>OX940912.1:10873095-15673095 GCA_954871355.1 Cabera pusaria
GACACGACTTTAATTTTACTTTATAATAACTATGTAATATTTTTCATCAATCAAGGTTATTTTTGCGACTCCTGTAGGCTATTCTGTAAGCTATCTCGACAGCGGAATCCGCGGTGAGATTAGAATTTCGTATTACGAAATTCAACCGTATTACAAACGTGATACGAAGAGACACAAAGATATTATTTTAAAAAGGCAACAGGATGAAATCACGTAGCGCTGGTTTATTCAATAGGCATGACGACAGTATCAAAAAATCGAAGATTTTATGATTTTAGGGGAAAATACATATTAAAACAATTTAAAAAACTAGTTTAGTTTAATATCGACCGCATCGTCATTTAACATCAGGTGAAATAGTGGTCAAGTGCTGCCCAGTTCTATATAAATATATATATATATATATATATATATATATATATATAAAATTGAGATTTAAGATTTTTATTAGATATGTTTTTTCCCCTAAAATCATTAAACCTTCGATTTTTGATACTATCGTCATGCCAGTTATGAACAACAAGCTAGCCTAGCTCTTAAAATCCCTTTCTTCAAAACAGAGTAATCTGTCAGTAACATCAGTTTTTAATGTGATCGTAGAGTATAATTATGTTTTGTTATAATAGTATACTTACCACTGTGCAACTACGGGCTTTGTAGTTCCTGTAACAATAAACCCATTTTTAATTTATTTTTATTAAAATGCAAATAAAATAAATGGATCGATAATATATTTAAAACAAGTAATATTTAAAAAAAAAACATTTTTAAACACATGCTTTAACATAACCTAAGACCAGATTAAGTCAAGACAAATCCAACGAGCCCAAACACGACGGGTATAACATGTTTTAGTAGTTCCCTTGGCCACCTTCCAGTTCCATCATCAGATCAGCACCATGTCATCATAATATTGCATTGTCACGCGATTTACACATGTATGCAAGATTTCAGCTCAATTGAACCCCTGGAAGCTCTAAAATCAATTGCAAGATTTGTGACGGACAAATAAATTCGCCGTGAAGTAGAGATAAAGCTTGTAAAAACACGTTATCAGGGAAAATTAGGTATAAACATAAACCATATTATCAAAACTATCCGTTTGTCGACGTCAGCTACTTACTTAGGTTTCCGTCCCTGTGTATGTTTGTAAGTGACATGAAGCCTACATTGGCGCACACTCGCAAACTTCGCGCCGCAATGTTCACACACACACTCTTGCTTGCGAACTTGTCTCGCCGTCTGTCGACAAAATTACACCTTGAATAAATTAATACATGTGGTGTAGGGCTAGGGACTTCTACTTTCTTCGTAGGGTGCAGGATCCAATTTAATTATATATGTGACTGCACACGCCCATAAAGTTAAGTATTTTTTAACCGACTTCACAAAAACGTTTTTTTTTTAATTTATCGTTATAGTGAGTTTGAATCATGGTTATTATAAAAAAACCGACTATTATAGTCACTAAGATTTGATGTGGAATGTGTCGACCTAGGTTTCGTGCATGCCCGAACTTAGGTCAAGACATTCGACATTAAATCGTAGTGACTATAATAATCGGTTTTTTTTAAATCATGGAGGAGATTATCAATTCGACTGTATTTACCTCAGAACTCCGTCAAATCTTGACCGATTTGAAAAAATCTTTTTTTGTTTAAGAGATTATGCCTCCCGTTTAGTCCCATTAAAATTTTATCGAGGTATGACAATTATCTCCAGAGAGATGGAGACATAAAATATAAGCAAATTTTTATACTTTGATGACATGTGCAACCGCGTAATTAATTTATAGATTTTTAATTTGGTTACGCGCGCTTTGATTCCGGGGAGAAAATCAAGGATCGATTTTAATTTAAAACGCATGAGTACCCCGCTCATATCTTGTGATTTTCTCCATTAATAGCGAGAGTGAAGGGAAAGATGGCGCTCTCGTCGTCCCGCCAAGTTTCTGAACGTCGAGTTTGAACAGGGTGCCAATATCCACTCGAACTACAATCGGCGCAAGAAGCACTGTGATTCGAAATAAATACAAATAATATAAGATGAGCTGTGCGCATGCGCAAGGACTATATGTGCACCCGTTTAAAGGCTCATACAGGAAAGAAACTTTTTTAAAAATGATATAAGGTAACAGGACAAGCACGACGCTCGCCTGATGGTAAGCGATGACGTATACCTATTACAGATACATCGGCATGCAAAATTCTGGCAGTCAAGAATTTTGCATTTCACTGTACTGCGCCTGTTACCTACCTTGAGACATAAAGATGTTGAGTCTCACATGCCCTGTAATTTCACTGGACACCTTGCCATTCCAACCGAAAAACATTCCTATTTCACGGCCGAAAATTAATTGGCAAAGTGGTGGTACCGCCCCGGGCGGACTAGCATAAGTCCTACCACTACAAAACACTACTGCGAGACTTGCGGACAAGCTCGGTGAGTGCCTATTCTCATAGCTCTTGTTGAACATTGTGGAATTTCGCGAAAGTTTACGCTGATGGTAAACATTTCGTTCGTTTGTTGTTAGTAGAACCGGCAAATTTCGGGAGCTTCCCTCGACTCGCAAGGGTGCTTAAACAAAATGATTATAACTACCCAGTACTTTAACTATCGCGGCGCGTCGGTTTTTTCGTTTTGTACGATTATAAATTATTTCCGGTAAAATCTACTACAGATATATCGTATTTCATTAACGGGCACCGCCCACTTAGTAAAGTGGGGATCCCTTTGTTTCGCATATTTTTTATTCCTAATTTACTTAGGCATAACGGGTTACGCATAACTTTAAATGGCATAATAGTACTATCGCATAATTTCTTTTGGCATATTGTATAAACAAGCATAACTTTCAAGTAGGCTATATCGTTTCAGCCTAATTTTGATTTGCATAAAGTTATAGGGCATAATTTTTTTGGCCTAATAGTTTTAGACATAATTAATGAAGTCATAATTGAATGTATACACATATTTTATGCTGAATTATTCTAATTAAAATAAACAAAGTTTACTTAAATACACATTTATCAATTTCTAAAGAAACGACTATAGTATTATAAAAGTACATAATAAAAATAATTTAACACTTCCAAAGTCAGAATTAAGGTAAGTATGTTTGTTTTTGTTGTTTGTTAAGAGTTTAGTTAAGAGTTGTTTAATATTTATTAGTATATGAACTTCAAGTCCGAAGCAAAATTAAATTTATCAAACAAAGTAGGTTATATAAAGTTATTAATACCAACCAAATGTTTGCTACAAGACTGGGACAGGAGGTTCAAGTTCGGCGGGGGTGGCCCTTGGGCCACCTCTACACCGCGATTATTTTTATTTTAAAACTGAAAGTATTTGATTTGACCTACCGCAAACATTAAATTAACATAACTTACTTTTTTTCTAAGTGCATCTATCTCACGGTTTTGGTTCAGCATTTGATTAGATATAAACTCATGATTATGTTCATAATTTGGTTAGTTATAAGTCAATATTTACACTTATTATGCACATCTTGACGTGCTTAACACATCCAACAAACTTTTTATTAATTTTATGACTTTTTTTCCTAAATATACAAGCTGAGCCTCGTAACTTCGTCTGCGTTAAAAAATATTATATGTCCTATTCATTATAGTATACCAGAGCAATATTTAAACAAAATCGGTCTACTAACTAGATTAGTTGTGAGGAGATAAACATTTAAAGAGTACTATTTAATAATTATCCTATAATAATATGACAAAAAAATTATGCCTAAACAATTATGCCGAATTATAGTTATGCGTTTATTATTATTCTCTATAATATTATGCCACAAATGCTTATGCTAACAGTAATTATGTCAAGAAAAATATGCCTAATTACTGTATGCCAAATTAATGTATGCTAAATATATTAGGAGAAACAACATTATGCTAAAGTATATTATGACAAAAAATGTTATGCGAAACAATAGGGAACCAGTAAAGTGTCATGCTTAACATTTTGAGCGCCAAGTTACATATACGTGAAAAGTACTTGCAGTTTTCTATACAAACGTATTCCCCTGTTTCCTTCCTGGAAAATGCTTTTAGAGCAAAATTTGTTTCTACAAAAAATCAAGGTCTGCTGTAGCTATGACCCTATCATTTGCTTTTTTTGACCAACCAATCGAAATGATTATTTGTAGAAACAAATTTTGCTCTAGAAGCATTTTGCCAGGGAGGAAACGAGAGAATACGTTTGTATGGAAAACTGCACCCAGCGTTCGCTCTTAAGATCGTTTAAAACTAAAAGAACCGACTTCAAACGTAGCGCTAGTCATTTTCAGTTACTAACTTTGAAGTGTTTATCTTCACATCTCTGGAGATACTAAACATATCTCGATTAAATTTAAATCCCTTTCAAATTAAAAAAAAAATAATAATTGTCCAAATCGGTTCAGGCGTTCGGTGAACATCTACGAATAAATCATAAGTCAGGAACTCTAATTCAGAACAAATTCCACACAAAAAGTGGCCCTCCTTCAAACCAAAACAACGTACATTCAAAATAAGAATCACTTTCGAGGGGACGAATGATTGGCTTGGAGATTGATTTAAATTCGGAACGAAAGCAGGGATTGGTTCGCGCGTGTGCTGCAATGTCTGTTATGACAGTTGAGTCGAACAAAGCAAATGTCCGACTTATAACGCGCTGGACACGACTTTTAACCCCGCCGCCGGACACGACTATTGTTAGGTCATTTTTATAACGCAGTTACTTTTCCTGACTTATTATTTATTCGTAGATAATAAGCCTACAATATGGGAGAAGCCACAGGCTCCTGAGACACAGCTATGCTAGTTCAGAAGTCTATGGATACAAAATTTACTGTGCAAACTAGTATGGTAATAAAGATTTTTGTATTTTGTATTTGTATTTTTCATTTGATGACCCCCGTCGTATTGTAGTTATCTGGAAACACAGCCACAAGCAAGGAATTCCATTCCATGGCAGTATGTAATTACATTCCATGGCAGTATGTAATTCCATTCCAGTGCAGTATGTAATTCCATGTCGCTAAGTATGAAAAACTTACATTGTACTTAACAGGACGGTACCAGGTACGTCTGTAAAAAAAAGGCATCAGTCAGAAAGAGGCATACAAAAACTTAGCTTACCTTAAACCGGGTTCACACCAGGCGATTCTAGTCGTTCTTCCTAGGGATGTACTTGTCTTTCGATTCCAAGTACTTTTAGTATCGATACTTTAGAATCGATGCTAAGTAAGTACCGGTTATAAGTACTCGTTTCGTTACTCAATTATTTGTTTTGGAAGAACATTTAGGCTGGCATTATACAGCGAAAATAGGGTTTCGAATGAAACTATTTGATTTGCTAATCAAGCGCGATTTAATCGATAAAAAATATCGATTGGGTATTTTTTGTAACTCGTATCATACATCCCTAGGAAGTTGAACGACATAAATCGCCTGGTCTGAACCTGGTATTAGATCTTATCATAATTCTCTACATAATATAAAACAAAGTCGCTTCCCCGTCTGTACGCTTGGATCTTTTGAACTACGCAATAGATTCAAATGCGGTTTTCCTCCAAATATAAAGTGATTAAAGAGGAACCAGGATTAAACGCGGGGAAAGACGCGGGGCGCAGCTAGTATATTATAAACGCGAAATATTTGTATACAGAGTTCAAATTGTAAGATATTTAATGACCGAAGCTAGTGCATCGCGGAAAATATCGTTTGCGCGATGCAGGATCTCTACATTGAGGCAATATTTATAAGGAGAACGATGTAACATGCTTCAGCGCCATCTAGATGCTTTTATATTAAGTTGAGTTGGTGAATATAGACGGATGTATGGATGTTGGATGTTTGTTACTGTTTGTTACGCAACAACGGATGAATGTAGTTGGATGAAATTCGGCATACAGTTTTTTTTTAATTTAATTAAAAATATTTTTTTAATAATTTAAATTGGATTAACACGTGTGATACTTTATAATTAGTGCACACCCCGGACACTCGACTAAATCTCCATACAAACTCGCGTTTTAACGACTACGCAGACCACTTCACACATGTCGTTTTTCTACAGGCGCAATTGTGTGCGTGAAGTCTAAGGATGTCACCGTAAGAACCTACTTCATTTTGAAGTCTGTTTAGCCTTGCTAGCCAGTACTTCGCTATGGTTTCAAAAGTATATAGATCATAAAATTATTCTCATTTACTCAACGCGATACGCCATAACTAAGACACTTGTCTCGCTGCGAACGAATACCGATACGCGTGCGAGTGAAACAGTTGCGAAAGTTTTTGCGAACTAAAATCTTCTAAATATTTGATTACGTTATTTGAATAGTGTAGAGTTAGGTAGGGACATTTCATATACTTAAGTTACTTGATTTGAAGAAGTGACAAAGATAAATAAATTATTAAGAAAGTTTTTATTAAATATTTAAAAACTAAGGTATATTTACGCACGAGTATATCGTTGTTTCAATAATGAAAATGAATTCTAAAATACGAATATATAGTTAGGTATACAAATATAAATGTATTGGTATATATATTTTATAGAAACCACGTAAATTTGAACCTCCTGTGTCCACCTAGTCCCACAGAAATATTCCATAATACTTATTATTAATATTTCTGTGTTTTATATTCATACATGTATGAAGTTGATGTTCTTCTCCTTGTGAGGCAGTATTGTTCTGTAGTCGTGCGCGTATGGCGTCCTTGCTCACACTAGCTCCTCGACAGCTCCAGAATTGGTGGCGAGGTGAGGTAGCCCGGATTGGTGGGGGGAACAGAGTGTCCGTTCTATACGTAGTAGTATTATCTTTTCTATGATTAGGGTAAAGCCGCGGGTCGTGGCTAGTCACTTATATACTTACTTTTTGTGCGCTTGAGTGACGTGCCTGTTACAAACTTGCTGAGAGATGAATTTCAATCCACAATGTTCACAGGCCACGCCATCTGTCGGTAGCTCTTTTAACTGTCAACAATATTTAACATTTTATAAAGGTGTTTGGCTGCCGACTAGTGATATTTTAGAGACGTGAAGAACAACAAACTTCATCGACAATCATTTTTAGTAGTAAGATTGTTTATCTGCAAATCTCTAATTGTAGACAAGGATCATCACCCCTGAGTTATACTTATCTCAAGAAAAGAAAATTGATTCACAATAGGCGCAGAAAAAGAACGTAAATTTAAATCACAAAAGGAAACACGAACGAATAACTGAAAATATACTTTCAAATAATACCGAGGAAGACCCCAAATTAACTAGCCAAGTGCAAGTAGGACTCGCACTCGTAGGATTCCGTAACACACTACATTATTTTATAAGATCGAGCAAAAAATACCACTATCATTTTTCGCCAGCCAAAAATAATAATGAATAAACATTTTATCAAAACAGAGTTGTAAGCCACGTGCTTATTTCTTATAACGCCATCTAACGTCTAACTCGCGGTATCTAAATGAAAGTTAACACAAAGGTGTTAGGGTTCGGCATAACAATATAACGCCATCTATGGACGTTTACCTAAGCATTCATAGATGGCGTTATATCGAAATGCCAAGGGAGTAACAGAAAATTTGGGACCACCTGGGAAGTATATATACCCATTCAAACAAAAGAAGAATTTTCTAAATCGGTTCAGGCGTCTTTGAGTAATCGGGAATCATACATAAAAAATATATATTCCGCCGAATTGAGAATCTCGTTAATTTTTAAAGTCGGTTAAAAAAGAAAAATTTTCGGAAGTCCATTAAAAACATAAGAATCTCACCTTATGTCTAGATTTGTGCACTTCAAGTTTCTTCTCAGATGGGAAAGCTAATGCGCAGATAGCGCATACAAAATCACAACCATGCTTTTCTAACAAATGATTGTAATACGCTGCTGACCAGCTGAAAACAAACGATCATTTACAAATAGAGAAAAGTTGACTTAATATGACGCACTAGTCATGTTTAGTGACATGTTTGAGGTGTTTTCTATATTTCTGGAGATACTCATATGATCTCGATATAATCACAAACGGGGAGCATACTCTCTCAAACAAAAAAAAATATTTTCCGACTCCCGATTTTCCGATAAATTTTTAAATTAATTTTTAATTAATATAAATTAATCGTATATTAAATGACGGAAATCTGAGGTTATTATAATATTTAAAACAAAACAGGTGAATAGAGAAATTTGTGAGCCTCTTTCTTTTTTGTGAAGTCTGTTAAGAAATATACTTCTGGCTCCATTATCAGACTCTCTTTAACCGACTTCACAAAAAGGAGGAGGTTCTCAATTCGTCAGAATCCTTTTTTTTTACTGAGCCCAATTTATTGGACTCGTCCATGAAGTAGTCAAATATTCTTGAATACGGGAAATAATACTAACAGTTACTGGATCTCAGCAAAATCTTTTAATGAGTAATGACGTGTCATTAACAAAATACCAATGATTATTGAACAAGACAACATATACCAGTATAGAATAGTGTTGGTACAAATACACTTTCTTGTGGAACTCCCAACAAGAAATCAAAAGTTTCATTAAAATAATTTTTTTTTTCTTCCTGCCGATTACATACGACTGAAACTATCTAAATTCGCCATTACATGGATATAAAGTTCAATTTATTAATAAGGATCGGCCATGACACAAAACTCGAACACTTTAGCGAAATCAATAATCACTCTAATCTCATTGTTATTATTTAAAAACAGGACGGATCGCGCTGAAACATAAAATTATTAACTTCGGATTTGCGACCAAGTTCTAGACATTAATAGATTAACGCTTTTAACGCAAGAAATCCCGTATTGTAAAATAAGTAGGCATGCTTCGAGCATTTACCAATGGAGATGTTAACGTTGTAATCCGCAAACATTTTTTTCTGCCGATACTTACGGGGGACGAGGTAAACACGCATTGCACACACACAAATCACTCACTTTAACGATCCCGCACACTAGCTTGAAACACGCACACAGTATTAAAAGTACAGCGTAGTTACGCACGCTCATATGGCCAAAAATGGGTAAGCCTTGCGTTAACATCTCCTTTGGTAAATGCTCGAAGTAGGCATGTGTTTAAATCGCGAAAATGTAGGGTTAACTTTGATCTCTTTTCTTTATTTAGCAAACAAACGATCACAATTCCATCTCAGACCGCATTTTTACAAAGCATCAGATCAAATCGTAGTCAAATGCTTGTCTATCTAACACAAACACAAAGAACACTGTTTTGTGACATTATGTATTAAAAAACTTACGTCAGACTTTCTCCACATATTTCACATTGGATCTTGTTTCCTTTATGCCAATTGTAGTGGCCTTCTGCAGCGGAACTGAAACATGTAAATAGATTATATAATAATACTAATATACTTACTTACATATTCGTATTTTAGAAATCATTTTCATAAATGAAACAACGATATATACTCGTGCGTAAATAACACTTAGTTTGTAAAATATTTAAAAAAAAACTTTCACGTTAAAACATTTTTATAACACAGCAATTAGGAACTTGATGTACGTAGTATTTATAATATTCTCTTTGCTTGATGTCGCTCTAACGTGCGAGCAAGACACAGAATAAAAAATAGTTACTATGGTGCAGTTTGTTCTATTGAAGTGGACTGGACCTGCGGACGACGCGACGACGCAGCGACTGCACCGAGTGCGAGATACCTATACACTTCATAATGGGCTATTCTTGTGCTATTTACGGCTGTTTATCATGCAGACGTGCTTTAGTTATATGTATAGCTTTTTCAAATCAAGTAACTTGTCCCTACCTAACTCTACACTATTCAAGTAACGTAATATTATAATCTATACTAATATTATAAAGAGAGAACATTTGTATTTTTGTATTTTTGTATGTTTGTAATGAGTAAGCTCAAAAACTACTGAACCGATTTAAAAAAATCTTTCACTAATACATAGAATGGACTTTCGGAATGAAAATAGGCTATATATTATCCCGTTTAAATCAAAGGTACATTCGTGGAGACCTAATTTGCAACCTAAGTCGGCAAATAAACGGTCGAAAAAACAAGTTTCTGACGAACGCTGCTTAATTGAAAATAGATAGAAGAATATTTTCTATGCAAGAGTTGTACAACTTAATAAGACCTACAAAAAAGTCCGCGACAGCATATGTCTATCTCTTAAGGTTGACTCACAGTAACCATTTTAATCTTAAAATTTTTGTTAAAAAATATTACATAACTTCCAAGGCTATTTTCAAGTATATAGTATTAATCCTTATCCACATAATTACGTTAATTAGCTTGGCCACATATTATAGATTAAAATTGTCCTTTACAGTACATAATTCAAATGAAAACTCTAGAAGATATCACGAATTTCACAAACACGCATCGCAAAATTAATAAAATATTTGCAGTGAAACCACAGATTAGGTTTAGGCTTTGCTATGCTGTAGATCCCCACCGATCACAATCAATTTGAAGTCAATATAGTATAATAATATGATCTATTGTATACAATAATATTCATCTATATATATATATAATAATATAATATAATATTTTAAACCACCCCGACTGATCTATGTATAATAGCTTTTTCCAATGACTCTAAACACGACATTTAAAATCTGAGCTGTAAGTTGGTGAGGATTTGAGTATTCTGTAGAGTCCAGGAGGCTTCCATGTTCTTACAATATCGTTGAAGAAGAAGATTTTCGAATTGATCAGACCTATGAAAGTTGATTTCATAGCGCAATTAACTAGAAAAGCTCATAATTTTATAACGATTGAACGAATTTTCATGAATCAAAGCTAAGAAAACTCTCGATAAAGACATCTATCAAACAAAAAAAAACTATCAATAATAAAAACAAAATCGGTTCATCCGGTTAGGTGCTAAGATGCTACAGACAGACACACAGATACACACGTTAAACGTATATTACCCCTACATTTTGCGTCGGGGAACGCCGTATGGTTACGGCGGCAGATGTACTCCTTGGTGGTAAGCTACATTTTGGTAGATTTAATGATTCCACTACCACTGTACGAAAACTCATGATTCATGAATACACATAAAACTTTCATTTGTAGGTATATAGCTAGGATTAGAACCAACGACTGTCGGGTCAGAATCAGGGTAACTATCCTTTACGCCAAAGGGCCGTCCAATATCAATACGTAAGTATTATAAAACAAAGTTCATCACTGCGTCTGTCTGTCTGTTCGCAATAATCTCAATAGCTACTGAACGGATTATCATGCGGTTTTCACCAATAGCCAGAGTGTTTATGAGGAAGGTTTAGGTGCATAATTCGTTAAGGTTTTGTGTAAATTGGATGAAATTTGACGATGGTTGTTAAATATGTTCATATTTTATATTCGATGCAACAAACTGATGCAAATTTTGTAGGCATATATGTTCTACCCGTGCGAAGCCGGGGCGGGCTGCTAGTCAAATATAAATTTAGAAGATTTTAGTTTGCAAAAACTTTCGCAACAGTTTCACTCGCACGCGTGTATCCGTGGATTATCGTTCAGGTACAGAATTGAACAACGTACAAGTCAAGGTCCGACCGATGGGATCGCACACTCGGCGTCGGCACACTTCATGTTTGTTTATTAAACGAGAAGAACACTAGTGATTATTGTAATCGTAAATCGTAATTACATATTATGTAAAATGTGTACATGGAATAATACTTTTGTGCAGTGCAATCTAATCTACACTAATATTATAAAGAGGAAAACTTTGTTTGTTTGGTTGTAATGAATAGGCTAAAAAACTACTGGACCGTTTTTAAAAATTCTTTCACCATTCGAAAGCCACAGTATCCACGAGTAACATAGGCTAAATTTTATTTTGGAAAAAAAATAGTGTTCCGTAAGATATTTGGGTTTTAGCAAAACAACGTTTGCAGGGTCAGCTAGTATTGTATAATGTAGTAAAATGTGAGTTAATTATTTACCTACCTACTCGGTTGTGTGTTGGATATTTCTTCTACTTCGCAATTGAGTTGAAGTGTTGTGATTTAATGTTTCTGTAGACGATGGTTTACGAAATAGCGACTATAATTTTTAGTGCTAAAACCTTCTTGGGTAAGTGTACAAAAAATATTCATACGGTCAGTACGTAGTACGTATGTACGAAGTAACTATTATATGATCTGTGATACGGTGATTACGGGAGAAAACCTTAGACGTCACGCACACAAGTGCACGTATAGAAAAACGACATGTGTGTAGTGTCTGTGTAATATGTCGTTAAAACGCAGCGTTGCTTGGAGTGTCCGGGGTGTGATATCGGTCCAGGCGTCTTTGAGTAATCGCTGAACATACTTACAAACATTTTAAAAATATAGTGGAACATTTATCCTCTTCCTGTTTTTAAATCGGTTAGTAAAATGTAATTTTCTTACATATTGCGAGTGACCATAGTACACAGAGTACATCGGAAGACGACACGGTGAGTATGCGTGTTGTGCTTTGTTAGCTGTTTTAGATTGCTGTAGTAAATGTCGCATACTTTGCACGTGTAGGATCCCTTCGCTTTCTGGAAAAATCAAAAGTCAAAGCATTTATTCAGTATATGGGCAAATAAAACATCTGCAATTCCACTTACACACGTCAAATAACATTAAATAGATCTCATATTAATAATTGTTATTCTAAATATAAAAAAGCATAACTTTAAATTTGCTCTGAGATATTATTTATTTTACAACTTACAAATGTTACAACATTTACAAGGTATTTAATAACTTAATAAAACTAAAATATTAAGAAAATATACATGAAATAAATCGCTTTGAATTAAAAAAAAAAACAAAAGTAATGAGTAATTCAGCTTTCATCCAAACGTCGAACGTCACACTAACAAAAAATATTTAATTCCCCCGTTTAATGTAGGGTTGCCAACCGTACTATTGTGCGCATATTGTGCGCTATTGTGTACATATTCCCAATGCATGTTACTCGTACAGTACTTCAGGCAATTTTTATCAAAAAAAATGTGAAATGTAAATTGTGTGAAAAATAAACATTATTACGATTATGTATTATATTATATCCATACCCATAGGTATGCAACGGATCGTTGTACAAAAACGAAAAAAACTCACTTCAAATTTCACGATAGTTATTTTCAGTACCAAGTTTGAGGTGTTCATATCCATATCTCTGGAGATACTTATCAGATCTAGATGAAATTCAAATGGAATTACTTGGAAATTATACACTTTCAAACAAAAGAAGAAATTTCTAAATCGGTCCAGGCGCCTTCGTTATAAAAGATAATATCGTTTAAAAACTAAAAAACAACCGACTTCAATGCCGCGCTATTCATTTTCAGTACCAATTTTGAGATGTTTATCTCAATATCTCTGGAGATACTTATCATACCTCGATAAAATTACCATGGTACCACACTTGGGATATCTCCTTTCGAACAAAAAAAGAATAATCGAAATCTGTTCATAAACGACGAAGTTATCCGCGAACAAACATAAAAAATAAAAAAAATAAAAAATACGGTCGAATTGAGAAACCTCCTCCTTTTTTTGAAGTCGGTTAAAAATTTCTAAATCGGTCCAGGCGCCTTTGTTATAAAAGAAAATTTCTAAATCGTTCCAGGCGCCTTTGTTATAAAAGAAAATTTCTCAATCGGTCCAGGCGCCTTTGTTATAAAAAAAAATTTCTAAATCGGTCCAGGCGCCTTTGTTATAAAAGACAATTTCTCAATCGGTCTAGGCACCTTTGTTTGAAAGAAAATTTCTAAATCGGTCCAGGCGCTTCGGTCATAAAAAGAAAATATTCCAACAAATTAAGAACCTCTTTCTTTTACGAATTCGGTTAAAAATAGTAATAAAATCACTTACATCATGCGCCAGGCTATGTTTCTGTAGAGATTTCTCATACTTATACCCTAAAGAGCACTTTTCACATCTGTATTTCGCATTAACAAACGCCGGGTTGATCTTCCAACTTTCGAAATCCTCTTTGATTTTCGCCTCAGTATTCAAATATTCAATTTGAAATATTTCGGATAGAGCTTCCATTTTTGGATTTTTGTACTTTTCTTCCAGTTTGACCATCATTTCCATGACCCTTTCCGTTCTTTTTTGTGCTGATGATGAATAAAATAATGTAAATTAATTAGTGTTAGGTCTCAATGTAGTTTCATCGAGATAATTATGCCCAGAGATACGAGTAAACACAAAAATATAAAAATTTAAGATAGTTTACAAAACTAAAAGAACCGACTTCAAACGTCGCGTTATTCAAAGTAGCCAGTAAACGTAGTTACTATTATATAATCTGTGCCAGTAGTTAGTAGCATGTCGTCGAGGCATATAAATGCATCGTAATACAAATGTTGATATATTAAAAACGGTTCGACCGAATTCGTTAAAATTTAAATAGGTATAAATAGTAATAACCTGGGAAGTTATACCGTTACGAAAATAATAAGAATTTGCTAAATCGGTCCAGGAGTCTTTGAGTAAACGCTGAACAATGTGAACATACATTAAAAAAATCCTACTAATGGAGAATCTCCTCCTTTTTTGTGAAGTTGGATGAAATGAGAATTAGATTCGACTGTAAATTGTATCTGCAGTCATTCACAATACTATGAGATATCACAGTAACACATATTCAAAATAAAATTAAATAAAAACATATATACATATTACATAGGTAAAATACTATTATAAAAAAAATAATTAAAAATTATTGACAATACCTAACACTGGTGGTATCACGTTCAGCCTGACTATCAAACAGTAGCTTACCACCATCAAGGAGTGAATCTGTCATCCATTACACGGTAGGTTATCAGTCATTCAAAACCAAAAGTCATGACTGATGGCTTCTCATGCAGCAAATCAAGGTATGTAATGGCGGTGGCGTAATCGGGAGAACGGTCGGCTTTGATGCCGTGGTACCGAGTTCAAACCGTCGGGCACCAATGAATTTTTCTATAGAAAAAATTATGTGCGCTTCTCACAGTGGCCCTCCGGTGAAGGAAAACATCGTTAAGAAACCAGCAAACCCCGCATGGTGGTAGGACACTATCTAGTGTCAGCCTGGCCAGCTACCACCCTCAAGTTAGAAAAATCTGTCGCCAAAACATCGAATGTGTTCCGGCAGCTATCCTTGAGAGCCAGTTCCCATTCTAGGCCTAGCGTGCTTACCATCTTCGACCGCATCATCACTTACCAAAAGGTGAGATAGTGGTCAAACGCAAGCCTATAAGATATAAAAAAATAAATAAATAAATAAATAAACATGTAAATATCGGTCAGTGACCGTCAGTCATCCCATTACACGATCAGTTATCCATCAGGCACAGCCGTGACTGTGAGCAAACTGACAGCAAAACCTATCGTGTCATGGACGCCTTACGGTGTTCCGGCAGCATACAGCCCTTGAGAGTCAGACCATTCTAGGACTAGTGTGTTCACAATCCTCGACCACATCATCGCTTACCAGGCGAGATAGTGTTATTCAGATCATATCAGATATTAAAAAAATAGTGTGGATATATCTTTCTGCGCCATATTTTTAAAAACTTATATTTACCATAATATTTGTTATTAAGAGCGTGCCACAGGATTTTCATATAACTGGGCGGTACCATATCATTAAGACAGCCAGCAATAAACTCCACATCTACGTTAGCACCCGGTCGAGATGCATTCACATCCTTAACCATTTTCAATACCATTTCTTTTACCCTGTTGAAAAAAAACCTGTCAATCTTTGGATCTTAACGTTAGATCAGAATGGAGCAAAATCTTACACTGAAATTACATCTATTGGTCATATGTAAGTCTTTACACATGGGAAATCATATGAATAACTCACTTACGATTCGCAGATGACATCGTCATTATGGCAGAGACGCTGCAGGACTTACAAAGGATGTTGAATGGCCTAGCTAATTCTTCTCGTCGCATCGGTCTCCGGATGATTTTGGATAAAACCAAAGTCATGTACAACGAGCACGTTGTTCCGGAACCAATTGCTGTAGATGGAATCCCACTCGAAGTTGTCACTAAGTATGTTTACCTAGGGCAGACGCTCCAACTAGGCAAACATAACTTCGAAAAGAAAATCCAGAGAAGAATTCAGCTGGGCTGGGCAGCATTCGGAAAACTCCGTCGAGTCTTCTCGTCGCATATACCACAGTGCCTAAAGACAGAAGTCTTTAATCAGTGCGTCCTACTCGTCATGACATACGGAGCCGAGACGTGGTCACTCACGGTTCGACTCGTCCACCAATGTAAAGTTGCTCAGCGAGCTATGGAAAGAGCTATGCTCGGTGTTTCTCTGCGGGATCGAATCCGGAACGAAGTAATTCGCCAGAGAACTGAAGTGATCGACATAGCTCAACGGATTAGCTAACTGAAGTGGCAGTGGGCTGGTCATATCAGCCGTAGGACCGATAACCGTTGGGGTAGACTGGTTCTAGAGTGGAGACCGCGAATCGGCAAACGTAGCGTAGGACGACATTCGCAAAGCGGTGGGCAGTGACTGGAAACAAAGAGCCGAAGATCGGGCTCAGTGGCATGACTTGGGAGAGGCCTATGTCCAGCAGTGGGCTGATACCGGCTGATTATGATGATGATGATGAAATGACAATGAATCATTTGCAACTAGATTTCAAATAACAGGCCAAGTGCGTGTCGGGCCACGCGCAGTGTAGGGTTGAGTAGTAGCCCGTTATTCAATGCAAGTCTTTACCCGTTATAAACAAGCAACTAGGTACTCCGTCTTTGTCACTTTAAAGGATTTATTCTAAGGATTTTGTATATTTGGTACAAAATTATCCAACACCCAAGTTCAACGACTATTACTGCTAAACTAATAAAGTTATCTTAACCGCTATAGTTTTCCTTTAAAGTACATGAAATGCACTATTATCACGAATTTTTCCAGATTTTTCAAGCCAGCAGTTTAGCTTTTAGAGGGGGACGCCCTACTGGAACAAAAATTTGCACTTTAAAGTTTAATATTTCGTAAATTGAGCATTCAATCGAAAAATGGTATTAGCAATCCTTAAATCATTTTAAAATACCTATTCAACAACATTGAGGTGGGGTAGACGACGAAAAAAAAATTCATCCCCACTTCTCGTGTAGGGGAACTACCCAAAAAAAAATATTTTTCAAAATTTTAATTTACCACTTTGTCTGCGTAATTTATACAACAAAACAGCTACCTTACAGCTATCTAGTATTAACGGTATCTTAGCAAAACCTCGGACAGACACACAGACAGACGGACATGACGAAACTATAAGGGTTCCTTGTCAGGACTACGGAACCCTAAAAAGGAGGACGCTCTCAATTCGTCTATTAGTTTTTGTTTTTGTATGTTTATTACGCGTTTACTCTGTCAATTGTGAACCGATTCGAATGATTATTTTTACATTGGCACGGTACATCTCTAAGGTGGTCCCATTGTAATTTCATTTAGGTCTGAGTATCTCCAGCAGATATTGAGATAACCAACCTAACCTTAAAATTGGTTGTGAAAATTACTAGCGCGGCATTTGAAGTCAGTTTTTTTGGGTTCCGTACCCAAAGGGTAAAACGGGACCCTATTACTAAGACTCCGCTGTCCGTCTGTCTGTCTGTCTGTCTGTCTGTCCGTCTGTCACCAAGCTGTATCTCATGAACCGTGATAGTTAGACAGTTGAAATTTTCACAGATGATGTATTTCTGTTGCCGCTATAACAACAAATACTAAAAACAGAATAAAGTTAAAAATAATAGAGGGTCCCCAAACAAGAAACGTGTTATTTTCGGCATTTCACGCCATTTATGAACGCTTAGTTAGGTAAACGTCCCATAGATGGCGTTATATTGAAATGTCGATCCCTAACACCTTTGTTAGAGGTTAGATGGCGTTATAAGAAATTAAATGTTTATTAATTATTATTTTTTGCTGGCGAAAAATTATAGTGGTATTTTTTGCTCGATCTTATAAAATACTGTAGTGTGGTACGGAACCCTACTAGTGCGAGTCCGACTTGCACTTGGCCAGTTTATTTTGTTTTGTAAACGATCTTAAATATATTGTTTAATTTCATGTCCCTAAATTCTTATACATGAATAGTAGGAATTTTGCTAGTCCTTCTGGGGCTGAACCACGGCTTTGTGTATTTTCCACCTGTGATAGAGAAATATTTTTGGGTTTGAAGGACTAGGTGTCCAGTGAAGTGAACAGGGCGTATGGAACTTAACCTCTCAATGCCTCAAGATGGCAAGTTCAGTGTGTAAATGCACAGAATTCTGGCAAGTTAGAGGCGTTTACCTCTGTATCATTTTATATTTTTGTGTTTATCTCTGGGCATCCCATCAGATCTCGAAAAAACTACAATGAGACCAAACAGTAACCCTATCAAACAAAAAATATTTGTTCTGAGGTCACAAATATGGAAAAATATTAAAGTAGTCGGTTAAAAATTAACAGTGTTAAACTTATAAAAATCTACTGAGCAATTGCTGAACCACAGAGTACTACTGAATCACTCTACGATGTTAGCTGAACTACCTCTCAGCTGAGAAGCTCTCAAGGACTTGATCATTGCTCAACTTTTTTTCACTCATTAGTCTGTCGTTGCTTGGTTGAGACACGAAATAGATATGCTTCATCGGCTGTTGGCATAGATTATAACCTAATTAGTTGACTAAAGAACGATTCCAACCCCCAGATAATCATTTTTTAGGGTTTCGTACCCAAAGGGTAAAACGGGACCCTAATACTAAGACTCCGCTGTCCGTCTGTCTGTCTGTCTGTCCGTCTGTCTCCAGGCTGTATCTCATTAACCGTAATAGTTAGACAATTGAAATTTTCACAGATGGTGTATTTCTGTTGCCGCTTTAACAACAAATACTTAAAACAAAATAAAGTTAAAAATTAAAGGGGATACCCCCTTTAATTTTACTAAACTCTTACTAAACTCTTAATACCCCATACAAAAAACGTGTTTTTCAGTATAACGCCATCTATGAAGATTAGGTCTAGGTGTCATCTGGGTGTTAACAACACACCTTCGTGTTTGTTAAGCTAACAACCTTTCTAATTAGTTTCGGCAAAATGACATAGATGGCGCTAGTAAACGAGCGCCCCGTCTTTCTAGATCGCGCTGAAGAGATTCTCCGTGAACTCGTATGGCAAACAAAATGTTCCTTGTAAATCGATATATCAAATATGAGGTTGAACATCTGTTTTAGTTACAATTATCCCGGACAATTATATCGGACATCCTTAGTTCACAGTGTTATTAAAAGCGAACTCTGTTATGTTTGGTATTGTACTGCAGTACTGGTACGGGACCCTCCCTAAGTGTGCGAGACGCAAGTCTGACTTGTCGCACTTGGCCAGTTTTATTATCTGTAACGGACTAGATATGACAGAACAAGTGACAGAAAAAATACCGCGAAATCCGCGCCAGTCTACACTTGGCATATATCAGCTGATTGGTTCTGCCAGCGCCATCTTGCCTCTCAGCAAGTGCCTAACAAGGTCCCTGCGGTGGTTAACTTTGAGAGCTATCAATGCGATTCTCAACGACCACTCAACTTTGATTAGTGTTTATGAGTGAGATGTTCCTTCATCAATAGTTCAGCAATTGCTCAAAATTTTAGACACGTTTATCAGTAACACTGCAAAAGATTAGCTTTGTTTGACAGTGAAAGCACAATTTTAATTGAATATGGACCGTCACATACCACTTCGGATACGGATTTCCGTTACCGGCCTCATACATTCGGATTTCTCTTCGAAGATAAAACTTCAAACAGAAAACTACCGTATGTATGTGATAGGTTTAAGATTTGGATGGATTTACTGCGTTCGAAATTCGAAACGGAATTCCGTTGAGGAATGTATGTGGCAGGCCAAAAGAGGTTAATAGATTTGAAAAAAAAATTAGAATGACTAATTTAAAATACAAAGGTAATAAATACTCACTGTTCTCTACAATTTTCGTTATATTTCTTCGGTAGCTTACCCTTCAAAATACCTTCCATGTGTGTTCTTACATTTTCTATCATATTCATTACAATCTGAATTTTTCCTCTTGTGTTTGCTTTCTTTTGCCCTTGCATTTTCTTGTAAATATTGTTTAAAATCATCTTCTTGTCACTCACAAGAACCGTGTTATAAAAATCATACACCGCGCTTGCGTCATTCGCTAAGACCTCTAGTTTTGTGACAATGTTTTTAACTTTTTCATTTACTTCTTTGCTTACATCAGGGCGATCGTTTACATTTGTTGCGTTTAATACGTCTTCTTTTGTCGAAATTACATTTATTTTATCATTATCATCGTCAATTACTTTGTTTTTTGTTGATTTAGCTAGAAATTTTAAAGGTTTTGTATCTTCGTCATCAGAATCGGTTAAAGCGTCATTTATTTCATTCAAGTCATCACTGTTTATGCTGTCGTTATCTAGATTTCTATCTGTTCGTTCATCTAGGTGTTCTATTGATTCGCTTTTAAGTCCAGAATTCTCTGCTTTGATATTCATAGCTTTTTTTATAGAAGATGAATCGTTTGTTTCACTTTCGTCAGAAGAATCGTTTTGTTCAAATTTGATTATAAGCTAAAAAGTGTTTTATTGGTAGATTTATAAAAGTGATTAAAAATCTAATACTATAAGAATCTTTGTCCTGACATACTGACTGACTGACAGACAACGCACAGCCTAAACCGCTGGTCGTAGAGACTTCTAATTTGGAGGGTATATTTGTCTTAGTACGTAGGGGTGTACTAAGAAAGAATTTTTCGAAATTCACCCCTTTAAAGGATGCAAAGGGGGCTCAAAGCTTGTATGGAGAAACAAGAATACATAGTCTTTTCTATTTGAAACTTCACACAAGTGCTTCTATAAAAAAATAAGTAAATACGTTTTCAGGATTTTTTGAAATTCCACCCCTAAGAGGGTGAAATTGGGTCACAAAGTCTGAAAATCACTATTGTTTCGGATTGCGCTGAAATTTGGCATGCAGATGGTTATTACGACGTTAGTTCCCTGAGAGAAATGATTTACCAAAATTCACCTCTTAAGGGGATGTAACGGGGGTTCAAAGTTTGTATGGAGAAACAAGATTAGATAGTCTTTTCTATTCAAAACTTCACACAAGTGCTTCAGTAAATAAATAAGTAAATACGTGTTTTAGGCTTTTTCGGAATTCAACTCCTGACAGGGTGAAATGGGGTAACAAATTGTAACAAAGTCTGTAAATTTGGGTTTTTCGGGTTTTATAAGAATTCCGCTTTGCCTTAGTGACGCGATAACATGAAAACGGGTGAACTGATTTTCCTAATTCTTATTTGATGTCGTTTATGATAGAAAGGTTTTTACAAAAGAAAAGTGTTTAAAAAATAAAAGGAGTTTTTAAAGTGGGCATAGCCGCGGGGCACTTCTAGTATAATAATAAATATAGAATTGTTGAACGAATTTACTTATATTTTCATAAAGTCCCCGTCACGAGAAGCTATAAATTATGTAAACAAGTGTTCAGGAGTTCACAACATTTGGACCAACAAAAAAAATGATTTTTTTTAAGATTTAATAAATTATTAAGTAACAAATATTGATTAACATATATTATTTAAGAATAATTATTCGTCAGATTCAGATGTTTCCATTTCTGTGTCAGAATCAGTGACGAATCGTCAAAATCTCGAATGACGCGTTTATTTCAAAATGGCGTCCCGATAGTTTACAATCCCTGCGTCCGGTACCAAGAAACACAAACGATAGCGCTCTGCGTCGTTAAAATATGATCCGACTAAATTAAATAGGTTGTTACTTTCATATAACCCGTCTATATTTCATGTCGATTGAATATGGTCAATTTATTATTATCTCGCAGTATAAAATGTTTACTTAGTAAAAGATGTTTGTTTACATAATTTATAGCTTCTCGTGACGGGGACTTTAGTTATTCCAATAACTTCTTGACTGACTATCATAATATGATGGTGAATATATATTATAATATAGATTATATACAAAAACCGGCCAAGTGCGAGTCGGACTCGAGCACCAAATCTGTGAATCTGTCTCAACTGTCTAACTATCACGATTCATGAGATATGGCCTGGTGACAGACAGACAGACAGACAGACGGACGGACGAACGGACAGCAGAGTCTAAGTAATAGGGTCCCGTTTTACCCTTTGGGTACGGAACCCTAAAAATGAATCCTGAATTCCCTTGGTCACTACAACTTGAAAATGGGTGGACCGTTTTGGCTAATTCTCTTTTGTTGTGTTTGTAATTTTCAAGACAAGGTTTTTGGAAAAGCTTTAAATAAATAAAAGTATTTATAACGCGTGCGAAGTCGCGGGGCACTTCTAGCATTATATAAAAAATCAGTTTGTATATTTATATTTTTCTTTCTTTGAAGTCCGCTACAACAAACTCTTTAACAAAACATCAGGTAGACTTACCCGTGGTGGAATGGTTTCCTGAATTAGTACATCTTCAGTTGATTTTAATGCCAGTTTAGACATAGTAGATTTCAACTTTGGTGTTTCTGGTTTCACCTCAACAATCTTTGATATCCTTTCTTCCTTTATAACTGGTGCTGTTGGTAACTCTATTGGAATTTCAACCCTTGCTATTGGTATTGGCTCATTGGCAGGGTCATCTATTGGATCAGTTTTTTCACTCTCCTTAATTATGTCCACAGACAAACTGTCTATAGATGAAAGTAGGGTGTAGATTTTATTCGCTGACATTTTTTTCTGTAAGACGAACCGTCAGTTAATATGTTTATTGCTAATAGACAAGTACTTAATCATGACATTATCTTATGTTCAGTTACAAAGCGATCTTTTACTTTTTCAATCAACTTATATAAATAATGACGATAAACATCTCAAACTTGCAACTGAAACTGACTCCCAGGCATAGAAGTAGGTTGTTTAAGTTTTAAACTATCTTAATTATATGTCTGTCTAAAATACAGTTGTAGATATAAGACTTCTTACATTTTTTTAATATGTTTGTAAATAGTTGTTTTTCAGTAATATAAATATAATTTGACAAATGCTGATTTTTGTAACGTTCACAATTCTGTTACGTTCTTTTTCCTGGAATATATTGAATTTAATTGAATTTATTTTTAACCAACTTCACAAAAAAGGAGGAGGTTCTCAATTCGACTGTATTTTTTTTAAGTTTGTTACCTCAGAACTCCGTCAAATCTTAGCCGATTTGAAAAATTATTCTTTTGTTTGAGAGATTATGCCTCCCGTTTGGTCCCATTCAAACTTTATCGAGATCTGACAATTATCTCCGGAGATATGGAGATAAACAATATGAGCCAATTTGTATACTTTGATGACATGATTATTACTTTGACTATTGCGGCATGTGAAATTGTTTTTTTTTTTGCATGATCACTATCCTAACTGTTTTTAATTAATAATACAGTCGGGAATGGTAGCACGCTAGGCAAAGAATGGCTGTAACTAGCTCTCAAGACTTAGCTAAGATTGTATTGTTTTTATTACTTATAGACTAGCGTTTGACCACTATCTCGTCTGGTGGTAAGTATTGATGTGGTTGAAGATGGTGAACACGCTAGGCCTAGAATACTCTGACTATCATGGACTGTGCTGCGGGAACACCATAAGGTTATTGCAGCAGATTTTCTCCTTGATAGTGGTAAGCTACTTTTTGGTAGCCAGTCAGGTGGAACGTCTATATAAAGTGCTAGCTACTCAACTACCTGTTCTTGTCTGGCAGAGGATGGCATTATACAATAAATATTATTATTCCCAATAGTGCAACTGTGTCACCTACTGACTAGCCAGCAACAATAGGGAATATGCATGTATTTTTTAATATTTTGAATATGATAGATTATATTGTTATTTCATTAGAAAAAATACCCAGCTCTTAAAAAAAGGGAGTTAAGTATAATTTTTTTTAATTACAAACTGATACATGCACTTAAAATGCCACCATGTTGCCATGCTTGGTGTGACGTCATAGTCTATAATAATAATACAACTAGGCTGTATGTCAGCCCCTTTAGCGTGAGGTCGGTAGAGCATCAACCTAGCCATTAGGTACTTACGGTTTTAGTTTTTCTCCAATTTGACAAGATTTTCTGTGCTTCTACACATTTGTTTTTAAAGTTATAAAACTGTGTCAAGAGCTTTTCACATCCTGAGCAGTATTCGGGGTTCTGTGACTTTATCTGAAATTTATATTTGAAATATAATTAACAATTTGATTTGACGCTTAAAAATTAAAGAATAAACATACAAGTAGTACAAGTAGTTGTTTTTGCAAATAAATTAATACTGAAACTAAGAAGATAAAAATAATCAAATAATTTTCAAGTAATTCCATTCTCTAATAGATATTTAATATACTTTGATACTTTATATATCAGTCAATATAATATAACTATTAAATAAAAGAAAAGATGAATAACTTACTGAATAATCACATAATTCGTCGTGGAAGTGCGACAGTTTCTCGTCTATTTTTTTCAGCTTTCTTGTCGCGCGGAGACAAATTTCACAAACTTTTACATCTCCAGACATTTTATCTGTTATTGCTGTCTTAGTTTTTCATATATGGTAATAATCACAGTATTAATTAACTACCTAGCCAGTATAAAAGCTACTAATAGTTATGTACTAGCGAGCACAAAATAATATAATTTCGTAAATTTTGTCGAAATTCATCACGAAATTTACGCAAATAAATCACAGATTACTATATGTGAAATAAATTGACAACAAAATTCACAACATTGATAATTTGCCATTTGACAATTTGACACAAGACTACAGAGCTGCGTTCACGACCTACGCTCGGAATGCAACCAAACGCTCTATCGCCGTTCACGACCTCAGAGCGTCACATTCGGTAACCGAGTTAGAGAAAGAGAGGTTAGAGCGTTTGGTCACAGTTTTACAGTCATACAGTTTGGAATCGAATGTACTTGCGCAGAGCAACGGCGGGGTACTCGCGGGGAGGCGGGCGGCGTGGACCGCGTCCCACAATCTCGCTTAGTTTGTGGGAGCGCACGTTGAGGGACACTGTGACTGTGTTAAAGCGCGAGCGAGTTTTAGTTACGAGAATCGTTGACGACATTATTTTTATTGGTGGACACTTGTGACTTGTTCTGACTACGATTTTATTTATTAAATTAATACGATGTAATATATATATATATATAAATAATAATTACTCCCATACCTAGGTATTTAGTAAAATTGAGTTGAGGTTAAAGAATGACATCAAGAAGCTTTTTTTAAAAAAATACTATAGGCATCATTGCATATTTGGTATATAGGAAATGATTTTCTATATAAACTGAGGTTTGTAAGTACATGCGCATCACGTCGCTATGATCTTGTGTGAACCAGAGTTTAACTACTAACATTCACATCGCGCACGGGCTACTATTTGAAACGTTATATATAAAAAACTTTTAAATTCATACAGAATTACCTATCAATATCTAGCACAGGAACCAATTGCATTCATCTAGAAAAAATAAGCATTATAATTTGTTCTCCTGCCGATAAAATTAACAATAATGCAAAAATATTTCTGATTCAGAAAATCAAAATCTACATTTTTTGTAGATTTAGAAGACTCGGGATGATTTAGATTTTGAATATCAAATGTATCTCTCGCCTTTTGGAGATAAGGTCGTAGAGGAAATAGCTGGAATTATTGTGTATTCTCTTTCAAAAAAATTAAGTGTGATGATTGCCTTTAAGATCTATTTAGTCAAAGTGATGATTAAAGCTTAATATTTATGTTTTAGGCGCGATAAGTCCCGTATTTAAATATATATAACTGGATATTTCGGTTTAATATTTCGGTTAAATATTCGGTTGGATATTTCAGTTAAAACATTTCAGTTAAACATTTCGGTTAAACATTTCAGTTAAATATTCGGTTAAAGTATTTTAGTTAAATGTTTCAGTTAAATATTTCGGTTAAATATTTCGGTTAAATATTTCTGTTAAATATTTCAGTGGCTGGGAGTGGAGCTCGTGGTGTGTACGGGTGCAGTGGGTGGCAGAGCATCGCAGGTCGTTGTCTCTGGTGCAGGCGCCGACTTGCTGCGTCGCTGCCTTCACTCGACGACGCTGCGACTGCCGACTCCGTCGCTCCCAACTCGTTTCACTTTAATATTTCGCTTAATATGTCGCATTTTAGCCCGCCTATCTGCTCCTGCCGGGAATACGTCGAATTACCAATAACCCTGTATAAATAAAATTCTATTGACTTTTAAAATGTATTAGGTTTGTATATATATGGCGTATGCATTTTTTAGATGATTGACTTGAGAATTTTTTTCTTGACTTGAAAAGGTTTTAAGAAACTAAATGTCATTTTTAAGACCTATCTATAGGCGTATAGGTATATACTCCGCACGTATAGGTTTGATGAAAAAAAACATTTTTTATAGTTTCAGTTCCATGTATATTCTTTAATATTTTTTTTTATTTTTGTATAAAAATCGTAAAGTGGTTCACAGAATACACCTACCTACCAAATTTCAACTGTAGTCTTAATAATTTCGGAATAAAGTGGCTGTGACATACGGACGGACAGACAGACAGACCGACAGTTAGACAGACATGACGAATCTTTATAGATAGCAAAAATCGGAACCCTAATGGGTTCCGATTTTTGCCATTTGGCTACGGAACCAATAAATTTGAGCACCCATTAAGTTACAAGTTGAAAAATTATAATCCTGCTGTGTGAATTTATAAAACTAAATATCTTTTTAATACAGCACTGTATATAGATATACAATTTGGGCTTTTGGGACCTCCGGGAAATTTCCCGGGATAATCCCAGTTACTTTTACGTGTGCCAATCGTATCAACTGCTACTTAGATACTGAGACAGGAATGGGATGGCACTTGTAGTTCCGGCGTTTTCCGAAAGGTTCGTAAAAGCCGATGAAGAACAGAGCGGAGTCCTCTTCTAGATTTAATAAGGAAAGTGTACTTAGCTTTTGGTGCGCGGTCCTTTACGCAGAAGTGGACCGGTTATCTCGTTTGCTTAGGCAGCACGTAATAACAATGCTTTGTGTTATTTACAACTTTATCATTGTTTATTGTATATATTATGTTCTATATACAGTCGACGTATCGCAGCAACTTTTCATGCTGAGAACATGCGAAACTTCTTAATATTTTCTTATATCTTTTAAAGGCATTTAGCTTGAAGAAAAATATATTACTACTGAAAAATAATGTCAGAATCCTTGACAACCAATTCTACCATCGACATATGAAAACATTCAAATATATCGGATGAGAAAATGAAGCTGTCAACAAAGAGTTCGAACATCATAAAATAAGGCGAGGTCGCCACAGGTTTATTGAATCCAATATTTTTTTGCCACAATTAGCACAAACGTAATACAGTAGCAACACCCTGGCACTAGCAATATTTTCTTATTTATTACTTTATTAATAAAAATATTGATCAATAAGTACTTACAGGTGAAAGGAAATTCCATCTTTTTGGAGATTTGTGGTTTTTGACTGGTTTTTGCACCAATAAACACTAAAATCCGGCATTTTTTACGCAGCTCGTTTTTCCACAATGACAGTTCAAAAATGATGCGGAACGCGCGTCAAATAGTTTTATATAACCTTCATTGTTTGCGCTCTTGTACCTTTGGCGAGCAGGGTTTGCCTTTAGTCACTACTCCGTAGGTGAATACTCAAAGTTGTTACACCACAAATAAAACTTATAATGATTTATACACAATAGCTTAAATTAATGTGTTACAATGGGCGGTCTTATCGCTAATAGCGATGTTATGTTGAATGTTATTTAAATGCCACATCCGCTTAATATTCCGTCCACGCTGAACTGTGAAAATACGTGGATGGAGTATGAAGTGGATGTGGCATTTAAATAACAATAATAATATGAGAAGGATAAAACTATACACTCATCACTAGCATGAGAGAGCGAGATGAGCACCATTTTTTATATCCTTCTCTGCGTTTGCGATTAAACTGGTTCCAGCACTGTATGGAACCAAGTTCTAGTGCACCCATTGGCTCTCACCCGCTGTCATGTATGAGCCGACCAAATTACGCTGTTCATTTTATCTTATAGTAGGCATATGTATCACGTGTTCATCATTTTAGTCGGGTTATATCTCTATAGCTTTTTCATTCGCATCCCCTAATGTTCTCTACATATATATACTTTCTCTATGTGAAAATCACAGATCACTACTATGTCAATCAATAATTTCTGTCAGTGTCGATGAGAGACTAGTGTCACTGCCATTTCACTTAACATTTGTTTATTTTTTCAACTATTTCTCGTAGAGAGAAGGCAACTCCCATCTACGATTTTTCTAGTTTCATTATAGCTCCACACGATTAGTGTATTTAGCCAGTGTCAAGTATTAAAACTCTTTAAGCTTTTGTGAGTTTAGGCACAGATTATATAATAGTTACTACGTAAGTTTAGGTCATAACTGATGATGACCTATCTGGTCAAAGTCACATTTCAGGTCAAGTTGAAGTTATAGTCTAGTCCAAGTTATACCTGAGGGTATAACTTGGACTAGACTATAACTTCAACGTAAAGGTGTGCACTTTACTGAAGATTTTCAGTGGAATTTTGGTGAGTACGCAATTAGCATGTTTTTCAACATTGTTCTGTTTCCCAGCACTCACACACATACACCGGCACTTAAATGGTTAATAATCCACAGTTATTAAACTTTAACTCGCTAAAGAACACAAGTTTTAGGAAAAAAAAAATGAGAGCACACACTTTTTCATATTGCCGAGTATTCTATACATAACATAACATGATACATTTATTGAAGTTAAACTTCTTTTGGCGCGATAGAGAAAAATGATGAGAGTGAATTTTTACGATGCGCACACCGACACCTAAATTTAACATCGTGAAGTTAGTTCTAGGTGGTACGATGCGCGCGCACACCGACACCTAAATTCTACACCGTGAAGTTAGTTCTAGGTGGCATGACTATGTGCAAGTTGTATGTCATGTCATATTTAACGTCATATTTTTACGTTAATAAAACCTTTTTTATTTAAATAAAATCTTTTTGATTAATTTTAATATTTATCGTGTTTTTTTAAAATTTTATTATGGCTCCACACGATTAGTGTATTATTGTCAAGTATTGAAATTCTTCAAGTTGTTATGAATTTTAATCGAAGAGATGGGTCAAAGTCACATTTCAGGTCAGTTTTCAAGTAAAAGTCTAGTCTAAGTCATAGCTTCAGTAAAGAGGTGGTGTTCACTGAAGATTTACAGTGGAATTTTGGTGAGAACGCAAATAGCATGTTTTTTAACATTGTACTGTTTCCCTACACTCGCACATATTCACCGGCACTTAATGGTTATTAATCCACATTTATTACACATTAACTCGCGGAAGAACACAAGTTTTAGGAAAAAATACAATAAGATCACACACACTTTTCCACGTTCCCGCCAAAACTCCATATCATCACAACTTCATCCACTTTTCCATACGCCACAGAAGTATAACTTCTAAAAGCGTGTACATAAGTACACACACTCTTTTTTTTGTTAATTTTTTTTTTTTTTGGCGGGAACGTAACTGTAACCTTTGTATTGAATTTTGAAATTTAGTTTTTTGTTTTATGAACCAAAATAAAACTAACGTTTTTCTACTGCTTTTTGCCTAAGCTATCTCAATAATATATTTTTAGATTTTTTCTCATTTAGAGTACGCTCCCCGAAACCCGAGTATTTGGTGTTCTGTCTGAGCTATTGTGTTGCGAGCCGTGACTGTGAGTGTGAGCCGTGAGCCATCTAGTTTGCATTTGAGCTGCAGCTCAGTGACTCAAGTGTCTGTGATCTGAATATTTGAACCGGCTCAGGGCCTCTAGACAAAATTCAATTTCCTGTTTGCCTTCACGCTAACGGAAGTTCAAAATGTATGGAATGACATTTATGTTACCGCAACAAAAATTGGATTTTGTCTAGGGGCCCTGACCTGAGTTACACACGTCACGTCTACTCCACATCTTTACTGAAGTTATGACTTAGACTAGACTTTTACTTGAAAACTGACCTGAAATGTGACTTTGACCTATCTCTACCACTCAAATTCATAAAAACTTGACGAATTTCAATACTTAAAACTGGTTAAATACACCAATCGTGTGGAGCCATATTAAAAGTAAAAAAAAAGAAAAATATTTATTTTATTTATTGTGCTTGCAGTTACTAGTGGTGGGTCTTTGCGCGTAAGCAGTTTTAAAAACGCTTATTTTAGGAACCGGTTACTTCTACACAGCACGCACATAGAGCTACTTCGTAAAACAGTTTTGCACGCTTACTAAAATGGATGCTGTTAAATATCATGTTACAAAGATAAGATGTCTTCGCATTATTTCGGTTCTAAATTATTTTTATTTTATTCACTATTTCGTGAATAATGCTGTTAGCTTGTACACAGTCACAGAACATCGCCGCACAAAACTGCGTACGCGTACCTAATCTAATAACCATTCTGAATTTCAGTTTCTACTTACACTTTGGAGAAACGGAACGTTTCTTATCACAAAACTGCTTACGAAAATAACTGCTTATTTTTGATTCGCGAAACTACGTATACAGTTATTAGCCTCGTAAGCAGTTTCTAGAACCGCTTACGTTAAATAACGCCCACCACTAGCAGTTACCGTAGTATTATATTCTCTTTGCTTGTAGCACAGAATAATGAATAGTACCTTGTACATAGATGAAAGCATATAAACCACAGAGTACTTTTTTATATACTGGAAAATATAAACGGACCTTGTAGTTGCTTTGCTTGGTTGGTGCTAAGGTGCTTGCGTTTTCGTAAAATATAAATCTCTTTACTCAAGTAAAATGTCCGGTGATGTACGAGTATGTGAAGTGTGCCTGCACTCGGAAACAGAGCTTAAAAATATTGACATCAAACTATTGAACTTTCATGACGAGATTTGTGACTATTCTGTAAGATTCGTATATTTTTATCTATCTATCTAAATACTTGCCAATGAGTTAAAATCGTTTAAAAAACTGAAAGAATCGACTTGGACTTACTACCGCGCTAGTCATTTTCAGTATACCAAGTTTGAGGTGTTTACCTCTATATCTCTGGAGATACTGAACATATCTCAATGCAATTTAAATGGGTGGTCCCATTTGGAAAGTTTGCCTTTCAACCAAAAAAAATATTTCCAAATCAATCCAGGTGTTTTTGTGTGATTGCTTAAAAAATAAAATATTCTGACGAACATCCTCCTTTTTGAAGTCCGTTAACAAATTTAAAAACAAACGAACCCATGAGATCCCTTACACAGTCAAGGGGCCATAATCAAAAACAAAACTTTCATGTTTACAATATTGGCATTGATTTAAGATGAATAATTTATTTCAGAGAAAATCTCGGAATCCTCAATACTGTCGAAAATGTGAACAAATCTTAGAAAACTTCCATAATTTCAAAAATAAATGTATAAACGCACAGAAGATTTTGTCTACGTGGAGAAATAAAAAAGGTGTACGTAAATTTTTTACTAGTAATTTAGATCAAATTTGCCATTGAGCAATGGAGTGCAGTATCATCATCATCAGCCGGTGTCAGTCCACTGCTGGACGTAGGCCTCTCCCAAGATGCACCACTGAGCCCTATCTTCAGCTCTTTTTTACCAGTCACTGCCTTTGGGCCTTGGCTTTGTGTGTGACTTTCCATCTTTGGAAGGATTGCAGTATACTGGGAGTAAAAAGAACCGACAGAGTATGCAACACCTTTCTGCTCTCTAGAACCAGTATAGCAGACGTGGGTGACAAGACTGCCAGGCTGAAATGGGACTGGGCAGAACATACTTGTCAGATGCATTCTGACAGGTGGGCTAAAATTGTCACTCAATGGGTGCCGGAAGACAGCCGTCAATGTATAGGTAGGTCCAAACTGTGGTGGAGAGATGATTTAGATGGTTATTACAATTAATGGCCACAAACGGTATTGGATAGGGATAGGTGGAAAAAAATGGGGGAGACCTTTGCCCAGCAGTGGGATCACAAAGGGTAGGTAAAAAAATGTTGATCATAACTTGTCTAAGTGTAACTACAGTTTATTCTACATAAATAATGAAATGCCCTTTAAGGATGCTCATTATCCTGTGATCAGGTAAAGTGACGATATATGCAAAGAGGTGGGCAGTGACTGGAAAAGAAGAGCCGAAGATCGGGCTCAGTGGTGTGTCTTGGAAGAGGCCTACGTCCAGCTGTGGACGACACCGGCTGAATATAATGATGATGGTGATCCTCTAGGGTGGTACAATTTTCATATAAAAGTAAAATGCTTAAAAATGAGTAAATGGCTTAAAACTTGCACTGAAATCACATCTATTGGTCTTACATAATCTCTTTTACAAATGGGATATTCTATATTTTCTTTTTTTTAATATCATATAGGCTAGCATTTGACCACAGCTCACCTGTTGTTAAGTGATGATGCAGTCGAGGATGGTAACACGCTTGGCCTAGAATGGGTATTATTATTTATTATTACTATTATAGAAAGAAAATGCCTCCTTGTCTACTATTTGTACCATATAAAAAACACATTTAATTTATTATTAACTGACTTCAAAATAATTAGGTTTCTCAATTCAACCGTATATATATATTTTTATGTTTTTTTGTGGATAACTTCGTCTTTTATAAACCGAGTTTGATTATTATTTTTTGTTGGAAAGGAGATATACCAAAAGTGGTACCAATGTAATTTCATCGAGATCTGATAAGTATTACCAGAGATATGGAGATAAACACCTCAAACTGGCATTTGAAGTTGGTTCTTTTAGTTTTTAAACAATCTTATTTAATTTACAGAGCAAGATACGTATCAACAAACTTCACACTCAACTATCATTTTTTGATGAGTGTTCGGACAAAAGTAAATTGACTACAAAATCAAAAGTCAAAAAGTCATCGTCTAAAATGAACAAAAACCAAGTATCTTCTTCAACAACCAAAAAAATGCCAGTCTGTGATCCGATTTTGAAAGTAAATTTGGAACCGAATGTGGAAACGAAGCTAAAAGTGATCACTCCAATCTTGATACCAATTGATAAGTTCCATAGTTCCATGATGGATATTCCAGTTGAGCCTGAGGTAAGTCAACTATAACGTTTTAGCATAATTATTATTTTTTTAATTGATTTGAATATATTTTTAGTGAGTTTTGCATTGTCTCATAAGCTACACCTTTTTCATGCATAATAGAGACCTTGTGGCAGGTCCCCTTTATGCAGCCTGATGACACATTCGTAACCATAACTAATCTATGTGGGGTAAAATGTAGATCAAAAAATTTAATTAGTATACATTTTTAGATTTACATTAAAGAAGTAAAAATCGAACCCAACTATTTGAATGACACAATCGATTCACTCGATATCGATGATCATCCTATTTCTGAACTAAAGACCGAAGCATCGAGTCCTGAGCAGATAGATGACACAACTGAACACATAGATGACTGTTTAGATCTCAATTCACACAACACCAGCTTAAATTTGGACATAATAAATGAAATCGATGGAGTTTTAAATCAAAGCGACGATGAAGATTTGAAACCATTGAAGACTCTTGCTAAACTGATTAATGTTGATAGTACTGATATTGGAAAGGATGATAAACAAACTGATGCTAAAGACAATGCTGATAATACAGACAACAGTAACGATGAGATAGTTGAGATAAATGCTAATAACTGTGATACAAGCGATGATGAGGAAAATTATAAAAATATCTTCGCCAAACTAGACATTCTATCTAAAGATACAACTTCCATTTATGATTTCTACCAAACTGCTCTTGTAAGTGACAGGAAAAATGAATTGAACACCATATTCAAAAGACAAAGGAAAATACGTAAAGCAATTAAAATGCTGGAGAATTTAACAGATGTAGTAGAAGGCTTACGAGCAGATTTTGAAAATGTCGTGAAGTGTAAAGACCAATATAATGAGTCTTTTAGATATCTACAGTAAGTATAAACTCTCTTGCTCTAATTTTTAAAGGTTTACTCCATTTTTATCTGTCTTTTGCCATTTCATCTGTTTCTCATCATCTTATTTGTAATTTCAGAATATTATGATAAGTACAGAAAAGAATTAGACCATTATCTTTGTAAACACTTAGTGACGATGTGGTTTAATATAGAATTGTGTTTCTCTTGAAGACGAAAATGGCGAGACACGAAGTGCTTGACTTATTTTAGTCCCCATCATAATCCAGACTAATATTATAAAGAGAAAACGTTTTTTCAACTTAGTTAGTTCAACTTTCGAGATGTTTAATCACGCATCAAGTGCATCTGTTTCAATATCGCGAAAAATATCGTTTGCGCGATGCAGGATCTCATACATTTAGCCAATATTTAAAGGAGAGCTATTGAAATCTACGCTAGCGCCATCTCTGGCTTTTATTTACATTAATGTTAAATGCGAAAGTATCTGTCTGTCTGTCTGTCTGTCTGTGTCACTTTCACGCCTAAACTACTGAACCGATTTAAATGAAATTTAAGGTACACAGATAGTTTAGAGCCTGAGAATGGACATAGGCTACTTTTTAATGCGAAAAAAGGGTTGTAAGGGGTTGAAAGGGGGGATGAAAAGTTGTATGGAAGTTTCGTCATTTTCAAAGCTAGAAGCTTGAAACTTATTTCTTAGACTGTTGTTTCGATATAAATAAATTTGACATTCAAAGTTTGTAAAAGTTTTACCCTCAAGGGTGTAAAATAACAACAGTGGAGGGTGAGGGTAGGGGGAGTGGAGGGGGATGGTAGGGGAGTGGAGGGGGAGGGTAGAGGAAGTGGTGGAGGAGGGGAGGGGGAGGGTAGAGGAAGTCGTGGAGGAGGGTAGGGGGAGGGGATGGGGAGATGGAAGGGATTTGGAAGCGAAGGGAAGGAGGAGGGGAGGGGTAGGGGAGTGCAGGGGAGCGGGAGGGAAGGGGGAGGGAAAGGGGGAGGGGAGGATAAGGGAATCGAGGCGGGGGGGAGGGGGAAGTGATGGAAGGGGGAGGGGAGGGTAAGTGAGGGGACGGGTGGTGGAAGTGAGGGGAAGGGGAGGGTAAGTGAGGGGAGGGGGAAGGGGGGGGGCGTGGTGCAGTGCGGTGTATTTGGGATACGTATGTGTCTTATTAGTTAATGCTACCCATAGACACTATTCCACGCGGACGAAGTCGCGGGTACAGCTAGTATACAATATTATTTCAACCTGTCTCTCTGCACTTACCAACCAGCAGGAATCCCAGCTTAATATAGTATTATATAATATATAGTATACCTATATAAATTTATGACTTATTTTAATTTTGAACAGGACTAAAGAAACCATAATTCAATTGGTTAAGGAAACAATCACCTCCACGACAGGATGTACCATAGATTTGCAGTTCATATCCCGGTGCTTAAACGAAATGGTTCCGCCCAGTTATTTAAAATTGCTATGTAAAAATATAAATAGCAAAGCTCTGGGTAAATATCGATATTTATTAATATTTCTCATCGTCATCTTACTGCCGCAAACAAATATCGAGAAATGTGAACAATTAGTATAGATTAGAAATAAAAACGGCCCTAGTATTGGACCTTGAGGTACTTCAATTAAAAAAAAAAGCGTCAGATCTGACGCTTACACCTCGTAATCCTAAGAAATTTCTTGCAATCATAAGAGATGCTAAAATCAGTAATGTATATATATATATATTTTCTTAATGTAAAATCGTTTAATCAAGACAGAAGCAATATGTAACCCTTAATTTATCCATCAATGTTTGTTTGTCATAGGACACAGAAAGAGAGCAACAATCTTGAGAATGATGACTAAATTGGAAAATAAATATAAAGATCCTTTATTAGATTCTATGGCGGAAATATTACAAATAGAGTATCTGAACACTGAAGAAAAGATCCGAGAAGACTTTGAGAGTCGAAAGTCCGAGCCGTATTACCTAAAGGCTAAGTTCAAATGTGAGACGTGCTACTTAGGATTTAAGTTCCATAAATCTTTGGATAGACACAGCGTGTTCCATAATGTAAGTTCCATTTTACAACTGTTCTTGTGTAACTGAGCTGTTGCTTATTTTTTAAAAGGAAAAAAAGGGAGGAGATTTATCCATTTCTCTTTATATATTTTTTGTGTATGTGCTTCGATAACTTCGCCAGTCGCCAGTTTGCGGTTGTCCATTTATATTTTCATCAATATCTGATGAGTATCTCCAGACATTTCTTTCAAACTTTTACTGAATATAAACTGGATTTCAATTACTCATTTATTTTTGAGTAGGGAAAATGTGAAACGTGACGTAGGTTTATAGTTTTTTTTTTCAAACTATTTTTACTATTTTAGTTTATAACGGCTTATAACTCCTGTAATATTTATCGCAAATTATTTGTAATATTGATGTTAATTATTTTTTACAAGTTCATTAAAAATCCTATTGTAATTTATACATAGTAGTGAGCTTTAGTCAGCCATATCGTCCTGAGAAATCTGTATCTCTCAAAATCCTAAAATGTCGTTTCACAGAAATCGAATGGGAGCTACACTTGCGATCTGTGTAAAGGTTACTACGAGTCGTTAAAATGTTTGACTGCTCATAACAGCTACACGCATCGTATAGTCTTCCGATGTACTTTGTGTTCTATGGTTACACGAAATAGGTAAGAAAACTTCTTGCAAAGTTTCACAAGAATAATTTTATAGCACAGTGTGACCAGAATCAGAATATTTATTAACCATTATTATAACATGTACATTATATTAGGCACGTCGTTTACATAATTATTAAAAAATTGCATTAATTATCATCTGATTGTAACTTATTATGTAAAAGATAACAAAATAAATAACATAACATACCAATATTAGTCATTTGTGCACGCAATTTTCATGTCTGATGTTGAAGGAATTTTCATTCAGCTTCATTGTCATAAATTCATTAATACTATAAAAGGCATTGTTTGTAAAAAATAGTTTGATTTTGATTTTGAAGTCAGGCATTGGTAATTTGGTTATACTAGTTGGTAATTTATTATGCATGTTCAGTTTATTATACTCTCCTTGTTTCTTCACCTTTGTAAGTCTTACTTTTGGTAGGTATAATTTATCTTTATTTCTAGTATTATATTTATAGATGTCAAATTTTGTACTATATTTATCTATATTATTATAAATCTCCAAAAGGCATTTGTATATGTATAAAGATATTACAGTCATTATTTGATTTTTTACAAAATATTTTTTAGCACTTTCTCGTCTTCGTTTTCCGTTAATTATTCGTATAGATCTTTTTTGACATACCAGAACCCTTTTAACCTCAGCCCCATTGCCCCGTGTCGTTATAGCGTAACTTAGAACTGAGTGAATATATGCGTTATATACTGACAAAAGCTTTTTTGTATCAACAAGTGGCTTTAGTTTCAGGAGAGCATAATTGGCACTAGCTAGTTTCTTACATATCTTATCTATATGAGGTGAATGACTCAAAGTGTAGTCTATCGTATAACCTAGGAATATATTTTCTTTTACAGTTCATAGGTGGTTCTTCACTTTTTTCACTTGATATTTCATAACGAGGCTTTTATCAGCGTTTAGTATAATACCATTTACCTTAAACCAATCATGTAATGTTGACATGGCTAACGATATTTTACTGTCCATAATGTCATTATTTTTATCTTTGATACCAACATGAGTATCGTCGGCAAATAGACTAATAGTTGCCCAATCTGGAATTGCATTTACAATGTCATTCACATAAATTAGAAATGGAAGAGGCCCAAGTATGGATCCTTGAGGAACACCAATGTCAATATTTCCGGTCAAAGAAGTTTGATCTTTCACTGAAACCGTTTGTGTTCTATGACTTAGGTAGGACGTCATCATATCTAATTCTTTGCCTTTGAAACCATAGTATGTCAATTTTAAAATTAATATGTCGTGTCGCAAACAATCAAAAGCCTTCGATAAGTCGCAATAAATGCTCGCGCATTTATGCGACTCATCGAGACTTTGTAGAACATAATGAACTACTTCTCTAATTGCCATTTCTGTGGACCTGTTTTTTCGGAAACCGAATTGTTGGGGAGCAAATAAACAATTTTCTTCAAAATATGCTATAATTTGATGTTTTAAGATTGATTCTAAAATTTTCGATATCGTAGGCAGTATGCAAATTGGTCTGTAATTACTAAGTACAGAGTGTTGTCCTTTTTTGTAAAACAGTATTACTCTACCTAATTTTAAAGAATCAGGGAAAATCCCTTCGTCAAAACATGAAGTTATTACTTCATAAATTAAATCAAATAACATGTAATTATGTAATACTAATTCTCTAAGGGTTTTCGTATTCATGTCGTATATATCCGTTGATGTCTTACATGTCATGTTTTTAATTATTTTAAAAAGATACTAATCATATTAAATTTTATAGATACGTCTGGTTTGGTGGTTTTAGACAAGTATACTTTGCATTTATCTGTATCTATTATAGTGTTTTTAGTTAAATTGTGAGCGACGTTAAGAAAGAATGTATTAAATAAATCAGCTATTTTCTTAGGATCGTCTATTTTTTCTGTACCATCATTTATATATTTAATACTTGGTTTATTCTTGTCCTTTCTTTTAATATGTTCATAATGATCTGTGTAAAGGTTACTACGAGTCGTTAAAATGTTTGACTGCTCATAACAGCTACACGCATCGTATAGTCTTCCGATGTACTTTGTGTTCTATGGTTACACGAAATAGGTAAGAAAACTTCTTCCAAAGTTTCACAAGAATAATTTTATAGCACAGTGTGACCTAAACCAGGCCTCCCTCACTCGCCCATAGCTACTGCGATTTATACCTAAACTTTCGTCACCTGCGCCGGTACTATCCCCCAGTCGGTTGTCACTGCTCACGCGCGCGCAACGTATATTATTATTTCAAATGACGGGATAACTGCGCATTCGTATTCTATCTTAGAAACGATTTAAGTTTTTCCATAGTCATTTTACGGGTTTGACAAAAAAACAAGCACAAAATGTTTCATTTTTTATGCTACCGATACTAAAATGACAAGACGGCGAAAAATTCACTTTTCCGACACAAAATTCGACTCTTAGTTAGGAACTTTGATGTAATTTTATAAATAAAAATAGTAAATAAAAATAGTTCGCTAACTATTTTTTTAGTTTATTGAGTCAACCCTTTCCTGTATCGGGGCGCACCGGTACATCGCGCGCTGAACGAAGTAATAACAACGCTAGGTCGAGCGCCTTAGACACATTTTTGCTTGTATTGTATGAAATAAACGTTGGTATTGTGTTTTTGTAGGGGAGTGAAGTATCTGTTACGAAGTAACTATTATATAATCTGTGCCTAAACCCGCACTTTTCGCACGCTTTTCCGTGACTTAAATAATCTATTATTGATATATAATCGACTATATCACGGAAAAGCGTAGCGTAAGCGTAAAGTGCGGGTTTATGTCACACAGCTATAAAATAGTATACGATACTCGTGACTTAAGTTGTCTATTAATTAATACCCGGCGCATTTAGCACCCGAGCGCAGCGAGGGTTCTAACTTCACGCAGTGCAATAATCGACTACTTAAGGAATACGTATCGTAATATACTATTAAAGAATAACTTTTTTTAGCAATCAGTTGTAGTGGAAGGACTTCTGGTAGTCCGTCTGGGGCGGTACCACCACTTCGCGAATTAGCCATTCAGCTGTAAAATTGGTGTTTTTTTCGGTTTGAATGGCAATGTTTCGAATGAAATTACAGGGCATGTGAGACTTAACACCTTTATGTCTCGAGGTAACAGGCGCAGTGCAGTGACATGCAAAATTCTGGCAGTCCAGAATGTTGCATGCCGCTGTATCTGTAATAGTTGGACGGAGTGTCGTGCTTCTCCTTTTACTTTATATAATAAAAAAAAAACTTTGTTTTAATACTTTTTAGTGGTAGCACTTCGCTAGTCCGCCTGTGGCGGTACCACCACTCTGCCATTTAATTTTCAGCCTTGAAATTGGAATGTTTTTCGGCTGAATTGGCAAGGTGTCCAGTGAAATTACAGGGCATGTGAGACTCAGCATCCTTATGTCTCAAGGTAACAGGCGCAGTGCAGTGACATGCAAAATTCTGGCAATCCAGAATGTTGCATGCCCTGTATCTGTAATAGGTAGACGTCATCGCTTACCATCAGGCGAGCCTCGTGCTTGTCCTGTTACCGTATATCATAAAAAACCCCTCGTAATCATGTGTAATGGAAATTACTTATGATATAAAACATACTAGGTAAAATTCGACTATTATACCATTATTCTTCAAATAAATAAACCTTTGCATAGGTTCTGTATATTGAATATAAACCAAAATATATATGAGAAATAAAAACAGTCCCAACACTAAGCCTTGAAGAACACCCTTAAATAAAATTCTCGATTTATATGAGAACATTGTGTTTATAGGGCTGCCGCGGAGGGCCACTACAATCGTCATAAAGGAAACAAAATCCAATGTGATATTTGTGGGCAAGGATTCAAGTAAGTAGTTTTAATATTTGCTTTAAGGGTTGCGTACCTAAAGGGTGCCAACGAGACCCTATTACTGAGACTTCGCTGTCCGTCCATGTGTCCATCCGTCTGTCACAGGTGACAGGATTGTATCTTCTGAAACGTAATAGGTAGACAATTGAAATTTTCAGAGTATATATTACTGTGGCTGCTACAACAACAAATAATAACAACCACTTAATCCTGCCGTAGTCCGACTTAGTCGGATAAAAACGGAACAAATTTAAAAATTATAGGGGGTATCCATACAAGAAACGTGTTATATGGGTATTTTTCACTTTGAGGACACGTTCACTAGATGGCATTAGTAGTAAAATTAGCTCGCAGCAGCGTTTTATTTTGATAAATAGGACTAGCCTTATAACAACTCTATGGCAAGTGCATACCGAATTTGTGGAGTTATCCCGAGTTTAATTATTTTAAGGGCCCATGCAAGAAGCGTCTATCAGGCATTTTATGCTCGATTATGTTGTTTTTACCCGACTGCGCGACGCAAAGGAGAGGTAATGTGTTTATCAGTCTATATATGTATGTATGTTTGTTCCTTTGTGGCACACTAAAGACCAAACGCGTGGGCCAATTTTGATAATTGGCACGTCAATAGATTCGCCATGCTAGCGCGAGTGTCAACGAAAACATAAAAAATTGAAAAATTCAAAATGGCGGATTTCAGACGACGAAATTTGGGGTTCAAAAAATATTTTTTTTCAAAACCTATCGAGTGGGGTATCGAATTAAAGGTCTTAAAATGGAGATTCAAAATATATTTATAACAAATAATTTATGATCGTACAAATCGAAAAAAAAAGATGTTACATGCCGCGTTAGTCACTTTCAGTAACAAGTTTGCGGCGCTTATCTCTGAAGTTACTTATCAGATCTCAATAAAATTACAATGAGACCAAACAAAAATCATATTAACTCAAACAAAAAAAAAATTTTCCAAATCGGTTAAGAATTGATGGAGTTCTGAGGTAACAAACAACCTCTTCCTTTTGGTATAGTCGTTTAATAGTACGGAATTTGCCGTCCTTTACTTAACTAAAAAGTGTAAAATAAAACATTAAATTAAAAAATAAAAAAACCCGACTGCGCAAAAAGTGAAGTGTTAAGAAACGAACTGAAAAGAAAAAAACAAGTAAGTCTAGTAGTTTAGACTTCTGTTTAGGGATATCAAAAAACTATACCGTTTAAATTCTTTCTCGGTCGATACACTCATAAAATAAATTATACATTGTTATATGGAATATAGAGACTTTAACAGTCGGGACACATTAATCCCCATTCGTTAAGCCATTAAATTAAATAATGTATAATATATTTTATATATCGTATAGGCTAGCGTTTGCTATCTCACCTGTTGGTAATTGATGATTCTGTCGAGGATAGTAGCATACTAGGCCTAGAATGGGAACTGGCTTTCAAGGATAGCTGCCGGAACACATTAGATATACTTATGACAACAGATTTTTCAACTTAATGGTGTTAGGCGAACACCAGACAATGTCCTACCACCATGCGGGGGTGGTGGTTTCTTAACGACGTTTTTCCTTTACCGAAGGGCCATTGTGAAAGCACATACATTTTTCGATAGAAAAATAAGGTATACGGCCCATTACTCGTTAGTTTCTGAACTAAGCTGTCTTTACGGCTGTGCCACGTCTCTGTCTGTTAACTGAGAATAATAACATTTCGTGATGTGGTTCCTCATTAATCATGACTTTTAGTAAATATATTTTTATAATGAAAGAACAACGTTAAAATAATAAAATAATTGAAACAAAAAAAAAGAAGCGATTTGTACCAGTATCCGACACATTTGTCCCAGTTATCGTCATATCGTCCCAGAACTCGTCAATTTTTAACACTAATTTGAACTTCTATGCTTAAGACATAAGGTTCATTTTGATTACAATTTTTAAATGTTTTTTTAGCAAGCCCCTCATTACCTCAAATAGATCGTAGGGTGAAAAATGAAATAAATATGCAATTGCAGTGAAAAAATATTATTACTATCCACGTATTTATTGCATTTCTTAAATTTAGGTTTTTTATAATATTCTGTATAAAACTAATACAGAAAACAATTATACAAAAATTAAACATTACAAAAAACCTAAATCTAGGGTGCCACCGGCAGCGGGACAGGGCACAATGTACCGGTGATTAGGGCTGCAGAGACGATGACCTCCTGACGATGCGTGCCGTGTCAAGAAGTGCCTACCGCCTTCTATATCTGGCCCTTGATCCGGCCATCTAGCAAGAGATGTTGGTCGAGCGAGACTCTTCGCTATTAGGCCGTTTGCAGAGACGACTATCGGGACAACCTCGTAAAACAAGTCAAGTAATTTGCTGAGCTTGTCCTTCTCAGCCTTCACGAGGTTTTCGTCATGCGGGATAGTGATGTCGACCAACCCTGCCCGCCGCTGGGACCGGTCGACCATCACGATATATCAGGCTTATTGGCAACAATAGTCCTGTCCGTGATAACAGATCGGTCCCAATAGAGCAAAGCAACTTTACAAACAACTCTGAAGAATATCAGAGGACAGCGTTTAAAAAAAAAAAAGCCTAGCACGACCATTTTCGAGAACTGGCGTAGGTGAGTACTTATAGTACGGCAGCTCAGACTCGACAAGGCCATTATTATTATGCACTTTATTTATTCTTAGGTATAGGTTTTTTTACAATAAAGATATCAAAACAACAATACAAAATTATTATAAAATAAACAAAACTATAAAAAAAATAACCAAGGGTGCCGCCGGCAGCGGAGCAGGGCCCAAGCTACCTCCTGACGATGGTTGCCGTGTCAAGAAGTACCTACCGCCTTCTGTAATTGGCCCTTAATCCAGCCGTCTAACTCGAGAGTTAGTCAGTACGCGTGTGGTGCCAGCCGAAACTCTTCGCTATTAGGCCGTTTGCAGAGACGACTATCGGGACAACCTCGTAAAACAAGTCAAGTAATTTGCTGAGCTTGTCCTTCTCAGCCTTCACGAGATTTTCGTCATGCGGGATAGTGATGTCGACCAACCCTGCCCGCCGCTGGGACCGGTCGACCATCACGATATATCAGGCTTATTGGCAATAATAGTCCTGTCCGTGATAACAGATCGGTCCCAATAGAGCAAAGCAACTTTACAAACAACTCTGAAGAATATCAGAGGACAGCGTTTAAAAAAAAAAAAAAAGCCTAGCGCGACCATTTTCGAGAACTGGCGTAGGTGAGTACTTATAGTACGGCAGCTCAGACTCGACAAGGCCATTATTATTATGCACTTTATTTATTCTTAGGTATAGGTTTTTTTACAATAAAGATATCAAAACAACGATACAAAATTATTATAAAATAAACAAAACTATAAAAAAAATAACCAAGGGTGCCGCCGGCAGCGGAGCAGGGCCCAAGCTACCTCCTGACGATGGTTGCCGTGTCAAGAAGTACCTACCGCCTTCTGTATTTGGCCCTTAATCCAGCCGTCTAACTCGAGAGTTAGTCAGTACGCGTGTGGTGCCAGCCGAAACTCTTCGCTATTAGGCCGTTTGCAGAGACGACTATCGGGACAACCTCGTAAAACAAGTTAAGTAATTTGCTGAGCTTGTCCTTCTCAGCCTTCACAAGGTTTTCGTCATGCGGGATAGTGATGTCGACCAACCACCCTAGTTCACCCTAGTCAGTACGCGTGTGGTGCCAGCCGAAAGCACACGTACTCGCCGTTGATGAAGGAGTGCGGATCACTCTGAAACCCGTCGCGTATATATCAACTTCGACCGCATCACGTGAGTAGTTTACCGGTTAAATAGTAATAACTCGAGAGTCTTTTGAGATGTTGGTCGAGACTCTTCACTATTAGGCCGTATTCAGAGACGACTATCGGGAAAATGATAGTAGAGTCAACATCCCACATGGCGTTAACCTCGTAAGACAAGGTACATACTGAGCTTGTCCATCTCGGCTTTTACGAGGTTCTCGTCATGCGGGATGGTGATGTCGACTAACACTGCCCGCTGCTGGGACCGACTATCACGATATCAGGCTTACTGGCAACAATATTCCTGACCGTGATAACCGATCGGTCCCAATAGAGCTAAGCACGACCATTTTCGAGAACTAGCTCAGTAGTGTACTTACAGTACGGCACCTCGGTCTCGACAAGGCCGTATTGAAGAGCTAGTTGCTGGTGAATCTGGCTACGAGATTGTGTGTCTGTGCAAGTACTCACCGTTAGCAAGATGAGGACAACCGGAAATAATATATCTGAGTGATTCAGCGCGACGGTGGCATGCCCGATATATGTCGACCGTACCGACTTTCATTATATATTTCCGGTAGTTGTTCGTCTTGATAACTTCGTCCGCAATTACGCAAACTAAACCTTCGGTTTCCCCAAAGAGGTCTTCGAACCGTAGCCAGTTCACCAATGCGAACAGGTCCACATCGGGCCCTGTTAAAGTCCGATAGAACCTGCCGTGCAGTTCCTTGCTCTTCCATACATCCTTGCGGTCTTCGGTGCCCAGCACCTGAGGCTTGCGCCAGTTCTCTTTGCTTAAGGAGACAGGCGTGAAGATCCTGTCAACTATCACCACATCTCGATGCATCCCACACTCATTGTTAAGGAAATATTGCCGGAGACCGCACATCTCACGGTTATGCAGAGTCTTGGCATTTAAAAAGCCTCGACCACGGAAATGGGGCCATTTCCGTAGAATATACAGTCTCATAACAAACAAACGCGGGTGAAGCATGCGATGTTTGACTTAGGTCTAGATAAACTTCTCTATGCCTGTGTCTACCGGTAGCACAGTGGAGACCAGGAGACGACCAGGCTTACAGAGTACCTAAGTGAGGCGGCGGATGCTGCTCAACACAAATACCCGTCTGCCCAACTAGTGTTACTGGAGGACTTTAATGCCCACCACCAGGAGTGGCTCTTCCCACACCAGTTCACCGACCACGCTGGGAGAAAGACGTGAAAGCTAGCTTTAGCGTTAGTTCTCCAAGAGGCAACGCGGGTTCCTGATGTTGACAGCCAGTTGCTTGGACCTTCTGCTGACGACTGATCTAGACCGCTACTAAGTGTCGGTATAATCGCTGCTAGGTAGCTCCGACCACTGTCTGGTGAAATATGCATCTATCTGCTACTCGCCCGACCCTAGCCCCAAAGGCACTCGACAGTCGGTGGGTGTAGCGATACAAGTCAGCAGATTGGGTTGAGATGCGATCGTTCTTTGCATCTTATCCTTGGCGATCTGTTTGCTTTTATTCTGACGATCCTTCGGCTTGTGTGGACGCTGTTACGGATGTGCTGCGTCACTGAACATATAATAATGCTGCGTCAAGGAATGGAGTATTATATTCCATTTCTAATATGCCAATGTCAGGCAAAGCTCAAACCTGGTTCGGAGCTGAGTGTGGAACTACTTGTAGGAACCATATCTACTTTATTATTAATATTATTTTTATTGTTTACAATTCACATAATAAATTAAATGATAAGAACAAGCAAAGCCGACGCGCGGGCCTTGTTTATAAAATCGTTCACAAGCTCGACCCGGCGCACGCGCAGCCTTTTGTTTCGCGTAACTGGTTTTCTACCTGCGCTCGGTCGCGGGCCGGGAGTCGATGCCTACGTCGCACGGCGATTGCATGCCATATTTGTAGCTCATTGATAAGTACCTATCTCGCGTTAGTTTTACTTGTGCCTTCCAATGTTTTATATAAATACAAACTATTATAAAGTTGTGTGGATAGTGTACTAAAATAGACTGTTACTTCTTCTATCGGGTGTTTTATTTATTACGCGAAAGGAAGTGAATAGTCGCGGTGCACCCACAAGTGGTGACCCCGAATACTGGACAGAAGGAAGATTAGCAAGGGCGAACGGAGATACGATGACAACGCCAACGCCGGACGAAGCTTCCGGAAGCCAAATAAGCGATGGCGCAAGCGCTTCTGCGGGCGTCTTCAAAGTCGGCGTAAAAATACCGCCGTTCTGGCCTGAAGAACCAGGGCTATGGTTCGCCCAAATAGAAGGTCAGTTCTTAATATCCGGAATCACGTCCGACGCGACCAAATTCTATCATGTCATAGTGCAATTAGATCAACAATATGCGGCTGAAGTGAAAGATATAATTATATCACCGCCGGCAGAAAATAGATATATAAAATTAAAAAGTGAGCTGATTAAAAGGTTGTCTGCCTCGCGAGAAAAGAAAGTCAAACAACTACTTATGCATGAAGAACTTGGAGACAGAAAGCCCTCACAATTTCTAAGACATTTACAGACCCTTGCAGGGCCGAACGTTCCCGATTCTTTTTTGCGCACGTTATGGTCTAGCCGTTTACCGCACAACATACAGACAGTTATCGCGTCTCAGATAGATGCGCCCCTAGAAACGGTAGCCGAGCTGGCAGACCGCGTTCATGAGATCGTGCCAGCGCCTCCGGCACCGGTAGTAGCAACGGCAGATTTTTCTTTTAATGATATGGCAAAGCAGATTGCAGAATTGACACGTGAAGTAGCATCGCTGAGGGGGCAAGTATCACGCTCTCGTAATTATGAAAGATCCCAATCTCGTGAGGGCAACGGACGTCACAACAGGAGCCGTTCGCACTCGAGACAACGCAACCCGGATTTTTGTTGGTACCATAACCGCTTTGGCAGCCGGGCTACTCGGTGTACGACTCCATGCAAGTTCACTACAGCGGAAAACGCGAACGGCAGCCGGAATTAGCGGCAAACGACTGCCCCTCCAAGCAAGGCCGCTTGTTTATCACGGATCGTACAACTAAGATGTCATTTCTCGTTGACACAGGATCAGACCTCTGTGTATATCCACGGTCGGTACTCAACCAAACGCGTGCTAAGACAGACTACCAACTTTATGCAGCAAATGGTTCTACTATAGCTACATACGGCTGGATCCACCTGCAACTCAACATAGGTCTACGCCGCATCTTCAGTTGGCGTTTTGTTGTGGCTGACGTGTCAAAACCGATTATCGGTGCTGACTTTCTCAGATTTTACAATTTGCTTGTAGATGTGAGGAACCACCGCTTGGTCGACGGGCTGACGACACTTTCCACAACAGCAGCACCTGATATGGGGGCAAAAGACATCGTATCTATTAAAGCAGTAACTGGAGATACCGTATACCACCAAATGTTACGTGAGTACCCCGTCATAACCTGCCCAGCTGGTACGCAACGAGAAGTCAAGCACGGGACCGAGCATCACATCCGTACGACACCAGGTCCACCGGTCTCTAGCCGACCAAGAAGACTTCCTCCTGATAGGCTTATGATAGCGAAAAAGGAATTCGACGAGATGTTGGCGAATGGTACCGCGCGCAGATCGGAGAGTTCTTGGGCGTCACCGCTCCACCTTACTGCAAAGAAGGATGGCGGCTGGCGACCTTGCGGCGATTACAGGGCACTTAATTCACGAACAATACCGGATAAGTATCCAATCCGACACATTCAGGATTTTTCCCAGCAGCTCGCAGGAACGACGGTATTTTCGAAAATAGATCTAATTAAAGCATATAATCAGATCCCGATTAATACAGCTGATATCCCGAAAGCCGCCATCACTACTCCGTTTGGCCTTTTTGAGTTCCCGAACATGACTTTCGGACTCAGAAATGCGGCGCAAACGTTCCAACGTTTTATAGACGAAATGCTCAAAGAACTTCCATTTTGCTACGGTTTCTTGGATGATATTTTGGTAGCCTCACCAAATGACATTCTACACCTGCAACACCTCAGGCAGCTGTTCCAGCGTTTAGCAGATTATGGTATACTCATAAATATTAGTAAATGCGAGTTTGGCAAGACTCAGATTACGTTCTTGGGAGACGAAGTCAGTGCAGATGGCATCAGACCACTTTCAGATAAAGTACAGGCGATAAAGGAATACCCGACGCCTGCAACAGTGAAGGAGCTACGTCGATTTCTCGGTATGTACAACTTTTACCGACGTGTCATACCGGAAGCAGCAAAAATTCAAGCACCACTCAACGTCGTACTATCGGGACCAAAGTCAAGAGGATCGCAGAGCATCACGATGACACCTGAAATGTTGGAAGCCTTCAACGCCTGCAAAACAAGTCTCTCCGACGCCGTCATGCTCGCTCATCCAGAACCCGACGCACAATTAGCGGTATTTACGGACGCGTCAGATACTTCCATTGGAGCAGCGCTTCAGCAAAAATGCAGCAACAGCTGGAAACCACTGGCATTCTTCTCTCGGCGCCTAACTTCAGCTCAAAAGAAGTATAGTCCATACGACCGTGAACTACTGGCTATCTACGACGCAATCCGCCATTTTAGGCATATGGTAGAAGCTAGGCCATTCACGGTTTATACAGACCACAAGCCGTTGACGTTTGCGTTCTCCAACAACCGCGAAAAATGTTCTCCGAGACAGTTCCGGTACCTAGACTATATTGCCCAATTTACCACGGATGTACAATATGTCAAAGGAGACCAGAATGTTGTAGCAGACGCACTCTCACGCATAGAAGAAGTGAGCACAGCTGTGGATTATCAAGCACTCGCAGAAGCTCAAAGCTCAGATCTAGAACTTCAAAAGCTTCTACAGAACGGTTCAGCACTAGACCTGAGAAAGATTAAATTGCCAGACACTGATACAGATATATACTGCGACGTCTCTTCTCCAAACCCTCGCCCATATATGACAGCAGCCTTCCGAAAGCCAGTATTCAACGCATTACACCGGTTGAGTCATCCTGGTGCAAAGGCATCTGCAAGACTGGTCACAAAAAGATTTATTTGGCCTGGAGCACAGAAAGACTGCCGACAGTGGGCCAATGAATGCACAGATTGCCAGAAAAATAAAGTCTACCGGCACACCCAATCACCCACGTCCACTTTCCCTGTTCCTTCCCAGCGTTTTTCCCATGTTAACATGGACATAATAGGTCCACTTCCTTTTTCTTGTGGTTACAGGTACTGCCTTACGGTCATCGATCGCTTCACTCGTTGGCCTGAGGCATATCCGCTCCCCGACATCACGGCGGAGACATGCGCCCGCGCCTTCATCGCTGGCTGGGTGTCTCGCTTTGGTACACCGCATCGAATTACCACGGACAGAGGACGCCAATTCCAGTGTGAGCTCTTCCGCAACATGACTGCCATACTGGGTACTCAGCATAGTCCCACCACAGCATATCACCCTGCCTGCAATGGTATGGTGGAACGCCTCCACCGCCAATTAAAGGCAGCAATTATGTGCCACCAGAACACCAGCTGGACTGAAATCCTCCCACTGGTACTCCTGGGAATTCGCAGCGCCTGGAAAGAAGATATTAAGGCTTCAGCAGCAGAGCTTGTTTACGGCGAGCCTCTTCGACTACCAGGAGAATTCTTCGTCTCTTCCACTACGAATTATGACGTTACAGACTTCGCATCACGACTACGTCATCACATGGCAAAGCTGTCACCAGAACCTGCAAGTAGACATGTACAGAAAACATTCTACGTGCCTAAAGACCTGGCCTCTGCAGAATATGTCTTCTTACGGCAAGACGCCGTTAAGCGCTCACTGGAATCTCCGTACACAGGCCCATACAAAGTCCTTGAAAGAGGGAACAAAACTTTTAAGCTGGTTGTCAATGGGAGAGAAACAACCGTATCCATAGACCGAGTGAAGACGGCACACATGGCCCGAGATGACACCAAGTCAACTATCACGACCACCAACTCCTGTCCACCTGCAAATGATCCCGTACCTGAGAGGAAGACCAGATCCGGGCGAACCGTACGTTTCCCGGACTACTATCAACCTCAGTAACCTTCGGTCTCAGCGGGGGAGTAGTGTAGGAACCATATCTACTTTATTATTAATATTATTTTTATTGTTTACAATTCACATAATAAATTAAATGATAAGAACAAGCAAAGCCGACGCGCGGGCCTTGTTTATAAAATCGTTCACAAGCTCGACCCGGCGCACGCGCAGCCTTTTGTTTCGCGTAACTGGTTTTCTACCTGCGCTCGGTCGCGGGCCGGGAGTCGATGCCTACGTCGCACGGCGATTGCATGCCATATTTGTAGCTCATTGATAAGTACCTATCTCGCGTTAGTTTTGCTTGTGCCTTCCAATGTTTTATATAAATACAAACTATAATAAAGTTGTGTGGATAGTGTACTAAAATAGACTGTTACTTCTTCTATCGGGTGTTTTATTTATTACGCGAAAGGAAGTGAATAGTCGCGGTGCACCCACATACTAAAGCACTGAAAAAAAAGCATACCTGGCTTGGGTTGACGCTCGAAACCGCAAGGCCAAGGATTCTTCGGCGAAGAAGAAAGCATTCAACAATACTGCCAATTCCTGCAACAAGGTTCTGCGGAAGGCTCGATTTGATCACAGAGGCCGGATAGGCACCAAACTAGCTTCGTACCCAGCGAGTAGTAAAGCGTTTTGGTATCTGGCCAAGTCGGTCAAGTCAATCTTCTGCCACCCCTCACTTCCCCCACTGCTGAATCCTGATGGGACGTTGGCTCACACCGCCAATGAGAAGACAAATCAATTTGATTCTCTGTTTGCGCAATCTTCACGTCTAGATACTGCCGGTGAGACATCTCCTAGTCTACCTGGATGTGTGACAAATATGCCTGAAATACGCATCCGTCAGACTGAGGTTCGAAAAACACTGGAAAATCTAGACGTGAATAAAGCCAGCGGTTCTGATGGGATTCCTGCTATAGTTCTGAAAACCTGTGCGCCTGCACTCGCTCCTATTTTGACACTCCTCTTTCGCCTCTCTATGACTGGTCAAGTGCCAAGATCATGGAAGGCAGTTGTGCTGATCCTGCCAGGCTACAGGCCTACAGGCCAATTTCAGTCACGTCCAACTCTGCAAGACTATGGAACGTGTACTGAACAACCGGCTCCTGGCATACCTAGAAGCGTATGATCTTCTCAGTGACCGACAATATGGATTCCGCCGAAATCGGTCCACTAGGGATCTTCTAGCGTATGCCACGCACATTAGGAGCGAGGCTATAGATAATCATGGGGAAGCGCTTGCGGTTTCCCTTGATATCTCAACAGCCTTTGACAGGCTTTGGCACGATAGTCTTATAAACAAGCTTCCATCATATGGACTGCCCACTGGTTTGTGTATCTGGATTTTGGATTTTCTGAGGGACCGGTTGATAAGAGTTGTCATGACTGACTGCTCTTCTGACCATTTGGCAATCAATGCCGGGGTCCCTCAGGGATCGGTGCTCTCTGCAACCCTATTTCTGCTGCTTATCAATGATCTGTTAAAGCCCGGTACCTTTGGGTATGCAGACGACAGCACTGTACAGCAGCTATACATCGAGTGTATGGACCAGTGCAGCTGCAAGGTCTTAGGGAGGCGATGGTCGAGCGCATGAACTGTCTCAAATTGGGGTGATGCCATGTTGGTAAAGTTCAATACTGCTAAGTTGCAGTTAGCTGCAGTGATTAGTCACTGAAACTACCCATCTGATTTAAAAAAAAGTAAGTGTAAGTATGTTGTAGATACCAACACTTATAATTTTTTTTATAAATATAATTTAATAAAAATATATATACACTTATAGGTAAATTTCACCCGTGCGAAGAAAAGGCGGCTTGCTAGTACCTAATACATCTACCTTATTTTCTAGCAAAATTATAAACCATTTATAGAGAACAATTCAGCGCGCATTCCATTTTTATTCAAATGTATGACGGATTCACTGCACTTGCCACAGCCGTATACTGTATTACGGCGCAATAAGGTTCAAAATATACGCAACGTCGATATCACGTACATTTGTTCATACATGTCCCAATTATCGTCAAAATAATATAAATTATGACGGGTAATGGGTCATGTAGGATTTAGTATGCATCGGTACATGTCATTCGAATAAAAAAATACTTAATAATAAAAATTGCACAGTTTTATAGGTTAAGTCATTAGAAAATTTACTTGAGTATATTCGAAAATAGTGACACTTACCAAAGCAGCTGTCTGATCTCTTTAACATGTAAACAACAGTGGTGCGCAGGAATACACTTTCAGTCACCCTCGCGAAAATCACAAATTTCGGAATTGCAAATTTTTTAGTGTTATTTTCTCCAGTGCCATTATATTTTTGACTAAATGTTAACTATTCTAATAATAAAGCATATTACCAAATATATGTTGCTATTAATCATTTCATTATTGAATGTCATTAATCATATTAATTTTAGCTCTTGGTAGATACAAACAACTATCATTTTTCTCAATCTGACGAGTATTGGTACACTGACGACTTTACCAGCGTTTACCTTACATTAGTGCACGGCGGGAATTATAAACCCACTACTTCTGTACCCTTAGTACGAGTTTTTATCGTAAACGCTTTTGACAGATCTCACATATTTTTCGACTTATTCTGGCTCCCTGATTGGTCTAAATTTAGTTAGTGTAGTAACCACTAGAGGCGCTGTACTGATTTTCATACAAAGTTTGCTCGATATACGATATCGAGTTTGGTAGGAAAACTCGTACTAAGAGTACTGACGTCAAAGCCGACCATTTCCCACGGCGCTACTGGGCCTTCAATGGGTAATCTCAGTCTACCCACATCGGGCATTCAATAGGTACATACTAAATGAACCCAAAATCACCACAAAGGCCATAGTTTTAAAGTTTTTTTTATAGGCTAGCGTTTAACCACTATCTCACCTGTTGGTAAGTGATGATGCGGTAGAAAATGGTAAGCACATATTATTTTTTCTTTAAAGTGTTACACACTTAATATTTTTGTAAATTGTTAAACACAATCCAAAATTTCATCGTACCAACGGGACTTGAACCCGCAACCTCCGCAATAACATGTTCCGGTGCTTTGCCAATTAAGCCATGGTGCGAAGTAACGTTACGACGAAATTAGTGGATTGCATTTGTTAACCCAATTATGCATTGGTGGCGCCATCTATGACTACTTATTACGTAATTTAACCATTTGGAAGTAATCATTACAGTTTTCAAATCCGACGAGAGATGTTGCACTGCGTAAATCAAATATTATGTTTTCTTTGAAGTGTTACACACTTAATATTTTTGTAAATTGCTAAACACAATCCAAAATTTCATCGTACCCTAGGCCTAGAATGAGAACTGGCTCTCAAGGATAGCTGCCGGAACACATTAGATGTTTTGGCGACAGATTTTCTAACTAGAGGGTGGTACCTGGCCAGGCGGACACTAGATAGTGTCCTACCACCATGCGGGGTTGGTTGGTTTCTTAACGATGTTCTTCCTTCACCGAAGGGCCACTGTGAAAAGCGCACATAGATTTTTCGATCGAAATATCCATTGGTGCACGGCGGTTTGAACTCGGTACCTCTGGCATCAAAGCCGACCGTTCTCCCGATTACGCCACCGGGCCCACAAATGAAAACAACACAACACATGAAAAAAAAAGTAAATTTGTTTTTGCAGTTGGATCGCGGTATATTACAGACATTTGTTAGACAAGCACGGTTGCAATTTTGTTTGTACTATCTGTGCCGTCGCATTCCCAACTGAGCAGAAATTGGAAGAGCATAAATCTAGACATATTAAGGTAAAATTATTATAATATTAATTCACATTTTCTTACTCTAAATACTTTCCTAAAACGATATATTTTTGAAGTAAAACTTCTTTAGGGTCAGTCTACACCGTAACGCGACGCGACGCGAGGCATACGTGACGATGCTTTTGGTTTCGTGCGGCGCGGCGAGAAGCCACGCGGTGCAGCCCGACTCGGCGCGGCGCAGCAAAACGCGCGACGCCACCACATTATCTCAATGCAATGTGTATCTTATTTTGTAGTTGATAAAGTTCAATTGTTTATCACGCGGCTTTCCGCTGCGCCGCGCGGTGCAGCGCGACGCCGCGCGGCGCAGCCAGAAGCCGCCAAACTAACTCAATATAATATCGTTTAAAAACTAAAAAACAACCGACTTCAATGCCGCGCTATTCATTTTCAGTACCAATTTTGAGATGTTTATCTCAATATCTCTGGAGATACTTATCATACCTCGATAAAATTACCATGGTACCACACTTGGGATATCTCCTTTCGAACAAAAAAAGAATAATCGAAATCGGTTCGTAAACGACGAAGTTATCCGCGAACAAACATAAAAAAAATATTCATTTTCAGTACCAATTTTGAGATGTTTATCTCAATATCTCTGGAGATACTTATCATACCTCGATAAAATTACCATGGTACCACACTTGGGATATCTCCTTTCGAACAAAAAAAGAATAATCGAAATCGGTTCATAAACGACGAAGTTATCCGCGAACAAACATAAAAAAAAAAAAAAAAAAAAAAAAAATATACGGTCGAATTGAGAAACCTCCTCCTTTTTTTGAAGTCGGTTAAAAATGTGTATCTTTTTGTGTAGTAAATAAAGTTCTTTATTGTGTCAATGATTTTCTCCTTGGTAGTGTTTAGCTACTTTTTTTAGCAAGTCAGGCTGAACATCGGTATGTTCCTACCACCAGTGGTTGTACCAGTTGGATACATTTTTGCCTAAAATATCTACATTGTTTACAGCGGCAGTTTCCAGAGCCAAATATACAGTGTGAGCATTGTGGTTTGAAGTTTGTCTCACAGCAAGTGTGTGATAGACATATCAGCTTAACACATAAAGAGTACGTATAGTTAGGGGACAATTTAACCATTTCCTGACGTTATTAATGTTATATACCGGCTGTAATTCACGTACCTTTAGTCGAATTTTCTCGACCTCACTCGCGAGGAAGAGTGGCGGATTGGCTCGAAACCACAGAATAATGAATAGTACAAGTACAGAAGATGCACTCCCTGCGAGCGATAATGCGAGATTAAACCTAGTTACAACGCTGGTATCGTTCAAAATACGCTGCACGCCTCGGATGCGACCATGAATTTGCGTCACAGAATGAAGTAATAGTAACTAGGAACCGCGTGTTGCCCACCGTAAAATGCATCGTAAAGCTTTGGTTTCCTAGAAAAGCGGTGCCGTCATATAGCGGCCGTAATATTATGGACGCAAAAGGCGGCCGTCTTGATGGTGACGACATGTGGAAAGTTCCACGGCCGTTTTAACACACCGTCAGTATATTTTTTAAAACAAACGTAAAACGAAAAGTATAAAATTTCGTCGTCCTCGCTGCTCCATTAGTTGGAACTCATTTTGTACGTTGTTCCGGTAAAAAACACACAAATACGTATTTAAAATAGCTACACCGCTATCAATGAAACGTTTACGAAACCATATGACACCGACAAGACGGCCGTCATGCAAATGGCGGCACCGCTTTTTGTCAGTTACCGCTCTCTAGGAAACCGCGCCATTTTGTTTACATAGACAACGTTCTAGTGACGTCATTCACCGCTGTATTACGGCCGCTATATGACGGCACCGCTTTCCTAGAAAACCAAAGCTTAAGTCCACGCGGCGAGAGTCTGTATCACTCAGTCAGCTCGCGGGCCGTCAGCTGTCTCTTACTGTAAGGTTGAGTGTTGTGAGAAAACAGATTGAATAGTAAAGTAAAGGCGCGCGCCCGATCGAGAGCGCGCGTGACACTACTGACTGAACTTGTAGCCGACGGGCTGCCGCGTGTGTACTAATATTATCATAGCTACAGCGCGGAGTGCGACAGGTCTGTTGAAACTTAGGTCGACAGAATTCGACTAAAGGTACGACAATTACAGCCGGTATTATAAAATTAATAATGTTACAAATTCACGTTAATTTTAAAACAAAAAATTCGTGACCTGTTTTAAATTTTTCTTTAAAAAGAAAGCTTGCTAGTAATGTAGGTATAACACATTACTGGTAGTCTTGTTAACCCCTCCAATTAAGCTAAATGTGATTGTGTCTGGAGTGGGTTCACGTCAATAGTGCAATGGGTGGGGATCGAACCTTCTATTAACCGAAATTCTAATTATTATCTCAAAAAGCGGTAATAGCTCAATGGCTAAGACGTCAGCTTGGCGATCGAGAGGTCGTGAGTTCGATCCCCGTCCATTGCACTATTGACGTGAACCCACTCCAGACACAAGCATATTAAGCTTAGTTGGAGGGGTTAACAAGACTACTAGTAATGTGCAACTCATATTGCTAGTAAGCTTTATTGTTTGTAGTCGGTTAAAATACATTTTAAATTATTTTTCAGCCGCTCCTGGGGGCGTCCCTTGAAAAATGATGTAAGTGTTTCTTATTTAACTGTTAGGCTGTGCGCGCACTGCGATTTTTATTCGTCAATCTGTGTACAACACCAATGTTTACTTTATAACTGATTATGATTTATTTTATGATTTTGACGTGTATATGTGCGTATATTAGGTAATACTGCCTAGATACTGAATAAATGCTTTGATTTGATTTGTTTAGCGCGCACTGCGCAAGAAATCGTTTGTGTATTTTGTACATAATAGTGCGATTTATTGCCGCAAGGAATAAAATCGTAATGCGCGCTTAGCCGTAGTGGTAGGACTTCTGATAGTCCGCCTGAAGTAATACCATCGCATTGTCGTTTATTTATCCGTGAAACAGAAATGTTTTTCTATTTGAAAAAGTAAAAGCACACGAACTGAGACCTAACATTAAAATGTCTCAAAGTAACAGTTGTATAGCGATGGTGAACAAAATTCTAGTAATACAGATATTTAAGTGCCACAGTATCTGTTATAGGTAGTCAATTATCGCTAACCATCAGGTGAGTGATTTGCTCATCATAGGTTTAACATTAGTATCTAGATTTCAATACTATAACATTATAATAATATCGTTTAAAAACTAAAAAAGAACCGACTTCAATGCCGCGCTATTCATTTTCAGTACCAATTTTGAGGTGTTTATCTCAATATCTCTGGAGATACTTATCAGACCTCGATAAAATTACCATGGTACCACACTTGGGATGTCTCCTTTCCAACAAAAAAAGAATAATCAAAATCGGTTCATAAACGACGAGGTTATCCGCGAACAAACATAATATATATATATATATGTATAAATACGGTCGAATTGAGAAACCTCCTCCTTTTTAGGGTTCCGTAGCCGAATGGCAAAAAACGGAACCCTTATAGATTCGTCATGTCTGTCTGTCTGTCTGTCTGTCCGTCCGTATGTCACAGCCATTTTATTCCGAAACTGTTAGGACTACAGAATTGAAACTTGGTAGGTAGATGTATTCTGTAAACCGCTTTCCGATTTTTATACAAAAATAAAAAATATAAAAGTTTAAGGGGGGGCATCCCATACATGGAACTGAAACAAAAAATATTTTTTTTCTTTAAACCTATACGTGTGGGATGTCTATGGATAGGTCTTTAAAAATGACATGAAGGTTTCTAAAATCATTTTTTCTCAAAGTCAGTCATTTGAAAGATAGGCGCGTCTAAAGTGGTAAAATGTGTGTCCCCCCCCCCCCCCCCCCCCCCTCTAACTTTTAAAGTATGGGAGTGAAAAATCTAAAAAAAATATATCCTGTAGATCTCAATAAAAACTAACAACGAAAATTGGTTTGAACGAGATACAGTCAGCAGTTTTTGAGATATGGCGACAGCAAAGATAACTTTGTTTTTCATACAAACCCTATAAAAAACAAAGTTAATTTTGTAGTTGCGAAATATCATAGTTCTAGAATACTTTACTGTGTTACGGAACCCTACGAGTGCGAGTTCGACTTGCACTTGGCCAGTTTTTTTTTGAAGTTGGTTAAAATCGTTTATAACTCTGTCACTGTGTCGGTTTGTTCCATAGTCACGCCTAAACGTACGATCCGATCTTACTGAAATTTAACAAGGAGATACTTTATAGCAAGAGGAAGAACATAGCCTACTTATTGTACTTATAAAATCATAATTTTTTTACACATAACTTAAACAACTCAAATCTCACAAATGTTGATTAACAGAGCTTTACAGTGATAAAATTCATGGGTGTACGTGAACGAAGTCGCGGGTATAACACGCGTCATGTAAAACGATCGCAGGACGAGAGTGGAGGGGGTAGTCTGTGCAAAAAGAGAACCGTCGTAGAAATAGAGGGCGCGCGTGTTGATGGTTCTAATTTACTGTTTTTGTTGCGTTGACAACATTGCACTGACATTATGTATATGTACTAACATTATGTAACATTTCAACAAAAAACAATACCGTACACATTAGAATAACAATGTTATTAAACAATTCTTCAGAGCTAGTGAGTACACGTGACTAATATTACATTGTTGTACATATTAATAACATGTTTTATAACATTCCGACGACATACGCAAAACGGTGGGCAGTGACTGGAAAAGAAGAGCCGAAGATCGGGCTCAGTGACGTATCTTGGGAGAGGCCTACGTCCAGCAGTGGACGGACACCGGCTGATAATGATGCTGATGATGATAACATTCCGTGTCCACTTTATCTGAATCATGTTAAATAACAATGTTGTATAACTTATTATTTTACATAGACCATGTGTCACCTTGAGGCGTGATTGCTCAGTCGTAGGCGCTTGATGCACAAACTTATTTCTTAAAGTTTTAATACGCTATTTCGCTTTCAGCCATACAAACAGTATAAGATAAAGAAGACAGCGAAACAATACTGGAAGGAGAAATGTGAATGTGACCATTGTGGCGCCACCTTTTCTTCTTTACGTCAATGTAGGAGTCACATCACTTGGCAACATAACAATCACACTGAAAATGAAACGTAAGTAATTGTCTAACGAGACGTTTTTGTATATATATATATATATATATATATTTATTTATTTATGTTTGTTCGCGGATAACTTCGTCGTTTATGAACCGAGTTTGATTATTCTTTTTTTGTTGGAAAGGAGATATCCTAAGTGTGGTACCATGGTAATTTTATGGAGGTCTGATAAGTATCTCCAGAGATATGGAGATAAACACCTCAAAATTGGTACTGAAAATTAATAGCGCGGCATTGAAGTCGGTTTTTTTAGTTCTTTAAACGATCTTATTTAGCGATGTGACTTTTATTTCTATGGAGGTCATTGTTACCCACGGGAACGTTATTGTTGCCTTCCTGCGTCCTTAATGTAGCCTACACGTGAGCCCTGGGTGATGCTATGGAGGTCATTGTTACCCACGGGAACGTTATTGTTGCCTTCCTGCGTCCTTAATGTAGCCTACACGTGAGCCCTGGGTGATGCTAAATGGGTAACCGATGTTGATAGGCTTCTTCAGCCATAACTTGAACCACCCACCGAACAAAGTCGTGTCGTCAATCGAGTGCCAGCTAATTTGGATTTGACGACTTGTTCTTTGGTTGGTGGGTAGTTTTTTATTCTCTTATTTTAGAATTAATATAAATATATTAAAAAAATACATTATCCTATATGCACTTTTATCCCCTGTTTACCTCCAGTGGATGAATGGTTAATATCCTTTCTAATAGTTGTTTATTTATCGTTTTAGGAATAGCAAAGTACGGATTTGTCCAGTGGTGAGTCTGCTTTATCATTAATATATATATATTTAACCGACTTCTAAAAAGGAGGAGGTTCTCAATTCGTCTGTATGCTTTTTTAAAGTATTTTGTAAAAAAAAAATTGTATGTATGTTACGCGATTACTCCTACAATTGTGAACCGATTCGAATGATTCTTTTTTTAATCGGTAGGGTACATTTACGATGTAATCCCATTGTAATTTCATCGACATCTGGTAAGTATCTCCAGAGATATGACGATAAACGTCTCAAACTTGCTACTGAAATTGAATAGCGGGGCATGGAAGTCGGTTGTTTTAGTTTTTAAACTATCTTAATTATATATAATGTTGTTTTGCAGTGTAACGAGAAATTACCGTCGTACCCTCTACTTGTGAATCACTTTATAAGCGCTCATCCCGCGTTAAACCTGTTGGAGGAAAACGACGTTCTGAAATCTCATTTGTGCGATCATTGCGGGAAGAAATTTATGGTGAGCATACAATATTTCATAATTTTACATACTATACTATATACATACTGGTGACGCGTCATTGCGCTTTATTATTCCATAATTTATTTCACGCTATATATATATATATATCTCGCCCCTTTTATATATATTATTTTTATAACGCCTTATATTATTCTACCTTTTCAAATTGGTATGAATGCCCGCTAAAAGACGCAGCAGCAGCCTGCTGATGCCTATCCGCCGTTGAAACTCGAACAGGTTTGCCAATGGTCCAATGGGAGATCAGCAGACCGCGTCTATTGCCGCCACGACGCCCGTGGTTGGCTCTCGCCTGCACCGCACTCCAGGTGCAGTTCCGTTTTGGCCGCGATCCCGCTATGATCGTCGCATCGGACTCAAAATATATTTTTTTATATAAATCGCTATTTCATTAAGTGATCGTGCTGTGACTGCAAGGATCCTCCTAGTGAACTGTACAGATATATTTATTATTCGGTCGCATTATATGCGCCGACGCCGCCTGCAGCGATTCCTCGTCAGTGAACCCTCCACGGAGGGCTGTAGGTGTTCCTGGGAGAGTGGAAAGGTACGTGGGCTTTGTATGCTGATTCTCTGAGTTCTTACAGTGGTCTATTCATACCAAACGTCCCTCTTTTCACGTTGATCTTCACATACCCGCCCCCGCTATATACTTATATTTTTACCGCTTATTTATATTACGTATTTCTATTTCTTTTCACGGCACTTTCACCCCCGCATATGGTTGAGGCTATTTACACGCCCCACCACATACATTATACATAAAATCACGCCTTTTTCCTTTTGGGGTAGGTTTAAAATGTAGAAATTAGGTATTGTAGGTAGAAATTAAAATGAGTTTGAAACCTGATGCGGTTCCCGACTTCGCTTGTTTAGAATCATTTGAGGATTTATATGTCCATGTAAAACGCATTAGAAATAAAATTAATAGTCACGCTTCAACTTTGCCTTCACGAAATAATAGCGAAAGTAGTCCTACCATGTATACAAAACTGCCGCCTATTAACCTGCCCAGTTTCGACGGGAAAACCGAGAACTGGCCGGTATTTTACGAGTCGTTGAAATCCAATATTCATATGAATGAACAGTTGACAGACTCGCAAAGCGTTCAGTACCTTATAGGTAGATTGACTGATAACGCTTTGAAGGTGACCGCTGGTATTGTTCCCACGGGCGATACCTATAAAATTATATGGGATTATTTGGTTAAAAAATACCAAGACAAACGCGCATTAGGTACGCATTATTTAAATAATATTCTCGACCTGAAGTATGTACTCATAACGCTAATAGTCTCGAATCATTTATTGATAAATTCTCCGCATCCATCGCCGCCCTAAAACAGTTAGGTATTGAAGACCTTTCTGACTTCATTCTAGCGCACTGTGCGCTTAGAAAATTAGATTCGCAAACCGCTCAAAGTTTCGAGTTGTCTATTCGAGATGTAGAAATACCTACAACTGAACATTTAATTAGTTTCGTGCAAGACCAAGCAAAGATATTGCAACGATCTGCTCCGCTTACATATTCGAACCCGCGACCCACGCTTAAGTCATCCGCCGCCACCGCGCCTCGAGAGGCTCGCGGGCGCACATACCAGACGTTTATCGCATCGACCGATGATGCATGTACTCGTACGCCCCCCGCTGCGTCTGCCGAGTCGCTTGCGCACGGTTCCTCGCCTTGCTGTGCGTTTTGTAAACAAGACAGTCACACGCATCTGTATCACTGTGTGCAATTTAAACGTTTACGGGATCCTCGACTGCGGTATAAGTTTGTTAAATCTGTACGCGGTTGTGTTAACTGTTTGAGCACAGTACACAATATTAATAAATGTAACTCGAAGTCTGTTTGCAAGTTATGTCAAAAACGCCATCACACGCTATTACATTTTGAATTTAATAATAATATAAATAATACGCATTCGCATAACGCTCAAATAATAAGTAGTAATAAGTGTAATTGTAATAATCGATGTTTATCGCCACCGCCACCGCTTACGCAAACCGCTCCCGTAACCCCACACGCGCTCGAGCCTTCGACCGCTCCGCATTCTCGCTCTTACGCACCACGTAACAAAGACGATAATGGTGTGCAAGTCGCTTCGTACAGTGCTACATTGCCTTCGATGATGACGATGCCGCCTCATGATAATGCCGTCGCGTTGCTTTCCGCTAGGGCTCAGCCGAAGTCGACGGTATTTTTGTCTACCGCTCAGGTTTTCGCGCGTCCTAAAGGGAGTTTGGGACATAAATCAATAGTGCGATTTCTTATTGATAACGGCTCGCAGAATAATTTAATTACAACTAATTGTTGTCGCTCGCTTAATTTGCCTATAATCCCGCTAAGTAATTATTTTGTAAAAGGAGTTGGTTCTTCGTCGCGCCCAATTATTGGATATGTTTTCCTAGACATTGAGACACGCATTTATCCAGAACAAAAATACTCGATTCACGCCCTAGTCGTTGAGTGCATTACTGACCAATTGCCGTCATAATTTATCGAGTGGGACAGTAATGTGGAGTTCCGTGACATACCGCTCGCCGACATGTGCTGGAACGTCCCCGGTGACATCGACGTCGTGTTGGGAGCTCAACTCTTCCCGTACATTTATTTGGGGGATAGGGTCGAGTCTGGTCCGCGACTTCCGGTCGCTCTTTCGACGACCTTAGGCTACGTTCTCATGGATGATTACCCGCACGATGACGTCACGCCGACCGCTTCTTTTACCGCGCTCGCTATAAATGATCTAGTTCAGAAGTTCTGGGAGTTAGAAGAGATTCCATCAACGCGCTTGTTATCTTCGGAAGAAACTGAGTGTGAAAATATTTTCACATCTACTGTGGCCCGCGATGAAACCGGCAGATACACCGTCTCACTGCCTTTCTGTAGGGATCCTTCTGAGCTCGGGAATTCTCTCGCTGTCGCTCGCCGCCGTTTTACCGTGTTAGAGAAAAACCTTCGCCTGCCTCCTGAATTGAGGGAGAAGTACAATGAAGTCATCCGCGAATATATAAATAAAAGTTATCTCAGCGAAGTTACGAATATCGGTGCTTCTGACGAAGCCGCTGGTTATTTTATACCGAATCACGCCGTTGTTCGACCCGACAAGCCTACGCCGCGTATAGTACTGGACGCTAGCGCTAAAACACATACTGGGTTGTCGTTGAACGACGTTCTGCACATCGGCCCTAACCTGCAAGCCGATCTGTTTTTACTGTTGTTACAGTTTCTTTTGTTTCCCATCGCTATGAACGCCGACACAAAACAAATGTACTTACGCATAGGTATACCGCGGGACCAGCGTAACCTTCGTATCTTGTTCCGCTTCAGTGAGAATGAACAAGTCCGCGCATTCATTTTGACCGCTTACCTTTCGGTCTCAAGTCGAGCCCATACCTAGCTATGCGCACCGTGCGACAGCTGGCTTCCGACATGAGTCCGATTTATCCTGACGCCGCTAAAATCGCTGAAACCAGTCTCTATATGGACGATCTGGTCTATTCCGCTAATGATGATAAAACCGCTATGAAACTCTCGCAAGACCTGATTAAAATGTTTAAATCAGGTGATTTTTGGTGAAGTGGTCAAGCAACTCACCAACGCTACTAAATAGTCTTCCAGAATCACACCGCAAATCGCTAAACTTCGATGTAGGTAACGCTTCCAAGGTTCTACGCTTATCCTGGGAACCTTCAGAAGACGAGTTCTTCTTCACATCCGCTCACATAACTGACACCTGCACTAAGAGAAATATACTCTCGATAGTTGCACGGTTGTTCGACGTTCTCGGCTTAGTTGCCCCTGTTATTCTTTACGCCAAATTACTCATAAAAGAGTTGTGGTTAAGCAACAGTGGCTGGAACGATCCCGCTCCTGGCTATGTTAAAATACGCTTCGCCGCTCTAGTGCAAGAATTTCCCTTGCTAAATACGATTCGCGTGCCGCGTCATACAGGCGCTTCTAAAGGCTGCGTCGTGCGCCTCATCGCGTTCGCTGATGCTAGTATGCACGCTTACGGGAGTGTGTTATACGTGCACTGCACTTCCTCCGCTGGCATCACAGTACGCTTACTGTGTGCAAAATCTAAGGTATCGCCTACAAAAGTATCAACTCTCGCCCGCCTTGAGCTATGCGCCGCTTTGCTCATGGCTAAATTAGTTAAAACGGTTCGCGATACTTACGCCGCGCGCATTCCTATTACTGGGATATACGCATTCTCCGACTCCACGATCGCTTTGTCCTGGATTCATTCCTCTCCACATCGCTGGTCGGTTTTCGTTGCCAACCGAATAGCTCAATGTCAGGAGAACTTGGCTCCGCAACATTTCTACCGTGTGGCAGGTGTTGAGAATCCAAGTGATTGTCTGTCAAGTGGTATGCTTCCTGCGCAATTGTTGTCACATGACCTGTGGTGGCACGGGCCATCGTGGATTCGCCGCGCTCCCGAGGACTGGCCAGTCAAGCCTTTCTCACCCGCTAACTGCAGTGAATTGCCCGAGCATCGAGCAAATGCACTGTTCGAATAATTTTTACATCGTACAACGCTTATTATAACGCTATTCAATTTAGGTTAATTTTATTAAATAATTTCGCAAAATTTTACCGCTATTAATTTAAAATAACCGCTATTTGTTTAATTCACCCGCTATACTATTCGTATAATTCAATCGCTATTCGTATTTATTTCTCTGAATTATCATACGTCGCGTCTGATCTCAGTCATAGGGTTTTTAGACTACCCATAACGCTACCGCTACCGCTTATAAGTTTGAGCATTGATTCACTTCTCTGTTTTGAAAGATCGAGATGTTTCGATATTCCAAGGCGGGGTGCATGGTGACGCGTCATTGCGCTTTATTATTCCATAATTTATTTCACGCTATATATATATATATATATATGTATATATCTCGCCCCTTTTATATATATTATTTTTATAACGCCTTATATTATTCTACCTTTTCAAATTGGTATGAATGCCCGCTAAAAGACGCAGCAGCAGCCTGCTGATGCCTACCCGCCGTTGAAACTCGAACAGGTTTGCCAATGTTCCAATGGGAGATCAGCAGACCGCGTCTATTGCCGCCACGACGCCCGTGGTTGGCTCTCGCCTGCACCGCACCAGGTGCAGTTCCGTTTTGGCCGCGATCCCGCTATGATCGTCGCATCAGACTCAAAATATATTTTTTTATATAAATCGCTATTTCATTAAGTGATCGTGCTGTGACTGTAAGGATCCTCCTAGTGAACTGTACAGATATATTTATTATTCGGTCGCATTATATGCGCCGACGCCGCCTGCAGCGATTCCTCGTCAGTGAACCCTCCACGGAGGGCTGTAGGTGTTCCTGGGAGAGTGGAAAGGTACGTGGGCTTTGTATGCTGATTCTCTGAGTTCTTACAGTGGTCTATTCATACCAAACGTCCCTCTTTTCACGTTGATCTTCACATACCCGCCCCCGCTATATACTTATATTTTTACCGCTTATTTATATTACGTATTTCTATTTCTTTTCACGGCACTTTCACCCCCGCATATGGTTGAGGCTATTTACACGCCCCACCACATACATTATACATAAAATCACGCCTTTTTCCTTTTGGGGTAGGCAGAGACTACTTCTTTCCACATGCTACGATTTTGACATATCTCTTTCGCTTCTTTCACTTTCATGAGCGCTGTTATTCGTCATTTTCATTCCCCATTTAATCCCCTTTGGGGAAGAACATCTGTATGGAGTTAAGTCTAAGGGCGCGGTCACATTGGTAAGGTTACTGCTAAATATTATGGCAAAAAACGTAGCTATATATATATATATAAAAGAAAGTCGTGTTAGTTACTACACTTATAACTCTAGAACGGTTGAACCAATTTTTATGATTTTTGTATTTTTGGAATTGTCTTTGTCAGGAATAGAATAAAGTATTAAAAACAATCAATAATTTACCTAAAAAAATTATATAAGAAAAAATATTTTGCCAAAATGTCCCTGGGCTTAAAAACAGCCAATCATTTGATGTTCAATTGTTTATCCCGCCGTATTCTTTTTTTGTATAATTATGGCTCCACACGATTAGTCTATTTAGCCCGTGTCAAGTAGTAAATCTAGTAAAAATTCTTCAAGTTTTTGTGAATTCAAATCATGTAGATTTTAAAAATGTCAAATATTGTCAGTAATGATAATTGTTTGACATATTTATTGATTGTCAAATATGCGTGCGTTCAGAAATGTATGCTTACAAGCAAACTTAAAAAAGTGTGTATTTCCAAAAACCATTTTTACCAATTTTTATTCTAAATCTGTTTTGCCATAATACATTAATAAACTTAATATCTGTTTTGCCATAATACATTAATAAACTTAATATCTCTTTTGTATTCATTTATTACGTTCATGGGATGACGGACTAGTACAAGCCTTGGCATCGAAATGGAAATGGGCTGGACATGTAGCGCGCCTCCAAGACCAGAGATGGACTCAAAGAGTGACTACATGGAAATGCCCACATGGGAAACGAAAAAAGGAAGACCCTATGCTAGATGGGACGATGATATCAAAAAAATATCTGGACCAAACTGGTTCCAAATAGCCCAAAATAGAGAGGATTGGGGATCTTTGGAGGAGGCCTACACCTGCACAGGGGTTCTTGCAAACGAGATTTAATAGCTAAATAACAATTATAAGATTATAAATTTTAAATGTTAGCAAGAAATAAAAGGCTTTTATTTATTTATTACGTTCATAAAAGCCTAAAACAAGTTCATCTAAAAGGTAACACGACATTCATTGTCTGTTAGGTGGTACGAAGTTCGCCGGGCCAGCTAGTAATAGTAATAAATGAAAAAACTATGGGAGTGAACTTTTAAACAATACCACGAAGTTTACCGATAAATCAAAGGGAGATTTATTGGCTCAGTTCGGTCTAAGATGATTTATTACTGTCCTTATAGAGTTAAACAATATTTCTCATAATTTCTCAATTTTTTGTGTGCAGTGTGAACAGTGGGGGTGCACGTTATTGTACGATTGTCAACCCTACATTAACCAGGGGAATTACACATTTGTTTTAAGTTTGACGTTCGACATTTAAATGTAAGCTGAATGGCTCATTACTTTTGTTATTATAATTTAAAGCAATTAGTTATGTTTTTGTTATATTTAGAATAATAATTATTGATATGATCCATATACTGAAAAAATGCTTTGACTTGACTTGACTTGATATATTATAAGATATGTTACCTACTAACGTTTTAAAGAAATGCCAAGTAAAAAGTACCAATAACAGGCGAGCATATATGAAGGCGCTCATGAAAGTGGAAGAAGCGAAGGAGGTAGTAAACACTTCAAATGCCGCGCTGTTAATTTTTAGTACCAAGTTTGAGGTGTTTATCTCCATATCTCTGGAGATACCAATCAGATCTTGATGAAATTACTATGGTACCACCCCTGGGATATCTCCTTTCCAACAAAAAAAAAATATCAAAATCGTTTCATAAACGACGAAGTTATCCGCGAACAAACATAAAATCTGTATATATAAAAGGCAAACGTTACTGACTGACTGACTGACTGATCTATCAACGCACAGCTTAAACCGCTAAACGTATTGCGCTGAAATTTGGCATGCAGATAGTTATTATGACGTAGGTATCCGCTAAGAAAGGATTTTTTTAAATTCACCCCCTAAGGGGATGAACCGGGGGTTCGAAGTTTGTATGGAGAAAGAGATTAGATTGTCTATTTTATTCGAAACTTCGCACATATACAGAAGTAAACAAATAAGTAAATACGTATTTTAGGCTTTTTCGAAATTCCACCCCTCGGAGGATGAAATGGGGTAACAAAGTCAGAAAATCGATATTGTTCGGATTGCGCTAAATTTGAGCATGCATGAATTATTCAAAAATCACCCCTTAAGGGGATGAAACAGGGGCTCAAAGTTTGTTTGAAGAAACAAGATTAGATAGTCTCTTTTCTTTGAAACTTCACGGAAGTACTTCTGTAAACAAATGAGTAAATGCGTGTTTCAGGATTTTATGAAATGTCACCCCTAAGAGGGTGAAGTGGGGTAACAAAGTCAGAAAATCAATATTTTTTCTGATTGTACTGAAATTTTGCATGCAGGTTGGTATTATAGCGTAGGTATCCGGTAAAAAAACAAATTTCAAAATTCATCCCTTAAGGAGATGAAACGGGGTTCAAAGTTTGTTTGGAGAAACAAGATTAGATACGTCTTTTTTTATTTAAAAACTTCACAGAAGTACTTCTGTAAACAAATCAACACCAATATTATAGATGCGAAAGTAAGTTTGTTAATTTGTTTGCTTGTTTGGGACTTCTTCACGGTCAAACGGCATCCCCGATTTGGTTGAAATTTTGTAAAAAGACAGTTCATAGGGCCTTAGGGCCTTATAGGGAATCCTTTTTTCTGGCAGACAAGTCTGGATGTCTAGATTTTTTTATTGCATTTTTTAAATGTGTGACGTCTTATCAGATAAACGGCTTGACTGATTCAGCTAAAATTTTGCACTAAGATAGTGAATAGAACATACATGGACACAGGATACTTTTTTCTGGCAGATGAGTCTGGAGGTCTAGATTTTTTAAATTGCATTTTGTAAAGCAATGCAAGCAATGCATGTTGTCTAGATATTTTAAATTGCATTTTCTACAGAGGATATCGAGTTCAATCTTAGAGTCGTCTATAGTGATTTGATTATTAGGTCATAAAACTGTCAGGGTCAAAAAAGTCATAAAAAAATTTCGCGCTCGCTGCGCTCGCGCAGTGTATGCGCTCGCGACGCTCTCGCAACCATTCGCCTTATCTAATTTGTAGAAAATAGTTCAGGAACTTTTGTGTTTTAACAGCTTCATGCATCAGACTGAGTCGAACACTTTAACAGCACAACTTAATATACCTAACCATAACGATTAAAGACTTTAACAACAGATGATATCAAGTTCGACCTCAGAGTTATCTATAATGACTTCATTATTAGGTCATAAAACTGGCGAGGTCATAAAGTGTCGTAAAAAATTTTCGCCTTTCATCTTCATGAACTTTTGTGTTTAAACAGCCTCATGCAGACTGAGTAAAACGTTTAAACATCAAAACTTCGTATACCTAACCATAATGATTAATGACTTTTACAATAGTAGATATCAATTTCGACCTTAGAGTCGTCTAAAGAGACGCATCAACTCTCAAATCAACCATACTGAACAATGGGTCATACTTCTATTTAGTACCAACTTAGTATAACCATCAACATATTTAGCCTTGATTGCATAAGATATATAGACCTTGGTCTAAGAGATCATCGATCTTGACCTCAAAGGTCATAAAGACTCAAATATCGCAGGCGAAGCCGCAGATAACAGCTAGTATATATATATATACGGTCCAATTGAGTAACGTTCTTTTTGGAAGTCGGTTAATAAGTGAAAAGAAAAACCTGACTTCGACGTCGTCATTCCACGTCATATTTTAAGTATTTAAGAGTTTATACCCCCCATTAATATTATATAGTAATATTATTATAGTGTAATATTATATTGTGTTTACAGAACGAATACCATCTAAAAGAGCACATCCTCGGGCACAGCGGTGAGTTAGGCCACGCGTGCACTGAGTGCCCGCGTCGGTTCGCGTCGCGCACCCAGCTGCGACACCACCTGTTGTATCACAAACCTAAGAGCTGTCAGTGCAAGTACTGCGGGAAAATGTTCCGCACCCCGTCCAACCTGTCCAACCATACGCGGGTGAGTTTGTGCACAGAATAATGAATAGTACAAGTACAGAAGATGCACTCCCTGCGAGCAATAATGCGAGATTAAACCTAGTTACAACGTCGGTATCATTCAAAATACGCTGCACGCCTCGGATGCGACCTTGAATTTGCGTCACAGAATAAACTAATTGTAACTGGGAACCGCATGTTGCGCACCGTAAAATGCACTAAGTCCGCGCGCCGAGAGTCTGTATCACTCGGTCTCGCAGGCCTTCAGCTGTCTGAAAACAGATTGAATAGTAAAGTACAGGCGCCGCGCCCGATCGAGAGCGCGCGTGACACTACTGACTGAACTTGCAGCCGACGGGCTGCCGCGGACGTACTAATATTATCATAGCTACAGTGCAGTGCGACAGACTGGCCCCCGTGTCACGAAAACCATTGAATGAACGAAATGAACTTAATGACGGGAACGGAGCTATACAGCCTACATAGCTGCGTCCCCGTCATTTCGTTCATTCAATGATTTTCGTGATCAGCCCCCTGGTTTGTGAGTAATTGTGTGTGTGTGTGTGTGTGTGTGTGTGCGCGTTTGTGTTTTTTTTATGATATAAGATAACAGGACAAGCGTGACGCTTGCATGATAGTAAGCGATGACGTCTCCGATGTCGTCTACCTATTACAGATACAGCGGCATGCAACATTCTGGATAGACAGAATTTTGCATTTCACTGCACTGCGCCTGTTACACTGAGACATAAAGATGTTGAGTCTCTGTAATATCACTGGATACTTTGCCATTTCATCTGAAAAGTATTCCTTTTTCACAGCCTTCCTTTTGAATTAATTGTCAAAGTGGTGATATAGCCCCAGGCGGACTAGAAAAAGTCTTACCACTACATGAGAGTGAGTGTGTGTTTGTGTGTGGGCGTATCTGTGCGTGCATTTGTGTGTATGTTTTAGTTTGTGTGGGTGTGCGTGTGTGCGAGTGTGTGAAAATATAGTGGATAAATGATATTAATTTGAATTTAAGGTTAACATACTGAAAGAAATTATTTAATTACAGGTACACGTCCAAGATCGTAAATACAAGTGCTACATATGTGGAAAAGGATTCCTGCATAAAAACTCTGTTAATTCACACATAAAGGGTGTCCATAACAAAATACGAAGAGTAAAAAAAACTCAAGCTGTGATGGGAAATAACACAGACAATATAGGAAACGCATTATCTGACACAGGAAACGTTTTCACTGCAACGGGAAATGTATTCCCGAATGAAACAGGAAACACGGGAAATGTATTTTCTGACGCAGGGAATGTGTTTAATCAAACAGGAAATGTTTATAATGAAACGGAAAATGTATTCACTGCCGCAGGAAATGTTTTCACTGAAACGGGAAGCAAAAGAATGCCAGAGCAAGGAAAAGTTGCTAGAGTGTTTAGGAAAAGTGCAAAACGTCGGCGTCGGGAGTATGATACTGATACAGAAGATAGTGAGTGAGTTAGTTAGATAGTTATATTGTAAAATACTTTTTTATCAATTAGCATTGTTTATTTATTTGGTGCATACACAGATCATAGAAAAATAATTATGATTAAATAACGTGGTAAACATATAAAGACGATTCCATAGTCCAATATTATACGCACACATCATTTTAAAAACAGCATATCATGAATACATTACATATAGTCCTAAGTAACATAATTCAAAAGAAATAATATCGTAATTAACATTTATCAAATTTACAAAACATTAAATATTGATTATTAATTATTATTAAAAAAAAATTAAATTCATAACAAATAAAAACAAAGAAGTCTATACACAAATTAATAATCAAATACGAACAGTGGATATATACAGTAATTAGAGTTATAATTAAAAATAATAATACTTAATAAAAACAAAGTCAGTCACTAAATATGATACAACACGTGCCATTGTACAGACACACTTCTGTAGTGATAGGACTTCTGCTAGTCCGCTTGTGGCGGTACCACTTTGCCAATTAATTCAGCCGTGAAATAGGAATGTTTTTCTTTTGAAATGTCAAAGTCCATGTCCAGTGAAATTACAGGGCATGTGAGACTCAACATCTTTATGTCTCAAGGTAACAGGCGCAGTGCAGTGACATGCAAAATTCTGGTTGTCCAAAATGTTTCATGCCCTGTATCTGTAATAGGTAGACGTCATCGCTTACCATCAGGCGAGCATTGTGCTTGTTCTGTTACCTTATATCATAAAAAAGACTCGTTAGCCAAATTCAACTGTGCCAAATTTGCCATTACATTTTTTATTGCAACTTTTCTAAAGGTCATATAAGCTAATTTTTTACTAGTGTCTTACCTGTTGGTAAGACACAATGCTTTCGAGGATGGTAGCACGCTAGACATTGGGAACTGGCTCTCAAGGGTAGCTGCCGGAACAAATTACATGTTTGTCGACTTAACATGTTTACAAAATAATTTTTTACATTTAATTTAATGCAGTGTTTTTCAACGTGTGGGTCGTGACCCCCGGGGGGTCACTAAGCCTCAGTAAAAGAAAATAACAAAGTTTGAAAATATACTTATATTAGGAAAATATTAATTAAAGAGAATTTGTAGGTGTTGTAATCGAGAGGGACTGAGAGCGCATGTAATATTTGTTGTAGGCCATACGAGAGAAGCCGCCGGCAGGAGCTAGTTATATAATAAAATACAGATTATAAACAGGCACGTAGGGGGTCGCGATTTTTTTTTTAATACTAAGGGGTTTACTAGGGGGTTTCATGAAAAAGGTTGAAAAACACTGATTTAATGTATTCCTTACATAAGCGGCAGTAGCCTAATGGCAAAGGCGACGGCCTGCCGACGAGAGGTCATGAGTTCGATCCCTAGCCAATACATTATTGACGTGAACCCACTCCAGACAAAAACCTATTTAGCTTAGTTGGAGGAGCTAAAAAGACTACTAGCAATGTGCAACCCACATTGCTAGTAAGCTTTATAAAAAATAAACTTATTAATGAAACTTAGTACTATTATGCATTCTTTGTTATGGGTTTAGGTGACTTGTACGAATAAAGCGTGAGTCAGGAAATGTAACTGCGTTACAAAAAATTACCCAATAAAAGTCGTGTCCAAGTAGGCGGGGATTAAAAGTCGTTTCCAGCGCGTCATTAGTCGGAAATTTGTCCAGCTGTCATAGCAGACATTGCAGCACATGCGCGAAACCAATCCCTGCTTTCGTTCCGAATTTAAACCAATCACCAAGCATATCCATTTGTAACTTCGGATGTGATTCTTATTTTGAATCTATGTCGTTTTGGTTTGAAGGAGGGCAACTTTTTATGTGGAGTTTGTTCTGAATTAGAGTTCCTGACTTATTATTTATTCGAAGCTTGTATTAATTTTTTTGTAGTCTGATTATTGTTATTATATATTATGTATTGTATGATGAATTGAATTTTATTAAATGTTTGTTACTATACTTTATAGTAATGTTTACTGAGGGACAGTTTCACTGGTTTCTGGTTAAGTTGCAGATAGTTATCTGATCGATAACGCCAAATAAAAGTTATAGTTTATCTGGTAGATAAGTTCATAATAAGGTATCCGGTTAAACTGGCCTTAAATGTATATAATTTATTGTGTAACTGACTTTTATGTATATAGGCAAAATTAGTTTTAATTCAAACATCATAGTATTGTATATAATATTATATTTAAGCATAGTATATTTAATATTAGTAGTATAGAAATCTTGTTGTAATGGTTGGTAATATCAAAGAACACTATTATTTATGTTACTTACATTTGTTTGACTTATTACCCGTAGTTTTTGTTCTAAAAAAAATTACGATGGGATGTAAGGGAGCACAAATACCACCTCAGTGCTCCCAGCCATCCTAACCTGCCCGTGATGCATCCTGCTGACCAACTAACGAGGCTCTGGCGACCGACAAATGGCGGTATAACCATTTCAAAATTATGGCGTAACTAAATACTACAATAATTTAAACGTACCGTAGGACGTCCTGTGACCAGGTGGAGCGACGACATACGCAAAGCGGTGGGCAGTGACTGGAAAAGAAGAGCCGAAGATCGGGCTCAGTGGTGCACCTTGGGAGAGGCCTACGTCCAGCAGTGGACGGTCACCGGCTGATAATGATGAAATACTACAGGCCGGTGACGGGCAGCAGCGTCACCGGAGCAAGAACGTTCTGCGATTGCCAACCCGCCTGCCCAGCATGGCGATTAGAGCATATCCCTCCCAATGAGTCGAAGATCGGGCTCAGTGGCGTATCTGGGGAGAGGCCTACGTCCAGCTGTGGACTGTCACTTGCATTATGATGATGATGATTATTTCCCGTAGATTTTGTTATCAAAAAGCTTACTCAATCTAATACTATTAGAATCTTTGTCCTGACATACTGACTGACTAACTGACTTACTGACAGACAACGCACAGCCTAAACCGCTGGTCGTAGAGACTTGCAACTTGGAGGGTATATTTGTCTTAGTACGTAAACGTGTAATAACACTTGTACTATTCATTATTCTGTGGTAATAAGAAAGGATTTTCCAAAATTCACCCCTTAAGAGGATGAAACGTGGGTTTCAAAGTTTGTATGGTGAAACAAGATTAGATGTCTTTTAAATCGAATTTCACACAAGTAATTATCTACATAAATAAGTAAATACGTGTTTCAGGCTTTTTTAGAATTTCCAACCCTAAGAAAGTGAGGTTGGGTAACAAAGTCTGAAAATCAATATTGTTTGGGATTGCGCTGAAATGTTAAATAAGTAAGTGAATAGGAGTTTCAGGCTTTTTTCGAATTTCCAATCCTAAGAGGGTGAAATGGGGTAACACAGTTTGAAAATAAATATGGTTTTTCGGGTTTTATAAACATGAATCTCTATTTCAAATTTTTTTTGATGTGTTTTTATGATAGAAAGGCATTTACGAAAGAAAAGTTTGAAGTAAATAAAACAAACAAAATAAAGATTCTTATAGTATTAGAAGATTATGTTGTGGGTAGTTAATCATTTAAACAATTAATATATTCAAATTCTTTATTTATCCAAACGTAGCGTAGGACGTCCTCAGACTAGGTGAGGCGATGCTCTTCGCAAGGTGGTTGGCAAGAGCTGGATGAGAGTTGCCGAGGATCGTGCTCAATGACGTGCAGTTGGAGAGGCTTATGCCCAGCAGTGGACTAGTATAGCCTGATATGGATTGTAAAACTGTGATAGTACCTAGTAGATGTAAGTAGATTTGACATGAAACGTGTGTTTGTTTATAAGTGTGTGCAGATACGCAAATCTCAACTACGTATAAATCAATTTGAATATCGTATATGTCTGTAAAATTTCAGCTTTAATCAAACACCGGAAAGTGAAGTGTCATATTTAGCTAATTAGTTTTTGGCTGAAACTAATAAAAAGAGTTTTCAGTAAAATAAAGTATGTACTTGTAAACAGTATACAGTTCAAACGGCTATCGATAATAGGGAATAGGCATGTAGCTCAGATTTATTGGAAATAATAGGACTACAGAATTGAAACTTGGTAGGTAGATGTATTCTGTAAACCGCTTTCCAATTTTATAAAAAATAAAGGGGGGGCATCCCATACATGGAACTGGATCAAAAAAAATTTTTTTTTCTTCAAACATATACGTTGGATTAGGTCTTTAAAAATTACATATAGGTTCTTAAAATCATTTTTTCTCAAAGTCGATCAAAATGTGTGTCCCCCCCCCCCCCCCCTCTAACTTCTAAAGTAAGCGAGTGAAAAATCTAGAAAAAATATATTCTGTAGATCTCAATGAAAACTAAAAAGGAAAATTGGTTTGAACAAGATACAGTCAGCAGATATTGAGATATAGCGACCGCAAGTATAACTTTGTTTTTCATACAAGCACTATGAAAAACAAAGTTATTTTTGTAGTTGCGAAAAATCATAGTTATAGAATACTCTACTGTGTTACGGAACCCTACGAGTGCGAGTCCGACTTGCACTTGGCCAGATTATTTGTGATTAAACACGTCTTAAACACGATTAAACATCTCACCAGTCCCGCGACACTGCATACATAATAAATAACTCAGAATTATGAACGTACTTTGTACCAACCAACACTGCAAAAACATTTTATAAGTATAATACCACAGATTATATAATAGTTACTGCGTAAATAATACTTTACGTTGTTAGGATGGCTACACAGTGCTTTCATAATTCGGGTATCAACAATGTAGGGAAGTGCCAATTCTTATAACGTAGTAGAGTGATTCGGTACTGTGTGCATCTCACCTGATGTTAAATGACGTTGTCATCGTCATCGTTATATCATCGCTTACCATCAGGCCCGGTAGTAGTCATACGTTATCTTATCAGATATAAAAAGTAGCTTCGACGCTCTAGAACATTATCTGTTTGTAAGTGATTTTATTTCAAGGTAAGCAATTTCGATACTACTTTGACAGAAATATATTATGCTCTGTACTCTTCGAGCATTTACCAATGGAGATGTTATTAGAATGCAAGGCGTACGGCGTACCCCTCTGCAGGCCATATAGCCATTATTGGCCATATGAGCGTGCGTAACTACGCTGTATTTTTAATACTGTGTGCGTGTTTCAAGCTAGTGTGCGGGATCGTTAAAGAGAGTGATTTGGGTGTGTGCAATGCGTGTTTACCTCGTCCCCCGTAAGTATCGGCAGAAAAATTTTTTTGCGGATTAAAACGTTAAAATCTCCATTGGTAAATGCTCGAAGTCTGTACTGGTACTGCCATCGACGATTTCTATGACGTCGATGGGTACTGCGCATTGACAGATGTACGCCGGCATATTATAGCTCTCTTTAACCGATTTCACAAAAAAGTTGGAGGTTATCAATTCGTCGGATTTTTTTTTATGTATGTTCACCGATTACTCGAGGATGCCTGAACCAATTTGGAAAATTCTTTTTTTGTTTCAAAGGGTACCCTTCCCAGGTGTTTCCATGTAAATTATATCGTTATCGTGTTGATATATTAAAAATGTCTAGGCCAATCGGCCTAGACATTTTTAATATATCAACATTTGTATTACGATGCCTTTGTATACTTCGATGACATGCTACTTACTGCTGGCTACTTTGACTAGCGCGACGTTTGAAGGCGGTTCTTTTAGTTTTTTAAACGTAATCTTAAATTATTATTATTTTTTTTTATACTAAAATTAGTAAAGGCTTAAAAGTTCAATATTCACAGCATTTATTCTGTATATAGGCAGTTTAACAATTTTCACTAATACAAGTAATAAAACAAAATAAATACAAATCACAACAGATAAAGTACAAATATGGAGATCACATAAAAATAATTAATCAAAAATATAAAAAGCATAATTTAACGCTTCGAAAAAATATAAATAAAAAAGCCATTCTGTCTATCCAGAATGTTGCATGCCGCTGTATCTGTAATAGGTAGACGTCATCGCTTACCATCAGGCGAGCGTTGTGCTTGTCCTGTTACCGTATATATAACATATAAAAATATATATTAAAACACGAGCCGTAGGCGAGGTTTTTAATAATATTTTTGAGTTTGATGACACGAGTGTCACTTGTATCACAATACCATCACATACAATAACAGTCATAAACTACTATTCCGTCGATAATTGGAAATGTATACGCCACCCTTTGCAGTAAGTACATTTCAATCACTGTCGTCGGTATCCGTGCTTAGTTTTCTACGTCGTTTTGCACTTTTCGCGTAAATCTTAGTTCTTACTGGTAGCACTCTTTTACTGGTTTTCTTTGTTTTGCTTCCTGTGTCAGGAGCTAGAGTTCCTGTTGCAGTGTCATTTCCTATCTCAGTGATAACTGTTCCTGTTTTCGTGAAATATTTAAATGTTTCAATTAAATTATGTTCCGTGTCAGATAAATAATTTTCTGTATCATTGAACACATGTCCTGGTTCAGTTGTTACTTTTTCTGTGTCAGTGACATCATTTTCTTTATCATCGTAAGTTTTCTTCGTTTTATTGGATGCGTCGTTTGAGTCAGCTTTTGCTTTGTCTATCTTGGGTTTGGTTTTCTTAACACGACGTATATTGAAATGTACGCCCCGTATGTGTTCTCTAAGAGCAGCGGCATGGAGAAATCCTTTACCACATGTCTCGCATTTAAATTTGCGGTTTTGAATGTGCGTCTGAAAATCAATAAGTTCGTATATAATTCAAATTTGTTTTAAAACAATCAGCGTAATATAATATTCAAAATTAAAAGAACAAACAAAAAATCCATTTTTTCCATTCAAAACCGTTGTTTGTTGTTTGTCGAATGTTTTCCTTTTTAAGATATTAGTTTAGATTTGTTAATTACAAGTAAGGATAATAAAAGCGTATTAAAGTGTGTTTACCCTCATATGCGAAAACAGGTTGGAAGGCGACCTGAACATTTTCCCACACACTTTGCACTCTTCACCTTTGGGCAAATGCAACAATTGATGTCGCAACAATTGTGCTTCGGTTTTCAACTTCTTCGGGCAAACATTGCACGCAAATGGAGTCTCATCAAAGTGATTCTTTAAATGATTTTTTAGAACAAATTTATGCTGTAAACAAAAGATTAATATATCATATTTTAAATGTTATTTGTATTAAACTAAAGACGTCTTACTATAAATTAACTCGACTGTGAAGGCACTAGGCGCAAAAACCGGCCCGACAGAGACTGACACTTGCACGTTTCTGATATTTGCTAAGACGACTCGTTACTATAGTCGAATTTTTAATTAGACGTAGTAAACTGACAGGTCTAAATGTCACCTATCAACATAATGTTGCCAACATTCAAATCGTAGTGATGATATAGTTCAGTTTTATCGATCTATACTGAACTATAAATTAAATGAACATAAATTAATTAGTATGTATAACTTCTGAATGATTTGATGATATTTGAATGTAATATGTATATTTGAATGATATTTGATAAATGTATAAGTCATAAGCATTTAAAGAGCAGCGTACTAGTTAAATAAGGATGATAAAATATGATATACTTTTAGAAAGACTATAATAAGAATGAATGAAATAGTTCACTGAATTGATATGACGCAATGAACTAAATCTTTTACACCACATGCCTATTTTTATTTCATGAAAAAGTGGCAATACTCGTAATGTCATTGTACTCCGTTTAAACAAAACTTCGACTATAGTTACTTGTACTATTCATTATTCTATGCTATAGTATCGTTACAGTAACACCTGTCTCTTGATTGACACAACCCTAGCAATAGGGAATATGCATGTTTTTTTTTAAATATTTTTATTTCACTCATTACATCCATATAACATAATAAAAAAAATAAAATACTGCTGGAGTTAGTCTAATTATTTTTTAAATAAATATTTATTAAATATACAAATACATTTTAGCAGTTTAAACGCCATCATTTCCCGGGCTCTTTGGTAGTGCATTGTGACGTCACGCACTTACGTCAGACACACGCCGCTCGAAGCAAACTAGCATTCTTTTCTTTAACTTCTTTGACTCCGCGCGATTATTGTATTTAGCCAATGGCATGTTTTTATTAAATAATGCAGTTTCACTAATCTCGTACTCATTTTTACATATATTAAATGGTTAGTAATATACATTTTTGCACAATAATACGCGGCAAACCCATATTTGGAAATAAATACAATAAGACCACACCATACATTCATGTTTATGTTCCCGCGCTCAATGTTTCTATCACGTGGAGTAGTGAATTATGACGTCAACTTTCGATTCGATCAATGGTAACAGATTACCATTGATCGAATCGAAAGTTGACGTCATAATTCACTACTCCAAAACAGATTTTACAAACTTAAATTTCCCTCGCTTAAATTACATGTTTCATTTATTATTTTAAGCAAATTATACGGAATTAAATTAAAAAAAAAGGTTTTACATATAACTCCAGAACAACAAAGATTCGAAAAAAATTATTTCCAATAAATCTGAGCTACATGCATATTCCCTATTACAGCCATTTTAGGTGACATTGTGAGATTTAGGTATGCACATTTTTTGTAGGTTTTTCCATATAGGCAAATGTATCACGGCGCCTCCATGTGTTTCGTAGGTCGATGGTCTAGACTCTAGACCTACAGATCTGTGACTTACCGCGTATCTGTTTCCACAATGATCACACATATATTTCCTTTTATCAGCGTATACAGTGTCCATGTGTAAGTCTGGATGAGCGGTCTTGAAGTGATTTGACAAGTAGTACGCACAAGTCGTATTGAAATTACACTGTAAAGAAACCAAATGAAGCTGAAATATATTTTTTTAAAATATCTTATAGGCTAGCGTTTGACCTCTATCTCGCCTGGTGGTAAGCGATGGTGTGGTCGAGGATGGTGCACACGCTAGGCTTAGAATACTCCAGATGAACACCCGTGCTAGGATTTGAACCAGCGACCTATCCGTTAAGCCAACGGGGCTTTCAACATTTCAATAAAACAAGCTCTATGTAAAAAACCATCACGATGATGGTGATGGTATTGCAAAAGTACTTGTGATGACTTGATACATAATTTATGATCGTAAAAAGCGAAAAAACCAACTTCACAAGCCACGATAGTCCACGGCGTGAAGTTAGCACCCGATCGCAGCGAGGGTGCTAACTTCACGCTGTGCAATACTTAAGAACTTAAGTCACGAGTATCGTATATTATTTAATTGCTGTCAGTATGACATAAACCCGCACATTACGCTTGCTACGCTTTACCGTCAAATTGAAGATTGCACGGCGTGCAATAATCGACTATTTAAGTCACGGAAAAGCGTGCATAAAGTGCGGGTTTAGGTCACACTGTGCTATAAAGAATTTTTCAAATCGGCTTAGATTTGACGGAGTTCTGCGGTAACAAACATAGAAAAGAAAAAAAACGTCGAATTGAGACCCTCCTCCTTTTTGTGAAGTCGGTTAAAAATTCGTTACTATTTGCCATCAGGGAGATTATCTGGCTTCATCATCAGATCAGCTCGATGCTACCATAATATGGCATAATCATCGAACTTTTATAAATAATCTCTATCTCAATTAAGTCAGATCAGACAGCCTTCAGTAAAGTTCAGTTTCGAGAGGTCGTGAGTTCGATCCCCACTCATTGCCCTATACAATTTATAACTAAATTCAATATAATGGGACGGTACAAAATATGGGCTATTGTTATAATTTTTTTAAACTCCTCCACTGAATTGGCCCCCATAAAAGCCTGCCGTTATATTGGCGCCGAGGGGCAACATTGGCGTGGAAAGCTAAGGCTGTCGAGACGTGTGCTGCACTTTCACTAAACGCTACTAGAGGCTTTATTATTATTTATTGCTAGTAAGCTTTATAAAAAAAATTAAGGCCACAACTTAACTGAGGTATGGCTTAGACTGTACTATGATTTTTACTTGTCTTGGATGTGTCTTTGACTTGACTTTATGACATGTATCTACCAAAAATTGAACATGTATAACACTTTGACACTGGGTAAATACACTAATCGTGTGGAGCCATTAAGAAACTAATAAAAAACAGCACTTCTTTAAACTTACCACGCGGCATTGAATTGGACGTCTCGGCATTGTACTTCTGTAATAATTATTAAAATAGTATAAATAACTAGAAAATATTACTTCAAATGCCGCGCCTGTCATTTTCAGTAGTAAGTTTGAGGTGTTATCTTTTTATTTCAGGAGATGTTTATCAGGTTTCGATTAATTGATGATGATGTTAAGAAAAATAAAACCGGCTAGGTCGAGTTGGACTCGCCCATCGAGGCTTCCGTACCAACTTCTCAGACTAGGTTAAAAGATAAAATAGGCATGACGACAGTATCAAAAAATCGAAGATTTGATGATTTTAGGGGAAATACATATTAAAACACTAGTTAATTTTAAATAAAAAATTGAGATTATTAAGATTTTCAATAAAATAAAACATTAAAATACTGCAATCGGCCATTTTGATTGAAACACCAATCACAGCGCATGACGTCACGCTTAGGTCCTCTTATATGAGGTTTTCTTGAAAATGTTATAAAATTTTGGAAAACCCATGTGTATTCATTGTCACAGATTATATTATAGTTATTATGTTAAGTATGTCATTAACATATGCGTGAGGTCACAGCCAACGCCATGACACTTGTGAGAATGTGAGCTGTTTTTGCGCACTATTGAAAAAATATTAGAAAAATTGCTTTAAACTTCGTTAAACTTAAGTTAATTACCAAAATATAGGTTTTTTCGTGAATAGTAAATGTGTTTCCACATTACGGAGGATGATTTCAAAATCTTTCGTCACGCATATTAACTTTGTAGTTCGATCCATAGAAAATGTATTGCAGCAACTACAAAGTTTGTATTAGTTAGTTAACTTTTTTTAGTTTTTACACTATATGTTAACGGATTTCAGATTTATTCCTATATAAGTGCTTCAAGACCTTGCTTCTGGCTTTTCATGATTCTAGGTCAACGGGAAGTACCCTATAGGATTTCGACCCAAAACCTATAGAGTACTTGCGGTTGACCTAGAATTGTCAATTTTGGTTAAAAGCAAGGTCTTACAACACAAGTAAAGGAAAAAAGCCGAAAAATAGAGAAAAAGGTGAAAATTAGGGTAAGTTTTGGTACTTACAAGTTCTAGCTAAAATCTAAATTTGCCCATATCTTTTTATCGTGTTGACTCAGGACCTTGATTTTTATACACCTAATAGGGAGGGACTATAGACCTCAGTATCTGGTATAAATTTTAACTTGCTAGGTCCACCCACCCGTTCCTGAGAAATGGAATCGATGGTGACACACGGACAGACGGACAAGAAACTGATCTTATAAGGGTTCCTTTTTTAAGTTTTGAGGTACGGTACCCTTAAAAATAATATCGTTTGAAAACTAAAAAAGAACCGACTTCAATGCCACGCTATTCATTTTCAGTACCAATTTTGAGATGTTTATCTCAATATCTCTGGAGATACTTATCAGACCTCGATAAAATTACCATGGTACCACACTTGGGATATCTCCTTTCGAACAAAAAAATAATAATCAAAATCGGTTCATAAACGACAAAGTTATCCGGTCGAATTGAGAAACCTCCTCCTTTTTTTGAAGTCGGTTAATAAATACATTAAAATCGCCAGAAATGTCAAAGAAATCGTACATCGTACATCGGCACATACACATAAAAAAAGTTGACAACCTTTTACTCGTATCTTCTTGGAAGTCAGTTTATCCGTACATATCCAGACTATATATAAAGAGACAACATTTTTAATGAGTTCATCTCTTGAGATATTTGATGATGAAGCAAGTGCATCAGGTTCAAATATCGCGGAAAATATCGTTTGTGCGATGCAGGATCTTATATATTTATGCAATATTTAAAGCTAGAGCTAAGAGCTATTAAAATATACTCTAGCGCCATCTAGATGCTTTTATCTAAACTAATTTTATAAAAGGGAAATATTTGCTGTTATGTTGTTTGTATCCATTGAAGTCAAAAATTACTAGATCGATTTTAAAAATTCTTTCACTAATGGATAGCTACATTCTCAGCTAGTAACATAGGCTATATTTTATTCCCGTACTCTCACGGGCACGGGAACCACGAGTGTGAAACCGCGAGGCACTACTAGTATGCTATAAAAACTCACTTTCGTCTCGTTCCATTCAACATATTTATATGTCGTATAATCTGCTTTTTGTATGTAAATGTTCGTCCGCAATGGTCGCAAGTATAAAGGCCCGGCGGTTCTGCATCCGCTTCTATGTTTACCTGTCAAAACACAAATGTAGTGGTAGGACTTCTGCTAGTCCGCCTGGGGCGGTACCACCGCTTTGCAAATTAATTCAGCCGCGAAATAGAAATGTTTTCTATTCGAATGGCAATGTGTCAAGTGAAATTGCATGGCAAGTGGGACTTAAGGTCGTAACCGACTTATACGCGAGCTGTCTGCTCATTTGTGTTGTAAATGTAAAGCCTGTATACAGTATTCATGTTTATGGCAAATAAATGTATGTTTATCTTTAGTGGACGTCATAATCCACACATTTTATTGAACATTTTTGCCGGGTGAGAGCGGTGTTGTATAAGTCGGCTACGACCTTTAACATCATCGTCTACTCGTTTGTAATTAATTACAAACCTACCGCGCCAGTATCATAAATAACTATTACTTAACTTGTCGCTCAATCGCTTAATGGATAATAATGAAATGGTCAATTTTAATTTTGGTGTGGTAGCTAGCCAAACAGTCGAATTTTTAATTAGACGGAGTAAACTGACAGGTCAAAATGTCACATATCAAAATAATGTTGCCAACATTCAAATCGTAGTGATGATCTAGTTCAGTTTTATTTTCTAAATAACTGAACTATAAATAAAATTAACACAAAATTAATAAGTACGTATAAATTGTAAGTGAATTATGTATTTGATAAATGTATTAGGCATAACCATGTAAAGTGAAGCCTAGCGTAGTTTTCTTTGAGGTACATATTTAAAAGAATTTGGATTTGATGTCATAATTTTAACATTAACTTGGCACAAACGGGTCGACGTAATTATTAGTATAGCCCTAAGGGTCAGCTCACACCGCGACGCGACGCGGCGCGCACTTATTAAGAGAGTTTTACAAAAAAGAACTTTATTTACTATACAAAAAGATACACATTTCATTGAGTTAGTTCGGCGGCTTCAGGCTGCGCCGCGCTGCACCGCGCGTCGTCGAGCTGCCCGCGCGGTGCAGCGGGAAGAAACAATTGAACCCCGTGATAAACAATTGGACTTTATTAACTACACAATAAGATACAAATTGCATTGAGATAATTTGGTGGTGTCGCGCGTTTTGCTGCGCCGCGCGGCTTCTGGCTGCGCCGCGCTGCACCGCGAGACTCCAAATGCATCGTCGCGTCGCGTCTCGTCGCGTCGCGTCGCGGTGTGACCTGACCCTAAAGGTAACCACAATTAACCTCACCTCGGTGCAATGAGTGTTAAATCTAGTTTTTAGGGTTCCGTACCTTAGAAGAAAAAAAGGAACCCTTATAGGATCACTTTGTTGTCTGTCTGTCCGTCTGTCAAGGCATGTTTCTCAGGAACGCGTCAGGATATTGAGTTGAAACTTATACTAAATACTATAGCATATTTGGCTGTGAAAAAATTTAACTTGTTAATCAACGCGAACAAAAGATACAACTACAAAGTAAAGTTTGTCCTTTAACCTAGTCCGAGAAGTTGGTGCGGAAGCCTCGGTGGGCAAGTGCAACTCGACTCTATTCCGAAATTGATTACTAACTACTGTTCTAAAACGATAGCTTATTAAGTAGATTTTGTTGTGAGGTAGTAGCAATAAAGATTTTTTTTTATAATAATTTTTTATTTGCTTTTTTGCATAAGTGACTACCACTGCCCAATTTTCCCCTACTAGTTGAATAAGGATGATATATTTATGTCGTACTTTTAGGAAGACTATTATAAGAATGAATGAAATAGCTCACTAAATTGATAGTGACACGATGAACTGAATCTTTTATACCACATGCTTATTTATATTATAAAAAAAGTGGCAATACTCGTAATGCCATATATAGAGTATACTATAGAGTGTCCTACCACCAGCAAATATAATATGAACATACTTTATTTCTCGATTGTCGGACACAGGACTCGTACCAGCTTCTGAAAACAATAATATATTTGAATAATCTTTAATATAGAAAACTAGCTGTGTCCCGCGGTACTGGACTACCTATACTAATACTTATTCCATAAACAATGTTACTTTTAAGCCTACAAAATAAAAAAAATTAAATATTTATTATAATATTAAATATTAACTTCAAAATCTTTTTAATTATTTTATTAATTAATATCGAGCAGCTAAGACTACTAATCCCCAATGCAATTTTGCCTGGCGGATACTCTATACTTACCCTTTTTAAAAAGTAAATGTCAGAAAAGATAAATTACAGTTAAATCGGTCCAGCCGTTTGACCGTGAAGAAGTCTCAAACAAACATACGAACTGACTTTCACATTTATATATTATAAATGTGAATGTGAATGAATATAGTGTTAATAGCATTAACTATATATCATAGTAGTAGTAGGAAAAACCATTTTAAATGCAACATGAGTCATTTGCTGTAACATGTTTGAGATGTTTATCTCCATATCTCTTGAGATTTGAAAAACATTATAACAACTGTCTTTAGTCCGCTTTACAGAGCTCATTTTCCCCATTTTCCATACTAGCTAGCACCAAACATCGTCGTGTTCTTAAGAGCAAATCAAAGCATTTATTCAGTATGTATGCAGTATTATTCATAAAATAAATCATAATCAATTATCAAGTAAACATGGCAAAAGCATAATATATAACGCTTTGAATTAAAAGAAAAAAAAACAAAAGTAATGAACCATTCAGCTGTCATCCAATCGTTGCCGTCAGACTATTAAAAAATATTAAAGTAGGGTTGCCAACCATACACGTACCTCTGTGTTTCAGTACTTCAAACAATTTGTATATTTAAAAAATTAAAATAGTGAAACACAACTTCAAGAAACGCAAACCGATCACAGTACATATCATGGAATCGAATGGAACTGAGCTACATAGGAACCAGATTTTTAAGGTTCCGAACCCAAAGGGTACCAACGGAACCCTATTACTGAGACTCCGCTGTCCGTCTGTCTATCTGTTTGTCTGTCTGTCTGTCCGTCTGTCACCAAGCTGAATCTCATGAACCGTGATAGTTAGACGGTTGAAATTTTCACAGATGATGTATTTCTGTTGCCGCTATATGAACAAATACTAAAAACAGAACAAAGTTAAAAATTAAAGGTTTAAAACAAAAAACGTGTTTTTTACGATAGCGCCTACGATATATAACGATGAATCGTTCATAGATGGCGCTATCGTGTTTACCTTAATCTCGGAATCTGAATCTGAATCTCGGAAACGGCTCCAACGTTTTTATAAAATTTATTAATCAGGGGATTTCGGGGATGATAAATCGATCTACTCGTAGCTAGGTTTAATTTTCAGAAAATGTTGTTTTATTCGTGTTTTTAATAATCAACTTTATCGATAATCAACTTAAAATATGACTCTTCCCGACATATTTTGGCGAGTAGAAGTAGCTTTAGTGTTATTGTGTCGGTAAAGCAGTTAGTTGCTCTCAATTTAAAAAAATAGTATTATTATTCGCCGATAGATGTCGGGAAGAGTCATATTTTTCTGTTTAAGTGGCAATAATAGTGGCAAAAAATACCAGATATTTAATAATATTAATTGCTAACACATTTGTGTTAACGTTCACTTTGTTGGTGTTAGATATTCGTTAGATGGCGTTCGGGACCCACCGTGTGCGGGACAAAAGTCTGACTCGCACTTGGCTAGTTTTATTAAAAATAACCCTGAATAATACGTACTTTTCTCTATGTTTTATTCTCATATGTCGGTCACAAATTTTCTGGGATATAAATATCAATCCACAGTGTTCACATTTCACGCCTGAACTGCTGTCACTTTTTGCCGCTTTTGTCTGTGGACAAATTGATTTTTATAGGGTTCCGTACCTCAAAAGGAAAAATTCAAAATCACTTTGTTGTCCGTCTGTCTGCTGTCTGTCTGTCTGCAATGTCAAGACCATTTTTCTTTGGAACGCGTGAAGGTGTCAAGTTGAAACTTATATCAAATACTCGGGTCTACGGTATCTTTCAGCTGTAAAAAAAAATTGTAATGTATTTCTACAGCTGTCCTTGAGATCCAATTCTCATTCTAGCGTGCTACCTTTTTTCAAGTGGTAGGACTTCTGCTAGTCCGCTTGGAGCGGTACCACGACTTTTCCGATTAATTTTCAGCCGTGAAATAGGAATGTTTTTCGGTTGAAATAGCAAGGTGTAAAATTTCATGATTCTAGGGAAACGGGAAGTACCCTATAGGTTTTGATTCCCGTTTGAAATCGCAAATATGCGAAAAACGGTAATATCTTTTGATCGCGTTGACTTACTGGTTCGATTTTTTTCACAGCTAAGAGATACCGTATACCCGAGTATTTGATATTATTTTCAACTCCATACCTTCCTGAGATAAGGGTCTTGACCAGGCCTCCATCACTCACCCATAGCTACAGCGTTTTATACCTAAACTTTCGACCACCGCCGGCGTTGGTATCGCCAGTCGCTTGTCACTGCTGCGACTGAGCGAATAATAAAATGTCTGGAGTAAAGTACTGTTCATTTGACGGATGTCAATCGAAATCAGGAGACAAGGCAATGTAAGATTTAATTAAATTAAAAAACAAGAATCAAATTTAGATTAAAAGATTAGCTCCTGGCTCAATTCTTTTCATTGTTATCGTGAATAATAGGCATTTTTGTGAGGAAAATAAAAGGCATTAAAAACTCTTTTTATATACTTATATTTTATTGAGTCAACCCTTCACTAATACATATGGTATCGGGCGCGCGCCGGTACATCGCGCGCTGAACGAAGTAATAACAACGCTAGGTCGAGCGCCTTAGACACATTTTTGCTTGTATTGTCTGAAATAAGCGTTGTTTTGTAGTTTTTGTAGGGGAGTGAAATATCTGTTACGTAGTACGACAGTCAGACAGACAGACAAATGGACAACAAAGTGATCCTATAAGTGTTCCTTTTTTCCTATTAGGGTACGGAACCCTAAAATGTATGCCAAGTAAATTAGGAATAAAAAATGATAATCTAAGGTTTCCCCTAGCTAGAAGATACCAGTTCACTCCTAATAGTGATAGTAGTGACCATAAAAACGTGAAACATATTTATATTGATGACCTCCCCCTTTTAGAAGTTGGTTAAAAATATTGCCGGACAGCTTACATATGAACAGTGCAAGTTGAATAAAAGCATGTAAAAGATGTATCTCACCTTATGTTTAGATTTGTGTTCCTCGAGTTTCTTTTCAGTAGGGAATGTCAGAGCACAATATGTGCATACAAAGTTGCAGCCGTGTTTGTCTACTAAATGATTATAATATACTCCTAGCCAGCTAGAAAAAATAAATACAATAGCAAGAAGGCATTTTCTATATAATAATAATTAAGATAGTTTAAAAACTAAAACAACGGACTTCCATGCCCCGCCAGACAATTTCAGTAGCAAGTTTGAGACGTTTATCGTCATATTTCTAGAAATACTTATCATATCTCGATGAAATTATAATGGGAACACCTCGGAAACGTAACCCACCGATTAAAAAAAGAATCATTCGAATCGGTTCACAATTGACGGCGTAATCGCATAACATACATACAAAAAAAACAATTATACAGACGAATTGAGAACCTCCTTCTATTTGGAACTCTGTTGAAAATAATTTAAGATCATTCAAAACGAAAAAACCGACTTCAGATTCCATGCTAGTCAATTTCAGTACTAAGTTTGAGGTGAGTTAGAGGTCCATATCTCTGGAGATACTATTCAGATCTCGATAAAATTACTATGGGACCAAACGGGAAGCATACTCTCTCAAATAAAAAAAGAATTTTCAACATCAGTTTAGAAATGACGGAGTTTTGAGGTACTATGTGGTCGAAGATATTAAAAAGGTAACACATTAAAAAGTCATACTTACGTAATAAGTAGTCATAGATGGCGCCACCAATGCATAATTGGGTTAACAAAATGCAATCCACTAATTTCGTCGTACCGATGTATCGAACCGTGGCTTAATTGGCAGAGCACCTGGACGTGTAATCCGGGGGGTGCGGGTTCGAGTCCCGTCGGAACGATGAAATTTTGGATTGTGTTTAACAATTAACAAAAATATAAAGTGTGAGACACTTCAAAGAAACAACATTAAAAAGTCGTTTAAAAATTTCACAAAATTACAAAGTCAAAATTTACTTACTTAAATTGCTCTTTACACAACTCGCATTGTTTTTTAATCCCTTTGTGATAATTGTAGTGTCTTTCTGCTATATCCCTATAATAATACACTTGCATTTATTAATAAGCGACGCTTTAAAATGTTACTAATATTATAAATGCGAATGTCAGTTTGACTGTTTGTTTGGGACTTCTTCACGGTTAAACGACTGAACCGATTTAGCTAAAACTTTGCACAGGTATAGCCAATATTATGAATTAGGATATAGGATACTTTTAAACGCGGGCGCAGCCGCGGGACTCAGCTAGTATTATAAATGCGAAAGACAGTCGAAGCAACAAATTTCAAAAATAAATATAAGCCTTTTAATCTCCTCTTTAAGATTTATGAACGGTCATATTTATATTTGCAATTGGTTGGTCAAAAAAAGAAAATGATAGGGTTAGCTACAGCAGACCTTGTTTTTTAACCGACTTCAAAAAAACGAGGAGGTTTCTCAATTCGACCGTATATATATATTTTGTTTTATCATTGTTCGCGGATAACTTCGTCGTTTATGAACCGATCTTGATTATTATTTTTTTGTTCGAAAGGAGATATCTTAAGTGTGGTACCATGGTAATTTTATCGAGGTCTGATAAGTATCTCCAGAGATATTCAGATAAACATATCAAAACTTGGTACTGAAAATAAATAGCGCGGCATTGAAGTCGGTTCTTTTTTAGTTTTTAAACGATATTATTTTGTGGATTGGTCAAAAAAGAAAATGACAGGGGCGTAGCTACAGCAGACCTTGATATTTTGTAGAAACAATTATTTCCCTAGAAGCATTTTCCAGGGAGGAAACGGGGGAATACATTTGAATGGAAAAGTGCACCCCGCGTTCACTCTTAATCACGATCAAACAAGTGCTAAATTTTACAGAATTGAATGAGAAAATAAAACATGTATTTAAAGATGATATAATGAATAATTTCAGATTGTTTAAATAAAGAATAAAATTGACTTAAAACGTAGCGCTAGTTATTTTTAATACTGAGTTACCAGAGAATACCCTTTTAAACAAAAAAAGAAAGATTGACGAAACAGATTTATGAGACGAGTGTGAATGGGCCAGTTGATAGAGGCCGACCTAGGCGAACGTATCACGACCAGATCGGAGACGTTTTAAAAAAAGGCCCAGTCAATAGTACCTATAACCGGCGAGCATGTATGAAGGCGCTCATGAAAGTGGAAGAAGCGAAGGAGGTATGTCAGGATCGTAGCATGTGGAAAGAAGTAGTCTCTGCCTACCCCAACGGGAAAAAGGCGTGATTGTATGTATGTAAACAAAAAAATAATTTTCCATATCTATTCAGGCGTCTTCGAGTAATCGGTGAACATATAAAAAAAAGACGAATTGAGAACCTCTACCTTTCTTGTGAAGTCAATTAAAAGTAATAGACAAAAGTAAACTTACAATGAATGTGAAACCACATTGCACATGTTGCACCTGAACACAACTACGTGCTTAGCATTCACGTGTTGCACCAATTTTCTCGAAAGGTCATAATAAGTGTTGCATAGTTCACAGCTATACTTGCCTTTGTTTTCCTGTAATACAGATTCAATTGGAGGATACAGACAAGAAGGTATCAAATATTATGATTGATGAGATTATACAGATATTTATATATATGTATTTATTATACAGGATGATTCAGCATCGATCAAACGAAGTAGGGTGGTAGAGGACCTCACTGCGCATCAATTGAACCCCCATGTATGTTTTACCATTGTGGATAGTTTATGAGATATAATATTTTTTTAACACACTTGCTCATAAAGTGGCTCTTATTTCACTGCAATTAGGCACATAATGACACCTGTTATCAAGCTGTGACTTTTTCATTACTATTATCACAGAATATATTCACAAGTGAGTTATAGATTTTTTTTTAAATTTTATTGTTTGTGTTGCATTGTTTAATAAACGTGTTTAATAAACAAAACTTTCACTCAAATATAACTTTTGTTTTCTCTGTAAAAACTATAAATTTCCCATTATTTACGTGGGTAAAACGCTATCCGCGCCAAACAAAAAAAAAAAGAAACCTCATTTTTTTTGTCTATGGCCGATCGCCATTGTAAGATGCGCGCGCATAGGAAAACTCAAAACTAATTAATTTTTCCCGCCATTGCGAAAAATGTTTCACAACTCGTGTTTACTGATGAAATTATAGTTATTTATTAATTAAAATGTCTACAAGTACTAGTCATGAAGAAAATAATTTATGTTGTACACCGCTCGATATAAGATGTGAAGGGATTCACATAACGTTATGTAAAGTTTACTACCTGATAACTCCAAGGTAAATATCTATTGTCTACTATATAAAATTATTTTAGTATTATTTTCTTCACAAGTGTGTTAAAAAACGTCGTATGATATTGATGATTACCGTCCTCGGCTCCCTTAAGACCCTCACCTAACGGCTCGGGTGTCAATGGCGCCTCAGCGGTAATCACCAACATTACACACTTGTACCATAATGTAGTATTATCTACCGCCGGTTTGGTCCGCAATTTTTTTTCCGCTGCCGAACCCTTATCCTATGGTGGTATTTTTTTTGTAAACGTAGGTAAATAATAGACCTAACAAATGGAAGTATTACTATTTTATTCTAAAAGTAAATACTTTCATTAAAAAAATCTCATTGATCAATGCTACTACATAAAGTATGCGAGGACAATACAAAAAAAATCACATACTATTTTTTTATCATAGCTATTTCAAAGATTCAATATTTATCTAGCTACCACCTCTGCAAATTTTTTTTACCCAAGTTATGCGGTTCATATTAAAAAAGTGCAATGAAGTCAAAATTAGTTCACATTATTTTTTCAAATTTGTCCACCTTTCATAGATGTTTAGATACAATAAGAAGGTATAAGTTACATCACTATATGCAGCAGGAAAAAAATAGATTTGATATAAAAAGAGACTGTATAGTGCTACTATTATTTAACTTTTACGTCTCTTTTACTTGTATTCGTTTCGAAAATATGCAGATTTCGCTGTTTATTGTCACCTACGGGAAAGTCATTGTTGCCTTCCTGCGTTCGTAAGCTTAAACCTTAAAACACATCCCGGACACTCGACTAAATCTCCATACAAACTAGCGTTTTAACGATCTATTACACAGACACTACACACATGTCGTTTTTCTACAGGCGCAACTGTGTGCGTGAAGTCTAAGGATGTCACCGTAAGAACCTACTTCATTTTGAAGTCGGTTTAGACTTGCTAGCCAGTACTTCGCTATGGTTTCAAATGTATAAAGATAATACAATTATTCTCATTTACTCAACGCGATACGCCATCCTATCATATCATATCCTATCCTATCATATCATATTATATCATAACTAAGACACTTGTCTCGCTGCGAAGACCGCTACGCGTGCGAGTGAAACAGTTGCGAAAGTTTCATATACTTAATTAAAGGGACATTTCATATACTTAAGTTACTTAATTTGAAAAAGTGACAGAGATAAATAAATTATTAAGAAAGTTTTTATTCAATATTTAAAAACTAAGGTTTATTTACGCACGAGTATATCGTTGTTGCAATAATGAAAATGAATTCTAAAATACGAATATATAGTTAGGTTTACAAATATAAGGCTGAGTTGCACCATCTTACTTTAACTATAACAAACGTCAAAAATCTGTCAAAATCCATATAAAAACACCGGTTAATAGTTATGGTTACGGTTAAAGTCAGATGGCGCAACTTAGCCTTAGTGTATTACTATATATAGTATTACTATATATTATATAGAAACTCCGTAAATTTGAACTTCCTGTGTCTACCTAGTCCCACCTAGTCCCACAGAAATATTCCATAATACTTATTATTAATATTTCTGTGTTTTATATTCATACATGTAAGAAGTTGGTGTTCTTCTCCTTGTGAGGTAGCATTGTTCTGTAGTCGTGCGCGTATGGCGTCCTTCACACTAGCTCCTCGACAGCTCCAGAATCGGTGGCGAGGTGAGGTAGCCCGGATTGGTGGGGGGAACAGAGTGTCCGTTCTATACGTAGTATTATTATCTTTTCTATGCTTAAACTACCCTACACATGATCCCTGGGCAGTGCTGAATTGGTGTCCATAAGTGGTCAAGTGGTAGGGTTCGGCAGCGGCTCGAAACACTCACCGGTAAAAAGACATGTTGCTAATTCGTTTGCCAAGTTCCGGCTTGATGTTAGGTGCTAGCCAGTATGGAAGATGAGGTGGGATATTTGCGTTCTGTGAATTGGCCGACAGTAGGTTAAATATACTCATCATCATCAGCCTGCGTCAGTCCACTGCTGGACGTAGGCCTCTCCCAAGATGCGCCACTGAGCCCGATCTTCGGCTGTTCTCTTCCAGTTACTGCCCACCGCTTTGCGTAAGTCGTCGCTCCACCTGGTCACAGGACGCCCTACGCTACTTTTGCCGATTCGCGGTCTCCACTCTAGGACAAGTCTACCCCAACGGTTATCAGTCCTGCGGCAGATATGACCAGCCCACTGCCACTTCAGCTTGCTAATCCGTTGAGCTATGTCGATAACTTTAGTTTTTTGGCGAATAACTTCATTCCGGATTCGATCCCTCAAATACCAAAAAATACTCACTCTACACCATACCTGTACTATTCATTATTCTGTGTCTACACAAAAAAATCTAAAATATACTCACATCATGAAAATTCTTCATATGCAAATCCAGCATTCGTTTAAATTTGAAATCTACGAAGCATAATGCGCATTTAATTTTTTTATGACTATACGTTTTGTAATTCTTTCTGCTCTTGAATTCCTCAAGAACTTTTTCCTCAGAATTTAAATATTCAATTTGGAATACTTCAGATACTTTTTCCCACCTTACATCCTTATATCGTTTTTCAATTTGTCTTGCTTTTTTCAATAAGGTGTACATTACACTGTTACCTGAAGATAAAGACATTGTTATTTTATTGGTAGTAAGTGAGCTGCCTCACTCTGCACTCAACTTAACATTGATTTTACTGCCACCCGTGAACGATTTTGGTGGTTATTGACACAACAATAAATTTGGCTAGCTGAAGAAGGCATTTAACACCGCTGCCAAGCAATGCAAAAACAACGCTGAAAAAAGGGGATATAAGGGAGCACAAATACCACCTCAGCGCTCCCAGCCCAGATCACCTGCCCGTGGTGCATCCTGCTGACCAATTAACGAGGCTCTGGCGACCGACAAATGGCGTATAACCATTTCAAATTATTGCGTAACTAAATACTACAGGCCGATGACGGGCAGCAGCGTTACCGGTGCGAGGAGCTACGTCTTGCGATCCCCAACCCGCCTGCCCAGCGTGGCGATTAGGGCATATCCCTCCCAATGAGCCGAAGATCGGGCTCAGTGGCGTATCTTGGCAGAGGCATACGTCCAGCAGTGGACTGTCACTGGCTGATTATGATGATGCACACGTAAAAAGCTTCGCGCGTGAACAAAGCCAGTAGTCCAGATGGCATTTAAGCAATTGCCAAGACTTGTGCGCCGGAACTATCTCCAAGTCTTAGCGCGTTTATTTCGTTTCTCACTTGAGACAGGTGTAATGCCCAAATGTTGGAAGCTTGTTAATGTTGAACCTGTGCCTAAAAAAGGCAGTCGTGCCGAACCCTCTAATTACCGACCTATTTCCATAACCTCATTGTTTTGCAAGTCTATGGAACGGGTGGTTATCAAACGGCTCTTGACATACCTTGAAGACCATGACCTTTTCAGTGACCGGTAGTACGAATTTCGCCAAAACTGGTCAACTGGGTTTTAACCCTAGGTTCTTCTCGCGTATGTCACCCACATATTAAGTGAGGCAATCAAAAATCAAGAATAGGCACTTGCCATTTTTCTTAATCAACGAACATATTATACATAGATCAGTCGGGGTTGGTTTCAAAGTAAAGAATTTTTTGCAAATTGGATTGTACAAAATAGCCCTAATAAATTATTACACATTACTTACTGATGAAAGATTTTTTATTAATAACTCTCAATAAGAGCTGCCTCAAACTGGGCGGTACTTTATCTTCGAGACATTGTCGAACAAACTCTTTATCTACGCCTGTGCCTCCTCGCGTAGAGGCGTCCAATTTATCTATTGTTGTCATCATTACATATGTTACGCTGTAAAATAAGTTAAGATTTTAAACTAATAAAACACTCTCAACAAATTCTTGATCTTAAAAAGTAAACTTTTGCCTCCATCATTTTTTTATGCGAATGGGTAGCGCTTAACCACTATCTCACCTGATGTTATGTGACGATGCGGTTGATGATGTAGCGCGCTTACCCAAAAGATACCTATTCACTCGCGACTTGAAAACCCCTAAGTTGTATCTAGTCGGAAACTCGGTAGACTAGACAGACTCAGGTAGAGAATTCCTTTCTTTGGCAGTACGTATGATGAAAGAAGAGGCGAATCGCTTTGTACGCGTTAATGGTATATCTACCATGAAGCGGTGGCGCCTCTTTGTATCCCTGGATGTCCAATTATAGAATGGGGATGGCGGAATCAAATTATGAATTATGCACACTCTCCGAAATGAATCCGATAAAAAACCATTTTCATTAGACACTCGTTACCAAGCCCGATTTACTGGACTAGTTAAAACGAATCGAATGAGCATACTATCCAAGTGTTCATATCCTGGCTTTATCATCAGATCAGCATCAAGATACCAAACTATATATTGCCATTCAAACTACATACAGGGTGGATTTCCCTGTTCCGCATTGTAGCTACAGTAAATAGTCCATTATTTTTGATTGAATTTTGAGCTGCATTCACAGAATGTGGAAAAGAAGCAAGCAAGAAGATCGGCAATATAGACATGCCAATCGATCTGGTAACTCAAAACACTCTTTCGGACCAACGAGGTTAGGATAAATAAAGTCAGCAATCGCAAAAACTTTTTTCGTGCATTTTGTAGGAGAATGAAATAATGAAATTTTTTGCAACATATTTTTTGATGCATTACAATTAATTACGTTTATTGTAATCTCAAAGCATTCTAATAGGAATAATTTAGCTCAAGTTGGTCCCATAGTGTTTGAAACAGGATTGATTGGCATCAAAAAAGTGAACATTTCAGGCGGCATAGAACTTTAATAATTAAGATAGTTTAATAATTTAAGATAGTTTAAAAACTAAAACAACCGACTTCCATGCCCGCGAGTCAATTTCAGTAGCAAGTTTGAGACGTTTATCGTCATATCTCTGGGAATAATTATCAGTACTCGATAAAGATACAATGGGACCACATCGGAAATGTACCCTACCCATTAAAAATAACCGGCCAAGTGCGTGTCGGTCCACGCGCAGTGTAAGGTTCCGTAGTAGCTTGTTATGCAATGCAAGTCTTTACCCGTTATGCACAAGCAACTAAGTACTCAGTCTTTGTCACTTTAAAGGATTTATTCTAAGGATTTTGTATTTGGTACAAAATTATCCAACACCCAAGCTCAACGACTATTGCTGCTAAACTAATAAAGTTATCTTAACCGCTATAATTTTCCTTTTAAGTTCATGAAATGCGCTATTATCACGAATTTTTCCAGATTTTTCAAGCCAGCAGTTTAGCTTTTAGTGGGGGGGGGGGGAACGACGCCCTACTGGAACAAAAATTTGCACTTTAAAGTTTAATATTTCGTAAATGAAGCATTCAATCGAAAAATGGTATTAGCAACCCTTAAGTCATTTTAAAAGACCTATTCAACGATACCACACACGATGGGGTAGACGATGAAAAAAAATCATCCCCACTTTTAATATAGGGGAGCTACCCTAAAAAAAATATTATTCACAATTTTATTTCAGCACTTTTTCGGCGTAATTTATATACATACCCCCACAAAATTACAGCTTTCTAGTATTAACGGTCTCTTAGCAAAACCTCGGGCAGACAGACAGACGGACATGACGAAACTATAACGGTTCCTTGTCAGGACTACGGAACCCTAAAAAGAGTCATTTGAATCCGTTTACTATTGACGGAGTTATCGCGTAACATGCATACAAAAAATACATACAGACGAATTGAGAACCTCCTTCTTTTTGGAAGTCGGTTGAAAATGTAACACAATTATATATCTTCACAAATCAAATCATACTTACTATTCTTTCGTGCTCATATTTTTTATATTCCTTACTTTCAAAGCATTTCGATAGCAATTGAGTACAAAGTTAATATTCTGCATTATACTTTTCACTTGTACTGGTAGTGACTTTAAAGTTTTTTTTAATGTCACCTTACTCAAATCTGGTATAATTTTTTCGTGATTATTAAATGTGTCATTGAATTTCTCGCCTACATCCTTTAGCTTAGCGGTTATTGTGTCTATTTTAATCATATCTGGATCATCTAAATCATCATTTTCATCTGCTGCACTACCATTATCACTGTCATAATTCATTACATCTTTGTTAACACAATCATCTAGTTCGCTAGTAGTATCTTTATTTCTATATTGATTTTTATGCATTTGTATGCTTTCGCAATCAGATAGTTCTCTTTCTTCATTACTTATTTTTTCATTTACAGCATCTGATATATTTTTATCATTATTTTTAATATCTTCTTTTATCTCTTTATCAAGTTTACCCTCATCATGACTATCATTTAAAACTTCATTTAGTTTGTCTATATCATCACTATTTATGCTTGCCATTTCAAGATACTCTAAATCTAAATCTGCTGTATCTTCAACATGCTGACTTACATAATCATCATTATCTTCATTATCAGTATTGTTTGGTTCATAGTCGGGGAAACGATTGTATTCAAGGTCAGTTTCGACTGACTGTTGTTCATTTCTTATATTTATTGGGATATGCGGGTTATCCTAAGGGAAATAAATTTTAAATAATACTAGTAGCTGCTCCGCTCAGATCTCGGTAAAATTGCAATGGGACCAAACGTGATGTATATTACTGCCTCAAACAAAATAAACAAAATAATATTTCAAATCAATAACACTTTGTTTGCGGCACTGTTTTTGCAATTACCTAACATTACCAAAAGCACACGGTGCGAGTTTTTAGCAAGCAGGCAACATGTTTGTTAATAACTGACAGAGTTCCGAAGTAACAAACATAAAAAAAAGAGGCGAATCGAGGACCTCCTATTTAAAATTGTTCGAAAAAATACAGACCTAATAAGAATACAGACTAAAATACAGACCTAAACCAGATACAAAACGTCGATTCGGTCAAACTTTTTCGCATGATGATATTTCGACAATTGATTTTTATTTATACAATAGAAAACAACTCACTATTGCATCTGCAGCAGTTCCTACATTTCCCATCTCTATGCTCGGAACAGACTCATTGTTTAACTGATACATTGGCACTTGTATAGGCATTACCACTTTCCTCTTTGGTTCCGTTGTCATTTCAATACTGTTGTGAACCTCATTACTGTTTAGTTCTGTGTCGCTTTTCTTTCTAATTATAAGATCCGGTGACACTTCCAGCTTCGGTTCTAGGGTAGGTGTTGATTCATCATATGTAATGTTGATGACACTATGTGGAGACCACATGCCTAACGAGCTTGGTAGAAGCGTAGACATAACATCTAGAGGAAGTTTAATCTGTAAGATACAAATACAGTAGTTACTTTACAAATCCACAGGTGGTAGATACATTGTTACAGACTATTATAGGCCAGAAATATGACTAATCTATACTAATATTATAAAGAGAGAACATTTGTATTTTTGTATGTTTGTAATGATTTGGCTCAAAAACTACTGAACCGATTTAAAAAATTCTTTCTCTAATACATAGAATGGACATTCGGAATGAAAATAGGCTATATATAATCCCGTTTAAATCAAAGGTACATTCGTGGAGACCTAATTTGCAACCTAAGTCGGCAAAAAAACGGTAGAAAAAACACGTTTCTTACGAACGCTGCTTAATTGAAAATAGATAGCAGAATATTTTCTTTGCAAGAGTTGTACAACTAAATAAGACCTACAAAAAAGTCCGCGACAGCATATGTCTATCTCTTAAGGTTGACTCACAGTAACCATTTTAATTTTAAAATTTTTGTTAAAAAATATTACATAACTTCCAAGGCTATTTTCAAGTATATAGTATTAATCCTTATCCAAATAATTACGTTAATTAGCTTGGCCACATATCATAGATTAAAATTATCCTTTACAGTATATAATTCAAATGAAAACTCTAGAAGATATCACGAATTTCACATACACGCATCGCAAAATTAATAAAATATTTGCAGTGAAACCACAGATTAGGTCATAGTTACTACGAAAATATTATTATAAGCCTAGCTATGCTATGAAGTCAATATAGTATAATAATATGATCTATTGTATAAAATAATATTCATCTATATATATAATAATATAATATTTTAAACCACCCCGACTGATCTTTGTATAATCTTTTCATTAAAAGCATTCCAATGACTCTAAACACGACATTTAAAATCTGAGCTGTAACTTGGTGAGGATTTGAGTATTCTGTAGAGTCCAGGAGATGTCCCAGCATCAGGTCAATGCTTCCATGTTCTTACAATATCGTTGAAGAAGAAGATTTTCGAATTGATCAGACCTATGAAAGTTGATTTCATAGCGCAATTAACTAGAAAAAAGCTCATAGTTTTATAACGATTGAACGAATTTTCATGAATCATAGCTAAGAAAACTCTCGATGAAGACATCTATCAAACAAAAAAAAACTATCAATAATAAAAACAAAATCGGTTCATCCGGTTAGGTGCTAAGATGCTACAGACAGACACACAGACAGATACACACGTTAAACGTATATTACCCCTACATTTTGCGTCGGGTAACGCCGTAAGGTTACGGCGGCAGATGTTCTCCTTGGCGGTAAGCTACTTTTTGGTAGATTTAATGATCCCACTACCACTGTACGAAAACTCATGATTCATGAATGCACATAAAACTTTCATTGGTAGGTATATAGCTAGGATTAGAACCAACGACCGTCGGGTCAGAATCAAGGTAACTATCCTTTACGCCAAAGGGTCGTCCAATATCACTACGTAAGTAAGTATAAAACAAAGTCCATCACTGCGTCTGTCTGTCTGTTCGCAATAATCTCAATAGCTACTGAACGGATTATCATGCGGTTTTCACCAATAGCCAGAGTGTTTATGAGGAAGGTTTAGGTGCATAATTCGTTAAGGTTTTGTGTAAATTGGATGAAATATGACGATGATTGTTAAATATGTTCATATTTTATATTCGATGCAACAAACTGATGCAAATTTTGTAGGCATTTATGTTCTACCCGTGCGAAGCCGGGGCGAGCTGCTAGTTAGTGCTACATATTTCTGTGATTATAGGTGAAGCGTGTTCACCATTCTTAAACACATCATTACTTACCATCAGGTGAAATAATGTTTAAACTAACTAGTGTTCTAATTGACATTTTTAGGGTTCCGTACCCAAAGGGTAAAACGGGACCCTATTACTAAGACTCCGTTGTCCGTCTTTCTGTCTGTCTGTCTGTCCGTCTGTCACCAGGCTGTATCTCATGAACCGTGATAGTTAGACAGTTGAAATTTTTACAGATGATGTATTTCTGTTGCCGCTATAACAACAAATACTAAAAACAGAATAAAGTTAAAAACAATAGAGGGTTAAATACAAGAAACGTGTTTTTTTCGGCATTTCATGCCATCTATGAACGCTTAGTTAGGTAAACGTTCCAAAGATGGCGTTATATTGAAATGTCGATCCCTAACACCTTTGTTAGACGTTAGATGGCATTATAAGATATAAAATGTTTATTAATTAATTTTTTTTGCTGGCGAAAAATGACAGTGGTATTTTTTGCTCGATCTTATAAAATACTGTAGTGTGGTACGGAACCCTACTAGTGCGAGTCCGACTTGCACTTGGCCAGTTTATTAATTATTTGACATTGCCACGGAATAAACAATAGATTTCACTTTGAAACATTTGACATGATTTTACGTAATATTGAGGGTAAAATGTGTACTTATAAATAATATTGAAAGAGCCAGATTATTTAATAATTATGTCTGTATATTTTAGTTATAACTGTATGTTCTATTTGCACGTCGCAATGCGACAAAATGTTTTAGGTACCATCGAAATATCTCATGTACCAACATTATGCAGTGAATAAATGACATTGTATTGTATTGGATTGTAACGCTAGCCTATCAGATACGAAAAATACTTAATAATTTATTCACCCTTTATGAATACAAAATAATGTCTTCCAATATACAAAATATATATATACCACCTTTAGTGCTTGAAATACTGTTTGTTCCATAAAGAGCATTAAAAGAATTTAAAACAAAAAATGTACGGTCAACAAAACATGGGCAATTTACAAACTTCTTTTTAAGTTTGGAGGTGTATCTCCATATCTCTGGAGATACTCATCATATCTCGATAAAATTACAATAGGACTAAACCGGTAGTAAACTCTCTTAAACAATAAAATAATTTTCCAAATCAGTTCATAAATGATGGAGTTCTGAGGTAACAAACATAAAAAAATACAGTCGAATTGAGAACCTCCTCCTTTTTATATCAGTTGAAAACTAAATATCAAGAGGCAATAGCACAACGTCTAAAGCGTCGGCTTGGCGATCGAGAGGTCGTGAGTTTTGATACACACCATTGACCTTTTACAATCTGTCAGTATTTCTTGTCCTTTCCTACATTTGTTTCTGAAATTGTAGAACCGTCTCAAGAGGTGCTCACACTCGAAACAGAATTGGCGATCTTGACATTTTATCTGAAACATTGATCAAAACAATAAAAACAAATAATAATCCAAATGTTTATTTCTCACCACAAAGGCACTCGTGAACTTTGGTGCGCGGACTCTAGGCCATGTGTTGGTCCTTTTAGTGTACAGATGGTACATGTGAAATAACTTAATAATATCAGTAACAAATTAATTTAAGGCGCTCATCAAAGTGGAAGAAGCGAAGGATGTATGTCAGAATCGTAGCATGTGGAAAGAAGTAGTCTCTGCCTACCCCAATGGGAAAAGGCATGATTGTATGTAAATTAATTTAAAACTGAGAATCCTACTCGTGAGAGCTGGTGCTTTATGTAGGTTTGGTAAACACCCGTACTACAGGTCACCAGGCCCAGTGAAGTAGGAATAACATATTACGGTTTATTTCCAACAAACCCACTGGGAGATGTTTTAGTGGGGACATTTAAGTTTTTTTTTAAATTTGACACCCTAATTCGACTGCCTAAAGATTATGTTGATCTGCTAGAGTTAGTTTATACATATATACAAAACACTGAAAATGAAAATATTATTTTTAATGTCCCAACGACCACCACTGGCGGCCGTTGGCACAAAAATTAATACTTTGTCCTAGCTTCACCCACTGTGTGACATTTTAGTGTTTGAAAATTAAGGGAGGGGTAAGGGTTTCAGCGTAAAAAAAAACACTTTTTTGTGATTTTTTATCTCAAATATCGATTGGGCAATTTTATTCAAACCTTCTATACACTATTGAGCATAGTTTTGACTATGTTCTGTAAATTTTTCATGTAAAAATATTGAACGACTAGCCCGTAACAGAGCTTCCCCAGAACGTCTTGAAAAAAAAAAACAATTTGCGGTGTTCACTGCCATTTAAAAACTACTGGACCGATTGATTTCAAACTTTGTACACATTTTCTACATATAAAATACCTCCCCCCTACGTTTAGTAATATTTTTTTTTTACATTAAGGGTGTTTCCCACCCACAAAATGGCGGAAATTTTCGTGGAAAATAACGTGTTCACACTTTAGATGGCCGCCAAAAATTTTTAAATAAAAAAAATAATAATCAGGGAACGTTGGGGGGAATATTTGATTATAATTTGACTAAATTTTTATGGTTTTTCATTTTCAGATAATTTTCAGCCGAGTAACAGTGAACACCGCAAATAGTTTTTTTTTCAAGACGTTCTGGGAGAAACTCTGTTACGGGCTAGTCGTTCAATATTTTTGCAAGAAAAATTTACAGAATATAGTCAAAACTATGCTCAATAATGTAAGAAGGTTTGAATAAAATTGCTCAATCGATATTTGAGATAAAACATCACAAAAAAGTGTTTTTTTGTATGCTGAAACCCTTACCCCTCCCTTAACATATGTTTAGTTACATAATTAATAATAAGTTTAGTCATCTACAAAAGATATTACTTATTACATACATATTACTACGACTTACTACAGATTACTGTGAACTAAACAAATTCACACTTATTATAGCAACTGATTCCAATGCCCACCACCCGCTGTGGGGAATGCCATCAGCAAACAGCAGAGGAGAAGACCTGGTAAACTTCCTTTTTACTACTAATCTCTCCCTAGCCAACATCGGTGCAGAACCTACTTTTGTGACCAAAAGATGCCGCACCATCATCGATCTGACATTGGTAACGAGTAACTCCCAAGACATCATCAGCAACTGGAGAGTATCTGAGGAGTCATCGTGCTCGGACCATAGATGGATCAGGTTTGAACTTAAAATTAACAAGAACCCACCAGCACCAAGACGTAATCCCCGTAAAACCGATAAGGTAACTTTCAAATCCTATTTATTAAACAACCTAGAGTTGCAGAGTTTGTTTACCAGACACAACCAACATTAAAAACATAGAACAGGTCGTTACACACCTCACGGACAGCCTCACAAAGAGCTACGAAGTCTCTTGCCCTTTGACCACGCCTAAGCCCGGCACCGGAAATCAAGGCTGGTCGATTGACCTGGAAAGACTGAGAGCTAAGGTACGTCAACTCTTCAACAGAGCTATGAACACCTACGATAATGAAGACTGGGAGGAATACAAAAAAGCCCAGGCGTCGAAGGTCGTTCAGAAACTACTGCACAAACAGAATCAAATACACAGGCGAATAGAGTCAGGAAAATCTTATCTGCAGACACCAATCGCACGATAGGTACACTGAAACGCAATGAAAACACTTACACCAAAACAGAAACAGAAACCAACAATCTTTTGCTGGAAACCCACTTTCCAGACTGCCATGTCACTGACACCGTTACCTGAGAGCTCGGCGACCTAGTAGTCCCGAACGACACTGACTGGGACGTAGTCAGACGTGTCGTAACGGAGGATAGAATAAAGTGGGCCATAAACACATTCCAGCCCTACAAAACAGCTGGCCTTGATGGTATATTCCCAGGCCTCCTTCAAAGGGGAACTGAACATATAATAGGTACACTGACTAGCGTCTACAGGGCCTACATCGCCTTCAAATACATACCCCTTGGATGGCGCGAAGTCAGAGTCTTATTTATACCAAAACCAGGCAAAAGCGACTACACAGACCCTAAAGCATACAGACCCATTAGCCTAACATCGTTCCTCCTAAAAACGCTAGAAAGGCTATGCGACCGTCACATCAGAGACAACTCACTGACAACATTCCCACTTCACACGCAATAGCACGCCTACAGTTCGGGAAAATAAACCGAGTCCGCGCTGCATCAAGTGGTAAAAACCATTGAACGTAACATCAAAAACAAAACTATGTGCTTAGGTGCCTTCATTGATATTGAAGGGGCTTTCTATAAGACCAACTTTATCAGTATCAAAGGAGCCCTTGACAAGCACAGAGTGGAAGGAACATTGGTAGATTGGATCATCAACATGCTTCAACAAAAAGCGGTGCGAGTAGAAGTAACGCGCACCACCAAAGGGATGGTCTCCAAGGGCTGCCCCCAAGGAGGTGTCCTATCACCACTCTCATGGAACATGGTTGCAAATGACCTAATCACCAAACTAAACAGACAACGCTTCCTCACAATCGGATATGCAGATGACCTGGCTATATTAATACCAGGACACTTCGCAAGCTTAACCTGCAACCTCTGTAACAATGCACTTAAGATCGTAGAAAAGTGGTGCATAGAATACGGACTAAAGGTGAACCCAGCTAAAACAGATGTATGCATTTAAGCAACTATCTATTAACATTGTTAAAACGTATACATCTATTAAACGATGGTTGCGAAATAGATCGTTGTGAAATAGACGGTTTTGGCAACGTTATTGTAATGCAGATAACGTTGCGTTATGTTTTCTGAAAAACGCGTAACGACACACTACTAATCTACACATCCATCACAGGGTTCGAGGATATATATCAATGGATATATATCAAGATATATATCAAACTGGATTTGACGATATATATCAAATATTTTTTTAATAATATGTTGCAATACATAAATGGTTTAAATAATTAATATTATTTAGTAATTTTTAGCGTTTGTTCCTGTATCTACTATTTCTACTTCCTATTTTATGTTTTTAAGTTGATTTTGCCTTATCTAAAAGAAGATTTTATGTTTTGGTTTAATTTGTCTGATTTTAAGTACATACAAATACATAAAACATTGCAGTTTTTATTTGATAATTTTAGTATGTTTATGTAACACATATGCAAATAGTATTAATAAATAATACAATAAAATAATAATATAGCTTTCATACAAAATTGATATATATCAAACTAGATATATATCCGATATATATCATAAATATCCGATATTTTGATATTTATAATAAATATTGGATATTTTCGAACCCTGATCCAACGAGAGGCAGCAGCCTCCGCCTATAGGCTTAAAGCACTGAATCTTTTGCAACAAGACAACCATGCAGCCCACACACAAATTATCGAAGAATTTGCAACAACAAATGTATTAATAAAATCAGTGTATGACAAGTTACCCAAACAGTTGCAGTGCATGCACAACTTCATCTTTCAGGCGGAATATGTAGGTATAATCCAGGCGGTATCAGCGGTACTCCAACGGCAGGTATTTGACCAAACCATCAGAATACTCTCCAATAGTGCAGCTGTGCTACGAGTCCTTCAAAGGTATGACTACTCATCGGGGCTAACCATGCAGTGTCACCAACTACTAGAAGAGGTATGTAAACATAATTGCATAACTCTTCAGTGGATTAAAGGTCATAGTGGATCCAGAGGCAATGATGCGGCTGATGAACTGGCAAGGTGAGGTAGAACCGATGATACCTATACCATTCAGTCAAATCAAAGCCTGGATTCGTGAAAACATTATAAAACAACATCAAGAATACTGGGCAGGCTTAAAAGAATGCACTGTCGAGGGAGGCGTTCCCAGAATTAAATTCAAGATACTCCAGAAAACTGCTGAACCTTAAATGTGAGAAACTCTGACAAATAGTCGGAATAATCACAGGACACTGCTCACTAAACAAACACCTATTTAACATAGGTGTCACCGACAGCCCTCTGTGCAGAGGATGCATGGAGGCTGGGGAGACGGCCACGCATATGCTACTGGAGTGCAGTAGCGTGGCGGCACAGCGGCGGACACTCCTTGGGTCCCCGACAACGATGCGAGAGGCCTGCGCCGGCATCAGCGAGCTGCTGACCTTCCCTGAACCCTTGTATGATGGTAATAAGCGATAACATCTCCCTACACCCAATAATGTATCATGCAAAACTTTAGATTTCCAGTATGTTTTTATTGTAGGTAAGGATTGAAATGCTACTAATCGCATAAAATTATAATTAAATTAATCCTGTTATATTAGTTCATCCAGCTATAAGCTTGACTTTGAGGTCCACACAGGAGTACATTTTTTTACCATTTCACAAAGCTTTTTTCATTTTTAGGGTTCTGTAGTCCTGACAAGGAACCCTTATAGTTTCATCATGTCCGTCTGTCCGAGGTTTTGCTAAGAGACCGTTAATACTAGAAAACTGTAATTTTGTGGGGGGTATGTATATACATTACGCCGACAAAGTGCTGAAACAAAATTGTGAAAAATATTTTTTTTTAGGGTAGCTCCCCTATATGAAAAGTGGGGATGATTTTTTTTTCATCGTCTACCCCATCGTGTGTTGTATAATGTAGAATAGGTCTTTTAAAATGATTTAAGGGTTGCTAATACTATTTTTCGATTGAATGCTCCATTTACGAAATATTAAACTTTAAAGTGCAAATTTTTGTTCCAGTAGGGCGTCCCCCCCCCCACTAAAAGCTAAACTGCTGGCTTGAAAAATCTGGAAAAATTTGTGACAATAGCGTATTTAATTAACTTTAAAGAAAAATTATAGCGGTTAAGATAACTTTATTAGTTTAGCAGTAATAGTTGTTGAACTTGGGTGTTGGATAATTTTGTACCAAATACAAAATCCTTAGAATAAATCCTTTAAAGTGACAAAGACGGAGTACTTAGTTGCTTGTTTATAACGGGTAGACTTGCATTGAATAACAGGCTACTACGGAACCCTACACTGAGCGTGGCCCGACACGCACTTGGCCGGTTTTTTAACACGCTTTGTTATTTTACATCTGATAGTAGGCAGCGTTTGACCACTATCTCACCTGGTGGTAAGCAATGAAGTGGACGAAGATGGTGATCACCACTAGGACTAGAATGGTCTGACTCTAGGTTTTACATTTACTATTCTCTCATAGAAAACTGTTAGATTGACACAACAACAAAACTTTTGCAACATTTAGCGAAGTTTTATTTCTGGAATGCATTGGTTACCCCAACTTTTATTATTTGCAAGAAAAGAAGCTTACCTATATTAGAATAGTCTATTTTACAATTCGTAGATCTCAGCTAAGACTCGTTTTTAAAGTAAGTCTGTACTTACGGGTGTTTCCACAAGTTTAGCATGAAATATTATTAGTCTTCTTTCGACATAACCAAGCTTTCCATCCGTTCGCAGGCATACTTGACAAACTAATTCATCTTCGGACATTTTCAGGGCAATGTGTATAACATATACAATAACATTTACGTATTTAATTTATAATATTTCAATATTTACGTAAACCCAAAACAAATAACAAAATAAATTGAAAAAACCTCACAATAAATACAAATACAATACACACAGACTAAGTTAAGTTCACTACACAGACTAAGTAGAGATTTCCCAGTATATATTAGTACTCTATGGTAGAGATGCAACGCATCTGACTGCCGACCACAAACGCAGGGCTGCGTTCACGACCTACGCTCGGAATACACCCAAACGCTCTAACCTCTCTAACTCGTTTAGCGAATGTGACGCTCTGAGCACATGAGTAAAGAAGGAACAGAGGCAAGCTTCATACAACTGCGCTGTGATGATGACGTAGACGCGCATGTGTGCGTGAGCAATAGCGGCCTGTGTGCCGCCTGTCACGTACGGAATGAAACCGGTTTATAGTGGCTCGGCTGGTGCTTTAACTCAGGGCTGTCGCTCGCGACGCCTCACGTTATATTATATTATTTTTCATCCCATCTATTCGAAAAGTGATGGTTGGTTCCTCGATAAGTTCGCGAAAAGTAGGTCTTTTCCGCCCTAGGGTGGGAAAATGATTTTTTATTTCATTAACCGACTTCACAAAAAGGAGGAGGTTCTCAATTCGTCTGTATGTTTTTTTTTGTGTGTATGTTACGCGATTACTCCGTCAATTGTGAACGGATTCAAATCATTCTTTTTTTAATAGGTAGGGTACGTTTCCGAGGTGGTCCCATTTTAATTTTATCGAGATCTGATTAGTATCTTCAGAGATATGGAGATAAATATCTCAAACATAGGAGTATGTACTGGTTTTAGAAGAAGAGTCCCAAGAAGATTATACACAATAGAGGTTGCTATTGCATATACTTTTGAAGACTAAAAAATATGACCTTGAATAATGTTTTTACATCTTTCTTCACGTTGATTTTGGTTTTTAACCCTCGACGCAAAACGAAGGAGTGTTATAAGTTTGACGTGTGTATCTGTGTGTCTGTTATCGTGGCATCGTAGCGCCCAAACGGATGAACCGATTTTGATTTAGTTGGTTTTGTTTGATAGATGTCTTCGCCGAGAGTGTTCTTAGCTTTATTTCACAAAAATCTGTTCAGCCGTTTAAATATTATCAGCTCTTTTTTGGTTAAAAAAAACTACGATAGCAACTTTCGTAAGCTTGTAGTCCTTTGACCGCGGACGTCAAAAAATCAAAATGGCGCTGTCGCAGTATCTTGTTACTTCAATGATATTGCGAAAATATGGTAAGCTTGATATAATTCTGAGACATCTCCTAGGAATGGTCTCAATGTACAAAGTTATACATATGCTTTGATTATAAACTCGGTTTACTTATACAAATCAGTCGGGGGTGGTTTTAATTTTTTGAATTTAAGTATTATTGACAGATATTCTTACGGTAACTGTGAGCGAGATAGAAACAAAGGTGGGGAGAATTAATTTGTCTTCACAGGAATGTTCTACCAGGCAAAGTCTTGTTAATGTGCAAAGTTTTTGAGCATACCTAATATTTTTTGACATGACATGACGTTTGGCAAATATGGCGGCCATATCAGTCCCACCCGCGACACTTTTGACATGACATGACGTTTGGCAAAGATGGCGGCCATATCAGTCCCGCCCGCGACACTGCATACATAAATAACTCAGAATGATGAACGTACATTGTACCAACCAACACTGCAAAAAAATTATAAGCGTAATACCACAGATTATATAATAGTTACTACTTAAATAATACTTTTCGTTGTTAGGTTGGCTATACAGTGCTTTCATAATTCGGGTATTAACAATGTAAGGAAGTGCCAACTCTTATAACGTAGTAGAGTGATTCAGACTGTGTGGGCCATTTGGCGGCAATTAATGTTATTAATCGCAAATAATACTATTTAATATTCATTTTGGAATACAACTAGTCCGTGTTATAAAAGTATTTGGAATTATTGTAATAAAATAGACAGTTAATTATCGTGTGTGTCAGATGCTTTTATTGCACAGGGCCATTTTGGACATTGTCCTTTGATACCTTAATGACATCATTATGACTAGTGGATATTTTCACTAGCGCGGCATTTTAGGGTTCCGAACCCAAAGGGGACCAAATTAACACTTTCTGAGACTTTGTTGTCCGTTCGTCCGTCCGTCCGTCCGTGTGTCTATGTGCGCAATTTACAGATGTACCTTCTTAACCCTAATAGGTACATACTTGAAATTTTCACAAAGTATATATCCGTCTGTGTATAACGGCCCAGACACGAAATTTTATAGATGCATGTTATTTAATTAAAACTTGTTTCGCACTAAAAAGGGTAAAATAGGTAGTATCTACTATCCAATAGACTTGGCTGGCACCGACTTCAAATAGATAAGTAGGGTAGCGCTTATAATAATTATATTAAGTAATTTATTTTTCGCTTTTGAGTGCCTGTTTGTGGTAATGAAGTCGGCTTTTTTTTTTTTTAAGATTTTATATCATGACATTTTGTTACATTTCATGACATTTCGTCGCATTTTGTGACATTTCATGACATAAAATAATATTTTATGAAATTTCGTGACATTTAGTTACTTTTCATGACATTTTGTGACATTTCATGATATTTTGTGACATTTCGTGACATTTCATGATCATGATCGACATGATGAAGCTTGAAAAATAAAAAAGCATTTTATGCATTTAGCATCAGTTATGTTTACTTGAAGGAGGATTTTATTACGATGAAGATTTTAGGTACTTGTTTTTTTATGTACCAACCCTACAAGAATAGGTAAAAATTTTTTCCATTCCTTAGAAGGTTTGTCTCTGTTCCTTCTTTACTCATGTGCTCTGAGGTCGTGAACGGGGTTGGAGCGTTTGGTTGTACTCCGGGCGTAGGTCGTGAACGCAGCCCAGCCCAGCAGCGCGATCACGAAAGGGCATTTGCTTCACTTGATAACAATTTTGAGCTGTCAAAAATCAATTTGGAATCACAGGATGCAACGGAAAGCTATAGGTATATAGGTACTATATATAGTATAGCGTACAAAGACCACAGAATAATGAATAGTAAAGCACAGAATAATGAATAGTACAAGTACAGAAATTGCACTCCCTGGGAGCAAAAAGGCGAGATTAAACCTAGTTACAACGTCGGTAACGTTCAAAATGCGCTTCACGCCTCGAGTGCGACCTTGTATTTGCGTCACAGTATCAACTAATAGTAACTATGAACCGCGTGTTGCGCACAGTGAAATGCACCGTAAGTCCGCACAGCGAGAGTCTGAATAACTCGGTCAACTCGCGGCCTCTCCTATAGGGTTAAATGTTATAAGATAACTTATTGAAGCCTTTAATTGGTAGCAGAATACTTTAAGGTAGAACAATGTAATGAGTATATTTAAAGTGCTACATTCATGTTTAATGTCGAGGTAGGATAAAAGTACTACAGTTATACTTTAATTAAGATAGTTTATGTGATAGTTTAATTAAGATAGTTAAAACTAAAACAACCGACTTCCATGCCGCGCGAGTCAGTTTCGGTTGCAAGTTTGAGACGTTTATCGTCATATCTCTGGAGACCCTCATCAGATCTCGACGAAATAATAATGGTACCAACTCGGCAACGAACTCTACCGATTAAAAAAAAATCATTCAAATCGGTTCACAATTGATGGAGTAATCGCGTAACATACACACAAAGACGAATTAAGAACCTCCTTCTGTTTGGAAAGTCGGTAGAAAATAATTTTCTACGTTCAATTGAAAATGAGTATGTAAAAACGTATAAGTATGTATAAACGTATGCTACGCAATGCTTTGTAGCCCTTCGTTTAGACATACTGAATAATATTTTTGTATGTAAATATCCTAAGCAAGGAATATAATAATGAGGTAGGTACAAGTAAGGCGCGCGGCCGATCGAGAGCGCGCGTGACACTTAACTGACTGAACATGGACCCGAGAGGGTGCGCGGAAGTACTTGTAGTTTCATAGCTACAGCGCGGAGTGCGACAGGCCTGCAAAGACCGAACGAATTGGTAACTTTGCCATAGTAACTATAACGTAAGCTGTTTTATTTCGGTATCATGAGGTTTCAAATTACAGTTCACCAGAGACAAAAGTCGGCGAGCAACTGTCAGATGATACAGGGACCTACATCGCTGCCTATATCAAGCACAGATAACCATATACCAATTCACTTTCAAGTTTTCATTTTCAAATAACCGGCCAAGTGCGTGTCGGGCCACGCACAGTGTAGGGTTCCGTAGTAGCCTGTTATTCAATGCAAGTCTTTACCCGTTATAAACAAGCAACAGGTACTCCGTCTTTGGATAAGGATTTTGTATTTGATACAAAATTATCCAACACCCAAGTTCAACGACTATTACTGCTTAATTAATAAAGTTATCTTAACCGAAATTTTCCTTTAAAATTCATGAAATGCGCTATTATCACGAATTTTTCCAGATTTTTCAAGCTAGCAGTTTAGCTTTTAGAGGGGGGGGGGGCACCCTACTGAAACAAAAATTTGCACTTTAAAAGTTTAATATTTCGAAAATGGAGCATTCAACCGAAAATGGTATTAGCAACCCTTAAGTCATTTTAAAAGACCTATTCAACGATACCCCAAACGATGGGGTAGACGTTGAAAAAAAAATTCATCCCCACTTCTCATATAGGGGAGCTACCCTAAAAAAAAATATTTTTCATAATTTTATTTCAGCACTTTGTCGGCGTCATTTATTTACATAGCCCCACAAAATTACAGCTTTCTAGTGTTAACGGTCTCAGTAAAACCTCGGATAGACCGACAGACGCACATGACGAAACTATAAGGGTTCCTTGTCCCGTCAGGACTACGGAACCCTAAAAAGACAATTTATGGAGCTCTTATTGCCCAAATAATTTAATTCAGAATAATTTTAAGCAATGGCTCTGGGTTACCTACGTCTGAATGTACTTAAACGTGAAAAATAATTAAATACTTAACAATGGTCAAACACACCAAACACCATTTTTGATCGTGTGGTGCCAAAATAAGGAAAATTCCACCTAATGGGATGTTATTACACCCTTAGAAGTGATTCCCGTAAATAAAAGTCGCTATTTGGATAAGTAATAGCGAGAGAAGAGAACCTACAAAAAACACAATTTCCTATGAAAAATTTAGAAAAACCAACCAAAAATACACTAAATTTCTACTAATTTAATTTTTATGTTTCAGATCCAGGAAGAGCTTCCGGAGCAGCGTCTATTGATGTCGGGAACAACTATATAGCGTCCAGAATTTAAAAGATAAAATTCAATTTGTATGAGAAAATCACCCAACCAACCTTATTGTTAAATCATACGGATTAAATAGAGTTTGTCAAAACATCTGCAGTGCACCATGTATTTATATTACGTCTATGACCATACGTTAGCTTTATATTGCACGTGCACACAGAATTATTATTAACCTTATTATTCATATTTCTGTGCACGGGCAGTAGAAAAACGATACCCACATATATACATATACATCACACAACCAGAACAACAACCTTTTGGAAGGAGAAGACGCCCTCCTTAACGGCCCGTTCACACATGTCTCCGTTTTACTGTTCCGTTTTATCGAGTACGTTTTTTTTTCCTCGATGGCGTATGTAGTTGTATGAGCGACTTCACAAATGGCACAGTATTCTGTATAATAAGATGTATGTAAAAAATGTACACGATAACACGGAACAGTAAAACGGAGACATGTGTGAACGGGGGGTAACAAGTAATTTATTACTAGGATAATTCATAGAAATACATAAGTTGGGCTTTCACTTATTTATTATATAATAAATAGTCACTATACGAAAAACAGCTAGATATAATAAAAGAAACAATGTAATTTTAGTTTATGTATATGTAATACGGGATTTATGGCGCTAAAACATTTCAAATTACGCATACTACATATTTTGCTATAAAGTACAGCATTAGGATGCTTACAGACAATGTAACATAACATGTAATAACATTGTTATTTAACATGTTTCAGATAATGTGGACACGGAATGTTATAAAACATGATATAACAACATGTTATTATGTACGCACCTTTCTAAGCAATTATGCATTGGTGGCGGCATCTATGATTACTGTCTAGAAGTAAATTATTCGGACGAAATCATTACAGATTTCGGATTCCACGAGAGATATTGCACTGCAAAATCTTGATCTTAACTTAAATCAAATATTATATAACTAATATAAATATAATAAAATAATATGCTTAAGCCTACAGATACGACGAAACTATCCATTAGGGGCGCCAACAATGCATAGATGAAATGCAATCCATTTGCAATGCATTTCGTCGTATCGGTAGGCTCGTACTGTAGCTGAATTGGTACAGTGCCGGGCATGTTTCCCAGAAAGCGCAGGTTCGAATCCCTTCGGTACAAAGACATTTCGGATTATGTACAAAAATAAAAACTGTAGACAACACTTAAGTAACACAATAAATAATAATTAAAGTCTGGCCGTAGACAGAGTATATTAAAATAGACTTGTCCTTAAAATAATAATAATAATAATATGAGGAGGATAAAACTACAATTACTAGTATGAGAGAGCGAGATGAACAACAATTTTTTATCCTTCTCTGCGTATGCGATTTTACAAACTGGCTCCAGCACTGGCTCCAAGTTCTAGTGCACCCATTGACTTTCACCCGCTGTCATGTATGACCCGACCAAATTACGTTGTTCATTTTATCTTATAGCTGGCATATGTATCACGTGTTCATCGTTTTAGTCGAGTTATATCTCTATAGCTATTTCATTCGCATACGCTAATGTTTTCTCTAGATATATTATTTCTCTATGAGTCTGGCTAACAAACGTAGAGAATAAAAATGCGCGGCAAATTAAAAAAAAATCCGTATGGCAGCCCAAACTGCGAAGGACACTTTGACTGACTCATTTTGATACTTTGAACTAGCAAGGGCCGAGCGATAATTGCACAAAAAAAGTATCAAAGTATTTGCAGCATGCTATTGCCATTTGCCATGAAAAATGCAAACAATTCGAGTGCCTACTTTTGTTAGCCAGACTCTAGCAATGTATAGTATACGCCACACTTTGCAGTAAGTACATTTCAATCACTGTCGTCGGTATCCGTGCTTAGTTTTCTACGTCGTTTTGCACTTTTCGCGTTATTCTTAGAAGTTCTTTTTGGTAGCACCCTTTTACTTCTTTTGCTAAGCATTACTTTGCTGCCTGTGTCAAGAACTAGATTTTCTGATGCATTTTCTGTCTCAGCGACTTTTCCTGATTGGGTGAAATCAATGTTAAATGTTGTAATTAAATCAATTTCAGAGTCAAACAAAACATTATTAGCTTCGATCACTGCATTTTGTGGGTCAGAGAAAACATGTTCTCTTTGAGTTGTGTCTGTGATATCGTTTTCTTCATTAGCGGAAGTTTTCCTCGTTTTATTGGATGCATCGTTTGAGTCAGTTTTTGCTTTGTCTATCTTGGGTTTGGTTTTCTTAACACGACGTATATTGAAATGTACGCCCCGTATGTGTTCTTTAAGAGCAGAGGAGTGAAGAAATCCTTTACCACATGTCTCGCATTTAAATTTGCGATTTTGAATGTGCGTCTGAAAGTTAATAACCTACATTTAACTCAAGCTAAACTTAAACAATCATTGTAATATGTCGCTTTCAATGTGTCATTTATTCAATGTGGAATTACAATGTCTGTGAATGTTTGTACATAAGGCTTGAAACGCACTAGCGGCAGGCCGCAATGCGGCGTGCGGTGTACTGCATCGTCTCCGATTCTATTGCGGTCCGCCGCAAGAGTCAGTGCTTCTAGAAATATTATACACTAGCTGTACCCCTCGGCTTCGCCCGCATTTAAAAGTATCTTATAGCCTTATCCATAATACTGGCTTTCCCTGTGTCAGAATCGGCCCAGCCGTTTGACTGTGAAAAAGCCCCACACAAACAAATATACAAACTGACTTTCACTTTTATAATATTGGTGTTGATGATGAACGTCGAAGAAGTTGCTTTGTTATTAATTTATACAATCGTAGAACCCGTCGTCGTAAACTTAAATTTTCTGTATCAAAACCTATGGAACGTGGGCCCTGCGTACAGTGTCTAGCGACTGACTGAGCGGGAAGCGGCGATTGCGGCTAACCGCACCGAGTGCGAGGAGGTGATGTGGCGCGCCGCTACATTCAACCGGTTGAAAACTGGCCGCAAAAAACGTTGATATCATGCGGTTTCATATAAAAATCCAAGTGCGACGGCCAGTGCGTTCTTACTTTATATCCGTTATCTATCTACGTATATCTACTTATTAAATTAAAATACCAATGACCAATCAACCTTCTGCCAACTAATAGGACTAAGGGAACATGCACGTATATATATTTTTTATTTCAACGATTATACTTCAATATAACACAAACATATAAGGTGAAATGTTCATTTTTTTAATATTTAAAACATGGACTAAATTTTCCAAATATATTATACGCGATATCAACTAGCGCCGATATATTTATTATACGCGATATCCACTAGCGCCGATATATTTATTATACGCGATATCAACTAGCGCCGATATATTTATTATACGCGGTATCAACTAGCGCCGATATATTTATTATACGCGATATCAACTAGCGCCGATATATTTATTATACGCGATATCAACTAGCGCCGATATATTTATTATACGCGATATCAACTAGCGCCGATATATTTATTATACGCGATATCAACTAGCGCCGTTATATTTATTATACGCGATATCAACTAGCGCCGTTATATTTATTATACGCGATATCAACTAGCGCCGATATATTTATTATACGCGATATCAACTAGCGCCAATATATTTATTATACGCGATATCCACTAGCGCCGATATATTTATTATACGCGATATCAATTAGCGCCGATATATGTATTATACGCGATATCCACTAGCGCCGATATATTTATTATACGCGATATCAACTAGCGCCGATATATTTATTATACGCGATATCCACTAGCGCCGATATATTTATTATACGCGATATCAACTAGCGCCGATATATTTCGCGCACCGAATGTTGTGACGTCAACACAACACACGTACAAGGCGCGCGAAATATATTGAAGTAATCAGTGAAATCAAAATATAGGCAGGTTAAAATTGACTTCTAACATTTCATTACATTGTTAGTTTAGAGTTATTTATAATTATATTTATGAGTTATTAGGAGAGCTCGTGGCGGGCCGTAGCAGAGGCCTATGTCAGGCATTGGACGGAAATTGGCTGGTCATGATGAATTAATAATTATGATCAAAAAGAAATAATTACCCTCATATGTAAGAACAGGTTGGAAGGTGACCTGAACAATTTCCCGCACACTTTGCACTCTTGACTTTTGGGCATATGCAACCATTTATGTCGCAACAATTGTACTTCGGTTTTCAACTTCTTCGGGCAAACATCGCACGCAAATGGAGTCTCATCAGAGTGATTCTTATTAATATGAATGTTCAGTTCACGTGAAGTCTGTAATAAAGCGATTCATATATAATGGTTTGTGCAAGAAGTGCAGTACAATACAATACCATAGAAAATTATTTATTGTCCACCAATTAAAACTAACTTAATAAACAGTAAACATTTAAATACAGTACAATCAGTCAGCGATAAGTCCGCCCACTTATCGCTGAAAGCGATCTCTCCCAGTCAACCTTGGCATGGAGAAAGGGAGATGCTTGTTGAGCAAGGTCGGTGGTATAACATCATAGGGGCGATAAATACAATAATAATTATTAAGCAAAAGTAGGCCAGTATGGAAGACGGGTTTGGAATGCTGCACTCTGTGGATTGACTTAGCAGAGCGCGCATTGCGGTTGCGATGCGAAGCCTTATTAAAGGTTGTCGCCAACTATTCCCACAACGCTCCCGCTTGGAAAATATGTTCATTATAATTTAAGATCGTTTAAAAAAACTAAAAGAACTGATGAAATTTAAATGGGACCACCTGTGAATTAAAAAAGTATTTTCCAAATTGAATCAGGCTTCTCCGAGTAATCGGTAAACAAACATAAAAAAAATACATACAATCGAACATACAACCTCCTCAAATATTATGTTTCTTGAAGTGTTAGACACTTAATATTTTTTGTTAACTGTAATATACAACCTCCTTCGTTTTTGAAGTCGGTTAAAAATGACAACGAGAAGACAGCGCTGTCTCCTCTTTGTGTTGTCAATGTAAAGTCCGTCTACAGTGAACGTCATAAGGCTTACATTTTAATGAACATTTTTTGCCGGGTGGGAATATGGAACAATAATATATATATATATATATATTAAATATATTCAACTATTTAATATATTTAAATTCCCCTCGACTAAATTTGACATAATGTACGATCGTACAAAACGACAGCCGACTTCACATGCCGCGATAGTGATAGCCATAATCATGTCATCGAGGTATCAAATTTGTTTATATTGTTTACCCTCGTAATCTCCGGATATGATTATCAGATCTCGATAAAATTTTAAAGGGAACAAACTAGAGGCAAAATCTCTGAAACAAAAAAAATAATTTTTAAATCGGTTAAGATTTGAGTTCACATTTGAGTCCAGAGGTAACAAACATAAAAAAATTGAGAACCTCCTCCTTTTTATATAAAGTCTGTTAAAAATGTCACCGGTGCGAGAAGCTACGTCCTGCGATCGCAAACCCACCTGCCCAGCGTGGCGATGAGGGCATATCCCTCCCAAGGGATGCAAGTAAAATGAAAGGTCGCAATATGCCGCGGCCCCCAGTTCCCGGCCGCCCTGCTATTCCTGACCACGGCGGCGGTCACGGTAACGGCAGGGCAGGGGGTGCTAAGAATCCCCGGGCTACGGTAGGCCGCCAAAACAAACTGACCCTCGCAACCTACAATGGACGCACGATTCGGCTAGATGATCATCTGCCGCAGCTGGAGGAGGAGCTGAAACACATAAGATGGCACATCCTGGGGTTATGCGAAGTCCGAAGACAGGGAGAGGACACCATAACCATAGAATCGGGCCATCTTATGTACTACAGAGAAGGAGAGCAGCCATACCAAGGCGGCGTCGGGTTTCTGGTCAACAAGTTTCTCAGTGACGACGTTGTAGTAATCTCCTGTCGACCAATGTAGCGTACCTCATACTTGAATTAACCGAGAGGTACAGCCTCAAGGTTATCCAGGTCTACGCACCGACCTCGACACACTTGGATGATGAGGTAGAGAGCATGTATGAAGATATCTCCAGGGCTTTACACACCACCTCCAAGGCTCACTACAACGTTGTCATGGGAGACTAACGCCAAAGTGGGAGTACAGACTTGCAGTGAATCGACAATAGGACCACACGGATTTGGGAGTAGGAATCACAAGGGGAAAATGCTCGTCAATTTCCTCGAGAGAGAGGGGCTTTTCTTGATGAATTCCTTCTTCAAGAAACAGCCCCAAGGGAAGTGGACGTGGCAAAGCCCCGAAACTGTGACTAAAAACTAGATAGACTTCATCATTACGGACAAACGGCGCATATTCAGAGACGTCTCAGTGATCAGTAGGTTTAATACTGGAAGTGATCACCGACTTGTACGAGGCTCTCTGGATATTGACTTCAAAGCCGAGAGATACTGATTCATGAAGTCCACGCTCCGACCGAACCTACTCCAAACCGTTGTTGCAAGCTCTACGTATCGCATGCTTCAAGGTCCGTACCCGATACTGAGGGTTCTAGAGCCACCTTAACCCGCCACTTCACAGAAGATCTGCCCGAAATTAGCAGAGCCGAGATCGTGATGGCCCTTTAACAGCTCAAGTATGGAAAAGCCCCAGGAGAAGACGGAATCACAACCGACCTTTTAAAAGCCGGGGGAGCTCCAGCAGTTTAACAGCTCTTTAATTCCGTTCTTTTCACTGGGAAAACTCCACAGGCATGGAACTGGAGCATAGTGGTTCTGTTTTTCAAAAAGGAGACAAAACCCTCTTGTAAAACTAACGCCCGATTTCGCTTCTGAGCCATGTCTACAAGCTGATTTCAAGGGTCATCTCGAATCGTCTTGCGCGAAGACTCGACGAATTCCAAAATCCGGAACAGGCCGGGTTTCGAAGCGGTTACGGCACCATAGACCACATCGACACGGTGCGGCAGATTGACTGGAAAAGAAGAGCCGAATACCGGGCTCAGTGGCGCATCTTGGGAGAGGCCTATGTTCAGCAGTGGACTGACATCTGCTGATAATGATGATGATGGTTCAAAATGAATTCGAATGCTCTCTAAAAAATAAATATTCGGTATGTACTGTACCATATGACTCACTTCCGCCAAAGTTTTAAAATTGAAAAACTGTGGCAATGTTGTACCTTGCAAGCTCCAGCTAGGGTTTAACCTTTTTGGTTTAGGTCTGGAGATTTGTGACTTACCGCGTATCTGTTTCCACAATGATCACACATATATTTCCTTTTATCAGCGTACACAGTGTCCATATGTAAGTCTGGATGAGCGGCCTTGAAGTGATTAGACAAGTAGAACGCACAAGTCGTATTGAAATTACACTGTAAATATTAAAACGAAGTTGAATTATTTTTATAGCAGTGTGACCTAAAACCGCACTTTACGCACGCTTTTCCGTGACTTATATTGTAGATTATTGCACGTCGTGAAGTTGGCACCCGAGCGCAGCGAGGGTGCCAAACGCCGTTCAATAATAATAATCTTTTATTTGACGGAAAAGCGTAGCAAGCGTAAAATAATATACAATACTCGTGACTTAAGTTGTCTATTATTGCACGGCGTAGCAACTTCGCGACGTGCAATAATAGAGTACTTAAGTCAAACTTATCATAATACACAAATCACATTTATGTAAAAATAAAAAAAAAATAAAATTAAAAATCTTAATGAAACATAAATTAAAAAATCAACAAACTTACACTTGCAATTAGAATGTATGGTATTCCATACTATTACAACAACAAATATAAGTTTGTACGCCAAATATTGAGGCAGACAATTAAGATAGTTTAAAAACTAAAACAACCGACTACCATGCCCCGCGAGTCAATTCCAGTAGCAAGTTTGAGACGTTTATATCTCTGGAGATACTTATCAGATCTCAATGAAATTACACTGGGACAACCTCGTACGTACCCTACCGATTAAAAAAAAATCATTCAAATCGGTTCTCAATTGACGGAGTAATCGCGTAACATACACACACAAAAATAAAAACTATTGAGAATCTCCTTCATTCTGGAAATCGGTTGAAAATAACAATGTTATCGTTTAAAAATGTGGATTTTTATTTATGAATATTTAATCTAGATCTTTAAATATGGTGGTGGTTGCATTTGAAGTTGGTAAGTTTTTAAACTTGTACAGGGACAACCAGTTGAATAGGACGTAGGATCCTTCAAAAAGCTAGAGTCTGTGTAAGAGAACCGTCGTAGAAATAGAGGGCGCGCGAGTTGATGGTTCTAATTTACAGTTTTTGTAGCGTTGACAACATTGCTCTGTCATTGCCAATACGACTAAAAATGTTTGATATCTTGGTAGATACCTACTGTTGTCATTATCGGGTGGTACTAGGTAGGTATATGCTACCTTACCTTTGAATGTTAGTTCATCGTAAAGACACGACGGTTCTCTTGATGCACAGACTCTAATAGACTATACATATATAATGTTTCTTTGAAGTGTCACACACTTTATATTTTTGTAAATTGTTAAAGACAATCCAAAATTTCATTATACCGATGGGACTCGAACCCGCACCCCCGGATTACACGTCCAGGTGCTCTGCCAATTAAGCCACAGTTCGATCCATCGATACGAGGAAATTAGTGAATTGCATTTGTTAACCCAATTATGCATTGGTGGCGCCATCTATGACTACTTATTACGTAAGTTAATCATTCGGAAGAAATCATTGAAACATAATATTTGATTTACGCAGTGCAACATCTCTCGTCGGATTTAAAAACTGTAATGATTTCTTCCGAATGATTAACTTACGTAATAAGTAGTTATAGATGGCGCCACCAATGCATAATTGGGTTAACAAATGCAATTCACTAATTTCGTCGTATCGATGGATCGAACCGTGGCTTAATTGGCAGAGCACCTGGACGTATAATCCGGGGGGTGCGGGTTCGAGTCCCGTCCGTACAATGACATTTTGGATTGTGTTTAACAATTTACAAAAAGACTATACATAGTTCTAATCTCAACTTACCACTCGACACTGAATTGGACGTCTCGGCAAATGTCTGAAACAATTATTAAGATCGTTTAAAAACTAAATAAAACAGGCCAACTGGAGTTGGACTCGCCCACCGAGGCTTCCGTACCCACTTCTCAGACTAGGTTAAAGGACAAACTTAACTTTGTAGTTCGATCCATAGAAAATGTATTGCACCAACTACAAATCATAAGTTTGTAGTAATAAATTAACCTTTTTTTTATTATTAATCTACATATTCACGGTTTTCAGATTTATTTTTATATTTTTGGAATGTTTCCTTTACTTGTGCTGTAAGACTTTGCTTCTTGCCAAATTTCATGATTCTAGGTCAACGGGAGTACCCTATAGGTTTTCGACCCAAAACCTATAGGGTACTTCCGGTTGACCTAGAATAGTCAATTATGGTTAAAAGCAAAGTCTTACAGCACCAGTAAAGGAAAAATTAAAAAAAATTGAAAATTAAGGTAAATTTTGGTACTTACAAATTTTCGCGAAAATCTACATTTGCCCATATTTTTTATCGTGTTGACTCCGGACCTTGATTTTTATACACCTAATAGGGACTATTAAACCTCAGTATTTGGTATAAATTTACACTCGCTAGGTCCACCCGTTCCTGAGAAATTCGGCGGCGACACACGGACAGACAGACAGACAGACTGACGGATATAAGGACAAGACAGTGATCTTATAAGGGTTCTTTTTTACCTTTTGAGGTACGGAACCCTAAGAACCGACCAAGTGCGAGCCGGAATAGCGCACGAAGGGTTCCGTACCATTATCTATAAAACGGCAAAAGAATCTGTTGTATGGGACGATGGAATTTAATTATTTACTTTTAAAGTGAATAACATAACTAAATATTCTGTGAATATTTCAAGCGTCTACCTGTTGCCGTTATCAATATCGAGCAAAAACTAGCAAAAAATCACGTTTGTTGTATGGGAGCTCTCTTAAATATTTATTTATTTTGATTTTTAATATTTGTTGTTATAGCGGCAACAGAAATACATAATCTGTGAAAATTTCAACTGTCTTACTATCACGGTTCATGAGATACAGCCTAGTGACAGACGGACAGACAGACACAAACGGACGGACAGCGGACACTTAATAATAGTGTACCGTTTTTTACCCTTCGGGTACGGAACCCTCAAAATGATTAACTAAACTGGTAAAGAAATGACGGAGTTCTGAGGAAGCAAAAATTAAAAAAAAACAGGCGAATTGAGAACCTCCTCCTTTTTGTGAAGTCGGTGAAAAATACTTACTTCCGAATATTTTTATGCGCCATAATTATATGTTGTACAATCTGCTTTTTATGTGTATATATCCGTCCACAGTGGTCGCACTCATAAGCTCGCGTCGCTTGTTCTCTTATTTTATCCGATTCTTCTATTACCTGTTAAAACAATAGTTTCATTACACATATTGTTCGATTAATATACCCGAATCATAGAAATAGAGCACGCGGTGTAATCATCATTCAGTATATGGGCAAATTAAAAATTTGCACTTACAGTTTACACACGTCAAATAACATTAAATAGATCATATTTAATTATAATTATTATAAATATAACAGAAACATAACTTAGGGGACGTCCATAAATTACGTGAGGTGTTTAAGGGGGGGAGGGGGTCGAATCAAATCTCATCTAATCTTACGTTGGGGAGAGGGGGGGTCTCAGCAAATATCACGCAATTTTTTTTCTGTTTGAAACAAAAAAAAATGTATACTTATAATTAAACTCTCAGCAATATCGATTACTAGTCTTAACTAGTCGTAAATAAAAGCACGAAGCAAATTTTAATTTAAGTCACTTTAATTTAAATAACAATCCAACAGGTTTACGTAAGAAACCCATGTTTTGCAAAATCTCACGTGAGATTTGGGGATGGGGGAGGGGGTTGAATAAAATCTCACGACATCTCACCAGGGGCGGAGGGAGGTACAGAAAATTAAAAAAAAACACCTCACGTAATTTATGGACGCCCCCTTATTGCTTTGAATTTACAAAAATAAAACAAAAGTAATGAGCCATTCAGCTTTCATCTAGACGTCTTCGAGCATTTACCAATGGAGATGTTGACGTTTTAATCCGCAAAAATTTTTTTCTGTCGATACTTACAGGGGACGAGGTAAACACGCATTGCACACACACAAATCACTCACTTTAACGATCCCGCACACTAGCTTGAAACACGCACACAGTATTAAAAATACAGCGTAGTTACGCACGCTTATATGGACAAAAATGGCTATATGGCCAGCAGAGGGGTACGCCTTGCGTTAATATCTCCATTGGTAAATGCTCGAAGCTAGACGTCGAACGTCACACTTAAAAATTCCCCTGACTAGACTTCTTATTCCGTCTGAGTTTCACGGTTGAAAATTAATTGGCAAAGTGGTGGTACCGCTCCAGGCGGACTAGCAGAAGTCCTACCACTACAAAATAGTATATTACGATACGTGTGACTTAATTGCACGGCGTAAAGTTAGCACCCGCGAGCAGCGAGGGTGCTAACTTCACGCCGTCCAATAATAGACAACTTAAGTCACGAGTATCGTATATTATTTTATAGCTGTCAGTGTGATATAAACCCGCACTTTACGCTTGCTACGCTTTTCCGTCAAATAGAAGATTATTGTACGGCGTGAAGTTGGTTTGAAAAGGTTTACAAAAAATCCGCGATGGTATATGTCTATCTCTAAGGTTTACTCACAGTAACCAATTAATCTTTAATTTTTTTAATAAAAATCATTACATAACTTCCAAGGGTATTTTATACTGTATAGTATTCATCCTTATCAAAATAATTACGTTAATTACCTTGGATTAAAATTGTCCTTTACAGTAAGTATATAATTTAAACGAAAACTTTAGAAGACATCACAGATTTAAAATTATGCGTATCAAAATATTTGCAGCGAAACCACAGATTAGACTACAGTTACTCCGTAAACTTTATTAGCTTCGCTATTTCTGTAGATCACAACCGATATAAATCAATTTGATGTAAATATAGTTTTATCTATCTTATAAGACTAACTGTGCCCCCATGGCTTCACCCGCGTCATAAAAAGTATCCTATGGCCTTATCCATTAATAAGTACTGCCTATCCCTGTGCAAAATTTCAGCTAAATAGGTCCAGCCGTGTGACCGTGACAAAGTCCCAAAAAACAAATATACAAATTGACTTTCGCATTTACGCATCGTGAACAGTGATCACTACGATTAAAGGGTGAACAGGCTAAGCCTAGAATGGAATGACTTCCGAGAGTTGTGCTAACGGAACACTGATTATGGCGGCAGATATATTACTTGATGGCGGCAAGCTACTTTTTGGTAGCAAGTCAGGCAGAACATCGACTTAATGATCCCACTACCTGTGTACAAACACCCATGATTCATAAATGCACATAAAAACATGAGAAAATCGATTGGATCGCTAGGATTATAACCAGCGACCGTAGGGTTAGAAGTCAAGGTAACTATCCTTTATCCCAACGGGCCGTCCAATATTATGTATCAATTTCACCCGTGCGAAGCCGGTTCGGGCTGCTAGTATAATATAAGCATATTTAATAATATAAACTTTAAACATACTTTATTTCTCGGTAGATGCTCACGGGGCCCGAACCACGGTCTGAAAAAAATGAAAGAACATTGATTATTTAAGATCGAAAAAAAACCGACTTCATATGCCACACAAGTTATTTTTAGTACTAAGTTTGAGGTGTTTATCTCCATATCTCTGGAGATACTTATGAGATCCATAAAATTACAATGGGACTTAACGGGAAGCATACACTCTCAAACTAAAAAATATTTTTTGAAATCGGTTAAGAGCGTACGCGGGGTGCATTTTTCCATACAAACGTATTCCCCCTGTTTCCTCCCTGCAAAATGCTTCTAGAGCAAAATTTGTTGCTACATAAAATCAGGGTCTGCTGTAACTATGCCCCTCCCTATCATTTGCTTTTTTTGACCAACCAATCGAAATTATTATTTGTAGAAACAATTTTTGCTCTAGAAGCATTTTCCAGGGAGGAAACAGAGGAATACGTTTGTATGGAAAACTGCACCCCGCGTTCGCTCTTAAGAATTGACGGAGTACTTTTGTGTCTAAGCAACGGTTGACTAACGTTTACTCGTATGAGTGAAAAAAAGTTAAGCAATAATCAAGTCCTTGAGAGCTTCTCAGCTGAGAGGCAGTTCAGTAATTTATCAATAGATTTTTATAAGTAACACTGCTTGTTCTTAAGGGCAGGGTTCGAAAATATCCGATATCTTCTAATACTATAAGAATCTTTGTCCTGACATACGACTGACTGACTGACAGACAACGCACAGCCTAAACCACTGGTCGTAGAGACTTGAAATTTGGAGGGTATATTTGTCTTAGTACGTAAGGGTGTACTAAGAAAGGATTTTCCAAAATTCACCCCTTAAGGGGATAAAATAGGGAAGAAACAAGATCAGATAGTATTTTTTATTCGAAACTTCATACAAGTGCTTCAGTAAAAAAATAAGTAAATACATGTTTCAGGTTTTTTTGAAATTCCACCCCTAAGTGGGTGAAATGGGGTAACAAAGTGTGAAAATCAATATTGTTTCGGATTGCGCTGAAATTTGGCATGCAGATAGTTACTACGACGTTAGTTCCCTCTAACTAAATTCACTCCTGAAGGGGATGAAACGGGGGTTCAAAGTTTATATGGAGAAACAAGATTATATAGTATTTTCTATTCGAAACTTCATTCAAGTGCTTCAGTAAAAAAATAAGTAAATACGTGTTTCAGGTTGCACCCCTAATTGGGGTAACAAAGTGTGAAAATCAATATTGTTTCGGATTGCGCTGAAATTTGGCATGCAGATAGTTATTACGACGTTATAGTTCCCACTGAGAAAGAATTTTCCAATACTCACCCCTGAAGGGGATGAAACGGGGGTTCAAAGTTTTAGTTTTCAAGATAGTCTTTTATATTCGAAACTTAACACAAGTACTTGAGTAAGTAAATACGTGTTTCAGGCTCTTTCGAAATTCCACCCCTAAAAGGGTGAAGTGGGGTAACCAAGTCTGAAATCAATATTGTTTCGGATTGCGCTGAAATTTGGCATGCAGATAGTTATTTTGACTTAGGTATCCGCTAAGAAACATTTTTTCAAAATTCACTCTTCAAGAGGAGGAAGCGGGGGTTCAAAGTTTGGATAGTCATTTTACTCGACATTTCACACAAGTACTTCTGTAAATAAATAAGTAAGTACGAGTTTCAGACTTTTTCAAAACGCCACCCTAAAGGATAAACTGGGGTAACAAAGTCTAAAAATCAATATTGTTTAAGATTGCGCTGAAATTTAGAATGCAGATATTTATTATGACGTATCCGCTCAGAAAGGATTTTCTATAAATTCCTCCCGGATACGGAACGAGGATTCAAAGTTTGAATGGCGAAACATGAGATAAAGTACGTGTTGTAGGATTTTTCGAAATGGGGTAAGTAATAAAGTCTGAAAATTTGGGTTTCTCGGGTTTTATAAATATGAATCCCGAATTGGCTTAGACACGCGATAACATAAAAACTGGTGGAACCGATTTGGCTAATTCTTATTTGATGTCTTTAATGATAGAATCGTTTTTACAAAAAAAATAAATTAAATAAAATAAGTTTTTAACGCGGGCGTAGCCGCCGGGCACTTCTAGTCTAATACTATAAGAATCTTTGTCCTGACATGGTGATTGATTGACTGACTGACTGACAGAAAACGCATAGCCTAAACCACTGGTCGTAGAGACTTGAAATTTATAGTAGACTAGAAGTGCCCCGCAGCTTCGCCCGCGTTAAAAAATTCTTTTATTTACTTAAAGCTTTTCTTTTGTAAAAACGATTCTATCATTAATTACATAAAATAAAAATTAGCCAAATCGGTTCACCCTTTTTCATGTTATCGCGTGACTAAGGAAATTCGGGATTCATATTTATAAAAACCGAAATACCCAAATTTTCAGACTTTGTTAACTACCCCATTTCAAAAAATCCTACAATACGTACTTTATCTCATCTTATTTCGTCATTTTTGCCAACTTTGAATCCCCGTTCAGTATTTGGAAGGAATTTTTAGAAAATCCCTTCTGAGCGGATACCTACGTCATAATAATAATAAGCATTCTAAATTTCAGCGCAATCCGAAACAATATTGATTTTTGGACTTTGTTACCCCACTTCAACCTTTTAGGGGTGGAATTTCGAAAGAGCCTGAGACACGTATTTACTTACTTAAGTACTTGTGTTATGTTACAGATATAAAAGACTATCTAATCTTGTTTCTCCATACAAACTTTGAACCCCCGTTTCATCCCCTTTAGGAGTGAATTTTGGAAAATACTTTCTCAGAGGGAACTAACTTCGTAATAACTATCTGCATGCCAAATTTTAGCGCTATCCGAAACTATATTGATTTTCCCACTTTGTTACCCCATTTTACCCTCTTAGAGGTGTAATTAAAAAAAACCTGAAACACGTATTTACTTATTTTTTTTTACTGGAGCACTTGTATGAAGTTTCGAATAGAAAATACTATATAATCTTGTTTCTCCATACAAACTTTGAACCCCCGTTTCATCCCCTTCAGGGGTGAATTTTGGAAAATCCTTTCTCAGAGTCTTTACTATCTGCATACTGGGGGGGCGGGGCGGTCGAGGAGCCAAAAGTGAATGGCCCTTCGGGCTTTAAGATCTTCCTTGAAGATTTAGCGGGAGAGTTTATCCTAAATTGAACTGCACTGCAGACTCAATGGGCCAGCTTCTAAATTCTGGTGCGTGGAGTCAAGGTGTTAACATGAGACCCCGCGGTTGTGGACTGTATTTGAATAGGTATCCTGTTAGGACTGGTTCGCGGTGCGGTATATATGTGTACTAAGCAAGTTGGCAGCCGAAATATAGGTGTGGACGGAAATAGAGAGGATGCACGCCTACCTTGAAGTGGTGGTTTCCTTTCTTGCTTCTCTCTTGTTGAGCGGGCCAGTTGGCCTGCTGGCTTCCTTCGTTTAATATTGCGTTGCCGTGTTGTGTTGAAAATGGCGGCGATCACCGCGTGCGCGAGGCGCACTGCGATGGGTTTAATTTTGCACACAAAAGTACCACAACACTTATTTTTATAGTTTAGTATTATATTTTGTTGTTTACGTTGCGCGGATTCACGTTTAATCGCGGGGATAACTAGCGAGCTAGTTTTCTTCGATGGCGGCGGCGCGGGAGCTTCTTTTTGAATGTGATGCGTCTTCGACACACACGGCACTCGCTGCGTTATCGTGCGAGCGAGATAGATATTAGCAGGCGTGCATGCGTGAAGGAGATAAAATATAGGTTGCGGATGGAATACAGGAAAGGGAAATGCTGCCAACTTAACATAGACAGTTAGAATCTTAAGATTACTTGAAGCAAAATAATTGACTTGAAAATGGCGTAAACATCTCCCCCGGCCTTAAAGGGTTACCTTTAAAAATTAAAGTTGCGGATGCGGAAATTTAAATGCGGGTACTTAACTAAACTATAAGCTATATGAAATGCAGAGCATTGCTCCACACAAATTTATTGATTTGGCAATGGGCACAATCGAACAACTGGGCGCACAAAGCTCCCCTTACTAGTTCTCACTGTAACTACACGCGTTGTACCATCCTTCGAAGGATGAACAGCTTCTACTACACCGAGAGGCCAAGCAAGCGGCGGCGCGTTGTCGACTATGATAACTACTACTGATCCCAACTGGATCGGGGTAGATGGTATAGTCCACTTGGCTCGAGATTGCAATTGATGCAAATACTCGACTCTCCATCGCTGCCAGAACGACTGGACCATACTATTTAATAGCGAATGCCTCTCAATCAAATTAGATTCTACGTGAGGCGCGGGTAATGAAAATAATGGCGCGGTGTGAAGAAAGTGAGCCGGCGTGAGCGCAGTCGGCTCAGCGGGATCACTGCTTAAAGCGGTGAGTGGACGCGAATTTACTAACGCTTCGATTTGAGCTAGCACTGTTAAGAGTTCCTCATAAGACAGTATCTGCTGACCTATAACCTTGAAGAGATGAGACTTCACAACCTTCACCATGCTCTCCCAGCATCCGCCAAAATGAGGGCTAACTGGTGGAATCTGCTTGACGTCAATCCGACTTTCTGAGAGTTCATGATCAAGGTGCGGTTTGAATTCATCTAGGAACTTATACAGGTCACGCAGATATGACCTGCATCCTATGAAATTTGTAGCGTTGTCAGTGTATAGACACTGAACAGGACCGCGGCGTGAAAGAAACCTCTTGAATGCAGCGAGGAAATTAACCGTACTCAACTCCGTGGCTATCTCAATATGCAAACAACGCGTAGTGAGACAGGTAAATATACAGAGCCATGCCTTACGGCTTTTGACGCCTCTGCCACGCACAGGTGTGTATGAAATCGGACCTGCAAAATCGCAGCCTGTATGCGAATACGGCTTGTCAACCTGGTTGACGCGAAATGCGGGCAAATCCGCCATCATTGGAAATGATGGGCGCGGCTTTGCTCTGAAACAAGTATTGCACTTGTGTATGCGGTGACGAATAACTCGCCGCGCGGCGAGTATCCAATAATGATGCCTGAGTAAGGACATCAGGAGTTCGGGGCCAGCGTGCAAATGCTTTCTGTGATGATAATCAATTATCATATCTACCACGTGGTCGTGTCGCGGAAGAACACACGGGTGTTTTTGCGCATAACTGATATCAGCATTTGACAAGCGGCCACCAACGCGAATGATGCCGTTTACATCCAAAAACGGATTTAATTTTTGTAAAGCGGGCGAACAATTTTGTTTTAATTTTAATTTATTTTTGTCGTCAGCGAAGTGGACACGTTGAAGTGCGAGTATAGTTTTAGTTTCAGCAAATTCTAAGTCTGAGCGACTTACGGTCGATTTGCGCGGTAATAATTTTAACGTTCGATAAACAAAAACAACAATACGTAAAAGCTTCGACCACGAAGATATACGATTGGCGAGTTCATAAACTGGCGATTCGGTTGCGGGTACAGTCACAGTATGTGCAAGCGGTTTTTGTTCTGGCACTTCACCGACGTCATCACGACAAAACTCTGCGATAGGCCACTCTGCTGGATTTTTCGAAGCCCACGGCGGTCCCGAAAACCATAGCGGGTGATTTATAAGCATCGCGGGAGATAGACCGCGCGATAAGCAATCGGCAGGGTTTTCAGTCCCTGCTACGTGATGGAAACAACTTGCCGGTATGTTGTCAACAATCATGACAACGCGATTGGCAACAAAAGTTTGCCAGCGGTGCGGTGATGAGTTGATCCAGCAAAGAACAACCTTTGAGACAGTGAAGGCGAAGACATTTGCTATTTTGTATCGCGGTTGAAATATATCAATCACTTTACGCATCAATTTTGACATAAGGACTGCAGCACACAACTCCAACCTTGCAGTCGAAAGTGTTTTGAGCGGCGCAACTTTGGATTTTGAGCACACGATTGTAACAGTTCTACTGTCACCGACGACAACTTGGAGGTATACAACAGCACCGTAAGCGCGTTCACTAGCGTCTGCAAACCCTAACAGGTTAGCAACGCAGCCCTGAACTACTCCCAGGTGTCGCGGTATACGCACTTCGTTTAGCGCCGGCAACTCGTTACAAAACTGTGACCAAAGTGCTATTATGCGTTTTGGAGGCGTGTCGTCCCAGTCACATTTCAATAGCCAAAGCTCCTGTATGAGAAGCTTAGCATGCAATATGACAGGAGCCACTAAACCTAGGTTATCCCATAGGCGCGCGACAGCGGATAATATTATGCGTTTAGTACATCCCGTTTCAGGTGCGGCAACTCTGAATTTAAAAACGTCGTCCGACCTGTCCCAATGTGTACCCAGTATTTTCTGCGGTGTGGCATCCCTATCGATCTCGAGATCTGAGGAGGCTCGATGCGATGCGGGTATTTCACGTAAAACGGCGGCGGAGTTGCTGGTCCACTTGACAAGGTCAAATCGACCGCACTTGAAAAGTTCAATGAGCTGGATGCATGCGGCAACAGCGACAGCTTCATCATTTAGCGACGAGTCATCTGACATTATACTGAAGCATACATCATCCATGTACGTCGAACTAGATGCAATCGCAGCAGCTGTAGGAAACTTATGCTTCTCGTCAGCGATGAGTTGGTGAATTACTCGGACAGCGTGGAATACGCTGGATTTTGTCCCAAAAACAACTCTATTAAATTCAAAAACCGATATTGGGTCTTGCGGGTTAAATCTAAAAAGAACTCGCTGATTTTTACGATCGGATTCGTGCATGCCGATCTGTAAGAACATCTGACGACAGTCAGCAGAAATCGCGATTTTAAAAAGGCGGAAATTCAAAAGGATGCAATTAAGATCACCCTGTAGATTAGGTCCGGCATGCAGTATTTGATTAAGTGACAACCCGGTACTTGTCTTACTGCTGGAATCCAGGACCATGCGCACCTTAGTCGTCGTCTTGTCGTCACGGCGCACGCAATGATGCGGTACAAAATAGGATGCGGCGGGAGAAACTTTATCAATAGGTCCTATTTCGCTAATATAGCCCTTATCGACATAATCACGAATGATATCGTCATAGGCGGCGCGCAGTATACTCGACGACTCCAACTTCCTTTCTAAACACTAGAAGCGTCTATATGCGGTGGAGTACGAATTACCTAATTTATAAACATCGTCACTAAACGGTAAAGCGACGGTGTACCTACCACTAGCATCGCGCGTAGTGGTGGCGCGGAAATGATTCTCACATTCAAGGTCATCTTGACTGTGGGCGGGCGGAGCGCAAACCTCTTCGAGAACCCAAAACCTTTTAAGAAGGTTGTCCAAAGATGGCTGCTCGACGACGGCGCAGCAAGCCGATGTCGACTTTATTTTATGTTTAGGTAATAATACAGGAGCGGAACCCATAATTATATACCCTAAAACTGTTTCAATAGCGGGCGGCATTCCATTCACACTGTTTTTAACCATGCCAGGTAGTAACAGGTGAGAGAAAATATTAGCACCTAGAAGTACTTGCACTCCAGAGGGCGTAGCGAACGTACTGTCCGCGAGCGGTAGCGATTGAATGTGCGCGAACGCAGATTCGTCAACGGGAACCGATGGGAGGTTATCCGTGATGCGGTCGACAACAAGTGCCGAAACGTCATAATGAACGTTTGAATTAGAAAAGCGTGAATATATTTTAAAGTCCGTGGAGCCCTTAATATCCTTTTCAGACCCACCGAAACCTTTAACAGTCATTTGCGTATTTTTATTGTAACTCAAACCTAATAGCGAGCAGCATTCATTTGTTATGAAGTTACTTTGCGATCCCGTGTCTAGTAAACACTTGACTAAATGCTGTCGTCCCTTACTATCGTAAATTACAACTTGAGCCGTTGACAATAGTATCGTTGTAGGACGCATACATTGCGTGCTGTGAACAGTACGACTCGAATCGTTCGGAACTGGCGCAGCAATGGATGTGTACAGTGACGATACGATCGCGGCGTGTGTAGGAGCGGGCGATCGTGCTCGAGGCGCGAGGTTCGCACCGGCCGCGGCGCTGCCCACTGGCATAGCGCGTAAGTCGCGTGGCCTAGTCGGTGCGGGTTCGAATGCCGGCGCGGTCGATAATCTATTATCGTGCGATTGCGATGCGGTTTGATTATGTGCGGTATTAAAGTGCAATAATGAGTGATGTTTTTGTTGACAACTACGGCATTTAAAATTTGAGTTACATTCGCGGGCTTTATGTTTTAAACTAAGGCAATTAATGCATGCGTAATGATCTTTGACACATTTAAATCGAGCGGAGGGCGTTAATTCGTTGAATTTAGGACATTAATATAGGTGATCATGTACAATGTTGTCACAAAGACATTTCTTGTGAGAAGCGGAGACTGCTACATAAGCCTGAGGGTTAGGTACATGGCTTCGCGGTTTATTTGAAGTATTATTACGAGAAGAATTTGAAGCACTTGTACTAGATTGCATGTTGTGGTATATTCTATACTGTCCTCTAATGAAATCTGTCAGTTGAACGAAAGTAGGTAGCTTCACATCGCGATATTGTGACTCAAACGCACGGACCGTGCCTTCGTCTAACTTCTTTAATGCGATCTGAAGCAATATGAAGTCAGATAAATTATCTAATTGCAAGTTATTTAATGCACTAGCGGCAGTGACAAATTGATCTAAAAATAATTGCAATTTAGAAGAAGTATCGTTGCCGTTCAACTTGAGATTTATCATCTGATCTAAGTAGGTAGATGCGAGCGTGCGAGTGTCTTGATACCTATCTTCGAGACACTTTATTATCATATTATAATTATCTGCGCATGGCGTAATGCCTGAGAACACAGCTTGCGATTTCTTTGAAAGCTTACCTATTAAATAATACAACCTCTCAGCGTTTGTCAGCATTGGATTGTCGTGAACCATGGATCTAAAACCAGCGTAGAATAAGGGCCAGTTTCGAATATCCCCGTCAAACGTCATTATTTCAATTGGCGGCAAAGATGGCATTCTACATCTTAAACCCGAGCGGTCAACTGAAGCTTTGCGATCTAGATCAGTGTCTAAGTCAACCTTGGAAGGTGAAGGTTCAACACGTTTTAATACACGCTTGATGCGGCAATACATGTCTTCAAATGAATTCAAACACTGATAATTAGGCTTGCTAGTAGGGTCGCTTTTTAGCAATGCGCGATTGTACTCATTAACTATATCTCGATACTCAGACCGTATATCGTCTAAAGTCACGACAGAGCATAAGAAATGTTCTAAACATTCTTCGCTTGTGTGTGCGGTTTTCGAGTTATCATAAACGATCTGAATATACTCAAACAATGTGTCTCTTTTAGTTTCTAAGAGAACGACATCTCTGTCTAACTCGTCGTCTGGCTTTTTTGTAGGCGGCATTTTGACTAACGAGTGTTATTAACTAATATGTACCTACTTGAATGAAATATATCTACCTATTTGCGATAGTTGCAATGCCGGCCGGCCGGCTATCGCCGATCACAGCGCGGTAAAATAAATAGGAGGTAGACAACAGAATTATGTTGAGAGCGAGCGGTAGTAAGTAGATAGAAAATATAATTTTACGTAGGTACGTACGATTTGTTTGAGTGCGGAATATGACGAGACAATTTACGACTTGTATTAGGTTAAGTATAAAAGATACGTAATTTATTTATGATATGATATAGTTTAATAGTTAATTAGGTATGCGGTTTATATTATTTTTAAGTTGTTTTTATCAAACGGACAGGTAACACTTTAGTGGGCGAGTTTACGATTGAAAGAAGTAGAACTAATGCGGGTTTAAGCTAGACGAATCTAGGCTTAATAATTACGATTTTAAGCTAGACGAATCTAGACTTGAAGCGGGTGTAGGTTATACTAATATATACCTAGATAGCGGTGGAAACTAGACGAATCTAGTCCTAATGCGGGAGTAAGTTAGACAAATCTAGACTTAAAATAGCGGAGATTCCCGAGGATCAAATAAAGTGAATCCGGCGTCGAAGTACCAAAAATGGGGGGGCGGGGCGGTCGAGGAGCCAAAAGTGAATGGCCCTTCGGGCTTTAAGATCTTCCTTGAAGATTTAGCGGGAGAGTTTATCCTAAATTGAACTGCACTGCAGACTCAATGGGCCAGCTTCTAAATTCTGGTGCGTGGAGTCAAGGTGTTAACATGAGACCCCGCGGTTGTGGACTGTATTTGAATAGGTATCCTGTTAGGACTGGTTCGCGGTGCGGTATATATGTGTACTAAGCAAGTTGGCAGCCGAAATATAGGTGTGGACGGAAATAGAGAGGATGCACGCCTACCTTGAAGTGGTGGTTTCCTTTCTTGCTTCTCTCTTGTTGAGCGGGCCAGTTGGCCTGCTGGCTTCCTTCGTTTAATATTGCGTTGCCGTGTTGTGTTGAAAATGGCGGCGATCACCGCGTGCGCGAGGCGCACTGCGATGGGTTTAATTTTGCACACAAAAGTACCACAACACTTATTATTATAGTTTAGTATTATATTTTGTTGTTTACGTTGCGCGGATTCACGTTTAATCGCGGGGATAACTAGCGAGCTAGTTTTCTTCGATGGCGGCGGCGCGGGAGCTTCTTTTTGAATGTGATGCGTCTTCGACACACACGGCACTCGCTGCGTTATCGTGCGAGCGAGATAGATATTAGCAGGCGTGCATGCGTGAAGGAGATAAAATATAGGTTGCGGATGGAATACAGGAAAGGGAAATGCTGCCAACTTAACATAGACAGTTAGAATCTTAAGATTACTTGAAGCAAAATAATTGACTTGAAAATGGCGTAAACACATACCAAATTTTAAGTGTAATCCGAAACAATATTGATTTTCACACTTTTGTTACCCGATTTCACCCTCTTAGATGTGTAATTTAAAAAAATTTAAACACGAATTAACTCATTTTTTTACTCGAGCACTTGTATGAAGTTTTGGAATAGAAAATACTATCTAGTCTTGTCTCTCCATACAAACTTTGAACCCCCGTTTCATCCCCTTCAGGGGTGAATTTAAAAAAATCCTTTTTCCGAGGTAACTAACGTTGTAATAACTATCTGCATGCCAAATTTCAGCGCAATACAAAACAATATTGATTTTCACACTATGTTACCTCATTTCACCCTCTTAGGGGTGGATTTTCAAAAAAACCTGAAACACGTATTTACTTATTTTTTTCTCGAGCACTTGTATGAAGTTTCGGATAGAAAAGACTATCTAATCTTGTTTCTCCATACAAACTTTGAACCCCCGTTTCATCCCCTTCAGGGGTGAATTTTGAAAAAATCTTTACTCAAAAGTAACTAACGTCGTAATAACTATCTGCATGCCAAATTTCAGCGCAATCCGAAACAATATTGATTTTCACATATGTTACCCCATTTCACCCTCTTAGGGGTGGAATTAAAAAAAAACCTGAAACACGTATTTACTTATTTTTTTATTGGAGCACTTGTGTGAAGTTTCGGATAGAAAAGATTATCTAATCTTGTTTCTCCATATGACACAGGAACTTGAACCCCCATTTCATCCCTTTAAGGGGTGAATTTTGGAAAATCCTTTCTTAGTACACCCCTACGTACTAAGACAAATATACCTTCCAAATTTCAAGTCTCTACGACCAGCGGTTTAGTCTGTGCGTTGTCTGTCAGTGAGTCATTCAGTATGTCAGGACAAAGATTCTTATAGTATTAGATTTAGAGGGTATATTTGTCTTAGTACGCAAACGTGTACTAAGAAAGGATTTTCCAAAATCCTCCCCTTTAGGGGATGAAATGGGGGTTCAAAGTTTGTATGGAGAAACAAGATTAGATAGTATTTTCTATTCGAAACTTTACACAAGTGCTTCAGTAAAAAAATAAGTAAAGACATGTAATTATATTGTAATACGGGACTTATCGCGCTAAAAACATAATTTTATTTACGTCGACGTTTCGATCAAGTTGCATTGACCGTGGTCACGAGAAGACTGAAGTTGTGGGTATCAGCATTGTTTTGATTGAGAATAGTTTGAAACTACCCTCATTTGATCTTGATCGGAGTTGCCATTGGGACACATAATACTGACGACATCGGCAGATTTTTGTTGATTTAAACTTCGACTGGAACACTTGCTAATTACTGGGTTCCACGTTGTGGCTAATCTAAAACCATCCTCCCGGTTGAAATTCGGATGTTTTTTTTTATTTCAACCGCTTCACGTACAATACGGGAGTAATAGTAACGTTCGGTGGAGAGAATTTTAGGGTCGTGAAGTTCAATCCAGTGGTTAGGTTCTGAATCTAGCAAATGCTCGGCGATGGCGGACTTATTAACCAGGGGCCTTATTCAGTATGACCATTTTAAAGTCTTACCGTCCCGTGTTACGTTATCTCCGAGTTATGGTATTCTCAATGCCAATTAAAACGCGGTAGGGTAAGGTTATGAGCGCGTTTTGAACTGTATATCAAAATATCGTGACGTATGAGGACGTGTAACGCGCGCGTTTTGTATAATTTACCTATCGTGTGGCAAATAGGAATACTATTTTTCAATAACGTGACGTGGCGCGTTAAGGAATGCGTTATCTCATTTGTCATACTGAATAAGGCCCCTGGCGGTTTTTTACAGCTGCAATATGTTCTTTGACTCTTTCTGCCATTGTGCGCTTTGTTTGTCCAATATACGATTTTCCGCAGCTGCAATCAATTTTATACACACCAGGTGTCTGAAACGGTATCACATCTTTCGGTGAACGGATTTGCGCTGCTACCTTCGACAAAGGGGTGAACACTGTCCTAATAGAGTATTTTTGTAACACAGCTCCGACCTTGTCCGTCACTCCCTTCACGTATGGCATGAAAGCAGGCTGCCTTTCAACTTTAATTGTCCCTTTCTTAAATCTGCGTCTTGGTTGTCCCCTTCCCCTTACTTTGTAGCCATTTTTTACAAGTACCTCCTGAACATGAGCGAGATTCCAGAGCATGATTCCTCTTCGAGGTGTTCAGGGTCACAGAGGTCAAGAGCTCTATCCATCAAAGACCTGGCTACAGATCCTAAGTGTCGGGGATGAAATTAAATTAAAAGCTGACAAGGGTAACGCCACCGTGGTAATTGACTCGTCTGATTATGATAACAAGTTACGGGGTATGTTAGAAGACAGACGGCTTTATAAACCTGTGTCTTATGACCCAACGGCTAGAGTAACTCGTCGCATCCGAGCCATCATTAGAGATAACAAAGATCTGTTCACAGAGGACGTGTACGATAAGTTATACAAACCTAAGATTGTGACACCACCGAAACTGTACGGCCTACCCAAGGTACATAAGGCAAACGTGCCCCTGCGTCCAATTGTGAGTCAGATTGACTCACCGACCTACGACCTGGCAAAGAATGTTGCATCTATATATGTTGCATAGTTTCAAACTATTCTCAATCAAAACAATGCTGACACCCACAACTTCAGTCTTCTCGTGACCACGGTCAATGCAACTTGATCGAAACGTCGAGGTAAATAAAATTATGTTTTTAGCGCGGTAAGTCCCGTATTACAATATAATTATGTGTGTAAATCGCGAAAGTTTAAAATTTACTACTATAGTAAAGACATGATACAGGCTTTTTTGAAATTCCACCCCTAAGAGGGTGAAATTGGGTAACAAAGTCTGGAAATCAATATTGTTTCGGATTGCACTGAAACTTGGCATGCAGATAGTTATTACGACGTTAGTTCCCTCTGAGAAATTATTTTCTAAAATTCATCCCTTAAGGGGATGAGACGGAGGTTCAAAGTTTGTAAGGAGAAACAAAATTAGATTTTCTATTCAAAACTTCGCACAAGTACTTCAGTAAATAAATAAATGTTTCAGGCTTTTTGGAAATGCCACCCCTAAATGGGCGAAGTGGGGTAACCAAGTCTGAAATCAATATTGTTTCGGATTGCGCTGAATTGGGCATGCAGATAGTTGTGTTGACGTAAGTACCCGTAAAAAAAGATTTTTCAAAATTCACTCTTGAAGGGGATGGAACGGGGGTTCAAAGATGAACCGATTTGGCTCTAACTTCTTTGATGTCTTTTATGATAAAAAGGTTTTTACAAAATAAATGTTTTAAGTAAATAAAAGAAGTCTTTAACGCGGCCGCGGGGCACTTCAAGTTTTTATAAATATCGAAATATCTGATATTAATTATATATTAGATATATATCAAGTTTAATATACATCAATTTTGTGTGAAAGCCATATTATTATTTTATTGTATGTATTATTTATAAATACTATTTGCATATTATGTGTTACATAAACATACTACAATTATAAAAAAAACTACAATGTTTTTGATGTTTTATTATTTAGGTACTTAAAATCAGACAAATGAAACCAAAATATAAAATCCTCTTTTAGATATAAAACAGGAACTAGAAATAGTAAATTCAGTAACAAACGCTAAAAATTACTTAATAATATTAATTTTTTAAACCATTATTGTATTGCAATGTATTATTTAAAAAAACATTTGATAATCCTCGAACCCAGTTTGATATATATCGGATATTATATCTTGATATATATCCATTGATATACAGGGTGTCCCCGAAAGTAGTGTCAAGCGGAAGTCCAGAGGTAGAACACCTCAAGGGGTATCCCAATCACCACCATATATGTTCCGCGACTTTGGGTAGTTTAGGAGTTATGGCCTTTTTTAACAATTACTACTAAATTACGACTACAGAGACATTTTTGGTCATATTGACCTCAATAATAAAAATAATTAGCTGATGTTTTTTTTTAAATAAAGCTGGATAGCTAATCATTAATACCATATTAAAATAACAACCAAGAATGTTAACCGGTTTGACAAAAAAATAATTGAATTCCATAAAGTGAGAAATCATCAAGTGATGTTCAGACTTTGAAGGCCGATTACATAAAAAAATTACATAATAATTTTTTTTCGAACAAGTTTCAAAAACTTCCTTATTTCAATAGTAATTTCTGAGATAAATTTGATTAGCCTAATTACTATGTAAGTATGTACTATGTAACTGAAGTAAATTAAACTAAACAAAATACTCTAATTAATTCCAGTAGGTTTAGAAATTGCACCAACTAGTTAATTATGATAGATAAAATTTAAAAAAAAACTAATTTTATGGTCTCACAGATAAAACTTACATAATTTTTACAATAGTAAATAATAGGCTTGTTCGTCGGGTTTAGCATATAAATACTTATTGGTGCAATGAAATAACGCTGGTGCTAGCGTATCAACTTATTTTTTACCATTTTTTTTTTAACCTACCTATTTCTTACTATTGTAAAAATTATGTAAGTTTTATCTGTGAGACCATAAAATTAGTTTTTTTTTTAAATTGTTTCTACCATAATGAACTAGTTGGTGCAATTTCAGTACCTACTTAAATTAATTAGTTTTTTTGTTTAGTTTAATTCACTTCAGTTACTCCTATAAAAAGTGATACTTGAAGTAAATTTTTAATTAAATTTTAGGTATGATGCTTTGAAGACAGGTTTTCAAATTTACACCACAGATTACTATTAAAATAAGAAAGTTATTGAAAATTAAAACCTGTTCCAAAAAATAATATTATGTTTTTTTTTATGTAATCGGCCTTCAAAGTCTGAACCTTACTTGATGATTTCTCACTTTATGGAATTCAATTATTTTTATTGTCAAACCGGTAAACATTGTTGGTTGTTATTTTAATATGGTATTATTTTTTAGCTATCCAGCTCTATTTAAAAAAAAAAATTCAGCCCATTATCTTTATTATTGAGGTCAATATGACCAAAAACGTCCCTGTAGTCGTAATTTAGTAGAAAGGCTTTAAGATCTTCCTTGAAGATTTAGCGGGAGAGTTTATCCTAAATTGAACTGCACTGCAGACTCAATGGGCCAGCTTCTAAATTCTGGTGCGTGGAGTCAAGGTGTTAACATGAGACCCCGCGGTTGTGGACTGTATTTGAATAGGTATCCTGTTAGGACTGGTTCGCGGTGCGGTATATATGTGTACTAAGCAAGTTGGCAGCCGAAATATAGGTGTGGACGGAAATAGAGAGGATGCACGCCTACCTTGAAGTGGTGGTTTCCTTTCTTGCTTCTCTCTTGTTGAGCGGGCCAGTTGGCCTGCTGGCTTCCTTCGTTTAATATTGCGTTGCCGTGTTGTGTTGAAAATGGCGGCGATCACCGCGTGCGCGAGGCGCACTGCGATGGGTTTAATTTTGCACACAAAAGTACCACAACACTTATTATTATAGTTTAGTATTATATTTTGTTGTTTACGTTGCGCGGATTCACGTTTAATCGCGGGGATAACTAGCGAGCTAGTTTTCTTCGATGGCGGCGGCGCGGGAGCTTCTTTTTGAATGTGATGCGTCTTCGACACACACGGCACTCGCTGCGTTATCGTGCGAGCGAGATAGATATTAGCAGGCGTGCATGCGTGAAGGAGATAAAATATAGGTTGCGGATGGAATACAGGAAAGGGAAATGCTGCCAACTTAACATAGACAGTTAGAATCTTAAGATTACTTGAAGCAAAATAATTGACTTGAAAATGGCGTAAACACATACCAAATTTTAAGTGTAATCCGAAACAATATTGATTTTCACACTTTTGTTACCCGATTTCACCCTCTTAGATGTGTAATTTAAAAAAATTTAAACACGAATTAACTCATTTTTTTACTCGAGCACTTGTATGAAGTTTTGGAATAGAAAATACTATCTAGTCTTGTCTCTCCATACAAACTTTGAACCCCCGTTTCATCCCCTTCAGGGGTGAATTTAAAAAAATCCTTTTTCCGAGGTAACTAACGTTGTAATAACTATCTGCATGCCAAATTTCAGCGCAATACAAAACAATATTGATTTTCACACTATGTTACCTCATTTCACCCTCTTAGGGGTGGATTTTCAAAAAAACCTGAAACACGTATTTACTTTTTTTTTTCTCGAGCACTTGTATGAAGTTTCGGATAGAAAAGACTATCTAATCTTGTTTCTCCATACAAACTTTGAACCCCCGTTTCATCCCCTTCAGGGGTGAATTTTGAAAAAATCTTTACTCAAAAGTAACTAACGTCGTAATAACTATCTGCATGCCAAATTTCAGCGCAATCCGAAACAATATTGATTTTCACATATGTTACCCCATTTCACCCTCTTAGGGGTGGAATTAAAAAAAAACCTGAAACACGTATTTACTTATTTTTTTATTGGAGCACTTGTGTGAAGTTTCGGATAGAAAAGATTATCTAATCTTGTTTCTCCATATGACACAGGAACTTGAACCCCCATTTCATCCCTTTAAGGGGTGAATTTTGGAAAATCCTTTCTTAGTACACCCCTACGTACTAAGACAAATATACCTTCCAAATTTCAAGTCTCTACGACCAGCGGTTTAGTCTGTGCGTTGTCTGTCAGTGAGTCATTCAGTATGTCAGGACAAAGATTCTTATAGTATTAGATTTAGAGGGTATATTTGTCTTAGTACGCAAACGTGTACTAAGAAAGGATTTTCCAAAATCCTCCCCTTTAGGGGATGAAATGGGGGTTCAAAGTTTGTATGGAGAAACAAGATTAGATAGTATTTTCTATTCGAAACTTTACACAAGTGCTTCAGTAAAAAAATAAGTAAAGACATGTAATTATATTGTAATACGGGACTTATCGCGCTAAAAACATAATTTTATTTACGTCGACGTTTCGATCAAGTTGCATTGACCGTGGTCACGAGAAGACTGAAGTTGTGGGTATCAGCATTGTTTTGATTGAGAATAGTTTGAAACTACCCTCATTTGATCTTGATCGGAGTTGCCATTGGGACACATAATACTGACGACATCGGCAGATTTTTGTTGATTTAAACTTCGACTGGAACACTTGCTAATTACTGGGTTCCACGTTGTGGCTAATCTAAAACCATCCTCCCGGTTGAAATTCGGATGTTTTTTTTTATTTCAACCGCTTCACGTACAATACGGGAGTAATAGTAACGTTCGGTGGAGAGAATTTTAGGGTCGTGAAGTTCAATCCAGTGGTTAGGTTCTGAATCTAGCAAATGCTCGGCGATGGCGGACTTATTAACCAGGGGCCTTATTCAGTATGACCATTTTAAAGTCTTACCGTCCCGTGTTACGTTATCTCCGAGTTATGGTATTCTCAATGCCAATTAAAACGCGGTAGGGTAAGGTTATGAGCGCGTTTTGAACTGTATATCAAAATATCGTGACGTATGAGGACGTGTAACGCGCGCGTTTTGTATAATTTACCTATCGTGTGGCAAATAGGAATACTATTTTTCAATAACGTGACGTGGCGCGTTAAGGAATGCGTTATCTCATTTGTCATACTGAATAAGGCCCCTGGCGGTTTTTTACAGCTGCAATATGTTCTTTGACTCTTTCTGCCATTGTGCGCTTTGTTTGTCCAATATACGATTTTCCGCAGCTGCAATCAATTTTATACACACCAGGTGTCTGAAACGGTATCACATCTTTCGGTGAACGGATTTGCGCTGCTACCTTCGACAAAGGGGTGAACACTGTCCTAATAGAGTATTTTTGTAACACAGCTCCGACCTTGTCCGTCACTCCCTTCACGTATGGCATGAAAGCAGGCTGCCTTTCAACTTTAATTGTCCCTTTCTTAAATCTGCGTCTTGGTTGTCCCCTTCCCCTTACTTTGTAGCCATTTTTTACAAGTACCTCCTGAACATGAGCGAGATTCCAGAGCATGATTCCTCTTCGAGGTGTTCAGGGTCACAGAGGTCAAGAGCTCTATCCATCAAAGACCTGGCTACAGATCCTAAGTGTCGGGGATGAAATTAAATTAAAAGCTGACAAGGGTAACGCCACCGTGGTAATTGACTCGTCTGATTATGATAACAAGTTACGGGGTATGTTAGAAGACAGACGGCTTTATAAACCTGTGTCTTATGACCCAACGGCTAGAGTAACTCGTCGCATCCGAGCCATCATTAGAGATAACAAAGATCTGTTCACAGAGGACGTGTACGATAAGTTATACAAACCTAAGATTGTGACACCACCGAAACTGTACGGCCTACCCAAGGTACATAAGGCAAACGTGCCCCTGCGTCCAATTGTGAGTCAGATTGACTCACCGACCTACGACCTGGCAAAGAATGTTGCATCTATATATGTTGCATAGTTTCAACCTATTCTCAATCAAAACAATGCTGACACCCACAACTTCAGTCTTCTCGTGACCACGGTCAATGCAACTTGATCGAAACGTCGAGGTAAATAAAATTATGTTTTTAGCGCGGTAAGTCCCGTATTACAATATAATTATGTGTGTAAATCGCGAAAGTTTAAAATTTACTACTATAGTAAAGACATGATACAGGCTTTTTTGAAATTCCACCCCTAAGAGGGTGAAATTGGGTAACAAAGTCTGGAAATCAATATTGTTTCGGATTGCACTGAAACTTGGCATGCAGATAGTTATTACGACGTTAGTTCCCTCTGAGAAATTATTTTCTAAAATTCATCCCTTAAGGGGATGAGACGGAGGTTCAAAGTTTGTAAGGAGAAACAAAATTAGATTTTCTATTCAAAACTTCGCACAAGTACTTCAGTAAATAAATAAATGTTTCAGGCTTTTTGGAAATGCCACCCCTAAATGGGTGAAGTGGGGTAACCAAGTCTGAAATCAATATTGTTTCGGATTGCGCTGAATTGGGCATGCAGATAGTTGTGTTGACGTAAGTACCCGTAAAAAAAGATTTTTCAAAATTCACTCTTGAAGGGGATGGAACGGGGGTTCAAAGATGAACCGATTTGGCTCTAACTTCTTTGATGTCTTTTATGATAAAAAGGTTTTTACAAAATAAATGTTTTAAGTAAATAAAAGAAGTCTTTAACGCGGCCGCGGGGCACTTCAAGTTTTTATAAATATCGAAATATCTGATATTAATTATATATTAGATATATATCAAGTTTAATATACATCAATTTTGTGTGAAAGCCATATTATTATTTTATTGTATGTATTATTTATAAATACTATTTGCATATTATGTGTTACATAAACATACTACAATTATAAAAAAAACTACAATGTTTTTGATGTTTTATTATTTAGGTACTTAAAATCAGACAAATGAAACCAAAATATAAAATCTTCTTTTAGATATAAAACAGGAACTAGAAATAGTAAATTCAGTAACAAACGCTAAAAATTACTTAATAATATTAATTTTTTAAACCATTATTGTATTGCAATGTATTATTTAAAAAAACATTTGATAATCCTCGAACCCAGTTTGATATATATCGGATATTATATCTTGATATATATCCATTGATATACAGGGTGTCCCCGAAAGTAGTGTCAAGCGGAAGTCCAGAGGTAGAACACCTCAAGGGGTATCCCAATCACCACCATATATGTTCCGCGACTTTGGGTAGTTTAGGAGTTATGGCCTTTTTTAACAATTACTACTAAATTACGACTACAGAGACATTTTTGGTCATATTGACCTCAATAATAAAAATAATTAGCTGATGTTTTTTTTTAAATAAAGCTGGATAGCTAATCATTAATACCATATTAAAATAACAACCAAGAATGTTAACCGGTTTGACAAAAAAATAATTGAATTCCATAAAGTGAGAAATCATCAAGTGATGTTCAGACTTTGAAGGCCGATTACATAAAAAAATTACATAATAATTTTTTTTCGAACAAGTTTCAAAAACTTCCTTATTTCAATAGTAATTTCTGAGATAAATTTGATTAGCCTAATTACTATGTAAGTATGTACTATGTAACTGAAGTAAATTAAACTAAACAAAATACTCTAATTAATTCCAGTAGGTTTAGAAATTGCACCAACTAGTTAATTATGATAGATAAAATTTAAAAAAAAACTAATTTTATGGTCTCACAGATAAAACTTACATAATTTTTACAATAGTAAATAATAGGCTTGTTCGTCGGGTTTAGCATATAAATACTTATTGGTGCAATGAAATAACGCTGGTGCTAGCGTATCAACTTATTTTTTACCATTTTTTTTTTAACCTACCTATTTCTTACTATTGTAAAAATTATGTAAGTTTTATCTGTGAGACCATAAAATTAGTTTTTTTTTAAAATTGTTTCTACCATAATGAACTAGTTGGTGCAATTTCAGTACCTACTTAAATTAATTAGTTTTTTTGTTTAGTTTAATTCACTTCAGTTACTCCTATAAAAAGTGATACTTGAAGTAAATTTTTAATTAAATTTTAGGTATGATGCTTTGAAGACAGGTTTTCAAATTTACACCACAGATTACTATTAAAATAAGAAAGTTATTGAAAATTAAAACCTGTTCCAAAAAATAATATTATGTTTTTTTTTATGTATTGTCAAACCGGTTAACATTGTTGGTTGTTATTTTAATATGGTATTATTTTTTAGCTATCCAGCTCTATTTAAAAAAAAAAAAATCAGCCCATTATCTTTATTATTGAGGTCAATATGACCAAAAACGTCCCTGTAGTCGTAATTTAGTAGAAATTGTTAAAAAAGGCCATAACTACTAAACTACCAAAAATCGCGGAACATACATGGGGTTGATTTGGATTACCTCTTGAGGTGTTCTACCTCTGGACTTCCGCTTAACACTACTTTCTGGGACAACCTGTATATCCTCGAACCCTGCTGAAGGGTCAGTTCACGCGACGCGACGCGACGTAACGAATTGACGTTGCTTGTGGTTTCGCGCCACGCAGCGAGAAGCAGCGAGAAGCCGCGAGCGCACCGCGGTGCATGCAGCTCGAAGCCGCGCGACGCACAGAGACGCGCGGCGAGTCGAAATTATCTCAGTTAAATATGTATCTTTTGGTGTAGTAAATAAAGTTCTATTTTGTATCACAGACGCCGCGCGGCGCAGCCTGAAGCCGCCGAAATGACAAGAAAATTTGTTTATCTTTTTGTGTAGAAGACAAAGTTTATTGTTGTATCAATCTCTTAAAAAGTGCTCACCCTAAGAGCTAATTAGGTATTTAACACTAATCTCTATCCAGACTAATATTATAAAGAGAAAACGTTTTAAAACGAGTTCAATTTTTGAGATGTTTAATCACGAAGCAAGTGCATCAGTTTTTAATATCGCGGAAAATATCGTTTGCGCGATTCAGGATCTCATACATTTAGGCAATATTTAAAGGAGAGCTCTTGAAATCTACACTAGCGCCATCTCTGGGTTTTATTTGTCATTACTGTTAAATGCAAAAGTATCTGTCTGTCTGTCTCACTTTCACGCCAAAACTACTGAACCGATTTAAATGAAATTTGGTACACAGATAGTCTAGAGCCTGAGAAAGGGCATAGGTTACTTTTTAATGCGAAAAGAAGGTTGTAAGGGGTTAAAAGGGGGATGAAAAGTTTTATGGAAGTATCGTCATTATTAAAGCTAGAAGCTTGAAACTTATTTTTAGGGTTCCGTACCTCAAAAGGTAGAAAAAGGAACCTTTATAAGATCACTGTCTTGTCCGTCTGTCTGTCTGTCTGTCTGTCCGTCTGTCTGTCTGTCTTTCCGTCTGTCCGTGTGTCACCACCGATTTTCTCAGAAACGGGTGGACCTAGCAAGTTGAACTTTATACCAAATACTGAGGTCTATAGTCCCTATTAGGTGTATAAAAATCAAGGTCCGAGTCAGCACGATAAAAAGATATGGGCAAATTTAGATTTTCGCGAAAACTACCTTAGACCTTAAAGTACGAAAATTTACCTTAATTTACAACTTTGTTTATTTTTCGGAATTTTTCCTTTATTTGTGCTATAAGACCTTGCTTCTTGCCAAATTTAATGATTCTAGGTCAACGGGAAGTACGTTATAGGTTTTCGACCCAAAACCTATAGGGTACTTCCGCTTGACCTAGAATTGTCAATTTTGGTCAAAAGCAAGCAAAAAATAAAAAAAGTTGACAATTAAAGGGTACATACATAGTAAACGCCAATTAAGGTAGGCCTCTGAGTTATATTGGCGCTCATACAATTTAGAGGTCTAGCCTAATTGGTACCTCAACGTTGGTACGGAAGCCGCGGTGGGCGAGTCCAACTCGACTTTGCCGGTTTTTATTTAGACTGTTGTTTCGATATAAATAAATTTGACATTCAAAGTTCGTAAAAGTTTTACCCTCAAGGGTGTAAAATAACAATAGGGGATGAAAGTTTGTATGGAAATATGTAAGGATTATGTAACTGTTATACTGAACCGATTTAAATGAAATTTAGTTCACAGATAGTCTAGAGCCTGAGAAAGGACATAGGCTACTTTTTAGTTTTTAATGCGAAAAAAGGGTTGTAAGGGGGGATGCAAATTTGTATGGAAGTATCGTCATTTTTAGAGCTAGAAGCTTGAAACTTATTATTTAGGCTGTTGATTCGATGTAAATAATTATGACATTCAAAGTTTGTGAGGGGGAAGGGGGAGTGGAGAGGGAGGGGAGGGGGAAGTGAGGGGAGGGGGAGGGGAGGTGGAAGTGAGGGGAAGGGGAAGGGGGATTAGCGTGGCGTGGTGCGGTGCTGTGTATTTGGGATACGTATGTGTCTTCTATTCCACGCGGACGAAGTCGCGGGCACAGCTAGTATTATATAAAACACAAAAATATACCTCTCATGTAACATTTATGTAACACATCTATATAATACAAGGGGCCGTTCAAGTATTACGTGAGCAGATTTATTACAATTATTTACCTCCTCTCACCTTTGTCAGCAAAAGTAAGCAAGCTTTAAACTCCCCTACCCCCCCTCTCCCATTCTTACAATAGATTGACGGAAGAAATTTAGCCGAGTGAAGAGTGCGTGGTATTTCCCCTACTCGGTTCTAAGCAAGTACCTAAACGTATTCATTATTTGTGGGAATCCCCGAAAATGTGTTTCGTTTTCAAGTATCGACAATGTGTGGGTTGCCATATGCGTACACAAATAAATAACTTTGATGATGACGTAATCACCATCTAGACCCCCCTCACCCCCCATGTCATCAAAAATAAGCCTAGGATAAACCCCCCCGCCCCCCTGTAGTGCTTACGTAATACTTGAACGGCCCCCAACCTACAACAAAGGTAGATAGTGCATAATGCGTAGCATCTCTACTTAGTCTGTGGATGCATAAATAATGTAGGTAATTGTGGTGCACAGGGTGCACTATCGAATATAATGTGGATATTCGTGTATAACATAAAACTCTATATATGCCCCAAACCGGTTTCATTAGAAAGGCAATAATACGAAGATGGTTTTAGACTTGACACTAAAGCAATGCATTAAGCACATTCGGTCACATTTCTTATTGAAGCGTAGAGTCTATGATAAAGGGAACCGTCGTAGAAATTGAGGTCGCGTCGGTCGTCGGTCGTTTTAATTTACTGTTTTTGTTGCATTGATAACACTGCTGTACTTACTAGTACGACTAAAAACGTTTGATACTTGGTAGGTAACTACTTTTATCATTATCGTGTGCTTCTAGGTAGGTATGTACCTTCCTTCCTTACCTTTGAATGTTAGTTCATCGTAACGCCACGACAGTAGCAGACGCCGGGTGTTTTACTTACGTATACAACTATACTATATATACTTTATGTATGGGTACTTACTTTTCTGTGTGTTTTATCTTGATATGTCGGTCACAAACTTTCTGGGAAATAAATATCAATCCACAGTGTTCACATTTAACGCCCGAACTGCCATCACTTTTCGCCTTTTTTGTCTGTGGACAAATACATTTTTTATTACAGCCAGCTACCACCTTAAAGTTGGAAAATCTGTCACCAAACATCTAATGTGTTCCGGCAGCTATCCTTGAGAGCCAGTAACCATTCTAAGCCTAGCGTGCTTACCATCTTCTACCGCATCATCACTTACAAACAGGTGAGATAGACAGGTGTAATCAAGCGCTAGCCTAAACGATAAGAACGTATAAAAAAAAACCGGCCAAGTCGAGTTGGACTCGCCCACCGAGGCTTCCGTACCAACGTTGGTAGGTACCAATTAAGCTAGACCTCTAAAAGGGACACCCTTTAATTTTCAACTTTTTTTTACTTTTGGAATTTTTCCTTTATTTGTGCTGTAAGACCTTGCTTTTTGCCAAATTTCATGATTCTAGGTCAACGGGAAGTACCCTATAGGTTTTCGACCCAAAACAAAACTAAAAGTCCTAACCTAACGAAATAACCTAAACGAACACTTACTTTTTCATAATAAACGTCAAACTTACAGAAACGGCTCAAAGTGTGCTACGCCTTGCTCAATACACAATTGACATTTTTTGAAGCCAGTACTTGAGTATAATGACATCCTTGTATTGAGGTAGCAAACAATTAAGAATGAAAAATAGAATAAAAACCGGCAAAGTCGAGTTGGACTCGCCCACCGAGGCTTCCGTATCAACGTTGGTGGGTTCCAATTAAGCTAGACCTATAAATTGTATGAGCGCCCATATAACTCAGTGGCCTACCTTAATTGGCGTTAACTATGTATGTATGGGGATACCCTTTAATTTTCAACTTTTTTTATTTTTGGAATTTTTCCTTTATTTGTGCTATAAGACCTTGCTTCTTGCTAAATTTTATGATTCCAGGTCAACGGGAAGTACCTTATAGGTTTTCTACCCAAAACCTATAGGGTACTTCCGGTTGACCTAGAATTGTCAATTTTGGTCAAAAGCAAGGTCTTACAGCACAAGTAAAGGAAAAATTCCGAAAGTAAAAAAGTTGAAAATTAAGGTAAATTTTAGTACTTACAAGTTGTCGCGAAAATCAAAATTTGCCCATATCTTTTTATCGTTTTGACCTAATGACCTTGATTTTTATACACCTAATAGGGACCTCAGTAACTGGTATAAATTTCAACTTGCTAGGTCCACTGTTCCTGAGAAAATCGGTGGTGACACACGGACAGACGGACAAGAAAGTGATCTTATAAGGGTTCCTTTTTTACCTTTTAAGGTACGGAACCCTAAAAAGAGTATCAAATTTGAGGTGTTTATCTCCGCATCTTTGGAGATACTGAACATACCTCAATGAAATTTAAATAGGTGGTCCAATTTGTAAATTTTACCCTTCAAACAAAAAAAGAATTTTCCAAACCGGTCCAGGCGTCTGAATAATCGGGGAACATACATAAAAAATAGAAGATTCAGACGAATTGGGAACATCATTCTTGTTGAAGTCAGTTAAAAAGCTTGTAAAAGAAGTCGCTTACCTGATGTTTACATCAGGTAAGCCAAACAAATTAGGACTAAAAAAATATGCTAATCTAAGGATTCCCCTAGCTAGAAGATACCTGTTCACTCCTAAAAGTGATAGTAGTGACCATAAAAACTTAAAATATGTATTGATAACCTCCCCCTTTTTAGAAGTTGGTAAAAAATATTGACGGAAGGTTACAGAAAATTGCAAGTTGAATAAAAGCTTGTAAAATATGTATCTCACCTTTATATGTTTAGATTTGTGTTCCTCGAGTTTCTTCTCAGTAGGAAATGTCAGAGCACAAAATGTGCATACAAAGTTACAGCCGTGGATTTCTTCTAAATGATGATAATATATTCCAGGCCAGCTAGAAAAAGAAAAAAATAATATTTAAGGGTGCGTTTCTTAAATGCACAGATCTAAATTTCGTACTACTACATGCGCATAGTCTTCACGCACACAGCGACGGGACGAAAACGAGTCAAAAAAATCATCTTGATACATTTATAGCTGAATGGTAGTAACAGTAGCTAAATGGTTCATTACTTTTATTTTATTTTTTAAAATTCAAAGCGTTAATTTATGCTTTGACTATGTTTACTTGATGATTGATTATCATTTATTTTATGATTTTGATGTGTATAAGTGCGTTTATTAATACTGTCAACATACTGAATAAATGCTTTGATATGATTTGATTTGATTATATATTTTTTTTTAACTTTGCTTGTATGTACTTATGTCATATTTTGGATTTGAAATTTTTTTTTATATCATGCCGGCTAGCGTTTTACCATTATCTCACCTGTTGGTAAGTGATGATGCAGTCGAGGATGGTAGCATGTTAAATTATGTAAGATGTGCCGAGTTTGAGTTCGTTTTGTCGTTACGAGACCTTTCTCTAGGAGTGACTTGACTGACCTGATGATGGAATTCGGAGACTGTTACTGGAACTCCTAGATGGTTTGAGTAAGATGTGCCGTGTTTAGGTTCATTTTGTTATACGTGACGAGTTGTTCTTGAGGAGTGACTTGAATGACCTGCTAGGCTATTCTTTAAGCTATCTCGACAGCGGAATCCTCTGTGAAATTCGAATTTCGTACTACGAAATTCAACCGTATTACGAACGATAAGAAAGTCGTAGCTTACAGAATATAGGCTATTCTGTTGGCCTTCCGTACTTACCATCTTCGACCGCATCATCACTTACCAACAGCTGAGATAGCAGTCTCCGAATTTCATCATCAGGTCAGTCAAGTCACTCCTAAAGAAGGTCTTGTCACGACAAACAAAATAAGCCCCAACGCGGCACACTTAACTTAAACCATCTAAGAGTTCCAGTAGCAGTCTCCGAATTCCATCATCAGATCAGTCATGTCGCTTCAAGAGAAATGTTTCGTCTCGACTAACAAAATTAGCCCAAACACGGCACATCTAATTCAAACCATCTAGGAGTTCCAGTAGCAGTCTCCGAATTCCATCATCAGGTCAAACAAGTCACTCCTAAAGAAAGGTCTCGTCACCACTAACAAAACGAGCCTAAACACAGCACATCTAACTCAAACCATCTAGGAGTTCTAGTAGCAGTCTCCGAATTGCATCATCAGGTCAGTCAAGTTACTTCTAAAGAAAGGTCTCGTCACCACTAACAAAACGAGCCCAAACATGACACATCTAACTCTGATCGACTAGCAGTTCCAGTAGCAGACTCCGAATTCCATCATCAGGTAAGTCAAGTCACTCCTAAAGAAAGGTCTCGTCACTACTAACAAAACGAGCCCAACCACGGCACATCTTACTCAAACCATCTAGGAGTTCCAGGAACAGTCTCCGAATTCCAACATCAGGTCAGTCAAGTAACTCCTAATGAAAGGTCTCGTCACTACTAACAAAACGAGCCCAAACACGGTGAATCTAACTCAAACCATCTAGGAGTTCCAGTAGTAGTCTCCGAATTCCATCATCAGGTCAGTCAAGTCACTCCTAAAGAAAGGTCTCGTCACTACTAACAAAACGAGCCCAAACACGGTACATCTTACTCTGACCGTGTACATTATGCCTGTCTGAGATAAAAACTAAATATTTGTAATGATCAATTACAAATATTACCTACATACTTTACTACGCAAGTATCAAGTTAGAGGAAGCAAATTTCCGTGTCTGTACAGCAATGTTTTTTCGTCAGGCTGATACCGTGAACCGACACAGGTTTTGCCTCTACGGCGGTTGACCGCGGACTGAGCTGAGATCAGAGATGTAATTTCAAATGATTGTTTATTTATACTCAAAATTGCCATAGGAAAAGCAACTTTACAGGCGTGTTATTACGATTTATCGAATCTAGCCACATCTACGATAACTCAACAAAACAAAGGTAAAGTATTATTTTTTTCTGAACGTTATTGGAAACATTTTTAAATGTTTTTACTACTTTATTTGTTGTTCAGTATATATGCTTTTTCATTGTATTTTTGTTTCCGTTAGAAATTGGTATTTTTGTGAAATATTGTACCGAAACTCGACTCGATTACGATATTTTCGTGGTAGGAGTCTATGGAAAATATTTTTCAATGTTTAATTTTTTTTTTAAAATAAATAAATTGCTTAATTTGATTGCAAAGGACCTGTCTATTGATAGATAATAATAACAGTTGACTAAGTTTCGTGGAGTCATCGCCAATTGTACCTAAACTATGCTAAAATCAGCTATTTTATGACATTTACAGAAATGCGTCCTTAATAATAGTCTGACAGCACTGAACTAAATACAGGATACAGATTTAAATGCCTACATTCTTCTAGCAGGTGAATCAGACATATATATACAACGAGTTACAAAATACCCCGTAATAAATATATAATTAATTATCAAAGCCAAAAATTTTGGCAACCCTAGTAAGCTGTCATGTCAGGAAACCAGATTATTAAACAGAAAGGCCTACGTACCTATTTTACCTTATAATTGTCTACTTTCATCGTTTTTAGGGTTCCGTAACTCAAAAGGTAAAAAAGGAACCCTTATAAGATCACTTTCTTGTCCGTCTGTCTATCTGTATGTCTGTCTGTCCGTCTGTCCGTGTGTCACCACCGATTTTCTCAGAAACGGGCAGACCTAGCAAGTTGAAATGTATACCAGATACAGAAGTCTATAAGTATAGTCCCTATTAGGTGTATAAAAATCAAGGTCCTGAGTCAACACGATAAAAAGATATGGGCATATTTAGATTTTCGCGAAAACTTGTAAGTACTAAAATTTACCTTAATTTTTATTTTTTTTTATTTTTAGGAATTTTTCCTTTACTTGCTGTAAGACCTTGCTTTTGACCAAAATTGACAATTCTAGGTCAACCGGAAGTACCCTATAGGTTTTGGGTAAAAAACCTATAAGGTACTTCCCGTTGACCTGGAATCATAAAATTTAGCAAGAAGCAAGGTCTTATAGCACAAATAAAGGAAAAATTCCAAATATAAAAAAAGTTGAAAATTAAAGGGTATCCCCATACATACATAGTTAACGCCAATTAAGGTAGGCCACTGAGTTATATGGGCGCTCATACAATTTATAGGTCTAGCTTAATTGGAACCAACCAACGTTGATACGGAAGCCTCGGTGGGCGAGTCCAACTCGACTTTGCCGGTTTTTATCCTATTTTTCATTCTTAAATGTTTGCTACCTCAATACAAGGATGTCATTATACTCAAGTACTGGCTTCAAAAAATGTCAATTGTGTATTGAGCAAGGCGTAGCACACTTTGAGCCGTTTCTATAAGTTTGACGTTTATTATGAAAAAGTAAGTGTTCGTTTAGGTTGTTCCGTTAGGTTAGGACTTTTAATTTTTTTGTCGTTTCGCGAATTAGGTAGAAATGTAGAGATGTAGAGGGACATTCTGCGTAGTTTACTCTTTAATTTCACTGAAATAGGGTTTTCACATCGGTGAAAATAATAATATTTTATTATTTTTTTGGGATATGTTATACAGCGTTACTTCGGTTCTTAAATATTGTGAATGGACTCGCTATAAGGCCCCATTTAACCTCCTTTCGGCTTTACGGGAAGTTTTGTAACACCCTGTATACAGGATGTCCCCAGGAATTGGGACCAAAAGGAGAGGATAATCACTCAAACAAAACACATAATTTTCCAAATCAGTTAATAAATGACGGAGTTCTGAGGAAACAAATATGAAAAAAACCGGCCAAGTCGAGTTGAACTCGCCCACCAAGGCTTCCGTACCAACGTTGATATGTACCAATTAAACTAGACCTCTAAATTGTATCAGCGCTCATATAACTCAGAGGTCTACCTTAATTGGCGTAAACTATGTATGTATCCTTTAATTTTCAACTTTTTTATTTTTAATATTTTTAAAACCTATAGGGTACTTCCGGTTGATTGTCAATTTTGGTTAAAAGCAAGGTCTCACAGCACAAGTTAAGAAAAAAATCCGAAAAATAAAAACAATTGAAAATTAAGGTACATTTCGTTACTAAGAAGTTTTCGCGAAATCTAAATTAGCCCATATCTTTTTACTGTGTTGACTCAAGACCTTGATTTTTATATACCCAATAGGGAGTATAGACTTCAGTATCAGGTATAAATTTCAACTTGCTAGGTCCACCTGTTCCTGAGAAAATCAGTGGTGACACACGGACAAACGGACGGACGGACAGACAGACAGACAGACAGGCGGACAAGAAAGTGATCTTATAAGGGTTCCTTTTTTACCTTTTGAGGTACGAAACCCTAAAAAACAGGTCAATCAAGAACCTCCTTTTTGTAAAGTCGGTTAAAAACAAAGTTTTTTATTAAATTCATATTTATAGGTAGAATATAGCGTCATCTAGTTTTTATTTAAATTCATCTTATTTTATATTAAAATACCTATTAAATCGACATCCTGTATTCCTCAGTTCAAAAATAACTTACTTAAATTCCTTTGTACACAGCTCGCATTGTATTTTAATCCCTTTATGATAATTGTAGTGTTTTTCCGCTATTGTCCTTAAAAAATAAAATGTAGTTAATAATAATAATTAAGATAGTTTAAAAACTAAAACAACCGACTTCCATGCCGCGCGAGTTAGTTTTAGCAGCAAGTTTTATACGTTTATCGTCATATCTCTGGAGATAATTATCAGATCTCGATGAACTTACAATGGGACCACCTCGGAAAAGTACCCTACCATTTAAAAAATAATCATTCGATACAGTTCATAACTAACGGAGAAATCGAGTAACATACTTAAACAAAAAATCATACAGACTAATTGAGAACCTCCTCCTTTTTGGAAGTCGTCAAGTTCACAAACGTCGTTTCAAAATCATCATATCATCCAAAATGTATTAGTGTGTTTTTAGACGGTCACGGCCAAGGGTTATTCCACAAATCCCCATTGATATTCCCCATCAATGGGAATTAGTGAGCTTTTTTCCACAAATCCCCATTGCCATCCCATCACTCTAAATGGGGATTAGTGGAAAAAATATTCCTTTTATCCCCATTGATGGGGATCGTCAATGGGGAATTGTGAACTTTATACCGCTGAAGTAATAACTCAATACTCATTAATATATTGCTTTTACATGTATCAAGGTAAGCTGGCTGGCAGCGGTTGGAAACAAATAGCTGAAGATCGAGCTCAGTGGCGTGCCATAGGAGTAGCCTATGTCCAGCTGTGGATAGAGATAGGCTGATGATGATGATGATATTTATACAGGTGTTAGGTATATAAACTGGCTAAGTGCAAGTCGGACTCGCACTCTTAGGGTTCCGTACCACACTACAATATTTTATAATATCGAGCCAAAAATACCAGCTACATTTTTCGCCAGCAAAAAAATAACTTGGTTCTTCACAGTGTAACTCTGACTGTATCTCGATCAAACCAATTTTCGTTAAAAGTATTTATTGAGATCAACATCATATATTGGTTTTAGATTTATCACGATTTTATTTTAAAAGTAATAGAAGGGGGGGATACATTTTACTTCCACTTCCACTTTAGAAGTGCGATGATCTTTAAAATTATTGACTTTGAAAAAAATAGTTTTACGAACCTCATAGTAATTTTTGAGTACTTAAATCTATAACAAGTATAGGCTTGATGAAAAAAACTAGTTTCAATTTCATGTATGGGGAATCCTTCTAAAGAAGGATTCCCCATCCAAAATTTCCAAAATCCAAAATTTCCAAAATTTCAAAATTCCCCAAAATAAAAAAATTAAAGACTAAAGTCTTTAATTTTTTTATTTTTGTCTAAAAATCGGAAAGCGGTTCACAGAATACATCTACCTATATTGCCTATGCTGTAGATCTCAATAAATACTTTCAACGAAAATTGGTTTGAACGAGATACAGTCAGCAGTTTTTGAGATAAAGCACATTTTTTAAAAACTGCATACATAAATTTGTCTTTCATACAAACACTATGAAGAACAAAGTTATTTTTTTGCTGGCGAAAAATGATAGTGATAATTTTTAGCTCGATATTATAAAATATTGTGGTGATGTATGGAACCCTAAGAGTGCGAGTCCGACTTGCACTTGGCCAGTTTATTTTTTATCTTCTCACAGACATTTTTTAAAATAATACTAGCAAAATATTAGTAACTAGCAGCGCCTTGCGGTTTCACGCGCGTAGTTCCCGTTTATTTGAGAATACGGGGATAAAATATAACTTATGTTACTCGCTGATAATGCAGCTTTTCCATTCGTTTTTGAGTTAAATCGAGACAAACAAATAATCAAAGCTATCCTCTTTATAACATCAGTTCAGATAAAAGCATCTAGATGGCGCTAGAGTAGGTTGAATAGCTCTCCATGTATATATTGCCTAAATGTATTAGATCCTGCATCGCGCAAACGATATTTGCCGCGATGTTGGAACCTGACGCACTTGCTTAGTCATCAAACATCTTAAAATTTGAACTCGTTAGAAAATTATTTTCTCTTTATAAAATTAGTATAGATTTATTCAATCAGTATCTAACTAACTCGGCAAGTGTAATAGAAGCTTGTAAAAATACACATTGAAATAGAGATTGATAAGAATGACATACAAAAGTAAACTTACAGAGAATGTGCGACCATGTTGCACTTAGAGCATTTGAACACAACTTCGTGGTGACGTTTATTATGATCTGTCATTTTACTCTGATTCTTATAATAAGTCTTGCATAATTCACAACTGTAATTGCCAATGGTTTTCTGTAACATCAATTCATCACAGAATAATTAATAGTACTATATACATAACAATATAATTAAGATTTATATTGGACCACATCGTCACTGTCAGTGTCTACGTCTCAGCTCTGTATGTAATAACAGGTAGGGCGCACTCGGTAAAGACTTTCGTCTTTACGCTTTGTGGTATGGGCGATTAAAAGAATCATCGACGAAGATTTCCAAATACTGCCCATCCCAACTGTTTTCTGCGAGCTTCCTTATCGAAGTTGTTTCTGCCTAATTGCAAGATTTGCCCAAGTTAGACGTATTCGTGAACAATTTCGAGGGGAACTCTGTTTAGGGCAATCGGTTCCAGGATAACATGTTCATTGAACATGATCTTGGTCTTATCCAAGTTTATCCGAAAACCGATGCGTGCAGAAGAACCAGCAAGGGTGGTCAGCATGTATTGCAAGTTCTGCACTGTTTCAGCCATGGTGACGATATCGTCCGCAAACCTCAAGTGTGAGGTTTTCGCCGTTTATATCTATGCCCCGTCCTTTCCAGTTCAGCGTCTTAAACATATCCTCTAGTGTTAGTGAACAATTTGGGGGAAATAACGACCCCTTGTCTCACTCCTGTGTGTAAGGGGCGCTTTAAACGCTAGGCACAGGGGCTAGTTATACTCTTCGGTCTTCTGTATAACTTGCCGCACTGTGTGTATGCAATCTGTATCCTCCTCAAAACCCAGCCTGTTCAGGGGGCTGAAACTCGTCGAGTCTACGCGCGAGACGATTTGTGATGACTCTCTAAAACAGCTCATATACGTGACTCAAGAGTGAGATGGGTAGATAGTTCTTAAAGAGGGTCTTGTCTTCTTTTTCAAAGAACATAATGACCACACTCTTGCTCCACGCCTATGGAGTTTTCCCCGAAAGAGTGGCTCTAGGATCTTTGGACTGGGGTTGGGGACGGGACGCTTGCGAGGTATATAGTTGGCCGTAGAAGTCTCGAACCTCCCTAAGAATCTCCGGGTTAGAAGCGACGACACTCCCGTTAAATGTATTCAACTTCGTCAGATGGCTTCGACCCAGCTGTTGAATAAAAACTTTTGACCCCCTGTGTTTTGGAGCTCCGGAGGTCACGTCTTACCAGCTTAGATTTTTTTTTTGTTCAAAGCCCGTTGATCTGACAAAGTGACTGCGGGGTTTTCTCGTCGCGTCTGCATTAGCAGCAGAGATTCTTCTGAAAGCTTAGACTTCTTACCGGCACCTCACGTCTCGCAGAATTTCGTCCCCTCCACCCTGAGGATTCCCATCACTAGCTCGAGATCCTGGTCCACATCAACGTCAATTGTGGTTTCCAAGGCAGCGAATCGGTTCTCTAGTTTCAACTGGCTGGAACGTTTCAGACTCCACCATGGATTAGAGCATATTAGGCCGGAGCGTAGATTTCATTAGACGGACTCGTTAAAGTTTACAGTCGATATCTAGAGTGCCTCGGACCAGTCGGTGATCACTTCTGGTGTTGAACCTAGTGATCACTGAAACAACTCTAAACATCGACATTGCGCTGGTTCACCAATTCAAAGTCGCTCAGCGAGCTTATGAGCTTATGAGCCATAGCGAGCTATGGAGAGGGCTATGCTCGGAGTCTCTCTGAAGGATCGAATTCGGAATGAAGTTAACCGTCAGAGGACCATAACCAAGTTATCGACATAGCTCAGAGGATTAGCAAGCTGAAGTGGCAGTGGGCTGGTCACATCTGTAGTAGAACCGATAACCGTTGGGGGTAGACGGGTTCTAGAGTGGAGACCACGTCTCGGAAAACGTAGTGTAGGGCGCCCTCTAGCTAGATGGAGAGATGATATACGCGAGCTGGCTAACATCGGCTGGAAACAACGAGCTGAAGATCGAGCTCAGTGGCGTGCCATAGGTGAGGCCTATGTCCAGCATTGGACAGAGATAGGCTGATGATGATGACATAGTCACTAAAATCAGCCAACACATAATGTGCTCTAACTAGAGGTGGGTCGTAATCGGTTTTTCGCGTAAGTTTTACGTAGTTTCATGATTTCGTGTCAGCAGTTTTAAAAACGCATATTTAAGTAACCGGTTATTTCTACACAGCACACACATAGAGCTACTTCGGAAAACAGTTTTGCACGCGTACTAAAATTGAAATCACGTTACAAAGATAAGAAAGCTTCGCATTATATTGGTAATACATTATTTTGATTTTATTCACTATTTCGCGAATAATGTAATTAGCTTGTACACAGTTCGTCACAGCACATCGCCGCACTAAACTGCGTCCGCGTAATCTAATAACCATTTTGCATTACGTTTTTGAGCAAAGGAACGTTTCTTATCACAAAACTATAATATAATATTTATTTGCACTTTAGCACATTAAAACAGAGTTTCGTAATTGCTTATATACTAAAACAAAGCTTATGCGCTTTGAATCTCACACTAGAAAGCCCTGTGTTGTGAGATTCACTCTTCCTGCAGTGATCATTATTTTACATTATATTGCAGCAGTAGCTAAATATAGTACAAGAATAACAGTATGATATGATCGTTTAGTAAAAAGGCAATAAAATAGTAAATTATACAAAATTAAGACAAAATTTATAAAACTTCTACAAAACAACTGAAGTATAACAATCTAAACAATCCCAATAGTAAGTTTAAAAGAGGTATTGTGTGTGCGTGTGTGTGTGTGTGTGTGTGTGTGTGTGTGTGTATGTGTGTGTGTGTATGTGTGTGTACGTGTGCGTGTGTGTGCGTGCGCATGTGTGTTTGTGTGTATGTGTTGTTGTTGTTAATAAGAACAAACGCGACTGAGAGAGAGAGTATGTGTGTACCTATGAGTGATATAGATGCTTATTCGAAATGAATAGAACAGTGGATACCTACTGAAAGATTCATAGATTTGTAGATTTGGGCTCAGCATTAGAAGACAATGTTTGGGTTACAAGATTTTGAGAGCAATAATAAATAGTTAGGTGAAGTTATTTGTTTTGTTAAATAAAATACGTGTAATATGATTGATTGAAAATAGATAAAGCTAGGTACATGTTTAAGGGCATCTACGTAAAAAGAAAATTAAGGAAATTAAGGGGCCTGTTCCTTGTAGTTACCGATGGCAGAAAAAATGTCATAGGTTTCGAATTTATTAAAGCAAAAACGCAGATATAACCAGAATAAAAAAAAAAAATCAAGAGAAGATTAGGGGGCACATTCGGTAGTTATTTACTGCTTATGTGAAAAGGACTGTTTTTTTAGTTTCTAATCTGTGCACTGCATTCCGCCACAGCCTACAGGAGCAGGCCCCCTATTGTTATCTGTCTACACAAAGTAATCGCTCCGTCTCCTCATAGCCCAGGGACATCAGCCAGGTTGTAACTGTACGTTTGCAGATGAATCGTGTTGTGTGCAGAATGTCCTTGAGCTTATCAAGGTGTTTGTAAATAAATGCACCTTTGTATGAGAAGGCACGTTTTGCAAACATGGTGTTTGTTTTAGGTAAATCCCAATTGTTCCTACGGGCAGTTTGCTTTGAGCTAGTTAAAGTATTTTGTGCTGTTTTATGAAACCGATGCTGTTTTATGAACCGTACTGTTGCCAGGATATAAAGCTGTCGAACTCTAAGACATTTGGTTTCTTCGTATAGGGCGTTTGTTGAATATCGATATGGTTTGCGGTATGCAACTTTTAATATGGACCGCTGGGCTCTTTCCAATTTTAAAATTTGTGTTTTTATTGCAGAGCCCCAGCATACAATACAGTAGCTAAGAATTGACTGACATAAGGCCAAGTAGATGGTTTTAATTGTCTTGAGATCAGCCACGCGCCCAAGTTTTTTAAATATATGGGTCAATTTGCGAAGACGCCCACAGAGGTTGGTGATCTGGACATTCCAATTAAGTCGGTTATCAATTTCAACACCGAGATATTTAATGCTATTAACATGTTGTAGTTCTTGACAATCATGACAAGTTTGAGTTTGATTTGAGTTAATGTTGCATGTGTGAAGCATGAGTTTAGTGGGAGTTGGTTGAGAACGCTGGGTAATGCGGAAAGTTAAATATTTAGTCTTGGAAATATTAAGGGTGAGGAGATTAGACTGTAGCCAGGTCACGATATCCGACATTCCGCTCTGTGCAATTTCAATGACTTCATCCCAGCTACTGCCATGAAATATGACTGCCGTATCATCCGCGAATGTAAAAATATTTGCCTGTTTGATATTAAGCTGGCAAAGATCGTTGATGTAAATCAAGAAGAGGGTAGGTCCTAATACCGATCCTTGGGGCACGCCAAAAGAGAGTGCAGCATAGTCACTGTGGTCTTTGTTAAGGCGTACTCTTTGTTTTCTATCATTTAGATATGATCGAAACCAATTAAGTGGGACACCACGTATACCCAGCAGTTCCAGTTTGCGTAACAGTATTGGCCAAGACACTGTATCGAATGCCTTGGCCAAGTCTAGGAAAACACCTAAACATTTATGACCTATGTCTAGTCTCTTAGTTACGCAATCAACCAAAGCAACGACAGCATCTTCCGTGGATTTATTCGGCCTGAAGCCAAATTGATTATAAGCCAGGAGGTTTTGTTTCTCTAAAAAGCCTAAAAGACGTTTGTTGACTACTTTTTCCAAGATTTTTGATAGTACGGGCAAAAGAGATATTGGTCTGTAATTTTCTATTAATTGTTTACTGCCGGACTTATGAATTGGGCAAACATCAGCGATTTTAAAGCTGGTGGGAACTATACCGGAGGACATACTTAAGTTGCAGATATGAGCTATTGGTTGAGCTAAAAAATGCTTTGCTAGTTTTAAGGTATCATTATTAATTCCATCATAACCCGTGGCTGATGATGTTTTAAGGGATGTTATAATTTTAATTATTTCTGGTGCATCTGTAGGTGACAAGAAAAACGATTGAAGAGGTGTTGATTTACTGGTAGCATGACTGGCTAGTTCCAATTCTGTTTTATTTGTCACCCTCAGAGTAGCGTTTGCTAGGTTGTGTCCGACAGAACAAAATAAATTATTTACAGAATTTAAAGCTTGAGTTTTATCACTATTTATTTTAAATAAGTCACAAGAGTCAGATTTTGTTGAGTTAATATTACACATATTCTTTACTGTGTTCCAGAGTTTTTTGCTACAGTTTTTATTTGATTCAATTTGATTGGATTCGTATGTATTTTTATGTGACTCCAAAAGAATATTACAATGGTTTCGAAATTTTTTGTACTTGTCCTGTAAATATGAGTTTAGTGGCGATCTCTTAGTCTTTAAATGCATGTTATCTCTTTTCCGGATACTGTTTATAAGTTTAGTGGTCATCCAGGGCCTAATAATTACGTTAGCACTTTTGATTTTTAGAGATTTTGTATTAGATTTAACGGCGAAGCTAATGTGGTGTAAAAGTATGTCAGCAGCAGCCACTACGTCTGTTTCATTGTAAAGCGGGCTCCAATCAGTTTTTTCAAGAGATGCTAGTACGTCTTTATAATAAATTTTTTCTATGGTTTTCGGGTTTGTTGAGCATTTGTCATTGAAGTTGTCTATGCCAACGATTACAGTGTCATGATCCGTTACGTCAGAATCACATACGATGACTCGACAACCTTTTTTTGAATTTATCAATGCATGGTCAAGACAATTTTGTCCTCTAGTCGGTAGTGTATGTCCTGGAATATATCCGTAGTATGTGGTAAGATCTAAGTATTCAATAGATTTATGATCTGAGGTGTTATATTTAATATCAATGTTTAGATCGCCAATGATAATGGTGGATTCACTTTTTACTGTAGATAATATATTTTCTAAAGAATTTATAAACTTTGAGATGTCTCTAATAGAAGGCGAACTGTATATGGCTATAACTGATAGGGTGGTACTAATGTTAATAAGCAGACAATTTGCGTCTTCAAATAATGGTTCTTGTATATCAATATTAATATGTACTCTTGAGAAAACAATAAGACCATCATTTTGGTTTAAAAATATTGTAGAATGATTGCAGTTATAATTTGGTAAGTTAATAGTACTAAAATAATCATCTATCCAACACTCGGTTAGTATAATTATGTCTGGGAGAAATTGTAGTCTATTAAGGAATATCAAAAACTGGTCAAAATTTTTTCGAACACTGCGGATATTTTGCGTCATAACTGTTATTTGATTTGTACAGTCTCCTAGTATGTTCAGACAGTCTTCCGCTTTATTTACCCTCATGTTGTAAATCAGTGACGTATTATCTATAATATCAATTAGGCCCGTACTATCCATAACATATGTAAGGTAATATCAAAGAGAACATAGCATTTATTGAACGTTCATTTGGCTCTAAAAATAAATACATTTCACTAGACAGAAAAATAAGTCGACATACTATTAAGTACAGACAAAGATACACGTATTTAGTAACGGTATTGTAGCACAGTAGTAACTGTAGCATATACCTAAAAATCCAATTCATAAAAAAATGTGAAGGCATATTTCCTATTAAAGATATAATGAGTAGGCAATAAAATATGCCAGTGTCGAAATGGACCCCGATGCGATCGGGTGCATCTAAGCGTAACATTTTATAAATGAACAGTTTTATCATAATAACAAACATTATATTAATAAATAGTAAAATAGTCTTGATTGTGTATTCATAGTTGTGAATAAACGATTCAGTGACATAAAGTGATGTTTTATGTAAAATAGTGAAACTAAGTCTCAGTGTCTTATGTATTCTGTGTATATTAAAAGTGTAAGTGATAGGAGGTAGGATTGTGAGAATGTTATTGTTTAAAAGGCTATGGGATTGTTTTGTTGTGGTAAGTATTAACCAATTAATAATGAAATATAACAAAAGTGTAATGATATTAGATGTTATAGATAGTCAGTTAGGTTTTTGAGCTAACTTGAGGTTCTCCAGCTGAGACTCGTCCTTGATTATAATGTAAGGTGCCCCCTCCTGCCTGCGTAGGTATACTTTACCGTGCGATGTCCAGCAGTGGGCATAAGACGCCGACTTGGCAAAGTCCCGAGCCAGAAAGTGGAGACGCCTAGATCTGACCGTTAGACGTTCAGACACATAAATTGGTGTTTTGATATCAGTGTACCCGAGTTGTTTTGAACTGAGCTGATCGCCTGGGTGACTTTTATTATACTTCTTGGCAGCAAATAAAAAATCAGATTTTATAAACGTGTTTTGGAACTCAATTATCATTGTTGAGACCTTAGAATCAGCCTTGCTGGGAAGGCGAAAGATGTCACGAATATCAGTTTTGGTGACCGGGACGCTTAAGCACTTCGAGACGTGTTCTACCATATCAAGGAGGTGGGTTCGTGGCTCTTTTGTTATCTTCGGCACATTCCTTATCTCCACACAAGTTTTAATTGAATTCCGCTCAACATTGTCTATTTGGTCGCGAAGAAAGGCTACATTGTCGGCTAATAGCTTGCGTTCCTTATCTATTCCGGTGATCGCGGTTTCGACCGATTCGATTTTTCCTGAGACGAAGTCCAGGGATTTCTTCAGCTCCTGGGTTGACGTACTATTTTCAGTACTTACTCCCTTGATAAGCGTCTCAAGGGAGTCGAGCCTCATAGTTTGGGTTTCCATGAGGTTAGAAACCATGCTTTTTAGCTCATCTATTTCCGAGCTAATACTCCCATCGGATAATCGGCGACGCTTACTTTTTTTGGTTATATTAGGCATAGATTCTGTACGAGTGATACTAGCACCAGGCAAGATCTTGTTAATACGGTCCAGCTGTGGACTATTCATGCTGGACTCGTCTGGAGTTAGTGGCGGCGGCGTGCGCATCATTTTGTTGTAGTAATAGTGCTTATATCAAACTGCAGCGGGTGTGAGTTCTACGTGTGCAAATATCGCAGTGTAGCGGATGTTATAGCTTTGTCTCTTTTGCACTCGCGCACTATCGGTAGGGTTGAGTGTATAGCTATCACTCACCGCACGCTGTCCGTAGATTATAAGGTTAGTAGCTGAGCTGCGAGCCGCGACACGTCAGCTTCGGGTGATGTCCGGACGGAAGAGGAACTGCTTCCGAAAAATAACTGCTTACTTTTGATCCGCGAAAGTACGCATACCGTTATTAGCCTCGTAAGCAGTTTCTAGAACCGCTTACGTTAAATAACGCCCACCACTTGGTCTAACAGCTGCCCTTCAGAGCCTGTTCCCATTCTGAGCCTAGCCACAGAATAATTAATAGTACATGTACAGAAGATTCACTAGCAAAAATGCGAGATTAAACGTAGTTCCAACGACGGTAACGTTAAAAATACGCTACCCACCTCTGATGCGACCTTACATTTGCAACACAGAATAAACAAATAGTAACTAGGAACCGCGTGTTGCGCACCGTAAAATTCACCGTAAATCCGCGCGGCGAGATTGTGTATCACTTGCTCATAGGGATTGCAATCCTGCAAAAAGGGATTACGCATTCCCGCGGGATCCAGCTGCTTTTATTAATCTGCTGGATTCCTAACCTTTAAAGCGCGGATCCGCGGATTATGTAAACTAAAAAATTGGCGCTAAAACTTCCACGTTAACCGCGAGAGAGCACCATTAAGGTCCGATTTTTCAATCCTCACTTACACGATCAGATAGGGTTTTTACCACAGAAAGCATATTTTCGCATTTTTCAATAGACAGATAGAGGTTACCCAGGGCATAAATTCCTTACCTGAGGAGTTAATTTATTTGGCTCTTTGTGCCTCAGATAGCCACTATTCTGTGGTATAAATTAAGTTTGTGACAATGTTGTACTTCAAATTTTGACGTACAACATAGTTGTTGTAGTAAGTTGTTTCTCACACAAAAATCTGTAGATTCAATTTTATTTTATAATATAATTTCAATGATTCGGGATCCCGCGCGGGAATGAGTAATCCCGCATATCAATTCCGCGGGATTGAATGAGCTGCGGATTTGTAATACCTACTGGCTCAGCTCGCGGGCCGTCAGCTGTCTCTTTCTGTAGAGTTGAGTATTGTGAGAAAACAGATTGAATAGTAAAGGCGCGCGTTCGATCGAGAGCGCGCGTGACACTACTGACTGAACTTGCAGCCAATGGGCTGCCGCGTATGTTCTAATATTTTCATAGCTACAGCGCGGAGTGCGACAGGTCTGGCATAGCGTGCTACCATCTTATGCTCATTCTCACTTGCCAACAGGTGAGGTAGTGGTTAAATATATTTAAACTTTATATGCGATGGGATCCTTAGATTAGACATATTTTAGACATCAATACTTTTTACCAACCAAAAATACTTACATCATGGAAATCCTTAATATGCATATCCAGCATATTTTTAGATCTGAAACCTACATAGCACATATTGCATTTCATTTTGGTGCGTGTATATATTTCGTAATTCTTTCTGTTCTCGAATTCCTCAAGAACTTTGTCCTCAGAATTTAAATGTTCAATGTGGAATACTTCAGATACTTTTTTCCAGTTTATATCCTTATACCGTTTTTCAATTTCTCGTGCTTTTATCAATAAAGAGTACTTTACACTGTTACCTGAAAAATAAAAAGACATTATCCTTTTTTTTACTACCATCTACCATCTCGCCTGGTGGTAAGCGATGATTTGATTAGAATTGCTATCCGAGCGAAATACGATCAATTTGTTTTCGAATTGTTGGGAGTTTATCATCGGTAAATATATTGCGAGAGTAAGCGTACTGGCAAAAAGTCCAATCTTTCGGCAGAAACACTTAAGCTAATGGAAGAGAGACGAAAAGACGCTTTGTCAGCTTTGTCAACTAACTAGGTGCGCCACAAAACCATAAAGAAGCTATATAGGATGCGACCTCCGATCCTCTAACACGCTCTTGATTAAAAAATCAATTAAAAAATCAAGGTCATCCAGTCTCTCGGTAGAAGCCATCTCACAAAGCTGACAACATCAACTGGACTAGTCGTCGAATTCAAGTCGGAGATTCTGTCGGAAGTTAAAAACTTCTACGGCAAGCTCTATACATCGCATGCTTCAAGGCCCGTACCGAATACTGAGGATTCTAAAGCCACCTTAACCCGCCACTTCACAGAAGATCTGCCTGAAATTAGCCGAGACGAGATCGTCCCTTACGAGATGGCCCTTAAACAGCTCATAAATGGAAAATCCCAGTAGAAGACGGAATCACAACAGAGCTTTAAAAGCCGGGAGAGCTCCAGCAGTTCAACAGCTTCAACAGCTCTTTAATTCCGTTATTTTCACAGGAAAATCTCCACAGGCATGGAACAGAAGCATGGTGGTTCTGTTTTTCAAAAAAGGAGACAAGATCCTCTTGAAAAACTACCGCCCGATTTCGCTTCCAAGCCATGTCTACAAGCTGTTTCCAAGGGTCATCACGAACCGTCTTGCGCGAAGACGACGAGTTCTAACCTCCGGAACAGGCCGGGTTTCGAAGCGGTTACGGCACCATATACCACATCCACATGGTGCGGCAGATTATACAGAAGACCGAAGAGTACAATCGGCCCCCGTGCATAGCATTTGTGGACCATGAGAAGGGCTTGGGAGTCAATCGAAACCTGGTTCGTTCTGGAGTCCTTGCAGCGTTACCAAATCGAATGGTGGTATATCGAAGTGATGAGATGTCTGTATATTTCAACAACGATGACTGTACAAGTACAGAATCAGCGAACTAAACATGTCCACCTGCGTCGAGGAGTGAGTCAGGGAGACGTCATATACGACTCTCACTTACGATTCGCAGATGATGTCGTCATTATGGCAAAAACGCTACAGGACCTACAAAGGATTTTGAATGGCCTAGCTGATATTTCTCGTCGCATCGGTTTTCGGATGAATTTGGATAAAACCAAAGTCATGTACAACGAGCACGCTGTGCTCGGTGTTTCTTTGCGGGATCGAATCCGGAACGAAGTAATGCGCCAGATAACTAAAGTGATCGATATAGCTCAACGGATTAGTAAGCTGAAGTGGCAGTGGGCTGGTCATATCTGCCGCAGGACTGATAACCGTTGGGGTAAACTTGTCCTAGAGTATAGCATCGCGAATCGGCAAACGTAGCGTAGAACGTCCTGTGACCAGGTGAAGCGACGACATACGCTACTAGCTGTTCCCGCAACATTGTCCGCGTGGAATAGTACTTTAGGTAGCATTTTTAATTTTTTAAGGCAAATTATTATACAAATAAGTTACATACGTATAAATAATTTATCGTCGTCTGCCCGTTCAGATAAGCACACATAGGTATATTTTCCCACCTACACCGCGCCGTACCGTGAATTCCTCAAGTTAACTACACTTTAACATTTTGTATTGACTCCGTAAATGTTACGTTAGGATAGCTCTAATATTTTGTCTCTTGTCGCAAACTTATAAAACATTTAAATAAACCTTAAACATTTCCATACAAACTTTCATCCTCTATTCTCTGTTGTTATTTTACACCCTTGAAGGTAAAACTTTTACAAACTTTGAATGTCACATTTATTTATCAACAGCCTAAATAATAAGTTTCAAGCTTCTAGCTCTACAAATGACGATACTTCCATACAACATTTCATCCCCCCTTTCAACCCCTTACAACCCTTGTTTCGCATTAAAAAGTAGACTATTTATGTACCAACTTTTTTTTTTTAAGGATTACTCGCACTGTGGGTTGCACATTACTAGTATTCTTGTTAACCCTTCCAACTAAGCTAAATATGCTTGTGTCTGGAGTGGGTTCACGTCAATAGTGCAATAGGTGGGGTGGGATTCGAACTCACGACCTCTCGATTGCCAGTCTGACACCCTATCCATTGGGCTATTGTCGCCTTTTTAGAGTTCCGTACCCAAAGAGTAAAACGGGACCCTATTACTAAAACTCCGCTGTCCGTCTGTCTGTCTGTCTGTCTGTCTGTCTGTCTGTCTGTCCGTCTGTCACCAGGCTGTATCTCATGAACCGTGATAGTTAGACAGTTGAAATTTTCACAGATGATGTATTTCTGTTGCCGCTATAACAACAAATACTAAAAACAGAATGAAGTTAAAAATAATAGAGGGTCCCCATACAAGAAACATGTTTTATTCGGCATTTCACGCCATCTATGAACTCTTAGTTAGGTAAACGTCCCATTGATGGCGTTATATTGAAATGTCGATCCCTAACACCAATTGTTAGACGTTAGATGGCGTTATAAGAAATAAAATGTTTATTATTTATTATTTTTTGCGGCGAAAAATGATAGTGGTATTTTTTGCTCGATCTTATAAAATACTGTAGTGTGGTACGGAACCCTACTAGTGCGAGTCCGACTTGCACTTGGCCAGTTTATTTAATATCGGTTCAGCAGTTTAGGCGCGAAAGCGAGACAGACAGACAGAGTTACTTTCGCATTTATAATAAAATAAGCAAATTGGCGTGAATAAAGTAGCCCTAATAAATTATTATTTATTATGTTTCTTTGAAATATCTCACACTTTATATTTTTGTAAATTGTTAAACACAATCCAAAATTTCATCGTACCGACGGGACTCGAACCCGCACCCCTCGGATTACACGTCCAGGTGCTCTGCCAATTAAGCCACGGTTCGATCAATCGATACGACGAAATTAGTGGATTGCATTTGTTAACCCAATTATACATTGGTGGCGCCATCTATGACTACTTATTACGTAAGTTAATCATTCGGAAGAAATCATTACAGTTTTCAAATCCGACGAGAGATGTTGCACTGCGTAAATCAAATATTTTGTTTCTTTGAAGTGTCTCACACTTTATATTTTTGTAAATTGTTAAACACAATCCAAATTTCATCGTACCGACGGGACTCGAACCCGCACCCCTCGGATTACACGTCCAGGTGCTCTGCCAATTAAGCCACGGTTCGATCCATCGATACGACGAAATTAGTGGATTGCATTTGTTAACCCAATTATGCATTGGTGGCGCCATCTATGACTACTTATTACGTAAGTTAATCATTCGGAAGAAATCATTACAGTTTTCAAATCCGACGAGATATGTTGCACTGCGTAAATCAAATATTATGTTTCTTTGAAGTGTCTCACACTTTATATTTTTGTAAATTGTTAAACACATTATTATTATATATTACTTACCGGATTTTGTATTAATAATTCTCAACAATTGTTGCCTCAAACTGGGCGGTACTTTATCTTCGAGACATTGTCGAACAAACTCTTTATCTACGCCTGTGCCTCCTCGCGTAGAGCCGTCCAATTTATCTATTGTTGTCATCATTACATATGTTACACTGTAAAATAAGTTATACTTTTAAACTAATAAAACACCTTTGATCTTAAAGGTAGCTTTTGGCTACATCATTAGACACTCATTGGTAAGCACAATCTATTGTACTATTCAAAACTAATCAGCTCTAGGCTTCATCATCAGCTGAGCTCCAAGATACTTAATAAGAAATTATAGTAGGTACTGTCATTATAAAAACTCACGTTCATTTTAAACTAATAGATTTAATAAACTGGCCAAGTGCAAGTCGGACTCGCACTCGTAAGGGTAGGTCCGTAACACCGTTAAGTATTCCATAACTATGATTTTTCGCAACTAGAAAATTAACTTTGTCTTTCATAGTGTTTGTATGAAAAACAAAGTTATCTTTGCGGTCGCTATATCTCTAAAACTGCTGACTGTATCCCGTTCAAGCCAATTTTCGTTGTTATTTTTTTTTGAGATCTACAGCATATATATTTTTTACATTTTTCACTCCCATACTTTAAAAGTTAGAGGGAGGGGGGACACACATTTTACCACTTTAGACGCGCCTATATTTCAAATGATTGACTTTGAGAAAAAATGATTTTAGAAACCTCAATGTCATTTTTGAAGACCTATCCATAGACACCCCACCCCACACGTATAGGTTTGAAGAATTTTTTTTTTTTGTTTCAGTTCCATGTACGGGATGCCCCCCTTAAACTTTTATATTTTTTATTTTTGTATAAAAATCGGAAAGCGGTTCACAGAATACATCTACCTACCAAGTTTCAATTCTGTAGTCCTAACAGTTTCGGAATAAAATGGCTGTGACATACGGACGGACAGACATACGGACGGACAGACAGACAGACAGACAGACAGACATGACGAATCTATAAGGGTTCCGTTTTTTGCCATTCGGCTACGGAACCCTAAAAACGGGAATTTAATGTGACTTACGCGATGTCGATATAGCGAAACGTAAGTTGATCGCTATATATAGATAGATATTAAATCTATAAGGTACTGTCATCCAAACCAAACTACATATAAAATGTTATATCGATACGACAATTATAATTAAGTTACAATTTACTTCCAAGGTTTAATTGTTTTTTTTTTGTCAGAAGTGAAGCTACATTCCATTATAAAAACTCACGTTCATTTTAAACTTTTTTTTAATATCTTATAGGCTAGCGTGTTGACCACTACCTCACCTGTTGGTAAGTGTCGAAGATGGTAAGCACGTTAGGCCTAGAATGGGAACTTATAGATAATTTTACGTGACTTACGCGATGTCGATATAGCGATCTACACTTTTCAGTTTCCTGAAGATGGCCTCCGGATAAGGCCGAAACATATGTCGATCGCTATATCGGCATCGCGTAAGTCACGTTAAATTCCCGATCAAATCTTTAAGCATACATTATTGCATTGTAAATTATCCTATCTAATATTATAAATGCGAAAGTAACTCTGTTTGTCTGTCTGTCTGTGTCACTTACACGCCAAAACCACTGAACCGATTTCAATGAAATTTGGTACACAGATAGTCTAGAGCCTGAGAACGGACATAGGCTTCTTTTTAATGCGAAAAAAGGGTTGTTAGGGGTTGAAAGGGGGGATGAAAAGTTGTATAGAAGTATCGTCATTTTAGAAGCTAGAAGCTTGAAACTTATTTTGTAGGCTGTTATGTAATTTGATATAAATAAATATGACATTCAAAGTTTCTAAAAGTTTTACCTTCAAGGGTGTAAAATAACAATTGGGGATGAAAGTTTGTATGAAAATATGTAAGATTTATGTTAATGTTCTACTGAACCGAATTACATGGAATTTGGTACACATATACTCTAGAGCCTGAGTAAGGACTTAGGCTACTTTTTAATGCGAAAAGAGGGTTGTAAGGGGTTGAAAGGGGGGATGAAAAGTTGTATGGAAAACTATACTTCCATACAATTCCATAAAAATGACGATACTTCTATACAATTTGCGCGGCGTGGTACGGTGCGGTGTAGGTGGGATACGCATGTGTCTTATTTGTAAAATAATTAGCCTAAATATTTAAAAATGCTACCCAAAGACACTATTCCACGCGGACGAAGTCGCGGGCACAGCTAGTAACAAATATAACAATAGTTAATTGTTATGCAAGGTTGCATAGTTGGTTTTTAGCGTGAGTACTTGTATTGAAACCTGAGCAAGCGAAGGATTCTTGGATTGAACCACGAGCAAAGCGAGTGGTTCATATATATATATATATATATCAATCCTGAGCGTAGCGAGGGTTTCAAGAGTACGAGATGTAAAAACTTTGCTGCCGAGCGCAACTCACACATTTTCACCTCACTACATCGAGGAAAATGCTGAGTGCAGAAAAACAAAAACAAAAATGATTAAAAGTGAATTGAATAATAGAAGAAAATTGGGAGGTTTAGGCGGGAACGTCAAAATGTGTGTGCTTTCATTGTTTTTTTTTTTTCTAAAACTTGTGTTTTCCGCGAGTTAATGTGTAATAAATGGTGCCGGTGAATGTATATGAGTGTAGAGAAACAGTACAATATTGAAAGACATGCAATTTGCGTTAACACAAAAATTCCGCTGAAAATTTTCAGTAAAGTCCACACCTTCACCGAGGGTATGACTCGGACTGGACTATGACTTCAAATTGAGCTGAAATGTGACTTTGACTAAACTTTATGACTTGAATTCACAAAAACGTTAACAATTGTAATACTCGACACTGGCTCTATACACAAATCGTGAGGAGCCTTAATGCAACTAAAAAAATATGTAAATACTGAAAAGGTTTTTTTTTTCATGCTCTTATTGCTGTTGTCGTGCTGGCTTGTCTGGTTATACTAAAAATGAGGTTGGCGCACTGACATGAAATAAGTATTGATGCATTTTCAGTGGATTGGCAGTATAGAAAATTATTTACCCTTGTCTATTATAGAATGATATATATTTTTTTTCCTGTACCGCCCCCTTAGTAAAGTACCAAGGATAAAGACACCACGGAGTATCGATAATCGGTTAGAAATAAAATAAATCGTACTGAATATACACAGTACTTAATCGATTATTAAACAATATCATACATCATGCCACGCAACTATCGATTCTAAGTTCCATTAGAATTATCGATAATAGAACAAATTTATTAACGATTATACACTACCTCATCCATACAGCAAGCTGTCAAAAATATCATCCTTTACTAGACAAAGCAAAGGTTCCAATTTTAAAAACTCTTTCCACGCTAGCGCACAAAATGCACTTTTGCACGCAGATTTCGAAGGATAAACAGAACCTTTCCGCGGTCGTGAGGTGAAAAATTATTTATTACCCGACTGCGCGACGCAAAGGAGGGGTGATGTCTTTATCAGTCTATGTATGTATGTATGATTGTTCCTTTGTGGCACTAGATACCCAACGCGTGAGCCGATTTTGATACATGATATGTCGTTAGATTCGCCTTGCCAGCGCGAATGTCAACGAGAACTAAGAAATTTGAAAAATTCAAAATGGCGTATTTCGGACGTTATGTGGGGCTCAAACATTTATTTTTCTAATCAATCAATTTTCTAATCAATCAAAAAGGTGATAACCAATATATATTTGTTTTGTCTGAAAAATATTGTGCTCATACGTAAAATGAAAAAAATAATAATATATTTATGGACAATGTATGATTATGTGGAGATGTATGATATATAAATATCATCTGCAGTCAGGTTGGTTGTTTTTTAGTAAATGTCTTGTCTTTATATATCATACTTACTATTCTTTTATGCTCATATTCTTTGTATTCATCATCACTTTCAACGCATTTTGATTGCAGTTAAGTACAAAATCAATACTCTTTTTTATACTTCTTACTTGCACTGGTATTGGCATTGAAGTTTTTTTCAATGTCACCATACTCAAATCTGGGATAATTTTTTCGAAATCATTAAACATACCATTGATATTCTCGCCGAAATCTCGTAAATTAGCGGTTATGGTATTTATTTTAATTATATGTGGATCATCTTCTGAATCATAATTTTCATCTGTAGCACTATCATTATCACTGTCATCATTTATTACATCTTTGTTATCAATATCATCTAGTACGCTAGTAGTATCTTTATTATTGTATTGATATTCTTGCATTTTCATGATTTCGTTATTAAATAGTTCTTTTTCTTCATTACTTACATTTGCAACATCTGATACATATGTATCATTTTCTGTAATATCTTCTTTGATGTCTACATCCAGTTTATTTATATCATCACTATCATTTTTTACTTTATATAATGTACCTAAATCATCGCTGTTTATGCAGGCCATTTCAATGTACTCTATATCTAAATGGGCTTTACCTTGACCATTCTCTGTTTTACTTACAGAATCTTTATTGTCTTCATTATCAGTATTGTTCGGTTCATAGTCGGTGAAATATTCAAGGTCATGTTCCGTTTCGACCGACTGTTGTCTTTTTATGACATTGACTGTAGACGTGTGTAACTCAGGAGAGATGAACTAAAAAGAGTTATATCTCCTTTAAAACAAAGACTATTTCAGTATCTTTTAAATTTCTTAAACGTGTCTTTAACTCTTTTATATCTACGTAACGACTCATTTCGCGGAGTTAGAGTTAGAGTAAGCGGGATGTAACCATATAACACACCCAGCGTTAAAAAGGGACAGTCACGGAGTTAGAGTAAGCGAAATGTAAACATATAACAAACACTCCATGCGTTAAAAAGAGAGCGTAAAGGAGTTAGAGTAAGCGAGATGCATATAACTCTCTATGCGTTAAAAAGCGGAGTTAGAGGAGTTAGAGTAAGGGAGATCTAAACATATAACAATCTATGTGATAGAAAGGGAGCGTAGCGTCACGGAGTTATTAGGGATATAGAGATATAAAAGAGTTATATAGTTATAGTTATATCTTTTGTTCAAAAAGATACGTATCTATCTTTTCTCTTTAAGGATATGGTTTGAACATGGCTAATTGCTCGTTATATAATTTTTAGGGTTCCGAACCCAAAGGGTACCAACGGAACCCTATTACTGAGACTCCGCTGTCCGTCTGTCTGTCTGTCTGTCTGTCCGTCTGTCACCAGGCTGTATCTCATGAACCGTGATAGTTAGACGGCTGAAATTTTCACAGATGATGTATTTCTATTGCCGCTATAACAACAAATACTAAGAACAGAACAAAGTTAAAAATTAAAGAAAAGTTTTAAAAAGTTTTTTACGATAGCGCAGCGCCATCTAGCTAGCATCAAAGATGGCGCTATCGTCTTTACCTTAATCTGAATCTCGAAAGCTGCTCCAACGATTAAATAAAATTAAACGGATTTTGGGGGCGATAAATCGATCTAGCTAGGAGTCATTTTCAGAAAATGTTGTTTTATTCGTGTTTTCAATAATCAACTTTATTGATAATTAACTTAAAATATGACTCTTCCCGACATCTATTGGCGAGTAGTAGTACTGTGTCAGTAAAGCAGTTAGTTGCTCTCAATAAAAAAAAAAGTATTATTAATCGTCAATAGATGTCGGGAAGAGTCATATTTGTCTGTTTAAGTGGCAAAAAATACCGAGCAAAGCTCGGTCAACCAGATATTTAATAATATTAATTACTAGCAGCCCGCCCCGGCTTCGCACGGGCACGCACATTTATGCATACAAAATTTGCATCAGTTTGTTGCATCGAATATAAAATATTAACATATTTAACAATCATCGTCATATTTTAACCAATTTACACAAAAACCTTAACGAATTATGCACCTAAACCTTCCTCATAAACACTCTGGCTATTGGTGTAAACCGCATGATAATCCGTTCAGTAGCTATTGAGATTATTGCGAACAGACAGACAGAGGCAGTGATGGCCTTTGTTTTATAATACTTACGTAGTGATATTGGACGGCCCTTTGGCGTAAAGGATTCTGATTCTGACCCGACGGTCGTTGGTTCTAATCCTAGCTATATACCAATGAAAGTCTTATGTGCATTCATGAATCATGGGTTTTCGTACAGAGGTAGTGGGATCATTAAATCTACCAAAACTGGCCAAGTGCAAGTCGGACTCGCACTCTTAGGGTTTTATAACTTTAATTTTTCGCCACCAAAAAATTACCTTGTTGTTTCATTGTTTGTTTTAAGTTTTTATTGAGATCTACAGAATATATTTTTTCTAGATTTTTCACTCCGTTACTTTAAAAGTTAGAGAGGGGGGGGGGGGCACACAAATGTGACCTACGGACGGACAGACAGACAGACAGACATGACGAATCTATAAGGGTTCCGTTTTTTGCCATTCGGCTACGGAACCCTAAAAAGTAGCTTACCACCAAGGAGAACATCTGCCGCTGTAACCTTACGGCGTTCCCCGACACAAAAAGTAGGGGTATTATACGTTTAACGTGTGTATCTGTCTGCCTTTCTGTAGCATCTTAGCACCCAACCGGATGAATCGATTTTTATTTTATTGTTGATAGTTTTTTTTTGTTTGATAGATTAGATGTCTTCATCGAGTGTTCTTAGCTTTGACTCATGAAAATTCGTTTAATCGTTATAAAACTATGAGCTTTTTCTAGTTAATTGCGCTATGAAATCAACTTTCATAGGTCTGATCAATGCGAAAATCTTCTTCTTCAACGATATTGTAAGTAAGAACATGGAAGCATTGACCTGATGCTGGGACATCTCCTGGACTCTACAGAATACTCAAATCCTCACCAACTTACAGCTCAGATTTTAAAATGTCGTGTTTAGAGTCATTAGAATGCTTTTAATAAAAAGATTATACATAGATCAGTCGGGGTGGTTTAAAATATTATATTATTACTAGAAGTGTCCCGCGGCTTCGCCCGCGTTAAAACCTTCTTTTATTTACTTAAAACTTTTATTTTGTAAAAACGATTCTATCATTAAACACATCAAATAAGAATTAGCCAAATCGGTTCACCCGTTTTCATGTTATCGCGTGACTAAGGCAAATCGAGATTCATTATTATAAAACCCTAAAAACCTAAATTTATAGACTTTGTTACCTACCCCATTTCGAAAAATCCTACAACACGTACTTTATCCCATCTTGTTTCGCCATACAAACTTTGAATCCCCGTTCCGTATCAGGGAGGAATTTTTAGAAAATCCTTTCTGAGCGGATACCTACGTCATAATTACTATCTGCATTCTGAATTTCCAGCGCAATCCCAAACAATATTGATTTTTAGACTTTGTTACCCCAGTTTATCCTCTTAGGGTGGCATTTTGAAAAAGTCTGAAACTCGTATTTACTTATTTATTTACAGATGTACTTGTGTGAAATGTCGAATAAAACGACTATCCAAACTTTGAACCCCCGCTTCATCCCCTTAAAGAGTGTATTTTGAAAAATTATTTCTTAGCGGATACCTACTCGTAAGTCAAAATAACTATCTGCATGCCAAATTTCAGCGCAATCCGAAACAATATTGATTTCAGACTTTGTTACCCCACTTCACCCTCTTAGGGGGGGAATCTCAAAAAGACATGAAACACGTATTATTACTATTTTTTACTGGAGTACTTGTATGAAGTTACGAATAGAAAATACCATCTAATATTGTTTTTCCATACAAACTTTGAACACCCGCTTCATCCCCTTCAGGGGTGAATTTCGGAAAATCCTTTCTCAGAGGGAACTATCGTCGTAATAACTATCGGCATTTCAAATTCAGCGCAATCCGAAACAATATTGATTTCCACACTTTGTTACCCCATTTCACCCCAGGAGGGGGGGGGGGGGGGGGAATTTCTAATCCTTTTTCAAAGGTAACTAACGTTGTCATAATTATCTGCATGGCAAGTTTTAGCGCAATCCGAAAATAATTGATTTTCACACTTTGTTACCCCATTTCACCCTCTTAGGGGTGGAATTTCAAAAAAACATGAAACACGTATTTACTTATTTTTTTACTGGAGCACTTGTATGAAGTTGCGAATAGAAAAAACTATCTAATCTTGTTTTTCCATACAAACTTTGAACCCCCGTTTCATCCCCTCCAGGGGTGAATGTTGGAAAATCCTTTCTCAGAGGGAACTAACGTTGTAATAACTATCTGCATGCCAAATTTCAGCGCAATCCGAAACAATATTGATTTTCACACTTTGTTACCCCATTACAGCGTTCGTAAGAAACGTGATTTTTCGACCGTTTTTTTGTCGACTTAGGTTGCAAATTAGGTCTCCACGAATGTACCTTTGATTTAAACGGGATAATATATAGCCTATTTTCATTTCGAAAGTCCATTGTATATATTAGTATAAGAATTTTTTAAATCGGTCCAGTAGTTTTTGAGCCAAATCATTACAAACATACAAATGTTCTCTCTTTATAATATTAGTATAGACTACAATTACTATTACTACTATTACTATTACTACTTTATAATACTATTCTACCTTTGTGTTAACGTTTACTTAATTGGTGTTAGAAGTTCGTTAGAAATTCGATAGATGGCGTTCGGAACCCTCCGTGTGCGGGACAAAAGTCTGACTCGCACTTGGCCAGTTTTATTTTAAATCACCCCTTATCGATTGGATTAATAATTTTAATACAAACTATGTTAATATGTCTTTTAACATGAGAATATTATTTATATATGTGTGATGGAAGATATGGATGTAAAAGGAGTGGATGCGAGTGCGGATAGACCCAAACAGAAGATAATGAAATGTTGCAAAGACCCCATTTAATTGGAATAAGAGTGGGAAGATGATGATGATCCATTATATCTAGATTATTTTATGATTGCAATAATGCACATTCTATTGTTTTCAAATAATGTATATTTTAAAAAAAACTTACCACAGTATCTGCAGCAGGTTGTATATTTCCCATCTCAGTGCTCAGTACAGACTCATTGTTAAACTGAGACATTGGTACTAATATAGGCATAATCACTTTCCTCTTTGATTCCTCTGTCACTTCACCACTGTTGTGAACCTTACTACGCTTAACTTTAGGGTTTCTTTTCTGTATTATTACTGTATCTAGTTGGAGATCAATGTCCAGGCAAGGAGGGGTAGGCATTGATTCATTGTATGTAATGACGCTATTGAGAGTCCATTTATCTAACGAGCTTGGTAGAAGCGTAGACATGACATCTAGAGGAAGTTTGATCTGTAAGATACATACACAAAGTATTGACTTAACAAGTCCACACTTCAAACATTTACCAATGGAGATGTTAACTTTGTAATCCGCAAAAAAAAATGTCTGCCGATACTTACGGGGGGCGAGGTAAACACACATTGCACACACACAAACCACTCACTTTAACGATCCCGCACACTAGCTTGAAACACGCACACAGTTTTAAAAATACAGCGTAGTTACGCACGCTCATATGGCCAATAATGGCTACATGGCCAGCAGAGGGGTACGCCTTGCGTTGACATCTCCATCGGTAAATGCTCCAAGAGTACACAGGTGGTAAGAGCCTTATTTTAGTGTTCAGCCTGACTTTTGTCTAAAGGGGCCCATTCACTGTACGATCGATCTGTAAGATCCGTCTTTTCAGACCGATCGAAACGACGGATAGATAGAGTATGTCAAGATCGTTAACGATTTATTTCATCGAAGATGATATCGGAGATCGCGACAAAAAACCCACGCAATCATGACTTAATCAACAATGAATCAACAGTGTATGGCTCTTTGCGAGCAACAATTCGATTTGTCTCACTCTGATCGCCACTTTTAATAGCCATTTCTTAACCCAATTTTTTTTAGATTTTATTTTTTTATTTTGTAGCCGAATCAAAGTTAATGCCACGTAGGTAAGGAAAAGAAGTTCTTTTGCGTCTTTATCCTTCCGTTTCAAACAAGTAAAATATGATCGATCGTTACGACCAATCGTCTCGTGTATGAGTAGCATTATTGAAATGATCGATCATTACGATTTCCGTCAGATTGATCGAAACGACGAATCGTACCGTGAATGGGCCCCTTAATCCACGCACACATGTATGGTTAGTTACCAGTAGCATGCTACAAAGGTGCTTGGGTTAAGCTCATTAAAAACCTCCTTGAGAGGCAAACCTTACTACAGTATATATATGTATATATGTTACTCTTTGATATACTCACCATTGATTTGTGCCAATCTGTCAATAAATCTTGTCCTTTTCGGCATTTGTTTCTGAAATTGTAGAACCTCCTCAAGAGGTGCTCACACTCGAAACAGAATCGGCGATCTTGACAATTTATCTGAAGCATTGATTAAAATTTGCATATGAAACATGGGAATATAATAATATTATTCAAAATTCAGACTTAACATTTTACTCGACTGCGCAAGAAGGAGGGTTATGTTTTTCGAGTGTATGTATGTAGGTATATATATTTCATTGGCACGACCTAGAGCCTTAACGGCTTGTCGTATTTTTATGTGAATGGTGACAATAGATTCGTCTTAGTAGTGACACTAGGTACATTAAAATAAAAAAAAAAAACAAAATTGAGGATTTTTCAATCGTAATTTAAAAAAAAATTATGTTTTCAAAATAGATCGAGTGTGGTATCAAAATAAAGAATTTTTAACGGTGATTACAAATGTATACACAAAACTCATCAATTCACACTAATAATATAATAATATTTATCTACCTATTATGGTTTGGGAGATACAGCCCTGTGAAAGGTGGCAGACGAACGGACAGACAGCGAAGTCTCAGTAATAGGGCTCAGCTGTTAGTTGTGTTAAATTACTTTTGTGTTATTTATTACTTTGTGTTAAATTAGAATTAAAAGGAGGGACCTCCTATTATTCTTAAATTGTGTTTCTTTTTTGTGTCTTATAGGCTAGCGTTTGACCACTATCTCACCTGTTGGTAAGTGATGATGCGGTCGAAGATGGTAAACATGCTAGGCCTAGAATGGGAACTCGCTCTCAAGGATAGCTCCTGGAACACATTAGATGTTTGTTGATTAGATGATTTATTTTCTAACTTGAGGGTGGTAGCTGGCCATGCAGACACTAGATAGTGTCCTACTACCATGCGGGGGTTGTTGGTTTTTAACGATGTTTTTCCTTCACTGAAGGGCCACTAGGAAAAGCACACATAAATTTTTCAATAGAAAAATACATTGGTGCACGGCGGGGTTTGAACTCGATACCTCTGGCATCAAAGCTGACTGTTCTCCCGATTACGCCACCGGGCCCTCAATATTTAGTTTTTATTATTCGTTGTTATCGATCTCGATCTTATAAACCGTAAAAGACTTAAAATTTGCTCTTACTTAGCAGCCATAGTAATTAATATACACCCTATAAGCAAATTTGAAAGTCTTTATCTATAACAGTTTATAAGATCGAACAAAAAAACACCTAAAAAATTATATTTTAGGGTTCCCAACCCAAAGGGTACAAACAGAACAATATTACTGAGACTTTGCTGTCCCCATACACAACATAATTTATCAGCAAATTTTTTGTTCAATCAGAACTCTACGTGTGTGAATCCGAATCGTACTTGGCCAGTATATTTTAAACCATTTCGGGAAGCTCCAGCCTAATACTGAAACTATGTTTGACAAAACTGCACTTATTGATGCAACTACAAATCTTTTGGAGGATTTTTCGATCTATTATTTCTCATAACTTAAGGGTTACCCCGGCTATATATATTCTTTGCAAGAAACTTTTTATAAAATCTTTAAAACAATTCCTAGATCGCAGATACCACGTTTCAGAGTACCTTTATTATAGATATGGCGATTCTGCGTTAAGCCTCATTTTGAGCTATGCAGACTTTTTACACATTTTGGCAAAAGTAAAAATAAGTAAAAAAAAGTTTGGCCAAACTTGGAGGAGCAGTTGGCAGATGTAGTCACTAGGTGAACATTTTTTACAGTTTGATATTTTTAAACTGTGTTGAATAGATGTTTTTTCTATTCTAGTGAAACTAAAATAATCATTATTACTTAATTAAAAAACATACAAATGTAATAAACCATGTTGTTAATCATACTTCGGATTCCCACAGCTCTTCACGATACCTTGAGTTAATTAAATTGATTATCTATTGGCATCTTGGGAGAGGCCTACGTCCAGCAGTGGACTGACACCGGCTGATGATGGTGATTTATTACGACTTAGCAGGGTTGATTTCATCATGATGAGAGGGCAGAGTTTCAACGGTAGCTCGGAGTTTCTCATTTGGTATAACCGGCTTATTGCTTATATTCAACGAGTTCCTCCACCGGTGAAATTGGACCTAGGATTCAGTATCGTATCTCTTATTCTCTTTTCGATAGACCGATTAATCAATCAGTCAAATCATTTATTTGCAAGAATACTTGTAAACAAGATCATTTATATATATATATATATATATATATATATATTTTTTATTCAACTCTTATTTGCTTAGACAGTATATAGAAGGAAAACAGTTATATGGAAGGTATGTAGCAACGGGAGCCTGGAATCTCCGAGAATACGGGAGACCTTCCAAGGCCTCCAAACACACTTACGGGCATAGCATAGATCAACTTTTGTATACTGGGAACTTACAGGAAATCCAACAAGCTCTGCATGAAATAATAAAAGACGTATTTCGACATATTCGAGCTTTCTATCCGTTCGCAGGCATACTTGACACACAAACACGTCTCCGGACATTTTTAAGACAATTTAAAAATTACTTATATGTTCCATTCCAAACCAAATTTACCAAATAAATAGTAAATATAGAATAACTATACTCCTACCTCCTACCGGACCGGATAGTAAATATCACAGAACACTATTACTCACGGGGAGGGTAAATATGTATCCAATTCAATTCACAGATTACTATATGTGTCAGAAAATCCAATTCGTTTTCGTAAAATGAGTACAGTGCCACAAGTATAACTTGGCGGTGGTGGTTTTTGGAACTAATTCTTTTATTTGAAACCTAGGATGATGGATTACAATGGATGGAGCCATGTCAGCCATGTGACGTTGTCACATCGACTTTCATTCTATCAACACATTGTCCTACCCTTTCTATTACAGGGATCGCCAGATAAGAGTAAACGAGAAAGCTAATATCAAATTGACAACCTCGCGCATGGGTGAGCGTGTCCATTTTTGACCGGCTGGCAGGCCATAATATAGCGACGCATCATACTTATAAATTAAAAATTTAATAGAAACATAGCTTTAAAGACTGAAACCCTGTTACATGGTTAAATTATGTCGTGTTGTGCTGCGTTTTATCCATCAAGAACAACTAAAGGAGGCGTAAACGATCCAGAATTATCATTTCACACGTAAGTGTTTGTGGGCATTTATTCACATATATAACACCTTTTTACATCAAAATATTTATTTTGCTTACATTATATACATCTTTTTCGTCATATAACTACCGAGGTGGTAAATGGTTATCATTTTAAAGCTTTAATTTATGTAAATAACAAACATTATTTTACGCCACCCGGCTAGTGATGTACGAGAACCCTCCAAAACTTTGTCGATAAATATAGTTGATACCCTTATAAAAAGGAATATATAAATTACTTTAAGTGTAATATTATAATATTACATTATATAAATATATAAATCGTTTATATACATTTTACACTTATGCTATACATATAAAAAAAATTGAAGTGTCTGTTTGTAATTCCAGATTAACAGCTTTTCACTAAATGCATATGAAAGAATATACGGTACTTACATAAAAAACAAAATTTTAAATTTTGTCTGTCTGTCTGTTTGTTCCGGTTTATCTCTGAAATGACTGGACCAATTTAACGGGACTTTCACTAGTAAAATGCTGATGTTAAAATATTAACTACCAAGTAACTTGGCTACTTTTATTTTAGAAAAAAATAAAGTTCCTCGAAATCAAAATTGAAGCTAATGAAATAGGGAACAATATCTGATTCAAATAGGGAAGGTTAATGTGCAAATTAAGCAGTGTTTTCTACCGCGCACAGCCCACGCGCATGTTGCCGCTGTCATTAAACGTGGACAAAGCCGCGGGACCCAGCTAGTTGATTTATAATATGAAGATTTTTTTAAAGGATGGAACGGTTAGCTTAGGGCCTTGATTAGAACGAAATTTGAACATTTTTAACCGACTTCACAATAAAAAGATGAGGTTCTCAGTTCGCCTTTTTTATGTTTGTTATCTCATAACTCCGCAAGTTCTTAACCGGATTGGAAATATTTTTTTTCGATAGATTATTCTGCCCGTTTGGTCCCATTGTACATTTTCTGAAATCTGATAAGTATCTCCAGAGATATGGACATAAACACCTCCAACTTTATACTGAAAATGGATAGCGTGGCATTTGAAGTTGGTTTTTTCGTTTTGTGAACGATCTTAAAATATTATAAAAAGTGATTTAATCTATTATTACTTATGATAATGCCATTATATATATTTTTATGAAAAATGTGTCACAGTTTATTTATTTATTCATTTATTTGCAAAAACAATGTACAATAGTTATAACTTAGTCTAAAACTAATCTAATTATGACTACTGAGCGTTTACCACATTAATATATCATATCATTTTGTTGTAGGTTTCCAAAATGTCCGAAAATCCAATCAAGTGGATAAAGGCAGTAAGGCGTGAAAATTAGGATCCAACTAAACACTTCAAACTTTGTTCTAAACATTTTGAAAAATCAATTTTGTACCTACTAGATTATCAATCAAGCTGGAACTGACACCGAGGAAACGGAAAAGAATAGAAGCTAGTGGAGTCAAGATAGAAAGTCTTCCTATAAGTCTTCCTCTGCGAGCAATGAAGGATGATGAAACGGTTTTGAAAGTGTTTTAATCGAAAGTGTTATAAGCTCTAATACATAAAAATCTGTTTAGCCGTTGTAAAAGTATGAGCATTTTTCTAGTTGATGACGCTATGAAATCAACTTTCATAGTGATTAATTCGAAATTCGGTATCCTTTTCTTCAACGACAAAGGACACTGAAGCATTGACATGATGCTGGGACATCTTCTGGAATCTGCTGAATTCTCAACTCCTCGCCAACTTACAGCTGAGATGTCGTATTCAGACTCATTGGAATATTTTTAATTTTCATTATAGATTATACATAGATCAGTCGGGGTGATTTCAAATTTTGAGTATTGGAGAGTGGAGATCGCGAAACGGCAAACGTAGCGTAGGACGTCCTGTGACCAGGTGGAGCGACGGCATACGCAATGCGGTGGGCAGTGATTGGAAAAGAAGATCTGAAAATCGGGCTCAGTGGCGCATCTTGGGAGAGGCCTACAGTCCAGCAGTGGACTGACACTGGCTGATGATGATGACGATACAATAGATCATACTATATTGACATCAAATTACTTTATATCGTTAGCATTTACAAAAGAGATGTGCTAATTTTTCTGTAGTGGTAGAACTTCTGCTAGTCCGCCTGGACCGGTACCACCACTTTGCCAATTAATTTTCATAGGAATGTTTTTCGGTTGAAATGGCAAGGTGTCCAGTGAAATTACAGGGCATGTGAAACTTAACATCTTTATGTCTCAAGGTAACAGGCGCAGTGGAGTGACGTGCAAAATTCTGGACTGCCAGAATTTTCCTGTATCGCTGTATCTGTAATAGGTAGACGTCATCGCTTACCATCAAGTGAGAGTCGTGCTTGTCCTGTTACCTTTTACAATAAAAAAGCTGATTAATGTTTACAAAGTAAGTATGGCCTAATTTGTGGTTTCACTGCATTTTTTTTATTATTTGCGATGCGCGTAGTTTTATACGATAATTTATCTAATACTATAAGAATCTTTGTCCTGACATACTGACTGACTGACAGACAACGCACAGCCTAAACCGCTGGTCGTAGAGACTTGAAATTTAAAGAGTATATTTGTCTTAGTACGCAAGGGTGTACTCAGAAAGGATTTTTCAAAATTCACCCCGTTAGGGGGTGAATTGGAGGTTCAAAGTTTGTATGAATAAACAAGATTAGATAGTCTTTTCTATTCGAAACTTCATACAAGTGCTTCAGTAAAAAAATAAGTAAAAACGTGTTTCAAGCTTTTTCAAAATTCCACCCCTAAAAGAGTGAAATGAGGTAACAAAGTCTGAAAACCAATATTGTTTCGGGTTGCGCTGAAATTTGGCATGCAGATAGTTGTTTTAACATAAGTATCCGTGAAGAAAAGATTTTTCAAAATTCACTCTTTAAGGGGATGAAACGGGGGTTCAAAGTTTGGATAGTCATTTTATTCGACATTTCACACAAACCGTACTTCTGTAAATAAATAAGTAAATACGAGTTTCAGGCTTTTTCAAAATGCCACCCTAAGAGGGTGCAGTAGGGTAACAAAGTCTGAAAATCAATACTGTTTTGGATTGCGCTGAAATTTAAAATGCAGATAGTTGATATGACGTAGGTTGCCGCTGAGAAAGCATTTTCTAAAAATTCCCCGTAGATATTACTTATTATTTATAATTATATATATAAAAACTTATAGATTTACGTAAGTACTTCTATAAATAAATAAGTAAATACGTGTTGCAAGATTTTTGCAAGGGGTTGGTAAAAAAGTCTGACAGTCAATATGGTTTTTTGGGTTTTATAAATATGAATCCCTATTTCCCTTAGTCACGCAATAACTTGAAAACCGGTGAACCGATTTGGCTTTTACTTCTTTGATGTCTTTTATGATAGAAAGGTTTCAGAAAATAAAAGTTTTAAGTAAATAAAAGAAGTCTTTAACGTGACCGAAGCCGCGGGGCTCTTCTAGTATTTTCATATAAATTATATACTGTAAAGGACAATTTTAATCTATGATATTGGGCTAAGATAATTAGCGTAATTATTCAAATAAGGATTAATACTGTATAGAAGAAAATAGCCTTGAAAGTTCTGTAACATTTTTTTATTAAAAAATAAAGATTAAAATAGTTACTGTGAGTCTGTGTGATAGACATATGTTATCGCGGACTTTTTTGTAGGTCTTATTATGTTGTACCACTCTTCGATACATACTTTCTTACATCTTTTTCAGATTAATAATCTTTCGTAAAAAACGTGTTTTCTCGACCGTTTTATTGGCGACTTAAGTTCCAAAATAGGTCTTCACGAATATACCTATCTTTTAAACAGGATAATATAATAGCCTATGTTCATTCTAAAAGACCATATATAGATTTATATATGAGAGAAAAAAATAATAGTCCTGTAGTCCAGTAGTTTTTTAGCTAACTCAATACAAACATACATGTTACCTCTTCATAATATTAGTATAGAAGTATATATAGATTTGTAGCTCAAATTTGTAATATTTAATTGACGTATTGAAAAGGCAAAAACATTTAAGATTTGTGTTTAAGACAAGCTAAGAAATCTATACCGCCAGATTTAAGGTTGCCTAATTACAGTTAAGTACTGTAGCATTTTTTATCAATAACTAATTTCCATAAGTTCAATAAAGTAACTACGTATTTTATCACATAAATTGTTTTCTTTTTACATAAGTTTTAGTTTTCTACATTTTTCACCTTTTTATCGATATGTTCTACACTAGTGATCACTTCCCTACTCAGGCACACTCTAGCAGTTCTAGACACTAACACAAACAGAAAATGGACATGCTGCCAAAGTTTTGACGCCATCCATTATAATCCATCATCCTAGTTTGAAACTGTGAGTTTGACGTTTGAGAGATTTATTTGAAACTGTGAGTTTGACGTTTAAGAGATTACCGCGACATTATTGTTGATAAATCTGCTACATTAAAATAGTTAAATAATGCCAAAGGTAATATTAAAAGTGGTAAAAAAAAACTGAGAAACTGTTATCAACTAGGATGATGGGTTATCAAAGTACAAAGTAAAAGCACAGTGGCGCACAGCCGCGCCAAGTTATACTTGTCGGACTGTACAAATCCACACTCCACCACAGACTAAGTAAAGAAGAGTAAAGATCACAGATTACTATATGATTCAGAGAGTAGAGATTACTAAAGATCACAGGTACAAACACAGCTACCCGTGGATGGAATATTAAGCGGATGTGGAATTTAAATAACAATAATAATATAAGCAGGATACAATCACTGGTATGAGAGAGCGAGATGAACAAAAATTTTTTATCCTTTACCTGCGTATGCGATTAAACTGGCTTCAGCAATGTATAAAGCCAGTTTCTAGTGCACCTTTGGGAACTCCGGGAAAACTCCCGGGAAATCTCAATTACTTTTATGTGTGCCAACCCTATCTACTGTTACTTAAATACTGAGACAGGAATGGGATGTCACTTGCAGTTCCGGCGTTTTACGACTGAGGCGTAAGAGCCGGGGAAGAACAGAGAGGGGTCCTCTTCTAGATTAATAAGAGAGGTCTAGGTACTTAGCTTTGTTTCGACGGTCCAAGGAAGATATTATTCCGACGCGACCGTCAGGTGCTCTAGGATTTGTATGTGACAAATTTTTGTAATAATTAATCCATCTTGTTTGTTTTCATAATTTATTTCTGTATATTCACAAGAATTTTGGTGAAAGAAATTGGTGAATCAGTGCTCACATGGACGGTTTACTTAACAACACGGTCTCATGTGATTTTTAATCCTTTAATAGGAAAATAATATTGGTTATTTTATCAACCAAACATTGCAAGAGAAAAATATATTAACTTGTCAAAAATAACATGTAAAAACCCTGGCAACCAATTCTACCATCGACATATGAAAACATTCAAATATCGGATGAGAAAATTAAGCTGTCAACAAAGAGTTCGAACATCATAAAATAAGGCGAGGTCGCCACATCACCCCCCCACGAAGACGAACATCCCCACCAAAAAGGGAGGCCGCCCGTAATCGGAAGGATGAACAAAATTGTCCCATAGTCATTCAGAATCAAACAAATCTGAGATACCATAGAGGAAATTGAAATTCGGGTCAGGTCAACCAAATTATACAAAATAACAATTTACATTAACTAAAACTCAAATTATCTCGGGACTAAGGATTCACAGATCCAAAACATCCCTAAATTTGACTCGACGTCCAGAACGCGTCGAAACGACAGGATCCAAGGCTGGTGGAGGAGACTCCTTCGAGGCAGGCAATGGAATTAAATTTCCGACCGGAGGAACAGGCACCGTGAGAGGTACGTCCAATGGGTTGCTGCCTGGTTGCACTGAGGTCGATACATGATCATCCTCAGCCTCGAGATGTGCTGGTTTAACTCTGTCCACGCTTACCTCCTGCCTTTTTCCCCCCACATCAATCGTGACGGTTTTTGCCCCTCTACTGAGGACCTTATATGGTCCAGTATAGGGTGGCTGAAGAGAACGTCGGACCGTATCGTCACGTAAAAACACGTGCGTAGTGGTCTCCTTCAGTTTTTACTTTTAAAGAAAGTAAAAACTGAAGGAGACGAATGCCGAGACGCAGGAATTGGTCGAAGATCTGCCACAACCTTACGTAGCTGTGCCAAAAAATCATGCGCACTACTATCACTGGTTGGCAAGGATGGTACCACGAAATCCCCTGGAAGTCTCAAAGGCTCTCCATATAATAACTCGGCAGCAGAACATTTCAAGTCTTCCTTGAGTGCTGTTCTAATACCTAGCAGAACCAGCGGTAAGGCTTTACTCCATGTCTCTGCATGGCACATTAAAGCAGCCTTAAGCTGTCTGTGTAAACGTTCTACCATCCCATTAGCTTGTGGATGATAACTTGTTGTCCTAATTCGCTTAGTTGCGCAAAACTGTAACAACTCATTAAACAAGGTAGACTCAAACTGTCTGCCTTGGTCAGTAGTGACAACGAGTGGTACACCAAATCGCGAAATCCACCCGTTGACAAAGGTATTTGCTACCTCTTCAGCAGTGATACATGACATCGGCCATGCCTCTGCTCACCTCGTAAATTTATCGGTTGCGGTGAGGCAGTACGTAAAACCGTTTGAATGCGGCATCGGTCCGATTATGTCTAAATGTACCTGCTGAAAACGAGAACTTGTGCTGGCAAAATTGCCTAACGGAGATGAAGCATGCCTGGTAATTTTGCTACGCTGGCATGAGACACAACAACGTGCCCAAGACATACAATATTTCCTAAGTAACGGCCAGATGTAACGATCTGCGACCAGGCGTGCGCTTGTGCGCGCGCTAGGGTGGCCGAGATTGTGCAATCTGAGAAATACAGGCCGTCGAAAGGATGCGGGTAAATACGGTCTCGGTTTCCCCGTTGATACATCGCATGTTACAGAAATATCCGTTCCTGGAATAGGAACAGATTCTAATTTCAAAGAAGAATCTGCTCGCAACGTAACAAGTTCCTCGTCCACCTTCTGAGCTTCAGCCAGAGCAGCGTAGTCGTCTGTAAGAGAAATTGCCTCTATGCGCGACATCGCATCTGCCACTACATTGTCGTCGCCTTTAACGTACACGAAATCAGTGGTAAATTGGCTAATGAAACTCAACTGGTTTAATTAAACCGGTGGTAACTTTTCTCTTCGCTGTTTAAACGCGAAAATTAGAGGTTTGTGATCCGTAAATATGGTCACATGTTGCGCTTCCAAGAAATGTCTGAAATGCTGAACACTCTCGTAAACAGCTAGAAGTTTCCTATAATAAGCGGGCCACTCCTTCTGCTTTTCTGTTAATTTTTTACTGAAAAAGGCTAAGGGATGCCAACTCTCATTCTCGCTCTTACGTTGTTGTAAACACGAGCCTACATGAGTACCTGACGCGTCGGTAAATAAACCTAACTGCGCGTTACTATCAGGGTGCTCATAACCATAACCCATTGGCTCTCACCCGCTGTCATGTATAACCCAATCAAGTTACGTTGCTCATTTTATCTTATAGCTGGCATATGTATCACGTGTTCATCGTTTTAGTCGGGTTATATCTATATAGCTATTTCATTCGCATACGCTAATGTTCTCTACATATAAATACTTTCTATATGGAGCTACCTATCACTCCACAGAACTCAACTGACTAGATTACTATACGGGTACAGTGCCACAAGTATAACTTGGCGGTGGTGGTTTTTGGAACTAATTATTTTAATTGAAACTGTGAGTTTGACGTTTGAGAGATTACCGCGACATTATTGTTGATAAATCTGCTACATTAAAATAGTTCAATAATGCCAAAAGTAATTAAAAGTGGTTTAAGAGAAACTGTTATCAAAGTACAAAGTAAAAGCACAGTGGCGCACAGGCACGCCAAGTTATACTTGCCGGACTGTATGTATTGTATTGTAAAATCACAGATTACTATAACTACACGTTGCCGTATATAAGGGGCATTACCCAGAATGAATCAGGGTCCCTACCTCCATAATCAGGGAGATGTAATAAGAGTAAGGCAGTAAGGCTCCCTAATTAGGAAGCAAAAGTGCACCCGGTCCGAAGTGCGCTTGCCACCATGCTGTGTAATAATCTTAGAAGAGTATTACACCACACTGATTCAGGATCCTTAATAAAGGATGGGCGTGACTCATAATTAGAGATGTTTATTATTATACTACACTGATTTTACTGCTCAGTGAGAGAGCGATTCTCAGAGTGGCTGGACGTCATGCCACCTTTACTAACTAAACAAAAATAAGTCGCTATTACTATGGCTGTCCTAGCGATAGCAATAGGGTATATTACTCTAGATCAGAAAAAATCTAAAAATATATAATTGAGATATCTTAGGCAAAAATCAGTCGGAAAACTTCAGTTTTCTATACTAATATTATAAAGAGAGAACATTTGTATTTTTGTATGTTTTTAATGATTTGGCTCAAAAACTACTAAACCGATTTAAAACATTCTTTCACTAATACATAGAATAGACTTTCGGAATGAAAAAAGGCTATATATTATTCCGTTTAAATTAAAGGTACATTCGTGGAGACCTAATTTGCAAACTAAGTCGGCAAAAAAACGGTCGAATAACACGTTTCTTACGAACGCTGCTTAATTGAAAATTGATAGAAGAATATTTTCTTTGCAAGAGTTGTACAACTTAATAAGACCTACAAAAAAATCCGCGACAGCATATGTCTATCTCTTAAGGTTGACTCACAGTAACCATTTTAATCTTAAAATTTTTGTTAAAAAATATAACATAACTTCAAAGGCTATTTTCAAGCATATAGTATTAATCCTTATCCAAATAATTTATTAATTAGCTTGGCCACATATTATAGATTAAAATTATCCTTTACAGTATATAATTCAAAAGAAAACTCTAGAAGATATCACGAATTTCACATACACGCATCGCAAAATTGATTAAATATTTGCAGTGAAACCACAGATTACGTCATAGTTACTTAGAAAATATTATTATAAGCCTAGCTATGCTGTAGATCCCCACCGATCACAATCAATTTAAAGTCAATATAGTATAATAATATGATCTATTGTATTATGTTTCTTTGAAGTGTCTCACACTTTATATTTTTGTAAATTGTTAAACACAATCCAAAATTTCATCGTACCGACGGGACTCAAACCCGCACCCCCCTGATTACTCGTGAAATTTTGGATTGTGTTAAACAATTTAAAAAATATAAAGTGTGAGACACTTCAAAGAAACATAATATTTGATTACGCAGTGCAACATCTCTCGTCGGATTTGAAAACTGTAATGATTTCTTCCGAATGATTAACTTACGTAATAAGTAGTCATAGATGGCGCCACCAATGCATAATTGGGTTAAAAAATGCAATCGAATGATCTATTGTATAAAATAATATTCATCTATTTATATACATATATATTATATAATATTTTAAACCACCCTGAATGATCTATGTATAATCTTTTCATTAAAAGCGTTCCAATGACTCTAAACACGACATTTAAAATCTGAGCTGTAAGTTGGTGAGGATTTGAGTATTCTGTAGAGTCCAGGAGATGTCCCAGCATCAGGTCAATGCTTCCATGTTCTTACAATATCGTTGAAGAAGAAGATTTTCGAATTGATCAAACCTATGAAAGTTGATTTCATAGCGCAATTAACTAGAAAAAAGCTCATAGTTTTATAACGACTGAAGGAATTTTCATGAATCAAAGCTAAGAAAACTCTCGGTGAAGACATCTATCAAACAAAAAAAAACTATCAATAATAACAACAAAATCGGTTTATCCGGTTAGGTGCTAAGATGCTACAGACAGACACACAGATACACAAGTTAAACGTATATTACCCCTACGTTTTGCGTCGGGGAACGCCGTAAGGTTACGGCGGCAGATGTTCTCCTTGGTAGTAAGCTACTTTTTGGTAGATTTAATGATCCCACTACCACTGTACGAAAACTCATGATTCATAAATGCACATAAAACTTTCATTGGTGTGTATATAGCTAGGATTAGAACCAACGACCGTCGGGTCTGAATCAGGGTAACTATCCTTTACGCCAAAGGGCCGTCCAATATCACTACATAAGTATTATAAAACAAAGGCCATCACTGCGTCTGTTTGTCTGTTCGCAATAATCTCAATAGCTACTGAACGGATTATCATGCGGTTTTCACCAATAGCCAGAGTGTTTATGAGGAAGGTTTAGGTGCATATTTCGTTAAGGTTTTGTGTAAATTGCATGAATGTGACGATGATTGTTAAATATGTTCATATTTTATATTCGAAGAAACAAACTGATGCAAATTTTGTAGGCATATATGTTCTACCCGTGCAAAGCCGGGGTGGGCTGCTAGTAGTTCATAAAATAGCAAACTAAATTTTAAAATTCAATTTGAAGGTTTCAGGTGTTTAAATTGTGTATCATATCACCATTAAATAGTACAGTGCAACAAGTATAACTTGGCGGTGGTGGTTTTTGCAACTAATTCCGAGACATTAATTAATTATATTATTAATTGAGAGATTACCGCGACATTATTGTTGATAAATCTGCTACATTAAAATAGTTCAATAATGCCAAAAGTAATTAAAAGTGGTTTAAGAGAAACTGTTATCAAAGTACAAAGTAAAAGCACAGTGGCGCACAGCCGCGCCAAGTTATACTTGCCGGACTGTACTCTGTGCTGTGAATCTGTCAGACCGTATGTCAGAACTGTCAGACTTTTAGTCAGTGTCACTGGAGCTGGAGTTGTCCTGGAGTTGTGCTGCGTTCACGACCCACACTTGTAGTGCACCCAAACGCTCTAACCCCGTTCACGACCTCAGGAGCGTCGCACTCGGTTGTAGCAACTGTGTCGTTCACGACCTCGGTTGTTTCACTCCGGTTGCAACTTTTTAACCATCAACGAAGCCCCGGGCTTCGTAAGAAGGTTTCCGGAGAAGGTTTTTTGGTTGTTTTGCAACTCGCTCGAAGGTTCGGAATGACCACTGGTGTTTTTCACTCAAAATGTGACTTTGACATTTTGCGCAGAATTTCGAGGTTATGATCATTTATTTTTCTTTTTCTGAATATTTTCCGTTTATTTTTAGGGTTCCGTAGTCCTGACAAGGAACCCTTATAGTTCCGTCATGTCCGTCTGTCTGTCTGTCCGAGGGTTTGCTAAGAGACCGTTAATGCTAGTAATTAGGGTAGCTCTTCTACATGAGAAGTGGGGATGAATTTTTTTTCGTCGTCTACCCCATCGTGTGGGCTATCGTTGAAAAGATCTTTTAAAATGGAGCAACCCTTAAGTCGGGTTGCTAATACTTTTTTTCGATTGAATGCTCCATTTACGAAATATTAAACTTTAAAGGAAACCTATAGCGGTTAAGATAACTTTATTAGTTTAGTAGTAATTGTCATTGAACTTGGGTGTTGGATAAATTTATACCAAATACAAAATCCTGAGAATAAATACTTTTTAGTGACAAAGACGAAGTTCCTAGTTGCTTGTTTATAACGGGTAAATACTTGCATTGAATAACGGGCTACTACGGAACCCTACACTTCGCGTGGCCCAACACGCACTTGGCCGGTTTTTATTAGGATTAATGTCTCGTCATGTCACGTCTTGGCCTCGACAATTCAAATTTCTTCCGATTCCCTTAATCAGTAACAAGAAGAAGAAAGCAACAAGAAGCTTTTCCCGCCAAATTTACTGTCACAAGCGTCAGAGTGTTCTTTATCCATCGAATTTGATGGTTAAAGCTGTGTCGAACCGTATGTATTCGTTACTAAAGTAACGAATACACTGCCTGACTCGAAGTACCGAATCGGTACTCTCGAATATGTTTCGTTACTCGCATCATTCGCATGTGTCGGTATTCGGAACAAAACGAGACAAAATGTACGACATACGTACGTACGTACGATCTCCGTCTCTGTCTAACAGCTTATGAATGACAGAGCGGCAATTGTTTTGCAACATGTTTTCTGTGCAGTGAAAATATACGGTAACACTGCGTCTGTAATTTTTATTCTCTATCTGCACGACAGGATAAGTTTAGTTAGTAAAACACATTTTTATTTAACATAAAAACATACATACTCTATTATTTTCGTACTATAACCCATAACTAAATATACAAGTACATTTAACGAACTTATTAGTAACTTGCCAGAATGATACTGACACATACAATTATATACGACAGCCGATTGTAACGAAAGTAACGAGTAACGATACGAAAGCAACGAGTTCGATGTTTTATAGTAACGAATTCATACGGGTATACATTTATTCGTTACTTTCACAGCTCTATTGATGGTTAATAAGTTGCAACCGGAGTGAAACAACCGAGGTCGTGGACGACACAGTTGCTTAATTTTTTTACAGATTAAGGGGATCGGAAGAAATTGGCATTGTCGAGACCAAGACGTGACATGACGAGACATTAATCGTAAAAACAAACGGAAAATATTCAGAACAAGAAAAATAAATGTACATAACCTCGAAATTCGAGTCTGCGCAAAATGTCAAAGTCACAATCTGAGTGAAAAACACCCGTGGTCGTTCCGGACCTTCGAGCGAGTTGCAAAACAAAACAACCAAAAATCCTTCTCACAGATTACTATATGTGTCAGAGAATCCTTCTCCGGAGGACGTGAACGCAGCCTGGTGTATGTATGGGTACTCGAGTAGTGTTGTCTATATTATTTTTTTGTTTTGTTTATTTATAATAAAGCCTTTATTTACCGAAAATATTACATAAAGTTAAAACATTTTTACTGATTATTTAGAAAGAAACATATATAATATACGTATATATATACATATACACATATATATATATATATATAAAACTGGATATTTACACTTATTTCACAGAATGTCTCTTTTTTCGGTGTGCCTTACGGCAAAGGCCTCCTCCAACTCTTTCCACTGTTTCCTGTCTGCCGCCACTCTTATCCAATGGGGTCCTAATGTCGTTTTTATTTCGTCCTCCCATCTTCTTGCTTTGCGACCTTGGCTCCTAGTGCCATCTCTTGGGTACCAAACTGTCACCTGTTTGCTCCATTTTTCCTTTTTGCAGCGGAGCATATGTCCAGTCCACCTCCATTTAAGTTGATCAATGCGTGACAGGATGTCTGTCAATTTTGTTTTGCGCCTGATGTCTATACTTCTAACTTTGTCCATTAGTTTCAAACCTAGCATACTCCTTTCCATACCTCTCTGACATCTTGCTAGTTTGTCCCTATGGCGTTGCGTCAAAGCCCAGGTTTCACAGCCATATGTGATGCAGGGTAGGATACAAGTATCAAAAGTCTTCTTCATGCTCAAGTCCTTGCTTTTCATGATTTCTTTCAAGGCCCAATATTTTTTCCATCCAGTCGCAATTCTTTTATCTACTTCTTTGGACATTTGGTCGTTTGGCGATATTATCTGGCCTAGATACACATATTCATCTACATATTCATGTATCTGTCCGTTGATGGTTATGTCTATATGTATTGAATTTGTCATCATTTTAGTCTTGCTGAAGTTCATTTCTAGACCTACTTCTCTGCTTCTGTCTGCTAGAGGTTTTATCATGGATTTCAGAAGTAATGGGTCCTCTTCCAATAGAACTAAGTCATCTGCAAATCTAAGATGACTCAAACGCGATCCATTTATGTTAAGCCCCAGATGCTCCCAGTCAAATCTTCTGAAAATTTGTTCCAACACTGCTGTAAACAGCTTTGGTGAGAGAGGGTCGCCTTGCCAGACGCCCTTTTCGATTGGGAAGGCATCTCCAATGGATTCTAGCCTGATGCTAGCTTTACTGTCACTATAAATATTTTTGATGATGTTTATGTAAGCGTTTTGAATCCCTTTCTCTTTTAGGCTTTGCCATACAACTTCATGTTTGAGGCTATCGAAAGCCTTGGAGTAGTCTATAAAGGCCAGGTTTTGTTGTATTCATTGTATTTTTGTATAAGCTGTTTGACTGTATGTATATGGTCAATTGTACTAAAGTCTTTCCTGAACCCCACCTGTTCCACAGGTTGATTTTCGTCAAGTCTGGTTGATATTCTGTCCAGAATTACCTTAGCGAAAACTTTATACACATTTGAAATTAGAGATATGGGTCTGTAATTCCCTATATCAACCTTTGGACCTTTCTTGTAAAGAAGTATTATGTGTGATTCTGTCCATTTGCTTGGGATCATGCCGGAATATAGAATCTCATTGAAGATTCTTGTTAGTATTGGGCTTAGTTCTTCGATTGTCCCTCTCATAAGTTCGTTTGCGATTCTATCTGGGCCGGGTGCTTTTTCAATTTTTTGGCTTTTTATAGCTTTTTCTACTTCAGTTATTAGTATTTCTGGTATATCTTCTGTGCCTTCGATCTTATTTTTCCGTATATGTTCTGTATCGAGCGACTGTCTGTTTGGCTGGTTTTAATAGAGTAGGCGATAGTAGTTTGTTGCTATATTTTGGATTGTACTGCGGGTAGTAGTTGGCAGTTCTTTGTCTCTTAACTTTGGTATCCATTCTTTTCCCTTTTCTCGAAGTTCCTTTAGCGCTTTTCTTGTTCCTCCCGTTCTGTTGATGTGATCCTCTAGGGGTTTGGTTCTTCTATTTTTCCTATCTTTCCGCATATTTTCGCGAATCTGTTTACTTAGGTTAGAGATTTCTCTTTGGTTTTCTTTCTTGTCCTTTTTTGATAACAAATTCCTTCTGTCTTCAATCAGTTTTAATGTTTTTTCACTTAGATATGATTCTTTACTCTTGTTCGTTTTTATTTTTGCCTGTTCTTTGAGTTTCTTTGTTTTCTACTCTTTTGTATTTTTCATTTAGGTCCATATCTGACGTAACAACTTTCATCAGGTCCACTGTGGTGTCGTTTGAGTCTTTGTTTTCACTTCTTGTTTGTAAGTAATTCATTTCAATTGCTTTTGGCCTAGGTTTTTTGGGACCTTTTTCATCGAGACAGCTGCGTACCATACGATGGTTAGTATTGAAGTTTAGGTTTTGAATTATTTCAGTATCTCTAAATAGTCTAGCTTTGTTGGTTATTATGTAGTCGATTTCGTTTCTAACTATTCCATCTGGAGACATCCAAGTCCATTTGTTTTTGGCCTTTTTGCGGAACATAGAGTTGAGAAGCGCTAAATTTTGTTCGAGCAGAAATTCTACCAGTTTTTCTCCATTTTTGCTTCTTTTTCCCCTTCCGTATTTTCCTATTATATGCTCTTCCCCGGCTAGTCGTGCGCCCACTTAAGCATTGAAGTCTCCCATGAGTACCACATTGTTTTCTGAGTATTTTGCGGCAACTTCTCTTAGTTTGTCATAAAATGTATCTATGTCTGTTTTTGTTGCTTGTTCTGTTGGTGAGTACTTGAGAGAGACTTGAATGACTGTCCAATTTTTCGTAAATCTTGGTAAGTCAATATGAATTACCGCTATTCTATCTGAAATCCCTTCAAAGCCAATGATCTGACTTTTGAGTCTTAATTTTACTAGGAATCCCACTCCTCTTTGTCCAGCGACTTCGCCTTTATGGTACATAATATAATGATTTCTTTCTTCTATTCCTTCTCCTATTCTTCGCATCTCGCTTATTCCCAAGATGTCTCATTTGATGGTTTCGATGGCTAATTCTAGCTCTTGCAGACTTTCTGGTGTTCTCAAGGTTCGTGTGTTTAGTGTACATATGTTCATTGGTTTTTTCACAATGAGATTGTCGTATTTTATAAATTTCCATTTTTTCTTTCTTCATCCACTTTGGGCTGTAGTTGTTTACGAATTTCGAGAACTTCCTTTGGGAAGTCCTCTTTGACATATACATTTGTGGGAAGGTTACGCTTGTTTCTCAGAATAAGATGTTTTTTCCAAGTTGTTGTTAGAGATATAATAACTGGACAGTTCTTATCAGATTTTGTTCCAATTCTTCGTATATAGCTTATTTCTTGACAATCTAGATGTGTTCCTGATTCCACTATAATTTCTTTTACCAGGTCAACTATTTCTATTTCTGTCTTGCCCTTTTCTTCGATGCCGAAGAGTACCAAATTATTCCTACGCTTTTCCTTTTCTAAAAATGTTATCTTTTGTTGCAAATTAGTGACAGTCGTTTTTAGGTTATTATTTTCTTGCGTCAATATTTTAATCTTTTCGTCAAAGGCCTCCATGACGTTTTTCGTTATTGCTGTTGTTAATGTTATTGTTTGTTCATTAAATTTTTCGTTTATTTTTGAAAGTAAAATTTCCATTTGTTTTTCCATTTTACCCAACAGGTAATTTGGTATTGTGTGATGGTAACACTTTTCTATGGTATCACTTTTGTTTCTGTGGCAGTGGTACTTCCGACAGCTGCCTGTAGTTGTCAATTTCAGGTTTCACTGACTGTTCGTTTGGTGCAGATGGCACTACTTTTTAGTCTTGGTGTGTGCACATATGCTGATCTGTTGCTTGCTATGAATGAATGAGTAGTATCTTCACTTAGTCTGTGTACTGTACTCAAATTTTGAGGTTATAATGATCCAAACTTATTTTAAAGAATTATCTAAGGATTTAGTTATTTCACTGTGATTTTTACGCGGACACTTGACTTTGGTTTGTTTTTCCAAAGGTTTGCACTTAGTACGTGTTCAATATTTCACTTTTTGCACTTTTTTATTAATATCTACAGAGATGTCTATTGTACGTGTTTACACTTTCGTAACCGGAACCGGCTTTTGTTTATTTACAACAAATAAATTGAAATAGTGATGTGAGCTACGCTACGACAGAAACTCTCATTATAAAGGAATAATTGACTTGCAGTAAAATATGGATTTCCAAAACCGCCCCGGCGGTAAAACTGGAGGAGGCGGTGTAGCGTCATGGTCCGAAAGCAACAGGGACCGTCGTGAGAGGCTTCGCCAACTCGCTTTGGAAACTATCGATCTAAACAAAGATCCCTATTTTATGAAAAATCACTTAGGTCTGTATCGGTCTCGTTTTAATTGTAGTTATAATTTTGTCAACATAACCTACTATATTATGACGAGGAACACAATATCGAAAAGGATAGGTGCATAGAAACTTAAAACAAGCATGTAGAAGTAATAAATACTTTTAATTTTATATTATATTTATGTTAGTCTGTAAGGTATATGTTTCAATATGGGCCTATGTAACATCTATATTATAAATTGTTAAACACAATCCAAAATTTAATCGTACCGACGGGACTCGAACCCGCACCCCCCGGATTACACGTCCAGGTGCTCTGCCAATTAAGCCACGGTTCGATCCATCGATATGACGAAATTAGTGGATTGCATTTGTTAACCCAATTATGCATTTTGGATTGTGTTTAACAATTTACAAAAATATAAAGTGTTTGACACTTCAAAGAAACATAATATCTATAGTCCCCGTCACGAGAAGCTATAAATTATGTAAACAAGTGTTCAGGAGTTCACAACATTTGGACCAACAAAAAAAATGAATTTGTGAAAATAAACTCGAAACTCGAATGAAGCGTTTATTTCAAAATGGCGTCCCGATAGTTTACAATCCCTGCGTCCGGTACCAAGAAACACAAACGATAGCGCTTTGCATCGTTAAAATATGATCCGACTAAATTAAATAGGTTGTTACTTTCATATAACCCGTCTATATTTCATGTCGATTGAATATGGTCAATTTATTATTATCTCGCAGTATAAAATGTTTACTTAGTAAAAGATGTTTGTTTACATAATTTATAGCTTCTCGTGACGGGGAACTTTATATTATAAGTTGCCTGAAATAAATTGATTTATTTATTTATTATAATATACCAAAAAATCTCTTGACTCTTATCCACTTTTGCATGTCAATCTGTAAAATAATGATTTTACCTAAACCTTGTAAACGAAATGAGACTTAATGGTTATGTGCTTACAGGTTCTTATGAATGCAAGCTATGCTTAACTCTCCACAATAACGAGGGCAGTTACCTGGCCCACACCCAGGGCAAGAAACATCAGGCCAACTTAGCCCGGAGAGCTGCCAAAGAAGCTAAGGAAGCTCCTCAACAACTAGCTCCAGAAAAACCCAGGATTGAACCTAAGAAGTTTGTTAAAATCGGACGACCAGGTTACCGAGTAACTAAACAAAAGGATCCTGAAAATGGACAGCAGAGCTTGCTCTTCCAAGTTGATTATCCAGGTAAAGGCCCTGATACTGCATTCCATAATGAAATATTAACTGGCTTATTTGAACATTAAATCTGTCAAGAAATGCAATGCTTGCAATTGTATTAATTCTATTTCTCAATTTGTCAAGTAAGTTCACCAAATAAGGCCTACCTTAATTTTTTAATTACCTAACTAACAGGTTTATAATAAAAATGCACTGGTAATTTGAAATACTTATATTTATTTATTAAACTTTGTAAGAAATGAAACAAAATTGCTTTAGAAACAAAAATCACACTTTTGTGAACACAAATAACTAAAATGTTACTTTGGCCTCATTGGGAACCATGTGTCTTAATAAAGCCTTAATAAAAACAAGTAAGGATTCAACATCTTAATTAATACAATACGTACGCTTTTGTATTTGAAAAAGGGATCGCCAAGGTTATCATGATTTAATTATCCTATAGCAGGCCTGTCGCACTCCGCCCTGTAACTTTGATACTACAAGTGCCTCTGCACACTTGCTAGGGTGCAAGTTCAGTCCGTAAAGTGTCACGCGCACTCTCGATCGGCCGTGTGCCTTACTTGTACCTATCTCAATATTATATGCCTTGCTTACAATATTAACATATAGTAACTGTAAAGAGTAACTATGTGAAAAGCAAAGAATGTCACACATAAAATGGTAGGTAGGTATAAATCAGCTGAGTTTCATGTTTCAAGAGAAGTCACGTTATGATCTTTAGGGAATTTCTATCGACATTACGTCTTGCAAAACATGAATTGTAACCTACTTGAAATTGGTAGGTTATTTTATTATTTACTGTAGGTATGTTACGTAGATCCTATAAAATCCTAAAAAAGATAAATCTGACTGACTGATTGACTGACATATCAGTGCACAGCTGAAACCAACTAAGTTATACCTACCTACCTACTTATTTGAATTGACTTAGCCTTTTCTTTGATTAATGAATCTTACAATACGATTTTGTCGAGACAAACGAGTTGTATAGTCCGAGAGTTGTATAGCTGATGCAAGATTTGTACTTAGATAAATAAGTACGGTTACCAATGTTTACTTGGGGTTTTATATTATTATTTTTTAACAGAATATAGATTAGTTCTAAGATAAATAAATAGGGTAGGTACCTACTAACGTTTACTTCAATTTTCCTTTTTTTCTTTCTTGATGATTTTGTCGTGTCATACGATAGTTAGATTTCTATAATCCGAAAGTTAATGTAATTTAAGTACTTATAGATCTCAGATCACTGACATTCACTGATATCTGATAAGTATCGCCAGATATATGACGATACACGTCTCAAACTTGCTACTGAAATTGACTTGCAGGGCATGGAAGTCGGTGTTTTTAATCTACTTCACAAAAACGGAGGAGGTTCTCAATTCAACGGTTTTTAAATGTTTGTGTCCTCAGATCTTAACCGATTTGAAATTAAAAATTGTTTCGTCTTCTAATTCGAATTATCTGTTTTTTTATATAGATCTTCAATTATTACAAAATAAAGTTTTCCTACAATGAATAAAATACATAATTATTTTTGGTCAAAAAAGTGAGTCAGCTCCTAGACTATTATGTTACAAGTCAAACAGCCTACGATTCTAGGCAAGTGAGTACTATTTTTTCCCGTTATTTAACTTACGCAATCTAAAACTTTACTCAGTTTTAATTGGACGTCACATATACTTACATAGTACTTTTATCCTGCCTCGACATTAAACATGAATGTAGCACTTATTATCAGTAATGTACTCATTACATTGTTCTACCTTAGAGTATTCTTCTAACAAATAAAGGCTTCAGCAAGTTTTCTCATAACATTTAACCCTATAGGAGAGGCCGCGAGTTGAACGAGTTATTCAGACTCTTGCTGTGCGAACTTACGGTGCATTATACTGTGCATAACATGCGGTTCAAAGTTACTATTAGTTGATACTGTGACGCAAATTCAAGGTCGCACCCGAGGCGTGAAGCGCATTTTGAACGTTACCAGTGTTGTAACTAGGTTTAATCTCGCATTTTTGCTCTCAGGGAGTGCAATTTCTGTACTTGTACTATTCATTATTCTGTGCCTATAGACAAAACACAGCACACCGTGTAGGAATAAAAATAAAAATATTTACTGTTTACTCTGCCAGAATTTTATAAAAATAAGTGTGCGCTCCGCGTCGTGGTTGTTTTCGACTGTAGGTTCCAACACGCTTGCGGCACGGGCCACTTGCTGTGCTTGGGTGCATTAGTTAATGTACACGCACACTTCTACAAACATTGGCATTTAAAATCGTGAAACGCGAAATTTATAAAATAGGCTTTATTTTGGTTACCTTATATAATCCTAAGAATTAATAACAGCATTATCCCATTTTATCAATGAGTAGATGGCATTTTTAACTCAACACCAATATTATAAATGCGAAAGTCAGTTTGTTTGTTCGTTTGGAACTTCTTCACGGTCAAACGGCTGGACCTATTTAATTAACTGATATTATGCACAGGGATAGTCAGTATTATGGATTAGGCTATAGGATACTTTTTTAAACATGCGAAGTCGTGGGGCACAGCTAGTGAATTAATAGAACTTGAACTTGCTATGCACATATCAAGTCATCAAACCAATATATTTTCTATTCCAGAAATAGCTGAGGGTGTTCAACCAAGACATAGGTTTATGTCGGCCTACGAGCAGAAGATCGAGCCCCCAGACCGTCGGTGGCAATACTTGCTGTTTGCGGCTGAACCTTACGAAACAATTTCATTCAAAGTTCCCAGTAGAGAAGTTGAAAAACATGATTCCAAGTTCTGGACACATTGGAATAAGGACACGAAACAATTTTTCCTGCAGTTTGCTTTTAAGATGGAGCCTTTGAGGATGCCTCCACCGCCTCTAAAGATGTGGGAGAATCACGGCATGCGCATGCCACCTCCTCATGGTGGACCCATGATGGGGGTGCCCCCACCTCCACCTTTGATGCCTGTGCCACCACCTCCTCCATCCATGTAGGGTACTTACTTGGTATTCAGTGAGCAGGCTCTTTTCGCAAGTAGGCCGTATATCGGCCCTTTTTGCGTGTGGATCCATATAGGCTAAGATATATTTTGTACCTTATTAACATTAATAAAGAATTATCATAAGTATTTTACTGTTTGACTATTTTCATTAATAAGCTGCAATAAGGATCAACAGTTAATAAGGGTAGTAAAATAATAAGAGAAACTTTTAAAAAAGGTAGTCAATTTTGTGGTGTGAAGAATCATATTTTATGTTTGACGCCAATGCAGTATGATAATAATATTTTCCCTATATAAAAAAGTACTTTGTGATAATATTGTATAGTTTTCGATTTGGATAGCGATAGAGTACTAGAAGTCCCCCGCGGCTACGCCCGCGTTAAAAACTCCTTTTATTTACTTAAAACTTTTCTTTTGTAAAAACGATTCTATCATTAAAGACATCAAATAAAAATTAGCCAAATTGGTTCACCTGTTTTCATGTTATCGCGTGACTAAGACAAATCAGGATTCATATTTTTAAAACCCGAAAACCCAATAAAGCGCAATCCGAAACTATATTGATTTTCAGACTTTTTTACCCCAGTTCACTCTTTCATTTTCACCTTAGGGTGGCATTTTGAAAAAGTCTGAAACTCGTATTTACTTATTTATTTACAGAAGTACTTGTGTGAAATGTCGAATAAAATGACTATCCAAAATTTGAGCCCCCGCTTCATCCCTTGAAGAGTGAATTTTGAAAAATCCTTTCTCAGCGGATACCTACGTCAAAATTTCTATCTGGATGCAAAATATCAGCGCAATCCGAAACAATATTGATTTCAGACATTGTTACTCCACTTAACCCTTTTAGGAATAGAATTTCAAAAAGCCTGAAACACGTATTTACTCATTTATTTACTAAACTACTTGTGTGAAGTTTCGAATATAAGAGACAATCAATTCTTGTTTCTCCATACAAACTTTGAACCCTCGTTTCATCCTCTTCAGGGATGAATTTTGGAAAACCTTTCTCAGAGGGAACTAACGTCGTAATTAATAACTATCTGCATGCCAAATTTCAGCGCAATCCGAAAAAATATTGATTTTTACACTTTATTACCCCATTTCACCCTCTTAGGGGTGGAATTACAAAAAAACCTGAAACACGTCTTTACTTATTTTTTTACTGAAGCACTTATGTGAAGTTTCGGATAGAAAAGACGATCTAATCTTGTTTCTCCATACAAACTTTCAACCCCCGTTTCATCCCCTTCGAGGGTTAATTTTGGGAAATCCTTTCAAAGAGGGATCTAACGTCGTAATAACTATCTGCATGCCAAATTTCAGCGCAATCTGAAACAATATTGATTTTACACTTTATTACCCCATTTCACCCTCTTAGGGGTGGAATTACAAAAAAACCTGAAACACGTGTTTACTTATTTTTTTACTGAAGCACTTGTGTGAAGTTTCGGATAGAAAAGCCTATCTAATCTTGTTTCTCCATATAAACTTTGAACCCCCGTTTCATCCCCTTAGAGGGTTAATTTTGGAAAATCCTTTCTTAGAGGGAATTAACGTCGTAATAACTATCTGCATGCCAAATTTCAGCGTAATCCGAAACAATATTGATTTTACACTTTATTACCCCATTTCACCCTCTTAAGGGTGGAATTTCAAAAAAACCTGATACACGTGTTTACTTATTTTTTTACTGAAGCACTTGTGTGGAGTTTCGGGTAGAAAAGACTATCTAATCTTGTTTCTCCATACAAACTTTGAACCCCCGTTTCATCCCCTTCGAGGGTCAATTTTGGAAAATCCTTTCTCAGAAGGAACTAACGTCGTAATAACTATCTGCATGCCAAATTTCAGCGCAATCCGAAACAATATTGATTTTCACACTTTATTACCCAATTTCACCCTCTTAGGGGTGGAATTAAAAAAAACCTGAAACACGTGTTTACTTATTTTTTTACTGAAGCACTTGTGTGGAGTTTCAGATAGAAAAGACTATCTAATCTTGTTTCTCCATACAAACTTTGAACCCCCGTTTCATCCCCTTCGAGGGTTAATTTTGGAAAATCCTTTCTCAGTGGGAACTAACGTCGTAATAACTATTTGCATGCCAAATTTCAGCGCAATCCGAAACAATGTTGATTTTACACTTTATTACCCCATTTCACCCTCTTAGGGGTGGAATTCCAAAAAAACCTGAAACACGTCTTTACTTATTTTTTTATTGAAGCACTTATGTGAAGTTTCGGATAGAAAAGACGATCTAATCTTGTTTCTCCATACAAACTTTGATCCCCCATTTCATCCCCTTAAGGGGTGAATTTTGGAAAATTCTTTCTTAGTACACCTTTACGTACTAAGACAAATATACCCTCCAAATTTCAAGTCTCTACGACCAGCGGTTTAGGCTGTGCGTTGTCTGTCAGTGAGTCAGTGAGTCAGTGAGTCAGTGAGTCAGTCAGTATGTCAGGACAAAGATTCTTATAGTATTAGATAAGCCATAAAGTAAGGAAATATAGATCTAATATACAGTTATCTGTGATATAGATTTGGGTAGCGTGGCCATATGAGGTAGAAGATTGTATACTAACTATTATATAATCTGTGACATAACCATATATGTACAGTGCCACAAGTATAACTTGGCGGTGGTGGTTTTTGGAACTAATTCTTCAACTTCAACTTCAACTTCTTCTTTTTTGGCTTTTGCAGTGTTGCCGCAATTTTGCCAATGTCGCGTGGATAGAGTAGACAACAAGCGTATAAGTATGCCCGGTATGCTGGTTTTGATCGGTTGAATTTGTCTGAGATCTGGAAATAAACATTTAAGGACAACACAAGACAACACAGTTATATTACTATATACACAATACTTATGATAATATTACTGTTATTTAATTAGATTATGAATTATTTATTATTTTATTTTATTAATTTTAATAAAGTTAGATATAGTATAGATAAAAGGAGTGGAAACCAAGGATAATAGGGAAACAAAGTTTGTAGGACGGGGTATTTCAGGTGGAAGAGTATCATATAAAGAGTAGCGCAGCTTCGAGCAATTGAAAAAAATGTGGTCTAGATCCCCTTCAGCTAGCCCACATTCACAAATGGAGTGGTCTCTTACACGAATTTTGGCTAAGAAGACAGGTGAGCAGACATGACCCAACCTCAATCGACAAATTATTGATGTTGTTTTTTTGTCAAGTTTTTTTAACTTAAAAAACCACGGTTTGTGAGGTATGTCATTTTGTATGAATCCATATTGTTTGCCCTTAATCATTCTAGATTTCTGCCAAAGGGTATCCCAATTCTTGTATAGTTCTGTTTGGCACATGTTAGCTAAGTCATGGCAGTAAATTTTGTAGTGGTCCATGTTACCAGTTGAAGTTGCCTGTTTGGCGCAGGAGTCTGCAACTTAAAAACAAAGTAAACTGGAAAATTTGTATGCAAAAATTAGGTCCAAACCAGAAATAAGTCTCCCTTGTATAATTCGCAGCTATGTCAAATTCACTCAGATCAACAGCCCAGTTGCCCAATTTCCTCTCAATCCCCTATTTACCTCTAGCTACTTTGCCATAATCTTCCAACCTAAAATCATTCTAGACTTCGGAATAGATAAATCCACACTAGACCCTTCCTCCAAATTTCAGGATACCATCAGCACTCATTGGCATGATTGGCTTACCTTCTTCACAGATGCTTCCAAATTAACAAAAGACACAAATGTTGGTACAGCAGTATGGCTCCCTAAATATAAAATTATAATTGCTCACAAATGCCCACCAGAAACATCCGTCTTCACAGGAGAAGCGGTTGCGATTTTAGAATGTATTTTATACATACTTTCTCACAGAATTCACAAAGCTCTGATACTTTCTGACAGTAAGAGTTGTCTCCAGGCCATTAAAGCCAACCAATTAAAAACTAAAATTAAACTCCCCATTATCATTAAGATCAAAGAAGCTCTATTCAAATGCCATCAAAATAGTATTAGTGTAGTGTTAGCCTGGATTCCTGGTCACTCGGGAATTTCAGGAACTAATTCTTTTAATTGAAACTGTGAGTTTGACGTTTGAGATATTACCGCGACATTATTGTTGATAAATCTGCTACATTAAAACTGTTCAATAATGCCAAAAGTAATTAAAAGTGGTTTAAGAGAAACTGTTATCAAAGTACAACGTAAAATCACAGTGGCGCACAGGCACGCCAAGTTATACTTGCCGGACTGTATTTAGAACCTAGTGACACATAGCAATAAAGGTCAAATTGGCTAACTACTTCTCTGACCCTGTAAAAGCCGGCACGGCACTGAGAGGGAAATATTATAGCTTTGTGCTTTTCCGTTACATGGAATAACTCCACAGTATAGTATTATTATCTTTTCTATCTTTTCTAAGCTATGGAATAATATTTTGGGGCAACTCTGTTGATGTACCATTAACTTTTTTACTACAAAAAAAATGTTTACGGTGTATTTTCAATTTACATTACACTCAGACTCTTCGCGATACTTTTAAAAATTATAATTTGCTAACAGTTACTGGTCTCTATATTTTAGAAATATGTGTGTTTGTGAAAAATAATAAGGAATATTTTTTCAATGTGGAGTCTGTTCGTGCAGGTAGTCAACGTAGCAGGTATAAACATAATATATGTATCCCACAAAGTAATAATTCAATGTATCACAAAAGCCCATACATAAGCGGCATAAATACTTACAATCACCTTCCCTTACATCTAAAATTATTAGACGGAAAGCAGTTTAAAAAAGAACTAAAGGACTGGATTATACCTAAAGCATTTTATAGTCTTAAGGAATATTATGATCTCAAAACATATTAAATACCTGTAATTATATAAATAGTTAAAGTATAATAAATAGTAAGTTATCTAAGAAATGTAAAAAGTAGTTATATATATACATAAGATTTGTTACCGCCAGAATTAGTATTTCATAATATTAATGCATTTCATCGTTCTTTAGCTGTCACTTTCTTTCACATGGTAATACAGGCTAATTGAGCGATTTCCTATCTCATTTACCCCCGCCATATATCCATATCCATCCACGTCGCACCGCGCGTATTGGAAGCAATGACGTCCTTCAAGAAACCAGTCTCAAGGACAAACCGCCGCAGAACGCACTTCGGTGTGGTCTATTTTATTGCATTACCTCGTACGTGATAACAGTGTTTTTATACAAAGTTTGGACCCCTTTAATGCTAATGTGGATGAGGACATTTGTGAGGATTTTGTGCTGCGCAGCCTGAACAATCCAGGACGAGAAGGAGCTCCCGGAAAGTTAGAAGGTGCGTGGATATTCCATTTTCCTTACCTAAATCGCTCTAGTTGTCCTGATATATCATGTAATGATTATTTAGATTTGTAATCGGTGATCCTAGCGAATAAAAGAAAAATACAGTCCACTTAAATTAATGACGCTATAAGACCTTCGGGTACATAACGCCTCCCGCCAAAAAGCGGTTGAATATACATTTTTGGCCGCTTCATTTTTTGGTCCATACGAACCGGATTACATCTTAATTTCATTGTAGTTGTATAATTTCTCGACTCAATTCTAGAACATTCCTTACTATCTATATACATTCCGCCTCGCAACTTGTTGCGAAGTCTACCCTCATTTCACTTGCATAAAAGTGTTCAATACTCGACTATAATTAATTATTTACTAAAACCGCTTCGCTCTTATAAGTGTTTGCCTTTAGAGATTGTATTATTTTATTTCCGCCTTTTAGGCACATACATTTATAAGGTGTTATATATTATATACGTATACAATACACAATTCACGTACTAATTTATTAATTAACATATTATAACATAACTAGTATACCGCATCCATAAAATACTTATGTAAGTACTTACTTATATACTTACATATTTACCTATAAGCGACTATTATTATTTGTCCCGCATAACATATAGTTTTTCGATAACTGTAATAGTTACCAGAGCTATTACACTATATCATTCATAATTTATACGTTTAAATAATATCGATAATGACTCGCGAAGCGAAGGTAGCTTCTCCGTGTAGTCCGCGTTTGACTATCCTAGAAGCCAAGCGGAATGCTCTTTTTGAACGAATTAACATTGTTTATAACCAAGCTAAAAATGCTCATATTTCGGAAGAAACTCGAGAGTTGTTTCTGGTTTCTTGCGTAACGATTGATAATATACGCACGAGTTTTCACAAGGTACTCGATAGTTACAATGAGACACTTCTCGAGCTTAACCCCGTAGCTACTCCTGATTATCAAGGTTACTCCTACTTCGAAGATCTATATTGTTATATCAAGCAGATCATGTCGAAGTTCACCGCGTCCGCGTCAGAGCATTCCACTTTGCCCGCCAAAGCTAAGCCTAGACTTCCAAATATTGAACTGGTGTTTTTTGACGGTGATATAAAAAACTGGCCATTGTTTTACGCTAGTTTTCATGCCATAGTGCACGAAAACTCATCGTTAACAAACGCAGACAAACTATACTATTTAATAGGTAAATTGACACCAACTGCCCAGTCTTCATTTGCTGGTATAATTCCGAGTGCCGAAAATTATGAAGCGATTTATCAATCTCTTCTCGATAAATATCAAGATGTACGGCTATTAGGTTTTAACTATTTAAATGAAGCACTTAGTCTTAAATTAAATGGTTCTCCGTCTACATCTAACTTCCAGATGTTTATCGATAAGTTTGTCGTCGCTATCAGCTCACTCAAAGCGTTTAAAATTGACGATCTGTTGGATTTTGTTCTGCTACACATAGCTACGCAGAAATTTGATGCAGAAACTATACGTGCGTTTGAAATGTCTTCTCGTCATAACAAATTGCCTACCCTCAATGAGTTTATCGAATTCATAAAAAAACAGTGTCGTATTTTTGAGAGCACGCAACCTGCCGCAGCTAATAATAGCACAAGGTCTAGTGCTAATAAACCTCCTGCCAGGACTAATCGCCCGCCAAATCCACAGTCATACGTCACATGTTCGGCTTCTGATAAATGTTCACTGTGTAATTACGCATCTCATGATCACTACTTTAAATGTACCGCGTTCGAAAAGCTTTCACCTACTGAACGGTTTAAGTTTATTAAAAATAACAACGCGTGTGTAAACTGCACCAGTCGCACACATAAAACCGTTAATTGTTCATCTAAATTGAAATGTCGTGTGTGTTCTCAGCGACATCATTCTATGTTACATTTTAATAATAACAAACCGCGTTCGGAACCTGCGATGCCTACCTCGGCAACCGCCCATACAACCACTACGCCACGGGCGCCCGTCCCTACTACGATGGATAGCGAGCCACGTCACTCGGTACAACGCAGCGATCTATCGCTATGCACGACATCCATTGCCGCCTCGCTGCCCGCGCGCACTGAGTCATCGGCTGATAAACGGCAACGCGTAGGGTCCAGTGCAACCGTACTGCTAGCCACCGCTCAAGCGATTATATTCGATGCTAGAAATAGACCGCAAGTTATTCGTTGTTTACTTGATAGTGCATCTCAAAGTAATTTCATAACTTATGAATGTTGTGAACGCCTTGGATTATTAAATCGTATGATGCCTTCACATACGGTTGTTAGGGGGATCGGGGGTTCAGAAAAGCAAGTTAAAGGTTTTGTTAACTTTAAAATAAACTCGCGATTTAATTCGAACATTAATTTTGATCTTGACTCGCTCGTTATTGACCGCATAAGCGACAATCTGCCGTCGGTGGCAGTCGATAAGGCTGCGTTTACACATCTTGAATCACTCCCGCTCGCCGACAAGGATTTCGCGACTCCTGGACCAGTCGACTGCTTGGTTGGAGCATCGACTTTCTCGCATCTGTTGCTACCCGGAGTTGTGAATAGCAGTTATAGTAATGTACCGCCCGCGATTCAGACTGTGTTAGGTTTTGTGATTATGGGCTCCGCGCCTACGTCGCAGATCGTTCACAATAGTTTATCAACACTATGTTGTTCCGTTGTCCACGAATCAATGGATACTCTCTTCAAGCGTTTTTGGGAACTTGAAGAGGTAACCGCGCCGCCCGCTCAAAGTCCTGAGGAATTTGAGTGCGAACAGTTCTTCCGCGCTACCACCGTTCGTGACGATAGTGGTAGATATGTCGTTGCCTTACCATTTCGTGATGACGTAAATTTATTAGGCGATTCGTACGCTGCCGCGCTTAGGCGACTTAAATGCTTAGAACGAAAGCTAGATGCATCGCTCAAAACCCGCGCCGCTTATAATGATGTAATACGCGATTATATAAATAAGGGCTACCTAAGTCCTGTTGACATAAATACTGATGATGTCACGCGACCTTCATATACGATTCCACATCACGGTGTGTTTCGAGAAGACAAAACGTCGACCAAGCTTCGCTGCGTTTTAGACGCCAGCTGCAAGTCTTCATCTGGTCACTCACTTAACGATCTTCTCCACCCAGGTGCTAATTTACAGGGAGACTTGTTTAGCATCCTTATACATTTCCGCCTGTTTGCAATAACGCTGTTCGCTGATTGTCGTCAGATGTTTCTCCAAATCGGAGTACGCGAACTTGATCGTAGGTATCAAAGAATTTTATATCGGTTTAGTACGGAGGATCCAGTTATTATATACGAATTTAACCGTGTTTGTTTCGGATTAAAATCAAGTCCATTTCACGCATTGCGCGTCGTGCGCCAGCTGATCGCCGATGAAGGTGATAAGTTTCCCGCCGCAGCCGCTGCTGCTTCTTCATGCCTTTACATGGACGATATTGCCGTTTCTGTCATGAATAGTACGCAAGCCATCACTCTTAGTAATGAGCTCGTCAAACTTTTCAAACTGGGTCAATTTGAACTCGTCAAGTGGACAAGCAATTCTGATGCTGTACTTGCTCACATACCAGATACACATAAAGAATCTCACAATAAAATGTTTGACGACTCTATTCAACATAAAATTCTGGGATTACGTTGGGATAAATCATGCGATTGTTTCCGCTTCGAAGTCGACGCTCCAGATGATAAGTGCACTAAGCGCACGATATTGTCTGCGATTGCTAGGCTGTGGGACGTTACGGGCTTTGTGGCTCCGGCCATTTTGTACGCCAAGCTTCTTATTAAAGAGCTTTGGTTGTCGAAGTGTGACTGGGATGCCGAGCCTCCCCCTCACATCGTTAATGATTGGATGCAGTTTTGTAAGGAGCTTCCCTCGCTCAACAAACTGTGCATTCCCCGACATCTGGGTATTGTCGAGAGTTGCGAGGTCAACGTCATAGGTTTCGCTGACGCGAGCGAACGAGCATACGGTGGTATGGTTTATCTACAAATCCGCATAGGTTCAAAGTACACTGTACAACTGGTGTGCGCAAAGTCCAAAGTGTCACCTGTCAAGGTCGTTTCTATTGCACGATTGGAACTTTGTGCAGCGGTTCTGTTGTCACAGCTGCTTCGCAAGGTCTTGGATATTATAACCCCGCGTTATACCGTCAGCAATGTCTTTGCCTTCAGTGATTCTAAAGTTGCACTTTGTTGGATTAACGCTTCTCCGCATCGATGGCAGACTTTTGTCGCAAATCGAGTAGTAAAAGTGACGGAAAATATACCCGCGAGTCGATTCTTTCATGTTTCTGGCTCCGATAACCCCGCAGACTGCTTATCACGTGGTCTTACCCCGGATAAGTTAGCCGACCATCCCTTATGGTTTACTGGACCTTCTTGGATCACGCGCGATCCAAGCGAATGGCCCTTAAATTAATTAGATACTAATGATAACGCAGACGCCCCTGAGCAACGGACTCAGGTGCACGTCACGACTAGTCCGGAGGATTCTCCGCTATACGCGCTTGCGCAACGATTTTCGTCGTATTCTAAATTATTACACGCTATCGTTTACATTTACCGCTTCATGAAAATATTACCCCGTGGTAATTCTATAACCGCCGCAGATTTAGAGTTTGCAGAAAATAAATTAATACTCGCCGTACAAGATTTTCACTTCCAGAACGATAAATCTAACTTAATTAAAAATGAGACTTGCTCGCCCGCTCTAAACAAGCTTAGGCCTTTTTTAGACAGTAACGGTCTTATCCGTGTCGGAGGTCGCTTGTCAAACTCCGCTGAGGAATACACGGTTAAGCATCCTTGCATTCTACCGCGCCGCGATCATGTCATTGACTTGATAGTCGATCACTATCACCGCAAGCACTTGCATGCTGGACCAGAGCTTCTGATGTCTTTATTAAGACACAGATTCTGGATCTTGGCTGCAAGACGCATCCTACGATATCGTATTCATAAATGCAACGTGTGCTTTAAATCGAAGCCGCGTCCGTTATACCCGCTCATGGCTGATTTGCCCAGTCACCGCGTCAACCAAGTCGATAAGTGCTTCACAAATGTCGGATGCGACTACCTAGGCCCGATGCAGTACACACCGGTACGTGGTCGGGGAGTCAAGAGCCGTAAAGCTTGGATATGTGTCTTTACGTGTCTTACGACGCGTGCGACCCATATAGAAATCGCCACAGACTTGAGTACATGCAGTTTCCTCAATGCGTTCAAACGTTTCCTTTCCAGACGCGGACCAATAAAGTGCTTATATTCCGATAATGGGACGTGTTTTGTGGGGGCGCGCTCGTATCTTCGCGACCTTTATAAATTCATAGACGAACTCCGCCCGCACCTGGAATTGGAGTTAGCTGAAAACCGCATTGAGTGGAAGTTTATTCCCCCTGCTTCTCCACACTGGGGAGGTTGTTGGGAAAGTATGGTGAAGATAATTAAAACGCATTTATTTAAGGTCATAGGACAACAAATCGTATCGTACGAAGAGCTTCTCACTATCCTGACGCAGATAGAAGCGCTCATTAATTCGCGCCCGCTGATAACTATGAGTAGTGATCCCGCAGAGCCTTCAGCTCTTACGCCGGCACACTTTTTACAAACTGTGCCCCTTTCATCGATTCCCGCGGCTGAAGTTAGTTCCACAGATTTACTTCAGAGACATAACTTAATAGATAGTATTGTACAGTCTTTTTGGAAGCGCTGGCGTGCTGAATATTTGCATCAGCTGCAGGCGCGAGCCAAGTGGAATGTTCCTTCTGTTCCTATACAGGAGGGGACGGTAGTCGTTATCAAGACTGACAATTCCCCGCCCTTTGCTTGGCTATTGGGAGTCGTAGAAAAGGTATACCCGTCTAAGGATGGCGCTACTCGAGTTGTCACTGTAAAAACTTCAAAGGGGAGCTACCTTCGTCCGGTAGTTAAATTATGTCCCCTTCCTAATCAATAATTATTAAATATATAAATTTCGTTTAAGTATTTAACCGCATATTATATTAACCGCATATAATATTACCGCATATTCACCCGCATACTATAATATTGATTTATACATATCCCGCATTTTTATACATATTATTTTGGTTTCTTAAAGGCAACCCTTTAAGGCCGGGGGAGATGTTACCGCCAGAATTAGTATTTCATAATATTAATGCATTTCATCGTTCTTTAGCTGTCACTTTCTTTCACATGGTAATACAGGCTAATTGAGCGATTTCCTATCTCATTTACCCCCGCCATATATCCATATCCATCCACGTCGCACCGCGCGTATTGGAAGCAACGACGTCCTTCAAGAAACCAGTCTCAAGGACAAACCGCCGCAGAACGCACTTCGGTGTGATCTATTTTATTGCATTACCTCGTACGTGATAACAGTGTTTTTATACAAAGTTTGGACCCCTTTAATGCTAATGTGGATGAGGACATTTGTGAGGATTTTGTGCTGCGCAGCCTGAACAATCCAGGACGAGAAGGAGCTCCCGGAAAGTTAGAAGGTGCGTGGATATTCCATTTTCCTTACCTAAATCGCTCTAGTTGTCCTGATATATCATGTAATGATTATTTAGATTTGTAATCGGTGATCCTAGCGAATAAAAGAAAAATACAGTCCACTTAAATTAATGACGCTATAAGACCTTCGGGTACATAACGCCTCCCGCCAAAAAGCGGTTGAATATACATTTTTGGCCGCTTCAAGATTATTAGAACAAGTAAAACATATTTTGTACCTACCTAGTTATTAAGAATAAACTCATTTATTTGTATTACTTACCATAAACATTGCACGCCCGAAATGGGAAAAACTGTTGAAACGCTTCTAACATAAGACCTTGTTTGTACCCATGTACTTACTTTACACAGTTACTGCAATAAAGAACATTCTATTCTATTCTATGACAGTATATCCTATTTCATGTGGGAAAGAGACAGAGCTACCCGCGGTCAATTCTTTTCTCTATCTACGGTAAGCCAACTGATCCAACTAAAAGGGCCTTATTCACGATCCATCCCGGCTGTACGTCAGCTCAAAGACATGCTCATGCTTATAGGCTTGACGTACGTCGATAATTATTATCAATTGTTTGCTGGACTTGCCCGACCGATTTTGCATCCAGCGAGCACCCCCACCACCGCGAGCGTCGTGCAGGTGGACAGTGAATAACGCGGACGTATGTCAGAGCAGTCCAGCATCGTGCGGCTTGATGGTGTATAGACTTGCTGTACAGCAGATTTAACATATGCGCATAATATACATTTATAATTTAAAACATTTTTCGTTCTATTTACACTGCTCGCTTGATGCGCGCACGACAGTCAGTATGCTACATCCAGCGCCCCGGCCTTGAGCTGACGTACAGCCGGGATGGATCGTGAATAAGGCCCTTTATTCACGATCCATCCCGGCTGTACGTCAGCTTAAGGACATGCACGATGCAAAAGTACCGTGAATGGGCTTGACGTACGTCGATAATTATTATTAATTGTTTACTGGACTTGCACGACCGATTTTGTATCCAGCGAGCACCCCCACCACCGCGAGCGTCGTGCAGATAGACAGTGAATAACGCGGACGTACGTCAGAGCAGTCCAGCATCGTGCGGCTTGATGGTGTATCGACTTGCTATACAGCCGATTTAACTTATACGTATAATATACATTTATAATTTAAAACATTTGTGGCGACCTCGCCTTATTTTATGATGTTCGAACTCTTTGATGACAGCTTAATTTCCTCATCCGACAGATTTGAATGTTTTCATATGTCGATGGTAGAATTGGTTGTCAAGGATTCTGACATTATTTTTCGGTAGTTAATATTTTTCTCTTGCCCCAGTTGGCAAGATTGTAATGTAAAATACTCAATTAATTTAATGTAATAACTAGCTATTAAAGCGTGAGCCTTGATTGTAAAGCATCAAGGCCATGCAGTAACAAATATCACCTCAATTCGTGATGGGAGATCAAAAGACCCTAGTTACCATCATATTTTCTTCGAAAACAACAAATTATGTAATACTGCGTTTGCTTACATAGAAAAGCCCAGAGAATTCCGACGGTCTAATCGGACTAATATCTACCCGGGACCGTCGATAACAAAAGCTAAGTATACTTTCATTATTAAATCTATATCTCTCTGTTCTTCACCGGCTTTTACGCACCAGTCGTAAAACGCCGGAACTGCAAGTGCCATCCCATTCCTGTCTCAGTATCTAAGTAGCAGTCGATAGGGTTGGCACACGAAAAAGTAACTGGGATATCCCGGGAAATTTCCCGGAGGTCCCAAACATTTTTCGTTCTATTTACTCTGCTCGCTTGATGCGCGCACGACAGTCAGTATGCTACATCCAGCGCCGCGGCCTTGACTCGACGTACAGCCGGGATGGATCGCAAATAAGGCCCTTTAGTAATGTAATCAATCCACATATAGTAATCTGTGAATCAATCTGTGTGATTGTGTCACGTAGTATTTTATATAAAGTAATCTGTGTATTATATTCTCTTTGGTGTCAATTGTCAACACAGAACACTATTACTCACGGGGAAATTGTCAAATTGTGTGTTTGGTTCTGACACGTAAAGTAATCTGTGGTTTGGTTCGGTTCGGTTTGCTTCACAGAGTACTTTTATATTTGGTTTGCTTATTTATTGTGATTTATAATTAATTGCTTATTCGAAATTTCGAATTTTCGTTTGGATTTCAAGGATTTTCTAAGAATATTGAAATATTTTCATTTATTTCAGTAAATAAAATTGCCGTAAAATGTCAGAAGATGTGTATGTTTGTCAAGTGTGTCTGCGAACGGATAGAAAGCTCGACTATATCGAAATACAGCTTGTAGTATTTCATGCTGAACTTGTTGGTTTTCCCGTGAGTTCTCTCTCTTTACTTTACAGATATACTAATATAGATTTGTTCTAACTGCGCTCCAGGAATTATTATTACTTAGATAACATAGATATATAGATACACACTATTTGTACATCATACAGGAAATAACATGGGTACAATACTTATTTTAGGTATTTAACATTACATACTACATTTTAGTTGAATTGAAAATATTATAGAGCATTATAATAAGTTAAGCTTTAAGATAGTAGGATATATTATGTTCTGCCTAACTTGCTACCAAAAACTAGCGTACCACCTTCAAGAAGAAAATCTGCTGCCATAACCTTACGGTTTGGCCACACTTTTGACACTGGCAGAAAAAAGCAGCATTTAAAAGCCATAAAAAGAAGGAGAAGAACCTTACGGTATTCTGGCAGCACACAGCCCTAGATAGTTAGACCATTCTACAACGTATCATGTTCACCATATATGACCACATCTTTGCTTACCACTAGGCGGGATAGTGGTCAAATGCTAGCTTATTAGATATGTGTTAAAAGCTTACTACATAGGTTTAAGCCGCAGTTACAAATAGGTCTCGAGATATTAAAAAAAAAATCATCGTACATACATTCACCAAACATTTTGTACCTACAGCAGATATTGTGTTAATAGATAAATCTACAAATTACAGTATATCTTAAGAGAGAACATTAAAACCTAGATTAAAAAGCATCATAAATAGCAATCAATTAAAAAGCATCATATACCCGCCGCCCGTTCTAGAGAGCAGACGTGTACGCGTTCCTCCCTACCGTCTATTAGGGGGTAGAAAGAAAAAAAAAAAGCTTTTCAATCAATATTAACTATTTTAACATAAAGTATAAAGTATCTCTGATGCGTGTGATTGTGTTCCTACTTACAATAATCACAATGCAAGAACCCGGCCAAGCTAACGTCACCGTGAGAAGAGGCGCGCAGACTACCGCCCCTACAGTACAGGCCAACCAGGACGTCGCCAAAACCCTCACGGATGCAATGGCGGTACAGTTTAAGGCGTTGGGAGAACGCCTCACCGGCCTCGAGACAACAATGAAGTATCTCAGCGGACAGTACGATGACATGTTCAACTTTTACTCCGAGACCAAGGCCAGCATCGCATTTCTCTGCGACGAAAACAAGCAGCTCCGGGCGGAGCTAACGGCGCAGAGGGCTCGCACCAAGGCCATCGAAGACGCTCAGGCGCGCCAGGAGCAGTGGTCCAGGGCACAAAATATCGAGGTGGTTGGAGTGCCTGAGACGAAGGACGAATCTACCATCGACATCGTTGTGAAGATCGCGGCCGAGGCCGGGGTAAGCGTGCAGAGCGGTGACATTGAGTTCGCGCACCGGGTGCAGCCGCGCCGCGCCGGCAGCGCCGCCGTCACCGGCCGCTCCATCGTCGCGCTCTTCAGGCAGCGCGCTCTCAAGGACACCGTCGTGGCTGCCGCCCGGAAGAACCGGAACGTCACCACAAAGGCGCTGGGACTAGGAGGTGAAGTGAGAAGAGTTTTTGTGAACGAGCACCTGACCAAGGAAAACAAACAGCTTCTCAGATCGTGCAAGACCAAGGCTGCGGAGGGCAACTACAAACACGTCTGGACAAAAAACTGTCGGATATACGTAAGAAAAACGGACACATCACCTCCTATTCCAATCATATGCACGGGGGATTTGGACAAAATATAGAAAATGCATCATTTGTATCGGTACCGTTTATTTACACAATAATCACATATTACATATGTCATTATTCATTACTTAACCTATTTTTTACACTAACACACACATTACCCACATATCGTATACAAATAGTCACAAAAATAATTATAAAGAATATTACTTTCAATATAAACCTACATATCTACTATATACATTCGTTAAATCGACGAATACCAATGGCGAATGAGTTAAATCTGTTAGCACGTTTATTACATAAACTTGTTTATAACTTAATACTCGTATTACTACTGTTTATCTGCTACAGTCACAGCAACATACTTAAATCTATACACTATCGTGAGCCCATTTCGATCACTGTACATGAATCGTTCGATAATTATAAGTTGCACTATAAGATTCACTATGGTTCACATTCACAATGGATTCCACATGCAAATTAACTATCATGTATCAAAACGTACGCGGGTTAAGAACAAAAACGAACGAGTTCTTCAACAATTCTCTGATTTGTGAGGCCGATCTCATTCTGGTGAGCGAGACATGGCTCTGTGACGGCATACTCGACGCAGAGCTGTGCAGCCAGCGGTACGAGGTGTTCCGGCGAGACCGGGGCTCGCTCGGCGGGGGTGTTGCCGTGCTGAGCGCGGCGCGGCTGGCTGCGCGCGCGCGCCCCGAGTGGAAGCGTGACGACCTGGAGTGCGTGTGGGTGACTGTACCGCGCATCTCGAGCCTAGCGGCCGGCGCCGGCGGGCCGGGGCCCTCCCGCTCCCTCCGCGACCTTCACGTCGGTGTTGTTTACCTGCCTCCGGATAGATTTATACCTACGCGCGTAGGTAAACTGCTCGACATAATATCGTCGATTCTTGATGAACACCCGAATGATTACATTATGTTAGCCGGGGACTTTAACTTGCCTTGCATCCGATGGACTTCGGACGATACGATCATCTTAAAAAAAGGCTCTGTTGATATTCAGAACTGTGCGTCTATGTTAGTTAATAAAATGTCTTATACAGGCTTCGATCAATATAATACCTTAGTTAACTCGCACCAAAACACTTTAGATCTGGTCTTTGCGAACTTTGCACTGGGACTACAGAAGTCTAAATTTCCATTAGTAAAAGAAGACATCAGCTACCATTCCGCGTTAGTCATGGATGCGACAGATATTTTGATACCGCCTATAAAAAGAGTGCCTTACAGAAAGCGCCTGTTTCGACGTGCCGATTACGCGGCTTTGAACGAACACTTTTCTAACGACAAGTGGCATGAATCGCTTGTAGACTGCAGTGTTGAAGATGCGGTGAATAATTTTTACACTCTCATCAATAATGCTATCGACCGACATGTACCGCAGGTATCTATCTCACAAACACATATATATCCGCCCTGGTACACACGTGAATTAATAAAATTAATCAAGGAAAAAGCTAATGCTCACATGAATTGGAAAAAATATAATAATAAGCTTGAATATCGGTCTTTTTCATACTTACGAGCAAAAGTTAAACTACTACAAAATCGTTGTTACCATAATTATATTGAATTCTCTCAAGAAAAAATTAAATTATGTCCTAAGCTATTTTGGTCTTATATTAAATCTAAACGAAAAAACAACACTGACTACCCAAAATTAATGTTCTACGATAATCAAATATTAAACAATCATAAAGATATATGTTTATCATTTAATGATTTTTTCTGTAAAAACTTTAGTGCAGCCTCATCTCACTCAAACTCAATCTGCAGCGCTGTCCCCGTCACCAGTTCTGATACTTTACATACTATTCATGTTGAAGAACCATTTATAAAGAAGCTTCTTAAAAATACAGATCCTAATAAAGGTGCCGGAAGCGACATGATACCATCTGTTTTTTATACTAACTGCGCTAATTCTCTAGCCAAACCTATCACTATTTTGTTCAATCTCTGTTTTCGCGAAGGATGCTTTCCGAAAATTTGGAAAACTGCCCATATAGTCCCCATACATAAAAAAGGCACCAAATCTGCAATAGAAAATTATAGGCCAATATCGATTCTTAATACTTTAAGTAAACTGTTAGAAAAAGCCGCGCATCATTATCTGTATCCTTTCATATGTCGTAATATACCAGATCAACAACACGGTTTCATCCGGGGTCGCTCGACTAATACTAACCTTGCTATTTTTACCAACGACGTGTTACGTGGTATGGACGAAGGGTCGCAGGTCGATGTAATCTATACTGACTTCGAAAAAGCCTTTGATCGCGTCGACCATATTATTCTGCTCCGGAAGCTGCAGGAACTGGGGGTCTGTGGAGATCTACTGAGATGGATGGAATCCTACCTTCGCAACCGCTGTCAAGCGGTAGTTGTTGGTGGACATCGGTCTGACTATATGAACATCCCTTCAGGCGTACCCCAAGGATCAATCCTTGCCCCGTTGCTCTACGCGGCATACCTTTACGATGTCGGTACATGTTTCCAGTCTGCTAAATACCTAATGTACGCAGATGACACTAAAATTTATCTCAATGTCCGAACTAAATCTGACTGCGATCAGCTTCAACACGATTTAAATAAACTTGATTTATATTATAAAGAAAATAAAATTACCATAAATATTAATAAATGTATGTGTATGACATTCACCAGAAAGAGAAATCCGATAAAATACGTATATAATATAGCTGGCACTCCCATCAACCAGACTAACTTAGTTAAAGATCTTGGAGTTCTCTTAGACAGCAAGTTATCATTTAACGATCACATATCAGACATTGCTAATAGATCATATAAAAATCTAGGCTTTATTTTACGTGTCAGCAAACCCTTTTCCCGATATTATGTGCCTTAAAGTATTGTATTTTGCCTTTGTCAGAAGCATTCTAGAATACTGTTCAAATATCTGGAACCCACATTACGTAAAATACACACACGATCTTGAAAGAATACAAACTAAATTCATAAAACATCTTAATTACCGCTCACATCGTATGTATGATGACTATAATGAATCTTATATTATGTTTCTTTGAAGTGTTACACACTTAATATCTTTGTAAATTGTTAAACACAATCCAAAATTTCATCGTACCAACGGGACTTGAACCCGCAACCTCCGGAATAACATGTTCCGGTGCTTTGCCAATTAATAATTGGCAAAGCACCGGAACATGTTATTCCGGAGGTTGCGGGTTCAAGTCCCGTTGGTACGATGAAATTTTGGATTGTGTTTAACAATTTATAATGAATCTTGCAAAATCCATAACATCCTAAGCTTACGTGACAGACGGACACTCTTAGATATGATGTTTCTTTATAAAAACTGTGTTGGAATGATAAACAGTACTGAGCTTCTAGAAAACTATCTGAGACTGCAGGTCCCAGCAGTTCGCAAAAGAAGCACAAGAAGTAGTCCTTTTTTCGACCTCCCGCGCTCGCACACTAATTATTATCAAAACTCAATTATTTACAGAACACAAAAAACGTTTAATGAACAGTTTAGCTCAATCGACCTATCCAATAATAATATACAACAATTTAAAAATCTTGTGACTAATATATTAACAGATAAATAGGTTACACACACGCACACAAACACCCTACACACACACACACACACACACACACACACACACACACACACACACACACACACACACACACACACACACACACACACACACACACACACACACACACACACACACACACACACACACACACACACACACACACGCATAAACATAGTAAATTTATATAAATATACATGTATCTATATATAATACCTCTGCTCTCTATTTGAAATAAATTATATAAAGTAAATCCGTTATTAGATGTAAGTAATAGTATATAAGCCAATCTATGTTTTATAAGATCTGTGGATTTTGTAATAAAGAAAATAAATAAATAAATAAATAAAATCTTGTTCAACTGGAGGGCTGATCACAGATGATCCAATGATAAAAAGCGATTGCTAAGTCACCGTGCTGGCAAACCAGAAGGTGTTCTGAAGCATGAATTTGTTTCGCTATTTTGCCTTTTAATATATGAAACCATTGAGTTTTTAACCCCAGACACAAAAAGAAGGGCTGTTATTAGTTTGACGTGTGTATATGTGTCTGTCTGTGGCATTGTAGCACCCAAACATATGAACCGATTTTAATTTAGTTTTTTTTTGTTGATAGGTGTCTTCATCGAGAGTGTTCTTAGCTGTTTTATGAAAATCCATTCAGCTGTTTAAATATTAACAGCCAAAGGTGCTTCTGCGCACTACATACCTGCCACTCTGCTGCCGTTTATTTAGTGAAGTTTACATAAGTCAAATTTAATTAAAAAAATTAAATTCAGTATCCTGTTACTTCAATGATATTGCAAGAATATGGTAAACTTGACCTACTGCTGCCACATCTCTTTGATACTGTATAGTATAATACTGTCAACTCCTCATCTGAGATGTCGTGTTTAGGCTCATTGAAATGGTCTCAATGAACAAATTATACAAATACTAATCAGGCGGGGGGTGGTTTTAAATTTTAAATTTAAGTATTATTACCATTACCATTTTAATATCTCAAGGGACATGCACATACATTGACATACAAAATGTCTGTCAACTGAAAGAATTAGGTCTAGCGCGCCCAGCAGTTGCGGTGAGTTTATTCTACAGCACTCATATTCTGGGATATGGCATGTTTTAGAAGTGCGCTCTTTGAGGTGAAATTTGGAATGTTTTTTTTTATTTGGAATAAAAATATGTTTACGCCTCCTTCTTGGTGTCTGTCTTGCCACCACGCATTCTTCCGAAATGTATTGTACACAACTGTAAACAGGGTGTTTCGTGGATGGACAACAAATTTTATTTTTTTGGGGTTGGGACATCATGCACAAGTTTTCCCCGGTAGATCCGAAGTATTTAAGTTATAATTTTTTTTAATCACCTAAAATCTTTACTTTTTGGTTTGTGGTTGTAATATGACGAATAAGCTTGTGCTGTATTCTGCAATGTGTCCGTATTCTAATTAAACATTACTTACTACATGTCCCTTTAAAAAAATTTGTTCTGAGCTTTCAGTGTCGTTAATCTGTATAACTTTTTAAAGAAGTGACAGCTTGTTAAATTTGAGTGATTTAAAAAAATATATATTGTAAACACCGTGACACTTAGGACTTCGGGTCTACCAGGAAAAAATTGAGCATGACCTCCTCAACCCCTCATAAAATGTTGTCGGTCCATCCACCAAACACCCTGTATACTGCAACTGCGATAGAATAAATGCACCGCAATCTCTGTGCGTGCCAGGCCTTATATGCCACACATTCAGATCTAGGCAAATTTCGTTAATGTTCCATCTAGTGAGTTTTCTTTGACTTGTATATCTAAAAAAAGGCTAATATATAATATAATAATTCAATTGTATTATCATATCACATTTCAGTGAATTTTAATGTATATTTCAGTTAAAATGTCAAAATCGCCAATTCTGTTTCGAGTGTGAGCACCTCTTGAGACGGTTCTACAATTTCAGAAACAAATGTAGGAAAGGACAAGAAATACTGACAGATTGGGACAAATCAATGGTATGTATGCTTGTAATTAGAAATACTCATTAGAATCAGAATGGTATTTTAGTTAAAAATATTGGATTAATTAAATATCAGCATACACAGATATAGAGAGAAGACTCAAAAGAACTAAACCGTTCGAATTAGTGTAATGATAGCTTCAAGCATTTACCAATGGAGATGTTAACGTTGTAATCCGCAAACATTTTTAAACCGACTTCAAAAAAAGGAGGTTTCTCAATTCGACCGTATATATATATATATATATTTTTTTTTGTTTGTTTGTGGATAACTTCGTCATTTATGAACTGATTTTGATTATTATTTTTTTGTTAGAAAGGAGATATCCCAAGTGTGGTACCATGGTAATTTTATCGAGGTCTGATAAGTATCTCCAGAGATATTGAAATAAACATCTTAAAATTGGTTCTGAAAATGAATAGCGCGGCATTGAAGTCGGTTCTTTTTTAGTTTTTAAACGATATTATTTTCTGCCGATACTTACGGGGGACGAGGTAAACACGCATTGCACACACACAAATCACTCACTTTAACGATCCCGCACACTAGCTTGAAACATGCACACAGTATTAAAAATACAGCATAGTTACGCACACTCATATGGCCAAAAATGGTTATATGGCCAGCAGAGGGGTACGCCTTGCGTTAACATCTCCATTGGTAAATGCGCGAAGAGTGATAGTGAACTTTAATGGAATATAGTGTATGTACTATGTATAAAGAACACGATACGAATGTGTCTTCACCTTAACAATAAGGACAGTAAAAAAAGTGCTGATGGGCACATTCTTTGTTTATGTCAATGTATAAGTTTGTGTTAGATTTAAATTACTTATTAGCCTAACTAGGCTAGATTTTAGTATGATTAGGCGATATAATACTTGTATTGTGTATCCTAATATTGAAAAAAAATATGTATATCAGCATTATATTATGTTCCTCCAGACTAAAAAGGCTACCAAAAAGTAGCTTATCATCAAGGACAAAAGCTGTTGCCATAACCTTTTGGAGTTCCGGCACTACACAACTTTTTAGAGTATTCTAGGCTTACCATATTCACCATCTGCGACCAAATGATTGCTAACCAACAGGCGAGATAGTGGACAAATGCTTAACTATAAGATTAAAAAAAATATATATATATATGAGTGTGAGCACAGAATATACATTTTAACATGAATGATCTTTTAAATAGCAAACAATTTGGATTTACTAAAGGGCGTTCTACTACTGATGCAGGAATAGGTCTTCTTAAACATATATTTGATGCATGGGAGAAAGCACAAGATGCTATTGGCGTGTTCTGTGACCTATCAAAAGCATTTGATTGTGTCTGTCATGAAACACTAATTTACAAATTAAAATACTACGGTGTTGAAGGTAAGGCACTTGATCTGGTATCATCATACCTCTGTAACAGAACACAGATGGTTGAAGTCAATGGCGTCAGGTCATCTGGATCCCTCATAAAAATGGGAGTCCCGCAGGGATCGATCCTAGGACCTTTTTTATTTCTAGTTTATATCAATGATTTACCGTCATTCGTACAGAACCTATGTGATATTGTTTTGTTCGCAGATGATACTTCCTTGATATTCAAAATAGATATGACTACACCTAACTTTGACGATGTAAACAAATCAATAACACAGGTTCTGAATTGGTTTACAACCAATAACTTATTGTTAAACGCAAAAAAAACTAAATGTATTAATTTCTCTCTACCAAATGTAAAAAAGGGTATCCTAAATAGAAGTATATTAATAAATGATGAACCATTAGAACTTGTTGAATCCACAACATTCTTGGGCATTACCCTGGATTCAAAGCTTCAATGGGGTTCTCAAATATCGGTTCTAGCAGGTAGGTTAAGCTCCGCTGCATACGCAGTACGTAAAATTAGATTTTTAACGGACGAAGCCACTGCAAGATTGGTCTATTTCAGCTATTTCCACAGTATAATGTCTTATGGCATTTTATTGTGGGGGAAAGCCGCTGAAATCCAATCAATATTTGTTTTGCAGAAACGAGCTATTCGCTCTATATATAGTATGAGGTCGCGAGATTCACTTCGTGAAAAATTTAAGGAAATTAAAATTCTAACAGTGGCATGTCAATACATTTATGAAAATATTTTGTTCATACGCAAGAATATAAATGATTATAAGAAAAGGTCTGATGTACATAATTTTAATACAAGACATAAAAATAGATTAATTATACCTAATTTCAGACTGCAGAAAGTTAGTGGTTCATTCATGGGGAACTGTGTACGCTTTTACAATAAGCTACCTAAAGATATTGATCAATTGCCTATGAGCAAATTTAAAATCTATGTAAAATCCAATTTGATGAAAAAATCATACTATACAATAGGTGACTATATGGATGACAAAAATGCATGGCCTGAATGCCCCAAGCTCCAAGAACAAATATAAATTGTATTATAATTAATAATATATTGTTAAAATTTTAAAGCTGACATGTACAATTAATTTAAAAAAAAAAGATAAAATGACAAGACAAGCCCCTGCGGCGGTGGATAGGTCCTGCCTACCGCAGATAGGTAGATAGGGTCGGGGTAAATAAAAGTAAGTGTAAGGTCTTACTTTTATATTGCCTATTAAGTTACTCAGCCGCACAAGAAGAGCTTTACAAGAATTAGGAGCGGCACTGGCCTGCTAGTCCGTCCGGTGCGATGGGACCCCTTCCCACAGCTGGGAGGGTGAGCGACTACAATTCAGCTCGCGCGCAGCCGTAGTAAGCGGCGACGTGAGCGATGGCCAGCGTCGAGTGGTAGGCACAGGTTGTAGGTAGGTAGGCACTGCAGGTACCTTGCTCCTGGTTTAAGACCCAGCTCCCTGTTTAAGACCTGGAATCAACGTCGGTACGGCATTAGCGCTCGTCCTCAACTTAGCTGATCTGCCAGCGTGGAGCGTCGTGATAGGTAGGTACCAGCGGCTCAGTCCGATGATTACGGTTAGGTAGAATAACCGCAGTCAGCGTACCGTGGCAGAACAGCTTACACAGTTTTATAGGCTCGTATGATAATGAAAACTCACCCCAGCGGGTTTTCCAGAATACGTAGTATTTAAAAAGTGTGGAGGCAGGCGCGTGCGCGTTCAGCGCGCGATCAGTAACTAGTGGCCGAGGCAGGCGATCGAATGAGCTCGAAGCATCGGAACAATAGAAGCGGTTTTTGGGGTCCGTAGGACAGGCAACCCGAGCCATTTAGCGTTTGCTTTTAAACTCACGAGTTCCGTAGGAAATCATTAAGTTTTGATATTTAAGTAGGTATTAAGATAGTAAATAAATACTTTATATTGTATAATTTGTGTAGTTTTTAGTGTAGTATTTAATATTTTTAATAAGTTTTATTTAGATGTTTTAGACTTTTATTATTTGACCTAGATTTAGTAACGGCGCTAGACGCAACGTTACAGTACCCCGCCAAAAGCAGTAGGATTTTTCCTATTACAGAAAAATCCGACTTACTACCTAATATCTTAGTACTATTCCTACATTCATAATTACTTTCATACTTCACCTTTGATTATTTAGTTCATATTGTCTTCAGTAATCTTAGAAAGTCCTGAGACCCTTACATACAGAGTAATCGTGCGTAGAACACTTTTACCCAAAATAGCCAAACAGAGTTTATTGTTTTAGAGACAACAACTCATAATAATGGGTCTATTTCTACATTCATAATTACTTTCATACTTCATCTTGCTTATTGTCTACAGTAATCTTAGAAATTCCTGAGACCCTAACATTCAGAGTAATCGTGCGTAGAACACTTTTACTCAAAATAGCCAAGACAGAGTTTATTGTTTTAGAGACAACAACTCATATAGGTAGCTAGGTTACGTTTTTCAAGCATGTAGGTACAGTTAACGTTAGTTTAGTTTATTAATATTTTCAGTTTTAATTTAGTTGCTTTTTTTTTCTTTTTAATTGTAATTTATGTAGGCTGAGTTGTAAGTAAGAAATAGGGCGTACTTCTTTAAAATTATAACATCGATAACACGTTGTAAGTTAGACAAGATTTTCCAGTCAATTAAACATTTTATAATTTTTTTTTTAATTCCTGTAATATTACGTAGGTTAGTTGAGTATAAAGTTTAACATTAAGTGTGTCGACTATTCTGCATCGTTGCAAATTTTAATCATTTTTTTTTCAATTAGACAATTGTTATAATATAATTTAAAAATATATATTGAGTAGGTAAGTATATATTTATTTTAAATTTAATTTTTGTTATTGAATTTTAGGTTACATTTTATAGATTATTATTATTCTTTTTAGTTAATTTAGTTGATTGCGCAGCCTCAGCACAGTACTAGTCGGTTTCTCGCCTTTAATGAGAACTTCATACGAAAGTTTGTTTTTATTCAGCAATAAAAACATTATAGGGTGAGTTTCCATTGTAAATCAGCAGGTAGGTATCAATGAAGAAAAATTATAATGATATACAATGTTGAGATAGAAGTAATTAAATCAATGCAATGAAATACATAGTACAAAAACAATAAAATTAGTCACAACAAAATCTAAAATACCACACCTGTGTACAAAAATTACAGTTGAGCAGCAACCCTAGAGCGCTAAGTAAAAATGCTGTCTGTTACAAATAAATCTAACTACGATTTGGTGATTCAATTAGCCAAGTAGATGAATATAATATGCAAAATTAGTAAAAAGATCAGTGAAAATATTGCGAACCGTTACGTAGAACGATTAATATTAATAAAAGTAACAAGAGGTAGGTAGGAACTAAAAGTATTATATCGTATTTACTTTTACATTTACCATGCTAATATACGTAACAGTTTACATAAATTACCTCATGAAATGTACAATGAAACTAATGATAACACAATAAGTGGAAAACAATATGATTTATGAGAAATTATTAATGTTAAAAAAAATGTAGGTAGGTAAGTCACTAAGTGGTACGTACCGGTTCGACTGTAGAAAATCACCACTCGTTCACACGTAGGTATTACTAAAATGGCGGCTGACTGCTAAGTTATTTTAGAAAAAAAATGCTCGATTGCTTGGCTGAGTAACTAAGACACGTAAAGGGCGCCACTGCGGCGGTGGATAGGTCCTGCCTACCGCAGATAGGTAGATAGGGTCGGGGTAAATAAAAGTAAGTGTAAGGTCTTACTTTTATATTGCCTATTAAGTTACTCAGCCGCACAAGAAGAGCTTTACAAGAATTAGGAGCGGCACTGGCCTGCTAGTCCGTCCGGTGCGATGGGACCCCTTCCCACAGCTGGGAGGGTGAGCGACTACAATTCAGCTCGCGCGCAGCCGTAGTAAGCGGCGACGTGAGCGATGGCCAGCGTCGAGTGGTAGGCACAGGTTGTAGGTAGGTAGGCACTGCAGGTACCTTGCTCCTGGTTTAAGACCCAGCTCCCTGTTTAAGACCTGGAATCAACGTCGGTACGGCATTAGCGCTCGTCCTCAACTTAGCTGATCTGCCAGCGTGGAGCGTCGTGATAGGTAGGTACCAGCGGCTCAGTCCGATGATTACGGTTAGGTAGAATAACCGCAGTCAGCGTACCGTGGCAGAACAGCTTACACAGTTTTATAGGCTCGTATGATAATGAAAACTCACCCCAGCGGGTTTTCCAGAATACGTAGTATTTAAAAAGTGTGGAGGCAGGCGCGTGCGCGTTCAGCGCGCGATCAGTAACTAGTGGCCGAGGCAGGCGATCGAATGAGCTCGAAGCATCGGAACAATAGAAGCGGTTTTTGGGGTCCGTAGGACAGGCAACCCGAGCCATTTAGCGTTTGCTTTTAAACTCACGAGTTCCGTAGGAAATCATTAAGTTTTGATATTTAAGTAGGTATTAAGATAGTAAATAAATACTTTATATTGTATAATTTGTGTAGTTTTTAGTGTAGTATTTAATATTTTTAATAAGTTTTATTTAGATGTTTTAGACTTTTATTATTTGACCTAGATTTAGTAACGGCGCTAGACGCAACGTTACACCCCATAGAGTTTCTTGGTGTTTCTTCTCTGATGGGAGTATTTCCGAAACACCGGTAGATTCAACAGCCATTCAGTTTTCCCCTTTTGTCCGCAGATTTTCTTTCTAGGCTTGCCATTTTTATTTTTATTTAAACAATATTATGCAGCTGACAGACGGACTATCAGTTCCATTTGGATCATGATATGTACTGTGATCGGTATGCGTTTCTCTATGTTGTGTTTCACTATTTGACGTTTTTATTTTTTTTATATAAAAATTGTCTGAAGTACTGAAACACACAGTTACATGTATGGTTGGTTTTCACCTACTTTAATTTTTTTTAAATATTCTGACGTAAACGATTGGATGACAGCTGAATGGTTCATTACTTTTTTTTTCTAATCCAAAGCGTTAAATTCTGCTTTTGCTATGTTTACTTGATAATTGGTTATGATTTATTTTATGATTTATGATTTTGACGTGTATATGTGCGTATATTTATACTGCCTACATACTGAATAAATGCTTTGATTCTTGATTCTTTGAATACTCAATATTACTACGTACAGAAAGCTCACTCTTTCATGGCAAATATACGAGATTAAACCTAATTACAATGTCGATAACGTTCAAATATGCTACACGCTTCGGAAATCGGATGCGACATTGAAAATAATAGCTTGTTACATATTGTGTAATAGTTGCGGCGCTCGTGTTGAGTCGAAATGCATCTTAAGTCCGCGCAGTGAAAGTCTGAATTACTCAACCTGTCACGCGCATTTGATAAAGCCGCCTGCCGCTGCTACTGTAGGGTTTGGTGTTGTGAGAAAACATTTGAATGGATGAATGATTTATTTCAAACGAAACTTACGACTAATAACAATTTGATAATAATTGCTAGTAGAATACACCGACGTGCAAATGTAATGTAGTACATTACTGATAATAAGTACATTAATGTTTATTGTCGAGGTAGTTAATAGATACTTTAATTATACTGTAATGCGTTACTTTTTATTAAGATTTACTAAAGTTTAAGCACAGCATAATTAATAGTAGGTACTACATTTTATGCATGCGACCGCTTGCGCGGCTAGAGATAATCGCACTGAATAAAGGCCCTGGAGGGCTCCGCAGGCGGTAGGTGAATAACGCGGCAAGTACATGGAGTGAGACAGGCCTGGTGTGAGTGAAATACTTTTTGTATTTTACAGATGAAACTTCCTCTAGACAGTATCGCTACACTTCTACCGAGCTCCTTGGGCTTGTGGGCTCCACATAGCAACAACGTCATCACATACAATCAATTAATGACTACAACTAAACTGGAACTTGAAATATCACCATGTCTTGTAACTAGCAACCCTAAAGTGAAGTGTAGTAAGGTTCGAAATAGTGGTAAAATGTCAAGAAAATCAAAGAGGAAAGTGATTATGCCTATATTAGTACCAATGTCTCGGTTAAACAAGGATTCTGTACCGAGCACTGGGATGGATAATGTGCAACCAGCTGCAAATACAATGGTAAGTTGTGTTTTAGGGTTCCGTAGCTGAATGGCAAAAAACGGAACCTTTATAGATTTGTCATGTCTGTCCGTCCGTCCGTCCGTATATCACAGCCACTTTATTCCAGAACTATTAATACTACACAGTTGAAACTTGGTAAATAAAAAAGCGGTTCACACATAATATACCGAACTAACTTATACTAAACTAAAACAAAAAAAGTTCAAAAGGAGGCTCGCTGTACATGGACTTAAAGTAAAAAAATGAGGAAAGTTTATAAACAGGATTAAACACGGGCAAAGCTTGCGGGATGCAGCTAGTCATTTAATAAAAAAACCGTGTAAAAATCCTTAATCCAAAAAATGAGATTCCAATTTCTAAAGTGAAATTAGTACCTCAACTGTCTGTGTGTATGTCTGAATGTGTGAAAATTCTGTATTATATTAAAATATCTCACTTTTAGGATATTCCAGAAGCAGTATTTCTAAATAAACAGCTGATTAAAACAGAGTTTGTGGACAATGATTTAACAGACTGTGAATTGGACATTACTGACAATCCTATCTCTATTGATAAAGAAGAATTAATAATAAAAGCAGAGAATGTTGAACACACAGGAGAACATGTAGAGATAAACTTTCTTGAAACGAAAAACATAAAAAGCGATAAATTAGATATTATTCATGGATTAAATAAAGCTATGAGTGACAAAGTTGATGATGGCAAACTATCTGATGTAGAAATACTAGAAGGTATTACAAAAAATGATAATAATGTAATACATGATGTTGTGAATGTAAGCGATGTTGAAAATGGACTGTCCGATGTAGAGATTCTAGAAGAGATTACAAAAAATGATTTACACAGAAATAAATCATATTTTATCATAAAAAATGATATGAATGAAACACATGATGATGATGATGATGATGCATTGAATGATGATGTTGTATTAAATGATGATGTTAAAAATGAATATGAAGATGTAAATGATCAAAATATGTTTAAAATAGATACCATGACAGCCAAGCTACGAGATTTAGGCGACACATTTAACGACATATTCAATGTCTATAAAACGTTTATCCCAAATTTGCATAGAAGGAAATATAAAAGTAAAACAAGGTCAATACCAATTATGGTAAAAAGTATAATGGAGAATTTAAAGTTTCTGCTCAACAGCAATCAAATTGCTTTAAATATGAAGGTTACAAAGAATATGAATATGAACTTGAATACGAACATGAAAGAATAGTAAGTATGATTTGTAAAGTCATTTGTTTTACACCTGGATAAAACCGCTGTAGGTACCGCAGTTCCTGGGGTGCGGTACAGCGATTATTGTTTGTTAATCCTCTCAAATTGTAGTGAAATCTTAGCATTTTTTTTAATTTTCACGGACAACAAAAAGATCCATTATTGTTAGTAGCTTACTTAGAAAATATGGTTAGTACTTATAATATATGGAAAGCTCATATTAATGCGTCATGTATTTCGGAGGCATCTTCTGCGAAATCATAGTTCGCACAAGATGCCTGAACACAGGTGCATGCGGGTCATCCGCTATAACTTTCAGGATGCTATTGACACTACCCCGAAGCCTTCTAACCAGAGACGCCACCTTTTTTCTGATGATGGCATGGAATCCATTAGTGTGGTTTTCGGCAAACATACAGGAGGCACTGCAAAATCGGGGGAGTTTCAACATCATCCTGAACACATTATTATATTGGACGCGCAGAGTATCCAGTGACTTTTGCGAACAGCTGAACCACAGACTACCCGTGTACATGCCCTGACAATACGCTTTGAAAAGAGTAATTTTGACCTGGTCCGTACAACGGGCAAATCTGCGGGCCAACATGTTCCCCGCGCCGCCAGTGCTCTGCGCTCCCTCTCCACATCTTCATCGTCTTTAAGGTCGTCGGCAAGGAAGTGTGTCCTAGATATTTAAACCGGGTTACTCAGTTCATGCTCACTCCGTTAAGGGTAATTGTAGGTTATGGTCAAACGATAATAATAAATGTTTCATTTTTTACAGCGTGAAGCATTTCATAATGACAACAATAGATGAAGCAGACGCCTCTACGAAAGGAGGTAGCGGCATAGACAAAGAATTTGTGCGTCAATGTTTGGATGAGAAAATATCGCACAATTTTATGCTGTTCCTAATGAACATTATTAATAAAAAATCTGGTATCAGTAAGTAGTTTATAATAATTTATTCTTTTTACAACTGCAATTTGAAATGAATTTATGGAATCATAATAAGATGTTTTCATTTTAAAATAAACTGGCCAAGAGCAAGTCGGACTCGCACTCGTAGGGTTCCGTAACACAGTAGAGTATTCTATAACTATGATTTTTCACAACTACAAAAATAACTTTGTGTTTGTATGAAAAACAAAGTTATACTTGCGGTCGCTATATCTCAATAACTGCTGACTGTATCTCGTTCAAACCAATTTTCGTTGAAAGTTTTTATTGAGATCTACAGAATATATTTTTTTAGATTTTTCACTCCCTTACTTTAGAAGTTGGGGGGAGGAGGAGGGGGGGGGGGGGACACTTTAGACGCGCCTATCTTTTGAATGATTGACTTTGAGAAAAAATGATTTTAAGAACCTCAATGTCATTTCTAAAGACCTATCCATAAATACCACACACGTGTAGGTTTGAAGAAAAATTTTTTTTATAGTTCCAGTTCCATGTATGGGATGCCCCCCCTTAAACTTTTATATTTTTTATTTTTGTATACAATTCAAAAAGCGGTTTACAGAATACATCTACCTGCCAAGTTTCAATTCTGTAGTCTTAACAGTTTCGGAATAAAATGGCTGTGATATACGGACGGACAGACAGACAGACAGACAGACATGGTGAATCTATAAGGGTTCCGTTTTTTGCCATTCGGCTACGGAACCCTAAAAATGGTTCTACCCTCGCTAGATGACTTTTGATGCTAACGTCCTGAGATGCCACTGTCACAAGCGTCAAAGCGAATCTTTGCTTTGTTTAGCCACCAGAGCGTGAATGGAGTATTAAATGGATCTGGCATTTAAATAACAATAACAATATGAGAAGGATAAAACTATACAATCATTAGTATGAGAGAGCGAGATGTACAACCATTTTTTGTCCTTGTCTGCGTATAAGATTTTATAGTTTGGGGCCAGCTCTGGCTCCTAGTTCTAGTGCACCCATTGGCTTTCACCCGCTGTCATGTGTGACCCGACCAAATTACGTTGTTAATTTTATCTTATAGCTGGCATATGTAACACGTGTTCATCATTTTAGTCGGGTTATATCTCTATAGCTATTTCATTCGCATACGCTAATGTTCTCTCTATTTAATTTTCCCTCTACGCTCCAGAGCAAATTCGTGAAGAATTTGCTCTGGTGTATTTAAATACCAGCTGTGCCCCGCAGCTTCGCCCGCGTTAAAAAGTATCCTGTACCCTAATCCATAATACTCGTTATCCCTATGCAAAATTTCAGCAAATTGCGTCCAACCGTTTGACTGTAAAGAAGAATATAAATAACACATAGGATACTTTTTATCCCGATATTCCCACAGGAACGATGTCTACGCGGGTAAAACCGTGGGGCACAGATGGTTAATTAATTAATGATGACTTTTTCACCGACTTACAAAAAGGAGGAGTTTCTCGATTCGTCTGTATGTGGTTTTCTTCTTTTTTGTATGTTATTTCGCTGATTACTTCGTCAATTGTGAACTGATTTGAATGATTATTTTTTTAATTTGTATAGTACATTTTCAATAGGACTCCCATTGTAATTTCATCGAGAACTGATAAGTATCTCCAGAGATATGAAGATTAATCTCATGTCTAAAACTTGCTACTGCAATTGACCCGCTCGGCATGGAAGTCGGTTGTTTTAGTTTTTAAACTATTTTATGTATTAGTTATTAAACTATCTTATTTATTCTTCATCAGAATCCAATTTAAAGAAAACAATTCTGAGTAAAGCACAACATATTGAGAAAAGATTTAAGGACAAGAAGTGGGAGAAATTGGCTGAAGTTTTCAAAATTGAATATTTAAATACACCAGAGCGAATTCTTGAAGAGTTTGAGAACAGGAAGAACTACGAAACATATACAGGTGCCAGCTTTAAATGCGAGATATGCTTTCTAGTGTTCAAATGTAAAAACATGTTGAGTGTGCATATTAGGGACTTCCATGATGTAAGTATCTTTTTTGTTGATGTTCCAACCCTTATCATCATCATCACAATAATCAGCCGGTATCAGTCTACTGCTGGACGTAGGCCTCTCCCAAGTCACGCCACTGAGCCCGATCTTCGGCTCTTCTTTTCCAGTCACTGTCCACAACAGTAGCAATACGATAATGTTTATCAACGGGTACTTTCGCAAATTAGTAATACCCAATTGCGTTCACTCGTTTCTGTTATTTTATTTTTGTAACTGTTTTTTTCCCGTTCTTTCCTCGCAAAACCGTGGGTTACGAACAGGTCTTTTTTTTCATTAATTATAACCAAATTAACAGATAGAGCGTTCTAGAACACACCAGTTGATCAAAATTATGATATTGGGAGGTTTGAGAGTACTAAAACACCAGTTGATCAAAATTATGTTATTGGGAGGTTTGAGAGTTATAAAACAGAGTTCTAACACACCAGTTGATCAAAATTATGATATTGGGAGGTTTGAGAGTACTAAAACACCAGTTGATCAAAATTATGTTATTGGGAGGTTTGAGAGTACTAAAACACCAGTTGATCAAAATTATGTTATTGGGAGGTTTGAGAGTTATAAAACAGAGTTCTAATACACCCGTTGATCAAAATTATGATATTGGAGGGTTTGAGAGCTTTTAAAACACGTTGATCAAAATTATGGTATTGGCTACGTTTGCCTATTCGCGGTCTCCATTCTAGAACCAGTCTACCCTCCACCCAACTTTTACCCTTATCACCACACGCTATTTCTAATCACACATACTACACGCGTGGAGGATTACGGTCTCCCTTAAATACAGCCTATATTGATTTGATTTTAGGGTTCCGTAACTCAAAAGGAAATAAATTTAAATTAAGAATAGTGTTAAACATATCAATAAATATAAATTAATAATAGTGTGAATAAAAAAAAAATTAAAAAAAGCGTGAGGTGCATGGTGTCAATAGTTATAAATATTTTATTGACAGATATGAGTAGAGTGATTATCATTTTGATAATATCTTAAAAGCACCCCACGCTTTTTAAAAAATAAAATATATTTTTTTATTCACCCTATTATTAATTTATATTTATTGAAATTTTTAACACTAAATTTTTAACATTTTTACACTATTCTTAATTTAAATTTATTAAAATTTATTTTCTACTTTTTAGTTCGGTTTTCTATAAAAAGCGTGTTTTTTAGTTTTTTTAAACTATTATTTATTTTCTACTTTTTAGTTGAAAAATGGAATAATTTATTATCAAATTAGTGTATTGTCATCGGTCCTCGATAAATCTACAAAGTTTGAACAAATCTGGCCGTTTAAAGTGGGTCAAAATCGCGCCCAAAGAAGTCGGTTACAAACATACAAACATACAGGTGAAGCTAATAAAAAGGAACAGTTATGGGATCACTATGTTGTCTGTCTGTCTGTATGTCTAGACTCTTTTTCTCAGGAATGCGTAGAGGTATCAAGTTGAAATTTATATCAACTGCAAATTTATATCCCTCATGATAGAAACCTGTCGCTAAACACTAGTCTATTCCGGCCACAAGTCTTGAGAGTCAGACCATTCTAGGCCTAGCGTGTTCACCATCCTTGACTACATCATCATACCTGGCGAACGAAATATTGGTCGAACGATAGCAAGCTTATCAGTTATAAAAATAACTGTTGAAATTACATATTATTCGTGTTCTGTGTTATGGCGTGCCATAGGTGATGCCTATGTCCAGCAGTGGACAGTTAGAGGCTGATGATAATGATGGTTGTGTTGCAGGAAAGCAAAGGCAAATATTCCTGTGGAATGTGCAAGACCTATTATAAAACTCAAAGAAAGTTGGCGACGCATACCTATACTCAGCACCAAATGTTGTTCAAATGCAAATTTTGTAACATGGTCACACATTTATTGTAAGTCTACTTTTTACAAGCTTTTATTTCACTTGCCGTGTAGACGTAAGAATAAACAATAAGTCAGGAACTGTAACTGCCTTAAAAAAATTGCCCAACAAAAGTCGTGTCCAAGCAGGCGGGGTTAAATGTCGTGTCCAGCGCGTCATTAGTCGGACATTTGTCTTGTTTGACTCAACTGTCATAACAGACATTGCAGCACATACGCGAACCAATCCCTGCTTCGTTCGTTCCGAATTTAAATCAATCTCCAAGCCAATCATTATCATTTGTAACTTAGAAAGTGATTCTTATTTTGAATCTACGTCGTTTTGGTTTGAAGGAGGGCCACTTTTTCTGTGGAATTTGTTCTGAATTAGGGTCCCCGCACACGGGCCACGGGCCACAACCACAAAACGCCGCCACCGGCATATTTCCTATAGTTTTCATACATTTTATCATGTAGCGTGTGGCGGCCACCGGCGTCACCGTGTGCGGCGACTCCATATAAAATGTATGAAAACTATAGGAAATATGCCGGTGGCGGCTTGTGGCCGGTGGCCCGTGTGCGCCGAGGCGTACACTTCTTGACTATTTATTCCTGGGTGTAGACTGACTTAACATTGACAACACAAAGAGGAGACAGCGCTGTCTGCTCTTTGTGTTGTCAATGTAAAGTCTGTCTACAGTGAACGTCATAAGGCTTACGTTTTAATGAACATTTTTTGTCGGGAAGGAGCGGAGTGGTGTTGGTGAGTGAGACTAACCTTTAGTGTGTATGTTGTTGTGTGGATCAAATCTTAGAAGCTAAACTAATCACTTTCTAACGTTCGATTGGACTCAGATCTGGTATACCTCGACCTTATCTTTGGTATAAAATAACCTCGAGACCTAATCACGCCTAAAGGGACGATCCGGTCTTACTGTAATTTAACAAGGAGGTACTTTATAGCAAGAGGATGAACATAGGCTACCAAATTCTTAGTATGCGTGAACGAAGTGGCGGGTATCAGCTTGTTTATGATAAAAATATCATTGAATGATGATAATGAAATAATATTTTTACCATTGCCACTCAAAAAAGAGCACTTTATTCTTTGACAGCAGTGATTAAAACGCTCTTTTACTCACTCGGTGAATAAAAACATCTTGAATTTGGAACAATCACGAAATACGAATTATGTACAAAAAATAAATAAATCTTGCTGAAAGTGCCTACTGGCTGGCTAAATGAAGGTATACCATAAAAGCTAAATAATAAAATAAAAATAAAAATCCCGCCAATTTTGATTAAATCTTTTTTTTGTTTTCATTATGGCTCTACACGATCAGTATATTCAGCCAGAGTCAAGTATTAAAATTGTTCAAGTTTTTGTAAATTAAAGTCATAAAGTTGAGTCAAAGTTACATTTCTGATCAAATTGCAGTTACAGTCTTATCCAAGTCATACTCTTAGTAAAGATGTGAACGTTACTGAAGATTTTCAGTGCGATTTTGGTGAGAACGCAAGTAGCATGTTTTTCAAGATTTCCCTACACTCGTATACATTCACCGGCGCTAAATGGTTAATAATCCACATTTATAACACATTAATAATAAATATAAATACTATAAGTCGGTACTACTGTTAATTTTCTCGCAGTCAATGGTAAAAAGGAGATTACACGACTCGTGAATAAAAAATTTAATCTCGGTCCTTGTATCCCTCGCTCCGCTCAGGATTCTAGAGTAGAATCCCGAGCGTAGCGAGGTATTCTACTCTAGAAGAATCCTTCGCTGCTCTTGGGATCCAACCTAGTCCCTCGAATTAAATTGCCTTTTTATTCACTTGTTGTATAATCTACTATATAGGTTAATAATACTAATATATATTTGTATTATATAATATATTTGTTTATATTACAGGGGTGTTGCAGATAAACACTACAATTATCATAAAGGCATTAAAATACAATGTGAGCTGTGTCCAGATCAATTCAAGTGAGTTATATGATCTTTTAAAAACTAAAAGAACCGACTTCAAATGCCGCGCTATTAATTTTCAGTACCAAGTTTGAGATGTTTATCTTCATATATTTAAAGATACTTATCAGACCTCGATGGAATTACTACGGTACCAATCTTGGTACCATAGTAGTGCTCAAAGCACCTAAAGAAGTTATCACTTAAAAAATTAGTCAAGAACACTCCCGATAATTTAATCTAGAGCGTTGTTAGTTTCCTAGTAGGTAAATTAGTACCATTAATATAGTTTAAAAACTAAATAATATAATATAGTTTAAAAAACTAAAAGAATCGACTTCAAATGCTGCGCTATTAATTTTCAGTAGTAAGTTTGAGGTTTTTATCTCCATATCTCTGGAGATAATTGTCAGACCTCGATGAAATTACCATGGTACTACACTCGGGATATCTCCTTTCCAACAAAAATATAATAATCAAAATTGGTTCATAAACGACGAAGTTATCCGCGAAGAAACATAAATATATATATATCTATCAAATATACATATCGAATATATAGGTCGAATTGAGAAACCTCCTCCTTTTTTTGTCGATTGCCGCGCGAGTCAGTTTCAGTAGCAATGAGGTGTATATTCCCATATCTCTGGAGATACTCATTAGATCTCAATAAATTGTACAATGGGACCACTGTGAAGATGTGCCTTACCAATGGAGAAAAATAATAATTAGAAGTGGTTTACAATTAGTCTCCCGTTTGGTCCCATTTAAATTTTATCGAGATCTGATAATTATCTCCGGAGATATGGAGATAAACAACGTAAACAAATTTGTATACCTTGATGACATGATTATGACTACTGAATATTTGCCTATCGCGGCATGTGAAATCGGTTTTATCGTTTTGTACGATCATAAATTATTGGAAGTCAACTATTATGTTTATATAAGTGTTACACACTTAGGCTGAGTTGCTCCATCTTACTTTAACCGTAACTATAACTATTAACCGGTGTTTTTCTATAGAGTTTGACAGATTTTTGACATTTGTTATAGTTAAAGTAAGATGGTGGAACTCAGCCTTAATCTTTTTATGAATTGTTACATACAATCCGAAATTTTATGATACGACAAATCGATTCGTCGTATCGATGGTATCGTACTGTGGCTTAGTTAGTCAGAGTACCTGGGCATGTTTCCCAAGAGGGCGCAGGTTCGAATCCCGTCGGTACCATGACATTTTAGGAAGTCGGTTGATAAAAAAAATTTTTGATCCGTTTGGGAGCTGCGATGCTACACACGGACACATAGATACACACAACAAATAAAAACTAGCCTTCGTTTGCCACACACGGACACATAAATACACACAACAAATAAAAACGACCCCTCGTTTTACATCAGGGGATAAAAACAAACAAGGGCAACACTGTTTTTAACCGACTTCATAAAATAGGAGGAGGTTCTCAATTCGATGTATTTTTTAAAATGTTTGTTACCTCAGAAATCCGTTAAATCTTGACCGTATGAAAAAAACATTTTTTGTTTAAGAGATGTTGACATTCAAATTTTATCGAGCTATGACAATTATCTCCGGAGGATATGGAGATAAACAATACAAGCAAATTTGTATACTCAGATGGCATGATTATAACTAGCCAGTACTTTGACTATCGCGGCATGTGAAGTCAGTTTTTTCGTTTTGTACGATCTTTAATTATTAATTTTGTTTTTGTTAACAGGTGGCCAGCAATATATTATCATCATTTAGAAGAAATCCACGGCTGCAACTTTGTATGCACTATTTGTGCTCTAGCATTCCCTACTGAGAAGAAACTAGAAGAACACAAATCTAAACATCTGGTTTGATTCTTTTGAATATTTTAATATGAAACTTTTATTACATCGCCTCATATCTATGCTATCTATGAATGTCGCGATGCATGCATGTCGCCGGTGCTGATTGGTGGATATGACGTATGACATTTAGGTCTAGCTGTGATTGGCGGACGCTTCCGCAGCCATATTTGTATACATGCTAATGTGTAATGTCATAGTAGCTAGCTACCATAGCTACACATAAACAAAAAGTTTCACTTGCATCGTCTTTCATAAAACCACACCACACTTTTTTAACCGACTGCACAAAAAAGGAGGAGGTTCTCAATTCGACTGTATTGTTTTTTTTTTATGTTTGTTACCTCAGAATACCATCAAATCTTAACCGATTTGAAAAATTATTTTTTCGTTTGAGAGATTATGCTTCCCGTTTGGTCATCTCCAGAGATAATTATGGAAATAAACAATATAAACAAATTTGTATACCTTGGTGACATGATACTGGCTTCTGGCTACTTTAAATATCATAAATAATTGTAAGGTCGGTTAAAAACAACTTATATCATAACACACTCAGGCTGAGTTGTACCTCCTTACTTTAACTGTAGCTATAACTATTATCTGTGTTTTTATATGGATTTGGACAGAATTTTGACGTTTGTTATAGTTGTATAAGTATATGTAAGATGGTGCAGCTCAGCCTTAATGTGATTAAAACCTTTGTCAACAGTCAAAAGCGGCGAATACAGATGCCAGTTCAGGATCGAAGTGTGAACATTGTGGATTAATATTTATTTCAAAGTTAATATGTGATCGTCATATCAAGTTGAAACATAGACAAAAGTAAGTATTATTCAGGGCTATGGAAAGATTGGGATAGTTGCGTGCCTTGACTTGACTTGACTTCTAAGCGAAAGCTCGTCAGTTCAAATCCCAGCACGGGTGTTTGTTCATAAGTGTTAGTAATCTGACGCCATATCCTTACAGTGTTCTGGCAGCACAGAGCCCTTGAGAGTCAGACCATTCTAGTCCTAGCGTGTTCACCATCTTCGACCGCATCATCGCTTACCACCAGGCGAGATAGTGGCCAAACGCTATCTATACTAATATTATAAAGAGAAGGAAGATGCATATGCGTTGTTTTGAGATAGTATTAATAAATATTGCGAAGAGGAGGGGAGATAAAACGCCGCCCTGTGGGACACCAGCCGAGAGGTCGCACCACGAGGAATATGTATCTTCGATGCATATGCGTTGTCGACGTCCACACAGGTAACTACGAAACCAGTCAATTACAGTTGGAGATATATTAAGAGAGCATAACAGACCCAGCAGAATATCAAAATCAACATTATTGAAAGCATTACTGAAGTCGAGTAGCGATAGCACAGTAAGTTGTGTATTGCTCATGCCATACCTGATGTCATCGGTGATTTTAATAAGAGCGGTGGTGGTACTGTGTCCGGGACGGAAACCAGATTGGAAAGGATTGAGAATACTGTTTTTGATAAGGAAAGAGGATAGCTGTTGATGGATGAGGCGTTCTAATACTTTAGATAGGAAGGGAAGAATGGAGATGGGCCGGAATTCTGAAAAGGTTTGAGGATTAGACTTTTTAGGAAGGGGTGTAACTTGAGCTTTTAGTATTATATATAAAAAAAGCCAAAAGATAGCTGATACAGAGATAACTCTAAATTGCTAAAAAATCGGTATAGGCATCTTTGAGTAACCGGTGAACATACATAAATAAAGGATTTCGGTGAATTAAGAGACTCCTCATTTTTCGTGAAGTCGGTTAAAAACTGCAGTGAGACGAGGCGCTGAACAACTGAACTCACACACAGAGCAACTATCCCAACACGTCCTTCACACTGGCTGGTAGCAGTGTGACCATATGTGGCAGGTTCCTGCCATTGTGGCAAGATTGGCCCCTTATTTTAGCCCCAGCAGGGCTAGCATGGTTTTATCCCCGGGGGAAAAACAAAATTATTTCCCTGTTTTTCGCCACTGACAGGAGATCAACACAACAATTTAAACGATTTGTGAAGTTTAACCTCGAGTTTTGATTTTGTTTCGTATTAAAAAGTTTAAAAAAGAATTGATTAAAAATCAGCGGGCGTTTATAATTGTCGAAAAACTTTACTTATAATTTGCCTTCTCCACCAAACAAAACACGGATAGGTGGAAAGACAAAATAGTCCCCTTGCCATTCTGCCCTGCTGGCATGATCAGCTGAGGTTTTATAGAAGTTTTTGGCAGTATTGTCATCTGGGACCTGTTTGTTTGAACCACGGAGAATAGACTAGGTTTGAACTTTCAAATAAATTAACACGTTTGCTAATTAATACACTTTCAACCGACTTCAAAAAGGAGGAGGTTCTCAATTCGCCTGTATGTTTTATTTTTTTTATATATTTTTTGTGTATGTTTCGCGATTACTCCGTCAAGTGTGAACCGATTTGAATGATTCTTTTGTCAATGGCTAGGGTACGTTTCTGAGGTGGTCCCATTGTAATTTCATCGAGATCTGATAAGTATCTCCAGATATATGACGATAAACGTCTCAAACTTGGTATTGAAACTGACTCGCGGGGCATGGAAATCGGTTGTTTTAGTGTTTAAACTATCTCAATTATTATAATTAAATATTGCCAAAGAAGTAAGTGATTTATTAGAATCTGCTGGTAGCAGTAATTCGAATTTCGTTGTTAGTATTGAGAATTTTTGGTGTGCTATCGTTAAAATGCGAAATATTAATGTATATATAGATGAAAAAATGCTAACTACAATGTTTAATTAATGTAATATAAATATAGCATACCTATGTATGTGTATGTTTTCTTTTCATATTCTAATACAACGGTAAATAAAGTGGGCTATATTTTGGCATATTTTACTACGGACTTTGGCAGGTTTTTCACCAAAGTCAGGCAGGATCTATAGTATTATGTGTACAGCTTTACGATTTTTATACAAAAATAAAAATATGTCTAAAAAAATATATGCTGTAGATCTCAATAAAAACTTTCAACGAAAATTGGTTTGCACGAGATATATTCGGCAGTTTTTGAGTTATAGCAACCGCAAATATAACTTTGTTTTTCATATAGTTTTAAGACCACAGTCACACTGGCTGGTAGTGTAGTGGCACCAAATACAAGAAGGTTTTCAATTCGTCTGTCTGTTTCTTTTATGTTTGTTACCCGCCCCGCATTCTCCCCTAAATGCAAATCGATTCGAATTATATTTTTTATAAATTGATTGGAGAGTTATCTCCAATATGGTCCCATTGTAATCTAATCCAGATCTGATAAGTATATTTTTTCCTTTTTTTATCAAACGACTTCCAAAAAGAAGGAGGCTCTCTTTTTTTTTGGTTATGTTACGCGATTACTCCGTCAATTGTGAATCGATTTGAATGATTATTTTTTCAATCGGTAAGGTACGTTTCCGAGGTAATGCCATTGTAATTTCATCGAGATCTGATAAGTATCTCCATAGGTATGACGATAAACGTCTCAAACTACTGAAATTGACTCGCGGGGTATGGTTTTAGTTTTTAAGCTATCAAATTTATATCATATAGGCTAGCGTTTGACAACTATCTCACCTGTTAGTAGTGATGATGCGGTCGACGAAGGTAGCACGCTAGGCCTACAATGGGAACTAGCTATTTTCAATTTTCATACGGTGTTACATTATGATAATAATGGTTATGTAAATGTTTCACAGGAATCGCGTTCCGTCGTGGCCTCGTCGCCAACAATTGTTGAGAAGTGGTGAACTGGTTCACCAGACGTCGAGGAATAAGGTACGATCTTAAAAAAAAAAAACTTATATTCTGGACTGGTATAATTTTGCATGTCACTGCACTGCGCCTGTTACCTTGAGACATAAAGATGTTGAGTCTCACATGCCCTGTAATTTCACTGGACAAATTAAACTGGCTTAGTCTGACACTAAGGCAACACACTAGAGAACAGTGACCACCGCCTGACGTGCGTCGACGAGCGTAGCGAGGAGGGGAGCCGCGGTAACGGCCGCGCGTCTCCAGAACCGACCCTATGGCGTTTTAATGAACGTACGGAAGACCTTCAAATGGCTGAATATCATTCATCCGCTAGTTGATTGGCGCTGTTTAGTAAAGAGGCTAGGCTGTTAATTGAACGGTTAATTAAGCTAGTTGGCTGCGAAATATACACATTGTTCAAGTGTTCATACGTTTAGCACTTTATCACTATACTTTATTTTTATACACTAGTTCGAACGGTTTTGTCCTGTATATTCAATCAAAGTAAATTTGTACCATTGTTATCTATGTTCTATATTGTATCTATATTCGATATTTTATAGTTAGTTCATATATTCCTTTGTAGAAAAAAATGTGGGAGCGAGAATCAATAAAATCTTTGAAGGTAGTTTTGACTACCTCGTCGGAATTTAATTTCTTTCAAGAAATGGGCCAAATCCCGGAAAAGTGACCAGTTCGACAAAACGCCAATTTCATATCTAATGACCTATATTATGTACTAGCTGTACCCCGCGGTTTTGCCCGCGTTGACATCGTTCCCGTGGAATATCGGGAAAAAAGTACCCTATGTTATTCCAGGGTCTAGGCTATCTACATAGCAAAATTCAGCTCAATCGGTTGAGTAGTTTTAGCGTGAAGGAAGATGTAACGAACATATACACTCACACACTTTTGGCTTTATAATATAAGTTGGATTATTAGGTAGTAGTCGGATTTGAAAACTGTAATTATTTCTTTCGAATGATTAACTTCGAGAAAAAGTTATCATAGCACTTTATCACTATACTTTATTTTTATACTGTAGTTCGAACGTTTTTGTCTGCTTAAGTCATCTTACTAAGCATGGAAAAAGTTAAAAAAAATAATTGTATATTCAATCAAAGTACAAATGTACTATTGTTATCTGTTGTATCTATATTCGCCATTTCATAGTTAGTTCATATATTCTTTTGTAGAAAAAATTGTGGGAGCGAGAATCAATAAAATCTTTGAAGGCGGTTTTGGCTACCTCGTCGGAATTCAATTTCTTTCAAGAAATTGTCCAAATCCCGGAAAAGGTGATAGACAAAACGCCAATTCATTATGTAAGGACTATATTATGTACAAACGGTGCCCCGCGATTTCAACAAACTTTCGGCTTTATAATATAAGTAGGATTATTCAGATTAGTCGGATTTGAAAACTGTAATGATTTGTTTCGAACTTCGAAAAAAGTTATCATAAATGGCGCCACCAATGCATAATTGGGTTAAAAATGCAATCCACTAATTTCCTCGATATCGATAGTATCGCACTGTGGCTTGATTGGTCTGACCAATCAAGCACCTGGACATGTAATCTAGGGGGCGTGGGTTCGAGTCCCGTCGGTATGATGAAATTTTGGATTGTGTATAACTATTTATAGGTAGGATTGTTAACCGATATCACAAAAAAGGAAGAGTTTTTCAACTCGTCGGAACCTTTTTTATTTTTATTTATTTAAATGTATTTTCACCGATTACTCGATGATGCCTGAACCGATTTGGAATTTCTAAATTATTTTTTTGTTCAAAGGGGTTCCCTCGCCAGGGATAATGGGCCCACCCATTTAAATTTTAACGAAATTGGTCGAGCCGTTTTTAATATATCAACATTTGTATTACGATGCATTTATATTACTTTACGACATACTACTAACTACTGGCACAGATTACATAATAGTTACTTCGTCTAAAAGCTACTTTGACTAGCGCGACGTTTGGAGTCGGTTCTTTTAGTTTTTTAAACGATCTTAAATTATTTGTTACAGATTCGCGTAAAAGATAATGATGAAACGGACGAGTGCATGTGCGATCAGTGCGGACTTATATTCGCCTCCAGGAAACAAATTATAATACACCTGAGCAAGGTGCATGGCAATAAAGAGTAAGTGCTGAACGAATATCCCACAGGTAGAAGGAGCTTTATATCGATGTTCCGCCTGACGTCGGTGGTTAACTGGTTACACCCTAGCTGGAATACATCTCTTCTCGTCTCCGCTTTGCACATCTCCGCACGTCTCTGCTTTTTTTTTATCTTATAGGCTAGCGTTTGACCACTACTAACTCACCTGTTGTTGAGTTGATGCGGTCGAGAAAAATAGCGCTAGGCCTAGAATGGGAAAAGGCTCTCAAGGATAGCTGCCGGAACACATTAAATGGCGACCGACAGATTTTATAACTTGGTGTGGTAGCTGGCCAGGCAGATACTATATAGTTTCCTACTACCATGCAAAATGGAATGCTTTAATGTGGTCCCGGCCTCACCGCTTCCAATGCGAATGCCTGAAACATCTTTTTCACATAGTATAAAACAAAATAGCTCCCGCTGTCTATACGCTTAAGTTTTTTAAACTATGCAACGGATTTTAATGCGGTGTTCATCAATAGATAGTGATTCAAGACGAAGGTTTAAAAACAGGATTAAATGTCGACATAGCTGCGGGGCGCAGCTAGTATATGTATAAAGTATGTCGTAATTTTTAACCGACTTCAGAAAAAGGAGGAGGTTTCTCAACTCGACCGTATGTGTATTTATTTTTAACCGACTTCAAAAAAAGGAGGAGGTTTCTCAATTCGACGATATGTTTTTTTTAATTTTTTTTTAAATGTTTGTTCGCGGATAACTTCGTCGTTTATGAACCGATTTTAATTATTATTTTTTTGTTAAAAAGCAGATATCCAAAGTGTGATAACATGGTAATTTTATCGAGGTTTGATGAGTATCTCCACAGATATGGAGATAAACACCTCAAAATTGGTACTGAAAATTAATAGCGCGGCATTGAAGTCGGTTGTTTTTAGTTTTTTAAACGATCTTATTTTATAAGTGTTCGCGAATAACTTTGTCGTTTATGAACTGATTTGGATGATTATTATTTTGTTGGAAAGGAGATATCCCAAGGGTGGCACCGTAGTAATTTCATCGAGATCTAATTAGTATCTCCAGGGATATAACGATAAACGTCTCAATCTTGCAACTGAAACTGACTCGCGCGAAGTCAATGGAAGTGGGTTATTTTAGTTTTTGAACTATCTTATATAATTATGACACAATAAGTAACTTATAATAATGAAAACGTACTAATTTCCTTAAATTTAGGATTGATGCTTTAGCGTTTAACGAACTCAACTATCAATACAATGAACATTTTCTCAGAGCTGATGGGCCCTTAAGACAAATCGATTGACGTAAGAATCATCAAAAACAGCCCACGCGATTAGTCTCTTAAGTCTGGAGTGCCTTAAGGCTTAAATATTCCAAATCGACAATGGTTCAAAACACGATATTTACGACTTCACTCGATCATAAAAAATTACGAAAACAAAGAAATTTAAATCGATATTTGAGTATAACTTATAGTACATTAAACACTGACTCACAAAATATATGCCTAAAAAATAGGAAAAGAAGTTTAAAAGGAAATTTAATGGATAGTTTTATTCAAAATAGTCCTTATTTTTGTTAACACAATAATATATAACAAAGGGGCCAGCGCGCCCCGTTTCAGTAGCCCGCGAAGCGTCTTCGAGGTAGGACCTGTGTCACTTTTGCTAGCTGGCTGACAGTTCTCCCCTACGCGATCGGAATATCCGTCACAGGGACGGAGGTATCGCTAAATACCTACGGCGCTGAAATATAGTGGCCTTAAAGGTACAAAATATTACATCGGCTGAAAAAACTTTCGTGCGACGCGCTGTCGGATAAAAAATACAGCTTGTTTTTGTTTTTTTTCAGGACCAGGACAATGAAAATAGATTCTCGAATGGTAAATTCATTTTTTTCTGTTAATGTGTATAATAGTCGATACTTTATAATCATGATTCAAATTCAAGATCACTGTAAATCTAAAATATCAATTTTTGTTTCTTAAAATTACTTGTTAAAGATATTATGTGTTGTTTGTTACCAGATTCGAGTAAAAGATAATGATGAAACGGACGAGTGCATGTGCGATCAGTGCGGACTTATATTCGCATCTAGGAAACGAATTCTAATACACATGAGCAAAGTGCATGGACCGAAAATAGAGTAAGTACTGAACTCGAAATCGAAATGAAAGAAAAATAATGTATTCAGCAATAAACTAAATATAATAATTTAAGATCGACTAACTATGATATATAAATAAAATCGATTATGATGTATTACTATAATTAGGAATCGTTTAAAAACTAAGAGAACCGACTTCAAATACCGCACTAGTAATGTTCAGTACCAGAAACCAGAATTTATCTCCATATCTCTGGAGATACTGAAAATATCTAAATGAAATTTACACGGGACCACCTCAGTCAAGTATTTACCCTTTCAGACAAAAAAATAATTTTGAAATAGGTTCAGGCTTCTTCGAGTAATCAGTGAACATATATAAAAAAAACAACGAATTGAGAACCTCCTCCTTTTTTGTGAAGTTGGTTAAAAATGAAACTAATAGATTAAGAAGGTGATTCTCGATATAACACGCTTACAATTTAAAAAAAGTTACAATTTGATGTGCTGGCCAACAGGCCAAATGTCACGATTTCCTGTAGCATAGACCCTGAAAAACCTGGACGCTGATTTTTTAACCGACTTCAAAATAATATCGTTTAAAAACTAAAAAAGAACCGACTTCAATGCCGCGCTATTCATTTTCAGTACCAATTTTGAGATGTTTATCTCAATATCTCTGGAGATACTTATCAGACCTCGATAAAATTACCATGGTACCACACTTGGGATATCTCCTTTCAAACAAAAAATAATAATCAAAATCGGTTCATAAACGACGAAGTTATCCGCGAACAAACATAAAATATATATATATATTTATATACGGTCGATATAAAAGAGATTATTATTTAAACGCCTGATGCGGGTGTTGGATATGATATCGATGCCTGACCACCTACCAAAAGTAGCTTACCAACATCAAGGAGAAAATCTACCACCATAACCTTACGGTTTTCTGGCAGCAATGCCATTGAGAGTCAGATCATTCTAAGCCTAACGTGTTCACCATCATCGAACACATCATCGCTTCAGAGCCGGATTTAATATTTTCCAATGCACCTTCTTTTTTTAACCGACTTAAAAAAAGGAAGACGTTTCTCAATTCGACCGTATATGTTTTGTTTTTATGTTTTTTCGCGGATAACTTCGTCGTTTATGAACCGATTTTCATAATTTTTTTTTGTTAGAAAGGAGATATCCCAAGTGTGGTACCATGGTAATTTTATCGAGGTCTGATTAGTATCTCCAGAGATATGGAGATAAACACATCAAAATTGGTACTGAAAATTAATAGCGCGGCATTGAAGTCGGTTGTTTTTAGTTTTTTAAACGATCTTATCAATTTTTTTGTTTTGGTAATCAAGTGGGCTTCCTCTAAAATCTGCCGCCCGTAGGACGCTGCCGCCTGCCGCCCTATACGGCCTATTGACAAATCCAGGACTGCATCGCTTACCACCAGGGGAAATAGTGGCAAAACGCTAGTCTATTTAAATATACATGTAAAAAAAAGTATTTTTTTATATGGTAATTATGACCACTATCTCACTCTGTTGATAAGTGACGTGTGGTCGACGATAGGCCTAGAAAACTGGCTCTCAAGGACAGCTGCCGGAACACATAAGATTTTTGTTTTATTCGGATACACAATACAAGTATTGTATCACCTAATCATACTACAATCTAGTCTAGGTAGACTAATAAGTAATTTAAATCTATCATAAACTTATACATTGACATAAACAAAGAATGTGCCCATCAGCACTTTTCTTACTGTCTCTATTGTTAAGGTGAAGACACATTGTTAGCGTGTTCTTTATGCATAGCACTTACACTATATTCCACTAAGGTTCACTATACACTATCACTACACTAATTCGAACGGTTTAGTTCTTTTGAGTCTTCTCAAACACACTAGATGTTTGTCGACAGATTTTCTAACTTAAGTGAATGTGGTAGCTGGCCAGACGCGATTGGTGTCTAGAGCAACATAAAGGTACAAATAATAATACATAAGTACATCGGCTGATAAAATAAACCTCTCGTGCGTCGCGCAGTCGGGTAAATATTACAGCTTGTTTTTATTGTTTCAGGACCAAGAAAATGAAAATAAATTGTCGAGTGGTAAGTAGTAATTGCCATAGTTATACATATAAAATAATATCGTTTAAAAACTAAAAAAGAACCGACTTCAATGCCGCGCTATTCATTTTCAGTACCAATTTTGAGATGTTTATCTCAATATCTCTGGAGATACTTATCAGACCTCGATAAAATTACCATGGTACCACACATGGGATCTCTCCTTTCGAACAAAAAAATAATAATCAAAATCGGTTCATAAACGACGAAGTTATCCGCGAACAAACATAAAAAAATAAAAAAATATACGGTCGAATTGAGAAACCTCCTCCTTTTTTTGAAGTCGGTTAAATACGGGACTTAAGGGATGTAAGGGGGCACACATACCATCTAAGTGCTCCCAGCCAACTTCACCTGCCCGTGGTGCATCCTGCTGACCAACGAACGGGGCTCTGGCGACCGAAAAATGGCGGTATAACCATTTCAAATTATGGCGTAGCTAAATACTACAGGCCGTTAACGGGCAGCAGCGTCACCGGTGCGAGAAGCTACGTCCTGCGATCGCCAACACGCCTGCCCAGCATGGCGATTAGGGCATATCCCTCCCAAGGGATGAAAGAAGGATGGAAAGTCACAATATGCCGCGGCCCCCAGTTCCCGGCCGCCCTGCTATTCCTGACCACGGCGGCGGTCACGGTAACGGCAGGGCAGGGGGTGCTAAGAATCTCCGGGCTACGGTAGGCCGCCAAAACAAACTGACCCTCGCAACATATAATGGACGCACGATTCGGCTGGATGATCATCTGGCGCAGCTGGAGGAGGAGCTGGGACACATCAGATGGCACATTCTGGGGTTATGTGAAGTCCGAAGACAGAGAGAGGACACCATAACTCTAGAATCGGGCCATCTTATGTATTACAGAGAAGGAGACCAGCCATCCCAAGGCGGCGTCGGGTTTCTGGTCAACAAGGTTCTCAGTGACAACGTCGTAGAAATCTCCAGTGTGTCGACCAGGGTAGCGTACCTCATAATTAGGTTAACCAAGAGGTACAGCCTCAAGGTTATCCAGGTTTACGCACCGACCTCGGGCCACTTGGACGAAGAGGTGGAGAGCATGTATGAAGACATCTCTAAAGCTTTACATACCACCTCTAAGGCTCACTACAACGTTGTCATGGGAGACTTTAACGCCAAAGTGGGAGTACAGACCTGCAGTGAATCGACAATAGGACCACACGGATTTGGCAGTAGGAATCACAGGGGGCAAATGCTTGTCAACTTTCTCGAGAAACAGGGGCTTTTCTTTATGAACTCGTTCTTCAAGAAACAGCCCCAAAGGAAGTGGACGTGGCAAAGCCCCGACACTGTGACTAAAAATGAGATCGACTTCATCATTACGGACAAACGGCGCATATTCAGAGACGTCTCAGTGATCAGTAGGTTCAATACTGGAAGTGATCACCGACTTGTACGAGGCACTCTGGATATCGACTTCAAAGCCGAGAGATTCCGATTGATGAAGTCCACACTCCGACCAAACCTACTCCAAACCGTTGTTGGGTCTGAAACATTCCAATTAAAATTGGAAAATCGATTCGCTGCCTTGGAAACGACGAAACACAGATGACGTAGACCAGAAACTCGAAGAAGTGGTGGAAATCCTCAGGGATGAAGGGACGAAGTTTTGCGAGAGCAAGCGTACGGGCAAAAAGTCCAAACTTTCGGCAGAAACACTTCGACTAATGGAAGAGAGACGAACAGACCCTTTGTCAGCTTTGTCAATTAATCAGGTGCGCAACAAAACCATTAAGAAGCTGGTACGACAAGACCTCCGATCCTCTAACACGCTCTTGATTAAAGAATCAATTGAGCAAAATCGGGGGTCGAAAGTTTTCGCCCAGCCTCTGGGTAGAAGCCACCTCACAAAGCTGACAACGTCAACGGGGAACGTCGTCGCATCCAAGTCGAAGATTCTGTCAGAAGTTGAAGACTTCTACGGCAAGCTCTACGCATCGCATGCTTCAAGGCCCGTACCCGATACTGAGGATTGTAGAGCCACCTTGACCCGCCACTTCACAGAAGACCTGCCCGAAGTCAGCCGAGATGAGATCGTGATGGCCCTTAAACAGCTCAAAAATGGAAAGGCCCCAGGTGAAGACGGAATCACAACGGAGCTTCTAAAAGCTGGAGGAGCCCCAGCTGTAAGCCAGCTGCAACAGCTCTTCAATTCTGTTCTCTTCACTGGGAGAACTCCACAGGCATGGAACAGGAGCATGGTGGTTTTGTTTTTCAAAAAAGGAGACAAAACCCTCTTGAAAAACTACCGCCCGATTTCGCTTCTGAGCCATGTCTACAAGCTGTTTTCAAGGGTCATCACGAACCGTCTTGCGCGAACGAGTTCCAACCTCCGGAACAGGCCGGATTTCGAAGCGGTTACAGCACCATGGACCACATCCACACAGTGTGGCAGATTGTACAGAAGACCGAAGAGTACAATCGGCCCCTGTGCTTAGCGTTTGTGGACTATGAGAAGGCCTTCGACTCAATCGAAACCTGGTCTGTTCTGGAGTCCTTGCAGCGTTGCCAAGTCGACTGGCGATATATCGAAGTGATGAGATGTCTGTATAATGCCGCAACGATGAGTGTACAAGTACAGAACCAGCGTACTAATCATATCCACCTGCGTCGAGGAGTGAGACAGGGGGACGTCATATCCCCGAAACTGTTCACTAACGCCTTGGAGGATATGTTTAAGACGCTGGACTGGAAAGATTGTGGCATCAACATCAACGGCAGGTACATCTCTCACTTACGATTCGCAGATGACATCGTCATTATGGCAGAGACGCTGCAGGACTTACAGAGGATGTTGAATGGCCTAGCTGATTCTTCTCGTCGCATCGGTCTCCGGATGAATTTGGATAAAACCAAAGTCATGTACAACGAGCACGTTGTTCCGTAACCGATTGCCGTAGCTGGAATCCCACTCGAAGTTGTCACTAAGTATGTTTACCTAGGGCAGACGCTCCAACTAGGCAAACATAACTTCGAAAAGGAAATCCAGAGAAGAATTCAGCTGGGCTGGGCAGCATTTGGAAAACTCCGTCGAGTCTTCTCGTCGCATATACCACAGTGCCTAAAGACAAAAATCTTTAATCAGTACGTCCTACCCGTCTTGACATACGGAGCCGAGACGTGGACACTCACGGTTCGACTGGTCCACCAATTTAAAGTCGCTCAGCGAGCTATGGAAAGAGCTATGCTCGGTGTTTCTCTGCGGGATCGAATCCGGAACGAAGTAATTCGCCAGAGAACTAAAGTGATCGACATAGCTCATCGGATTAGCAAGCTGAAGTGGCAGTAGGCTGGTCATATCTGCCGTAGGACCGATAATCGTTGTGGTAGACTGGTTCTAGAGTGGAGACCGCGAATCGGTAAACGTAGCGTAGGACGCCCTGTTACCAGGTGGAGCGACGACATTCGTAAAGCGGTGGGCAGTGACTGGAAACAAAGAGCCGAAGATCGGGCTCAGTGGCATGACTTGGGAGAGGTCTATGTCCAGCAGTGGACTGATACCGGCTGATTATGATGATGATGAAATACGGGACTTATCGTGCTTAAAACATTAATTTTTATTTAACTCGACGTTTCGACCTAGTTACGTTGATCGTGGTCACGAGACGACTGATTGTGGTTAGTGGTTTAAGCGCGGCAAGTCCCGTATTTTAATATTTATAACTATGTGTTAAAATCGCGAAAGTTTATAGTAATTTCCAATTTTCCAGTCACTGTCCACCGCTTTGCGAATGTCCTCGCTCCTCCTGGTCACAGGACGTCCTACGCTACGTTTGTTTTACGTGTCTTGGGAGAGGCCTATGTCCAGCAGTGGACTGATACCGGCTGATAATGATGATGAAGTAGTCATTTTATTTATGGGGTTTCTAATTCTAAATAAGGGCAATATTTTTATTGCAATTTGGCTGCACTCGGCCAAATGCCCGGCCGGTATTAGACTTTCGTGTTTTTATATTGGTAACTAATCACACTTCTATAAGCTCCACTTTTAACAAAAAATTTAATCGAATCTTAGAAGTCAATTCTAACCTAGATTCTGTGCAAAAAGAGAACCGTAGTAGAAATAGATCGCGCGCGTGTTGATGGTTCTAAATTTAGTGATTTTGTTGCGTTGACGACATTGCTCTGTCATTGCCGATATAACTTAAAATATTTGATGCCTTGGTAGATACCTACTCTTATCATTATGGAGTGGTACTTGGTAGATATATACCTACCTTCTCTACCTTGGAATGTTAGTTCATCGTACGCCACGATGGTTCTCTTTTTGCACAGACACTACTTACTTCTAAATTGTCGTATCGAAATAAAACTTGCATGTGTTTGTAGTTCGGATGACAATACTATAATTTGGTATCTTGGAGCTGATCTGATGATGGAGCCAGAAGGGGGATAGTGGAACTTTTCAGTTGCTTACTAGTGAACCTCTCGAGTTTGGGCACATATAGGGCGTGATCCATTGGCGGGTAAAACCGCCGGTACGCCTACGAACTCGTGAGCCAAAGGTCTAAGCCGCCAATGAAGCACGTAAAAGTCTGCCGACTGTAAAACCGGCGGATTTGATGGCTGGCTCGTTGTGCATGCTTGAAATACTAAGTCCGCGGTGCAAAAAACTTCGCACACGATGAGAGTAGACTGTTTTGATCGCCAATGGAAGACCGACGAACGCCAGCGAGCCGGCGAGCCAACGATTTAAACCGTTGGCGCGCCGGTTCATGGGTCAAATAAATATCTATAGCATTTTCAGAAACCGGTGAAACTGGCTCTTATTCTTCCTTATTTTGCTTTCTTCCTCAGTGACATTGTTGTTTTCAGTGTGATTTCAGTACGAGCAGTGCTTACTATTTGGCGGATCATTTCAAGGCAGTTCATCCAGAGTTAGACAAGGACACTGTGTACGCTGATAAAAGGAAATATATGTGCGACCATTGTGGAAAGAGATATCCGGTATGTTATGTATTGACGCCCACAGATAATAACTCAAATATTACTGTCACTGTATCTATGGGAAATGCATGCATTATATCGATTTTCCGCCTGATTTGCTACCAAAAAGTAGCTTACCACCATCAAGGAGAAAATCTGCCGCCATAACTTTACGGTGTTCCAGCAGCACACAGACCTTGAGAGTCAGAGTATTCTAGGCTTGGCGTGTTCACCATCTTCGACCACATCATCGCTTAACACCAGGCGAGCCTATAAGAAAAAAAAAATCCCACCCAGAATTGGTATGTTATGCTAATGATATTTATGTCCTATTCACGAAATAATAACGAGTACAGTCCGGCAAGTATAACTTGGCGCGGCTCTGCGCCACTGTGCTTTTACTTTGTACTTTGATAACAGTTTCTCTTAAACCACTTTTCATTACTTTTGGCATTATTGAACTATTTTAATGTAGCAGATTTATCAACAATAATGTCGCGGTAATCTCTCAAACGTCAAACTCACAGTTTCAAGAGAGCGGAATTAGTTCCAAAAACCACCACCGCCAAGTTATACTTGTGGGACTGTAAAATAAAGATCTTAAGTTGTCACAGATTAAAAAGCATTGTGTTTTGACAGTGACAGAAACATTTAAATAGATTATGAGGCCTTTTAGATCTGTTATATATTTAACAAGTAACAAAATTAGCTCCTAATTTTTACTATGTGTTCAAATCGCGAAAGTTTAAAGTTTACAAATACACATATTATAGTTTATAACGGCTATTAACACTTCATCATAATCAGCTGGTGACAGTCCACAGCTGGACGTAGGCCTCTCCCAAGATGCGCCACTGAGCCTCGCTTCAGCTCTTCTTTTCCAGTAAACATTTAAAGATTTACCCGAAATCCGACCAGTTTCGGACGTTCTTGAACTCCTTCGTCTGATAGTAACGTGCCCGAACGTCTCGTACGGACTTGTAGGCAAAACTCGCAGACCAAGGACTTCAAGAATGTCCGCAACTGGTTGGAGTTAACTTACGGTAAATATTTACGTATTAATATCTGTTACTAACTTTTATATTGGCCGTGTTTGCTTAATTTGGAATAGTTCTTGTCCACGTGTACGTGAACTTTGGTCAAACGTACACATACATATATACAATCACGTCTTTTTTTCGCTGTGGTAGGCAGAGACTACTTCTTTCCACATGCTACGATCTTGACGTACCTCTTTCGCTTCTTACGCTTTCATGAGCGCCTTCATTGACTTGGCCTTTCTTTAAAACGTCTCCGATCTGGTCGTGATACGTTCGCCTAGGTCGGCCTCTACCAACTGGCTCATTCACACTCGTCTCATAAATCTGTTTCGTCAATCTTTCTTCATACATCCTCTTTAAATGCCAAACCATCTAAGCATACCTTTCTCTATCTTTGTCACTACTGTACCCTTAGTATGAGTTTTTATCGTAAAGGCTTTTGACAGATCTCACATAGTTTTCGACTTAGTAATCGTAAGTAAAAGTAAAGTATCGAAGTAGTAATTGTAGTAACCACTAGAGGCGCTGTACTGTTTTTCATACAAAATTAGCTCGATATGTACGATATTGAGTTTAGTATGAAAACTCGTACTAAGGGTACTGGTCAAATGTCTTTATGCTATAAAGGTTTAAATGCAAACATTAATAAAAATGTATTGTTTTCAGAACATATGGCTTCTCCGCGATCATAATAAAAAACAACATTCCGATGAGAAACCGTTTGGCTGCAATATGTGTAATAAACGGTTCTTCACAGAAAATCAGTTTTCGCAACATAAAATGTATCATTTGCCCAAAACTCAAGAGTGCAAAATATGCAGGAAAATGTTCAGGACATCTGGCAATCTGTACTCACACATGAGGGTAATTTTACAAGCTTTTATTTAAAGTGTCGGCTTGTTGTCGTCAAGGATAGTTAGCTTCGCTTCTAACTAGGAGGTCGCTGGTTTTAGTCCTAGAAATGATTTTTTCTGTGCATTTATGGGTTTTCGTATGCAGGTGATTGGAGCAACATATCGATACTCTACCTGAAGTTTTTTTTAATAAATAACTGGGTAGCACTTGACCACTAAATCACCTGATGTTAAGTGATGATGCGGTCGATGATGGAGCGCGCTTACCCAAAATATACCTATTATAAATATACCTATAAGCGCTAAGTTGCTGCCAAAAAGTAGCTTACCGCCAGCAAGGAGACAATCTGGCGTCATAACCTAAAGATGATCTGGCAGCACAGCTCTTGAGATTTAGATAATTCTAGTCTTAGTGTGTTCACCATCCTAGACTATACTCACCACCAGGTGAGATAGTGGTCAAATGCTAGCCTGTAAGATATATATTTTTTTTTAATTTTGTTTCTTTAAATTGTGTTTCACTATTTCATTTTTTTATATAAAAAATGTCTGTAGTACAGAAACACACAGTTACCTACATGTATGGTTGGTTTTAACCCACTTTAATATTTTTTTTAATAGTCTGACGTAAACGATTGTATGACAGCTGAAAGGTTCATTACTTTTGTTTTTTTTTTTAAATTCAAAGCGTTAAAATTCTGCTTTTGCTATGTTTACGTGATGAATTGGTTATGATTTATTTTATTATTTATGATTTTATTATACGTGTATATTTGTGCGTATATTAATACTGTCTACATAATGAATAAATGCTTTGATTCTTGATTAAAAAAAAGGTGAAAATACACATATGGAGCATTATCATCTACTTACCCTTATTAACCTCACTGGGGGTGGGTGCAACAAGTCATTCCCTTTCATTTGGGTCTATCTGTAGTCTTATTTGTTTCCACTCCTTTTACATCCATATCTTCCACGACACAGTCCATCCATTTAATTTTTAACCGACTTCAAAAATAAGGAGGAGGTTCTCGGTTCGACTGTTTTTTTTTCTTCTTTTTATTTTTGTTACCTCAGAACTGTCAAATCTTAACCGATTTAAAAACAATTTTTTGTGAGATTATGCCTCCCGTTTGGTCCCATTTAAATTTATTGAGATCTGACAATTATCTCCGGAGATATGGAGATAAACAATATAAGCAAATTTGTATACTTTGATGACATGATTATAACTATCCAGTACTTTGACTATCGCGGCATGTGGAGTCGGTTTATTCGTTTTGTACGATCATAAATTATTATGTTTTTTTTTGTTTAAATCAAGATTCCTCTATTCTGTGTACAGTGTTATGAATACATGTGTTTCGTTTCAACCGACTTCCAATTCGTCTATGGTATTTTTTTGTATGAATGCTCGCGCGGCGTGGAAGTCGGTTGTTTTAGTTTTATCTTAAATTATCGTCTTTCTATGTAATCTGTGTAATTTTCAGACGCACCTTCAAAATCGAAAATTCAAATGCGAAACATGTGGTAAAGGATTTATCTCGACCACGTTATTAAAAGAACATATACGCGGTGTACATTTCAATATTCGTCGTACAAAGAAACCTACTATGGGTACAAAAAACACGGAGTCAAGGAAACCAATCACCTTTACGGGTAATGAAGCCATGGCAACAGAAAATGTTTACTCTAAATCAGATCATGTATACGCTGACACAGAACACGTTTTAACGGCCACAAATAATGTAGTGCTTGCAGCTGAAAACATTCTTAATGACGCTGATAATAGTTTCATTGAAACTTATAATAATTTCGCGCACACGGGAAAAGTGAACACTGAAATTAGAAATCCCACTGCAACGGGAAGTCTGGTTACTGACACTGGAAGCAAAAGGGTACTATCTATTGAAACTTATAAGATTTTGCCGATAATTGCGAAACGTCGACGGCGAAATCCTAACCCGAGTAACGACGACAGTGACTGAAGTAGTAAATAGTAAATTCTAGGCCTAGCGTGCTACCATCCTCGACCGCATCATCACTTACCAACACCTAGTGAGATAAGTGATTAAACGTTAGCCTATAAAAAAAATGTCGACGTAAAATAATACATATATTGTAAATATTAAACTGTAATTTAATGTATGCTGTAATACGGGACTTATCGCGCTGAAATGAACTATAGTAATGTCAAACGTTTGCTGCCTGTGGTGTCATATGCGTAGCATGTCTACTTAGTCTGCGAGTGCCGTAATTTATCGGTGCGCTTGGGTCGGACGCCTGCTGTAGTACGTCACTTATCGATACCCGCTTAGTCTTACTTTTTAATACAATTTACATCGACACAACATGTGTATCACTATGCCTCCCATAAGTGTTAGCAGTAATAATATTAGTAACGATCCTACTCCAGTGCTCCGAAACACAGACGTCGTGTGTAGATTCGCAAAGCTGGAAATTTGCTAAAATGGTGCCGCAGTAAAAGTGTTGTTGTTGGCGGTGAGACAGCGGTCTAGCGCTAGGCTATTATGAATAAAAAATATTTTATTTATTTATTAAGCTGTGTATATTTGTATTTATGTAACTGTGTTCTTTTTTTATAATATACAGTAGGGCCTCGGTAATCCGGACTCCCGCTCGTTCGTTGATCGCTGTAATCCGGACGAGCAATGGGCTTCGCGGGGGAGGTCGGCTATAGGTGCGGACTGCCATGAGCCAATGCGGCGTCGTCAGTCTTGTTTATCGCCTTTCGTGTAGTACGTACAGTGCCAATTTAGCGCGCTCGCTAACATCATGGCGCCGCCACGTAAACATTCAACATTAACATTAAGACACATTGCGAGTTATAGAATTTTATTACCTACCATTAAATATGGTATACTGTAATCCGGACGCCTCGATAATCCGGAAAGGGTCTTGTTTTTGCCTCTCCGGATTAACGAGGCCCTACTGTAATATGAATAGTTAGTACGTTTTACAATATTTAAAGCACTTATGTATCTAATATTTCTCAATTAATATTAGTTTATCGTTGATGTTAATTAATAAATACGTAAAGACCAATCAATTTTGTTATTTCTTTGTAGGAATTCCTGCTCATCCATATGTATGTGCTCACATGTGTGTGTGCACAGAAGCTCTATTTATATTGTACTGATAGCTGTTTCCCCAACACCGAATGCTATATCTTAGTTTTGAAATGAGCACTTAGTACATTGTCTTGAGATGTCACATATTATCTATTGTCAACCTCGTCTCGAATACTCCTGAGAGAATAACAAGCCGAGCCGAGTACACTACATTACACATCTTCAAACAAACAATCAAACAAATCATTTATTTCATTGAAGATAGTGTACAATAATGGTAGGTCCTCTATCTTGTCATGAACGTATGAAATATTACATGTAAATATTCATTGGCGTTATTTATTTGTTTAGCAGTAATAGTCGTTAAACTAGTGTTGGATAATTTTGTACCACATACAAAATCCTTAGAATAAATCCTATAAAGTGACAAAGACGGAGTACCTAGTTGCTTATTTATAACGGGTAAAGACTTGCATTGAATAACGGGTTAATACGGAACCCTACACTGCGCGTGGCCCGACACGCACTTGGCCGGTTATTTTAAGCTGATGATGGAGGATGGTGCAACTTTTTAGTGCCTAATAGTAAACACGAATTTGTCTTGATATGATTTGTTTTAGAGGGAAATAAATTGGGAATGGTAACGAATCTGATAAATAATAAAATAATCCTAAAACAAAAATTATAATCCTTAAATTTTATTTTAATTATAACTTATTTTCTATACTCCTCAATCAGTATCTTCAGCTTCTGAAATGGCTTCTTTGCGCATACGTTTTGAAGTTGTCCCAAATACTTTCAAACCTTCAACCTTCACGCCTCTCTTACACAGTATTCTTCTCCTGTGACGTGTGACGTCATTTCCTGCTTCAGCATCTGTATTCCCTGTTGTAATGATCTCATACACCGCTGCAATTGTCTCATTTCCTGTTTCAGTATCTATGTTTCCTGTTGTAGTGATCTCATTTCCGGTTGCAATATCCACGTTTTCTGTGTCAAAGTCGTCATTTCCTGACTCGGTATCTGTTTTCTTAGTCCTTGGTTTCCTGGCGCGACGTATACCGTGGTGCACGCCCCTTATATGTTCTTTAGCTGCTGCTCTATGAAAGAACCCTTTGCCACATTGGCCGCATTTGTATTTTCGGTTATGAGTGTGATACTGTAATAAAATATATGTTTATTAGACTTTGCATTTGGGTAGCCGACAGAATGATAGTCAGATGCTGGTGATTTATAGTTGTTTTAACAATCCTTCTTTTATATTTCATTACCATACTACATGTTGTTAGCTCGACGGTATTTCTTACAATGTCCACAGACTAAGTAGAGATGACAATGTTTTTATTTTCTTTAGGTTGGCTGTCTGCTGACGTCTCTAATGTCAAAGTCAGTGTCAAACAAAGTATTGCAGTCTTCTTATTTAGCCAATTCAATTTGTAAACTGATTGCTGACCAAGTTCGACTATGCGATCACCAAAGATGGTGAAATTAATTTTGGACAGACAACCTTTTGACCACTATCTCACCTGGTGTTAAGTGACGATGTGGTCTAAGATGGTACTGTGCTTGTTTGGAAATGGAAGATTACAGATAGGCGAAGGCAGAGCAACTGATGAGCAATTTTGGGCCATTCCATTTAGTGGAACCATGCCAATCCGTCTTCCATGGCTAGCACCGAACATCATGCCGGAAGACGGTGAACCGAATGGTGACATGGCATTGTTCAGTGGCTAGTTTGAGCCACAGCAGAAGCCTACTACCAGTGGTCCCCCATTCAGCACCACCCGGGATCTTGGTTTAGGATAAACCGCCCTCTGAGAGACGGGCGGACCAACGGACTGATGGACGGACGGACAGCAAAGTCTCAGTATCAGTTTAATAAACAATGGTCGATATTTTTCAATGTTTAAAAATAACTCTGTAACGAAGCCGTTGTTGTATTAGTTTCGATTTTGCTAACTTTGTTTTTTTTATTATTTGAAGGGGTATTGCATGATTGTATAATCTAGACATGGTAAGTGTATGAAACTGCACATAACAAGGTATTAATACAGAGTTCGTGTGATACTATTACAAAACTCGCCAACGGCTCGGTTTTTAAACGCACACTCGTGCTTTATACCCTCATTATGCAACAGTTTCATAAAATAAATAAAAGTATAATTACCCTCTTATGCGAAAAGAGGTTCGAAGCTGTCCTGAACATTTTCCCGCAGACATCACATTCTTTGCTCTTGGGTAAGTGGTAGATACCGTGTCTCAGTAACTGGTCTCGTGTGTAGTACCGCTTGGGGCACTCTGTGCACGCGAACGGCTTCACATTCGAGTGTGTCAATATGTGGTCTCGTAGCATCCAGAGATGCTGAAAACAAAAACAGTTTACTTTGATTTTTATACAATACTAGCATCTGCCCGCGGTTTCGCTCGCGTGGCCTTCAGGAAACAAATTACATTTTTTTCAGACACAAATATTAGATGCGCTCTCACTCCCTATCAATTAATATACAAATTACAAACTGACAAAATCCCACACAAATGCTGTTCCGTGAGCTTTCTTTGGAGCAGACCACGTACTACCGTGTGAAAAGCTTTTTATGATCATGGCAAAGCAGACTTTGAAGGTACACTTCAAATGGATAGTTCGATAAAGTCGGGGGGGTGTAGTAGTCAAGGAATATTGTTTTTAATCTTATTTTGAAGAGTATGTGTACCAATTTTCAAGTCAGTCCAGACCCAGAGATAAAAAAAATTCACTGTAAATTTAACCTCTCATATCACAGTCTTAGAGAGTGACATTTCGAAAAACCATTTCTTAGTGGATACCTACACTTTACAAAGAACACACCCTCCAAATATTCAGTTTTCAAATAGTCAGATAAACGTTTTAAGGATGATTTTGGATAAAATCTGTGATACACATTACTCACTATTTTAATTAAAGAGTATGTGTACCAATTTTCGAGTCAATTGGCTATGCGTTGATATATCAGGTAGTCATTCAGTCAGTCAGAAAAACGCGTGAGGGATGATTTTTGAAAAACTTCAATACCCCCGTAACTAATTATTTTAATTAAAGAGTATGTGTACCAATTTTCGAGACAATTGACCCAGAGAATAAAATGTTTCATAGAAAGTTCAACCCTCCATTTCACCCACTTAGGGGTGGAATTTCGAAAAACCTTTTCGTAGTGGATGCCTACACTACACAAAAAACACACCCTCCCAAGTGTCTAGGATCAGTGGTTTGGGCTGTGCGTTGTTATCTCATGGTCGGTTTCTGAGGTTCATTTATTGAGAGTTTATCTACTCAAATATACCGTTATTGAATAGATAGAACTCTCAATAAATGTACTCAGAAACCGGCCATCAGTCATTCAGTCAGTCAGGACTTCGGATTATATATATATATATATATATATATATATATATATATATATATATACATACATATATATATATATATATATATATATATATATATATATATATATATATATATGTATATAGATGTCTGGTTGTTGCAGCATTTAGTATTAATATATTTTTCCAGAGGTAGTAGGAGCGTATTAAATCGATGTTCCACCTGACTTGCTACCAAAAAGTAGCTTACCGTTATAAGTAAGGTAATGGCGGCAGATTTACTCCTTGATGGTTCAACGAGAAAAATCCACTTCCATATCGCGTCAGTTTCAGTAGCAAGTTTCAGACGTTTAACGTCATATCTCTGGAGATACTTATCAGATCTTGATAAGATTAAAATGGGACACGGTATTTGGGTGCGCACAGACTATGTAACATAGCATGTTATAACACTGTTATTTAACATGTTTCAGATAATGTGGACACGGAATGTTATAAAACTTTGTTATTAAAGTAATATGTAACAATCGTGATTTTATTTTTACAAAAGGAGCATATGTTCACCGTCATGCTATAAAGTGTCTCCGTGTAAAATTTCAGTAAGACCCGATCGCGCATAAGCATACGCAGTCAAGTTTAATAATAAGTAGATGGTCTTTGGCAGGAACATACTTGAAATCTCTTCCCACAATTTTCTTTATCACACAAAAACGGCTTCCGATCTGCGTATACAACATCGATGTCTAGTTCTGGATGCTCCTTCTCAAAGTGGACACCTAAGTTGTACCGCAGGGGACACGTGACACCACACTGAAAACAACACCAGCAGTATTGTATTGTATTGTATTCATTTATTCATCTTTAGGTGCAATTATACACACTTAGACATGTCCAAAGTGTAACAAAGTGTACAATTGAAGTACTTAATAATTATAATAAGTTACATACTAAAAGTAAATAAACCGTTTCATACGAAATTAGTCTCCCATCAATAAAAATAAAAATATTTCCAAAAGTCATCACAAGCAAAGCAAGTCAATTATTAAATACAATCATCTTTATTGAATGTTAAGTCATTTATAGCATAAAGTTCCATTTCAGTCAGTAGTTTCTTTAGTTTAATTTTAAATTGTAGCGGTGAACCCTTGTAATTTCTGCAATTTTTTTTATTAAAGTTATAAAAACAAACACTGTTGCAAATAAAACTTTTAGATTTTTTTTGAAGTCTACTACATGGAAAATAAATGTTGTGTCTGTTTCTTGTATTTTAATTATGCCAGCTTCCGACTAGTGGAGTGTTTTTTATATTAATAGCGGCGTGCATAATATTGTGGAAAACATATTCCGATTCCACATTTCTTAAAATTACCTCTACAAGAAGCAAGGTCGACATTGCAAAAATTGCACGAACGGCTTTTTTTTTGCAAAATAAATATTTTATTTGCTGTTGCCGCTGAGCCCCATACTTTGATCCCGTAACTCATGATGCTATGAAAATATGCGAAGTACACTTGCCTGGCAGCCGCAATCCCACATAGTGCTCTAATCTTGTTAATTGCATACACTGCCGAAGAAAGCTTGGGAGCTAGGATTTTTATATGGACATCCCACTTTAATTTACTATCCACGTATATTCCAAGAAACTTGATATTGTCAACTAAGCCTACTGTTTTATCATTGTATTTAATAATCAAATTGTCGTTACATTTTTTGGTACTTAGTGAGAATAAGACTGCCTTCGTCTTTTCAACATTAAATATGAGTTTATTAGCACTGAACCAATCGCTTAAAATAGCGACTGATTCGTTTACCAAGATACTGAGCTGACTCATACTTTTGTGTGAGAAGACGACGGAAGTGTCATCTGCATACATTATAACGGTTCCTCTGTCTTTGAGGCAAGATGGCATATCATTGACATATATATTAAATAAAAAAGGACCCAGTATCGATCCTTGAGGAACACCACACCTAAGAGCTAACTTGTTAGAGTATACACCATTCACCAGCGTTGTATGATATCTATCGCTTAGGTAAGATTTCACCAAACTAAGAGCACTCTCCGTCAGACCGTTGTGTTTTAGTTTGCTTAGGAGAATTTCGTGATCAACGCAGTCGAATGCCTTGGATAAATCACAGAAAAGTCCTAACGTTTTCTGTGATTTATCCAGTGACTCAATAACGGTTTGTGTCACCATGGATACGGCATCAATCGTGCCTCTTTTTTGTCTGAACCCAAACTGACAAGAGTTTTTTTTTTTTTTTTTTTTTTATACCGAACTGGGTAGCACTTGATCACTATTTCACCTGATGTTAAGTGATGATGCGATCGATGATGTAGCGTGCTTACCCAGAAGATACCTATTCACTCGCGATTTGAAGACCCCCATATTGTACTTAATCGGAAACACGGACTCAGGCAGGGTATTCCATTCCTTAGCGGTTCGTATGATGAACGAAGAAGCAAATCGCTTCGTTCGGGTAGATGGTATATCCACCATAAATCGGTGGCGCCTTTTAGTGTCTCTGGATGTCCGATTATAAAATGGGGATGGTGGAATCAAATCATGCAGTTCCATTGCACACTCTCCGAAATGTATCCGATAGAAAACCGATAAACAAGCGACTTTGCGGCGATGCGCGAGACTCTGGAGTCTCTTGCTTACTAATAGGTCATCGCTGATGAGTTTTTTGGCTCTCCTCTCAATAGCTTCCAGTGTCTCCAGTTTAACAGACCATGACTTTCGAAATATGATACCATTTGTTGGAGTATTATTTTTTCGAATATTTTACTTATAACGGGCAATAGTGATATAGGCCTGTAATTATTGAGTTCGCTTTTAGCGCCTCCTTTACGCAGAGGAATTATTTTACTTACTTTCAATAGATCAGGAAATATTCCTTTGTCCATACAATCATTGATAATAATGACTAGATATGGTGCTATATCTTTTATGAAGTTACCAATAAATTTAGTTGAAAGACCAGATATGTCATGCGAGTTTTTAGGTTTGATTTGTCTATATGTTTTTATTATATCGCTATATGTAATTTTAGTGAATGTGAAAGTGTGGTCAGTTTTTTTACTGTGAGAGTTTAAATATTTTTCCGCAGTATGAATACATCCCAGACCGTTGGTCAATTTTTCTGCAATTGTATTAAAATAATTATTAAACTTATTCGGAGATAGGGTATTGTTATTATTATTATTATTTCGTTTAGATGTTTTACCGGTTTCAGCTTTGATAATCTGCCAGGATGTTTTAATTTTGTTAGTTGAATCTTTGATTTGTCTTGCTAGAAAATTACGTTTAGCTGTGATACATACATTCTTAAATAGTTTACTGTATGTTCTGACATATTCTCTGCTGCTCTCGTCCATTGCTAGTTCGTTATATAGTTCATAAAGTCGTTTACGTGAAATCCATATTCCTTTGGTAGCCCATTCATAGAAGTTAATCTTCTGCTTTGTCTTGATGGGTATCAAAGGCATATGTTTGTTAACAAATTGTAGCATTACATCGAAAAATTTATTAAATTTATCATTAGGTTCCTTATTATTAATATATTCAATGTCATTCAAATAATTAAACATATGCTCATTAATCATTTCAATAGATTTTTGTTATCAATTTTCCTAATAAATACATTATTGGGCGTTTCAATCGGTTGCTCTGCGTGGGAAAGGTGTATAAACTGCGCCAAGTGATCTGATTTTAAGCATTGTTTGATTTCGATCTTGATGATATTGGTACAATCACTAAATACATTATCGATACAAGTAGCTGTTTCTTTACTTATACGTGTAGGTTGACTAAATATATACGTGATAAATTGTAGCATTGTAATAGCTCTTCTAATGAATTTTGTTTTGGAGAGTCTAGCAAAAAGTTGATATTATAGTCACCACAAACAAACACATCTTTATTTGAGCTACACAATTTTTGTAATGAAAGATCTAGCTTTTGTAAGTACTTCTCGAAGTCACCATCAGGTGACCGATAAATAGAAGCTATTATATATTTACTACTTTCAACACAAGCGATTTCAAAGTGTTTGTCTACAGAATTTAATACTACATCTTTCCTTTCCTATACTTCTATATTTTCTTTTACAATTATCGCTGTTCCTCCTCCTTGATAATTATTTCTAGTATACTGACTAGCACAATAATAACCCTCTAAGACAATAGGTTGACCTTGTTTCATCCATGTTTCAGTTACACAGAAGATGTCTATGTTATGATGTTCTAGTGCAAGATTCATATCTAAAAGCTTTCCATTCAGTCTGGGTACATTTTGATGCGTGATAAGTAAATTATGTTTTATATTATTAGTTTTTCTAGCTGCACATATTTTGTGCTTGTCACTGTTTATGGAAAATACAATAACAATAATAAATAAACATAACTACACTTGAGGACACATTTTTGTCAGTACTGTCCATAGATGTTGTTTTTGGTGCATTGACATTTATTGTGTTTGATAAACTAACGTGTATGAGAGTCTTGCTAGACCCAACTGGCTTATTTATATTAAATGCTATTGACTGGCACAGCAAGTCCGTCATTTTATAACTGAACTTATTCACAAAATTATTCTTATTATTATTGAGATCTATTACACTTATATTATCATTATGACATGTCAAATTATATAAATCTAAATTAAGCTTGTATATATGATTATTACGTTGATTATTATTGCTGTAAGGAATCGTACATATAAATAGTTTCGATCTCTTACTAGAATCATTTACAATTGCTAAGCAATCCCTAAATTCGTATCGAGATAAGTTTTCAGTTTCTCATGCCACCAACACGTTGACACAATTCAAATCATTATTAGAGATAATTTCATTATGCAAGCTTTCAGCCAAGTTTTTGTAAGAGCCTCCTGGCCTACAAAAATTCGTCACCGAACAAATATAAACAAACTTAAATATCATTTCCATCCTAAGGTTGTCTGGAAGAGATCGCTTTTAGCTATAAGACCACCCATTGTACCAGTAATTTAAGTACTTAGTGCAAACTATTCTCTTAATTATTAACTAATTATTAAACTCGCTGTTTCTTTTCCTGTGTAAATTGGTGTTCATAAAGAGTTATTGTATTGTATATAAACAAAGTCCCCCTCCGCATATGTCTGTCTGTCTGTTCGCGATAATCTCAAACTACTAAACGAATTTTCATGCGGTTTTCACCAAAACGATGATTGATTCATGAGAAAAGTTAAGGTACATAATTTGTCACGGTTTTGTGCAAATTTGTTCAAATATGATGATGATTGTTAAAGACGTTAATTCATACTCGACCCAACAAATTGATGCAAAATGTAGACATATATCTCAGGCTCTAAAGCCGGCTTTTCACTATGGGATATAATATATCTTGAGATATAACATTTTATCGCTCGTCATACATTTTGTACGAGACCGTTTTCACTATGCTATAATATATATTACATCCCAAAATATAAATATTTTATAAACTGAGCGATATTTGGAGGTGTTTATTTAACCTCACGTCCCTGGACACCGCGCCTCCCCCTGCCTCGCTCTCAGTTTTAATGAAACCATAGATAGATAACCGAAGCTACACTATATATTTTACCGTGTGAACACCAATCGCGGTATGTAATATATAGCTCAAGATGTAATATACATTATATTCCGTAGTCAAAAGCCGGCTTAACCCGTGCGAAGACGGGACGGGGTCCTTAACACTTGTAATAATATTAACTGCGCCCAGATCTTCGCCTGCGTTTACAAGTACAAGTTCTTGAGCATATCATCGCTCCATCTATCTGGAGGGCGTCCTACACTACGTTTACCGAGCCGTGGTATCCACTCTAGAACACGTCTACCACAACGGTTATCGGTTCTACGACAGATGTGACCAGCCCACTGCCACTTCAGCTTGCTTATCCTTTGAGCTGAAGATCGAGTTCAGTGGTGTCTCGTACCATAGGAGAGGCCTTTGTCCAACAGTAGACGAATACTGGATGTTAATGATGATTTCCTAATTTTCTTTTACGTAAACCAACCATTCAAGTCGAGCCATTGAGTTTTAGCAAGACTACGGGTCAGTTCACACCGCAACGCGACGTGACGAGGCTTATGGCCGCGCGGCGCAGCAAAACGCGCGACGCAACCAAATTATCTCAATGCAATATGTATCTTACTGTGTAGTTAATAAAGTTCAATTGTTTATCACGCGGCTTTCCGATGCGCCACGCAGCGAGAGTCCGCGCGGCGCAGCCTGGAGCCGCCAAACTAACTCAATCGCGGTCTGAGATTACCCTAACGCACGGTCCGTAAACAAGAATCGTGTTTTGTTCAGTATTTTTCACTTGGCGTCTACATTTACTAGATGGCGTTAGTAGTAAAATTAGCCCGCGGTATCGTTTCATTTTGATAATTGGTCTAAGTTATAAGATATGATTAACACCCCGGAAGAACATTTATATAATGATGATTTTATATTATATATATAATATATAATGACTTTATATTATATATATAATATAATATATATATAATATGTATATAAAGCTATTCACACATTTAGGAACTCTATCGTGTGTCGGCGACGACAAGAAATATTGATTGTAATGATTGTATTGCCAGCCTTCTACGGCTAGAAAAAAATCGTGTCGGATATAAATAACTAGCGTATAAAGCTTACTAGCAATGTGGGTTGGCACATTGCTAGTATTCTTGTTAACCCCTCCAACTAAGCTAAATATGCTTGTGTCTGGAGTGGGTTCACGAAATAGTGCAATGGGTGGGGATCGAACTCACGGCCTCTCGATCGCCAAGCCGACACCTTAGCGATTGGGCTATACACAATACAACTTAATTTACAACTAAACATGACGTAATGATAAAATTAACTCACCACTCGACACTCCACTATATTCATCTTTCTCTTACGTCTGAAATTAAACGTAAAAAATATTTTGAAGACTGTAGGTGTTCTGTCCATCCAGTCCAGCCCCCAGATTCTCAATCATTAGAAAACCTATCGGATTCGGAAGCGTCATTTTGAATCTCGAATATTTATTATTCCGTGAGCTATTTGCTCGCGGAAACCTTTCCGATTAAAATCACTGATTTTTTCAAAGCAAATTGCAAAAATTTAAAAAAAAAAATTGCAAATATCTGAGTCGAAGGAGAGGCAGTTTCCGAATCCGAATTTGCTTTCGAATGATTGAGAATCAGGGCGCAGGATTCGGGAATAATGAGAAACAGGAAAACACTTCAAGCTCCGGTTGGCAGTGATGTTTGGTGTGAAGTGATTATTTATATTGCGTGCGGTATGCAAGAAACGTCGCTAGGTGCATACCCACATTTAAAACAATTTATGAAATTGCCATGACATCAATTATAGGCGTTACCATATACAGGATGTTTGGTGGATGGACCGACAACATTTTTGGGGGGTTGGGGGGTAATGCGAAAGTTCACACCTATATTCTGCTGACATAAAGATTTACTTCTAAGGGAGAGGTCGCCGGTTTGAATCCTAGCACGGGTGTTCGTCCACAGGTGGTAAGAGCATTTTATCTATGTTCCGCCTGACTTGCTACTAAAAAATAGATTACTACCATCAAGGAGAAAATCTGGTACGACAACTTACGGTGTCCCTTCAGCACAGCCCTTCAGAGTATTCTAGGCCTGGGGTGTTCACCACCTTCGATCACATAATCGCTTACCACCAGGCGAGCTAGTGGTCAAACTCTTGACTATAAAGTATACGTTACTAGCTATGCCCCGCGGCTTTACCCACGTTAAAAAGTATCCTATAGCCTAATCTATAATACTAGCTATCCCTGTGCATAACTTCAGTTAAATCAGTCCAGCCGTTTGACCGTGAAGAAGTCCCAAACAAACAAATAATCAAACTGAATTTCGCATTTATAATATTGGTGTTGATAATTATATATTACAAGGAAATGAAAACCTTGACCTGATGCAGGGACATCTTCTGCAATCTGCACAATACTCCACACCTCACCGACTCATAGACGAGATGTCGTGTTTGGGCTCATTGGAAAGGTCTCAATGAATAGATTAAACATACATTTCAAAATAGCGAGCGTCTATAAATCGTAATTTTTTTAAGTATCATCACTAAATATTATAAAACAAAGCCCCCCGCCGCGTCTGTCAGTCTGTCTGTTCGCGGTAAACTCAAATACCACTGAACAGTTCAGTTCTATAAATCGTTTTAGTTTTGTGTAAATTGGTTGAAATATGACGATGATTGCTGAATATGTTAATTCATAATCGACGCAACAAGCTGATGCAAAATATGTAGGCATATATTCTCTACCTGGGGTGGGTCACTAGTTATAATAAAAACGACACTTACAAGCCTTTGTGACTTCGTAGATGCTGTGACATTCCCATTTCAGTAGAGAATTGCAAACCGCAATGTTCGCACATTAATGGCTGCGAAGGCTCCTCATTGTCCAAGTCTTTCTGCGAAACGATAGCGTATTTAATAAAATAAGATCGTTTAAAAAATTTATAATTAATTTTCAGTACCAATTTTGAGGTGTTTATCTCCATATCTCTGGAGATACTTATCAGACTCGATAAAATTACCATGGTACCACACTTGGGGTATCTCCTTTCCAACAAAAAAAGAATAATCAAAATCGGTTTTTGATTGACGAAGTTATCCGCGAACAAACACAAATATATATATATATACGGTCGAATTGAGAAACCTCCTCCTTTTTTGAAGTCGGTTAATTAAATAAATAGGCCAAGTCTGGACCATTAGTCTCATTGTTGGTAATATGCATATCCATAATATACCTAATTCATACGAAATTTTTCAAATTACTAAATAAAATAGTTTATCGAATAAATATGGGCACCTTAAACTTGCAACTGAAAATGACTTTCATGGTAGCTTTATGCTTTATCATTTTCATTCTTTCCATCTTTGAACACATCATAGCTTACCGTCAGGCGTGATGAAGCGCTAGCCTAACAGATATATAAAAATATGGACGGACGGACGGACGCACAACGAAGTCACAGTAATAGGGCTCCTTCGGTACCCTTTGGGTACGGAACCATAATAGTCTGGATTTATTATATATATACAGGGTGTCCCATTGTACCGTTAATTTTTATACATAGCTAATATTTAATTAAAATAAACGGACAGTCAATAATAAATTCTATCGATGCCGAAGTATCATTTCAGCGACGGGCACCACTACTTGCTATCGCTGTAGGTGAGAGAACGGAAACCAGTTGCATCGCAAGCCGGCCACACACTCGCCGAAGCTTTATCGGTGTAAACACGTCGCCTCGCCCTTAGCGCAGATTCGCGAACGTGTCATTTAAATATTACTCGTTTCAAATTATGATTATTTGAATTCAAATTATAGTGAATAGTTCCCCTGCTTTTGGGTAAGTGTGAACACATTTTTTAAACGTAGTTGTGTGTTTTTATCATTGTTAAAAAAGCACTGTAATAAATTCGCTTGCCAACACCAAAATGGCGTAGGCTTATTTTATTATGCATCGGGATATTTTCATGGCATCATATCATCATCAGCCCTTGCAGTAGTTATACTTTTTTCTTGTATTTTGAAAAGTATTTATTTTGCATACATTATTTACTGTAATTACTATCATTATATTGTAATCTTTTCTCCGTTCCGGTTTCGTGCACCGCCACAACAAACGATACTTTTCATCAGCATACATTCGGCGTACACGAAACCCGAGAATAATTATGAACATATGTTTACAAGGCGGAATGATAATTCCAGGGTCCAGGGTACGGGTCAACACCATCTGGAGGCTACCGGTTTTCGTTGGCACCGCTCTGCTGCTCCTTGGCTCACCCTCAGGATAGTACCTACCTACCTATAATGATCCAACTTAGTGGGGCACGACCCTCACACCTATGTTATGTACTGTATTATTACTTAAATTAAATCGTAGTGTTGGAATCAATCAGTATTTTTGTTGTACCAAGATATTCCCGCTACACCATAAGTCGACGTTAGGCCGTAATCTGGTGATAAGCCAAGCCAAGCCTTAAAGTTGTAAGAAAAATATTAAAAAATCAACTTTTAGGTGTACGTTTTTAAAATTATAGAAGTTTAATTTTTTTTTAGAAAATCTATAGGTACCTATAGATGTGATGGTGTTTTAACTCTAACTACAAATATTTATTTCATTTTCATTTATGTATTGTACTATGTTAGCGTGGCAAGGCACTTCAAAAGTTGGCGCATTTAATAAGGATTAAGAAATGGTATAAAACTACATAGGAAGATTTTGTAAAGGTGCGTACGAACTGTGTAACATAACATGTGATACAACATTGTTCAACATGTTTCAGATAATGTGGTCACGGAATGTTATTAAACATGTTATTAATATGTACAACAATTTACTTATTGATCATCAACACAATATACAGTGTTACAAAGCGCTTAAAACTCTATTTTTCTGAGACAAAGTGGTAAATGTTATTATTATTAGAGACGAAATGTACTAAATTACGATGTTATATTAGTCACGTGTACTAACTAGCTCTGAAGAATTGTTGAATGACATTGTTATTCTAATGTATACAGTACTGCTTTATGTTGAAATGTTAAATAACAAGGTGACATAACGTGAACGTGTTATAAAACACAAGTTATATAACACGTTACATAGTCTGTACGCACCTTTAGGAAACTCAGTTTTGAACCACTTTTTCTTGCTTTGATATAAATATACATGTGCACGTACCTTTTTTGTGTGTTTTTCAGAGTAATAATTGCTGCGGGTATACCTGTCATAAAAAACATGTTTTATTTAATATTTTTACCATTTTTTACTTCCAGTTACTCTATCGGCTAGACTCTAGAGTATAGATATCCTAACTAATCCTTACGGGAGGTGGGAGTGAGGAAAGGGGGAGGGGAGGTGGAAGTGAGAGGAAGGGGAAGGGGAGGGGGAAACGAGGGAGTAGCGGTGGCGTGGTATGGTGCGGTGTAGCTGGGATACGTATATGTCTTATTAGTTAATGCTACCCAAAGACACTATTCCACGCGGACGAAGTCGCGGGCACAGCTAGTTATATATATGGGATAATTTGGCCACATGCTAGAGTGTATCATGTGCCGAACAAAAACAATAACTATCAAGTCAAAAGTATTTTTTATATCGTAGACTTGCGTTTGATCTCTATCTCACCTGTCGGTAAGTGAGGATGAAGGTAGTTAAGCTACGCTAAGCCTAGAATGGGAACCAACTCCTCTCAAGGACACCTGTTTTCCCATGTTTTTATATATTTGTTTTTTTAATTTATACATTTTCTACAAATTTAAAAAACTGCACTAACAATTTGTAGGAACCAGTGGAGTCTCTTTCACACTTAATATAACTTGTGCAGTTTTTTTCTTGACACAGGTAATTTTATTGTGAAGACTTTTTTTAATCAATGTAACAAGATTTTGTATCATATAGGTTAGCGTTTGACCACTATCTCACATGTTGCTAAGTGACGATGTGCAGGAACACAATAGATGACAGAGACAGATTTTCCAACTTGAGGATGGTAGCTGGCCGGATAGACTCTAGATAGTGTCTTACCACCACGCAGCTCGTTACTAAAATTGATACAAGCTTGCCCAACAACATTGATGAAATCACCAGATATGGGACCCCACTCCTCGATGTGGACCGCATGAATTAGGTTCGCGAACATAATTCGACCTTAGTCACCATCGAATTGTAGTTAGTGTAGCACGTGCACAGTTTTGTTCCAGATCTCAATTTATAATTAGCAACAATGCCTTCCTGCGCATTTAAAAGGTGCACAAATAGCTCTAAAACCAAAAACAAGTTCCATGGCATAAGTTTTCACTCGTAAGTATATCAAAATTAATAATTTTCTTTAAAATTCTTCCGATTTTAATTTCGCCATTTGTAGAAAGAAATAGAAATATACATTCGGATGAGTGCGAAGAGACAAGCATCAGAGCATGCGGCCTAAGAGTAAAACACATTGGTCGTGCAGATACGCCACTGCCTCTAATGACGTTTAAAGTGGATTATTTTACATTAAGCTAACAGTAAACTTAAAATTACTCTACCCCATTCAAAAATATCATGCAACGGATTTAGATTGAACTAAAAAAAAAGATGTGTAGTATAATATTTCATTTTCGGTAATATAGGTACATATTAAATCACCTGGGCCGGCAGTCTCTACATGCATAGCGATGAATTTAGACCGATAATTGTCGATACGAAAAGAGATGCAGATAACAACTGTCTAGCTGCATCTCATTCTAGCAAACGTTTGCGATGACAGGACGCATCGCTATCAATGTAGAGACTTCCACCCCTGGTAATAATAATGGCTACATTACATATTATATGTCAGTTGGGCACAACGGTATCACGTAAGCTAAGACACACATCATAACAACAGAGTGTGGGTTTAAAAAATAATGAAACGTTTTCTTAACATAATAGATGTTATTGGTTTTGTTTATTGAATCAAACGAATCACATAATATTTATAATAATTTACATAAACATTAGGTATATTCCATTTTGCAATGTTACTACATCTGCAAATTTAATCTATGACTGTTGTAATGTTCGTTTTACGGAGATAGCCGACGGCCGATCGCCAAGAATTGGTACGTAACAGTCAAAATTATTGCTATCTCGTTCGCGCTACAGTCCGTGTATGTCTCTCTATCTCTGTTCTTCATGCACATCAAGCTCGACATTAGAAATATACATAATTATAGATAGTGTTTCATGTAGGTAGTTGTTTTTAGTCCCATTTTGTTTTCGTGGCGTTAAACAGGTCCCATATCTAGTGTTATCAATGCCCAACAACTTTATTATCATCATAATATTAATTTATTTGAAACTAGTCATCACATTTAGCACAATCCTAAATATTAATCATGTATATTAGTCATAGAGTAGGTATATATATCTAGAGGGAACATTAGCGTTTGCGAATGAAATAGCTATAGAGATATACCCGACTAAAACTATGAACAACGTAATTTGGTCGGGTTATACATGACAGCGGGTGAGAGCCAATGGGGCACTAGAAACTGGCTCCATACATTGCTGGATCTAGTTTAATCGCATACGCAGGTAAAGGATAAAAAAATGTCGTTCATCTCGCTCTCTCATACCAGTGATTGTATAGTTTTATCCTTCTCATATTATTATTGTTATTTAAATGCCACATCCGCTTAATATTCCATCCACGATATTAATTAGTGTATAACTTATATATTTTCACATGTCATAAATATGAAAAAATAGAAGGACTACGAATATTTCGGAATATCCTAATGTTGACTCTAAATAGAGTCAACATTAGGATGAAAATTGAATTGAAAATTCAACCGACTTCCAAAAAGAAGGAGGTTCTCAATTCGTCTGTATGTTTTTTTTTGTTTGTTTATATGTTACACGATTACTCCGTCAATTGTGAACCGATTCGAATGATTCATTTTTTAATCGGTAGTGGCGAGCCTCAGCTACCTACCGGGTCACAGGTGGAGGATAGTGACACATCCTATAGTACGTAGGATAGCTGCGAATAAAGGGAAACCGAAATAAGCAGTCCCGGACCAGAGGCGGTAAGTGTAGGAGGGAGTGTTGGAGTATTCGGTGGCACGGGTACTCCCAGGAAAAGACACAGAAGTCACGATGACGACCTTACGACATGGCGAGCCAGCACCGCCATCAAATAAGTGTTGCCCTGGCAGAGGGAAGCAGCCTGCCAGTATCTAGGAGGGCCGATCTCATGGAGAGAAGAACGGTCGCCTAGAATTACAGCTACAGGCGACGATGGAAACCATCACAACCGGCTGCAGCACTGCGATCACCAACCCGCCGTGGCTGGCGTGGTGATTATGGCTAAAACCCTTCCCCCCCCCCCCCAACATGACTGACACAAGAGAATATCGACCCCGAGTTCCCAGCGCACCGTCAATTCCTGGTTCAAGCAGTGGCCAGGTGACACGGAGCAGGGGTGCGACAAGTAATCCCTGGGAGTTGACTAACTGCTATAACATGAAACTACTAACCTATAACATCCGGTCGTTGTCATCTGATGACAGGCTCGTAGAACTAGAAGCGGAGCTGGAGAAGATCAACTGGGACATACTCGGACTATGTCAAATACGACGAGCTGGAGAAGAGCTGATAACCCTGAAGTCAGAACACCTTTTCTACTTTCGCGAAGGTCCAAAACTCGGCATTGAAGGAATAGGCTTCATTGTGAACAAAGTCATAAAGCAGCAAGTGGTCGAAGTCAACAGCATATCAGATCGCCTAGCGTATATAGTCCTAAGGCTCAACAAAATGCATAAAATAAAAGTTATACAAGTCTACGCACTAACGTCTGATTACCCAGATGAAGTAGTAAAAGAATTCTATGAAGACCTTAGAAAGCTCTACGATACAGTAAAGACCAAATATACTGTTATAATGGGAGACTTTAATGCCAGACTTGGAGGGAAAGAAAATGCCGAAGAAGATGGCATTGGTGCGTATGGGCTTGGAGTGCGAAATCCTAGAGGGCAAATGCTCCTAAATTTCTTACATGCCAACGGCCTCTATGCAATGAACACATTTTTCCAAAAAAGACAACACCAAAAGTGGACTTGGAGACATCCAGATGGTATACATAAAAATCAATACGACTACATAATTGCAAATCATAAGCCCATGGTAGAGGATGTCAATGTCTTAAACAGATTCACTACCGGCAGTGATCACCGTCTGGTAAGAGCCAACATCTATATTAATTTAAAATCCCTCAGAAGAAATCTGATTGTAAAAGACCATATGTGTAATGATATTAAAATTGAAGTACTACGTGCTAATGAAGACCTGTATCAAGATGCTGTGAATGAAAAACTGAGCCAGCAAAACCTTTCCGATATGACAGTAGACCAAATTCATAACACCCTAACAACAGCTTTGACCTCTAGCATGGATCAGATTACACCCCCTAATATCCCCAAAACCCCAAGTAAACTCACACCCGAAACACTTAAGTTGATTGACCAAAGTGAGTAGTCAAGAAAAAGTGGACGATCCCGAATTTAAACAAATACACAAACAAATACGATCTAATGTACGCGCAAACCTAGCGGAATACAATATTCGACAAATTAAAGCAGCAATTGAAAAAAACGGCAGCCATCGGTCACTCAAATTAAAACTTTCTGAAGGAAGAAAACACATTTTCAAACTACTCGACAGCAATGGTAGTGTGGTCACAGATCTAAACCAGATTGTAAAGATTACCCAGGAATTCTACGAAACTCTCTACAAAACCAAATCTGCTAACATTAATACGACGCCGCAAAACCAAACCAAGCGTGTTCCTATCCAAAACGTCGGATCTGAGGAAATTCCTGATGTAATTCCAGATGAAATAATACTAGCTATTCAACAATTAAAGAACAGGAGAGCACCCGGTGAAGATGGCATCATACCGGAAATGCTTAAGATCAATAGCGATAGACTATGCCACGTATTAGCTACATTATTTACAAAATGCATCCTGGAGACCAAAGTGCCAGCAGAATGGAATAATGCCGTTATCACTCTAATCCATAAAAAAGGGGATATTAAGAAGTTAGACAACTATAGACCTATCAGCCTACTATCACAGTTATACAAACTATTATCCAGAGTCTTAGTCAACAGACTTCAGAAGAAATTAGACTTTTATCAACCACGCGAACAAGCTGGCTTTCGGTCAAGATTCAGCACCAACGACCACCTACAAACCCTTAAGACTATTATCGAAAAATGCAATGAATACAGGAAGCCAATTATACTAACCTTTGTTGACTACGAAAAAGCATTCGATTCTGTAGAATGGTGGGTAGTAGAAAAAGCACTTGCCAAATGCAGAATAGATGAGAGGTATATTCGAATCCTCAATTATCTTCACTAGAATGCGACTGCATGTATCTCCCTGCATAAGAAAACTGACAAATTCAGATTGGAAAGAGGTGTCAGACAGGGTAATACTATCTCCCCCAAACTGTTTACGCTGGCATTGGAATACATATTTCAACAGATAAACTGGGTCGGAAAAGGGTTAATAATTGATGGAGAAAGATTATCAAATCTCAGGTTCGCAGACGATTTGGTACTCGTGGCTGACAATATAGAAGATATGCTCTCCATGTTAAGGAGCTTAAAGGTGGAATCTGAAAAGGCAGGTCTCAAAATGAATACCGCAAAGACTAAGATCTTAACTAACATCTCTGACGTCACGGGCTACCATCTTCCCGTGGAAAGGGTGTCAGAATACATCTACTTGGGACATACAATTACCCTGGGTTTTGAAAACCAAACAGCTGAAGTCGAATGAAGAATTGCACAAGCCTGGGCCGCATTTGGAGCCAATAAAGAGATATTACGTGGCAGCTTACCAATACACCTTAAAGTCCAAGTCTTCGAGCAGTGTGTCCTGCCAGTACTCACCTACGGCACAGAAACCATGGCCTTAACAAAGAAGTCTGCCGAGAAGTTCAGAGTGGCGCAGAGAGGAATGGAGAGAGCAATGCTCGGTATCACTCTGCGCGACCGCAAGCGCAACGAATGGATCCGAAGCATAACTAAAGTTAAAGATGTTATGGCAACTATAGCGAAGAAAAAGTGGGTATGGGCAGGACACATCGCACGAATGGATGCGAGTCGTTGGGTGAGACGTGTCCTTGAGTGGAGACCCAGGACCGATACTAGAGGTCGAGGACGTCCACCACAGCGCTGGGTGGACGATATCAGAAGACACGCAGGACGGGACTGGATGAGTCGGGCTCAAGATCGCCAGGAATGGAGAAGAGGGGAAGAGGCCAGGATATCCAGGAATGGATCACGAAAAGGCCGACATGATGATGATGATGACGGTACACTTCCGAGGTGGTCCGATTGTAATTTCATCGAGATCTGATAAGTACCTCTAGAGATATGACGATAAACGTCTCAAACTTGCTACTGAAACTGACTCACGGGGCATAGAAGTCGGTTGTTTTAGTTTTTAAACTATCTTAATTATTTATGGAATAAACATTCATTCCATTTATCCTGCCCGTTTACTGTGTGCGCACTACGATTTTTATTCGTTGCGAGATTTTATTCGTTAATCTGTGAATAATGCCAATGTACTAGAGTCTGCGCACTGCGGGAATAAATCGTACGTATATTTTGTACGAATTAAAACTATTTATTTTCGAAATTAATTAATTCGTAATGCGTTCTCACAGCAGAGATGTCGTGTTTGGACTCATTGGAATGGTTTCGATAAACAGATTGTACATAAATCGGTCGGGGACGTATCTAAATTTTTTAGGGTTCCGAACCCAAAGGGTACCAACGGATCCCTATTACTGAGACTCCGCTGTCTGTCTGTCACTAGGCTGTATCTCACGAACCGTGATAGTTAGACGGATGAAATTTTCACAGATGATGTATTTCTGTTACCGCTATAACAACAAATACTAAAAACAGAACAAAGTTAAAAATTAAAGGGGGTCGCCACACAAAAAACGTGTCTTTTACTATAGCGCTACCTATGAACGATTGTTTACCTTACTAATAATATTAATTACTAACACCTTTGTGTTAACGTTCACTTAGTTGGTGTTAGAAGTTCGTTAGATATTCGTTAGATGGCGTTCTGGGCCCTCCGTGTACGTGACATAAGTCTGACTCGCACTTGGCCAGTTTTATTTTAAAACACCTATCAGCATCCAGTGACGTATGAACTGTTTGTAAATAGATACTGTTTTTAATGTAAACAATATTCCCGCCTCATTTTTTTCTTGCTATTGGTTAATTGTGCTTTGTTTGACGGCTTGTCATTAACGATATGTTTCTTTGGCAAATTGCGATGTCGTAAAAGACCGCGGTTTCAATGGAAATATTTAACAAAACCGGCAGCGGTGACGTCATCGAAGTTCGTACATTTTCGCGCCATTATATTAAAGTATGACTTTAAAACAGCATCTTTTGCATTAAAATAATGTGTTATAATTTTTTTATCTACACTCATAAGGCAGTTCTGATGATGCATGAAACATTCCTATTAACAGAATTTATGCATGTACAATTGAAGTAAAATTGTAAAGTTTTTTTATGATACAGATTTCTTGTCAAAATAATCCTATAATAGTACATTATGGTAAAAGTGTGTAATGTTGGTGATTACCGCTGAGGCGCCATTGAGACCCGAGCCGTTAGGTGAGGGTCTTAAGAGAGCCGAGGAAGGTAATCATCAACACACACGTATATCATACGACATTTTTCAACACACTTGTGAAGAAAATAATACTAAAAAATCATTTTTCCTTGGAGTTTTCAGGTAGTGAACTTTCCACAACGTTAAGGGCTTCACATCTTATATCGGGCGGTGTCCAACATAAATCATTTTCTTCATTACTAGTACTTGTAGACATTTGTATTAATAAGTAACTATAATTTCATCAGTGAAAACGAGTTCTGAAAATTTTTTCGCAATGGCGGGATAAAATAATTAGTTTTCCTGTGCGCGTGTTAGAATATTTTCATAGTACATACCGATTTACGACATATTTCCTATGTTTGATGATGATTTAATTTATAAATTATAATGTTGCCTCAAATAAGGCTGTTTATACTTTGATCGATACATTTGAGGGTAGTCTAAACCTTACAAGATGTGTCAGAGCCGCCATCTTGGTTTTCTGTTTGACTGATGCTTTATAACGGCCGTCGTAACGTTAGTTGAGACACTTTTGCTCGAGCAGCCTTCGGGCTAACATCGTCCCCTATCGTCGTCCCTATATATCAAGTTAACAACCCTAAAAACAACATTCGTACGGAAGTCTCGGTGGGCGAGTTCAACTCGACTTAGCCGGTTTTATTTTTTGTAATGCAAGATAGGCTAGCGATAGCTAGGATAGGCTAGCGTTTGACCACGACGATGGTAGCACGCTTACCTAGTATCTACAGGTATCTACCAGTTCACTCGCGATTTATAGACGCCCGGGTTGTAGCTATCGGGAAACACAGACACCGGCAAGGAATTCCATTCTTTGGCGGATCGTATGATATAGGACGAAGGAAAACGCTTCGTGCGTGTAGATGGAACGTCCACCATGAAGCGGAGGCGCACATCGGTACGTCTGGTTGTCCGATGGAAGAAAGGGGATGTACTGTAGGTACCAATTAAGCTGGACCTCTAAATTGTATAAGTGCTCATATAACTCAGAGGTCTATCTTAATTGGCGTCAACTATGTATGTATAGGGACACCCTTTAATTTTCAACGTTTTTTATTTTTTGGAATTTTCCCTTTATTTGTGCTGTAAGACCTTGCTTCTTGCCAAATTTCATGATTCTAGGTCAAGGGGAAGTACCCTATAGGTTTTTGACCCAAAACCTATACGGTACTTCGGGTTAACCTAGAATTGCCAATTTTGGTTAGAGCTGTGATAAACGGCTTTAAATTGACAACACGTTTAAACGTTGCAGTTTTTTTTAAAAGCCAGCTTGAAATAAGCTTTACGCTTAACGGTTTTTTAAAACTATAAGCAGTGCAAGTCACTATTGTTGTGAAGATCGTAAGTATCGTAACATAATAAAACGGGGGCTTATTTGCAATAGTAATGTAATGACGTAACGTAAGTTAATGTTTTTATGTTTTATGGCTTTACTAGGACAGTGTTAGTATGTATAAAAAAAAATTTACCAAATACAATGCAAATTACTATAAATCAATTAACTTCCCTTCGTACTTATCAACAGGCTTAGGACTGTCTGAAATGAATATCCACACCATTATCTCAGATAGAGAGTTCTCGTTGTCGACATCTTAAAAAACAGTTCACATCACTTACTATAATTACACTTTACAGTTTCCTAATCTATGTTTTAGTTATATTATATACAATGTTCAATTATTATAGTTCGATAATTGAACAATTGATTGCACCATTGCGCAATTTAATGAGCAAAACATCGACTACACGCACTTTTACTTCGTTCGCATACGTTCTAAATTCTAATTAACGAGTATAAAACGAGCTCGTCTTATCAAAATAACAAAATACGTACTAACAAAAATAATGCATGAAACTAAGAACATAACATTACGTTGTCCTTAAAAAAATACTAACAAATCAAAAACGGGTCGTTGTTAGTCAGCCACAATGGAAACAGGCAGAATTTATTTTAGTAGCATAATACCGATTATCACGTTTGGTTTAAAATGCTAACAAGTCAAAAACGGGTAGGTAATTGTCAGTCTACCACAATGCAAACAAGTAGACTTTATTTTAGTCGCAAAATACCGATTGCGTTTCTTTTGAAATAATACTAACAAATCAAAAACGGGTCATTGTACTCATTGTCAGTCTGCCTCAACGAAATCAAGCTGCATTTGTTTTAGTCGTATAATACTGTAAACTGTAACCGATCCCACCGATATTGAGTCATAGTTGCATAGCAATAAGGTTGTAATATCAATTTAATAAAGAATGTTTATAATGTGCCGTATAGCTGTAGGAATAAGGTCATTTTATGGTCGAATATAGTACGAAAAATGTTTTTAAGCGTAGACGGCTTAATTTTGGAAGCGCGCCTTGGCGCTTGTTTTGGATAACGTTTTAAAAAGCTATTTCCGAAAGCGCCCACCGCTAATTTTGGTTAAAAGCACAAGTTCTTACAGCACAAGTAAAGGAAAAGTTTCAAAATTTCAATAAATAAAAAAAGTTGAGATTTAAAGTAAATTTTGGTACTTACAAGTTTTCACGAAAATCTAATTTTGCCCATATCGTTTTATCGTGTTGACTCAGAGCCTTGATTTTAATAAACCTAATAGGGTGTCAGACCTCAGTATTTGGTATAAATTTCAACTTGCTGGGTCCACTCGTTCCTGAGAAAATCGGTGGTGACACACGGACAAACAGACAGACAGACGGACAGGAAAGTGATCTTATAAGGGTTCCTTTTTTTTACCTTTTGAGGTACGGAAACCTAAAAAAAGAACCATTCAAATCGGTTCACAATTGACGGAGTAATCGCGAAACATACACAGAAAAAAAAACATACAGACGAATTGAGAACCTCCTTCTTTTTGGAAGTCGGTTGAGAACAATATTGCATCTTCTCTAGTATTATAGTTAAAAAGATACTTACACGCCTTCATGACATCGTAGATGCTTTGCGATTCCCTTTGCAGTGGTGAATAGCAAACCGCAATGTTCGCACATTACTGGCTGTGAAAGCTCATCATTTTCCGAGTCTTTGAAAACTTTCGTAGTCTGCGAAACCTTTAATTAAAATATGTTTCATTAAATTACATACATACTCACATACATACATACCCACATTCCGGTCAAAAACATAACCCTCCTTTTTGCTTCGCCGTAGTCGGGTAATAAAATAAATATACCAATTCTTAGTTATAATATGAGACTACTAATATAATATAAAAATACGTGTCTTATCGCGCTGAAACACAGATATATATAGATAACACAAGTGCATGTACTTCTCGCGTCCGAACCCGGCCGAAGCGGTCAGGTTGGCCGCCGCTACTTACAGTCCGCGCGCGTCTGTGTTTGTAGCCGGACATCCGCAAAAACCACAAAAACCACAAAAATGCCTCGTTGCGCGATAATTAACTGCAACAGCACAACAATTTCAACCCCCAAAAGGCAAGGACATATTTTCCATCACAGGTAAGTTATTTTAAAATTATAATATGCGTCAGTTCATTTTAAAACTAACTTTTAAGTATTCCAATCTGTGATTCCAAGAATATACCAAGTAACTGTAGATAGATTAACGTTAAGTAAAACTATTTACGTAACATTGCTGCGTTTGCTTTGATTGTTTGATCTGACGTTGTGTGTTAAGAGACGATAAATATCGGAACAAGCGATACTCTCGCGATCGCTTCAATTTCGTAGTGCAGGCAAATTCTCATTCGTCTGTCAAATCTCGCGACTAGTGTTCTTCGTTCTACAACATATATCAATAATCGATTTTACTCGATATCGGACAGACAAATGATAAAAGCACAGTTTTACAATCATACAGTTTGGAATCGAATGTACTTGCGCAGAGCAACGGCGGGGCAGTCACGGGGAGGCGGGCGGCGCGGACCGCGTCCCACAATCTCGCTTAGTTTGTGGGATCGACCGTTGGAGCAGACGCTACCGTGACATTTCAGTAGTCGGGTTTGGTTTTTACCCTCAAGTTAGAAAATCTGTCACCAAACATCTAATGTGTTCCGGCAGCTATCCTTGAGAGCCAGTTCCCATTCTAGGCCTAGCGTGCTTACCATCTTCGACCGCATCATCACTTACCAACAGGTGAGATAGTGGTCAAACGCTAGCCTATAACGTATAAAAAAAAAAAAAAAAAAAAAAACCCTACTACGGTCTAGCAAAAGGGAAGGTTATTATTTTTGACCGGTATGTGTGTATGTATAGAATATACATGTGTACACATTACGTACTTACAATTTACGTATATATTATTATGTAGGTATAGATAGATAGATAAACTCTTTATTTGCACACCAAAAGAACAGAAACATTGTGAAACAAAATATACTCTAAACTTATAACTATAGCTATGCAAAGGGCGGTCTTATTGCTTAGAGCGATTTCTTTCAGACAACCCAATAGTAAAGAAGAAAACGAGACTGACGGACGGTGGTGTATCAATATGGAAATAAAATCAATAAATATGCTTACAAACATAAAAAACAAATATCATACTACACGAGGCGGGATGATAAGTAACTAGCCTAATAAGAAAACACTTAACTTGCCGTGATAAAATTAATTTTATTTTTAAGTAATTTTACATAGTCTCCGTGAACCTCTACGCACTTATTCTATCTTCGTTCTAAAGCAGTAATGCTTTCCATAAAATGATTTCTTTCGAGGCCTGCAAAATACTCCTACAGCGGCTATGACTTCATTAAATGTGGCAAATTTCTGTCCGCCCAAAAAAGTTTTGAGCTTAGGGAATAAGCGTTTTGGATAAGTGGAAGTCTGATGGCGCTAGATCAGGCGAATAAGGTGGATGGGGCAGCAAATCATACTTCAATTCGTTGATTTTTAAATTTAAACCGCTCTTTGTTCAATTTTATTCATTTTGAAAACAGTTGACGAAATATATTTTCAACTGACAAAAAATTCAATAAAATTTTACCGCCACCAAATATTAAAATTTTGAAATTTAGAACACAGGTGGTCAGAGATACGAATTTAATATGCCATTTTTTTTTTAAATTTAACTTTTTAAATAGCAGAGGCTACATACATACATTAACAATCATCTTTAAATATTAAATAATACATATCATACATATAACAATAAAATACACAAAAATAATTAACATACAACACCATATACCTAGCAATTTAGTGGAGACTGGCAAGATAGTATTTATTTAGTCGTTCCTTAAAGGTCTGAAGAGATGGAGATTGTCTGATTTCGACTGGTAAATCATTCCAAAGGCGTGCAGCCTGTATCGAAAACGATTTATCGAGAAAAGATGTTGAATGAGTAGGTATTTGTAACGTTAGATTTTCTAATGACCTCAACGTTAATGAGGGTATGTATATATTAGAGATGCGCCAAGTACTCGTTTATTACTCGGTCATAGAAAAGGTAATAATACTACGTATAGAACGGACACTCTGTTCCCCCCACCAGTCCGGGCTACCTCACCTCGCCACCGATACTGGGCCCCTAGACAAAATCCAATTTCCTGTTTGCCTTCACGCTAACGCAGGTTCAAAATGTATGGGAATGACATTTTTGTTGCGGAAACATAATGAAACGGCCCGGATCTGTCGAGGCGCCAGTCTGAGCAAGGACAGGCCTGTCGCACTCCGCGCTGTAGCTATGAAACTACAAGTACTTCCGCGCACCCTCTCGGGTCCCTGTTCAGTCAGTTAAGTGTCACGCGCGCTCTCGATCGGCCGCGCGCCTTACTTGTACCTACCTCATTATTATATTCCTTGCTTACGATATTAACATACAAAAATATTATTCAGTATGTATAAACGAAAGGCTACAAAGCATTGCGTAGCATACGTTTATACATACTTATACGTTTTTACATACTCATTTTCAATTGAACGTAGAACATTATTTTCTACCGACTTTCCAAACAGAAGGAGGTTCTTAATTCGTCTTTGTGTGTATGTTACGCGATTACTCCGTCAATTGTGAACCGATTGAATGATTTTTTTTTTAATCGGTAGAGTTTGTTGCCGAGGTGGTACCATTGTAATTTCGTCGAGATCTGATGAAGGTCTCCAGAGATATGACGATAAACGTCTCAAACTTGCACCGAAACTGACTCGCGCGGCATGGAAGTCGGTTGTTTTAGTTTCAACTATCTTAATTAAACTATCACATAAACTATCTTAATTAAAGTATAACTGTAGAACTTTTATCCTACCTCGACATTAAACATGAATGTAGCACTTTAAATATACTCATTACATTATTCTACCTTAAAGTATTCTGCTACCAATTAAAGGCTTCAATAAGTTATCTTATAACATTCAACCCTATAAGAGAGGCCGCGAGTTGACCGAGTTATTCAGACTCTCGCTGTGCATTTCACTGTGCGCAACACGCGGTTCATAGTTACTATTCGTTGATACTGTGACGCAAATTCAAGGTCGCACTCGAGGCGTGAAGCGCATTTTGAACGTTACCGACGTTGTAACTAGGTTTAATCTCGCCTTTTTGCTCTCAGGGAGTGCAATTTCTGTACTTGTATTATTCATTATACTGTGGCAAGGACGCCATACGCGCACGACTACAGAACAATACTACCTCACAAGGAGAACATCAACTTCATACATGTATGAATATAAAACACAGAAATTTTAATAAGCATTATGTACTTTTGAAACCATGGCGAAGTACTGGCTAGCAAGTCTAAACAGACTTCAAAATGAAGTAGGTTCTTACGGTGACATCCTTAGACTTCACGCACACAGTTGCGCCTGTAGAAAAACGACATGTGTGTAGTGTCTGTGTCGGTGTCACAGTGTCGGTCGTTAAAACGCTAGTTTGAATGGAGATTTATTCGAGTGTCCGGGGTGTGACTCGGTTTTCGGTACACTCGGTGTTTATTAGTACTTGCAGTCGGCCGATTAACACGGTTGACAACAGTTACTCGACATTACTGAACACAAACAATCGGTAAGTACCTAACCTATACATATGTCAAACTTCTATACACCAATAACCTTTCTTCTTATTTTTAACAGACTTCACAAAAAAGGACGAGGTTTTCAATGCGACTGTATTTTTTTTTAATGTTTGTTACCTAAGAACTCTGTCAAATCTTAACCGATAAGAAAATATATTTTTTTGTTTGAGAGATTATGCCTCCCGTTTGGTCCCATTCAAATTTTATCGAGCTATGACATCTCCACAAAGGAGATGGAGATAATTGTGTGCAATTGTATGCAAATTAGATGAAACGATTATAACTAGCCAGTACTTTGACTATCGCGACATGTGAAGTCGGTTTTCTTTCGTTATAAACGATCCTAAATTATCGTTGAAAATGTTTTATTTTTTAGTTATCGTTGGAAATTTTAAAAATATCTTCGTGAACGATCTTAGATCGTGCCGTGTACGATTTATCTATAGCCGAAAACACGAGAACGGATAGCGACGGGACATGACGGCGGGGGTGCGGGCGGCGAGGTACCGCTCGCTCGCGGATGGCACGGCGGAACCCATACCTACAAACTTGTTTTCGCGCCTTTAAGGATGTGTCCAAGGTGGCGATCTGCGTATATTTATTTTAATTTTAGTTTTTGAAAACCCTTGCACACTTACGATTGATAGCGTATGTACCTACTCGGGCGGCGGTGTCGTCCGACTTCAAAGGCGATTCTCAACTGTATGATTCTAAAACTGTGATAAAAGCCAAATATAACCATTGATAAAAACAAGCTCATAAATAAACAAAATAAATAAATGTTTTAATTTTACACGACAGCTTTGAAAAGGACGGTAAATTTGTAGACTTCATATTACCTATTTTATATGAAATGAAACAAAATGAAATGAAATTTATTTATTCACAATAAATAGAGTACAATACCTACAGATGACAATTAATAGAACAAAGTCCTTCTATTTAACTCATGGGTATGTGAATTTAAATGCATTATATAGTATGAAGACCATGTGTATAACTTTAGTATGTAGAATATAATAAGAAAGAAATTCTTCGCTATTGTGTACTAGGGGATGTGGAAAGGGAAAGAAAAATATTTATAGATAAAAACAACAATATATATATATATATATATATATATATATACTAGCAGCCCGCCCCGGCTTCGCACGGGTAGAACATATATACCTACAAAATTTGCATCAGTTTGTTGCATCGAATATAAAATATTAACATATTTAACAATCATCGTCATATGTCAACCAACCTGCACCTAAGACCTAAACCTTACTCATAAACACTCTGGCTATTGGTAAAAACCGCATGATAATCCGTTCAGATGCTATTGAGATTATTGCGAACAGACAGACCGACGCAGGCGTTGGTTCTAGTCCTAGCTATATACCTACCAATGAAAGTTTTATGTGCATTCATGAATCATGGGTTTTCGTACAGAAGTAGTGGGATCATGAAATCTACCAATAATTAAGATAGTTTAAAAACTAAAACAACTGACTTCAATGCCCCGCGAGTCAATTTCAGTAGCAAGTTTGAGACGTTTATCGTCATATCTCTGAAGATACTTATCACATCTCAATGAAATTACAATGGGACCACCTCGGAAACGTACCGGTACCGGTACCGATTACAAAAATAATCATTCGATTCGGTTAACAATTGACGGAGTAATCGCGTAACATACACACACAAAAAAAGAAAGAAAAAGAAACATACAGACGAATTGAGAACTTCCTTCTTTTTGGAAGTCGGTTGAAAAGTAGCTTACCACCAAGGAGAACATCTGCCGCCGTAACCTTAGGGTGTTCCCCGACGCAAAAAGTAGGGGTAATATACGTTTAACGTGTGTATCTGTGTGTCTGTCTGTAGCATCTTAGCACCCAATCGGATGCACCGATTTTGATTTTATTATTGATAGTTTTTTTTTTGATAGATGTCTTCATCGAGAGTGTTCTTAGCTTTGATTCATGATAATATCGTTTAAAAACTAAAAAAGAACCGACTTCAATGCTGCGCTATTCATTTTCAGTACCAATTTTGAGATGTTTATCTCAATATCTCTGGAGATACTTATCAGACCTCGATAAAATTACCATGGTACCACACTTGGGATCTCTCCTTTCGAACAAAAAAAGAATAATCAAAATCGGTTCATAAACGACGAAGTTATCCGCGAACAAACATAAAAAAAAAATATATATATATACGGTCGAATTGAGAAACCTCCTCCTTTTTTGAAGTCGGTTAAAAATTCGTTTAATCGTTATAAAACTATGAGCTTTAATCAACTTTAATAGGTCTGATCAATTCGAAAATCTTCTTCTTCAACGATATTGTAAGAACATGGAAGCATTGACCTGATGCTGGGACATCTCCTGGACTCTACAGAATACTCAAATCCTCACCAACTTACAGCTCAGATTTTAAATGTCGTGTTTAGAGTCATTGGAATGCTTTTAATGAAAACATTATACATATATCAGTCCGGGTGGTTTAAAATATTACATTATATATATAGATCATTATTATTTTATACAATATATCATATTATTATACTATATTGACTTCAAATTGATTGCTATCGGTGGGGATCTACAGAAAAACTAAGCTTATCATAATATTTTCGTAGTAACTATGACCTATTCTGTGGTTTGACTGCAAATATTTTATTAATTTTGCGATGCGTGTATGTGAAATCCGTGATATCTTCTAGTTTTCATTAGAATTATATACTGTAAAGGACAATTTTAATCTATAATATGTGGCCAAGCTAATTAACGTAATTATTTGGATAAGGATTAATACTATATACTTGAAAATAGCCCTGGAAGTTATGTAATATTTTTTAACAAAAATTTTAAGATTAAAATGGTTACTGTGAGTCGACCTTAAGAGATAGACATATGCTGTCGCGGACTTTTTTGTAGGTATTATTAAGTTGTACAACTCTTCCATAGAAAATATTCTTCCATCTGTTTTCAATTGAGCAGCGTTCGTAAGAAACGTGTTTTTTCGACCGTTTATTGTCGACTTATGTTGCAAATTAGGTCTCCACGAATGTACCTTTGATTTTAACGGGATAATATATAGCCTATTTTCAATTCGAAAGTCCATTCTATATATTAGTGAAAGAATTTTTTAAATCGGTCCAGTAGTTTTTGAGCCAAATCATTACAAACATACAAAAATACAAATGTTCTCTCTTTATAATATATATAATAGTATAGATGTGTGTGTGTGTTTATATTAGTACACTTTTAAGAAATAAAACAATTGTTTTTATGCATAAAGGATTGGCACTTACCGGAGAGGGTCACTGTAAAGGTGCGTACAGACTATGTAACATAACATCTAATCATGTTATAAAACATGTTACAAAAAAAAACATCGCAAAACACAATTAATGAGAATAATGGTTATAATTCCTATAGTTTCTTGTCATAATATTTTCTTATCATATAGGTAGTGAGCATAACGGTTATTAGTCCTAATGTTTGTTGTCATAATATTTTTGTGTTCGAATACAGAAATAATTTCAAACAATTATCAAGACCAACAAAAACTGTAGGGCATTTTATGATTAAATAAAAACAATATTATATTCATGTAATTTTTTTTTATCATAGTTACATATAGATTTAAAAACGGGAATTTAACGTGACTTACGCGATGTCGATATAGCGATCGACATATGTTTCGGCCTCATCCGGAGGCCTTCTTCAGGATCTTGAGTGCGGGGCGCTCGCCGACGCGTTCAACCTCGCACTGCGGGCCGCTGCTCGTGCAGCGCGGGCGGACGGAGCGGGCGGCGGCGGCGGCGGTAGTGGTGTTGGTGGGGGGTGATGATGCGGTGTACATAGTGGAGGCGCGGGATTAGGTTGGAGGGCTTCGTCTTCATCACTGCTGTTTACTTCAGACGAAACCTCATCCAACCGGCAGACGGAACTCAAGGTGTCCTCCTCACTGTTGCCACTGGTGACGTGCTTTCCATGAAGAACGGTTTTCCACGTATTTGACAGGTACCACCCTCTGTCTCTGTTGAAGTTACGACGACGACTGATCTCAATGGCTTCTCGGATTTTGCGGGGTACAAAGTACTTTTCACGCGCCAAAATCCGTGCCTTGTCAAATCTGATGTAGTGCGTCGTCCCAGATGTGAGAGCGTGCTCTGTAACCGCCGAGCTACCGCTGTCCACGTTCTTCATGGAAGCAATGGGGTAGCTCGGCGGTTACAGACGCTCGGCCTCCACTATGTACACCGCATCATCACCCCCCACCAACACCACTATCGCCGCCGCCGCCGCCGCCCGCTCCGTCCGCCCGCGCTGCACGAGCACCGGCCCGCAGTGCGAGGTTGAACGCGTCGGCGAGCGCCCCGCACTCAAGATCCTGAAGAAGGCCTCCGGATGAGGCCGAAACATATGTCGATCGCTATATCGACATCGCGTAAGTCACGTTAAATTCCCGTTTTTAAATCTATAAGTTTAAAATGAACGTGAGTTTTTATAATAAAAACATAGTAACATAAATGATAAGTCATAGGTTTATCCATGCAATTAATTGAATTTTTTCCCACAGTCAATTTTATTATTAATTTTACTATTTTTTTTAATGTAATCACTGAATTTATAGGTTGTGTGTCTGAAATAAATTATTTTATTATTGTAGTTTTTTATATCTTAGCTAGCTAGCTAGCGTTTGACCACTATCTCACCTGTTGGTAAGTGATGATGCGGTCGAAGAATTATATTAATAATTAAAAAACAGTATTAATGTTTTATACGATGTTGTTCAATGATGTTCAGTGAATATCGCAAGCTCACCGCGTGACCTCACTGCCGAGAGAGCGACGGACTCGCTCGGAACCTAGGTCGAGAAAATTCGACTAAAGGTCCGTGAATTACAGCCGGTATATAACATTAATAATGTTACAAATTCACGAAAGTTAATTAAATGTAAACAATTAAAACAGTAGGTTATGGGTCGCACCAGTAGTAGTAGGTTGTGGTGAAAATCTGATTTTTATAGCAACTTACTAGCATGGAGAAGAATTGTAGGGCATTATATCATTATGAGGTGAAATTTTATCGTGGTTGATAGTTAGGGCACGTAAGTTTATTAGTTTCAAATACTATGAACACTAACATTAGGACGAGTGGTAGTTAGGTCATGATATATTATGAGTTTCAAATGTTATTACTACTAACATTAGGACAAGTGATAGTAGGGGTAAATAATATTATGACTACAGATTATTAGTAACAAGTAATATTAGGATTTGAAATTTATGACATTCAAAAATAGGGCTTAAAATGTTATGCGAAAAGATAGGGAACCCAAAGCGGGCCGCTTCCATCGGCAAATCACGTGTACACGGTAAGGCGCGGTTTATACAGAAGAGACGTAGCGCGTTCGAATGGCGGAGGCGGATAGTCAAAGTAACGCAATATAAACCTTAAAATGAGTAACATAGTCACAGTGTTACAATCATGATAGTAAAACTGTGACATAGTCTTGTTTTTGGCTTAAGGACAATTGCGCCCGCGCCTCCAGGCGAACCAAAACACGGAACAATGAGTTAAGAGGTTCTTAAAACGATTTTTTCACGAAGTCAATAATTTAAAAGATGGACACTTCTAAAGTGGAAAATGTGTGCCCCCACCTCTAACTTTTAACGTAAGGGAGTGAAAAATTCGCATTACTGCTATTGCAGATTCTAATAAATCATCATTTCTTTGCCAATATTTAATTATTACTAGTGTATTTAAATAGCAAACGTAAAAGTTCAAACAAAAAGGTCCCAAATAACAAAACTGCCACAACATTCCAGGTTCTTTAAAACGTCAGCCGATCATGTCAGAGGCTAAAATAAGAGGCCAATCCTGCCACATATGGTCACACTAGCCGCATCGCGCCACGCGTCTCCGCCACTTTAATATAATTTACGAAGCGATGTGACAAAACTCCGCGCCACGCCAAACGCCCTCGCCACATCTTTTCTGTATAAACCGCGCCTAATATTCGCAACACAATCGTCAAAGCGCCGCTTCACCTTTTGGCTAGACATGCTCAAATAATGTTCGCCCTGCCGGAACTAGTTCCCGGAACCCGATTCGTTGAACAAGATAGTTCCACGATTTGAGTATAGACATGCCGGAGTATAGTGTACACAGCGCGCTGCGTACACTATGCTCTCCAGTTCCAGGGATAATATATATGAACCGATTTACCAGATCCCAGGGGTGGAAGTCTCTACATTGATAGCGATGCGTCTTGTCATCGCAAACGTCTGCTAGAATGAGATGCAGCTAGACAGTTGTTATCTGCATCTCTTTTCGTATCGACGATTATTGCTCGAAATTCATCGCTATGCATGTAGAGACTACCGGCCCAGGACTCGGATCGTTACACAATGCTTAATGCACATTTTGGGACATTAATTTACGTACAACATACCGCAGCTATAGCTATACAATACACGTATCGACTCGCACTTTTAGCAGTTTCACTCTTCTAGTCAGTTCCGGACCGCTCCGTTTCTTTCTCGCCCTGCCAGAACTAAGTCGAACCAGGTTTGCGGAACTCCGCGAACTGGTTCGAATGTATCTTGCGTCTCCGTCTCCGGAACTAGCTGAACCTGCTGTAGCGGACATCTCGGACCGAACTGCCATAGTTCCGATAGGTGACTAGTTCCTGAACCTATTTCGTTCCGGAACTACACATGTCTACTTTCGGCAATTTCAAAGCGGGCCGCGTCCACGTGTACACTACTGAATAGGCTTGGGCTTACTATATCCGACAGAGTGGATATATCCGCTTAGTATAACTGCTCTGTATGTCCGGTATATCCATGTGAGATGTGTTTCAGACTTTGCAGATAAACTCACTTAAAATACAAATTATATCCATTAGTATATCCCATATCCAAATTAAAGCATATCCGCGTTTCATAACCGATATTTTCTAACATTATTAGACCGTATCTGTTGTGTTTTTAACTTGCATTGTTTTTGTACCAGTTGATAGCGATGATATGATCCAAAATAATGATATGGCAAGGTTGCCTAGAAAATACCCATTCACTTACGGCTTGACTTTTTAACCGATTTCACAAAAATGTTTGTGTTTCTACAAGATATACCGGATATATATTAATTTTCTAATAATACACTTACTATAGAAACACTATTAATTTTCAGTACCATTTTTGAGGTATCTCTGGAAATACTTATCAGACCTCGATAAAATTACCATGGTACCACACTTGGGATATCTCCTTCCAACAAAAAAAATAGTCAAAATCGGTTCGTAAGTGACAAAGTTATCCGCGAACAAACATAAATATATATATATATATATATACGGTTGAATTGAGAAACTTCCTTCTTTTTTTGAAGTCGGTTAAAATTCTAAGTATTTTATGTGACATTGTATACTACATATAATTTTTTCTCATAATAAACATAATAAATCTTGCTTTTTAGAAATAAATAATTAGATGGAAGGTAATTTTATCAAGGTCAGATAAGTATCTCCAGAGATACCTCAAAATTGGTACTGAAATTAATAGTGCGGCATTGAAGTCGGTTCTTTTTAGGGTTTCGTACCTCAAAAGGTAAAAAAGGAACCCTTATAAGATCACTTTCTTGTCCGTCTGTCTGTCTGTCTGTCCGTGTGTCACCACCGATTTTCTCAGGAACGGGTCCACCCACTAGCTCCAGCTAGCAAGTTGAAATTTATACCAGATTTATACCCCCAGTTCCCGGTCGCCCCGCTATTCCTGGCCAAGGCGGCGGTCATGGTAACGGCGGGGCAGGGGGTGCTAAGAATCCCCGGGTTACGGCAGGCCAACACCGACTGACTCTGGCTACGTACAACGGACGCACGCTACGGCTCGACGAACATCTGGCACAACTCGAAGAGGAGCTGAAGAACATAAGATGGCACATTCTGGGGTTATGTGAAGTCCGAAGAGAGGGACCGAGAGGATACCGTAACTCTAGAATCTGGCCATCTTATGGACTTCAGAGAGGGAGACGAACCATCCCAAGGCGGCGTCGGATTCTTGGTACACAAGGTCCTTCTGACAACGTCCTAGAAATCTCCAGTGCGTCGACAAGGGTAGCGTATCTTGTGATCAAACTCACCGAGAGGTATAGCCTCAAGGAAGGAAGCAGGAATCATAGGGGGCAAATGCTCGTCAACTTCCTGGAGAAAGGAAAGAAGGTCTCTTTCTGATGAATTCTTTTTTTTCAGAAAAACCCCCGACGGAAGTGGACGTGGCAAAGCCCCGACGCTATGACCAATAAACTGTCCAAGTGCAAGTCGGACTCGCACTCGTAGGGTTCCGTAACACAGTTAAGTATTCCATAACTATGATTTTTCGCAACTACAAAATTAACTTTGTTTTTCATAGTGTTTGTATAAAAAACAAAGTTATCTTTGCGGTCGCCATATCTCTAGAACTGCTGACTGTATCTCGTTCAAACCAATTTTTTTGGATTTTTCACTCCCATACTTTAAAAGTTAGAGGGGGGGGGGGGGGACACACATTTAACCACTTTAGACGCGCCTATCTTTCAAATGATTGACTTTGAGAAAAAATGATTTTAGGAACCTCAATGTCATTTTTGAAGAGCTATCCATAGACACCCCACCCCACACGTATAGGATTGAAGAATTTTTTTTTTTTTTTGTTTCAGTTCCATGTATGGGATGCCCCCCCTTAAACTTTTATTTTTTTTATTTTTGTATAAAAATCGGAAAGCGGTTCACAGAACACATCTACCTACCTAGTTTCAATTCTGTAGTACTAATAGTTTCGGAATAAAATGGCTGTGACATACGGCCGGACAGACAGACAGACAGACATGACGAATCTATAAGGGTTCCGTTTATTGCCATTCGGCTACGGAACCCTAAAAAATGAGATTGATTTCATTATGACGGACAAAGAGCGTATATTTAGAGATGTCTCAGTGATCACTAGGTTCAACACCGGAAGTGATCACCTACGGGTCCGAGGCACTCTAGATATCGACTGTAAGCTTGAACGAGTCCGTCTAATGAAATCTACGCTCCGGCCTAATATGCTCCCATCTGTGGTTGGGTCTGAAACGTTCCAGTTAAAACTGGAGAACCGATTCGCTGCCTTGGAAACCACAATTGAAGTTGATGTGGACCAGAATCTCGACCAAGTGGTGGGAATTCTTACGGAGGAGGGGACGAAATTCTGCAAGATGCGAGGTGCCGGAAAGAGGTCTAAGCTTTCAGAAGAATCTGTGCAGCTAATGCAGAGGCGACGGGAAAACCCTGCAGTCACTTCGTCAGATCAACGGGCTTTAAACAAAAAAATCTCTAAGCTGGTAAGACGTGACCTCCGGAGCTCCAACACACGCTCTATTAAAGAAGCGATCGAGCGAAACCGGGGGTCAAAAGTTTTTGTTCCACAGCTGGGTCGAAGCCATCTGACGAAGTTGACCACATATAACGGGAGTGTCGTCGCTTCTAAGCCGGAGATTATTAGGGAAGTTCAATACTTCTACGGCCAACTTTATACCTCGCAAGCGTCCCGTCCCCAACACCAGTCTGAAGATCCTAGAGCCACTCTTACCCGCCATTATACCGAGGATCTGCCAGAGGTCAGCCTAGACGAAATTGTGATGGCTCTCAAACAACTTAAAAATGGAAAAGCCCCCGGAGATGATAATTACAACGGAGCTCTTAAAAGCTGGTGGAACTCCAACGCTTGTACAGCTGCAGCGTATATTTAATTCCGTCCTCTTTTCGGGGAGAACTCCAAAGGCGTGGAGCAAGAGTGTGGTCATTATGTTCTTTAAAAAAGGAGACAATACCCTCTTAAGAACTATCGACCCATTTCACTCTTGAGCCACGTCTATAAGTTGTTTTCTAGAGTCATCACAAATCGTCTCGCGCGTAGACTCGACGAGTTTCAGCCCCCTGAACAGGCTGGGTTTCGAGGAGGATATGGCACCATAGACCACATCCATACAGTGCGACAGGTTAAACAGAAGACCGAAGAGTATAACGAGCCCCTGCGTTTGTGGACTATGAGAAAGCTTTTGACTCTGTAGAAACCTGGTCTGTTCTGGAGTCTCTGCAACGGTGCCAAGTTGATTGGCGATACGTCCAAGTACTGAGAGGCCTGTATGACGCCGCGACTATGGCCGTCCAAGTACAAAATCAGCAGACTGAACATATCCCCTTACATAGAGGAGTGAGACAAGGGGACGTTATTTCCCCCAAATTGATCACTAACGGTCTGGAGGATATGTTCAAGACGCTGAATTGGAAAGGACGGGGCATAAATATAAACGGAGAGCACCTCTCACACTTGAGGTTTGCGGACGATATCAACATCATGGCTGAAACCGTGCAGGACTTGCAATACATGCTCACCACCCTTGCTGATTCTTCTGCACGCATCGGCCTACGGATGAACTTGGATAGGACAAAGATCATGTTCAACGAACATATTGTCCCGGAACCGATTGCCCTAAACGGAGTTCCTCTCGAAGTTGTTCACGAATACGTATACCTTGGACAAACCTTGCAATTGGGTAAAAACAACTTCGAGAAGGAAGCTCGCAGAAGGATACAGCTGGGATGGGCAGCATTTGAAAAACTTCGTCGAGTCTTTGCATCGCCCATACCACAAAGCCTAAAGACGAAAGTCTAGCGAGAAAACGAGTGCGTCCTACCTGTTATTACTTACGGAGCCGAGACGTGGACACTGACGGTGCGACTGGGTTACCAATTTAAAGTCGCTCAGCGAGCTATGGAAAGGGCTATGCTCGGAGTATCTCTGAGGGATCGAATTCGAAACGAGGTCATCCGTCAGAGAACCAAAGTTATCGACGTAGCTCAAAGGATAAGCAAGCTGAAGTGGCAGTGGGCTGGTTACATCTGTCGTAGAACCGATAACCGCTGACGTAGAGGTGGTCTAGAGTGGAGACCACGGCTCGGTAAACGGAGTGTAGGGCGCCCTCCAGCTAGGTGGAGCGATGATATACGGAAGCTGGCTGGCAGCGGTTGGAAACAAAGAGCTGAAGATCGAGCTCAGTGGCGTGCCATAGGTGAGGCCTATTTCCAGCAGTGGACAGAAATAGGCTGATGATGATGATCTTAATTTAAAGTACGGCAATATCTTTAGCTCCATTGGCAAATTGTTGAAAATATACACATTGCATAACATTTATTTTGAAACTAAGCCGTTCTTGGTGCTATATCTAGTACAAGTCATTCGTCATTTTGAGTACTGCGAGGCTACACGTTATATGCTAATGTTAATCCTTTGAACACATGCGACTATGCTTATACATTAAGTATGCTTATAAATTATATAGAGTTTTAAAAAAAAAATCTTTAATTTTTTTAGTTTTCCACATGATCCAATCATAAAAGAAAAATGGATTGCGGCCACGGGACGGAAAGACTGGTTCCCGACTAAACACAGTACTATCTGTTCCATACATTTTGAAAATACCAGTTTCATTGAAGGAAAATAGTTGAGATAGTTGAAAAAAACGGCATACCCCACTATTGATATACTTAAAGTCATTGACAATGATGATGAGGTTAGTGAATGTATCAGTGTTTTTTATGAATAGCATATAAAAAATCTGATATGCACTCATTTGTGCTTTACAGAATAAACTTTGACGCCTGAAAGTACAGTAACTACATTTTTTTCTTTGTGTGTTGCATTGCTGAATATGACGGCTCAACGAGTAAGGGATCTTTGTCAATGCCGCCGCTAGAATTTATCAATGCGCGTTCTTCTTCTTCCCTAATATTTACTTGGAGCATTTCCTTAGCCTGCTTTTTTTTGCGGTAATACGCTCTCGAATTTTCACGCCATTTCTGTCTTTGTTTTTGCTGTTCATCTGTACCTTTATCTTTTATAGATACGACACTCTTCTCTGTCTTTCTTTTTGCATAGTTTTCTTTTTGTTGCTCTTTCCTCAATGCACTAAGTTTAGCATCTTTTTTTATTTTTTTATGACGCATTAAACTAGCTCTTCTTTTGGCTTCTAAAATTTCTTCTCTTGTTTTCGTTTCCATAGCCTACAACAACATTCAAAGTTACATCTAAACAAATCCAAAATTTTATAAGTAAGTACTTGTACCACATGAGTAATGAAAGGGTACAGAGACAAACCTTCTAAGGAAAGGACAAAACGTTTACATATTCTTGTAGGGTTGGTACATAAAAAAAAAACAAGAAAAATCTTCATCATAATAAAATCCTCCTTCAAGTAAATATGAGCTGCGTTTTTATTTTTCAAGCTTCATCATTGTCGACAACGATCAATGTCATGAGATGTCACGAAATGTCATGATATGTCACGAAATGTCATGTAATGTTATGAAATATCAAGGAATTTCATTGAACCTCCTTAGACAGTTCACTATAAAATATCATTTATAAGTCAAAAATAAAAAAATCAATTTCCCGTCCTATGGCGGAAAAGACCTACTTTGCGCGCACTTATCGAGGAACCAAACCATAACTTTTCGAATAGATAGGATAAAAAATCATATAATATGGGCGACAGCCCAGAGTTAAAGCACCAGCCGAGCCTCTATAAACCGGTTTGACTCCGTACGTGACAGGCGGCACACAGGCCGCTAGTGCTCAGGCACACACGCGCGTTTACGTCATCATCACAGCGCAGTTGTATGAAGCTTTGTCTCTGTACCCTTTATTTACTCATGTGCCTGTAGATATAAGCAGTCTAAGGGTCAGTTCACACCGCAACGCGACGTGATGATGCTTTTAGTTTCGCGCGGTGCAGCGCGGCGCAGCCAGAAGCCGCGCGGCGCAGAAAAACGCGCCACGCCACCAAATTATCTCAATGCAATGTGTATCTTATTATGTTGTTGACGAAGTTCAATTTTTTGATTACGCGGTTCAATTATTTCTTCCCGCGGCGCCGCGCAGCGCAGCTTGAAGCCGCCGAACTAACTCTATGAAATGTGTATCTTTTTGTTTTTTATCTATGTGTAAATACAATGTGTATCTTATTATGTTGTTGACGAAGTTCAATTTTTTATCACGCGGTTCAATTATTTTATTTTATTTCTTTCTTTAAGTAAATAAAGTTCCTTTTTGTAATACTCTCTTAATAAGTGCGCGCCGCATCGCGTCGCGGTGTGAACCGACCCTAAGCATTTTTTAGAGAACCTAGGTAACACCACAGAATAATGAATAGTACAAGTACAGAAATTGCACTCCCTGAGAGCAAACATGCGAGATTAAACTTAGTTACAACGCTGGTAACGTTCAAAATGCGCTTCGCGCTTCGGGTGCGGTGCGACCTTGAATTTGCATCACAGTATTAACTAATAGTAACTATGAACCACGTGGTGCGCACAGTAAAATACACCGTAAGTCCGCACATCGAGAGTCTGAATAACTCGGTCAACTCGCGGCCTCTCTTATAGGGCTGAATGTTATGAGAAAACTTATTGAAGCCTTTAATTGGTAGAAGAATACTCTAAGGTAGAACAATGTAATGAGTACATTACTGATAATAAGTGCTACATTAATGTTTAATGTCGAGGTAGGCTAAAAATTACTACAGTTATACTAATAAAATACGTGACGTACAATTAAAATTGAGTAGTTTTAGAGTGCGAAGTTAAATAACGCGAAAAATTAGTACTCACTTGCCTAGAATCGTAGGTTGTTTGACTTGTAACATTATAATAGTCTAGGAGCTGACTCACTTTTTCGACCTAAAATAATTATGTATTTTAATCATTGTAGGAAAACTTTATTTTGTAATAGTTGAATATCTAAATAAAAAACAGATAATTCGAATTAAAAAAACATTAATTAATTTACTTCCGATTTAATAAAAATAAAATACTTTTTATAATCTTAATAATTAATCTTAGTCACTTTTAAGGATTTATTCCAAGGATTTTGTATTTGGCACAAAATTATCCAACACCCAAGTTCAATGACTATAACTGCTAAACCAATTATCTTAACCGCTATAGTTTTTCTTTAAAGTTCATGAAATGCACTACTATCACGAATTTTTCAAGCCAGCAGTTTAGCTTTAAGATGTGGGGGGGGGGGGACAAAAATGTCTACTTTAAGGTGTATTATTTCTTAAATGGAGCATTAAATCTAAAAATAGAATTAGCAACTCCAAAGTTATTTTAAAAGACCTATTCAACGATACCCCACACGATGGGGTAGACGACGAAAAAAAATGCATCCCTACTTCACATGTAGGTGAGCTACTCTAAAAAAAATATGTTTCTATTTTATTTTACCATTTTGTCGGCGTTATTGATATACACATACCTACACAATTTCAGCTTTCTAGTACTAACGGTCTCTTAGCAAAACCTTGGACAGACAGACAGACGGACATGACGAAAATATAAGGGATCCTTATCAGGACTACGGAACCCTAAAAAAGAATTTTCAATTTCAAAGCGGTTAAGATCTCACAGGGTTCTGAGGTCACAAACATTAAAAAAAAACCATCAAATTGAGAACTTCCTCCTTTTTTGTGAAGTAGATTAAAAACTAAAACACCGACTTCCATGCCCCGCGAGTAGGGTTTGGGTCCCGGGACGTCTCGTGTCTCGAAGTCCCGGGAATTTTCGTAATTTTAGCTGTCTCGAGGTCCGGGACTTATGAGTCGAGACTCGAGACGAGAAAAGGCTGTCGAAATTTTTATGCAATTATTTTTATTTTCAAATTGTTTCACATTTTAGTTTAATTAATAAGTACTTGGTCTACTACGTAACTACTGACTACACAACACAATAAATGCGTTTGCCGCGCCACCATCATGCCGCCATTTTGGTTGTTCTGTGACGTTTGGATTATGGTTGTGTCTGTGTCAGTTGAGTCAGTCAGTCGTCAATTTCATTTACGATGTGAGTGTTGTGTGGTGTTTCTTTTGCAACGGCGCTTTTGTATAATCGACAACACCCATAAATTTAATGTAAGTTTAATTGTTTATAATTGATGTTTTCAAAGAACTTATTCCTTTAATTTGGTCGGGTTAAAACTCGCAAATTGCGTTTTTGTTTTTTTTTTCCGTAAAAACTCATCAACCCTCTACTATCGTGTATTATTTTATGTTTTCTTAAGAAAAAAGATAATAAAGTGATACTTACTCACCGAATAAACATTTAAAATGTATTTAGATTATCTTCATTATTTTTACAGATACCTATAGTCATAAAAAAAAAATCTTAACAGTCTCGAAGTCCCGGGAATTCCCGGGACTTCGAGACTGTTGTAGGCTGTCGCCTACAGTCAAAGTCCGACCGTCCGTCCGAATTCAAGATCATAACGTGAATTCCCATGAAACATGAAACTCAGCTGATTTATACCTAGTACCTACCTACCATTTTATGTGTGACATTCTTTGCTTTTTACATAGTTACTCTTCACAGATACCGTATGTTAATATCGTAAGCAAGGAATATAATATTGAGGTAGGTACAAGTAAGGCGCGCGGCCGATCGAGAGCGCACGTGGCACTTTACTGACTGAACTTGTAGCCGAGCGGGTGCCGCGGAGGTACTTGTAGTTTTATAGTTACAGCGCGGAGTGCGACAGGCCTGGTAACACATTAATTTTTAAATTATATATTTAATAATTCCGTTTAATATAATTCGTCTGTCTATATCATTCGTCTGTTTATATCATTCGTCGTACCATGTCGTACCAGGCATATAATATGCTAATCCCTGGTGTTTCTAAGAAATATCAACAAATATATTTTTGTCAACTTACTTGAGATTATGCAAAGGTATCCAAAAGCGTCGACAGAATGAAACCGTTGAAAAGCGCGGTGAGCGCGACTATTCACATTGAAACTACTCGGCAAAGAGAATATAATACTACGCTAAGAGACGGGACTCAGAACTAGCCAATAATAAGCCAATAAGAATCGTTTGGCATTCACTATAATGCCAACATACAGACATTTATTGACTATAGTTATCTGTGGACTAACTAGTGTCTGCCAACCTGACAAAAATAATTAGTGCGGCTACATTACAATATAACATTTTATCGATATCGATATATTTTATCGAAAACACGGGCCGGGTACTCATAAAATTATATATTGACTAGTTGAATTAGGACCACCCATGAAGATGCATAGTTGGTCCTAACACAGCGTCGGATTGAAATGTGAGCAGAGACAAATAATAAGCCTTCATCAGATACAATATATTTATTTTTAATACAATATAAAAATCTTAACAACCGGGAATTCCCGGGACTTCGAGACTGTTGTAGGCTGTCGCCTAGAATTATATAATATTTATAATAGAATTATTTTTATTTATTTCTTCAGGTCGCTGCCGTGCTGTCATAGTAGAAACTCTTAATTGAAAGATATATCACATTAGTCAAATACAAAATAACATATTAAGTACGAAACATGGTTATCGATATTTACAAATAATAAGGTCACACATCACTAGTACATACTAAATACGAAAATTTCGTCAATTTGGTTTATATTTAGATTCTGGCTACTATATCACATCTACAAGCAGAATCATTGTTAAATTAGATGGTTACCGGTCCTTATCGAGTAGAAATTGGGCCATAAATTTTCTTTATACGTCTTCTAAACGGATTGTATCATATCCACAAATTTCACACGTCCTAAACCGCTTTTTAAGAAGCCCTTTAGGTGGTATACTCCTTGAACATTAATTATTCGATCAAAACACTTTCACCGATTATCCTATTAGGAAAACCAACAACAAACTTAGAAAGAACTTGTATTATTAACAAACAAATGAAACAAAACAATATGGCCGAAGTAAGTCGGTCTTAGCGAGATTGTCAAATGTCAACGGAAGAAATGAGAGAAAGGATACTGTGGGAGTGTGATGGAAGTTTCCGCCCACCATTATTTGAATGCCAAACGCCTTAGAACGAATTATTTCATTAAGTTTCGCTAGACTGCTACTCGGCGTACTGTACTAATAATTGCTGGCGTGGTTGGCGGAGACGAGCGAGTGAGACCACACATAAAATCTATGAGTTTGAGCGAGACAATCACGGCGGCGGTTCCAGTTGAATCGTTGGAATCGTAGCGGAGCGGAGGGGCGTCGGCGGCATCGGTTTCTTTGAATCGTTTTGAATTTCCCATCACTAAATTTCGTCTGTGACGTCACAGTAGGTGTTAAAAAGTTGGCACGCTCGGTTTCAATACAAATCATGGTACTTGCGTTATCTATGTATGTATATATATATATCTGTGCTGAAACATCAATTTTATTTAACTCGACGTTTCGACCAAGTTGCATTGATCGTGGTCACGACACGACTCACGAGACGACTCATTAAAAATGTTAGTTGAATAAAATTAATGTTTAGGCGCGACAAGTGCCGTATTTAATATTTATAACTATGTGTTCGAATCGCGAAAGTTTAAATTTACAATTGCTAGACTAAATCTGGATCATTGACGCCCATATGGTCATTTTTGGGGGATATCAGCAACCGTGGGTATAGTATAAATTGATCTTCATAAAAATGTACCACCACAATGTGGAATAATTATTTTTGTCATGTGTGTATGACAAAAATAATTATTCCAATGGGCTCGCAACTGGCGGAGAAATCGAGTAACATACATACAAACACGCCTTTTCCCCGTTAGGGTAGGTAGAGACTACTTCTTTCCACATGCTACGATCCTGACACACCTCCTTCGCTTCTTCCACTTTCATGAGCGCCTTCATACATGCTTGCCGGTTATAAGTACTTTTGACTTGGCATTTCTTAAAAACGTCTCCGATCTGGTCGTGATAAGTTCGCCTAGGTCGGCCTCTACCGGCTGCCCCATTCACACTCGTCTCATAAATCTGTTTCGTCAGACTTTCTTCATCCATCCTCTCTAGATGTCCAAACCATCTAAGCATCTCTTTCTCTATCTTTGTCACCACATCTTCTACCACACCCCAACATTCTCTTATCATACTGTTCTCCACCTTATCCATCAGAGTCACGCCGATCATACTTACCAGTTACCAGTAGTAACATACCCAAAAATAACATATGGATGAATGAATTAATTTATAAGCGGCAATAGCACTCCAGACACAAGCATATTTAGCTTAGTTGGAGGGGTTAACAGGACTACTAGCAATGTGCCCTCCACATTGCTAGTAAGTTTTTAAGAAAATATAAGATCGTTTAAAAAACTCAAGCAACCGACTTCAAATGCAACGCTATTAATTTCAGTATCAAGTTTGAGGTGTTAATTTCCATATCTCTGGAGATACTTATCTAGGGATATCTAATTTCCAATAAAAAAAGAATAATAGAAAAATGTTCATAAACAACGAATTTATGCTCGAACAAACATGAAATATATATATATATACTAACAGAATTCATTATTTACGTTAAACTGTATTTCCCTACCTAGTGAATGGAACCAGGGAATAAATGTTCTCTATACTTACAAATTTCATTTTGCACACGAATGTTCAGTGAATCAAACCAAGTATGTAATAGATATACATAGAAACTTTATCACCCTGTTTAACCATTTTAAGGGATGATATTTGAAAGTTAAAGTACCTTAGTATGTTTTACGTCAGGACCTACACTATCTACATTTCCAATATCATCAAAGTCGATTTAGTAGTTATGCAGATACGTGAAAACAAACATTAATGTATTTTTTATGATTTCTCCAGACAATAATAAATTTTCACTTCCCCTAGGGGTAGATTTGAAAGAAATAAAAAATAAATGTTTCATTATTGTTTTAAATTTAATTTTTACCGAGTTTTGAGTAAACCCGACCAAGAAATAACATTTTTCATTGAAACTTTGTCACCCTATGTAACACCTTCAGGGGTTGAATGTTGAAAATCAATGCAACCTATGTATTATTTCAAAACTTACACTATCTACGTTTCAAATTTCATTGAAATCGGTTAATTAGTTATGCAAATACGTCGAAACAAACATGACTGGATTTTCTATGATTTTTTCAAACAAAATTCATTTTACACACCCCCTAGGAGTAGATTTGGAAAATAAAAAAATACATGTCTCATTATTTGTTTTATAGATTATATGTGCCGAGTTGTAAGTGAATCGGACCAAGGAATACGTGGAAACGAACATTACTGAATTTTCTATGATTTTTCCAAATAAAATCATTTTACAGGGGGTGTAAAGTTAGGGGTAGATTAAAAAAAATAAAAAACACGTGTCTCATTATTTATTTTAAGGTTTGTTTGTAATGACTTTTGAGTGAATCGAACAAAGGAATACGTGAAAACAAATATTACTGATTTTTTTATAATTTTTACAAAGAAAATGCATTTTCCAAGCCCCTTAGTTTAAAAAAAATGAAATACACGTGTATCATTATTTGTTTTATAGATTAAAGGTACCGAGTTTTGAGTGAATTGGACTAAGGAATACGTGGAAACAAACATTACTGAATTTTCTATGACTTTTCCAAACAAAATCATTTTACACCCCCGTAAGGTAGATTTTAAAAAATTAAAAACACATGTCTCATTATTTGTTTTAAGGTTTGTTTGTACCGAGTTTTGACTGAATCAGACAAAGGAATACGTGAAAACAAATATTACTGATTTTTTATAATTTTTACAAAGAAAATTTTATTTCAAGCCCCCTAGGGGTAGTTTTGAAAAAATGAAATACACGTGTATCATTATTTGTTTATAGGTATATTTTTACCGAGTTTTGAGTCATCATCATCATCATCAGCCTGTATCAGTCCACTGCTGGAAATAGGCCTCTCCCAAGATGCGCCACTGAGCCCGATCTTCGGCTCTTCTCTTCCAGTCACTGCCCACCGCTTTGCGTATGTCGTCGCTCCACCTGGTCACAGGACGTCCTACGCTACGTTTGCCGATTCGCGGTCTCCACTCTAGGACTAGAGTTTTGAGTAAATCGGCCCAAGGAATAAAATTTTCCATAGAAACTTTATCACCCTATTTAACCTCTTTAGGGGATGATTTTTAAAAAGTAAGAATAGCCTATGTCTTAAGTTAGAACCTACACTATCTATGTTTTAAATTTCATCAAAATTGGTTAAGTGGTTATCGTGATACGAGGTAACAAACATTCACACACACACACACTTACTTTCGCATTTATAATATTAGTAGGAAGTAGGATAGGATAGTAGGAAGTAGGATAGTAGCATATATTGTTTTTTTAAGTCGGTTACTAAATCACTTCAAACTCTTTCTTGGATTTTTCTTAACCGTTGTCATTATCAATATCGGATTGAGTATCTTCAGAGATCACACCTCACATTTACAATTGAAATTACCTGCGCGCCATGTTAAGTCGGATCTTTAGTTTTTCCTACGACTTTAATTATTGATGATTTTTAAAACTATATAAACAAGTTATTTAACACTAAGGTATACATTATTTATCATAAATACAGGTTGATTTAAGTCGATGGTAAGCCAGAATCGGGTGATAAACGAGGCCAAGTCATAAAGTTATAAGAGAAATATTAAAAAATCTATGTATTAAAAAATCTATCTATGTCTATCTATATGTTAAGTATTTTTTAAATGACAGGCATTTTTATAATTCTAGAAAATCTATACCCATTGATGTGATGGTTTTTAACACTCATTACTACAAATCTTTATTTCATTTTCAAATTGTTTGTAGAACGCTAGCTTGGCAAGGCACTTTAAAAATTGGTGTATTTAATAAGGATTGAGAAATGGTATATTATATTTTTTGAAATGACACACTTTAAATTTTTGTAAATTGTTACACAATACACACAATCCAAGATTTGGATTTGGTGCAACATCTCTCGTCGGATTTGAAAACTGTAATGATTTCTTCCGAATAATTAACTTTCGAAATATGTTGTCATATATGGCGCCTCCAATGCATAATTGGGTTAAAAATGCAATCCACTAATTACGTCGTATCGATAGTATTGAACCGTGGCCACAGAATAATGAATAGGCCGTGGCTTAATTGGCAGAGCACCTTGACTGGACTGGAAATTTTGAATTGTGTATAACGATTGAGAAATAGTATAAAACCTGCAAGCAATTTAGAAAGATTCATTTTTAACCGACTTCAAAAAAAGGAGGACGTTTCTCAATTCGACCGTATGTTTTTTTTTACGTTTATTCGTGGATATCTTCGACGTTTATGGACCAATTTTGATTATTCCTTTTTTGTTGGAAAGGAGATATCTGAAGTGTGGTACCATGGTATTTTTATCGAGGTCTGATAAGTATCTCCAGAGATATAAACACATCAAAAATGGTACTGAAAATTAATAGCGCCGCATTGAAGTCGGTTAGTTTTTTAAACGATCTTATTAACACTCGTTATTACACATCTTTATTTCATTTTCGAATTTTTTGTACAAAGCTAGCTAGGTAAGGCAGTTTAAAAATTGGCGCATTTAATAAAGAGTGAGGAATGGTATAAAACCTGCAAGCAATTTAGAAAGATTCATTTTTTGTAAGGAAACTCAGTGTTGAACAACTTTTTCTTGATTTTATAGACTTACCCTTTTTTTTCTTGGGGCACTTGGGGCTCGTACTGAAGAGTAGTAAAGGCTGCGAGTAAACGTGCTAAAAAGAAACATAAACATAACACAAACAGTTAGTTTACCACTTTTTGATTTCCATAAATACACTCACGGACTCATAAACTGCATCAAAGTTCAGGATTACTTTCGAATTGATTAAATGGTCCTTTATAGCATATAAATATAATACTACGCTGTTGTGAAGTTAAGGAACCAGTAGGTTTCAATTTAAATTTGTACACTGACGGACTCGGAGAGGACCATTCAATTAATTCGAAAGTAATTCTGAACTTTGATGCAGTTTATGAATCCGTGCCGTGAGTGTGTTTTTGCATGTGTGGCCACATGACAAAAACAAAATATCAAGTAAAAAGCATTATTTAATATCTTATGGGCTAGCCTTTGACGACTAGGTAGTTATCTCGCTTGGCGGTAAGCGATGATGTGGTCAAAGATGGTGAACACGCTAGGCCTAGAATACTAGTCTGCAGGTGTCAAATGGCAAGGTGTCGAGTGAAATTACAGGGCGTGTGAGATATAACATCTTTATGTCTTAAGGTATCAGGCGCAGTGCAGTGACATGCAAATTTTGTATGGTGGTAGGACACTAACTAGTGTCCGCCTGGCCAGCTACCACCCTCAAGTTAGAAAATCTGTCGCCAAAACACCTAATGCGTTCCGGCAGCTATCCTTGAGAGCCAGTTCCCACCCACATCACAGGCCTAGCGTGCTTACCATCTTCGACCGCATCATCACTTACCAACAGGTGAGATAGTAGTCAAACGCTAGCCTAAAAAATATTGAAAAAAATCTAGCAGTCTTGAATTTTGCATGCCGCTGTAACTGTAATAGGTAGACGTCATCGCTTACCATCAGGCAAGCATCGGGCTTATCCTTTTTTAATACTAAATATGTAAGCGTTTGACCACTATCTCACCTGATGTTAAGTGACGATGCGATCGACGATGTAGCACGCTTAGAAGATACCTGTTCACTTTTCACATTTCCTTATACCATAAAAAAAAAGCTATGGAGTCTCTTTAACACATTTATTTATACGTTTCGTTGTACTACTCCTTAAACTCATGAGGTATGAAATATAAATCTACTAAATAGGTTCCTAAAGATTGTTTGTGCAATTTTTAGAGTTTCGTACTTTAAAAGGAAAAAAGTAACCGTTATAGGATCACTTTGTTGTTCGTCTGTCTGTCTGTCTGTCCATCTATCAAGACCCTTTATCTCCGGAATGCGTAGAGGTATCTAGTTAAAACTTACACTAAATACTCGGGTCTACGGTATCTTGCGGCTGTGAAAACAATCACACTTGTAAGCTAACGCGATCAAAAGATATGAGACCTTTTATGTCGCATATTTTGCGATTTCACAAGGGAATCAAAACCTATATGGTACTTCCCGTTAACCTAGAATCATGAAATTTGGCAAGAAGCAAGGTCTTGAACCACTTATATAGGAATAAATGCGAAAACCATAAAAATTTAGATTAATAACTAAAAAAAAATACTATTACAAACATATTATTTGCGGTTGGTGCAGTAGATTCTCTATGGATCGAACTGCAAAGTTAAGTTTGTCTTTTAACCTAATTTGAGAAGTTGGCACGGAAGCCTCGGTGGGCGAGTCCAACTCGACTTGGTCGGTTTTATTTTTCATGACAAACAAAGATAACTTTATTGTGATGAATTGTTTTTTTTAATGTAATATATGAATATTAAATATCTACACTAATATTATAAAGAGGAAAACTTTGTTTGTTTGGTTGTAATGAATAGGCTCAAAAACTACTGGACCGTTTTTAAAAACTCTTTCACCATTCGAAAGCCACAGTATCCACGAGTAAAATAGGCTAAATTTTATTTTGAAAAAAATAGGGTTCCCTAAGATATTTGGGTTTTAGCGAAACAACGTTTGCAGGGTCAGCTAGTAATATTATAAAGACGAAAGATTCGATTTTTTGTTCGTTTGTCACGATTTAATTTAAGTCTAATTATCGAAACGAAATGCTACCGCGGGCTAATTTTGCTACTAACGCAATCTAGTGAACGTCAACGCAAAGTGAAAAATTGCCAAAAAAACACACGTTTCTTGTATTCATTAATTATTCTCCCTTTAATTTTGAGCTTACTTTTTTTTAATTTTTTGTGGTTAAAAAAAACAGCCTTGGTAATACGACTTCTTTCAAGTTTCTTCCTCTTACGGATCAGAATACCGCGTGACAGATGGGCGGTCTCAGTAATAGGGTCCTGTTTACACCCTTTGGGCACAGATTATTATTATTTTTTAATGATATAAGGTAAGAGGACAAGCATAACGCTCGTCTGATGGTAAGCGATGACGTCTACCTATTACAGATACAGCGGCATACAAAATTCTGGACTGCACAGCGCCTGTTTCCTTGAGACATAAAGATGTTGAGTCTCACATGCCCTGTAATTTCACTGGACACCTTGCCATTCCAACCGAAAACATTCCTATTTCACGGCCGAAAATTTATTGGCAAAGTGGTGGTAGCGCCCCAGGCAGACTAGCAGCAGGGCTAACATGGCAAGGGGACTATTTTGTCTTTCCACCTATCCGTGTTTTGTTTGGTGGAGAAGGCAAATTATAAGTAAAGTTTTTCGGCAATTATAAACGCCCGCTGACTTTTAATCAATTCTTCTTTTAAACTTTTTAATACTAAACAAAATCATAACTCGGAGTTAAACTTCACCAAGCGTTTAAATTGTCGTGTTGATCTCCTGTCAGTGGCGAAAAACAGGGAAATAATTTTGTCTTTCCCCGGGGATAAGGCCATGCTAGCCCTGCAGAAGTCCTACCACTACAATAGTGTAATATATAATATAAAGTATATTATATAATAGTTACTATGTAACAGATATTTCGCTTCCCTACAAAAATAAAATACCAACGCTTATTTTCACCTAATGTCAGACAATACAAGGAAAAATGTGTCTGAGGCGCTCGACCTAGCGTTGTTATTATTTCGTTCAGCGCGCAATGTACCGGCGCGCGCCCGATACGATTTGCATTAGTGAAGGGTTGACTCTATGAAATAAAGAAAAAAGTTTACGAATTCTTTTGTTTTCCTCACAAAATAATATCAAATCATTATCTAAAAGCAGAAATTTTAAGTAAAAAATTTAATTTTAGGCCATTTTGTCATTTTAGTATCTTTAGCATAAATAAACTGGCCAAGTGCAAGTCGGACTCGCACTCGAAGGGTTCCGTAACACAGTTAAGTATTCCATAACAATGATTTTTCGCAACTACAAAATTCACTTTGATTTTCATAGTGTTTGTATGAAAAACAAAGTTATCTTTGCGGTCGCCATATCTCTAAAACTGCTGACTGTATCTCGTTCAAACCAATTTTCGTTGTTAGTTTTTAGTGAGATCTACAGCATATTTTTTTTTTTTTTCACTTACATACTTTAAAAATTAGATGGGGAGGGACACACATTTTACCATTTTAGACGCACATATCTTTCGAATGATTGACTTTGAGAAAAAAATATTTTAGGAACCTCAATGTCATTTTTGAAGACCTATCCATAGACACACGTATAGGTTTGAAGAATTTTTTTTTTGTTTCAGTTCCATGTATGGGATGCCCCCCTTAAACTTTTATATTTTTTATTTTTGTATAAAAATCGGAAAGCGGTTTACAGAATACATCTATCTACCAAGTTTCAATTCTGTAGTCCTAACAGTTTCGGAATAAAATGGCTGTGACATACGGACGAACAGACAGACAGACAGACAGAAAGACATGACGAATCTATAAGGGTTCCGTTTTTTGGCATTCGGCTACGGAACCCTAAAAATGGAAAATATTATGCTTATTTTTTGTCAAACTCACAAAATGACTATGGAAAACATAAATCGTTTTTATTTTAGAATACAGTGCAGTTTTACCGTCATTTGAATAATAAATATACGTTGCGTGCGCGTGAGCAGTGACAACCGACTTGCGGATAGCAGCGCCGGCGCTGGTCGAAAGTTTAGGTGTAAAGCGCTGTAGCTATGGGCGTGTGAGGGAGGCCTGCTTTGGTACGAAATCCTAAAAATAGTCACAGTCAAAGAGAATATAAATACTACGTAAGAGTATCAGATCAGCGGATTATGTAGTAGCTAGGATACGTACTTCGTATGCGCGTTCTGGATATGTCTCTCACAAATCTTCTTCGAAATGAACACAAGGCCGCAATCATCACACTTGACGCCGGGATTGTCCGCTCCTAATGGTTTTCTCGCCATTCTTTTCTGTGGACAAATTATATTATAATGATACTAGAAGTGCCCCGCGGCTTAGCCCGCGTTATAAACTTCTTTAATTTACTTAAAACTTTTCTTTCGTAAAAATGTTTCTATAATAAAAACACATCAAAAACGAATTCGCAAAATCGGTCCACCTGTTTTCAATTTGTCGCGTCGCGTTACTAAGGGAAAAAAGGGATTCATTTTTATAAAACCCGAAAAACCATACTAATTTTCAGACTTTGTTACCCCATTTCATCCTTTTATGGGTGGTTCGAAAAATCCTGAAACACGTATTTCCTTATTTATTTACAGAAGTATTTTTTTGAAGTTTCGAATAAAGATTATATTATCTATGATTTTCAATACAAATGTTTAACCCCCGTTTCATCCCCGTAAGGAGTAAATTATAGAAAATCATTTATTAACTGATACTAACGTCATAATAACTATCTGCATGCCAAATTTTAGTGCAATACAAAACAATAATGATTTTCACTTTGTTTCCCCACTTTACCCTTTACAGGGGAAGAATTTATATTATAATCTTGTTTCTATGTACAAAAAAACAGGGGTTCTGTTTCATCAAAATAAAATCAAATTTTATTTATTTATATTTATATTTTATTTATACAATTTAATTTAAATCAAAATCCTCTCTTAGCGAATACTAACGTTATAATAACCAGCTGCATGCTGAATTTCACCGCAATCCGAAACAATATTGATTTCAGACGTTGCTACCCCATTTCACCCTCATATCGGTGGAATTTCAGTACGAGGTACATATGAGCGACAACAATAGGGCTCCGTTTGGATCCTTCCGATACGGAACCATAAAAACAAAAAAGTTTTTTTGTTTAGGGTTAAAACAGCGCTCGAACTCTGACACTAAATAGTGGACATTTTAGTGATGCACAGAATACTTATAATTAAAGTTTCGATATTTTAACATGCATTTTAATTAATTAAATATAATTACATTGAAAAAACCCATTTGGAAGCTTTCTAGTAAATAAACTAACCTCATGAATCTTTTTGTGTTCTTCCAGTTTCTTCTCAGTAGGAAATCCGATCGCACAAACAGTGCATATAAAGTTACGGCCGTGAACGTTTGCACGATGGGCATAGTACAATGCTTTCCAACTGTGAACCAAACACATCATTATACAGGATGAGGGTCCAGAGGTAGAATGGGCTTTGACGCCAAAGGTTCCGAGTTCAATCCCCCTTGCATCAATGATTTTTTCTTTCGAAAAATGTATGTGCGAATTTCTCATTGCCCCTCAGCAGGGCTAGCATGGCAAGGGGACTATTTTGTCTTTCCACCTATCCGTGTTTTGTTTGGTGGAGAAGTAAATTGTAAGTAAATTTTTCGACATTTATAAACGCCTGATGTCTTTTAATCAATTCTTTTTTTAAACTTTTTAATACGAAACAAAATTAAAACTCGGGGTTAAACTTCACCAAGCGTTTAAATTGTTGTGTTGATCTCCTGTCGGTGGCGAAAAACAGGGAAATGATTTTGTCTTTCCCCCGGGGATAAGGCCATGCATGCCCTGCTGGAGACGGAAAAACATCGTTAAGAAAGTCTTAACGCATGTCTTAACGCATGACGATAGAACACTATCTAGTGTCTACCTGGCCAACTACCACCTTCAAATTAGAAAATCTGTCGCCAAACATCGAATGTGTTCCGGCAGCTATCCTTGAGAGCCTGTTCCCATTCTAGAGTGCTGAGAGCCAATTCCCATTCTAGCGTGCTACTATCCGTGCTCGCGTCATCACTTACCAACAGGTGAGATATTGGTCAAACGCTAGCCTATATGATATAAAAAAAATTTACCATTAAGTGCCGGTAAATGTGTGCGAGTCTAGGGAAACTCACACTAACACACACACACACACAAACACTCTCGCGCGCACACACCCACACACGCACACGCCCGTATGCGTGTGCGTTACACGCGTTACACACTAAAATTCCACAGAAAACCTTTAGTAAAATCCACATCCTTACTGCCCTCAGTGACTGACTATATATATATACTAGAAGTCCCCCGCAGCTTCGCCCGCGATAAAAACTCCTTTTATTTACTTAAAACTTTTCTTTTGTAAAAACGATTCTATCATTAAAGACATCAAATAAGAATTAGCCAAATTGGTTCACCTGTTTTCATGTTATCGCGTGACTAAGACAAATCAGGATTCATATTTATAAAACCCGAAAAACCCAAAAAAGCGCAATCCTAAACAAAATTGATTTTCAGACTTTTTTACCCCAGTTCACTTTCTTAAGGTGGCATTTTGAAAAAGTCTGAAACTAGCATTAACTTATTTATTCACAGCAGTACTCGTGTGAAATGTCGAATAAAATTACTATCCAAACTTTGAACCCCCGCTTCATCCCTTGGAGAGTGAATTTTGAAAAATCCTTTGATAGCGGATACCTACGTCAAAATTACTATCTGGATGCCAAATATCAGCGCAATCCGAAACAATATTGATTTCAGACTTTGTTACCCCACTTCACCCTTTTAGGAATAGAATTTCAAAAAGCGTGAAACACGTATTTACTTATTTATTTACTAAACACACACAAGTATGTGTGAAGTTTCGAATATAAAAGACTATCTATTCTTGTTTCTCCATACAAACTTTGAACCCTCGTTTCAATCCCTTCAGGGATGAATTTTGGAAAACCTGTCTCAGAGGGAACTAACGTCGTAATTAATAACTATCTGCATGCCAAATTTCAGCGCAATCCGAAACAATATTGATTTTCAGACTTTGTTACCCCATTTCACTGTTTTAGGGGTGGAATTTCGAAAGAGCCTAAAACACGTATTTACTAACTTAAGTACTTGTGTTAAGTTTCGAATATAAAAGACTATCTAATCTTGTTCCTCCGTACAAACTTTGAACACTCGTTTCATCCCCTTCAGGGATGAATTTTGGAAAACCTTTCTCAGAGGGAACTAACGTCGTAATAACTATCTGCATGCCAAATTTCAGCGCAATCCGAAACAATATTGATTTTCACACTTTATTACCCCATTTCACCCTCTTAGGGGTGGAATTTCAAAAAAACCCGAAACATGCATTTACATATATTTTTACTGAAGCACTTGTGTGAAGTTTCGGATAGAAAAGACTTATCTAATCTTGTTTCTCCATACAAACTTTGAACCCCCGTTTCATCCCCTTCAGGGGTGAATTTGGAAAATCCTTTATCAGAGGGAACTAACGTAGTAATAACTATCTGCATGCCAAATTTCAGCGCAATCCGAAACAATATTGATTTTCACACTTTATTACCCCATTTCACCCTCTTAGGGGTGGAATTAAAAAATAAACCTCAAACACGTATTTACTAATTTTTTTACTGAAGCACTTGTGTGAAGTTTCGAATAGAAAAGACTATCTAATATTGTTTCTCCTACAAACTTTGAACCCCCGTTTCGTCCCCTTCAGGGGTGAATTTTGGAAAATCCTTTTTCAGAGGGAACTAACGTCGTAATAACTATCTGCATGCCAAATTTCAGCGCAATTCGAAACAATATTGATTTTCACACTTTATTACCCCATTTCACCCTCTTAGGTGTGGAATTAAAAAAAAAACCGGTATTTACTTATTTTTTTACTGAAGCACTTGTGTGAAGTTTCGGATAGAAAAGACTATCTAATCTTGTTTCTCCATACAAATTTTGAACCCCCGTTTCATCCCCTTCGAGGGTTAATTTTGGAAAATCCTTAATCAGAGGGAACTAACGTCGTAATTAATAACTATCTGCATGCCAAATTTCAGCGCAATCCGAAACAATATTGATTTTCAGACTTTGTTACCCCATTTCACTCTTTTAGGGGTGGAATTTCGAAAGAGCCTAAAACACGTATTTACTAACTTAAGTACTTGTGTTAAGTTTCGAATATAAAAAACTATCTAATCTTGTTCCTCCGTACAAACTTTGAACACTCGTTTCCTTCAGGGATGAATTTTGGAAAACCTTCCTCAGAGGGAACTAACGTCGTAATAAATATCTGCATGCAAAATTTCAGCGCAATCCGAAACAATATTGATTTTCACACTTTATTACCCCTCTTAGGGGTGGAATTTCAAAAAACCTAAAACACGTATTTACTTATTTATTTACTGAAGAACTTGTGTGAAGTTTCGGATAGAAAAGACTATCTAATCTTGTTTCTCCATACAAACTTTGAACCCCCATTTCATCCCCTTAAGGGGTGAATTTTGGAAAATCCTTTCTTAGTACACCCTTACGTACTAAGACAAATATACCCTCCAAATTTCAAGTCTCTACGACCAGCGGTTTAGGCTGTGCGTTGTCTGACAGTGAGTCAGTCAGTCAGTCAGTATGTCAGGACAAAGATTCTTATAGTATTAGATACTAAAGATACTATGACTTGGACTGGAATTCAATGTGAATTTGACGTGACTTCACCGTACACACAATCTTTAAAAAGTATAAAACAGAAACGCTTCCTCCGTCTGTACGCTTATATCTTCTTAACTACGGATTTTAATTCAGTTTTCAGCAATAGATAGAGTGATTCAAAAGGGAGATTTATAACTAAGATTAAACGCGAGAAAAGCCGCGGAGCGCAGCTAGTTATTGATAATTTCAAAACAATTTTCTTAATAACATAGTAAAACTTACGTGAATTTTTCGTCACACAATTCACATTCTATCTTTATCCCTTTATGGTAATTACGGTGGCCAATCGCACTGCTCCTGCGAAATAAATTATTTATCAATACATATTATAACAAATTTATGAAACGAGTGTGAATGGGCCAGTTGGTAGAGGCCGACCAAGGCGAACGTATCACGACCAGATCGGAGACGTTTTAAGGAAAGGCCAAGTCAAAAGTACCTATAACCGGCGAGCATGTATGAAGGCGCTCATGAAAGTGGAAGAAGCGAAAGAGATATGTCAGGATCGTAGCATGTGGGAAAAAAGTAGTCTCTGCCTACCTCAACGGGAAAAAGGCGTGAATATATGTATGTATGTACATATTATAAAACAAAGTCCCTCGCTGCGTCGGTCTGTTTGTCAGTGCGCGATAAACTCAAAAACGAAGCAACGTAAATTGGTTAAAATATAACGAATATTGTTGAAGATGTTAAGTCATACATACAATAATTTTGCATGGTTATAGGACACTATCTAGTGTCCGCCTCGCTAGCTACTACCCTCAAGTTAGTAAAGTCTTTCGCTAAAACATCTAATGTATTCCGGCAGCTATCCTTGAGAGCCAGTTCCCATTCTAGGCCTAGCGTGCTTACCATCTTCGAACGCATCATCACTTACCAACGAGTAAATATTTAGTAAAGTCCACATCTTTACTATGACTTGGACTAGACTTCATAAAAACTTAAGAATTTTAAAACTTGACACTGGATGCCATGCCAAAATGAAACAAAAAATTACTTACTCAACGAGTATAATTGCCGGACACAACTTGCACCTGAAAACTTTTTTATGCTGCATCGCATTATGGGTACTTAATTTTCTTTGATATGCATAATATGTCTTGCACAATTTACACGAAAACTTGCCAACTTTCTTCTGCAACACATACATTATTATTAAATTATTTATATCAGATTAATATCTGATTACAGTGTATATAATAATAATATATACTTGTTTATACAAATATATATTATTAGTATAAATACTGTAATATATAAAATATATTATGATACATAATATACAAGGTGTGGTTTTGCATTCCCGCCAACAACCCCCGCATGGTGGTAGGACACTATCTAGTGTCCGCCTGGCCAGCTACCACCCTCAAGTTTCAAGAAAATCTGTCATCAAACATCTAATGTGTTCCGGCAGCTATCCTTGAGAGCCAGTTTTAATTCTAAGCCTAGCGTGCTTACAATCATCGACCGCATCATCACTTATCAACAGGTGAGATAATGGTCAAACGCTAGCCTATAAAATACAAAAGATAAAACACTTTATTGATCAACATCACTATTAGCTTATACTAGTCCGCTGTTGGACATAGGCCTATCCAACTGCATGTCACTGATCACGATCTTCGTTCACTCTCATCCAGCCACCTTGTGAACATCATCGCTCCACCTAGTTTGAGGGTCCTACACTACGTTTGCTGATTCGCGGTCTCCACTCAATAATAACTTCTCTGGAAATTCTACATCTGAAGCCGGCTTTTCACTATGGGATACAATATATAATATACTAGCTGACCCGGCGAACTTCGTACACCTAACAGACAATGAATGTCGCGTTACCTTTAGATGTATATATATTATTTAAATTTATTTATGTATTATGGCAATGCAGATATAGAATAAAAATTGGTAAAAATAGTTTTTGAAAATATAAACTTTTTTAAGTTGCTTGTAAGCATACATTTCTGAACGCACGCATATTTGACAATCAATAAATATGTCAAACAATTATCATTACTGACAATATTTTACATTTTTAAAATCTACGTGACTTGTATTCACAAAAACTTGAAGAATTTTTACTTGACTTACTACTTGACACGGGCTAAATACACTAATCGTGTGGAGCCATAGTTATACAAAAAAAACGCGATAATCCGAATATTGTAATGCTATCCACACATGGGAAGAATTTTTATACTTGACACTGGCTAAATACACTAATCGTGTGGAGCCATAATTATACAAAAAAAAATACGGCGGGATAAACAATTGAACATCAAATGATTGGCAGTTTTGAAATCCAGGAAAATTTTGGCAAAATATTTTTTTTATATAATTTTTTTTGGGTCAAATTGGTTTTAATACTTATTATCCTATTCCTGACAAAGACAATTCCAAAAATACAAAAATCATAAAAATTGGCCCAGCCGTTCTTGAGTTATAAGTGTAGTAACTAACACGACTTTCTTTTACATATATAGATATTATAACTCGAGATATAAAATTATCGCTCGTCATACATTTTGTATCAGACCGTTTACACTATGCTATAATATATATTACATCCCAAGCTATAAGCATTTTTTCGAACGACTTGAGCGATATTTGAAGGTTTAAAATATAAACCTTCAAATATCGCTCAAGTCGGCCTCACGTCCCCGGACACCGCGCCTCTCCCTGCCTCGCCCTCAGTTTTATTTTTGTTGTTTTTTATTTTTATTATGGTTCCACACAATTAGTGTATTTAGCCAGTGTTTGAAGGAAACCATAGACAACCAAAGCTGAACAATATATCTAAAAGTGTGAACAGCAATCGCGGGATGTAATATATAGCTCAAGATGTAATTTACATTATATCCCATAGTGAAAAGCCGGCCTTAGAGAGCAAGCATCGATAGCTCAGTGTCCATCGCTCAAGCTAGGCCCTAGACAACCGTCCCGAGTTAAAAAAGTTTACTTTACTTATAGAGCAGACTCCAAATGTCGCCCTAGTCATTTTTAGTACCACATTTGAGGTGTTTATCTCTATATCTCTGGAGAAACTGAATATCTCGATGAAATTTAAATGGGACCACCTACGAAGTATAAACAAAGAATAATTTTCCAAATCGGTCCAAGCTTCTTTGAGTAATAGGTGAACGTACATCATTTAGAAATATTCCGACGAATTGAGCACCTAACTACTCGTTTATTAACCGACTAGCAGCCCGCCCCGGCTTCGCACGGGTAGAACATATATGCCTACAAAATTTGCATCAGTTTGTTGCATCGAATATAAAATATTAACATATTTAACAATCATCGTCATATTTCAACCAATTCACATAAAACCTTAACGAATTATGCACCTAAACCTTCCTCATAAACACTCTGGCTATTGGTGAAAACCGCATAATAATCCGTTCAGAAGCTATTGAGATTATTGCGAACAGACAGACAGACAGACAGACGCAGTGATGGACATTGTTTTATAATACTCACGTAGTGATATTGGACGGCCCTTTGGCGTAAAGGATAGTTACCCTGATCTGACCCGAGGGTCGTTGGTTCTGATACTTATCACATCCCAATGAAATTACAATGGGACGACCTCGGAAACGTACCCTACCGATTACAAAAATAATCATTCGAATCGGTTCACAATTGACGGGGTAATCGCGTAACATACACACACACAAAAAGAAAAAAAAAAGAAATATACAGACGAATTGAGAACTTCCTTCTTTTTGGAAGTCGGTAGAAAAGTAGCTTACTACCAAGGAGAACATCTGCCGTCGTAACCTTACGGCGTTTCCCGACGCAAAAAGTAGGTGTATTATACGTTTAACGTGTGTATCTGTGTGTCTGTCTGTAGTATCTTAGCACCCAACCGGATGAACCGATTTTGATTTTATTATTGATAGTTTTTTTTTTATAGATGTCTTCATCGAGAGTGTTCTTAGCTTTGATTCATGAAAATTCGTTCAATCGTTATAAAACTATAAGCTTTAATCAACTTTCATAGGTCTGATCAATTCAAAAATCTTCTTCTTCAACGATATTGTAAGAACATGGAAGCATTGGCCTGATGCTGGGACATCTCATGGACTCTACAGAATACTCAAATCCTCACGAACTTACAGCTCAGATTTTAAATGTCGTGTTTAGAGTCATTGGAATGCTTTTAATGAAAAGATTATACATAGATCAGTCGGGGTGGTTTAAAATATTATATTATATATATAGATCATTATTATTTTATAAAATAGATCATATTATTGTACTATATTGACTTCAAATTGATTGTGATCGGTGGGGATCTACAGCATAGCTAAGCTTATAATAATATTTTCGTAGTAACTATGACCTAATCTGTGGTTTCACTGCAAACATTTTATTAATTTTGCGATGCGTGTACTCGTATGTGAAATCCGTGATATCTTCTAGAGTTTTCATTTGAATTATATACTGTAAAGGACAATTTTTATCTATAATATGTGGCCAAGCTAATTAACGTAATTATTTGGATAAGGATTAATACTATATACTTGAAAATAGCCCTGGAAGTTATGTAATATTTTTTAACAAAAAATTAAAGATTAAAATGGTTACTGTGAGTCGACCTTAAGAGATAGACATATGCTGTCGCGGACTTTTTTGTAGGTCTTATTAAGTTGTACTCTTGACATCTCTTGCATAGAAAATATTCTTCCATCTGTTTTCAATTGAGCAGCGTTCGTAAGAAACGTGTTTTTTCGACCGTTTTTTTGTCGACTTAGGTTGCAAATTAGGTCTTCACGAATGTACCTTTGATTTAAACGGGATAATATATAGCCTATTTTCATTTCGAAAGTCCATTCTATATATTAGTGAAAGAATTTTTTAAATCGGTCCAGTAGTTTTTGAGCCAAATCATTACAAACATACAAAAATACAAATGTTCTCTCTTTATAATATTAGTATAGAAAAAAAGGAGAAGGTTCTTAATTTTACTGTTTTTTTTTTCATATGTGATACCTCAGAACTCCGTCAAATCTTAAGCGATTTAAAAAATATTTTTTGTTTAAGAGATTATGCCTGCCGTTTGGTCCCATTCAAATTTTATCGAGATCTGACAATTATCTCCGGAGATATGGAGATAAACAATATAAGCAAATATGTATACTTGATGACATGCTTATAACTGACTACTTTTACTATCGCGGCATGTGAAGTCGATTTCTTTGTTTTGTAAACGATCTTAAATTATTTTGGAGTCGGTCAAAAACCGACATCGTGGCAGACACCGGCAAGGCAAGTCTATACAGACCATTTTTAGGGTTCCGTACCCAAAGGGTAAAACGGGACCCTATTACTAAGACTCCGCTGTCCGTCTGTCTGTCTGTCTGTCCTTCTGTCACCAGGCTGTATCTCATGAACCGTGATAGTAAGACAGTTGAAATTTTCACAGATGATGTATTTCTGTTACCGCTATAAAAACAAAAAATATAAATAACAATGTACAATACAATACAATACAAATACTCTTTATTGATTACCATGTAAAAGATTACAAAAAAAATACATTTTTCAAACACTGTAAAACAATCGGCGGTCTTATCGCTTATAGCAATCTCTTCCAGACAACCTTTGTACGGATTGGAAAAAAATGCTTACATACTTAATGTATATATTTATATATATAATATATAAACATATACATACGCCATCTATGAACACTTAGTTAGGTAAACGTCCCATAGATGGCGTTATATTGAAATGTCGATCCCTAATACCTTTGTTAGACGTTAGATGGCGTTATAAGAAATACATTTTTTGCTGGCAAAAAATGATAGTGGTAGTTTTTGCTCGATGTTATAAAATACTGTAGTGTGGTACGGAACCCTACTAGTGCGAGTCCGACTTGCACTTGGCCAGTTTATTTTTTATGTTTGCTCGATTTGTCAATATACTGCTAATAACTTACATCGTGATGCACCATATGAGAAGCCAATAATCTCGCACTATTATATGGCAAGTAGCATATCTCGCATTTAAACTTGGATTTGATATAGCTTCTGTACGTCTTCCTTCTCTCGAACTCTTCTCTCGCTTTCCGATCAGTGTTCAAATAGTCTATATCAAATATTTCTGATAAATCATCCCATTTGCTGTTCTTGTACGACGTCTCGAGTTTCTTGGCCCTTTCAATTATTTGCCTCTTTTTGTCGACATCTAACAATAAAAAGGATATGTTAATTTTTTATTGTTATGGTTTTTGTGTGTGTGAGAGTGTGCGCGTGCGTGCGTATGTGTGTGTGAGTTGTGAGTGTGGTATTATGTTATTGTGTATGTAAATATGTATTATGTTTCTTTTAAGTGTTTCACACTTTATATTTTTGTAAATTGTTAAACACAATCCAAAATTTCATCGTACCGACGGGACTTGAACCCGCAACCTCCGGAATAACATGTTCCGGTGCTTTGCCAATTAAGCCACTACTAACTGTAATGTATTCTTCCGAATGATTAACTTACGTAATAAGTAGTCATAGATGGCGCCACCAATGCATAATTGGGTTAACAAAATGCAATCCACTAATTTCGTCGTAACGATACTTCGCACCGTGGCTTAATTGGCAAAGCACCGGAACATGTTATTCCGGAGGTTGCGGGTTCAAGTCCCGTCGGTACGATGAAATTTTGGATTGTGTTTAACAATTTACAAAAATATAAAGTGTGAAACACTTAAAAGAAACATAATATTTGATTTACGCAGTGCAACATCTCTCGTCGGATTTGAAAACTGTAATGTATTCTTCCGAATGATTAACTTACGTAATAAGTAGTCATAGATGGCGCCACCAATGCATAATTGGGTTAACAAAATGCAATCCACTAATTTCGTCGTAACGATACTTCGCACCGTGGCTTAATTGGCAAAGCACCGGAACATGTTATTCCGGAGGTTGCGGGTTCAAGTCCCGTCGGTACGATGAAATTTTGGATTGTGTTTAACAATTTGTAAATATGTAGCTTATAATCAGTCACTTACCAGTGGTGCTTTTGCAATTTAAAATTCTCAATATGTTTTTAACATTATCCATCGGTTCCTTTTCTAAAATACATTGGCTTATGAATTCTTTATCTATGCCGCTACCTTCCGGCGACGAGGCGTCCGCTTCATTGATTATGTCCAATACAATATTCTTAGTGCTGTGTGATAAAAATTGATTATAAAAGTGACCTACTTTCATGTACGGTTCAAGTAATGTCAATAGTGTATGGGATTATTATGGGGAAATGCGGATTGGACTAAACTCTAACTAAGTTGTCCTGCTCCTTATCTCACAGTTTTCAATTCGAGTCGAGCACATTTCCATCTTACTGCATCGTCCCTTTACACCAGGCGAGATAGTGGTAAAGTACATCCCTAAATAATTTTTAAAAAATGTACTACTGTGTTTTGGCCATTTTGTATAAAAGGCTTAGAACCAAATCGCCACCCATTTAAATTATTAATACCAGTTACTATACTTAGTTTAACAATTCATACTTACTACTCTTTCAATATAATTGTATTTCCTTTTAATATATTCAAAGTATTTTCATTATTTCTAATCACAAAGTCAAAATTAGTCAACAACAAATTTATTCTTATGGGTGTCAAATTTTTTTTTACAGGAATTTGTTTTGAATCAAAAATATTTTTTACTGAGAGTAGTTTTTTGTAAATCTCACATATATCTACCAAATCTCCTTTAAATTGTGATAATTTCGTTGTTATAATATCTAATCTTCTATTGTCTGAAGCATCGTCGCCATCTGTTGAATCATCATTATCTTCATCATTATCATCATTTTTATCATCATTCACTGTATCTCTAAAGTCGTCTGTTTCATACGTTAAATAAATAGCTTCAATATCATCATCGACCATTGTATCATCTGAACGCTTTGTATTTTCTTGATCAATATCACAATCACTCGAAACGTTATCTATGTCATCTAAATCCTTGATGTTGAGATTTGAAGATTTTGGACCGTCGACATTTAAAAACTTATCATTGTCTTCTTCTTTGAATACGTCTTTGATAGAAGGGTCATGTTGTACTTCGTTATCAGTTGAGTCTACACAGTCGTTCTCTAATTTGACCTCAAGTTCATTCATTTCAGCTATTGTTACTGTATCTGCTTCGATTGATTTGTTAATATTAGAAACACTCTGTGATTTTACATCCTGTATTTGAATGTCCTGTACGTCAAAGTCATTAACAATATTGTCACCCTTTTCTAATTTGATCGGGTCTATATTTTCTGTGTTATCCTGAAATAATTTTATTTAATGTATCTATCTATACATATAACAGGGAATATGCATGTATTTTTACTACCTGTGCCCCGCGGCTTCGCCTGCGTTAAAAACATTTTTTTTTCATAAGAACCATCTCCTGACGATGAAAAACACAACAAAAAAAGAATTAGCGAAATCGGTCCAGCCGTTCACGCGTGATGCCGTGACCAAGGGAAACTGGGATTAATTTTTGTATATAAAGATACGATGGATTGTATCGTTATATGATCAGAAAAAAATACCCAGCACTAAAAAAAAATTTGGTATACACATAAAATATTATAAAATTACAAAAAGATAGATAGATAGATAGATAGATAGATAGATAGATAGATATGGGCACTTTAAACGCCCACCATGTTGGCGCGCTAATACTAATATTATATATATGCGAAAGTAACTCTGTCTGTCTGTCTCACTTTCACGCCAAAACCACTGAACCGATTTAAATGAAATTTCGTACACAGATAGTCTAGAGCTGAGAAAGGACATAGGCTACTTTTTAATGCGAAAAAAGGGTTGTAAGGGGTTGAAAGGGGGGATGAAAAGTTGTATGGAAGTATCGTCATTTTTAAAGCTAGAAGCTTGAAACTTATTGTTTATGCTGTTGATTCGATATAACTAAATATGACATTCAAAGTTTGTAAGGGGGAAAGGGGGAGGGGGAAGGGGAAGGAGGAGGGAGGGGAGGGGAGGGGAGGTGGAAGTTAAGGGAAGGGGGAGGGGAGGTGAAGGAAAGGGGAAGGTGAGGGAAAGGGAGTGGCGGAAGAGAGAAGGGGAGGGAAGGGGGAAGTGGGGGGAAAGGGGAGGGGGAAGACAGAGGTAGAGGGGGGAGGCGGGATTTGCGCAGCGTGGTACGGTGCGGTGTAGGTGGGATACGCATGTGTCTTATTAGTAAAATAATTAGCCTAAATAATTAAAAATGCTACCCAAAGACACTATTCCACGCGGACGAATTAGTCCATAATAATAATAAATAAACCATGGAGGATTTTTTGCTTCACTTCAAAGCTCGCATTGTAAACTTTGACGTCACTTTTTGATCTGATCAATAGCGTGCGTTTCAACTACCTTGAATTGCCCTCAAATTTTTGCCACTTAATTATTTTCTTATCCAAATAGAAATAATTTAAAAAAAAAATTATATGCAAGTCATTATTAAGCAATAAAATAAACCTTGAATGTACCACAATCTGTATTAAATAAATAAAAAAACAAAAGGAAATTCCGATGAGTTGAGAGCTCCCCTCACGTGAAAGAGGAAGCTCTCAACTCTTTGGAATTTCCTTTTGTTTTATTTCCTTTATAATACAGATTGTATAAAAAAATATATATTTAAACCAGACGCATATTCCCTATTGATGGGGGCGATGAGTCCTGCACTGACATTTCTAATTGTAATTGGTGATGGGTCTATACATATAATGAACTTGCTAGGCCCCGCGGCTTCGCCTGCATGGAAATTGGTGTGTAGCAAGTGGAGAATAATATTAGATAATTATGTACAATATTAGCAGGATTTTAAGGTTTATCTGAACCATGTATTCAGTGAATCAAACCAAATAATAACATTTTACATAGACACTTTATCACCTTTTAAGCCTTTTATTTTTTTAAACCTTTAACCTTTTAAACCTTTTATCACAAAACATTGTCCCTAAAATGGTTAAACAGGGTGCTGTTTAACAATTTTAAGGGACGATATTTTAAAATTAAATTAGCTTGTGTTATTTCAGATGTAGATAGTGTAGCTATCTACATTTCCAATTTCATTAAAATCGATTTAGTAGTTGAAGATACGTGGAAACAAAGATTCATGAATTTTCTATGATTTCTCCAAATAAATTTCATTTTTACAGCACCTAAGGGTAGAGTAGATTTGAAAAAATAAAAAAAAACATGTGTTTCATTTGAGGTTTGTTTGTACCGAGTTTTGATTGAATCAGACCAATGAATATGTGGAAACGAACATTACAGATTTTTTTAATGATTTTTAAAAATAAAATCTTTATACACACCCACTAGGAGTTAATTTGAAAAAATAAAAAATAAGTCTGTCATTATCTGGTTTACTTGCCTTGTACCTACAGAGTTTTGAGTTTTGAGTATAGTGGCCATAGACACATTCTGTGTAAATTTTCAAGTGTCTATCTATGGCCTATGGCACACTTTTGGGTACAGAACTCTAAAAATGGTTGTTACTTACACTTACTGTTGGTACATTGGTCAACTGAGACATCGGTGTTATGACAGGCACTATAAATCGTAGTAGATTTTGATTTCCACCCAGTGCCGGAGTATTGATAGCATCATTTGTAAGTGCTGGATAGTTCATCGCAGTATCTTGAGAGTAATTAAAAGAGAAGATGGTATTATTTATTGCATTCCACACTCCCATGGCATTTGGTAGGTGATCGTACAGGGTTTCTAGCGGCGGTTTATACTGTAAGAAACAAGATATTATGAGTTAAGGGTCTATCTATTCCAAGTCATCACAACCCTGTTTCAGCATTGGTGACAATGTCAAAAGAAATTCTAGTTGTTGATAATAGTGAAAACTGGGATATTTTTTAATTGCAAAAAGCAAAGTCGCAAATTGTCCTCGGCGGTGGCAATTGTTTATATAGTAGCTTCTCGCCCTGACAAGGAAAATCAATATGAAGAAATAGGACATATATAATATATACTTTTTAATGCGAAAAAATCAAAAAAGCTTGTCCAACTTGGAATTATGTACCAGTTTTCACCACTAGTGACAACTGAGAATAGATGCAGGGGTCTTCTTACTACAAACATAATAATAAAGCACATTTCAGACTACGCTATAATATGCTGCTATATAGTATAGCATGATACGTCATTAAGCTATACTATATAGCATGGCGTTCACACTACGCGATATAATCGCAAGCAAATATGACATATGGTAAGCTCAGTTGACATTTCATAGAGCATTGATAATATAATGACTGAGTAAACGTAGGAAAAAACAGCGTAAGTTGAGATTAATATTTTTGACTATTTCGCCAAAACAATAATTATTACAGAATATATATATAACAGTCCACTCAATGTATAATACAAAATGTTCATATTTCGTCGTCACGTGTCACGACTCGATAAGCACTCTTCTCGATAAGCACGCACGCGTTTGCAGGCATCCCTACGCAAGACCTATATATCAATGTACGTAGCTATAGCACATCTGCTTACAACTCGCACCAAGGTGGGGGCTCATAGGCGCGTTCTATACTTTAGTAATTGTTACTCTGAGAGTAAAGCCAAGAGTGAACGTTTTCATAGTAAATGTTTGGTGAGCGATATCGTTGCGCTATAAACTATATGCTATGAACTATGAAGCTATATATTATAGCGTAGTCTGAAATGAGCTTAAAAACTTTTCTGTTATTTGCTTAAGTACTCTTCATTCATCAGTTCTACCTCTCCCAATGCTTCATGCAATTGGTTCATCAATCAGGGCTCATCATTAGGATGGCTAAAATCAAGACTATATTTATGTTTTGAGGGCCCGGTGAATCGGGAGAACGGTCGGCTTTGATGCCGTGGTACCGAGTTCAAACCCCGCCGTGCACCAATGGATTTTTCCATCGAAAAATGTATGTGCGCTTCTCACAGTGGCCCTCCAGTGAAGGAAAACATCGTTAAGAAACCAACAACTCCCGCATGGTGGTAGGACACTATCCGCCTGGTCAGCTACCACCCTCAAGTTAGAAAATCTGTCACCAAACATCTAATGTCGGCAATAAATAAACGGCAGCTATCCTTGAGAGCCAGATTCCATTCTAGGCCTAGCGTGCTTACTGGTTAACAGGTGAGATAGTGGTCAAACGCTAGCCAAGATATTAAAAAAATATATATACGGTCGAATTGAGAAACCTCCTTTTTTTGAAGTCGGTTAAAAAATATATATGTTGTGTAGTCCCTTTTTAACCGACTCCAAAAAAGGAGGTTTCTATTATTATTTATATTTATAATTTTACGTTTGTTCGAGGATAACTTTTTCGTTCATGAACCGATTTTGATGATTATTTTTTAGTTGGAAAAGAGATATCCCAAGTGTGGTACAATTTTTATATCTTATAGGCTAGCATTAGACCATTATCTCACCATTGTAATTTCATCGAAATCTGATAAGTATCTGCAGAGATATGGAAATAACCACTTTAAAGTTGGTAATACCTACTGAAAATTAATGGCAAGGCATTTGAAGTCGGTTCGGCATAGGATCCCGTCATACAACGACCTTCACCGAGCTGGTTAATGGATCAAACACATTTTTTATGTAATTTAATATATCAAAAAATATATTGCACATGGGTTGCCTAGCAAATAGGATCCAGGATATTATATGAAAAAGTTAGGTTGCCTATTTTTTTCCAGTCACAACCCTTGGGTTGCCAGGTATGTACTCGATACTAGTAATTTGCACCGGTCTGGTTAATGAATGATACTTAAATAAAAATAAAGTTTATTTCATTACGAACACAGTGATATAGGGTTGCCTACGAAAAATCAGTCCTGAATACCGGTTGCCGAATTTTAAAAGATTAAATTTTGCTCCGAGTGAATGTGTGCGACTGAGAGGTCCCTACCAACCATCCCATGCGCTAGAAGAGGAAAAATATTCATTGAAAAAAAATTACTATCATGAGATTTGAATTTTTTTCAATAATTTCAATTGATTTTAATTTCTCAGTATATATCTATAGATATATAAATTACATAGAGCGAATTTCTTTAATTTTTTTTAATGAATATTTGTAAACGGAAAAATAGAAAGAAAATTTGCAAGATTAGAATTATAAATGTACTAGAAGTCCCCCGCGGCTACGCCCGCGTTAAAAACTCCTTTTATTTACTTAAAACTTTTCTTTTGTAAAAACGATTCTATCATTAAAGACATCAAATAAAAATTAGCCAAATTGGTTCACCTGTTTTCATGTTATCGCGTGACTAAGACAAATCAGGATTCATATTTTTAAAACCCGAAAACCCAATAAAGCGCAATCCGAAACTATATTGATTTTCAGACTTTTTTACCCCAGTTCACTCTTTAGGGTGGCATTTTGAAAAAGTCTGAAACTCGTATTTACTTATTTATTTACAGAAGTACTTGTGTGAAATGTCGAATAAAATGACTATCCAAAATTTGAGCCCCCGCTTCATCCCTTGAAGAGTGAATTTTGAAAAATCCTTTCTCAGCGGATACCTACGTCAAAATTTCTATCTGGATGCAAAATATCAGCGCAATCCGAAACAATATTGATTTCAGACATTGTTACTCCACTTAACCCTTTTAGGAATAGAATTTCAAAAAGCCTGAAACACGTATTTACTCATTTATTTACTAAACTACTTGTGTGAAGTTTCGAATATAAGAGACAATCAATTCTTGTTTCTCCATACAAACTTTGAACCCTCGCTTCATCCTCTTCAGGGATGAATTTTGGAAAACCTTTCTCAGAGGGAACTAACGTCGTAATTAATAACTATCTGCATGCCAAATTTCAGCGCAATCCGAAACAATATTGATTTTTACACTTTATTACCCCATTTCACCCTCTTAGGGGTGGAATTACAAAAAAACTGAAACACGTCTTTACTTATTTTTTTACTGAAGCACTTATGTGAAGTTTCGGATAGAAAAGACGATCTAATCTTGTTTCTCCATACAAACTTTCAACCCCCGTTTCATCCCCTTGGAGGGTTAATTTTGGGAAATCCTTTCTTAGAGGGAATTAACGTCGTAATAACTATCTGCATGCCAAATTTCAGCGTAATCCGAAACAATATTGATTTTACACTTTATTACCCCATTTCACCCTCTTAAGGGTGGAATTTCAAAAAAACCTGATACACGTGTTTACTTATTTTTTTACTGAAGCACTTGTGTGGAGTTTCGGGTAGAAAAGACTATCTAATCTTGTTTCTCCATACAAACTTTGAACCCCCGTTTCACCCCCTTCGAGGGTCAATTTTGGAAAATCCTTTCTCAGAGGGAACTAACGTCGTAATAATTATCTGCATGCCAAATTTCAGCGCAATCCGAAACAATATTGATTTTCACACTTTATTACCCAATTTCACCCTCTTAGGGGTGGAATTAAAAAAAACCTGAAACACGTGTTTACTTATTTTTTTACTGAAGCACTTGTGTGGAGTTTCTGATAGAAAAGACTATCTAATCTTGTTTCTCCATACAAACTTTGAACCCCCGTTTCATCCCCTTCGAGGGTTAATTTTGGAAAATCCTTTCTCAGTGGGAACTAACGTCGTAATAACTATCTGCATGCCAAATTTCAGCGCAATCCGAAACAATATTGATTTTCACACTTTATTACCCAATTTCACCCTCTTAGGGGTGGAATTAAAAAAAACCTGAAACACGTGTTTACTTATTTTTTTACTGAAGCACTTGTGTGGAGTTTCAGATAGAAAAGACTATCTAATCTTGTTTCTCCATACAAACTTTGAACCCCCGTTTCATCCCCTTCGAGGGTTAATTTTGGAAAATCCTTTCTCAGTGGGAACTAACGTCGTAATAACTATTTGCATGCCAAATTTCAGCGCAATCCGAAACAATATTGATTTTACACTTTATTACCCCATTTCACCCTCTTAGGGGTGGAATTCCAAAAAAACCTGAAACACGTCTTTACTTATTTTTTTATTGAAGCACTTATGTGAAGTTTCGGATAGAAAAGACGATCTAATCTTGTTTCTCCATACAAACTTTGAACCCCCATTTCATCCCCTTAAGGGGTAAATTTTGGAAAATCCTTTCTTAGTACACCCTTACGTACTAAGACAAATATACTCTCCAAATTTCAAGTCTCTACGACCAGCGGTTTAGGCTGTGCGTTGTCTGTCAGTGAGTCAGTGAGTCAGTGAGTCAGTCAGTATGTCAGGACAAAGATTCTTATAGTATTAGATTGCTATAACCTTCTTATTTACTAAAGATGTATATATACTTTAATGTAACAAAATATGTACAGTATCGGTCAAAATTGGAGAAGCAGTGTCAATAAATAATATTTTAAAAAAACTAAAAAAATACGCTTTTATAGAAAATCCAACTAAAAAATAGAAAATAAATTTTAATAAATTTGAATTAAAAATAGTGTAAGAAAAAATGATTTTATTGTAAAAAAAAAAGCGTGGGGTGCATGGTATCAATAGTTCCAAATATTTTATGAACAGATATGACTAGAAGGGTTATTTTGATAATATCCTGAAAAGCACCCCACGCTTTTTTTTACAATAAAATCATTTTTCTTACACTATTTTTAATTCAAATTTATTAAAATTTATTTTCTATTTTTTAGTTGGATTTTCTATAAAAGTGTATTTTTTTAGTTTTTTTTTAAACTATTATTTATTTTTCATTTTTTAGTCGATTTTTTTTTTATTTATTTATTGTCATCGGTTCTTAATAAGTATGCCAAATTTCGAGTTAATCCGACGTTTTGAAGGGGGTTAAAATCATGTTCAAAGATTCCGTTACATACTAACATACAAACATACATACGTCTGAAGCTAATAAAAGCGTATTAAAAAGCAATAGCATGACAGCAAAATATGCACATACGACCTTTTTCTATAAGACGTTTCGAAAGTAACATAATGAAAGAGAAAGATAGAAGAGATAGAAAGACCCATATATCGCACTCTCTCATTATGAATCCATTAGAAAGAGCGCATGTATTAATTGTAGAATAGCTAGACCAGTTTCGCTTCTTTTATCAGTTTTACAAATAATGAGGGTAGATTTGAAACAAAATGTATTGATGGCATAAATGTATGAAGATACAGTGCCACAAGTATAACTTGGCGGTGGTGGTTTTTGGAACTAATTCTTTTAATTGAAACTGTGAGTTTGACATTTGAGAGATTACCGCGACATTATTGTTGATAAATCTGCTACATTAAAATAGTTCAATAATGCCAAAAGTAATTAAAAGTGGTTTAAGAGAAACTGTTATCAAAGTACAAAGTAAAAGCACAGTGGCGCACAGGCACGCCCAGTTATACTTGCCGGACTGTAACATTGTCGGTTGGTGAACTTTGGTGGTGGTTGAAGTTTGGTTAATAAATAACTTAAAAAATCAAAATGCAAGCAAATATAGTTATTAAAGACAGCTAATATTGAGGCATTGCATAGAAATGGACTAAATAAATTATATTATCTCAAATGTATAGTGAAAGCGGCATAAGTGTAAGTTATTGCTGAGTGATAAGTGTTGAGAAATCCTAGTTGTGAAAGTAAATTGTTAATAAGATATGGTGTTTTCAGAAGGATTTTATTCGCAATTATGGAATGTTGGCCGCGCCCCCCATGGGCATATTATTATTTTCTATGCCTTGGGGTTTAATAATGCAAAGATGAGCACGAGACGAGAGATGTCCTGAGCAACTGTAGCACAGATTATATAATAGCTACTTGGCTGTAGTCCCCCTGGATCTAGTTTGGGGAAAATTTACGTGATAGATATAATATGTGCGAATATAGTGGATTACGAAGGCTTCTTGGTTGAATACTCAAAGGCTTCTTATCTGCATCGAAAACAATAGAAGTCACACGAAATATTAATTTAAAAATATATAAAAACTAGGCGATGTGCCGGCTGTGATAATTTGTAATAAGTAATTGTGTAAGTTATGATTATAAAGTATTAAGCTTCAATCCTCTTTTCCTACAGAAAATGAATAATTCAGCTTTATAATTTATTTATAACCTTAAATAATCAATAGGTAAGAGCAATTCTTAGATGCAACCAATTATTTTGTCAAAGAATAAAATTGTCAATGAAGACGGTTTCAATTTAATATAATATTAAATAAAAATAGTAGTTTATGATATTTCGATATGTCGTCAATCAGTTTATTTAAAAACATTGTTGCTGTGTCTTCATTTCCTCAAAAACTTAAGATAACATCACCGTGCTATTTATTTTATTTCACATATAACATAGATCACCAATTTACCTATAGTAGCGAAGTTTGTTTAAACAGACATAAAATAATACAAGCTATTAATAATTGTTTTTTATTTTAAATATTTTATAGACTAGCGTTTGACCACTATCTCACTTGTTGGTAAGCGATGTTGCCGTCGAAGATGGTAAGCACGCTATGCCTAGAATGGGAACTGGCCCTCAAGGATAGCTGCCGGAACACATTAGATGTTTGACGACAGATTTTCTAACTTGAGGGTGGTAGCTGGCCAGGCGGACACTAGATAGTGTCCTACCACCATGCGGGGGTTGTTGGTTTCTTAACGATGTTTTTCCTTCAAACCAAAAAAAAACTCCAAAAGCGCACGTATATTTTTCGATAGAAAATCCATTATTGCGCGGCGGTTTGAACTCGGTACCTCTGGCATCAAAGTTGATCCAAACGTTCTCGCGATTACGCCACCGGGCCCTCAAAATTATAACAAAATCATGCAATGCATGGAGATTCGAACTCGGGCCTCATTCTTCCTTATCAGTTCATTTTACCACTCGACCAATCTGCCATTTATGACTCATTCGAATTTAAGCATCCGTTACTTGTTGCCTAGCTTTCTCAACGTTATGTTAACTCAACAAAAAGAAAACTAGTATACAGTGGAATATTGTTATCTTTACCAAATGTATCTGACGTTTCACCTTTTTATTCGTCTGTGGTCTGGGCAAGCATGCCATCTATGCCGTACTTACGTGTTATTGTTTGCGTTGGAACATTCGACAGAAATATCGTGCAGGCTACTATGACCATTGAGGTGCTACTGGACTATTGTCCCTCGATAGTACAAATATATAAAAAAAAAAAAAAAAACTAATCCTTTATATTAATATGAAACTACTCCAAAATGATGCTCAGCATGTACGCGTCTATCGCTATCCTTTATGTTTTCAAGAGCAGAGAGCATGCGCACTCTCTCTCTCTCTTTAAAAGGCCGGGCTACAAACAGCTGTTATGTTGTGTCCTCTTCTAGCGCATGGGATGGTTGGTTAGGATTAGGATTATGGATGATAGGGACCTCTCAGTCGCACACATTCACTCGGAGCAAAATTTAATCTTTTAAAATTCGGCAACCGGTATTCTGGACTGATTTTTCGCAGGCAACCCTATATCACCGTGTTCGTAATGAAATAAACTTTATTTTTATTTCAGTTTCATTCATTAACCAGACCGGTGAAATATATTTAAAAAAATATCCTGAACTGAAATTTGCTAGGCAACCCATATGCAATATAATTTTTGATATATTAAATTACATAAAAAATGTGTTTGATCCATTAACCAGCTCGGTGAAGGTCGTTGTATGACGGGATCTTAGACCATTTTGTTTTTTTTTTATCTCTTTAGTTTTGATTTAAACAATCTTATAGTACAGTCATGGTGCTCAAAACATTAGGTTACCTGGAAAGTTTTCCGGGAGTTTTGAATATTGGTGATTTTATCGATTTTGACGTGCTCTTTCTGATTCTATATTTTGCCACCTCGTATGTGTGCCGCTCGCGCCGCCATCTTGGAAAAATGGCGCCCAAAAACAGTTTTTCGACAATATCTCCTTTCCGACTCATTTTACGATAAAAACAGATTATACTAAATTAAACTAGACAAAATGTACTACAATTTATAATATAACGTTTTTTTTTTCTTAAAATCAATAATTTTGGTGTAAGGAAATGGCGCCCAAAAACAGTTTTTCGATAATATCTCCATTCCGACTCATTTTACGATAAAAACAGATTCTACAAAATTAAACTAGACAAAATGTACTACAATTTATATTATTACGGTTTTTTTTTCTTAAAATCAATAGTTTTGGTGTAAGGGCGCCGCAAAGTTTTTTTTACCATGCGTCATTGTCGAAATACTGTTTTTGGGCGCCATTTCTCCAAGTAGGCGGCGTGAGCGCCAAAGATACGAGGTGGCAAAATACAGATTCGGAAAGAGCACTTCGAAATCTATAAAATCACCAATTTTCATAACTCCCGGAAAACTACCATATAATTACTGTACTATGTGTAAAATATTTTGGAGACAATTCTCACTGGCAATTGTACACAAGATTTGATTTACTTTGTACAATTATGTGATTTGTATACCTACATATTGTATACATACATTTCCGGTAACATATATACTTGATTAAAATAAGATAAGAGAGTCTGAGAGATGGTTGACACAGATAAAAGGTTGCATTACAATATATTTTAAGATTGTTTAAAAAACTAAAAGAACCGACTTCAAATGTCAACGCTAGCCATTTTCAGGACCAAGTTTGAGATGTTTATCTCCACATCTCTGGAGATACTGAACATAAGAGATGGGCGTTGATTAAGCGAACTAGTTGAAAGAACCGTCCATCGACTGTCAACGTTTCGACCGTTAATCGTTCACCGATCAACTAGTTGAATCCATAGACGGCAAAATTCAAGAGTATAGAGAAACGTATCAGTTGACGTCAACGAACGGAGGCGCGCTGCGCGATTAACTGTCAACGTGATTTCGAATGGTAACATTAGTTTTTAGTCTGAGGGAATTTCAACTGCGTAAGTATTTTTTATAGAAAAAACAATAGCTCTATATTCAAAGACGTATTTTAATTTCTTATAAATTTAAGTCATGAGTAAAACTAAAACTTACAATCAAAATATATTTATTGTTAACAAAATTAAAATACAATTAACGTACAGCGCTATTTGGATTAAACGATTGAATTATCAATACTTCGTTAGCGGTTGAATTCATACGAGCATATGTGAAATGGACTATAGTTGAACCATTAACTAGTTAATCAATTCAACTAGTTAATCGACTAGTTGACGGAGGCTAATTTAACGAACTAGTTGCGTTAACGAAAAATACGTCAACGACCCATCGCTACTGAACATATCTCGATGAAATTTTAATGGGATCACCTGGGAAGTATACTCTTTCAATCAAAAAATAAACTGACGTCTTTGAGTGACTGGTGAACATAAATAAAAAAGATACCGACAAATTGAGAACCTCCTTATATTTTGTGAGTTCAGGTAATAATAGTTGCTCATCTGTCACATGATGATAGCACAGATAACATACTCTTAACTGATGGGCAATCACATCCGGGAAAAGCCACCCACACCTTTTTACCCCCCAAACAGTCTAATAATTCACTTCTGCTCATCCAAAGGACAGATGTTTTAGAAAATTTATTAAGATTGTACATAGACATACATAATGTTTTTTCCAGTGTGTGTAAAACGTCTAATAGACAAATAAATACAATACAATGTTTAGATTAGGATTATCAGGAGCTATACCAGTTTTAAAGGCCATTACTTTTGTTATATTGGTAAAAAATGCCTCCAATTTTTATCCATAGTGATAAACATACCCTCCGTTTCTTTTTCCAATCAAACATTATCTTGTGTGCTCTCCTACATTTGTTTCTAAAATTGTAGAATCGTCTCAAGAGGTGTCCACATTCAGAACAAAATTGCTGAGCTTGATATTCTGTCTGTAATATAAAAAAAAAACATAAAATTAGAAATAATTTGTGCACCCCACAGCTTCGCTGCATTAAGAATTATCCAATGGCCTTTTCTGAATGGCTATTTTTGCATTTTTTTCAGTTTTAGTGAAACCATTGTTTAGCCTTGAACATGTTACATACAAACTGTTTTTCGCACATACGTGGTACTTGGTGTTAATGATCAAGCTACCAAAATTTTACCATTCAAATTGTAATTCTAAAATATGGGAGAAGCCACAGGCTCCTGAGACACAGCTATGCTAGTTCAGGAGTCTATGGAGTGGCTCTCCTTGCGTGACGACTAGTAATTTTGTATTACCGAATAATTTTACTGGTTCTATACCACTCATTACGTTCATGCTTGCCGTTCAACTTTTCTAATAAAAAATATAGAAAAAACAAAAATAAGAAGATGGGTGAAAAAATATCTATTTTTCACCCATCTTTCTTTTTCCATTATAATCGAGCCAATGTCCTAACTAGCTGGGCAGGCAAGGATTTTTAGGCATCTAGATAAAACTGGAGCCATCCTCATACACGGCATGTCCGACTTCATAGCACTTACTACTAACTGGTAATATATTTATTTTAGAGCTTACTAGCAATGCGGGTTGCACATTACTATACTTGGATTTTTAATTAGTTCAAATACTAACTAGATACTAATTTCGAAACGTCAATTATCAACATAATGTTGCCAAATAGCGTAAATCTGTATAACTCAGCAGGCTTAGCATGGCCTTATCCCTGGGGGAAAGACAAAATGATATCCCTGTTTTTCGCCACTGACAGAAGATCAACACAACAATTTAAACGCTTGGTGAAGTTAAACCCCGCATTTTGATTTTGTTTCGTATTAAAAATTAAAAAAAAGAATTGATAAAAAGTCAGCAGGCGTTTATAATTGTTGCAAAACTTTACTTATAATTTGCCTTCTCCACCAAACAAAACACGGATAGGTGGAAAGACAAAATAGTCCCCTTGCCATGCTAGCCCTGCTGGAGTGATTAATTAAAAGAGTTATATCTCTTTAAACCAAAGACTATATCAGTACATCTTACACTTTACATCTTACATAATTTACTTTTTCTACTGCGTCTTGAACTCTTTTATATCTTCAACGCAACGACACATTTCGCGGAGTTAGATTAAGGGGGATGTAACCATATAACATACCAAGCATTAGAAAAGGAGATTTACGGAGTTAGAGTATGCGAGATGTAAACATAACTCTCTATGCGTTAAAAAGAGTATCAAGGAGTTAGAGTAAGCGAGATGTAAACAATTAACAATCAATGTGATAGAAAGGGAGCGTAGCCTTACAGAGTTATTAGGGATATAAAAATATAAGAGAGTTACACCCATCTTCTGTTCAAAAAATATGTATCTATCTATTAAGTCCTTAATTGAATAAAACACATTTAGAATGTAAATCGTGTAATGAGCTAGGTAGCCATTGTAAAGAAGTGAGGCTGTCACACAAAACATTCTCCTACCCACATTAGCCAACATTATATAAATACAAAGTGGAAAAGTACCCCACATAACTATTAATAATAAATCAAACAATACTGACATATGACATACCTCCCCCCTAAGTTATGATACAATAACAAATGAATGTGTAATGAAATATAAACTAAACAATCAAACATATATGATACCTGAGTATGAGTACACAAAATAATATATTTACAAAATGCCCTTATTACATGTATAGATTTTCTTTCTGTCTATTATATGGAGTTCTGGTATGCAGATCCAGTCTATTTCTAATTTTGCCTGGAGCAGACGAAGTAGATGGCATCTGTGACGGAGGTATACCCAACATGTCCGCCCATTGGTCAGCATCAGGAATCTCAATGATGTCCGACTCTTGACTTTCAGGTACATCACTATTGACTCTATGATCTGGCGGTGCTGGGTCAACAGATACTGGGTCTCTGACCACTATCTCTCCCTCCTCTTGACTAGTCTGAGCAGATGTCTTTTTAATAAGTTGGTCTATATGACGGTTAACTATTGTACCATTCTCCGTTCTGACCTTGTAGTTTGAAGGACCATTTTTATCGCAGATCTGACCAGATAACCACCTTGAACCTATTGTGCTGTAATTCCGATACATAACTTTCTGGCCGATACTTGTCTCTCTAGATCTTTTATCGCGGTTATTATCTATCTGCTGTTCGGTCTGTTTATGTTGCAGGTTGTCCGGGTGTAAAGTGTCCAGTAAAGTACGTAGACGTCTGTTCATCAGTAATTCGGAAGGTGTCTTATTTATGGTAGTACATGGAGTGACACGCAGTCCTAGTAGTAAATTTGGAATCCTACAGTCCCATGCCAAGTCATCCATCTTCCGCAGTTTATCCTTGATCGTCTGCACCATGCGTTCAGCCAATCCATTGGTCGCTGGGTGGTACGGTGCTGTGGTAACATGTCGGATGTTGTTAGCCTTGTAAAATTGCTTTATCTCTTCAGATACAAAACATGTGCCGTTGTCAGATACCACCACATCACATAATCCATGTGTGGCGAAAACTGTTCTCAAAAGTTTTATGACTGTGGCCGATGTTGTATTGTTAACCATGAACAATTCGGGCCAACGGGAGTATGCGTCCACAATGATCAAGAAATATTTATTGTGGAATGGCCCAGCAAAGTCTATATGGATTCTAGACCAAGGTCTCGTTGGAGTTATCCACTTGTGAGATGTTTTCGGGGGGGCATGTGTCTATTCTCGAGACATTTAGTACAAGTGCCCACCATCGATTCTATGTCCTCATTAAGATGTGGCCACCATACATAGCTCCGTGCTAGAGACTTTGTTTGTACAATGCCCCCATGCGTTTTGTGGAGCATTTTTAACACAGCTTGTCGGAGTGGCGTCGGTACGACCACACGACAGCCTAACAGTATGCAGTCGTTCTGAAGCGATAGTTCTAATCGATTCAACCAAAATGGTCTTAAATCGTCGTCGGTTATTCTAGCCGGCCACCCGCGTTGTATGTAGTAAGTTACCCGTGATAATATTCTGTCTCGTTTCGTTTCAGACGCGATATGTTCAACGTCATGAGGGAAATCTTCAGGTGTTTCAGCCATCAGCAAAATTTCACTAAGCTGCTGTTCGGGCTCCTCTGGAACGGGCCGGGGCCAGCGACTCAAACTGTCTGCGAAACCTATTTCCGCTCCCGGCTTATAAGCTATCTCGTAGCTGTGTGATGTCAAAGCGATGGCGATTCTAGTTAATCGCGGTGACAACATATTGGGCATAGATTTTCTTGGGTCAAATATGCCCAGCAGCGGTTTGTGGTCGGTCACTATGCGAAAATGGCTTCCCATAAGGTAATTATGGAACTTTGTGATCCCGAACATTATAGACGTGGCCTCTTTGTCCAGTTGGGAGTAACGTCGTTCGTGAGAATGAAGCGTCCTGGACGCCATGGCTATTGGGCGGTCCTGTCCGTCGTCCGTGTGGTGCGACAAAACTGCCCCGATGCCGTATTCTGAGCTGTCACACGTGAGTACGAGCGGCTTCTGTAAGTCGTAGTGCATCAACGTCAAGTCGAATGTAATGAGACGTTTCGCTGTATCGAATGAATTTTGTTCACGCTCTGTCCACTTCCAAGCCTGAGTCGTCTCCAACAACCTGTGTAGAGGCTCCAGTATTGTCGCCTTGTGTGGAACGAATCTTTCGTAAAAATTGTACAGGCCGAGGAATGCCTGCAGCTCCTGCTTGTTTCTGGGCGCTGGAGTGTTGGCGATCGCTTCTACTTTACTTTGTGCGGGATGAATGCCCTCCGCGTCGATGACGAAACCGAGAAATTCAACCTGCTCTTTAGCGAATTTGCATTTATTCTTATTGAGGCGAAGGCGTCCTGCCGGTCACGATGATATCGTCGATCAGGACGGCGACTCCGGGGATGCCGGCGAGCAAGGAAGTCATCAATCGTTGAAAAATCTCCGGGCACGCCTTAACTCCGAATGGCAGTCGATGCACGGTGTATAGACCTTTGCAGGTATTCAAGGTCAGCAGCTTGGACGCCTCGTCATTTACGACCACCTGCGTGTATGCGCGGTCTAAGTCCAGCGTACAGAAAATTTTACCACCTGCAACTGTAGCAAAAACTTCATTCGCCGTCGGCATCGGATATGTGTCGGATTCGGTCGCCTCGTTGACCGTGCTGCGGTAGTCTCCACAGAGTCTTATTTCCCCCGACTTCTTCACGATCGGGACGACAGGTGTAGCCCACTCCGAGTAGGCGGTCGGTCGTAGGACGCCTTCTCGCTGTAGTCTGTCGATCTCTTCTTCCACCCTTTCCTTTATAGCGTACGGAACGGGTCTGGCCTTCAGAAATTTGGGCGTCGCGCCTGCCTTCAGATGTATCGCCACCGGCTGTCCACGGTAGGTACCGAGTCCGTCCCGAAATACCTCTGAATGTTTGGTCATCAGTCGATCCATTTCGTCCTTATCTCCACTCGAAACAAAGTTAATATTCATCGATATGTTGAGCGGTGTGAACCAATCGCGGCCTAAGAGGTTAGGCCCGTTTCCTTTAGCGATGATCAACGAGAGATGCTTCTCGGTCGCGTTGTACCGCACCGGCAGCGCGACTCGTCCCAGCAAGCGGACGGGAGTCTCCGTCCAGGTGCGCAGCGACAGGTCGGCGCGGCGCAGGGCGGCGGGCGGCGGCGGCTGTAGCGCGCGCCACGTGCCCTCGTTGATAATGGAGAAGCTGGCGCCCGTGTCCACCTGCATGCGGACCTGCTCCCCCGCGAGACACACCACCACCTCGTACGGCGGGACGCGGTCGGGCCGCGTGGCGGTCTGCACGCAGTACATTCCGTTTAAAGTGTTCTCCGACTCTGTAGTAAAATTGAGGTCTCGGTTACCAGGATTATTTTTCTTGCTCAAGCATATCTTTTCCAAGTGTCCTTTCTTCTTACAATACCGACACACAGCGTTCACAAAACGACACTCGCCCGCGTGGCGGTCGCCACAGCGATAACATAAACGAGTGATGTTCTTGGAGTGCACGGCATTGATGTCCATCGGTTCGACGGCGGCGGTGGACAGCGTCGCGGGTAGCAGGGCGTACGGTTGCGCTCCGCCCGAAGCCAGGCCGGCCGCGTGCTGCATCATGCGGACGTCACGTCCCGCGCTCTCGGCTGACAACATAGCGTCCACTACGTCCTGATACGTTATACAGTCACGTTTCAATAGTTCATATTGTAGTTTATCGTCCCTCAATCCGCAGACCAATCTGTCACGTAACATGCGCTCTAAATCTGCAAAGTTGCAGCCGGAACTTAGTTTTCGAAGATGCGCGATGTAGTCCGCCGCGGATTCGTCTCGGTTTTGATCGCGTTTATAGAACTGAAACGACACTGATATTTCGTTTGGTTTCGGACTGAAATGTTTCGTAAGAATAGTCACTATTTCTTCGAACGTCACATCACTAGCTTTCCGTGGCGTTATTAACGCCAAACAAGTCTCGAACACTGGCGCACCGCACACTGTGAAGAAATTAGCGCGTTTCGCGGAATCTAACACGATTCCATTGGCCTCGAAGCAAAACTTTAATTGTTCGAGATAAATGTCCCAACTGTCCGTTTGTGGGTTGAACCCATCAAATTTCACTGCTTTACTGTCCATTTTAACACCAATTTTCACCAAACGTCGCCACTATTAAGTCCTTAATTGAATAAAACACATTTAGAATGTAAATCGTGTAATGAGCTAGGTAGCCATTGTAAAGAAGTGAGGCTGTCACACAAAACATTCTCCTACCCACATTAGCCAACATTATATAAATACAAAGTGGAAAAGTACCCTACATAACTATTAATAATAAATCAAACAATACTGACATATGACACTATCTTTTCTCTTTAAGGAGATAGTTTGGGCATAGCTTTTGCCAAATTTCATTCAAATCATAGTGATTTTCTAGTTATCATTCAAAGGAACTAAACAATAAATTAAATTAATGCTATTTTAATTCATTTGTATAAATTGTAACCGAATTATTTGATATTGTATGTATTATTAAGGCAGAAAAAATATTTGTAGTTTGGAATGTAATATATATAAGGTATAACGTATAACGTATATGTAATATATATATATAATATATAGTGTAAACGATCTCATACAAAATGTATGATGAGTTACAAGATATTATATCTCAAGATGTAAGATATATTATATTGTATCCCAAAGTCAAATGCCGGCTTTGTAAGCGAAATATGCTTGTGTCTGGTCTGGGGTGGGTTCACGTCAATAGAGAATGGGTGGAGATTGAAGTCACGACCTCTCGATCGCCAGGTCGACGCCTTAGCCATTGGACTATTGCCACTTTTTTAAACTTGACTCATAAACTAAATAAGGCGAGTGTGATCAGAAGCTACTTATTTGATTCTGAATTTAGAAGACTAAATACAGCCAAGTATAGTAAGCGCTTGTTTTTGTTGATTGTTTTTGTTTTGTAAGTAGTAAGGCTAAAGTTTGACCACAATTGCACCTGTGGCACAGTTTATTTAATAGTTACACTGCGAGTATGTGACGCTGTGGCCGAGGATGGATACTAGCGATGGGTTTCTTGTGGTATTTTAATGTTCAATATATATATATATATTTTATATGTATACTCACGGGAAACTGCACAGGTTTACCTATGAGTTCTGAATAGAAAATTGCTAGCTGAACTTCGAAAAACTCCAGCTTTCTGTCCATTCGTAGGCATACTTGACAGATAGACACATCGCTAGACATTTTTTCACTTCTTTTTACACAGGAATCCCGAAATACACATACAATCAAAGATTATAGTAAAATCACAAACAAAATCAACACGTCGAATATAGGACGACCCCAAAGAGAATATCCAATATTCATCCAGTAATTCCAGTATATAAAAATTATAAAAGTACTCTGTGAATATAATACTACGACCATAGAGTAACTTTTTACTACGACCACACACAGGAACAGACAGATAGCGATGCCCCGATACGATCCGATATTTTCGAAGATCGGATCGAAGGCATACGATCCAATCGATTTTCGGATCGGATCGAAACCATGCGATCCGATCGCGGATCGATTCAACTCTATCAAATATCGGATTGCGATCCAAACTTTGTGGTTTGTGTACACACACAATGTAATGTATTTTAATTTGCACACAAATTATATCATCAATAACTACGAATATTATTACTTAATTCATTGTTTCGTTATGTGGTTTTTATACTTCAAATATCAATAGATATACAATTGTACTCGTATGTTGAGTTAAATTATTGAAAGTTAATTTTAATAAGATTAAATTAGACATTAGTCTTTTCACGTTAATGTAATTTATGTTGCCTAAATGCCTAATGCCTTGTTGAACCAACCGACCCTTTTTGGTTTGAAATAAATGTTGTATTTTCATGCGATTTTTTTGGATTGATCTTTTGAAAATCGGATCAAATGTATGCGATCCGATCCGCAGATCGGATCGAAACGTTGCGATCCATTACGATCCATGATATCGGATCGAACTTACAAAAATCGCATCCCTACAGACAGAGACAGATCACATCACATCTCACTCACACACTTTAGACTGTCTCACATCACATGGCTGCGTTCACTTCTAGGGAAAGGGAAAGAAAAGGAAAGTTTGATTTGGTTGTTTTGCAACTTGCTCGAAGGTCCGGAACGCCCAAGGCTCCGTTCACGACCAAGGAGGTGTTTTGTTTGGTTTGCAACTCGCTCGAAGGTCCGGAGGAACGACCACGGGTGTTTTTCATATGAGTCAGAGATTCGGAGTTTTTTACTTAAATTGTGACTTTGACAATTTGCGCAGATTGTATGAGCGCTCATATTACTCAGAGGCTTATCTTAATTGGCAAAACTATGTATGTATTAGTATAGGGGACACCCTTTAATTTTCAACTTTTTTGAATTTTTCCTTTATTGATGCCGTAAGACCTGAGAAAATCGGTGGTGACATAAGGACAGACAGAAAGATGGACAGACAGACGGACAAAAAAGTGATCTTATAAGGGTTCCTTTTCTACCGTTTGAGGTACGGAACCCTAAAAAGAAAAATAATAATTTAAAATATTTCGCAGCTGAAATCGAACTGGGATGATCAAGACAAACCCCCTTGACCCTCCCACATTAACAGTTTACTCAAATTCAGGTGACTTAATATAAGATCCAACCCTTGTAACCGGTTGAAACAACGGAGGTCGTAAACGACACAGGGGGCCAACTCCGAACCGGTCATTCGGTCGGTCAGCCGAAATTAGCGGGCATTTTCTACTACGAATCACGTTCGTTTCGGTCGGTCGGTTGCGATTTATCATTCGGTCCGACCGAACGTAAATTTGACATTTGTTGTATCGTAAACCCTACTCTTAACGAAAAAAGCCCGAACGAAAATTTGAGTTTGACAAGAGCTTCATCGTTGATTTATGTCAAAAATTACGATAGCAAAATAGCTACGGTGGACTTATGTTCAACTCCTTTTTTTTTTAAATGACGTTTAGGTATTATCTGTGGTATTATTAGTTGTAATGGAAATTTAACGTCCTTTCCACACTCGCGCGCGATTCACGACGTGAAATTGCGGCGCGGATCACATTGATTCGTGCGCGATTTGTTTTGTTATTAAAATAATACGTCTTTTTTAGCGAGAAAACCAACCCCTTTTATAGGTTTGAATAATAAAAGTATGCCTATGCCTACGGCACATAATGTATTGCCTGATACATTTACTAGCCAGCTTCTATACACTCAGCCGTGCAAATCGATGCAGCCAGTCAGCAGATCCATGTAAGAGAATAAATAAGTAAATCAATTATTGCACTAAACCACTTCTCTCTACGGCTAAACTTATTTTTAATGTTTGTTTGGCATAACACTGGCTAAATATACCTTTTGTGTGTAGCCATACACTTAAAAAATGTATTGCGCCATGAATAGACAGCTTTACGTGTTTTATTGAATTACTGAGAAATTTTGAATAAACATAATTTAAAATATTCTATAGAAATAAAAAATATTCTCATCTTCCGCCTGATTACATTTTAGCACTTAAAAATGTTTAATCCATAAAATGAAAATGTTTAATCATCATAAATCCCATTACCTAAGTATATTTTACTGGCAATGTCGGAAATCACAGAATAATTAGTAACACCTAAGGTCCATGAACGCAAGGAAATATTCACAAAACTTGTTGGTGTGAGTGATTTTTTTTGTTTGTGGTTAGATTTTTGTCTCTGTGTGCACTGAGTGCGGCTTTGTTTACCTTATAGCCAGATCGTACAATTTAGGATGAGCTCTGTTACAGTATATCTTTTTAAGCATAAGAGGTCTTCCGGTTGGTCTTACTCATAATTTCTTAGTGTGCTATAGGTACAAGGCCTTGTTATCTTACACAGTGACACAGAATAATGAATAGTACAAGTAACAGTGGTCGATAGACCAGTCAAAATGAGCTTTGCTAGCCTGATTTGCATGTTCGATAAGGGATCTAGGCAAATTGGTGATTATTTTAACAGCTGTTCAACATATGAATTACTCTAAATTATTATTAAGTCACAGAATAAATAATAGTATGTGAGTACATATTTCTAGCACACTGTTTTGGTTTTTTCCAATCAATCAGTTCTAGTTTCAGCGACGACGACCAAAGGTAGGTTAAAGTTTGGCAGGAAGTCGCTGTCTAGTTTACAAGCTTTTATCACGGTAATATTACCGTGCTTTTATTTAACGTGCAAGTTGCAATGTATGTATGTTGTGTATGTAACTATGTATGTTCGAGTGGAATCTTGGAAGCTAAATTAGACCCACTTCCCGATGTCCGATTTGACTCGTATTTGGTGAACTTACGTATCTTCGGTGACAATACAATGATATGGTACCATAGAGCTGGTCTTATGATGGAGACGGAAGATAGCCATAGGAACTTCTGAACTAAGCAAGATAAACCCATAGAATGTGGGCTCGATTGATTCGTCTAGAAGAGAACTTTACTCCTAGATGATATCTAGGGTCTGATGATGGAGCTGGAAGGTGGGCACGAAATCTCTGTGATAAAACAATATAACCCCACCGAGCTGGGGCTCGATTGATTAGACTAGCGTAACACTTTACACCTAGATGATATCCAGGGTCTGATGATGAAGCTGGAAGGTGGCCACGGCATCTCTGTGATAAAACAATATATAACCCTACCGAGTTTGGCCTCGATTCTTTAGACTTGCGGAGCAGTTTGCACCTAGGTAATATGGATATCACCTAGGTGAAAACCTTCCATTCCAGCTTCATCATCAGACCCTGGAGGTGGCCACGGCATCTCCGTAATGAAACAATATAACCGTTTATTATTATATTATAACGAGTTTGGGCTCGATTGATTCGTCTTGAGGAGCACTTTACACCTAGATGATATTCAGGGTCCGATGATGAAGCTGGAAGGTGGCTATGGCATTTCTGTGATAAACCCCACCGAGTTTGGGCTCGATTGATTTGCCTTGAAGAGCACTTTACCCATAATTACATCATAATATCTGTAGGATATTTTAAAACATTACGCCTACTCTAAAATAGGTAGGTACTTAAGTACCTAGTTCCTTAAACCTAGTAACTAAAAAGTTAAAAATAAATTAAGAGTAAAAAATATTTTTTAAGAACTGTGATCCTCACCCATTGCACTATTGACGTGAACACACTCCAGACAAGCATATTTAGCATAGTTGGAAGAGATGATAGAAAACAATAATAATAATGTGCAACCCACATTTACCAGTAACACAGAATAATGAATAGTACAAGTAGGTATCAGAAAATTAAAAAAAAAAAATTAAATAAAAATCGTATTGACCTTTACTGCCAAGGCATAGAAAAGATAATAATACAACGTAGCCAAGGGCCTGCTAAGTACATAAGTAGTAACGTGACCAGACGTCACATTTTGAACGGGAAGTTCCAGCCTGGCCTGGTAGGTACGCAGACAGGCGATACGATTGGATTATTTGATACTCATTTGTTTATTAATATAGCCACGCCTATTTCTCGCTATTCTTTTATTTGCTAGCAGCAGATAGGCGACATGATGATATTTGTAATAATTTGTTCTTTAGCCACACGAGTTTCTCGATTTTTAGGGTTCCGTACCCAAAGGGTAAAACGGGACTCTATTACTAAGACTCCGCTGTCCGTCTGTCTGTCTGTCTGTCCGTCTGTCACCAGGCTGTATCTCATAAACCGTGATAGTTGACAGTTGAAATTTTCACAGATGATGTATTTCTATTGCCGCTATAATAACAAATACTAAAACAGAATAAAGTTAAAAATAATAGAGGGTCCCCATACAAGAAACGTGATTTTTGCTATCTATGAACGCCTTTTTAGGTAAACGTCGCATAGATGGCGTTATATTGAAATGTCGATCCCTAATACCTTTGTTTGACGTTAGATGGCGTTTTAAGAAATAAAATATTTATTAATTATTATTTTTAAAATTAAAAAGGGATTTTAACGCGCTAAGAGTGTTCTATGTTATACTTTCAAATAAATATGTATACATATTTCAGAAAAAAACACTTTGGATATTTTAGTGGCACATACAAATTAGAACACACCGCTAAATAAAAAGAAAACCTAGTTATAATCACAGTCATACAAGGTTTGACCACTGATAGGTCAACGCACTTTAGTCAGCTATTCATTATTCTGTGCTTTAGTGCCAATCTAAATGGCACATATATATATAGAGCAAAATTTGTTTCTACAAAAAATCAAGGTCTGATGTAACTAGCTACATTATCATAATATATAATATCATTTTCTTTTAAATGAACCATTTGTGAAAAGGAATATAAGCCTTTTAATCTCGTCTTTGACATTTTTGAAGGGTAATAATTCTATTTACAAGTGATTGGTCAAAAAAATAAAATGATATAGGGGCGTAGCTACAGCAGACCTCGTGTTTTGTAGAAATAAATGTTGCTCTAGAATCATTTTCCAGAGAGGAAACGGGGTATACGTTTGTATGGAAAATTGCACCCCGCGTTCGCTCTTAATTTTAGGTACCGAGTTTTGAGTGAAACTAACCAAATACATTTTTCCATAGACATGGTTATCACCTTGTTAACAACAAAAAACTAGGTTAGTGTACAAACTTAACTTTGTAGTTAGATCCATAGAAAATGTAAAGTATTACACCAACTATAAATAATAAGTTTGTGATAGTATACTTTTTTAGGGTTCCGTAGTCCTGACAAGGAACCCTCATAGTTTCGTCATGTCCGTCTGTCTGTCCGAGGTTTTGCTAAGACACCGTTAATACTAGCAAGCTGTAATTTTGTAGGGGTATGTATATAATGGGTATACGCCGACAAAGTAGTGAAATAAAATTTTGATAAATAATTTTTTTTAGGGTAGCTCCCCTACATGAGAAGTGGGTAAGAATTTTTTTGCGTCGTCTACCCCATCTTGTGGGGTATCATTGAATAGGTCTTTTAAAATGACTTAGGGATTGCTAATACTATTTAAAGATTTAATGCTCCATTTAACAAATAATAAACTTTCAAGTACACATTTTTGTTCAGTAGGGCATCCCCCCCCCCCACTACCCCTACCCACCTCTAAAAGGTAAACTGCTGGCTTGAAAAATCTGAAAATAAAACTGGCCAAGTGCGAGTCAGACTTTTATCTCGCACACGGATGGTTCCGAACCACAGTATAATAACATATAAGTATAGTATTATATTATATTACCGTGTCAATGCCAAACATAACTTAACCAAAATTGTCAATTTTGGGTCAACCGGAACAGACAGACGAATCTATAAGGGTTCCGTTTTTTGCCATTCGGCTACGGAACCCTAATGAGTGTAACTTAACATTTTGCCAAAACCAAAACCAAAAACATCTATTTATCATTGATGTTTATTACAATTCTACATATTACTAGAACACATTTGATATATTTAATGTCGTATTTTCGTGATCTCGATATTGTTTATCCGTTTTTAGGGTTCCGTAGCCGAATGGAAAAACACGGTACCCTTATAGATTCGCCATGTCTGTCTGTTCCGGTTGACCCAAAATTTTCAATTTTGGTTAAGAGCAAGATCTTACAGCAGAAGTAAAGGGAAAATTCCAAAAAATACAATAAGTTGAAAATTAAGGTAAATTTTGGTGCTTAAGTGTTTTGGAATAAAATCTAAATTTTCCCATATCTTTATATCGTGTTGACTTAGGACCTTGATTTTTATACACCTAATAGCGACTAATAGGGATAGACCTCAGTATCTTGTATTAATTTCAACTTGCTAGGTCCACTCGCTCCTGAGATAATCGGTGATGACGCACGGACAGACGGACAAGAGAGATCTTATAAGGGTTCCTTTTGTTTACCTTTTGAGGCACGGAACGTTAAAAAAAACTGGGATCCAGAGATTTGCTTGCCAAAACGCAGACATCGTCGCTTACCATCAATTGAGTGTTGAATTTGTCCTATTAGGTATAGGTACTTAATACTTATATCATAAAAAAGTTCTATGCCAGCTAGAGCTAGATTCTGTTATAATAAAGCCAGCCCATAGGCTTATATATATATATACTTACGGTTATGTTATGCCCTAAGACGAAATAAGGAGACTTCTTATTTCGTCTGAGGTTATGCCTATCGGAATGACGTTTAAATTATTGTTACTATAATGTCATGGGGTGAATATACTGCAATACAGGGTTCTATCACAGATTCAATGTACAATTGTGCTAACTAAATCTATCGTAATTCATGTTTTTGAAATAAATAAATTTTGATTTGATTGTACCTATATAACCTAGCTGATCATTCTGGACTTGCAGAATACCTATGCTTACTTTAGAAAACTAGGTAATTTTTTGTCGATCGCGTTTTTTTGATTGGGGGAAAGGAAAATTTGCTGTAGCGTTAATCGTTATATATGGAATGGACGGATATCATTAGGGTTCCGTACCTCAAAAGGTAAAAAAGGAACCCTTATAAGATCACTTTCTTGTCCGTCTGTCACCACAAACTTTCTCAGGAACGGGTGGACCTAACAAGTTGAATTTATACCAGATACTGAGGTCAAGAGCAAGTCGGACTCGCACTCGTAGGGTTCCGTAACACAGTAGAGTATTCTATAACTATGATTTTTCGCAACTACAAAAATAACTTTGTTTTTCATAGTGTTTGTATAAAAAACAAAGTGTCGCTATATCTCAACAACTGCTGACTGTATCTCGTTCAAACCAATTTTCGTTGAAAGTTTTTAATAAGATCTATAGAATATATATTTTCTAGATTTTTCACTCCCTTACTTTAGAAGTTAGAGAAAGGGAGGCGGGGGAGGCACACATTTTACCACTTTAGACGCGTCTATCTTTTGAGAAAAAATGATTTTAGGAACCTCAATGTCATTTTTAAAGACCTATCCATAGACACGTATAGGTTTGATGAAAAAATTTTTTTTTTGTTCCATTTCCATATATGGGATGCCCCTCCCTTAAACTTTTATATTTTTGTATAAAAATCGGAAAGCGGTTTTTAGAATACATCTAACTACCAAGTTTCAATTCTGTAGTCCTAATAGTTTCGGAATAAAATGGCTGTGACATACGGACGGACAGACAGACATGGCGAATATATAAGGGTTCCGTTTTTTTTCCATTCGGCTACGGAACCCTAAAAATCAAGGTCCTGAGTCAACACGATAAAAAGATATGGGCAAATTTAGATTTTCGCGAAAACTTGTGTCAAAATTTTCAACTTTATTTATCTTTCGGAATTTTTCCTTTACTTGTGCTGTAAGACCTTGTTTATAACCAAAATTGACAATTCTAAGTCAACCAAGTCCTCACATAACCATGTACCTACTTACATAACTAGTTAGGTATGTGTACGTGGGTGGAGTCAGTGATATAAATAAAACTATTTATTTAATATTTGATAATAGTACTTTTTAATTAACACCTTTTCAACAAAAAATTTAACATATCCATAATTTTAATAAAAACACTTCTTTAAGGACCCGACTTCAAATGCTGCCACCATAGGTATCTGAAGATCCGCCAATACAAGGATAAGGATAGCCTACGTTCTTAAACAATAAAACTGTCCAACTTCAAATAATAAAGTTTTAAAATGTCAATGTAATAAGATCGTTTAAAATTCTTCCGACTTCAAATGCCGCGCTTTTAATTTTCAGTACCAAGTTTGAGGTGTTCCATATCTCTGGAGATACTTACCAGATCTCGATGAACCCTACTATGGTACCACCCTCGCGATATCCTCTTTCCAACAAAAAAAAAATCAAAATCCAATCTTAAACGACGAAGTTATCCGCGAACACCCACAAATATATATATAATAATACCTACAGTCGAATTGAGAACCTCCTCCTTTTTTAACCGACTTCAAAAAAAGGAGGAGGTTTCTCAATTCGACCGTATATTTTTTTTTTTTTTCAAGCTTTTATTTAACTTGCAATGTATGTATGTCACTATGTATGTTCGGGCTATTCATTATTCTGTGGTTCGGGTGGAATCTTGGAAGCTAAATTAGACCCACTTCCTGGTGTCCGATTGGACTCAAATTTGGTATACAGTTTATGTATCTTCGGTGAAAATACAATGATATGGTACCATGGAGCTGGTTTGATGATGGAGACGGAAGGTGGCCACGGCATCTCCTTGATTAAACATAACATAATCACACCGAGTTTGGGCTTGATTGATTTGTCTTGACGAGAACTTTACGCCTAGATGATATCCAGGGTCTGATGATTAAGCTGGAAGGTGGCCATGACATCTCTGTAATAAATCAACATAACCCTACCGAGTTTGAGCTCGATTGATTCATCTTTGCATGGTGGTAGGACACTATCTAGTGTCCGCCTGGCCAGCTACCACCCTCAAGTTAGAAAATCTGTCACCAAACATCTAATGTGTTCCGGCAGCTATCCTTGAGAGCCAGTTCCCATTCTAGGCCTAGCGTGCTTACAATCTTCGACCGCATCATCACTTACCAACAGGTGAGATAGTGTTCAAACGCTAGCCTATAACGTATAAAAAAAATAATCTTGAAGATAACTTTTCACCTAGATGATATCCAGGGTCTGATGATGAAGCTGGAAGGTGGCCACGGCGTCTCTGTGATAAATCAACGTAACTCTACCGAGTTTGGGCTCGATTGATTTGTCTTGACGAGAACATTACGCCTAGTGATATCTAGGGTCTGATGATGAAGCTGGAAGGCAGCCACGGAATATCTGTGATAAAAGACAAAACACTACCGAGTTTGGGCTCGATTGGTGGGACACTATCTAGTGTCCGCCTGGCCAGCTACCACCCTCAAGTTAGAAAATCTGTCACCAAACATCTAATGTCTTCCGGTAGCTATCCTTTTTTTTTTTTTTTATACCGAACTGGGTAGCACTTGATCACTATCTCACCTGATGTTAAGTGATGATGCGATCGATGATGTAGCGTGCTTACCCAGAAGATACCTATTCACTCGCGATTTGAAGACCCCCATATTGTACTTAATCGGAAACACGGACTCAGGCAGGGTATTCCATTCCTTAGCGGTTCGTATGATGAACGAAGAAGCAAATCGCTTCGTTCGGGTAGATGGTATAGATATATATCCTTGAGAGCTGAGAGAGAGTTCCCATTCTAGGCCTAGCGTGCTTACCATCTTCGACCGCATCATCACTTACCAAAAGGTTTCCACAATTTTAGAACATTATAGCATATATAATTAACTAGCTGTTACCCGCGGCTTCGCTCGCGTTATTTGAGTCTTTATGACCTTTGAGGTCTAGATCGATGATCTCTTAGGCCAAGTCACCATGGCATAGACGACCCCAAAGTCGCACTAGATATCCTCTATTGTTAAAGTAAGTTATGATTTTGGTTTGGTTAGGTCTTATATTTACAAAATTCAATTAAAAATATCTGGACCCCCTCGACAGCCAGAAAAAAAGTATTCTATATCCTATTCTGCCCTATGACATTCATACAAAATTTCAGGCAAATCGGTCATGCCGTTAATTCGAGAAGAAGTCTCATATTTACAAAATTCAATTAAAAATATCTGAACCCCCTGACTCGATAGCCAAACAAAAAGTATCCTATATCCTATTCTGCCCTATGTACTATCTTTATAAAAAAAATCAGCCAAATCGGTCAAGCCCTTTGACCGTGAAGAAGTCCCAAACAAACAAACAAACAAACTGACTTTCGCATTTATAATATTGGTGTTGATGGTGTTGATAAAGATACTAGGGCCATAGTATATATAAAACAGAGTTGTGAGCCGCGTGCTTATCCTTACTATAATTTTATAAATGCGAAAGTAGAGTTACTTTGAGTCTGTCTCACTTTCACGCCAAAACCACTAAAAGCTTGAAACTTATTTTTTAGGCTGTTGATTCTATATAAATAAATATGACATTCAGTGTGTCAGGGGAAATGGGGAGTGGTGGAGGAGGGGAGCGGAGGGGATGTGAAAGGTAGGTGAAGGGGGAGGGGAGGGGGAAGTGATGGGAAGGGGTGGGGAGGGAGGAAAGGGGAATTAGCGTGGCGTGGTGCGGTGCGGTGTAGTGGGATACGTATGTGTCTTATTAGTGAATGCTACCCAATTCCCATTCCACGCGCACTAAGTCGTGGGCACAGCTAGTTTCTTATAACGCCATGTAACGTCTAACGCTATCTAAGTGAAAGTTTACACAAAGGTGTTTGGGATCGGAATTTCAATATAACGCCATCTATGGACGTTTACCTAAGCGTTCATAAATGGCGTAACATTGAAATGCCGAAAAATATACGTTTCTCGAATGGAATACGATACGAGAAACGTGTATTTTTCGGCATTCCTATGATTTTAAACTGTATTGTGTTTTTAGTATTTGTTGTTATAGCGGCAAAAGAAATACATCATCTGTGAAAATTTCAACTGTCTAACTATCACGGTTCATGAGATACAGCCTGGTGACAGATGGACGGACGGACAGACAGACAGCGGAGTCTTAGTAATAGGGTCCCGTTTTACCCTTTGGGTACGGAACCCTAAAAACTGACTTCAAAATGCCGCGCTTTGAGGTTTTTATAGATCTCTGGAAAATACTCATTATATTAGATCTCAATGAAATTACAATGCGACCAAACGGAAAGTTTACTCACTCAAACAAAAATGAACTGGCCAAGTGCGAGTCGGACTCGATCACGTAGAGTTCCGATTGAACAAAATTAGCCTGAAAAATAAGATTTTTGTACGGGTACCTCTTTAATTTTTAACTTTATTTTGTTTTCAACCGACTTCTAAACAGGAGGAGGTTCTCAATTCGTCTGTATGTTTTTTTTTGTATGCATCTTATGAAACTGTTCATTCGATTGCGCATATACGCCACATTAAGATTTTATAACCGAAAATTTAAAGATGTAAGAAGGAGTAACAAAAATACATTAAACGATAAAAATTTGTAATATCACTGGTTATATATAGTTTGTGTCCTATCTATTCACACCAGTCACCACCATCTTTATGGTAAACTAAAAGCCCGCCGCGGCGTCGCCCGCGTTACAAACTTCTTTCACTTACTTAATAAAACTTTTATTTAGTAGAAACTAGTATTACTCATTATTCTGTGGTAATCCATACTTCGTGAAAATTTCAATCTACCTATTACGGCTAAGGAGATACCTGATACAGCCCTGTAATGTTCGGAGGACGGACGGATGGACAGCGAAGTCTCAGTAATAGGGTTCCTTTGGTACTCTTTGGGTACGGTACCCTAAAAAGAATATTCCAAAACGTGTTTTTAGTGACATGAGAATTTTTACTGTGTTCAACTTTACAACACTATTACAGAAGTATTTTTAGTTTAACTAATTTTTAGAGTTCCGTAGCCGAATGGCAACAATTGAACCCTTATAGATTCGTCATGTCTGTCTGTCTGTCCGTATGTCACAGCCACTTTATTCTGAAACTATTAAGACCACCCATTTTGAATTCGTAAAGATCTGATGATGAGTTTCGGAGACTGACAACGGAACTTCTACGATAAATGCCATCTAATTGTGTCACCTCATAATTCCGTCGTTTATTAACCTTCTTGATAAATTATGTTTTCTATGAGTGAGTATACATCCCATGTGGTCCCATTGTAAATTCATGGAGATCTGATGAGTATCTTCAGAGATATGAAGACAAGCCTCCGTAACAGCTGTCTAGCGGATTAAGAACAATCTGCAATCTCACTATGTTGCTGATTTCTTGATTCTTTTCGGTGTCCCCATACATACATAGTTTACTCCAATTAAGATAGGCTTCTAAGTTATATGAGCGTTCCTACAATTTAGAGGTCTAGCTTAATTGGTACCCGCCAACGTTGGTACGGAAGCCTCTGTGGATGAGTGCAACTCGACTTGGCCGGTTTTTATTCAGCCACTAAGTATGAAAAAAAAATTCGCGACGCCCTACCTGCACTGTTTATATCTGTACTAGCTGTGCCCGCGACTTCGTCCGCGTGGAATAGTGTCTTTGGGTAGCATTTTAAATTATTTAGGCTAATTATTTCACAAATAAGACACATGCGTATCCCACCTACACCGCACCGTACCACACCGCGCTAATCCCCCTCCCCTCTTTCTTCCCCCCACTTCCCTCTCCCCCACCCCGACTCCCATCCCCTCTCCCCTACCCCTCACTTCCACCTCCCCTCCCTCTCCCTCCCCCTTCCCCTCACAAACTTTGAATGTCATATCTAAAACTATAAGCATCTTTGTCCTGACATACTGACTGACTGACTGACAGACAACGCACAGCCTAAACCGCTGGTCGTAGAGACTTGGAATTTGAAGGGTATATTTGTCTTAGTACGTAGGGGTGTACTAAGAAAGGATTTTCCAATATATAGATAGTCTTTTCTATCCGAAACTTCATACGAGTGCTTCAGTAAAAAAATAAGTAAATACGTGTTTCAGGTTTTTTTGAAAATCCACCCCTAAGAGGGTGAAATGGGGTAACAAAGTGTGAAAATCTATATTGTTTCGGATTGCGCCGAATTTTGGCATGCAGATAGTTATTACATCGTTAGTTACCTCTGAAAAAGGATTTTTCGAAATTCACCCTTGAAGGGGATGAAACGGGGGTTCAAAGTTTGTATGGAGAGACAAGATTAGATAGTATTTTCTATTCGAAACTTCATACAAGTGCTTGAGTAAAAAAATAAGTAAATACGTGTTTCAGGGTTTTTTTTAATTACACCCCTAAGAGGGTGAAATGAGGTAACAAAGTGTGAAAATCCATATTGTTTCGGATTGAGCTGAAATTTGCAGATAGTTATTACGACGTTAGTTCCCTCTGAGAAAGGATTTTCCAAAAATTCCCCCTGAAGGGGATGAAACGGGGGTTCAAAGTTTGTATGGAGAAACAAGATAAGATAGTCTTTTCTATTCGAAACTTCGCACAAGAACTTCAGTAAATAAATAAGTAAATACGTGTTTTAGGCTTTTTCGAAATGCCACCCCTAAAAGGGTGATGTGGGGTAACATGACTGAAATTAATATTGTTTCGGATTGCGCTGAAATTTGGCATGCAGATAGTTATTTTGACGTAGGTATCCGCTAAGAAAGGATTTTTCAAAGTTCACTCATTAAGGAGATGAAGCGGGGATTCAAAGTTTGGATAGTCATTTTATTCGACTTTTAACCCAAGTACTTCTTTAAATATATAAGTAAATACGATTTTCGGGCTTTTTCAAAATGCCACTCTAAGAGGGTAAAGTGGGCAACAAAGTCTGAGAATCAATATTGTTTCGGATTGCGCTGAAATTTAGAATGCAGATAGTTGTTACGAGGGTCGTTCAATAAATACTTAGCCTACAAAAGAAAAACGAAAATTTTTGAAAAGTGTCGATTTATTTTTCTACATAATCTCCTTTTAACTCAATACACTTGGCCCAGCGATGCTCCAACTTTTTTAACCCGTCTAAAAAATACGTTTTCCTGAAGTCTGCAAAATAGGCCTCCGTGGCGGTGATGACCTCCTCATTCGACCCAAATCTTTTTCCAGCGAGTGACTTTTTCAGGTTTGGAAACAAAAAGAAGTCACAGGGGGCCAAGTCTGGAGAGTAAGGTGGATGGGGCAGCAATTCGAATAATTTGGCCATGGCGACGGCAGAGTTGTGAGCCGGCGCGTTGTCGTGGTTGTTGTCCAGTGTGAGCAAACGCGGCACCCATCGCGCTGACAGCTTTCTCATGCCCAGTTCTTCGTGGAGAATATGATGCACCGTTCCTTCTGCAATGCCCACAGTGTCAGCTATCTCGCGAACCTTCAATCGTCGGTCTGCCAACACGAGATCGTGGATTTTTTTTATGTTTTCCTCCGTAGTAGCCGTTTTCGAGGCACCTGGGCGTGGCTCATCAAAAACCGACTTGCGGCCACGAGCAAACTCGTTAAACCAATTCTTGACGGTTGCCATCGAAGGAGAAGAGTCACTGTACACAGCATCCAAGCGATTTTTAATTTCACTGCGCGTTTTCCCTTCCAAAAATAAAAATTGAATCACCGAACGATACTGCTCTTTTTCCATTTTTGTTAAACTGACTGACACGTTAGCTTTCAAATGCTATTAAAACAAAACTAATAGAGGTCATTGTTTAAAACTTTGACAATAGGCTTCAAAAACATTGCACTGTACTATGGTAAATTTTTTTTGTAATCGCAGTGCCATTGGCCGATGAAGCTAAGTACTTGTTGAATGACCCTCGTATGACGTAGGTATCCGCTAACAAGGATTTTATAAAAATTCCCCCCAGATATAACTTATTAATTTATAATTTATTTGCACTTTAGCACATTAAAACAGAGTTTCGTAATTGCTTATATACTAAAACAAAGCTTATGCGCTTTGAATCTCAGACTAGGAAACCCTGTGTTGTGAGATTCACTCTTCCTGCAGTGATCATTATTTTTAAAATTATAGATTTACTTAAGTACTTCCGTAAATAAATAAATAAATACGTGTAGCAGGATTTTTGCAAGGGGTTGGTAAAAAAGTTTGAAAATCAATATGGTCTATATATACCGATTTGGCTTTTACTTCTTTGATTGTCTTTTATGATAGAAAGGTTTTAACAAAATAAAAGTTTTAAGTAAATAAAAGAAGTCTTTAACGTGGGTGAAGCCGCGGGGCACTTTTAGTATATTTATATCGAATTAACAGCCTAAACAATAAGTTTCAAGCTTCTAGCTTTAAATATGACGATACTTTCATACATCCCCCCTATCAACCCTTCACAACCCTCTTTACGCATTTAAAAGTAGCCTATGTCCTATCTCAGGCCCTAGACTATCAGTGTACTAAATTTCATTTAAATCCGTTCAGTAGAACATTCACATAAACCTTACATATTTCCATACAAACTTCCATCCCCTATTCCCTATTATTATTTTACACCCTTGACTTCGTCCGCAGGGAAAAGTGTCTTTGGGTAGCATTAACTAATAAAACACATACGTACCCCAGCTACACCGCACCCTTCCACAACCCCACCCCCTCCCCTCCCCTTCCCCAAACTTATCCTACCCTCCCTCTCCCCCTTACCGTCACTTCCACATCCCCTCCCCCTCCCCTCCCACACCACTCCCCTTCACTCCCCCTATCCTCACCTCCAGTCCCTTACCCTCTCCCTCCACTCCCCTACCCTCCCCGGCACTCCCCTTTCCCCCTCACAAACTTTGAATGTCATATTTATTTATATCGAATCAACAACCTAAAAAATAAGTTTCAAGCTTCTTGCTTTAAAAATGACGATACTTCTATACGTCTTTTCATCCCCCTTTTCAACCCTTTACAAACCCTCTTTTCGCATTAAAAGAAGACTGTGTCCTTTCTCAGGCTCTAGACTATCTGTGTAGCAAATTTCATATAAATCCGTTGAGTAGAACATTCACATAAACCTAACATATTCCCATATAAACTTTCATCCCCTATGCCTTATTGTTATTTTACACCCTTGAGGGTCAAACTTTTACAAACTTTGAATGTCATATTTATTTATATCGAATCGACAGTCTAATACATAAATTTCAAGCTTCTAGCTCCTAAAATGACGATACATCCATAAAACATTTCATCTCCCTTTCAACTCTTTATTTGCATTAAAAAGTAACCTATGTCCTTTCTCAGGCTCTAGACTATCTGTGTACCAAATTTTATTTAAATCGGTTCAGTGGTTTTGGCGTGAAAGTGAGACAGACAGACAGTTACTTTCGCATTTATAATATTAGTTAGGATTTTATTATATTACTAGCTTCTGTCCGCAGCTTCGCTTGCGTGGCCTACAGAAAACAGATTACATAGTTTTCTTCAGAAACAAATATTATATGCATTCTCATCATCATCATCAGCCGGTGTTAGTTCAATGCTGGACGTAGGCCTCTCCCAAGATGTGTTCTCATTCCCTCTCAATTATAACACCTACAAACACATATTACAAACATTTATTTTAAAACTTTGTTTTTCTGTTTTACTGAGGCTTGGTGACCTCTCGTGACCCTTTTATAGAGGCTTCACGACCCCCAGGGGACGCGACCCACACGTTGCCAAACACTGCGATTGATGGACGAAAAAATTTGAGGCGATGTAAACTATTATGTTTCTTGAAATGTTAACTTTAAAAATAAATTATCACCTTATATTATTGTTACACACAATCCAAAACTTTATCGTACTGACGGGACTCAAACCCGCACCCCTTGGGAAACATGCTCAATACCTGGGCATGTTTCCCGGAGGAGTGCGGAATTCACTTTAACATGAATACACCAGACAGAATAATCATATAATAGTTTGTGATTCATAACTATAAATGCATGATGTCACTTGCAAAATATCTATCTATGTTGTATGAAGATAAATTAATGGGATGTATCTACCTCTTTACCATTTTTGTCCAGCTTTGACCGAAAAAATTTCAAACATAACCAATTGTATTTAAGTAGAAGCTAGGTACTCAAAATTGACTTACCCTTATCCAAAGAAGGAACGCGATCACCCTGTTTTATATTAAAATGATAATGAAAATGAATAGATCACTACTATTGAAATAGTAGTTATATATTAGCTTAGCTATTAATACATTGAACTGGCTCAGCTGCCAGGATACAGATACAGATGTTGAGCAAGCTTGTATCACCCAATCTAGTAAATCTAAAACTGTCTAGTGTCCATCTGGGTAAACTTCAAAAAATGTTAGCTAAAAAAGATGTAATCGATGCCAAGGACAGTTGTTGTCTGTCCTTGGCATATACCCATACATAATCACATAGGTACCAACAGGTCAGATATGCGTTCTGGCAATGACACAACTTATTACAGATTATTTTAATACTATATATATATATATAATAATATAAAATAAAATAAATACAGGCAGGTGACGGGCAGCAGCGTCACCGGTGAGAGAAGCTACATCCTGCGATCGCCAACCCGCCTGCCCAGCGTGGCGATTAGGGCATGGCATGGCATTGGCAAAAAAGTGATCCATAGACATACCTATAGAAGAAGCAAAAACTTTAAATATATGAAAATTTACATCAATTTGATTAATATTTAAAAATTTGAATATATACCATACCCCTCCCAATGAGCCGCAGATCGGGCTCAGTGCATATCTTGGTAGGACAAGAAATAGTCTCAAGATTTCAATCACAGTTCATTGTTATCATAATCAGCCGGTATCTGTCTACTGCTGGACAAGGCCTTACCCAAGTCATACCACTGAGCCCGATGTTCGGTTCTTTGTTTTCCAGTCACTGCCCACCCCACAGTTTTGCGAATGCTGTTGCTCCACCTGGTCACAGGGCGTCCTACGCTACGTTTACCGTTTCGCGGTCTCCACTATAGAACCAGTCTACCCTCCCCAACGGTGATCGGTCCTACGGCAGATATGACCAGCCCACTGCCACTTCAGTTTGCTAATCCGCTGAGTTATGTCGATCACTTTAGTTCTCTGGCGAATTACTTCGTTCTGGATTCGATCCCGTAGGGATACAATACACCGAACAACGCTCTTTCCATAGGTAGCTGAGCGAGCTGTTAAGCCTATTATATAATATTATTTATTAAAAAGGTGAAAAATCAAAAATGGAATAATGGAGTGGACATGGACAAATCACAGATTACCTATAAATCACAGGACACAGACACAGAATACAGAGGGCATATAATATAAAGCTAGACTATTCATGAATTCTGTAATCTCGGCGGTAGAAAATCATAGATATTTAACACTGGTCACACTAACTAAATAAACTAGTAGTGTGGAGCCATTGTATACTATATAGTAATCTGTGGCTGGGTTTACTTGAGTACTACTGTGGTTAAATAAGTGCGGCCAAATAGCTATCTTGTGCTCATCATAAGTATCGAATTGTATGAAAAGTTTGGATTTTAAGTGATTTCAAATGAAGAGGAGGCTCTTAAATTGTCTGTTTTAGGGTTTCGTACCCAAAGAATCTCTATTACTGAGACTTCATTGTCCGTTCATCCGTCTATCTGTCCGCATTTCACAGGGATGTATCTCCTTAACCTTAATAGGTAGAGATACATGAAATTTTTATGAAGTATGTATTACTATGGGTGCTATAGGGGACTTAACTACATAGAGGTACAAAAAACAAAATAAAATTAAATATTATAGGGGGTCCCGAAACAAAAAACGTGTTTTTTGGCTTTTTTGCTTGAACCTAAGACCCATAATAGATAGAGACTTGAAATCTTCTCAAATTTGTATTACTATAGCCTCTGTAACAAAAAATAATAAAAACAGAATAAAGTTAAAAATTCCCCGTACAGGAAACATATTTCTTCATCTTACAAAACAGTAATAGATAAAGACTTGAAATTTGCTCATAGTGTGTATTTATTATACCTAATGGTTGCTATAAAATCAAATGATATAAACAAAATTAAATTATAGGGGATCCCCATACAAAAACTTATTTTTCTGGCAAATTTTGTTCATTCGGAATGCTAAGTGTGTGAGCCCGACTCGCAGTTGGCCAGTTTATTTATTTGCAATTCTCTGCTAATCATCATTGATTTTAATTGTATGTAGGTACATTTAATGATTACTTAGCCTACCTATCTAGGGACCCGGGTATGTCCTAAAACTGCGTCCGAAGCGGAGTATGAAAGTGATTGGAATGAGTGATTGAGTGAGTGAAAGAGTTGAAGAGTGAAAGAGCTAACCAACCGCTTAGCCAAGCCAAGTGGTTGCCGTGCCGACGGCTGCATGACTAGGGGCGAGCCTAGTTGTTAGCGTGCCAATTGCCCTGGGACCAGGCGACCCCAGAAAATGGCTAGCCTTACCCAAGTAAGCGGGGCTCTACTTGGGTGGACCTCGCTTTCCCTAGCTTCTCGTGGGAACGCAATGCAGAGCACAAACTTTTTCTCTAATTTAAATGGCGGCGACGTGGTTCGCCACCCGTCACGTCTCGTTTCCCATGGGGGCGAAAAGTAGGCTGCGGAAAGCCACTTTGCTACGTTGAATGTTAGAGGAGGAATGGATGATAAGATTGATGAAGTATGCGTAATGATGAGTGAAAGGCGGATTGATGATCTTTGTGTAAATGAGACTAAGCGGAAAGGTTGCGACACCACCACGCATGGACCCTACACAGCCTACTGGTCTGGAGTTCCAGATACCAGCAGAGGTTGTCAGGGAGTTGGTGTACTGCTTTCCGCTAGAATGAATGAATGTGTGACTGACTTTGAATGTGTGAGTCCAAGACTCCTCTGGATGAGGTTGAAGGTGGGTCTAACGCGTATCTTCATATTAGGAGTCTATGCTCCACAAGATGCACGTTGGAACGGTTCCACTGCAGCCCAAGCAGAGAGGCAGGAGTTTTGGAATTGCATGAAAGATGTTATGAGTAAATGCGAACAAAATGAAAGAGTAGTAATGTTAGGCGACTTTAATAGCTGGGTAGGTGTGAAGCGTGATGGATATGAAAGTGTGTTGGGAAGGTTCGGCGATGACAGGGTGAATGAAAACGGGGAAAGTTTGCTTGAAGTATGTCTTGGGTGGAATCTTGTGGTAACAAACACTTGGTTTGACCATCAGAAGATCCACATGTATACTAGGGAAGAAGGAAGCGTGAGAAGTATGATCGATTTTGTTATAGTGGATGAAAGACTGAGAAAGAAAGTACAGGACACTCGGGTGTACCGCGGTGTCGGCGTGGGCTCAGACCACTTTCTGGTGATGTGCCGAATAAGTGGTCTCTTTAAGCGATGGCGGCATCGTGTGCAGGAACCCGTTAGTGTACTGGAACGCATAAAAGTTGAGAATTTACAAGAAGAAAGTGTAAAAGATGAGTTTGTAAGTAAATTGATCGAGAAGTTTGAGTCATTAGATGAAGTGTGTGAGGTTGAAGATTTATGGAAGCTGTTTAAGGATGGGATCGTGGAAGTTGCTGTAGAAGTGTGTGGTGTAAGTAAGAGAAAAAAAGGGTGTAAATTGAAGAATGTGTGTAAAGATGTCCAAAAAGCTGTATTTGAGAAGAAAAAAGCATGGCAAGACTGGTTAGCTTCAAAAGCCAACCTAAGAATGCAAAAAGGAACGACTGAAGATGTAAGCAAGGCAAAGGAAGAGTATAAAAGGTTAAAGAATGTAGCAAAAGAAGTTGTGGATAGAAAGAAAGATAACGATAGAGATGAGTTTGATATGAGGTTATCTGACGACTTCCAGACCAACATTAAGTTTTTCTGGAAGTCCATAAGGTCAGCCAGAGGAAATCTTAATACCTCGCAACTGGACAAAGTCAGAAATCAGGATGGCAGTATTGTGAGAGGAGAGGAATGCGTTCTAAAGAGATGGAAGGAATATTTTGAAAGTTTATTTGAAAAGGAAGATATGCAAGTGCCCGTAACAACTGGTAACGCCAATGAAGATGGCGATGAAAGTAATATCAGCATGGAAGAGATAGTGACAGCGTTGAAAAGTATGAAATCGGGTAAGGCTGCAGGGTATGACAGGATTTCGGTCGAGATGCTGAGGGCTGGACAAGGTGTGGTAGCGAGTCAGCTGTATCGCCTTTTTAACCTTTGCTGGAGGAACGGAATTGTTCCAGAAGACTGGTGCAAAGCCGTCATTGTGCCGCTATACAAAGGAAAGGGATCACAGCAACACTGTAAAAACTATCGCGGCATTAGCTTACTCAGCGTCGTCGGAAAATTGTATGCAAAGGTACTGATTACAAGAGTGACAAATGAAACTGATAAGAAAATGTGGGATGTACAAGCGGGTTTCAGGAGAGGAATGGGATGCATGAATCAGGTCTTTTCTTTACGAAGCATAGCCGAAAAATGTTTGGCGAAACACCAAAAGGTCTATTGCGCATTCGTAGACTTGGAAAAGGCCTATGACAGAGTGGTGAGGAATGAATTGTGGTCCACATTGTCTATGTATGGGGTGGGCGGCAGTTTGATACGAGCACTGAAATCACTCTATGAGGGTTCCAGTGCTTGTGTCAGAATAAACGGAGCGTACACAGACTGGTTTAACATCGAAAAAGGTGTTAGACAGGGATGTGTAGCATCGCCAGTGCTGTTCAACTTATTCATAGACAATTGCTTGACAGATCTGAAAGAAAGTGTGTACGGATTAAGAATGAATGATTTAACCATCAAATGCCTCCTATACGCTGATGATCAGGTGGTATTAGCATCATCGGAGGAGGAGTTGCAAAGAATGGTTAATATTATGCATGACGCCTTAAAAAGCAAAGGGATGAAAGTGAATGTAAGCAAGACCAAAGTAATGATTTTTGAAAGAGAAGAAAGAATGACTGATTGTTATGTGACGATTGAAGGAGAAAGAGTGGAACAAGTGAAAGAGTTTGTGTACCTGGGTTCTAAGTTTACGAGAGATGGTAAGTATGAAAGTGATATTGAGCGAAGAGTTTTGGCTGGAAACCAAGTGAGTGGGGCACTACATAACTTTATGAGAAGTCAGAATGTGTCTAAAAAAGCACGACTGGCTGTACATAGGGGAGTGTTGGTTCCCACACTCATGTATGGTAGTGAATGCTGGGTATGGCAGAAGAAACATGAAAGTAAAATTAATGCTGTAGAAATGAGAAGTTTGAGAAGTATGATCGGAGTGACTCTGATGGATAAGTTGGAGAACAGCGTGATAAGGGAATGTTGTGGTGTGGTAGAAGATGTAGTGACAAAGATAGAGAAAGGGATGCTTAGATGGTTCGGACATCTAGAGAGGATGGATGAAGAAAGATTGACGAAACAGATTTATGAGACGTGTGTGAATGGGCCAGTTGGTAGAGGCCGACCTAGGCGACCGTATCACGACCAGATCGGAGACGTTTTAAAAAAAGGCCAAGTCAAAAGTACCTATAACCGGCGAGCATGTATGAAGACGCTCATGAAAGTGGAAGAAGCGAAGGAGGTATGTCAGGATCGTAGCATGTGGAAAGAAGTAGCCTCTGCCTACCCCAACGGGAAAAAGGCGTGATTGTATGTATGTATGTTAGCCTACCTATATCTCAAGCGCGATTCTTTAATAATGTTATCAAGACTGATGGGTATTTTAGTATGTATACAAGAAAGAGGCACCGTGAAGAGGCCCTCAATGTTGCTATTGTTATTATGTAGTGACTAGTCGAAGTAAATAAATAGTGTCAACATCAATAGTGCCAAAGATAAGAATTAAAAACAATAAAATAGCTGTGCCTGTAATCAAAACAAAGCTATAACTTACTGATTTGGCCTTCTTTATTAAAGTGACATCTAAGTATGATTTACTTATGATATTATTTATACTGTGGTATGATGAATTCTATATGTACTCAAACAATACAATAACTCAAGTAGGATTGCCTAAAAAGTGACTACTTTCTATGCCTAGCCCATTCTAGGCCTAGCGTGCTTACCATCTTTGACTGCATCATAACTTACCAACAGGTGAGATAGTGGTCAAACGCTAGTTTATAAGATATATAATCTTGTTTGTATGGTTGAGAACAACAATAAGGTAATTAATAAAAGACATGCTTTTAAGGTATAAATAAGAAAAATACAATATACTTACAAAGGGAAGTAAAAAGGTTCAAAAGAGTAACAATAAGTTTTCTTACTTCACTTTTTTAATGAAAGTTTAAATAACGAAAACCTTTTCTACAGTTGGTAAGAGCATTGTATAGATGTTCCACCTGACCAGCTACCAAAAAGTAGCTTACCACCATCAAGGTGAAAATCTGCACCACAACCTTACCGTGTTCTGGCAGCACACACAACTCTTGATGACCATTCTAGGCCTAGCATGTTCACCATCCCCAACCACATAATCACTTATCACCAGACGAGATACTGGTCAAACGCTAGCATATCAAATATGCAAAAATACTATCTTAACTGATACAGCTTATATATTAAAATTTGTAATACAATTAATTGACTCTCAACAATTTGTTTTAAAATAAAATCGTTTATAAGACTAAAAATAACCGACTTCAATGCCGCGTTATTAATTTTGAATAACAATTTTGAGGTGTTTATCTCCATATCTCTGGAGATACTTATCAGACCTCGATAAAATTACCATGGTACCACACATGGGATATCTCCTTTCCAACAAAAAAAGAATGATTGAAATCGGATCATAAACGACAAAGTTATCTGTGAACAAACATAAAAAAAAAAGGTCGAATTGAGAAACCTCCTCCTTTTTTTGAAGTCGGTTAATTAAAATACTTTTAATTGAGAGGAAAGTAAGTACATTCAAAGTAGCATTGTTACATATTGATTTAAAACCAAGAAAATATTTTCTATGCATTTACATATTGCATTACAATCAATCATCACTTACCAACAGGTGAGATAGTGGTCAAACATATATAATCTATATATAATCTTGTTTGTATGGTTGAGAACAGCAATAAGGTAATTAATAAAAGACATGCTTTTAGGGTATAACAAATAAGAAAAATAATGCATTTTATTTCATCTGTATTTTTAATATCCTTACAAATGGAGTAAAAAGGTTCAAAAGAGAGTAAGAATAAATTGTCTTACTTCACTTTTTAATGAAAGTTTAAATAACGAAAAGCTTTTCTACAGTTGGTAAGAGCATTGTATAGATGTTCCACCTGACTTGCTACCAAAAAGTAGCTTACCACCATCAAGGTGAAAATCTGCACCACAACCTTACCACGTTCTGGCAGCACACACAACCCTTGATGACCATTCTAGGCCTAGCATGTCCACCATCCCCGACCACATAATCACTTATCACCAGGCAAGATAGTGGTCAAACGCTAGCATATCAAATATGCAAATATACCATCTTAACTGATACAGCTTATATATTAAAATTTGTAATACAATTAATTGACTCTCAACAATTTGTTTTAAAATAAAATCGTTTATAAGACTAAAAATAACCGACTTCAATGCCGCGTTATTAATTTTCAGTAACAATTTTGAGGTGTTTATCTCCATATCTCTGGAGATACTTATCAGACCTCGATAAAATTACCATGGTACCACACATGGGATATCTCCTTTCCAACAAAAAAATAATTATAGAAATCGGTTCATAAACGACGAAGTTAACCGTGAACAAACTTAAAAAATATACGGTTGAATTGAGAAACGTCCTCCTTTTTTGAAGTCGGTTAATTAAAATACTTTTAATTGAGAGGAAAGTAAGTACATTGAGAGTAGCATTGTTACATATTGAATTACAACCAAGAAAATATTTTCTATGCATTTACATATTGCATTACAATCAATCATCACTTACCAACAGGTGAGATAGTGGTCAAACAATATATATTCTATATATATGATATATAATCTTGTTTGTATGGTTGAGAACAGCAATAAGGTAATTAATAAAAGACATGCTTTTAGGGTATAAATAAGAAAAATAATGCATTTTATTTCATCTGTATTTTTAATATCCTTACAAATGGAGTAAAAGGGTTCAAGAGTGTAAGAATAAATTGTCTTACTTCACTTTTTAATGAAAGTTTAAATAACGAAAAGCTTTTCTACAGTTGGTAAGATGATAAGCATTGTATAGATGTTCCACCTGACTTGCTACCAAAAAGTAGCTTACCACCATCAAGGTGAAAATCTGCCCCACAACCTTATCGTGTTCTGGCAGCACACGCAACCCTTGATGACCATTCTAGGCCTAGCATGTTCACCATCCCCGACCACATAATCACTTATCACCAGGCGAGTGGTCAAACGCTAGCATACTATCTAAACTGATACCTACAGCTTAAATATTAAAATTTGTAACAAAATTAATTGGCCCTCAATAATTTGTTTTAAAATTAAAATACTTTTAATTGAGAGGAAAATACATTGAGTAGCATTGTTACATTTGTTACATATTGCATTACAACTAAGAAAATATTTTCTATGCATTTACATATTGCATTACAATCATAAAAGTATCTTCTATGCATTCCGGCCTATGAGCTGCTGCTCGTGCCAACAAACTCTTTCATGGTCTTCACATATTTCTTTTATCCTCACATTCCTCATGGCGTCTTTCTATAAAGTCAGTAGTAAACTTTTTTCTGTACAGACTTGAGGAGAGTAGTATGGTCACATCATGCCGAAAAAGTTGTCTTCTCTGTTGTGTCTCTGTAAAATAACATAAAAATGTATGAAGTGGGTAATAGGGTAAGTAAGTGGGAAAGTAGAGTTTAATGTGTCCAAGTAAGTTTTTTAATGTCTTTTTCAAACAAGTTAACAACCAACCAGATAGCACATTTACCTATTTATGCATCAAAACTCACAAAATATCCTTATTTACAATGTGTTTGCAGTTTTGATGATATTTTGTAAAGATTCTCTATAATTTACTCTCTAATAGGATATAATAAAGTAGGTATACAGTACAAATTTATATTTCTATTCATAGAAATACAATAACATTCAGTAAAGCATGGGAAATTAAATAATAATACAGAACACAAAGATAGTTTCAAAACTAAAAATCAAATTTCAAATGCTGTAACAGGTTTAAAGTGTTTATCTCCATATCTCTGCAGATACTTATTAGATCTCAATGTAAATCAATGGGACTATCTTGAAAATGTAACTTACCAATTAAAACAAGAATCATTTAAATCGGTTCATAATATATATGTATATATATGGGCACTATCTAGTGTCCGCCTCGCCAGCTACCACCCTCAAGTTAGAAAATCTATTGCCAAACATCTAATATGTACTGGCAGCTATCCATGACAGCCAGTTCCCATTCTAGGTCTAGCATGCTACCATCCTCAAACTGCACCATCACTAATTAGCTTAGATAGTAGTCAAACGCTAGCCTATATGATAAAAAAAATTATTATTGATGCAGTAGTCGCATAACATATAAACAAAAAAACATACAGACGAATTGAGAACCTCCTCTTTATTGGAAGTCGGTGGAAAATAATTCAATAATCATTTTGTACATAGAAATAATACAAACATTCTGAACAATAGCCGTTAGGTCCCTTGTTAAAGTTTCTGGTTCAAAAATTCATTTCCCATTAATTTGTTTTTCCACTGGAAGATTTCGGAAGCTATTGACTATCGCACCAGATGCTGACCTCCATGCAGCTATTAATGCTGCCTTTGTCAGATATTTCTATCTGTCCACCCCTGTAAATTTAAATATGAAAATATCACATTACTTCAATTGATAATTCTCATCACTATATATTTTAATTTTACATATTTTAATTTTATGATAAGATATCATAAAATTAAAATATATAGTTGTATGAACATACACAAAGTGTATATTGTACTTAACACAATGACACTAAGGAAGTACAATGTACCAGACAGGTAATACAATTTGTTACTTGTATGTATACCTAGTAAGATGGACAAAAAGCCATGCATCATCTGTCACAGCTGACAAACTTGCTAAAGAAGGAACAACACAACAGGTAAGTGACGACGTGATGGACCTTTGTAGACCATCGGCAATGGAAGTCAGACCTCATCATACTGAAAACGAACAATAAAAATTGTGGGAGCATGAGCAGCTGCAAACACACAAAAGCAGCTTTTCCGAATTTAGACAGCAACGTTACAAACAGATTGCTTTTTTTTGTATATATCTTTTAGGCTAGCATTTGACCACTATCTCACCTGTTGGAAAGTGATGATGCGGTCTAAGATGGTAAGCACGCTAGGCCTAGAATGGGAATTGGCTGTCAAGGATAGCTGTCGAAACATATTAGATGTTTGGCGACAGATTTACTAACTTGAAGGTGGTAGCTGGCCAGACGGACACTAGATAGTGTCCTTCCACCATGCATTATAATATCTATAATAATATATCTTTATCTAATAATCTAACTGCATTAGGTATATAAAAAAATTGAGCATTCATTATGTTACAAGTTGAAAAATTATAATCCCAGGCCATAAGGCCACGCGGACACTAGATAGTGTCATGCTAAAATTACAAAGTCATGACCTTCAAATAGTAGTAGGCCTCATCACGAGACACTGTAATCTGAATTATCACCTCCACAAAATTGGTGCTACAGACAGTCCTGTGTCGAGGCTGCATGCTTGATAACGAGACTGTGGCATAAGTGATCTCACAGTGCCCGGTCCTGGATGAGGTAAAAGACACAGCCGGGTTATACAACCGAGAAACAGATAAGAACACCAGCCGCAGCAACCACAACAACAAGTATTAACAGTATCACCATTACTGTCATCATCATTGCTATCTGCCTTAGCACTGCCAGTACCATCACGCACACAAAGTCATCTATAGCTTTCTTCATCATCGTCATTTTCACCATCTATAATAACACCCACTGGAAGTACCACCACTTTTTTAAATATTTACAAATATATATAGACTGGGCACTGTATAATTTATTGCTATCTGAGCTTGTACTGATTGTGAATTTTTGATACATCTCTACAGTCACTTCCCACTGTCAGTCTCTTTAAGAGATTATGCTTAGATCTTATAATTTACGTAAAGGATTTTTATGTGGTTTTGATCAATACCTAGATATTTCAAGAGGAAGTTTTATATGTATAGTTTAATATTGTATATTATACTATACATATAAAACTCATCAATACTTAATATCAGGTGAGATAGATTGTTGAAATATGCACCCGTGCAAAGGCGGGGCAGGTCGCTGCTGGCTCTAGTAATAAATTAGTAATGAAAACTTACTTTTTTGCCAATGTTTCGACGTTTTAGTACAGGCACCCTTAGCATAGTACCTACACATTTTCTCAATGCTCCATATAGTTTCATCCGAGTTGATTCGAGTCAAATCACTATGCGCCACAAGAAAGCTGATGTCCTACTAGAACATCACAACAGTTTGTGCTGTTGTCGGTGTAGGTATGACATCCTTCGATATGGAATACATAAGTATTTCTCCTACATATATGAGTGCCAAACATCCAAAACCCGAACATGAGAAAATTAACACAAAGGTCACTTCTTCACGGGTAAACCACAACCTACTAATATTACTATATGGGTATACTAGGATAAACTAGTATAAGAGGTTTTTTGTCATACAAAAACGATATAAGGAATCTTTTACAAAGATTATTTTGAGAATTTAAAACTTTGTTAGTTGTGTTTGTTTACATTTAACTATGGCGGACTCTGACAGACTAGTTTGACCATAGATAAGATATCGTAGCTAGACTTTTCTTACGTAGTTGCATATTCTTATTTTGTAAATAAATTGAAATATTAACATTTTAACACTTAAAATTACTGCATTTTAAGTTCAATATTCTTATTAAAAAAATATATATATGTATGTATTTCAAGAGTTTTAAGACATCGACATGAGTACATGAAAAAATGTCGATAAAACGTACTACACTAGTATTCATTTCATTCAATCCGATACAATTCTACAGATTATCTATGGTGCCGAACGAACTAAGAGAATCCGATCTTTGTTCGTAGTAGGTCAAAATCGGCAAATGCGGTCGTGTTTCGGTCGGATCCGTAATTTCGGATGTATCACTTCGGAGTTGCCCTCCAGCTTCGGCTACGCTACGTCGACTAAGCCTTTTGGCAGATATAATTGCAATGGGGCTAGAAATATGCCTAAGCAATTCTTCGTAAGTTAGATCAGCTTCGATATTTTTTATTACACCATACGACTGGCCAACTTCATTCGTCTTATAACATCTCCAACCCAATTTAGCAATTGCATTGTTTTGCAACAAGGCATCCGCGCTACCTTTGTCAAAATATATAAATAATTTTGAAGTACTGACATATTTCACTTCAGAAATATCAGCAATATTATTTTCTTCAAATAATCGGGCTACAGCAAATTGTTTCGGCAGCGCAGTCTGACTTGTTACGCTAACTGAACATTGTTGTCATTCTTTTCCTGCACCACTCTAGTAGCTTTTCGTCCTCGCGATACGGGCGCGGGCAACCGTTCTCCATCAGATGAATTATCTTCTCTACATTCCACTTTCCGCTTCCGTATGCTACAATGCATATCCAGTTCCATATCTTCTAACAATTGTGTACGGTCTTCGGGCGTAGATTCAATAATTAATATATTCTCTTGCAATCCTTCATTTAAGTCATTACATTGAGATACCATATTCTTGACCAAGCCTGTTAGGCTGGTCGGTCGGTGCGACGTAATTAAGGCTTAATGTGCCTACGAAAACTATGATATATATAAAATCCAGAAAAATTAGCGTTGTTTACGGCCAGCAAATGAATGTTTGATGAGGATATAACACATATTATTATTATTTTCAATTAAAATCCAATTGTGAAAATATTTTCGATTTCCCGCGGATCGTGACCACAGACTAATGGTTTTGTCTTAGTGGTGGATTTGTTTAAACCAAAATAGGAAAAATATAAACCTTCACAATCTAACCACTAAAACGAAATTAGTTAAGTGCAAAATATAACCTTCTAAAGTATTGACTATTGACCAAGCAACGGTAGTTCCATCGTTATCGATGTTTTTGCCGACACGGTACATCACTAGGATTTTTTTGTTATGTTGGTAAATTAGAAGCAGAAGATATTTCGCTGGTATTATGGCTACTATTAAAGCCCCGTGTTTTGACATTTCGCTATTTGGTCAGTTTGCTCTATGGGAGTCCCGACTCTTATTATCTTAACGTAGTGGTTACATTCTCTTTGATATTCTCCTTTACTCATGGCTGGTTTACACGGGCTTAGTAGCTAAGTGCTTAGTACATGTCACTAATACTAAGTCCCAATATGTAAACTGTGAGATTAGTGCTTAGTATTAGTGTTTGTGAATAGTGCAAGTGAATAGAAATCGATCCTATTTACTAAGCGACAAGTCGATACCAGACCGCGTGTTGTCGCTTGCTGACCTTGTGTATCGATACAGATCGAGAAGTTAGTGACAAGTTAGTGTCTGGTCACTAATACCTTCTACTAGCTCCAACGTGTAAACGGTTACTTCTTACTTGTCACTATGCAGGTTAGTACTTGTCATTAGTAACTAATGACAAGTACTAAGCCCGTGTAAACCAGGCATCATGCTCCATTCTCCATGCTAATAAAATTAGTTTGTTTTGTTTGTTTACCGTACTCCGTACGTGTATACCCAAAAATCCTAATTATCCATCTAATGTGCATATTATGCACATTCTTTGCGGGCGGGATTTATTTATGTGTAAGCAAGAAGTGAAAAATGTCTGGCGATGTGTCTGTCTGTCAAGTTTGCCTGCGAATGGACAGAAAGCTGGATTTTGTCGAAGTTCAGCTAGCAATCTTCTATTCAGAACTCGTAGCTGAACTTGTTCGGTTTCCCGTGAGTTTCCTGACAATACGATAATACTAATACCTAATGCCATGGATTTATATGACACTACCGACAGAGGTTTTAAGACCACTACTGCGCTGAAGTAACCCCTGGTCCTTGTTATATGCCGACGACTAGAGAAATATAAACAACCTCCGATCTCGTTATCATCGCTACATTTATATATTCGAAGTTGGTCTACATACTGAGGTTAGGTACCTGATATTATACAGCAGTTACAGCAGTTTGTAGGACACTAAGCGTGGTTTCTCGTCACACTCATCATCAAACCTTATCTATCCAGTGCTAGAGATAGGCCTCTTTTGATCACACAAATTATCTGATCCTCCAAATTTTTTAAAATATTTTAAACTAGCATTTGGCCACGATCTCGCCTGGTGGTACGCGATAATACAATTGAAGATGATGAACACACTAGGCCTAGAATATTCTCTCAAGGGCTGTGCTGCTGGGACAGCTTAAGGTTATGGCAGCAGATTTTCTCCTTGATAGTGGTAAGCTACTTTTTGGTTGAGTGGCAAGTCAGGCGGAACATCGATATATTGCTCCTGCCACCTGTACACTTAGTACAAGTTTTCTTACCAAACTCAATAATGTATATCGATCAAATTTTATATGAGAAACAGTTCAGCGCCTCTAGTGGTTACTACACTTCACTAAATTTAGACCAATCCAGGGAGCCAGAATAAGTCGAAAACTATGTGAGATCTGTCAAAAGCGTTTATGATGAAAACTTGTACTGAGGGTAATGTGTAATCTAGACAATAGTATAGAACAATATTCAAACAGATCTACTTTTAGCGTACAAATTAATATAAGCAATGTCAGTCAAAAGCATTAATATGCTGAAGTGGCAGTGGAATAATCACATCTTTCGTAGACATGATAACCGATGGGGTAGATGTGTTTTGAGAGAGAAACCACAGCTAGGTAAATTTAGTGTACATCACCTGGTTGGTTGAGTGATGATATATGCAAGCTGTCTGCCAGCAGTTGGATATGATAAGCTGGAGATAAAGCTCAGCTTGAGGGCCTGGTGGTGTGACTAGGAGAACCGTCGACTTTGATACCAGAGGTACTGAGTTCAATACCATATACATACATTACCAATGTATTTTTCTATCGGAAACCTTATGTGCGCTTTTCACAGTGGCCTCCAGTGAAGGGAAAACATCGCTTAGAAACCTACATCCCCCGCATGGTGATAGGACACTATCTTGTGTCTGCCTGGCCAGTTACCACTTTCAAGTTAGAAAATCTGTCGCCAAAACATATAATGTATTCCGGTAGCTATCCTTGAGAGCCAGTTCCCATTCTAAGCCTACCGTGCTTACCATTTTCAACTGCATCATCATTTACCAACAGTTGAGATAGTGGTCAAACACTAGCCTATACGATATTTAAAAAAAAAACTCTGTAGCGTGCCATAGAATAGAAAAACATTTATTCTGTAAAACAACACTACACAACAACAATACACATGTAAATTAGCAAGTAATAAGAGATGCCTATGTCCAGTCATGGTAGACAGTAATTGGCTTATATTGATGATGATGTCCATTATTCTTTCATTTGGGTCATGCTCACCCACATGAGGTGAGATGGGCGTCATGTGCTTGTCTGTCTCTAGAATAAAAAAATATATTTTTCATCATTCCGAGGCCGAAAGTTTGAATTTCTTCTTTTGTTTGTGGGAAGAAAGATGCATATTTCAGACTGCTCACAATTAGTGACAGTTTAAAATTTAGTCTATTTTTGTTTTAATTTTCTTCCCGTTATCTATTTGAAATAACTTATTACCATGGTAACCGTGCAGTTGTTATTTCAATAAAAGTCATATTTTCTGATTCTGATAAAAATTACATCAAAAATATACATAGAAAAAAACTTGTGTATAAAAAATAAGTGAATACAGCTGTGTAAAAAAAAACCCGACAATGAATTCATCGGATTATTCAAGTGACGACTCTGAAGATGAAGAAGTGCGACGAAACATTGCTGCGGAAGCTGCGGAAATAACTCAAAATTTAGCACCCTCCAAATCGGTACAGCGACATAAAAATTGTTACAATCAATTTATTGCTTGGAAGAAATTGCATCGTATTATGTATTATGATAATGAAAATTGAAATATAATTATTAAATGACACATTTATAATACAGTATTATTTACTGTTTTAATTACTTATTTTATGTACATATTGTTATTTCCTATTCAATATTCAATGTTTTTTGTTTGCGTTCGATAATAAATACTATTTTTCTCACTAAAAAAATTGAATATTTAATTATGTCGAATATTATTAATAATATCTATTAAGTTTAAGATAATTAAAGCTATTAATTTTTTTTTTTTTCGTCAACCCCCCACCGGGGCTTCGCCCCGGACCCCATCGGGGCTTCGCCCCGAACCCCCTCAATGAATAATTTGAACTACATTCGTTTTTCTTATATACAATGTCATTAAACTTTCGGTCCTGGTATGATGAAAAATAGTATACGCGCCACGGGAAGATAGCAGGACTTTTCGACCCACGCTTTTGTCATCATCGCGCGGGTTGAAATGTCCTACTTTCCTCCCTTGGCACGTAATGTACTATATTAACAGTTTTTTTTACTATTGCAGATAAAATATAAAAATAACCTATTTTGTTCTGATTGTGCACACCTCTTGAGACGATTCTACAATTTTAGAAACAAATGTAGAAAAGCACAGAAGATAATGTTGGATTGGAAGAAGTTAAAGATTGTAAGTATATGTTTGTCATTACTAATGAAAACTGGAGACTTTTTACTAAATTCACATAAGTAATGTTGTATTCTAGTGTGCGTTAAACATTGATAGTTTTAATTTCCAAAAAATACCAGAAATGTAATAGTATTCTGCTTGTAATTGGTGATGGAGGCGATAAGACCTGCACTGACGTCCTGCTTGGGGTATAGTGGTGGCATTGGGGCAACAAAGTATAGTGATAATGAACGCTATAATAACTGCCAAGTGCAAGTCGGACTCGCACTAGTAGGGTTCCGTACCACACTACAGTATTTTATAAGATCGAGCAGAAAATACCACTATCATTTTTGCCAGCAAAAAATAATAATTGGGTAATAAATATTTTATTTCTTATAACGCCTTCTAACAAAGGTGTTACTACAGTATTTTATAAGATCGAGCAGAAAATACCACTATCATTTTTGCCAGCAAAAAATAATAATTGGGTAATAAATATTTTATTTCTTATAACGCCTTCTAACAAAGGTGTTAGGGATCGACATTTCAATATAACGCTATCTATGGGACGTTTACCTAACTAAGCATTCATAGATGGCGTGAAATGCCGAAAAAAACACGTTTCTTGTATGGGGACCCTCTATTATTTTTAACTTTATTCTGTTTTAAGTGTTTGTTGTTATAGCAGCAACAGAAATACATCATCTGTGAAAATTTTAACTGTCTAACTATCACAGTTCATGAGATACAGCCTGGTGACAGACGGACAGACAGAAAGACAGACAGACAGACAGACAGACAGACAGACAGACAGACAGACAGACGGACGGACGGACGGACGGACGGACGGACGGACGGACAGACGGACAGACGGACGGACGGACGGACGGGTCCGTCTGTCCGTCCGTCTGTAAGTAAAAACCGCATGATAATCCGTTCAGTATTTGAGATTATTGCGAACAGACAGACAGACGCAGTGATGGACTTTGTTTTATAATACTTACGTAGTGATATTGGACGGACCTTTGGCGTAAAGGATAGTTACCCTGATTCTGACCCGACGGTCGTTTGGTTCTAATCCTAGCTATATACCTACCAATGAAAGTTTTATGTGCTTTCATGAATCATGAGTTTTCGTACAGTGGTAGTGGGATCATTAAATCTACCAAAAAGTAGCTTACCACCTAGGAGAACATCTGCCGCCGTATCCTTACGGCGTTCCCCGACGCAAAATGTAGGGGTAATATACGTTTAACGTGTGTATCTGTGTGTCTGTCTGTAGCATCTAAGCACCTAACCGGATGAACCGATTTTGTTTTTATTATTCATAGTTTTTTTTTGTTTGATAGATGTCTTCATCGAGAGTTTTCTTAGCTTTGATTCATGAAAATTCGTTCAATCGTTATAAAACTATGAGCTTTTTTCTAGTTAATTGCGCTATGAAATTAACTTTCATAGGTCTTTTTATTTATTTATTTATTTATTCCACACAGAACAAAAAGCAATTAAAAAGAAATAACATAACAATGTAATGTATCAGACCTGAATTGCAGTTCAAATACCTGCGTGTTACAGCAAATGTTTATAGTAAACGTGTTTGAGTAATGATGAATGTTAATACAATTTAAAATATTAGGCTATGGAAGATACAAATATGATCATAATGAAGATGACAAACATAATGATGACGAAGACAATAGATTTAAGAATTAATTATTAATTAATTAAGTAAGACGCAGAATGCACCCACCTACGTAATAAATTTCGCAGTTGAATGCATTCTGCGTCATCTGCACTTACTGGGACGTGTTTGGGACGATCAGACTCAACACGGAGGTTGTGTTTGACCGGTTAGGGTTGGGATAAAGGATATCTTTTAGAGTTTTTATGAATAGTGACAATTTAGGGCAGAAAATATCTAGTTCTTGTTTATTTTTAATTAAATCGTTATATTGACGAGCCATTCTGACTAAAGGATATGTTATTTTTATAAGTTTGCAAAATAAAAAGATTTGAAAGATTAGACCTTCGTGCGCTATATTTAATGTTGAAATTTAACTGGGAAAGTAACTGAGGTGTGTCCAATATAGAATGAGTTAGTTTGTAGAGATAGGTGAAGTCGAAAAACCTTCGACGAGATTCAAGCTTTTGTACGTTATATCTAATCAATCTGCCTTCGTAAGTTAGGTTAGAGCGACCCAATTGCTGACGGTAACATAACATTCTTAAGCATTTCCTCTGAACCCTTTCTATGCTATCAATGTGTACTTTATAGTGGGGGGACCAGATAGTGCTACCATATTCTAAAATGCTTCTGGCTAGAGTAAAAAATAAGTAAAGTAAAGAGCACGGTCTTTTGAAGCCTTTGGTTGACCTAAAAATAAATCCTAACAATTGATTTGCTCTAGTAATGATATGTTGGTAATGTGCACGAAATGAGAGTTTCTCGTCAAACAAAATACCCAAATCCTTTGCGGTATTAGATCGTGTAAGAACATGGCCCTTTATTTTGTAGTCATTAACGATCTTATGAATTTTGTTAGTGAATGTTATTACAAAGCATTTCTTGATATTGAGGTGCATATTGTTGGAGTGGCACCAATTAGAAACAACGTTCAAATCGTTTTGTAGCAGGTGTATGTCACAAGAGGAAGAGATTGTTTTAAATATTTTCAAATCGTCTGCATATAATAGACATTCAGAAGACAAGTTTTCTATGAGATCATTGATGAAAATGACAAACATAAGAGGGCCCAAGTGAGAGCCTTGAGGCACCCCTGACGTTACTGAAATTGGGGATGAGAGAAATCCTTTTAGAGCAACTAATTGATTTCTATTATCAAGATAAGAAGTTATCCAACGGTACAGACTGCCGTGGATGCCATAGGCAGCGAGCTTAGCACAAAGTATTCTGTGGTTGATTTTGTCGAATGCTTTTGAGAAGTCGGTATAAATAGAGTCAACCTGACCGCCTTTGGCGAAAGTTTTACAAAGGTAGTTTTTGTATTCTAAGAGGTTCGTGACGGTAGACCGACCTTTGACAAAACCATGCTGTTTAGTAGAAATTAGGGGCTTTAAATGGCTATACAAGTGATCATAGACTATGGACTCGAATAACTTAGCAAAACAGGATAAAATACCAATTGGCCTATAATTTTCACACCGGGATTTATCACCACTTTTAAAAAAATTCCATTGTTTTGGAAAAGTTCCATTAGCGAGAGATTTGTTAAATATAATATATAAGGGCAAACTAAGTTCTTTACAGCAAGTTTTAATGAAAGAAGGTGGAATTTGGTCTGGTCCAGCACCTTTATTAATGTCAAGTTGTTTGATTTTAGTAGATACGTCTTTTTCGCTTATAAATATATCTGACAATGTATTGGTAGTTCTAAGCTTTGAATGAATCATACTGGGGAAGGTGTGAAGAAGATGAACTGCTTTGTGCGTCATTTTCAAAAACTGAACCGAAATAGGAAGAAAACAGTTCGCAAACTCCGTGCCCAGTAGACGACGAGGAGTTACCAAAACTCATAACATGTGGTATTGACACGTGACCTTTCCTGTTGTTTACAAAAGTCCAAAATAGTTTAATATTTTTATTTCATGAATCTTCAGTTGACGAAATATATTTTTTGTAGCACTGGTCAGCCATTTTTTTTAATCTATCTCGTAATAATGAAAATGTGTCGTAGTCCCGAGGGTTATTACATTTTTTTAAAAGTTTATGATAATAAGGTCTGATCAATTCGAAAATCTTCTTCTTCAACGATATTGTAAGAACATGGAAGCATTGACCTGGTGCTGAGAGATCTCCTGGACTCTACAGAATACTCAAATCCTCACTAACTTAGAGCTCAGATTTAAAATGTCGTTGTTATGATTTGGATGTTTAGATTCATTGGAATGCTTTTAATGAAAAGATTAGGTATACATAGATCAGTCGGGGTGGTTTAAAATATTATATTATTATATATATAGATGAATATTATTTTACACAATAGATCATATTATTATACTATATTGACTTCAAATTGATTGTGATCGGTGGGGATCTACAGCATAGCTAAGCGTATAATAATATTTTCGTAGTAACTATGACCTAATCTGTGGTTTCACTGCAAATATTTCATTAATTTTGCGATGCGTGTATGTGAAACTCGTGATATCTTCTAGAGTTTTCATTTGAATTATATACTGTAAAGGACAATTTTAATCTATAATATGTGGCCAAGCTAATTAACGTAATTATTTGGATAAGGATTAATACTATATACTTGAAAATAGCCTTCGAAGTTATGGACTATTTTTTAGCAAAAATTTTAAGATTAAAATCTTTACTGTGTGTCAACCTTAAGAGATAGACATATGCTGTCGCGGACTTTTTTGTAGGTCTTATTAAGTTGTACAACTCTTGCATAGAAAATATTCTTCTATCTATTTTCAATTAAGCAGCGTTCGTATAAAACGTGTTTTTTTGACCGTTTTTTTGCCGACTTAGGTTGCAAATTAGGTCTCCACGAATGTACCTTTGATTTAAACGGGATAATATATAGACTATTTTCGTTCCGAAAGTCCATTCTATGTATTAGTGAAAGAATTTTTTAAATCGGTTCAGTAGTTTTTGAGCCAAATCATTACAAATATACAAAAATACAAATGGTCTCTCTTTATAATATTAGTATAGATCAACATTCGTATAATGATGCATTTAATTACCTCGATGACATGATACTAGCCACGTACGTAGTATTTATATTCTCTTTGATACTAGCTACTGTCTACTTGACTAACGCGACGTTTGAAGTCGGTTCTTTTAGTGTTTTAAACAATCTTATATTATTTATTTTATCAATAGTAGTAATACCAATTCATTAAATTTGATCAATCAAACAATTTAATGTAATGAATAGGCAGACCATTACCTCATAATATCTTGTTTCTTACAGCATAAACCACCATTAGAAACCCTGTGCAATCGCCTACCGAATGCCATAGGAATGTGGACTGCAAAAGGGAATAAGATCTTGTCGTTTGATTACTCACAAGATACTGCGATGAACTATCCAACACTTACATATAATGCTAATAAAACTCCTTCACTAGTAGGAAATCAAAATCTACTACAATTTATAGTGCCCGTTATAACACCGATGTCTAAGTTCACCAATGTAACAACGATTAATGTAAGTGTACAACCATATTTTATATTATTAACCGACTTCACAGTAAAGGAGGAGGTTCTTAACTCGTTGGTTTCTCTTATTATTATTTTTTTTTTTTTTATGTATTTCCACCGATTACGCGAAGATGCCAGAACCGATATTGGAACATTCAATATTTCAACATTTGTATTAGGATGCATTTGTTTATCTCGACGACATACTACTAACTACTGGCACAGATTATATAATAATTACTACGTCTACTGGCTACTTTGACTGGCGCGACGTTTGAAGTCGCTTCTTTTAGTTTTTTAAACGATCTTAAATTATTTTAGGTAAAAGCTTTCTTTCATCCAGATTAACATAAGAAATATACAATTTTAAGTCCAGCTGATAACGGATTATAAATTACAAATAACAAAATAATATTATTTCAATTTCTTTCTTTCAGAATAACACAGAAATTAAAGACCCGATCAAATTAGAAGAAGACGAAAATTATTATACTATCTTTGACATACAGAATGTTAAATATCAGAATGTTCCCAATGTTAATAAAGAAATTAACTCAATTAAAGCAGATACAATAACATTTGTTGAAACAAATGAAATTCTTACAATAAAAAATAAAAATAAACTTATGGTCAAATTAGAGCATGACTATGTAGACTTAAGTGATGATGAAGTACAAGATGATACTATCACTGTTGCTAAAGATACAGTATGCAAAGAGGAAGACTTTGAGGAAATTTTAAAATTTGACTGTCTAAAAGCTGTAAACATCAGCAGCAAGGATTTAGATGAAATAGATGACGTTTTGAGTGATAGTGATTTTGAACAAGAAAATACAAAACGTTCAGATATTATAATCGTTGATGAGGATATTGATGCTATAGATTTAACGGATGAAATTGATGACTTAAGTGATTTCATAGATGCAGCGAGTGATGATAATAATGATAATGATAATTCAACAGATGTCAATGATGTTGTAAGTGTTTCGGACAGTAAAAGATTGTATAATGTAACAACGAAGCTAACACAGTTTCTAAACGATTTGTTAGATGTATGTGACATTTACCAGGAACTACTCCCGCTAGAAAATATTTATGACTCAAACCATGTTAGTTTGTCAAAAAATTTGACACCAAGAGGAATAGATTTGATTATGACGAATTTGGATATTGTGATTACAAATAATGAAAATACTGTGAATATATTGAAAGGAGATACAATGTTATTAAAAGAATCGTAAGTATGATTTGTTAAACTAAATAACTAATTTTAGGAGTTCCGACCAGATCGGAGACTTTTAGAAATGCTAAGTCAAAAGTACCTATAACCGGGGAGCATGTATGAAGGCGCTCATGAAAGTGGAAGAAGCGAAAGAGGTATGTCAGGATCGTAGCATGTGGAAAGAAGTAGTCTTTGTCTACTTCAACGAGAAAAAGGCGTGATTTTATGTATGTATGTATGTTACGAATTTAAATTGCCTGTGATTGGTGGCGATTTAGTGCTTAAGATGAAAATAAATTAATTTTATTTGTAAAAACATGGGTAGGAATGCATACATTAAAGAAGTGCATGCAAGCTGGTTTAATGTACAACATGGAGGACACATTTATTTAAAAGTTAACAATATTGAACCTAATATCTTATTCCGTATTATACAGAATGGTACTAACACAGGGTCCGTTATTTTTTAGGGTTCCGTACCCAAAGGGTAAAACGGGACCCTATTACTAAGACGCCGCTGTCCGTCTGTCTGTCTGTCTGTCTGTCTGTCTGTCTGACCGTGATAGTTAGACAGTTGAAATTTTCACAGATGATGTATTTCTGTTGCCGCTATAACAACAAATACTAAAAACAGAATAAAGTTAATAATAATAAAATAATATAAAACTTGTGGGTCCCCATACAAGAAACGTGTTTTTTCGGCATTTCACGCCATCTATGAACGCTTAGTTCTGGTAAACCTCCCATAGATGGCGTTATATTGAAATGTCGATCCCTAACACCTTTGTTAGACGTTAGATGGCGTTATAAGAAATAAAATGTTTATTAATTATTATATGTAGCTGGCGAAAAATGATAGTGGTATTTTTTGCTCGATCTTAAAAAATACTGTAGTGTGGTAGGGAACCCTACTAGTGCGAGTCCAACTTGCACTTGGCCAGTTTTTTTTTAATTTCTATCCAGAGACGCGAGACAGATACGATTTAAGACTTTACGATTGTTGTGTTCACATCAAGAAGGTAGGTCAATTTTAAAATCGTACTTTTTGTATTATACAGCGCTAAGAATATTGTTTTGGAAATAATCAATGAAGAAGACATTACTTCACCGGAAGGCAGCGGCATAGATAAAGAATTTATTAGTCAATGTCTTATTGAAAAGGAACCAATGATAAATGTTAAAACCATATTACGGATTTTTAATAATAAAAAAACACCTGGTAAGTAACTATAGCCACACACGCACGCACGCACACACGTACGCACGCCCGCCCGTACGCTAGCAAGCACACACACATACGCACAGACACACACGCACTCAGAAATATACACACAGAAACACGTACACAAAAAAAAAGTTTCTTCTAAAATTATTTGATACAATTAGTACCTATAATACTGATTACCAATCATCAGTATTATAGGTAGTAACTGCTTTCATTTCTTTTTATTGGATTTTTAAATATAAAATGGTATTTTTTATAGATGCATATTAAGTAAATATTCGTTTATATATATTGTATACCCCATACTGTACTCTCTGACCCCATACTGACCCCCATATTGTACTTAACCGGAAACACAAGACTCAGGCAGGGTATTCCATTCCTTGGCGACCGGGCGGCCGCCGCGTTTTGTTTTTAACCGACTTCACAAAAAAGGAGGAGGTTCTAAATTCGTCTGTATGTTTTTTTTTGTGTGTATGTTACGCGATTACTCCGTCAATTGTGAACCGATTCGAATGATTCTTTTTTTCATCGGTAGGGTACGTTTCCGAGGTGGTCCCATTGTAATTTCATCGAGATCTGATAAGTATCTCCAGAGATATGACGATAAACGTCTCAAATTTGCTACTGAAATTGACTCGCGGGGCATGGAAGTCGGTTGTTTTAGTTTTTAAACTATCTTAATTATTGAGGTTATGTTAAATATGAGGTTAAATTAATATAATTTTCATAAGATATTTGAACGGGATATCTACCATGTTTTTCATTATGTATGAGCTGCCGATAACCTTTGGGATATTTACCATGTTTTTTTATGAGCTTCCGATAACCCGAATGAAATATTAGAAGCTGATACATAATGAAAGACATGGTAAATATCCCGTTCGAATATCTTGTGAAAGTGTTAGTGACCATAAACACTTCAAAACTAATGATAATTTTTATTACTAGAACCCGAAAAAAAGAGGATAATCATAAAAAGGCTTAAGAAACTCCAGACATTTTACAAAAGTCCCAAATGGGATGATCTATCAGAAATATTTGATATAGAATATTTGAACACTGACCAGAAAGCGAGAGAAGAGTTCGAGAGAAGGAAGACATACACAAGTTATTTCAATAGCAAGTTTAAATGCGAGATATGCTACCTGCCTTTTAAGCATTCTAGATTACTGGATAATCATATGCTGAATCATGATGTAAGTCAATAAAGCGTTTTCTTAAATCATTTAAGATCGCTTAAAAAACTAAGAACCGACTTCAAATGACGCGCTAGTCATTTTCAGTACTGTTTGAGGTTTGTATCTCCATATCTCCAGAGATACTAAACATATCTCGATTAAATTTAAATGGAACCAAGTGGGAAGTATACTCTTCCAAACAGAAGAAACATTTTCTAAATCAGTCCCGGCGAGTTTAAGTAATAAAAAACATCATAAAAAAATATTGCGACGAATTGAAAACCTCCTCCAATTTTAGTGAAGTCGGTAAAAAAAACAACAATTCTTCTGGAGACTCGACAGATGACGTACAAAATCTGTATTACCATTTTATTGTCGTTCGTTTTCGAACTATATTCACCGCTTTTATTCTATAGATTTCTATACCTTTTCTATTATAGGATGGTATATTTGACAGCTCACGTACATTGAGGTTGTATTGTTGTATTGACGCTTTTGACAGTGACATCTCAGTAGGTTGGCATCAAAAGCAACCTAGCGAGTATTATGGATTTAAAAAAAACGGCTCATGGTAGGATACTATCTAGTGTCCACCTGGCCAGCTAACACCCTCAAGTTAGAAAATCTGTCGCCAATTCTAGGTCTAACTTGTTACCATCCTCGGCTGCATCATCACTTTATCAACAGTTGAGATAGTGGTCAAACGATAGCCTATATGACATATGTATATAAAAAAACTTGTATTTACACCTAAACACTTAATTAGGCTCGGTGCAATATGTCATTCTCTTCCATTTGGGTCTATCCGCAGTCATTTCCGCATCCACTCCTTTTACATTCATATCTTCTATCACACAGTCCAGGAAGAGGAAGACAGAAGATAGTGTGGATGGACATCCACACTTTCTTCGGTCTTCCTCTTCCTCTATAGCCGTCCACTTTAATTTCCATTGCCTTTCTAGTCACATGGACTTCACTTCTTGTCATAATATGTCCTTACCAGGCTAGCCTATTGCTTCTTTACTTTTCTATCACTGGTGCCACTTTCAGGCTTCCCCTCACATACTCCTAAATAGAAGTATATTAATAAATGATGAACCATTAGAACTTGTTGAATCCACAACATTCTTGGGCATCACCCTGGATTCAAAGCTTCAATGGGGTTCTCAAACATCGGTTCTAGCAGGTAGGTTAAGCTCCGCTGCATACGCAGTACGTAAAATTAGATTTTTAACGGACGAAGCCACTGCAAGATTGGTCTATTTCAGCTACTTCCACATTATAATGTCTTATGGCATTTTATTGTGGGGGCCGCTGAAATCCAATCAATATTTGTTTTGCAGAAACGAGCTATTCGCTCTATATATAGTATGAGGTCGCGAGATTCACTTCGTGAAAAGTTTAAGGAAATTAAAATTCTAACAGTGGCATGTCAATACATTTATGAAAATATTATGTTCATACGCAAGAATATAAATGATTATAAGAAAAGGTCTGATGTACATAATTTTAATACAAGACATAAAAATAGATTAATTATACCTAATTTCAGACTGCGGACAGTTAGTGGTTCATTCATGGGGAACTGTGTACGCTTTTACAATAAGCTACCTAAAGATATTGATCAATTGCTATGAGCAAATTTAAAATCTATGTAAAATCCAATTTGATGAAAAAATCATACTATACAATAGGTGACTATATGGATGACAAAAATGCATGGCCTGAATGCCCCAAGTTCCAAGAACAAATATAAATTGTATTATAATTATTAATATATTGTTAAAATTTTAAAGCTGACATGTACAGTTAATTTAAAAAAAAAAGATAAAATGACAAGACAAGCCCCATAGAGTTTCTTGGTGTTTCTTCTCTGATGGGAGTATTTCCGAAACACCGGTAGATTCAACAGCCATTCAGTTTTCCCCTTTTGTCCGCAGATTTTCTTTCTAGGCTTGCCATTTTGATTTTTATTTAAACAATATTATGCAGCTGACAGACGGACTATCAGTTCCATTTGGATCATGATATGTACTGTGATCGGTATGCGTTTCTCTATGTTGTGTTTCACTATTTCACTTTTTTTATTTTTTTTATATAAAAATTGTCTGAAGTACTGAAACACAGTTACATGTATGGTTGGTTTTAACCAACTTTATTTTTTTTTTAAATATTCTGACGTAAACGATTGGATGACAGCTGAATGGTTCATTACTTTTTTTTTCTAATTCAAAGCGTTAAATTCTGCTTTTGCTATGTTTACTTGATAATTGGTTATGATTTATTTTATGATTTATGATTTTGACGTGTATATGTGCGTATATTTATACTGCCTACATACTGAATAAATGCTTTGATTCTTTGATTCTTTGATTCTTTGACTCAATACATTTTTTTTCCAATCTTGTGACTCCACACATCCCCTTCTCTTTTCGGTTTAATAGACCTGGAATAAGTCTAGATAATACTGGACTAGCTAAGAAAAAAACCAATAACCACAGAATAAATAATAGTATGGACTACGTTTCACACCTACATTCAAACATTGTAACCAACTTTTACAGTATTGAAACTTTGGTCTCTACTGATTAGATCTCTATTTGGGGCAAACTGGTTCTATAGTGGAGACCGCGAATTGACAAATTAGCGTAGGACGCCCTGTGACTTGTGGAGCGACGACATTCGCAAAGCGGTGGGCAGTGACTGGAAACAAAGACCGAAGATCGGGCTCAGTGGCGTGTCTTGGGGAAGGCCTACGTCCAGCAGTGGACTGATACCGCTGATACTGATGATTCCATCTCTATAATAATGAAACTATCTATGCTTGAGATGAAATTGATGATCAATAAAGTGTTTACCTATATCTTCTATTGCAGAAGGAAGCGGGAGAGTTTTCATGTGAAATTTGCAAGACATATTATGTTAGTAAACATAAATTACATAACCATACAGCGATGCACCATCATAGAGTCTTCAAATGCAAGCGTTGCCCGGTCATTATACGATCTGAGTAAGTTATTAAGATTTATTGAGAAGGTTTTATTTAGTGCCACCTGTCCCGGGGTCTGTCTGTAAACAAATCTTGCATGTTATATTTGACCCACTTCCTGGTGTTTAATTGAGCTGAAATTATGCATATACATGTAATAGATAGATAGCTAGATAGACAAAACTTTTTTGTTACACCACAAATAAAACTTAAATATTTATACACAATAACTTACATTATAATGTTACAATGGGCGGTCTTATCGCTAATAGCGATCTCTCCCAGACAACCGTAGTATGGAAAGAATCTTAAAAACTGTCAACAACAGGGTTCATACATCTAATTAAAGTAAAGAAAAAAAATATAATAATAATTAACTAAACAAAAACACAAAGTTTACCTAATATAACATAACTATAAACTAACTTACTACCAATAAACAATAAAATATATATATATATATATATATATAAATATAAACAAAAATAAAAACAAAAACAGCAGGACACAAATCATAATGAAAGATACAGTATCTTTAAGCGACATTTGAACATATTCAGAGTTTGTAAAGATTTAATATTTTCAAGAAGTGAGTTCCAGAGTCGAATAGCCTGGACAGTGAAAGATTTGTCATAAAAAGTGGAAACATGAGAAGGAAAATTAAGGTCAAGGTTTTCTAAATAAAAAAATCTATAATCTAAAAAAAAAAATCTAAAATAATAAATAAATAAATAAACCTTAGAGAAAGAGAGTTTGAGACGTGAAGGTAGTTAAACCGTTCTTTGAAATAACGAGGAATATAAGGATTGAACAGTATATTAAATAGAAAGGAAAGGATATGTGTATTCCGGCGAAGGCGAATGGGAAGCCACTTGAGCTTTGTACGAAACTGAGATACGTGATCGTATTTACGCAGACCAAATATGAACCTTATACAAAAATTTTGTAACCGCTCAAGTTTATTAAGCTGATCCTCCCTAAGATCTAGATAGCAGACGTCAGAATAATCAAGAATAGGATGTAAGAGAGACTGAGCGAGGGCAATTTTTGTGGATGTAGGCAGAAAATTACGTAGTCTTTTTAGCGACGCTGCTGCTGCATATAGTTTGCGACTGGTGTTTTACAAGTATGTAAATCCCAAGTCTAGCATTGATAAATTATTAATCCTAGATTATTAACAGATGTGCTAAAGGGTATATCTATACCGCCGAAATTTACTTTTGGTAGTACTTGCCAGTCCACTTTAGAAATGAGCCTAGAACTTCCAGCTATCATAACCTGCGTTTTTGAAGGATTGACCATAAGTCCAAATGCTTTACTCCAGTCTGATATACGCTGCAGGTCTGTGTTCGTGGAAGCAATAGCATCAGACAAATTCTCAAGAGAGGCTTGGCAATATGTTTGAAGGTCGTCTGCATACAGGTGGTAGGAAGAAGAAAGATTTTGGGACATGGAATTTATGAAAATAGCAAAGAGAAGAGGAGAGAGAACGCCGCCTTGGGGAACACCAGCAGACGTGTTACACCACGATGAAAATGTTTCATCAAGGCGAACCCGCTGCCGGCGCCCGTACAGATAACTGTTAAACAAATCGATTACCATTGGAGATACATTAATAGAGCGTAGTATCGCTAGCAGGATGTCAAAGTTGTCAGTGTTGAAAGCGTTGCTAAAGTCCAACAGTGTTAGTACCGTAAGTTTCCGATTGTCCATACCCAGACGGATATCGTCTGTGATTTTGACCAAAGTACTGACGGTGCTGTGGCCTGGGCGGAAACCGGATTGGAAGGGATTGAACAGATCATTAGAGGAATTTACTAATTTGATTGTGGACGAGTCGTTCAAGGACTTTGGATAAGAAAGGAAGAATGGAGATGGGGCGGTATTCGGAAGGTATTTTAGGGTTGGCTTTTTAGGGTTCCGTAGCCGAATGGTAAAAAACGGAACCCTTATAGATTCGTCATGTCTGTCTGTCAGTCCGTCCGTATGTCACAGCCATTTTATTCCGAACCTGTTAGGACCACAGAATTGAAACTTGGTAGGTAGATGTATTCTGTAAACCGCTTTCCGATTTTTATACAAAAATAAAAAATATAAAAGTTTAAGGGGGGGGCATCCCATACATGAAACTGAAACAAAAAAAAATTTTTTTCTTCAAATTATACGTGTGGGGTGGGTGTCTATGGATAGGTCTTCAAAAATGACATTGAGGTTCCTAAAATCATTTTTTTTTCAAAGTCAATCATTTGAAAGATAGGCGCGTCTACAGTGGTAAAATGTGTGTCCCCCCCCCCCCCCTCTAACTTTTAAAGTATGGGAGTGAAAAATCTAAAAAAATATATGCTGTAAATCTCAATAAAAACTAACAACGAAAATTGGTTTGAACGAGATACAGTCAGCAGTTTTAGAGATATGGCGACCGCAAAGATAACTTTGTTTTTCATACAAACACTATGAAAAACAAAGTTAATTTTGTAGTTGCGAAAAATTGTAGTTATGGAATACTTAACTGTGTTACGGAACCCTACGAGTGCGAGTCCGACTTGCACTTGGCCAGTTTATTTAGGTAAAGGAATGATCTGAGCGTCTTTCCAGACGGACGGGAAGGTGCTCTGATCAAAGGAGTTGTTGAAAATAAAACACAGGACAGGAAGGATATTACCAAGGATTGGTACTAACATATTGCGACTTATGCAATCTCCACCTACTGCATTGGAAGTAATGGACAATACGCTCTTCTTAACATCACAAGTGGATAATCGATTAAAAACAAAAGAAGGATATTCGGAAATTGGTAGATTCGATAGTTGAATTAATGTACTATTTTTATCTGAGTCAGATATGCCAGATGAAGAAGAGAAGTGAGAGTTAAGTGAATCTATGTCTAAATTAAGTGGGACAGAATTTTGACGTGACTTACCAATGCCGAGTGATCTGAGGAATTTCCAAACCTTGGAAGGATCCTCATTATCAACTGATTCATGAACATGGCGGCGAAAAGCATCCCTACACACCGTATTACAGCGATTTCTAGATTTTATATATTTCACCTTATTTGTTTCATTTGGACGACATTTATATTTATGCTTAGCAACATTTTTCTTGTGCATTAACTGCCTAATTTCACTAGTAATCCAAGGAGCTGGCAAGTGCTTTAGTTTAATGGCTCGTAGCGGAGCATGTTTGTCATAAAGCTGCATTATGATAGGTAGTGATTATGAATTCGAAAATAGGAGCATGATGACAGACAGACCATGCATGTACAACTAAATTGAATTTTAAGAGGTTTATTAAAATACAGATTAGTTAACAAAACAATGCTATAAAATAACTATTTTCAGTTATAAGCACTTGGATCTTGGATAGATTTTTAGGGTTCCGTACCTCAAAAGGAACCCTCATTGAATCACTTTTTTGTCCGTCTGTCTGTTTGCCTGTCTGTCTGACTGTCCGTCTGAGACGAATTTCTCAGGAACGCGTAAAGATATCAAGTTAAATTTTTTATCAAATACTCGAGTCTATGGTCTCTTTTGGCTGTGAAAAAAAAATTAAAGCTCTGAAAACCGTAAATATGTAGTGTATGTATATACCAAAAAAAATTTTGATTTTAAATTAATCGTGAATTTGTAACATTATTATTGTTATATACCGGCTATAATTCACGTACCTTTAGTCGAATTTTCTGACCTAGGTTTCGAGCGAGTCAGTCGCTCTTCCTCGGGAGTGAGGTCACGCGGTGAGATCGCGATGTTCAGTGAACATCGCGATCTCACCGCATCTCTCACAGTGTCTGAAACTGCACATAAATAGGTGTAATGAAAACACTCGTGTGATACTATTAAAACCCCTCAATATAAAACAGTTTAAAAAATACAATAGGGATGTTGCCTGGGTCGAAAAATAGTAATTCCAATTAGACCGTCGGTTAGATTATCATAAAATATTGGACACGTATTTTTTTATTTTACAAATCAATAAAAATTGACAAAGATAAAGAGCGTCAAAGTTCGGGAGTGGGGGCTCGTGACGTCACTAACCGCTAGAAAGTAGTACGGTTTGTGACGTCGCGCGGAATTTCAACGCTCTATATCTTCGTATTTTTTTGTTTAATTGAAATAATAAAAAATACGTATCCAATATTTTTTGGTAATGTAAATGACGGACAAAAAAAAATGTTTAGTTAACTAGCCTATTATGATAAACAATTTATTTCGCAGGTACAGTGCTTTAGGCCATTGTGATTATCATAAAGGGATAAAGACAGTCTGCGATCTGTGTCAGCAAGAATTCAAGTAAGTTTTTTTACTGTTTACTTATAAGATTAAAACAACTCAAAGATCGCCTTGGTTTTTCTTAAAACCTAATAATTTGGAAAGTCAAACCCGCCGTGTACGATGAATTTTTTTTTCACAAATTATGTGCGCATTTTATAGAATTTTGAACCGACTTCACAAAAAAGGATGAGGTTTTCAATTCGACTGTATTTTTTCTTTTATCTATTTTTTTTTATATTATGTTTCTTTGAAGTGTTTCACACTTTATATTTTTTGTAAATTGTTAAACACAATCCAAAATTTCATCGTACCGACGGGACTTGAACCCGCAACCTCCGGAATAACATGTTCCGGCGCTTTGCCAATTAAGCCACGGTGCGAAGTATCGTTACGACGAAATTAGTGGATTGCATTTTGTTAACCCAATTATGCATTGGTGGCGCCATCTATGACTACTTACTACGTAAGTTAATCTTACGTAAGTTAATATTTTTTTTATGTTTGTTACCTCAGAACTCCGTCAAATCTTTTTTGAAAACTGATTTGAATTTTTTTTTTTTTTGTTTGAGAGGTTGTGCCTCCCGTTCGGTCAAATTTTATCGAGCTATGACAATTATCGCTGGAGATATGGAGATAAACAATATAAGCAAATTTGTATACATATCAATGTTCTTTTATAGTCATTAAAGTATAATTTATAGTGCCCTGTCTAAGCTTCAATAATAACATTGTATGGGAAATGTTATTGTGCTATGAAATAGAGAGCGCGCCGCGCTGATTAAGTTAAAAAAATGCCGCAAGGTCATATATACGGGAAAAAATTTTATAAAATGTATAATAATTCCTAATATGTTAAAATAGTGTAAGTAATTGAATGTACTTTTATTTTAATTTTTGTGTATATTAAAGTAGTATGTAAGATACATTTAAATTTGTAATTTTTTAAATTGAATACATGAATTGAATTGAAATTATAATAAATATTAAGCACGCGAAGTGGCACAATACACATATCTTGTGATGGCCAAGAAGAAGAAAACAGCGCCCGAATTATTGTCATTTTTAGTCTGTGGTCACAGACTAAAATATGTACTACGTACAGTGCCACAAGTATAACTTGGCGGTGGTGGTTTTTGGAACTAATTCTTTTAATTGAAACTGTGAGTTTGACGTTTGAGAGATTATCGCGACATTATTGTTGATAAATCTGCTACATTAAAATAGTTCAATAATGCCAAAAGTAATTAAAAGTGGTTTAAGAGAAACTGTTATCAAAGTACAAAGTAAAAGCACAGTGGCGCACAGGCACGCCAAGTTATACTTGCCGGACTGTAGTCATCACATCATATTTGCCACACGCAAAGGTATAATTCTTATCGAGTGAAAAGTGCAAACGGTGTTTTTGTCGGAAACTGTTTTTATTGATTGGTTTATTATGTTTGTTTATGTTAGTCAGTGTCTTTTAAAATATTATACTCTTGAATTGCTATTTTGTAATAACTTCGCTCTGCTCTGGATTCAAAATGGCGGCCTCGCAGATACGTTCTACGTTGCGCCCTTGTTATACAATACAATCTACTATTTCATGCCATCTATTCGAAAAACGCTGATTGGTGCCTCGATAAGAGCGCGCCAAATAGGTATTTTCTTTTCAAGCCTTTTGAGCTGGTGGTAAAGTTTTTTTGTATAGTTGGCTTATCTTTGTTCTTCTATAGTGCCTTGTCTAAGGAGGTTAAATATAATATTTTATGGGAAATGTTACTGTCCTATCACATAGAAGGGCAGCCGCGCTGATAAAGTAAAATAAAAACATTCCTTTCTCCACCCTGTATAATGATGTGTTTGGTTTACAGTTGGAAAGCATTGTACTATGCTCATCGCGCAAGCGTTCATGGCTGTAAGTTTATATGCTATATTTGTGCGTTCGCATTCACTACTGAGAATAAACTGGAAGAACACTTAAAGATTCATCAGGTAAGATTTTATGTTTAGAAGGCCTATAAATATTATATGTTTTATGACTACTTTATACAATCTCACAGGCAAATCGTTGAACTGAGTCGATCTAGATCTGCCTTCACACATCACGATCTGTTGACATTTTATGATATGCTTACTACCCGCTATATCGTTCAAAGCTAAACTTTTTTTTGATGGTAAAAGGTAACAGGACAAGAACGACGCTCGCCTGATGGTAAGCGATGACGTCTACCTATTATAGATACAGTCACATTTCACTGCACTGCGCCTGTTACTTTGAGACATAAAGATGTTGAGTCGCACATGCCCTGTAATTTCACTGATGAACAAAAATTAATTGGCAAAGTGGTGGTACCGCCCCAGGAGGACTAGCAGAAGTTCTACCACTACAACGAACGTTTGACGAATTGCCCACCATGCTTGCGTAAATTGGTTCTATAGGGTCACCAAAAATGGCTTATTAGGCTGCATATCGACCATAACTGGGCGATTAAATAACCAATCACCAAACCTCGCTGAGCGAGGCTAGGAAAATGAAGTGCTACTTTTATGTGCTACTGTAATAATACTGTAAGTGCTACTGTATTGGTTGATTATTTCCTCGAGCGCCGCTCCGCTACCTCGCCCAGCTATGGTGGAAACGTAGCCACTGTTTGTGGCTTAGGGGTGGCCCCAGGCCCGCTGTACCTTAACCTGCTGTCACAATGTTTGTTATAAAAAACAAATGAGTTTATATTTTCGAACCATTTTGACGTTTATTGGACGTTGAGGCACTATTTCATGAGACAGTCACCCACTAGTCTCAAATGTATGGGATCATACGACTAGGACGGCCGTATTTTGGACGTTACACGAATTGGTGGTTGACGACTTGGCTGGATAATTTACGCATATATTTTTATGCCCAATAAATCCTTTTATAGACATTAAAACACTCTACAAGACCAATTGATGTAGAAGTACTAGAGATAACCAGAAGAGAAGTTGGTACGGAAGCCTCTGTGGGCGAGTCTAACTGGACTTGGGCAGTTTTCCACCGACTTCCAAAAAGAAGGAGGTTCTCAGTTCGTCTGTATGTTTTTTTTCATATTTTTTTTGTATGTTTGTTACGCGATTACTCCGACAATTGTGAACCGATTTGAATGATTCTTTTTTTTAATCAGTAGGGTACGTTTCCGAGGTGGTACGTTCCCATTGTAATTTCATAGAGATATGTTAAGTATCTCCAGAAATATGACGATAAATGTCTCAAACGTGAATTTCGGTGTTGCTACCGAAATTCACGTTTGAGACATTTATCGTCATATTTCTGGGGCGGGGCGTGGAAGTCGGTTGTTTTAGTTTTGAAACTATCTCAATTATTTTATGTTATGTTATGGTAGGTGAACAAGCAGACAGCCCGTCTTATCGTGGATACCCATTTTAAAAGATCCCATCTTGTTTTATAATTTGTTTACAGAAAAATAGGGTGATAAAACCTATAGGACCGGACAATCCCGGCTTCGAGTGTGATCATTGCGGCCATGCGTTCATTTCAAAGAAGATTTGTGAGAGACATATCAAAAAAACGCATACGGAGTACGTAAACCCTCATATATATCTATCCACAATATATGCTGCTTATCTGGTCATGTAACTATACTTGGATTTTTAATTAGACGGACTAAACTGACAGGTCGAAATGTCATTTTTTTTTAATATTGAACTGGGTAGCACTTGATCACTATCTCACCTGATGTTATTTGATGATGCGATCGATGATGGAGCGTGCTTACCCAGAAGATACCTATTCACTCGCGATTTGAAGACCCCCATATTGTACTTAACCGGAAACACAGGCACGCAGGGTATTCCATTCTTTGGCGGTTCGTCTGATGAACGAAGAAGGAAATCGCTTCGTTCGGGTAGATGGTATATCCACCATAAATCGGTGGCGCCTTTTAGTATCTCTGGATGTCCGATTATAAAATGGGGATGGTGGAATCAAATCATGCAGTTCCATTGCACACTCTCCGAAATGTATTCGATAGAAAACCGATAAGCAAGCGACTTTGCGCGAGACTCTGGAGTCTCTTGCTTACTAGTAGGTCGTCGCTTTTGGCTCTCCTCTCAATAGCTTCCAGTGTCTCCAGCTGGTATTTGGCAGAACCATCACAAAGGTGAGAACAGTACTCCATGCACGACCCGGTCCGGGTGTGAAGTACCGTCTCACCTTACCCAAAATGCCAAGCTTTTTTGAGGCTAGCTGGGCTCTAGACTCAATATAAGAGCCGAAATTGAGAGTTGGTGTCAAAGAGATGCCAAGAAGCTCGAGATTGTTACTTATCGGAACGGACAATTATCAAAATAATGTTGCCAAATTTCTAATCATAGTGATGTTCTAGTTCATTCGTTATCGTTCAAAAGAACTGAACTTCAAATTAAATTAACGCTAAATTCATTAATGCGTAAAAATTGTAACTGAATTATTTGATATGTATTAAGGCATAAGCATTTAATGTGCAGCGTACTAGTTGAATAAGGATGATAAAATTTGTAATAAAAATAGTGTTAATAAAGAAGTATTTGTATGTAAAAAAAATATTTACTCATAATGGCAAAATTGGTTTAAGCACGTTGCAATCTTTTATCCCCTTACTAGATGGTATAAATAATAAATAACTCAGAAATAACAACTTTTAGGAAGAATATAATAAGAATTAATGATATACGAGTAGTTCACTGAATTGATATGACTCGATGAACTAAATCTATCTTACCACATGCCTATTTTTATTTCATGAAAAAGTGGCAATACTTGCAATGTCATTTTACTCCGTTTAATTAAAAATTCGACTATTGACTGTTTTTTTTTTATATTTCGGACATACAAGCACTTGACGTTTATCATCACTCCACCTAGCTCCAAGCTGGCTGGCAGTGGTTGGAAACGAATATCTGAAAATCGATATCAGTGGCGTGCCATAGGTGAGGCCTATGTCCACCTGTGGACGGAAATTTGCTGATAATTATGAAGCTCTTGATGACCACTATTTCACCTGATTTTAATTAAATATTCTCAATGTAATAACGCCCTGCATGCCTTAACACCAGTTAAGGCAACTTCCGTCTAACCAGCTACCAAGTTGGAACATCTGTCGACAAACATCTAATGTGTTCCGACAGCTATCCAGTTCCCATTCTAGACCATCCTTGACCACCTCACATTACCAACAGGTGAGTTAATAGTCAAACGATAGCTTATACGATATTCAGGGTGTCCCAGAAAGTAGTGTCAAGCAGAAGTCCAGTGGTAGAACACCTCAAGGGGTATCCATATCACCCCCATGTTTCGCGATTTTTCGTAGTTTAGGAGTAATGGCTTTTTTTTAACAATATCTACTAAATTACGACTACAGAGACAAGTTTGGCCAAACTGACCTTGATAATTGAGATAATTGACTAATGTTTTTTTTAATGTAGCTTAATAACTGATCAATAATAATATATTAAAAAAAAACAACAGTACTAACCGGTTTGACAAAAAATTAATTCCATAAAGTGAGAAATCATCAAGTGAAGTTCAGACTTTCAGGGCCGATTACAGATTTTTTTTCGAATAAGTTTTAAGAACTTTCTTCTTTCAATAATAATCTGTGGTATAAATTTGATTAACCTATCTTTAAAGCATTATACCTAAAATTTGATTCAAACCTTACTTCATACAGAATTATCACATTTTATAGGTGTAGCGTACGCACCTAAAGCCGAAGTAGGTGGTGGCTTTTACACTACACTGGGATAAAACGATACGAGATAAATCGATGTTCCAACCAACTCAGAGTGGCAGAAGCAGCAAAATAGAATGCGAGCACTCACCTTGGACTGCGTCTGCTCTTCGTTGACCTTCCACCTTCAGCTCGTCCTAGGTGTGTTGAGGGGATTTTTGCTTCTTAGTGACCGTGCACGGTAGGATGAGTAATTTTGGTCTATCAAGCCAAAATATGACCAACGCGGACACCGAGCACGGATATTTTGTGGTTTATATCTGATTTTTTCACAACGGCCGATTTTAGCGGTAAAACAAACGGTTGCTTTCGCTCCAACGTTTTACGAATGAGTGCCGCATGACAGTTGGTTTGACAACTGCGTTTTGTTGCTTCGTGTACACAGCGAGTGTGGAAAGGACCCCGACTTTATTGTCCGACCCCTTTCGTTATATGATAACGGAACATCCCGCCCACCAAAATGCCTATGGTATTTTCAGGTCAAATAATAACGATCAAATTGGGGACAAGGGTGATACGAAAAATGATAGGACAGCACAATACTGTGAATATCCACAATTGCTGAAATGATCAATATATTTATTACGAGAATTATAGATTAAAAAATTACAAAATATTGATAGTTACTGATTAATACGACTTTGATATTAATAAACGATATAGATACGAATGAATATGATACTAAGCTAATAAAGAATTATGGAAATTGATATACGATTGAAGTTAGTCCTCGATTGGCAGAGGGCACAACTTCACCAACGGTCTTTGAATGACATGATCGTTTGCTGTTCTTACTACTGCAATCCGAGATATTCCATCAGAACCGGGCAAGAGATCCACTACTCTGGCTAAAGGCCATTGAAGTGGTGCACGATTATCATCCTTAATAATCACCATCGAGCCAATTTTCAAAGGCTTAGAATGTTTGGTCCATTTCGCGCGTTGCATGAGGGAGTTTAGATACTCGTGTTTCCATCTGGACCAGAAATTCTGATGAAACGCTTGTATCAGCTGCCACCGATGAAGCCGGTTTATGTTACAATTTGAGAGATCTTCATCGGGGACAACAGTTAGCGGCTCCAAGGTAAGAAAATGCCCTGGCGTTAAAACAGCCAAGTCGTTTGGATCGGAACTGATGGGGCATATGGGTCTCGAATTCAAAACGGCTTCGATTTGGACGAACAGCGTAGTAAGTTCCTCGAATGTTAGGACTTGGTCACCAACAACGCGAAGTAAATGTGATTTAGATGCTTTGATTTGACTTTCCCAAACGCCTCCAAAGTGTGGGGCTGATGGAGAGTTAAATTTAAATTCTATTTTTTCTAAAGAAGAAGCCTGTTGCATGTGACGTGATAATTGGTTTCTAGCTCCAATAAAGTTGGTCCCGCAATCGGAATGAATGACATTGCATCGACCGCGACGTGCCACGAAGCGCCTGAGCGCCGCGATAAATCCGTCCGTGGAAAGCGTGGAAACAACCTCGAGATGAACTGCCTTAGTCGCAAGGCAGACGAAGAGGCACAGATATGCCTTGTCAATTTTTGCTCCTCGATGTGGACCCAGTTTAATGCGAAATGGTCCTCCAAAATCCACGCCTACAATCGAGAAAGGCTTCACTTGATTCACGCGAAACGACGGCAAATCGCTCATAAACGGCTGCAATGGTTGCGGATTGGTACGATAACATTGAATGCATCTAGCAAGTTGACGACGTATTGCGCGTTTTGCCGATACAATCCAAAACTGTTGCAAGAGCAGAAAATGAGTAGTGTTGATACCTGGATGCAAGTAGTTCCGATGAATGAAGTCGATGATAAGTGATGTAAGTTGATGATCAGAGGGTAGGAAAGCTGGATGTCTTTGTTCGAATTCTAATCCAGATCGCGATATTCTGCCACCCACTCTGAGGATACCTTGGGTATCGATAAACGGATTGAGTTTTCGAAATGGCTTTGATAAAGATTTGTTCGATTTGAGATTACTAATTTCTTCGGAGAACGCTGTACTTTGTACGTGTTTTACAATTTGCATCAACGAACGATGTTGCTCTACGTTATTTATGAAATTAGAACGGTTGGTCGTATTTGCGTTACGACTGTTATGAATAAAGCGATTTATGTACGATAGTATGTTTACGATCTTTTGTAGCGACGAGAAGTGATTGAGGAGATTGTCTATAGTTGAGAGTTCAACATTCGCTATTTCATTAGATGTTAATACTACGGATTTGCGAGTTTCATTTGCTACGATAATTTCATCTTCTTCTGACAGCGAGGACGTACGTATAGGCCAAGATTCTCGCATCTCCGACAACCACGTTGGTCCCACCCACCATAAGGAATTGTTTAGAATCTCACTCGGGAATAAGCCACGCGAGCATATATCTGCAGGATTGTCGCCAGACGATACGTGGTGCCAGCATTCGATAGGGGTGATTTCTTGTATATGGCTGACCCGGTTGGCAACAAAAGTTGCCCAGCGCGAGGAGTGGGAGCGTAACCATGATAGTACAACTGTGGAATCTGACCAAAAGAATATAGCATTGATTTTTATACGAGAAAGAAAAGTGTCGCATATGAACTTGTACAAATCTGCAAGCAATACTGCAGCACAAAGTTCAAGTCGCGGCAAAGATGTTCGTTTAAGGGGGGCGACTCGAGCCTTTGAGCAGATAAAAAACACGTGGACCTTACCCGCGGAGTCGATAACACGCATGTAAAAAGTAGATCCCAGCGCCGCTTCGGAGCTGTCACAAAATCCATGTAGTTCGCATGCTTTAACGTCCTTACAGGTGAACTGACGGGGAATTCTAAGTTGAGCCAGTAATGACAATTCATCGAGGTACGTATTCCATGTGTTGACGATTTCAGTCGGCGGTGTTTGATCCCAACCAACACCAAGCATCCAAAGCTTTTGGATTAAGCATTTCGCTTGAATTGTGATAGGAGTCAGAAATCCTAACGGGTCAAAAATTCGGGCGATTTCACTCAAAATTGAACGTTTTGTACATAGTCTGTCCAACGGTCTGATTTCGAATAGGAAAGCGTCTGAGGATGGATCCCATTTAAGGCCAAGAACTTTTAAAATTTGAGATTCTGTACTATCGAGCGACACAGAACCGGTGAGACAGTCTTCACTGGGTAGATCAGATAAGAGCTGAGGAGAATTACTTATCCATTTACGAAGTTCGAAACGTCCGAGATTGAACAGAGCAATCGTTTGCGATTTAGCTTCTTGAGCGAGTTCTAACGACGGAAAGCCAGTAGCGACATCATCAATGTAAACGTCATTAAGAATGATATCCTTTGCAAGAGGATAATCAAGTCCTTCGTCTTCGGCGAGCTGTCGCAAGGTACGGCAAGCGAGATACGGAGAAGACGCCATTCCATATGTGACTGTATTGAGACGGTATTCACGAAGGGTCTCGTTAGGAGAGAATCTCCAGAATATACGCTGATAATCACGATGCTCTGGCGCGATCAGAATTTGACGGAACATCTGGCGAGTATCAGCCATGAAGACGATGCTGTGTTCGCGAAAGCGCAGTAGTATGCTCATAATGTTTGGTTGCAATTTCGGACCAATAAGTTGTGTGTCGTTAAGTGACTGAGAATTTTGATCCTTTGCAGAAGCATCGAATACAACGCGAAGGCGCGTTGTTGTAGAGTCTGGGCGTAAAACACAATGGTGAGGAATGTAATATTTTCCTAAACCGATCTCATCAGCAGGGACTAATGTCATGTGTCCGCTTTCGATATAATCAGACATAAAGTCCGCGTATTGCGATTGCAACTCAGGGTCACGTGACAGTCTACGTTCAGTTGCGTGGAATCGTCTCAAAGCGATCTCGCGCGATCCCTTGAAAGATGGCTCTGATTCGTTTTTGAATGGAATTTGAACTACATATCGCCCAGAGTCATCGCGAGTATGATCGCTTACGAATTTGTTTTCGCATAAGGATTCATCTGGGGTTAACTTTACGACGTCTGGTAAAGCATCGAATTCCCAAAACCGTTGGACTAATGAGTTTAGCTCATGATCGATGTCTGATGACAGTGATGACGTGTGCACGAGAGTACTAGCCGATAGGCACGTCTTGCCTAGGAGAAGCCAACCAAAGATTGATTTGAATGCGGTAGGTTGATTGGCACCCCCTTTAATATGTTCATGTTGAATAGCTTCAGCGAAAACATCTGCAGCAAATAAAAGGTCGATCGGGGCTGGTATATCAAAACCCGGGTCGGCCAACGTCAACGACTCAATATGTGACCATCCAGAAGTGTTAAGATGCGCGATAGGTTGATCGCCACATATTTTTGAAATAACATGCATGTCGAGTGTATACAGAACCTGATCTTTGGTACCTACGGAGCAGGTGACGTCACCGAGAATCGGCGCAACCGCCTCTCCAAGTCCACTTATGTTCGCGGTAGCTGTAGCAAGTGATAAGTTTAAACGTTTCACAGCGGATTCGGTTATAAAATTACTTTGACTACCAGTATCGAATAACGCACGAAACGATTGCATATTGCCAGAAGCATCCTGAACTTGCACGATAGCGGTCGCCAGCAGCACGGTTGTATTCGACCTTGACACCAACGACGACCCGATGTGATGAGGTTCGTTGATAGATTTGTCGCGGTGGAGCAAAGTATGATGCCTACGTTTGCATGTGCGGCACGTGAAAATAGATTTGCAGTTGTTTAATTGGTGAGATGGCTTCAGACAATTATAGCACCAATTTTTATCTTGAGCTATATTCATGCGTTCTTCAACCGATTTGTTCAGAAAATCTTGGCAAGATAGAATTGAATGTGATTTGTCACAATATGAGCATTTGCTCATGTATTGACCGAGTTGACTACTACTGACAACACTGTTATGTTGTTCATGTTGGTCAGCCGCAGCGACGAGAGCATGCGCCATGTTAACACGCCGAGGTTGATTTTGATTTGGCGTTGGTGTATGCTTGAGCAAAGGCCTTTTCGATTTCATCGATTCGGTAAAATGAGTATCTCGCAATAAAGCCTCGCATTTGGATCGTAGGAACCCTTTCAATTGATCGTACGACGGTAGTTCGACGTCTGAGTACTTTTCCTCGAAGTCGCGACGAACCTTGTTGTCGAGTTTCGACAATATATGATAAACAAGAACAAAGTCCCAGTTCGCGACTGGCAAATTAATTGTCTTCAAAATACTTAGATTCTCCTCAAAAAAATCGAGCGATTTTTGAAACTCCTTCGCATTATGGCACTCAAAATCAATATCTAGAATGTCTCTCCAACACGTAAAAGCTAAGGTCCGCTTACACTTGTACCGAGCAACGAGCGATTGATAAGCGTCGCGATAATGTTCACGCGTCATAGGATACGCCTTTACTACCGTTAATGCATCGCCGCTCAGAGACGAGATCAAGTAATGAAACTTCTCAGTGTCTGTGAGAGAAGTCGAGTTGTGTATTAATGCATTAAAAGTATCGTAATATTCGGGCCACTTCTTGAAATCACCGCTGAAAGACGGTAGTACGATTTTAGGTAGCCGAATATTTGACGACGAACCGCTTTGTGAGTGACTTGAATCGTTTTTTATTAACCTACGATGAATGGATAAGGTTTCAAAATACATTTCATCGAAACGTTCTTGCATCGTGTCATCCTCACTGGTGCTATCCTCCGAAAGATCTAAAATAGCTAGATGCACAGCAAGGAAATTTGATGCAATTTGTTTTATCTCCTCATGGTAAGAGAAAAACAAGTCCTGCTTCGAAAGATCACTTAAACACAAAGTGCCGATTTCTAACGCCTTTGCTAACCGGTTATAAGCGATAGTCCGTTTTCTACGTGATGATGATAAATCCTTAACAGTATATTCAACATCAATAGACTTCGATTTTTTCTTTAAACTCATTTTACGAGTTTGAAACGACATTATGGTTCGATTAAGTTGTTACTTTAGGACGATAACACACTTCGATTAGGTATATAAAAAAAAAATGTATTACAAATTTAAAGTACAGGTACAACTAATAATAAAAACCGATATAATAGAATGTACGAAAGTCCACACAAGTTTTACAGTTTTGCGCTTAATGTATGGAGAATCTTAACTTTGCAAGCGGTACTTGTTAGATTGACTGTACGCTCGGTTACCGATTTTATGAATGCGGGTGTTGGTAACGAGTTTTGTCTACCTGTATGTTAAAAATAATGAAGTATGCGAATTTGCTTGTGGTGATTTTAATTGAATTTAGTATGATTTAGAATTATGATATGAGTATACTATTGTTGTTATTTGTATACTACAAAGATTAACGAATACGATTTGATGAGTTTTGATGTAAAATTGTATTGTTGTTGTTGAGATTAAGCACCGATAAAAATAGTGATTGATGAAAAAAATAAAAATTAATATTTACATACAATATCTTCCGATCCGTGTGAACTGATTTAGATAAAATCCCTGTTTCGATTGTGATTACTTAGGAACGAGGTATACGAGGTATTCTAGGTATATAAAATATGCAGTGATGATAAAATAACTATGAGAATGCAGTAGGTAAGCGAGATTCAATTGAAAATTGACCGATATGTGCCTGCCTACTTATTCAGAGATAAATTACCTACGATTTGGCCATAAATACCATACACATATACGATGATTGGGATGCGATTGATGCCCCCAAAAGGTGGATAGTCCCGGGTTTCGGCACCATAAAGATGTAGCGTACGCACCTAAAGCCGAAGTAGGTGGTGGCTTTTACACTACACTGGGATAAAACGATACGAGATAAATCGATGTTCCAACCAACTCAGAGTGGCAGAAGCAGCAAAATAGAATGCGAGCACTCACCTTGGACTGCGTCTGCTCTTCGTTGACCTTCCACCTTCAGCTCGTCCTAGGTGTGTTGAGGGGATTTTTGCTTCTTAGTGACCGTGCACGGTAGGATGAGTAATTTTGGTCTATCAAGCCAAAATATGACCAACGCGGACACCGAGCACGGATATTTTGTGGTTTATATCTGATTTTTTCACAACGGCCGATTTTATCGGTAAAACAAACGGTTGCTTTCGCTCCAACGTTTTACGAATGAGTGCCGCATGACAGTTGGTTTGACAACTGCGTTTTGTTGCTTCGTGTACACAGCGAGTGTGGAAAGGACCCCGACTTTATTGTCCGACCCCTTTCGTTATATGATAACGGAACAATAGGAGTAACTGAAGTAAATAAAACTAAACACATGAGATCAAACTATCCTTGAGAGCCAGTTCCCATTCTAGGTCTAGCACGCTACCATCTTCGACCGCATCAACACTTACCAACAGGTGACATAGTGGTCAAACGCTAGCGCATATGATTTAAATAAAAAAAGATAGTGGTCAAACGCTAGCCTATGCGATTTGAAAAATATCGTCACATTTTATTTTTTTTATTTTTTTAATGCTTAATAGGCAAGCGATTGACCTCTATTCCATCTGATGTTGAGTGACTATGTGGTCCAAGACGTAGCACGCTTGCCTAGAAGATACCTTTTCACTCGCGACTTGAAGACCCCGGGTGGTAGTTATCGGGAAAGACAGACTCAGGCAAGGAATCAAGGAATTACATTCCTTGGCAGTGCGTATGAGGAATGTAGAAGCAAATCTATTTTTGATTGATCAATTTGATATATTTGTTTTTGTTTGACCACATGGTGACCCTAGAGTTATGGAGGTTAAAAATTGTTGGAAAAAGTTAATAAAATAATGTTTTTTTTTACAGCAAGAGCCGTAGTTGGCTGTTTATTCCTTCAAGCCATCAGTACAAGGTACGTTTATACTATAACTTATACAGAATATTATTTTCTTTTACTATAAATATATATAATATGTAATTAATATATTTTTACAATATAATACAACTCGTTTTTAGGGTTTCGTACTCAAAGGGTAAAATGGGAACCTTTATTTCTTACTTAACTGAACTTTATTCTGTTGAATAAAGTTAAAAATAAAAGGGAGTTCCCATACAATAAACTTATTTTGCCGGTAATTTTTTTTATTCGGTTCCGTGTAGATACGTGTGCGTGTCCGACTTGACCGGTTTTATTATAGTTAGTAAAAGGTCAATTTAAAAAAAGTTAAGTCGTTGAAAAAAAACTGAAGAAACGACTTCACATGATGCGCGAGTCATATTTAACCGACTTCAAAAAGGAGGAAGTTCTCAATTCGTCTTGTTTGTTTTATATGTTTTTTACGCGGTTACTCCGTCAATCGTAAACCGATTCCAATGATTATTTTTTTAATTGATTGGGTATATCTCTGAGGTAGTCCTATTAAATAATTATCAAGATCTGATAAGTATCTCCAGAGATATGGCGATAAACATCTCAAAGTTGCTACTGAAACGGACTCGCGCGGCATGTGAAGTTGGTTTTGTAGGGTTCCGTACCCAAAGGGTACCAAAGGAACCCTATTACTGAGACTTTGTTTTCTGTCCGTCCGTCTGTCCGCCTTTCTCAGGGCTGTATATTCTTAACCGTAATAGGTAGATACTTGAATTTTTTACTAAGTATGTACGAGTATTACTATGGGGGCCCTAACAACAAATGTGAAACATAAAATAAATAATATACTAAAGGGGGTCTCCATATAAGAAACGTGACGTAAGAAACGAAAATGTAGTAGATTGATCATACAAACTGTAATGAATAGAGCCTTACATTTTTTTAATACCTAATGCGTATTACATTAACTATGGTTGCTAATGCTATAACATCATATATAAAAACTAAATTACATTAAAAATTAAAGGGACCCTGTACAAAAAAAATTGTATTATTCCGGCAAATTTTGTTCAATCGGAACCCTAAGTGTGTGATTCCGACTTGTACTTGGCCAGTTTTTTTATAGGTTTTTAAGTATCTCATCTTGTTTCTCCATACACACTTTGAATCCCCGTTCCGTCTCCTTAATAATCATAATAATTGTAGTAAATTGTAGTACAAAAGATGGTGGTAAATAAAATTATGCCCTTACATTCTACCAATTCACATTGGTGTGCAATTAATTGCCTGCTTGGGCTACAATTTTTGACGAAATGGCCTGGCCATCATCATAATACATCCCATCACACTCTAGACATAATAGTAGCGAATAGACAATGATAGATTCATCATATCATATTGTTTAAACTAGTTGTATATTATTAATAATTGAATTATTTGTCTTGTTTTTTTTTTGCCTTCTTACACAAACTTTCTTATTCCTAGTGTAAAACATCTTTTTTGTGTAAGAGCTATTGATATTGTTAATATAATTTTTATTTTTGCTGTTATATATTCACCCGCTAGCACTTCACCCTAAGCTCGACAAACATCTTAGTTTGAGCAACGGAATATACTGAAAACCAGCTCTGCGGATATTTACATCTCCGCAGCAACAGTGCTGAGGATATTCCGATTGTAAGATTAGAAAACACTTGTAATTTGTAACTCGTTAATTTTAATGTTATGTTTCTTTTCTGACAATAAACTCATTTTTATTTATTTATTTATAATGAATAGAGCAATGCATGCGTTACAGTATAGTCGTAGATTTAATATATAAGAATGTTAATGTCAGATACAAATATTTATAACACACAAAAAAATTTGAAGGAAAAGTATTAATAGGTAAAAATGATGTCAATGTCTATAGAACTATATTTAGGCAATGTCAAACATAATATTATTATTAAAAATATTCTTCAATATTATAATAAGATTTCATCGTCAATAGTCTCTTAAGGTTCTTCTTAAACAATGTCACGCTTTGATTCTGTAAAGAATTTGGTAACTTATTAAATATTTTGGGAGCCACACATAACAAGGGGGTAAATTTTGCAAAATCCTTTCTTAGCGGATTCCTACGTCAGAATAACTACCTGCATGTTAAATTTCAGCGCAATCCGAAACAATACTGATTTCAGACATTGTTACCCCACTTCACCCTCTTCGGGGTTGAATTTCGAAAAAGACTGAAACAAAAAAAAAGTGAAGTTTCGAATAGAAAATACTATCTAACCTTATTTCTTATACAAACTTTGAACCCCTGTTTCATCCCTTTAAGGGGTGAATTTTAGAAAATCATTTCTTAGCTAACTAACTTTCTTAACTAACGTCTTAATTACTACACTACTTACGTTTATTTCAGCGCTATCCGAAACAAAATTGATTTTCAGACTTAGGTACCCCATTTCACCCTCTTAGGGGTGGAATTTCGAAAAAGCCTGAAACACGTTATTACTTATTTTTTACTGAATCACTTCTGTGAAGTTTCGGATAGATAAAACCATCTAATCTTGTTTCTCCATACAAACTTTGAACCCCCTTGAGGGTTTAATTTTAGAAAATCCTTTCTCAATACACCCTTCCGTTCTAAAACAAATATACCCTCCAAATTTCAAGTCTCTATAACCAGCGGTTTAGGCTGTGCGTTGTCTATAAGTCAGTCAGTCAGTCAGTATGTGAGGACAAAGATTCTTACAGTATATAATTAGGTAAGCAGGCAACAATGTAATAGCTGTTAATGAACCATAAATAAATAAATCTATGCGCACGTTTACATTTTACAGATCGACTTGGACAATGACGAGCCAGTGATGTGTGAACATTGCGGTACTCTGTTCGCCACTGCAAGGGGACTCAGGCTGCATATAATAAGCCATAAAAAAAGGTAATTTTTTTTTCATATCTTATAGGCTAGCGTTTGACCACTATCTCACCTGTTGGTAAGTGATGATGCGGTCGAAGATGGTAAGCACGCTAGGCCTAGAATGGGAACTGTACCCCTAGTACGAGTTTTTATCGTAAACGCTTTTGACAGTTCACACATAGTTTTCGACTTACTCTAGCTCCCTGATTGGTATCAATTTAGTGAAGTGTAGTAACCACTATAGGCGCTGTACTGTTGTTCATACAAAATTTGTTCGGTAAACGATATCGAGTTTGGTATAAAAACTCGTACTAGGGGTACTGGCTCTCAAGGATAGCTGCCGGAACACATTAGATGTTTGGCGACAGATTTTCTAACTTGAGGGTGGTAGCTGGCCAGGCGGACACTAGATAGTGTCCTACCACCATGCGGGGGGTTGTTTGTTTCTTAACGATGTTTTCCTTCACCGGATGTTTTCCTTCACTGTGAGAAGCGCACATAAATTTTTCTATAGAAAAATCCATTGGTGCACGGCGGGGTTTGAACTCGGTACCACGGCATCAAAGCCGACCGTTCTCCCGATTACGATACCGGGCCCTTAAAGTATCGGTTAATGGGGAATATGCATGTTACACCATATTCCCTATTTACGTGAAATCATTTATTTTCGAATTATTATTGTTCTGGTATTGTGTGTTAAACATTTTTTTATAAATAAAATACTCTAAAATTGGTAAAAATATTATATGAAAAGTTCAAAATAAGCATGGGAAATATTAATTTGCAAAACACATCACTTGTCAATTAGAAATTGACGCCACAACATACACTGCTGTCACCACACACTAAATCTTTGTCATAGAAATAGTATGCATCGTTTTACGAATACGTACTATTTCTGTTACAAAGATTTAATCTGTGGGGACAGTGTGGTGAGCTGTGACGTCACAAAAGTGAGCTGAAATTTGGCGGCGTTTTAGACACCTCATATTTTCTCAATGCTATAACTATTTTTTTTAGCTCAATTTGAACACTGAGTATTATTTATTTTTTTACCATGTTAAATGGATGTAAGAAAAAATTATAAAAATATTTAAAAAATCATCCATATATTCCCTATTACGAGTATAATACTTGAAATTACAGCAATTATAATAGGGAATGTGCATGATTTTTTTTAATATGTTTATTTCACTGAATACATCCATTGAACACAGTAAAAAAATTGAATAATACTGAAAGTGTTCAAAATAAGCTACAAAATATAGTTTTAGCATTGAAAAAATATGAGGTATCTAAAACGCTGCCCAATTTTCGCGCGCCTTTGTGACGTCACAGTGCACGACACGGTCTCCACATATTAAATATTTTTAATAGAAATACTACGTATTCGCACTACAGTGCATACTATTTCTATGAAAAAGATTTAATATGTGGAGACCGTGTGGTGCACTGTGACGTCACTTTCTAATTGACAAGTGGTGATGTGTTTAGCAAATTTAAATTTCCCACGCTTTTTTTGTATTTTTCATATAATATTTTAACACATGTAAGAGTACTTTATTTATAAAAAAATGGTTAACACATAGCACCTGAACAATAATGATTCGAAAATAAATGATTTCAAGTAAATTTATACCACATGCATATGCATGTGGTATAAATTTACCATTGGGCTATAATTGCCGTAATAGGGAATATCCCTATTACGGCAATTATAGCCCAATGGCTATAATATCCATATGTAAATAGACATTATTCAATATATGTACACACGTCAAATAAGACAAGTAACAATATTAAAATTTTGAATAAACACCTACGACAATGTCTTTTAGAAAATAACGTCATAAAATCTATTTAAGAACCACCACTAATTAATAACCAACCGTTTAAAGACAAAATCGAACAAGTTTTAGAGAAAAATGGCAACATGGATTTTCACAAACAAATGTTTACTGCAGCGCCCCCTGGTGAGTTGACACCGTAACACCTATTTAAGAACATGCACCAATCAAACACGAACCTATAACTGAAAACTACATCAAAATCAGACTAGTCGTTTGAGGAAAAATTGAAACATCGATTTGCACCAACAAATGATTACTGCAGCGCCCCCTCGTGAGTTGTCACCGTAACACCTATCTAAAAACATGCACCAATTACACTCAAACCCATAACTGAAAACTGCACCAAAATCGGACTAGTAGTTTTGGAGAAAAATGGCAACATGTATTTGCACACACAAACAAACACACAAACATCCTCTCACCCCAAACGCATATACAGTCTCCGATCCGTCGTGGGTAATTAAAGAGATCATATCATTAATATTTAACATTTTAAATTTTTTAATTTAAAATTTTACTATCCCCCTGTTTAATTTTTGCAGTTTCTATACTATTTATTGACTTTCCATGTTGTTTTTATTTTGACATCGGTATGCTTAATTTTTCTACTTAGATGCAGTGATTTTGCTGTCTGGCAAACAACTTTAAAAGTTTTTGAATACAAGAATACAAAATACAATAAGTGATTTATGAATTTAGTGTAGTATGAAAATTAATGGTTTTTTGTAAGTACAAGTTCTATAAATTGTTTCTACTTTTGTACATACCAGAGAGTTCAATTCACACCCATTGCACTATTGACGTGAACCCACTCCAGACACAAGCATATTTAGCTTAGTTGGAGGGGTTAACAAGAATACTAGTAATGTGCAATCCATATTGCTAGAAAGCTTTTGAGGGCCCAGTGGTGTAATAGGAGAATAGTCGGCTTTGACGCCAGAGGTACCGAGATCAATCCCCGCCGTGCACCAATGGATTTTTTTATCGAAAAATGTATTCTTTTCACAGAAGAAAACATCGTTATGAAACAACCAACCTCCGCATGGTGGTAGGACACCATCTAGTTAGATAGTGGTTAAACTCTCCGTGATATAAAAAAAAAATTCAAAACATTTTTTTTTCATTTTGTTCGCTTGTATTGAATTTGTAACTTTGAAATAATTACAAATTATGATTGATTTCAGAATTACAAGACCGCATAAGGAGGTGCAGTGTCGAGTGGTGAGTTAGTTTTATAAAATACTAGCAGCCCGCCCCGGCTTTGCACGGGTAGAACATATATACCTACAAAATTTGCATCAGTTTGTTGCATCGAATATAAAATATGAACATATTTAACAACCATCGTCATATTTCATCCAATTTACACAAAACCTTAACGAATTATGCACCTAAACCTTCCTCATAAACACTCTGGCTATTGGTGAAAACCGCATGATAATCCGTTCAGTAGCTATTGAGATTATTGCGAACAGACAGACAGACGCAGTGATGAACTTTGTTTTATAATACTTACGTATTGATATTGGACGGCCCTTTGGCGTAAAGGATAGTTACCCTGATTCTGACCCGACGGTCGTTGATTCTAATCCTAGCTATATACCTACCAATGAAAGTTTTATGTGCATTCATGAATCATGAGTTTTCGTACAGTGGTAGTGGAATCATTAAATCTACCAAAAAGTAGCTTACCACCAAGGAGTACATCTGCCGCCGTAACCTTACGGCGTTCTCCGACGCAAAATGTAGGGGTAATATACGCTTAACGTGTGTATCTGTGTGTCTGTCTGTAGCATCTTAGCACCTAACCGGATGAACCGATTTTGTTTTTATTATTGATAGTTTTTTTTTGTTTGATAGATGTCTTCATCGAGAGTTTTCTTAGCTTTGATTCATGAAAATTCGTTCAATTGAATTGAAAAATTATTTTAAAAACCTCAATGTCATTTTTAAAGACCTATCTATAGATAACCCGCACATAAAGGACCACTCACCAAGGACTCTCCACTCTCCACTCAGAAAGGAAAAAAAGTGTTTATTTAAATTCCATCCCTAAGTTCCATCCATCCCTAATAAACGGACTTAAAAAGGGAAAAAATATTGTCAGTTTTTAGGGTTCCGTAGCCGAATGGCAAAAAACGGAACCCTTATAGATTCGCCATGTCTGTCTGTCTGTCTGTCTGTCTGTCCGTCCGTATGTCACAGCCATTTTATTCCGAAACTGTTAGGACTACAGAATTGAAACTAAGTAGGTAGATGTATTCTGTGAACCGCTTTCCGATTTTTATACAATGATAAAAAATATGAAAGTTTAAGGGGGGATTATCCAATACATGGAAATGGAACAAAAAAATTTTTTTTTCATCAAACCTATACGTGTCTATGGATAGGTCTTTAAAAATGACATTGAGGTTTTTAAAATAATTTTTTCTCAAAGTCAATCATTTAAAAGATAGACGCGTCTAAAGTGGTAAAATGTGTGTCCCCCCCCCCCCCCCTCTAACTTCTAAAGTAAGGGAGTGAAAAATCTAGAAAAAATATATTCTGTAGATCTCAATAAAAACTTTCAACGAAAATTGGTTTGAACGAGATACATTCTGCAGTTGTTGAGATATGGCGACCGCAAGTATAACTTTGTTTTTCATACAAACAACCAACTCTACTGTGTTACGGAACCCTACGGGGTTCCGTAACACAGTAGAGTATTCTATGTATATGATTTTTCGCAACTACAAAAATAACTTTGTTTTTCGTAGTGTTTGTATGAAAAACAAAGTTATACTTGCGGTCGCCATATCTCAACAACTGCAGAATGTATCTCGTTCAAACCAATTTTCGTTGAAAGTTTTTATTGAGATCTACAGAATATATTTTTTCTAGATTTTTCACTCCCTTACTTTAGAAGTTAGAGGGGGGGGGGGGGACACACATTTTACCACTTTAGACGCGCCTAACTTTTAAATGATTGACTTTGAGAAAAAATCACTGTAGGAAACTCAACGTCATTTTTAAGGACCTATCCATAGACACCCCACACGTATAGGTTTGAAGAAAAAACATTTTTTGTTCCAGTTTCATGTATGGGATGCCCCCCTTAAACTTTTATATTTTTAAGGTTCCGTAGCCGAATGGCAAAAAACGGAACCCTTATAGATTCGTCATGTCTGTCTGTCTGTGTGTTCGTCCGTATGTCACAGCCATTTTATTCCGAAACGTATAAAAATTGGAAAGCGGTTTACAGAATACATCTACCTACCAAGTTTCAATTCTGTAGTCCTAATAGTTTCGGAATAAAATTACTGTGACACACGGACGGACAGACAGACAGACAGACATGGCGAATCTATAAGGGTTCCGTTTTTTGCCATTCGGCTACGGAACCCTAAAAAAAATGTTTGAAATCGGTCAAAATTTAATCGACTATTGTGGTAACAAACATTAAAACAAAATATATACAGTCGAATTGAGAACCTCCTCCTTTTTTGTGAATTCGGTTTAGAAACAGTAACAATTCAGCCTACCTTTAGCTTTTAGCTTTTAGCTTTTACGTTACAAACAATATAAAATAACAATTACAAAGTAGAGCAACAGTAAACTTTTCATTTATTTCATAATGATTAATGGGGTAGCGAGAGTTCACGCAGAGGGAGCAAAGAGGTGTAAAACTGGTATGTATTCTGTGGCGCCACGTCGAGCGTGATTTTGAATTTTGCATAGAAAGAAAATGGCCTTAAGTCTAGAGCCACGACAATCCGTGAACACGTTTGCAAGATTTAACCTAATGGCGTTTACTCAGCCTAGAAAAGCCAGACAGGCCAGCGTCGCTGGGCCGACGCTGGCCTGTCTGGCTTTTCTAGGCTGGCGAGGTTGAAACTAGCAAACAGGTATACTTGCGTATTTTTGGTGATAATGCAATAATATGGTACTATAGAGACCTGATGATGTAGCCAGGCTGTAGGGACTGAATAATAAATAGCAAATGGAAATACATTCTAATTTGGACTAGTATGTATTGTCATCATGTAAAGATTACGTGTAATAACACGTAATCTTTACAAGAAGATTGTGTGTGTTATAAAATCTATACTAATATTCTAAATAGAGAACATTTGTATTTTTGTATGTTTGTAATGATTTGGCTCAAAAACTACTGAACCGATTTAAAAAATTCTTTCACTAATACATAGAATGGACTTTAGGAATGAAAATAGGCTATATATTATCCCGTTTAAATCAAAGGTACATTCGTGGAGACCTAATTTGCAACCTAAGTCGGCAAAAAAACGGTCGAAAAAACACGTTTCTTACGAACGCTGCTTAATTGAAAATAAATAGAAGAATATTTTCTGTGGAAGAGTTTTACAACTTATTAAGACCTACAAAAAAGTCCGGGACAGCATATGTCTATCTCTTAAGGTTGACTCACAGTAACCATTTTAAGCTTAAAATTTTTGTTAAAAAATATTACATAACTTCCAAGGCTATTTTCAAGTATATAGTATTAATCCTTATCCAAATAATTACGTTAATTAGCTTGGCCACATATTATAGATTAAAATTGTCCTTTACAGTATATAATTCAAATGAAAACTCTAGAAGATATCATGAATTTCACATACACGCATCGCAAAATTAATAAAATATTTGCAGTGAAACCACAGATTAGGTCATAGTTACTACAAAAATATTATTATAGGCTTAGCTATTCTGTAGATCCCCATCGATCACAATCAATTTGAAGTCAATATAGTATAATAATATGATCTATTGTATAGAATAATAATGATCTATATATATATAATAATTTAATATTTTAAACCACCCCGACTGATCTATGTATAATCTTTTCATTAAAAGCATTCCAATGACTCTAAACACGACATTTAAAATCTGAGCTGTAAGTTGGTGAGGATTTGAGTATTCTGTAGAGTCCAGGAGATGTCCCAGTATCAGGTCAATGTTCCATGTTTTTACAATATCGTTGAAGAAGAAGATTTTCGAATTGATCAGACCTATGAAAGTTGCTTTCATAGCGCAATTAGCTTTTTTCTAGTTAAAAAAAAGCTCATAGTTTTATAACGATTAAACGAATTTTCATGAATCAAAGCTAAGAACACTCTCGATGAAGCCATCTATCAAACAAAAAAAAACTATCAATAATAAAAACAAAATCGATTCATCCAGTTAGGTGCTAAGATGCTACAGACAGACACACAGATACACACGTTAAGCGTATATTACCTCTACTTTTTGCGTCGGGGAACGCCGTAAGGTTAAGGCGGCAGATGTGCGCCTTGGTGGTAAGCTACTTTTTGGTAGATTTAATGATCCCACTACCACTGTACGAAAACTCATGATTCATGAATGCACATAAAACTTTCATTGGTAGGTATAAAGCTAGGATTGGAACCAACGACCGTCGGGTCAGAATCAGAGTAACTATCCTTTACGCCAAAGGGCCGTCCAATATCACTACGTAATAAGTATTATAAAACAAAGTCCATCACTGCGTCTGTCTGTCTGTTCGCAATAATCTCAATAGCTACTGAACGGATTATGCTGCGGTTTTCACCAATAGCCAGAGTGTTTATGAGGAAGGTTTAGGTGCATAATTCGTTAAGGTTTTGTGTAAATTGGTTGAAATATGACGATGATTGTTAAATATGTTCATATTATATTCGATGCAACAAACTGATGCAAATTTTGTAGGCATATGTTCTACCCGTGCAAAGCCGGGGCGGGCTGCTATGTTATATTTCTTATTTAGGTATTATTTTTAAATGAAAATTTCGTTGCTTTTAGTGTGGTATCACGTTTACTCGAAGACATGACTTAAATCTCCACTTCGAGGAAGTGCACCCAGACCTGGACATCGAGGTTGTGTATGCAGATCTGAAGCCGTTTATTTGTGATAATTGCGGGAAGAGATTTCGGGTATGTTCATCTTTTGGCCTTAGATTTCAGCATGGATATTCTAATCACAATACATTTACACATTCAAATTAGGAAACGTCATTTGGAATTTTAAACATAAATTAATCCGTGTTTCCGTGTAAAATTAACTTTAAGCCTTTCCGATTAGAATGAGGCGTTTTTCTTTATTTAACCTATTTGATCTGGGCACAGATCTCCCCATTTGTTTTCACTTATCCCTATCCAATGCCGTTTGTGGTCAGTCCTTTTGAAAAATATCGAAATATAAGGTTTTGGCGGCAGATTTTCTGCTTGATGATGACAATAGCTTTTTGATAGCTAGTCAGGTAGAACATCGATATGCTCCTGTGGGATAGGGAGATAACAGGAAGTGTGTGTTTTCAGTATCTCTGCCTGCTTCGAGACCACATATTGACGCACTCGGATGTGAAGCCGTTCGCGTGCACAGAGTGTCCCAATCGGTACTACACACAGACGCAGCTGTTGAAACACGTTATTTACCACTTACCAAAAAGTAAAGAATGTGATGACTGCGGGAAATTGTTCAGGACAGCTGCAAACCTCTTTTCGCATAAGAGGGTAATATATTTTTTTACTTTTAAAAATATCCGTCTTATTGTCTGAATTTTTTAGAGTTCTGTACCTAGAAAACTAACTCCAATAGGATCGCTTTGTTTTCTGGCTGATATCTTCAACGATTGCATAAATAATTATAGTTTTCAGATCTCATGAAATTTAGTAAGATCATTCCATTATACAAGAGTATATATCACCAGGTACTAAATAACTTTAGACCAATTTCTAATTCGCCGGCTTTCAGTAAAATATTCGATAAATATTAGGCTTGTTCCTGCTCGGACATTAAAAAGATCGCTCCGAACTAGTACATTCTTTCAGCTGTACTAGTTCGGACTTCTAGTACTATTAGTCCAGTAGGTAATAATTACTCAATTAAAAATAGTCCCTATGACTGTTACCATAATGTTCAAAATAGCTGTTGAAAATAGCATAGTGCATCTCACTCGTTCGTTCACTAGTTCCGCTAACCCATTCGTTCATCGTCCTTTTCATTCCGTGAGCATGAGCAATTGAATCACAGACAATAATCGCGAACGAAGTACTAAATGTACTATGTACTAGTAGACTTACGTAGTAACGTACGTAGTTCATTCTAGTTCAGTGTCAAGAATTCATTCATATTAGTACTACGTACATGAACTACACAAGGCTAATAAATATTACTGATGCAATTAACTGCTTACTTTAATTGTAACAACATACTATATTCAAAGCAATTTGGATTCTCAAAAGGATGCTCCACAACTGATGCCGTAAAAACATTTGTTGACAATATTTATGAGGCCTGGGGTAGTTCGCAAGATATAATTGGCATATTTTGTGATCTATCGAAGGCCTTTGATTGTGTTAACCACAGCATACTCTTGTTAAAGCTGTCACACTACGGAATAAGACATGGAGCTCTGAAACTTGTACAGTCCTACTTATCTCATAGGATTATGAATGTAGATGCCGATGTTGTAAGGTCCGATATATAACCCATATAGGTGTTCCTCAGGGTTCTATTTTGGGTCTATATCTATTCTTAAATGAACATAATGGATGGCGATGGTATCCTGAATATAAGCAAAACTATACTTACTGATATTTTAATTGAAATTATTGTTTTGTACCAATTCTTAACAACTACTGTTCTCTACTATTCGTTTTATGATTATTTACAATATTGTTTCATTTCAGTCTCACATTCAAAACCGCGAATTCAAATGTAAATATTGTGGCAAAGGGTTCCTTCATAGAGCATCAGTTAAAGAACATGAACGCGGCGTGCACCATGGTATACGTCGCATTAAGAAGCTAAGGATTAAGAAAACATACACAGAAAATGAAAATGAAAACGAGCCAGGAAAAGACGGCCTTGACATAGATAACGTGGCCATTGCAGCAGAATATGAGATCACTGAAACAGAGAATGAGTCCACTGCAGAAGGATATGTAGATGCTGAAGCAGGAGACGAGATAATTGCAGCGAGAGATGAAGTCACTGTCACAACAAGAGTATTGTGTATAAAACGCGCTAATGATGAAAATTTAAAAGTTTATGCTGCAACTTCGAAACGTGTTCGTCAAGAATCCAGCTCGGCTACTGAGTGTGAAACTGAGTAAATAAGTTGCCGTTGTTGTTAAAAATAAATAATAAAATGCATCAACTATGAAGTCGACTCCTGGCTCCATCATCAGACCCTCGTTACTAAGACCACTGACCAGTCTAATACCGGGTTTACACTAGGCGATTCTTGTTGTTCAACTTCCTAGGGATGTACTTGTCTTTCGATTCCAAGTACTTTTAGTATTGATACTTTAGAATCGATACTTATTAAGTACCGGTTATAAGTACTCGTTTCGTTACTCAATTATTTGTTTTGGAAGAACATTTAGGCTAGAATTATACAGCGATAATAATGTTACTAATGAAACTATTTGATCTGCTAATCAAGCGCGATATAATCGATAAAAAATATTGATTGGGTATTTCTTGTAACTCGTATCGTACATCCCTCGGAAGTTAAACGACAAAAATCGCCTAGTCTAAACCTGGTATAAACCTGGTATAAGGCGTCCCATTACATGGTAGGTTATCCGTCATTCGAAACCAAAAGTCATGACTGATGGTTGCTCATGCAGCAAATCAAAGTATGTAAATATCGGTCAGTCACCGTCAGTCACCATTACACGATCAGTTCTCCATCTGTCAAAGCCGTGACTGCCAGCAAACTGACAGCAAAACCTATCATTTAATGGACGCCTATTGGACTAGTTGAAACTAATTAAATGAACCCAAAAGTGAGGGGTCTACTAGAAGCCACTGAAGAGTTCCACTGTCCTATGTCCTGTATAGAAACGATGGCATCAAATCAGCTCCAAGCTACCAAATTCTTGTCATTCTAACTAATTTTGTACAAAGTTTCATTTCGTTAGTTCGTTTCACAACTAGATAGGTTGAAATTTACATAAATTTGTTTTTCACCTCACAACCTCGGAAAGGTTCTGTTTATTATTCGAAAACGCGCGCAGGCGTGGATAGAGTTTTTAAAATAAGAACCTTTCGAATAAATAATTTTCTATACTGCCAACCCACTGAAAATGCATAAATACATATTTCATGTAAGTGCGCCAACCTCATTTTTAGGGTTCCGTACCCAAAGGGTAAAACGGGACCCTATTACTGTCTGTCTGTCCGTCTTTCTGTCACCAGGCTGTTTCTCATAAACCGTGATAGTTAGACAGTTGAAATTTTCACAGATGATGTATTTCTGTTGCCGCTATAACAACAATTACTAATAAACTTGCCAAGTGCAAGTCGGACTCGCACTCGTAGGGTTCCGTACCACAATACAGTATTTTATAAGATCGAGCAAAAAATACCACTACTTATCATTTTTCGCCAGCAAAAAATAATAATTATTCAACATTTTATTTCTTATAACGCCATCTAACATCTAACAAAGGTATTAGGGGTCGACATTTCAATATAACGCCATCTATGGGACGTTTACCTAACTAAGCGTTCATAGATGGCGTGAAATGCCGAAAAAAACACGTTTCTTGTATAGGGACCCTCTATTATTTTTAACTTTATTCTGTTTTTATTATTTGTTGTTATAGCGGCAACAGAAATACTTCATCTGTGAAAATTTCAACTGTCTCACTATCACGGTTCATGAGATACAGCCTGGTGACAGACGGACAGACAGACAGACAGACAGACGGACAGCGGAGTCTTAGTAATAGGGTCCCGTTTTACCCTTTGGGTACGGAACCCTAAAAACAGAATAAAGTTTTAAATTATAGGGAGTCCCCATACAAGAAACGTGTTTTTTCGGCATTTCAATATAACGCCATCTATGAACGCTTAGGTAAACGTCCATAGATGGCGATATATTGAAATCCCGTCCCTAACACCTTTGTGTTAACTTTCACTTAGATAACGTTAGATGGCGTTATAAGAAATAAGCACGCGGCTCACAACTCTGTTTTGATAAAATGTTTATTAATTATTATTTTTTGCAGGAGAAAAATGCTAGTGGTATTTTTTGCTCGATCTTATAAAATACTGTAGTGTGGTACGGAACCCTACGAGTGCGAGTCCGACATGCACTTGGCCAGTTTAGTAATAAAACCACACAGGCCAGCACGACATCTGCCTGAAAAAAATTGCAATTGCAAACCCATTGCATGAACGAAATGAACTAAATGACGGGGTCGGAGCTATACAGCATATATAGCTGCGTCCCCGTCATTTCGTTCATTCAATGGGTTTTCATGATTAGCCCCCTTGTCTGAGAATTTGGTACGGAAGCCTCGATGGACGTGTCCAACTAGACTTGTCCGGTTTTTTTTACAAGTAAAGCTATTAAAATTGTGTTAAAAAGTTTGTCAGTGCCCTTAGTACGAGTTTTAATATGAAAAACAGTACAGCGCCTCTAGTGGTTACTAAACTTAACTAAATTTAGACCAATCAGGGAGCCAGAATAAGTCGAAAACTATGTGAGATCTGTCAAAAGCGTTTACGATAAAAACTCGTAAGAAAGGGTAGAGTAATTATACCACAGCAACGAGTTAGTGCTGAAGTGTTTTAGTGCGAGCGTAATATCATATGAACTTGTGTAATTTTTATGTAAATATTGATTATATGATTTTATAAACTGTAGACTGTCAATTTGTTTCTTTTTAACCTTCTTCACAAAAAAACGTGAAGGTTCCCAATTCGACTGTATTTTTAATTTTTTTTTTATGTTTGATACCTCAGAAATTCGTCAAATCAATTTGAAAAATTCTTATTTTTATTTAAAAGAATATGCCTCCCGTTTGGTCCAATACAAATTTGATCGAGATCTGACAATTATCTCCAAAAATATGGAGATAAACAATATAAGCAAATTTGTATATTTTGATGACATGATTATAACAAGCCGGAACTTTGACTATCGCGGCAGTGTACTGGTTTTTTGTTTTGTACGATTATAAATTATTGCTATTATACAAACGAGTACCAGCGAGTACCATAAAAAAGTTTAGTAACAAAGTTGTTTAGAAGTATTGAATTTCTGATTTGACTTAGAACACTTGACGCAAAGGACTTCTAGTCCGCCTGGGGCGGTACCACATTTTCTGATATTCAACCTTCAATTATAAATGTTTTTTGATTTGAAGGATTAAGTTTTATAATGCTCAGATAACTATTTTGATAATTTTAGTAAGCAGGTAGACAAATCGACTCTTCTTTCCCCGAAACTGAACACAACTGCAGTTGAGAGCAGTTGAGTGGTCGCAGGCAGGGATAGCATACTCCAGCGGATGGTGTGACTAGACAAAAAAGAATTAATAAAATTTATATTTATAATTATTAATAGAAAAAAGTTCACAAATCTCAATTAAGAGCTCTCTGAGACGACAATGGGGATGTGTGCATTAAAGTTCACAAAATCATTGACGTTTCTCATCAATTGAGATTCATCATCATCAGCCGTGTTAGTCCACAGATAGACGTAGGCTTCTCCCAAGATGCGCCACTGAGCCCGATCTTCGGCTCTTTTTTCCAGTCACTGCCTTGGGGCCATTGCTTGCCTGGTTACCGAAAAATAGCGCTAGTACCATTTCAAAATATTGGCGTAAATAAATACTACAGGCCAGTGACGAGCACCAGAGTCACCGGTGCGAGGAGCTACGTCCTGCGATCGCCAAACCGCCTGCCTAGCGGCGCGATTAGGGCATATTCCTCCCAAAGATGGAAAGTCACTCACAAAACCAAGACCCCAAGGCAGTGAATGGAAAAGATGAGCCGAAGATTGCGTAAACTGGACCGGCCCTAATGAGACCGACTTTGATTATATGGACAACATACATCTAATACTATAAGAATCTTTGTCCTGACATACTGACTGACTCACTGACTCACTGACAGACAACGCACAGCCTAAACCGCTGGTCGTAGAGACTTGAAATTTGGAGGGTATATTTGTCTTAGTACGTAAGGGTGTACTAAGAAAGGATTTTCCAAAATTCACCCCTTAAGGGGATGAAATGGGGGTTCAAAGTTTGTATGGAGAAACAAGATTAGATCGTCTTTTCTATCCGAAACTTCACATAAGTGCTTCAGTAAAAAAATAAGTAAAGACGTGTTTCAGGTTTTTTTGGAATTCCACCCCTAAGAGGGTGAAATGGGGTAATAAAGTGTAAAATCAATATTGTTTCGGATTGCGCTGAAATTTGGCATGCAAATAGTTATTACGACGTTAGTTCCCACTGAGAAAGGATTTTCCAAAATTAACCCTCGAAGGGGATGAAACGGGGGTTCAAAGTTTGTATGGAGAAACAAGATTAGATAGTCTTTTCTATCCGAAACTTCACACAAGTGCTTCAGTAAAAAAATAAGTAAACACGGGTTTCAGGTTTTTTTTTAATTCCACCCCTAAGAGGGTGAAATTGGGTAATAAAGTGTGAAAATCAATATTGTTTCGGATTGCGCTGAAATTTGGCATGCAGATAGTTATTACGACGTTAGTTCCCTCTGAGAAAGGATTTTCCAAAATTAACCCTCGAAGGGGATGAAACGGGGGTTCAAAGTTTGTATGGAGAAACAAGATTAGATAGTCTTCTCTATCTGAAACTTCACACAAGTGCTTCAGTAAAAAATTAGGTAAACACGTGTTTCAGGTTTTTTTTGAAATTCCACACCTGAGAGGGTGAAATGGGGTAATAAAGTGTGAAAATCTATATTATTTCGGATTGCGCTGAAATTTGGCACGCAGATAGTTATTAAGACGTTAGTTCCCTCTGAGAAAGGATTTTCCAAATTAACCCTCGCAGGGTATGAAACGGGGGTTCAAAGTTTGTATGGAGAAACAAGATTAGATAGTCTTTTCTATCCGAAACTCCACACAAGTGCTTCAGTAAAAAAATAAGTAAATACGTGTTTCAGGTTTTTTTGAAATTCCACCCTTAAGAGGGTGAAATGGGGTAATAAAGTGTAAAATCAATATTGTTTCGGATTACGGTGAAATTTGGCATGCAGATAGTTATTACGACGTTAATTCCCTCTAAGAAAGGATTTTCCAAAATTAACCCTCTAAGGGGATGAAACGGGGGTTCAAAGTTTATATGGAGAAACAAGATTAGATAGTCTTTTCTATCCGAAACTTCACACAAGTGCTTCAGTAAAAAAATAAGTAAACACGTGTTTCAGGTTTTTTTGAAATTCCACCCTTAAGAGGGTGAAATGGGGTAATAAAGTGTAAAATCAATATTGTTTCGGGTTACGCTGAAATTTGGCATGCAGATAGTTATTACGACGTTAGATCCCTCTTTGAAAGGATTTCCTAAAATTAACCCTCGAAGGGGATGAAACGGGGGTTGAAAGTTTGTATGGAGAAACAAGATTAGATAGTCTTTTCTATCCGAAACTTCACACAAGTGCTTCAGTACAAAAATAAGTAAACACGTGTTTCAGGTTTTTTTGTAATTCCACCCCTAAGAGGGTGAAATGGGGTAATAAAGTGTAAAAATCAATATTGTTTCGGATTGCGCTGAAATTTGGCATGCAGATAGTTATTAATTACGACGTTAGTTCCCTCTGAGAAAGGTTTTCCAAAATTCATCCCTGAAGAGGATGAAACGGGGGTTCAAAGTTTGTATGGAGAAACAAGAATTGATTGTCTCTTATATTCGAAACTTTACACAAGTAGTTTAGTAAATAAATGAGTAAATACGTGTTTCAGGCTTTTTGAAATTCTATTCCTAAAAGGGTGAAGTGGAGTAACAATGTCTGAAATCAATATTGTTTCGGATCGCGCTGATATTTTGCATCCAGATAGAAATTTTGACGTAGGTATCCGCTGAGAAAGGATTTTTCAAAATTCACTCTTCAAGGGATGAAGCGGGGGTTCAAATTTTGGATAGTCATTTTATTCGACATTTCACACAAGTACTTCTGTAAATAAATAAGTAAATACGAGTTTCAGACTTTTTCAAAATGCCACCCTAAAAGAGTGAACTGGGGTAAAAAGTCTAAAAATCAATATAGTTTCGGATTGCGCTTTATTGGGTTTTTCGGGTTTTAAAAATATGAATCCTGATTTGTCTTAGTCACGCGATAACATGAAAACAGGTGAACCAATTTGGCTAATTTTTATTTGATGTCTTTAATGATAGAATCGTTTTTACAAAAGAAAAGTTTTAAGTAAATAAAAGGAGTTTTTAACGTGGGCGTAGCCGCGGGGGACTTCTAGTACTGTCATATAATAGTACGGAACATTCATAGCACTAGCAGGTTGTTAGACTACTGTTACTAGAACTAGGAGTTTTCCAGTAAAAAAAATATTGTGAAACCAAGTAGAAAAGATTCTTTTATTTTTAATAAACATAATATAAATATAATCGGAAACAAGAATTATTAAAATGAAATTTTAGCGTAACGAACGAAAACTTCCGAGCTTTTTTAACCGACAAATTGTTGATGATTTAGTTAGATGTTTGAATTTTTTTTCTATAGTAGGGCCCCCACTTTTGGAGGCCCCGGGGTGCCCCGGTTGCTGGCCCTGTGTACAGCGTGTCCCGGAAATTAGTGTTTAGCCATAGAGAAAGTATATATATGTAGAGACAACATTAGCGTATGCGAATGAAATAGCTATAGAGATACAACCCGACTAAAACTATGAACACGTGATACATATGCCAGCTATAAGATAAAATGAACAACGAAATTTGGTCGGGCTATACATGACAGCGGGTGAGAGCCAATGGGTGCACTAGAACTTGGTTCCATAAATTTCTGGAGCCAGTTTAATCGCATAGGTAAGGGATAAAAAAATGTTGTTCATCTCGCTCTCTCATACCAGTGATTGTATAGTTTTATCCTTCTCATATTATTATTGTTATTTAAATGCCACATCCGCTTAATATTCCATCCTCTAGCGATGGATTAATTCGCATTCACATTCATTGTTAGGATGCTAATGCTTAAATAGCAGTTAGCAAATTAAATATAGTTGCGAAATTTTGTGAAGTGCAAAGTAAATTCATCAGTAGCGTGGGCTCTCTGTCACACCCATGGGAATACTAAATCTATCTCTTTTATAATTCATTTCACGTGATTAGCAAGTTAGCAGGCGATGCGAAAAATGAGGTTCAGCCATTATTACAGTTTAGTTTAGTTTTTTATCAGTTCTCGCTTAGACGTCATAGAGTGAACACGGTGTCATTTAAATCTAAAGTGTGCTACTACCCCCATTATGGGTAAATGCCAAAATTGTAACAAAGTAATAACAAAGAAAGTGCCTATTTTGGAATGTGGCCGTTGCCAAAAAGTTGTGCATGCAACTACAGCTTGTACTGGACTGAGTGTCAAACAACTCGCCGCCCTCAAAGCCGCAGAAAACCTCGGATGGACCTGCAATGACTGCAGCCTGAATTCGTCTCGTCGAAAGTCATTCATAACGCTCGGTGATTGTGAGGAAGATAAAGATGAGGAAGGTGCCTCTGTTGGGTCACTGAACGTTAACAGACTGCTTCAAAACTTAAGAAAAGAGGTGAGCAGCATCGTAACTCAGGAGATGCGATCGGTTTCTAACTCGATTCAATATTGCAGCGAGAAGGTAGACGATTTTTCTGAATCTGTGGAGGCCCTAACCGGCAAATTGAAGGATATGGAGAAGAAAATGGGTCACATGGAGAACGAAAATAAGCATCTCTTGCTTAGACTTGAATTAGAACAACGCAACACTGAGATGGAGCAACAACTACTAGCTGACCATGTCGAAGTATCGGGTATTCCGGAGTCGAGTGATCTAGACCTACCCAAACTTGTAGAAAAAATTGCATTAGTTGGATGTATCAAAAGGTGCTGGTCCTGATGGGATTTCAGCTCTATTCGTCAGAAACTGCAGCAAAGAACTCTTATTCCCTTTACACATTTTATTTAATAAGTCAATCAATTTAGGTATATTCCCAACAGCTTGGAAAATAGCCCATGTTGTGCCTATTTTCAAATCAGGGGATAAGACGCACTGTGATAATTATAGACCGATCAGTATATTACCATGTTTTGCTAAAGTATTTGAGAGTGTTGTCTATGATGTTCTTTACACCCATGTCAAACCCTATTTAAAACCAGAATAGCACGGATTTGTGGCCAAAAAATCTACAACATCAAATTTACTTGAATATAAAAACTATTTATGTACTGCTTTTGCGAAGAGATCTCAAGTAGACTCAGTATACACTGACTTTTCCAAAGCATTTGACAAAGTTAACCATTCAATATTATGTAAAAAACTGGAAGGGTTTGGAGTCCATGGGTGTTTACTTCGTTGGATCCAGTCATATCTAAATCATAGAAGTCAACTAGTTGCACTCAAAGGTCACCTTTCTCAACCAGTATCGGTTCCATCTGGGGTTCCCCAAGGAAGCCATTTAGGACCTTTAATGTTTGTAATTTTTATAAATGATCTGGTGGATTCCTTATCATCCCCTTGCCTTCTTTACGCGGATGACCTAAAGATCTTTACAACAGTTGACAATCACGAAGATACCTTTAAACTACAAAAAGATTTAGATTCCTTATCTATTTGGTGTGATCAAAACTATATGCAGCTTAATATAGATAAATATTTTATTATTAGCTTCACCAAGAAAAAACAAAAGCTAATGTTTGATTACTCCATCTAGGGCAAATCCCTATGCCGCAAATCTTCCGCGAGAGATTTGGGTGTCGTTTTTGACGACTCTCTTACGTTCCATAATCATTATGATTATATTGTCGAAAGGAGTTCTAGACTTCTTGGTTTTATCTCGAGAGCTACAAATCGTTTTCAAAACCCTAAAAGTATGATCTATCTTTATTATACGCTGATACGTAGTATACTCGAGTATAATGCCTCAATCTGGTCTCCTTTTTACAAAATTCATAGCTACAGAATCGAGAGTGTCCAGAGGCGATTCCTAAGAATCTTAAGCTACAGACACGGCATGGGTCGTACATTGAACAGCTACAGGGAGCGATTGGATCATTTTCAGGTTGTTTCTCTCGAGAACAGACGTGTTTATTACGATCTCAGTATCCTTCATAAAATAATACATTTTACAATAGATTCACCATTTCTACTTTCTCTCATCACCTTTAACACTAGATTTAGATCTCGTAATTGTAATTATAATATATTCACTCTGCAAGTATTTAATAACAACACTTCGTTTTATAACCCAGTAGTTAGAATGTGTCGACAATATAATGAAATACTTGTCTCTAACAGAGAGATAGATACATTTCACCTCAATTTATTTCAGTTTCAGAGGCAAATAAAGAATTTACTGTATAAAAATAACAATAGTAATGGCTAAAAACAATATCTCTTGTATTATCTTAGTTTCAAATATGTATATGTATATTTAATGTATTCATAAGAACTCAGTCTTCATTATTTATCTTTTTCAAATTCTATAAATATAATATTCCTACCTTAATTTACCTTTATAATACAGCGCAACTAGGCATACATGTCTTGGAATACAATTAAGAACAATACTTAACCATAAATATTGTACTAATTTTATATAATTGTGATCTGTTTTGTATGCTATGAATAAATAAATAAATAAATAAATAAATAAATAAAGTGTCGTAACAAAACTCAACGCACCTAAAGAAGACGTTCTCTCAACTAAGCGACTCTCGGCTCGTCGCACGGGACCAGGCCCAGTACTGCCAGGCTATTCTGTTAGCTAGTTTACGCATCTCGCAAGCGGAATCCGCGGTGAGTCGTACTACGAAATTCAAATCGTAACACGATTGTAATACGGTTGAATTGCGTAACACGAAATTCAAATCTCACTGCGAAGTTCGCTTCCGAGATTAGCTTACAGAATAGCCCTACTGGTGCGATTACGCCAGAAGTCTACTCGCCAGAAGCTCATATCAGCAGCGCGGGAGATCACTGTAACAGGCAAGGATCTTATGACGAACCTCTTACCAGACGCAGAAAAAATATACATCAGAGAAGCACTAACTCCTTACAATAAAAATCTACTCTGGCAAGCGAAACAGGACCTCAAAGGCGTATATAAATTCATATGGTTTAGAGAAGGAAAAGTATTTATTCGGAAGAATGAAAATGCAAAGGTATACAAGATAAGATCGAAGAATGACATAAAATCGCTTTTATTAGCTGATAAGTAATTAAATTATTGTAGCACTTGCATCTTGCCTTCTAACAGTTTATTATTTTTATTTTTTATTTATTATTATTTCCATTTGTATGATAATGATTTCCTCAAATGGTAATATTAATGAACTACACGATTGTACGAGCTTCTCTTGCTTTAAAAAACGTATACCTATTCATCCATTAAACCTAATAATTATGCATGTAAACATTAGATCCATGATCAAAAACTTCTGGCAAATTGAACAATTGATCAGCACCGATCACACAATTGATGTACTCGTTATTACCGAAGCAAACATATCTAGCAATATCGAATCTTTGTACTGTATTAATGACTATACAATGTACACGGAGCTACAAAATAACCGAAGAGGAGGTGGAATAATTATTTATATTAAAAATAAACATACATTTACACGTCACAAAACCATTACGCATCACTTTGAATATCTCACAGGCAAAATAACTGCAAATTATAACACCACGTTAGCTCTGTGTGCAGTGTACAGACCGCCGGGCAATAGTAAACAACTCTTTATCGAGGAGATAGACCAATGTTTAAGTAAGCACTCCAACACTGACTGAATACAATACAATACAATACAATAACTCTTTATTGACACCAATTTGCACAAAAAAGAAGATACAAAAATTTGCACTAAGTAAATTACTGGTACAATGGGCGGTCTTATCGCTAAAAGCGATGTCTTCCAGACAACCTTAGGATGGAAATTATATTTAATTATGTTGAGCATGGACGGTGGCATGATAGGTGACGAGGAAAGGGTTTAAATTAATATAAAATACATAGACTTACTAATAATCTACATGTATAAACATATACATACATAATACAAATATATATATTATATATAATTTACTATATATATATATATATATAGATGCACAATAAATAATCAAATTATAATATTTCTAATGCTGAAACGAATGACTTAATACAAACATAATATTATTTAAGTGACAAGTAATAATTTTTGACACGAGCTTTAAAACTACACAGAGACTGAGCACGTCTGATATCAACTGGTAGATCATTCCAGAGGCGCACAGCTTGCACAGAGAATGACGCATCATAAAAGTTAGTATTATGTGCTGGAATGTTGAGAACCAAGTTTTCCGATGACCTAAGAGAAAGGGTATTGGTGGAAGAGAGAAACTGGAAACGTTCTTTTAAATAAATGGGAGTTGAGGGATTGAACAATATGGTATATAGAAGGGAAAGGATATGAGTATTCCGGCGAAGACGGATAGGGAGCCAATTAAGTTTTGAGCGGAACTCTGAAACATGGTCAAATTTCCGGAGACCGAAAATAAACCGTATGCAAAAGTTTTGCAACCGCTCAAGCTTGTTCAATTGGTCTTGCCTAAGGTCCAAGTAACTGACATCAGCGTAGTCTAGTAAGGGAAGTAGAAGAGACTGAGCAAGCGCAGCTTTAGTCGCAGTCGGCAGAAAATTACGCAGTCTACGGAGTGAAGCTGCAGAAGCAAACAACTTTTGGCTAAGAGACTGAATCTGAGGATCCCACGTAAAATTTTTATCAAGTATGACCCCGAGATTTTTTACTTGATTGCTATAGGGAACAATCACATTATTAAAAACGATTGGAGGAAGTCTTGAGGAGTCTACCTTTGCAAGAAGTCTTATGAATTATGTAGAATATTGCTAGGTGATATTAATATTGATTTGAAACGAGATAGCCTTATAAAACAATCATACTTGGACGTGATGAGCGGGCACGGCCTGTCATGCGGTATTACCGATTACACTAGGATAGAAGCAGTAAAAAATAAGGTAACAAAAAGCTGCATTGATCACGTATTCGTTCGATCCCGCATGAGAGACGTGTACACCGCTGCGCTCTGCACCGTACTAGCGGACCACAAAGTGACTGTGGCTACGCTGGTCAGCGACTCCAATGTACAGGATGCTCCCGTTTACGTGACTCGGTATAACAATAATAAACTAGATAAATCGTTAAATAGTGTTGACTGGCAACCAGTTCATGATATGGAATGTCCAAATGATATTTACAATTATATACATACACATTTTGATAATTGCTATGAACAATCCAAATATGTAAAAAAATAACTAATTCGAAGCGTAACGTACATGGATGGATTAACAATAAAATCACTAACCTATGTAAAATAAGAGACAATCTATATCTTCAATGGACCAAAGACACAGGTAACAAAGTACTAAGATCAAAATACAATAAGCTAAGAAATAAAATAAATAAAATAGTCCACAAAAATAGAAATAGTTACTATAAAAATGAAATTAATAAAAATAGAACAAACACGAAAAAACTGTGGCAAATTATAAATAACATATCTGGAAAAATATCAAACTCTATAGACCGCGTTATATTAAAAGCATTTAGCACTGAACCTAACATAAAAAAATAGCGGATAACTTTGCCCTTCAATTTCGAGATAATGTCAAAAAAATAATACCTAACTGTAAAAACAACATTTTGGATAAGAACGACTATACTAAAATAAAATCTATTTATTTTCCTAAAGCAACTTGCTATGATGTGTCAAAAATTATTAAAAACCTTAACCCTAATAAGGCTCCTGGAGCAGATGGGATAAGGGCCATTGACATAGTTCGTTTGTATGATAAGATCGTCGGCGTATTGGCAAAACTGATCAACACGACCATCGCAGCTGGACTTTATCCTAGAAACCTCAAAACTGGTATTGTAAGACCCATTCACAAAGGAGGTAGTACCCTTGATTACGGTAAATACCGTCCTATTACAATACTTCCAGTATTAGATAAAATTATCGAAAAGTATGTATGTAATATTGTACAAAATTTCTACTTTCTAAATGGCATACTTTCGTCACAACAATTTGGTTTTCAACCCAAAAAAAGTACTACGATGTTGTTATCTTGCTTCACGGATGAAATGAACGCCTACTTAAATGCAAAAAAACATGTTGTATTAGTCTTTATAGATTACAGTAAGGCATTTGATACACTTAGACATAGCCTCTTAATTGAGAAACTGGATAACTGTGGAATTAGAGGTAATTTATTAGAATGGTGCAAAGATTACATTAACAATCGCAGCTATCAAGTCAAAGTGGACACAAAACTCAGCGACAGTGTAAAAGTAACAGAAGGGACCGCTCAAGGATCAGTCCTCGGGCCCTTGCACTACTTAACATATTGTAAACTTTAAACTTTCGCGATTTGAACACATAGTTATAAATAAAATATCTAACTGAAATATTTAACTGTAATATTTAACCGAAACACTCAACTGAAATATTCAACTAAAACATTCAACATAAATATCTAACTGAGTGTTTCGGTTAAATATTACAGTTAAATATTTCAGATAGATATTTTATTTATAACTACTTAACATATGTTAATGACATCACTAATGTGGTTAAATACTGCTCTGTCTACCAATTTGCCGATGATACCTGCCTGGTTGCTGGTCATAGGGATATTAATGTCGCAGAAAGTAACATACAGGCCGACTTTACAGCGATATGTAAGTGGTCACATGACGCGGGACTGGTACTTAATGCCGAAAAAACCAAATTAATGCACGTCTGTTCCAGCCACAACAATAATGCTGCACAAAAAGCTTTAGAAATTGCAGCTCATAGTCATGATTGTTTACATTTGGATAATAAACTATGTAGCAGTAATTGTTTTCTCTTAGATTAGGTAACTGAACAAACATATTTGGGACTAACAATTGATCAACGATTTAATTGGTCAAAGCACATCAACAACAACTGTGACTTAGAGAGCAATCATGGCCAAATTTTATATAATAAAAAGTAGAGTATCCTATGACGTTCTACTTACAATGTACAAAGCTCTAGTAGAAAGCATAATTTCTTATGGCCTAAGCAGTTACGGCCGTACATATAAAACATACCTTGATCAGATTTACAATATACAACATAGAATACTTAAAATTATAGTGCCACGTAAAATCAAGTTGAGATTCAAAAATGATCCCCCAGGACTCTTCAAGTACTGTGGTATAATTCCTATTCACCAAAAAGTCAAATATAATCTATTAACAGAACAATACTTTCGAGACGAAATTCAAATAGAAACTAGCCATAACATATTAACTAGAAATATAACTAATAAAGTACTTTTAAAACCTACATTTAATAACGACTACGGTAAAAGAACATCCCAATACATGATTCCAGATTTAATAAACAAATTATTATCGAAAGAAACTAGGGATAAAATAACTAGAAACAACATTAAATATGTACTAAAAAATATGTTCCTGGAAATCGAATAAAAAAAATATACAAAAATCAATGAAATAAACTGGAACATCCTATAACGAAGACAGGCACACACGCTTACAACAATTACCACTCAACGCGGCGCGGCAGGCAGCAGGCACTCGCACGCAGCTTGAGAATTGAGGGTAGTTGTGTAAGTTAGTGCGCGCGGCGAACAGAACTTACTTGTTTGTTATCGATTTACCCTTATATTTTTGTAATTTATTTGTTCCCTTTATCATATTATATAATTTTTTTCACTCTGTTCATTTATACCTATATATAATTTAGTTTAATGTAAACGAGAACTTATTATCTAGACAAACTTATTTAGGTTTTTAGATAATAATTAGCAAAGCCATGTTTTATAAGTTACTGTAATTAAATAAATAAATAATAAATAAATACCATTATTATAAAAACTCACGTTCATTTTAAACTTATAGATTTAAAAACGGGAATTTAACGTGACTTACGCGATGTCGATATACATAGATAGAAACATATGTCGATTGCTATATCGACATCGCGTAAGTCACGTTAAATTCCCGTTTTTAAATCTATAAATACCATTATTTGCTTGCATTTAAGCAGGCCTCCCTCACTCGCCCATAGCTACTGCGATTTATACCTAAACCTTAGAAAAGATAATAATACTACGTATAGAACGGACACTCTGTTCCCCCCACCAATCCGGGCTACCTCACCTCGCCACCGATTCTGGAGCTATCGAGGAGCTAGTGGGAGCAAGGACGCGACGTCGAGCCCGCGATAGCCGCCCTGCGAACGTGTGCTTTTTACACTCCGTGCCTACCAACACTGCGTGTCGAACGGCTACTGGCTAGCTGTTTCGTGCGAAACTTGCAGTCTAGTAGGCCGCCGACGCCCCTTCATCTTCGCCATGTCCGACCTCGACTCGGACGACTCCGAAGACCAACGTCTGCCTCGTGTCACAGAATAATGAATAGTACAAGTACAGAAATTGCACTTCCTGAGGGCAAAAATGCGAGATTAGTTACAACGCCGGTAACGTTCAAAATGCGCTTCACGCCTCGAGTGCGACCTTGAATTTGCGTCACAGTATCAACTAATAGTAACTATAAACCGCATGTTGCGGACAGTGAAATGCACCGTAAGTCCGCACAGCGAGAGTCTGAATAACTCGGTCAACCCGCGGCCTCTCCTATAGGGTTGAATGTTATGAAGAGAATACTCTAAAGCAGAACAATGTAATGAGTACATTACTGATAATAAGTGCTACATTCATGTTTAATGTCGAGGTAGGATAAAAGTACTACAGTTATACTATAATTAAGATAGTTTATGTGATAGTTTAATTAAGATAGTTAAAACTAAAACAACCGACTTCCATGCCGCGCGAGTCAGTTTCAGTTGCAAGTTTGAGACGTTTATCGTCATTATCTCTGCACTGATATGTCAGTCAATCAGTCAGTCAGATTTATTCTTTTAGGTAGGTACCTACCTATAGGATCTACGTAACCTACCTACAGTAAATAATAAAATAACCTAATAATAAAAATCTGTATTACAATTTATAAACAAGCATTTATTTTCACTCATAATACAATACTGATCTGCCCCTCTTTTACTCTGTAACCACAGAGTTCGTAGTCGATCTTCTATTTTTCACCGCTAGAGGCGCCACCCACTCGGTTAGACGCACCATGCAGGTTTTATTACAGCAAAACGCTAACATTCGGCCATCCTGACCAATGTCTGTCCTCAGACAAGCAATATTTTGTGCGTTAACAGCCGAGTCATTCATAGTCCTGATAATTAATATAAATTCATTCAGCCATCCTGGAATTTCTAAATTGGCTCCACTCTCTGTTCTCAGTATAGACTTTTCATTTCAGTATAGTTTGTCCAGCGAGATTACTGATGCGAGGTCCCATATTGGCAGTTTGTCTGCTCCAATATTCATCTTCAGTACAGGCTGCCCAGCCTGCTTGTTGCGAAGTCTAGTGCTTGCAGTTTGTCTGCTCCAACATTCATCTTTAATCCAGGCTATCCAGCATACTCGTCGCGAAGTCTAGTGCTTTCAGCTTCTCCGTTCCAATATCCATCTTCAGCACAGGTTGCAGTGCCAGTGTTGGCTGCTCACTAACCCCAACATCTGCTATCCCGCAGTGTTGGCCGCTAGCTCGCCTCAACATCTGGTTCTCGGGCAGTGTTGGCTGCTCACTAACCCCAACATCTGCTATCCCGCAGTGTTGGCTGCTAGCTCGCCTCAACATCTGGTTCTCAGGCAGTGTTGGCTGCTCACTAACCCCAACATCAGCTATTCCGTAGTGTTGGCCGCTAGCTCGCCTCAACATCTGGTTCTCGTGCAGTGTTGGCTGCTCACTAACCCCAACATCAGCTATCCCGCAGTGTTGGCCGCTAGCTCGCCTCAACATCTGGTTCTCGTGCAGTGTTGGCTGCTCACTAACCCCAACATCTGCTATCCCGCAGTGTTGGCCGCTAGCTCGCCTCAACATCTGGTTCTCGTGCAGTGTTGGCTGCTCACTAACCCCAACATCTGCTATCCCGCAGTGTTGGCCGCTAGCTCGCCTCAATATCTGGTTCTCGTGCAGTGTTGGCTGCTCACTAACCCCAACATCTGCTATCCCGCAGTGTAGGCCGCTAGCTCGCCTCAACATCTGGTTCTCGGCCAGTGTTGGCTGCTCACTGACCCCAACATCTGCTATCCCGCAGTGTTGGCCGCTAGCTCACCCCAACATCTGGTTCTCAGGCAGTGTTGGCTGCTCACTAACCCCAACATCTGCTATCCCGCAGTGTTGGCCGCTAGCTCAGCCCAACATCTGCTTCTTATTCCTTATTTGCTCTGACTTCGGGACAGGCAGCCGTCGGCAGCGTTCTTGCCCCGCGGTCTGCACCTGTCCAAACAAAAAACACAAGGCAGTATCTTTTTATAATTCAAACTTATTCCTACAGTAGGAACTTAACATATTAGTCATCTATATCATGTATATCATCTGTTTCATCTGTACCATCTATATCATCTATATCATCTATATCATGTATATCATCTAAATCATGTATATCATCATAAGCAAGTTTTTACTTTTTTTTTGTTCTTAATTTTGGGAAGACTGCTTTTTGCAACACAGTTATAAAAAGCAGGGATTAAGACAATTTTTTTGTAAAATATGTATTTACTCGAAATAAAGTCATTTTGTATTTTTTTTTTGTATCTAATATGTTATATAAGTACATCTAAAATATTTCTTTGGAATTTCTGATATAATTATTTATTTTTTATTTTATGCATGAATTTAATCTATACAAAGCTTGTGTGTGTAGCAACAGTCGTATGTGTGTGAGTTATAAAACGATGATGCTAGAAGATGATCATAGGTTTCAGAAAAACCTTAGCATAGCCTGGAACCCTGGGTTGATTGTCGGAAAACCTTTGATAGCATTTCGTACAAGTGGTTCGTTCTAGTTATTTACAAATCGCCACCCCGGGGTTTTCTCTGAGGCACCCTCAGAGTCATGCCCATGTGTAATCTAAACATGACAGCTCATAGTGCTAATACGTCTGCGACTACAGACCCCATTTACATTCGTCTTGCAATATTTCAAGGAGCCTGCTTGTCTCCTCTTTTATTCGAATAATATAACATTAATAATTATGAGCATTAACCCGATCTCACATTATTTTCAGTAATTACCAGTCTAAAGAATACAAACTAAAAGGTGATAAATAATACTAATGAACCACCCATTTATAATAATGTGCATGGACGATTTAAAGATCTACGCAATAATTAATAATAAAATTAACCTCAAGGTTTTTCTATTTGTTTTTTTTTTGACATGGTATCCATAATTTTGACCTTCAAATTTTGTTACTCAAAATCACGGATGTCTATCTATCCTCCGTGCTCAAAATCATGCTCAGAATTATGACACACACAGAGTACTTCTTTGCTACTTTAATTCTTTATTTATTTATGCCATTAACATTAGTGTATTATTTTAATAAGTTATTATTATTATTTAATGTATTATTATTTTTCTATTCTTAATATACGAGTACTATTCGTGTAATCTTGTTTTTGGATGTACCTATGTTTGAATTTTGATCGTAATGTATGGTAAATGGTATTAGTACACCAGCCGCGGCATCGGTAGAATATGCTGGGTAAACACTGTAGCCCAGTATTTACCTTCGTTGCGATGTTGGTAAATGTTTCCAGTCTGCTAGATTCTATACCTAGGACCTAATGTACGCAGATGACACCACCACTTATTTCAATGTCCAACGATATTCGATTGCGATCAGCTTCGACATGATTTAAATGCACTTAATTTATATTAATATATAATAATATGTTGACAATGATGCATCTTGCAAATTCCATTAAATCCTGAGCTTATATGACAGACGAGGACATCTACACACACTTCTACACTCACCCAAGAGCCTGTTACTCACACTGTTTCTTTATAAAAATTGTACCTATTGAAATGATAAATAGTCTGCAACATAGGCGTTAAAGAAATATAAAAACTGATCCGCACACAATGTTGAAATAACCCGGTTATGGATAATACACATTGAAATTATTTCAAATATAAGAGCCACAAAAGTAATAACTAAAAGCTTACGCAAGCTGCGATAAAATGGACTTAACGCATACAGAAACAGGCAGAGATTCACACAGCACACTGTGACAATCTTCAGCAAAGTGTTAGGAAAGTGTTTTGTAGTGAGGGAACTGATGCTTCCAAAGGTGAATTTCGAAGGTATTGATATTCCGTTCAGTACATCTGTAAAGAATCTGAGACTCGTAATGGACAAATGTCTTAGTTGGGATTTACAAGTTCAAAACACTAGACGAAAGCTGTATGCAACAGGGGCTTCACTTAGAAGACTACGTAATTTTCTCCCCATTACCACTAAAATTGCCCTCGTTCAATCTCTCTTACTTCCTATTCTTGATTATGCTGACGTCTGCTATTTAGACCTTAGAGGGGACCAGCTAAATAAGCTTGAGCGTCTCCAAGACTTTTGTATAAGATTCATTTTTGGCCTACTTAAATATGACCACGTATCTCGGTTTCGCTCTAAGCTCAAGTGGCTTCCTATTCGTTTTCGCCGGAATACTCACATCCTTTCTCTTCTTTACAATATTATTTTTAATCCATGTACTCCACGTTATCTTAAAGAACGTTTTAACTCCTTCCATAGCTAAATACTCTTTCTCTTAGGTCATCAGAAAAACTATACCCTCAGTTTTCCACCTCACAGTTCTGTGTTTTTTGACAAATCCTTTACAGTAAGATTCGTCTGTCATTCTAATTGGAGTCCCTTTATATTTATTTATTTACTCTTTTTCAAGTGTATTATTTAGTGTTGTACTGTTTTAGCTGCATAAGATTAGTTTTCGCTTAATATTTGAGTCACTAGGTACGTTAGTTAAGTTTATTTATAGGTATATATGTAAGTGATTAGTGTTTAGAGTTGTTAAATACGCCCATCATTAGTCACATGTTCTATCCTCTCCATCCTAAGGTTGTCTGGAAGAGATCGCTATTAGCGATAAGACCGCCCATTGCAACACATTATTCTTAAGTTTACTATGTAAGTTAGTTTTCAAAAGGTGTAACAATAAAGAGTTTATCTATGTATCTATCTATTACTGAACCGCCCTTTTCCTGAGGGTCTTCGGTTAGAGTTCAGTTCAGTAATACAGCAGGACCACAGAACAAATATAGTACAAGTACAGAAGATGGACTCTCTGATAGCAAAGATGCGAGATCAAACCTAGTCACAAAGTTGGCAACGTTCAAGATATGCTACACGCCTGGGGTGCGACCTTGATTTGCGTCACAGAATAAACCAATAGTAACTGGGAACAGCGTGTTGCGCACCGTAGAATGCACTGTAAGTCCGCCGCGCAGCGAGAGTCTGTATAACTCGGTCAGCTTGCGGGCCGTCAGCTGTCTCTAACTGTAAGGTCAGTGTTGTGAGAAAACAAATTGAATTGTAAGTAAAGGCGCGCGTCAGTCAGATAAAGAGCGCGCGCGACACTTTTGGCTGAACCTGTCACTCACGTGGTGTCGCGGAGGTGCTAGCATTTCCACAGCTACAGCGCGGAGTGCGACAGCCCTGGTAGCAAAGCAATAGTGAGTCCATCGATAAAAGGAAAACCTCAAAACCAAATAAGTCAATCAAAATATTCAATCTAATCCATCGATTTATTAATCAAAATAACCTCTTATAAAGATAAACTAATATCCTTATAGAAAAACGCGTAACTAAAGCGTATGCGCACGGCCCCTTATATCGTCCCGGGGTCGACTCCCAAAACGGTATACAGATTAGCAGTAGCACACTAGTCTCTCATTCTCGTGCCTTACAATATTTATTGTATACATCATTATATACATAGGTTGTATATATAGTAATGGCGCGCGACTTGCCGCCTCGTGCCTCAACGTCGCGGTCGCACCGTTGCGTCTCTCTATCTCTCTCTCTCTGCCTCACTCGGAACACTCGCTCGAGCCCGCCTGGTAGCGGTTCACAACCGTACGGTAATTATCGTACATGTGCGATAATTTAGGCCTCCGTACGATATACGATAGGAACACTATTTATTAGATATGCGATAATTTACATCATGCCGCAAAATATGAGGATTATGCTAATAGTCAACAGTGCAATAACAAATACGATTGGTTTTAGCTTACAGCGCCATCTATTGGCTAATTTCTTTCTTATTTTTAGCAACTGTGTGAGGTATTACAATCTACCTGTACCCTTAGTTAATCTTCGTGACATACTACCAAAACGCTCACTCATGGACAAATCAAAACTGACGACTTCCTCGCGGTCAGAAAATCATGGCAAGATCATTTATTAATATTATCAATTTCACTTGACAATAATTGATATGTTACTTATTATTAATTTGAATATATAAATGTAAACAACATTTATATATTTCACATTATTAGCTGTTTGATAATATTAACGCTCATAAGTGCACCTTGTGTACTTACATGAAATATAAATGAATGCAATGAATTGAATTGAATCTTTCTTAGAGACACTTGCCGCCGCTTCATGCGTCAATGATTTCTCTGGTTGCTACGCTAGCGTCTGCCAATCAGCGAACGTTATTGATATCGTATTGGCATGTCTATATTTAATGTAGGTACGTAATGTAATTCTGTATACACAACCTGGCACAAAGTTATAATCAGTAATAGGGTTCCGTTGGTACCCTTTGGGTTCGCAACCCTAAAAATCACCTGCCTTAGTGTTATCATTCTGATAGTACGATAATTTTTTCACTTCAGGTTGTGCTCCCTGCGGCTGGCCGCGCCTCGACATTTCGATAACGAATTAGTTAAATGTGAACACTACTCGTGCTCTGCCCCGCGACCACACCTCCGCGAATCGTAATAATTTGTGTTTTACAGTCTTATTCTGTAACCGTACCCATTAATATACCTACTGTGTTGAATTGGAACACGGACTTTTTATTCGTCTCCACTATCCCATATAATTCTTTTCAAAGTGTCTAACTAGCAATAAATTATTTATATTCATATTTTTGCACAAAACCTAAACATTATCGGAACTCAGTAACTAATTACACCGCCGTCCGCCATTAGAGTAAAAAAGAATTAGTATACCTAGTATTCTGGATGATCAGTAATCACCACTTATTTTTCGTCACTATCCAAAGTATCCAAACTTTAATCCGACTCCACTAACTCATCAGTCTTTAAGAGTCTTATCATATATTTTTAAAATCAAAATGTATTCTTACTGTTCCCGGTAAGTATACCTTCATCATCATCATTTCATTCATCAATTCATATACATTAAATTTTGTCTATAGACATTTACTTCATCACATATCTTTCGGATAAGATTGAACATTTATAGTAAGCTTTATGCGTGAATACTTGACCTTACTTAGAGTATTCATAGTCTGTGACACTTTCATATACATCTATGTGCCGTTGTCTATTGCACACTAATCTGTGGTTTTTATTAAATTCCAAAGTTGTATTAGGGATGACAAAAATTAATTCTTATGTGTCGATATATCGTAACGATACGCGATACTATAGTGTCCCGGGTCCCCCTTCCACAGATATATCATAATTATCATATCCGTATCTCAAGCATTTCGATCGATACGTGCATAAGGGATGTAATTTTACAATGTTTAAAAGAAGAAGCTATAATTCTGGTTATTAGACCAAACATAATCATTGTGTATTAAATGACTTTGGAATACAATTCTTCAAGACGTGATAATATATAATTCAATCATATTATATTATTATCATGACCTTACTGCTAATTTAAAAACTTAAGTGAATAGCAATTCATTTGTATTTAATTACCTAGATTTTAAATATTATTGATATCTTGATGATTTTGATGTATGAAATATAATTCTAATTTAATTTAAATTTTATGTGTACGCTTTCACATGTCATAAAACGACAAAATAGATGGACTTATAATGACGAACACCTAAATTTTAACTATATTTTTGGTGAAGTAAACCTTAATTTCATTTCAGTGTATATCTATGCATAATCATGCTTTTGTATTGTATTTTACATTAGATATATTAATAGTTCAATTTCTTTGTTCAAAGAAGAAAATAATATTTAACTGTAGGTAATAAGTCATGTTTTCCAGTTTCCACTGATTAGCATCAATATTGTATCGTATGTCAATATTGTTAATGGTACTTATTTCATATTACGAATACCTGACAATACGGTCAATAGGACTATTTATCACCAGTTTGCTATGATATAATATAGCAGCGTATCGTAAGGCCAGCACATCGTTTAATGCTGTATCGATATATCGAATCGTTTTCGGCATCCCTAAAATCCTTATTTTGTTCTATAATAATAATGATTTTATGTACCATGAATACATGTTTAGGTATGAAATGTACAAGTTGAACTAAAAAAAGATATATCCCTGTCCCAATCATATATATTCTCTAATCGTGCAGGCTCATCTCACCCCTGCGAGCATCGATTCATTTATCATTATCACAGTTTTAGTCATTATCATAGTCGTCTTAGCATTAGCAAGCCCGTTCCAATTCACTCCTCTGTTCCTCATTGGAACATCTTTCAGAACCGAGCCAGCATATTATAGTGATCTGTGTCAGAACTTAGGCAACAGAGACACATAATCACTTTCAGTTCAACAGAAATTTAGTGGTTTAATCATAAATCTCGATTGAACCAACCTTCGTTGCGCCTAGCGCCTTTGTTCCATGAAGAGTAGTAACTAGGCTTCTGCAGGCCGCCGAACTCCTTTTACGCCATGTTCCGCCCGACACTCGAACGATTCGCCTCGTACGCGTCGTGAGCTTTATGCCACTTCTGAAATAATAAAAATCTGTATTACAATTTATAAACAAGCATTTATTTTCGCTCATAATACACATGAAACTCAGCTGACTTATACCTACGTACCATTTTATGTGTGACATTCTTTGCTTTTTATATAAGTACCTACATGTGCAGCGCGACGACAAAATTAACAAATAAAGTGAAAAAAGGACAAAAAAATGTCATTTTTAACCGACTTAAAAAAAAAAGATGTTTCTCAATTCGACCGTTTTTTTTTTTACTTAAAAAAAAGAGGTTTCTCAATTCGACCGTTTTTTTTTATTAATGTTTGATCGCAGATAACTTCGTCGTTTATGAACCGATTTTGATTATTCTTTTTTTGTTCGAAAGGAGATATTCTAAGTGTAGTACCATGGTAATTTTATTGAGGTCTGATAAGTATCTCCAGAGATATGGAGATAAACATCTCAAAATTGGTACTGAAAATGAATAGCGCGGTATTGAAGTCGGTTCTTTTTTAGTTTTTAAACGATATTATCTATCCCTTTCTTTTATTGTTCAATTGATATAAGTATTAAACTAAAACTAGTATACACTGACCCTGCATTAGAAGGCGGCCACTAGTACCCGGGAGGTCTACTTACAGTGAACGATCTTTAAGGTCATTGACTTTTACGCGAAAAAAAGTCGAAAACTACTACTAAATGACCGGATCGTTAAACAAAAAGTACCTAGATAGCCTTACTACCTAGATTTACATTACTTATAAATAATATTAAGTTTATTAATGTCATACCTCTCGAGATTCTTAGGAAGTGTATGAAATGAAATGTCGTTATTCCCGTTGTTGTTTAAGCATCCGTATGCTACGCAATGCTTTGTAGCTCTTCGTTTAGACATACTGAATAACATTTTTGTATGTTAATATCGTAAGCAAGGAATATAATAATCAGGTAGGTACAAGTAAGGCGCGCGGCCGATCGAGAGCGCGCGTGACACTTAACTGACTGAACATGGACCCGAGAGGGTGCGCGGAAGTACTTGTAGTTTCATAGCTACAGCGCGGAGTGCGACAGGCCTGCTCGTGTACAGGACCCGACCGACAGCAAGAATGTTGTTGTGTGCAGGGACCTTTTCAATCCGGAGCGGTCCGTGATCGTCCCGCGCGCCGCTATCGGCCTTCGCCCGCCGGTGCCGCGCCCACGCACCACGGCCGCCGCAGCGATCCCGCCTAGCCGAAGTGAGCTTCAGCACGGGCGGCATTCGACTCGGAAGCCGTCGGAGCGAGCTGCTCCATCGCGCAGGCGCGAATCTTCCTCCGGGGACGAGATGCAGGAAGAGAAAAGGCCGAAAATACAGACCCCCACGCCACCCAGCCGACCCGCACCGAAGCCTATCGTTCGAGTGATCGAACAAGGCTCTGACCAGCCGCAACCCCAACCGAAACGCACGACGCCGCGACGACGCTTGTCTTCGCCGGCACGTGCGTTTACTCCGCCGCCGCTAGATACGGACGCCTTCCCGGTTCCCGAAGTCTATCGTACATTGACGTCATCGTCGTCACGTAGTGCGCCCGCTGACGAAGCCGCCGACAGCTCCGCATCCGAATACTCGGACAGCGTTGAGCACGACGGTGACGACAGCCTGCCACGTGATGACAGACCGGTCACCAGCACTTCGACGGACTACAGGGGTATCGAGTCCGTACCCTTCCACACCGCACCCGTACCGTCACCACCATCACCACCACCGCAAGCAGCGGCTTCATACGCCGCAGTGCTCGCGTCGCCACCACCACTACCACCGACTCTGCGTTTCTCCGAACCGCCGCAATCGCCGCGCCAGCCAACGCCGCCAGCCGCGCCGAAGCCGACGACGGAAGAACGCAGGCGTTACCCACCCATAATGGTGGATGTCATGCCCGACTGGCCCAAACACATGAAGGCGTTCAAGACAATCCTCGGTCGCCTGCCAGGAGCTCGCCCCTTCGGCAAGGGGCTGAAATTCATGCCCGACTCGCCGGAAGAGTATAAGGCAGTGCAGGCGTACCTGACGCGGCTGTCAGAAGAAGACCCAACGTTGTCCTGGCATGCTTATGCACTAAAAAATGAGAGGCCTCAAAAGATCGCGCTGTGGGGCCTCCCAGCCGAGACACCAACTGAGCTAATTACCGAAGCGCTCATCAAACGAGGTTTTCCGGCTAGATATTCTCGTGCCCTACCCATGAGAAGAAACACTAACAAGTGCGTATACCACATCCAGCTCGATCCTATGAGCAAGGACGAGCTGGAAAAATTGTATCAAGTGCAAGACCTGCTCGACATGCCCGGAGTGCGCATCGAGGGATGGCGCGGCAACTCTTCTATGCCGCAATGCCACCGGTGCCAAGGCTTCGGGCACTCATCCACACACTGCCACCGCCACAGGCCCAACAAGAAGCTAGCCGCAAACTGGAAGAGACAATTGGACGTCAGTTGCAGAGCGGGCTTGCCGGCATGGGAGAGAAGATCAAAATGGTGGAAACCAGTATCAAGGAAGTAGAAGGGCGGCTTGACATACATGAGCAGACCGTGAATGACTTGGCCAACGAATTTCAGAAACTGAAGTTAAGAGGAATTGGACATAGCAGCCAGGGTCCCACTATGACCTCGCTCTTCAAGCTAGATTTGCCGCACTTCGACGGAACATCTTCGTGGGCAGCCTACAAATTCCAATTCACAACGCTGTCCAAAAGTTGCGGCTGGACAGACGAGCACGCAAATACAGCGCTCACATTAGCGCTGAAAGGAGACGCTCAGCTTATCCTGGAACGCATACCTGAAGAGGAAAGGACCCTGAAGACCCTGCTGGAAGCCCTCGAAACGCGCTATGGAGACAAGCACATGGAGCATGCGTACAGGGCACAACTACGTGAGCGCACCCAGAAGCCCACAGAGACATTGCAACAGTGGGCAGATGAAATCGAGAGGTTGGTCCGACGAGCCTACGTGTCGACGCCATCAACCATTGAGGTGACATCTCTACAGAGCTTCGTGGATGGAATCAGGGATGATGAGGTACGCGCTGCGGTACGATTGGGACATCATCAGACACTCAAGAGCGCTCTGGCTCATGCTTTAGAAGTGGAAGCAGTGCGACGGGACACCAAACCATACAGAGTTCGGGAGCTGGTGACTGAACCCAGGAAGCCCCGTTATGGACCGACATGTTACGGGTGTGGAGAAAAAGGGCATATTCGGGTTGATTGCCCGAAAACGAAGAAACGGGTCAGAAATTCCGAGACCCAAGTGGAAGAGGAGGCGTTAAACTAAACGTCGCCAGGGCCGCGGGGCGGGCGCTGGCTGGTCAAGAGAGAACCCCCACCATCACTGTGACACAAGTGTGCAACGGGAACAGCTTAATCGTCGAGGGCACCTTGAACAACAAGACCTGCAAGTTCACAGTGGACACAGGAGCATCGCGCACTATTGTGAAGCCTGAATTCCTGCAACGATTTATATCACGGAAACATCGATCTGCAGCATGCTCACTACGGACAGCAACCGGCCAGTCAGTACCTGTCCTTGGCGATACAGATGTGGAGATATTCATCGGTGAGCACTCATACATTCATCCTGTGCTTATTGCCAACATAACTGACGATTGCATTCTGGGATTGGACTTTTTGGAGAAGCAGCAGTGCATATTGGATGTGGCCCGTGGTGTACTCCGGTTTCCCGAGCAAGAAGTGTTCTTTGAAGGGACGGCACCGTGTAAACTGTACTGCCTCAAGGACGTCGTGTTGACTCCAAAATCGCAAAATATTGTTCGAGTGAAATTTCCAAATACAGTCAAGAGTGGACTATGTGTAGTTGCCGAAGATGAGGGCACACATCCGACCTGGATTACTGCAAGAACATTGCTCATGACAAACAGAACGGCCAGTGTGCGAATTCTTAACCTTGGCAATGAAGAAGTTCATCTGAAGAAAAACAGCATAATTGGAAAATGTCAAGAAGTGAAGTACCTGCGACGAACGGATATTAATTCTACGGAACCAAGCTCGGAAGATCAAATATCACAGCTGCTGGAATCATCCAAAGACAACTTAACATTCGCTCAGCTGTCACGAGCAAAACGTCTGTTGATGCGGTTTAAAGACGTCTTCGCCGCTGGAAACAACTGTGGACGTACCGGACTTGTTAAACACAAAATAGACACTGGCGACGCAAGACCTATACGACAGAGGCCACGAAGGATTCCATGGGCGAAAGAAGCTGAAGTTGCAGACATGATACGAGACATGGCCAAAGAAAAAGTCATCGAACCATCTACAAGTCCTTGGTCATCGCCAGTGGTTCTGGTGAAAAAGAAAGATGGCTCCACCAGATTCTGCGTAGATTACAGAATGCTTAATGAAGTCACAAAGAAGGACAGCTACCCCTTGCCTCGAATAGACGATACACTGGACATGCTCAGTGGAATGAAGTGGTTTTCAACAGTTGACCTGAAAAGTGGCTACTGGCAGGTAGAAATCAGTCCAGAAGACAAAGAAAAGACAGCATTCAGTACGGGCATTGGAAATGGTCTCTGGCAATTCAACGTCATGCCATTTGGACTGTGTAATGCTCCAGCAACGTTCGAACGTCTCATGGACAGAGTAATGGTTGGATTACTGGGAGACGTATGCTTGGTGTACCTGAATGACGTCATCATTTTGGGCCGTGATTTTACTGAACATCTGCAGAATCTGGAGAAGGTTTTAAACCGTCTACGTGAAGCAAACCTGAAGCTGAGTGCTAAAAAGTGTGACTTCTTTAAATCCAAAGTCAGCTACCTTGGACACATTATTTCGGAGAACGGGGTACAAACTGATCCTGACAAAATCAAGGCTGTTCAAACTTGGCCTACCCCGAAGAATAAAACGGATGTAAGGTCGTTTTTGGGACTATGCGCTTACTATCGGCGGTTCGTCAACTTTTCTGGAATTGCCAAACCCTTACATCGACTGACGGAAGAAAAGCGCACATTTGTATGGGACTTGGAGTGTGAAACCGCCTTCAACGATCTTAAGCAGCGACTGTGTGAAACGCCGATCTTGGGATACCCTACCAGAGATGGAAGATTTATTGTGGACACTGATGCCAGCAACACCGGAATTGGAGGAATTCTCTCACAAATCCAAGGAGACAAAGAAGTGGTCATAGCATACTTCAGTAAATCATTATCCAAACCAGAACGAAACTACTGTGTCACCCGCCGCGAGTTGCTAGCCGTGGTAAAGACTCTTCAGCACTTCAACAAGTACCTCATCGGAAGGGAGTTTACGCTCAGAACTGACCACGCTGCTCTAAAATGGCTTCTACAGTTTAAGAGCCCGGAAGGTCAAGTGGCACGATGGATCGAGCAACTTCAAGAGTTCAACTTCGTGACAGAACATCGCAGTGGAAAGGGCCATAGCAACGCCGATGCCCTGTCAAGAAGACCTTGTGCAGATGACTGTAAACACTGCGAAAAGCACGAGTCTCGAGAAGAAGTCAGAGTCATCAGGATGGACAGAACAGATGACGAATGGAACGGCGAAAATATGAGACAAGCACAATTGGAGGACAGAGATTTACGACCTGTACTGGATTGGATAAAGTCTGGAAACAAGCCCCAGTGGAGCGACGTGTCAGCCTGCAGCCCAATCACAAAAAGTGTCTGGGCTCAGTGGGACAGCCTGACTCTGGAACAAGGAATCTTGTACCGAAAATGGGAAAGCAGCAATGAAAAAGAAACTACGATGCAGGTTGTTGTTCCCCGGAGCAAAGTGGTATCTCTACTACGACACATTCATGATGGAGTTTCTGGTGGACATCTAGGAGTCAAGAAAACTCTTGTGAAGGTTCGTCAACGATTCTACTGGGTACACAGCCGCGAGGATGTGGAAGATTGGTGCAGGAAGTGCACCGCGTGCGCATCAGTAAAAGGACCGAAGACAAGAAGTAAAGGACAACTAAAATTGTACAACGTTGGAGCACCATGGGAGCGCATTGCCGTGGATGTTGCCGGGCCATTTCCCGAGACTGAAGAAGGCAACAAGTACATCATCGTAGTACAAGATTACTTCAGTAAATGGCCCGAGGTTTTCGCGACACCAAACCAGGAAGCAAAGACAGTCGCAAAGAAGTTGGTGCAAGAAGTGATCTGTCGATTTGGTGTACCGATGGAACTGCATTCCGATCAAGGAAGGAACTTCGAGTCTGCCCTATTCCAGGAAATGTGCACCCTCCTCGGGATCCAAAAGACGCGGACAACGGCAGCTCATCCACAGTCAGACGGAATGGTTGAGAGGTTTAACCAGACGTTGGAGAATCACCTGGCTAAAGTCGTGGACGCACATCAACGTGACTGGGATCAGTACATACCTCTGTTCTTGTTGTCATACCGTTCCGCTACCCATGACAGCACTGGTATGACTCCTGCAAATGTGAATTTTGGATACGAACTAAGACTTCCTATCGACGCCATAACTGGTTCCCCGCCAGATGCTCCGAAGCCTGTAACCGACTATGTCAGTGATCTTCGTAGTCAGCTGGACGAAGTGCACAGGATAGTTCGAGAGAATAGTTTAAAAACTGGTGAAAAAATGAAGACCCGGTACGATCGTAGAGCGAATACGATGGGTTTCGAAGAAGGAACTCTCGTCTGGTTGCACAACCCACTACGAAGGAAAGGAAAAAGTCCGAAGCTGCAGGCTCATTGGGAAGGACCATACCAGATTATCACGAAGATAAACGACGTTACCTACCGCATTAAACGAGGCCAGAGAGGAAAGCCGAGGGTAGTACACATCGATCGACTTACACGATACCATGGAACAAATGATGATCGGGACGATCATAACTAAGAAGGGGATAATGTTACATCGCGTCGTCGAGTCGCGATGTTTCGCCAAGCTTCTCGAACAAAAATACCGTGGGAAAGAATAGACTAATTAGGGGCTATAAACACCCGACCCGACCGTCATAAAAGTAACTTTCCGGGAATTCAGACCCTAGTCAATGTACCTAGTTTTGTAGTTAAGATTGAACCTTATTCATAAGTAGTTAGAGATCAAATTAGCATATATGGTAAAGTTGTTTACATCAGATGCTCAAAGGAAAGCCGCCCCTTTTGTTTGTGATTTTTATTGCTTTGTTTTGAACGTCTTTTGTCTATTGTTTCGAGTCAATACTGGAAAGTTCTGTAGAAATGTTCTCGTCCTATATAAGACGTTGAAACCGCGGCTTCAGGCAGTCTTTCTCTGGAAGCGACAGTGTAACTATCTAAGCGCGGATAGCGACCAAGTGATCGTTAAGTGTTATCAGTGAACTAGTGTTGTGAACTGTGAACAGTGAAATCAGTGATTGTGATTACCAACGACCTCAGTGTGTGTTAACGGACTTTTGATAATTGTGCAAGACGATTTGGACAACTACTGTGGAACATTGTGCTAACCTAGTGATAAGCGGAAATAAACGTTCATCTCATCGGATTGGCATTTTAATACCACCCCGCACGTAACAATATGATAATTTATCTAATACTATAAGAATCTTTGTCCTGACATACTGACTGCCTGACAGACAACGCACAGCCTAAACCGCTGGTCGTAGAGACTTGAAATTTAAAGAGTATATTTGTCTTAGTACGCAAGGGTGTGCTAAGAAAGGATTTTTCAAAATTCACCCCGTTAGGGGGTGAAATGGAGGTTCAAATTTTGTGCGGATAAATAAGATTAAATAGTCTTTTCTATTCGAAACTTCATACAAGTGCTTCAGTAAAAAAATATGTAAATACGTGTCTCAGGCTTTTCAAAATTCCACCCCTAAAAGAGTGAAATGAGGTAACAAAGTCTGAAAACCAATATTGTTTCGGGTTGCGCTTAAATTTGGCATCCAGTTGTTTTAACATAAGTATCCGTTAAGATTTTTCAAAATTCACTCTTTAAGGGGATGAAACGGGGGTTCAAAGTTTGTATAGTCATTTTATTCGACCTTCACGCAAACCGTACTTCTGTAAATAAATAAGTAAATACGAGTTTCAGGCTTTTTCAAAATGCCACCCTAAGAGGGTGAAGTGGGGTAACAAAGTCTGAAAATCAATATTGTTTCGGATTGCGCTGAAATTTAAAATGCAGATAGTTGTTATGACGTAGGTTTCAGCTGAGAAAGCATTTTGTAAAAATTCCCCACGGATATTACTTATAATTTATAATGAAAAAAATATATATATAAAAACTTATAGATTTACGTAAGTACTTCTATAAATAAATAAGTAAATACGTGTTGCAAGATTTTTGCAAGGGGTTGGTAAAAAAGTCTGATAGTCAATATGGTTTTTTGGGTTTTATAAATATGAATCCCTATTTCCCTTAGTCACGCAATAACTTGAAAACGGGTTAACCGATTTGGCTTTTACTTCTTTGATGTCTTTTATGATAGAAAGGTTTCACAAAATAAAAGTTTTAAGTAAATAAAAGAAGTCTTTAACGCGACCGAAGCCGCAGGGCACTTCTAGTATTTTCATATAAATTATATACTGTAAAGGACAATTTTAATCTATGATATTGGGCCAAGATAATTAGCGTAATTATTCAAATAAGGATTAATACTGTATAGAAGAAAATAGCCTTGAAAGTTCTGTAACATTTTTTATTAAAAAATAAAGATTAAAATAGTTACTGTGAGTCTGTGCGATAGACATATGTTATCGCGGACTTTTTTGTAGGTCTTATTAAGTTGTACTACTCTTCGATACATACTTTCTTACATCTATTTCAGATTAATAATCTTTCGTAAAAAACGTGTTTTCTCGACCGTTTTATTGGCGACTTAAGTTGCATAATAGGTCTTCATGAATATACCTATCTTTTAAACAGGATAATATATAGCCTATGTTCATTCTAAAAGACCATTAATATATTTATATATGAGAGAAAAAATAATCGTCCTGTAGTTTTTGAGCTAACTCAATACAAACATACATGTTATCTCTTTATAATATTAGTATAGAAGTATAGATGCTTTGTAGCTCAAAATTGTAATATTTAATTGACGTATTGAAAACGCAAAAACATTTAAGATTTGTGTTATATAAAAGCTAAGAAATGTATACCGCCAGATTTAAGGTTGCCTAATTACAGTTAAGTACTGTAGCATTTTTTAACAATAACTAATTTCCATAAGTTCAGTAAAGTAACTACGTATTTTATCACATTAATTGTTTTCTTTTTACATAAGTTTTAGTTTTCTACATTTTTCACTTTTTTATCGGTATGTTCTACACTAGTGATCACTTCCCTACTCACGCACACTCTAGCAGTTCTAGACACTAACACAAACAGAAAATGGACATGCTGCCAAAGTTTTGACGCCATCCATTGTAATCCATCATCCTAGAGTAAATGAGAATAATTTTATGATCTATATACTTTTGAAACCATAGCGAAGTACTGGCTAGCAAGTCTAAACCGACTTCAAAATGAAGTAGGTTCTTACGGTGACATCCTTAGACTTCACGCACACAATTGCGCGTGTAGAAAAACTACATGTGTGTAGTGTCTGTGTCGGTCGTTAAAACGCTAATTTGTATGGAGATTTAGTCGAGTGTCCGGGGTGTGCCTAAACTTTCGTCAACGCCAGCGGTACTATCTGCCAGTCGGTTGTCACTGCTCATGCGCGCGCAACGTATATTATTATTTAAATGACGGAATAACTGCGCATTCGTATTCTATATTAGAAACGATTTAAGTTTTTCATAGTCATTTTGCGGGTTTGACAAAAAACAAGCTTAATATGTTTCATTTTTAGGGTTCCGTAGCCGAATGGCAAAAAACGGAACCCTTATAGATTCGCCATGTCTGTCTGTCTGTCTGTCTGTCTGTCTGTCTGTCTGTCCGTCCGTATGACACAGCCATTTTATTCCGAAACTATTAAGACAACAGAATTGAAACTTGGTAAGTAGATATATTCTATAAACCGCTTTCCGATTTTTATACAAAAATAAAAAATATAAAAGTTTAAGGGGGGGCATCCCATACATGGAACTGGAACAAAAAAAATGTTTCTTCAAACCTATATGTGTGGGGATAGGTCTTTAAAAATTACGTTGAGGTTTATAAACTCATTTTTTCTCAAAGTCAATCATTTAAAAGATAGGTGCGTCCAAAGTGGTAAAATGTGTGTCCCCCCCCTCTAACTTCTAAAGTAGTAAAAAAAAAAGTAAAAAGTAAAAGGGAGTGAAAAATCTAGAAAAAACATATTCTGTAGATCTCAATAAACACTTTCAACGAAAATTGGTTTGAACGAGATACAGTCAGTAGTTGTTGAGATATAGCGACCGCAAGTATAACTTTGTTTTTCATACAAACACTATGAAAAACAAAGTTATTTGTATAGTTGCGAAAATCATAGTTATAGAATACTCTACTGTGTTACGGAACCCTACGAGTGCGAGTCCGACTTGCACTTGGCCAGTTTTTTTGTTTTTTATGCTAACGATACTAAAATGACAAAACGGCGTAAAATTCACTTTCTCGACATTCGACTCTTAGTATTTTTCATCTATTCATATTCATTTATTCCTTCACTAGCAGCCCGCCTCGGCTTCGCACGGGTAGAACACATATGCCTACAACAATTTCATTAGTTTGTTGCAACGAATATAAAATATTAACAATCATCATATAGGATGCAGAGGCTGCTCAACATCCTTCCTACATGGCTGGACAAGTGGCGCATGGCCGTTAACGTGGGCAAGACGGCCGCGCTGCTTACCGGAGCCCATCGCTCACGACCGAGACCGCTGCAGCTCAGAGGACAAGACGTCCAATGGAAACCAGTGTAAAGTACCTTGGCGTCTACATCGACCGGACGTTGAGAATGCGCTCACAGGTGGACCACGCTTTTCGCCAAGCAAAAGCCGCCAGAGCCCTACTCCGTCCGGTCCTGCACTCGAAGCTGCCCCTGCAGACCAAAGTAGACATCTATAAGACCTACATAAGATCCAGATTGACTTATGCGGCCCCAGCGTGGTATGCCCTCTGCGCTGAGTCACAGAAAAATCGCCTCCAAATCGTCCAAAACGTCACCCTGCGGATGTGCACGGGAGCCGGTCGGTACGTGCGCAACGACGTCATCGCCCGGGACGTGAGAGCCGAAACAGTGAGGGATTTCGTGGTCCGTATGGCGCGCCGTCAATATGACTGCGCTGACAACGGACCACACCCTCACAACGTTGCGCCGCTCCACGCCCGGCCGCCAGAGAGCGGACCGACCAGGCGTGCACTCCCACGCGATCTCATCCCGGTGACGGAAGAGGGATCCAGCGAAGAGGAGACACAGCGGCATACCACGTAGGTGTAGATGACCACCACGCCATGAAGGCCAACATGCCGAGAAAGGGCTATATCAAGCCCGCAAGACCCCCGAGGGTAGTTGCCCCCGGCGCCCCACCAGGGTAAAGAGGCCAGGCCTCGAGACCCACCAACGCAATCCCAAGAAGGGAACGCAAGACCCACTACTACTTCATTTTATCTTATAGCTGGCATATATATCACGTGTTCATCGTTTTAGTCGGGTTATATTTCTATAGCTATTACATTCGCATACGGTAATGTTCTCCACATATTATATACTTTCTCTATGATCTGACATTATAGTTATATTTTTATAATATGGTAACATTTTTCTTGTCACTCAATAATTTTATTTTTCTATAATGGCTTCACACGAATAGTGCATTGTTCCGTGTTCAATGTAATATAATTTTATGAATATTATTATTAATTTTTAATTTCCTTTTGTATTTTTGTTTTTGTTGTATTTTTTTAACGTTCATAAGTGTACAGTATCGGTCATAATTGGAGTAGCAGTCTCAAAAAGCAATAGCATGACAGCAAAATATGCACATACGACCTTCTTCTATAAAACGTTTGTGTATCGACTCCTTCGAGCGAGTTGCAAAACAACCGAAAAACCTTCTCCGGAGGACGTGAACGAAGCCTAGGTCGTGAACGCAGCCCTGTAGCTGTAGCCCTAGGATGATGGATCTGTAGCCATTAGCCAAAGATAATATAAATCTCCGGTAGGAGTATAGTTATTCTGTGATATAAATACTACGCTCAGCAGTGCTACTGCTGTGTACCCAATTAATTTTAAAAATAAATTGCACATAAGGGATTCATCCCTATGCGAATGTGGTCTGGACGAGGGAGACCTCAATCATATATTTTTTTCATGCCCTCATTCAGCATTTTATCTTTCTCTTAGTCTTGTTATTCCTCTTCCTACTTCCATACCTACCCTTCTATCATCCAATAATTCGCAAATATTTAGAATCATAAGTAATTTTCTTGTCGATAATAACATTAAAGTTTAATTATTATATGTATTTTACTGTTAGCGTAATCTTTTTATATCTCGTAACAATTATTGTAAATATTTGTTTTTATTTTTTCTTTTCTTTTGGGTGGAGTTCCCTAACTTTTTTTTCTTTTACTTTCTCTTAACCTCGTTTACCTTACTAACTTCATTACTGAACTGACGCGATACTGGCAAAAATGTCTCAAAAGTAAGACGATTGCCATTAAAAAAAAAAAAAATACTACGCTGTTGCTACCATAGAATAACTATACTCCTACCGGTTGCTACGCTGTAGCTGTAATCATGGAAATATTAATATTATATACTTTCTCTATGAGCTGTAATTGTTTTCTTTTCTTTCCGTAAAGTAATGTGCAAAGAGAATATAAATACTACGTGTAATGTAGTCGTGCTCAAAGAGTATAATAACTGTCCAAAGGAAATCGTGCTGCCGTTTTTGTGTAACCAACCAACCCAACCACTATCCAGTGCAATTGAATATCACAGACCAGTTAGGAGATACTACGTTGTGGGACACTGCGGGCTGCGGGATTTCTGAGAGAAGTGAAAAATGTCTGGCGATGTGTCTGTCTGTCAAGTTTGCCTGCGAACGGACAGAAAGCTGGATTTTGTCGAACTTCAGCTAGCAATCTTCCATTCAGAACTCGTAGCTGAACTTGTTCGGTTTCCCGTGAGTATCCTGACAATAAGATAATTTATAATGCCATGGATTTAGATGACACTACCAACAGAGGTTTTAAGACCACCACTGTGCTGATGCAACCCCTGATCCTACTTTTAATTGCTCCTTTATTTACTGATAGGACAGTATCTTGAGAAATATACACAACCTCTGATCTCGTTACAATACACTTATATATTTTGCTTTTGGTCTACATCTGAGGTTACCTGATATACAGCAGTTATTGTAGGACATCAAAAAAGGTGCTCCTACTAGGGATGGGTCGTTGACATATTTTTCGTTAATGCAACTACCGTTAAATTAACCCCCATCGACTAGTCGATCAACTAGTTGAATTGATTAACTAGTTAATGCTTTAACCATAGTCAATATTGCAGATGCTTGTATGAATTCAACCGTTATCATAGTATTTATTTTACATCATGACATATATATTTCTAAGAAATTTAAATACTAAGTCTTTGCATATAGAGGTATTAATGTAATGAAGGAGGCCAACTTTTTTTAATTAAAATTCTTACCAAGTTGAAATTCCCTTTTCTACTCTCGAATTTAACTGTGTAACAACAAATGTTACCGTTTGAAATCAAGGTGACAGCTGATCTCACGGTGCAGCTCCGTTCGTTGACGTCAACTGTTACGTTTCTCTATATTCTTGAATTTTGCCATCAATGGATTTAACTAGTTAATCGGTGAAAGGTTAACGGTCGAAATGTTGACAGTCGATGGATGGTTTTTTCAACTAGTTTGTTTAATCAACGCCCATCACTAGCTCCTACAACCTGCGTAAGAATCTAGATGATACAATAGAACAACACAAGGAGATCTACTCCTAGTGTGTAAATTGATGAAGGCCATCTAATTCTAATTCTAATTGGTAATGGGGGCGATAAGACCTGCACTGACGTCCCGCTTGGGGTGTATTGTGCATTTCCCCCTGCCAGCATTCACCCAAGCCATCCCAGCTCCTTGACGAAGCGGAGCACGGCTTTAGGTTGCTGGCATAACGCTTCCAATGGTGATGGTGATGATGTATCGGATAGTAAAGATGATGCTGTCAAATGTATGTGTGTATGCCTGCTTGTTTGTGAACTTGGATGTGGTGATAGTGCTAAAGCAGATGGTGATGATGATGATGATTGTAAATGTTGTTGCTGCTGCGACTGGTACTCTGCATCCGGGTCACGCTCATGCAACCCAGCTGTGGTTCTTATTTCGTTTAAGACGGGACAATGTATTATCACATGTTCCACGGTTTCATCTTCTGACATGCATCCTCGACAAAGAGGACTGTCTGTGGCTCCAATTTTATAAAGATGATAGTTAAGATTACAGTGTCCCGTGATGAGGCCTACGAAGGTCCGGTCTTTGCAATTGTAGCAATTTGTTGGTAATTTTCCTGTCTAATGTTGGCAGAGCGGCTTTTGTGTGTTTGCAACTCGTCATGTTGTTCCACAACCTTTGTTGTTCGGTTTCTGTGTGACGGCATAGTAGGTCTCTGACTTCCATCGATGATGGTCTGCATAGACCCATCACGTCGTGGCTTACCTGCTGTTTCGTGCCTTCCTTGGCAAGTTTGTCTGCTGAGATATTGCCGGTACAGGCTGCATGGCTTTTTGTCCATTTTACCTTTACTTTTATGTTGCGCTCGTTTGCCAGAGTTTGCAAGATGGCGTGACATTTGGCCAGTACTTTCGATCTAGTTGTGGGTCTTCTTAGCGCATATATAATTGCAGCACTGTCAGTGACAAATTCTAAAATTGCGCCTTGGTCGCCTGCTATTGAGGTGGGGTTTAATGATAAGACTGCTTGCGCAGCCAATAACAGTCCCATCGTCTCAGCCTGTAAGACGGTAATTGTCTTGTTCAGCCCTATTGATGCTGAGAGACCCAGTTCGGGCGAGTAATAACCGCAACCTGCTCCTGAGTCATTTTTTGCAGCGTCAGTGTAGGTTTTAAAGGTAGGAAGCTCCGACTCAGACATCTCGTCTTCCGTTAAAAGTTCGTATTTCTTGCCATCGAGGTGAGTACTTGCAATTCTGTCCGTGCCTTTGGTGGCTTCCGGAACAATAGTCGTCGCCAAGTATATAATATTGCAGTGGCTTGTGGTCGGTCCTGTGCCTTTCCACTGGTTTGTAGATTTTATTCTGAGAGCTGAGGCCATCGCTTCTTGTTGTATGTGCAAATGTAGCGGTGTTAAGCCCAGGATGACATTTAAAGCATCCGACGGAGTCTTCTTCGTGCAGCCACTGATAAGTGTGCATGCTAGTCTTTGTAACTGTTGTAGTTTGGTAATTGTAGTCACTTGATTTGTGCGCGTCCACCACACCACGCACCCATATGTGAGTACTGGACGCACAATTACAGTGTATAACCACTTACACAGTTTGGGTTTTAAGCCCCAGTCTTTGCCGACTGCTCTCGTGCTTTGCCATAAAATGTTAGTTGCTTTTTTGGTAATGTGGTCTAGATGTGTGTTCCACAAAAGTTTGCTGTCCAACCATATTCCAAGATATTTTACCTCCTTGCTTAGGGTCAGTTCGGTTCCAAACAACGTCGGTAGTTTAAGTTTAGATACCTTGGTTTTGCGCGTGAATAAGATCAGTTCTGTCGCCCTCTGCATCTTTTCACAGAGCGTCGTTTCGAAGAGGCCGGAGACCATAACAACAAGGTCGTCCGCATACCCAATCGTCGAGATACCATCCCGGTTTAAGAGTTCGATTAGCTCGTTTACTACCACTACCCAGAGGAGTGGCGAAAGAACTCCTCCTTGTGGGCAACCTCGTGTTACGAGACAGCGTGTTTCTTTTGTTCCTTCTATACAAGCTACTCTGCTTGTTAGCATGTTTGTAACCCATTTGTTTATTCCTTCGTCAACACCTCGTGCTGTTAATCCATTTTCGATACTGGAAGAGGTTGTCTTATCAAAAGCCCCTTCAATGTCTATAAAGGTCGCCAGACATGACTGTTTACTTTCCAGTGCCGATTCGATCTTATGCACCACATGGTGCAGGGCAGTCTCCGTCGATTTGCCAGATTGATAGGCGTGTTGATTGTTGTGAACTGGATATTCTGCTAGCGGTCCACTCTTTATGTATTTGTCGCATAAGCGCTCCATGGTTTTTAACAGAAATGAGCTTAAGCTATAGGTCTGAATGATTTAGGATTTGTGTAATCTGTTTTGCCCGGCTTTGGGAGGAACAACACCTTTACTTGCCTCCAGGATTTAGGTATATATTTCCAAGCAAGACATGATCTAAATATACCCAATAAATGGTGTTTTATTTTGGTCAAGCTCCACTGAAGCATGGCGGGTAAGATTTCAGTCCAGTCCAGATTCTGTCCGCAAAGGCCCAGTCTTCCGGATCCGGTTCATGAAGTGTTTATGTGTCCCATTCAGTGACATCGTTGTCTATACAGCATTCCGGAAAGTGCGTTTGAAGCAGGAGCTCAAATTGCTCTTGCTCAGACACTGTGTAGGTGCCGTCAGCCTTTTTTAGTGAACCTAATTTCACATAGCATCGTTTGTTAGAATTTTTCTCAGTCTTGCAGTCTCACTCTCTGATTGTATGGAGTTGCTGTACTTCTTCCAAGAGCATTTTCGACTCTTGTTAATTTCTACTTTTAACCTGTGTCTGTTTTTTCTGTAGTCCTTCCAGTCAGTGTCCTGATCTGTGTTCATTGCTCTGTTGAAACTAGTGTCTTGTTTTCTTTCTCCACTTTGAGAGTTCTTTGTTCCACCACTTGTCTTTCTTGTGTGCAATGCCGCATTTCTGTGTTCTGAGTGGACATGCTTTTTGGTAGCTACTCTTCAGAGCATTTGTCAAGTCATTGAGGGTTACCTCTATTTCTTTTGGTTTTAGTTGTGTGTTTGTGTCCTCTTTGGTCATATTCAATAGTTCCTTTTCCAAAGATTCTCTATTGTCCCATCAGTATTTTTTGGGTTTCTGTATGTACGTGGTTCGTGTTCTCCCACTGTCAAGTTAAACCTGATTCGCCTGAGGTCTGAGCAAGAAATTTCTCCAATCGCCACATGCCAGTCGTTGATTAAGTCAGATATCGCATTTGTTGCTAAGGTGACGTCAATGACAGTCCGTGCCCGAGAGGTTACGAATGTCGGTTCAGATCCTCGATTTAACACTGATGAAGGCCATGTCAGCGCAAAGGATTAATATGCTGAAGTGGCAGTAAAATGGTCACATATTTCGTAGACATGATAATCGATGGGGTAGATGTGTTTTAAAGTGGAAACCACAGCTTGGCAAAGTTAGTGTAGCTCTAGCAATGATATATGCAAGCTGGCTGGCAGCGGTTGGAAATGATGAGCTGGTGATCGAGCTCAGTAGCCTGCCTTAGAATGGAATAGAAAATCATTTATTCTGCCAAAAATCACTACACAATACACATAAAAATAATAGGAGAGGCCCCTAAGTCCAGTGGTGGATGGATATTGGCTTATATTGATGATGATGACCATTTTTATTTAATTTGGATCATGGTCACCATGTGCTTTTCTGTCTAGATTAAAAACATATTTATTTACAATTTTTTTTAAATATTGCAGATAAAATATCAAAATAACCTATTTTGTTCTGATTGTACACACCTCTTGAGACGATTCTACAATTTTAGAAACAAATGTAGAAAAGCGCATAAGATAATGTTGGATTGGAAGAAGTTAAAAGTTGTAAGTATGTTTATCGTTACTTATGAAAATTGGAGGCATTTTTTATCAAATTCACATAAGTAGTGTTCTAGTGTAAGTTAAACATAGATAGTTTTGATTTCCAATATTTAGACTAAAAACTAATGGAAATGGCAATGCATCACATTACATCACATATTATTATCATCAAACAAACAATTGAATGTAAATGTAACTACATACAAAATATACAATAATTTTATTTAATAATGTATGTTCCTACATTTCATTAATTCTTACGTAGTGTCGGCAGCCAATTTCACACCAAGCGACCCAAACATCGAGTGGCGCCGAGTGTTAGTCAGGTCATCTAAGAAATCACTTTCTCTATACTTCTTTAGTTGTCTCTATTCATGCTGGTGACCAACCCTCCTCCTTTTGAATCCAGACTTGGGACTGGCAACAGTGGAGTTTGAAACAACTAGGAATAGTCGGACCCCTACCTCATAATATCTTGTTTGTTACAGCATAAACCACCATTAGAAACCCTGTATGTTTCCCTACCAAATGCCATGGGAGTGTGGACTGCAAAAGGGAACACCATCTTTGAATATTCACGAGATATTGCGATAAACTCTCCAATATTAACAAATAATGCTAATAATACTCTGGTATTGGGTGGTAATCAAAATATACTACGATTTATAGTTCCCGTCATAGCACCGATGTCTCAGTTAATCAATGTACCAAAAATAAAGGTGAGTGTGCAACGATTTTTTATAAGTAGGTGGTTATTGGGTGTTCTACTCCAGCCACATCTGTTGATTAAACGATATACCCAACTGCGTTCGCTCCGCTTGCTGCGCTCACTTGTTGCAGTTGGGTATATCGTTTAATCAACAGATGTAGCTGGAGTAGAACACCCAATAACTAAAAATTGATTATCTCTCACCACTTGTGTTTTAGAACTCAAAGCCTCCGGTGTAATAATTTTGATCGACGTGTTTTAGAACTCTCAATGACCCCGGAGTAATAGTTTTGATCAACTGTGTTCGTAACACATACGGTTGGATGATCCATGGTAAGTATCATCCTGAGAGCCCAAGGTAGGATTATCTCTCACCGCATACGATGTCTCAGCACATACGGTTGGATAAAACATGGTAAGTATCATCCTGAGAGTCCAAGGCAGGATTATCTCTCGCCGTTTGCGATGTCTAAACACAATCGGTTAAGTGATCCATGGTAAGTTTCACTCTGGGAGCCCAAGGTCGGATTATCTCCACCGATTGCGATTCCTAACCTACCTGTGTTTTGAGCATATCGTATAGTCAGATAAACCTGTTCTACTACTTCTACTAAAGCCGTAATGACTTTTTGTTGGAATACTTACGATAAATTATCGCGCCCTAACCTACCGGTGTTTTGAGCATATCGTATAGTCAGATAAACCAAAAAATATTACAAAATTAAAATCTGCTACCCCTAAAGCACCAACTTTTATATTTTCTGTGCTTTAAAGAAATGTGTGTATATACGTTAATAAAAATTCAAGCGTAGTCACTCACCATTTTCATCTAAAGGATTTTAATTTATTAAATTCATGAAGATCTCATTGTCCCTGCTGCTTGTCGTTCCTGTAAAATAGAAATTGGTACACATTAGTTTAAAACTAAGAACACACAATTTAATTAAAAAAAATCTTTACTCAGAATAAATCAAATTAAACTTGGAAATAACTAAACATTAAATCAGTGTGTAGTTAATATAAACAGCAATCGAAAAATAATCATTTTTATGTAATTTTTTAATATTATTTTCTTTACATAACATTTACATAACATGTTCAAAATAATTAGGATCGTTTAAAAAACCGACTTCAAATGCTACTGTATTCAATTTGAGTAGCAAGTTTGCAGTTATTATCGCCATATCTCTGGAGATACTTGATAAATTTACAATGAGACCACTACAAAAGTATAATCTTTGAAATAAATATATAATTAAAAAAATCGGACCACAATTGACAGAGAAAAATAAATAAAAAAAATTTTACAGTGAAACATAGAACATCCTCCTTTTTTTTAAAGTCGGTTAATAGGGCTTTTTGTCGTATGAAGACCTATTTTATTTTTTCGATTTCTAGTTATTGAGAAAATCTTTATTATATAATACGACAGAAACTTGGTTTTTAATTTTATTTTCGAATCAACCAAAAAAGAGTACGTTGCAAAATATTATACAATAAAAGCTAGGTACTTACTTGTTATTTCCAAATAGTTACAGAACTACACTCACCGATACACTCACCGACACCACAGCCGACACCGTACACTTATATAATGAATGGTTTTGTTCACACGCTCGATAGTAGGTACAAACGTATCAAGGTAAAATGGATTGAATAACAATAATGTACATCGTAAGCATTTCTTTTAAGGGTTCGCATACACGTTCGTTTGTAACTCTGCGATTGAACTGTTCTGTAGGTACAGATAAATTTTTATACCATTAAGTTTGCACTGTACAGTTAATTAAATGCTATTTTAACCGACACCTAACCGAGGAGTAGGTTCTGAATTCGTCGGAATCTTTTTTTTATGTATGCTTCTCGATTACTCAAAGATGGCTGTACCGATTTAGAATATTTTTTATATTTGTTTGAAAGGACATACTTTCCAAGTAATTTCATTTAAATTTCATCGAGATCTCATGACTATCTCAAGAGATATGGAGACAAACACATCAAACTTGGCACATGACTAGCGCGACATTTGAAGTTGGTTCTTTTGGTTTATTAACGATTTTAAATTATAATTATTACCATTCAGTTAAACTATCATTCATATGTATAGTCACACTATTTAGTGAAAACGAGCAGTTTAAACTCAAGGTGTGTAGCGGCCTTAGGACAAATTACTTTTTAACCGACTTAACAAAACGAGGACTTAACAGATAGCGTTTGTACGAATTACTTTTTTGTTTATTATATCATAGCTCAATCATTTATGAACTGATTTGTTTTTTTTTTTTACTGACTTCACAAAAAGGAGGATGTACTCAATTCGTCTGTATAATTTAATTTTTTTGTCACTTCAGAACCTCATCATTTATTAACTGTGTGTGGATTTGGAGAATGTTTTTTTTTTATTTTTTTACCGACTTCAAAAAAAGGAGGAGGTTTCTCATTTCTACCGATATTTTTTATGTTTGTTCGCGGATAACTTCGTCGTTTATGAACCGATTTTGATTATTCTTTTTTTGTTCGAAAGGAGATATTCCAAGTGTAGTAGTACCATGATAATTTTATCGAGGTCTGATGAGTACCTCCAGAGATATTGAGATAAACATCTCAAAATTGGTACTGAAAATGAATAGCGCGGCATTGAAGTCGGTTCGTTTTTAGTTTTTAAACGATATTATTATTAATAGAATATGTTTACAGTGTAGTTCCATTTTAATTTTAACGAGATCCGATAAGAATCTCCAGAGATATGGAGATAGATACCTCAAACTTAGTACTGAAAATGACTTGCGCTGCATGTGAAGTCGGTTTTTTTGTTTTGCGAACGAACTTAAATTATGTAAGAAAGTAAATAGTAATACTTCCCGTGTGGTGTATTGTACAGTTCAAATAATTAGATACCGTCTTATTATCTAAACACATAAAATATGATTGTAATATTTTATGCACTGACTTTTAATTTTTCTATCTTTTAATCTATCGTAGTCGGGTAATGGTGTGAGTTTTTATATGTTCATCCGAGTAGGCGGAATCTTTCTTTGATCCGATTTCAAAGGTGGTGCGACAAAGGTGGTGCGACCATTAGCTTCAAATTTGCTTGTTTTGTTAAAGTACGGGTACTTAATATCTTTTGAATTGGAATATTATTTGCTGACACATAAAAAGTATTTGCTATAAAATCGCGTAAAATTAGAAAACTGACATATTCTTCGCTGGTTCATCATCCTCGAGAATCTTGCTGCCTGCCAGACCCTGCCAACCGCCCGCCACCCTGCTCAGCCACCGCCTGCCACCCTGCTCAGCCGCCACCTGCCACCCTGCTCAGCCGCCGCCTGCCAGACTCCGCCAGCCACCGCCAGCCCGCCTGCCGCCTGACATTGCGCAGCCACGACACTTCGAGAAAACATCTACAGAAATATGTGAGTGAGTATTGTCTTATTACGTGTTTTTTAAAATCTTTGTTCCATCCATACTCATTTTTTATTTTTTTTCTCAGGTCGGACTCTGAATACGAATCTGAAGCAATCGTGGCCACAGCACCGTCGGTGTTGTCGCAGCCTACCAAGAAGCCAAAAGCCTCAAAGCGCAAGATCACCCCCGTCGTTAACGCTGCTGCCCTTGCTAAGCGCGGTCATGCATCATATTCACCATCCTTCACACCACCCGATTTGCAAGAGCCGGAATTTTCGTGGTACGTATATATATATATATATATATATATATATATATATATTATATCTGATAGGTTATCGTTTTTATCGCTTGGTGGTAACTACTACTAGGTACCGATGCAGGGCCCCAACCGTACTATAATTAACGTACCGTACTATAATTAACGTATATACGATAATTTAGGCCTCCGTATTATGTACGCAAATACACGATAAATTCCATACACCACAAAGTTTGAGAATTACGCTCATATTCAATAAAAAATTGAGCATATACTATTGTTTATTGGTAACAGCGCCAGCTTATTTCTTAATTTCAAAACGTTGGTACGCTTATAAAATCTGTGTACTGTGGTCTGTCTTCTCAGCCCGTCTGCCTGTATGGAGTTAAATATACATTGATTCTGTTCTGTATACACAAACAAAGTGTAATAAAAATTATCGTTTTATATGATTTTTTAATGTATTTTAAGCCATTATACTGAGTGTACGATAATTTTGCTCCAAAAACGTCAAAATACGATAATTTCACGGCCCTGGTACTTTCCTCGCTTCAGGTTGGGATCCCTGTACCGATGATGATAATAATTATTTAACAATAATGTATATTGTATGGAGTGAGCAACGTTAAATGATTATTTAACTCTGAATCTAATTATGATGATAAAAGTTCTTAAATATTATCATAACAGTATTTCATCATATTTTATTTTCTTTGTTTCACAGGTCTAAAAAACGCAAGTCAGACATCTTTTCGATTCTGAAAGGGGAAGAAAGCGTTGCTGCATCTAACGCATCACAAAGCGCCGGAGGCAACGTATCGACTTCTTCCTTCACGACGAGGGTTTCCGGAGGGCAGAGCCGACGCACCGCAACAGTCTCCGAAGGCGACTTTTACGTTGAGGTGAAGCTTTACAACGTCGTCGACGTTCAAAATACGCCTCCTCAAGAACGCTATAAAAAAGCGTTGACGAGTGTAAAGCTGCGTCTCAACGAACAAACTAAGGAGTGGGAAATTTTACAAGAGTTTCTCATTACGGTGTTTAAATTATTTAAAGATTCTAAACCATCAAAATTTAGTGATAAGATTAATTTTAAATAAACAAAACGTGTGCATAGGTTTATTATGGTTTTTATTTTATTAAATTAAGTTAGGTTCATAAAGGTAGATAGAATTATTATAGTATGTTTTGATATATGTAGTGTAGGTAGACTATATTAAACTCTCAAAGTAAATTTTTTAATTAATTTGAAATAAAAAAGAAAATTAAAAGCGTATAATATTATAATACTGACTTTAAAAAATAGGTAACTTTCTATGTAGGTAGGTACTTAAATTAATAATTATATCTAGTAGGTAAACAAGCAAGTAGCTTCTACAATGCCATTCTGTTCAGTTTGTAACACATCTATAAGCGGTAGGCGCTGGACAGGTCATTTGCGAAGTAATACACATAAACAAAACGTTTTAACTGTACCGCATATCGATGTGGAAGGCGTAGATATTGTAGCGACAGCATTTCAGAACCGAATAATATCTTACAGGATTGCTGCGCAATACGCAAATGAACATTCTATTGATGTATTTTTAGATTCAATACGAAACAAAGTCAAACTCATTTTAGATGAATGCATAAAAAAACATATTTGTGTCAAAGTCAACTTCGAAATATTCTCAAAGTTTTTACTTTTCAAAAATAATGAACAAGAAACTAAATCGTTTATGACAAAAAATATCCCTGTTTATGGAAATTATAATTTTGAGCATTTATATTTAAATGTAATCAATACAATACGCACAAAAATTGACCAATTCGAAGAGCAAGATTCGGGTTGGACTTTTCTTAATTGTATGCATATTGAGGTTAATGTTAATAAATATCAACCACTTCGCGGCTCCACGTATATTGAACTACCAATATTCATCAAGAAAAAGAAAGCATGTTTAAATATTCAAAACAACGATAAACACTGTTTTCTGTGGAGCGTACTTGCAGCCCTCTATCCAGCTAAAAACCATCCTGAAAGGGTTTCGTCATATGTACATTTTCGCAATGTACTAAACACTGAAAACATTTCGTTTCCCATGACATTATCTGATGTTAAAATATTCGAAGAAAACAATCCAAACCTAAGTTTTATCATTTTTGGCTTAAAAAATAACAAGACTGTTGTAGGCCCGCTTTATAAATCAGAAAGCCATGAAAATAAAAAAACTATTCACCTTCTTTGGATAGAAAACAACACAACATCTCACTATTGTCTCATAAAGAATTTATCGAGACTGGTGAGAAGTCAAATAACGAAGCATAAAGGACAGATCTATTTTTGTGACACTTGTTTGTTGTTTTTTAAAACGGTTGAGGATGTAGAAAGTCATACCTGTAACGGAATTGTCACTGTCCTACCGGAAAAGGGGTCAGTAATTAAATTCAAGAATTTCGAACGCAAACAAGACATTCCTTTTGTAATTTATGCTGACTTTGAAACTATGCTAGAAGATGTAAGCAAAAGTGAATCAGATCCTCAAAGTTCTTATACGCGCACTACACAAAAGCATACACCTATCGCATTTGCTTACAATGTGATTAATTCTGTTGACCCTTCTTACAATAAATTCGTAATCTTTAGAGGTCCTCATTGTGTAGAAAAATTTGTTAGCTCTCTTTACAAAGATGTTCGGGATATCCATGCAGTGTTATCACAAAACGTTCCCATAATTTTTAATGCAAACGATGCAGTTGATTTTAGGAATGCAGTTCGATGTCATATTTGTGAGAGTTTTCTATTCGGAGATAAGGTCAGAGACCATTGTCACCTTACTGGACAGTATCGGGGTGCAGCTCATAGCTTATGTAATTTACAGTACAAAGTTCCAAAGTTTGTGCCAATTTTTTTCCACAATTTAGCAGGGTATGATTGTCACTTGTTTATAAAAACACTTGGTGAAGCGCCTGGACCAATAAAAATAATTCCTAAAACGAAAGAAAATTATATCTCTTTCACAAAATTCATTCCAATATCAAGAGACGAGTTCGTTCAGTTAAGATTTGTAGATTCGTTCAAATTTTTAGGAACCAGTCTAGAAAAATTGGTTAAAACCATGAAAACTCATGAGTTTACTCATTTAAGGAATATTTACCCAAATGAAAATGAGTTTTCCCTTCTAACTCGTAAAGGCGTTTACCCTTACGAGTACATGAACGCATGGGAACGTTACAACGAGCCATTTCTGCCAAGCAAAGAAAGTTTTTATAGCTCTCTCAACAATGAGCACATATCAAATAAAGATTATGAGCACGCACAGTCAGTTTGGACCCAATTTGAAATTCAGAACCTAGGCGAATATACCGATTTGTATTTAAAAAGTGATGTGTTGTTGTTAACAGATATATTTGAAAACTTTAGAAAAACTTGCAAACATTACTACAACTTGGACCCTGCATTCTATGTTACAGCACCGAGTTTATCATTCGATGCTATGCTTTATAAAACAGGCATTGAGTTAGAACTAATAGATGACTTTGCTATAGTAGATATGTTACAGACAGGCATACGAGGAGGTGTGGTAATGGCAGCACATAGGCATGCCAAAGCAAACAACGAATTTATTTTCGACCATGATCCGTTGATGCCAGAATCATTCATAGTCTATATAGACTGCAATAATCTTTATGGATACAGCATGTGTCAAACATTGCCCTTGTCAAACTTTAGGTTTCTTGATCAATCAGAAGTTAATAAACTGGATGTGAATAATGTATCTGATGATGCAGAGTTCGGCTTCATTCTAGAAGTCGATCTCATTTATCCAAAAAAATTACATTGGGAACATAATGATTTACCGTTTTGCCCCGAAAAAGATATTCCACCGGGTGGAAAAAATGAAAAGTTAATTCCAAATCTTTATGACAAATTTAATTATGTTATACATTATGTACATTTAAAAACCTGTTTAAGACATGGTTTGATCTTGAGACAAGTACATCGTGCTATAACGTTTCGACAGAGTGCATATTTAAAACAATACATCGATCTTAATACAAATTTGCGTCAAAAAGCAACGTCAACTTTTGAGCAAGACTTTTTCAAATTGCTCAATAACAGTGTTTTTGGTAAAACGTTAGAAAACAACCGCAAGAAGGTCCATGTTGAGTTGATAAATCAATGGAATGATCAAAACAATAGAACTAAAAAAAGAAATAACGCAGAAAAATTAATCGCGAGTCCAAACTTTCACAGTGCTTCAGTTTTTACGGAAAGTTTGGTTGCGATTCAATTAAAGCCTAATCGTATAGTATTGGATAAGCCACTGTATATCGGATTTACAGTTTTGGAATTATCAAAATCACATATGTATGATTTTCACTATTCTATATTTAAACCATTTTACAGGGACCGCTTGACGATGTGTTATACTGATACAGACAGCTTTATTTATCACATCCAAACCAAATTTTTTTATCAAGATGTGAAAAATACGTTTTTGGAGTATTTTGATACCAGTAACTTTTCTGTTGATAATTATCACAAATTACCAATAATTAACAAAAAAGTACCAGGACTTTTCAAAGATGAAATGGGTGGAAAAATAATCACTGAATATGTAGGATTACGCTCTAAATTATATTGTATAAAAAATACTGACACTGAAATTAAAAAGGCTAAGGGAGTAAAATCATGTGTTGTTCGAGATCTTAGTATCTTAGATTATACAAACACATTGCTTACATCAAATACACTACGCAAGAAAAACATATTGTTTAAAAGTATAAAACATGAAATATTTACACGTTCTGTAAACAAAATTGCGCTTTCTAGTAGCGACGATAAACGATTTATTTCGCAAGATAAAAAATCAAGCAGAGCTTGGGGTCATATTTCAATTCTTGGGGTCTAATCTAATGTAAGTAGCTTAAGATTATCTGTAAGATGAAATAAATATGTAATATAATAATAATAATAATGTTATAATAATAATGTAAAGTGAACCTTAAGTAAGAATATAGTGAATAAACGAATTTCATTTAGAATACTTGTTGTTTTTATTTTATTTTACGAGCCTTAACATCTAGCTTAAGTTAATAATGCAAAATCAATTTAATGTTTGTGAAAAATTTTGTGTAAGCTATTCCTGTAATCTACGTAGATACTTCAAATTCACTAACGCAGCATAAACTTTTAACACCGACGCAGGTGCACTGACATGTCACTACATGATTTTGCACATTCGACAAACATTGAATAAAATTCATCATGCCCTGCTCATTATACCCTGTTCGAGCGTCGCAGTTAACACACATATTCACATACTTTCAAGTCGACTTAAGACGTAAGTTTTGAACTTTTATTCGTTTATTTCTATTTACTCGATATTATCCATAAAAATGACCCTAATAGTTTTCTACTTTGTTTCAGATTATGACAGACATTGTAATAAATAATAACAGTGAGACTCAAGATGGACTTTTTGGAATTAATACCCAAGACCTTCTTTTCCACTGTGCGCAGAATCCATTAGAAGGCTTTGACGAAATTTTTCCAATCACTAATCAGAAGAAATCGTCTCCAAAACGTCCAAAACGGAAAACAAAGAAGACACCTGGTGAAACTAAGAATCTTCGCAATAGTATGCGGCGATCATCATTTGTTTTAAACCGTGAAGCATACAAAGGGAGACGTTTGATTCAGATCAAAATAATAGACATTAGTGGTGATAACAGTGACACTGAAAGTGATGTTGTAATATCGGCTCAATATATAGTAAAAGATTTTACGGACAGAATATTAGATCAAACCGAAAGAGTGATTAAAAATATATCTGAAAATATAATAAGTGATTTTGACTGATGAGACGCATAATTGAATAACATTATTTTTAAATAGATCAGTTAAATTAAATTAGAAGTGATTCTTAAGATGTTTAATCAAATCAGTAAGTAGTATCTCCCTGAATGCATTGTACTATTTAATTCATTAAATTTAAGATATGTTTTAATTCTCGATATTATATTAAAAACCTATTCAAATATCTGCTGTATTTTAATTCCTAAATACTCACCACTTTAATTCGTTAAAATATAATTTGGTAGAATAAAACAACAACCAGTTTAGGCAATAATTATTTTATTTTATTTAAAACATTAAATTAAATTCTTAGCTTACATTGAATAAATGTATATTATTATTATCATACCACTTTTTTAAGCACAATACATTTTTTAATGCACACATTTTCGTGTGTTGTACACAATTTAAATTTATATTAGGTTTTTCATAGTCGTGATATAATTTTAAAAAATTAGGACATCCTTTTTCTCCCACATCTATTATTTCACAGTTCTCACAAAGGCCTTTGATCCACATAACTTTCTCAGTTCCTTTTGTTAACACTTTTTTCTTATTCAAATATGGTATTATAATTCTTTTGAATTCCCTGTAGTCAATGTGGCCTTCACTCCAGAAATATCCTCGATTTGCTTCTATCCACCGCACTTGTTTCTTTTCTTCGATCGATAAGTTTTTAAATGGATAGGGGGGCTTGACAAGAAAGGTTTGGGTATTTTCTTCGTTTAAAATAGACAATTCTTTTATAATAAAATTATTTGGTGTATCTTTGAATCCTTGTACATCCACGAATATATATTTTATTCTGCAAGGATTCATATTTTAAGATATTTTTTTTACTATATTACTCAACGGTCTGTACTCGATGATGGAATCGTTTAAAATAAGACAATATGCAGCTGTCTGATCAGGTATTTCTGAATGACATTCAAGTTCCACACGTACGCTAACTACAGGACCTGACTTAAGGTTTTCGCTTTGTCTAGAGCAATCGATTACAAACAGCGGTGCTTTTTCTTTGAATTCAGAAGTACTTAGCAGTGGTTCACTTCTGCGTCCATAATAAGATGTCTGAAACCTGACATATTGCTCATACAATAATAAATATTTATGATCATCAAGACTAATATTCAAGTTTTCATATGGAAAATAGTTAGAGTTAAGATATACTTTGACATCTCTTAAATTACAAGGGTCGAATTTTGATATATCGCGATCAGCTAAATTTTTTCTATTTGTTTGTAAGCCTATGATTACATATCTTGGCTTTTCAATCTGTGAGGACGTTTTAATTGACCAAGTATGCTTAGTTGTTTTAGGTAATAAGGGATACTCATATAAATCCCAATTTCTAAAAGCCAAATATAGAGAACGATCCTTTTCCAATAACTTTAGTAAATTAACTTTTTCTTTATCTGATACCTTGACGTGTGGAACGCGCCAAACTAACTTATTTATTATTATATCTTCAAGAACCTCACCAGATGGAACTTTCAAAGAATTCAAATTTGTATTACTGCGTAATAATATCAGTTCATGTTTACAATTCATAATTATTTTCTTATAATCTTCAGCAAAGCCCAAAATATTACTAAGAGGTATTGAGGCAGAAAAACTATTTCCATGGGTTGTTTTTGTTCCATTTATATCCCAACCCCAAGCTTTTGCTATCTTAGCTTCATTTTCATTAAATGATACTAAACTCTTCATTGTTGTAGTCATTCCAGCATTTTTGATTCTATCTATTTCAACTCCATTTAGTTCATAACGAATATCTTGAAAAAGAAACAGTAATGGATTGTTTGTGAATTCCACAGCAGTAACTTTTAGTTTTGTATCCTTCTTTATGATGTTTACTGTTCCTTCTAAATAAAGGGTACTTGCTGATGGTAGTATGTATAAATCCTGCTGATTGATAGGTATGCGGATTTCATCATTCCTGTTAAAACTTGTTACGTAAGGTTTATATGAATGATATTCGATACCGTCTATGGTGTTATCGTATGCTGGTGAACTTGTTATATCCAAAATGTTCATTTTAATAGACCAATTAATTTCAGGAACTTTTTATTTTCCCTGGTCAATTTAATTTTTTTCTTAGTTGTTCCTTTTCGGATTGTTCGATGAGTACTGATGTGTTTCATTATTGAATTACTACTTTTATTGAAGTCGATCATCTTTTCCTGATATGCAAATATAATTGAACTTCTTCACCGCGTAGATTTATTAAATTATTATTAATATCTAATAATCTAATATTAATAGTGCTGACGTCAATTTGATTGACAGGAAAATAAATTATATTCTTTGGCACTTCTATTATTCGGTATCCTGGAGGCACGTTAGGAGCAAATTCATAAAGAATATGGCTTGGTTTTCCATTAATATATGATCCGCTCACTATATCACATTCGACTCTTACCACTGTTGTCGATAAAATGTTAACTGGGAGTTGCGACTCGTGTATTATATTGGCTTTAAGAGTTTTATTACCAAATCCTAGTAAAGTTCCTGGAGAATTAGCTTTTTCAAAATGGATATCTTTAGAGCAGAAGATAAACGATTTCAACGTGTTATTATTGCAAAATAAATTAAAAGCGACTCCTTTTTTTACGTTTGACTTTAGATAATCAGAAATATCTTGCAGTTCGTAAGTGCCTTCTGGTATGTCTACGACTTCGTTATTGTCATAATAATATTTATTGTTTCTGTTATCAATGTTAGGTATTGAATTGAATGTTGAGAAATATAACAGAGCACACTCGTATTCATCATCAAATTGTAAAGCTGGATAATAGGTAGTGGATAAAATAGAGGTGTTGCCTGTTATTGACAGCGTGAAAGACATTTTAGAAATGATGGTAATAAAAACACGTTTATAAATATATAGTCACAATACTTTATTAGAACATTTTATACAAATAGTATTAGCATAACATTTTTTCCAAAATTCACTTAGGAACTTTAAACATAAATGACCACAATTAGATGTATTAAAACGTTGATATCTACAATAATTGTATGTTATATTAAATTTTAAATATCTTATTAACTCAATTGGTGGCTTTAAATCACCAAAGCTATCAAAATACTCACAATAGTTAAAATGTTTTACATAGGCTACCCAATGGGTTCCTTCATTCTCTGAGCTATCTAAGTTAACAATCGCACACTCAATGTCCTTAGGCTTCGGCGGCAATTCATTTCTCATGAAAACACCTCTAAAGTAAGGTATGTGTTTAGTAGCATACTCTAATATGTCTATATCAGTGAGAGCACGCTTGGGTAACCTTTCTATTAGTTTTTTGAACTATTTACAAAAAGACCATTGCCTTTTTTATATGGTTTTATATATAAGCCTTTTCCTAAGGCGATACTTTCCATCGTTTTATTATGACGTTGGGCTTCTTCCAAATTCTTTTTAGCTGCTTTATGATCATTTACAGCTTTAGTAATACCTGCTGCACCTCCAACCAATGCACCTAGAGCAGACAGTCCTGCGAATATTGGTATAAGTGGTAAAATACCACCTGTTTTTGGTAACGGTATTACACGAGGCAGACACACTCCTTTTTTATTTTTTATCAGTTTTTTCGCAGCTGAATATGCAGCTTTAATAGCTCTAGAATTGCTTTTTGGTTTTAATTTTTTCAGTCGTTTATGTATTGTAGAGACGATCGATTTAAATGTTCTCACGCCAGCACCATGCTTCATTTTGGTTTTCATCAGTTTGCTCACAAGCCACGAAGACAGTTTTTCTCCTCTTCCTGCATTTTTCGATTTCATCCGTTGCTTTGCCATATTTAATAATTCTAAATCAGCTCTGTGTCGATCTTCCAATTTATTTGAATTATCGTATGCTATATCGTGTCTCATGCAAGCATTATCAAGCTCATTAACTCCTTGATCACCTCTCAATAATCGTTTTCTTAATCTGGTACCAGGTCCACAGTAATTGTACCCAGGTAAATGCAATTCAAATGGTAAGTTATTTATGATGCTGTTAACGAGTCCACCACCATGCATAGCTGAGTTATAAATGAGATAAAATATCTAAATAGACTGAATTTTATATACTTAGGTATGTAACTCTATAGAAAAGATAATCATACAATTGCTCGTTTTTCAGTCCAACTGTTTTCAGTACTAGGTAGACCTAACCACTTTACGAATAATTTATTACCTTTTTGTCTTATAACCTTTTCAATTAGATACACATTAGGACACTTAGTTTTTTGAAGTTCTTGTTCATAAAAACTTCCTAAAATTGGTTGATAGTGTAGATCTTCTATGGAATAAGTGATAGGTTTAGAACCATGAACTTTTTTAATCAAAAACAATTCCGTAGACCAGTTTGGGGTGTATCCTTTTTCAAAGTTACCTTTATATTTACTTATACGAACATGGTCACCAACTTCTAATTTTCTGGTCTTTGACAGACAATTAATTTCCTGTGATTTGATTATATTTCTCAATACTTCACTTTGGTTTGATTGGTTAACATCGTTTGGTTTATATTTTATTGTTCGATGTATTGTGTTATTGTATGTTGCCATAACACTTTCTAAAAGCTTTCCAATCCATTTATAACTACCATTCAAACTAAAATTTTTATACAACTTGTTCTTGAGAGTTTTGATTAGTCTTTCTACTATAGAAGCCTTTTTTATGGAATATGTAGAGTAATGATTAATTTTATTTTTTAGCATAACTTTTTTAAATTCATCGTTATAAAATTCTGTGCCCATGTCAGTTTGTAAGTTAACTGGCTTTCGATAATTTTTAAATAATAGCGAACTAAATGCATTTGCTATTTCGGATTTAGTCTTCGTTTTAACAGGGATAGCCCAGGAAAATTTAGAAAAACAATCTATTACAACAAAAATATACCTATATCCATTATTACAACTTTTTATATTTTAAAAATCCATAAGATCAGCTTGCCATAAATCATCAATTCCTCTTAATATTACAGATCGTCGAACAAAGTTTTTACGAGCTGTTTTATGAATTTCATTTACTATTTGTAGCTTACTCATTTCTTTGATTTAATGATTTGGTCTAATTCAGCCTTTGTATAATAATCTGCTTTTAAATTCTCAATGCCTTTTTTAACATCTGCTTTTAAATCGTTGAATATTATATCGACTTCTTGCTTTTTTACAAACAATTGAGATTGGCTGTCTACGTATTCCTTGTTCACAGCATCGGTATTTTTCAATGGAATTGTAATCCCAGTCAACCTTGTATTTTGTAAATCGAACTCTCCGGTTTCAGTTCGCATCAAGACTTTATCAAAATTTTCTAAAAAGTCTGGTAAACGCAATCGTTTATGAATATGATGTCCAAACTTATCCATTATTGTGAACTGATGGGTGTTGTTGACAAAGATCAAATGATACTATTTTTAGAAATGTATGCTATTTATTAAGGTATAATGTTGCTTTCGCGCAGTTCTTCTATAATAGATATTATTTCATTATCTAACCCAGTGTTACCAGCATCTTTTGAAGCAATCAATAGTTTTAATCTTTCAACCAGTTCATTAGGATTGTCCCAGTAAACGTAGTCAACATTTTTCTTCCACTGTTTCAACAGAGGTAGTCCTTTTCCTTGATGAAGTAAATCAGGTTGACTACTGTCAGTGCTCGCTGAAACTTTACGCAACTTAAATAGCGGTTTTATTATATTCAAGTATTTTCGACCTCTGTTACTTCTGATTGGTTTATTTGGATCGAATTCTCTTCGGTGCACATTTGTTTCTAGTAACATTATTTTATAATGTCTCAAATCTTCATCAGTTATTGCAGATATATTAGGTACTTTTTTAAACAGAAGTTCCTTTATACCAGGAGTATATTTGTACTTGTTTGCACCAACTTGAATATAATCATCAAAAAGAGTTACACGCGAAGATCCCATCATGTGTTTACCTCGTTCATTTCTCACGCCAAACGGAACATCTTGTAAAGTTTTGGAAGACATGGACCACGAAGAAATTTCTTGATCACTTGAACCTGATTGCACTGATTTAAATGATTCCTCATTTTCTTCATTATCAGATTTTTCTGAATTCTCATAGCTTTCATCTGAATCATTAGAGTCTCTTGGACTAAATACGTCGAACTCGATGTTAGAATCTCTCTTAAGAGTTTTGTCCTTGTCTAATGGACTTGAAGTTTCAAATTGTACTCCTTTAGTTTGGGAACACGTTTTAGATTTTTCCACCATTTCATTAAGAGGACTTGTAATTGGTTTAAAAACAGATTCCAAAATACTATTGTTTTCCATTTCAATATCTCGCATCTTTTTAACCTTATTTTTAACAGCTGCCGCAGCCTTTACAATTTGTCTCTTTAGATTTTTTTCCATATCTTTAAATTGAATTTCAATTGATTGAACTATTGTCAGTGTTCTCACGAAAGTGATAACATATGTTTTTACTTCAGCTATTTATAGTAGGCTAGCAATAGAGTATAATCAGAAATACAATCGTGTTATATTGGCGAATACTCGCCTACAAATTGGACACTTATTACCAATGGAAAAAGCACACTTTGCACAAGCCGCAGCATGACCACAAGGTAAAAAACAAGTGTTAAGCTCTTCTTCTAAACAAATTTTACAGATTATTGAAGATGATGTATTTACTATCAAAGGTAGATCATCCAGTGGAGTCTGTTGGCAATTTTTTTTAATTTCTTCGTATACATAATTTTTCATGCTCTTAACGTAGTCTTTTCCTTTCATTACTAAAACATACGGACATGACTGGAACCAGCGCGCGTGCTCTACCCATGGTTAATCTTCGGAGTTCCAGTCTTTAAGCCTTCCATCGCAGTAAAAACAAATAACTCTGTCGTCACAGCCTGCATAAAAAAATCCTGCTTCAGCCATTTCTTGTGGTTTTTGTGTTAATCCTCGAGGCCAGGTATCGAAACTTCTTAAACGTTTGTATACAGTGGAGTATATACGGTTCACAGGATTATTAAACATGATTTCTATATTTAATTATTAAGTTTACTGCTATTAGCTGTTTACTTTTCAACACCTCGACAAGCATTGACATATTTACGACATACATACTAATGAAACACAACAAACGTATCGAATTTCTTTCGGTAACATCCTTTGTTTTTTTCACAATCCTTGTTAATCACTACATAACTGTAGGGTTCTTTCCATATATTTGCACACATTTCTCTAAATTCCTGCCACGTCATATCTGTATTGACGTGTTCATCATAAATATGTCTCATATTTATATCATCTTGCTTAAAGAGAACAATTAAATTTGCATTATCTCTCACTAACTGTTTTGGTATTTTGCTATAAGTCTGATTTAGATAAAAACAGTCTATATATTTATGTCTTCCCATTGCAAAATAGTCGCGCATATTATTTTGATTCTCACACGCTACGTCATCGAATATAATTATTGAGTTACATTTTGCTGCCTCTGGAGTAAGAACTTCTTCATTTTCATGATACTTAGAAAAAGTAACACCAGGAACCATTCGTAATACCTGTTCCAAATACATGTATCTCGGTTGATAAAGAGTTTTTGAATAAACATAAACATTTTTAAATTGCAAACCATTTTCATGTAAGATGAGTCCGATAGCCAAATTAGTTTTTCCACAGTTCGACGGGCCACATATTATACATCGTATTGTATTTGGTAAAAGCTTTCCATGACGAAAACTGCGTTTTTCAGAATTAATATTTATATTTTCGAATTTTAATGATATTGGCTGCTTAACGAACTTCATTGCAAGAGCGCTTTTCGCAGAATGATAAGTAATGTTTAGTAACCACATTAATAAACATTATAATTTTCACCGGAGGCTTTGAGAGTTCTAAAACATGTTGATCAAAATTATTACACCGGAAGCTTTGAGAGTTCTAAAACACAAGTGGCGAGAGATAATCAATTTTTAGTTATTGGGTGTTCTACTCCAGCCACATCTGTTGATTAAATGATATACCCAACTGCAACAAGTGAGCGCAGCAAGCGGAGCGAACGCAGTTGGGTATATCGTTTAATCAACAGATGTGGCTGGAGTAGAACACCCAATAACCACCTACTTTTATATTATTACTTTCCTTCACCTTTCAACAATGATTTCATTTATGACCAATATAAAATGATAATGAAAGATGATGATGATGGTAAGTGATGATATTTGCAAATAAAAGTAATTATAATAATAAAAGAGTGCCCATTGCACTGTAAATTATTATATTATACTAGTACTTGTGAAAGAAGAGCTGAAGATCGGGCTCAGTGGCACATCTTGGGAGAGGCCTACGTCCAGCCTGGACTAACACAGGCTGATGATGATGATACTAGTAGTTCTCTGAGAACAGTACACCTCACGTGTCCTCATACATGCAATAACCGACACTTTCCCCTTTCTCCTGCCTTAGCTTAAAAGCCATTTCATAGATTTTTTGTGATGACTTGCATTTCATTGGTCCTAAGAGATTAATTCTGGTGTCTACAGGTTTTTCTTTTGAAGGCAAAGAGGACTGCATAGTCAGATTGGTGTAGGAAATTTGTAATCTGTTCATGTCCATATATAACGCAAGTCCATATATAACTACAGCAAACTTGAACCCCTTTTCCCCCCTTATTCCCTCTTTTCGGTATATGTTTCGCAACATCTTGTTTATAATTAAGTCCTTAGTGTCCAACATCTTCCTCAACTATCTCTATATGTGAGAAATAAAATTCGGTATCCAGTCCTGGATTTGTCAATAGGCCGTATAGGCTGCGGCCTAGGAGACACTTTGCGCGCTCGGTAGATTAGTATCCCCCTTTCCCCCATCCACATCCCCTTATTGGTAAATTTTCGGAACTTTTGGAATGTGCCTATTTTCGTCAAAATCGGTTGAAAATTGGAACCTGTAGGTGAGAACAAACAGACAGATGGTCAAAAGCATTTATTATATATATATTAACTTACTAATTATACTAATATAATATACTAAAATAATATAATATACTAATTATATATATATTAATTTATATATATATATATAAATTTAATTTTTTATATATATATTTATATTAATTTTCCGCAAAATTTCCAGTGTTTCATTACCGGCCTTTCTATCTTCTGCCAACAGTGTTTTGGTTCTTTTTAAGAGAATAATTTCAAATTCAGCATCACAAATTTCAATAGACTCTTTGGAAGATGGTAGAACGGCCTGGTCTTTGGCTTGTCCAAGTGAGGATCTTCCAAAAAATCTTAGTTCGCAAAGGCAATGGGACGATCCCCTTTGTAAAATTGTACAGAAACAAATTTTAGACAAAAGTATTGATAATAAAGTCCGGGCTCGTCTCCTTGCCACGCGCGAACGAGAATCTGGTTATTGGTTACAAGCACTACCTTCATCCAACATTGGTACCCTAATGGACAATGAAAGTTTTTCTATTGCCATAGGGTTGCGTCTGGGCATCTCTAGGACGGAACCTCACAATTGTCACTGCGGCAGTGAAGTGGACAGATTAGGCCACCACGGCCTGTCATGCCGCCGCAGTGCAGGGCGTCTCTCACGCCACGCCACAATAAACGACGTCATCCGTCGGGCCCTTGCCACCGTGAACGTGCCGGCCATATTAGAGCCGAACGGTATATCACGTGACGATGGTAAGAGGCCCGACGGTATGACGTTGGTGCCATGGTGTCGAGGAAGACCATTGGTGTGGGACGCCACATGTGCTGACACATTAGCGGCGTCCCATATATGCGGGACCTCACGGTCAGCGGGCGCGGCAGCGGATGCTGCAGAAAACCTCAAACGGAGGAAATATGCTACCATTGGTGATGGATACATATTTCTTCCGTTTGCGGTCGAAACAATGGGCCCATGGGGTCGAGATGCCCGAGGTTTTGTTAAGGAGTTGTCCAGACGCCTAATTGACATCACCCGTGACCAAAGAGCTGGCGCTTACCTCGGCCAACGTATTAGCCTAGCTATACAACGAGGTAACGTCGCTAGCTTTTTGGGAACATTACCGGCAGGTAGCGACCTAGGTTCTGTCTTTTATTTATAGTATAGATATTATTATTGTAGTTTATATAATCTTGATATTGTCATTAGGTAATTATTTTTAAGTTGTTAAAATAAAGTGTATATTATGTATATATATTAATTATATATCTTGAAACTTTTAAAAATGTTAACTGGCAAATTTATAAAAATGTACACCTTAAATCATATGTTTAGGTCCGGTGTCCACAAATTTCACAATTTTACGTTAAAATAACTTAGTCTCTTTGAGTCGAAGTTGAAAAAATAATATCACCTAACTTTGACTCTACACAAAAAAAAAAACATACTGTTGTACCACCCTCGGCAAGTTTCGTCAAAAGATGGCCCATTTAGGTAATATTCTAAAATGGTGCAACACTAACTACTTTCCTACTCATAACAATCATTAAAAAAATGTTTTCAAAACATAATTGTATTAAAAATCAAATATTATAGCACAATGTCTAGCTTTTGATCTAAGGTAACAGGCGCAGTTGTTGCAAAATTGTCTATCCCGAATTTTGCATGCCACTTTATCTGTAATTTGTAGATGTCATGTTTGCCATCAGGCGAGCTTCGCGCTTGTCCTGTTACTTTATTTAAATCATAACAAAAACGAGTGTCAGAGAGTCCAATTAAATATTCTTAAAAATAATGGCCGTTACGCGGTCGTCACACAGACGGTAAGAAATTATCAGATTTCACAAAAATATAATTACGTCTTCTATCGGCAGATAACGGATTATATGAGTAATGTACTAATACAATAGAATAATTTAAGATCGTTTACAAAACTAATACAATTTTCAGTACTAGCTTTGAGGTGTTTAACTCCATATTTCTGGAGATACTTGTCAGATCTCGAAAAAAATACAATTTGACCAAACGGAAAGCATACTCTCTCAAACAAAGAAATAATTTTTCAAATATGGTTTAGAAATGACAGAGTTCTTTGGTAACAAGCATGGCGAATTGAGAACCGCCTTTTTTTGTCGGTGAAAAATATAATATATATTTCAATTTCATTATTTCAGGATACCACAGAAATTAAAGACCCGATCAAATTAGAAAAGGATGATAATCATTTTACCAACTTCAATATACGGGACGTTCAAATACAGGATGTGAAAACACATAATGTTCCTAATATTAACAAAGAAATTCAATCAATCGAAGCAGATAAAATAACATTCATTGAAACAAATAAAACAGCGGTTAAATTAGAGCATGACTCTGTAGACTTAATTGATAATGAAGTACAAGATGTTACTAAGAATGTTGCTAAAGATGTATGCAGAGAGGGAGACTTAAAGGAGTTTTTAAATTTTGACTGTCTTAAAGCTGCGAACGTCAAAAGCAAGGATTTAGTAGACATAACTGATAATGAAGTACAAGATGTTACTAAGACTGTTGCTGAAGATGAAGTATGCAGAGAGGAAGACTTAGAGGAGTTTTTAAATTTTGACTGTCTAAAAGCTGCAAACATCAACAGCAAGGATTTTGATGATATTGATAATGTTTTGAATGATAGTGATATTGAACAAGAAAATACAAAACGTCCAGATGTTATATTCGTTGATGAGAATATTGAAGCTATAGATTTAACGGATGAAACTGATAACTTTAGTGATTTTCATGATGCAGTAAGTGATGATAATAATGATGATGATGATGATTCAACAGATGTCAGAGATGTTGTAAGTTCTTCAGACAATAAAAGATTAGATAATGTAACAACGAAGCTAACACAGTTTCTAAACGATTTGTTAGGGGTATGTGACGTTTACCAGAAACTACTACCAATTAAAAACATGTTTAAATTAAAGCGTCACATTTCAACGAAATCTTTGACACGAAAGTCAATAAATTTTTTTATGAAGAATTTTGATATTGTCATAAGAAATAATGGAAATACAATGAATATATTGATAGGAGATACACTCTTATTGAAAGACTTGTAAGTATGATTTTAAATTTCCTGTGGTTAGTAGCGATTTGGTCTTTAGCACCAAGTTGCCAAATTATACTAGAGATAAGATGAATATTTTTTTATTTTTACAAACACAACACGTGTGTGTGTGTGTGTTAACATACACATGTTTTGGAGTTGAGTGGAGACCACGGCTCGGTAAACGTAGTGTAGGACGCCCTCCAGCTAGATAAAGTGATGATATATGCAAGCTGGCTGGCAGCGGTTGGAAACAAAGAGCTGAAGATCGAGTTCAGTGGCTTGCCATAGGTGAGGCCTATGTCCAGTAGTGGACAGAGATAGGCTGATAATGATGTATAAATATGAGTATATAGAGTATATACAAAAAATGATTGCATCTAAGCTAGTTTAATGTAAATAATGTTTCATACATGTTTAGCTACAACGTGGCGTACAAATGTATAAAAGTTATCAATATCAAACGTATCGGTAGGATCGTATTGTAGCTGAGTTGATACATCGCCGGGCATGTTGCCCAGGAGGCGCGGGTTCGAATCCCGTCGATATTATTAATTTGTTTTCTTAATTTTTGATCTATTTTTTTTTTATCAAACAGCGCTAATAATATTGTTATGTCAATAATCAATGAAGAGGACACCACTTCGCCGGGAGGTAGCGGCATAGATAAAGAATTTATAAGTCAATGTCTTGTGGAAAAGGAACCGATGACTAATGTGAAAGCCATATTGAAGATTTTAAGTAATAAAAAGACATCTGGTTAGTAACTTCACAGTACACACACACACATACACACACACACATACACACACACACAGACACATACCAACACCCCCCCCTCCCCACCAAAACACACAGGTACACAGTTTTTTCAGAGTTGTACTTACAGGTAAAGAAGACCTCAAAGGCTCCTAGGGTATAATTAATAGGGGCATAATATATCTACCGCCGGCAGATATCTATTATCTATTTCTTTCTTAATATTATAAAGAAAGAAAAGACAAGTTGGTAAGAAATTTCTTTGTCGGGCACCTCTGTTGCATTCACCAATTTTTTTGCACATCAAATTATTTTGGAGAATCTCTAAATACCTTACCTTACCTGCGCTGGTACTACCAGTTTTAGAAGAATAAATGGCGGCTGTCCGGCACATTACCAAAGAAAAGTACGAGAACATTTGGATAATGCATTTCCGAACAACTGGGTAGGCATAGCTGGCCCTATTGCTTATTTATCCGCACGTTCCCCAGACCTTAAACCTCTCGATTTTTACATTTGGGGACGTGCAAAAGAATTGATGTGATCTGTTGTCACTTTTTACAGTCACAACAGATTAACAACTTTAAAAGTTCAGAACAATTATTTTTTTAAGGGAAATGTGTTAAATAATGTTTTATGTAGAATACGGACACATTGCAGAATACAGCAAAAGTTTATTCGTCGTATTACAACAGCAAAGAATGGGTCTACCGGGGAAAACTTGCGCATGACCCAATAAATGTTGTCGGTCCATTCACCAAACACTCTGTATATGGAATACAATCTTCTAATACTATAAGAATTAGTCCTGACATACTGACTGACAGACAACGCACAGCCTAAACCACTGGTCTTAGAGACTTGAAATTTCGAGGGTATATTTCTCTTTGTGCGTAAAGGTGTACTAAGAAAGGATTTTCTAAAATTCACCCCTTAAGTGGATGAAGTGGGGGTTTAAAGTTAGTATGAAGAAACAAGATTAGATAGTCTTTTCTATTCGAAACTTCACACAAGTGCAAGTTCAGTAAATAAAATAGTGAACCACAACTAAAATGTGCATACCGATCGTTCACAGTACATATCATGAAAACAAGGAGCTGAAGATCGAGCTCAGTGGCGTGCCATAGGAGAGGCCTATGTCTAGCAGTGGACGAATTACTGGCTTATAATGATGAAGATGACATATCATGATCCGAATGGAACTGATCGTCCGTCAGTCAGTGGGCAACCCTAGTGCAACTATGTCGACCGGGCGGCCGCCGCGCGCTGTAGATATTAATTTCAAGGATACTACCGAGTTAAACTACATACTTTAATGTACTGTGTTTATTGTACACTATTGTTTAGTTCAATATGAGGTCGTCATTGAATTAATAATAATTTTTATTACTAGATGCCGCAAAAAAGAGACTAATCATAAAAAAGACCAAGAAACTTGAGAAATCGTACAAGAACCGCAAGTGGGATGATCTATCAGAAATATTTGATATAGAATATTTGAACACTGACCAGAAAGCGAGAGAAGAGTTCGAGAGAAGGAAGACATACAAAAGTTATATCAAAGCCAAGTTTAAATGCGAGATATGCTACCTGACTTTGAAGAATTCTAGATTATTGGATAATCATATGCTGAATCACAATGTAAGTCAATGTGGCGTTTTCTTGAAAAAAAAAACACGTTAGCCCTCGGAGACTCAAACTATGGCTTACCAAATCTGTCTTACCACTGATTTTCCTTTCTCCCAAAACAGGGCATAATAGAATAACATTCATGAGCCAACAATAAAAAAACACCACCACCATCAAAGAGAAAGTCTGCCGCCATTACAGTCAGATCATTTTAGGCCCAGTGGGTTCACCATCCTTGACCACGTCATCTCTAACCACCAGTCGAGATAGAAGTCAAACGCAAATCTATCTAGGCTGAAAATGATAATACATGCATACCTACATAAAATCTCACTTTATTCTCGTTGTAGTAGGCAGCGACTACTTCTTTACACTATGATGATATCTAATGATCAATTATATGATTTCCTATGTTATCTATTTTAGAAAGAAGCGGGAGAGTTTTCGTGTGAATTGTGCAAGACATATCATGATAGTCAACAAAAATTAAATAACCACACAGCGAGGCAACATCATAAAGTCTTCAAATGCAAGCTTTGCCCGGTCGTTCTACGCGTTAGGTAAGTTATTTAGATTTCTGGAGAAGTTTTTGTTTACAAGGTTTTATTAAGTTTCACTTGTCCCAGTGTCTGTCTGTAATCAAATCTTTCATGTTATATTTTACCCACTTCCCGATGTTTGATTGAGCTAAAATCATGCATATGATAGGTTGGGGAATAGTAGATACAACTAGTGAAAAAAAAAGGCTTATTCGAGGAATACACGGTCCGAGATTAATTTGTTTTCACGAGTCGTGTAATCTTTGTGCGTCGTGCCGAGGTATGTTTGTATGTGAGGGAAGTTATTTGCTGTCGCCGTCTGAACGGCCTTGAAGATAGAGACCTATCAACTTTATGGGTACGCACAGACATAGGAGGTAAAACTCGTATCTATACGTGCCTATATAGGTCTCATAGCGGGGTCGTGGAGGCAACTCATCTATTTGAGCACATCGCACGAGGCGCTGACAAGGTTTCCGAACAGTACGCTTCTGCTGAATTGGTGGTTCTCGGTGATTTCAATGCTCACCACACCGAGTGGCTAGGTTCGAGAACTACCGATCATGCCGGGCGTACCGCTCACAACGTACGCCTTATCCTTCGGCCTGTCTCAATTAGTCACGGAGCCTACTAGGATCCCTGATATTGAGAACCACGATCCTTCTTTGTTGGACCTTGTTTGCGCCAAAACGCCTATAAAAACTGTGTATCAACCTGTATCTGCATACCCGAAATGTCACACTTATTTTTTTTAAACATTTTTCTGTGAATACCTCCTATTGATCTCTAAAAAACTGTACAAGGTAGAATATACATCATCAATAATTCGGAAGCATTTTTAATTATATACGCCTGATTAAGGAACTCCCGCACATGTTCCTTACGACACGGATGAAATAAAAATCACCAGCGACCATTATTTACTAGAAAAAAGGAAGTTTGGAGTGGAATATTAAAATCAAGACGTGAAGTAACGGGACCTGATCTTTTTCGTGGAATGTGAACTCCATTCAGTGTTAAGCGTTTTTTACGGTCTTATTTCCACCCATTACTCTTAATCAGGTAGTATTTTGCGTAATAACCGATTTATCAAGGTTAGTACCTACTTATTTTCTATAACCTTTACACTTACTTGTGAAATAACCTTACATACCTACCTATCAACTAGGCAGAAACCAAGTTGTTGAATTTGTATTTTAAAATTGCACTTTTACTCAATTCAATAACCATTATTTACTGTTTCCTTAGCATTGTTTAATTAGGTATTTTTATGTATGTAAAAGGTTTAGGTACTACCATATAACAGCTTATTTTTCATAATTACCTGTATAATCTTATTGCGCAGTTGTCATTTACCTTTACAAAGAGATTATTTTCATGTTTTGTTACAATTGAGCCTGTATATATCTGTTGTTTGTAGCTCCTTGTAGTGTAGTAGTGTAGTTTCTGTTGTAGTTGTTTTATACTTTTCATAGCTTTGTAACTGTATCAATTCCAGGTTGAGTACACGCTTTTAAAATTCCCAAAATGTCGGAGAGGGAAGAAAAGGAGTTAATAAAGAAAAGAGCCAGTTACAAGGGACGGGTAACTGCGTTCTCTAATTATTTAAATGATTTGGACCAATCGTTGACCCCTACTCAGGTAAATGAATTACAATTACGTATCGGAAAAATAGAAAACTTGTACGAACAGTATGACGAGGTGCAGTTGCGTCTAGAATGTCTAGTTGATGATGTGAACCTACAATTACCTGAGAGAAATGAATTCGAGTCATTATATTACAAGTATCTATCGAAAGCTCAGGATATTGTAGCCCGAAATCAGTCTCCAAAGGGTGATACATCTAGTTCTCGTATGAGTAATCAGAAACTTGTTAAGTTGCCCACCATTCAGCTGCCTAAATTCAGTGGAGCATATGATAATTGGTTAGAATTTCGCGATACATTTTCTAGTCTAATACATTCGAACGACGATATGGACGATATAAATAAGTTTCATTACCTGCGGGCGTCTCTTGAAGGTTCAGCGGCTATTGTAATTAAGTCGATTGAGTTTTCTTCTATGAATTATACTGTGGCATGGGACTTATTATGTGAACGGTTTGACAACAAACGATTGTTAATTCAGAACCATGTCACAGCCTTGTTTAATTTAGAATCAATCAGTAAAGAATCCTCTAACAGTTTGAAACGTATGATTGACCAGTTTAATAAAAATCTACGCGCATTAGAGTCCTTAGGCGAGCCGACCCAACAATGGGATACGCTTCTTATTCATATTGTCACTCATAAGCTAGATTTAAAAACGTTTCGTGAATGGGAGGAATTCAAGGGTAGATTAGACAAGGATAAGCCGATAACATTGATAACGTTTCTTGAATTCATGCGGAGCCGTGCGGATTTACTTGAAACTTTAGAGCTTTCTCGTGGTAATCAAACAAATCAATCCGTCAAAACGAATAAACTGAAAAGTATGGTGTCTATTGCAAATGCACAGTCGCAGTCAGAAGTTGATGGAAATAGTTCAGTGCTATTAAAACCGTGCCCTAAATGTAACGGTGACCATCCTCTTTACAACTGCTCTCAATTTCTCAGTCTTTCAAATGAACAAAGGAATGAATTACTGCCGAAATACAAGCTATGTTTTAATTGTTTTCGTAGCGGACACTACGCAAATCGCTGCAAAAAGTTAGGTTGCAAAATCTGTAAGCGTAAACACAACACATTATTACATGTTTCAGATATTAAGAAGTCAGGAGCGATAGCTAGTTTATCTGGTACTGACGACGGCGCCAAGCCATCGATACAAAATAAACCAGACCGGTCAACTCACATGACATTGTCAGCGAGTATTGGCACGTCTCTTAAAAATGATCCAGACACACTGCTATCGACTGCCTTAGTAAAGATATATGATCAACATAACAGCGAACATATAGCTCGAGTGTTGTTAGATTCCGGCAGTACTTCTTGCCTTATGACTGAGAGAATGTGCACTTTATTAAATTTGCCTGTAGAAAACATAGATAAGCCAGTCTTTGGCCTTAACAATTCAAAATCACACACGACAAAAATGTGTCGTGCGTTGATTACGTCATTAAGTGAAAACTATTCAACAAACATTTTATGTTTTGTTTTACCTGCCATCACTGATACTGTTCCTAGTCGTCAATTAGATATTTCGGATTTAAATATTCCTAATAATATAATTTTAGCTGACCCTAGCTTTTATCTACCGTCTGAAGTAGACTTGGTGATCGGTGCAAATGTCTTTTGGGACTTATTAGGGTCACAGAATTGCAAACTAGGAGATGGCAAGCCAAAGCTATGGGAGTCTAGACTTGGTTGGTTAGTTTGTGGTAGTTTAGAAGCTATACACACCACGCGCCAGTCTAGCCCTATTGTATGCAACTTTACAAAGGTTGATTCCGCAAACAATGATCTTCTTAATGATGACGTTCAAAACCTTTTGACGCGTTTTTGGCAGCTTGAAGAAGTCAGCCCTAAGTCATCATATTATTCTGAAGAAGAACAGAAGTGCGAGGAACACTTTGTAAAAAATACAACACGACTGGAAGATGGTCGTTTCTGCGTCAGAGTACCTCTGAAACAATCTCATGAAACTCTAGGAAACTCATCAGAACGAGCTAAGCGTTGTCTTTTCTCGTTAGAGCGCAGATTTAAAGGTCAACCTTTATTTAAAGACCGTTATGTCGAATTTATGGCGGAGTATATTTCATTAGGACATATGACCGAATTCCAATTCACCTCAAATCCAAATCCGTATTTTATGCCACATCACGGGGTCCTACGCGAAAGTAGTACAACCACAAAGCTAAGAGTAGTCTTTAACTCCAGTAGTCCAACGACATCAGGTGTATCATCTAATAATATCCAGATGGTAGGCCCCACTGTGCAGGACGACCTCTTAGCTATTCTTCTCAGATTTAGGCAGCATAAGTACATAATAGCAGCCGATGTGGATAAAATGTACCGACAAGTAGTTATACATCCTGATGACAGGTTTTTGCAACAAATATTCTGGCGGAGCAGCTCGTCGGAACCCCTAAAGATGTACAAGTTAAATACGGTCACCTATGGCACGGCCAGTGCTCCCTTCCTTGCTACGAGATGTCTTAAACAATTAGGTCTCGAAACAGATGATGTAAGGATCTCTGAAATCATCTTGCATGATTTTTTCGTAGACGACTTGATTTCTGGAGGGGATGATATAGAGGAGGTCATAGATATTCGACATAAAGTCACTGCTGTGTTAGATTCAGCTTGTATGCCATTAAGGAAATGGAAATCTAATGAGCTTCAAGTGTTGCCAGATCAAACTGTTTGCTCCTCACTTGATTTAAATATCGGTTCTGTTGAACCAAGTAAGACGTTAGGTCTAGGATGGCAGACAGAATCAGACGATCTTTGTTTCTATATTTGTTCAGAGATTCTCAATAATTTTACTAAGCGTGGGATGCTTTCAGTTATAGCACAAATTTTTGACCCTTTGGGTCTCCTAGCCCCTGGTGTCATAACAATGAAAATGCTATTACAAAAATTGTGGTTGCATAAAATCTCGTGGGACGAACCGTTACCCGCAGATATTGCCAAAATTTGGTCTGAATTAATAAAAAACTTACCACTTTTGAATAGCATTCGCATTCCTCGTTTAGTACTTTGTGATTCTTATAAAGCCATAGATCTACATATATTTTGTGATGCCTCGCAGTGTGCGTACGGCGCTTGCTTGTACATTCGAAGTGGTAACGGTAGTGGTGAAACGTTAGTACGCTTGCTTACAGCCAAGAGCAGAGTTTCTCCTTTGAAGCCTACGACCATACCCAGACTCGAGCTCTGTGGTGCTTTGGTTGGAGTGCGCCTTTATGAGAAGGTGATCGCTTCTTTGCGAGTCAAGGTGAGGCATACGACGTTTTGGACTGACTCCACAATCGTGCTGGGTTGGTTAAAAATGCTGCCAAGCAAACTCCAGCCCTTTGTTCGCAACCGTATTGGTGAGATTTTAGAAAGGACTGGTGATTGCGATTGGAGGCATGTACCTACAAATGAGAACCCAGCCGATTGTTTGTCTCGCGGAGTCGATTTTAGTCTGATGCCGTCTCTCGACCTTTGGTGGTCAGGTCCAGATTTTTTAAAATATGAAAAATCTCAGTGGCCTTCGAATCCATCTAAAGCCGAGTCCCTTCCTGAAGTTCGAGTTGAGGTTACGTTACACGCTTCTTTAAAGAGCCACGATGATATTCTTATTGAATTTAGCCGGTTTTCAAATATTAAGAGGCTCCAGCGCACTGTAGCCTATGTTTTAAGATTTATTAACGATTGCAAAGGGCAACAAATTCAGACCAAACATTTTAGTACTGGCGAATTACAAAAGGCATTGAATGTTATTATCAGAATTTCGCAATATGAGTCATTTCCTGAATACAAACTTTTATTAAAACAACAAAATGTAGGCGCCAAAAGCCCATTGCTTAAATTTAATATATTTTTAGACAAGAATAAAATAATGCGAGTCGGGGGTCGCTTAGAAAATTCAGATTTTCCTTATGAGAAGAAGCACCCTATTATAATACAGTCCTCTCATCGCTTAGCGAATCTTTTATTTAATCATGAGCATAAAAGGCTGATGCATGCAGGGCCACAATTATTATTGGCCTCCATCAGAGAAACATACTGGCCCATCGGTGGTAGAAACTTAGCCAGGTTATGTTATCGTCAATGTGTTAGATGTAATCGTATGAAGGGTAAGATTGTTACCCCACTCATGGGAAACTTACCTGGACCTCGTGTATCGCCAGGAAGTTACGCGTTCGAATCTGTGGGAGTAGATTATTGCGGGCCAATATTGTCTGCAAGTCGTCAAGGACGAGGTTGCAGAATCGTAAAGGTATACATCGCCATTTTCGTCTGTTTTAAAACAAAATCTATTCACGCTGAGTTAGTGGGTAATTTAACGAGTGAAAATTATTTATCTGCATTAAATAGGTTCATATCTCGGAGAGGTAAGCCTAAAGATATCTATTCCGACAATGGTACCTCGTTTGTCGGTGCGTACAATGAGATTGGCAAGTTTTTGAAGAGTAATTCTTCGTCTTTATCTGAGTCGGTGGCCAGTGAAGGGATACATTTTCACTTCATTCCTCCTTATTCTCCACATTTTGGTGGACTTTGGGAAGCGGGTGTCAAATCCGTAAAGTTTCATTTGCAAAGAGTAATGGGAAATTGTAACCTAACTTACGAGGAGCTTAACACTGTTTTGGTTAGAATAGAAGCAGTATTGAACTCACGTCCACTTACCCCGTTATCATCGGACCCAGACGATTTGCAACCGCTGACACCCGGACACTTCCTAATCGGACGGCCTATTACTGCACTTCCTGCACCTAACTCCGAGGATCATACTGCTAGTCAGTTGAATCGATTCCAAAGAATCGAACAGATCAGACAACATTAGGAGTACATCAGCGAATTACAGCAGCGAGTTAAATGGCGTTCCAGTAAACCTTCGCTGAAACCAAACAGCCTAGTCGTGCTGAAAGAAGACTCCCTTCCACCACTGAGGTGGAGATTAGGCCGTGTTGTCGCTGTCTATCCTGGCCCAGATGGTATTAGCCGCGTTGCTGATGTGAGAACTTCAACTGGAGTAGTCCGAAGATCCTTTAGTAAGATTTGTCCACTTCCCGAGACTGATGCTTCTGGTTGAAAGAAAGGCTTTCAACGTGGTGGGATATGTTTGCGCCAAAACGCCTATAAAAACTGTGTAGCAACCTGTATCTGCATACCCGAAATGTCACACTTATTTTTTTTAAACATTTTTCTGTGAATACCTCCTATTGATCTCTAAAAAACTGTACAAGGTAGAATATACATCATCAATAATTCGGAAGCAGTTTTAATTATATACGCCTGATTAAGGAACTCCCGCACAGACCTTATGTTAACATCGCACCCCGAGCAGTACCAGGTATCAGTCGAGACTCCCCTCGGCTCTTCAGACCACTGCTTCGTTCGTTCTGTAGCCCAAAAGTGCCAAACCTATACCACTCCCTGTGGAAAGCGCCAAGTCTGGCACTATAGATCTGCTGATTGGGACGGGCTAAGCTAATTTTACTCGTCATATCCCTGGGGTCAGCTGTGTTTTTCTTCAACCGATGTTGACACGTGTGCAGACTCCGTCGCCGACGTCATTCTGCAGGGAATGGAATGCTATATTCCTAACATTGTGGTGCGTCAAGGTGGCCGGAATCGTCCATAGTTCAACAAACCTTGTGCGAAGGCTTCCTGCCTGCAATAATCAGTACACCGAGCATTGACTGAAGCACACGCATGTCAAGATCCAAATACATCAGCGTTGAAGAAAACACTAAATGCGGTTTGTCGTTCCAGCAAGAAGGTCATGGCGCAGGCTCGAGCAGAACACATCGGCAGGATTGGAGACCATCTGGCTAGCTTTCCTTCTGGAAGTCGAGCTTTTTGGTCCCTGGCCAAAGCTGCCGAAGGCAATTTCTGTCAGACCTCCCTACCTGCTTTGCGAAGGCAGGATGACTCTGGCACACAGTGCCAAGGAGAAAGCCGAAATTCTCGATGATCTCTTTGCCGCAAACTCGACACTCGACGACGGGGGCGCCACACCACCTGTCATACCTCAGTGTGGGAGTTCCATACCTGAAGTTCGCTTTTTGCAGAAAGCGGTACGGAAGGAACTCAAGTCCCTCGACGTGCGTAAATCGAGTGGCCTAGATGGCATCCCGGCCTTAGTATTAAAAGATTGTGCCCCTGAGTTGACTCCCTTGTTAACGCGCCTCTTCCTGCTTTCGTATACTGCCGTCTTCGTAGAGAAAAGCCCTTGTTCACCCTATTCCCAAAAAAGGAGACCGGACGGACCCTTCCAACTACAGGCCGATAGCGATAACCTCTCTACTCTGTAAGGTGATGGAACGCGTAATAAACACGCAGCTCTTTCGACATCTAGAGGATCACGAGCTCATTAGTGCTCGCCAGTATTGCTTTCACCATGGTAGATCAGCTGGTGATCTTCTAGTTTACCTTTCTCACCGCTCGGCTGAAGCCGTGGAGAGTAGAGGGGAAGCACTAGCCGTTAGTCTCGATATCGCTAAGGCCTTTGATCGGGTCTGGCACAGGGCTCTTCTTTCTAAGCTGCCATCCTACGGCCTACCGGGAAGGCTTTGCGCTTGGGTCGCCAGTTTTTTGTCTGATCAGAGTAGTCGACGGTTCTTGCTCAGACAGCAAACCTATTAACGCTGGTGTCCCACAAGGATCTGTGCTGTCGCCGACGTTATTTATCCTGCATATTAATGATATGCTAAATGTCAGTAATATGCACTGCTATGCGGATGATAGCACAGGAGACGCACAATATTCCGGTCGCGCAAACCTTCCCCGTTCTGTGGTCAAAGAAAGCAGGAGCAGACTTGTGTCCGAGTCGAGACATCTCTGGACCTAGTGTCAAACTGGGTAGACCAGAATCTTGTAAAGTTCAACCCGACTAAGACGCAAGTCTGCGCGTTCACCGCGTAAAAGCTCCATTCGTCGTAGCTACTCGGTTACAGGAAACTACCCTCAAAATCTCAGAGAGTATCGATATCCTAGGCGTTGACATTTCTGCCTCAGTACAGTTCCGCGACCATATCGCGTCAAAAGCTAAACTTGCGTCCAAAAAACTTGGAGTGCTTAATAAGGCGAGACAATACTTCACGTCACGTCAAAGACTTTTGCTCTACAAAGCACAGGTCCGACCACACGTGGAGTATTGATCTCACCTTTGGAACGGAGCACCCAAGTATAAAGTTCAGCAACTTGATGCGATTTAGCGTAGAGCTTCCATAATTGTTGACGACCCCGACCTTACCTCCAACATCGAACCTCTGAGCATGCGTAGAGATATCGGGTCTCTATGTATCTTTAATTTTTCTTTTTTTTTTAATTTTAATTTTTTTTTTCTTGCATTTATAACGGGAAGTGTTCTGAAGAATTATTCAATTTAATCCCGGCGTCCCGATTTTACCATCGCACTTCTCGCCATAGACAACAAGCTCATCCACACATTATCGAGACTTGGACTTCGCACACATCTTGATTCTACCGGTCATTTCTCCCGTACACTTGTAAATTGTGGAACGAGCTGCCGTCCGCTGTTTTCCCGCAGAGCTACAACATGGAGTCCTTCAAAAGGGGCGTTAAAAGAATCTTGACAGGTCGGAAACGTATGAGTGACACATCCAGTGTTACAAGTGTTCATAGGCGACGGTGACCACTATCCATCAGGTGGGCCGTCTGCTTGCTTACTACCTATATTTTGATGATTAGCTTTTAACATTGCCGGTGAATGTGTGCGAGTTAACTACTTACGTTTTTAATTCCATATCTTGACAAAACGAGTGTTTTAGTCTTTGATTTTATATGTGACCTAAAGTTTAAGTGCTATTATTCAGTTGTGTCTATAAAAAAAAGGAATTAATACGGACGTGTTGCCTAAATTTGAAAAATTAAGTGGTATGTTTTGCTGATGGTTGGCGGTCTACCTCCGCATTATCGCCAAAGTACCCACTCAAAAAAAAGTGAAGCTGCGCAAGCATCAAGTGCTGCCATCTGTTATCGAGTGCCGGAACTTATTTGTTTCTAACGCCACGCCATCTTTAACTTCTCTTTTGCGGATCTATCGCGGAACTACAAGTACTATAACCATGCTGAAGTGTGAGAAGTGTGGCAAATTTCTATCATCGCAAGATGGCGCTAAATGTACTAAGTGCGCGAGTTCATACCACCGTGCTTGCCTTCATATTTCGGATAGAAATGCAGTAGCAGCGGGATGGTTATGTCCGGGGTGTAAGTCCACCGCTCCGAAGGAGCCAGACAGCACTCCAGTAAGAAGTTTTGTTATGGAAAAGGGGGGCTCCGCAAGAGAAGAAACAATGGAACAGGCTTACTATTCGCCCGCAGCATCAAGTCAAACTTCTTCACAACAAGTAGTTTCGCAACTACAGTCTGCCATGCAGCAGTTTCAGACTGGTATAAGTGGTTTCTGCGAGAGTGAGCGACTGCTTAAGGATGAGATTACAGCTCTGAGAGGTGAACTTCGGGAAACTAAAACCAAATTAGAACACATGGAGATTTTGGAAGTGGAAGTCAAGGCGCTTCGGGCTGAGGTTAGGGAGTTAAAGATCAATAAATCTAAGGAAGCCACAGCTCCATTATCAATTAACAGGACGATAGCTTCAACATCTGGCGGCAATACCGGACATGGTGGGTTACTGACTGAGCCAGAGCATGAGTTGCTCCCTCCTGTAGCAAAAAAACCGACGTTGGTTACAGATCCGGCCCTGGTAACAAGGAAGTCGGTGAATTTAATTTCCGCATCTCAGCAGAATGAGCTTGAAGGAGTAGAGTGGAGGACGGTTAGTAGGAGCCAGCGCCGCCGTACTACGATAATTGGTGCCGGAGAGCTTGATAATGAACTGCAAGCCGTTGAGGGATCCAAGAAAATCCATTTGTGGTCTCTGAAGGCTGACAATCAGTGTGAAAAGGTCATTCAGTACATGCTTAAGAAAAATCCACAGGGCATGAATCGCTACTTCGTAGACAAGTTAGGTCTGAAGCACAGCAACTACGCATCTTTCATTGTCACTGTACCGGAAAGTATGTTTGATTTCTTTATGGACGGCAAGAATTGGCCTCTCAATGCTAAAGTAAATCAATGGTTTCAGAAGAACAAGCGCCGAGAAGATTTGGCGCATCAACAAAGTAGAAGAGATGGTCAACCGGGAGCTTCGCAGTGTTCCTAACGATAAAAGAAATATTATTGGGATCTACTACCAGAACGTAAGAGGGCTTCGTACAAAACTATTTGAGTTCTCGGCGGCGATGACAGCATCTTTAGCAAACTTGTTTTTTATTACGGAAACCTGGTTGACTGATGGCATTATGGATGAGGAAGTAATACCGGGAGGATATTCAATGGTGAGAGCAGATCGTCCAGGAACTCGCCGGGGAGGTGGTGTTGCTATTATAGCAGCTCCTGGATATCAACTAAGGGATATCAACTTGGCATTGTCACTTGTAGGTGGTTGTGAAGCTGTATGTGCGGGAATTTATAGACGCAATAACTTAATAGTAGTTGGGGTGTGTGTTTATATACCACCAAATGTTAGTGACATGTCATATTTTGATGTGTTTGAGTCTATTGAAACCATTTGCGTTAACTATGACAAGATTATTATATGTGGTGATTTCAATTTGAATTCGGCAAATACTAATGTAAAGGCTAGATTTGAATATCTTTTATCATTTTGTGAATTGATTCAAATTAATAATATTAAAAACTGTAATGACCAATTATTAGATTTAGTGTTGGTGAGTGAGGTATCAATGCAGGTGACAGTTAAGCGGGAGCATGAGTGGCTAATTTCTCCAGACAGTTATCATCCACCTTTAGATATAGAAGTAAATTGTAACTATACAGCACCGAAACAACCTTTCAACAGTCAAAAAGATCAAAGCTTCGTGTGGAATTTCAAAAAAGCTAATTTTCACGAATTATATGAACTGATAAGGTTGGCAGATTGGGATCAATTGTACTTAATGAAAGATCCTAACTGTGCAGTAACCCTATTTTGCGATATCCTAAATAACTGTATAGATCAATGTGTACCAAATAAGCCCAGTATCATAAGCCCGGCTAGATATACTTACCCGGAATGGTATACAGAGAGAACCATTAAACATATACGTTTAAAAGCTCAATATCACCGAGACTTTAAGTTAACAAGTAAGCCTTGTTGTCGTATGAATTTTATGAAATATAGAGCCATGGTGAAATTGAATATAAAGGAGGATTTTCAGCATTTTAAATCGCAGATGCAAAAAGACCTTCAGTATAACCCGACAGCTTTTTGGGGTTATATAGCATCTAAAAAGTCTCCTGGAAGATGTAATAAAAAGTTATTTAAAGATGGAGAAACTGTCAACGACGATGAGGCGGCTGATTATTTTGCTGATTTTTTTCAATCGGTGTATTCTCAGGTTCCACCTCGGCTTGACGCAGATAAAGTGCTCAAAACTGTCACTAGTGACGGCTCGCGGATTCACATCCAGTCAATTGGAGAAGATGATGTAGGAAGAGCTCTTAAAATACTCAAGCCTAAACGCTCTGTTGGCCCTGATGGGATTCCACCATATCTGGTTAAAGATTGTAGGGAGGCATTAAGAAAACCGCTGTCTTATTTGTATTGTTTGTGTTACGAGCATTCATTTTATCCGGACGCCTGGAAGCTTTCTCGAGTTGTCCCAGTTCCTAAAGGTTCTGGGTTACATGTATGTGACTTCAGGCCGGTTGCTGTATTGTCAGTGTTCGGTAAGTTATTCGAATCGATATTACAGTGTCAGATTAGCCAACAATTTGAGAGTCAAATGGCAGATTCGCAGCATGGATTCAGGAAGGGTCGTTCAACGACATCAAACCTACTTTCCTTCTGGTCGTACGTTTGCGACTCGGTAGATGATGGATTTCAAGTTGATGCTGCATATTTTGACTTTCAAAAGGCATTTGACACTGTTGATAACGATATTTTGATTAAAAAATGTTCAAAGGTAGGCTTCACTCCCCCACTATTGCGGTTTTTCTGTTCATACCTGAAAAATCGAAGACAGTATGTCCAATATAAAGGGTATGTATCGAAACCATACTACACGCATTCTGGGGTGAGTCAAGGTAGCAATTTGGGGCCTTTGGAATTTTTGATAATGGTTAATGACTTGCCGGACACTGTCGTTGCTGCGAAATGCCTCTTATTTGCGGACGACCTAAAACTGTTCCTCGAGGTAAGAACGTTGGAGGATTGTTCTGATCTACAGAAAGACATAGATAGAGTGACAGCGTGGAGTGTGCAAAACAAACTCACTTATATCGTTGAGAAGTGCTCGGTTATCTCTTTTGGTCGGTCGAAAAATCCGCTAAAGTATCAATATTCGTTGGGCTATAACATTATAAAGAGGGTCATTAGTGTAAGAGATCTAGGGGTGTTTATGAGCGACGATATGTCCTTCCGACTTCATAACACAATAACCCGAAAGTCATTTAAAACCTTAGGATTCATTTTGAGGCAGTCTAGACATTTTGATAGCATATCGGCAATAAAAACATTATATAATGTTTTTGTAAGATCGAAACTGGAACACAATGCTATCGTGTGGTGTCCATATGAGTCTAAATATATCCAACTCATTGAAAAAATACAAAAAAAGTTCTTAAGATGGCTTTACAAAAAACAGTATGGATACTATATAGGCTATCCCTTTATATATCCTAGTAATTTTGTACTAGGAATGACAGGGTACAATTCCTTGGAAGCACGAAGGACAGTATACCTTATGAAGTATGTGCTAGAAATATTATTGGGTCGAAGATGCGTACCTGCAATTTTACAAAATATTTCGATTGCAGTACCGGATAATTATATAAGAGCACGAAAACACCTTCTTTTTGAGGTGCAGTGTAGAACAGAGCATGCACGCCAAGCTCCACTCCCGCGCGCTCTACGCTTACTGAACACCTTCACTGCTAATGTACACCTTGATATATTTCACTGCAGTTCAAGTGACTTTCACAGTGCTGCAATGAATTTTGTTATTGGGTTGAGTGATAGAGTTTAATTATATCGTATATACATTTTTCCTTGATTATGTCAAACAAGTGTTTATCTTTTACTTTTTAATTGTTTGTTTTTAAATTTAGAGATAATATGGCAAAATATAATTATATACAAGATTAGATTAGGTAAGTGAATTGGGAAACTGTAATACTTATCCTAATTGTTGTGAAATAAATAAATAAATAAAATAAATAAATATATCATTAAAAAAAGTGTCCGACTTCCGAGTACTTCCGACAACACGTGATGTTGTTCGTGACTTTGGGTCAATATTTGCGCAAAGCTCCTTTGAAGAAATTCTTCAATGTCAACTGTTTAATATAAGCAATTTATTTCGCAGGAGCCCTGCGATAGGTCACCGTAATTATCATAAAGGGATTAAGATAGTCTGCGATCTGTGTAACGAACAATTCAAGTAAGTTTTTACCATATAATTTTAATTGTACCATTAAAATTAGCCTAGATTTTTCTAAAAACCTAATAATCTTGAAAATCAAACCATGTACGATGAGATTTTTTATGAGAAATAATGTGCGTATTTTATAGTATTTTTAGGGTTCCGTAGCCGAATGGCAAAAAACGGAACCCTTATAGATTCGCCATGTCTGTCTGTCTGTCTCTCTGTCTGTCTGTCTGTCTGTCTGTCCGTCCGTATGTCACAGCCATTTTATTCCGTAACTATTAAGACTACAGAATTGAAACTTGGTAGGTAAATGTATTCTGTGAACCGCTTTCCGATTTTTATACAAAAATAAAAAATATAAAAGTTTAAGGGGGGCATCCCATACATGGAACTGAAACAAAAAAACATTTTTTTCGTCAGACCTATACGTGTGAGGTATTTATGGATAGGTCTTTAAAAATGACATTGAGGTTTCTAAAATCATTTTTTCTCAAAGTCTAACTTCTAAAGTAAGGGAGTGAAAAATCTAGAAAAAATATATTCTGTAGATCTCAATAAAAACTTTCAACGAAAATTGGTTTGAACGAGATACAGTCAGCGGTTGTTGAGATACAGCGACCGCAAGTATAACTTTGTTTTTCATATAAACACTATGAAAAACAAAGTTAATTTTGTAGTTGCGAAAAATCATAGTTATGGAATACTTAACGGTGTTACGGAACCCTACGAGTGCGAGTCCGACTTGCACTTGGCCAGTTTATTTTTTGTCTTATAGTCAAGCGTTTGTCCGCTACGTCACCAGAGTGTCTTGTGCGAATTTCCTTATATTTATTACCTTACTCGTTCACGTTATAGTAAACGCAGTTTTGTATAGAAATTACAATGTTACCATGCAATATGCACACTAGATGCCGCTTTTTAATTTCATGCAAAACTGCGTACACTATAACGTGATCGAGTAATGTTCGCTTTCTGAGGTACATTTATTGAGAGTTTATCTACTTACGGTCGGTTTCTGAGGTCGGTTTATTGAGAGTTTATCTACTCAATTGTACCGTTATTGAATAGATAAACTCTCAATAAACGTACTCAGAAACCGGCCATAAGTAAACTAATCTATAAAACTCGCACTAGGCACTCTGATGTTATGTGATAATGCGATCTACGATGTAGCACGCTTTCGTAAGAGGTTCACTCGCGACTTAAAGTCGCCCACCGAAAAAGGAAAGTACCTACTTCCCTGCCGTGTCACATTCCTTTCTCCACCCTGTATGTATGATGTGTTTGGTTCACAGTTGGAAAGCAGTATACTATTACCATCGTGCATACGTTCACGGCCGTAACTTTATATGCACTTATTGTGCGATGGCATTCCCTACTGAGAAGAAACTGGAAAAACACCAAACAATACATCTGGTAATATTTTATGTTTAAAAAGCCTATAATAATTATAATATGTAAATTTACGACTAACTTTATATGTGTCGTAGGCAAATCGTTGAACTGGGCTGATTAAGATCTGCCTGCGCACATCACGATACGCTGACATTTTAGGGGTTTTTTGTTTGTTCTTTTTCTACTCTTCAGGTTCATACAATTTCTCGCTTTTTCACGGTCCCATTCATTCTTTCTTTCATTCGTCTTTTTCATTCATAAATTGGTGGGTTTCCAATTCTAGTCTATTCTATTTCGAATTTTATCAGCTTTATTTATGTATAGGTTTTAGGTTTATTGCCTTTTGAAACAAATTATTACACAGAGTTTGTTTTCTTGTTTGAAATTCTTATACTAATGTATATGTTATTTTAAAGTTTTGGGTACCTATCATTATAATATAACTTAACTATAATTATAATATATTCAGAATACTTAATTTTAATTGTATTATACCTAATTAGACCTTTCAAATTCTTTATAATATTGTATTTGCTTTATAGAATTTAACTAATTTGTTGTTTTTTTTTATTGTTTGATATTTGTTTTTTTATTTTCTTTGACTTTTGTTTCAATTGAATTGTTGTTTATTGTTATAATTTTGTATGTCTCTATGTAAAATTCAATTTAATGTATATCTATACTAATATTATAAAGAGAGAACATTTGTATTTTTGTATGTTTGTAATGATTTGGCTCAAAAACTACTGAACCGATTTTAAAAAATCTTTCACTAATAGATAGAATGGACTTTCGGAATGAAAATAGGCTATATATTGTCCCGTTTAAATCAAAGGTACATTCATGGAGACCTAATTTGCAACCTAAGTCGGCAAAAAAAAGGTCGAAAAAACACGTTTCTTACGAACGCTGCTTAATTGAAAATAGATAGAAGAAAATTTTCTATGCAAGAGTTGTACAACTTAATAAGACCTACAAAAAAATCCGCGACAGCATATGTCTATCTCTTAAGGTTGACTCACAGTAACCATTTTAATCTTAAAATTTTTGTTAAAAAATATGACATAACTTCCAAGGCTATTTTCAAGTATATAGATCCTTATCCAAATAATTACGTTAATTAGCTTGGCCACATATTATAGATTAAATTGTCCTTTACAGTATATAATTCAAATTAAAACTCTAGAAGATATCACGAATTTCACAAACACGCATCGCAAAATTAATAAAATATTTGCAGTGAAACCACAGATTAGGTCATAGTTACTACGAAAATATTATTATAAGCTTAGCTATGCTGTAGATCCCCACCGATCACAATCAATTTGAAGTCAATATAGTATAATAATATGATCTATTGTATAAAATAATATTCATCTATATATATAATAATGGAAACCAAGTGAGTGGGGCACTACATAACTTTATGAGAAATCAGAACGTGTCTAAAAAAGCACGACTGGCTGTACATAGGGGAGTGTTGGTTCCCACACTCATGTATGGTAGTGAATGCTGGGTATGGCAGAAGAAACATGAAAGTAAAATTAATGCTGTAGAAATGAGAAGTTTGAGAAGTATGATCGGAGTGACTCTGATGGATAAGTTGGAGAACAGCGTGATAAGGGAATGTTGTGGTGTGGTAGAAGATGTAGTGACAAAGATAGAGAAAGGGATGCTTAGATGGTTTGGACATCTAGAGAGGATGGATGAAGAAAGATTGACGAAACAGATTTATGAGACGTGTGTGAATGGGCCAGTTGGTAGAGGCCGACCTAGGCGAACGTATCACGACCAGACGTTTAGAGACGTTTTAAAAAAAGGCCAAGTCAAAAGTACCTATAACCGGCGAGCATGTATGAAGACGCTCATGAAAGTTGAAGAAGCGAAGGAGGTATGTCAGGATCGTAGCATGTGGAAAGAAGTAGTCTCTGCCTACCCCAACGGGAAAAAGGCGTGTATGTATAATATAATATTTTAAACCACCCCGACTGATCTATGTATAATAGCGTTTTCCAATGACTCTAAACACGACATTTAAAATCTGAGCTGTAAGGTGGTGAGGATTTGAGTATTCTGTAGAGTCCAGGAGGCTTCCATGTTCTTACAATATCGTTGAAGAAGAAGATTTTCGAATTGATCAGACCTATGAAAGTTGATTTCATAGCGCAATTAACTAGAAAAAAGCTCATAGTTTATAACGATTGAACGAAGTTCATGAATCAAAGCTAAGAAAACTCTCGATGAAGACATATATCAAATTAAAAAAAAACTATGAATAATAAAAACAAAATCGGTTCATCCGGTTAGGTGCTAAGATGCTACAGACAGACACACAGATACACACGTTAAACGTATATTACCCCTACATTTTGCGTCGGGGAACGCCGTAAGGTTACGGCGGCAGATGTTCTCCTTGGTGGTAAGCTACTTTTTGGTAGATTTAATGATCCCACTACCACTATTCGAAAACTCATGATTCATGAATGCACATAAAACTTTCATTGGTAGGTATATGGCTAGGATTAGAACCAACGACCGTCGGGTCAGAATCAGGGTAACTATCCTTTACGCCAAAGGGCCGTCCAATATCACTACGTAAGTATTATAAAACAAACTCAATTCGTCTGTATGTTTCTTTTTTAACCAACTTCAAAAAAAGGAGGAGGTTTCTCAATTCGACCGTATATATATTTTTTTCTTTCTTTTTTTGTGTGTGTATGTTACGCGATTACTCCGTCAATTGTGAACCGATTCGAATGATTATTTTTATAATCGGTAGGGTACGTTTCCGAGGTGGTCTCATTGTAATTTCATTGAGATGTGGTAAGGACCTTCAGAGATATGACGATAAACGTCTCAAACTTGCTACTGAAATTGACTCGCGGGGCATTGAAGTAAGTTGTTTTAGTTTAAATCTTAATTATTGGTAGATTTAATGATCCCACTACCACTGTACTAAAACTCATGATTCATGAATGCACAAAAAATTTCATTGGTTGATTATCCTTTACGCCAAAGGGCCGTCCAATATCACTACGTAAGTATTATAAAACAAAGTCCATCACTGCGTCTGTCTGTCTGTTCGCAATAATCTCAATAGCTACTGAACGGATTATCATGTGGTTTTCACCAATAGCCAGAGTTTTTATGAGGAAGGTGTAGGTGCATAATTCGTTAAGGTTTTGTGTAAATTGGATGAAATTTGACGATGATTGTTAAATATGTTCATATTATATATTCGATGCAACAAACTGATACAAATTTTGTAGGCATATATGTTCTACCTGTGCTAAGCTGGGGCGGGCTGCTAGTTATGTATAATTCTAATGAATGGGTCATGTTACCTGATTTTAATAAACAATAATTAATATATACATATATATATATATTATATAATATGATGGTACATCCTTATTATTTTCTATTATTGTACTACTAATATTTCTAAATTGGAATATTTATAAAAATATTCCAACTACCCTCACGCTACGACTGGGCTCAAAGCGGACAGCGAGTGGGTATCATGACTCAGACTTCGCGTGGCCTTCGTACTGTTCGGACGTAATGGTTATGTTGTTAGCTTAGACACATTATGTAATTGTACATTATGTTGAGGTTCTGTGGCATTATATAGCTGTGAGTATTGTGATTGTGTTAATTTTTTTAGCATTTTTCACTTCTGGTCGCTAACAGTACATATATTTTCAATATTAATATCTATATCTATTTCTTGTTCTACATCAATTTCTAATCTTAATTTTCCGTATACCGGGCATTCTGTTATGACATGCAGGGTATTCTCTTTCAAATCTGTGTCACATTTGCATGTCGGGCTGTCCTTACACCGAAAACGGTGCAGGTAAGACGAAAACCCGCCATGTTCCATCATAAATTGTACAACCAAAGGGCTGAGATTTTATTATATTTTTTTTTAAATGATGGGATATGCCTTAATTGCATCGGGGTAAATACTTTAGTTGTTCCTGCCGTTGTTGCGTTTTGTATCGTTTATTCCATTCGTCAAGCGACTTCATTTTGATTTGTCGCTTGACGAATGAGATGGGACGCTGATCGTAGTTTGGTTTGGTCTTTTTGTATTTTCCTGAAGATTTAGCAAGTTCATTCGCTCTCTCGTTTAGCTCCAACCCCGCATGTGTCTTAATCCAGAAGACATGTTAAAGTTTGCCTACTTCCCGCTATATCGTGCTTCCATCCATTCCGTCCATGCTTGGGCAAATTGATGCTGTAGGGTAACCAAGAATGGCTTATATTAGGCGTATCCACCATAGCCTGGCGATGAAATAACCAATCACCTGACCTAATCATTTAATTATTTATCTAAATTCATTCACAAACCTCGCTGAGCAAAGCTAGGTAAATGAAGTGCTACTATTGGTTCATTATTTAATCGCGGGCCGCTCCGCTACCTCGCCCAGCTATGGTGGAAACGTAGCCACTGTTTGTGGCCTAGGGGTGGCCCCAGGCCCGCTGTACAATCGCCTTCATTTGTGCGTATCCACCTTAAAGAATAATTTCCTGTGCACTCTTATTGAATTGGCATCTCGCTTCTGTCTATGTTGACATTGTTGACCAATGACAAGAAGGGACAAAGCCAAAAAGTATGTTTTGTTTTTGGTTTTGGCTCTTCTGATTGGTTAGAAAAATAATCGACACTTGCGACCGAAAATGTTTTGAAACTGGATACGCACAACTGTACGCGATGGTACCTTAACCTGCTGTCACAATTTATATTATAAAAAACAACAAAGTTTTTATTTTTGAACCATTTTTCAAATCGGTTAAGATTTGACGGAGTCCTGAGGTAACAAACATTTAAAAAAAACAGTCGAATTGAGAACCTCCTCCTTTTTTGTGAAGTCGGTTAAAAACTGGCAGAGTACTGAAAATTGGCCATCTCCCCCTTAATATTTTTGCTTCTGTCAAAGATGTGACGACACTGACTGAGAAATGAGCTAGTATTTTTTTTAAAACCCCTCATTGTCGAGGGTACTATTTAACACGGACGAATCTGTAAAGTTTAGCTATACAGGGTATAACTTTGAGGTAGGACCGTAAACCTTTACCGCTGTAGCTGCAGTGAAACATACTGAGGCAGACTCCTCCATTATTTTTTATTAAATTTTGAGCTGCATTCCGAGAATTTATTTATTTATTATTTGTCCACAGAAAATGATGGCGAGAAACCCTATAGGAGCGGACAATCCCGGCGTCAAGTGTGATGATTGCGGCCTTGTGTTCATTTCTAAGAATGTTTGTGAGAAACATATCCAAAGAACGCATGTGAAGTATGTTAACCTACATATATATATTACACTAGAAGTGCCCCGCGGCTTCGCCCGCGTTAAAGACTTATTTTATTTATTTAAAACTTTTATTTTGTATAAGAATTTTTAGAAAATCCTTTCTAAGCGGATACCTTTGTCATAACAACTATCTGTATTCTAAATTTCAGCACAATCCGAAACAATATTGATTTTCAGACTTTGTTACCCCACTTCACCCTTTTAGGCGTGGCGTTTCGAAAATGCCTGAAACATGTATTTACTTATTTATTTACTGAAGTACTTGTGCGAAGTTTCGAATAGAAAAGGCTATCCAATCTTATTTCTCCATACATACTTTGAACCCCCATTTCATCCCCTAAAGGGGTGAATTTTGAAAAATCCTTTGTAAGTACACCCTTACGTACTAAGAAAGACCCCAAATTTCAAGTCTCTACGACCAGCGGTTTAGGCTGTGCGTTGTCTATCAGTCAGTCAGTCAGGACAAAGATTCTTATAGTATCAGATTTAGTATATTATAGTAGGTGGGTAGTTTCGGAACCGGGTGTTTTGTTACTAGGCGGTAGGCGCTGTAATATCCTGACTTCCTAACTTAATATTATAAATGCGAAAGTAACTCTGTCTGTCTGTCTCACTTTCACGCCAAAACCACTGAACCGATTTAAATGAAATTTGAAGAGAAAGGACATAGGCTACTTTTTAATGCGAAAAAAAGGTTGTAAGGGGTTGAAAGGAAGGATGAAAAGTTGTATGGAAGAATCGTCAGTTTTAAAGCTAAAAGCTTGAAGTTTATTGTTTAGGCTGTTGATTCGATATAAATAAATATGACATTCAAAGTTTGTGAGGGGGAAGGAGAAGGGGGAGGGAGGGGAAGTGATGGAATGGGAAAGGGGGAGGGGAAAGTGAGGAGAAGGGGAGGGGAGAGGGAAGTGGGGGGAAGGGGAGGGGAGGGGGGAAGAGAGAGGGAGAGCGGAGGGGAGGGGGATTTGCGCGGCGTGGTACGGTGCGGTGTAGGTGGGATACGCATGTGTCTTATTTGTAGAATAATTAGCCTAAATATTTAAAAATGCTACCCAAAGACACTATTCCACGCGGACGAAGTCGCGGGCACAGCTAGTATATATATCTAGCAGCATTGTGATTATACCAGCAGGTGGGATAGTGGTTGAAAATCTGGCTAAGTGCGAGTTGGACTCGCGCACCGAGGCTTCCGTATAAATTTATCAAACTAGTTTAAAGGACAAATTTAACTTTGCAGTTCGATCCATAGAAAATGTATTTTACGAACTGCAAACAATAAATTTGTAATAATAAATTCACTTTTTTTGTTATTAAACTATATCTTAAGAGCCGAAAATCGGGCTCAGTTGCGTATCTTAGGAGAGGCCTAACATTGTCTGATTATGATGTAACTATATCATTACGGTTTTCAGATTTATACCTATATAAGTGCTTCAAGACCTTGCTTTTTACCAAATTTCATAATTCTAGGTCAACGGGAAGTACTCTATAGGATTGGATTCCCATGTGAAATCGCATAATATGCAACATAAACGGTTATATAAACATAAACGGTTATGTAAACATATAACCGTTTATGTTGCATATCATGATCATCATCGACATGATCGCGTTGACTTACAAGTTTGAATTTTTCACAGCCAAAAAAGATCCCGTAGACTCAAATCCAGACTAATATTATAAAGAGTAAACGTCCCGTAGACCCAAATCCAGACTAATATTATAAAGAGTAAACGTCCCGTAGACTCAAATCCAGACTAATATTATAAAGAGTAAACGTCCCGTAGACTCAAATCCAGACTAATATTATAAAGAGTAAACGTCCCGTAGACCCAAATCCAGACTAATATTATAAAGAGTAAACGTCCCGTAGACCCAAATCCAGACTAATATTATAAAGAGTAAACGTCCCGTAGACTCAAATCCAGACTAATATTATAAAGAGTAAACGTCCCGTAGACTCAAATCCAGACTAATATTATAAAGAGTAAACGTCCCGTGGACCCAAATCCAGACTAATATTATAAAGAGTAAACGTCCCGTAGACTCAAATCCAGACTAATATTATAAAGAGTAAACGTCCCGTAGACTCAAATCCAGACTAATATTATAAAGAGTAAACGTCCCGTAGACTCAAATCCAGACTAATATTATAAAGAGTAAACGTCCCGTAGACCCAAATCCAGACTAATATTATAAAGAGAAAACGTCCCGTAGACCCAAATCCAGACTAATATTATAAAGAGAAAACGTTTTTAAAAGAGTTCAACTTTTGAGATATCTAATCACGAAGCAAGTCCATCGGTTTCAATGTTGCGAAAAATATCGTTTGCGCGATGCAGGATCTCATACATTTCGGCAATATTTAAAGGAGAGCTACTAAAATCTACGCTAGCGCCATCTCTGGGTTTTATTTATCCTTACTAATATAAACGCGAAAGTAACGGAGTGGAAGGGGTGAGGGGTGTTAAGGGCAGGGGGAGGTGAGAGGGTGGGTAGGGGGAGGTGAGGGGTGGGTAGGGGAGGGGATGTGGAAGTGAGGAGAAGAAGAAGGGGAGGGGAAGGGGAGGAGAGGGTATGTGAGGGGAGGAGGGAAGGGGGGATTAGCGTGGCGTGGTACGGCGCGGTGTAGTTGGGATGCGTATGTGTCATATTTGTTAATGCTACCCAAAGACACTTTTCACGCGGACGAAGTCGCGGGCACAGCTAGTTAGTATCTTTATATTAGTTTTAACTTGATATCTTTACGCCTTTTTGAGAAAATGCGTCTTGACAGACATATAAGATAGACAGACTAGAAGATAGAAAACAAAGTGATCCTATAAGGGTTCTTTTTTTCCTTTTATGGTTTTGAAGCTTAAAAAAACTATAATCTAAATTGAAGGTGGTAGCCGGCCAGGCGGACACTAGATAGCCCTACCACCATGCTAGTTTGGGGGTTTCTTAACAATGTTTTTTCTGCAACGGAGGACCACATGAAAAAAAAAACATGTGAAAAGCGCACATATATTTTTTGATGTTTGGCCTCATGCTTGAGTTTGTAGAGGTCAAAAGATGGTAAAAAGTTATAAAATCATACCTTCTTGTTTTTTTTTTACAGAAAGACCAGTGGTTGGAATGTTGCCATGTCACAAAAACTAAATAAAAATAACCCTAATAAGGTACGTTCATACTTTACCTTGTACAGAGTAATAGGTGATTTTTAAAAAGTGTCTCAATTAGACTCTATAGTGAACCACTTCTGGTCGGTTTCTGAGGTTAATTGAGAGTTTATTTACTCAATTGTACCGTTATTGAATAGATAAACTCTCAATAAATGTACTCAGAAACCGGCCATAAAACATTCACAAAAATGTTATTCAACGTTAAGTGCCATAAGAATGCATTTAAATTTATGCATTTCCAAATTTCGCGAGTAATTTGACGAAAACGCTGGACGCAGTGGACGCCATTTTGCTTTTTGATAATGACGTCAGTTGGCTAAGTAAACAAATGCAGTGATTTGACAGTTGATACCTCTAAGTTTACTTAGTCGTATGACGTAAAAATGTCGACTACTGTTTAATTTTAATGGTGTTATTATACAGATTAAAAAAGCTGAAACCTTTGAATTGAATTTCAAAATTAAGTTTGATATTTTATGAACTAAAACTGTTTTCCGACTGCTTGTTGCCTAAGCTATCTCAACAATATATTTTTAGATATTTTGATTTTTCTAAGATCCAGACCCTCGACAACACGGACATAGTGAGAAGGCTAAAAAGGGTCAAACCCTTCTAGTTACTTCAGTCATATTTTACCAAATGAATTTGATTTTTAATATGATGTTATAAAAAAAAATTTAATACTTGCTATGAATAAAAAAGTAGTTAGTGTTGCACCATTTTAGAATAAATGGGGCCATCTTTTGACGTAACTTGCCGAGGATGGTACAGTATGATTTTTATTTTATTTATGTAGATTCAAAGTTGTGTGATATTATTTTTCCAACTTCGACTCCGATTCGTCAATACGTTTATTAAACAGTATGGCATATGAGTCTTAAAATGACAAATTCTCAAAATGCCAAATTCTCAAAATGCCAAATTCTCAAAATGTCAAATTCTCAAAATGCCTAATTCTCAAAATGTCAAATTCTCAAAATGACAAATTCTCAAAATGTCAAATTCTCAAAATGTCAAATTCTCAAAATGACAAATTCTCAAAATGTCAAATTCTCAAAATGACAAATTCTCAAAATGTCAAATTATCAAAATGCCTAATTCTCAAAATGTAAAATTCTCAAAATGCCAAATTCTCAAAATGTCAAATTCTCAAAATTCCAAATTCTCAAAATGCCAAATTCTCAAAATGTCAAATTCTCAAAATGCCAAATTCTCAAAATGCCAAATTCTCAAAATGTCAAATTCTCAAAATGCCTAATTCTCAAAATCCCTAATTCTCAAAATGGCGAAATTTTATTATTATTTTAATTAGTTCATGCGGTTTTCATCTACCAACAGAGTGATTCCTTAGAAAGGTATAGGTGTATAATTTGTTAAAATTTGTGTATATTGTTTGAAATATGACGATCATTGTTAAAGATGTTAATTCATACTCGTCCCAACAAACTGATGCAAAACATTTAGGCATATTATGTTCTACTACCCGTGCGAAGCCGGAGCGGGTTGCTAGTCAGATTATAAATTAGCACATCTATTTGTCGCCTGAACTGGTTGGTGTTCTAGCGACCGATCACGTTCGCGTGGCTGCAGAAAGATACTAGGAGGGATCAAAAAGTAGTAAGAATGAGATAGAATATAATGACTATTGATAACTTGATAATTTATTTTTCTACATAGTCTCCGAGTCTCTCTACACACCGAGTCCAGTGCATTTCCAAGGCTTCAATCCCTTTCAAAAAAAAAGTATTGTCTTTGTCCTGCAAAAAGCTCTCCGCGGCATCCATCACCTCGTTATCGTCTTCGTACCTGTTTCCCCTTAAGTATTCTTTTAATATGGGGAACAGATAAACATCGCTTGGCGCCAGAGCTGGCGAATAAGGGTCAACCAATTCGAAGCCAGCTTGCTGAATGGCAGCCGTCGCAACTGCCGCCCTGTGCGCGGGTGCGTTGTCGTGATGAAACAGCACGCCCCTTCGAAGTTTCCCTCTCCTTTACTCTTTGATGGCATTCCTCAACATGGGAATTAAAGCTGCATAATATTGGCCTGTAATAGTGGTTCCACGCTCCAGGTAATCAATCAACAATACCCCTTCTGAGTCCCAAAATATTGAGGCCATAACCTTGCCAGCCGATGCCACGGCACGATACTTTTTCGGGGTCGGTGATGATGGCCGTTTCCATTGCGCAGATCAAAATGATGGACCCATGTTTCTTCCATTGTTATGAAACGACACAAAAAGTTTTCAGAATCTTCTTGAAACTTGTCCAACAATAACTTCGAAATGTCAAGTCGATTTTGTTTCTGACTGTCGGTTAACATTCTCGGCACGCATCTTGCGGAGACTTTTCTCATATTCAAAGATTGTTTCAATATGGATTGAATACTTCCATATGAAATGCCCGTTTCTTGAATTAAGTATCGGATGGTAACTCTTCGATCGCTCAATACAATTTTCTCGACTTACGCAACATTCTCTTGGGTGACTGACGTTGATGGACGGCCGCAACGATGTTCGGCTTCCGTGCTCGTTCTCCCTACTCTCCCTACTTGAGAAGCGCACCTTGCGACAGTGGAATACGGTGGAGCAGACTCTCCTAATGTTGCCTCCAAATGAATCTCTTGCGTCGTTAACTATTTTAAACAGATGTATTTAACAACGGCTTGCACTTCGTTTTCCTCCATTTTCGAGAACACGTTCCGACACGAAGCAAACAAATGACTACATTCAGAAAAAAAACAAAAGAGAATCGAAGATTTTTTTCTTTATTAATACTACAACAATGTATCTGAGCTATGCCTGCCAGTATTTTTTTTTTCTTACCAAGGAGTATTTGTTCTCACTACTTTTTGATTCTCCTTCTTATACTCATTACTGTTGACAATGGGAAACGAAAAACGGAACGGTGAGGTCATTAGGCAGTTCGGATTATTGCGACGTTTGGATTAGCCTGGTAAGGACTTAGAGGCTCTGCTGTATATTGTCAGTTAGTGTATTTTTATTAGTCGAAACATACAAGCACTGTACGCCTATATTGACTGTCATGATTGCTAGTTATGTTTACCCACGTTTACATTTTACAGAACGACATAGACAACAAGGACCCTTCGCAGCCAGTAATGTGTGAACATTGTGGTATGCTGTTGTCCACTAAAAAGGGACTCAAGCTGCATATACTTAGCCATAAAAACGTGTAAGTATCGTTTTTAATTACGAGTATATTATTGAAATTACGACGATTTTTCATCGAAAATTATCATGGGCGATGAGGCTCATTTCCATCTTAGTGGTTACGTGAATAAACAAAATTATCGTTTCTGGGGCACCGAAAATCTGTGTATCACCCACGAGGACCCATTACACCCGCTCAAAGTTACTGCGTGGTGTGCTGTTTACGCTGGAGGTGTCATTTTTTTTTTGAGAACGTCGTGGGCCAATCAACGACTGTGGACGGCGCGCGCTACAGAGCCATGATTACCGAATGTATTCTTTCTCAATTGGATGAATTGGGACTGGAGAACATGTGGTTCCAACAGGACGGTGCAACGGCGCACCAGACTTCTTTTTATGGGGTTTTTTAAAGTCGCGGGCAAAAGCCCGAGTCTCAGGCTTGTTGACATAGAAATGTGAACAAGCCTGAGAATCTCGAAGCTCTTAAGGAGAATATTCGCTAGAATGCGGTAACCTGTCGCCCGAAGTTCGAAGAAGGCAAGAGTGATGGAAAATGCTATAAAACGGGCCCGTATGGTTATTAACTCTGGCGGCGGCCACTTGACCGATATCATTTTCTCAACTTAATGGAATAAATTCTAATGGATTAAGTAAACAAATTTTACAAGCAGAACCTAAGTTTTTTCTTTAAAAAAAAATTACAGCAAAAGAACATCGGATGATTACTTTTGCCCCACCCTGTATTATTATGTGTGTTTTATATATTATTTTTAAATTATGTTCTTTCTTTTATTGTATCTACATTATTGACAAACCATAAGTGTACTGTAGTTGGTAACTATATGAAATATAGGAATATGAATGAATATATGAAAATGAATTTATTTCAGAATTACAAAACCGATGAAGGAAGTGCAGTGTCGAGTGGTGAGTTAATTTTAATATTACATAATTATAATATGTGCAAATATTACACATGCAAATGATTATAGCACATTGTAATGCTATATACAGTTTAGCAAGTACCTCTTTGTATGTGATAAGAAGTGTTTGAACACTATCTCACCTGTTAAGTGACGATGCGTCATCTGATAAATGATGATACGATCGACAATGTAGCATCATTACTTAGAAATACTTGTTCTCTCGCGATTGGAAGACCCTCCCCTGTGCTTGACAGGAAACACACTCGGACAGGGAGTTCCATTCCTTCTGTGTGCGTATGATGAATGTGGATGTAAAGCGCTTTGTGCAGCAGAATGTCAAAGTCAAAGTCAAAGCATTTATTCAGTATATGGGCAAATTAAAAATTTGCACTTACACTCGTCAAATTACATTAAATAGATCATATTCAATAACAAATATTATAGGTATAACAGAAACATAACTTATTGCTTTGAATTTACAAAAAAAAACCAAAGGTATTGAGCCATTCAGCTTTCATCTAGACGTCGAACGTCACACTTAAAACTCATGTTTAATTCCCCTGATTAATGTAGGGTTGCCAACCGTACTATTACGAGCACCCGCTCGTACTATTACGAGCAGAATAGACACCATGTATCGATGGCGCATGTCTTTGGGTCTGGTAGCGATTAAAAAGGCGGATGACGGAATTCATTCATGCGATAGGATATTATTAGGGTTATTACACCCTTTTTTGAAAAGTGTCTTTATTAGATTCTATAGTCCTAATGAAGAACTAAAAATTCACAAAATTACGATTGCCTTTTCAAATTTCGCGCGTAATTTGACGAAAATGCTGGACGCAGTGGACGCCATATTGCTCTGTGGTAATGGCGTCAGTTAGCTGTGTAAACAAATGCAGTCTAATATGATAGTTGACGTTGAATCTTCGCTATGTGACGAATAGTAGTCGCACTACTATTTAATGGTGTTATGAAACAGATTAAAAAAGCTGAAACCTTTGAATTTCATTTCAAAATTTAGTTTTCTATTTTATGAACTAATACTAACGTTTATGACGTTTTTCGACTGCTTTTTGCCTAAGCTATCTCAGTAAAATATTTTTAGATTTTTTCTTATATAGAGTGAAATACCCTATTGTAAGGCACTCTCTCTAAATTTTAACCGATAAAATACCGATAAACCAGCGACTTTGCGGCGATGATCAACATTGTTGTCTTTGACGAGTTTCTTGGCTCTCCTCGCAACAACTTTCAACACCTCCAGCTGGTATTTAGCAGACCCATCTTAGGTGAGAACAGTACTCCTTACACAATCGGACTTGTGCTTGATACAAATTCAGCAGCTGTCCCGTAGGGGAAGGTGGGGCAGCCTCATACAGTTTTTTTATTTCGCCTTATAGAATTTTATCTGAAATCAATATCTGTAGATTCATTAAAAACTAGTACTCTAACTATCTCTACTATGACTTTGTATCAAAAACATGTAATTTTTGTAAATACACATGTGAGGCTTTTTATAAAAGTAAAATAAAAGGATATATTTAATATGAATATAATAATGAATAGAAATGTATGAATGTACCCCCATGCGGGGCACTTTCATACACTCTAATACTATACTTAGAGTCCATGTATGTATGTATGAATGTACCCCGCTTACTGCTGCATGAACCTACCCCATCAAAAGAAAATTAAATAAAAATATTCCTATAAAAAAACCAACCATATATATCATTATTCACGTATCAATTCACAAACTTGATCTTATTATCTTTGAAATGAGTACTGAATAATCTAGTTAAAAGCTTTTATTAAAATAAAGATGTTAAACGTGCGGTTATAAACTTACCTACGCGTGGCCGGATCACGTTCCGTGTCACCTCGTCGCGAGTTTCAAACTGACTGCTGTCAAACTTCGTGAGGCAACACACACATAAGTAAGTCACGCGTGCACACATAAGTCGTTCAGTTAATGCGCGCCTAACAACAAATATCTCTAGTGTATGACGGTGTCCCTTGTGTGAATCAGCCCCACTTCCCCCTACTTGTCCATAAACATCAAGATTTTTTGAGGGCAATTTAGTTAGACACAATATAGGAGCCAAAAGTTGAGTGTTCGTGTAAGTGAGATTCCAAAAAGCTCAAGGTGGTCCAAAAGTCATCGGTACGGACACATTCTGGAATGTAGGAATCAAGTGGAACGAACGTTCCTCCATTTAGCGGAGAACAGCCACACTTGGGTCTTAGCTGAATTAAACTTGATCAGATTGGCATCGCCCCATTCAGAGTCTACAGGGTTAGTAATTCGACGTATTCTCAGCAGGAGCCGATAGAGGGGCTAAAATGAGACATATTTAGCCCCTACAAAGTATGTCCGAAAATTAATATGAAAATATAATGTTTGGAAATTAGCATTTTTTGGAAAAATACCCAATTTTGGAGGTTTTTAAGAAAATAAAAAAGAAATTGACCGATTAAATGTTATTCAATGTATCTCTGTCAGGATCTCTGTGATTAAGCTTAAGATTAGAAAGTCGCGTCGTCGCATCCAAGTCGGAGATTCTGTTGGAAGTTGAAGACTTCTACGGCAAGCTCTACGCATCGCATGCTTTAAGGCCCGTACCCGATACAGAGGATTGTAGAGCCACCTTTACCCGCCACTTCACAGAAGACCTGCCCGAAGTCAGCCGAGATGAGATCGTGATGGCTAGAGGAGCCCTAGCTGTACGCCATCTGCAACAGCTCTTCGATTCTGTTCTCTTCACTGGGAGAACTCCACAGGCATGGAACAGGAACATAGTGGTTTTGTTTTTCAAAAAAGGAGTCAAAACCCTCTTGAAAAATTTACTGCCCGATTTCGCTTCTGAGCCACGTCTACAAGCTGTTTTCAAGGGTCATCACGAACCGTCTTGCGCGAAGACTCGACGAGTTTCAACCTCCGGAACAGGCCGAATTTCAAAGTGGTTGCGGCATCATAGACCACATCCACACTGTGCGGCAGATTGTACAGAAGACCGAAGAGTACAATCGCCCCCTGTGCAGCATTTGTGGACTATGAGAAGGCCTTCGACTCAATCGAAACCTGGTCTGTCTTGGAGTCCTTGCAGCGTTGCCAAGTTGACTGGCGATATATCAATTCATGAGATGTATGTGTAATGCCACAACGATGAGTGTACAAGTACAGAACCAGCGTACTAAACATATCCACCTGCGTCGAGGAGTGAGACAGGGGGACGTCATATCCCCGAAAATGTTCACTAACGCCTTGGAGGATATGTTTAAGACGCTGTACTGGAAAAATTGTGGCATCAACATCAACGACAAGTACATCTCTCACTTACGATTCGCAGATGACATCGTCATTATGGCAGAAACGCTACAAGACTTACAAAGGATGTTGAATGGCCTAGCTGATTCTTCTCGACGCATCAGTCTCCGGATGAATTTGGATAAAACCAAAGCAATGTCCAACGAACACGTTGTTCCGGAACCGATTGCCGTAGATGGAATCCCTCTCGAAGTTGTTATGCTGTATGTTTACCTAGAGCAGACGCTCCAACTAGGCAAACATAACTTTGAAAAGGAAATCCAGAGAAAAATTCAGCTGGGCTGGGCAGCATTTGGAAAACTCCGTCGAGTCTTCTCGTCGCATATACCACAGTGCCTAAAGACAAAAGTCTTTAAAAATCAGTGCGTCCTACCCGTCATGACATACGGAGCCGAGACATGGACACTCTCGGTTCGACTCGTCCACCAATTTAAAGTTGCTCAGCCAGCGAGCTATGGAAAGAACTATGCTCGGTGTTTTTCTGTGGGATCGAATCTGGAACGAAGTAATTCGCCAGAGAACTAAAGTTATTGACAAAGCTCAACGGTTTAGCAAACTGAAGTGGCAGTGGGCTGGTCATATCTGCCGTAGGACCGATAACCGTCGGGGTAGGCTGGTTTTAGAGTGGAGACCGCGAATCGATAAACGTAGCGTAGGGCGCCCTGTTGCCAGGTGGAGCGACGACATTCGCAAAGCGGTGGGCAGTGACGAAACAAAGAGCCAAAGATCGGGCCCAGTGGCATGACTTAGGAGAGGCCTGTGTCCAGCAGTGGACTGATACCGGCTGATTATGACGAAGAAGTAATAAAATGTCCATAAATACTTAGAATGTAATAACAATGACATAACGTTTTTTTATTTTTTTTGATAATTTTTACGATTTTTAGATCGATTTTTAGCAGCCATACGGATGAACCAATAGTGATTTAGTTATTTTGTTTGTCTAACATCCTAATGAATGTTCTCGCTTATGATTCAAGAAAATTCGTTCAACCGTTTTAAAATTGAGCTTTTTAGAGTTTTATACCTGAAATGAGAAAAAGAAACCCTTTTAGCAGTACATTGTTTTCGGTCTATATATACATTGTGGGGGCTAAATATGTCGCATTTTAACCCCCCTATCTACTCCTGCCGGGAATACGTCGAATTACCAATAACCATGTATAAGGAGATGTTTGAACGCTCGACCATCGCCTCTCTAAACGTTGACAAGCTTCCATGATTACGGCACTTGACCCGATCTAGTAGAGAGACGAAAGAGGCGTCTCAAAACAGGAGCAAGTTCAGGCGCACAAGTCCTCAGGACTATGGCTAGAATACCATCGGGTCCGCCTGACTTAGTTCACATCTAGATTTTGAAATGTTTTGCGAACCTCAGTCTGACGATTGCGAATTTCCGACATTTGTGTCACGCATCCAGTACCCTTAGTAAGATTTTTCATACCAAAGTCGATATTGTATATCGCACAAATTTCGTATGAAAAACAGTACAGCGCCTCTAGTAGTTTTCACACTTCACTAAATTTGGACCAATCAGGGAGCTAGAATAAGTCGAAAACTATGTGAGATCTGTCAAAAGCGTTTACGATAATAACTCTTACCAAGAGTACTGGTAGACTCTCACTGGCAGTGTCTAGACGAAGATTCCGCGAACAGAGCAGCAAACATATTTGCTTTCTTTTTGCGGAGTGAGCCAGCGCCCCTTCGGGTTTCAGCAGTAGAGGAGGTGAGGGGCTACAGAAGTTCGACTCGACCGAGCCAGAAACCGATTAAAAATCGATTAAAATTTACTACCCGCTGGGTACGAAGCTGAAGCCGCTGACGGAGCACCTCCGTCACAGTATCCGCGCAAATTGATGGATCGTCTGAAGAGAAGCAAACAGTTCACCAAGGAATAAGAGTCATCGAATGGCATTTGATGGCCACACCCGCTGGATGCCTCTAGAGTTGGGGTCGAGCGGGGAGTAGACAGATACAGATTTCATCAGACAGTGGTCGGAGCTGTGAAGATACCGACATCTTTTGTTTAACTCGCCGTGTTAGTATTTGTGGGTCAAATCTTGGAAGCTAAATCAGAACCACTTCCTGACGTTCGATTGAACTCAAATTTTGTATAATCTAAGAAGAATATCTGTAGAGCTGACCTGATGATGTAGCGGGGCTGAAGAGACTAGAACTCCCTAATAGCAAATGGTAGGACAGTCTAATTTGGGCTAGTATGTATTGTTATGTATGTATTAGTACACGTGATGACGTCGACGATAAGAAGGTTGTGTGAAAAATATGTCTTTTTAATGTAGATAGATAGATAAACACTTTATTTGCACACCAATAATTACAGAAAATACTAAAGGAAAATACTTATTCTAAGTAATGCAAAGGGCGGTCTTATCGCTTAAAGCGATTTCTTCCAGACAACCAAGCTGAGAGTAATATTGCGAGACTGTGACGGACGGTGGTGTATCTATTGTTAGTTATTTATATAATTATACATATACATAAATACACGTGTATACACAATCATACATGTAATTATACATATACATTTCATAAACATATACATCTGTTAGCGGTGTAATCTTGCCCTGATCGCGATCTAATAGCGAGGATACTAAAGGATTGTGAATGAAACCACTCTGTATCTTGTTCTAAGAGAAGACAAATATTTATTGAATTAAAATTCACCTCGTCAAAATGAGAAATGAAACACTTGCGTGTGTTAACGTCGTACACCGCCATCTAGTGGTAATTTGTTGAACTAATTTTACATAGAATATTAGCTTACAATATGAATCGCACTTGCGCTTGAACAACATCTACATAAATACATATATACACACATTACCTATATCCATATAACATATTACTTACACTTTATAATTTTATACATTATAATGTATTATTTATAAATGAAAACTTTATTTGCAGTGTGGTGTCACGTGTTTAAAAAGATACGAATTAATTCTCCACTTCAAGGAGGAGCATCCTGATCTGGACATCGAGGTTGTGTATGCAGATCTGAAGCCTTTCATGTGTGATAATTGCGGGAAGAGATTTCAGGTATGTTCATCTTTCGTTCTTAGATGTCAGCATGGATATTCTCACATTAAATATGGATATTCTAATCACAATGTGATACATTCAAATTAGGAAACGTCATTTGGAATTTTAAATATTTGTTACTCCGTGTTTCCGGCCCTAGGGGTATAAGCTAAGAAAATCTGCCCCCGGAAGATATTTGATTGATATTTATACGATATGTAGGTACTAATAAAATATTGTTACGTGCGGGGTGGTATTAAAATGCCAATCCGATGAGATGAACGTTTATTTCCACTGAACACTAGGTTTTACAATGTTCCACAGTTGCTGTCCAAATCGTCTTTCACAATTATCAAAAGTCCGTTAACACACACTGAGGTCGTTGGTAATCACAATCACTGATTTCACTGTTCACAGTTCACAACACTAGTTCACTGATAACACTCAACGATCACTAGAAACTAGAACTAGAAAATCCTCGATCAATAAAGAATAAAAATAACAGACAAACAAGCAATAAATCAAAAACAAAAGGGGCGGCTTTCCTTTGAACATCTGATGTAAACAACTTTACCATACATGCTAATTTGATCTCTAACTACTTATGAATAAGGTTCAATCTTAACTACAAAACTAGGTACATTGACTAGGGTCGGGATTCCAGGAAGGTGTTTATAGCCCCTAATTACTCTATTGTTTCCCATGCTATTTTTGTTCGAGAAGCTTGGCGTAACATCGCGACTCGACGACGCGATGTAACAATATGTATTTTCTGAAAGTATGAGATCTCTAACTCAATTGTTTTTTTTTAAGGACCAAATAATATAAAAAAACAGAAAAAAAATCAAGATTGACTGCAGCAATTAATCCAAATTTTTTATATATCTTTAGGACTAATAATTACTATTATAAAAATAATTAAGAGCTTTATAACATCATAGGATCATAGAAAATTTAAAAAAATAATGTTGAATTTAATTTTTTACCATGATACAATTTTGGCACAATTACAAAAAAATTTTTTTTCACGTACCATTAATATTTCACTATTATAATATTTTTTTTTTAAAGGTTCGCCATTGTGAAAATAATATCGTTTAAAAACTAAACAAGAACCGACTTCATTGCCGCGCTATTCATTTTCAGTACCAATTTTGAGATGTTTATCTCAATATCTCTGGAGAGACTTATCAGACCTCGATAAAATTACCATGACCACACTGGGGATATCTCCTTTCGAACAAAAAAAGAATAATCAAAATCGGTTCATAAACGACGAAGATAACCGCGAACAAACAAAACATAAAAAAATATATCTATACTAATATTATAAAGAGGAAACGTTTGTATTTTTGTATGTTTGTAATTATTTGGCTCAAAAACTACTGAACCGATTTAAAAAAATCTTTCACTAATACATAGAATGGACTTTCGGAATGAAAATAGGCTATATATTATCCCGCTTAAATCAAAGGTACATTCGTGGAGACCTAATTTGCAACCTAAGTCGGCAAAAAAACGGTCGAAAAAACACGTTTCTTACGAACGCTGCTTAATTGAAAATAGATAGAAGAATATTTTCTATGCAAGAGTTGTACAACTTAATAAGACCTACAAAAAAGTTCGCGACAGCATATGTCTATCTCTTAAGGTTGACTCACAGTAACCATTTTAATCTTAAAATTTTTGTTAAAAAATATTACATAACTTCCAAGGCTATTTTCAAGTATATAGTATTAATCCTTATCCAAATAATTAATTAGCTTGGCCACATATTATAGATTAAAATTGTCCTTTACAGTATATAATTCAAATGAAAACTAGAATATATCACGAATTTTACATACTCGCATCGCAAAATTAATAAAATATTTGCAGTGAAACCACAGATTAGGTCATAGTTACTACGATCATATTATTATGAGCTTAGCTATGCTGTAGATCCCCACCGATCACAATCAATTTGAAGTCAATGTAGTATAATAATATTATCTATTGTATAAAATAATATTCATCTATATATATATAACAATATAATATTTTAAACCACCCCGACTGATCTATGTATAATCTTTTCAATAAAAGCATTCCAATGACTCCAAACACGACATTTAAAATCTGAGCTGTAAGTTGGTGAGGATTTGAGTATTCTGTAGAGTCCGTAGTAGAGTAGAGGAAATTTTTCAGCATCAGGTCAATGTTCCATGTTCTTACAATATCGTTGAAGAAGAAGATTTTCGAAGATTTCGATCAGACCTATGAAAGTTGATTTCATAGCGCAATTAACTAGAAAAAAGCTCATAGTATTATAACGATTGAACGAATTTTCATGAATCAAAGCCTAGAACACTCTCGATGAAGACATCTATCAAACAAAAAAAAACTATCAATAATATAAACAAAACGGTTCATCCGGTTAAGTGCTAAGATGATAGACAGACACACAGATACACACGTTAAACGTATATTACCCCTACATTTTGCGTCGGGGAACGCCGAAAGGTTACGGCGGCAGATGTTCTCCTTGGTGGTAAGCTACTTTTTGGTAGATTAAATGATCCCACTACCACTGTACGAAAACTCATGATTCATGAATGCACATAAAACTTTCATTGGTAGGTATATAGCTAGGATTAGAACCAACAACCGTCGGGTCAGAATCAGGGCAACTATCCTTTACGCCAAAGGGCCTTCCAATATCACTACGTAAGTATTATAAAACAAAGTCCATCACTGCGTCTGTCTGTCTGTTCGCAATAATCTCAATAGCTACTGAACGGATTATCATGCGGTTTTCATCAATAGCCAGAGTGTTTATGAGGAAGGTTTAGGTGTATAATTCGTTAAGGTTTTGTGTGAATTGGATGAAATATGACGATGATTGTTAAATATGTTCATATTTTATATTCGATGCAACAAACTGATGCAAATGTTATAGGCATATATGTTCTACCTGTGCGAAGCCGGGGCGGGCTGCTAGTATATATATATACAAGTGGTTTTCATTTTTTAACCGACTTCAAAAAAAGGAGGAGGTTTCTCAATTCGACCGTATATATATATAATATATATATACGGTCGCGGTGTTGGCCCCTAACATGAATTTACATATTATACATTACATGCTCGCTTTTAATAACTTTTTTCTGCTATTCATATGCATAAATATATATATCTACTATTTAAAATTAAATTAATTTTCAAAATAACAACAATATGTATTATATTGTGAAAGTCAATAAATAAAACATTCAAATATCAATTATCAATTTTATTCTATGTTAGTTAGCTATTAGCTATGTTTCAAGGAACAAAATATTATTATGACACTTTAATAGGGTTCCGTAGCCGAATGGCAAAAACTGGAACCCTTATAGATTTGTCATGTCTGTCTGTCTGTCCGTCCGTATGTCACAGCCACTTTATTCCGAAACTACTAGTAGTTTCGGATTAAAGTGGCTGGTATAAATACGTAGTTAGTTTAGAATAGTTTCGAAATTCCTAAGAATACACAGTTGAAGTTGAAATTTCATGAAAATCCGTTCAGCCGTTTAAATATGATCAGCTCTTTTTAACCGACTTCAAGAAAAGGAGTAGGTTTCTGAATTCTACCGTATATGTTTTTTTTTTATGTTTGTTCGCTGATAACTTCGTCGTTTATGAACCGATTTTGATTATTATTTTTTCGTTGGAAAGGAGATATCCCAAGTTTGGTACCATGGTAATTTTATTGAGGTCTGATAAGTATCTCCAGAGATATTGAGATAAACACCTCAAAATTGGTACTGAAAATTAATAGCGCGGCATTGAAGTCGGTTCTTTTTTTAGTTTTTAAAACGATCTTATTTTATTGAAAAGACTACGATAGCAACTTTCGTAAACTCGTAGTCCTTTGGCTGCGGATGTTAAAATATCCAAATGGCGCTTCTGCGCACTACTTACCTGTCACATTGCTGCCGTCTGTTAAGCGTAGTTTACATTAGTCAAATCAAATGTATTAATTTGAAATTCAGTATCCTGTTACTTCAATTATATTGCAAGAATATGGTAAACTTGACCTAATGCTGAGACAAGACATCTCCTTGAATCTGCAGAATACTCTCAACTCCTCGTCGGAGATGTTGTATTTAAGCTCATTGGAATGGTCTCAACTCAATGAACAAATTGTACATATACAAATCAGTTGGGGGTGGTTTTACATTTTTAGTATTTTTTCCACTTATACCTATCCAATGCCCTTTGTGAAAAACATCAAAATCAAAGGTTATGGCGGCAGATTTTCTCCTTGATGGTGACAAGCTGCTTTTTGGTAGCAAAACAGGCGGAACATCGAGACAATGCACCTGTGGTATAGTGGGATAACTAGAAGTGTTTGTTTTCAGCATCTCTGCATGCTTCGAGACCACATATTGACACACTCGGATGTGAAGCCGTTCGCGTGCACAGAGTGTCCCAAGCGGTACTACACACAGAAGCAATTGTTGAAACACGCTGTCTACCACTTACCCAAGAGCAAAGAATGTGATGTCTGCAGGAAAATGTTCAAGACATCTGCGAACCTCTTTTGGCATAAGAAGGTAATATATTTTTTTCACTTTCAAAAAGATTGTCTATTTGTCTGCATTTTTTAGGGTTCCGTACCTAAAAAGGAATCTTTAAAAAGGATCACTTAGTTGTCCGTCTGACTGTCTGTCTATCAAGACCCGTTTTCTCAGGAAGTGAACCCGTAGAGGTACCAAGTTGAAACTTATATCAAATACTCGGGTCTACGCTCTTTCAGATGTATATCGAGTACTTGGGTCTACGGTCTCTTTAAGCTGTGAAAAAATCAAACTTGTAAGCCAACATGATCAAAATACATGATATTACTAGCTGATCCGGCGAACTTCGTACCGTGAATATAAATAAACTGTCCAAGTAAGAGTTGGACCCGCACACGCAGGGTTCCAATTGAACAATAGTTGCCGGAAAAATACGTTTCTCGTAGGGGGACCCTCTTTAATTTTTAATTCAATTCAGTTTTTATTACTTGATCTTATAGCAGCCATTGCAATACACATCATGAGTAAATTTCAAATGTTTATCTATTAAGGTTTGTAAGATAGAGCATAAAAACCTCAAAAACACGTTTCTTGTATAGGGACCCCCTTTATTATTTATTTTAATTTTGTTTTTATCGGTTTTTATACTCAAATAGCGAATACCCATGTATGGAAGCGCCATAATGACAACCATCAAAATTATGTCAATGCGATGACAAAAATGTCTGAACGAACCAACAATGACAACCTAAGACAACCATCAAAATATTAAAATTTAAATACCTACACTATAATTCGAGTAATGTATATTATGTTGTCGATTCAAAACCTTTAATAAGTGCTTCAAATTTCAATTCGAGAGTGGAACAGAGTCTACCCTACCGTACCGAAGGGACGAACATCAAATGTTTGACTGGAAAATAGGTAGAACAGATTATATGGAAAAAATTAAATTGTTGTATTTACTATCTTCCTCGCAATTTTTAAAATTTTCTCACCGTTTAAACCTTGGACTACGACTAAAATTTCAAAACCAACATCAGCTAAATCGGCCCAGCCGTTCTCGAGTTTTAGCAAGACTAACGAACAGCAATTGATTTTTAAGTATAAGAGATAGGTTTTGGGTCGAATACCTATAGGGTACTTCCCGTTGACCTAGAATCATGAAATTTGGCAAGAAGCAAGGTCTTAGAGCACAAAAAAGGAAAAATTCCAAAAAATAAAAAAAGTTGTAAATGAGAGGGTGTCCCCATACATAGTTTACGCCAATTAAGATAGGCCACTGAGTTATATGATACCGAGTACCAGACCAGGCGATTCTAGTCGTTCAACTTTCTAGGGATGTACGATACGAGTTACAAAAAATACCCAATCTATATTTTTTATCGATTAAATGGCGCTTAATTAGCAAATCAAATAGTTTCATTCGAAACCCTATTATCGCTGTATAATGCCAGCCTTAATGTTCTTCCAAAACAAATAATTGATTAACGAAACGAGTACTTATAACCGGTACTTAATAAGTATCGATTATAAAGTATTGATACTAAAAGTACTTGGAATAGAAAGACAAGTACATCCCTAGCCAGTTGAACGACTAGAATCGCCTGGTTTTAACTGGGTATGAGCGCTCATACAATTTAGAGGTCTAGCTTAATTGGTAACAACCAACGTTGGTACGGAAGCCTCGGTGGGCGAGTCCAACTCTACTTTGCCGGTTTTTTAATTTTCGGGATTATGGCTTTACTTGTGCTGTAAGACCTTGCTTTTAACCAAAATTGACAATTCTAGGTCAACCGGAAGTACCCTATAGGTTTTGGGTCGAAAACATACAGACGCGGCGGGGGACTTTGTTTTACACTGCGTCTATCTGTTTGTTCGCTATAAACTCAAAAACTACTGAACGTATTTTCATGCAGTTTTCACCAATAGATAGAGTGATACAAGAGAAAGGTTTATATATATAATACATGTATAATATAGTAGAGAAACACTGTTAATTTTATAGGTTTATAATGTGATGTCGTAAATAAACACATTTTTGGCGCTTACATTGCAAACGCTGGCTCAACCCTACGAGATAGATCAAAATAATGTACTACAGAATTGTACACCTTTAAAAGGTCTACAAAAAAGTCCGCGATGGTATTTGTCTATCTCTTTCTGTAGGGATAACCCGTAAAAAATCATGACAATCCGGCGTAGTTTTAAAGATCTAGGCATACATAGGGACAGACAGCGGGAAGCTAGTTTGCTTTATACTATGTAGTGATAGTGATGATTATATTGAAGCGTTGTTCAGGTTTTTATTGTGTTTATTTAGTTTTTGTGCGGTACCTATTCTATGAAAAGTTGTTTCGTAATCGGTTTCTTTTAAGTGTTGACTACACTACTAACTACTAGTACTAACCTCAATAAGATCGTTTAAAAAACGAATAAAATGAACCGACTTCAACGCCGCGCTATTAATTTTCAGTACCAATTTTGAGGTGTTTATCTCCATATCTCTGGAGATACTTAACAGACCTCGATAAAATTACCATGGTACCACACTTGGGATATCTCCTTTCCAACAAAAAAATAATAATCAAACTCGGTTCATAAACGACGAAGTTATCCGCGAACAAACATAAAAGGAAAATATATATATATATATATATATACGGTCGAATTGAGAAACTTCCTTTTTTTGAAGTCGGTTAAAAAATAGCTTGATTTTTAAATTTTATCTTCTCAGTGCTTTTCCCCACATTCTCTATCAGTTGGAAATTTGGGCACACCTATTTCTTTACATCCAAAAGCTACACAGCGACCTATATTTTGTGTAATAAGTGAAAATAATAAAAAAAAATACAATTTCTATGTGGATTGACAGTTCTTGTGGAACATATTTGGCGCCCTTTAGTCGGAACTAATTGATAGTTTTATCCCCCATTGCACACATGATTCACTAAATTACTGTTTTGATCAATTCTTTACAACTACCTACTATTCGTTTTATAATTATTTACAATATTATTTCATTTCAGACTCACATTCAAAACCGCAAATTCAAATGTAAATATTGTGGCAAAGGGTTCATTTATAGAGCTACAGTTATAGAACATATACGGGGCGTGCACCATGGTATACGTCGCGTCAGGAAACCAAGGATTAAGACAATAGACACAGGAAATGAAATTGAGGCAGGAAGAGACGGCCTTGACATAGAAAACGCGGTCATTGCAGAAGAGTTTGAGATCGCTGAAACAGAAAAAGAGTCCACTGCAGGAGAATTTATAGATGCTGAAGCAGGAGACGAGATAATTGCAACAAGAGATGATGTCATGGTCTCAAAAAGAGTACTGCGTAAAAGACACGTAAAGGATGAAAGTTTGAAAGATTATGCGACAACTTCAAAACGTGTTCGTCAAGAATCCAGCTCGGAAAGTGAAGATAGTGAGTGAAAAACGGAGTAAATAAGTGATATCTAGTTTTAAAATAATAATAAATAGCTTCAAGTATAAAGTAGATCCCTGGCTCCATCACTAGACCCTTGTAGCTAACACTAGTCTATTGGTCCAGTCAAAATGATTAAATGAGCCCAAACTTGAGGAGTTAACTAGTAGCCACTAAAGAGTTCCGCATAGTAATGATGGCGTCAGATCAGCTCCAAGATACCAAATTATTGTCATGCCAACAAATTATGTACAAAGTTTAATAGGTTAAAGTTGACATACATTTATAATTATTTGGTCCATATAGACGGAAACAAACAAAATAGTTGTTACATTTTTACAAGTAAAGTTAATAAAAGCGTGTTGAAAAGTTTTTCAGGAATTATTACAGAGATCTTCTACGATAACATGACCCGCCCCTCCATAATTCAAAAACGTTTGAAAGTATTTGTGAAAGTATTTACAACGCACCACCACGCATGTGTGCGTACTGGTACTGCCGGTTCCGTGACATTGCATACATAATTAAATAACTCATAATTATGAACGTACTTTGTACCAACTAACCCTGCAAAAAAAGTTTCTATGAAATTTATAAGCAATACTTTCCGTTATGTTAGGTTGGCTACAAAGTACGTTCATAATTCGTCAACAATGTAGGGCAGTGCCAATTATAGTAAGTTGACCAACAAATCTGATAACAATTGAGATATTATAAGTACTGATTCCACAAAAACTATGAATAAGTTTTATTGTGTACAAATATTGAAATATTTCGCATGTTTAACGATTTCAGTAAAATAAAAAAAATTTAAGGTGAAATATTATTTTTCTTTGAAGTGACACACTTAATATTTTTGTAAATTGGTAAACACAATCCAAAATTTCATCGTACCAACGGGACTTGAACCCGCAACCTCCGTAATTCTAATTCTAATTTGAGGAGGGGGCAATGCGTCCTGCACTGACGTCTCGCTTGGGGTGTATTGTGCATTCCCCCCTGACAGCGACTAACCAAGCCAACCCAGCTCTTTTATGAAGCGAAGGTAGGCCCGGGGTCGCTGGCATAGCGCTCCTAGTGAAGTAGATGCTGATGGTGTTGATGATGTCGAAGCAGATGACATGATGGAAAATGGTAAGTGTGTATGTGTAGCTGTGCCAAGAGCGACAGGCAGTGATGATGTTGACAATGAGGGTGGTAGTAATTGTTGTTGTTGTGGCAGGTGCTGGTGTCCTGCATCCATGCCACGGTCGTGCAACCCAACCATGACCCTTATATCTTCTAGGACTGTGCACTGGAACATGACATGTTCCACAGTCTCGTTCTCTTGCAAGCATCCTCTACATAGAGGACTGTCTGTGGCCCCTATTTTATGTAGATGATAGTTTAAATTGCAGTGTCCTGTGATAAGGCCTACTATGAGACGAAGGTCTTGCCGTTGTAGTTTAAGCAGTCCGTTGGTCACTTTACTATCCAACTTAGGCAGAGCGGCTTTTGTGTGTTTGCAGTCCGACTTTTGTCCCACAAATTTTGTTGCTCTTTCTCGGTGTGGCGACGCAATAGGTTTCTTACTTCCATAGATGACGGTTTACAGAGGCCCATTGCGTCGTCGCTTACCTGTAGTTTAGTCCCATCTTTTGCAAGTTTGTCAGCTTCGATGTTACCTGAACACGACGCATGGCTTCTAGTCCATTTTACCTTGATGATTACAGTTTTTCCAAAATTTCATCGTTTAATATTTCATTTACGCAGTGCAACATCTCTCGTCGGATTTGAAAACTGTAATGATTTCTTCCGAATGATTAACTTACGTAATAAGTAGTCATAGATGGCGCCACCAATGCATAATTGGGTTAACAAATGCAATCCACTAATTTCGTCGTAACGTTACTTCGCACCATGGCTTAATTGGCAAAGCACCGGAACATGTTATTCCGGAAGTTGCGGGTTCAAGTCCCGTTGGTACGATGAAATTTTGGAATGTGTTTAACAATTTACAAAAATATTAAGTGTGTAACACTTCAAAGAAAAATAATATTTCATTTACGCAGTGCAACATCTCTCGTCGGATTTGAAAACTGTAATGATTTCTTCCGAATGATTAACTTACGTAATAAGTAGTCATAGATGGCGCCACCAATGCATAATTGGGTTAACAAATGCAATCCACTAATTTCGTCGTAACGTTACTGCGCACCATGGCTTAATTGGCAAAGCACTGGAATATGTTATTCCGGAGGTTGCGGGTTCAAGTCCCGTTGGTACGATGAAATTTTGGATTGTGTTTAACAATTTACAAAAAATTTTAAGGTGGTTCGATTTCCATACAAAAGTAGTTAGTGGCGTGTCTTGGGGGAGGCCTACGTCCAGCAGTGGACTGATACCGGTTGATAATGATGTATGTAAATGTATCAATGTATTTTTGAAGCATATGAATTTCTACTATCCCCATTGGTCACCCACTGGTGGCCATGCTACGAAGTGCTACGGCGCTCTACGAAATCTACGAATGCGATGCTACCAGTTGGCAGCTCTGTAAGAATGTCGGCTACGGAGGAGTAAATGATATTGTGACGTAGGTAATTATTGCTACCATGTTTCAAATCATATCACATTTATCATATTGTTCCTACCATGAAAGTATATAATACATTATCGAACATTTCATCTCAACGGAAAAGGAAAATGTGATTTACAGAACCAAGTTAAACCAATGCGTTATTAGTTATTCCTTCCCGTCCAAATTACTGGTTATCTTGCACTAAACAAATCATTACCTTAAACATGTTCCCGAAAGGCCCATTACGCTAATTCCATCATTAAGGCTCGCACACACGAGTGCTTGCATTGCTCTCGAACTGCTCAGCTCCGAAATAATGACCGAATGTTTGGACAGTTCGTGCCAAAACTGCGATCGAGTGCTCTTCAACTGCAAATGAGATTGAGGGGAGGGTGATTTATTATTTTATTACGGCTATTATCTGCAGCGATATCGATGCATTTTATTGTAATTTTTTTTTCAAACTGATTAATTATAGGCGTAATATATAGTTTAAAAAATATGGTTGAATGTCCAATCCATGACAAAAATCATTTAAGATGTACAAATATCATAATCAAGTCGATATTTAGATGCTACACTCATTTTTAACCGACTTCACAAAAAAGGAGGAGGTTCTCAATTCGTCTGTATGTTTTTTTTTTTTTGTGTGTATGTTACGTGATTTCTCCGTCAATTGTGAACGGATTCAAATGATTATTTTTTTAATAGGTAGGATACGTTTCCGAGGTGGTCCCATTTTAATTTTAGCGAGATCTGATAAGTATCATCAGAGATATGGAGATAAACACCTCAAACATAGGAGAATGTACTGGTTTTAGTAGAAGAGTCCCAAGAAATTTATACACAATGGAGGTTGCTATTGCATATACTTTTGAAGACTAAAAAATATGACCTTGAATAATGTTTTTACATCTTTCTTCTCGTTGATTTTGGTTTTTGACAGATATTCTTGCGGTAACTGTGAGCGAGATAGAAATAAAGGTGGGGATAGTTCATATTTTTTATTTTTTTTATATCTTATAGGCTAGCTTTTGACCACTATCTCACCTGTTGCTAAGTGATGATGCAGTCGAAGATAGAGAAGTGGACTACAATGGGAACTGGCTCTCAAGGATAGCTGCCTGAACACATTAAATGTTTGGCGACAGATTTTCTAACTTGAGGGTGGTAGCTGGCCAGGTGGACACTAGATATGTCCTACCACCATGCGGGGGTTGTTGGTTTCTTAACGATGTTTTCTTTCACCGGAGGGCAACTGTGAGAAGCGCACATATATTTTTCGATAGGAAAATTCATTGGTGCACGGTGGTTTGAACTCGGTACCACGGCATCAAAGCCGACTGTTCTCCCAATTACGCCACCGGGCCCGCAATAAATAATTATATATTAATAATTATAATAAATAATTATGTATAAATATTAATAATTTGTCTTCACAGGAATGTTCTACCGGGCAATGTCTTTTTAGGGTGCAAACTTTTTTAAACGTACCTGAGATTTTTTGACATGACATGACGTTTGGCGAAGATGGCGGCCATTTCAGTCCCGCGACACTGCATACATTATTAAATAACTCAGAATTATGAACGAACTTTGTACCAATCATAACTGCAAAAAAAAATTATAAGTATAATACCACAGATTATATAATAGTTACTACGTAAATCATACTTTCCGTTGTTAGGTTGGCTACACAGTGCTTTCATAATTCGGGTTTCAACAATATAGGGAAGTGCCTCTTATAACGTAGTAGAGTGATTCAGTACTCTGTTGGACATATGGCGGCAATTAATGTTAATAATCGCAAATAATACTTTTTAATATTAATTTTGGAATACAACTAGTCCGTGTTATAAAAGTATTTGGAATCATTGTAATAAAATAGACAATTAATTATCGTGTGTGTCAGATGCTTTAATTGCACAGGGCCATTTTGGACATTGTCCTTTGATACCTTGATGACATCATTATTACTAGTGACTATTTTCACTATAGCGCGGCATTTAAAGTCAATTTTTTTAGGGTTCCGAACCCAAAGGGTACCAAATGAACACTTTTTGAGACTTTGTTGTCCGTTCGTCCGTCCGTCCGTCCATCCGTCCGTGTGTCTATACATATGTGCGCACTTTACAGATCTGTATCTTCTTAACCGTTATAGGTACATACTTGAAACTTTCAAAAAGTATGTATTCGTCAGTGTATAACGGCCCAGACACGAAATTTAATAGATGCATGTAATTTAATTAAAACTTTTTTTGCACTTAAAAGGGTAAAATAAGTTATTTTTCAAAAAAAATAAAACCGACTTCATAACCACAAACAGGCACTCAAAAGCGAAAAATAAATTACTTAAAATTATTATAAGCGCTACCCACTTATCTATTTGAAGTCGGTGCCAGCCAAATCTATTGGATAGTAGATAAATACTATGTATGTAGTAGTAGTAAGTAGGTACATGTAGGTTAGTAAGTAAGTAGATACATGTAGGTATTATATATCTACTACCTATTAGACCTGGCTGGCACCGACTTCAAATAGATAAGTGGGTAGCGCTTATAATAATTTTAAGTAATTTATTTTTCGCTTTTGAGTGCCTGTTTGTGGTTATGAAGTCGGTTTTATTTTTTTTGAAAAATAACTTATTATTGTTTCCTCCTTCACTGTTACAAACTGTGCGAACGATTTGAAATTGAGTAGGCAGTATGGCAGTATGACGTCACAAGATATAAAATATTTTGAACTCAGGCAAAGCAGCGGCACGGTATGATAATTACTAGCTTTATATAAAATACAACACAAGATATCTTACCTAACCTATAGTTATATATATAGTACGACAAATACGAGTAAATGGATCAAAAAATTGCAATGAAATCACATCTATTGGTCTTTATACAAGTCTTTACATACGATTACCAATCTTACTACATAATTTGATTAAATAATATGAAAACTAGGATCGAGATTTTAATTCATTTTTGTCAATATGTAAGTGAAATTTTTACAGTGTCATACGCTTAACTCATTAGTGTGTATTGCCGCGATTATCAGACGTTGCCAAACCGTGCGCTCGCTGAAATGGCGACGTTGCCATGCGTCTTGACATGCGAGTCGCCGCTTTTTCAGGACTTCAAGTTTTCATTAGCATTACAGTACCTATTATTATAGTTTGTGGTCTTCAAATATTTCGTCGGTTTATAGGTTAGGTTAGGCTCTAACAAACTCAAATTTAGTTTTATGTTATTTTTAACCGACTTCAAAAATTGATGTTTCTCAATTCGACCGTATATTTTTTTAATGTTTGTTCGCGGATAACTTCGTCGCTTATGAACCGATTTTGATGATTCTTTTTTGTTAGAAAGGAGACATGATGTATGTATGATAAATCTCCTGAGATATGGAGATAAGCACCTCAAACTTAGTATTGATAAAAAGCTTGATAAATGTAATAATTTGTTTTACTGCCTATCGTTTTCTCAAACTGGTTTTGTCTTAGTGGTGGATTTGGTAAACCACAATATCGTTTAAAAACTAAAAAAGAACCGACTTCAATGTTCATTTTCAGTACCAATTTTGAGATGTTTATCTCAATATCTCTGGAGATACTTATGAGACCTCGATAAAATTACCATGGTACCACACTTGGGATATCTCCTTTCGAACAAAAAAAGAAAAATCAAAATCGGTGCATAAATGACGAAGTTATCCCCGAACAAACATAAAAAAAAAAAAAAAAAATATCGACCTCAATTCGACCGTATAGTATTTTTTATGTGTGTGGATATCTTCTTCGTTAATGAACCGATTTTGATAATTCTTTATTTGTTGGAAAGGAGATATCCCAAGGGTGGTAATATATATAATATAATATTTTATATAGTATATTCATTGAGATCTGATAAGTATCTCTAGATATGGAGACAAACACCTCAAACATGGTACTGAACATGAATATCGCGGCATTTGATGTCGTTTCTTTTAGTTGGGACTACCTTTGAAACAACAAAAAAAAAAAGAATTTTCCAAATCGATTTAGGTATCTTTGAGTAATCGGTGAACATCTTTGAGTATTCTGGCTGAATTCTCAAGGAAAAAGGCTTCCATTTTTTACCATTCGGCTACGGAACCGTAAAAATGAGATTGATTTTATTATAACGGACAAGAAGCGTATATTTAGAGATGTCACAGTGATCAGGATCACTAGGTTCAACACCGTAGTATTCACCGACTGGTCTTTTCATCGCTCATACGAATACGGAATAGCCTCAATACGAAAGTATTTAACGTGTGCGTCCTGCCTGTTATTACTTACGGAGCCGAGACGTGGACACTGATAGTGCGACTGGTTCACCAATACAAAATCGCTCAGCGAGCTATAAAGAGGGCTATGCTTGGAGTCTGTCTGAAGAATCAAATTCGAAATGAAGTCATCCGTCAGAGAACCAAAGTTATCGACATATCTCAAAGGATTAGCTAGCTGAAGTGGCAGTAGGCTGTTCACAACTGTCGTAGAACCGATAACAGTTGAGGTAGACGTGTTTTAGAGTGGAGACCACGGCTCGATAAACGCAATAAAAGTATCTTTTTCGTAATAGTGTAGGGCGCCCTCCAGCTATATGGAGCGAAGACATGCAAGCTGGCTGGCAGCGGTTGAAAACAATGAGCTGAAGATCGAGCTCAGTGGCGTGCTGTAGGTGAGATAGGCTGATGATAGTGATATTTTAGAGGCCAATTTGAAACCAACATCAGCCTTTCATTCATAGATAAACCGATCCGATCCTGTCACACCATCTGTCAGATCATTCTCAAATACGTCTTCGTATACCAATAAACGGACTAACTAACGGAATAACTCTTTAACCGACTTCACAAAAAAGGAGGAGGCTCTCAATTCGACGGTAGTTTTTCTTCATGTTTGTTACCTCAGAACTCCGTCAAATATTAACCGATTTCAAAATTATTTTTATTTTTTTTTGTTTGAGAGATTATGCCTCCCGTTTGGTCCCATTCAAATTTTATTGAGATCTGATAATCATCACGGTAACATTATAATATTACCGTGTAATAATCTCCGGAGATATGGAGATAAACAATGTAAACAAATTTGTATACCTTGATGACATGTTTATGGCAACTGGCTATTTTGACTATCGCGGCATGTAAAGACGGATTTTTAGTTTTGTACGATTATAAATTATGTTGGCTATATTACCGAAACACACATGACATCACTTTTCTCAAAATTTAACGCGACGAGGACTTTATAACAAACATGTTACCAAAATTAGTGACATTCTATAAAAAATGTGTATTACCAGTGATTGTACTGAGGAGAGTACGACTAATTGACTAAATTGTTTAGATATTTTATTTGTGGTAGGACCAAAGAAGTAGTATCAGGCATATAGTTTCCTGATGTCCGGATTAGCAAACTGAAATGGCAGTGGGCTGGTCATATCAGCCGTATAGGAGCGATAACTGTTGGGGAAGACTGGTTCCAGTGTGGAGACCGCGAATCGGCAAACGTAGCATAGGACTTCCTGTGACCAGCCCCCCTAGACAAAATTCAATTTCTGTTACCATTCACGCTAACGCAAGTTCATAATGTATGGAATGACATTTATGTTTCCGCAACAAAGTTGTCATTCCCATACACTTTAAAGTCGCGTTAGCGTGAATGAAAACAGAAATTGGATTTTGTCTAGGGGCCCAGGTGGAGCGACGATATTCGCAAAGCGGTGGGCAGTGACTTAGGAAAGCCCTATGTCTACCAGTGGACTGGTACCGGCTGATTTTGATGATGATGATACCAGCGCCAGATCTCGAAAATGGTCATGCATTGCTCTATTAGGACCGCTCTATTATCATTTACGGACAGGACTGTTAGCGAATAGCCTCGATCAACATCTCAACAGGCTCTCGCTAGACGTTTGGTCAAGGTTTAGACACAGCGCCTGCTGTGATACGAAAATACTTTCGCGTGTGTGCGTGATCAGTCCTGACACCACGCTTGTTTACAAATAAAAGTATATATACTTCAAATTTAGCTGAATAAATTAAAATTTATACGCTTTACTGGCAAAATCAATATTTTTTATTTACCAAGTACTATTTCAGTCATTAAAAAATTAAATTCATCAAATAAGAGTATCAGCGCCATCTATTGGCGCTGTTGTGGTTAGCTGACGACGAGCAACCACCTTAATGTACATATTTATAACACATTTAATTCGACATATAAATTTAAACTTTTGCGAGGATATTGTTTTTATGTGGTCAGCTCATTTGTGTACCAGTTGCATCACATTTCGCTTTTTCTTTGAGAATTCTTGTTATAGTCTTTTGAACACAGCTCTTGAAGGTCTCCATCTGACGTCTGTCAAGCGCTCCACTCCATTTTCAGTCTCATGCTTCATGTGTTGGTATACCTACTGTAGCTATCACTTCTCTTGCCTAAAATATAATAGAAAATATTTTACCAAATGAAACTAATGCACATTTATTTTACAAAATTACCTGACTCCGATTTTTTTTTTCGTATCTTTTCCATGACCTGGTAAGTTGTCTTGCGATCAGTACTTTCGTGTCACTGAGCGACGTAGATTCAACAACTTGACTGTCTCAGACCGCTGCCAGTATATAAAAGTACTCTGTGCCGCTGCCGGCCTGCTAAGTGATTATATTCTCTTTGGCCTGCTACTGAAGACGAATCATTACAACTACACACAAACTCTTTCGTAAGGATGTGACTACACACATTAAAACAGTAATTTGGAGGGGCGGGCCATGTTATCGTAGAAGATCTATACCACAGCAATTAATTACTGCTCTGGATATTTCAATTCACGGAATGAAATTAGCGATTCCAGCGACGAACAGACTTTTACATTAATTAGTGTATATAATTAATTGTTTGCTTTTCCTCGACTTGGCGGGACACGTATATCTAAGGAACCCTTATAGAATCACTTTGCTGTCCATCTGTCTGTCTGTCTGTCTGTCTGTAAAGACCCTTTATCTCTGTAAGGCGTAGAGGTATCAAGTTGAAACTTATACTAATTGGGTCTACGGTATCTTTCGGCTGTAAAATCATACCTGTAGGGCTATTCTTTAAGCTATCTCGAAAGCGGAATCCGCGGTGAGATTCGAATTTCGTACTACGAAATTCAATCGTAACACGATCGTAATACGGTTGAATTTCGTAATACGAAATTCTACATAGATAGATATAATACCTACATAGCATATAACTTAGTAACAAAGTTGTTAGTTGAATATTTACAATTGTGACTCATTAAAAACCATCGAGGTAAGTATTGGATTTCTTGTTTAATTTAGAATCATCACACAGAACTTCTGCTAGTCCGCCTGGGGCGGTACCACTTTGTCTGGTATTTAACCATGAAATAGAAATGTTTTTCTATTTGAAGTGTGGCGTTTTGCACAACCATTCGGGTGGCAAAATGCCTCTGATGTGCGAAGCGCAATGTCATAAAACGACAGCGCGCGTTCCCACATCAAAGTGACGTTGACGTGAGAACGAAATATGTTTTTATAAGGGAGTGAACCGCCAGAATTATTACACAGAGAGAGCAACTAAAAATTCTAATAAGAACATCTTATAGTGCAACAACCATTGTTTTATTTCGACGCGACCTCAGACCTCGTCCTAACAAAGGCGATAGGTAGCCCTACCTACTCGCGCCTTTAATGGTGACCCGACTTCAGCCGTCTGAGCAGAGTTCAACTCTACGTGTATCTACGTATCGACGAGGTCAACAATCCGCGTTTCCCAATGCATGCATCCTCACATAACGAGTCTTTGGATTCACGACGACCACATTGGGCTACCACGACGTGTCATCGCTTCGTAATTAGTTTCCTGATCCCCGTGATACGACGCCAGCTGCGACGAGTGTCTATCACATTCGTGGCTATCTCGACGTGTCTTCGCTTCATCGATACATGGAATCAGATTTCTGGATTCTACAACGAAACGACGTGCAGACATACGTGTGCCCGAGGCCTGTCGCTGGAGACCAATACTGCGCTGGAGTGATTTTAGTACGTGCTATTTTTCCTATACTAATATTGGTGCCTGGACTTACTAAAATTTTGGACATTAGCATAACCTTAACAAAATTGCATTCGACTTCGTTTTTATATTATTATTTTGTGTGGTTATTATTAGTATTATTTAAACAACTGTGGACATTGGCATTTACATAACAAAATTGCATTTGAGTTTTTTTTATTATATTGTGTGGGAATTATTAATATTTAACTTTTTTTTACACCGGGGCTGTTAATTTTTGATAACATTAACTATATATTTTATCTGTGTTTTGCCTTTTATATTGCTGTCTTGTTTATTGTCTTGTGTTTGTATTACTGTGTGTGTTTTATAGCTTATAACCATTTATATTGTACGGTTTTTTATAGTGTACTAACCCAACTACGGAGATGGAAGCTAACTTGCAATCCGCACAAGAGCAAAACTCATTATTACAGCAACAAAATGCTTAATGGCTTGCTGAATTGCAAAAATTAAAAGGTGACAGCACTAACACACCCACCTCGGACCCCGTTTCCCCCGCAATATGTAAAGTTGCTGTCAAGCTTCCTCCTTTTTGGCCTGACCGGCCCGCTATCTGGTTTGCTCAGGTTGAGGCTCAATTTACCATTTCAGGTATCTCCGCTGATCTCACAAAATTTAATTATGTTGTTGCTCAGTTGGACACTCGGGTTATTGGAGAAGTTGAAGATATTATTCTTCATCCACCGCCCGCAGACAAATATGGTAGGTTAAAAGCTGAGCTTATCCGTAGGCTTTCCACATCTGAAGAGCAACGTGTCCGACAGCTCGTTAGCGATGAGGAGCTGGGCGATCGCCGCCCCTCCCAGTTTTTAAGACATCTTAGGTCTTTGGCTGGGAACACTCTTTCGGATGAAAATTTGCTTCGCCAGCTTTGGATGCGCCGCCTCCCACAACACCTTCAGGCAATTTTGGCTGCTCAGTCTGAGCTTGCTTTAGATAAAGTTGCAGAGCTAGCAGACAAAATTTTAGAAGTATCGCCCGGTGTTGCAGCTCCTCGGTCATCAGCTGTTTTCTCAGCGAGCACTTCTGCCGTCTCGCCTTCATCGCTAGACGACATTACACGGCGCCTTGATGATCTCACGCGCCAGATCGCTGCACTATCAGCTGACCGGAGTAGGGATAGGTCACGGAGTAACTCAAACCAGCGTGAACGCTCACAGTCCGCTGGTAAATCCAAACTTTGTTTTTACCATAGGAGGTTTGGTACTAAAGCGGTTAAATGTGTAAAACCATGCACTTGGACGTCCCCGCCGTCGGGAAACTCAAACAGCAGTCATTAGCGGCGACGACTGACTGCTTTTCGGAGAGTCGCCGATTATTTGTCACCGAAAGCGTTTCGAAACGCCGGTTTTTAATTGACACAGGTTCGGACCTCTCCTGCTATCCGTACCAATGGCTAGCGAATAAGCCAACGCGGTCAAACTACATACTGGCTGCTGCCAATGGTAGTGAGATTCGCACCTTTGGCCACATACAAATGACGCTCAATCTGGGTCTGCGACGCGCCTTTCAGTGGCAGTTTATCGTCGCTGACGTCAACACCGCCATTATCGGTTCCGACTTTCTGGCACACTATCGGCTTATGCCAGATTGTGCCAACAAAAGGCTTGTCGATAGCAGTACTGGGTTGTCATGTATCGCTGCCGTTGCAACACTAGATCAGACCAGTGTTAAAGTTGTTTCTGCTCCATCGTCCGGATTTGGTGCGCTTCTTGCGGAATTTCCATCAATCACAAAGCCACCAGGACTCATTCGGGAACCGAAGCATAACACCGTCCATCACATCCTGACTACTGAAGGTGCCCCCGTCTCTTGTCGTCCTAGGCGCCTGGCTCCTCAAAAACTTCAGGAGACTAAAAAGGTTTTTGATGACATGGTCCAGTGTGGAACAGCAAGACCTTCAAAAAGTCCATGGTCCTCTCCCCTTCACATGGTACCTAAAAGAGACGGCACCTGGCGACCTTGCGGTGACTATCGCGCACTGAATGCACGCACAGTGCCCGATAGATACCCAGTACGCTATATTGGTGATGTTGGTCATAACATAGCTGGTTGTACTATATTTAGTACAATCGATCTCGTCAAGGCATACCAGCAGATTCCCGTTGCGCCTGAGGACATATGTAAAACGGCCATCATCACCCCCTTTGGCCTGTACGAATTCAACTACATGACCTTTGGTTTGCGCAACGCAGGCCAAACTTTCCAACGGTTCATAGATGAAGTTGTACAGGGTCTGGACTTCTGCTTTGCCTACGTTGATGACATTTTAGTGTACTCTCGCGACGCCACTCGGCACGCTGAGCACCTCCGTATACTCTTCAAGCGACTTGAAGATTACGGCATTGTCATCAATCCTGCAAAGTGCGTGTTTGGTGCTCCTGAGGTAACTTTCCTCGGGAACCGCATTTCCTCTGAAGGAACGCGGCCACCAACTGAGCGCATTCAGGCTCTCAAGGATTTTCCCTTGCCCAAGACCGTTCAGGGACTCCGCCGTTTTCTTGGAATGGTCAACTACTATCGACGTTTTTTGCGAAACGCTGCAGAGTTGCAAGCACCGCTGGTCAATGCGATAGTGGCTTCCCAAGGCAAAGGTTCCACACCGGTTTCTTGGACGCCTGAACTTGAAGAGAGTTTTATGGCCTGTAAAGACAGCCTGTCATCCGCTGCTCTTCTGGCTCACCCATTGCCGAATGCTGAGCTGGGGCTCTTCACCGACGCTTCGAACTCGCACGTTGGTGCCTGCCTTCAGCAGAAAGTTGGCGATGCTTGGGAACCTTTGGGTTTCTTCAGCAAAAAGCTGAAGCCCCGACAGTCCGAATGGCCAGCATATTACAGGGAAATCAACTCTCGTTTATCTCCCAATTTACCACGGACATTGTCCACGTAAAAGGGGTTGATAATACGGTAGCAGACGCTATGTCCCGCATCGAAGCCATTAGTATCGAAGCAGATCACTCTGCACTTGCTTCTTGCCAACAACTCGACGACGAGTTGAAAAAGTATCGTAACGATAAAGATTCTTCTCTAAAATTAGAGAACATCGTTGTTCCCGGCACTAACACAACTTTGGTCTGCGATACTTCCACAGGACGACCGCGACCATTTGTACCGGAACCTATGCGGAAAAGTATTTTTGACAAACTGCATAACCTGAGTCACCCAGGTACCAAGGCGACTGTTCGTCTGGTCTCTGACCGTTTCGTTTGGCCAGGTATTGCCAAGGATTGCCGTCGCTGGTGCCAAACTTGCATAGCTTGTCAGCGAAGCAAAGTGACTCGGCATACTCAGTCTCCGCTCGGACATATCTCCAGTCCCACATCTCGGCTCAAGCATGTCCACATAGACATTATCGGACCTATGCCTTCTTCCTCTGGCTTTCAATACTGCCTCACTGCTGTTGACCGTTACACTAGGTGGCCCGAAGCGTGGCCTATGAGTGGGATAACGGCAGAGGAAGTAGCCAAGACCTTTGTGGATGGCTGGATAGCTCGATTCGGCGTCCCTGCGGTCATCACGACTGATCAGGGACGGCAGTTCGAATCTGACCTTTTCAGACGCCTTACCGATCTGTTTGGTGCCAAACGTATTCGTACCACCAGCTATCACCCTTGCGCTAATGGGCTCGTTGAGCGCATGCATCGGCAGTTAAAAGCGTCCCTGATGTGTCATGACAGTTCCTGGTCGAGTGCCTTGCCTCTTGTTTTGTTAGGCATGCGCTCTGCATTTAAAGAGGATATAAAATCAACCGTAGCAGAAATGCTGTATGGTGAGACATTAGCGCTCCCAGGGGAACTTTTAACTGTTTCTCCCGAAGCTACTGGCTATGAGGAGCCTTCGGATTTTGTCGTCAAGTTAAGGCAATATATGTCCAAATTGCAACCCACTTCGGCTTCTCATCATTCTAAGCCTTCGGTTTTTATTTTCAAAAACCTATCCACTGCATCTCACGTCATGCTGAGGGATGACACTGTTCGTCGGTCTTTGCAGCCACCCTATTCTGGCCCTCATCGAGTGATATCTCGATCTGAGGACGGAAAGACATTCTCGATCGATGTAAAAGGCAGACAGGTGACTGTCAGTATCGACAGGCTCAAGCCAGCGTTCATCGAACAGCCGAGTCCTGTTGATCCAGTATCGACGCCGTCTCTTCCTGCACATCAACCAGTGTCATCATCACATCCTTCTAGAGTTCTCTCTCCTCATTCTGGATCCTCTTCATCTTCTCCCGCTGCTCCTTCCTCACATTCACCACAATACACTACCCGGTCAGGTCGTAAAGTTCATTTTTGCAAACCTTTTGACCTTTGATTTTTTATTTATTTTTTCTTTTTCCACGGATTCTCCTTCTCCGTAGGGGGGTGGTGTGGCGTTTTGCACAACCATTCGGGTGGCAAAATGCCTCTGATGTGCGAAGCGCAATGTCATAAAACGACAGCGCGCGTTCCCACATCAAAGTGACGTTGACGTGAGAACGAAATATGTTTTTATAAGGGAGTGAACCGCCAGAATTATTACACAGAGAGAGCAACTAAAAATTCTAATAAGAACATCTTATAGTGCAACAACCATTGTTTTATTTCGACGCGACCTCAGACCTCGTCCTAACAAAGGCGATAGGTAGCCCTCCATACACGCGCCTTTAGAAGGATTAAGTTTTTAATGATACTCAGAGAACTATTTTGATAGCTTTTGTAAGCAGGTTGACAAATCGGCGCTTCTTTTTCTAAAACTGAACGCATTCGCCTTAAACTGCAGATGAGAGCAGTGGTCGCAGGCAGGGATAGACAGACACATTTCACTAGGATAGTTCGGCGGCTTCAGGCTGCGCCGCACGGCGCAGCGGGAAGCCGCGTGGTAAACAATTGAAACTTATTAACTACACAATAAGATACTCATTGCATTAAAATAATTTGGTGACAACGCACGTTATGCTGCGCCGCGCGAAACCAAAAGCATCGTCATGTCGCGTCGCGTTTCGATGTGAACTGACCCTTATCGCGATAGTACCTACCTAAGTATCATTTAGTAGCCAGCAGGGCTAGCATGGCAAGGGTACAATTTTGTCTTTCCACCTATCCGTGTGTTTTGTTTGGTGGAGAAGGCAAATTATAAGTAAAGTTTTTCGACAATTATAAACGCCCGCTGACTTAATCAATTCTTTTTTAAACTTTTTAATACGAAACAAAATCAAAACTCGGTGTTAAACTTCTCCAAGCGTTTAAATTGTTGTGCTGATCTCCTGTCAGTGTCGAAAAACAGGGAAATTAATTAGTCTTTCCCCTGGGGATAAGGCCATGCTAGCCCTGTAGTATTAGTTGTTTATACATACATGTGTTCTGCACAACCCACAGAACACTATAGCCGGTTTTAAACAGCGGTTTGAAACAGAGGTTTAAAACAGTGTATGTAGATAGAAGTTTTATGCCAAATTTCGTTTGAACTTTAAACACCCTTGGCAGCAAGGCTTGGGTTTGAAACCACTGGTAGAAGCGGTGGTTTAAAACTTTTTTGAAATCGTCTTGTCGCTTGTTTAAAACCTCGCGAACCACAGTCACGTTCGTATATATTACTTTACTCTATGGTCACGTTGCAGCATCCATCCATCATCCTAGTTGCAGCACTTGCAGCGGCGAGCGCAGCCCGCAGCACAGAGTACACAGAGTACTTTTATATACTGGCCCGCAGGCAGACGCACGCGACGACGCGACGACGTTCTCAAAATAGAACGAGAAGTAGTTACAGAACTTCACGAGCTATATAGACTTGCCCTGCCTTTGCCTGGCAGCTGAAATGAAATAAAATATAAATAATGCGAGCGTAAAACAGACGTCCTATTTACGCAATGTTCTATAAAACAAAACTTTAAACCGTGTAGCCGGCAAAGCGCAAATCTGTATTTTCTGTGTAAAACCGTGTAAGCACATGTTTATTACTCACGGGGAGAACACCAACTTCATACAAAAAAATTAGGACTAGTAGACAACGGCGCTATCTCTGTGTGGCCCCCCTATACTAATTGACATTGCGGAAGATTCAAATTTCCTATACATAATTATAAAACGTAGGTATGTATACCTGATCAAGTATACATACCTACATTATATATTATGTATAGGAAATTTGAATCTCAGGGTATAGGTTAAACATCCAATACGAGTAATCACTCGTATTGTATATTTAACCTATACCCTGGCTATTCATTTTCATAAACAACAATATACTCTTGTATTAATAATATATTCATAAACATATATAACAAAAAGAAAATACACATAGTGCCCTTGCACTTCGCTTAGCTCGTCTTGGCGGGGGCACTAAAAGATAAAACATGATTCATAAACTCTCTAATTACTTCAGATGTAAAACAATAATAATACTGTCAAATATACGTTAGTAAAACAGAATTTACACACAATCATAGTATTTGTGCCGATTAAATACTTTTAATGATGGTCTTATACTACGGCCGTTCAGAGAATGCGTTCCTGACACGTCGCGATTGAACTGACGATGTAATTTTGTAATGGCGTTGCAGTTACGATAAAAATATTTTTGCTGGTTGTTTACCGTTTTAACAATTGATGAGCATTACAACAACATTATTATATCAATAATCAATGAATGTTATAATTTTGTGCCAAACTGAGTGTCAAATAACTTGGTAAACAATATTTTTCTAAATCTATACTGCGCTATTACAAGGTTATGTCAGCGCTTTATATTTGTAGTGCTAACAATAAAGGGCAATAATAATAGTATCGTAATCTGTTCTTATACAGTTATACTTTATAAAATAATACGTTTTATTTTTCTTTTTAAGAATTTGAAAATAATGGACTATAAGATAACTTTTATGAAATATAAAAATAAAACTACGACCAAACCGAACGCGCGAAAGAAAGTAACATTTTTATATTTAGGTTGAAAATGGTAACCCCAAATGGCGTTACTAGCATTTTTATACTTAGATTAAAAATGGTTACCCCAAATGGCGTTATGGGCCGCCATTTTGTGACGCTAAAACAGTCGTCTGTTGTCGTTTCGTGCGCATAGACCACGTTCTTCAAGTGTTTTCGATCTGTTTTTATTTGAGTACCCGGCTTTCGTTTAATGGACTGTTTCTGCTTTTCAAACTGACATCGGCGCTAAATCGGATTTCGATTGTGTTTTGTATTGCGTTCTTTTTACTTTTGGTGCATAATAATGCCTAAACATGGACAACATTGAAAAGTGGAGCCCGTGAGTTAATCATCAAGCTGCAGATTACTTTGAGCGGGAGCGGCAAAATTGCGGACCCCTGGTACCTGTCGAACAAGTACAAGAACGCGTCTTTCAGGCGCTTGGAGTTAGCAAACGAACGATAACAAATACTAAATAAAGAAAAGTTCGGCTCTACTGGCACGGAAGATAATATTTTACGTACTCCGAAGAAGAAACGTAGAACTAAATCCGTGATAGATATTGACACCTTTGACGCCGATGCAATCAGAAATCATATATATGGTTACTATTCCAGAAATGAATATCTCAACAGGAAGAAGCTTTTGGCATCGTTAAGAGAAGCTGGACTGTTTAGCGGGGTTAAAACTGCTTTAACCAAAATCTTAAAAGATATTGGTTTTTCGTATAAAAAAACAGACATAAGAAAAATTTTATTAGAACGATACGACATAATTTTAAAACGGATAAGATTTTTGAGAGAAGCAAAAAAAATTTATAACTGGGATAATGTCGTGTTCATTGACGAGACATGGCTAAACGCCAATCACACGGTTTCCCGTTCTTGGACGGATGATACACAAGCGTCGACGTCGAAAGTACCAATGGGTAAGGGGGCCCGTCTGAAAATATGCCACGCAGGTTCTGCAAAATACGGCTTTGTGGAGAACGCGTTACTGGCATTTCAATCAAAAACCACAAATGACTACCACGAGGAAATGAATGCCACTATATTTAAAGAGTGGTTCCAGAACGTGCTTTTGCCCAGCCTACCAGAGCCTTCTGTAATATTCATGGATAATGTGTTTCGACGATCATGCGGGAAGAGCTGCTCATGAGCTTGCTTTGACCTACGGTCTCTCTCAAATGGTAACCGGTCCAACAAGAGTACCAGATATAGAGAGTCATGTACCATCTTTGCTGGATCTCATGCTGACCACGCACCCAGATCGGTACCAGGTTGAGATTGATGCACCACTTGGTTCATCCGATCACTGCTTGGTCCGGTTTTCTGTGCCATTGTTACGACCCGAACCATATTTTCCTCCTGGAAAACGTCGGGCCTGGCATTATCGGTTAGCTGATTGGGATGGCCTTCGTGAATTTTTTGCGTCATATCCTTGGGCGGAGCTCTGTTTTACGTCGGAAAATCTTTGCGCCTGCGCTGACTCTGTCACTGATGTCGTGTTGCAGGGGATGGAGTGTTTCATTCCAAACTCTGAGATACGCATCGGTGGCAAAAGTCATCCATGGTTTAATAAATCTTGTTCTGAGGCATCTAATCTTAAATCAGCTGCCTTCAGAGCTTGGGTTAATGCGCGAAACTGTAAGGATCCAAAAACAGCCGACTATAAAAAATCTTAACGCTGCCTCAAGGACCGCAAAGAAAGCGATTGCCAAAGCAAAATTTGACCATATAGGCCATATTGGGGACCGGTTGGCGCAACATCCGACCGGAAGCCGGGAATTTTGGTCGCTGGCAAAAGCTGCCGAAGGCAATTTCTGCCAGTCTACACTGCCATCTCTACGAAAGCCGGACAATTCTTTAGCCCATAGTGCGAAAGAGAAAGGCGATCTCTTAGGTACTCTCTTCGCCTCAAACTCAACTCTTGACGATGGAGACGCAATTCCTCCTGTGTTGCCTTGTTGCTCAAGCTCGATGCCAGAAGTGCGCATTTCTCAAAAGGCAGTATGCAGAGAATTGTGGTCTCTTGATGTTCATAAGTCGAGTGGGCCAGATGGTATCCCGGCTATCGTGCTGAAAGTATGTGCTCCGGAGTCAACGCCAGTTTTAACACGCTTTTTCTCGCTTTCCTACAGCACTGGTACAGTACCCTCTTCCTGGAAAGTTCCGACCGATCCGTCAAATTATAGGCCAATAGCGATCACCTCTCTGCTTTCCAAAGTGATGGAGCGACTTATTAATACTCAGCTTCTTAGATACCTAGAGGATCAACAGCTGATCAGCGACCGCTAGTATGGCTTTCGTCATAGACGATCAGCTGGTGATCTTTTAGTTTATCTAACACACTGCTGGGCAGAGGCAATTGAAAGTAGAGGGGAGGCCCTTGCTGTGAGCCTTGATATAGCCAAAGCATTTGATCGGGATTGGCATAAGGCACTCCTGGAAAAACTACCATCATACGGTGTACCAGAGGGGCTATGCAAATGGAGTGAAGATTTTCTGCATGGTCGAAAAATAAGAGCTGTTGTTAATGGTGCTTATTCCGAGACCATGTCGATTAATGCTGGAGTTCCACAAGGCTCTGTGCTATCTCCTACGCTGTTCATCCTGCATATTAATGATCTATTGCAAATAAACAATATTCATTGCTATGCGGATGATAGCACGGGAGATGCAAGATATACAGGCCCTGCAAATGTCCCTTTAGCAGAGGTCCTGGAAAGCAGAAACTTACTTGTGTCTGAAGTGGAACGATCGCTGATACAGGTTTCAGATTGGGGTACACGAAATCTTGTACAGTTCAACCCAACAAAAACACAAACATGCATGTTTACGGCAAAGAAAACTCCGTTTTTAGTTGTTCCTATTGAGGAAATTGTTTGAACTGAAATTGTTCAGAACATTCCCCTAACCTTATCGGGAAGTACAGGAATCTTAGGTGTGCTCCAAAGTACCAGCTGCAACCATTTGACTCCCTACAGCAAAGAGCCGTTAGACTTGTTGACAGTCCTGTACTTACTGACAAGTTAGAGCCACTAGCGTTACGCCGAGATATTGGCTCACTTAGCTTCTTCTACCGATATTATAACGGGGAATGTTCTGATGAAATCTTTAACCTCATCCCGCCATCTCGGTTTTATCATCGTTCTTCTCGACATCGCGAGAGAGCTCATCCACATGTTGTTGACACGTGGACATCGCATACTTACGTTTTATGCGGTCGTTTCTTCCGCGGACTTGCAAAATGTGGAACGATCTCCCACCGGAGGTTTTTCCGCTACGGTACAACATGCAGCGATTTAAGAGAGGGGTAAAAAGAGTCTTCTATGCAAAAGGTAGGCAAAGCACGTGCAATACTACTTGTGTTGCAGGTGTTTATAGGCGGCGGTGACCACTTTCGATCCGGTGGGCCGCTTGCTTGTATGTCAACTTTGACATAAAAAAAAGAAAAAAACTAAAAAAAGAAGCCTGCGGGGAAGTCACAAGAGATGACTGGGCAAAGGTTGTTGAGAAGACTAAAAACCTGATTTTGGAACATTTTGACCAAGATATCAGGATTGATTCTGTTATTGATAATAATATAATTATACATGTAGGCGAAGATGATGATGAAGACACCACCTCCTCAAGCGAATCGAAGTCTGATTAATATGCTGTACGCACATTCAATTCAATGTACTTTATTGCATAGAAATACAGATTGTAACATTGTAACAAAGAATAAATAAAACAATTTTATTATATTAATATTACCTTTTTTTGGTTTCCACTTAAATAACTAAAATATAAATTTTATATGATTCCGCCAATTTAAAACGAAAACAATCTTTAAAATAATGCGGCGGTTCATTTTGGAGGAACGGTAACGAACTCAGTGTTATGTTGTGCCCATCACTAGTCGTGACTAACTGATAGGAACGCATTCTCTGAACGGCCGAAGTATAATTCGTAGGAACCCTTCTTAAGGTACGACCACACCGCGGCGTCCTGCACTCCTGCCGCGTGCGCGTTTGCGATCTTATTTTCATTCGTTTTCTGTAGGGCTATTCTGTAAGCTATCTCGGAAGCGGAATCCGCGGTCAGATTGGAATTTCGTATAACGAAATTCAACAGTATTACGACCGTGTTACGATTGAATTTCGTAGTACGAAATTCGAATCGGACAGACAAATTTTTAAAATCGGTTGTAATTTTTTTTATTCCGTGTTTTTTTTTGGAGAAAAGCCTTCCTAAAGAGTAAACGTTCAAATATCGTTAACCTCAATGTCATTTTCATCGACATATCCAAAAACATACCGCACGTGAAGGTGTGATAAAAACAAAATAGTTTCTGTTTCACGTATGGGGAGCCCCCCCATTTATTGGAAAGGTTTCCACGACAAAACAGCTCAGCTTTTTTAATATTTTTTTTCATGAATACTGATAGTTATACATACATTGGACCAAAGTATTATTTAATAAATGTTTACCTAATAGATTGCATTAAATTTACACAAAAATATCCTTTTTCCCGTGTTCCACCAAAACCTTTGTTTTTCGGGATTCTAAAAGTTATTTCATAGTATAAGCTATGCTCACTTTAAATTTCATTAAAATCCGTCCAGTAGTTACGGCGTGATGATTTTTCAAATTGACATACATACAGACAAAATTTTAAAAAAATATATTTTCGGCATCTATAGCGTTCATAATGCTTCCCCCAATTTTTTTTTTAAATATTCAATGTACAGTTTTCACATAGTTGCAGTTTTATTATAGTACTAGCAGCCCGCCCCGGCTTCGCACGGGTAGAACATATATGCCTACAAAATTTGCATCAGTTTGTTGCATCGAATATAAAATATGAACATATTTAACAATCATCGTCATATTTCATCCAATTTACACAAAACCTTAACGAATTATGGACCTAGACCTTCCTCATAAACACTCTGGCTATAGGTGAAAACTGCATGATAATCCGTTCAGTAGCTATTGAGATTATTGCGAACAGACAAACAGACGCAGTGATGAACTTTGTTTTAATAATACTTACGTAGTGATATTGGACCGCCCTTTGGCGTAAAGGATAGTTACCCTGATTCTGACCCGACGGTCGTTGGTACTAATCCTAGCTATATACCTACCAATGAAAGTTTTATGTGCATTCATGAATCATGAGTTTTCGTTCAGTGGTTGTGGGATCATTAAATCTACCAAAAAGTAGCTTACCATCAAGGAGGACATCTGCCGCCGTAACCTTACACCGTTCCCCGACGCAAAATGTAGGGGTAATATACGCTTAACGTGTGTATCTGTGTGTCTGTCTGTAGCATCTTAGCACCTAACCGGATGAACCGATTTTGTTTTTATTATTGATAGTTTTTTTTGTTTGATTGATGTCTTCATCGAGAGTGTTCTTAGCTTTGATTCATGAAAATTCGTTCAATCGTTATAAAACTATGAGCTTTTTCTAGTTAATTTCGCTATGAAATCAACTTTCATAGATCTGATCAATTCGAAAATCTTCTTCTTCAACGATATTGTAAGAACATGGAAGCATTGACCTGATGCTGGGACATCTCCTGGACTCTACAGAATACTCAAATCCTCACCAACTTACAGCTCAGATTTTAAATGTCGTGTTTAGAGTCATTGGAATGATTTTAATGAAAAGATTATATATAGATCAGTCGGGGTGGCTTAAATTACTATATTATTATATATATAGATGAATATTATTTTATACAATAGATCATATTATTATACTATATTGACTTCAAATTGATTGTGATCGGTGAGGATCTACAGCATAACTAAGCTTATAATAATATTTTCGTAGTAACTATGACCTAATCTGTGGTTTCACTGCAAATATTTTATTAATTTTGCGATGCGTGTTTCTGAAATTCGTGATATCTTCTAGAGTTTTCATTTGAATTATATACTGTAAAGGACAATTTTAATCTATAATATGTGGCCAAGCTAATTAACGTAATTATTTGGATAAGGATTAATACTATATACTTGAAAATACTAACGATAACACTGTCAAAAATCAGCTGTGCCGGTTTTAATCTAAATATTAGGAAAATAGTCATTAAATCTTAGAAATATTATTAAATCTTAAGTGCAAAAGTGATAAATAACACCACTTAGTGTTATTTAATATCTGTGTGACCTATTTCGTGTGATTCGAAAATCGACAATAATCCGGTCTCGGTCGGCGCGGGAACTGGAGCTGTCAAACAAGAGAAAGACCTCTTGGTATATCATATCAGGATATATCCTGGACCTTTGGATGCTTCTGAACAAAAAACCTGGGGAGTATTGTTTTCGTAACCTTTATTAACCGTATGCATTAGGTACTGTTAAATAAACTCACTGCCACCCTCTTTAAATCACCAACATTAAATTCGATCAAAGTCGGTTACAAATTGTCAATTTTTTCGATTTTCCCGTCGTATTTATATACCTAACTTGTAATCTCGAGTTCTACTGTATTATTAAAGGTTAAACTAACAGTTTTAGTGTAGAAATAATGTTTATATATGTAAATAATACAAACTTCACATTATAAAGAATACACTGTCTATACAGTACTTTTCATGGCAGGTCTTATAATTTTGATTGAATATCAACTATATAATCACTTTATCACTGACTTCCTAATATAAAATATCAATAAATATAAAGTTTAAACAAAGAGATATTGTTAAACTTGTTAATAACCCATTGTCTTACTAGTATCAATTATCAGTCACATATAAACTGTATTGGCTAGCTTGAAAGTAAAGTACTCCTTCCTGGTTTGCAGAGACAATATCAGCCACAATGACTACCCGTAGAATGGATATTGAGGCCAAATTGAAGGCGGCTCTCCTGGAACTGAAAACTTGCAAGGACTCCAAAAAAGATTTGCTGCAAGAACTTCAGGATCATGAATCTGACATGGCAAAGATGTTGGAGAAGAACGCAGACCTCAAACACCAATTGGCCGAGTATGACATTGCTCTGGAAGACCTGAGAGACCAGCGTGACAGGCTTCTAGAAACAGTGGATGTACATGCACAAAACCAAGAACTATTCGAACGTACACTGACCTATATCCGGGATTTAGAGCAAGAGCTTTCATTTACAAAAGATAAACTAGAAGAAATGACGACATCTCCTGTATTGCAAAATAATACTAATCAAGACAACACTTTGGATCTATATACAGAGTTCATCGGCTCAGGTTCTACTAATGTCTCTATGAAGGGTTCCAATAAGATTAAAAAGTACATTAAGTATAAGAAAATCATTAGGAAAAATACGCATAAATTACAAAAAATTAACCATATCAAAAAAATAAATTTAAAGACTTGTAAGAAAAACATCGACTTAAGTAAAGAATTACAGCATTGCCTAGAGATGTTAGATCGCAGTAACAAAGAATTAATAGAATTTAAAGAAAAGGCTGAATTATTAAAACAAGAAATGTGCGTCTCAAAAGTTTTAATTGGGGTTCCTATCTGTGGTGTGCAGAGTGAATGCTACCAAGAGGATAGCAGCTCACCAAGTACAGCTAATACTGCAAGTTTACGTGCACAGACTGACTTGGTTAGGCAGGAAGTAGTGTCATCGTTACAGTGCACTGGTGCCTCCGAGGTGGACTCAGGCAGTCCTTTACAACTGCCGGAGCCTGCTAGAGAGACCATTGTGTTCAGCGATGAAATGGGAGTAGGTATGGGTAGCTTATTAGACAATAGATTGAACCAAAATGTTTATAACAATTGCTGCCCTAATTTATCAATTACAGATTTATGTAAAAAAATATGCAGCTTTCAGTATCACAAAAATTGTACTATTGTATTGCAGCTAGGTAATAGCACAAACGTTAAAAAAGCTGATATTAATATTCTAATTAAACTTTTGTCAGACATTGCCAGCAGAGGCATTAGTAAAATAATAGTTTGTTCATTCCCGTATCTTAAAACAAGTAGTTGCTCTTATAATGAGCATGCTCATAAATTGAACTTGGCACTGTACAATTTGACGTGTCGCTTCAGCGACTTTTTGTATTTTGAAACCAACAAATTTATTAGTAAAGTAATATTGACAAAGGATACTTTGTATCTCAATAAGACTAATAAGTCGACCATTGCTAAGTTATTAGCATACAATATTTATGACCCTGTTTTACATATTTTAACAGATCACAAAGACGAGCCCCAACGTATGGGTGTTACTATGCAGGGTAATTGTAGCGTAGTAGACTTAGTTAGTTTAAACTAATGTCTAAGACAATGGGGAGGCCTGACTCAATCAACATTTTTCATCAGAATATACAAGGTCTCTCCAGCAAGGCCTTAGAGTTAGAATTATTTCTCAATTATTATAAAGTTGACATAATGTGTATTACTGAACACTGGTTTGTGAAAGTTACTTTGTTACCAATATTAAAAAATTATACAATTGCCAGCACATTCATTAGACAAAAGGCAATTCGTGGTGGCTCACTAATATATGTAACTGGAAATTGTAACTTTAAAGAGCGTAAAGACATAGTAGCTTTGTCTGTGGAACGATGTGTTGAATTATCTTGTATAGAGCTGGGGCAACATATAGTCATCTGTGTATACAGACCTCCATCGGCTGATTATAAAATGTTTGAAACAATTATGGAAGAAGTAATGAGCAAAGTCTTCAACACCTCTAAATCTTTAATAGTTTGTGGCGATTTCAATGTTAATTTAATTGAGCAGTCTCCGCTCAGCGACAAATTAAAAAATTTATTTCTAAGCTTCAATCTGAAGCATCTTTTAAATCAGCCAACAAGAATCACTAGCTCGTCAGCTACCTGCTTGGACAATGTGTTCTGCAACTGTGAACCCGAAAAAATTGCAATTTTTGATAAACTTGGCTCGGACCATCTGGGACAAAGTGTCACTTTTTCATGTAAATTATCCATCAAAGGCCAAGAACATTTTTACAGGCCCATTACCACCAAACGGGTTGAACAGTTTGTGGATATCATTGACAAGCAATTAATGAACCTAAGATTTTCTGAGGATCCTGATGACCTATGCAGTGCTTTATTTCAAATGTTAGATGCAGAGTTCAATGATATTTTTAAAATTAAAATGGTTAGAAAGGGTGCGAAGGTTCGTTTCGATGACTGGGCAACTCCTGGTATTTATAAAAGTAGAAACAATTTGTATAACTTGTACTCACAAAAAACCATTAATTTACATAATACTAAATTCATAAATCACTTAAAATTGTATTCAAAAACTTTTAAAGTTGTTTGTCAGACAGCAAAATCACTGCATCTAAGTAGAAAAATTAAGAATGCCGATGACAAAATAAAATCAACATGGAAAGTCATTAATACAGAAACTGGAAAAATTAAGCAGAGGGACGGTAAAATTATGTTAAAAGTTAATAATAAATTAATCATAGATAATAATGATGTCGCTAACACATTTGTTGAGTACTTCTCACAAGTACCTATTATTACTACTCAGCCTTTAAACTCTTCCCCTAAGGATGCTTTTGTTTTACTATCGAAGTGTGTGAATGTATGTGACTCTATGTTTGAGTTCAGACACATAACTTCAATATCAATTATCAAAACTTTTAAAATGCTCAATCAAAAGAAAACCGAGGATCTGTGGGGTATATCAACCAAAGTACTTAGTTATATTATTAATGCAATTAGCCCTCACTTAGCGTTTATTTTTAACAGATGCGTCGATGAAGGTGTCTTTCCTGATGTAATGAAAAAAAGTAAATTAATTCCCCTATACAAATCAGTGAACAAAAATGACCCTTCAAACTATAGACCAATCTCTATATTACCGGCGCTCAGTAAAGTTTTTGAAAAAGTTATATTAGACCAGCTTTTGGCACATTTTAATATTAATCATCTTTTAAATCACAAACAATATGGTTTCACTAAGGGGCGTTCTACTACTGATGCTGGAGTAGATCTTCTTAAACATATATTTGATACCTGGGAGAAAGCACAAGATGCTATCGGCGTTTTCTGTGACTTATCTAAAGCGTTTGATTGCGTCTGTCACAAAACGCTAATTTGCAAATTAAAACACTACGGCGTTAACGGAAAAGCACTTGATCTGGTCTCATCCTACCTCAGTAATAGAATACAGATGGTTGAGGTCAATGGCGTCAGGTCATCTGGATCCCTCATAAAAATGGGAGTTCCGCAGGGATCGATCTTAGGACCATTTTTATTTCTAGTTTATATTAATGACTTGCCGTCTTTCGTGCAAAACTTATGTGACATTGTTTTGTTCGCGGATGATACATCCTTAATATTCAAAATAGATAGGATTGCGCCTGGATTTGACGATGTTAACAAATCAATCGCACAGGTTTTGAATTGGTTTACAACCAATAACTTATTACTGAACGCCAAAAAAACTAAATGTATTAAATTCTCGCTGCCAAATGTAAGAAAGGGTGTCATTAATAGCAGGATATTAATAAACGATGTACCGATAGAATTTGTTGAATCCGCTACATTCTTGGGCATCACCCTGGATTCAAAACTACAATGGGGTTCTCAAATATCGGCTCTGGCAGGTAGATTGAGCTCCGCTGCATACGCAGTACGTAAAATCAGAAACTTGACTGACGAATCCACTGCTAGATTGGTTTACTTTAGCTACTTCCATAGTATAATGTCCTATGGCATTTTATTGTGGGGGAAAGCCGCCGAAATCCAATCTATATTTGTTTTACAAAAAAGAGCTATTCGATCTATATATACCATGAAGTCGCGAGACTCACTTCGTGAAAAATTTAAGGAGATTAAAATTCTCACAGTGGCATGTCAATATATATATGAAAATATTATGTATGTACGCAAAAATTTGAATGAGTATGATAAGAGGTCCGATGTACATAATTTCAATACAAGACACAAAAATAGATTAATTCTACCTCAATTCAGGTTGTGGAAAGTTAGTGGTTCTTTTCTGGGGAACTGTATACGATTTTATAATAAACTTCCTAAAGATATTGATCAACTGTCTATAAGCAGATTTAAAACCTTTGTAAAATCCAATTTAATGAAGAAATCGTACTATACAATAAATGACTATATGAATGACAAAAATGCTTGGCCTGAATGCCCCAAGCTCCAAGATATAATATAAATTGTATGATAATAGAATTACTTATTGTACATTAAACATTTATTTAATATGAATTAAAAAAAATGAATTAAAATAAGTGACAAGCCCCATAGAGTTTCTTGGTGTTTCTTCTCTGATGGGAGTACTTCCGAAACACCAGTAGATTCAACAGTCAATCAGTTTTCATCTTTTGTTTGCAGATCTAGGGTTGCCTGTTACGACGGTATTATGCGGCTGATAGTCGGACAATCAGTTCCATTCGGAACATGATTTGTACTGCAATTAGTCTGCGTTTTATTTATCTATTATGTTTCATTATTTCACAATTTTTTGGATAAAAATTGTCTGAAGTACTGAAACATGCACTGGGTTGCGGGTGCACGTAATGGTACGGTTGGCAACCCTACATTAATAAGGGGAATTAAACATGTGTTTTAAGTGTGACGTTCGACGTCTAGATGAAAGCTGAATGGCTCAATACCTTTGTTTTTTTTTGTAAATTCAAAGCGTTATGTTTCTGTTATATCTATATTTTTTGTTGAATATGATCTATTTAATGTTATTTGACGTGTGTAAGTGCTAATTTTTAATTTGCCCATATACTGAATAAATGCTTTGACTTTGACTTTGACTTTGACTTTGAATAGCCTTGGAAGTTATGTCATATTTTTTAACAAAAAATTTAAGATTCAAATGGTTACTGTGAGTCAACCTTAAGAGATAGACATTATGCTGTCGCGGACTTTTTTGTAGGTCTTATTAAGTTGTACAACTCTTGCATAGAAAATATTCTTCTATCTATTTTCAATTAAGCAGCGTTCGTAAGAAACGTGTTTTTTCGACCGTTTTTTTGCCGACTTAGGTTGCAAATTAGGTCTCCACGAATGTACCTTTGATTTAAACGGGATAATATATAGCCTATTTTCATTCCGAAAGTCCATTCTATGTATTAGTGTAATAATTTTTTATATCGGTTCAGTAGTTTTTGAGCCAAATCATTACAAACATACAAAAATACAAAAATACAAATGTTCTCTCTTTATAATATTAGTATAGATATAGATGTGGCGACCTCGCCTTATTTGTATGACGTTAAAACTTTTTGACGACGGCTTGTTTTCTTCTCATCAGTGACGGATATGAATATTTTCAAATGTCGATGAGAGAAAATGTCGTCAGGAGCAAAGAGAATATAAATACTACGTAAGAAGAGACGGGACTCGCATACTTCTAAACGGATTTTGTGAATGTGCGCTTATAATCATGGACTCTATCTGAACCAATCAGGAACTGGAACCCGATGACAACTTCAATCCAGCCACAGATTACTTTATTACGTAGATAGGAGTACAGTCCGGCAAGTATAATTTGGCGCGGCTGTGCGCCACTGTGCTTTTACTTTGTACTTTGATAACAGTTTCTCTTAAACCACTTTTAATTACTTTTGGCATTATTGAACTATTTTAATGTAGCAAATTTATCAACAATAATGTCGCGGTAATCTCTCAAACGTCAAACTCACAGTTTCAATTAAAAGAATTAGTTCCAAAAACCACCACCGCCAAGTTATACTTGTGGCACTGTATTATCCCTCTACACAATATGTGTATTCAACTGTCACGTGTCAAACTTGAAGTTAAAAAAATAAGAAGTTTCTTATACTTTGACACTGGCTGAATACACTCATAGTGTGGAGCCATAATTGTACAAAAATATATAACAGCGTTTTAACTGACTTCCAGAAAGGAGGAGGTTCTATGTTCGTCTGTTTTTTTTTTTCGATACTTCATATCGATACTTTGAAGAAAATATGAACTGAACCACTAATTAATGTGATTTCTTTTATATTACTAAGGATTATTAATAAAACGAAAACATTAAATAATTATTTGGTTTTATTGTGGGCACAAAAACAATCCAATACAATCTCAGTAGTACATTATTGCAGGCTTTGAAATGCCATTAAAATGATTTACCATATGTTTTGTGTTCTTTAGCTTTTTACATTTTACCTTACCTATTTATATTTTACATTACATTAACGAAAGATTTCGTTACACGATGTCTTCTATCGCACTTAGTTGACTTTTAAATATTTTCAAGTAATCAGTTGCATAATGTAAACTTTTTTAAACTTACATTAGATCACAAAATTCCTACAATTGCATATAGTCAACTTTTTCCTGCATAAGGTATTTATTCTATTCGCATTATGTCTACTTTGACTATAATATTGTTTGGGCCAGATTCACCGGTTCCTGATATTGGCCCTATTGGCAACTTATCTTAAACTAGCAGCCCTCCCCAGCTTCGCACGGGGAGAACATATATGCCTACAAAATTTGCATCAGTTTGTTGCATCAAGTATAAAATATTAACATCTTCATCGTCATATTTCAACCAATTTACACAAAACCTTAACGAATTATGCACGTTAACCTTCCTTATAAACACTCTGGCTTATTGGTGAAAACCGCATGATAATCCGCTCAGTAGCTTTTGAGATTATTGCGAACAGACAGACAGACGCAGTGAGGGACTTTGTTTTATAACATGTAGTGATATTGGACAGCCCTTTTGGCGTAAAGGATAGACTCATTCTGAACACTCATTCTGACCCGATGGTTGTTGGTTCTAATTTAATAATAAAATAATTAACTAATGTGTCTAATTTTGTATCTCCATACAAAATGTTTAACCCCCGTTTCATCCTCTTAAGGGATTATTTTTTAAAAATCATTTCTTAGAGGATATCTAAGTTATAATAACTATCTGCGTACCAAATTTCAGCGTAATCCATTTAAGGGGTTTGAGCTGTGCGTTGATAGATCAGTCAGTCAATCAGACAGTAACGATTGCTGTTTATATATACATACCAAGGAAAATGCCTGAAACACGCATATTCTTATTTTAATAAATAAGAATATGCTGTTAATACAGAAGTACTTGTGTAAAATTTCGAATAAAAAATACTATCTAATCTTGTTTCTTCATACAAACTTTGAACCCCCGTTTCATCCCCTTAAGGGGTAAATTTCGTTAAAACTTTTCTTAGCGGATACCTACGTCATAATAACTATCTGCACGCCAAATTTTGGTTCGTATGATGAACGAAGAAGCAAATCGCTTCATTCGGGTAGTTGCATATCCACCATAAATCGGTGGCGCCTTTTAGTATCTATGGAAGTGTACCAATTTTCGAGTCAATTGACCCAGAGAATAAAAAAATTCAAACAAAATTTAACCCTCAATTTCACCCTCTTTGTCCAGCGCTCACCTTCGGATTTCCCTTTTTGATTTTTTATTGTGGATTCTATAAGGCTTTTTAGAACTGGTGAAGATTTTTTTTTTATTTGATCGAGTTATTTTTTTCGGATTATTCAATGTTTCTTTGTTTTTCTTCAATTTCTTCAGCAATTTGAGTTTCCGAGGTGTCACTTTAAGCTTTGCAGTGGACTCTGCAGTCGATTCTGTAAATTATGCATTCAATTTAATATTAGCTATTGTACAAAGGAGACTAGCTAAGCCCCGCCGTTGAAATCGCTAGCATAGGTACCAAACATCACATTCAATATTTGCTTATATATGTTTACTAGCAGCCCGCCCCGGCTTCGCACGGGTAGAACATATATGCCTACAAAATTTGCATCAGTTTGTTGCATCGAATATAAAATATGAACATATTTAACAATCATCGTCATATTTCAACCAATTTACACAAAACCTTAACGAATTATGCACCTAAACCTTCCTCATAAACACTCTGGCTATTGGTAAAAACCGCATGATAATCCGTTCAGAAGCTATTGAGATTACAGATAGACGCAGTGATCGACATTGTGTTATAATACTCACGTAGTGATATTGGACGGCCCTTTGGCGTAAAGGACAGTTTCCCTGATTCTAACCCGAGATCCTAGCTACATACCTACCAATGAAAGTTGTATGTGCATTCATGAATCATGGGTTTTCGTGGGATCATTAAATCTACCAATAATTAAGATAGTTTGAAAACTAAAACAACTGACTTCAATGCCCCGCGAGTCAATTTCAGTAGCAAGTTTGAGACGTTTATCATCATATCTCTGAAGATACTTATCATATCTCAATGAAATTACAATGAGACCACCTCGGAAACGTACCCTACCGATTACAAAAATAATCATTCGAATCGGTTCGGAATTGACGGGGTAATCGCGTTACATACACACACAAAAAAAAAAAAGGAAGAAACATACAATTTTATTATAAAAACTCACGTTCATTTTAAACTTATAGATTTAAAAACGGGAATTTAACGTGACTTACGCGATGTCGATATAGCGATCGACATATGTTTCGGCCTCATCCGGAGGCCTTCTTCAGGATCTTGAGTGCGGGGCGCTCGTCGACGCGTTCAACCTCGCACTGCGGGCCGCTGCTCGTGCAGCGCGGGCGGACGGAGCGGGCGGCGGCGGCGGCGGTGGTGGTGTTGGTGGGGGGTGATGATGCGGTGTACATAGTGGAGGCGCGGGATTAGGTTGGAGGGCTTCGTCTTCATCACTGCTGTTTACTTCAGACGAAACCTCATCCAACCGGCAGACGGAACTCACGGTGTCCTCCTCACTGTTGCCACTGGTGACGTGCTTTCCATGAAGAACGGTTTTCCACGTATTTGACAGGTACCACCCTCTGTCTCTGTTGAAGTTACGACGACGACTGATCTCAATGGCTTCTCGGATTTTGCGGGGTACAAAGTACTTTTCACGCGCCAAAATCCGTGCCTCGTCAAATCTGATGTAGTGCGTCGTCCCAGATGTGAGAGCGTGCTCTGTAACCGCCGAGCTACCGCTGTCCACGTTCTTCATGGAAGCAATGTGTTCTTTGAGTCTTGTGGACACGTTTCTTCTGGTCTCGCCTACGTAGCTTGCACCACAGTCGCAAGGAACGACGTAGACCCCAGGAGCTCCTAGGGGATCCTTATCCTTTGGAGAGCGTAACAATTGCCTGACACGTGAGGGGGGGCGGAATATCGTCTTGATGCTATATCTTCGGCGTAACAAGTGTCCAATTTTGTCCGTGACCCCCTTGACGTATGGTAGGTACGTTGCTGCTCTCTCAACCGATGTTATTCGGCACTTTGTGGAGTTGTTCGCAATCCGATTACTCTAATTCCAGCTGTATCCGTTTGCCTCTAACACCGCCTTCACATGCGCGAGTTCCGTGTCTACATGTTGTGGGTCACATAATCTCAGCGCTCTGTTGATAAGTGTCCGAGGCAACGACGCTAGATGGGCGGGATGGTGATGGGAGTCAGCTCTCAAGTACCGGTCTGTATGCGTACTCTTGCGGTACACTGTGTGTGAGAGATGTCCATTCTGTTGTCGCTTGAGTAACACGTCAAGAAACGGCAACGCGCCCTCTATTTCTCGTTCGACAGTGAAAGTGATCGTCGGATGTTTGCTATTTAGATGTTCTAATAAGGGTGTTACATGGTCCTTATGTAAAATAGCAAACACGTCATCCACATATCGCCACCAGTATCTCGGTCTAAAGGATATGTCGTGTAGTGCCGATGTCTCGAACCACTCCATAAAAATATTCGCAACTACTGGAGCTATAGGAGAACCCATGGCCACACCTTCCGTCTGAATATAAAATTCACCGCGCCACTTAAAATACCCACTTGTCAGTATGTACTTTATTATGTTCATGTACTCGATAGGTATAAGAGCTCTCTGGAATAAATCCGTTATAATTTTGAGTGTGTCCTCTATCGGTACGTTCGTGAACAATGACGTGACGTCGAAGCTCACCATCAGTTCGTCTTCACCTAATGTTACTTCATCTAGGAGCTGTATAAAGTGTCGCGAGCCCCTCACAAAACTTGTGGTGTTTCCTGTTAATGGAAGTAGCATGTCAGCCATGTATCGAGCTGTTTTATAAGTGGGATGTTTTATAAGTGTCGATCGCTATATCGACATCGCGTAAGTCACGTTAAATTCCCGTTTTTAAATCTATAAGAAACATACAGACGAATTGAGAACTTCCTTCTTTTTGGAAGTCGGTTGAAAAGTAGCTTACTACCAAGGAGAACATCTGCCGCCGTAACCTTACGGCGTTTCCCGACGCAAAATGTAGGGGTATTATACGTTTAACGTGTGTATCTGTGTGTCTGTCTGTAGCATCTTAGCACCCAACCGGTTGAACCGATTTTGATTTAAAGTAGGGGTATTATACGTTTAACGTGTGTATCTGTGTGTCTGTCTGTAGCATCTTAGCACCCAACCGGATGAACCGATTTTGATTTTATTATTGATAGTTTTGGTTTTGATAGATGTCTTCATCGAGTGTTCTTAGCTTTGATTCATGAAAATTCGTTCAACCGGATGCAAAGTTGTGCCCGCAGAAGGAGACTGTTCAATTTTTTGGACATGTACCACAAAGGGACCGGCGTCTGAATTTACATACTTCTGACGAGCAACTGGCGTGGGGACAACCTTTTGTCCTGGGGGCAAACTGGAAGACGCAACTGAGTCAGCAGATTTCTGGCCAAGAGGCATAGATAGCGAAGCGGATGAGGACGGAGCAGAGGAGGGAAGAGACGCAGCAGACGGTATGGGTGTAGTTAGAATTTCATCGTCAGCAATCTTGAATTCGTCTCCCGAGGAGTCGTTCGGGGAACAAGCTCTAACATCACGCTTTAGTGCTCTACGTTTCGAGCGGTTATTATTTACTAGCTCAAAGGGTCTTTCGTCGGACGTATGGACAGAAGTGAAAGCTGCTGGAGAGGGAGGAAGACTTTTATCCCCCCAAGCCCCGCCACCGGGGTCGGGGGGATCGCCATCCTCCATTAGGGGGAGAATAAAAAACTACCCTGTAAATAATAAAAACTAAGCTACACTACAGTAACAATAATAAAGTACAACAAACTAAGCTAACAAAAAGCTATTTTGGAGAAGAAACCCTAAATTATTTATAAGAATTAATAAAATAAAACCAGAGAAATTTTTTGAAGTCTCGCGGTACCGACGTTCCACTGACCTTTAATGTATATATTATGTTACTCTTTGATTTCAATATTCCTAGTAACCATAGTAACCATAATAACATAAACAAACTCAAAAGTTTTTTTTATGTATTATGGCTCCACACGTTTAGTGTATTTAGCCAGAAGTCAAAAGTTTTTTTGAAATTTTAATATGGCGCCACACAATTAATGTATTTAGCCAGAAGTCAAAAGTTCTAACTGTCACAACCCGAGTGACTGAGTGTTCTGTGGTCACGGTGTAGACGTGTGACAAGGGCATGCATATAATAGAGCTGTATAGATATAGGCGTCTTAGTAATATGCGTACAGTCCCACAAGCATAACTTGGCGGTGGTGGTTTTTGAAACTAATTCCGCTCTCTTGAAACTGTGAGTTTGACGTTTGAGAGATTACCGCGACATTATTGTTGATAAATCTGCTACATTAAAATAGTTCAGTAATACCAAAAGTAATTAAAAGTGGTTTAAGAGAAACTGTTATCAAAGTACAAAGTAAAAGCACAGTGGCGCACAGCCGCGCCAAGTTATACTTGCCGGACTGTACTGTTAAGTGGACCCGTGAGTTGTTTAAAAAAAACAAACTTTATGAGCCACAACCATAGATTTAGAATGTTTTCGTACATCCTAAATCTATGGCCACAACATTAATTTTATTCGTAATATGCACTGCACTACAATACTTGGCATATAGTTCCCACACCGTTATTTATAAGTAAAGACTAGGGTAGCGGACTACCCGACTTCTTCCTCAAGCTGATCGGCAGGCCTAGGACCGGGTCCGGAATCAGGTCGTGTAATGCGATTAATAGGAGAAAGAGCCCCGGGCTCGTAAATGTATGACTATATAACTGGAGTCCCCTTTCATATTTATTTATTTATTCTTATTCAAGGTTATTATTTAGTATTATACTGTTCTAGCTGCATAAGATTAATTTACGCTTAATATTTGAGCCACTAGGTATTTATATAAGATGTTAAGTTTATTTATAGGTTTATATGTAAGTGATTAGTGTTTAGAGTTGCGAGATACACCCGTCATTAGTCACATGTTCTATCCTCTCCATCCTAAGGTTGTCTGGAAGAGATCGCTATTAGCGATAAGACCGCCCATTGTAACACATTATTCTTAAGTTTACTATGTAAGTTAGTTTTAAGAAGGTGTAACAATAAAGAGTTATTTATCTATCTATCTATCTATCTATATACACGAAATATATTAATGACATCCACTAAAATAGTGTGAGGGGGTTTAAGCCCATGTCAGCAATATATATTTGTGTAACAGTACGTTTCATACAACCTAAACTTAAATACGGCGTTGCGCGTGGCTGCTCACAACCTCGGAAAGGTTCTGTTTATCATTCAAAATCTGCGTGCAAAAGTGCATTTTAGCCGCTAGCGTGGGAAGAGTTTTTAAAATTCGAACTTTTTTTTCTCAATATTTTTCTATACTGCCAATCCACTAAAAATGCATAAATACTTATATCGTATTAGTGCGCCAACCTCATTTTTAGTAGGTATAACACACCGGCCAGCAGACAACTGCATGAAAAAGATAAAAACTTTATTTTTTTTTTGTTTCAGTATGGCTCCACACGATTAGTGTAAATAGCCAGTGTCAAGTATTAAAATTATTCACGTTATTGTTAATTCAAGTCATAAAATTGAGTCAAAGTCACATATCAGGTCAAGTTGAAGTCATAGTTTAGTCTGAATTATAGCCTCAGTAAAGATCTAGACTTTACTGAAGATTTTACGTGGAATTTTTGTGTGAACGCAAATACCATATTATTTAACATTGTACTGTTTCCCTACACTTATTCATATATACCGGTACTTAGTGGTTAATAATCCACATTAATTATACAGTAACTTGCGGAAGAATACAAGTTTTAGAATAAAATACAACTAGTAGTTCTGTGGGAATAGCAGACCTCACGTGCTCTTATTTTTCATGGAATAACCGACACTCCCAAATCCCATGGCTTTTCAAAGCCTTTTCATAGTTTGGGCTTTGCCAAAAAATAAGGATATAAGTTTTAGCAATTAATCGCGTTACCTTGATCCTAGGAGTTTGAATCAGGTGTCTGGAAGGTGTGTCTGGGTTTGTCTTGTGAAGGCAAAGAGGACTGCGTAGTCAGATTGGTAAATGCAGGCATAAAATCCGTCCATATTATTACGCTACAGCATGCTTAACCTCCTGATCCACCATCCATACTCCCTTTTTTGAATTTTATTCGCACATCTTGTGTACAATAAAGTCCTTAGTGTCAGGGCCGGATTAACCCAATCGGGGCCCCTAGGCAATGCAATTCTCGGGGCCCCTTACGTTTACCGTTTTCTTACTTTTTAAAATGTATATTTCTATTACAAAAGTCGAGTTAATCTGATCGACTCCTGCTTTTTGAGTTCTTTGAAATGATGTTAATGAATAGATTATAGTTATAGATAAGTGATGACCCAGGTGTCCATCATGAGACCTAAACACACCCTGCAAATATGCAGTTTGCAGAAATGTTTATTTTTTCTTGATGCGTGGCCCGCCTTGACTTCGAGGTCCTTTTGGGCCCCTAGTCGGTGTGGAGCCCCTAGGCAGTTGCCTAATCCGCCTAATGGATAATCCGGCCCTGTTTAGTGTACCTCATTTGACTAGCATGCGTCGATAAATAACGCTACAGCAGACTTCTCCCCTTTGAACTGTATGCGAGAACAGACAAACATCCGGACAAAAACATTATTTGACCAATCCCGAAACTGAGACGTTTTGCTCGCTACGCTCGCTCGGTCAAAAGCAAATAAATTTTTTAACGTTCTCGCCAAACCCCCTAATTCTCTTCTTTTATTTGATAAACTTTTCATCATTTTGGTTTTTGTTTATTGCACCCAGCATTTTCCTCGCCTTAGTGAGGTGAAAAGTTGTGTGTTACACGCGGCAGCAAAGTTTTTCTGCGTTTCGTACCTTTGAAACCTTCGCTACGCTCAGGATTCTTTATTTTAAATTTTTCTTTATTTTAATCTTAGAATCCTTCGCTTGCTCAGGTTTCAATACAAGTACTCACGCCAAAAACTAACTTTGCAGCTTTGGATAACAAATAACTATTTTTTGTAAGCTTTTGATTTTGACTTTGACTTAATTGCGACATTTATCACGTGTCAGGTGTCAGGGTTTGGACAACAGGGCTGCGTTCACGACCTACCCTTGGAGTACACCCAAACGCTCTAACCCCGTTCACGACCTCAGAGCGTTGCACTCGGTTGTAGCAACTGTGTCATTCACGACTTCGGTTGTTTCACTCCAGTTGCAACTTTTTAACTATCACATTCGATGGTTAAAAAACGCTCTGACTTTTGTGACAGTAAATTTGGCGGCAAAAGCCGTAATATTTTTACAGATTAAGGGGATCAGAAGAAATTTGCATTGTCGAGACCAAACCGTGACATGACGGGACATTAATCGTAAAAACAAACTGAAAATATATAGAAATAGAAAAATAAATTAACATTACCTCGAAATTCGAGTCTGCGCAAAATGTCAAAGTCACAATTTGAGTGGAAAACACCCGTGGTCGTTCCGGACCTTCGAGCGAGTTGCAAAACAACCAAAAATCTTTCTCCGGAGGACGTGAACGCAGCACTTTATATAAGACTGGTCGGCATTCAATCGACACTAGCGCCCTTTAGTCTATTCAATTGACAGGCTGGGCTGCGTTCAGGACCTATGCTCGGAGTGCACCCAAACGCTCAAACCCCGTTCACGACCTCAGAGCGTCACATTCGCTAAACGAGTTAGAGAGAGAGGGTAGAGCGTTTGGTTGCACAGGCTCCGGGCGTAGGTCGTGAACGCAGCCCTGTCAACATAGAGTAAAGTAATATATACGGGAACCTGTCAATGTCATGTCATTGTCACCCCCCCTGGTTTAGATTAGGCAGTTATCATATTATCAAACAGTTGTTATTTATTTTGTGAATAAAACGGAATATAAAATAACAATATTCACATCACATCCTTGCCAAATAAATAAATAGTAATCTGGCTGGCTGGAGCGGGGAGTTGGGATTTATGTGTAAGCAAGAAGTGAAAAATGTCTGGCGATGTGTCTGTCTGTCAAGTTTGCCTGCGAACGGACAGAAAGCTGGATTTTGTCGAAGTTCAGCTAGCAATCTTCTATTCAGAACTCGTAGTTGAACTTGTTCGGTTTCCCGTGAGTATCCTAATACAAGTAATTCCTTGGATTTATATAACACTACCAACAGAGGTTTTATTACCACTACTGTGTCGAAGCTCCGGTCTCCTCTCCGATTCAAGGTTTTGGTACGACTTTTGTTCTACTCCAATCGACTTTAGGGGTGGGAGGGGGGCTAGGGGTGGGGGGAAGGGGTAGAGCCCCCCCCCCTTGAAAGAAAAGTTGTGGAGACCCCCCTTTTCAGAGCTATGATTTTTTTTTGTTTTGAACATAAAAAATGAAATCTAAATAAGTGAAAAATTGGTAGGAATGTTACATTTATGATCATCAGCATTTCCGTCCGCTGCTTGACATAGGCCTCATCTAAGGCACGCCACTGAGCTCGATCTTCAGCTCTTTGTTTCCAACCGCTGCCAGCCAGCTTGAATATATCATCGCTCCACCTAGCTGGAGGGTGTCCGACACTCCGTTTACCGAGACGTGGTCTCCACTCTACAACATGTCTTCCCCCTACGGTTATCGGTTCTACGACAGATGTGACCCATGTTACATCAACTGACATCAATTTTAAGTTTGAGGTATTGAATTTGGTTAAAGTGTGTTCCTTTTTAGTGCTTTGCCGGCCGCTGCCGCGGCACACTCGCTTCGCTCGCTCGGCTCGCTCGTGGTGTTGTCGCAGTTCAAACCTAAACCTATCCTAGTGATTTTTGTTATTTACTATTTATCTTAGAAATTATATATTCAGCTAGAGTAGTAGGATGTGGATAGTAATAAAATAAAACAGAATTCCTAAACAAGATAGTCAAACTGGGAAGAGCCGTGGTTCGGTTTTTAAAAAATACACAAAAAGAATTAAATTCAATTATGATTTAATACAAGTGATTCTTACGGCAACTAATTACAGACTGACTTAATATTAGAACTTAAAAGTACGAGGAGAGCACCGTGTTATGATTAATCAGCATTAGAGCGATAGCTCTATCGCGTCCGGTTGGTGGAACGCAAGCATGGTGTGACCACCCGTAAATTGCTTATGCTGCTAAAAAGATAGGACGATTGGAGCATGTGGGTGGTATAACTCCTCCCTCCGTAACTTCGAGATTATCCGAGGAATGAGGATGATCTCGAGTTTTAAATGCTATACATATTTTAAAAATTCTTTTCTTACAGGCTAACAAAACAATACAAATCGCTAAGACTACACAAAACAATATGTTTCCTATACTAACACTTTTACTGCTAAAAACACTTTTCTCATTTTCTTTAACACTGATTATTTCACTTTCACTTCTCTGGAATAAGTAATTTAACACTTGAAGATCGCCAAGATCAATTCCATTGAGATTAACGGGTTTTCTCTGAGTATCAATAAAATTGGTTGATATTTTCGGCAGGTTGATAACTGGAAACTGGGTGTAGGTTACATCTTTGCCTTGCTTTTGGTGCCTTTTTAATGTGAAATTGTTAATTTGGGCACTACAGTTGTCGTCCATCAACAACAGGTACGTCCCACAGATGTTTTCTTGTGTTATCTCGTTTTCACAATACTTAGTGAGTAGAGTTTCAGCTTTCGCGTAAACTATCCAGCGATTGGGCTGAATTAGTTCAACCTTGACGTTGTCGATGTTAACTGGAACCGGGTGGCAACTCGAAATATTTGTGGAAAATCTCATAAGTTCTGTTATGCAGCTGTCTTCAACCATTGGTGATACGTCGTTCTCATAACATAGAAAACGGGCGTCGTCGATTTCTCGGCATGGCTGGGAGAGCGGCTTGGTCTTTAAACCTTTCACAAGGAGGTATGGGTATTTAGGTAGGATAAGGGAAGTGAGGCCATTATTGCTATTATGCATAGGCAAAGGGATCATCTTAAAGTAGTTAAAAAGTTAGTTTCTAATTAATGGAATCTGCATAATAAATTTTATTTGATTTTGTTTGAAGTATGCTCTTATTTCTATACATTGTTCTATTTTCTGAATGTTCTCTACATTTACTGGATACACTAATGTCTCGGTTTTCTCTATCTCTTGTAACAATACAATTAATTCATTAGTATCTACAACTGCCTGGTGTAATAACCTTATTCTAGAAAGAGCAACGGCTGTCTCAATTTCATTCAATCTCATGTAAATTGTCTGAAAGTTATTTGTGAAAATATTATAAACATGAATTATTTTATTGCCAATTTGAAGTGTCTTTGAAGTATTTAAACTACGATTAATGTCATTGAGACTTTCGTTTATTTGAATGAAATTGTTTTTAGTCGTGTTGCTAATTTTTGTAAATGTGCCGACAATTTCCGTAACAATTGTCATTTTCTGAGCTATCCTATCTTGTTTAGTTTTTAATTCATACATTAACTTTTCGTACCTTACAGCATCATCTTGGTCGAGATTTCCCGTTATTGTTTTTATTAGGGAACCAAGAGGATTGATTAAACCACGCCTAACTCTTATCGATGTGGGAACTAGTTGTTTAAACTTTTCTATTGTTATATTCATGATATATTCGGTTTGTATATCGACTTCAGTAAAGTCTGAATCGAAAGTATTGACATCAAAACAACTTTGAACTTGCTTCTTTAATTGTCTGTAGTTATCTATATTTAAAACTAACTGATCGTAAATTAACTTTAAATCTAATACTTTAATAACGGTCCATTGATCGTGGCTGACAGTAGCTTGACCTTTCTTCACAGGTAACAGTCCTGGATTCTTGTCAATCGACTGCAGATGAAGGGCCTGGCTGTGGATCACTTGGACCGCCAGAAGCACTAACCTGTGGAGGACGCCTAATGACTTTGGTATTCCTATTTTGTGTAGAAACGGGTGCAATGTTTCTTTCTATGCTTCCGATAATTTTAGCTTTTTGGTATCGCGGCTTGTCCTTGCTACGCCTAGTATTAACTCCTTTGATGAAAACAGTGTCACCTACATCGATGTCAAACTCAGTTTCTCCACCATGTTTCTTTCTTACATTCATCTTTTTCTCAATCATCTTATCTGTCAAATACTCATACAGGTATTTTGTTTTTCTAACATGTTCCTTAACCAACTGTTGTGTAAATTGTTTATTAAAATCTACATGGAACACGCCATTTGCTTCGGTGTGACCAAAAACCACTTCGAAGGGCGTAAGGCCCGTAGCGGAATGGATCGTATGATTATAGGACATTACTGCATACGTCATTACAGACGCAGCGTCCGTTATTTTGCGTTCGTATTTAGCTATTCTATATATCTCTATGAGTGTGGAGTGAAATCTCTCAACTATCCCCATAGAGTTCGGGTTATGTGGGGTACTGATATGCAGATCGATTTTGTAAAATGACAGCATTTCCTTGATTAATGTATTATTAAACTCTACACCAGGATCGGAACTAATCTTGGTGGGAACACCGTATTGTGAGAAGTACTTTAGCAGACCTCTTACTACTTCCGGAGTGGATTTAGTACTAATCTCAATCGCCTGTCCGAGCTTGCTGAAGGCGTCAACTATTGTGAGGTAATATCGTCCTTCGATTGAAAAGGTGTCGATAAACAATTCCTGAAATGGTCTGGTTTGTGTTTGAGATAACTGAAGTTCTGGTTTGATCGGTTTTCGCTCATACTTCATTCTTTTACAAATGTCACATGCATTAATAACACTCGCAACTACTTGTTCCATGTTATTCCAGTAAAAGGTTCGTTTAAGATGTACTAACGTCTCTTTGATTCCCCTATGGCTACTTTTTCCTTCATGATATTTAATTACAATATCTCGCTGTTCGTTTTCGTTATATACGTGAATAACCCTCTTAGTGCATTCGTAAAATTTCATTGTTCCCTTTTGGAAGAGTGATATAGTAACTTCTGAGAATTGTTTCCGGTGTCTTTCGTCTTCAAAGTAAAAGAAGTATTTGATTTTAGGCCTAATATATTCTTTTAGAAACCTTTTTATAAGATCCGGGTTATCGACAGGTAAGTGTATTTCTAGTATTTTTTGCTTAGCTCTAGATACATTTTTAACTGATAACTCATCTCTGTTCCAGGTAAACACAAGCACCTGATTGGGCTTAGTGTCTATAGCCTCCTGTAATATAAGCATGCCGTCCGTGTCCATGTCGCGGGCTGAATGTATGGTGTCTTCTATACTATCGCTACTTGGAGCTTCAGACGCAGTTGCGGTACTGCTATTCACAGATGGAATAGAATATGGGGATCGTCGACCATGGCGATCTAGTGATGGGATGCTTATAGTTTTCTCGGAATCAGAAGATGAAATTAATATTGGAGATGGCGTTTGTTGGCGTGATATAGATGCGCGAGGAGGGTTGTTATCTTGATTAGCCAATCGCGTAATTTTTCGCGTTACTTCACCTAAATGACGTTGGAGTTTTTGTTCTTTTTCATCCAAATTGACTTTCATTGAAACGTCGTCATTTTCGCCTAAAGCGTTTACTTTGATACGTGATAATGCGTCCGCGTTACAATTTTGTCTACCATTTTTGTACACAATGTCGTAGTTGAATTCTCCTAAACGCAATTTCCACCGCGTTAACTTACTATTGGGTTCTTTTATCGAATTTAACCATGCAAGTGGCCTATGATCCGTGTAAATGATGAACTTCTTTCCATATAAATATGGCCTAAAATGCTTTGTGGCCCATACTATGGCCAAAAGCTCCTTCTCGATCGTGCTGTATCGGGTTTCAGCGTCATTTAGGGTGCTACTTGCGTAAGCTATTGGCTTGTCGCTACCAACGGGTCCTTGTGAAAGGACAGCGCCTAGTGCATAGTTGGAAGCATCTGTCGTAAGGACAAATGGTTTTGAAAAGTCGGGGAACTGTAAAAGCGGTGCGTTAGTCAATAGTTCTTTGCACTTTTCGAATGCATCTATGTACTCTTGTTTAGTGTAATCTATTTTATTTTTCTTCTTAAGACACGACGTTAATGGTTGGGTCAATTTAGAGAAATCTTTTCTGAATTTCCTGTAATATCAGTAAGTCCTGTAATATACCAAGGAAACTCTTGATTTCAGTGGCTGTTCGTGGTAACGGGAAGTCCATGACGGCTTTAATTTTATCGTCGTTAGGCATGAGACCGTTTTTGGTGATAGTATGACCTAAATACAGGACCTCTTTCCTCAGGAACTCACATTTGTCTAGAGTAACTTTTAAATTTGTTTCCCTAAGACGATCAAATATTTTACGGAGTTTGTCAATGTGTTCTTGAAGACTAGATGAATAGATAATTATGTCATCAAGATATACAAGACAGTGCATACCTTGAAGGCCTCGCAACACATTATCCATAGCCCTCTGAAATGTGGCAGGTGCCGTTTTTAAACCAAACGGCATCCTTTTGAACTCGTAATGACCGGATTGAGTGGTGAATGCTGTTTTTGCTCTATCCGTCTCATTTACCTCAATTTGGTGGTAGCCACTTGCGAGGTCAAGAGTGCTAAAATATTGGGATTTACCTAGCTTATCAAAGAGGTCCGTTATATTAGGCAGCGGGTACTTATCGTCCACTGTGATTTCGTTAAGACGGCGATAATCGATCACCATCCTATACTTTCTTTCTCCAGACGCGTCTAATTTCTTGGGGACCAGGTGTACTGGTGCGCTCCAAGGTGAATGAGAATTTTGAATAACGTTATCTTCTAAAAGTTTATCGACCTGCTTCTGTATGTCTTCATTTTGGCAAGGTGGGTGTCTATAGGGTCGAATATAGATTGGGTCTTCATTTACGGTTCTAATGTTGTGTTTTACTTGGTCTGTGAAAGATAGTGGCAACTGATCGCTATAGAATATATCCCTATATTCGTAACATAACTTGGTTACAGCGTCTCGTTCTTCTTTATTCATATGTTCTGTCCGAATTTTGTTTAAGTTTTCTTTTAAAACATCGTCAATCATACAATCTTCACTCACAACGTTTACCTCACATTCTTCACTTTCAAACAAGGTCACTTCAAATGGTTCTTTAAACGTGATAGTGGTCTGCTCGTTCGAAACGTTCTGTATAATCGTGTCGGCGAAAAAGTTATCGCACCTGACAAGGGCGGTCGGCATACGCACTCCGTTTTCGAATTGTAAATAATCTACTATCGCATCTCCGTGTTGTAAATTTGTGGGGATTCGCACTCGAGTTTCAGATCGTGGCGGGATATTAACTTCATAAGGAGGATTATATATTATTGGAATTGCTGCATTATGTGTTTGTAGTATTTGGTTACTCATGTCAATGTTTGCAGCTAATTTTTTTAACAAATCGGATCCTATTAAACCGTCGTATCGTCCGTCGACGTCATAAATGTAAAATTTATGGAATTGTGTGCTTTTAAATGTTTTTAACAATGGGATGTGAATCACCTCACTGTGCATGCTTTGAGCATGTGTACTAACGACCGTAAAGGGTTCGTAATATTTGTGATCACTAAAGAACTCTTCGGCCTTGGCGGGACTGATAAAAGAACGGCTACTCCCTGTATCTATGAGAAATTTTGAATTTATCTCCGGTATCAAAATATGAGGCAATTTTAAAATACTGTCACAATAATTTAAGTGTATTACGTCATCTGATTTTTCGAGGCTGATACCTGAAAATTTTCAGTGTCCTGTTCCGGGTTCACGAGTTCAGTGCCTACACAGTTGTCTAAATAGTGGCAATCTTCCGCAGACGGCTGCTCTATATACTCACTATATGATTCGTACGCATTACCGTCGTCATAGTTCATTTCGGACGCGTATTCCTGATATTGGCTTGGCTCTTCCATGTAATATAAATCGTTTGCTATCATGTTTTGTCTTACAGGTGCAGTGCGCATTGATACATCCGTATCCTGAAACCTGGGTGCCTGTTGTTGGTTTGAACTTCCGAATTTGTTTTGGTTTGAGTTAAATTGAGTTTGATTTGGTATGCCGAATTTAAAGCCTTGCTGGTGGGGGATACCAAACTTAAATGCACCATGTTGGAAAGGTGCACGCGGCTGTTGAAACGGCACACGCGATTGCTGGAAAGGCGCTTGACCGAAATTATGCTGGTACTGATTTTGAGGTGGTCTAAATTGACCTTGCTGCGGTAAAAATCTATTCGGTTGTGAAAACTGTGGTCGAAATCCTTGATTCTGAGGGATACCGAATTTAAAATTACTGTTTTGTGGAATACCGAATTTGAAATTAGTATTTGGGGATGCTGAATTAAATGCGGGTTTCATAAAACCTTGGGCCATGGGTAATGGTCTAAACGCGTTTTGTGAATTGAGTGGAGCCGGTGAGTTTTGTTTTGCTAATTTATTTTTTGCATTGTACTGGAACTGAAAGTTCACCTCTTCGGTAACTATGCTTAATGCGTTCTCGAGATTTGAGCAACCTTTTAAACGCACTATGCGGATGAGATCTTCTGGCAAGTTATACAGAAATATATTCAAAGCTGTATTATTATAAATAATCATCTTAGCTGCTTTTATTCCCTCATCGACAAGTCTATTTACTTTTGCAAACAAAGCGCTTCGGACATTTTGAATTCTCTGGCAAAATTGTATGTATGACTCTCCTTGTTTAATTTTTATGGTTTCTAGCTCTATAGCTATACACTCTTCCGAGCGCGGGTCGCCAGAATGTTGTGTAAGAATATTTTTTAATTGTTCCCATGTTAAAATGTTTGGATTATCGCTTAGTAGCGCCGCGGCTCTACCTATAAGTTTACTACTAATTGCATGGAAAAGATAGAGCTCGTGGGCTCTGTTTCCCTCTATTCTACTACCACTGAGCACAAATTCACATTTTGAGATGAAAAGGTTTAATAACTTTTCATCTCCGTCATATTTCGGAACTATACATAAAATTTCCTTTGGAATAGGCTGAATTTTATCCGTCGACATCTTCGTATATAATTGGTTTAGCTTAGTTTACACAAAAGTTGCTTATTTTAACAAACAATTACAAATACAGAACTTAATAACTAACACTTGACCTATTCGCCTATTTAAGTGCAAACAAAATCAAATAAATGCAATTTTAAACGCCTAACGATGTAGTTTACGACGATGGAAAGTGTGGAAAAGACAAGGAATATGAAAAACGGGAAGTGAAAAGGTTTACTCACCAGCCGCTCGATCCCATGTCCTCCTGAGTCTGCTTACGTCGCCAACCGCACGGTTTCCCAAGGGAGACGAATTTATATTCAGGTTCTTTTTCGCGTTTTTCGACGAAAATTATTCGCGTACCGATTTGAGGGCTTACGATAATAGCCGTTAAAAACTCGCAAAAATCCACAAGGCTGCGCCAGTCAAACTGGGAAGAGCCGTGGTTCGGTTTTTAAAAAATACACAAAAAGAATTAAATTCAATTATGATTTAATACAAGTGATTCTTACGGCAACTAATTACAGACTGACATAATATTAGAACTTAAAAGTACGAGGAGAGCACCGTGTTATGATTAATCAGCATTAGAGCGATAGCTCTATCGCGTCCGGTTCGTGGAACGCAAGCATGGTGTGACCACCCGTAAATTGCTTATGCTGCTAAAAAGATAGGGCGATTGGAGCATGTGGGTGGTATAACTAGATATTTTATTGTCATTATTATTTAAAAAAAAATCATATCTCTGAAATGGGGGGTTTCTGCAACTTTTCCTTCAGGGGGTGGCTTTACCCATCCCCCCGCCTCCTTCTCCCCCTAAATGATGTCAGTTAATGTAACATTCCTACCAATTTTTCACTTATTTAGATGATTTCATTGTTAAATGTTCAAAACAAAAAAAAATCATATCTCCGAAAGGGGGGTCTCCGCAACTTTTCCTTCAAGGGGGGTTCTACCCCTTCCCCCACCCCCTAACCCCCTCCCACCCTTAAAATCGATTGGAGTAGAACTAAAGTTGGGCCAAGGTTTTTTATGTATATTGATGCTGGTCCTCCTTTATTTCGCTTCTTTAATGACTGATAGGACGGCGTCTTGAGAAATATAAGCAACTTCCGATCTTGTTACAGTCTTTGATAATATAGATGTCCGTAGGTTATAGTACACTTATATTTCGCGTTTGGTCTACATACTGAGGTGACCCGGAATACAGCAGTTGTACTGTAGGACACTAAAAAAAATTTCTCCTGCCACCTGTGTAAACATCTAGATCAGTGGTCTGCAGGCCAGCACACAACTGCATGGTCAAGAGACTACCGCACGTACCCCCTCAAGTTACTTTATGGACCCCCGGGGGTATGCGTACCATTAATTCGGAAACACTGATCTAGATGATACTAAAAATAACACTCAAGGATGTACTCTTATTTGTATACATTGAAGAAGGTCATGTCAGCCCAAAGGATTGATATGTTGAAGTGGCAGTGGGTGGACTGGTCACATCTTTTGTAGACCTGATAATCGATGGGGTAGATATGTTTTAAAGGTGGAAACCACAGCTTGGCAAATTTAGTGTAGGTCATCCTCTGGGTAGGTCGATGATAATTATGATAATTACTAACCAAGCTGGCTGGCAGCAGTTGGAAATGTTGAGCTGGAGATCAAACTCAGTAATAATTAATTAGCAAATAATAGAACAGGCCTGAGTCCAGCAGTGGATGAAGATTTGCTTATGTTGTTGATGATGATGAGCATTATTCTTTTGTTCGGGTCATGGTCACACCAAGTGAGATGGTCCTCAAGTGTTTGTCTGTCTAGAATAAAAAAATATATTTTTTACAATTATTCTTTAATATTGCAGATCAAATATCAAAATAACCTATATTGTTCTGATTGTACACACCTCTTGAGACGATTCTACAATTTTAGAAACAAATGTAGAAAAGCACAAAAGATTATGTTGGATTGGAAGAAGTTAAAAGTTGTAAGTATGTTTGTCATAATAATGAAAATTGGAGGCATTTTTTACCAAATTTGCATAAGTAATGTTGTGTTCTAGTGTAAGTTAAACATAGATAGTTTTGATTTCCAATAATTACACTAAAATCTATCGGAAATGGCAATGCATTAGATAACATCACATATTATTATGATCAATCAAACAATTTAATGTAACTGTAACTACATACAAATACACAATAATTTGATATAAAAATGTATGTTTCTACATTTTATTCATTCTTACGAAGCTTCAGCAGCCAATTTCACACCAAGCGACCCAAACATCAAGTGGCGCCGAGTGTTAGTCAGGTCATCTAAGAAATCACTTTCTCTATACTTTTAGGGTTCCGTAGCCCAATGGCAAAAAACGGAACCCTTATAGATTCGTCATGTCTGTCTGTTTGTCTGTCTGTCTGTCTGTCTGTCCGTCCGTATGTCACAGCCGTTTTATTCCGAAACTGTTACGACTACAGAATTGAAACTTGATAGGTAAATGTATTCTGTGAACCGCTTTCCGATTTTTATACAAAAGTAAAAAAAAAAAGTTTAAGGGGGGCATCCCATACATGAAACTGAAACAAAAAAATTTTTTTTTCTTCAAACCTATATGTGTGGGGTGTCTATGGATAGGTCTTCAAAAATGACATTGAGGTTCCTAAAATCATTTTTTCTCAAAGTCAATCATTTGAAAGATAGGCGCGTCTAAAGTGGTAAAATGTGTGTCCCCCCCCCCCCCTCTAACTTTTAAAGTATGGGAGTAAAAAATCTAAAAAAAATATATGCTGTAGATCTCAATAAAAACTAACAACAAAAATTGGTTTGAACGAGATACAGCCAGCAGTTTTTGAGATATGGCGACCGCAAAGATAACTTTGTTTTTCATACAAACACTATGAAAAACAAAGTTATTTTTGTAGTTGCCAAAAATCATAGTTATGGAATACTTAACTGTGTTACGGAACCCTACGAGTGCGAATCCGAGTTGCACTTGGCCAGTTTTTTGTTTTTGTTGTCTCTATTCATGCTGGTGACCAACCCTCCTCCTTTTGAATCCAGACTTGGGACTGGCAACAGTGGAGTTTGAAACAACTAGGAATTGACGGACCCCTACCTCATAATATCTTGTTTGTTACAGCATAAACCACCATTAGAAACCCTGTATGATCTCCTACCAAATGCCATGGGAGTGTGGACTGCAAGAGGAAACACCATCTTTGATTACTCACAAGATATTGCGATAAACTGTCCAATATTTACAAATAATGCTAATAATACACTGGTATTGGGTGGTAATCAAAATATACTACAATTTATAGTTCCCATTGTAAGACCAATGTCTCAGTTAATCAATGTACCAACAATGAATGTAAGTGTGCAACAACTTTTTATATTATTATAGGGAAAAGCTTTCTTTCACCTTTCAACAATGATTTCATTTATTACCAATATAAAATGATGATGATGAATGAAAGATGATGATGATGGTTAGTGATGATATCTGCAAATAAAAGAGTGCCCATTGCACTGTAAATCATTATGAATTATACTAGTAGTTGTAAAAGAAGAGCCGAAGATCGGCTCAGTGGCGCATCTTGGGAGAGGCCTACGTCCAGCAGTGGACTGACACTAGCTGATGATGATGATGACGATGATACTAGTAGGTCTGTGAGAACAGTACACCTCACTTGTCCTAATACCCATGCAATAACTGACACATTCCTCTTTCCTCTGGCTTAGAAAAGCCATTTCAGAGTTTTTTTTAGTGATTACTCGCATTTCCTTGGTCCTAAGAGATTTTAATTCTGGTGTCTATGGGTTTTTCTTATGAAGGCAAAGAGGACTGCTTAGTCAGATTGGTGTTGGTAGGTATATACATTTTCCGAAAAATGTTCAAAAATTGAAATCTGTCCATACATAACCCTACAGCAGACTTGCCCCCTTTTCCCCCTCTTATTTATTTATTATGTGTCATTATTTCACAATTTTTTGGATAAAAATTATCCAGAAGTACTGGAACATGCATTGGGGATGCATGTAATAGTTCGGTTGGCAACCCCTACATTAATCAGGGTAATTAAACATTTGTTTTAAGTGTGACGTTCTACATTTAGTTGAAAGCTGAATGGCTCATTACTTTTGTTTTTTTTTTATAATTTAAATCAATTTGTTATATTATTGTTATATTTGATGCCGATTTTTCATTCCTCAGTTACACAACTAGATAGGGTTTATTTCACTGATAGCATATTTTCGCATTTTTCAATAGAGAGATAGAGGTATTCCAGGGAATAAATTCTTTACCAGAGGAGTTAATTTATCTGGCTCTTTGTGCCTCAGATAGCTGACTATTCTGTGGTATAAATTAAGTTTTTGAGAAGTTTGTACATCAAATTTTGAGATTATGTAATTTTTTTTTAACTTCATTATGGTTCCACACAATTAGTGTATTTAGCCAGAAACTGGCTAACTCACGTCAATTTGCCCAATATGAATAAATGCATTGACTTTTGACCTCATTCCCTCTTTTTGGTACATTTTTAGCAACATCTTGTTTATAATGAAGTCCTTAGTGTGCGACACCTTCCTAATTTATCTGTAAATTTTAATTATTATCTGTAAATGATTAACACTTTTCTTGCATCTATTTCCGTTTATGCACCGTTCGTAAAAAACGTGTTTTCTCGACTGCAACCTAAGTTGCAAAATAGGTCTCCACGAATGTACCTATTATTTAAACTGGTTAATATATATATACCCTTTTTTCGTTCTGAAAATCCATTTTATATATTAGTGTTATAATTTTAAAACAAGATCCAGTAGTTTATCAGCCAAATGAAAAAAATGAAAAATACTTTATTTACAGCAATAGAACAATATACAATAATACAAATAGACTTAAGGTTAACTCGGTATTAGGTACTACAATAATTAAAATCTAAGGCTGATTTATTTAAACAAAAGCGACAATAATTTGTGATCTTCACACTAGGCAAGCCTGTATCGTGAAGACCTGTTTCGATCTACATAACTGTATTTGACATTGTAGTCATACTATTTCAACGAAATGCATATATTACTATAATTATAACGAACTAGGCAACAGGTACACAATATCTGTGATAGGGTTAGTAGTATATTAACAATAAAGTAATAATAGTCATCAAAATGAGAAATATATAAGAATGTAATTTAATATAAATGATTAGAATGTACCTATAGTTATGTGTCTAAGTAATATACTAGTGAATTTATATGTAAATCTAAGAATAAAAGAATGTAATATCAGAAATTTGTCTATTTATTATGTAACTGATTCTATGAATTCAGTTCGATTATGAGTTAATTACTAAAAGATCTTCAGTATTATCATAGCTTAACGACGCCAGCCATTTTTCTATTAAATATTTCGCCTCATGTACAGACTTTGAGGTTGCAATGCTTTTAGTACAGTATTGTAGACATGTACTTTGGCAAACTGTCAAATCAATACAAACATCCATACAAAGATACAAATGTTCTCTCTTTTAAAATTATTTATATAGATAAATACACCTAGATGGCGCTAGAGTCAGTGGAATAGCTCTCCTTGTAAATATTACTTAAATGTATGTGTGATCCTGCATCGCGCAAACGATATTTTCCGCGATTTTGGAACCTGATGCACTTGCTTTGTCGTCAAATGTCTTAAAATTTGGAAACTATATAAAATGTTTTCTCTTTATAATATTAGTGTAGATATATAAGTAGACGTCATGCTTACCATTTGTTGAGCGGCGTGCTTTACCTATTTTGATGAAATTTTTTGTGTGTTCAAGTGGAGTCGAGAATGGTTTAGATTTACCATTGACCCGATAGGTAGCACTGCGATCGGGCAGGACAACGTCTGCCGGATCCGCTAGTATCATATAAAAATAAGTGTCAGTCAATCAAATATTCTTAAAAATTATGGCCATTATGCGGCCGTCACACAGACGGTAAGAAATGGTAAGATTTCACAAAAAAATAATGTTACTTCTCGTACCGGCAGATAAAGGATTATAAGTTACTAATACAATAGAATAATTTAAGATCGTTCACAAAACGAGAAAAACCGACTTCAAATGCCGCGATAGTCATTTTCAGTACTAAGTTTGAGGTGTTTAACTCCATATTTCTATAGGTACTTGTCAGATCTCGTAAAAATTACAATTGGACCAAACAGGAAGTATACTCTCTCAAACAAAGAAATCATTTTGTCAGTGATTAATATTTCAATTGCATTCATTCAGGATACCACAGAAATTAAAGACCCGATCAAATTAGAAAAGGATGATAATCATTTTACTAACTTCAATATACAAGACGTTCAAATACAGAATGTAAAAACACAGAATGTTTCTAATATTAACAAACAAATTGAATCAATCGAAGCAAATAAAATAACATTCATTGAAACGGATGAACTAGCGGTCAAATTAGAGCATGACTATGTAGACTTAACTGATAATGAAGTACAAGATGTTACTAAGACTGTTGCTGAAGATGCAGTATGTAGAGAGGAAGACTTTGAGGATTTGTTAAATTTTGACTGTCTAAAAGCGGCAAACATCAACAGCAAGGATTTAGATGATATAGATAATGTTTTGAGTGATTGTGATTTTGAACAACAAATTACAAAACGTCCAGATGTTATAATTGTTGATAAGAATATTGAAGCTATAGATTTAACGGATGAAACTGATAACTTTAGTGATTTTAAAGATGCAGTAAGTGATGATAATAATGATGATGATGATTCAACAGATGTCAGAGATGTTGTAAGTTCTTCAGACAATATAAGATTAGATAATGTAACAACGAAGCTAACACAGTTTCTAAACGATTTGTTAGGAGTATGTGACGTTTACCAGAAACTACTACCAATTGAAAATATTTTTGAATTAAAGCGTCAGATTTCAACAAAAACTTTGACACGACAAGCAATAAATTTGTTTATGAAGAATTTTGATATCGTGATTACAAATAATGAAAATACAGTGAATATATTGACAGGAGATACAATGTTATTTAAAGAGTTGTAAGTATGATTTTAAATTGCGTGTGATGATTGGTGGCGATTTGGTCTTTAGTAAAGACCAATCACAGGGTTATACTAAAGATAAGATAAATAATTTTTATTTATTGTACAAACATAGACGTGTTTTGGAGTGGAGTGGATAGCACGGCTTGGTAAACGTAGTGTAGGGCGCCCTCCAGCTAGATGAAGTGATGATATACGCAAGGTGGCAGCCCGCAGCGGTTGGAAACAAAGAGCTGAAGATCGAGCTCAGTGGCGTGCCATAGGTGAGGCCTATGTCTATGTCCAGCAGTGGACAGAGATAAGCTGATAATGATGATGTATAAATAAAGTATATACAATAAATAATTGCATGCAAGCTGGTATAATGTAAATTATGTTTTATAAATGTTAAGCTACAACGTGGCGTACAAATGTATAAAAGTTAACAATATCAAACGTATCGGTAGAATCGTATTGTAGCTGAGTTAGTACATCGCCGGGCATGTTTCCCAGGAGGCGCGGGTTCGAATCCCATCGATATGATTACATTATTTTCTTTTTATCACACAGCGCTAAGAATATTGTTGTGTCAATAATCAATGAAGAGGACACCACTTCGCCGGGAGGTAGCGGCATAGATAAAGAATTTATCAGTCAATGTCTTGTGGAAAAGGAACCGATGACTAATGTTAAAGCCTTATTGAGGATTTTAAATAATAAAAAGACATCTGGTTAGTAACTTTACAACCCCCCCCCCCCCCCCACACACACACACACACAAACACACACACACACACACACAGTTATTGTAAAGTATCAACTACGTAATATTTGTTAATGTACAGTAGGTACATTAAAGTATACAGTAGTTTAACTTCATAAGAGTTGTACTTACAGGTAAAGAAGACCTCAAAGGCTCTTGAGGTATAATTAATAGGGGCATAATATATCTGCCGCTGGCAGATATCTAATTGATATACGTTAAAATAATAAAATGAATGTTTTTTTCTTTGTTTAGGCCTATTGTGGCCTACTTATAATAGATTTTATTTTTTTAAATGTGGCGTGCCCCTTTTACGATTTTTTAAATATCATAGTGATTAGAAGAATGACAAAGGCTTTTAAATTAGTTTTTGAGATTGTGCTTACAGTTTTTTTTTTGGTTCATTTCAATGATCTTATGAATTTATTTGACTTAAATTATTTTTTTAAAAGCTTATTATTAGTCCTCAAACAAAATTGAGAGAAATCGTTTCGACCAATCTTGAAAAATGTATTTTTCTATTTTTTACATATTCCGCTTTAAAAAACAGATTGAGTTAGATATCTGAAACTTTCTGGAAATAAATATTTTATTAAAACCCACATATTCTCTAAATATCGGATTATCTGTTTATCAATTTGTTTTGTTACAAAACTTTCTACTTTCTCTTTTCTTACAAATTACGTGAACTACTCTCTTGCCTTTACAATTTTATTTAAATACTTACATCTAACGATACATACGCAAGACTACGTTATGTACCTTATTTTTAGTGAGCCAGTCGCATCTTCACTTAACATCAGGTAACGATGAGATAATGATCAAACAATTTCTTTATCAACTAGAAAAACAAAATCGGGTGCTGAAATATTGTACCATCAACTAATAGGTAGGTAAAGTCAAAGCATTTCAGTATGTAGGCAGTATTAATATTCGCACATTTAAGAAAAATAAAAGTAATGAGCCATTCAGTTGTCATCCAATTGTTGACGTCAGATAATTAAAAAAATATTAAAATAGCGTTGCCAGCCATACTATTACATTACACGTACCTCTATGTTTCAGTACTTCAGACAATTTTTATTAATAAATACATACATACAATCGTGACTTTTTCCCATTAGGGTAGGCAGAGACTACTTCTGGTTATAGTTACTTTTGACTTGGCTTTTCTTTAAAATGTCTCCGATCTGGTCGTGATACGTTCGCCTAGGTCGGCCTCTACCGGCTGGCCCATTTACACTCGTCTTATAAATCGCTTCGTCAATCTATCTTCATCCATCCTCTCTAGATGTTCAAACCATCTAAGTATCCCTTTCTCTATCTTTATCTTCTACCACACCACAACATTCCCTTATCACACTGTTCTCCACCTTATTCATCAGAGTCACTCCAATCATACTTCTCAAACATCTCATTTCTACAGTATTAATTTTACTTTCATGCTTCTCCTGCCATACCCAGCATTCACTACCATACGTGAGTGTGGGAACCAACACTCCCCTATGTACAGCCATCAAGGTTTTTTAGACACGTTCTGACTGCGCATAAAGTTATGTAGTGCCCCACTCACTTGGTTTCCTGCCAAAACTCTTCGTTCAATATGATTTTTATACTTACCATCTCTCGTAATATTATTACCCAGGTACACTAACTCTTTCACTTGTTCCACTCTCTCTCCTTCAATCGTATTCGTAACTCTACAATTCATCTCATTCAATTCACTACCGAGTTAAACTAAATACTTTAATGTACTGTGGTTATTGTACACTATTGTTTTGTTTAATATGAGGTCGTCATTGAATTAACAATCATTTTTATCACTAGATGCCGCAAAAAAGAGGCAAATCCTAAAAAAGACCAAGAATCTCGAGAAATTGTACAAGAACCGCAAATGGGATGATCTATCAGAAATATTTGATATAGAATATTTGAACACTGACCAGAAAGCGAGAGAAGAGTTCGAGAGAAGGAAGACATACAAAAGTTATATTAATGCCAAGTTTAAATGCGAGATATGCTACCTGCTTTTTAAGCATCCTAGATTACTGGATAATCATATGCTGAATCACAATGTAAGTCAATGTGGCGTGTTCTTTAAAAAAAATATCTTTGCTCCGGAGAATATAGGGGATGTCCAAGTATTACGTAAGCACTACAGAGGGGCGGGGGGTGAGAGGGGGTTATCTTTTGCATATTTTTGATGACATGGGGGGGGGGGGGGAGGGGTTCTAGATGGTGAATACGTCAGCAATAGTTATTTATTTCTTTACGCATATGGCAACCCACTAATTGTCGATACGTGAGAACGAAACGCATTTAAGGGGATTCCCACAAATAATGAATACGTTTAGGTACTCCCTTAGAACCGAGTAGGGGAATTACCGCGCGCTATTCACTTGTCTAAATTTCTTCCATCAATCTATTGTTTATGTTTACGTCAGAATATGTCAGTTAGGGAGGAGGAGGAGGAGGTAAGAGCTTTGCTTACTTTTGCTGACAAGGGGGGAGAGGGGGTAAATAATTGTAATGAATTTGTTTACGTTATACTCAAACGGCCCCCACTGGTTTTCCTTTCATCTAACACAAGACACAATAGAATAACATTCGTAAGCCAACAATAAAAAATCACTTTACTACCAGCTAGCTTACCACCATCAAAGAGAAAGTCTGCCGCCATTACAGTCAGATCAATTTAGGCCCAGTGTGTTCTGGTGAGCACGGATGGTCAAGGATGGTTCCTTGACCACGTCATCTCTTACCACCAGTCGAGATAATTATAGTCAAACGCTAATCTAACTAGGCTGAAAGTGATAATACAATATGCATACCTACATAAAATCTCACTTTTTCGTTCCGTACCCAAAGGGTAAAACGGGACCCTATTACTAGACTACTAAGACTCCGCTGTCCGTCTGTCACCAGGCTGTATCTCATGAACCGTTATGGTTAGACAGTTGACATTTTCACGGATGATGTATTTCTGTTGTCGCTATAACAGCAAATACTAATAATATCGTTTAAAAACTAAAAAACAACCGACTTCAATGCCGCGCTATTCATTTTCAGTACCAATTTTGAGATGTTTATCTCAATATCTCTGGAGATACTTATCATACCTCGATAAAATTACCATGGTACCACACTTGGGATATCTCCTTTCGAACAAAAAAATAATAATCGAAATCGGTTCATAAACGACGAAGTTATCCGCGAACAAACATAAAAAAAATAATAAAAAAATATATATACGGTCGAATTGAGAAACCTCCTCCTTTTTTTGAAGTCGGTTAAAAACAGAATAAAGTTAAAAATAATAGGGGGTCCTCATACAAGAAACGTTTTTTTTTTTCGGCATTTCTATATAACGCCATCCATGAACGGTTAGAGTAAACGTCCATAGATGGCGTTATATTGAAATGTCGATATCTAACACCTTTGTGTTAACTTTCACTTAGATATTAGACGTTAGATGGAGTTATAAGTTATTTTTTGCTCGATCTTATAAAATACTGTAGACGGAACCCTACGAGTGCGAGTCCGACTTGCACTTGGCCAGTTTATTTCTTGTTGTAGTAGGCAGCGACTACTTTTAGAAATTTTACTTTTTACTGTTTTAGAAAGATGCGGGAGAGTTTTCGTGTGAACTGTGCAAGACATATTATGATAGTAAACCAAAATTAAATATCCACACAGCGAGGCAACATCATAAAGTCTTCAAATGCAAGCTTTGCCCGGTCGTTCTACGCGTTAAGTAAGTTATTTAGATTTCTGGAGAAGTTTTTGTATACAGGGTTATATTTAGTTTCACCTGTCCCGGTGTCTGTCTGTAAACAAATCTTGCATGTTATATTTGACCCACTTCCCGATGTTTAATTGAGCTAAAATTATGCATATGATAGGTTGGGAAATAGTAGATTATAAAACAAGTGAAAAAGGGCTTATTCGAGGTATACAGGGTCCGAGATAAAAAAAATGTCACAAGTCGTGTAATTTTCTTTTTACCAATGACTGCGAGAAAATAAATACTTAGTAGTATAATATTTATACAGTAAGTATCATATTTTATTCTAATACTAGCTTCTGCCCGCGGCTTCGATCGCGTGGACTACAGGTAACAAATTACATATTTCTCTTTTGAAACAAATATACAATATGACAATAACCTAAACAGAAGCAGTCCTCTCTAAGTCTACCTCTGGTAAATTAGAGCTTGACCTTGAGATTTATTTATGATCATGATGACAAAGCAGACTTCTCGAACTCGCAGGGTTAGTTCGATAAAGTCAGGGTAATCAAAGAACAGTTGGTTAAATTGTTCACTGATTTATTTCAAACAGAAACAAATGTGTCGGCCATGATTTTAAAATATATCTGATACACGTGTCTCATAATTTTGATTGAAGAGTTTGTGTACCAATTTACGAGTCAATCCACCCAGAGAAAAAAAGTCCCACAGAAAATTCAACCTCTCATTCCACCCCACCCACCAAAAAAGTTATATGCGCTTTAAAAAGCGGCCCTTGTTGTTGTCTGATGGCATTGAAAGCAAAACCTCCAACCCCCGCGTGGTGGTAGGACACTACACTGTGTCCGTCTGGCCAGCTACCACCCTCAAGTACGAAAATCTGTTGCCAAACATCTAATGTGTTCCGGCAGCTATCCTTGAGAGCCAGTTCCCATTCTAGGCCTAGCGTGCTACCATCCTCGACCGAATCATCACTTACCAACAGGTGACAAATAGTGATCTAACGCTAGCCTATATGATATAAAAACCCTCATATGGGTAGAATTTAACAAAATCTTCACCATCATCATTATCAGCCAGTATTCGTCTACTGCTGGACATAGGCCTCTCCTATGGCACATAAAAATCTTATTCAAATAGAAACCTACACTTCATAAAGTACACACTCTCCAAATTTTATGTCTCTAGTACCAGCGTCTTTCTGTACGTTGATACATAAGTCAGGCCGTAAATCATACACAAAGGCGTGGGGGATGATTTTGGAAAAACTATGATGTCTCATAATTTTCATTGAAGAGTATGTGTACCAAGTTTCAAGTCGATCAAGCGACCCAGTGAATAAAACGTTTCACAGAAAATGTAACCTTTCATTACACCCTCTAAGGGGTGAAATTTCAAAAAACTGTTTCTTAGTGAATTGCTTCACAAAGAACACAACACACCATCTTAATGTAATGTCTCTATTACCAGCGGATTAGGCTATGCGTTGATTTGATATATCAGACAATCATTCAGTAAGTCAGACAAACACATGAGTGATGATTTTGGAAACACTGTGAAACATGTAACTACGGTGCATTTTACGGTGCGCAACACGCGGTTCCGAGTTACTATGAGTTTATTCTATGAAGCAATTTCAAGGACGTATCCGAGGCGCGTAGCGTATTTTGAGCGTTACCGACGTTGTAACTAGGTTTAATCTCGCATTTTTGCTCGCAGGGAGTGCATCTTCTGTACTTGTACTATTCATTATTCTGTTGTAAAACTGAAATGATATTAAAAAGCATTAATATGATACAGATTTGTTAAAAAAAATAAGGCTATTGTGTTTTAATACCCCTAATTATGTAACAGTTACATAAACTGCTATTATAATAAGAAATTTATTTCGCAGGGGCACTGCGATAAGCCACCGTAATTATCATAAAGGGATAAAGATAGTCTGTGATCTGTGTAACGAACAATTCAAGTAAGTTTTTACCATATAATTTTAATTGTACTATTAAAATTAGCCTAGATTTAATTTTTAGTTTGATTTCTAAATCTATATATATAAAAGCGAAAGGTTTCATTCATCACGAAGTCTCGAAAACCGCTTTAAGTACTGTAACAACCCCCCTCTCCCCCCCCCGGTGTATTTTAGTACTGAAATATTAATATATGAAAATACTTAGTATTGAAATATGAATCGGACTGGAATAAAATATTGGCTATTCGTAATCGTCTAGTTAGTGGTAGGACCCATTGTGAACCGTTGATGTAACCCAAATTCTTTTCAGGGATTCTCAAGACAATTTAATATAATAACTAAAGCCTAAATGATATAAGAAATAAACGTTTTATTATTACAAGTAATCCTAACCACTGCTACAATACTATTTGTGCTATACTGTTGCTTTTTGTACCCTTTGGTGCAATGGTTACCTAGTGAAAGTATTTGCACCATTTTCTCTAACTAATACTATTCAGTGTAAATATTCTATTATTAGTACTAATTTGTGTTATTATTTTATTATTAGTACTTGTAAACCTAAATATTAATGTTGGTACTATTTGATAACTTTTGGTGCAACCGTTACCTAGTAAAGGGATTGCACCAATTTTTCTAACTAATACTATTCAGTGCAAATATGCTATTATTAGTACTAATTTGTGTTATTCTATTATTATTAGTACTTGTAAACCTAAATATTACTGTTGATACTTTTTGGTACAACTGTTACCTAGTGAATTTCTGAGTACCAATTATGTATCTAATACTAATTTGTACAAATACACTATTATGAGTACTAATTTGTGTTGTATTATTATTAGTACTATAACGCTACATTATAAAATACAACTGAACATTGAGTAATATTTTACAACCTTTTTCAACATTATACCTATTGATCCTAATAATATTACATTTTACAAATAAACATTAAAATATGAAATTAGTATTTTCTCTGGATAATCTCTTTATTCACACCTCGCATTCTTAATTATATTTTATTATACTTTGTTTGGGACTTCGATAGATTTTAATTTGATGATCTTTATCTGTCAATTTCTTTGATATTTTTATAGCCAAAGTTATTGATCATGTAAATAGATTTAATATAATCATTTTAGTATGCACATTAACAAAAGAGAGGAAAACAAAAGTGTGATAAATAAATACATGTATATATGAAAATATGTCTGATTTAATACTTTTAAAGGGGGGATAGTCTATGGGGTGTTTTTACACAGCATGTACCATGGATGGTTGGATCGGCGCGCCACCATTCGCTACTGAGCTATGGCATTCATCCTGAATTACTTGGGTAGCCCCTACTTGATCTAGTATCAAGCAACCATCCATGGAGGACACCACCACTGCGCATGAGAAGATATGACCTATATTTCATAATCGAAGTATCGACGAGAAATGAGGTTTAGTAGCTTAGCAAAATTACCTGCATTTCATTATCGAAACATCAACCAGAAACGAGGTTAAGCCCCATGGTGATGTCTACAGTAAGTCAAAAGTCAGTAGTACAAGAGTAATTCATTTAATTAAATTTGACGTCTAAAATTGTATGTCAGTACTGAGTCACAATTTAAGTGAGAGGACATAATTTTTTATCAATCATAATAGTACATGTATGTCTGTTAGTCAGCCTACATACTCATCCACTCCAGCTTAATTTAGCTTGGAAACATTCGCTTGCTCGAACAACAGAGTTGCCTTAGATGGTTAGAAGGTCTCTGTCTATTAATCGAGCACAACATCCATCACCACCTGTTTCATTTAGATATTACTCTCTCTAGCTACTTAAGAGTGAGTAGTATCTTAGCTATCCTGCCTACACTACCTACTATCGAATTTCCTATCTATCCCCTATCATCCTATCCTATTCCTACTAACCCATACTGGGTCTATCCATCTCCATCTATACTAAATCCTATCCTGAACCGCAAGGTATATTTCCAACAAAGGAATGACTCAATGAGTCAGGTTAATTGTAGTTAATATTGTGGTTAATGAAGATAATTACTGAAGCAACCCAGTAGGCTAGGTTCGCCAACATTTTAGTTAAATTATTTCTCCACTCCGGAAAGACCCAGCGGTCCAAGATCACTTTATTGTCGTAGTTAGTGATGATATCGTTGCGTGGTCATCTATGTTAAATGCTAGAAGAGACTGGCTATTCATTCAGCTTACAAGTCTCCCCAGGGTTGGGCCACCCGTAGCATAACACAGAATCTCACGGTCCCCTCAGGGAAAGTAATTCTCGAACAAGTAGTAAAAGTGATTCTTTTCTCACTGAATTATTCCGCAGAATATGTAAATTTGAAGATACGTTGCGTGGTTGTCTATGTCACGAACTAGATAACACTCTGGCTATTCTTTCAGCTTACAAGTCTCCCCAGGGTCACGAACAGGTAACAGGCGAATCCGTGCCAAATGAGCAGCTTCAATTAAATACATATGTCCCGTAGGAAACAAAATCTCGTACATAATTAGTAAGTGAATCCGTCTCACTAAGTCATTCCAATGAATCAGGTACGTTGAATTTAAAGATGCTGATGTACGGTTATTTATGTTGGTGATATCAGGTAAGTCAACGTGACATAATATTCATGTCCCGTAGGAAACAAAATTTCGAACATAAATAATAAATTAATCTTTTCCACCAAATTACTTCGGTGATGCAAGTACATAAAATTATATTAAATTATTGATGCATGATTATTTATGTCGGTGATAAACGTGTATCTCTGACTATTCTTTTCAGCGTACGAGGATCCTACGGCTGCTACCCTCAGTAAGAATCAAAATCTCTATAAGCAATATATAAATAAACCTCGTATGAAATAATAAGTGAAACGTTTTCACAATAGATAATTCCAATCATCATCATCATTATAATCAGCCAGTATCAGACTACTGCTGGACATATACCTCTCCCAAGTCACGCCACTGAGTCCGATCCTCGGCTCTTTGTTTCCAGTCACCGCCCATCGCCTCGCGAATGTCGTCGCTCCACCCGGTCACAGGGCGTCCCACGCCACGTTTACCGATTCGAGGTCTCCACTCTAATACGATAATTCCAATAAATTATTTAAATTAATGATGAGAAATAATCTGTGTTAGGAACGTAGATACTAAACATCATCTCACAACATCAGGTGCAAAGTTGGTATATGAGAATTATTTCATTATATTGCATCGTACACATAAAACAATTAATGTCCTGAAATAAATGAATTATTATTTTATTATTCCGTTTCAACTTTATCATCAAAAACCATCATCAGCATCAACAATCAGATTACACAGTTAGTAAAGAAAATTATTATCAACATACGAGGGTCGTTCAATAAATACTTAGCCTACAAAAGAAAAACGAAAATTTTCGAAAAGTGCCGATTTAATTTTCTACATAATCAATATATAATTTCTCAATACACTTGGCCCAGCGATGCTCCAACTTTTTTAACCCGTCTAAAAAATACGTTTTCCTGAAGTCTGCAAAATAGGCCTCCGTAGCGGCGATGACCTCCTCATTCGACCCAAATCTTTTCCCGGCGCGTGACTTTTTCAGGTTTGGAAACAAAAAGAAGTCACAGGGGGCCAAATCTGAAGAGTAAGGTGGATGGGGCAGCAATTCGTAGCGCAATTCGAATAATTTGCCCATGGCGACGGCAGAGGTGTAAGCCGGCGCGTTGTCGTGGTTTTTGTCCAGTGTGAGCAAGCGCGGCACCCATCGCGCTGACAGCTTTCTCATGCCCAATTCTTCGTGGAGAATATGATGCACCGTTCCTTCTGCAATGCCCACAGTGTCAACTATCTCGCGAACCTTCAATCGGCGGTCTGCCAACACGAGATCGTGGATTTTTTTTATGTTTTCCTCCGTAGTAGCAGTTCCCGGGGCACCTGAGCGTGGCTCATCAAAAACCGACTGGCGGCCACGAGCAAACTCGTTAAACCAATTCTTGGCGGTTGCCATCGAAGGAGAAGAGTCACCATACAAAGCATTCCAGCGATTTTTAATTTCACTGCGCGTTTTCCCTTTCAAAAATAAAAATCGAATCACCGAATGATACTGCTCTTTTTCCATTTTTGTTAAACTGATCGACACGTTCGCTCTCAAAGGCTATTAAAACAAAACTAATAGAGGTCATTGTTTAAAACTTTGACAATAGGCTTCAAAAACATTGCACTGTACTATGGTATTTTTTTTTTGTAATAGCAGTGCCATCAGGCGATGATGCTACGTACTTGTTGAATGAGCCTCGTACATGTACCTACACATAAACAATTTTATGCTCTGAAATAAATTATTATAATTATTTTAAAACTAAGGAATGCTTCCTCCAATCTACCTCAAGTATGAAAAGTTTATATCAGGTTGGTTCAAAAAACACTTAAAAATCAACACCAAAATTACAAAGGTATTCACCAATTCAGGCCGTACATTTACTTGTCTTCTCCTCACAAATGTCTGGACCGATTCGGGTGAAATGTAATATATTTGTCTCAATGTGAGCAAAGCCACGGGATGTAGCTAGCTTCCTTAACAATCTCCTAATGTAACCGCTCTTATAACTTCTTAGAAAACCAAATTCTAGTTCATTTTCAGTTAAGCACTCGCACTTGACAGTCATATTGATTGAATTATTATTGAATGAATGAATAATTATTATAACAAATGAATGTTTTTATACATATCTATCTCAAATATGAAAAACAGGTGCTTCAATTTCATATCCATCAGGTTAACAGGTAAGTCCAAAGATCACATAACATCAGCACCAAAATTACAAATGTATTAATCAATTCAGGCCGTATGCCCACTTGTCATCCCTCACAACCATGTTGTCTGGACCAATTCGGACAAAATGTTATACATTTGTCTCAATGTGAGCAAAACCACAGAATGTAGCTAGCCTCCTCAATAATCTTCCTGTGATGCATATAATATTTTACATGTATATACTCAATCAAATCTGATTTCACTAAATTGAGATAATTTAGTAGCGATCAACCACAACTATAGAATTTAAGTAAACTAAGAATTTAAATACTAGATGTCATAATGTAGTATTGAAAGCCAGCTAGTTTCCTCATGCACTTGACCATAATTTCAAAGTGTAATATTTAGTGAGAAAACTATATAACTAAATCTACAAGGAGATAAAATGTATTATTTTTACTTTGTAATTGTATACTAAAATCTTCTTTAATCTTATTAAATTTATTAGTTAATACCAACCAATAGAAAGTCATAATTGACTTTCTATTTTTAAATTTAGATCTGATGATAATAATATTAATTAGGATAGTTTAAACTCTAAGACAGTCGGTCGACCTCCATGCCCCGCGAGTCAGTTTCAGCAGCAAGTTTTGGATGTCCATCGTCACATCTCTGGAGACAACCATCAGATCTCGACGAAACCACAACGGGACCACCTCGGAAACGTACCTCACCGATCACAAAAAGAATCATTCGAATCGGTTCACAAACGACGGAGCAATCGTGCAACATACACACAAAAACCATACAGACGAATTGAGAACCTCCTTCCTTTTGGAAGTCGGTTGGAAAAGCATCATATTATCTTGTAATTGGACATTATCTTATTAAAATAGGCATTTAAATAGGTAATCTAACGCGTCACGATGAGAATTATCTTCTAGTGTTTTTGAAAAAGCTATAACTTAGTGTCTTATTAGTAAAACAATAAAATAATAATAATACGATAATAATGTTTTTCATCTCATTCCACTGATCTCTTCGCTGGTGTATTATATATGGATTCCTTGGTGTAAAACACTTGTATTTTTCCACTTTTTATCAGCATTTGCACTCTACAAAAAAAAACACTAGTAAAAAAAAACTAAATAAACTCCAAAAGAGTCACGCCAAGCTTCCCCCAAATCCTCCAGTGACGTCCCTTTTAGCGGCAAAAATCCCATTTTACGCGGCAACTTTCATTCGTTTTTCAAAAAGCAGCCTTAAACTAAGAAAATCACTAACTAAAAACCAAGAATCTCGCGCTTTTTTTCCAAACATAATACAATAAATCCCTTGCCCTGACAAGTGACAGCTCTTTCTGACACCGACAGCTCATGCAATCTAATATCCTTTTATTTCTACAAAGTGGCTTCGCACCTGACCTATATAGTGCCAAGCGTTGCTTTGCTAGATCCAAATATTTAATTAAATACTAAACGAGAACGATCCTATTTACGAATTCTTTTGGATATAAATATAGTAAATAATTAAAATCAATATCAATTCGAATTATTACCGCATAAACCTGAACTAGTCTCAATAAATCAAAGAGCTCGAAAGCCGTTCTGTTACAGTACAAAGATGAAATTTGGCAGGGAGGAAGTTTATAGGTAGTGCGGATTTTGCGACAGGGCCGGACCTGTCGCAAAATCCGTTCTTACGTCAAGTGGTTTCCGAGATTTCGTGATTTAAGGGGTGTAAGGGCTCTCGCAAGTTTTTATGAAAGTCCTTCATGTTTTTGCAACAACCTTGACATTTGATAGAGGGGTACTACATCGTTAACAGCCAGTATTCGTCCACTGCTGGACATAGGTCTCTCCTATGGCACGCCACAGAGCACGATCTTCGGCTCCTTGTTTCCAACCGCTGCCAGCCAGCTCGCGTATATCATCGCTACACCTAGGTGGAGGGCGTCCTACGCTTCATTTACCGAGCCGTTGTCTCCACTCTAGAACTCGTCTACCCCAACGGTTATCGGTTCTGCGACAGATGTGACCAGCCCACTGCCACTTCAGAGCTTGCTAATCCTTTGAGCTATGTCGATAACTTTGGTTCTCTGTCGGATGACTTCATTTCGAATTCAATCTTTCAGAGATACTCCGAGCATAGCCTTTTCCATAGCTCGCTGAGTGACTTTTAATTGATGGATCAGTCGCACCGTCAGTGTCCACGTCTCGGCTCTGTATGTCATTACAGGTAGGACGCACTCATTAAAGACTTTTGTCTTTAGGCTTTGTGGTATCGGCAATGAAAAGACTCGACGCAGTTTTTGCCCATCCTAGCTGTATTCTTCTGCTGGCTTCCTTCTCGAAATTGTTTCTACCCAATTGCAACTTTTGCCCAAGATAGACATATTCTTGAACAGTTTCTAGAGGTACTCCGTTTAAGGCAATCGGTTCCGGAATAACATGTTCGTTAAACATAATCTTGTTCATATCCAAGTTCATCCGGAGACCAATGCGTGCAGAAGAATCAGCAAGGGTGGTCAACATGTATTGCAAGTCCTGCACGGTTTCAGCCATGATGACGATATCGTCCGCAAATCTCAGGTGTGAGAGGTTTTCGCCGTTAATATTTATGCCCCGTCCTTTCCAGTTCAGCGTCTGAAACATATCCTCTAGAGCGTTTGTGAACAATTTGGGGGAAATAACGTCCCCTTGTCTCACCCTCTATGTAAAGGGATATGTTCAGTCTGCTTATCTTGTATTTGGACGGTCATAGTCGCGGCGTCATACAGACCTCTTAACACTTGGACGTATCGCCAATCAACTTGGCACCGTTGCTGAGACTCCAGAACAGACCAGGTTTCAATGGAGGTGTCAAAGGCTTTCTCATAGTCCACAAACGATAGACAGACACAGGGGTTGGTTTATACTCTTCGGTCTTCTGTATAACCTGCCGCACTGTGTGTATGTGGTCTATGGTGCCATATCCTCCACGAAACCCAGCTTGTTCAGGGGGCTGAAACTCGTCGAGTCTATGCGCGAGACGATTTGTAATGACTCTCGAAAACAGTTTATAGACTTGACTCAAGAGTGATATGGGTCGATAGTTCTTTAAGAGGGTTTTGTCTCCTTTTTTAAAGGACATAATGACCACACTCTTGCTCCACGCCTTTGGAGTTCTCCCCGAAAATAGGACGGAATTGAAAATACGCTGAAGCTGTTGTAGCGTAGGAGTTCCACCAGTTTTTAGGAGCTCCGTTGTGATTCCATCCTCTCGGGGGGTTTGTCCCTTTTTAAGCTGTCTGAGAGCCATTACAATTTCATCTAGGCTGATATCTGGCAAATCTTCGGTATAGTGGCGGGTTAGAGTGGCTCTAGAATCCTCAACACGGGGACGGGACGCTTGTGAGGTGTATAAGTGGCCGTAGAAATCTTGAACTTCCCTGAGAATCTCCGGCTGGGAAGCGACGACACTCCCGCTAGATGTGGTCAACTTCGTCAGATGGCTTCGGCCCAGCTCTTGAACAAAGACTTTTGACCCCCGGTTTTGCTCAATAGCTTTTTTTAATAGAGCGTGTGTTGTAGTTCCGGAGGTCACGTCTTACGGGTACTTTATATCTTCATTACCACGCGGATGAAGTCGCGGGCAACAGCTAGTAATATTATAAATGCGAAAGTAAGTGTTTGTGAATCTGATATTTTTTCTACTTGATACACATCAATTTCTACGCGGGCGAAGGGGCCTGCGGGGCTCAGCTAGTACCTCATAATCTTGAAAATCAAACCATGTTCGATGAGATTGTTTATCAGAAATAATGTGTGTATTTAATAGTATATTTTTGTCTTATAGTCGAGCGTTCGTCCACTACGTCACCAGAGTGTCGTGTGCTAATTTCTTTAGATTTATTATCTCACTCGATCACGTTACAGTGATCGCAGTTTTGTATAAAAATTACAATGCTACCTCTTATGCACACTAGATGGCGCTTTTTATTCCATATAAATCTGCGTTTACTGTACCTTGATCTAGTAAGTAAACTAATCTATAGAACTCGAACCAAGGACTCTGATATTATGTGATGATGCGATCTACGATGTAGCACGCTTGCCTAAAAGGTACCTGTTAACTCTCGACTTACAATCGCCCACCGAAAAAGGAATGTACCTACTTCCCTGCCGTGTCACATTCCTTTCTCCACCCTGTATGTATGATGTGTTTGGTTCACAGTTGGAAAGCAGTATACTATTACCATCGTGCATACGTTCACGGCTGTAACTTTATATGCACTTATTGTGCGTACGCATTCCCTACTGAGAAGAAACTGGAAGAACACCAAGCAATTCATCTGGTAATATTTTATGTTTAAAAAGCCTATAATAATTATAATGTGTGAATTTATGACTTTATTGCAAATTTATACAGTTCTATTACATTATATACATTAATATATTTTTAAAACTACCTAACTATAAACAAACAAATATACCTAATAAAAAACCATAAAATCTAAAATGTAGTCTACCAAACCACTACCAGTAGGTAAAGTTCCCAAAATGCTGGGTGTATTCCCCCGTTGAATAGCGATGCTTAGTCTCTGAGCTAAATACATGCCAGCATTTTGGTCCCGTGTCGTTTCAACCAGCCGTGTGGAAAGATCTTTGAAAATGCTGTGTGCACCCGGTCCCCACGGTCCTAGAGTCTCAACCCCAAAAGGCACAAATAGGTAGCAGCTGTCTAAACCACTATATTTGCGCCTTTTGAGGTTCTCAGCTGCTTCTGCGGCCACACCAGCCTTTTTCTTTGTACTGGGAAGATGTGACGGTGCCAAAGTGTCGACGCAAGTAGCGTCCCATACTAAGGGCCGCCCCAACTTCCATGGTATTAATGTCATACCGTCAGGTCTTTTACCATTATGACGCATTAAGCCATTTGGTTCCAAAACTGCTGCGCAGTTGATGGTGGTAAAAGCCCGACAGATGATGTCATTAAGGCTAGCGTGACAAGAAATCCTGCCTGCACTCTTAATGAAGGAGAGACCGTGGTGACCAAGCCGGCTGACGGCACTACCGCACTGGCAGTGGTGTGGAGCACAACACTGTACGCCTAAGCGAAGACATGTAGATACTCTGAAAAATGAGGAATCGATCAAAGTACCTGTATTAGGCGATGGAAGAGCATGTAGCCACAAACCTGATTCCCACTCTGCAACTGCTAAGAGATCTTCACGCACGATCTTCGGAGCTAGAGCACGTTTGTATTAGATTCTTCCGTGTTAGCTCGCAGATCGGTCCGTCCCAAAGTCTCTGTGATGATGGAGTTTTGGGAAAATCAGTGTTTGGGCAGGATAACGTCCACGCATTCTTGGCCTCGTCCATGTATGTGAGAATCTTAGTTGTAGGTAGCGACGCTGCTAGTATTTTTTTTTTGAAAGGTCAGTAATGCTATGGACGGAAGACAAGAATGCGGGGAGTGCTACACCTGAAATAGATCCTCCTAGCCCTCCCATACGCACAGGTAAGGACGCCTGTACCCATGCTCTCTCATCCAAATTTATGTTCAAAACCGATGCCAAACTATGTTTAATTAAGTTATCTAAAGTGTTTAGGATTTCTGGGTGTTTCCAGAGCTGAGAACAGCGCACTGTATAGGTAAATTTTGGGACAAAAAGACAGAATGTAATTAATTTATGACTAACTTCATATATGTCGTAGCCAAATCGTTGAACTGTAGGGCTATTCTGTAAGCTAGATTACGCATATCGCAAGCGGAATTAAGCCGTAATCGCGGTGAGTCTTACTACAAAATTTAAATCGTAATACGATTGTAATGTAATACGGTTGAATTTCGTAATATGAAATTCAAATCTCACCGCTTGCGAGATGCGTAAACTAGCTTACAGAATAGCCCTACTGAGCTGATCTGCCTGCGCACATCACGGTACGCTGACATTTTAGGGTTCTCTTTTTGTGTTTTTTTTTGTGCCTAGCCCTCCACCAAAATTGGAGCCTTTTTCTACTCTTCAGATTCACACAATTTGTCACTTTTTCTCGGTCCAATTCATTCTTCGTACATGGTCTTTCTTTCATTCGTCTTTTTTAACCGACTTCAAAAAAAGGAGGAGGTTTCTCAATTCGACCGTATATTTTTTTAGTTTTTAAATGATATTATCATTCATAAATTGGTGGTTTGCCAATTCTAGTCTATCCTATTTCGAATTTTATCAGCTGTATTAGGGTTCCGAACCCAAAGGATTCGAACCAACGGACCCTATTACTGAGACTCCGCTGTCCGTCTGTCTGTCTGTCTGTCTGTCGTCTGTCTGTCTGTCTGTCTGTCCGTCTGTCACCAGGCTGTATCTCATGAACCGTGATAGTTAGACAGTTGAAATTTTCACAGATGACGTATTTCTGTTGCCGCTATAACAACAAATACTAAAAACAGAATAAAGTTAAAAATAATAGAGGGTCCCCATACAAGAAACGTGTTTTTTTCGGCATTTCACGCCATCTATGAACGCTTAGTTAGGTAAACGTCCTATAGATGTCGTTATATTGAAATTTCGATCCCTAACACCTTTGTTAGATGTTAGATGGCGTTATAAGAAATAAAATGTTTATCAATTATTATTTTTGCTGGCGAAAAATGATAGTGTTATTTTTTGCTCGATCCTATAAAATACTGTAGTGTGGTACGAAACCCTACGAGTGCGAGTCTGACTTGCACTTGGCCAGTTTATTTTATATCGTTTAGGTTAGCGTTTGACCACTAGTATCTCACCTGTTTGGAAGTGACCTAGTTTAATGACTTGTAGTATTACATTTTATTCTGTGGTTTATTAATATAAAATAAACAATGAATACAGTGCCCGTACATTTCTTTAACATATTTTTTTCTTTCGCGTTGTCTCGTCTTTTGCAGTAAAAAGTTTTGTGCAGTAAATACAGATATATGTATAAGTAGAAATGCCGAGCTCTAAAAAAACTGGTCACGGATGTAAAACTACTCCGGCTAGAAATACTTTCATGCGTTAGTTTTTCCATTTTCTCTTTTTAGGATTCCGAACCCAAAAAAGGGTACCAACGGAACCCTATTACTGAGACTCCGCTGTCCGTCTGTCTGTCTGTCTGTCCGTCTGTCACCAGGCTGTATCTCATGAACCGTGATAGTTAGACGGTTGAAATTTTCACAGATGATGTATTTAAGTTGCCGCTATAACAACAAATACTAAGAACAGAACAAAGTTACAAATTAAAGAAAAGTTTAATAAAAGTTTTTTACGATAGCGCCGCGCCATCTAGATGATCATTAAAGATGGCGCTATCGTTTTTACCTTAATCTGAATCTCGGCGGCACCAACGATTAAATAAAATTTAGTATACAGGGGATTTCGGGGGTGATAAATCGATCTAGCTAGGAATCATTTTCAGAAAATGTTGTTTTATTCGTGTTTTCAATAATCAACTTTATTGATAATCAACTTAAAATATTACTCTTCCCGACATCTATTGGCGAGTAGAAGTAGCTTTAGTGTTACTGTGTGGGTATAGCAGTTGGTGGCTCTCAATTTAAAAAAAATAGTATTATTATTCGTCAATAGATGTTGGGAAGAGTCATATTTGTCTGTTTAAGTGGCAAAAAATACCGAGCAAAGCTCGGTCAACCAGATATTTAATAATAATTAATTACTACTATATAATACTATTCTACCTTTGTTTTAACGTTTACTTAGTTTGTGTTCGGTTCGGAACCCTCCGTGTGCGGGACAAAAGTCTGACTCGCACTTGGCCAGTTTTATTTATTACATTTTTTTTATTTAACTTGCAATGTATGTATGTATTTTATTTTATTTTATTATCAAAGGAAAACTAACAGCTAGTTACAATATATAAACGTGTAAAAAAAAGTCCTTATGGCTATTTAAAAGTTTTCACACATATTTGAGAAAAAACTTACTATTTAACGTAGAAAAAATTAAAATATGTCAGTATGTCAGTATGTTCGGGTGGAATCTTGGAAGCTCAATTAGACCCACTTTCCGATGTACTATTTGACATTTTGTGAACTTGTTTGGTGAATTTGGTGAACTTACGAGGGTCATTCAACAAGTACGTAGCCTCATCGCCCAATGGCACTGCGATTACAAAAAAAATTTACCATAGTACAGTGCAATGTTTTTGAAGCCTATTGTCAAAGTTTTAAACAATGACCTCTATTAGTTTTGTTTTAATAGCCTTTGAAAGTGAACGTGTCGGTCAGTTTAACAAAAATGGAAAAAGAGCAGTATCGTTCGGTGATACGATTTTTATTTTTGGAAGGGAAAACGCGCAGTGAAATTAAAAATCGCTTGGATGCTGTGTACAGTGACTCATCTCCTTCGATGGCAACCGTCAAGAATTGGTTTAACGATTTTGCTCGTAGCCGCAAGTCGGTTTTTGATGAGCCACACCCAGGTGCCCCGAAAACGGCTACTACGGAGGAAAACATAAAAAAAAACCACGATCTCGTGTTGGCAGACCGCCGATTGAAAGTTCGCGAGATAGCTGACACTGTGGGCATTGCAGAAGGAACGGTGCATCATATTCTCCACGAAGAACTGGGCATGAGAAAGCTGTCAGCGCGATGGGTGCCGCGTTTGCTCACACTGGACAACAACCACGACAACGCACCGGCTCACACCTCTGCCGTCGCCATGGCCAAATTATTCGAATTGCGCTACGATTTGCTGCCCCATCCACCTTACTCTCCAGACTTGACCCCCTGTGACTTCTTTTTGTTTCCAAACCTGAAAAAGTCACTCGCCGGAAAAAGATTTGGGTCGAATGAGGAGGTCATCGCCGCCATGGAGGCCTATTTTGCAGACTTCAGGAAAACGTATTTTTAGACGGGTTAAAAAAGTTGGAGCATCGCTGGGCCAAGTGTATTGAGTTAAAAGGAGATTATGTAGAAAAATAAATCGGCACTTTTAGAAAATTTTCGTTTTTCTTTTGTAGGCTAAGTATTTATTGAACGACGAGTATTTATGTATCTTCGGTGACAATACAATAATATGGTACCATGGAGTTGCTCTGATGATGGAGACGGAAGGTAGCCACGGCATCTCTGTGATAAAACAACATAACCCAACCGAGTTTCGGGAGTAACACATTTACCACTTTAGACGTGCCTATAAACAATTTTTTGCAGTTTCTGTTACATGTATGTTCTGTTACATGGGGGCTTTTATTTTTTTTATTTTTGTATTAATATCGTAAAGCGCTTATTAGTATTCTTGCTTCTGTCTGTCTGACTGAGAAATAGGCTAGTATTTTTTTTTAAACCCCACATTGTCAAGCATACTATTTAACACGGACGAATCTGTATACAGGATGTAACTTTGAAGTAGGACCGTAAACCTTTACCGCTGTAGCTGCAGTGAAACATACAGAGGAAGACTCCTCCATAATTTTTTATTGAATTTCGCATTCGGAGAATTTTTTGATTTTATTATTTGTCCACAGAAAATGATGACGAGAAAACCTATAGGAGCGGACAATCCCGGCGTCAAGTGTGATGATTGCGGCCTTGTGTTCATTTCGAAGAATGTTTGTGAGAAGCATATACAAAGGACGCATATGAAGTATGTAAAACTACATATACATATTATATATAGTATATTATAGTAGGTAGGTAGTTTCGAAAACGGGTGTACAACGAAAACAATGCATTAGGCATTATCACAGACCTATGTATTGCGATAAAACACAGATTAAAATGATATGACAGCGGTCATGGTAACGGCAGGGCAGGGGGTGCTAAGAATCCCCGGGTTACGGTAGGCCGCCAGAACAAACTGACCCTCGCAACGTACAATGGACGCACGATTCGGCTGGACGATCATCTGGCGCAGCTAGAGGAGGAGCTGAAACACATAAGATGGCACATTCTGGGGTTATGTGAAGTCCGAAGACAGGGAGAGGACACCAGAACCTTAGAATCGGGCCATCTTATGTACTACAGAGAAGGAGATCAGCCATCCCAAGGCGGCGTCGGGTTTCTGGTCAACAAGGTTCTCAGTGACAACGTTGTAGAAATCTCCAGTGTGTCGACCAGGGTAGCGTACCTCATAATTAAGTTAACCAAGAGGTACAGCCTCAAGGTTATCCAGGTCTACGCACCGACCTCGACACACTTGGATGATGAGGTGGAGAGCATGTATGAAGATATCTCCAGAGCTTTACACACCACCTCCAAGGCTCACTACAACGTTGTCATGGGAGACTTTAACGCCAAAGTGGGAGTACAAACTTGCGGCGAATCGTCTATAGGACCAGACGGATTTGGGAGTAGGAATCACAGGGGACAAATGCTCGTCAATTTCCTCGAGAGAGAGGGGCTTTTCTTGATGAACTCGTTCTTCAAGAAACAGCCCCAAAGGAAATGGACGTGGCAAAGCCCCGACTTTGTGACTAAAAACGAGATTGACTTCATCATTACGGACAAACGGCGCATATTCAGAGACGTCTCAGTGATCACTAGGTTTAATACTGGAAGTGATCACCGACTTGTACGAGGCACTCTGGATATCGACTTTAAAGCCGAGAGATTCCGATTGATGAAGTCTACGCTCCGTCCGAACCTACTCCAAACCGTTGTTGGGTCCGAAACATTCCAATTAAAATTGGAAAATCGATTCGCTGCCTTGGAAACCACAGATGACGTAGACCAGAAACTCGAAGAAGTGGTGGAAATCCTCAGGGATGAAGGGACGAAGTTTTGCGAGAGCAAGCGTACGGGCAAAAAGTCCAAACTCTCGGCAGAAACACTTCGGCTAATGGAAGAGAGACGAACAGACCCTTTGTCAGCTTTGTCAACTAACCTGGTGCGCAACAAATCCATAAAGAAGCTGATACGACGCGACCTCCGATCCTCTAACACGCTCTTGATTAAAGAATCAATTGAGCAGAATCGGGGGTCGAAAGTGTTCGTCCAGCCTCTGGGTAGAAGCCACCTCACAAAGCTGACAACGTCAACGGGGAACATCGTCGCATCCAAGCCGGAGATTCTGTCGGAAGTTGAAGACTTCTACGGCAAGCTCTACGCATCGCATGCTTCAAGGCCCGAACCCGATACTGAGGATTCTAGAGCCACCTTAACCCGCCACTTCACAGAAGATCTGCCCGAAATTAGCCGAGACGAAATCGTGATGGCCCTTAAACAACTCAAAAATGGAAAAGCCCCAGGAGAAGACGGAATCACAACGGAGCTTTTAAAAGCCGGAGGAGCTCCAGCAGTTCAACAGCTGCAGCAGCTATTTAATTCCGTTCTTTTTACTGTGAGAACTCCACAGGCATGGAACAGAAGCATGGTGGTTTTGTTTTTCAAAAAAGGAGACAAAACCCTATTGAAAAACTATCGCCCGATTTCGCTTCTGAGCCATGTCTACAAGCTGTTTTCAAGGGTCATCACGAACCGTCTTGCGCGAAGACTCGACGAGTTTCAACCTCCGGAACAGGCCGGGTTTCGAAGCGGTTACGGCACCATAGACCACATCCACACGGTGCGGCAGATTGTACAGAAGACCGAAGAGTATAATCGGCCCCTGTGCTTAGCATTTGTGGACTATGAGAAGGCCTTTGACTCAATCGAAACCTGGTCTGTCCTTGCAGCGTTGCCAAGTCGACTGGCGATATATCGAAGTGATGAGATGTCTATATAATGCCGCAACGATGACTGTACAAGTACAGAACCAGCGAACTGAACATGTCCACCTGCGTCGAGGAGTGAGACAGGGGGACGTCATATCCCCGAAACTGTTCACTAACGCCTTGGAGGATATGTTTAAGACGCTGGACTGGAAAGATCGTGGCATTAACATCAACGGCAGGTACATCTCTCACTTACGATTCGCAGATGACATCGTCATTATGGCAGAGACGCTGCAGGACCTACAAAGGATGTTGAATGGCCTAGCTGATTCTTCTCGTAGCATCGGTCTCCGGATGAATTTGGACAAAACCAAAGTCATGTACAACGAGCACGTTGTTCCGGAACCGATTGCCGTAGATGGAATCCCACCCGAAGTTGTCACTAAGTATGTTTACCTAGGGCAAACGCTCCAACTAGGAAAACATAACTTCGAGAAGGAAATCCAGAGAAGAATTCAGCTGGGCTGGGCAGCATTCGGAAAACTCCGTCGAGTCTTCTCGTCGCCTATACCGCAGTGTCTAAAGACAAAAGTCTTTAACCAGTGCGTCCTACCTGTGATGACATACGGAGCCGAGACGTGGACACTCACAGTCCGACTGGTCCACCAGTTTAAAGTCGCTCAGCGAGCTATGGAGAGAGCTATGCTCGGTATTTCTCTGCGGGATCGAATCCGGAACGAAGTAATTCGCCAGAGAACTAAAGTTATCGACATAGCTCAACGGATTAGCAAGCTGAAGTGGCAGTGGGCTGGTCATATCTGCCGCAGGACTGATAACCGTTGGGGCAGACTTGTCCTAGAGTGGAGACCGCGGATCGGCAAACGTAGCGTAGGACGTCCTGTGACCAGGTGGAGCGACGACATACGCAAAGCGGTGGGCAGTGACTGGAAGAGAAGAGCCGAAGATCGGGCTCAGTGGCGCATCTTAGGAGAGGCCTATGTCCAGCAGTGGACTGATACAGGCTGATGATGATGACAGATTAAAAGACGATGTACATTATAAAGCAGCATTGTGATTATACTAACAGGTGAGATGTCAAAAAACCGGCAAAGTGCGAGTTGGACTCGCGCAAAGATAACTTTGCAGTTCGATCCATAGAAAATGTATCGCATCAACCGCAAACAATCAGTTTGTAATAAGGAATTCACTTTTTTTGTCATAAAACTATATCTTAAGAAGAGCCAAAAATCGGGCTCAGTGGCGTATCTTGGGAGAGGCCTACGTCCAGCTGTGGACTGACACCGGTTGATTATGATGAAACTGTATCTTTACAGTTGTTAGATTTATTCCTATATACGTGCTTCATGACCTTGCTTACGGAACGGGAAGTACTCTATAGGATTTGATTCCCTTGTGAAATCGCAAAATATGCGACAGCATATCTTTTGATCGCGTTGACTTACAATTTTGATTTTTTCACAGCCAAAACAGACCGTAGACCCAAATATGTTATATAAGTTTTAACTTGATATCTATACGCGTTCCTGAGAAAATGGGTCTTGACAGACAGACACAAAGCGATCATATAAGGCTTCCTTTTTTCCATTTGAGGTACGAAACAAAAAAAAAAAAAAAAAATCCGAATTGTAGGTGGTAGCTGGCCTGGCGGACACTAGATAGCCCTACCACCCTAGGTTAGGAGTTTGGGCTAGATTGGGAGTTTCTTAACAATGTTTTTCCTGCACCGGAGGACCACTGTGAAAAGCGCACATACATTTATTGATGTTTGGCCTCATGCTAGAGTTTGTTGAGGTCAAAAGATGGTGAAAAGTTATAAAACAATTTTTTCATGTTTTTTTTTTACAGAAAGACCAGTGATTGGCTTGTTACCTGGGCACAAAAACAAAATAAAAATAACCTTAATAAGGTACGTTTATACTTTACCTTGTACAGAGTCATTCTTTATGTCAATAGTGCGCCAAAGATGTTAATTCATACTCGTCCCAACAAGCTGATGCAAAACATTTAGGCATATTATGTTCTTCTATCCGTGCGAAGCCGGAGCGGGTTGCTAGTCAGATTATAAAGTAGCACATCTATTTGTCTTGGGGATGTAAGGGAACATAAATACCACCTCAGTGCTCCCAGCCATCCTCACCTGCCCGTGGTGCATCCTGCTGACCAACAAACGAGGCTCTGGCGACCGACAAATGGCGGTATAACCATTTCAAATAATGGCGTAGCTAAATGCCACAGGCCGGTGACGGGCAGCAGCGTCACCCATGCGAGAAGCTACGTTCTGCGATCGCCAACCCGCGTGGCGATTAGGGCATATCCCTCCCAATAAGCCAAAGATCGGGCTCAGTCGCGTATCTTGGGAGAGGCCTACGTCCAGCAGTGGACTGACACTGGCTGATTATGATGATGATGATCTATTTGTCGCCTGAACTCTTGGTTGGTTTTTTTTATATGCGATAATGGGTTATCAAAAATGGGGTCGCACCTGATGTTAAGTGACGATGTGGTCGAAGATGTAGCGCGCTTACGCAAAAGATACCCATTCACTCGCAACTTGAAGACCTCTATGTTGTATCTAATCGGAAACACAGACTCGGGCAGGGAATTCCATTCCTTGGCAGTACGTATGATGAAAGAAGAATCAAATCACTTTGTACGCGTAAATGGTATATCTAACATGAAGCGGTGGCGCCTCTTAGTATCCCTGCTTGTCCGATCATAGAATGGGGATGGTGGAATGAAGTTATGAAGTTCCGATGCACACTCTCCGAAATTAATCCGATAAAAAACCGACAAGCAAGCGACCTTGCGACGATACTCGAGACTCTGGAGTCTTTGCTTACTAGTTGGTCGTCGTTGATGAGCTTGGCTCTCCTCTCAATAGCGTCCAGTGTCTGAAACTGGTATTTGGCAGCACCATCCCAGGGGTGAGAAAAGTACTCCATACACTACCGGACTTGCGCTTGGTAGAGATTGAGCAACTGTTCCGGTGTGAAGTATTGTCTCACCTTAGACAAAATTCCAAGCTTTTTGGCGGCTATCTGGGCTTTAGACTCAATATAAGAGCCGAATTTGAGTGTTGTTGTTGAAGCCAAGAAGCTCAAGCTGGTCATTTATCGGCACGGACACATCCCTGAAAGTACGGTAGGAGACAGTTGAAATGGACTCCGATTGGCGGAGAAAAGACACGCCTGGACGCCTTTTAGAAGCATTTAACTTAACCAGATTGGCATCGCCCCAATCGGAGACTGCCTTCAAGGAAAAGTTTAAGCGCTGAACCATCGCTTGTCTATGAAACTGGATTTGTAATGCACTGGTTCGTACACTAGACATATAACTCTCCACAACGGTGCTGTCATCTGCATACTTAATTATACCAGGTTTTAGCAAGTTTGTTCTCAGTTTGGCGTATGTGGTCGAAGCGAGCCTTCTTCAGAGTATCAGCCCAGGTTTGGTAAGCCTTATGCTTTGACGCTTCAGCATCTCTACATTCGGAATTAAAACAAGGGCGAGCTTTGCGCAAGCTGAGGGATAGCTCGAATAAAAGCAAACTTGCCGCCAAGGGTAAGACGCGAAAAAGCTTCGCATCTCATCCCGATCTGCCGACCTGTATCGCCATACCCGCCGAGACCCTTTCGGGCTGGGATCGGGCAGGAAGTAGACTGATACAGACTTTACCAGACAGTGGTCGGAGCTACCCAAGGGTGATGAAACCGACACTGAGTAGCGGTCTGGATCTGTTGTCAGCAGAAGGTCCAAGCAATTAGCTGTATGGCCATCAACATCCGGTATACTTGTTGCTTCCTGGACCAGCTGAGTGAAGTCTAGCGTCAAGGCAAGCTTGCGCATCTCTCGACCAGCATTGTCTGTGCTTTGGTATGGGTATAGTATAATAGCCAGTCTTGATGGTGGGCGTTAAAATCCCCCAGAAGCACTAATTGGATGCTGATGGATACCGTTGTTGGGCTACATCGGCCGCCTCACTGAGAGCCTATATTTATTAGCATGTTTACATTTTGCAGAAAGACTCAGACAACGAGGAGCCTCCGCCGCCAGTAATGTGTGAACAATGCGGTAATCTGTTGTCTACTAAAAGGGGTCTCAAGCTGCATGTACTTAGCCATAAAAACGTGTAAGTATCGTTGTTATTTACGAGTATAATATTAAAATTACAATTTAAAAACGCCCCCATCGCTTCACCATAGGAATTAATTCCAGCGACCTAAAGCCATACTCCGCTTCGCAACACGTGCAAATGCATTCTTTGTTCTTTCACCAACATTTTACTATCATTGTACATGTTCATTGCTGCAATAAAAAACTATTAAACTTTTTTTTTACATTAATAATATATTTTATCAAAATGGGTGTTCTATTAGGGCAACATTCCGCGCGCATGGTCATCTCAAGATGAGGTGATGTGAAATGGCCTCCAAGATCGTGTGATTTGACCCCATTAGACTTTTTCTTGTAGGGTTTTCTTAAGTCGCAGGTCTATTATGCGAATAAGCCACAAACCACAGCGGCCCTCAAAGTCAACATAACCAATGCCATCGGTCAAATTCATCCTGATTTATCCGCTAGAGTCAGGCTTGTCTCACTCCATGTACTTGCCGCGTTAGTTAATTCGCGAGATCAAACCTAGATACAACGTCAGTAACGTTCAAAACACGCTACACTGCTGGCGCCCCCGGTGGCTCTTAGCAGTGTAGCGTATTTTGAACGTTACCGACGTTGTATCTAGGTTTAATCTCGCATATTTGCTATCAAAGAGTGAGTCTTCTGGTACCATAGTTTTAATAATTATTCTGTGCTAGAGTCATGGAAAATGGGACATTTTGGATGCACGCCACCCAGAGAAGCCGCGGCGGACAATTAAACGATGTTATATCCCACACATAATGGCATCGATATATCTTTCAAGCTAATAAAAAAATTCGATGATATCTCACACACACTCTTTGTTTTATTTCAATTTAAAGTTAGAAAGCGCTGAATGAAAGATAGATCGACTCTTTATTATTTGCGGATGAGACATGACTTGTTATATGACACAAATAGAAAAATGTTTGATGCTAACATAATTAATAGGTCATTGACAAATTTCAAAACAAGAATGGTTTAGTACATATATACATACATACAATCACGTCTTTTTCCCGTTGGGGTAGGCAGAGACTACTTCTTTCCACATGCTACGATCCTGACATATTATCTCCTTCGCTTCTTCCACTTTCATGAGCGCCTTCATACATGCTCGCCGGTTATAGGTACTTTTGACTTGGCCTCTCTTTTTAAACGTCTCCGATCTGGTCGTGATACGTTGGCCTAGGTCGGCCTCTACCAACTGGCCCATTCACACTCGTCTCATAAATCATCATCATCATCATCATCAGCCGGTGTCAGTCCACTGCTGGACGTAGGCCTCTCCCAAGATGCGCCACTGAGCCCGGTCTTCGGCTCTTCTTTTCAAGTCACTGCCCACCGCTTTGCGTATGTCGTCGCTCCACCTGGTCACAGGACGTCCTACGCTACGTTTGCTGATAAATCATAATGGTTTAGTATTAATAATTAAACGTTAAATACGAAAAAAACGAAATGCTTAAGATTTTCACTATCGCATAATGTGACCACTAACAATTTTAATTCTATTTAACATAGACAACAAGTACCTACTTGAAACTACTAATCATACTAAATTCTTAGGACTAACACTTGATTGTAAGCTAGGCTGGGATAAACACATCTCTGAGCATCCGGTGTAAGAACTGCAAGATTATAGTCCGGCAATCTCGTGCGCGACCGTCCCGCGGGGTGACAGACGGTGTCACAGTTATTATCACAAATACAATGCTAGAAATAAAGATAAGTTATAAATGTTGTAGTATGTTATAGTGTTGCCTTTCAATATATTTCAAAGATAAGATATATTTCATAGATGGAAAGAATTTGTATCCGATTCGGTTCGATTTTACAATATTCTTTCCAAAGCCTTGATCAGCGTCAAAGAAAACAAATTTAATGTAAAGCTGCGTCTACGCTAGGTGAGCCGAGCACGAGCGGAGCCGTTCTCGGCTTCGTCGTTCGCGGCGTCAAGTGTGGACGTACAACGAACCTAAAACGATCACTGTAATTTTAACCCTTTGTGTTCGTCAAAAAACCGACAGTAGGCGGAGCACAGTCGAGTACGAACCGAACGCTCGAAGCGCGCTCGATCGAGGCTTGTAAGTCGGTCCACACTAGACGAATTGTGTTCGGCTCGTGCTACGCTCGTCATGGGCTCGCCTAGCGTAGACGCAGCTTTATATTTAAAAAAATCCGCACGCAAAAAGCATATAACGCCATTAAATATTTTATTGACGACAAGTCCACATGGCGCACTATTGACATACATTCTTAGATGTATTGAAATATTTATTATTATGTGTGTATTATCATATATTATTTTTTAAAGATGTTTTTTTTATTATTTTATCTACATTATTGACGAACATAAGTGTACTGTAGTTACCTATATGAAATATAGGAATATGAATTTATTTCAGAATTAAAAGAGCGAAAAAGGAAGTGCAGTGTCGAGTGGTGAGTTAATTTTATTATTACATCACGGTAATATGCAAATATTGCACATGCAAATGATTATAGCACACTGTATATGCTATATACAGTTTTGCAAGTTCTATTTTGTACGTGATAAGCAAGTGTTTGAACAATATCTCACCTGTTAAGTGACGATGCGTCATCTGATAAGTGATGATGCGATCGACAATGTAGCATCATTACTTAGAAATACTTGTTGCCTGTACAACAGTACCCTTTGCACGAGTTTTCATACCAAACTTGATATCGTATATCGAACAAATGTTGTATGAAAAACAGTACAGCGCCTCTAGTGGTTTTCACACTTCACTAAATTGAGACCAATTAGGGAGCTAGAATAAGTCGAAAACTATGTGAGATCTAATATTGTGTATTATAACAATTTATGTGAGATCTGTCAAAAGCGTTTACGATGAAAACTCGTAATAAGAGTACTGGTAGACTAGGTGTCTCACTGGCAGTGTCTAGACGATTAGATTCCGCGAACAGAGAAGCAAACATATTTGCATTCTTTTTGGCGGTGTGAGCCGGGGCGCTGGCTCACATCGCCAAAAAGAAAGCAACGGCTTCGGGTTTCAGCAGAGGAGGAGGTGGGGGCCGACAGAAGTTCGACTCGACTGACTTAGAGCTGGGATCGGGCGGGGAGTAGACAGATACAGATTTCATCAGACAGTGGTCGGAGCTGTGAAGATCTGAGAACGAGCGGAAAGAGCGGAGAACACCTTTTGTTGAACTCGCCGTGTTAGTATTTGTGGGTCAAATCTTGGAAGCTAAATAAAAACTAATTCCTGACGTTCGATTGAAATTACATTTTGTATAATCTGAGAAGAATCTCTGTAGAAAAGTCATAAGTCAAATTAAAAATCTGCACTTACACACGTCAAATAACATTAAATAGATCATATCAATAATTATTATTCGAATTATAACAAAAACATAACTTATTGCTTTAAATAAAATAAAATAAAAATAAAAGTAATGAGCCATTCAGCTTTCATCTAAACGTCGAACGTCACGCTAAAAATTCCCCTGATTAATTTAGTGTTGCCAACCGTACAGTATTAGTGGCACCCCCAATGCATGTTTCAGTACTTCAGACAATTATTATACAAAAAATTGTGAAATAATGAAATACAATAAATAGAGCTAGAGAGATAAATAGAGCTGACTTAATGATGTAGCGCGGCTGAAGCGACTGGAATTCCGTAATCGCAAATGGTAGGACAATCACAAAACACCAAGCTTTTTTGAGGGCAGTTTGGTTTTGGACACAATATTAGAACCAAAAGTTGAGTGTTCGATTCCAAGAAGCTCAAGGTGGTCAGTTATCGGTACAGACAGTTTCTGGATTGTAGGAATCAGTCGGAACGGACTCCATTTAGCGGAGAACAGACCTCCTGTCCGACACCTGGGTCTTAGCTGAATTAGTCCAGATTGGCATCGCCCCATTCTGAGCCTGTAAGGAGAAGTTCAAACGCTCAACTATGGCCTCCCTAAATGTTGACAAGCTTCCATGATTTCGACACTTGACCCGATATAATACAACTAGCAGCCCGCCCCGGCTTCGCACGGGTAGATCATATATGCCTACAAAATTTGCAACGTAAGACCTAAACCTTCCTCATAAACACTCTGGCTATTGGTGAAAACCACATGATAATCCGTTCAGAAGCTATTGAGATTATTGCGAACAGACAGACAGACGCAGTGATGGACATTGTTTTATAATACTTACGTAGTGATATTGGACGGCCCTTTGGCGTAAAGGATAGTTACCCTGATTCTGAAAATCTTCATTTTCGAATTGATCAGACCTATGAAAATTGATTAAAGCTCATAGTTTTATAACGATTAAACAAATTTTCATGAATCAAAGAAATCAAAAATTCTTCAACGATATTGTAAGAACATGGAAACATTGACCTGATGCTGGGACATCTCCTGGACTCTACAAAATACTCAAATCCTCACCAACTTACAGCTCAGCTAGGCTATTCTGTAAGCTATCTCGACAGCGGAATCCGCGGTGAGATTCGAATTTCGTACTACGAAATTCAATCTTATCACGTTCGTAATACGGTTGAATTTCGTAATGCGAAATTCAAATCTCACCGCGGATTCCGCTGTCGAGATAGCTTACAGAATAGCCTAGCAGATTTTAAATGTCGTGTTTAGATCATTGGAATGCTTTTAATGAAAAGATTATACATAGATCAGTCGGGGTGGTTTAAAATATTATATCTAATACTATAAGAATCTTTGTCCTGACATACTGACTGACTGACTGACTCACTGACAGACAACGCACAGCCTTAACCGCTGGTCGTAGAGACTTGAATTTTGGAGGGTATATTTGTCTTAGTACGTAGGGGTGTACTAAGAAAGGATTTTTCAAAATTCACCCCTTAAGGGGATGAAATGGGGGTTCAAAGTTTGTATGGAGAAACAAGATTAGATAGTCTTTTTTATCCGAAACTTCACACAAGTTTTTCAGTACAAAAAATAAGTAAATACGTGTTTCAGGTTTTTTTGAAATTCCACCCCTAAGAGGGTGAAATGGGGTAACAAAGTATAAAAATCAATATTTTTTCGGGATTGCGCTAAATCTTGGCATGCAGATAATTATTACAACGTTAGTTACCTTTGAAAAAGGATTTTTCAAATTTCACCCCTGAAGGGGATGAAACGGGGGTTCAAAGTTTCTATGGAGAAACATTATTAGAGATAGTATTTTCTATTCGAAACTTCACACAAGTGCTTCAGGACATAAGTAAGTAAACACGTGTTTTAGGTTTTTTCGAAATTCCACCCCTAAGAGAGTGAAATGGGGTAACAAAGTCTGAAAATCAATATTGTTTTGGATTGCGCTGAAATTTGGCACACAGGTGGTTATTATGACGTTAGTACCAGCGAAGAAAGGATTTACTAAAATTCACCCCTTAAAGGGATGAAACGGGGGTTCAAAGTTTCTATGGAGAAACAACATTAGATAGTCTTTTCTATTCGAAACTTCACACAAGTGCTTGAGTGCGTCATCTGATAGAGGGTGTATCGTCCCCACTGTTCCAATAGCCCACTCAGATACTACTTTAAGCAGCGCGAGCTTATCATCGTGCCGCCTCACAAAACCTACAGAGACCGAAAATTCGGCAGTTAACGATAGTTTAATCATCAAATCCCAACCACTGGATAACGGTTTAAACAGTATACAAATATATTGTGACTCAATCGGTAAGGAGTTAGGTACAAATATAACTAAATATTTGGATAACTCCGTGTTAAATAATTGTGTACCCGGTATTCCATATAATAAGTTGATAGATAAAATTGTAAACGAAAAACATGAAGAAGGTAGTATTGTAATATTAATGGGAGATAGTCTAAAAGTTACAAAGCAACAAGTGATTCGCAGTACTGATTTACTAACACAATTACGTCAATCTAATGCATTAAATAAAATTGTTTTATGTACTTTTCCATATTCTTGTTCTCTAAGCCCTGAACACAATGAAAAAATTCAGGGTCTCAATAATGTATTATATAACTTAACTGCTTATAACAGAAATGACTTTATCTTATTTGACATAAACAAATTTATAAATAAATGTACTTTTACAGCAAACAGGCAAAACCTTCCATACACACAAAAAATAAATGTAGCCAAAATGATTGCCTATGTTATAATTACCTCAAAATGTAAAAGTCTTGATAAAAATCCAACTGTTATTCAGATAAAGACTTTAAACATTTCGACATGACAACGGCAGGTCATCAAAAAATATTGTAATTAATGATGCATTCAATAATGAATTTGTGCCCAAAATGGACATTAAGGCTTATCCAAATACACTAACGTTACTGCATCAGAATATTAATAGAATATCAGGAAAGTTATTAGAACTAGAATTGTATTTGTCAAACCAACCTTGTGACATACTATGTTTTAGTGAAACGTGGATACGTTCTGATGCAATGCGTGTGTCGTTGGATAATTTTAAACAGATAAGCTAATTTAATAGAGAAAATGCAGAGGGTGGCGGATCCCTTATACTTGTACGAAATAACATCAAAGCAAAAGAGCGCAAAGATATTGTAAATCTATCTGTTGAAAGAAATTGTGAAATTTCATGCGCTGAGTTGGACAATTATGTAGTTTTATGTATATATAGACCACCATTATCTAAATTGGAAACGTTTTTTGATATACTTGAAGAAACTCTAAGAATAGTTTCAACTAAAAATAAAAGAATAATTATGTGTGGCGACTATAATATAGATCTGCTAAGTGACTCGCTTACCAAAAAACATTTTTTATTACTATGCAGGTCATTTTACCTTTAAGAATTGTTTATGTTACCCACAAGAATTACCCCCACAACAGCAACATGTTTAGATAACATATTTGTTAATTTCGACAATTTTGAAGCATATCTTATAGATTGCCTTCGTTCTGACCACAAAGGCCAAATTATTAAATTTCAAGCTAAAGCTGATAAATATGTGGATAAAATTACTATTAGGCCAATTACTGAAAAGCGGAACACATATTTTAAGCAGGAAGTAATTAATGTCATTAAGAATGTATCAGAATAATTAGAAGATCCTGACAAGGCATATGATGAGTTATTTAATCTGTTGGTTTCAACATTCAGTCAAATATATAAGCATAGAGAGTTAACGGTAATCACAAGTTTGCAGAATGGGCTACTCGGGGCATACTTATAAGTAAAAACACATTATACCAACTGTACGAACTGAAAAACAGCTCGCCGTGTCATGAAATTTCAGAGAAAGTTAAACAATACTCAAAGGTATTCAAAAAAGTATGTATAAAAGCGAAACATTATTTATTAGAGATAGAATAATTAAATCTAAAAATAAGATCAAAACTACCTGGGATATTATAAGGAAAGAATCAGGAAAAAAGGTAGCGATGGAGAAACCTAGGATTTTAAAAATTGATGGCAAATATACTAACAATAATTTAGAAATAGCTGCTGTTTTTGAATCGTATTTTAATGATATTCCTTTAGAATTAACAAAAGATTTAAATTCATCATCTACTATAGCAATATCTCATTTGGAAAAAAATGTAAATAATTTGACCTGTTCATTCCAGTTCCACTCAGTAACAACCACTGCTGTAATAAAAACTTTTAAATTGCTCAAAATAAAGAAAACAGAAGACTTATGGGGGCTTTCCGTTAAAGTACTAGAGAACATCATACATATAATAGCTCCTTATTTAGCAAATATTTTTAATAAATGCATTGATCAAGGGATTTTCCCAAACACTATGAAACATAGTAAGGTAATTCCTATATTTAAGTCCGGTAGCAAAGAAGATCCATCTAATTACAGACCTGTGTCAGTTTTGCCATCTATCAGCAAAATTTTTGAAAAGTTAATGTTGAATCAGCTTATCGCATATTTTAATGCGAATAACATTTTGCACGATCAGCAATATGGGTTTACAAAAGGTCGGTCGACTGTTGATGCTGGTGCAAAATTGTGTGAATACATAGCTGGTGCATGGGAAGAGGTCAAAGGATGCCATCGGAGTGTTTTGTGACCTCAGTAAAGCCTTCGACTGCGTCGACCACAAAATATTAATTGATAAACTCAAATACGAGGACGAGTCAATTTCTTTGATTAAATCATATCGTTCTCAAAGACAACAGTGAGTTAATGTTGGAAGTATCTATTCTGTTGGATCTGTTGTCAAAATGGGAGTCCCGCAGGGATCGATATTGGGACCCTTTTTATTCCTGGTATATGTAAATGACCTACCATATTCTGTAATTTCGCAAACAAACGATATTGTTCTTTTTGCGGACGATACCTCTCTCATGTTTAAGATTGGTAGAAATGTGGCTGATTACAGCTCTATTAATAACGTATTAAAAAACGTGAGTGAGTGATTTGATGTTAACAATCTTGTCCTAAATCCTTCTAAGACAAAGTGTGTAAAATTTTCATTGAGTAGGACTGCTATAGTAGATTCTAGTTTACGATTGATAGATGAAAGTTTGGCTTTAGTAAGCTCAACTCTATTCTTGGGTCTAACACTGGACCCTAGATTACAATGGGGCCCTCACATCAATAAATTAAGCGGCAAACTGAGCTCTGTAATTCATGCCATACGAGAAGTAAGGAAACTCACAGATATAAACACTGCAAGAACAGTTTACTTTGCCTACTTCCATAGTTTGATAGTTTGATAGTTAGTTATGGTGTTCTGTTGTGGGGTGCTGCTGCAGACATAAATGTAATTTTTGTTTTACAGAAGCGTGCGATTAGATCAATATACAACCTAGGTCCTCGTACTTCTCTAAGAGAAATGTTTAAGGATATAAGTATATGACAGTCCAGTCATTATATATCTATGAGTGTATAATGTACGTGCGAAAAAATATTCACGAATTAATAAAGCAAAGCGATGTACATACTGTAAACACACGCAACTGCCATAAACTCAGAGTGCCATTGTTTAGATTACAAAAATCTAACAAATGTTTTATGGGTAACTCAATTCGCTTCTACAATAAAATTCCAAAAGACATAATAAATCTGAATGAAACTAAATTTAAAAGCTATATAAAAAAATGTTTAACTAATAAAGCGTACTATAACTACAATCACTATATTGACGATAAAGATATCTGGAAATTGTCCAACTAATTGTAAATGTAGATTAAGTATATTTGTGACTTGCCCCTATACAGCTGTTTTAAAAACTTGACAAAGCCCTATGCTGCTCACTGCGTTACACAATTTTTAATTTGTATTTGTTTTACTTTATTTTTTGACTTGACCAAGTGTTCTCTATTGTACCTATGGTATGAAATAAATGAATCTGAATCTGAATCAGAGTACATAAATAAGTAAACACGTGTTTTAGGGTTTTTCGAAATTCCACCCCAAAGAGGGTGAAATGGGGTAACGAAGTGTGAAAATCAATTTTGTAACGGATTGCGCTGAAATTTGGCATGCAGATAGTTATTACGACGATAGTTCCCTTTGACAAAGGACTTTCCAAAATTCACCCCTGAAGGGGATGAAACAGGGGTTCAAAATTTGTATGGAAAAACAATATTAGATAGTATTTTCTATTCGAAACTTCATACAAGTGCTCCAGTAAAAAAATAAGTAAATATGTGATTCGTGTTTTTTTGAAATTCCACCCCTAAGTGGGTAAAATGGGGACAAAGTGTGAAAATGAATATTGTTTCAGATTCCGCTGAAATTGGGCATGCAGATGGTTATTACGACGTTAATTCCCTCTGAGAAAGGATTTTCCAAAATTCACCCCTGAAGGGGATAAAACGGGGGTTCAAAGTTTGTATGGAAAAACAATATTAGATAGTCTTTTATATTCGAAATTTAACACAAGCACTTAAGTAAGTAAATACGTATTTCAGGCTTTTTCGAAATTCCACCCCTAAAAGGGTGAAGTGGGGTAACGAAGTCTGAAATCAACATTGTTTCGGATTGCGCTTAAATTTGGCATGCAGATAGTTATTTTGACTTAGGTATCCGCTAAGAAAGAATTTTTCAAAATACACTCTTTAAGGGGATGAAGCGGGGGTTCAAAGTTTGGATAGTCGTTTTATTCGACATTTCACACAAGTACTTCTGTTAATAAATAAGTAAATACGAGTTTCAGACTTGTTCAAAATGCCACCCTAAGAGGATAAACTGGGGTAACAAAGTCTAAAAATCAATATTGTTTCGGATTGCGCTGAAATTCAGAATGCAGATAGTTATTATGACGTAGGTATCCGCTCATAAATGATTTTCTAAAAATTCCTCCCGGATACGGAACGGTGATCCAAAGTTTGTATGGCGAAACAAGATGGGATAAAGTACGTGTTGTAGGATTTTTCGAAAGGGGTAGGTAACAGAGTCTGTAAATTTAGGTTTTTAGGATTTTATAAATATGAATCCAGAATTGCCTTAGTCACGCGATAACATGAAAACGGGTGAACCGATTTTTCTAATTCTTATTTGATGTGTTTAATGATAGAATCGTTTTTACAAAAGAAAAGTTTTAAGTAAATAAAAGAAGGTTTTAACGCGGGCGAAACCGCGGGACACTTCTAGTTATATATATAGATCATTATTATTTTATACAATAGATCATATTATTATACTATATTCACTTCGAATTGATTGCGATCGGTGGGGATCTACGGAAAAGCTAAGCTTATAATAATATTTTCGCAGTAACTATGACCTATTCTGTGATTTGACTGCAAATATTTCATTAATTTTGCTATGCGTGTATGTGAAATCCGTGATATCTTCTAGAGTTTTCATTAGAATTATATACTGTTAAGGACAATTTTAATCTATAATATGTGGCCAAGCTAATTAACGTAATTATTTGGATAAGGATTAATACTATATACTTGAAAATAGCCCTGGAAGTTATGTTATATTTATTAACAAAAAATTATAGATTAAAATGGTTACTGTGAGTCAACCTTAAGAGATAGACAAATGCTGTCGCGGACTTTTTTGTAGGTCTTATTAAGTTGTACAACTCTTCCATAGAAAATATTCTTCCATCTGTTTTCAATTGAGCAGCGTTCGTAAGAAACGTTTTTTTGCGACCGTTTTTTTGTCGACTTAGGTTGCAAATTAGGTCTCCACGAATGTACCTGTTCAAGCGCAAGTGCGATCCATATTGTAAGCTAATATTCTATGTACAATTAGTTCAACAAATTACCACTAGATGGCGGTGTACGACGTTAACACACGCAAGTGTTTCATTTCTCATTTTGAAGAGGTGAATTTTAATTCAATAAATATTTGTCTTCTCTTAGAACAAGATACAGAGTGGTTTCATTTACAATCCTTTAGTATCCTCGCTATTAGATCGCGATCAGGGCAAGATTAGACCGCTAACATTGGTCCTAACCGAGCCTAATTGTAGTTAGTGCATTACTCGTTAAGTGCTAGGGTATGCGTACTCGTACGAGCAGTGGATCGCTGCGCCAAACACCGTACGAGTACTTGAACGACGCCTATATAGGCTGTCAGCACCGGTGAAGACGGACCGGTAACGGCAACTCCGCTTCACAAACGGACGACGCGGCGGACAAGCGGCTGTTGGCGATCGGTGGGTCCGACGAGTGCGACACCACCTTCCAGCGGCACAGTCTAGTCGGCAAACTAGCGCGACGGGAGCAGTTGACAATCGGTGGAGTCCAAGGAGTGCGACATCACCTCAACTACAGCGCAGCGCCAAGTGTGAGCACGGTGCGCGGCCCGGAACGTGTCGTGACGGGCAGGACAACCAGAACGAAGTTGAAGAAAACAGGTCAACTCATTATATCTATGTGAAGTGCAATCGTGAGTAATTTGAACATTATTTATTTGTCGTGCAAAACTTTATTTGACTTTTTGAAAACATTTTGGACTTTAACTTTAAATAATTATTCATTTAAGATATATTAAGAATTATTTGCATGCAACTTTATTTAGGACTTAGAATAATTTAAGTAAAAACGGAGGAACGGGGAATCCATGCCCGATTTCTAACTTTTGGTTCAAGTTTAAAACACTTAGAACATATTTGAATTTATCTTGTTTAGACAACTTACTTGTGTTTGCATAGTTCAAAAACTTGTAAAATTTGGTTCTTTGATTTAGTTCACATTTAATTTAAAATGGAAAGCATTATTAATGTACAGTTGAATTTGCAAAGTAAAATCGCAAAGGCTTTTATTAATTACAAAAAGAGTCCCACTGAGCGAATTACCAAAGAATATGTAGACGCAAGACTAGAAAATTTAGAAAGAGATTGGGATTTGTTTTGTGCAAATAATACTAAGTTATACGAAATAGCAAAGCCAGAAAAATTAACTGAGTCTTCTTATATGCAAAATGAGGTATATGAAGAGACAGAAGACACTTATCTGTTGTACAAGTCTTCTATGAAAACAAGAATAAACACATTTGCTAGCCAGACCGTGAAGTCTACAACTAATAAAAGCGATTGCGATAAATCCAGTCAGTTAGTAAGGCTACCGAAAATTACTATTCCCACCTTTTCTGGTTTGTATTCGGAATGGACCGAGTTTCGGAATCTATTTGTATCATTAGTGTGCAACAATAGTACATTAGATAACATTCAAAGATTGCATTATCTGAAAACTCATTTAACGGGTGAAGCGGCTCAACTTGTGAAGCATACTCCTATAACTGACGCAAACTTCAGTCTATGTTGGTCTTTATTGGAAAATCGCTATAATAATAAAAAATATTTAGCTAATTGTATCCTTAAACGACTATTTGGACAAAAACGGCTAAATGTAGAATCAGCGTCAGGTCTAAAAGACATTTTGGATACCACCTTCGACTGCATGAGTGCATTAGAGAACATAGAAGTGGATGTGACTACATGGGACATTATAGTTATCCATATTGTTACTTTCAAACTTGATAATGAGACTCAAAAGCAGTGGGAGTTACATATTTCAACTTTGTTAGATTCAAATGAGCTACCTAAATTAGGACAACTTAAAACTTTCTTGGAAAATCGTTTTCGAGCCTTAGAATTTGTCGATCCCAAAAAACATTTAGTTCCGCTGACCAGTGGTCATAGTGCAAAACCAAAGACTTTCTTAGCCACCAATGCGTCAGCGATGCGTTGTGAGTTTTGTTCTGAAAATCACAAATTGTGTTTCTGCAAGCAATTTGCGAAGCTAGAGTGCGCACAGCGGCGTGATTTTGTAGCCAAACACTCTATTTGCTTTAATTGCTTGGGCAGCAATCACTCAGTGTATCAGTGCAAAAAGCCCACTACATGCAAGATATGTAAAAGGCGCCATCACACGATGCTACACAAAGAAAGCAATGCTGCTTCTGTTACCGCGACAAAGGAGTCTGATGAGAGTACTAACCAGGCGGTTAGTACTGCTCCAGTAGTCTCATGCCTGTCAACACGGAAAAAACCTGGATATGGTCAAGTTTTACTAGCAACCGCACTAGTAAAGGCTGAGTCTGAGTCTGGATCAAGTCAGGTGGTAAGAGCTTTGATAGACCAAGGCTCTCAAGCCTGTTTTATAACAGAAGCGGTAGTACAACTCTTACGTCTAAAGAAGAGTCCAGTCCGGGGCACAATTACCGGCCTGGGAGGAGACAACGCTTTAACATCTACATCTGTAGTAACACTCAACCTAAGATCACGAAATGACAATTTCCATTTGCAAGTTACAGCTTATGTTCTCAAAAGCATAACGTCGAACCTTCCAGAACAAACAATAGAAGATATCGAATGGACAGAATTACACCATCTGTGCCTCGCAGACCCAGAATTCAACATAACGAATAAAATTGATCTTCTTTTAGGCGCTAATGTCTATAGCCAAATATTGAAGAGCGGTATGAAAAAAGGTCCAAATGGAACTCTAGTGGCCCAAAACACATATTTGGGTTGGATTCTATCTGGCGTAGTTCAAGGCTGCAATGAACACGATAACCCTTGTAGCATATCTGTAATGCATGTCCAAGTAAATGAAAATGATTTGCTAAAACGGTTTTGGGAGATAGAGGAAGAGACATTCAATAGTAAAAGGAAAATTCTGACAGAAGAAGAACAGAAGTGTGAAACGATTTATACAACTACAACTAAAAGAACGACAGAGGGACGTTATATAGTAAAGTTACCTTTTCGGGACGAAGATCCTCCTTGCCAAAACGGCGACTCTCGAGAAATAGCTGTAAGTAGATTAAAATCATTGGAAAAGAGATTAAGTAAACACCCTAAGCTACAAGACAAATACAATGATGTTTTGATGGAATATCTAAGCTTGGGACACATGAGGCAAATTAATGGAGATGATAATCAAAGTAATCTAGCTGTTTACTTACCGCATCATGCCGTAATCAGGGATGATAAGTCCACCACAAAGGTAAGGGTCGTGTTTAACGCCTCGGAACCAAACCGGTTAGGATTTTCTTTAAACAGCGCACTGATGGTCGGGCCTTCTTTGCAAGCCGATCTCAGACACACTGTCTTACGCTGGCGAACGCATCCTATAGCCTTGGTCGCAGATATTGTTAAAATGTACCGCCAAGTGCTTGTATCCGAAGAAGATGCCAATTTATATCAACGTATCGTGTGGAGACAGAATCCTGAAGAGAAAATTAAGGATTATGAATTACTTACCGTAACATTCGGCTCCTCAGCTGCTCCTTACTTGGCAGTAAGGACTCTGCATCAAGTTGCTTATGATAATAAAGCTCAGTATCCTATCGCAGCAGAACGGATTTTGGATAGCTTCTACATGGACGACTTGATGACCGGTTGCTCTAACGTTCAAGAGGGTATTGAACTGTTTAAGGAAATATCAGAGTTACTAGAACGAGGGGGATTCGAGTTACAAAAATGGAATAGCAATAACGAGAATCTTATCAAACAAATAAAACAATATACAATAAAGGACAAAATACAGGACAAACAAAACAAAACACAGGACAATAGGAAAGAGGACGAAGGGGAAGATCAGATCGAGGATAATGAAAAACAAATGGAAATAAAATTAGACAGTACTATTAAAATTTTAGGACTTACCTGGAGTCGAAGTGAAGATCACTTCCGGTACACGATGAATCTGCCAACGACGACCGCTGCACCTGAAACAAAAAGGTCAATAATATCAATTATTGCGAAATTGTATGATCCATTAGGATGGCTTGCACCTACCATAATAATCGCGAAGATGTTCATCCAGAAGCTTTGGCTGGCAGGCACGGGCTGGGACGAACAAATACCTGCGGAATTAAAAAATGAATGGGATACTTACCATAACCAGTTGGAAAAACTTACCTCAGTTCAAGTCCCACGATGGATAGGCACGTCGGTGACAGACACCAGCAGAGAACTGCATGGCTTTAGCGATGCATCTAAACTAGCTTATTCCGCAGTGGTGTATCTAAGAACAATTGACACTTCAGGCCACATACGTGTAGCTTTGTTAGCAGCAAAAACAAGAGTCGCGCCAATAAAGCAAGTGAGCATTCCACGCCTTGAATTGTGTGGAGCGGTTCTCTTGACACGGCTTCTAATGGAGGTATCTGAAGTGTTAAACATGGACAAGAGTGTCATCAGAGCTTGGTCAGACTCAACCGTCGTTCTAGCCTGGCTTAACAGTCATCCCAGCAGGTGGCAAACTTTCGTCGCCAACAGGGTCTCCACGATCTTAACGGCTCTTGATTCATCACAATGGTTTCATGTGACTTCAAAGAACAATCCGGCAGACTGTGCGTCACGGGGTATTCAGCCAGGAGAGCTCGCTGACAACAAACTTTGGTTTTCTGGACCAGATTTCCTGCGAGAGCGAGATGTTCCGTATAAAAGACCAAAGGATTTGCAGATCAATCTAGAAGATGCTGTCAAGTCACATGTAACTGCAATTACAGAAGATACCATACTTCACAGGTTCTCTTCTCTTCAGAGGCTTTTAAGAGTGATAGCTTACTGTAGACGATTTTATAAGCGAGATTTAAGGCAAACAACGTATATCACAAGGGCGGAAATGAATCAAGCATTGACAATTTGCATAAAGAAGGTGCAAATTGAAGAGTTCAATATAGATTACCTACGTTTAGACACTAAAGATTCTTTAGAATCTAAGAACCGCAACCTGAAGCCTTTGTGTCCATTTTTAGACAACAACGGGATAATGAGAGCGTGTGGCAGATTGCAAAAATCGCTACTAGAAGAACAGACCAAACATCCTTTTATATTGCCGCACTCTTCTCATCTCACCAAGCTTATTGTAGCGGATGCACATGAGCAGACTTTGCATGGAGGACAGCAGTTGATGTTAAATTATTTAAGAACTGCTTATTGGGTGATAGGAGCCAAAAATTTAGCCAAACAACACATACGCAAATGTGTGGTATGCGTAAAAAACGCTGCACTTACGCAAAACCAATTTATGGGTTCTTTGCCTACAGCTAGATGCTCTCCTTCTAGACCATTCCTTAATAGCGGAGTAGATTACGCTGGTCCAATAAACCTCCGGACCACGAAAGGACGCGGGCATCGTGCGTATAAAGGCTACATAAGTCTTTTTATTTGTATGTCTACTCGTGCGATACATTTGGAGGTCGTTAGTGACCTGACTAGCCAAGCTTTTTTAGCTGCTTTCCGGCGATTTGTGGCCAGGCGCGGTCATTGTAGCCACTTGTGGTCCGATAACGGGACCACGTTTGTCGGCGCATCTAAGGAGCTAAACGAATTACGTTCCTTTCAACCCGACATAGCTAGCCACTTGGAGAAAAATGGTACAGAGTGGCACTTTATACCCCCTCGTGCGCCTAATTTTGGTGGGCTATGGGAAGCGGGCGTAAAATCCACCAAATTCCATATAAAACGAGTTATTGGCGAATCAACTCTGACATATGAAGAGATGAGCACACTGCTCGCCCAAATCGAAGCGTGTCTCAATTCTCGACCGATGACTTTCGTCAATAGTACTGATCCAAAGGAACCACTATCTTTAACTCCCGGTCATTTCCTGGTCGGTGGGCCTTTGGTTAGTGTACCAGATCAAAATTACGAGGCAAGCAATATCAATTCATTGTCTAGGTGGCAACATCTCCAAAAAATGTTACAAACATTTTGGAGAAGATGGTCGCAGGAGTATTTGGTTATGCTGATGCACAGGTACAAATGGTCACGCCAAATTGCGGAACCTGAACTGGACGATATTGTTTTGGTTAAGGAAGACAATCTTCCTCCGGGTAAATGGATACTTGGTCGAATTATAGAAAAACATCCGGGACCCGACAATATTACCCGTGTAGTCACATTACGCACCCAAACTTCTGTACTAAAACGACCAACATCAAAATTGTGTATACTACCAACTAATGACTAGTTCAGAGAATGTTTAATTTATTAAGTTCAAATAGTTCTATTATTTGTATTTTAATGCTATTTTCTTACCAATGTGTAATTTAACAAATCATTATGTTTTAGTTTATTAGAGTAATTCGCGCTCATTTATTGTAATTCTCAGTCATTGTAAGTGCAACCTACCACCCATGACATTTAGGGATTTAGTCATGATGGACAGTAAAATTTCATATTGTAAAGCACATTCCTCACTAATGTCCTTGGTGGGCGGTATGTTCAAGCGCAAGTGCGATCCATATTGTAAGCTAATATTCTATGTACAATTAGTTCAACAAATTACCACTAGATGGCGGTGTACGACGTTAACACACGCAAGTGTTTCATTTCTCATTTTGAAGAGGTGAATTTTAATTCAATAAATATTTGTCTTCTCTTAGAACAAGATACAGAGTGGTTTCATTTACAATCCTTTAGTATCCTCGCTATTAGATCGCGATCAGGGCAAGATTAGACCGCTAACAGTACCTTTGATTTAAATTTCAGGCTTTGTTGACATCTAGTCTTTGCATAGTTTTGGCGAACCTCAGTGAGCTGTGTACGAATTCTCAACATTTATGTCACGCATCCAGGTAGACTAGGAGGTAGTAGGAATCTTACCGGCAGTGTCTAGACGTGAAGATTCCGTGAACTAAGAAGCAAATATATTTGTTTACTTTTTGGCGGTGTCAGTCAGCGCCCCATCTGGTTTCAGCAGTGGAGTGAGGGGCGACAGAAGTTCGACTCCACCGACTTAGCCAGAAACCGATCAAACGATTTACTAGGTACGGAGCTAATGCGCTCCCTATCTGGCCTATGTCAGGCCTCCCTCACTCGCCCATAGCTACTGCGATTTATACCTAAACTTTCGTCACCTGCCAGTCGGTTGTCACTGCTCACGCGCGCGCAACGTATATTATTATTCTAATGACGGGATAACTGCGCATTCGTATTCTATCTTAGAAACGATTTAAGTTTTTCATACTCATTTTGCGGGTTTGACAAAAAACAAGCACAATATGTTTCAATTTTTATGCTACCGATACTAAAATGACAAGACGGCGTAAAATTCACTTTTCCGACATAAAATTCGACTCTTAGTAAGGAACTTTGATGTAATTTTGTGAGGTAAATAAAAATAATTCGTTAACTTTTTTTTTAAGTTTATTGAGTCAACCCTTTACTGTATCGGGCGTTCGCCGGTACATCGCGCGCTGAACGAAGTAATAACAACGCTAGGTCGAGCGCCTTAGACACATTTTTGCTTGTATTGTCTGAAATAAACGTTGGTATTGATTGTGTTTTTGTACGGGAGTGAAGTATCTGTTACGCAGTAACTATTATATAATCTGTGCCTATGTGGTCAAATCAGGACTTTCAATCCTTCTTACACGAAGTGGCTGACTTGGGTTCTTTTAGAGGCTCTATTTTTCGCTGGCGGAACCCTGGCTTTGCGGTTACGAGCTTCAACCCTGGCCATGAATGCATCAGGATTCAGTGCTTTAGCAAGCAAGCTTCAGCACATTCAGCCCCGAACTATGGTTGACCTTTGCCCGAAATCGCTACATCAGAGAATGGAATATGGTACTTCATTGCTGCCGCTGACGCAGCACCATCCGTGCAAACCGAAGGATCGTCTGAAGAGAAACAAACAGGTCGCCAAGGAATTAGAGACAAAGAATGGCATTTGATCCCAATCTGCTGACTTGTATCGCCACACCCGTCGGATGCCTCGAGAGCTGGGTTCGGGTGGGGAGTAGACAGATACAGATTCCATCAGACAGTGGTCGGAGCGGTGAATATACCGACATCTTTTGTTTAACTCTCCGTGTTAGTATTTGTTGGTTAAATCTTAGAAGCTAAATAAGAATATAAAGAAATAGATAATGAAAAAGAGAAATAATAAGAAATAAAACCACTACCTGACGTTCGATTGGACTCAAATTTTGTATAATCTCCAAAGAATCTCTGTAGAGCTGCCCTGATGATGTAGCGGGGCTGAAAGGTCTGTAACTTCGTTATAGCAAATGGTAGGGCAGTCTAATTTTGTCTATTATGTATTGTTATCATTAGTACACGTGATGACGTCAACAACAAGAAGGTGTTTAAATAATATGTCCTTTTAAAGTATTATTTTTAAATGAAAACTTTGTTTGCAGTGTGGTGTCATGTGTTTAAGAAGATACGACTTAGGTCTCCACTTCAAAGAGAAGCATCCTGATCTGGACATCGAGGTTGTGTATGCAGATCTGAAGCCTTTCATGTGTGATAATTGCGGGAAGAGATTTCAGGTATGTTCATCTTTCGTTCTGAGATTTCAGCATCAACATCGTCATTATCAGCCGGCATCAGTCCTCTGCTGGCCGTAGGCCTCCTCCAAGACCCGCCACTGAGCCCGATCTTCGGCTCTTTGTTTCCAGTCTCAGCCCACCGCTTTGCGAATGTCGTCGCTCCCCCTAGATTTCAGCATGGATAATCTAATCACAATACATTGATACAGTCAAATTAGGAAACCTCATTTGGAATTTTAAAATTTGGTTAATTCGTATTTCCATGTAAAATTTTGTTGCGGAAGTCTTTCCGATTAGAATGAGGCGTTTTTTATTCTTAATTGGTTAAATTGAACTGGTCAAAGGTCTCCCCTATTTTTAGTGGAGATTTATAGTTTCCCCCCTTATAGTTTCGTCATGTTTGTCTATCTGTCTGTCTGTCTGTCTGTCCGAGGTTTTGCTAAGAGATCGTTAATACTAGGAAGCTGTAATTTTGTAAGGGTATGTATATAAATTACGCCGAAAAAGTGGTGAAATAAAATTTTAGAAAATATTTTTTTTAGCGTAGCTACATGAGAAGTGGGGATGAATTTTTTTTCGTCGTCTACCCCAACGTGTAGAATATCGTTGAATAGATCTTTTAAAATGACTTAAGGGTTGCTAATACTATTTTAAGATTGAATGCTCGATTTAGTAAATATTAAAAAATATATATATTAAAGTGCTAGAAGTGTTTGTTTTCAGCGTCTCTGGATGTTACGAGACCATATATTGACGCACTCGGATGTGAAGCCGTTCGCGTGCACAGAGTGTCCCAAGCGGTACTACACACAGACAAAGTTGTTGCAACACGCTGTCTACCACTTACCCAAAAGTAAAGAATGTGATGACTGCGGGAAAATGTTCAGGACAGATGGTAACCTCTTTTGGCATAAGAAGGTAATATACTTTTTTAACTTTTAAAAATATATATCTGTATTTTTTAGGGTTTCGTACCTAAAAAGGAATCTTTATAGGATCACTTAGTTGTCTGTCTGTGACTGTCTGTCTATCAAGACCTGTTTTCTCAGCAACGCGTAAAGGTACCAAGTTGAAACTTATATCAAATACTCGGGTCTACGCTCTTTCAGATGTATATCGAGTACTTGGGTCTACGGTCTCTTTAAGCTGTGAAAAAATTAAACGTGTAAGTCAACGCGATCAAAATACATGACCGTTTATGTCTTAAAGTTTTTCATATTTTGATTTCACAAGAGAATGAAAACCTATAGGGTAATTACTTCCCGTTCCCGAAGCAAGGTCTTATACCACAAAAAAAGGAAAAATTACAAAAAATAAAAAAGATGAAAATTAAAGGGTGTCATACATACATAGTTGATGCCAATTAACATAAGCCTCTGATTATATGGGTGCTTATACAATTTAGGGGTCTAGCTTAATTAGCAACAACCTCAAATAAGATAAATAAATAAAATTGTGCTATTGTGTGAAAGAAAATGACGGAATAATGGGTAGGTCCGGAACCCTCGGCGCACGAGTTCGACTCGCATTTCACCTGTTTTTTATCGGATACATTTCGGGGAGTGTGCCATCCAATCGCGCGAATTAATCTCACTATTCCCTTTCTTCTATCGGACAACCAGACGTACCGATGTGCGCCATCACGTAGACATTCTATCTACCCGTACGAAACGGTTTGCTTCAACATTTATTAGACGCACTGCCAAGGAATGGAATTCCTTGCCGGTGTCTGTGTTTCCCAGTAACTACAACCCGGGAGTCTTCAAATCGCAAGTAAGTAGGTATTATATCGTGCTACATCGTCGATCGCATCTTCACTTAACATCAGGTGAGATAGTGGACAAACGCTTGCCTTGAGATTGAGATTATTATTAAGATTGATTAGGCAAAAAGCAGTCGGAAAACTTTTTTTTTGTTTATAAAATAGTAAACTAAATCTTAAATTTATATTCAAATTTATGCATCTTGCAAAATATAAGAAAATTGACTTGTTATGTCAATTGATCATAACGAATATTACCAAACCGTTAGGTACCAATAAGACCATAATTAATTTAAGCCACAGCTGTGATTATGTCAACACTCCAACGTATGATACGATTGTAACCGACAACAACAACACCAACAAGATTAACAATATTGTCAGACAATCATAAAAATTTTATATAAATACTGACAAGCACAAAAAATGTGCGATTGTAAATCGTAATAATGTTAAAAGTAATATTGTCATTGTACATCAAAATGTACCTTGGCTGTACGGCAAACTTTTGGACATGAGTCTAGCGCTGGAACTGTATCAGATCGATATATTTTGCATTACTGAAACTTGGATGAAGATAAATCAACCACTAGTTTTAGAAGGTTACTCATGTATTAGTCAATATAATAGGGATAAATTTGAAGGCGGAGGAACAGCTATAATTTTAAGAAATGGTTTCGAAGCCAAAGATAGGAGAGACATAGATTCAATGTCGGTAGATAAATTGTGTGAAATTGCTTGTGTTGAGATGAGTAACTATATAATAGCTTCTGTTTATCGCTCTCCAGATGGCGATTTTGATGAATATCTACAGTTGTTAGAGGTCGCTCTGCAAAAAATGTGCAAGTCTAACTAGCGTGTTATCGTTTGTAGCGATTATAATATAATTTTTTTAACTGATTCTCCAAAGCAAAATGCCTTAGAAGAACTATTTCATTGCTTTAACTTGTTTCGGATATTTAGTGAACCAACCCGTATAAGTAAAATATCTGCAACATGCATTGATAATGTTTTTACTGATAGTGATGAAATTACAAAAACAGAAATTAAACAATGTGTTAAATCTGATCATTTAGCCCAATTTATGCACCTACACCAAGAAGTGCCTATATCAAAAACCTCTAGAAGTGTAGTATTTAGAAAAAATAATTATACCGCTTTGCCGGGACTGTACCAATATCTTGACATTAAACTAAGTAAAAATCTCTAAATGATCCAAACGAAAATTTTTATCAATTTATGGAATCCATGATGCAGTAAGTAGATACTAATATGCCATTAATATCAAAATCAATTAATACGAAAACTAATTTCAATGACTGGGCTACTAAGGGAATATAGACATCTCGCAAACGCCTTTATGAGTTGTACAGTGAAGTAACTTTTGATGCAGGTATGAGAGAGTATGTATCTGCGTACAGTAAAGTGTTCAAAAAAACTTTCGTTCAAGCCAAAAGAAACTTTCTTACCAAACAAATAAAAGAATCGACAAACAAAATCAAAATGTCTTGGCAAATCATTAAGTCTGAAACGGGAAAGACAAATAAAAGTAACAAAGCTTATTGCAAAACGTTATCTCCTAATGATTTTAATGTATTCTTTAATCGAATAGCGGAAAACTTAACTTTTGGTCTTGGCTGCTTTCAAACTTCTAAAAATATCTTGAACTGCATAGCAACAAATTAGATGAAAGTTTTACTTTTAGTCACATAACCTATTGGGACATCATTAAAACATTTAAAAAAATGAAACGCAAATCCTCATTAGTCATGTCAGGGCTTTCCATAAAGTTCATTGGTAAAGTTATTTATACCATTGCACCCTATCTTGCGATTATTTTCAATGACTCAATTGGGAAGGGTGTTTTTCCCGACCCTATGAAAGTCAGTAAAATTATTCCTCTCTATAAAGGAGGAGCTAAAGAAGAGCTTAATAATTATAGGCCTATATCCATTTTATCAGTCTGAGCAAACTCCTAGAAAAAATCATATTAAATCAGTTAGTAGTGTATTTTGAAAAACATAATTTACTAAATTACCGCCAGTTTGGTTTTAGACCAAAGAAAAGTACACCTGATGCAGTTTCGATAGTAACACAAACCATATTAGAGTCATTGGATAAATCGCAGAAAACACTTGGGCTTTTTTGCGATTTATCTAAAGCATTTGATTGTATTGATCATGAAATACTATCGCACAAACTAAATCATTACAGGGTCGCCGGATTGGCTCTTAGTTTGTTAAATTCCTATCTCTGTGGCAGATCTCATACTACGATGGTAGATGGTTCATATTCGGATAAGCTTTATCTCAGATGTGGTGTTCCTCAAGGTTCCATTCTGGGACCATTTCTCTTCAGTATTTATGTAAATGACATGCCCTCTTGTTTGCAAGAGAAGGGAACTATAGTCATGTACGCAGATGATACCTCAGTAATCTTTTCGCACAAGAACATAAACCAGCTTGGTATTATAGCAAATGAGTCGCGATTGGTATACTCAGTGACTGGTTTAACGCCAATAAGCTATTGTTTAATGTGGAAAAGACTAAAGCTGTCCTATTTTCTCTCGCAACGCAGTAAAACAACGATAAGAATCTACTAGATATCAAATACAATGACAGGAAGGTAGAATTAGTGAAAGATAAAAAATTTCTAGGTGTTCAGATCGACAATAAACTTAAATGGGACGTTCATATAAAAACCTTGACTTCTAAGCTCTCTTCTGCGGTGTACGCTATCACAAAGATACGTTCCTTTTGTGGATTTACGGCAGCGAAACAAGTTTACTTCGCCTACTTCCATAGCTTGATGAGCTATGCAATTAAAGTCTGGGGAACGGCAGCAACAGCAGGAAAAATATTTATCCTACAAAAAAGAGCTGTTCGAGCTGTTCTTGCATTACCCGCTCTTTCTTCCTGTAAAACTTATTTTAAGAAGTGCCGCATCATGACTATGCACTCTGAATACGTTTATCACAATATCTTACACGCTGTCAATAATATTGCTAATACTCCAATGTTAGGTGCTTATCACAACTACTCGACAAGAAATAAAGACAGAATTGCACATCCAAAATGTAGACTCACAAAAAAGTCTAAGAGCTTTATTTGTAATAGCGTACGCTACTATAACGCATTTAGGAACCGTTTAAATGGTGATAACATCATTGACAAGGGTTCCCCGCTAACTTTAGACGGAAATTAAAAAAATAGTTGATTGATTTGGAATTATATTCAGTAAACGACTTTTCAATTTAGATTCAATATTATATAATTACTCATGATGCACTCATTTATTTTGTAAATGTTTCGCTATTTAACAAAGATTTTACATTGATGTATCTTATTTTTAATTTGTTATTTGACATATCTAAGAGTGTGTAACACACCTATGGACTAAATAAACAATACAATACATCTCATCACTTCGATATATCGCCAGTCGACTTGGCAACGCTGCAAGGACTCCAGAAGATTCAAAGATTCAGAAGATTCAAATCTTACCACGGATTCCGCTTGCGAGATGCGTAAACTAGCTTACAGAATAGCCCTACAGGTTTCGATTGAGTCGAAGGCCTTCTCATAGTCCACAAATGCTAAGCACAGGGGCCGATTGTACTCTTCGGTCTTCTGTACAATCTGCCGCACTATGTGGATGAGGACTATGGTGCCGTAACCGCTTCGAAACCCGGCCTGTTCTGGAGGTTGAAACTCGTCGAGTCTCCGCGCTAGACGGTTCGTAATGACCCTTGAAAACAGCTTGTAGACATGGCGGTAGTTTTTCAAGAGGGTTTTGTCTCCTTTTTTGAAAAACAATACCACCATGCTTCTGTTCCATGCCTGTGGAGTTCTCCCAGTGAAAATAACGGAATTAAAGAGCTGTTGAAGCTGTTGAACTACTGGAGCCACTCTGGCTTTTAGAAGCTCTGTTGTGATTCCGTCTTCTCCTGGGGATTTTCCATTTTTCAGCTGTTTAAGGGCCATCACGATCTCGTCTCGGCTAATTTCGGGCAGATCTTCAGTGAAGTGGCGGGTTAAGGTGGCTCTAGAATCCTCAGTATCGGGTACGGGCCTTGAAGCATGCGATGCGTAGAGCTTACCGTAGAAGTCTTTAACTTCCGACAGAATCTCCGACTTGGATGCGACGGCGTTCCCCGTTGACGTTGTCAGCTTTCTGAGGTGGCTTCTACCCAGAGGCTGGACGAACACTTTCGACCCCCGATTCTGCCCAATTGATTCCTTAATCAAGAGCGTGTTAGAGGATCGGAGGTCGCGTCGTACTAGCTTCTTTATGGATTTGTTGCGCACCATGTTAGTTAACAAAGCTGATGTCTGTTCGTCTCTCTTCCATTAGCCGAAGTGTTTCTGCCAATGGTTTGAACATTTTGCTCGTACGCTTGCTCTCACAAAACTTCGTCCCTTCATCCCTGAGGATTTCCACCACTTCTTCGAGTTTCTGGTCTACGTCATCTTTGGTTTCCAAGGCAGCGAATCGATTTTCCAATTTCAATTGGAATGTTTCGGACCCAACAACGGTTTGGAGTAGGTTCCATTCCAATATGCGTGGAATAAAACTCGATACTAAAGATGTCAATAATGGTTGAAAATTTTTATTGGTTAACAGTTAATTGATAAAAAAATATATTGGTTAATTTTATTAGTTAAAAATATTAGTTTATTTTATTCGAGTACAAGATATGGTTTGTGGTTGATTTTTATGAAGTCACTAAATATTTTTTATCGAATATTTTAATCATGTTACAGTTAAATTCAATGAACTTTCCTTCATACTTGAACAGGCTTAGGACTGTCTAGCTAAGCAATAGCATATAATTAGAGCATTTTCAACACGTGAGAATGAATAGCTAGGCGTATTTAAAAGTTCATTGATTTTATGTACATGGTATTTACACTTTAATAGTTTTTTGTTATTTTTTTTCCTTTTTTTGAGTTTACTATTTTAAATATTTTTTTGTTTTTACATTTTTTATGTATAACTATGTAGTTAAATTATTACATAGTTCAGTAGGTTTTTTTTTAGTTTTTGTTTATTTTTTTTTTAGTTTTTTTCATATTTTTTTTTAGTTTTTTATTATTCACTTTATTTTATTTACATTAAGGAACATGATTTGAGCCACTTTTGATGTTGTAAGGCGGGTTTTATTTATGATATACCCCGCCTTTGAAAATGCCCGCTCACAGGGCACCGATGTTACTAATACATTACATTTTGTTTTGAAAATGTTGTATAATACGGGATATATACATTTGTGTGATCGCCACCACGTTAAGGGACAAAGTTTTCTGTTAATTACGGTTTCCTTCAAAAACATGTCCAGCTCCTCTTGAGCTTTGGTTTCTGCCGTCTTCGGAGCATTTGACGATGTAATTTTTAAATCGAATTCGCCCCATACCCACGACAAATTCTCGCCACTGCCACCATCTTGTTGGCTTTGATTTCTCTCAGCTGTATCGTCATCAGTTATTAAACTTTTCATTAGAGTTAACGCATATATTTTTGTTTGCTCAAGTGAGTGAGTATCCGGAAATGCCACATCCTTGTAACGGGGATCCAAAAGAGTGCATATGGCGATGTTCAGGTTGTCTTTGTAATTTTCAAGCCTTTGTATCAGTTCTTGTTTAAGTTTTCCTTGCATATCTATGACAAGGATGTGAAAATTTCTGGTTGAGGGCAGGCTGTCACAAATTGACATAAGACTTGAAGTGAGGACCATAGCAGTGCTTGCGGTCAGATAATTTTCGCCACTCATTACGTTGCTAACTTCGTAAAATGGTTTTAGCGTGATGCAAATTTGCTCAATATAATCCCATTCTTCGTTAGATATTACTGGGAGTGAAACATTTAATGTGGCAACTATTGCCTGCACGGCTTCTTTTAGAGAAAAAAAAGCGCTCTAACATAAGATATGTTGAATTCCATCTAGTTCAAACGGCTTTTATAAGGTTTCTGGGTTGCTGGACGTTTTGGTTGTTGAGCTGGTATTTCAATAATTTTTCTTTACCAATGCCACTTTTTTTGAAATACGTCACTGTTTTTGTCACCTTTTCAATTGCTTCTTTATTAGTTATCAACGCATCTTGGAATACAAGGTTCAATTTGTGCTCAAAGCGTCCAAAATGGTTCCAATTTAATATGCGGCTTGCACTTAACATATTGCTGGCATTATCTGTGACCAAAAATCCAATGTTGTCGGATAGTCCCCACGCTTCTACTATTGCCCTCAGTTCTTGCGCAATTCTCGACCCTGTATGGCTGCCGTCAAGTAGATCGCATTGTAATAAAACAGATTTCATTTCTAAGTCTTCAGAAAAAAAATGCGCTGTAACTCCCATGAATTGGTCCATAGTTTTTGATGACCAGCAGTCAACTGTTAAGCACACACTCTTCGCATTTTTTTTAACATAATTTAGCAAATATTGCTTTCGTTCTTCGTAAAAGGCAGGCAGCACTGACGAGGAAATGGTATTTCTGCTTGGCAAATTGTAGGCTGGATTTAAAGCATGTACAAATTCTTTGAAGCCTATATCATCTACGATTGTGAAAGGTTGGCAGTCATAGGCAATGAGCTTAACGAGGCTTTTATCTATAACCTTCTTATCGCCCGGTCGAAGTTTCTTCGGTAAGTATGACGACATCATGCGTTGTACTTTATGGGGCGGTTCATCAGATGATAATGTGCATGTGAATAGTGCTGAGAGCACTAGTGGCAGGAGGCACTCGATTTTGAAGGGATTCAGCTAAACCACCGATGGGACCGCTACATTCAGGATGTGCTGTCGTGTCAACACCACCACCAACACTCCCAACACCACCACAACCACCACCACCAACACCCCTAACACTACTACTAGAAGAAACCCCACCACTACTAGAAGAAGCCCCATCACTAGCTTCCGAACTTCTTTGTCCATCACCGTAAGCTTCAGCAATCGTTCCACTTATTAAATTTGAATACACACTAAGGTGCTTAAGTTTCAAGTGTGTCTTGAGGTTAGTTGTAGTTCCTTTATAAGATTATTTTTTTTACAATATTTACACATTGTGACTTTTTCGACTCCCACACACGACATCGAAATGGTTCCATATTGCCGTATTCCGTCTCGACATTTTTAAAAACAAAACTAGGTTTCTATTCTACTATACAACAACACTAATAAAACTAACCATTAACACTTAACCAAAGAGAGTACTAAACGCATGTACTCAATCCATTCACTAACGTTAATTGTTTAAAATATCACTTCACTTTGTTTAGAATAAAATTATCGGAAACATCGACTCGGCGAATAAATAATAAGTGTTTTATTTTGAGGGTAATAGAGCATACAATCGAATGCAGGTAACCTATGGAATATTTCAACTAGTTGAAAACAACGTGTTCGAGCTTCACTCCGGTCATCGTATAATATAGTAATGTACGAATTTGTTCCTTATCCGTCAGCATTTAAAGCTTAAAATTAAGTGGATTAAAATGGGAACGTTCGTGATTCGCGAGGCGAGGTCATTATCAGTTGAAGTTGATATAATATTTTTATTCGTTAATGTTAATTTTGTTTATTGAATATTATGGTTAATTTTGAATATTCGTTTATTTTAATGGTTGATAGTTATATTCATCATCTCTACTCGATACTACGAGCAGCATAAATGTCATGCGGTCATCGTGTTGGTCACATATTTGTTTTTTTTTTTACATTTTATACGCTAGTGTTTGACCACTATCCCGCCTGGTGACAAGCGATGATGTTGTCGAAGATGGTGAACACGCTAGGCCTAGATTACTCGTTTATAGTTTTGGCATCTATAGTTCTTGAGATTCAGAGTATATTCTTCAGGCCTTACCTGTTCACCATCTTCGACCTCATCATCGCATACCACCAAGCGAGATTATTGGTCAAACGCTAGAAAGTAAAAATGTGTTTGGAATCACTTGGGACAATCTGTTAAGCAATTCTATTCGGTCTATTAGTTTACAGCTTGTCCGGCAGAGGGCGCTTGATGAGAGGATGTTTGTGACCTGTCAAATACCTTGATATAAGCTTTTCATTGCGTTTTTTTATTTTTAGGGTTCCGTACCCCAATAGGTATAAAAGGAACCCTTATAAGAACCCTTTCTTGTCCGTCTGTCGGCTGTCCGTGTGTCACCACCGATTTTCTCAGGAACGGGTGGACCTAGCAAGATAAAATTTATACCAGATACTAAGGTCTATAGTTCCTATTAGGTGTATTAAAATTAAAGTTTATTAAAATCAATATATTTTTACCATGTTGACTCTCCTGAGTCAATAAAAATATATGTGCCCATATATTTTTATTGACTATTTACTTTTTGCAAAACCTTGTAAGTACCAAAATTTACCTTAATTTTCAACTTTTTTATTTAATTTTTCCTTTACTTAAATCCTTGTTTTTAACAAAATTCTAGGTCAACCGGAAGTACCCTATAGTTTTGGGTCGAAAACCTATAGGGTACCCCTAGGGTTGACTATTGCAATACATTTTCTATGGATCGAACTACAAAATTAAGTTTCTGAGAAGTTGGTACGGAAGCTTCGGTGGGCGAGTCCAAATCGACTTGGCCGGTTTTTATGTTTGTTTTATCATCATATTATAAACCATTTTGCACAAAACCTTAACAAATTATGTACCTAAACCTTACTCATGAATCACTCATCTATTGGTAAAAACTGCATGGAAATACGTTCAGTAGTTTTTGAGTTTATCGCGAACAGACAGTGAGACGCAATATAAAACAAAGTCCCCCCGCCGCGTCTCTCTGTTTGCCATAAACTCAATAACTACTGAGCGAATTTTCATTCGGTTTTCACCAATAGATAGAGTGATTGAAGAGAAAGGTTTAAGTAAATAATTTGTCAAGGAGTTGTGTAAATTGGTTGAAATCTGAAATGAACTAATATTAGAAATGCGAAAGTAACTCTGTCTGTCTGTCTGTCTGTCTGTGTCACTTTCACGCCAAAACCACTGAACCGATTTAAATGAAATTTGGTACACAGATAGTCTAGAGCCTGAGAAAGGACATTTACTTTAATGCGAAAAAAGGGTTGTAAAGGGTTGAAAGGGGGGATGAAAAGTTGTATGGAAGTATCGTCATTTTAGAGCTAGAAGATTGAAACTTATTTTTTAGGCTGTTTTTTAGGATTCAATATAAAAAAAATATGACATTCAAAGTTTGTAAAAGTTTTACCCCCAAGGGTGTAAAATAACAATAAGAAATAGGGGATGAAAGTTTGTATGGAAATATGTAAGGTTTATGTGAATGTTCTACTGAACGGATTTAAATAATACTTGATACACAGATAGTCTAGAGCCCGAGAAAGGTCATAGGCTACTTTTTAATGCAAAAAAATGGCTTTAAGGGATTGAAAGGGGGATGAAAATTTGTATGGAAGTATCGTCTTTTTTAAAGCTAGAAGCTTGAAACTTTTTTTTAGGGTTCCGTACCTCAAAAGGTAAAAATTAGTTAATTAAATTATTGTTTAGGCGATATGAATAAATATGGCATTCAGTTTGTAAGGGGGAAGGGGGAAGGAGGGGAGGGGAGGTGGAAGTGAGGGGAAGGGAAAGGGGGAGGGGAGTGGGGGAAGAGATAAGGGGAGGGGAAGGGAGAGGAAAGTGAGCGGAAAGAGGAGAGGGAGAGGGGAGTGGGGGAAGAGAGAGGGGGCAGTGAGGGGTAGAGAGAGGGGGAGGGAGGATTAGCGTGGCGTGGTACGGTGCGCTGTAGGTGGGTTACGCATGTGTTACTTATTTGTAAAATAATTAGCCTAAATAATTAAAAATTCCACCCAAAGACACTATTCCACGCGGACGAAGTCGCGGGTACAGCTAGTATATTTATAATTCGAACTAATTTGCACAAAACCTTGACAAATTATATATCTAAACCGTCCTCATAATCACTAGCAGTAGCTACTTATTGGTGAAAACCGTATGAAAAGGGAATTTTTGAGTTTATCGCGAACAGACAGACGGAAGCGGCGGGGGAGGACTTTGCTTTAAGTTTGTGCGGTATCTGTCTAAGAGAAGTTGTTTCATAATCGGTTTCTTTGAAGTGTTTACTACATAACCTTCAAAATCGCTGGATTTAAAATTGTATCTTCTCAGTGCTTTTTCCCACATTCCTTATCACTTGGAAATTTGGGCACACCTATTTCTTCAAATCCAAAAGCTACACAACGACCTATATTTTACGTAATAAGTTAATATATTTTAAAAACGTACAATTTCTATTTAGAATATAGATTGACAGTTCTTCTGGAACAAACATTTGGCGCCCTCTAGTCGGATAAAACTGTCAATTAGTTTTATCCCCCATTGCACACATGATTCACTAAATTACTGTTTTATATCAATTCTTAACAACTGCCTACTATTCGTTTTATAATTATTTCCAATATTATCTTATTTCAGACTCACATTCAAAACCGCAAATTCAAATGTAAACATTGTGGAAAGGGGTTCCTTTATAAAGCAACTGTTGAAGAACATATACGGGGCGTGCACCATGGTATACGTCGCGTCAGGAAACCAAGGATTAAGAAAACAGACACAGGAATTGAAATCGAGGCAGAAAAAGACGGCCTTGACTTAGAAAACGTGGTCATTGCAGAAGAGTTTGAGATCGCTGAAACAGAAAAAGAGTCCACTACAGAAGGATTTGTTGATGCTGAAGCAGGAGACGAGATAATTGCAACGAGAGATGAAGTCATGGTCTCAAAAAGAGTACTGCGTAAAAGACACGCAAAGGATGAAAGTTTGAAAGATTATGCGACAACTTCAAAACGTGTTCGTCAAGAATCAAGCTCGGAAAGTGAAGATAGTGAGTGAAAAACGGAGTAAATAAGTGATATCTAGTTTAAAATAATAATAAATAGCTTCAAGTATAAAGTAGACCCCTGGCTCCATCACTAGACCTAAGTTGCTAAAACTTTTGTTGCTAAGATCATTATAAACTATTGGACCAGTCAAAATGAATTAAATGAGCCCAAACTTGAGGAGTTAACTAGTAGCCACTAAAGAGTTCCGCATAGTAATGATGGCGTCAGATCAGCTCCAAGATACCAAATTATTGTCATTCCAACAAATTATGTTACAAAGTTTAATAGGTTAAAGTTGACATACATTTATAATTATTCGGTCCCTCTATTTGTTACATTTTTACAAGTAAAGTTAATAAAAGCGTGTTAAAAAATTTGTCAGGAATTATTATACCACAGCAACAAATTACTGCTTTGGATATATCAATTCACGGAATGAAATTAGCGCTTCCAGCGACGAACAGACTTTTGCATTGGTGTATATAATTAATTGTTTGCTTTTTCTCGACTTAGCGGGACACGGATATCTAAGGAACCCTTATAGGATCACTTTGCTGTCCATCTGTCAGTCTGTCTGTCAAGACCCTTGAGTCAAGACAATTTTTTGGATAAAAATTGTCTGAAGTATTGAAACATGCACTGGGTTGCGGGTGCACGTAATAGTACGGTTGGCAACCCTACATTAATCATGGGAATTAAACATGTGTTTAATTGTGACGTTCGACGTCTAGATGAAAGCTGAATGGCTCAATACCTTTGTTTTTTTTTGTAAATTCAAAGCAATAAGTTATGTTTCTGTTATATCTATAATATTTTTTATCGAATATGATCTATTTAATGTAATTTGACGTGTGTAAGTGCAAATTTTTAATTTGCCCATATACTGAATAAATGCTTTGACTTTGACTTTGACTTTGACCTTTATCTCCGTAAGGCGTAGAGGTATCAAGTTGAAACTTATACTAATTATTGGGTCTACGGTATCATTCGGCTGTAAAATCAAACCTGTGGGCGATCAGAAGATTTGAACGTTTATATCGCACATTTTACGATTTCACAATTTTACTCTTTACTTCCCGTTGTAATTTGATTAAAAAGTGTTACTATTCAATTACAAACTTATTAGCGGTTGGTGTAGTATAATTTTTATGGATCGAACTGCAAAGTTAAATCTGTCCTTTACATTAGTTTGAGAAGTTGGTGCGGTAGCGTAGGTACGTAGTATTATTATCTTTGCTATGGCGGTAGCCTCGGTAGGCGAGTCCAACTCGACTTGGCCGATTTTATTATATATGTATATACATAGCATAGGTACAACTTAGTAACTAAGTTGTTAGTTGAATATTTACAATTGTGACTTATTAAAAACCACCGAAGTAAGTATTGCATTTCTTGTTTAATTTAGAATCCTTTAGACACAGAACTTCTGCTAGTCCGCCTGGGGCGGTACTACTTTGTCTGGTATTCAACCGTGAAATAGAAATGTTTTTCTATTTGAAGGATTAAGTTTTTAATGATACTCAGATAACTATTTTGATAGCTTTTGTAAGCAGGTTGACAAATCGACGCATCTTTTTCTAAAACTGAACGCATTCGCCTTAAACTGCAGTTGAGAGCAGTGTTCGCAGGCAGGGATAGACACATTTCACTGGGATAGTTCGGCGGCTTTTGCGCCCGCGGCGCAGCGGCAAGCTGCGTAATATACAATTGAACTTTATTTATTATTTTTTTTTTTTTTTCTCAGTCCTGGGATTTTGGCGTCGCACATTCTGTGCATTTGCCAGAGTCATGTTTTAGGTTTAGCTTCTATCTTGCAGTGATCTTGCATGTTCATTGTTCATGAGTTGTTTTCATTTTTACAGGATGGATTGGTTGAATTTCGATGACATTAAAACGAGGGAAACCATGACAATGTAAAAAATAATTTAACAATTACGATAAACAAAGAATTAGTTAACTATCAGGAGAGAAGAATGATAAATAATGTATGAACAAGTAAAACTAAACTATATACATTATAAAATATTTACAAGTTACATTCAACATACAATTTACTATAATTTTATATTATTTATATCTATGTATTCAGCTAATGCTTTATACACATTTGGCTGAAAATCTGTGAGTAAGCAATTAATATTAGTGGGAAATTGAATCTTAAGATTTCTTAGAGTCTCATACAACATATCAGAATCAAATAGAGGGCATGATAGAATTAAATGATTTAGGTCTGAAATCATTTCTCCGCATTCACAAGATGGCGAACTTACAATTTTAAGTCTAGCAAGATGTGCCGGACTGCAGACGTGACCCAAGCGCAATCTTATGAGAGTAGAAGTTGCTCTTTTACCAAGTTTAAGAACAGTAAACCATGGTTTGTGTGAAATGGATTTTTGAATATTGAAATAATGTTTGCCTTTTTGGCGAGTGCTTTCAGACCAAGCTCTACTCCAAGATTCCTGGAGAGAAATTGTAGCTAAAGATATAAGATCATGATAATAGTTTTTATATGGAAAAATATCTCCACACACGACTGCTTCATTCGCCAAGCGGTCAGCAATCTCATTGCCTTTAATACCACAATGGCTTGGTATCCACGCAAAAGACACGGTAAAACCCAATATTGTACACTGATACAATTTATACCTAGATTGTGTAATAATAGGAATATGTACTTGTGATTTAAATGGAAATTTTGAAAGCGACTGTAGGGCACTAAGAGAATCACAGAAGATAATTGTTTTGGGGAGTTTCATCAAAATAATATATTCTAGTGCTTTTAATATTCCAAAACATTCAGCAGTAAATAAAGATGTTTCGGGTGGAAATTTAATTTTTTGTACATTCTTGAATTGTGGATGGTATACTCCAACACCGACACAATCAGAAGGCTTATGCTTCGATGCATCTGTGTAAATTTGATACCATACATCCCAATAGCTATTAACAACGGAATTAAAATGTGAGTTTGCATTAGGATCACTTTTATCAATGTCGATATTATAAACTATGTTAGGCGACATAATTAAACATTCGTAATCAACAAGATATATAGACAGTTTGTTGATGCGGTGGGTAGGAGCCTTCAAATTATTTAAATTTGTCCAACTGTAAACCAAGCAGGGGCGAGATTTGTGAGTCCAGTAGTCAGCACCTGAGACAATGACATCAGATAACAGTTGCAATTTTAAAAACAAAGGATGATCAGATAATCTTAGCGAACGATAAATAAATTTATCTCAAAGATATTGTCGCCGCAATTGAAGTGGTGGTTCACCACATTCAACCTGTAAGGCATTTATAGGACTCGACTTCATAGCTCCCGAAATTACCCTCAAAGCCTTGGCTTGGATGGCATCTAGCTTCTTCAGTCCAGCTGAGCTACAAGGCTCTAACAAGAATGAGCCATAATCTATGACACTTCTTATCAAAGCATTGTAGACAAGCCTTAAAGAAGAGGGATGCGCACCCCACCAAACTCCCGAGAGGCATCTCAAGAGATTGAGAAGCCTTTCACATCTGACACTAAGGTACTCACAGTGAGGAAGGAATGTCAATTTTGAGTCAAGTACTATACCTAAAAATTTTGTTTCATTACGAACGGGAATATTATCCCCGTTGTAAGAGATAGCAGGATGTAAGGGATTACGTTGTCTAGAAAATACTACTACATTACTTTTCAGAGCAGAAAGCTCAAGACCGTTATTTTCCATCCACAATTTCAAATTATTCAAAGCAGATGAAATGAGCAAACTGGCTTTATCAATGGAGCTATCAGCACAATAAATGAGCAGGTCATCGGCATATTGAAGGACTTTTACAGGGCTATCTATCGTTCTATCAAGATCGTATGTGTATATATTATAAAGCAAAGGGCTGATGACGGATCCTTGTGGAAGGCCTTTCCAAACATATCTTATTTCATTGTAGTTTTCTAACTTAACTGATCTACCGTAAAGCATGTTGATAATAAAATTTGAAAGTGTTGATGGAACATTTACAGATTGTAATTTAGCGGTCAAAATTGGTAATAGTACGCTATCATACGCAGAATTAACATCGAGAAAAACTGCAACAACAGATTCTTTACGGGAGAATGCCATGCGAATATCTGTTACGAAAATGCTTAAGCTGTCTAAAGTGCTTCTTCTTTTACGGAAACCATATTGTGATTCAGACAGAATAGCATGACTCTCTATAAACCATTCTAAACAATTTTTTAATGAGTTGCTCTGCAATTTTTGCTATGACTGAAGAGAGCGCTATAGGTCGGTATGATGATATGAGTGCCGGTGATTTGTCTGGTTTTAAAATTGGCAAAATAATTTGTCATTTCCAGGCATTTGGAACATTGTTAGACATAATTACAGAATTTATTAAATTAAGGTAGTACATAAGTGTTTGATCTCCAAAATTGCGCAAGAACGAATATGGACGTCTTCCCCTGAAGAATGCTGAATCACGTAAGTTCGAAAGAACCCCTTTAAGTTCCATTAAAGAAAAGGCCGAATTAAGATTTTGTGTATGAGATGGGATAGGCATTATTAATGATTGTAAGGAAGGAGCAACGTATGGGGGCGCAAGCTTACTTAGATACAAATCACACAATGATCGAGGGAGAATGCAGCGGTTAGTATTAGACATTCCAGACTTGAAGCGCCTAAAGTTGTTCCAAACAATAGATGGGTGTGTGTTTGGAGAAATAGACACACAGAAATTTCTCCAACTTAAAAACTTTTTTCTTAAAGAGCTTTTTAGATTCTTCTATTGTTTCTATAAGGGTTTTATAATTGTCTTTTGTCATATCATCATTATATACAATTTCAGCTAATTTTCGTTTATTCGCGGCACCAGTACACTCACTGTCCCACCATGGAGGAGAAGGTATTTTACCAATGGCTGCATTTTTCAGTGAAAAAATGTCATCAGCCGCTGACAAGATTGCTTTTGATAAAGCCTCAGAGCAAATACTACTGTTATTTGAGGTAATAGACGGCAGATTCAAGCATTTGTTTTCTACACATGATTTAAATGTATCCCAATGCTTATCGTTTATTTTATATTTGTGACGAGGTTTTTGAACGGTCATTGGTGGAGTTTTCTTTAAACTGGAAATAATGATTGGGATTGGCTACCAAAAGTTGATAAAAGGGTACTCCAAGAAAATTGCGTTGCTAAATCTGGAGTACAAATTGTTAAATCAATGGCACAAACATTTTCATTAGGGTTAGTGCGCCGTGTAGCGGCACCGGTGTTTAGTAAACATAAGTTATGGTTGTCTATAATATCTATCAAATCTTCACCATAACCACTAGAAACAGAACTCCCCCAGGACTGATGCTGAATGTTGAAATCCCCTAAAATAACAAACGGTTTAGGAAGCAATGATAGCAGAGAATCAAAATGATTTAATATATTTGATGAAGGTCGCGGAATATATAAAGAAACATGACAAATACCATTTACTAATACGGCAGAAGCACTATAATCATCATGATGTGGCAGAGAGATTGGTTTATGGAAAAGATTACTTTTAAAAAGTATGGCTACACCGCCATATCCGTCACTCCTATCTTGTCGATAGCAAGAGTAACCATTTAATTTGAAAACAGAGCCTGGTTTAAGCCAAGTCTCTGCTAAGGCAATAATCGAAGGGTTAAATTTATTTACAAGGTAAATGATTTCGTGTTTTTTACTAATCGCACTTCGGCAGTTCCACTGCATCATCACACAATTGGTGCGATGCAGTGGAACCGCCGAAATACGACTACAGTTCGAGTTCATTTGAGGGCTTAGTTCCATTATGGATCTGTATGATTTTTTTTAGTAATTCAATTATGGGGGCCGCGTTGTCCGGTTTCAATAGGTTGGTCTGAGATATATGCTAATTAAAGCGACAATAATGTTTGTCAAAGATTGCTGTTCAGTGTCAGTACTACTTTGTGCTTTCAACGCACAACCATTGGCAGGAGGTGGCATATCATAGTCTTTTATGAGTTGTTGGTGAGCCGCTTGGTCATACCCTTTAGGGGGCTGACGGGCTGAACGCGGTTTTAATAAGACAGTTTTTCTATAAGTCATATTAGAAGAGGACGGTGGTGGCATTTTTCCGATCACCGGTGTTGTGCGACTAGTGGCAATGACATCAGCGTAAGATTTAGACACTTGAGGATGCAGTTTGCAAGCCTCAGAGTATGAAATGCAACATTCTGCCATGGATTGCTTGATACGCTTTTGTCGATCGAGCTCAGGACAAGACTTGCTAGTAGCAAAGTGCGAGCCTGAACAGAGGCAACATGAAGAACAATCCTCTTCAATGCTACAACTATCCGCAGTATGATCTTGACCGCACTTAAAGCAGCAAGGTTTAGACCTGCACTGCATTTTAGTATGCCCAAAACGGCAGCAGTTGTAGCATTGTATTGTCGGATAAGTATAAAGTTCTACCGGCAGTGCATTGAAACACATGAAAATGCGCTTAGGCAGAACCTGCCCATCAAACGTGATTACTACTGTTTGAGATGGCTTCCAGACTGGGGACCCATTGACAGTTGTCTTATAATTCAGACGTCTAATCTTAATAATTTTACCACATCCTACGGGAACATTGATATTTTCGGTAACCTCTTCCGGGGACCACTCAGCTGGTACACCTCGTATAAGGCCCATGCGCGTCAAATTGAATGTTGGTATGAATGCTTTTAACTTATTTTTAGGCAAACTGTCGTGGCGCAGGAATGTGTTTGCAGCATCAAAGTGCGTGAAAGCAAGAGCTATTTTGTTTCTGCCTATGCGTTTTAAACTACCATTTACAATATTTGTAAATGGTTGCTTCTGTAATAATTTACCGAACGCGATGGGATGTAAAACAGTGTTGTCGTCAGCATTAGACTCCCTTTGAATGTTAACTAGATATGGTGCTACATCTGTGGATTCGTAAAATTCCCTACCGATTGGTGAGGGACGAGGATGTGTATTATCATTTGTGGAAACAGGAGTTGAAGCTCCAAGGTTTTTTGTCCAATTGTTTCTTTATCATAGGTGTCTCGGCAATTATTTCCGTTGTATTACAAACGCAGTCATTTTCCTTTGGTTCTGACACCGAATTACGTTTACGTCTACGCTTATTACAGTGCCGGCACATCTTGCTAGGTCGAGATCGTTTTAAGGCTCTATTCCATCCCACGGAGCCATCGGTCTCCATACCAGACTCATTAGATGCAGACATAGGTGCAGTTGAATTTGGCATTACTAATGAAGAAGTAGATGCGATAGTAGTCTCAATAGTGATATCATTGCCCACAGGAGGAACAGAGCCCCCGGGGTCGGGGGGCTCCTCCATCGCAGAAAAAAACAAAGAAAAAGTGCTTACCGAGAGATAATTCAAGCAACTAATTAAACTATATACAATAAAAATTAAAACGATTCACAGTTTCAACTCTCCTGACCAATATTTACAAGGTAAAATATTATTTCCAATTTTACAAATTTAAAACACGCCCGCCAAGTTGGAGAGTTTCCCGCGCTTTTTTCTGAACTTTATTAACTTCACAATAAAATACACATTGCATTGTAGACGTGTGTAACTCAGGTCAGAGCCGGTTCAAATATTCAGATCACAGATACTTGAGTCACTGAGCTGCAGCTCAAATGCAAACTAGACGGCTCACGTCACGGCTCACACTCACAGAAACGGCTCGCAACGTAATAGCTCAGACAGAACACTAAATACTCGAGTTTCGGGGAGCGCAATAGTAAGTGCTAAGTTGTCAATAGGGTATAAAGACTATAAATGAGAAAAAATCTATAAATATATTTATTGAGATAGCTTAGGCAAAAAGCAGTAGAAAAACGTTAGTTTTATTTTAGTTCATAAAACAACAAACTAAATTTCAAAATTCAATACAAAGGTTACAGCTTTATATAATATCGTTTAAAAACTAAAAAAGAACCGACTTCAATGCCGCGCTATTCAATTTCAGTACCAATTTTGAGATGTTTATCTCAATATCTCTGGAGATACTTATCATACCTCGATGAAATTACCATGGTACCACACTTGGGATATCTCCTTTCGAACAAAAAAAGAATAATCAAAATCGGTTCATAAACGACGAAGTTATCCGCGAACAAACATTTAAAAAAAAATATATATATACGGTCGAATTGAGAAACCTCCTCCTTTTTTTGAAGTCGGTTAAAAACTGTTTTATAACACCATTAAATAGTAACGTTACTACATTTAATAGTATGTGAACGCCTTAAGCCTACACTCGAGTCGCGACTCACGCGACCACGCGTGAGTATAACTACGAATTGAGCTGACCTATGAGCCGGCTCGCAGCTCCTGTTCAAATGCGTGAGCTGTGATCTGATCAGCGGTAATAATATTCAATAATATTTGTTGAGTTACCCATGGCTATTGCATTGAGATAATTTGGTGGCGTTGCACGTTTTGCTGCGCTGCGTGGCTTCTCGCTGCGCCGCGCGAAACCAAAAGCATCGTCACGTCGCGACGCGTTGCGGGTATGAACTGACCCAAAGAGTAACATACTATATACCAACTGACCCTTACCGCGATAGTCAATATCAATTAGAAGCCAGTATCATGTCATCAAGTTATACAAATTTGATTATATATGCGGTGTTTTGCACAACCATTTGGGTGGCAAAATGCCTCTGATGCGCGAAGCGCGATATCGAAAACAACAGCGCGCGTTCCCATCCCATGTCATAGTGACGTGATGTCGAAATATATATTATAGTTTTCATCTAGGATGACGGATTATAATCCATCATCCTAGGTTTTCATGAAGGTTTTTGGCGGGAATGTGAAAAATTGTGTGTGCTCTCTTTGTATTTTTCCTAAAACTTGTGTTCTACCGCGAGTTAATGTGTAATAAATGTGGATCATTAACTGGTAAGTGCCGGTAAATGTGTTATAACACTGGCTAAATACACTAATCGTGTGGAGACATAATAAAACTAAAGAAAATGTTTTCATAACGCAGTTTAACCGCCAAAATAAAGCATAGAGAAAGTATATATTTGCAGAGAACATTAGCTTATGCGAATGAAATAGCTATAGAGATATAACCCGACTAAAACGATGAACACGTCATACCTATGCCAGCTCTAAGATAAAATGAACAGAGTAATTTGGTCGGGTTATACATGACAGCAGGTGAGAGCCAATGGGTGCACTAGAAACTGGCTCCATACATTGCTGGAGCCAGTTTAATCGCATACGCAGATAAAGGATAAAAATTGTTGTTCATCTCGCTCTCTCATACCAGTGATTGTGTAGTTTTATCCTTCTCATATTATTATTGTTATCTAAATGCCACATCCGCTTAATATTCCATCCACGTACTAAAGACAGTAGTATAACGTAGTAGAGTGATTCAGTACTCTGTGGGCAGTAGAGGGTTTGTAGACATGTGTCGTTACGTCATTTTCAAGAAACGTAACACGCCGTGTGTGTGCTGAATGCAAAGAGAAGATTATATGCAGAATGCTGCGTGCTCTTACGTGTGTGCTTTTCTCAGAGCAATAATTACTAAAGTACTTAAGTAATTATTGCTTTGAGAAAAGCCTAAAGTACTTTAGTAATTATTGCTCTTAGGTGCTTTTACATTACATTTTTGAGAAAGGAACTTTTCTAATCACAAAACTGCTTACGAAAAATAACTGCTTACTTTTGATCCGCGAAACTACGTATACAGTTATTAGCCTCTTTAGGAGGTTTTTTTAGAGCCACTTATGTTGAACTAGCAGCCCGCCCCGGCTTCGCACGGGTAGAACATATATGCCTACAAAATTTGCATCAGTTTGTTGCATCGAATATAAAATATGAACATATTTAACAACCATCGTTATATTTCATCCAATTTACACAAAACCTTAACGAATCATGCACCTAAACCTTCCTCATAAACACTCTGGCTATTGGTGAAAACCGCATGATAATCCGTTCAGTAGCTATTGAGATTATTGCGAACAGACAGACAGACGCAGTGATGAACTTTGTTTTATAATACTTACGTATTGATATTGGACGGCCCTTTGGCGTAAAGGATAGTTACCCTGATTCTAACCCGTTCGTTGGTTCTAATCCTAGCTATATACCTACCAATGAAAGTTTTATGTGCATTCATGAATCATGAGTTTTCGTACAATGGTAGTGGAATCATTAAATCTACCAAAAAGTAGCTTACCACCAAGGAGTACATCTGCCGCCGTAACCTTACGGCGTTCCCCGACGCAAAATGTAGGGGTAATATACGTTTAACGTGTGTATCTGTGTGTCTGTCTGTAGCATCTTAGCACCTAACCGGATGAACCGATTTTGTTTTTATTATTGATAGTTTTTTTTTATTTGATAGATGTCTTCATAGAATTAGATAGTTTGATAGAATCTATCAAAAAAAAGATCTATCTAAAGACATCTGATGTCTTCATCGAGAGTTTTCTTAGCTTTGATTCATGAAAATTCGTTCAATCGTTATAAAATTATGAGCTTTTTTCTAGTTAATTGCGCTATGAAATCAACTTTCATAAGTCTGATCAATTCGAAAATCTTCTTCTTCCTCCTCCTGCTAGGCTATTCTGTAAGCAATCTCGACAGCGGAATCCGCGGTGAGATTTGAATTTCGTACTACGAAATTCAAATCATCTCACCGCGGATTCCGCTGTCGAGATTACTTACAGAATAGCCTAGCTGGACTCTACAGAATACTCAAATCCTCACCAACTTACAGCTCAGATTTTAAATGTCGTGTTTAGAGTCATTGGAAAAAGCTATTATACATAGCTCAGTCGGGGTAGTTTAAAATATTATATTATATTATTATATATATAGATGAATATTATTTTATACAATAGATCATATTATTATTCTATATTGACTTCAAATTGATTATGATCGGTGGGGATCTACAGCATAGCTAAGCTTATAATAATATTTTCGCAGTAACTATGACCTAATCTGTGGTTTCACTGCAAATATTTTATTAATTTTGCGATGCGTGTTTGTAAAATTCGTGATATCTTCTAGAGTTTTCATTTGAATTATATACTGTAAAGAACAATTTTACTCTATAATATGTGGCGAAGCTAATTAACGTAATTATTTGGATAAGGATTAATACTATATACTTGAAAATAGCCTTGGAAGTTATGTAATATTTTTTAACAAAAATTTTAAGATTAAAATGGTTACTGTGAGTCAACCTTAAGAGATAGACATATGCTGTCGCGGACTTTTTTGTAGGTCTTATTAAGTTGTACAACTCTTGCATAGAAAATATTCTTCTATCTATTTTCAATTAAGCAGCGTTCGTAAGAAACGTGTTTTTTCGACCGTTTATTTGCCGACTTAGGTTGCGAATTAGGTCTCCACGAATGTACCTTTGATTTAAACGGGATAATATATAGCCTATTTTCATTCCGAAAGTCCATTCTATACATAGAATGGACTCTAATACATTAGAGAAAGAATTTTTTAAATCGGTTCAGTAGGTTTTGAGCTTACTCATTACAAACATACAAAAATACAAAAATACAAATGTTCTCTCTTTATAATATTAGTATAGATAACGCACCCACCACTATGTATCACGCATGTATCACGTGTTCATAATTTTATTTAGGTTATATTCTAATATATGTAGAGAGAACATTAGCGTATGCGAATGAAATAGCTATAGAGATATAACCCGACTAAAATGATGAACACGTGATACATACATATGCCAACCATAAGATAAAATGAACAACGTAATTTTTCGGGTCATACATGACAGCGGGTGAGAGCCAATAGGTGCACTAGAACTTGGTTCCATACAGTGCTGGAACCAGTTTAATCGCATTCGCAGAGAAGGATACAAAAAATTGTGTTCATCTCGCTCTCTCATACTAGTGATTGTATAGTTTTATCCTTCTCATATTATTATTGTTATTTAAATGCCACATCCACTTAATACTCTATCCACGGGTTATATTATATCTCTGTAGCTACCCAGTATTCCAGTATATATTAGTACTCTATGTTCAATGTACTCTGTGCTCTATGATAGCTAGGCTGCGTTTACGTCCTCCGGCTCCGGAGTAGAGAAGGTGTTTTGGTTGTTTTGCAACTCGCTCGAAGGTCCGCTAGGGAACGACCACGGTTGTTTTTCACTCAAATTGTGACTTTGACATGTTGCGCTGACTCGAATTTCGAGGTTATGTTAATTTATTTTTCTTTATTTAATATTTTCTGTTTGTTTTTACGATTAATGTCTCGTCATGTCACGTCTTGGTCTCGACAATGACAATTTCTTCCGATCCCCTTAATCTGTAAAAAAAACTAGAAGTACCCCGCGGCTTCGCCCGCGTTAAAAACTTATTACTTATTATATTATATTATTACTTATTATAAACTTATTCTATTTACTTAAAACTTTCCTTTTGTAAAAACGATTCTATAATTAAAGACACCAAATAAGAATTAGCCAAATCGGTTTACCCGTTTTCATGTTATCGCGTGACTAAGGCAATTCGGGATTCATATTTATAAAACTCGAAAAACCCAAATTTTCAGACTTTGTTACCTACCATATTTCGAAAAATCCTACAACACGTACTTTATCTCCTCTTTCAGGAATTTTCAGAAAATCATTTCTGAGCGGATACCTACGTCGTAATAACTATCTGCATTCTAAATTTCAGCGCAAATCAAATTAATATTGAATTTAAGACTTTGTTACCCCAGTTTATCCTCTTAGGGTGGCATTTTGACAAAGTCTGCAACTCGTATTTACTTATATATTTACAGAAGTACTTGTCTGAAATGTCGAATAAAATGACTATCCTTTAACTTTGAACCCCCGCTTCATCCCCTTGAAAAGTGAATTTTGAAAAATTCCTTCTTAGCGGATACCTAAGTCAAAATAACTATCTGCATGCCACATTTCAGCGCAATCCGAAATAATATTAATTTCTGACTTTGTTACCCACTTCACCCTTTTAGGGGTGGAATTTCGAAAGACCCTGAAACACGTAGTTACTTACTTAAGTACTTCTGTTAAATTTCGAATACAAAAGACTATTTCATCTTGTTTCTCCATACAAACTTTGAACCCCCGTTTCATCCCCTTCAGGGGTAAATTTTGGAAAATCCTTTCTCAGAGGGAACTAACGTCGTAATAACTACCTGCATGCCAAATTTCAACGCAAACCGAAACAATATTGATTCTCACACTTTGTTTCCCCACTTCACCCTTTTAGGGGTGGAATTTCTAAAGAGCCTGAAACACGTATTTACTTAATTAAGTACTTGTGTTAAGTTTCGAATGTAAAATACTATCTAATCTTGTTTCTCCATATAAACTTTGAACCCCCGTTTCATCCCCTTCAGGGGTGAATTTTGGAAAATCCTTTCTCAGAGATAACTACGTCGTAATAACTAACTGCATGCCAAATTTCAGCGCAATCCGAAATAATATTGATTTTCACAATTTGTTACCCCATTTCACCCTCTCAGGGGTTGAATTTAAAAAAAAACCTGAAACTCGTAGTTACTTATTTTTTTACTGAAGCATTTGTGTGAAGTTTCTGATAAAAAACTATCTAATCTTGTTTCTTCATACTAACTATGAACCCCCATTTCATCCCTTTAAGGGGTGAATTTTGAAAAATCCTTTCTTTGTACACCCTTACGTACTAAGACAAATATATCCTCCAAATTTCAAGTCTCGACGACCAGCGGTTTAGGCTGTACGTTGTCTGTCAGTCAGTCAGTCAGTATGTCAGGCCAAATATTCTTATAGTATTAGAAGAGAAGATTACAGTTTTCGCGCCAAAATTACTGTCACAAACGTCAGAGCGTTTTTCAACCATCTAATTTGATGGTTAAAAAGTTGCAACCGGAGTGAAGCAACCGAGTCGTGAACGGGGTCTCTGACTCATATAGTAATCTGTGAACGGGGTTAGAGCGTTGGTTTGGTTCGTGGATGGAGTATTAAGTGGATGTGGCATTTTAATACCAATAATTATATGAGAAGGATAGAACTATACAGTCACTAGTATGAGAGAGTGAAATGAACAACATTTTTTATCCTTTACCTGCGTATGCGATTAAACTGGTTCCAGCAATGTATGGATTTAAGTTCTAGTGCACCCATTGGCTCTCACCCACTGTCATGTATAACCCGACCAAATTACGTTGTTCGTTTTCATCGTTTTAGTCGGGTTATATCTCTATAGCTATTTCATTCGCATGCACTAATGTTCTCTTCTATATATATACTTTCTCTATGGTTTGGTTGTACTCCGAGCGTAGGTCGTGTCGTGAACGCAGCCCTATTCCCAAACTTATCCATCGGAGTTTTGGCGGGAACGTAGAAAAGTGTGTGTGATCTCATTGTATTTTTTCCTAAAACTTGTGTTCTTCCGCGAGTTAATGTGTAATAAATGTGGATTATTAACCATTAAGTGCCGGTGAATGTGTACGAGTGTAGGGAAACAGCACAATCTTGAAAAACATGCTATTTGCGTTCTCACCAAAATGCCATTGAAAATCTTCAGTAAACACTACATCTTTACTGAAGGTATGACTTACACTAGACTTTTACTTGAAAAAGGACCTGAAATGCGATTTTAACCCATTTCCACAACTAAAACTCATACAAACTTGAAAATTTTAAATACTTGACACTGGCTAAATACACTAATCGTGTGGAGCCATGATAAATCTAAAAAAAAAAGAAAAACTTATCCATCTACGGCATACGCTATTGTAATGCTCGGAACAATGACTATAGCACAGACTACTAAGGAGATACAGTCCGGCAAGTATAACTTGGCGTGCCTGTGCGCCACTGTGCTTTTACTTTGTACTTTGATAACAGTTTGTCTTAAACCACTTTTAATTACTTTTGGCATTATTGAACTATTTTAATGTAGCAGATTTATCAACAATAATGTCGCGGTAATCTCTCAAACGTCAAACTCACAGTTACAATTAAAAGAATTAGTTCTAAAAACCACCACCGCCAAGTTATACTTGTGGCACTGTAACGCTAGAGTAATGTTATCTCCACAGAGTACGCAATTACTTATTTCTTGTCGTAGATGGATAATTAAATTTTCTGTCCTCGTCTCTTCATCTCTTGTTAATTTTCTCTCTACGTAACGACTTGGCAGAGAATAAAATAACAATATTCACATCACATCCTTGCCAAATAAATAGTAATCTTATCCTGCCTGTGACCGCTGGCTGGCTGGAGCGCAGAGTTGCGGGACACTGGGATTTATGTGTAAGCAAGAAGTGAAAAATGTCTGGCGATGTGTCTGTCTGTCAAGTTTGCCTGCGAACGGATAGAAAGCTGGATTTTGTCGAAGTTCAGCTCGCTATGTTCTATTCAGAACTCGTTGCTGAGCTTGTTCGGTTTCCCGTGAGTATCCTAATACAAGTAATTCCATGGATTTATATGACACTACCAACAGAGGTTTTATGACCACTACTGTGCTGAAGTAACCCCCTGGTCCTCACCAATGTAGAAAGGTTTTTTATGTATATCGATGCTGGTCTTTTTTTTCGTTCTAATGACTGATAGGACGGCGACTTAACCTGTGGTCTGTGTTGGTATAGGATCCTGACATACATAGTCGTATGTGTGTGTTCAGGATCCTTATCATTTATAAACTTGTACGATTTTAAGCCGTATATTTAATTTAATAAGGTATAAAACTATGATAAATAAAGTGAATGAATGACCTTCCATAGAACAGAAAAACTTTTATAAATTATCTAAATAGTTTAACGAGGAAGAGCTGTCGAAAGTCACTCATCAATCGTTACGAGTACGTGAACGTCGCGCGGTTAGAAAAAGTGATTTTTTAGTAGTTATTTGTTGAATTTGCTAAGTAAATGCTATATTTTATTGTTTTTCATTGTTTATTTAGTCATCTAAGTTCAATTTTGATATATAACCAAGTCTTACTTTCAAATTATTTGAATTACAAAGTAACCCAAAGTATAAGTTTTAGATCAACTTTTAGTTTTTTTCGTTCAATAGTTTTGTAATGATACCTAGCGTGTATTATTTCGTAATTTATATATTTCGTTGGAAATTTTATGAAGATTCTGGATATCTACTCGTTGGTACTCAATAATTCCGAAATATTTATCTAAATGTTTATTTTAGAAAACTAATAACGGTTTCAATTGAAAATCTCACTCACACATGCGCAAGTTCAAAATGGCGACGTGTATACATACATGGTTACTGCCATTTTGCAGTCTGCTGTGTATGATACGGATCCTGACAGAGATGTAGAGGATGTTACTTTTGCTGACACGATGTAAAATTATAAATTGGTATTTTGACATATTCTATTATTATCTAAAGGTAGGTGACTGTTTTTAGTATATTTGAGTATAACTTCTTTTAACCGATTAAGATCCTTTTTTTGTTGGAAAGGGGATACCTCAAGTGTAGTCCCATTATAATTTTAATTGTAATTAGTGCTTAGTAGGTTTCTTAAATTATTATTTTATTGGTTTCATGATATAATATATAAATATATCTATTATCTATATATATGTAATAATGCGTATGTATATTATACCTATATATACATATATATTATTATATATATACATAATATATATTTACTGAAATAAATATTTTGTATATACAGTGCAACCTCGATATAACAAATCGGAGGGGAACAAGAAAATATTCGTAATATCAAGTAATTCGTTGAACTGAGGTTTGTTATGTTAGATTAGATTGGTCTAAAATTCGTTATAGAGAGGTAAAAGAATAGTTTTATTCACCTCAATATTACGTACTTATCTTGTTATAGCAAACAACTTCTACTATGATTACTTTACAAACAAAAGCGTGTCGAAACATGTCGAGACATGAATCACATTATAAGATTAAGAGTTATATTATTGGTGGAAACTTTATATAAAGGTTTTGGGTTGGCAAAATTCGTTAATTAGAGGTATGAATACTTTTTCTTGATAGTTGAAAATTCGTTATAAAGAGGTTGTACGCAAAGAATGTTCGCAATGTAATGGTATATTTTATATTGACTCTTATGGACAATTCAAGGGGATTACGAAAAATTTGTTAAATCGAGGAAATCGTTATATTGAGGTACGTTATATTAAGGTTGCACTGTATTTGTATTCGTTTTATAAAAATACATATACAAATGTGTTTTTATTGAAAAATCAGTAATAGTGATACTTTTATTACACCTCTGAATATAAGTAAATCATCCTGTGTATCTGTCAGGATCCGTAACATACACAGGCTACTAATTCTTGACTGAACCTACAACAAGCCAGGATCCGTATCATACACAGACGAACGTATTTGAAATGCACACACACATGCACATCTATCCTAACCCGAAAAAACTTCTCATTCCAATATCGAGACTTTATATTTATTTTTTTGTAGATAATCCGATATAATAACCCGAAATATGATGTATCGTTAGAAAGCCCTATTTTTGTAGTTTATGGTTATATTCTGACATTATAAAATAGTCTATCATAGATAGCATGAAATTGATTTGAAACTAGGTATGCCCAAGTGCAGTAGTTGCGTGTTTATCAATGTAAAAATATGTTTCTCTGCATAAATTACAGTTTTTTTACTTCGAAATGCATAACTAAATATATTTTCTAAATAAATAACCATTCAAAGTCGTCTTACGCTAAGTTTTCACAAGTTAATAATCATGTAAAGTTGCGTGTTAAAAATGCGGCTAATGGCGGCAACTCTCATAAACGTCACACAGACGAGGGGTGCACAATTTCGCACTGTTTACACAGACCAAAGGTTAAACAACTTCCGATCTCGTTACATACATACATTTATACATAAAATTACGCCTTTTTACTGTTGGGGTAGGCACTTCTTTCCACATGCTACGATCCTGACACACGTCTTTCGCTTCTGCAACTTTCATGAGTGCCTTTATACTTGCTCGCTGGTTATAGGTAATTTTGACTTAGCCTTTTTTTAAAACTTCTCTTATCTGGTGATATGTGATATGTTCGCCTAGATCGGCCTCTACTGGCATCACCTCGTTACAGTATTTGATGATATACATGTCATAAGGTTACAGTTCACTTATATTTTGCGTTTGGTCTACATACTGAGGTGACCCAAAATATAGCATTTACACTGGAGGACACTAAAACAACAGCTCCTACCCACCTATGTAAACATCTAGATGATACTATAAATCAACACTCAAGGCGATGTACTCATATTTGTTTACATTGATGAAGGCCATGTCAGCCCAAAGGATTGATATGTTGAAGTGGCAGTGGGTGGAATGTTCACATCTTTTGACCCGACCCGATAATCGATGGGGTAGATATTTTTTAAATGTGGAAACCACAGTTCGGAAAATTTAGTGTAGGTACTTGTACTATTTATTATTCTGTGGTGTAGGTAGGGTTACCATATGACAGGGGTTTGCCACATTTGACAGGCAGTTTAAGGTTTAGACAGGCTTGCGGCCGGCATTGGTCTGAGGCAGGCATTTTTAAATTTCGCGCCCGCGCACGTTTCTCCCTTGCATTTGAATGACACTGGCGCGCGAGTCGCGGCAGCGCCGCGTAGCGGTGTGAAAATCTGCCAGTTTGTGTTCTCTATTTTGGCACACAATGCGAACGTAAAACGTATGTTTTCTCTCGTCAACGCCCAGTGGAGTAAAGAAAGAAATCTGCTTACAATTGAATCAGTAAAAGCAATATTGACTACTCAAGAAAATTACAAAACTGTATCTTGTGAAGATTTTTACGTTTATGTATTAGAAAAGAAAGAACTATTAAAAAAAATAATGTCCTCTGCCAAATATCAGTAATAAATATCCTGCTTCATTATTGTGTTGGCTTTTACTTATTACCTACAGCGTTTTACTTTAATCAGGCATTTTTCAGAATAATCAGGCATTTTAGGTACCATAGACAGGCATCCCTCTATTTACATATGGTAACCCTAGGTGTAGGTCACCCTCTGGGTAGATCGATGATAATTATGATGATAATTAAGCAAGCTGGCTGGCAGCAGTTGGAAACGATGAGCTGGAGATCAAACTCAGTAATAATGAATTAGCAAATAATAGAACAGGCCTGAGTCCAGCAGTGGAAAAAGATTTGCTTATGTTGTTGATGATGATGAGCATTATTCTTTTGTTCGGGTCATGGTCACACCAGGTGAGATGGTCCTCAAGAGTTTGTCTGTCTAGAATAAAAAAATATATTTATTTACAATTTTCTTTTTAATATTGCAGATTGAATATCGAAGTAACCTATTTTGTTCTGATTGTACACACCTCTTGAGACGATTCTACAATTTTAGAAACAAATGTAGAAAAGCACAAAAGATAATGTTGGATTGGAAGAAGTTAAAAGTTGTAAGTATGTTGTAACTTTCACATAAGTAATGTTGTGTTTAGTGTTAGTTAAACATAGATAGTTTTGATTTTCAATACTTAGACAAAAAACTTACGGAAATGGCAATGCATAAAATAAAATCACATATTATTATGATCAAACAATTAAATGTAACTGTAACTACGGTTTTGGCGGAAACATGGAAAAGTGTGTGTGCTCGCATTGTATTTTTTCTCAAATTTTATAATTTTAATACTTGACACTGGTCTACAAAATACAGTCATGTAGAGCCATCTAAAACTAAAAAAAAAAAATTTAACTACATACAAATACACAATATTTTTAATATAAAATTAAATACTTTACTTTTGAATCCAGGCTTGGGACTGGCAACAGTGGAGTTTTAAACAACTAGGAATAGATAGAGATGATGAATATAACTATCAACCATTAAAATAAACTAATATTCAAAATTAAGCATAATATTCAATAAAGAAAATTAACATTAACGAATAAAAATATTGTATCAACTTCAACTGATAATGACCTCGCCTTGCGAATCACGAACTAACCCATTTCTTTGGACTTAAATTTAAGCTTTAAACGGTAATGGATAAGGAACATATTCGAACATTTATATATTATACAATGACCGGAGTGAAGTTCGAACATGTTGTTTTCAACCATATAAAATATTCCATAACTTAACTGCATTCGTTTGTATGCTCTATTGCCCTCAAAATAAAACACTTTAATAATTTATTCGCCGAGTCGATGTTTCCAATATTTTTATTCTTAACAAAGTGAAGCGATATTTTAAGCAATTAACTGTAGTGTATGGAATGAGTTAATCGATGTTTCCGATATTTTTATTCTTAACAAAGTGAAGTGATATTTTTAACATTTAATTGTAGTCTATGGAATTAGTTAATGCTATTAGTACTCTCTGTGGTTATGGTTATTTTAATAGATAATAAAGTTGTTGTAGTTTTAAATGAACTTTATTTACAGAAGGTACATATATACAACTTAAAAATAAATTAAACAATTAACTGAGAATAAATTAAATGTTATAAATAAAAATTAAAGTAGTTATAAATAAAAAACAGAACCTAGGTTGCAGCTGTCTGCCGGTAACGTTCCCAAAAAGCTGGCGACGTTACCTTGTTGAATTGCTAAGCTAATCTGTTGGCCGAGGTAAGCGCCAGCTCTTTGGTCATGAGTGACGTCTATTAAGCGTCTGGACAGCTCCTTTACAAAACCCCGGGCATCTCGACTCCACGGACCCATTGTTTCGACCCCAAACGGAAGAAAAATGTAGCTATCACCAATAGCAGCATATTTCCTCCGTTTGAGGGTTTCTGCCGCATCCGCTGCCGCACCCGCTGCTAGTGAGGTCCCGCATATGTGGGACGCCGCTAACGTGTCAGCACACGTCGCGTCCCACACCAACGGTCTCCCTCGGCACCACGGAACCAACATCATACCGTCGGGCCTCTTACCATCGTCACGTGATATACCATTCGGCTCTAATATATGTTTTAGTTGTACTATTACTTATTTTGTGTTGTCGTGTAGTGGAAAATTAAAGTTGTTTTTAAAAATGCTGAGACCGAATTCCTCCAGCAATAATATGGATTCATTTCGATAAGTGTGTGGGAGTAGAAAAAGAAAAAAAACAAACCTACTCGAATAATATTAACTAATATTTTTAACCAATAAATTTATCGATATTTTTAACCGACTTCAAAAAAAGGAGGAGGTTTCTCAATTCGACCGTATATATATATATAAATACTTTTTTTTTTGTTTGTTCGCGGATAACTTTGTCGTTTATGAACCGATTTTGATTATTCTTTTTTTGTTCAAAAGGAGATATCCCCAGTGTAGTACCATGGTAATTTTATCGAGGTCTGATAAGTATCTCCAGAGATATTGAGATAAACATCTCAAAATTGGTACTGAAATTGAATAGCGCGGCATTGAAGTCGGTTCTTTTTTAAACGATATTATTTTTATCAATTAAATGTTAACCAATTAAATGTTTCAACCATTATTGCCATCTTATAGACGGACTCCTACCTCATAATATCTTGTTTCTTACAGCATAAACCACCATTAGAAACCCTGTATAATCGCCTTCCAAATGCCATAGGAGTGTGGACTGCAAGAGGGAATACCATCTTTGAATACTCAGAAAATACTGCAATAAACTGTCCAATATTAACAAATAATGCTAATAATACTTTGGCATTGCGTGGTAATCAAAATATTCTACGATTTATAGTGCCCGTTATAACACCACTGTCTCAGTCAATCAATGTACCAACAATAAATGTGAGTGTGCAACGACTTTTTGTATTACTCTCGGTAAAAGCTCTTTTCCACCGACTTCCCAAAAAGTAGGAGGTTCTCAATTCGTCTGTATGGTTTTTTTATATGTATGTTACGCGATTACTCCATCAATTGTAAACCGATTCGAGTGATTCATTTTTTAATCGGAGGGGTACATTTCCGAGGTGGTCTCATTGTAATTTCATAGTGATCTGATAAGTATCTCCAGCGATAGACGATAAATGTCGATAAAAAGACGATAAACTTGCTATCGAAACTGACTCGCAGGGCATGGAAGTTGGTTGTTTTAGTTCTTAAAATATCATAATTATTAAATGATATAAGGTAACACGACAAGCACGACGCACGACGGTGGTAAATGATGATGCCAACCCATTACAGAAACAGCGGCATGCAAAATTCAGGCTAGACAGAATTACTGAATTTTGCATGTTACTGCAGTATGCCTGTTACTCTGAGACAAAAAGAAGTAAAGACTCACATGCCCTGTAATTTCACTAGACACTGTGCCACTCTATTAGAACAAAAAAACATTCCTTTTTCACGGCCGCATATCGGCCTAAGTGATGGTAGGACATACAGAAGAATTGAGAACCTCCTTTTTGGTTGAAAATGACTGTTAGGCAATCAAATACGCGTATTCTTTGCATTGAAAACAGTCTCCTTAATACTACCAATATATCATCTTGGTAAAAAATTATGGCCATTACGCGGTCGACGCACAGAGGGTAAAAAATGATCCGATTTCATTAATTATAATGTAATTTTACGTTTCCTACCGGCAGATACAGTGCCACAAGTATAACTTGGCGGTGGTGGTTTTTGGAACTAATTCTTTTAATTGAAACTGTGAGTTTGACGTTTGAGAGATTACCGCGACATTATTGTTGATAAATCTGCTACATTAAAATAGTTCAATAATGCCAAAAGTAATTAAAAGTGGTTTAAGAGAAACTGTTATCAAAGTACAGAGTAAAAGCACAGTGGCGCACAGGCACGCCAAGTTATACTTGCCGGACTGTAAGGGATTATAAATTACACATAGAATAAAAAAATACAATTTCAATTGAATTCTTTCAGGATAACACAGAAATTAAAGACCCGATCAAATTAGAAAAGGATGACAATCATTTTACCGACTTCAAAATACAGAATGTAAAAACACAGAATGTTCCGAATACGAATAATAAAGAAATTGAATCTGTCGAAGCAAATACAATAACATTCATTGAAAGGAATGCACTTCAAGTCAAATTAGAGCATGACTATGTAGACTTAACTGAAAATGATGAACAAGATGGTACTAACACCGTTGCTAAAGATGCAGTATGCAAAGAGGAAGACTTTTTTGAGGAGTTTTTAAATGTTGACTGTCTTAAAGCTGAAAATCTCAACAGCAAGGATTTAGATGAGATTGATAATGTTTTGAGTGATAGTGATTTTGAACAAGAAAATACAAAACGTCCAGATGTTATAATCGTTGAAGAGAATATTGAAGCTATATATTTAATGGATGAAACTGATGACTTTAGTGATTTTATAGGTGCAGTAAGTGATGATAATAGTGATGATGATTCAACAGAAGTCAATGATGTTGTAAGTGCTTCAGACGGTAAAAGATTATATAATGTAACAACGAAGCTAACACAGTTTCTAAACAATTTGTTAGATGTATGTGACGTTTACCAGAAACTACTCCCAGTAAAAAAAATGTTTGATACAAAGGATTACAGTTCACCAAAAACTTTGACACAAAAAAATATGAATTTTCTTATGAATAATTTTGATGCCGTGATTAGAAACAATGAAAATACTATGAATATGTTGATAGGAGATAAAATTGTATTGAAAGAGTTGTAAGTATGATTTAACTAAATAACTAATATTAAGAATTTAAATTGCCGGTGATTGGTGGCGGTTTGGTCCTTAAACACCAATCACAGAATTATACTAAAGATTAGATGAATAATTTTTATTTGTATAAACATTTTTATTTATATCTTATAGGCTAGCGTTTGAGCACTATCTCATCTGTTGGTAAGTGTTGATGCGGTCGAAGATGGTAAGCACACTAGGCCTAGAATGGGAACTGGCTCTCAAGGATAGCTGCCAGAACACATTAGATGTTTGACGACAGATTTTCTAAGTTGAGGGTGGTAGCTGGCCAGGCGGACACTAGATAGTGTCCTACCACCATGCGGGGGTTGTTGGTGTCTTAACGATGTTTTTCCTTCACCGGAGGGCCACTGAAAAGCGCACATACATTTTCGATAGAAAAATCCATTTGTTCACGGCGGTTTGAACTCGGTACCTCTGGCACTAAGTTCTCCTGATTACGCCACCGGGCCCTCAACATACACGTGTCTTAGAGTGGAGTGGAGACGGCTCGGTAAATGTAGTGTAGGGCGCCCTCCAGCTAGATGAAGTGATGATATACGCAAGCTGGCTGGCAGCCCGCAGCGGTTGGAAACAAGGAGCTGAAGATCGAGCTCAGTGGCGTGCCATAGGTGAGGCCTATGTCCAGCTGTGGACAGAGATAGATTATGATGATGTATAAATATAAAGTATAAAGAGTATATACAATAAATAATTGCATGCAAGCATGTATAAAAGTTAAAAATATCAAATGTATCGGTAGGATCGTATTGTAGCTGAGTTGGTACATCGCCGGGCATGTTTCCCAGGAGGCGCGGGTTCGAATCCCGTCGATATGATTACATTTGTGTTTGTATTTAACAATATCAAACCTATCAGCTATTCCGTTTTATACAGTATGGTCTATACACAGGGGTCCATTATTTTTTGAGATACTACATTTTACACACACATATTATGTTCACATCGAGAAGGTCGGTCAATTCTAATATTGTATTTTTGTTTACCACACAGCGCTAAGAATATTGTTATGAAAATAATCAATGAAGAGGACACCACTTCGCCGGGAGGTAGCGGCATAGATAAAGAATTTATCAGTCAATGTCTTGTGGAAAAGGAACCGATGACTAATGTTAAAGCCATATTGAGGACTTTAAATAATAAAAGTTTATCTGGTTTGTAACTTTATAGTACATACACACACACACACACACACACAGTTACTGTAAAGTATCAACTATGTTAATGAGCTTTGTTATTGTTGTTGATGTACATTACTTTGAAATATACAGTTGTTTAATTTTATAGAAACAGCTAATACGGCCTGCTTTAAAATTGCGTATGCTTTCGGGCTGCAGACGGCGCGCGAGTATGTGTCGTGGCTACGAATGGATTCAGGCAGTTTTTCGTTGGTATGGTCATTTAGTAAATTTTATATACATCTTATGAATTTCTTCAGAGATATACTTACCTAAAGCTAAAGACCTCAAAGGCTGTTAGCATACAATGAATAGGGGCATAGTGTATCTGCCCCCGGCAGATATTATATTGATATATAAAGGATATGTAGGTACTAATAAAATAATATTATTTTCTGCCAGTGTATTATGTCAATGTATATCTCAGCTGAGTAATCTATATATTAATACGTGAAGCGAAAACTATGTACCACTTTTTAAGAAAATTGTGCTAATGGATGGTTTAGACGCACATTGCGTGACACCAATACGCATTATGACATATTATGATGTTTACCATCATAAATACGCAAAATGGCCAATCGCTAAATGACCAACACGTGAAATGACAAATACGCTAAATGACCAGTCCGTAAGATGACCAATACGCTAAATGACCAACACGTGAAATGGCCAATACGCTAAATGACCAGTCTGTACAATGACCAATAAGCTAAATGACCAACACGTGAAATGACCAATACACTAAATTACCAGTCCGTAAAATGACCAACACGTGAAATGACCATTACGCTAAATGACCAGTCCGTAAAATGACCAATACGCTAAATGACCAACACGTGTAATGACCAATACGCTAAATGACCAGTCCGTGAAATGACCAATACGCTAAATGAGCAACACGTAAAATGACTAATACGCTAAATGACCTACACGTAAAGTGACAGGTGATACGACCTTCTAATATGTAGATAATATATGAACGTGAAATTTGACACAGTTATAGTTTATATGAAGACGGAGTGCATAAAGTGCAAATTTGCAATAAAAAAAATAAAAAAAATGCAATATTTTGGTTAATTTTCGGCCACTGGACGCCCAATAGATATAAATAATTAAGTCTTATGATAAAAAGTTATTTCTAAAATTATTTAGTACAAATACTACATATAATATTGATGGTTAATAGAATAGTGTGTGAAGGGCAAACGCCCCTGCTCACACACGGTCCTCCTTCCGACTCGCACGTCATTGCATATGTATGGCTGCAATGGCGCCCTCCCCTACGGCCGTCACCGGCCCCACCGCACGACCCATTAGGCCCACCACTTGGGACCGAACAGTCCCCCACCACCAACTCATAAAGCGCTTGTAAACGTCCTTTTTTTTCACCGAATAACGGACCGTCAATAAACGGCTATCCTTGTATACATATTTTTTTTACCGGATGGATGGACTGCCGTCTATATGCCGTCTAATGGACAACCCTAGTGCAACTATATCGACCGGGCGGCCGCCGCGCGCTGTAGATATTAATTTCAAGGACACTGCCGAGTTAAACTACATACTTTAATGTACTGTGGTTATTGTACACTATTGTTTTGTATAAACATGAGATCGTCATTGAATTAAAATCATTTTTATCACTAGATGCCGCAAAAAAGAGACTAATCATAAAAAGGACCAAGAAACTCGAGACATCATACAAGAACAGCCAGTGGGATGATTTATCAGCAATATTTGATATAAAATATTTGAACACTGATCGGAAGGCGAGAGAAGAGTTCGAGAGAAGGAAGACATACAAAAGTTATATCAAAGCCAAGTTTAAATGCGAGATATGCTACCTGCCTTTTAGGAATTCTAGATTATTGCATAATCATATGCTGAATCACGATGTAAGTCAATGAGACATTTTTTTTTAAATAACACGTTAGCTCCCGGAGACTCAAATGATGAGTTACCAAATCTGTCTTGCCACTGGTTTTCCTAAGACCGGGCACAATAGAATATCATTCATAAGCCAACAATAAAAAAAAACTTTCTTGTACTTATGTACACGCGTAAGAAGTTATACTTCTGTGGCGTATGGAAAAAAAAACTAAAATGCAGTAGTGATTAACGATAAATATTAAAATTAATCAAAAATATTTTATTTAAATAAAAAAGGTTTTATTAACGTAAAAATATGACGTTAAATATGACATATACAACTTGAACATAGTTATGCCAACTAGAACTAACTTCACGGTGTAGAATTTAGGTGTCGGTGTGCGCGCGCATCGTAAAAATTCACTCTCATCATTTTTCTCTATCGCGCCAAAAGAAGTATAACTTCAATAACTTTACTACCAGCTAGCTTACCACCATCAAAGAGAAAGTCTGCCGCCATTACAGTCAGATCATTTTAGGCACAGTGGGTTCACCATCCTTGACCACGTCATCTCTAACCACCAGTCGAGATAGAAGTCAAACGCTAATCTATCTAGGCTGAAAATGATAATACATACATACCTACATAGAACCACGCTTTTTTCTGGTTGTAGTAGCGACTACTTCTTTACACTATGATGATATCTAATGATCAATTATATGATTTCCTATGTTATCTATTTTAGAAAGAAGCGGGAGAGTTTTCGTGTGAATTGTGCAAGACATATTATGACAGTAAACGAAGATTAAATAACCATAAATCGTTGCACCATCATAGAGTCTTCAAATGCAAGCGTTGCCCGGTCATTACAGGCGATAAGTAAGTTATTTACATTTATAGATAACGTTTTGTATACAAGGTTTTATTTAGTTTCACCTGTCCCGGTGTCTGTCTGTAATAAAATCTTGCAAGTTATATTTGACCTACTTCCCGGTGTTTGATTGAGCTAAAATTATATAATAGGTTGGGTAAAAGTATTTTAATAATTGTATATTAGATTAGCAGACCGCCCCAGGTTCGTACGGGTAGAACATATATGCCTACATATTTGTTTGTTGCGTCGAGTATGAATTAAAATTTTCAACAATCATCGTCATATTTCAACCAATTTACACAAAACCTTAACAAATGATACACCTACACCTTCCTGATAAATCACTCTGGCTTTTGTTGAGAAGCGCATGAAAGTCCGTTTAGTAGAGCTTTTGCGTTTATTGCGAACAGACAGTCAGTCTACTATGTTTTAGGTATAATATGTAGTGATTTTGGACGGACCTTTGGCATAAAGAATAATTAGCTTGACTTTGACCCGAAAGTCGTTGGTTCTACTGGTCTAATCGCAACCTTAGGGTGTTCCGGCAGCACAGCTATCGAGAGTCGGACCATTCTAGCCCTAGCATGTTCACCATCCTCGACAACTTTATTATTTTTAACCACAAGGATTGTTATGAGTTTAACGTGTATATTTGTGGTATCGTAGGACCCAAACGGATGAACCGATTTTGAATTGTTTATTGATAGATTTTTTTGTTTGATAGATGTCTTCATCGAGAGTATTCTTAGCTTTAAAATCCGTTCAGCTGTTTTAAAACTATGAGCTTTTTAGGGTTCCATACCCATACGCGTGAAAAACGGGACCTTATTGCTAAGCCTCCGCTGTACGTCCGTCTGTCCGTCTGTCACCAGGCTGTATCTCATGAACCGTAATGATGTATTTCTGTTGCTGCTATAACAAAAAGTACCTACTAAAAACATTATAAAATAAATATTTAAGGGGGCTCCCATACAACAAACGTGATTTTTTTTTATTTTAATTTTAAAATTATCGTGAATTTGTAACATTATTGAACGTGAGATCGCGATGTTCACTCAGTGAACATATATATCGAGCAAAAACAAGCAAACAAATTACTATTATTGTTATATACCGGCTGTAATTCACGTATGCGGTGAGATCCCGATGTGCACACAGTGCACATCGGGATCTCACCGCGTAACCGCGTGACATTATTTTTTTACCGTTTCTATAGATGGTACGGAACCCTTCGTGCGAGAGTCCGACTTCCACGACTTGGTCGGTTTTATTCTAGTTGATGGCGCTATAAAATCAACTTTCATAGGCCTGATCAATTCAAAATTCGGTATCCTCTTTTTCAATGATATTGTAAGAACATGGAAGTATTGAACTGCTGCTGTGCGACATCTGGAGTCTGCAGAATACTCAACTCCTCACGAACATATAGCACAGAATACTTAATAGTACTCTACGTACTTACAGCTAAGATGTCGTGTTTGGATTTGAACTCATTGGAATGTTTTTAATGAAAAGATTGTACATAGATCAGTCGGAGTTGCTTTACATTTTGAATTTCAGTATTATGTACAATAAATCATACTATGTTGACATCAAATTGATTTATATCGGCGGGGATCTCGATCTACAGAATAGCTAAGGTAATAATAATGTTAACGAAGTAACAATTGCCTAATCTGTGGTTTCGCTGCAATATTTTATCGATGCGCATAATTTTAAATTTGTGATATATTCTTGAGTTTTCATTTAAATTATATAATGTAAAAGACAATTTTGATCTATAATATGTGACCAAGGTAAATTGGATAAGAATTAATACTATAGAATAGATAATACTTAAATTGAAAATTTAAAACCGACTTATGTATAGTTTGTTCATGGAGACCATTTCAATAAGCCTAAACAAGGAGATTTCTGCAGATTCAATTTATCGCGAACAGAGAGACAGACGCGGCGGAGGACTTGTTTTCTAACTTTAGGTGATTTCATTATCTACACTCATAACGTAGTACTATTAAGTATTCTGTGACTTATATCGTAAAGTTTTGATTGTAAATTAAATAAACTGGCCAAGTGGGAGTCGGACTCGCACACTCGTAGGGATTGAACAAAGTTTACCGGAAAAATAAGTTTTTTGAAAGGGGACCTTTAATTTCTAATTTAATTTAGTTTTTATTATTTGATGTTATAGCAGCTTATTATTTGATGTTATAGCAGCCATATTAACTCCACTCCAAAGCCACTCTAATACATACTTTGGGAAGATTTCAAGTCTATCTATTGTGGTTCATAATTTCAAGAAAAAAAAAGCCGAAAAAACACGTTTATTGTATGGGAGCCCCTTTAAATATTTAATTTATTCTGTTTTAAGTATTTCAACTTATAGCTGCAACAGAAATACATCATCTGTGAAAATATTTCAACTGTCTAACTATCACAGTTCATGAGATACAGCCTGGTGACAGGCGGACAGACAAATAGCGGAGTCTTAGTAATAGGGTCCGGTTTTACCCATTGGGTACGGAATCCTAAAAAGCAAGTAAAACTGAAATTAAATTAAAAACTTTATAATTACAGACTTATTATTTTATTAAACATTTTATTTCACAGGAGCAGTGCGATAGACCACTGTAATTACCATAAAGGGGTAAAGATAGACTGCGATATCTGTCACAAACAATTCAAGTAAGTTTTACCATTAAAATTAGCCTTGATTTTTCTAAAAACCTAATTATCTTGAAAATTAAACCGTGTACGATGACATTTTTTTATAAGAAATTATTTGCGCATTTTATAGTGTCTTTGGGTAGCATTAACTAATAAGACACATACATATTCCAACTACACCGCGCCGTACCACGCCACTCTAATGCCCCCTTCCCCCCTGCCCTCAATTACCCTCCCCTTCCCCTTCCCCTCACTTCCACATCCTCCTCCTCTACCCTCCCCAACCCCTCCCCCTCCCCCTCCTCCTCACCTCCTTCCCCCTCACAAACTTTGAATGTCATATTTATGTATATCTAATCAACAGCCTAAAAAACGTTTCAAGCTTCTAGCTTTAAAAATGACGATACTTCCATACAACTTATCACCCCCCCATTCAACCCCTTACAATCCTCTTTTCGCATTAAAAAGTAGCCTATGTCCTTTCTCAGGCTCTAGCCTATCTGTGTACTGAATTAAATCGGTTCAGTAGTTTTGGCGTAAAAGACAGACAGACAGAGTTACTTTCGCATTTATAATATTAAGTAAGGATTTTACGTCTAATAGTCAAGCGTTTCTCCGCATCGTCACCAGAGTGCGAGTCTAGTGTGAGCTTCTTTTAATTAATTTACTCACTCGAGCACGTTTAAGGAAACGCAGTTTGTATAGATAGGAATTACAATGTTACCTCTTATGCACTAGATGGCGCTTTTTAATTCCATAAAAATCTGCGTTTACTATAACGCGTTCTAGTAAGTAAACTAATCTATAGAACTTGAACCAGGCACTCTGATGTTATGTGATTATGCGATCTACGATGTAGCACGCTTGTCTAGAAGGTACCTGTTCTCGCGACTTAAAGTCGCTCACCGAAAAAGGAATGTACCTACTTCCCTACCGTGTCACATTCCTTTCTCCACCCTGTATGTATGATGATGTGTTTGGTTTACAGTTGGAAAGCAATGTACTATACCCATCTTACATTCGTTCACGGCTGTAACCATATTTGCCCTTATTGTGCGTGCGCATTCCCTACTGAGAAGAAACTGGAAGAACACAAAGTAACTCATCAGGTAATATTTTATGTTTAAAATCCCATAATTATTATAATATGTAAATTTATATGTTAACTTCATATGTGTCGTAGGCGAATCGTTGACCTGAGTTGATCAAGATCTGCCTGCGCACAAAACGATACGCTGACATTTTAGGATTTGCCTTCTACCCGCTATATCGTTCAAAGCTTGAAGTTTGACGAATTGCCTGCCATGCTTGGGCAAATTGATGCTGTATGGTGACTAAGAATGGCTTATATTAGGCTGCGTATATAGATGGGCGATGTAATAACCAATCACCAAACATCGTCATTCAATCTTAATTATTAATCTAAATGATTTACAAACCTCGCTGAGCGAGCGTAGGAATATGTAGTGCTGAGCGGCGCGCGATTAAATAATGAACCAATTGTAATTGGTTCATTATTTAGTCGCGCGCCGCTCCGCTACCTCGCCTAGCTATGGTGGAAACGTAGCCACTGTTTGTGGCTTAGGGGTGGCCCCAGGCCCGCTGTACCTTAACCTGCTGTCACAATCTATCTAATACTATAAGAATCTTTGTCCTGACATACTGACTGACAGACAACGCACAGCCCAAACCGCTGGTCGTAGAGACTTGAAATTTGGAGAATATATTTGTCTTTGTACATAAGGGTGTACTAAGAAAGGATTTTCCAAAATTCACCCCTTTAGGGGATGAAACGGGGTTTCAAAGTTTGTATAGAGTTAAGGCCGGTTTACACTTTGTTAAGTTAACACTGCAGGTGATTAGTGCAGGTGTTTAGTAATCAAGGTGTGAACGGAAGCGTGAAGTGATTAGTGTTAAGTGTTAAGTGCGATCAGAGCTTATTGATTAGTGCGAGTGAATAGAATCAAGGTCTATTTTTGCTGTTAAGTGACCTCCCCCCTTGTACTGTTCCACTCCCCTCTCTCGCAGTTCACCTGTACTAATCAGTGTGTAAACACGTTTGTGTTAAGTGCGCAGTGTATTTAGTATTTATTTATTTATTTGCAAAAACAATGTACAATAGTTATAACTTAGTCTAAAACTAATCTAATTATGACTACTGACACGTACCCTGTACTATTTAGGGTGTCGCAATTGTAGTAATTATCAGTGTCAAGTTCAAAGCGAAAATGAAGTGGATGGAACAACATAATATAAAATTCGTACTAGAATACATAAAGTATGAATGTCTATACAATGTAAAGTGCGCAGAATTTAAAAACAAACAGTTGAGAGATGCGGCCCTATTGAAACTGAGTGAAGCGATGGAAATTCCCGACTTCGGTCCCAAAGAAGCGTACAACAAAATACGAAGCTTGAAATCGACCTTCTTTCCAAGAGCACAAAAAAGTAAAAAAATCTACTAAATCGGGTGCAGGGCTTGATGATACATATGTGCCAAATATCAAATGGTACAAAGTGATGGATGATGCCCTAAAGGCAGTAAATGTTGGAGAATGCAGAGAGACATCGAGTAATATGGTGAGTATTCCATAGGTACTATGTTTTTTTCACCGCACTACGGGTAGGCAAAGAAAGCTTAGAATTTATAGTAACTTCAATAGGCAGGGGCCGACCGATAGCGAGAGAGTGAAAGAAAACACAAAATTATTTAGAATACATTTATTTATAGTATCTTATATGCTAACTTACTAGGTAGGAAATTGTACTGAAACCGATTGCTATTAATGTACCATTCTTGCCTGCCAGGGTACTGAGCCTTCACCAACAAAATAATCTGCATAGCGATCTCGTACATTGTGAGCTTGTTGTGATGATCTATTTTGCAAACTTCTTTCAATGTTTACTATACCTGCTGCTAGAAACTCTCTCCAGGAACCAGGTATGATGTTCCCCGTTTCGATGTTTTCTGTATCAACTGTTACACTTTGAATAGTACCTTGCGTTTTTCTAAGCCAATTGTGCAAAGCAACACACGTTCTAACTATTTTATCAGCTTTAGCGGGAGCATATGGGAGGGGTTTCAGAAATATTCTAAATTTACACACTAATATACCGAAGGCATTTTCAACTATCCGTCTGGCCCGTGATAATCTGTAGTTGAACACTTTTTGCTTAAGAGATAAATTATTTCCTCCGTATGGTTTCATAAGGTACGTTTTCAATGGGAAAGCATTATCTGCAACAATCACACCGTTTGGTGGAAGAAAATTATTCTCTAGAGCGTGGCTCAAGCTGCAGTTTCGGAAAACTCCTCCATCACTGATTCGTCCATTGCATCCAATGTCAAAATAAATACAACAATAATCATGGTCTACTAATGCCATAAGAACGATGCTGTGCTGGTTCTTGTAATTGTAATAATAACTTCCAGAATCATGTGGTGCATTCAGTACGACGTGTTTACCGTCTAATGTACCACAGCAACCGGGAAAGTTCCATTTTTGACTGAATCCTTTTCAATTCTTCTGTACTTCTGGGAATCTGCAACAAATAATAAATATATTTATTAATGCCATGTTATGTATTTACAGAACCTGGAGTCTCAAGATAAAATCAATGAAGATAATGTTGAGACAAGAGACACTGACGGCGAGAAGGCTGTTGAAAATACTTCAGGAGTTGGAACCTCAAGCAATGACTCGGGTCAGTCATTCAAAGGGAAAAATCCTCGGAAAAGGATGATGCTACGAGACTATGATAACTTACTAACAAAGGTCCAAAATGTAGCCAACAGTGTCAACAGCTCTGTTGTATCAGAGAATGAATTCGACTTATTTGGACGAATGGTTGCAGTTCAATTGAAAAATTTACCAATGGAGTCAGCAATTGAAGCACAACAGTATATTCAAAATTATCTTTCTGGTTTGCGCTTGAAACATATCCGCCGTCAGTCTCAAACATCCAATTTCATGTATGAAATGGTAGAAAACAGAACACAATCACATTTTATGTCGTCTCCTCCAACTTCAACCATTTCTAGAAATTCTTATTATACGAGCAACGATGATACATACAATGAAAATGCCACATTGAGTTATGAAAATCTTGAAAATACAAATACAACTGTTGTGACAAATCAGTCAAATTCTGAAAATGCATTTACTTCTGTTGTTGCTAGAAATGATGTGTTAACCCAAGCTTGGGACTCTGCATAAGGAATTTACAACATTCCAATACAGTTTATAGTTTGTAATTTTATTTCTAAAAATAAAACCGATATAAAATATTTGTTAATGTGTTTTACTAACCTTTATATAATCTTTTAAGGCGTTGTATACAGCATCGCAGACTATCGGTATCATTAAACTTATTGCTGGTTTAGATACTCTGAATAAATGTGACAAAGTACGCAGACTACAACCAGTGGCAAGAAAATACAACACTATCTGAAGTTTTATTTTTGGCGTGAGTGCACTCCTCATAAAAGTATCTGTTTTTTTTATGGCGGGCTCAACGTGCGTCAGCAACTCTTCAAATTGCGTTTCTGTCATTCGCATTGATCTGTAAAATTCAGCAGGATCTTCCTTAACAATTTCTTCAAAAAGTTTATTGCTAGCTCCATACTGAGAACGTCTGGTAATCCATTTTCTTTGCCATAATCTCTTAGGCCTATTGATTTCAAAATTGAGTTCATTTTCTATATCAGATACCACAACAGATACAATGTCTTTAATTATTTGTCTCAATATTAATCGCTGTTCATCTTCCATTTTCAGAGACACTATGCACAACGGACAGTACCACTACTTTGAGCTTCTTCCTAAACACTGTGTAAACGGAGATGGTTAGGCTACTTAACACTTGAGACTTATCGCGACAAGTTAACGCTTAACACTTATCACTTCACACTTCGCAAAGTGTAAACCGGGCTTTACAAGATAAGATAGTCTTTTCTATTCGAAACTTCGCACGAGTACTTTAGTAAATAAATAAGTAAATACGTGTTTTAGGCTTTTTCGAAATGCCACCCCTAAAAGGATGAAGTGGGATAACAAAGTCTGAATTCAATATTGTTTCGGATTGCGCTGAAATTTGGCATGCAGATAGTTATTTTGACGTAGGTATCCGCAAAGAGATTTTTCAAAATTCACTCTTTAAGGGGATTCAAAGCGGGGGTTCAAAGTTTGGATGGTAATTTTATTCGACATTTCACACAAGTACTTCTGTAAATAAATACGTAAATACGAGTTTCGGGCTTTTTCAAACTGCTTTTGCATTGCATGCATTGGCTTGACCGCTGTCATGTGTCAAATTACGTTTTTCATTTTATTTTATAGCTGACATATGTATCACGTGTTCATCATTTTATTCGGGTTATATCCATATAGCTATTTCATTCGCATACGCTAATGTATTGTCCGTTCAATGTTCCGCCCTCGGCTAATGTTCAATACATACGCAATGCCGTTCAAAAACGCGGCCAAGTGACAGACGTCAATGTCACGTCATCACCCAAAAGTTATCCGCGTTCCATAGTGTATCGTAGTCTATTTAGGATGTTAACAATGCAATGTGTATGGCTTGAAATCAAATTTAAATGTTGACGCGGGATGAAACGCATACATTTTGTAGGAGATGGAAGATTAATAATTTTCGCAAACATATTTTTATGCCAATCAATCCAATTTTTTACCCACGACGGAACGGAGACTGTATATGCGTTTGGGGTGAGAGGATGTTTGTTTGTTTGTGTGTGCAAATCATGTTGCTATTTTTCTCCAAAACTACTAGTCTGATTTTAATGCAGTTTTTAGGTATGGGTTCGGGTGTAATTGGTGCATATTTTTAGATAGGTGTTACGGTGACAACTCACCAGGGGGCGCTGCAGTAAACATTTGTTTTTGCTAATCGATGTTGCCATTTTTTCCAAAACTACTAGTTCGATTTTGTCGTTTAAACGGTTCGTTATTAATTAGTGGTTGTTTTTAGATAGATGTTATGACGTTAATTTTCTAAAGGACATTGTCGTGTGTGTTTGTTCAAAATTTTAATTTTGTTACTCGTTATACACTAAATCACTATATAATCGAACCAATTCTCAGAACGTTTAGCTGTAGCTACACAAGAAGACGGAAGAGGAACCTGCCCTTACGGTCCCATAGCAAAATAACGTCCTGTACATAAATTATATGCATTTTATTATTTGTCCACAGAAAATGATGGTGAGAAACCCTATAGGAGCGGACAATCCCGGCGTCAAGTGTGATGATTGCGGCCTTGTGTTCATTTCTAAGAATGTTTGTGAGAAACATATCCGAAGGACGCATATGAAGTATGTAAACCTACATATATATATACATTATGTACAGTATTTTATATATAGTATATTATAGTAGGTAGGTAGTTTCGGAAACGGGTGTACAACGAAAACAACGCATTAGGCATTATCACAAACCTATGTATTGCGATAAAACGCAGATTAAAAGACGATTAGATTCTTGACAGTAGTGGTAGGACTTCTGCTAGTCCGCCTGGGGCAGTACCACCACTTTTCCAATAAATTTCAGCCGTGAAATAGTATGTAATTGTATGTATGTATGAAATGGAATGTTTTTCGGTTGGAATGGCACGGTGTCCAGTGAAATTACAGTACTACCCAGTGGACTCCGCATGAGAAAAACTATGAACTAATTCGCGAGCGAAACATTTTGCGGGAGGGTTATAGGTAATACAGCGCTGTGATTGGACAACTTCAATTTGATTCATAGCAATAAATCATGCTTAGTGCTGGGATAACGTGACACCACCTTATCATTATCGATAATTTCATCAGTCACATGAAATATAGCTTGATTACTGGATTTGCCAAATTTCATGATTCTAGGTCAACGGGAAGTACTCGGGTTTTGATTCCGTTGTAAAATCGCAAAATTTGTTAATACATGCAACATAAACGGTCATATATTTTGATCGCGTTGACTTACAAGTTTGATTTTTTCAAAGCCATGAGAAATCATAGACCCGAGTATTTAGTATAAGTTTTTAACTTGATATCTGTACGCGTTCCTGAGAAATATGGGTCTTGACATACAGAAGGACAGATAGACAGACAGACGGACAACAAAGTGATCTTATTAGGGTTCCTTTTTTCCTTTTGAGGTACGGAACCCTAAAAATGTTCGTTTGCTTGCTTCACACTAAATTCTAACATGTTACTTACCACTAAATTTGTTATTTACACGCATCAAGTAACTTAACATTTATTTATCTACTTGACCTTTATTTATGTACTTATCTGCGTGATTGAATAGCAAAACAAACAAACATTCCAGCTGTTGCGTTTATTAAGTACACCAGTAGGATAATTTGGATTAACAACATAAATATATACATATAATGTAGTTGAATTGAGCATTTTCATTATCTATCAGTAATCATTGTCGTTAACTTTCACAAAACAACAGAAAAACATCACTAAACGTGCACAAGTACCGCAGCGTACAAGGGCGGAGCGAATATGAACGATATAAAGATGCCGTTGTAGGAAAGGGATAGACTGATACACGGGGCATCTGATGACCTGTATATGTTGAACTATGAATTATATTTACAAATTGTTAATAATTAATTGAATTTTACTTGTGAAAAGACACGTTGTCCTTTGTAAAATTTAATGATTTACTGGATTTCCCACACCACTTTATAGCGCAATTCGGCATATTTAACGGCTTTTTATGTTTTTTGAACGATTAAAATTGTGCGTGTGTACGGGTCTGGTATTTGGTCCGAACTGAAGTGGCGGCTCAAGGATGATATTTTAAATACCCCCATTGCGCCTATGTGTTTTGCGCCGGGGTGATACAACAATAGGTGTACGTCCTTGCGCAGTGCAGTGACACGCAAAATTCTGGCATTCCAGAATTTGCATCGGGGTAGCATACAACTGGGTAGCATTTGACCACTATATCACCTGATGTTAAGTGATGATGCGGTCGATGATGGAGCGCGATTACCCAGAAGATACCTATTCACTCGCGATTTGAAGACCCCCGTATTGTATTTAGCCGGATACACAGAGTCAGGCAGAGCATTCCATTCCCTGGCGGTTCGCATGATGAACGAAGATGCAAATCGCTTCGATTATTACGTTTAAGAGGGAACGCGGGGTGCATTTTTCCATACAAATGTATTCCCCCGTTTTCTCCCTGGAAAATGCTTCTAGAGCAAAATATTTTTCCACAAAAAATCAAGGTCTGCTGTAGCTATCATTTGCTTTTTTTTACCATCCAATTGCAAAAAATATATAAGACTGTTATCTCTTTTCATATAAAATTAATTCTTTAAGATTTTTGAAGGGTCATATTTCTATTACCAATTGTTTGGTCAAAAAAAGAAAATAATAGGGGCATAGCTAAAGCAGACCTTGATATTTTTTAGAAACAAATTTGTCTCTAGAAGCATTTTCCAGTAAGGAAACGGGGGAATACATTTGTATGGAAAAGTGCACCCCGCGTTCCCTCTTAAATTTTTTTCCTGTACCGGAAAATCGCACACCATAAACATTTTTCGATGTTTGGCCTCATGTTAGAGTTTATAGAAGTCAAAAGATGGTAAAAAGTTATAAAATTATGTTTATTTTTTTTACAGAAAGAACAGTGGTTGGGTTGTTTCCTGGTCACAAAAACAAAATAAAGAGAACCCTAATAAGGTACGTTTATACTTTACTTTATACAGAGTAATCTATATATATAAAAAAATTCAAAGTCCTGACTGACTGACTGACTGACAGATATCAACCCACAGCCCAAACCGCTGGTCCTAGACGCATGATATTTGGAGGGTGTATTCTCTGTTCATTCACGTTACACCAAGTACTACTTTATTCAGTAAGAATTGGTTTTCTATGTGCATTAAGGTCTATAATAGAATCCCAGCAGACATACGACACCTTCCTTTCACAATTTTAAAAATAAGCTAAAATCCTGGTTATTGGACCAAACATATTATTGTGTAAATGACTTTTTAGAATATAATTCTTCAAGACGTAATTTTGTATAATTCAATCATATTTGACATGACTTTAAATCTTATTTTAAAAATTAAGTTAATAATAATGATATATCTGTAACCTTATTATTTCCATTTTTTCTTTTAATTTTACTGATATCTTGATGAATTTTATTTATGAAATGTTAATTTAATGTTAAGTTTTTTTATTTACTTGTGTACGCTTTCACATGTCATAAATATGACAAAATAGACGGACTTGCAATAATGACGAACACCCAAATGTTAACTCTATTTTTTGTGAAATAAACATTAATTCATTCATTCATTCATTCTGTGAAGTGTAGGTGTATCGAAGAAAAGGTATTTCGAAATTCTACCCTTAAGAGGGTGAAATGCAGGGTTGAACTTTCTATGAAACTTTTTATTCTCTGGGTCAATTGTCTCAAAAATTGGTACACATACTCTTCAATTAAAATGGTGAGTAACGTGTGTCACAGGTTTTTGAAAATTATCCCCACGCGTTTGTCTGACGCACTGAATGATTGTCTGATATATCAACGCACTATCTAATCCGCTGGTCACATTTTACTCTCTGGGACGCTCGATCGACTTGAAAATTGGTACACATACTCTTCAATTAAAATTATTAGACACGCGTATCAGTTTTTTTCAAAATCATCTCTTACGCGTTTGTCTGACTGATATTTCAACGCATTGCCTAAACCGCTGATCTTAGACATATGAAATATGAAGAGTGTGTTCTTTTTAAATGTAGGCATCCACTAAGAAAGGATTTTTAAAATTACACCCCTAAGAGGGTGCAACGGAGAATTGAACTTTGTATGAAACTTTTTATTCTATGGGTCAATTGTCTCAAAATTTGGTACACATATGCTTTAATTATAAAATTGTTAGTTAAGTGTATCACAGTTTTTCCTCCTCAGTGAGTTTGCTACTTCCGCAGAGAAAGGTCGCGTTCGCGTTGCACTTGCTCTAGTCCGCTCGGGTAAGGCGCTGACGCAGCAGCCTACTTAGCCATCGCGAGTGTATTGTTTATACGGTCACCGCGATGACCCAGATTCGCGTAGTGAGTGAAACGCGTACATTTTGTGTAAACAAATGTTAAGGCGAAGCTATTTATAATCATGGCTTCTCCTACTAAGATAACTTTAACAACCGAGACAGAACAACTGTTATACAATCGTTTTGAAGACGAAAGAAGACAAAGAATAAAATTAGAAGATCTTGTTAGCGACCTAAAAAATCAGATACACGAGCTTCAGTGCCATCTGAAGCATGTTCGGGAGCAGTATGACACTGCTCCAACTCAACAGCCCAGTATTGAGGAACCTTCAGCATCAGTCCAGTACGAGACTGACGAAGAAGAACTAGCGAGAGAAACCGGGTGGGTGCGAGAAAAGAGTAGGAAGAAAAGGAAGTTGCTAAAGTCTCCCTCTCCGACGCAAGATGATCCTCCTAGTGAGGCCACCAAGGAAAAAGTAAAAAAACCTCCCCAACCTCCACCTATTGTTGTGGAGAACGTCCGAAACTATCAGGCGTTTTACGACTGTTTGCTCACGAGCGCCCCGAGAGATGCGTTCACCATAAAAGTATTGAATGGTGAATGTGATAAAATAAATGCACGCGATGAAGACTCGTACAGAGCTATTTCAAAATTACTGTCAGATGGAAACTTACACTGGCATTCTTACGAGAACAAGCAAGATAGACCCATAAGAGTTATGGCCAAAAATCTACATTCTACGTGCAAACCAGATAGAATTGTAAGTGATTTGACTCTCAACGGGTTTAAAATACAAAATGCCGTCAATAAGCTTAGCTGGAAGAATAAGGAACCGCTAAATATGTTTCTACTTTCATTCGAAAAAGAAGAGGATATAAATAAAATTTACAACATTAGAACAATCTTAGGATGCAGAGTGGAGATTGAACCTATTAAAACCTCCAGACTTCTCCCTCAATGCAAGCGTTGCCAATCATATGGGCACACGCAAAAGTACTGCTCTAAGGAGCCAAGATGCGTGAAATGCACGGGCAAGCATCTGACCAGAGACTGTAATAAACCAGCGGATTCTAAACCTAAATGTGTTCACTGTGGTGAACCGCACCCTGCTAACTATAGAGGGTGTATAGTAGCCAAAGAACTCCAAAGCTTAAAAAATAAACAAATAAAGAAAAATGTCGCACCTTCCACCACGCCGCAGGCTTCAATTGTAAATAAAACCAAAAAGTCCATTGCGGTACAAAACGTAACTAAAAATATCACGTACGCTCAAATAACCAAAGGAACTCAGCAACAGAGATTACCACAGCCTCAAATCCAGCAGAAAAGTTCCAACATCGACGAGAAAATAAATCAAATTTTGTCTCTTATGATCATCCCTCTCATTCGATAGTAGGTTGAAAAAACTGGAAAATAGCACTAAAATGGCTACAGCAAAACATTCATCATGAACAAGTCACTAAAGATAATGGCCTGGAATGCTAATGGACTACTACATCATCGAAATGAGCTACAGGTAGTCCTAAACACAGAAAATATCGATGTGTGCTTGGTCTCTGAATCACATTTTACACGTGAATCCTACATCAAATTAAAAGGTTATAAAACTTATCACGCACTGCATCCCGATAAAACTGCAGCACAAGGAGGCAGCACAATCATAATAAAGGATAACATCTACCATTACGAAACACATAAGTTTGAAGAACAACACATTCAAGCTGTAGCTATTCAACTTAAAACTAAAAGACATCCTATAACATTATCATCAATTTATTGTCCATCGAAGCACGCACTGAAAGTTGAATAGTACAAAAGTATACTAAAAGCACTAGGCAACACATTTATACTGGGAGGTGATTTTAATGCTAAGAATACCTACTGGGGATCAAGACTTACTTCAACTAAAGGTAAAGAACTATTAACAGCTATTAGAGAATGTAACTGTGACGTTATATCTACAGGAAAGCCAACTTACTGGCCCACAGACCCTATGAAGATTCCAGATCTCATAGATTTTTTTTATTTATAAAGACTATATCACTAAGCTTTCTTCATATTCAGGAAGGTTATGATATGAATTCTGACCACTCACCGATATTTTTAACTATAAATCAGAATATTATTGAGAAAGAAGCCAGTCCTTCCTTGGTAAATAAAAATACAGACTGGGAAAGCTTCAAATTAGATTTAGATTGTATAATTTACTTGAAAACTTCATTGAAATGTCCAAATGAAGTAGATATAGACTTGAAAAAATTTATCACTGACATTCAACTTTGTGCCTGGAAAAATACGCCAGAATACAAAAAGAAAATCAGAAGTAATGATTATCCTATAGAAATAAGATATTTGATCGTTTATAAAAGAAGACAGCGAGAGCGATGGCATATGACAAGATGTCCTAAAGACAAAACGCTATTGAACAAGCTAACGAAAAAACTTGGAAAGATAATATAAGCTTTCAATGATGAGTCTATGAACACGTACTTGAGCCAGCTGACAAGTGATCGTTCAACTAACTATTCATTGTGGAAAACAACTAAAAACCTCAAAAAGCCAACTCTGCAGGTCCCACCTATAAAAGAAACTGACGGGAGTTGGGCCATCAACAATAAACAGAAAGCATTTAGATTTGCACATCATTTACAGTTAATCTTTCAGCCTAATGAGGATACGTACCATGACCTCACGCTAACTGAGACAGCCCAAGATGGTATCGAAATTCAACTTACAACACCAAGAGAAGTATATACTGAAATAAAAAAGCTTGAAAAGAAAAAAACGCCGGGCTATGATTTGATTACAGGAGAAGTACAAAATCTGCCTCGAAAAGCGTTAGTCAAACTTACTACACTCATCAATGCATCATTTAGACTTCAGTACGTACCTGACTTGTGGAAAATAGCTGAGGTGATTATGATCCAAAAGTCTGGTAAGCCACCCCAAGATGCAACATCATACCGACCAATTTCTTTGTTACCAATAATATCAAAGTTATTTGAGAAACTGCTTTTAAAAAGGTTAAAACCTATTATAGAAGTTAGAAATCTCATTCCTGACTACCAGTTTGGATTTAGGGAAAAACACTCCACTATAGACCACGTTCATCGAATTACCAACATCATTGAAAACGCACTAGAAGATAAGAAAGTTTGCACCACAGTCTTCTTAGATGTAGCGCAAGCATTTGACAAAGTTTGGCATAAGGGGCTCATACACAAATTGAGAAGTATGCTTCCGAAACAGTTCGCAGATATTCTAGAGTCTTACTTAACACAAAGGATGTTTAGAATAAGACAAGATGACTCGTTCTTAGACTTAATGCAAATAAAGGCTGGCGTACCACAGGGCAGTGTTCTAGGTCCGGTCCTGTACCTATTATATACCTGTGATATCCCTGAGTTAGAAAATAACACCATTGCAACTTTCGCGGATGACACAGCCATTATGGCTACAGGGGTCACCCATGAAGAAGCAGTCGCAAAGGTCCAGACAGCAATCAACACCATAGTTGATTGGACACAGAAGTGGCGAATAAAACTTAATGAAACTAAATCTGTCCACATAGATTTTACAAATAAAAGACCTAACTACCATCCGGTATTCATAAATAATCAAGCAATACCATACGACTATAAAGCAAAATATCTGGGTATGACTTTAGACGCAAAGCTAAGCTGGAAGCTGCACGTCAAAAAGAAAAGAGAAGAATTGGAGCTCCGCTACAAGAATATGCACTGGCTGTTCGGAAGACATTCTTCCCTGTCTGTGAATAATACATTATTATTGTATAAACAAGTCCTAAAACCAATATGGACTTATGGTATCCAGCTATGGGGCTGCACCAAACAAACCAACATACAGATAATACAAAGATTCCAAAATAAAGTACTCAGGAGTATTGTACGTGCACCGTGGTACATCCGAAATGACGATCTTCACCAGGACCTAAAAGTGGAGCACGTTGCTAAAACAATCAAACAGTTTGCTGAAGCTCACGATCGCAGACTTCACCATCATGTGAATGTCGAGGCCATCCAGCTCCTCGACAACACGGAAATAGTGTTCTGACTAAAAAGGGTCAAACCCTTCGAGTTACATTAGTGATACTTTATCAAGTGAACAAAGTGTAGTGATAGTGAACGCGAACGCTATAAAAAGAACACAAGAACAAAGTGTCTTCCCCTTAATACAGACATTAACGGCCTTACTAATAAAGTTTTTTTCACTCTGTGTACACGTTGTATACCATAAAAGCTGACCAATAAAAATATTTTTGACGTAAGCGTTGGATAAAGTTGGTATACAGATGTGCCATTATCAAAGGAGGCTAATCATTTCTTAAACAGCCTGGGACCCTAGTTTAGCGAGTGTGTAAAGGATTAAAATGGCGGATTTCTCTATTATCAGCTGATCAAATTCATGTCTGACATAGTAACTATGATTGAATCTGTGTCTAGTATTCTGTGAATAAACGTTTTGATTCTTCAAACTTCAAAAAGTATGCTGTTATTTGAGGATCGTTTGTATGTGTTAGATTTGTTCTCATTGAAATGGATTACACAAATAATTTGACATATTTGACCATTAGGAGATAGAGGAGGCAAATAAAAAAATCTAAAACATTATGAAGACCGTGCAGATCCATTTGTTTGAACAATTTAGATTTTCCATTTGAAATACAAATTACAGGTTTACGAAAAGCTATGTGGAACAAACTAAACGCAGTGATTACATTCTCTTTGGAAATTGACAATTTATTAAAAGATGGCTACAATCATGTTTATATTGTAGCCATGGAGACCGCTAGTCTCCATGGATACAATGTCAACAGCGTAGACAGAGGATAACAGTCAATTTGAGTGTTTCGTTCTAAAATTTGTTTTAAGTATTTCACTCCTACTAAAAGAAAATATTTTCCATTATATCAACAAATTTCAACAAAAAGTTCTAAAAACAATGTAGTTTGATTAATATTGCATTCCTAAAACAAAATTTCATGACTAATATAAATAATTAGTAAAATTTATGAAAAAATAATTTACGGAACTATTTAAGACGAAAACAGTTTCAAAACGAATTGACTAATAGTTGCCAGATGAAAAAGAAAAAAGTGTTAAACGTCTATGTAGATGCCTATTCAACGTTTATTAGTCAAACAATGGATTGACGCGTGTTTAGCGCTCATTCACTGTGCAACTGTACAACCGTTTAACAGATGTATAGGCAAATTTTTATTAGTAAGGCCGTAAGAAAAGTGTTAATGGACACATTCTTAGTAATATTCTAATAGTAAATTAAGTGAAAATAAAATTACTCATTAGCCTAGTTGTTATAAGGCTAAATTGTAATGGTAGTGAGATATCTGCATCAAGTAGATAAAACATAATAAAAAAAATAAATAAAAAAAAAACAGTTTTTCCAAAATGATCCCGCACGCGTTTGTCTGACTTACTGAATGATGTTTGATACGCACTGCCTAATCCGCTGGTATTAGAAAAATAACATTAATCTGTAAGGTGTGTTCTTTGTGAAGCTATCCACAAAAAAATGGTTTTTCGAAATTAAGGGTGTAATGAAAGGTTACATTTTCTGTGAAACGTTTTTCTCTGCGTCACTTGATCGACTTAAAAATTGGTACTCCTACTCTTCGATGAAAATTATGAGACATCACAGTTTTCCAAAATCATTCCCCACGCCTTTGTATGATTGACAGACTGACTGATATATCAACGTACAGAAAGACGCTGGTTCTAGAGACATCATGTTTTGCCCAAGGGTAGGCAGTTAGGCACATTAGAAAGATACTCTTTACTGATGACAATGAGAAATGAAAAACGGAACGGCGGTGTCATTAGGCAGTTTGGATTATAGCGACGTTCGGATTAGCCTGGTAAGGGACTAACTAGGCTCTTCTGTATATTGTCAGTAAATGTTTATTTTTTTAGTCGAAACATACAAGCACTGTACGCCTATATTGACCGCCATGATTGCTAGTTATTTATTACCATGCTTACATTTTACAGAAAAACTCAGACAACGAGGAGCCTCAGCAGCCATTAATGTGTGAACAATGCGGTATGCTGTTGTGCACTAAAAAGGGACTCAAGCTGCATGTACTAAGCCATAAAAACGTGTAAGTATCGTTTTAAATTACGAGTATAATATTGAAACTACAATTTTAAAATGCCCCCATCGCTTCACCATAGTAATTTATTCCAGCTACCTAAAGCTATTTCCATACTACGCTTCGTCAAGGTGCTGGGATGGCTTGGGGAGATGTTGGCAGGGGGAAATGTACAATATACCCTGAGCGGGACGTCAGTGCAGGTCTTATCGCTTCCATTAACAATTAGAACTAGAAACGCCCCCGACCGCTCTATTTATTATGTCTGTTCATTGAGACCATTCCGATGAGCCCAAACACGACATTTCTGCTATAAGTAAGTAAAATAACAATAGGGAGGAATAGTATGTTTCTTTGAAGTGTCACACACTTTATATTTTGGGAGGAATAGGGGATGAAAGTTTGTATGGAAATATGTTAGGTTTCATCATCAGCCTATGTTAGTCCACTGGATAAGCCTCCAACTGCACGACACTGAGCACGATCCTCGGCAACTCTCATCCAGCTCATGCCAGCCACCTTGCAAAGATAATCGCTCCACCTAGTCTGAGGACGTCTTACGCTACGCTTGCCGATACGTGGTCTCTACTCAAAAACTCGTTTATCCCAACGGTTGTCAGTTCTTGGGCTGATATGTCCGGCCCACTGCCACTTCAGTTTGCTAATCCGGTGAGCTATGTCGATGACTTTGGTTCTCTGTCTGATTATCTCATTTCGGATTCGATCCTTCAGAGAAACTACGAGCATAGCCCTTTCCATAGCTCGCTGAGCGACTGAATTTGTGGACCAGCCCCACCGTGAATGTCCACGTCTCGGCACGCACTGATTGAAGACTTTCGTCTTTAGACTTTGTGGAATTGGCGAGATTAAGACCTGACGTAGTTTTCCATATTATGCTGCCCAACCCAACTGTATTCTTCTATTGGCCTCTTTCTCGAAGTTGTTTTTACCCAACTGCAAAGTTTGCCCGAGGTAAACATACTCTAACAACTTCGAGAGTACTGCTCTGTACTGCAATGGGTTTCGGACTTACATGCTCGTTGAACATTATCTTGGTCTTATTCAAATTCATCTGGAGACTAATGCGTTGAGAAGAATCAGCTAGGCCATTCAGCATATGTTGCAAATCTTGCAGCGTTTCTGCCACGATAACAATTTCGTCCGCAAATCTCAAGTGTGAGAGGAACGCGCCGTTTATGTTAATGCCACGTCCTTTCCCGTCTAGCGTCTTGAACATTATCCTATATATCCTCTAATGCATTTGTGAACAATTTGGGGGATATAACATCCCCTTGTCTCATACGACGATGCATGGGGATAGGTTCAGATTGCCGGTTCTGGACTTGGACGGTCATATAGCGACGTTGTACAGACTCCTCAACACTTGGATATATCGATCTAGCATCGCTGCAAAGATTCCAGACCAGTTTTCGATGGAGTCAAGTCAAAAAAAAAAAAAAAAACAACACAACAACTCCTATTCCACGCCTCTGGAGTCTTCCCATCAAAGAGGACAGAATTGAAGATTTTCTGGAGCTCCACCATTACAGGTGTACCATCAGATTTCAGGTACTCAGTGGTAATGCCGTCCTCTCCAGGGACTTTTCCATTCTTAAGCTGTTGAAGAGCCATCAAGATTTCGTCCAGGCTGACCTCTGGCAAGTCTTCGGTGAAGTGGCGCGTCAATATGGCTCTGGAATCCTCATTTCCGGGATCAGGTTGAGATGCATGCGAAGCGTATAGCTGGCTGTAGAAGTTTTCAATTTCTGAAAGAACCTCTTACCTCGGAGCAACGACTACTCCTTCCGAGTTGGTCAACTTCGGTTACCAGTTTTCCAATCTTCTTGTTAAGAGCATGTCTTTCTGACGAGGTGACTGGTAGGCTTTCCCGTCGTTCCTTCATAAGCGAGTGTTTCTTCTGAAAATGTAGACTTTTTGCCTTTACGCCGCAATTCGCATAATCTCAGTCTCACACCTTCCTCCCTGAGGATTCCGACCACATTGTCGAGGGCCTGTTCAATGTCAACGCTGGTTGTGGTTTCCACGGCAGCAAATCGGTTCTCCAGGTTTCACTTGAACGTTTTAGATACCACTATAGTTTGGAGCAGGGTAGGTCGGAGTCTGGACTTCATCAAACGGACACATTCAAGCTTAAAATTGATATTCAGAGAGCCTCGTACAAGTCAGTGATCACTTCCGGTATTAAACCTATTGATCACTGAGACGTCTATGAATATGCGCTTCTTGTCCGTTATGATGAAGTTGATCTCATTTTTAGGGTTCCGTAGTCCTGACAAGGAACTCTTATAGTTTCGTTATGTCCGTCTGTCTGTCTGTCCGAGGTTTTGCTAAGAGACCGTTAATACTAGAAAGCTGTAATTTTGTGGGAGTATGTATATAAATTACGCCGACAAAGTGCTGAAATAAAATTGTGAAAAATATTTTTTTTAGGGTAGCTCCCCTATATGAGAAGTGGGGATGAATTTTTTTTCATCGTGTGGGGTATCGTTGAATAGGTCTTTTAAAATGGCTTAAGGGTTGCTTATAGCATTTTTCGATTAAATACTCCATTTACGAAATATTCAACTTTAAAGTGCAAAATTTTGTTCCGGTAAGGCGTCCCCCCCCCCCCCCCCCTCTAAAAGCTAAACTTGATAAATCTGAAAAAATTCGTGATAATAGCGCATTTATGAACTTTAAAGGAAAATTATAGCGGTTGAGATAACTTTATTAGTTTTATTAGTTTACCAGTAATAGTCGTTGAACTTGGGTGTTGGATATATTTGTACCAAATACAAAATCCTTAGAATAAATCCTTTAAAGTGACAAAGACGGAGTACCTAGTTGCTTGTTTATAACGGGTAAAGACTTGCATTGAGTAACAGACTACTACGGAACCCTACACTGCGCGTGGCTGACACGCACTTGGCCGGTTAATAGTCATAGTGTCGGGGCTCTGCCATGTCAACTTCCTATGAGGTTTTTTCTTTTTAGGAAGTTGACAAGCATTTGCCCCCTATGAGTCCTCCTTCTATAATCATGGGACCCTACTAGCGATTCGCTACAGTTCTGTACTCCTACTTTGGCGTTTAAGTCTCCCATGACAACGTTGTAGTGAGCCTTTGTTGTAAGGCTTTCGATATATTACCAAACATATCTTCCACTTCATCGTGTGTCGAGGTCGGTGCGAAACCCTGCACGACCTTGAGGCTATACCTCTACTACTAACTACGCGACCCTGCTCGACACACTGGAAACTTCTACAACATTGTCACAGAGGGTTCTGTTTACCAGGAACCCTACGCCACCCTTGAATTTCTGGTCTCCCTCTCGAAAGTAAAGAAGGTGGCCTGATTCAAGAGTTAAGGTGTCCTCCCCCTTTCTTCGGACTTCGCTTAACCCAAGAATGTGCCACCTTATTCTTCTAAGTTCTGCTTCGAGTTGTGCCAGGTGCTCGTCTAGCCGTAACGTGCGTCCATTATACGTCGCCAAGGTCAATTGTCTTCCGTAACCCGGGGATTCTTCGCACCCCCTGCCCTGCCGTCACCGTGACCGCCGCCGTGTTCAAGAATAGCAGGGCGACCGGGAACTGGCCGTGGTTTGTTCTGGCTTGCCATGGAGGGTTAGCTCGTAATTGCCACGCTGAGCAGGCGGGTTGGCAATCGCAGTGCGTAGCTACTCGCACCGGTGTCGCTGCTGCCCGACACCGGCCTGTTGCATTTCGTTAGCTATGCGTGTTTTGAGATGGATATCCCGTCATCTTTCGGTCGCCGTCGCCTCGTCCGTTAAACAGCGGGATGACCACTTGCAGGTGAGGTCAACTTGGAGCACTAGGTGCTGTTGTGCTCCCAAACATGTTTGTTTATTTGAATGTTTTATAAGTTTGCGACAAGAGACAAAATATTAGAGCTGTCTTAATGTAACATTTACGGAGTCATTACAAAATGTGAAACTGAAGTTAACGTGGAGGGAGGGAAAATACGCCTAAGTGTGATTGAGGGTGAGGTTATGGTACGTGAGGGGGCAGACAACGATAATAAAGTATTTATACGTATTTATCTTATCTATACTAATATTATAAAGAGAGAACATTTGTATTTTTGTATGTTTGTAATGATTTGGCTCAAAAACTACTGAACCGATTTAAAAAATTCTATCACTAATACATAGAATGGACTTTCGGAATGAAAATAGGCTATATATTATACAGTTTAAATCAAAGGTACATTCGTGGAGACCTAATTTGCAACCTAAGTCGGCAAAAAAACGGTCGAAAAAACACGTTTCTTACGAACGCTGCTCAATCGAAAATAGATAGAAGAATATTTTCTATGGAAGAGTTTTACAACTTAATAAGACCTACAAAAAAGTCCGCGACAGCATATGTCTATCTCTAAAGGTTGACTCACAGTAACCATTTTAATCTTAAATTTTTTGTTAAAATATATTACATAACTTCCAAGGCTATTTTCAAGTATATAGTATTAATCCTTATCCAAATAATTACGTTAATTAGCTTGGCCACATATTATAGATTAAAATTGTCCTTTACAGTATATAATTCAAATGAAAACTAGAAGATATCACGAATTTCACATACACGCATCGCAAAATTAATAAAATATTTGCAGTGAAACCACAGATTAGGTCATAGTTACTACGAAAATATTATTATTGTAAGCTTAGCTATGCTGTAGATCCCCATCGATCACAATCAATTTGAAGTCAATATGGTATAATAATATGATCTATTGTATAAAATAATATTCATCTATATATATCTTCTAATACTATAAGAATCTTTGTCCTGACATACTGACTGACTCACTGACAGATAACGCACAGCCTAAACCGCTGGTCGTAGAGACTTGAAATTTGGAGGGTATATTTGTCTTAGTACGTAGAGGTGTACTAAGAAAGGATTTTTCAAAATTCACCCCTTAAAAGGATGAAATAAGGGTTCAAAGTTTGTATGGAGTAACAAGATTAAATAGTCTTTTCTATCCGAAACTTCACACAAGTGCTTCAGTAAAAAAATAAGTAAATACGTGTTTCAGGTTTTTTTTTAATTACACCCCTAAGAGGGTGAAAGGGGGGTAACAAAGTGTGAAAATCAATATTGTTTCGGATTGCGCTGAAATTTGGCATGCAGATTGTTATTACAACGTTAGTTACCTCTGAAAAAGGATTTTTCGAAATTCCTCCCTGAAAGGGATAAAACGGGGGTTCAAAGTTTGTATGGAGAAACTAGATTAGATAATCTTTTCTATTCGAAACTTCATACAAGTGCTCGAGTAAAAAAATAAGTAAATACGTGTTTCAGTTTTTTTTAAAGCCACCCCTAAGAGGGTGAAATGGGGGTAACAAAGTGTGAAAATCAATATTGTTTCGGATTGCGCTGAAATGTGGCATGCAGATAGTTATTACAACGTTAGTGCCCTCTGAGAAAGTATTTTCCTAAATTCACCCCTGAAGGGGATGAAACGGGGGTTCAAAGTTTGTATGGAGAAACAAGATTAGAAAGTCTTTTATATTTGAAACTCAACACAAGTACTTAAGTGAGTAAATACGTGTTTCATGCTCTTTCGAAATTCCACCCCTAAAAGGGTGAAGAGGGGTAACAAAGTCTGAAATCAATATTGTTTCGGATTGCGCTGAAATTTGGCATGCAGATAGTTATTTTGACATAGGTTAAGAAAGAATTTTTTTAAATTCACTCTTCAAGGGGATGAAGCGGGGGTTCAAAGTTTGGATAGTCATTTTATGCGACATTTCACGTACTTCTGTAAATAAATAAGTAAATACGAGTTTCAGACTTTTTCAAAATGCCACCCTACCAGGATAAACAAAGTCTAAAAATCAATATTGTTACGGATTGCGCTGAAATTTAGAATTCAGATAGTTATTATGACGTAGGTATCCGCTCAGAAAAGATTTTCTAAAAATTCCTCCCGGATACGGAACGGGGAATCATAGTTTATATGGCGAAACAAGATGAGATAAAGTACGTGTTGTAGGATTTTTCGAAACTTTGGGTTTTTCGGGTTTTATAAATATGAAGCCCAAGTTGCCTTAGTCACGCGATAACATGAAAACGGGTGAACCGATTTGGCTAATTCTTTTTTGATGTCTTTATTGATAGAATCGTTTTTACAAAAGAAAAGTTTTAAGTAAATAAAAGAAGTTTTTAACGCGGGCGAAGCCGCGGGACACTTCTAGTAATAATATAATATTTTAAACCACGCCGACTGATCTATGTATAATCTTTTCATTAAAAGCATTCCAATGACTCTTAACACGACATTTAAAATCTGAGCTGTAAGTTGGTGAGGATTTGAGTATTTTGTAGAGTCCAGGAGATGTCCCAGCATCAGGTCAATGTTCCATTTTCTTACTATATCGTTGAAGAAGAAGATTTTCGAATTGATCAGACCTATGAAAGTTGATTAAAGCTCTATATATTAAAGCTATAACGATTGAACGAATCAAAGCTAAGAACACTCTTGATGAAGACATCAAACAAAAAAAAAACTATCAAATAATAAAAACAAAATCGGTTCATCCGGTTAGGTGCTAAGATGCTACAGACAGACACACAGATACACACGTTAAGCGTATATTACCTCTGCTTTTTGCGTCGGGGAACGCCGTAAGGTTAAGGCGGCAGATGTTCTCCTTGGTGGTAAGCTACTTTTTGGTAGATTTAATGATCCCACTACCACTGTACGAAAACTCATGATTCACGAATGCACATAAAACTTTCATTGGTAGGTATATAGCTAGGATTAAAACCAACGACCGTCGGGTCAGAATCAGGGTAACCATCATTTACGCCAAAGGGCCGTCCAATATCACTACGTAAGTATTATAAAACAAAGTCCATCACTGCGTCTGTCTGTCTGTTCGCAATAATCTCAATAGCTACTGAACGGATTATTCTGCAGTTTTCACCAATAGCCAGAGTGTTTATGAGGAAGGTTTAGGTGCATAATTCGTTAAGGTTTTGTGTAAATTGGTTGAAATATGACGATGATGGTTAAATATGTTCATATTTTATATTCGATGCAACAAACTGATGCAAATTTTGTAGGTATATGTTCTACCCGTGCGAAGCCGGGGCGGGCTGCTAGTTTGTAAAATAATTAGCCTCAATAATTAAAAATGCTACCCAAAGCACTATTTCACGCGGACGAAGTCGCGGTTGCAGCTATTATTTAGTGGTGATATTGATTTAGCTTAATCTTTACTCATTTTTATGTGTATTAACATATGTTATTCTTAAATGTTTTTTTTTAATATAATATTGTCGAACATAAGTATATATGAAATAAAGGAATATATATGAATATGAATTTATTTCAGAATTACAAGAACGACGAAGGAAGTGCAGTGTCGAGTGGTGAGTTAATTTTATTACACATCACGGTAATATGTGCAAATATTGCATATGAAAATGCTTATAGCACATTGAATATTCTGTATACCGTTTTGCAAGTATTTTTTTGTATGTGATAAGCAAGTGTTTGAACACTATCTCACCTGTTAAGTGACGATGCGTCATCTGATAAGTGATGATGCGATCGACAATGTAGCATCATTACTTAGAAATACTTGTTCTCTCGCGATTGGAAGACCCTCGCCTGTTCTTGACAGAAAACACACTCAGACAGGGAGTTCCATTCCTTCTGTGTGCGTATGATGAATGTGGATGCAAAGCGCTTTGCGTCTAGTCGCGATGAAAAAGGGGGATGACAGAATTAATTCATGCGATTTGGTATTAATTGTTGAAATGTGTCTCAATTAGATTTTATAGTGCTAATGAACTGAACCACTAAAAAAATCACAAAATGTTTATTCAATTGTTACGTGCCATAAAAATGCATTAAAAATTTGCATTTTCACATTTCGCGCGTAATTTGACGAAAACACTGGACGCAGTGGACGCCATATTGCTCTGTGATCATGACGTCAGTTAAACAAATGCAGTCATATAGATAGTTGACACCTGACACTTCAAAGTTTACATAGCCGTATGACGTAATAACATGGCGACTACTATTTAATGGTGTTATGAAACAGATTAAATAAGCTGAAACCTTTGAATTGAGCTCTTCAACATTTAGTTTGCTATTATATGAACTAAAACTAACGTTTTCCGACTGCTTTTTAACTCATCATCATCATCATCATCATCATCATCATCAGCCGGTGTCAGTCCACTGCTGGACGTAGGCCTCTCCCAAGATGCGCCACTGAGCCCGGTCTTCGGCTCTTCTTTTCCAGTCACTGCCCACCGCTTTGCGTATGTCGTCGCTCCACCTGGTAACAGGACGTCCTACGCTACGTTTGCCGATTCGCGGTCTCCACTCCAGGACAAGTCTACCCCAACGGTTATCGGTCCTACGGCAGATATGACCAGCCCACTGCCACTTCAGCTTGCTAATCCGTTGAGCTATGTCGATAACTTAAGCTTTTTGCCTAAGCTATCTCAATAATATATTTTTAGATTTTTTCTCATATGGAGTAAAATGCTCTATTGGATAGCACTCTCTCTAAAATGTATCCGATAAGAGACCGAAAAACTAGCGACTGCGGCGATGATCAAGGCTCTGAAGCCTTTTGCCTTCAACATTGTTATCTTTGACGAGTTTCTTGGCTCTCCTCTCAACAACTTCCAATGCCTTCAGCTGGTATTTAGCAGACCCATCCTGGAAGTGAGAGCAGTACTCTTACTATACTATCAGACTTGTGCTTGAGCAAAAAAAAAATGAGCATCTGTCCCGTACTGTCTGACCTTGGCTATAAAACCAAGCTTTTTGAGGCTTTTTGGATTTGGACACAATATAGGTTATGTATGTATATATAAATTGATGGATCGTCTGAAGAGAGTCAAGAGCTCTCTCTTGACTCTCTTCAGACAACAGGTCGCCAAGGAATAAGAGACAAAGAATAGCATTTGATCCCAATCTGCTGACTTGTATCGCCACACCCGCTGGATGCCCCTAGAGCTGGGGTCGAGCGGGGAGTAGACAGATACAGATTTCATCAGACAGTGGTCGGAGCTGTGAAGATACCGACATCTTTTGTTTAACTCGCCGTGTTAGTATTTGTGGTTCAAATCTTGGAAGCTAAATCAGAACCACTTCCTGACGTTCGATTGAACTCAAATTTTGTATAATCTAAGAAGAATATCTGTAGAGCTGACCTGATGATGTAGCGGGGCTGAAGGGACTGGAACTCCCTAATAGCAAATGGTAGGACATTCTAATTTGGGCTAGTATGTATTGTTATCATTAGGACACGTGATGACGTCGACGATAAGAAGGTTGTGCTAAAAATATGTGTTAATTATTTATAAATGAAAACATTGTTTGCAGTGTGATTTCACGTGTTTAAGAAGATACGACTTAAGTCTCCACTTCAAAGAGGAGCATCCTGATCTGGACATCGAGGTTGTGTATGCAGATCTGAAGCCTTTCATGTGTGATAATTGCGGGAAGAGATTTCGGGTATGTTCATCTTTCGTTCTTAGATGTCAGCATGGATATTCTAATCACAATCTAATACATTCAAATAAGGAAACATCATTTGTCAATTTTAAATATTATTTTATTTGTGTTTCCATGTAAAAGTCAGTCGCGGAATTCCGATTATAGTAGGGTCATTTAATAGATCACATTTGATATATGTCAGTCTTAGCTTCATAGTAAGGTGACTTGCTTAAAAACATCGATTCAATTGATGAATCGATACGCATCAACACAAACAAGAAAGATGTTATTTTTGATGTTATTCGAAACTAGCATCTGCCCGCGGCTCCGCTCGCGTGGCCTAATTTTTTATAACTTTCTATGACCCCGACAGTTTTATGACCTCATAACCTTCAATAAGTCACTATAGAGGACTCCAAGGTCGAACTTGATATCCTCTACTGCAGTGTTTTACAATGTGTGGGTCGTCCGGCCCCGCGTCGACCCGCAAGGGATCGCGAAGCCTCAGTTAAAGAAAAAAAACAAAGTTTGAATTTATAATTTTACTAGGAAAATATTAATTGAAGAGGATTTGAAATGAGTGGGAGTGAGAGCGCATATAATATTTGTTTCTGAAGAAAAATATGTAATTTGTTTCCTGTAGGTCAAAAGCTAGTAATAGATTAAAATACAGATTATGAACATTGAACAGTGCAGGTAGGGGGTCGCGAAATTTTATTTTCTTACTAAGGGGGCCACGTCTTGAAAAAGGTCGAATAACACTGCTCTAGTGTAAAAGTAATTAATCATTATGGTTAGGTATACCAAGTTGAGAAGTAGACATTTTTATAACTTTTTATGCCCCTTACAGTTGCATTACCTAACAATCAAGTCACTTTAGATGACTCTAAGATCAAACGCGATATCCTCTGTTGTTAAAGTAATTAATCAGTATGGTTAGGTATACCAGGTTGTGCTCTTTAAATGTTTGACTCAGTCTGATGCATGCGGCTGTTAAAACACAAAAATGTATGAAATTATTTCCTACAAAGTAGATAAGGCGAATGGTTGCGCGAGCGCAACGAGTGCTATTATTGCGCGAGCGAAGCGACCGCGAAAATTTCCTATGACTTTTTATGACCTAATAACCTTTAATTAAGTCACTATAGAGAACGCCAAGGTCAAACTCGATATTGTCATTCATCATTATAGTTAGGTATACAAAACAATGCTATGAAATGTTTGATTCAGTCTGATGCATGAGGCTGTTAAAACACAAAATTTAATAAAACATTTCTTATATAGCAGATAAGGTAAAAAGTTGCGCGAGCAAAGCGAGCCTGACATTTCTCATGACCCTGGCAGTTTTATGACCTAATAATCAAGTCACTTTAGATAAATCTTAGGTCGAACTCGATATCTTCTGTTGTTAAATCATTAATCATTATGGTTAAGTATACAAAAATATGCTTTTTAAATGTATGACTCAGTCTGATGCATAAAGCTGTTAAAACAAAAGTTCCTAAAATATTTCCTAAAAGTAGATAAGGAGAATGGTGGCGCGAGCGTAGCGAGCGCAAACATTTTTTTACACTTTATGACCCTTATAGTTTTATGACTTCATAACCTTTAGTTAAGTTATTAGAGAGAACTCCAAGGTCTAAATCGATAACCTCTATCGTAAAAGTCATTAATCATTATAGTTAGGGTATACCAAATTGTGTTGTTTAACTATTTGCCAAAATAATAGTGCCCTAAGTCCTACTATGCTCTACTGACTATCTTTGTACAAAATTTCAGCTGAATCGGCCTAGTCATTGATCTGATAAGACGTCACACGTTTACAAAATTCAATAAAAAAATCTGGACATCTAGACTTGTATGCCCGAAAACCAGTATTCAATGTCCTTGTATGTTTTATTGACTATCTTTGTACATAATTCCAGCTGAATCGGCTAAGCCGCTTATTAAATATTATGACGTCACACATTTACAAAAAGTTTCAGCTGAATCCGTTTAGCTGTTTAGCTGATAAGACGACACACATTTTCAAAGTTCAATAAAAAAATCTGGCCATCATATACTATACTATGTATCCACATCACCATCGTATACTATGTTTTTTTGTGCTTTATTGACTAACATTGTACTAAATTACAGCTAAATTGGTGAAGCCGTTTAGGCTATAAGAGGCCACACGCTTATAAAATGCAAAAAAAAATGTTGACACCAAATTTCGACGGACAAAAAAAATAATTCCCATGTCTTTCTTTGTCTTATTGACTTTGTACAACATTTAAGTTGAATCGGTCCAGTCGCTTATCCGCGAAGAGATCTAATATTTACAAAATTCAATTTAAAAAATCTGGTGACCCATACTCGACAGCCAGAAAAAAGTATCCTATTTTGCCCTATGAACTGTCTCTATACAAAATTTCAGCCAAGTCAGTCAAGCCGTTTGACTGTGAAGAAGTCCCAAACAAACAAATAAATAAACTGACTTTCGCATTTATAACATTGGTGTTCATCTCTAAGACCAGCAGATTAGGCTGCACGTTGATATATCACTCAGTTAATTAGACAAATGCGTAAGGGATAATTTAAAAAAAAAACTGTGAAACACACCTCTCATAATTTTAAATGAAGAGTATGTGTACATATTTTCAAGTCCATCGCCCCAGAGAATAAAATGTTTCACAGAAAATTAAACTTATTATTATTATCATGAAACTTATCAACATCTATATATATAAAATCCAAAGTCCTGACTGACTGACTGACTGACTGAGATATCAACGCACAGCCCAAACCGCTTATCCTCGACACTTGAAATTTGGAGGGTATGTTCTTTGTAAAGTGTAGGCATCCACTAAGAAAGGATTTTTCAAAATTCCACCCCTAAGTGGTTGAAATGAAGGATTTAACTTTCTATGAAACTTTTTATTCTCTGGGTCAATTGTCTCGAAAATTGGTTCACATACTCTTTAATAAAAATAATGGGTTACGGGTGTCACACACAGTTTTTTCAAATCATGCCCCACACGTTTTTCTGACTGACTGAATGACTGCCTGATGTACCAATGCACTGCCTAAACCGCTGGTCTTAGAGACGTGATATTTGGAGGGTGTGTTCTTTGTGAAGTGCAAGTATCCACTAAGAAATATTTTTTCAAAATTCCACCCCTAAGTGGGTGAAATGGAGAGTTGAACTTTCTATGAAACTTTTTATTCTCCAGGTCAATTGTTTTGAAAATTGGTACACATACTCTTAAATAAAATTGTGTGTTACGGGTATTACAGTACAGTACAGTACAGTACTTGTATGAAGTTTTGATTAGAAAATACTATCTAATCTTGTTTCTCCATACAAATATACAATTACGCTTTACTTTTTTTTATATACAATTACAAATATTTAATTAAATATTAATTATTAATTAATTATTAATTATTAATATACAATTTCTCCATACAAATTAAAAAATACAATTGCGTTAATATGAAAGTGATGAGTTATTTTTTAACCGACTTCAAAAAAGGAGGAGGTTTCTCAATTCGACCGTATATTATTTTTTTTTGTTTTTTTATGTTTTTTCGCGGATAACTTCGTCGTTTATGAACCTATTTTGATTATTATTTTTTTGTTCGAAAGGAGATATCCCAAGTGTGGTACCATGGTAATTTCATTGAGGTCTGATAAGTATCTCCAGAGATATTGAGATAAACATCTCAAAATTGGTACTGAAAATGAATAGCGCGGCATTGAAGTCGGTTCTTTTTTTTAGTTTTTAAACGATATTATATAGTTAAACATCCTTCACAAGTAATTATTGCATTCGATTCAACCTATCGACTGATTAATCTTTTGATTTTTTGGGTAGGATCCCTAATGTTTATAAAGAAAAAGTGTTCACTGACGTAACCTTGTACTGACATTTAGTTTTTAAGAACAAAAATTGTTTATTATGTTTAAAATGAATTATTAGTCAAAGTAAATCGTAAAAACGCTTTCTTTTGTAAGTATTAGAATAAATATGTATTTGTAACTGAAAATGTTAATGAATTATGCAGTTCTGCCTTTGAAATCATTAATAATTGTATGTGCCCCTCATTACAAGGTCACGTTGTTGAATTTTGATGAAGTGTCAAATGTGATCTATTAAATTGACTCTACTATAGGATGCGGCGTTTTTATTCTTAATGTTACCTATTTGAACTGGGCAAAGGTCTTCCCCATTTTTTCCACTTATACCTATCCAATGCCCTTTGCGAAAAACATCGAAATCAAAGTTATGGCGGCAGATTTTCTCCTTGATGGTGACAAGCTGCTTTTTGTTAGCAAAACAGGCGGAACATCGAGACAATGCACCTGTGGTATAGTGTGATAACTAGAAGTGTTTGTTTTCAGCATCTCTGGATGCTTCGAAATCACATATTGACGCACTCGGGTGTGAAGCCGTTCGCGTGCACAGAGTGTCCCAAGCGGTACTACACACAGACAAAGTTGTTGCAACACGCTATCTACCACTTACCCAAGAGTAAAAAATGTGATGTCTGCGGGAAAATGTTCACGACAGATGCGAACCTCTATTGGCATAAGAAGGTAATACACTTTTTTAACTCACAAAACAAAACTTTACGCCAGACTCTCAGGGGCTGCATTTTTACTTTTTTTTTACATATATAAAGTAAAAATGTGTTTGATATCACAAACTTAGGCCAATCAGTTCAACAATTCTTTTCTATTTATTAGTTAACAGCTTATCCGGCAAAGGGCGCTATTTGTTTGTTACCTGTCAAAATACCCTGATATAAGCTTTTATAAATATACTAGCTGTACCCGAATTCGTCCGCGTGGAATAGTGTCTTTGGGTAGCATTTTTAAATATTTAGGCTTATTTTTTTACAAATAAGACACATGCGTATCCCATCTACACCGCATCGTACCACGCCGCGCAAATCCCCCTCCCCCTCACCCCTCCCCTCCCCCTCTCTCTCTTCCCCCACCCCCTTTCCCTTTCACTTCCCTCTCCCCTTCCCTTTCCTTCTACTTCCTCTCCCCTCCCCTCTATCTTCCCCCACTCCCCTTCTTTCACTTCCCTCTCCCCTCCCGTTCCCCCTTTCCCCGTCCCCTCCCCTTTACCTCACCTCCCATTCCTCTCCCCCTTTCCCCTTCCCCTCACTTCCACCATCTCTCCCCTCCCCTCATTTCTCCTTCCCCTTCTCCCATCCCCCCTCACAAACTTTGAATGACATATTAATTTATATCGAATCAACAGCCTAAACAATAAGTTTCAAGCTTCTAGCTTTAAAAAAGACGATACTTCCATACAACTTTCATCCCCCCTTTCAACCCCTTACAACCCTCTTTTCGCATTAAATCGTAGCCTATGTCGTTTCTCAGGTCTAGACTATCTGTGTACCAAATATAATTTAAAGCGGTTCAGTAATTTAGGCGTGAAAGCGAGACAGACAGAGTTATTTCGCATTTATAATATTAGTAAGGATATTTATTAGGATTAGTAGCTTTTCATTGCGTTTTTTATTTTTTTAATGTTGGTTTAATCATCATATTTAAAGTAATTTGCACAACACATAAATTAAAGTAATTAAACCTTTCTCAGGAATCAATCTATCTATTGGTGAAAACCGCATGAAAATACGTTCAGTATTTTTTGAGTTAATCGCGAACAGACAGACGCAGTATAAAACAAAGTCCCCCGCCGCGTCTGTCAAACTGCTAAACGGATTTTCATGCGATTTTCACCAATAGATAGAATAATCTCTTGAATTACTTCAAGAGAAAGGTTTAGGCATATAATTTGTCAAGGTTTTGTGTCATCATCATCATCATCATCATCAGCCTGTGACAGTCCACTGCTGGACGTAGGCCTCTCCCAAGATGCGCCACTGAGCCCGATCTTCGGCTCTTCTTTTCCATTCAGTGCCTTTTGTCACTCACTGTCTATTGGTGAAAACTTTATTAAATTCCTTCAGTAGTTTTTAGGGTTCCGTACCCAAAGGGTAAAACGGGACCCTATTACTAAGACTCCGCTGTCCGTCTGTCTGTCTGTCCGTCTGTTCTCATGAACCATCATCAATCTCATGATGTATTTCTGTTGCCGCTATAACAACAAATACTAAAAACAGAATAAAGTTAAAAATAATAGAGGGTCCCCAATAATACAAGAAACGTGTTTTTCTCGGCATTTCACTCCATCTATGAACGCTTAGTTAGGTAAACGTCCCATAGATGGCGTTATATTGAAATGTCGATCCCTAACACCTTTGGTAGACGTTAGATGACGTTATAAGAAATAAAATGTTTATTAATTATTATTTTTTGCTGGCGAAAAATGTTAGTGGTATTTTTTGCTCGATCTTATAAAATACTGTAGTGTGGTACGGAACCCAACTAGTGCGAGTCCGACTTGCACTTGGCCAGTTTATTTAGTTTTAGTTTTCGCGAACAGACAGACGCGGCGTGGGAGGACTTTGTTCAGGTTTTTGTCGAGTTTTTGTGAAGTTTTTGTGCGCGTTACCTGTTTGTTCTAAGAGAAGTTGTTTCATAATCGGTTTCTTTAAAGTGTTTACTACATAACCAAAAAAATTGCTTGATTCAAAATTGTATCTTAGTGCTTTTTCCCCACATTCTCTATTACTTGGAAATTTGGGCACACCTATTTCTTCACATCCAAAAGCTACACAACGACCTATATTTTACGTAAACAGTGAAAATAATTTAAAAAACATACAAATTCTATGTAGATTCACAGTTCTTCTGGAACAAACATTTGGCGCCCTCTAGCAGGCCTCCCGCACTCGCCCATAGCTACTGCAATTTATATCTAAACTTTCGTCAACGCCGGCGGTACTATCTGCCAGTCGGTTGTCACTGCTCACGCGCGCGCTACGTATATTATTATTCAAATAACGGGATAACTGCGCATTCGTATTCTATATTAGAAACGATTTAAGTTTTTCATAGTCATTTTGCGGGTTTGACAAAAAACAAGCTTGTTGTTTCATTTTTTTATGCTACCGATACTAAAATGTCAAGACGGCGTAAAATTCACTTTTCCGACATAAAATTCGACTCTTAGTTAGGAACTTTGATGTTTTTTTGTGAGGTAAATAAAAATAATTCGTAAACTTTTTTTTTAGTTTATTGAGTCAACACTTTACTGTATCGGGGCGCGCCGGTACCTCGCGCGCTGAACGAAGTAATAACAACACTAGGTCGCCTTAGACACATTTTTGCTTGTATTGTCTGAAATAAACGTTGGTATTGTTTTTTTGTAGGGGATTGAAGTATCTGTTACGTACTAACTATTATATAATCTGTGCCTCTAGTCGGAACTAATTGACAGTTTTATCCCCCATAGCACACATGATTCACTATTCGTTTTATAATTATTTACAATATTGATGAAATTATCATTTCAGATTCACATTCAAAACCGCAAATTCAAATGTAAACATTGTGGCAAAGGGTTCATTCATAGAACATCAGTTAAAGAACATATACGGGGCGTGCACCACGGTATACGTCGCATTAAGAAAACAGACACAGGAAATAAAAATAAAAACGAGCCAGGAAAAGACGGCCTTGACATAGATGACGTGGCCATTGCAGCAGAATATGAGATCACTGAAACAGAGAATGAGTCCACTGCAGAAGGATATGTAGATGCTGAAGCAGGAGACGAGATAATTGCAACGAGAGATGAAGTCACTGTCACAAATATAGTACTGCGTAAAAGACGTGCAAAAGATGAAAGTTTGAAAGTTTTTGCGACAACTTCAAAACGTGTTCGTCAAGAATCCAGCTCGGAAAGTGAAGATAGTGAGTGGAAAACTGAGTAGATGTGATAGCTAGTTTTAAAATAATAATAAAACGCTTCATCTAAGTAGACTCCTGGCTCCATCACTAGACCTTGTTGCTAAGATCATTATAAACTATTGGACCAGTCAAAATGAATTAAATGTGCCCAAACTTGAGGAGTTAACTAGTAGCCACTGAAGAGTTCCGCTGTCCTATAGTAATGATGGCGTCAGATCAGCTCCAAGATAGAGCAATTTTGGTCGATCCAAATTATTGTCATTCCGACTACTTATGTATAAAGTTTCATTTCGTTACGAATGTTAGAAGTAGATCCTCTATATGTTACATTTTTAGAAGTAAAGTTAAGTAAAGTTGATAAAGTGCGTTAAAAAGTTTGTCAGGAATTATTATACCACAGCAAAGAATTACTGCTTTGGATATTTAAATTCTCGGAATGAAATTAGCGCTTCCAGTGACGAACAGACTTTATGACTTTAGTGTATATAATTAATTGTTCGATTTTTCCCGACTTGGCGGGACATCTATGAAACCCTTAAAGGTTTACTTTGTTGTCGATCTGTCTGTCTGTCTTTCAAGACCCTTTATCTCCGCAAGGCGTAGATCTATCAACTTGATAGTTATACTAATTGGGTCTACGGTATCTTTCGGCTGTAAAATCAAACTTGTAAGTGAACGCGATCAAAAAATATGACCGTTTTTGTCGCATATTGTGCGATTTCACAGGGGAATCAAAACCTATAGGGTACTTCCCGTTGACCTAGAATCATGAAATTTGGACTTCAAAGGAAAATTATAGCGGTTAAGATAACTTTATTAGTTTAGCAGTAATAGTCGTTAAACTTGGGTGTTGGATAATTTTAGAAATAATTATGTTAAATATTATACTACTACGGAACCCAACAATGCGCGTGGCCTGAAACGCACTAGGCCGGTTTTATTATCAATTAATATACATTACATAGCATTAAACTTTGTGACAAAGTTGTTAGATTAATATTTACAATTGTGACTCATTAAAAATCATCGAGGTTTGAATCTCTTGTTTAATTTATAACACTTAACATTTTGATAATAAGTAAGCAAGTTGACAAATCAACGTTTCTGTTTGCGAACCTGAACGCATTTACATTAAACTGCAGTTGAGAGCAGTGGTCGCAGGCAGGGATAGCGCATTCCAGCGAACGGTGTGACTTACTAGACTGTGGAAAAAGGTTGTGTGATAAGTTAAAAAAAATATATAAATAGGCGTAACGAAGGATTTTGAAATCCTCTTCCGTAATGTCACACATTTACTATTCACGAAACAACCTTAATTTCGGTAATTAAGTTAAGTTAAACGAAGTTTAAAGCAATTTTTTTAGTATTTTTTCAATGGTGGCGCGAAAACAGCTCACGTCTGTCATGGCGTCGGCTGTGACGTCTCCCTTAGGTTAATGACATACTTAACGGCGATACTATTATATAATCTGTGACAATGGTTGCAAATGGGTTTAATATACTAATAATACTTAATAACATTTTCAAGAAAACCTCATATAAGAGGACCTGAGCGTGACGTCATGCGCTGTGATTGGTGTTTCAATCAAAAAGGCCGATTACAGTATTTTACTAGGATGATGGATCATCATCCTAGGTATTTTATGTTTTTATTTTATTGAAAATCTAAATAATCTCAAATTTTTATATAAAACTAAACTATTGTTTTAAATTGTTAATCTGTATTATCCCCTAATATCATTAAATCTTCGATTTTTTTATACTGTCGTGATGCCTATTGCAGTATGATGGGTGTACAAAAGAGTGTGTATTGTGCCACTTCGCGTGGTTTTTTTTATAATTTGTTTCCCCGTTGATATGACTTAACGGCATTTTTTAGGGTTCCGAACCCAAAGGGTACCAACGGAACCCTATTACTGAGACTCCGCTGTCTGTCTGTCTGTACGTCTGTCGCCAGGCTGTATCTCATGAACCGTGATAGTTAGACAGTTGAAACTTTCACAGATGATGTATTTCTGTTGCCGCTATAACAACAAATACTAAGAACAGAATAAAGGTAAAAAATAATAAGGGTCCCCATACAAAAAACTTGTTTTTTACTTTAGCGCTATCTATGAACGATTGTTTACCTTATTAATGATATTAATTACTAACACACCTTTGTGTTAACGTTCACTTGGTGTTAGAAGTTCGTTAGATATTCATTAGATGGCGTTCGGGACCCTCCGTGTGCGGGACAAAAGTCTCGACTCGCATTTGGCCAGTTTTATTTTAACGTAATCAGCGCGCTGCGCTCTGTGTTAAAAGGACAGTAACATTTTCCATACAATATTATTATTGAACCTCTTTCAATAGGGCACTATAAAATAACTTTCGGAGTATTGAGTTTCTTTTATTTTGGATTGTGTGTAACAAAAAAGTGTGTGTGCTTGTAAAGTGTTCTTCCGCGAGTTAAGGTGGATTATTAAAAAAATAGTGTCGGTGAGTGTGTGTGAAGGGTCAGCTCAGACCGCGACGCGACGCGGCGCTTATTAGGAGAGTGATACAAAAGACAACTTTATTTCCTACACAAAAAGATACACATTTCATTGAGATAGTTTGGCGGCTTCAGGCTGCGGCGCAGCGGGAAGTGGCCTCCGGCAGGCGGGAGTGGCGGGGAGAGGTAACCAACTCCCCTCCCTCTTACTCCCCCCCGCGTCCCCATACCTCGCGTCCCGGATATTAAAATTTTATCATCATCTGGACGTGTAGGCCTCTCCCAAGACGCGCCACTGAGCCCGATCTTCGGCTCTTCTTTTCCAGTCAATGCCCACCGCTTTGCGGATGTCGTTGTTCCACCTGGTCACAAGACGTCCTACGCTACGTTTGCCGATTCGCGGTCTCCACTCTAGGACAAGTCTACCCCAACGGTAATCAGTCCTGCGGCAAATAATATGACCAGCCCACTGCCACATCAGTTTACTAATCCGTCGAGTTATGTCGATTAATATCTGAGGTGGCAACACTGGAAGCAGAGCTTATAAATTTTACTCTCAAGCACATGAGTAAAGATTCCTTCTTTACTCATGTGCCTCAAGTACGTAGTATTATTATCTTTTCTATGCCTCAAGTGAAATGTAGGAGTTTTGGTGGGAACGTGGAAAAGATTGTGTGTGCTCTCATTGTATTTTTTCTTAAAACTTTTGTTCTTCCGCGAGTTAATGTCGATTATTAACCATTAAGTGCCGGTAAATGTGTGCGAGTGTAGGGAAACAGCACAATGTTGACATACATGCTATTTGCGTTCTAACCAAAATTCCACTGAAAATCATCAGTAAACACCACATATTTACTGAAGGTATAACATAGACTAGACTTTTACTTGAAAAATGACCTGAAATGTGACTTTGACCCATCTCTTCTCTACGACTAAAATTCTTAAAAACGAAGAATTTCAATACTTGACACTGGTTAAATACACTAATCGTGTGGAGCCATAATTAAACTAAAAAAAAAGGTATATATTCATTGTTTTTGGGAAAGATGCAAAGTAATATTAATGAATAATATGTGAATAAAATGATAATAAAATACAAAAGAAGGACTACTGTATATTTTTTATCTAATATAATTATATATTTCTCAAAAAAATTGAGTTTTAAATTACGTGAAACGAAACGTATATTGAAACGCCAATCAGCGCGTAGTGACGTCATCACTGTCCGCTTGTCTGTGTATTGTGTACTTCAGTAGCATAGAGTAACATAATATATATTAACACTACTTTGTTCTGTAACATCTCTTCTATTATCTCTACATTCTCTACTTAGTCTGTGGCTTGCCGGTAGGATAGGATACGTACAGTCCGGCAAGTATAACTTGGCGCGGCTGTGCGCCACTGTGCTTTTACTTTGTACTTTGATAACAGTTTCTCTTAAACCACTTTTCATTACTTTTGGCATTATTGAACTATTTTAATGTAGCAGATTTATCAGCGATAATGTCGCGGTAATGTCTCAATTAATAATATAATTAATTAATGTCTCGGAATTAGTTCCAAAAACCACCACCGCCAAGTTATACTTGTGGCACTGTACGTGATATTCGCAAAACGCAAATAAACATAATTATCAACTTAATTGCGTAGAGAGAGAAGGCAACTTAATTGAGATAAAATGGAAGTAGGATTTACCAAAGCGGATTCAAGGAATCTGCCTAAAGTAGATGTTGACATGGTTGATAATTTTACTAAAGCTGGTCACACTGATTGAAACAACAAAGAGACTGTTGAGTGACACGATAAATCAAATTGACATCGGACCGGATGAAGACAAACCTGACGTCATCGGTATAGATGTAACGTTTTCGCGTGTTATAAATAACGGAGACTTTCAAACCGCATTTCTGGGTTAAATAAATAAGATAAAAGACAAATAATTTATGAGTGTACTATTACTATTACTACACGTAATTCTTTGAAAATAAAAGCAAATTTAAAAATCTTCCCTATAGTAATCTTGGATTCGAGTTTTGGCGGGAACGTTAATAAGTGTGTGTGTGGTCTCATTGTATTTTTTCCTATAACTTGTGTTCTTACGCGAGTTAATCTATACTAATATTATAAAGAGAGAACATTTGTATTTTTGTATGTTTGTAATGATTTGGCTCAAAAACTACTGGACCGATTTAAAAAATTATTTCACTAATACATAGAATGGACTTTCGGAATGAAAATAGGCTATATATTATTCCGTTTAAATCAAAGGTGATGGCACACCCGCGCTAAATTTAGAAGATTATGTAGGTATGCCATATTTTCCTACTAACCTACACTTATTTATGGGGTAGGTAGGTGAAAATTTTTTTTAACCCCAAATTTTGGCGTCTGAAATCCGGCATTTTGAATTTTTCAATTTTTTATGTTTTCGTTGACACTCGTTCTAGCATGGCGAATCTATTGACGTGCCAATTATCAAAATCGGCCCACGCGTTTGGTCTCTAGTGTGCCACAAAGGAACAAACATACATACAAACATACATACATATATAGACTGATAAACACATTACCTCTCCTTTGCGTCGCGCAGTCGGGTAATAATAAGCACTGTACTCACATTTTCCATTACGGGGTATTAGAATCACTACACAATATATCAACGTGTACATATTAAAACTTATTTTATAAACAGACAGTCTTGTTGAATTGAACTTTAAAATAATACTGCGCGTCCAGCCTGGCTGCTTTCAGACTTATATATCCAAAAGGTAGACCATAAAATGTCTCCCGCCATTACATTATGCGATGCTAGCGCCATCGCTCGACAACTACAGTCTATAGCCAATAGAGTGTCTATTTGTTAAGTTTAAATAATATTTAAAAGGTTTTCTGACATAACTATATTCTAATTTATAACTATAATAATTAACAATACTTAACGCCTACAATATTTATATTAGTGTATAAATATTTTAATTTTAAAATTATCGTGAATTTGTAACATTATTATTGTTATATACCGGCTGTAATTCACGTACCTTTAGTCGAATTTTCTCGACCTAGGTTTCGAGCGAGTCAGTCGCTCTTCCTCGGGAGTGAGGTCACGCGGTGATTCGCGATGATCGCGATCACCCAGTGAACATCGCGATCTCACCGCGTGACCTCACTCCCGAGGAAGAGCGACTGACTCGCTCGAAACCTAGGTCGAGAAAATTCGACTAAAGGTACGTGAATTACAGCCGGTATATAACAATAATAATGTATAAATATTGTGTTAATAATTTAAGAATTAACTATGTAACATAAACATCAATAACTATTTATAAGTATTGTTAACAGTCGGGCGTCCTGAGAGTAATGTATGTCCTCATACATACAATTAAAATACCAAAATATATTTTCTTCATAATGTTCTATACATACAAATCGTTTGAACCATAATTTCTACAGTTACACATGTTAGCGCTTCATCTGATTCATGCTAGTCTGAGGTATACATAATATAATTCAGTCACTTATATTATCGAAGTTTGTTCTAATTTAAACAGATATAATTAAGCGTAATATTAAATTGTTAACTGGCACTATAAGTACACAGTAAGTAATTAAATAAGTAAATTTGACTTTAAAGCAACGAAACTATAAAACAGTGTGCCATTGCAGCATGTGGCAATTGAATAAACTAATTGATAATTCAATTTTCATATTGTATCAAAACTTAACGAAAAACAATTAAGACATGATCTTAACGGGCCTTCTAGATTTACCTTAACAACTTTACTATAATACAGAACAATTATTAAGCAGATATGTATAGCACCGGTAAAACTATAAAATGAAATTGGCTATTTTATTTTTATTTTGGTATTACGATTGAATTCTTGGCATCGCTAAAAGTATTAACTAAGCAACAAAAGTCTCACTAGTTCGTACAGTGATTGATGTAAAATAGCGTTAACCAACATAGACAAAAGAGAAAATTGACTTCTTTCATAACCACAAAACATTTTAGTTTAACCGTTTTAGTTGTTAAAAGGCAAGGTGAATATGAACTAATCTGGTCATGGTTAGGAGAGATCTCCGAGTTAATTCATTGAGACATACCGGCTCAAAATATGGTCTAATGCGTGAAACGCTGATACATAAACTTAGACGTAGTCTTAACAGGCATTTTAGATTTATATCTAGTGGTAGTGAGTTTTATTCAATATTATAAAATTACCTACTATTGTATTAATAGGCATTACCCGAAACATGCACTAACTCAAGACATGGTCTAAAGCAGTAATTTCATAAATATCCTAAGACATAGTCATAACGGGCATCGCCCAAAACATGTACCAGCTCAAGACAATCTAAAGCGGTATTTTCATAAATAACCTAAGACATGGTCTTAACAGGCATCACCTGAAATATATATATCAGCTTAAGACATGGTCTTAAGCAGTAATTTAATAAATATCCTGAGACATAGTCATAACGGGCATCGCCCGAAACATGTACCAGCTGAAGACAATCTAAAGCGGTATTTTTATAAATAACCTAAGACATAGTCTTGACAGGCATCACATGAAATATATATCAGCTCAAGACATGGTCTAAAGCAGTTATTTAATAAATAACCTGAGACACTGTCTTAACTAGCATCGCCTAAACATGTACCGGCTTAAGACATGGTCTAAAGCGGTAAATTGATAAATAACCTGAGATAATGGTCTTAACGCAATATTTAATAAGAAATGAAAAATTGTGTTTATGTAGGCAAATAAAGATTTTGTCTATCTATCTATCGACCAAACATTTCTAATAGAACCGAAATAATATTGAAATTCATGGGATTTACAATATTAAGTATGTTTTGTTACAAAACCTTCTGACCTTAACACATTGGGTTTGGTTATGGTCATGATAATATATACCTACAACATGATCATTGAGACGTTTATGTATTTGGTAGCAGCTACTAGTACTTAATTTGGATTGTGGTCGTAGCATACCTGGAATATTTTTTTATATTATCTAATTATTTTATCATTAACTACAAGATCTTTGGTTTCCAGTATTTAGGCTACTGTATAATAATAACATTAAGAAATCTATAGGTTGTATTATAACAAAATTACATTGTAACGACTGTTAACAATGTGATTGCTAAAATATTTAAAATTCGAACTTGAATGACAAATTGTATAATCACTTTATATCAAAAACCCCCCCATATTACTCCCCTTAAATTAATTGAATTAATAAAGTGGTATGCTCGCGATGAGTTTATATTAATTTTATTTATCCGTAAGTAGTTAAGATAAGTAATCAAATTGGAAAGAACATGGATATAATATGTGGATATAAGACACAGAAAAACTACTTAAGACTGCGCTAAATAATTCTAACTTTCAACTAATTTACTCTTGGATTTGAAAATATTCATAGAATACCAAATCATGCATCTAACTATAAGACATTGTTATTGAATGTCCGTATGGCTGAGTACAAAGGACTTTGTTAATAGTTGTTTTGTATTTTACTGCTGTTAAAGCCCCATTGGAGCAGAGCAATAGCTATAAGAACGCCCATTGATAAATACTTTTGGAGTATAATACGAGCAACAACGCAGAGTATTGTATAGTATATATATATATATATATATATAGTGAATCGATATTCAAGTCCCATTAGAACCAGAAATCAAAGTCAATGTATCATAGATACAACCTACTTGGTCTTTCAACACTAATTTACTCTTACATTTGAAAATATTCATAGAATATTTTACCAATTTATGCATCTAACTGTATGACATTATTACTGAATGGCTGTATAGCTGAGTACAGAGGACTTGCTTTCAACAAGCTACAATTCCACTGAAGCTCATCACGCGACTTTACCATTGGCATCGGACGCATGGTGATAGCAGATACTTTATACTACAGGAGTTATCAGATTTTGCACCAGATACAATGCATATGATTTTATCTATAACCATCAATTATTGGCTTATAGTATTTATGCAGAATGTAAATAAGTATGGATAAGTTGAAATATTCATCCCCTTTAAAGTACATCTGCAATCATTGCCTGTTGGCTAGTTTTAAATTCTGCACTTGCTCATATAATAACTCCTATAGACTGAATTACATGAGTGTATGTTCGAATTGAAATAATGTAGTTTTGTAATAAAAGTGTTGTGTTAGTGATTTTCGATTAATAGAAATCATGTATCCAATATTTACGTTATTATTTTACAATATGATGTATCAAAACAATGAATAGTGATCGAAGAAATCTAGAACTAAACTTAACATCTACAATTTACACCTTCTGGTATGTGTGTAGCAGTATATGTGTATATACTGTGAAATATAGGTAGATATATATACCATTAATTCTTTCTTGACACCATCTTGTGGTAAAGTCTATGGTAAAACCATTCATTTCACGACATTATTATATTTATTATTACACAGAATGATTGAAAACGTTAACTGAACTCAAAAGAGTAAATGTATGAATATTCAATCATGAATAATTGATGAATTAATAAATTGTGGATTATTATGCATAGTGGTAAACTAGAAATGGACTGACTTCGGTCGCATAGCGTCACATAATGAGAAAGTAAGGTGTGTTCAAGGTTATGGTAAACACCGTGCGTGCCACTATCGACTGTGAATGACATCAGCGTCGCAAGATGTTAGGTATTAGCCGAAGTGTTGACATCATAAACATCTTGAATATAAACATGTTAGCTGATACAAACCAAACGCATGCTAAACTCATGGAGCCTTGCATATTTAAACATGTTAGCTGATACAAACTAAACGCATGATAAACTCATGGAGTCTTGCATAAACATCTTGAATATAAACATGTTAGCTGATACAAACTAAACGCATGCTAAACTCATAGAGTCTAGCAAAAACAACATTTGCCGATTTCTGGTGGATTATGAGTAATTTATGTTCACTTTATAATTACTAAAATCGGTACGATGCATTGCAAAAGTTGTTTTTTAGGTGTAGAGTAACTAATCGGAATTTAAGTTTATGTTGTATATACATTTGTATCTAAAGGTATTTAATAAGATATCGCCTTTGATTAAAAGAAAACTGAAAGGCTTTTTAGTAAAGGAAGCTTACTATTGTATAAATGACTATTCAACTGCAAAAGTTGATGAGATATAACAATGACATTTTAGTTTTAATTGCAATATGCGTACATTATATTAATTAATACATATTAATTTAAATTGAACATATCTTGCTTGTGTTTTATTCATATGTATGATTTTTTTTACACGTCATTTAATTAGCGAAATAGACTGACTCAAAATATAATTATAAACTCATTTCATTTCAATATTTTAAGGGGATTTAAGATGGACCATTAACGCAAAACGTCTAACTCTTTTACTACTCACCGGACATTTGAGAAATAGTTCATCGATATATTATCTACGCTCCATAGAGTGAACTCTCTTTAAAGTATAACTAGTAAATTGCAATTGGTAATGTTAAATCGGGCATCAGATCTTACTCGGCTCGCGATGCGGAACTTAAAACGCCGGGCAATGGGACGCTGGTATCGGCAGGCAGCGCGGCGCTAGCATCGCATGGCGTTGCGGCGCTCGTATTTGCAGACAGCAAGGCGCTCGCATCGCATGGCGTTGCGTCGCTCGTATCTGCAGGCAGAGTGGCGCTCGCATCGCATGGCGTTGCGGCGCTCGCATCGCATGGCGGTGCGGCGCTCGCATCGCATGGCGGTGTGGCGCGGCGCTCGACCCAGCAGGCGGCGCGGCGCTCGCATCGCATGGCGGTGCGGCGCGGCGCTCGACCCAGCAGGCGGCGCGGCGCTTGACCCAGCAGGCGGCGCGGCGGTCGACCCAGCAGGCGGCGCGGCGCTCGACCCAGCAGGCGGCGCGGCGCTCGACCCAGCAGGCGGCGCGGTGCTCGAGCCAGCAGGCGGCGCGGCGCTCGACCCAGCAGGCAGCGCGGCGCTCGACCCAGCAGGCGGCGCGCGGCAGATGGTGAGACGGTGCGGCACTAGCACCGGCAGGCTGCGTTGCGGCGCTCGCATCGCATGGCGGTGCAGCGTGGCACTCGCATGGCGGTGCAGCGTGGCACTCGCATGGCGGTGCAGCGCGGCACTCGCATCGGCAGCCGGCGCGGCGCTCGACCCAGCAGCTGGCGCGGCGCTCGACCCAGCAGGCGGCGCGGCGCTCGGCAGATGGTGAGACGGTGTGGCACTAGCACCGGCAGGCTGCGGTGCGGCTTTCGCATCGCATGGCGGTGCAGCGCGGCACTCGCATGGCGATGCAGCGCGGCACTCGCATGGCGGTGCAGCGCGGCACTCGCATGGCGGTGCAGCGCGGCACTCGCATGGCGGTGCAGCGCGGCACTCGCATGGCGGTGCAGTATGGCGCTCGGCAGGTGGCACGGCGCTCGGCTCAGCAGGCGATGAAGGGCTCGAGCTGGCAGCCGACGCGGCGCTCGATCCGGCAGCCGACGCGGCGCTCGATGCAGCGCTGCCAGGTTAGCAGGCGAACTGGAATTGATACAAATCTCGCAAAGTAACTGATTCAAAAATATACAATAATTTATCATTTTGTATTTTCTTGCATTCCTTGATTACAGGTAATTATAAAACGTTACCCCATGCAGAAATGCAAAACTTGTATTTAAGTCGGGTAGTTTCAAAACTAATTTAATATGCATGAACGACATTTTTTTTAAATGTTATAATATGTGGGTGCAATTTCGGTAGAAGATGGAGTTAAAGAAGAAAAGAAAACTAATCAAACTTAATGGATAAAGCCGGAAGTTGCAAACCGCTCATCAGTGATCACGTAACACGAAACGAGCTCATTTGTACATTTCAAAAGGCATATTACTTCAGAATAAAGCTCGTACTTCGGTACTAACAAAATCGGTTCATCCGGTTAGGTGCTAAGATGCTACAGTACAGACAGACACACAGATACACACGTTAAACGTATATTACCCCTACATTTTGCGTCGGGGAACGCGTAAGGTTACGGCGGCAGATGTTCATCTTTTTTTTTATATCTTATAGGCTAGCGTTTGACCACTATCTCACCTGTTGGTAAGTGATGATGCGGTCGAATATGGTAAGCACGCTAGGCCTAGACTGGGGAACTGGCTCTCAAGGATAGCTGCCGGAACACATTAGATGTTTTTGGCGACAGATTTTCTAACTTGAGGGTGGTAGCTGGCCAGGCGGACACTAGATAGTGTCCTACCACCATGCGGGGGTTGTTGGTTTCTTAACGATGTTTTCCTTCACCGGAGGGCCACTGTGAGAAGCGCACATACATTTTTCGATGGAAAAATCCATTGGTGCACGGTAAGGTTTGAACTCGGTACCACGGCATCAAAGCCGACCGTTCTCCCGATTACGCCACCGGGCCCGGGCTCCTTGGTGGTAAGCTACTTTTTGGTAGATTTAATGATCCTACTACCACTGTACGAAAACTCATAATTCATGAATGCACATAAAACTTTCATTGGTAGGTATATAGCTAGGATTAGAACCAACGACCGTCGGGTCAGAATCAGGGTAACTATCCGTTACGCTAAAGGGCCGTCCAATATCACTACGTAAGTATTATAAAACAAATTCCATCACTGCGTCTGTCTGTCTGTTCGCAATAATCTCAATAGCTTCTGAACGGATTATCATGCGGTTTTCACCAATAGCCAGAGTGTTTATGACGAAAGTTTAGGTGCATAATTCGTTAAGGTTTTGTGTAAATTGGATGAAATATGACGATTATTGTTAAATATGTTCATATTTTATATTCGATGCAACAAACTGATGCAAATGTTGTAGGCATATATGTACTACCCGTGCGAAGCCGGGGCGGGGCGGGCTGCTAGTGTGTAATAAATGTGGATTATTAACCATTAAGTGCCGGTGAATGAGTGCGAGTGTAGGGAAACAGCACACTGTTGTAAAACATGCTATTTGCGTTCTCAGCAAAATTCCACTGAAAATCTTCAGTAAACCCTACGTCTTTACGGAAGGTATGACTTAGACTAGACTTTTACTTGAAAACTGACCTGAAATGTGACTTTGACCCATCTCTACGACTTGCATTCATAAAAACTTGAAGAATTTCAGTACTTGACACTGGCTAAATACAGTAATCGTGTGGAGCCTTAATAAAACTAAAAAAAAAAACAAAATTGATGAATAAAACTGCCAAGTACGAGTCAGACTTTTGTCCCACACACGGAGGGTTCCGAACGCCATCTAACAAATATCTAACGAACTTCTAACACCAACTAAGTAAACGTTAACACAAAAGTGTTAGTAATTAGTAATTAATATTATTAAATATCTGGTTGACCGAGCTTTGCTCGGTTTTTTTTAAAACCATTTATTGCTATTAATTGTGGGTAGGTACATGAGATCTTATGCTAAACTTACTATTATGTAATAATCATGATGATGACATTTACATTTTAAGAAATATTAATTTAAAAAGTGAATATAAACAATAATTAAAATAACAAACATATTGCATATTTGCCACTTAAACAGAAAAATATGACTCTTCCTGACATCTATTGACGAATAATAATAATAATAATACTTTTTTTTTTTTAATTGAGAGCAACTAACTGCTTTACCGATACAATAACACTAAAGCTACTTCTACTCGCCAATAGCTGTCGGGAAGAGTCATATTTTAAGTTGATTATCGATAAAGTTGATTATTGAAAACACGATAAAAACAACATTTTCTGAAAATGATTACTAGCTAGATCGATTTATCGCCCCCGAAATCCCCTGTATACAAAATGTTATTTAATCGTTGGACCCGTTTCCGAGATTCAGATTCAGATTCCGAGATTAAGGTAAACACGATAGCGCCTGCCCGCTAGCGATGATGCTAGCTAGATGGCGCTATCGTAAAAAACACGTTTTAATATCGAGATTCACATCTAAGATCACATCCCTGCCAAATAAATATTGTGCTGTGACCCCTGGCCATAGAGTAACACCCACAGACTACTAAGGAGATACTACGTATGTAACACCACCCTTGGCTGGAGTGGGGAGTTACTTAGTATTTATCACAGAGTACCTTGTATAATATTGGAAAGTATTTATCACAGAGTACATTGAATATATAGGGAGAGTATTTATATTCTCTTGGCGGGGAGTTGCGAGACAATTCGAGATTTATTTGTAAGCAAGAAGTGAAAAATGTCTGGCGATGTGTCTGTCTGTCAAGTTTGCCTGCGAACGGACAAAAAGCTGGATTTTGTCGAAGTTCAGCTAACAATCTTCCATTCAGAACTCGTAGCTGAACTTGTTCGGTTTCCCGTGAGTATCCTAATACAAGTAATAATAATAAATAATTCCATGGATTTATGACATTACCAACAGAGGTTTTATGACCACTACTGTGCTGAAGCAACCCCCGGGTCCTCCTTTTTTTCGCTTCTTTAGTGACTGATAGGACGGCATCTTGAGAACACTTGAGAAATATAAACAACCTCCGATCTCGTTACATTACACCTATTTTTCGCGTTTGGTCTACATATCTACTGTGTGTAAAGTTTTGTGAGGTGAACAAAAAGAGCAGTGTAGAATTATAAATAGAAGCTTTATTTTAGAGACATTATCCAGTCTTTACTTTAATAAGAATTGTTTTTGTAAAATCAACTTGTAATATATATTTTTATTGTGACAGATCTTTCATCCGTACTAATCTATAGAGCACAGAAAGTAGGCTTCATATCTTGCACTGTGGTTACCTCATATAAAGTAGTTACTGTAGGACACTAAAAACCTTCTCCTACCATACCACCTGTGTCAACATTTAGATGATACTATAAAACTACGCTGAAGGAGATGTACTCTTATTTGTATAAATTGATGAAGGCTATGTCAGCCCAAAAGTTTAATATCGTCGGGGATAGTGCAATACTGCGTGACTAAAACAGGTAAAGAATGCGTATCACTTCACTTATGTTTACAGGAGAAACATAAAACTGCCTAGTCAAACTGGGAAGAGCCGTGGTTCGGTTTTTAAAAAATACACAAAAAGAATTAAATTCAATTATGATTTAATACAAGTGATTCTTACGGCAACTAATTACAGACTGACTTAATATTAGAACTTAAAAGTACGAGGAGAGCACCATGTTATGATTAATCAGCATTAGAGCGATAGCTCTATCGCGTCTGGTTCGTGGAACGCAAGCATGGTGTGACCACCCGTAAATTGCTTATGCTGCTAAAAAGATAGGGCGATTGGAGCATGTGGGTGGTATAACTCCTCCCTCCGTAACTTCGAGATTATCCGAGGAATGAGGATGATCTCGAGTTTTAAATGCTATACATATTTTAAAAATTCTTTTCTTACAGGCTAACAAAACAATACAAATTGCTAAGACTACACAAAACAATATGTTTACTTTTACTGCTAAAAACACTTTTCTCATTTTCTTTAACACTGATTATTTCACTTTCACTTCTCTGGAATAAGTAATTTAACACTTGAAGATCGCCAAGATCAATTCCATTGAGATTAACGGGTTTTCTCTGAGTATCAATAAAATTGGTTGATATTTTCGGCAGGTTGATAACTGGAAACTGGGTGTAGGTTACATCTTTGCCTTGCTTTTGGTGCCTTTTTAATGTGAAATTGTTAATTTGGGCACTACAGTTGTCGTCCATCAACAACAGGTACGTCCCACAGATGTTTTCTTGTGTTATCTCGTTTTCACAATACTTAGTGAGTAGAGTTTCAGCTTTCGCGTAAACTATCCAGCGATTGGGCTGAATTAGTTCAACCTTGACGTTGTCGATGTTAACTGGAACCGGGTGGCAACTCGAAATATTTGTGGAAAATCTCATAAGTTCTGTTATGCAGCTGTCTTCAACCATTGGTGATACGTCGTTCTCATAACATAGAAAACTATTACTACTACTTTATACTAATACTTTAATAACGGTCCATTGATCGTGGCTGACAGTAGCTTGACCTTTCTTCACAGGTAACAGTCCTGGATTCTTGTCAATCGACTGCAGATGAAGGGCCTGGCTGTGGATCACTTGGACCGCCAGAAGCACTAACCTGTGGAGGACGCCTAATGTCTTTAATTGGGACTTTGGTATTCCTATTTTGTGTAGAAACGGGTACAATGTTTCTTTCTATGCTTCCGATAATTTTAGCTTTTTGGTATCGCGGCTTGTCCTTGCTACGCCTAGTATTAACTCCTTTGATGAAAACAGTGTCACCTACATCAATGTCAAACTCAGTTTCTCCACCATGTTTCTTTCTTACATTCATCTTTTTCTCAATCATCTTATCTGTCAAATACTCATACAGGTATTTTGTTTTTCTAACATGTTCCTTAACCAACTGTTGTGTAAATTGTTTATTAAAATCTACATGGAACACGCCATTTGCTTCGGTGTGACCAAAAACCACTTCGAAGGGCGTAAGGCCCGTAGCGGAATGGATCGTATGATTATAGGACATTACTGCATACGTCATTACAGACGCAGCGTCCGTTATTTTGCGTTCGTATTTAGCTATTCTATATATCTCTATGAGTGTGGAGTGAAATCTCTCAACTATCCCCATAGAGTTCGGGTTATGTGGGGTACTGATATGCAGATAAATTTTGTAAAATGACAGCATTTCCTTGATTAATGTATTATTAAACTCTACACCAGGATCGGAACTAATCTTGGTGGGAACACCGTATTGTGAGAAGTACTTTAGCAGACCTCTTACTACTTCCGGAGTGGATTTAGTACTAATCTCAATCGCCTGTCCGAGCTTGCTGAAGGCGTCAACTATTGTGAGGTAATATCGTCCTTCGATTGAAAAGGTGTCGATAAACAATTCCTGAAATGGTCTGGTTTGTGTTTGAGATAACTGAAGTTCTGGTTTGATCGGTTTTCGCTCATACTTCATTCTTTTACAAATGTCACATGCATTAATAACACTCGCAACTACTTGTTCCATGTTATTCCAGTAAAAGGTTCGTTTAAGATGTACTAACGTCTCTTTGATTCCCCTATGGCTACTTTTTCCTTCATGATATTTAATTACAATATCTCGCTGTTCGTTTTCATTATATACGTGAATAACCCTCTTAGTGCATTCGTAAAATTTCATTGTTCCCTTTTGGAAGAGTGATATAGTAACTTCTGAGAATTGTTTCCAGTGTCTTTCGTCTTCAAAGTAAAAGAAGTATTTGATTTTAGGCCTAATATATTCTTTTAGAAACCTTTTTATAAGATCCGGGTTATCGACAGGTAAGTGTATTTCTAGTATTTTTTGCTTAGCTCTAGATACATTTTTAACTGATAACTCATCTCTGTTCCAGGTAAACACAAGCACCTGATTGGGCTTAGTGTCTATAGCCTCCTGTAATATAAGCATGCCGTCCGTGTCCATGTCGCGGGCTGAATGTATGGTGTCTTCTATACTATCGCTACTTGGAGCTTCAGACGCAGTTGCGGTACTGCTATTCACAGATGGAATAGAATATGGGGATCGTCGACCATGGCGATCTAGTGATGGGATGCTTATAGTTTTCTCGGAATCAGAAGATGAAATTAATATTGGAGATGGCGTTTGTTGGCGTGATATAGATGCGCGAGGAGGGTTGTTATCTTGATTAGCCAATCGCGTAATTTTTCGCGTTACTTCACCTAAATGACGTTGGAGTTTTTGTTCTTTTTCATCCAAATTGACTTTCATTGAAACGTCGTCATTTTCGCCTAAAGCGTTTACTTTGATACGTGATAATGCGTCCGCGTTACAATTTTGTCTACCATTTTTGTACACAATGTCGTAGTTGAATTCTCCTAAACGCAATTTCCACCGCGTTAACTTACTATTGGGTTCTTTTATCGAATTTAACCATGCAAGTGGCCTATGATCCGTGTAAATGATGAACTTCTTTCCATATAAATATGGCCTAAAATGCTTTGTGGCCCATACTATGGCCAAAAGCTCCTTCTCGATCGTGCTGTATCGGGTTTCAGCGTCATTTAGAGTGCGACTTGCGTAAGCTATTGGCTTGTCGCTACCAACGGGTCCTTGTGAAAGGACAGCGCCTAGTGCATAGTTGGAAGCATCTGTCGTAAGGACAAATGGTTTTGAAAAGTCGGGGAACTGTAAAAGCGGTGCGTTAGTCAATAGTTCTTTGCACTTTTCGAATGCATCTATGTACTCTTGTTTAGTGTAATCTATTTTATTTTTCTTCTTAAGACACGACGTTAATGGTTGGGTCAATTTAGAGAAATCTTTTATGAATTTCCTGTAATATCCCACTAAACCAAGGAAACTCTTGATTTCAGTGGCTGTTCGTGGTAACGGGAAGTCCATGACGGCTTTAATTTTATCGTCGTTAGGCATGAGACCGTTTTTGGTGATAGTATGACCTAAATACAGGACCTCTTTCCTCAGGAACTCACATTTGTCTAGAGTAACTTTTAAATTTGTTTCCCTAAGACGATCAAATATTTTACGGAGTTTGTCAATGTGTTCTTGAAGACTAGATGAATAGATAATTATGTCATCAAGATATACAAGACAGTGCATACCTTGAAGGCCTCGCAACACATTATCCATAGCCCTCTGAAATGTGGCAGGTGCCGTTTTTAAACCAAACGGCATCCTTTTGAACTCGTAATGACCGGATTGAGTGGTGAATGCTGTTTTTGCTCTATCCGTCTCATTTACCTCAATTTGGTGGTAGCCACTTGCGAGGTCAAGAGTGCTAAAATATTGGGATTTACCTAGCTTATCATAGAGGTCCGTTATATTAGGCAGCGGGTACTTATCGTCCACTGTGATTTCGTTAAGACGGCGATAATCGATCACCATCCTATACTTTCTTTCTCCAGACGCGTCTAATTTCTTGGGGACCAGGTGTACTGGTGCGCTCCAAGGTGAATGAGAATTTTGAATAACGTTATCTTCTAAAAGTTTATCGACCTGCTTCTGTATCTCTTCATTTTGGCAAGGTGGGTGTCTATAGGGTCGAATATAGATTGGGTCTTCATTTACGGTTCTAATGTTGTGTTTTACTTGGTCTGTGAAAGATAGTGGCAACTGATCGCTATAGAATATATCCCTATATTCGTAACATAACTTGGTTACAGCGTCTCGTTCTTCTTTATTCATATGTTCTGTCCGAATTTTGTTTAAGTTTTCTTTTAACACATCGTCAATCATACAATCTTCACTCACAACGTTTACCTCACATTCTTCACTTTCAAACAAGGTCACTTCAAATGGTTCTTTAAACGTGATAGTGGTCTGCTCGTTCGAAACGTTCTGTATAATCGTGTCGGCGAAAAAGTTATCGCACCTGACAAGGGCGGTCGGCATACGCACTCCGTTTTCGAATTGTAAATAATCTACTATCGCATCTCCGTGTTGTAAATTTGTGGGGATTCGCACTCGAGTTTCAGATCGTGGCGGGATATTAACTTCATAAGGAGGATTATATATTATTGGAATTGCTGCATTATGTGTTTGTAGTATTTGGTTACTCATGTCAATGTTTGCAGCTAATTTTTTTAACAAATCGGATCCTATTAAACCGTCGTATCGTCCGTCGACGTCATAAATGTAAAATTTATGGAATTGTGTGCTTTTAAATGTTTTTAACAATGGGATGTGAATCACCTCATTGTGCATGCTTTGAGCATGTGTACTAACGACCGTAAAGGGTTCGTAATATTTGTGGTCACTAAAGAACTCTTCGGCCTTGGCGGGACTGATAAAAGAACGGCTACTCCCTGTATCTATGAGAAATTTTGAATTTATCTCCGGTATCAAAATATGAGGCAATTTTAAAATACTGTCACAATAATTTAAGTGTATTACGTCATCTGATTTTTCGAGGCTGATACCTGAAAATTTTCAGTGTCCTGTTCCGGGTTCACGAGTTCAGTGCCTACACAGTTGTCTAAATAGTGGCAATCTTCCGCAGACGGCTGCTCTATATACTCACTATATGATTCGTACGCATTACCGTCGTCATAGTTCATTTCGGACGCGTATTCCTGATATTGGCTTGGCTCTTCCATGTAATATAAATCGTTTGCTATCATGTTTTGTCTTACAGGTGCAGTGCGCATTGATACATCCGTATCCTGAAACCTGGGTGCCTGTTGTTGGTTTGAACTTCCGAATTTATTTTGGTTTGAGTTAAATTGAGTTTGATTTGGTATGCCGAATTTAAAGCCTTGCTGGTGGGGGATACCAAACTTAAATGCACCATGTTGGAAAGGTGCACGCGGCTGTTGAAACGGCACACGCGATTGCTGGAAAGGCGCTTGACCGAAATTATGCTGGTACTGATTTTGAGGTGGTCTAAATTGACCTTGCGGCGCTAAAAATCTATTCGGTTGTGAAAACTGTGGTCGAAATCCTTGATTCTGAGGGATACCGAATTTAAAATTACTGTTTTGTGGAATACCGAATTTGAAATTAGTATTTGGGGATGCTGAATTAAATGCGGGTTTCATAAAGCCTTGGGCCATGGGTAATGGTCTAAACGCGTTTTGTGAATTGAGTGGAGCCGGTGAGTTTTGTTTTGCTAATTTATTTTTTGCATTGTACTGGAACTGAAAGTTCACCTCTTCGGTAACTATGCTTAATGCGTTCTCAAGATTTGAGCAACATTTTAAACGCACTATGCGGATGAGATCTTCTGGCAAGTTATACAGAAATATATTCAAAGCTGTATTATTATAAATAATCATCTTAGCTGCTTTTATTCCCTCATCGACAAGTCTATTTACTTTTGCAAACAAAGCGCTTCGGACATTTTGAATTCTCTGGCAAAATTGTATGTATGACTCTCCTTGTTTAATTTTTATGGTTTCTAGCTCTATAGCTATACACTCTTCCGAGCGCGGGTCGCCAAAATGTTGTGTAAGAATATTTTTTAATTGTTCCCATGTTAAAATGTTTGGATTATCGCTTAGTAGCGCCGCGGCTCTACCTATAAGTTTACTACTAATTGCATGGAAAAGATAGAGCTCGTGGGCTCTGTTTCCCTCTATTCTACTACCACTGAGCACAAATTCACATTTTGAGATGAAAAGGTTTAATAACTTTTCATCTCCGTCATATTTCGGAACTATACATAAAATTTCCTTTGGAATAGGCTGAATTTTATCCGTCGACATCTTCGTATATAATTGGTTTAGCTTAGTTTACACAAAAGTTGCTTATTTTAACACACAATTACAAATACAGAACTTAATAACTAACACATGACCTATTCGCCTATTTAAGTGCAAACAAAATCAAATAAATGCAATTTTAAACGCCTAACGATGTAGTTTACGACGATGGAAAGTGTGGAAAAGACAAGGAATATGAAAAACGGGAAGTGAAAAGGTTTACTCACCAGCCGCTCGATCCCATGTCCTCCTGAGTCTGCTTACGTCGCCAACCGCACGGTTTCCCAAGGGAGACGAATTTATATTCAGGTTCTTTTTCGCGTTTTTCGACGAAAATTATTCGCGTACCGATTTGAGGGCTTACGATAATAGCCGTTAAAAACTCGCGAAAATCCTACCGGCTGCGCCAGTCAAACTGGGAAGAGCCGTGGTTCGGTTTTTAAAAAATACACAAAAAGAATTAAATTCAATTATGATTTAATACAAGTGATTCTTACGGCAACTAATTACAGACTGACTTAATATTAGAACTTAAAAGTACGAGGAGAGCACCATGTTATGATTAATCAGCATTAGAGCGATAGCTCTATCGCGTCCGGTTCGTGGAACGCAAGCATGGTGTGACCACCCGTAAATTGCTTATGCTGCTAAAAAGATAGGGCGATTGGAGCATGTGGGTGGTATAACTGCCTAGTAAATTTTGGGTCTAGGAATGTCATTTTGGTACATTATTCACTAATAAAAGTGATTTACATTCTAGTAATGGTAATTTTGTACAAACATGGTTCGGTTTCCTTGTTTGACACTTACGGGGTATTGTTTTGTCTGTTATATGAGTTTTTGAGTACATTTTTCGTCAGATATATATATTATTGGTCAGATCTGTGGGTCAGATCTTGCAGATCAGCGGTATTGCATAGACTAGATTTGCCAAAAAAGTGCCTCCACGGTTCAGTTTTCCCTCAATATCTCGTTGTCTATTGGTCAAGTTTTTTTGTTTTTTGTAATATAGGGAGGTAGCTGAAGAAATCATTGTGTGCATTGGTACAGAAAAATAGATTTGGCTACATACATAGTTATGCGGTATTGACCGACACTACTTACATGGTATTGCACTATCCCCGACAATATGTTAAAGTGGCAGTGGAATGGTCATATCTTTCGTAGACCCCATAATCAATGGGGCAGATATGTTTTAAAGGTGGAAACCACAGCATGGCAAATTTAGTGTAGGTCACCCTCTGGGTAGGTCGATGTTAATTATGATAATAACTAAGCAAGCTGGCTGGCAGCGGTTGGAAATGATGAGTTTTATAAAAAACTCAGTAGTGTGCCATAGAATAAAATTAAAAGCATTTATTTTGGCAACAAACACTTATGCCCGTTTGCACTAAACTTAAGAATCGCCTAAGTTTTCAAAATATCTCAATTAAAGCAACATCGGGAATCAAAATCTCAAAATATATCTTGCAGATAGGCTAATGATCTTATACTTATCTATAATTTTAGAAAGTTAAATGTTTTAACCCTTAGCTCTTTGTACATACTAGAAGCGTGTTTGTTTGTTAAACAACATTCTCATCAATTTATACTACATGAATGCAGACATCCTCGAAAGACTCGCCCTAGAATAGAAGTTTCATCCCACTATATACCAAAAACGACATTCTTCGGAAAAAGTATCTTTAATATGGCACCAAAATTGTATAATAAGTTACCGGACAGCATTAAGAATAATGAATTATCTATATTTAAGAAGACCTTATGTAAACGCTTGACAGAAAAATGTTATTACAAAGTTGACGAATTTTTAAAGGATACTAACTTTGAATGAATTTTATTATAATCCACTTATTATGGCTATTTCAGATATTTAATACAATTGTTTTTAGCGTTGATTTGACATAGATTCTTTATCTAACTATTTCATTCCATTTTTTCATATATTGTAAAATTTAAAGAATACCACGGATACAGGATATTATATATGCTGTTCAATATTGTACGCCTAAAAGGCATGCTACAGTGTTCTTAATTTTAATATTCCACCAGTTGTATTTTTACCTGTAGTGCAACAATAAATAAATAATATATTTTGAGATTTTGGTAGCCGGATTATTTTATTTTGTGATATTTTGACAAGCTAAGGCGATTCTTAAGTTTAGTGCAAATGGGCATTACACTATACAATGTACTCGTGTAAATTAGCAAATTATGGGAGAGGTCTAAGTCCAGCACTGGATGAAGATTTGCGTATGTTGATGATGATGACCATTATTCTTTCATTCGGGTCATGGTCACCCACACCAGGTGAGATGGTGGTCAAGTTGTCTGTCTTGAATAAAAATATTACTCGTTATTATTAATAATTTATTTTTTAATATTGCAGATAAAATATCAAAATGACCTATTTTGTTCTGATTGTACACACCTCTTAAGACGATTCTACAATTTTAGAAACAAATGTAGAAAAGCACATAAGATAATGTTGGATTGGAAGAAGTTAAAAGATGTAAGTATGTTTGTCATTACTAATGAAAATTGAAGGCATTTTTGCTAAATTCACATAAGTAATGTTGTGTTCTAGTTTAAGTTAAACATTGATAGTTTTGATGTACGATAGTTACACTAAAAATTATTGGAAATCAAGTAGTTTGATATGGAAACGCATTAGATTAAATCACACATTATTATCAATGGAACAATTTAATGCAATAGTAACAACATACAAATACACAAACACAATATTTTGATTTAGAAATGTATGTTCCTACATTTTATTAATTCTTATGATGTTTTGGCAGCCAATTTCACACCAACCGACCTGAATATTCAGTGACAGTGACTGTTAGTAAGGTCATCCATCTAATCACCTTCTCTATACTTCTTTAGTTGCCTCTATTCATGCTGGTGACCAACCCTCCTCCTTTTGAAATTGAATCCAGGCTTGGGGCTGGCAACAGTGTAGTTTGAAACAACTAGGAATAGACGGACCCCTACCTCATAATATCTTGTTTCTTACAGCATAAACCACCATTAGAAACCCTGTATGATTTCCTACCAAATGCTATGGGAGTGTGGACTGCAAAGGGGAATACCATATTTGATTTTGACTCACAAGATACTGAAATAAACTGTCCAACATTAACAAATAATGCTAATAATACTCTGGCATTGAGTGTTAATCAAAATCTAGCACCGATGTCTCAGTTAATCAATGCACCAACAATAAATGTGAGTGTCAACGACTTTTTATCCTTACTTCCTTACTAATATTATAAATGCGAAAGTAACTCTGTCTGTCTGTCTGTTTCACTTTCACGCCAAAACCACTGAACCGATTTAAATTAAATTTGGTACACATATAGTCTAAAGCCTGAGTAAGGACATAGGCTACTTTTTAATGCGAAAAGAGGGTTGTAAGGGGTTGAAAGGGGGATGAAAAGTTTTTTTTTTTTAATACTTTATAGGCTAGCGTTTGACCACTATCTCACCTGTTGGTAAGTGATGATGCGGTCGAAGATGGTTAGCACGCTAGGCCTAGAATGGGAACTGGCTCTCAAGAATAGCTGCCAGAACACATTAGATGTATGGTGACAGATTTTTCTAACATGAGGGTGGTAGCTGGCCAGGCGGACACTAGATAGTGTCCTACCACCATGCGGGGGTTGTCGGTTTCTTAACGATGTTTTCCTTCACCGGAGGGCCACTGTGAGAAGCGCACATACATTTTTCGATAGGAAAAATCCATTGGTGCACGGCGGTTTGAACTCGTTACCACGGCATCAAAGCCGTTCTCCCGATTACGCCATCGGGCCCTCAAAAGTTGTATGGAAGTATAGTCATTTTAGTAGCTAGAAGCTTGTAACTTATTTTTTTGGCTGTTAATTTGATATAAATCAATATGACATTCAAAGTTTCTAAAAGTTTTACCCTCAAGGGTGTAAAATAACAACTGGGGACGAAAGTTTGTATTGAAATATGTAAGGTTTATGTGAATGTTCTACTGAACGGATTTTAATGAAATTTGGTACACAGATAGTCTAGAGCCTAAGAAAGGACATAGGCTACTTTTTAATGCGAAAAGAGGATTGTAAGGGGTTAAAAGGAGGGATGAAAAGTTGTGTGGAAGTATCGTCATTTTTAAAGCTAGAAGCTTGAAACTTTTTGTTTAGGCTGTTGATTTGATATAATTAATAGTTTGTGAGGGGGAAGGGGGAGGGAGAAGGGGAAGGGGGAGGGAGGGTGAAAGTGAGGGGAAAGGGGGAGAGGGATGGGAGGTGAGGGAAAGGGGAGAGGGTAAGGGGGAGTTGGAGTGGGGGGAAAGGGGAGAGGAGTGGGAAGTGAGGGGAAGAGAGAGGGGGAGGGGAGGGGGAAGTGGGAGGAAGAGAGAGGGGAGGAAAGGCGTGAGGGGAAGGGGGTTTGCGCGGCGTGGTACGGTGTGGTGTAGGTGGGATACGCATGTGTCTTATTTGTAAAATAATTAGCTTAAATATTTAAAAATGCTACCCAAAGACACTATTCCACGCGGATGAAGTCGCGGGCACAGCTAGTATTATTATAGGTAGAAGCTTTCTTTCATCTTTGAAGAATGATGCTTGATGGTAAGCAATATCTGCAAATAAAAGAGTGCCCATTGCACTGTAAAAAAAGTATATATTAGTTGTTCTGTGAGAACAGTAGACCTTGTGTGATCTTATAGCCATGCAGTAACCGACACTTTCCCCTTTCCCCTGGTTTAGGAAAGCCATATCAGAGTTTTTTAGAGATTACTTTTTTTTTTATGGTAAAAGGTAACAAGATCAGCACGGCACTCGCCTGAAGGTAAGCGATGACATCTACCTATTACAGATACAGGCACAATGCAGTGACATGCAAAATTCTGGACTATCAGAATTTTGCATGTGCAGGCAAGTGCAGTGGCATTGTGCGGGTTACCTTGAGACATAAAGATGTTGAGTCTCACTTAATTTTGATCAAATGGCTGGATATCATTCAGGAATTTAGTTGAACGGCGCTGTTTAGTTAAGAGGCGTTCAATTGAACGGCTAATTCAACTATCTGCCTGCAACATATACACATATACATACCATGAGTAATTGAAGTGTTAGGACTTCTCCTAGACCGCCTGGTGCGCTACCAGTACCACCACTTTTCCAATGAATTCAGATGTTAAATAGGAATGTACTCGTATTTGTTTTGAATGGCAAAATGTAGAGCTTCGTTTTGTCTCAAGGCAACAGGCGCAGTTGTTGCAAAATTGTCTATCCAGAATTTTGTATGTCGATATATCTGTAATATGTAGACGTCATTGTTTACCATCAGGCGAGCGTCGTGCTTGTCCTGTTACCTTATATCATAGAAAATGAGTGCCAGGCAATCAAATATTTTTTGCATTTAAAACAGTCTTCCTAATACTACCAATATTTCATCTTGCCATGATTTGTAACCTTTTATACTAAAAGAAATTATCGGATTTTATAAAAATATATATATCTTTACGTCTCCTACCAGCATCCCGTCCTTTACGGAATGTAAATTACAAATAGAATAGAAAAATATACATAATTTTGTTTTCAAATTCATTCTTTCAGGATAACGCAGAAATTGAAGACCCGATCAAATTAGAAAAGGATGACTGTAATTTTACTAACTTTAAAATACAGGACGTTCAAATACAGGATGTAAAAACACAGAATGTTCCTAATATTGACAAAGAAATTGAATCAATCGAAGCAGATACAATAATATTCATTGAATCGAATGAACTTGAGGTCAAATTAGGGCATGACTGTGTAGACTTAACTGATGATGAAGTACAAGATATTACTAACACTACTATTAAAGATACAGTATGCAATGAGGAAGACTTTGAGGAGTTTTTAAGCTTTGACTGTCTAAAAGCTGCTAACATCAACATCAAGGATTTTGATGAAATAGATAACGTTTTGAATGATAGTGATATTGAACAAGAAAATATAAAACGTCCAGATGTTATAATTGTTGATGAGAATATGGAAGCTATAGATTTAACGGATGAAACTGATAACTTTAGTGATTTTATAGATGCAGTAAGTGATGATAATAATGATGTTCATGATGTTGATGATGTTGTAAGTGCTTCAGACAATAAAAGATTAGATAATGTAACAACGAAGCTAACACAGTTTCTAAACAATTTGTTAGATATATGTGACGTTTACCAAAAACTACTCCCAGTAAAAAATGTTTTTGATATAAATTACATTTTAACAAAAACTTTGACACAAAAAGCAATAAATTTGTTGATGAAGAATTTTGAAATTGTGATTAGAAATAATGAAAATACTATGAAAATATTGAAAGGAGATAAAATGATATTGAAAGAGTTGTAAGTAAAATTTGTTAAATTAAATAACTTATATCAAGGCTGAGTTTACACCATCTTACTTTAACTATAACAAATGTCAAAAGTCTGTAAAACTCCATACAAACAGTAACAGGGTGCAACTCAGCCTAAGAATTTAATTTGCCTGTGATTGTGGCAATTTTACTCCTTAGTCACCAAATCGCCACCAATCGCAGGATTATACTAAATACAGAAGATAAATAATTGAATACAAATTCAATTATTTATATACATTATTTACATACACGTGTTTGGGAGTGGAATGGCGACCATTTTTTCATTCATTTATTCATCAAAACAGGTTTTGTACTCGCAGGTACCTTAATTAGTAACACAGAATTAAGAACCTACGTACTATGTTTTGGGACGGGGTCGAGGTTGTGACGGGTAGACGTTACAAAACAGAAATGATTACACAGAGTCTTACAGTTATAACAAGTGTTTATTGCAACTATAAGAAGGGCAGAGCAAAGGGGGGGGGTTCACACACTGAACGTGATTCCAGCACACCAAATAAATGTACTATCCTGGCAAGTGATGCGTAGTACGTAGGTGATGAGCAGGCTCCAGGGAGTAGGCAGCGACAGGAACGTCTGGTCCTCTTGCTGGGGGCAGGTCTTCTCAATAACCGTCCCGGTAGTCGGGCGGTTGCGCTGATTCAGCACGGTACAAGAACCCTGGAATATACAACCGGTCTCTCCATTATAGGCCAACTCTTATGCCCGACTGCAACATCCATCGCGTACGACATCATTAAGCACAGGAAGTAGAAAATAGCAGCGATCGAGATGAGGCAGTCCAGGCAAAATTTACATTAAAGCATAGATAGGTGACAGCGGAAAATACAAGCGTTGTGATAGCTCAGATCTACAACATTAACGGACACAGAAGGTACCTACCTACTATTTGAAAATAATGCAATAAAATCATTTAAAAGAACACCAAGCAGCTTCAATATACCACGTAGGTACACGCTTTAAGATAGGGTATGCAATCCTGCAACTAACAAAGTAGTTTATAATGTAACAATGTGTGTTTGCTTGCACATTAAAAACCGTTACAATAAAATTACACTAGGTACTTAAAATCTAATAAAAAGTCTTACGACACTCACCCGAGTTGGGGGTTCTCGTTACTTACGAGTATATTAAGTAGGCAATGCACAGTATGTTGTGATACTAACAAATAAAAACTGTAGTATACGTAAAAAATGTATATAGATGGATCAGTCAAGCGCAGGTTCAGTAGATCGAGGACGCTAGCTGACTGCTGCCGGCCGACTGAGGTTTACTCGTCCCTTCCAGGCGCGTGTCGCAGATTATCACATAGTAGTCGTAGAAATTACGTTCGGTGCGCAGCGCCAGCGCCTAGGGATCCGTAGCGGTATTGAGTGTTCTGTATATATTATAATTAATAAATTTATTAAATTAATTAGTATAAGATAAATTTTAGGTAAAATTACGGTTTGAATATTATATTTTAAATTAAGCCGTGACCGTACTAGACTCGCGTGTCACAAGGTGATCCTCATTACCCGGTCTGGACGCGTGGGGAATCTACCCCACGGGAATGTAGTGGGTATTTCACCTTTTTTTTGGTGTCCGATATGGTCGGTGGCCATATCTTGGCTTAGTGGCTTTTACGTGGGCCTTCTTGGCTTGGTGGTCATGGTGGCTTATCTTGGCTTTTCGGTTACCTCATCTGGTGCCGTCTACAACCTCGTCGCTGTCCAGTGATGGCGGGACAATGTCTCGAGGGAGTGCACGCCAAGCCCTGACGTCTGGTGGTCGAGCGTGATGAGGCGCGATGTCGCGCAGGTGAGGGTGTGGTCCGTTGTCAGCGCGGATGTCATACCGCGCGCAAGTCGGACGACGAACTCCTCCACCGATTCAATCTTGAGGTCCCTCGCTATAACGTCGTTCCTGACGTAGCGGCCGGCTCCTGTGCACAAGTGGACTGGAGACCACGGATCAGCAAATGTATGGCCTATGTCCAACAGTTAGACAGAGATAGGATGATACATAAAAATGATGATGATGTATACATATGAGTGTATATGATGTATATGATTAACATGTCTTGGAATACCTCATACCATACCTTTAAGAACAATACTTAACCATAAATATTGTACTAACTATATATAAATGTGATCTGTTTTGTATGCTATGAATAAATAAATATATAAATAAATTAAAAGAGGGAGAGTGAGTGGCACAAGTGAAAGATATTGTGTACCTGGGTTCTAAGTTTAAGGGAGATGGTAAGTATAAAAGTGATATTGAACGAAGAGTTTTGGCAGGAACCTCAAGTGGGTGGAGTACGGCATAATTTTGTAAGCAGTCAGAACGTGTCTAAAAAAGCACGACTGGCTGTACATAGAGGAATGCTGGTTCCCACACTCATGTATGGTAGTGAAAGCTGGGTATGGCAGAAGAAGCATGAAAGTAAAATTAATGCCGTAGAAATGAGAAGTTTGAGAAGTATTATTGGAGTGACTCTGATGGATAGGTTAAGAACAGCGTGATAAGGGAACGTTGTGGTGTGATAGAAGATGTAGTGACAGAGATAAAGAAAGGAATGCTTAGATTGTTTGGACATCTAGAGAGGATGGATGAAGGAAGATTGACGAAACCGATTTATGAGACTAGTGAATGGGCCAGCCGGTAGAGAGACCTAGACGAACGTATCACAATCAGATCGTAGACGTTTTCAAGAAAGGCCAAGTTAAAGTACCTATAACCGGCGGGCATGTATGAAAGCACTCATGAAAGTGGAAGAAGCGAAAGAGGTATTTCAGGATCGTAGCATGTGGAAAGAAGTAGTGTCTGCCTACCCCAACGGGAAAGAGATGTAATTTTATGTATGTTTGTATAGATAGAGATAGGCTGTAATGTAAATACTATAAATAATTGCATGCAACCTAGTATAATGTAAATAATGTATCATTCATGTTTAGCTACAACATGGCGTACAAATTTATGAAAGTTAACAATATGGGCAGCCGTACACACTCAATCTCAACCACGATCTGTGATCATAATCATTGATCGTGATCCATATTGATGATGTACGAAGTAGATTGACGGATTGATGTATCTGATCAAAAAATATTTAGATATTTTGAAATCAAGATCGCGACCCTCTGATCGCGTGATCTAGATTGAACGTGTAAGCGCAGGATCGCATCAGTCTCGCTGTGCGATTATACAAAGTGCATTTAATAGAAGACTATTGGTGTTGTCGCGGCGGTTACGATACACGGACTGAAGAAATCAAGATTTAATGTGTAATGTTGTGGCGTGATCCCATGATCCGTGATCGCGATCAGAACTGTGATTGCAATCGAGATTGAGTGTGTACGGGCTGGGCTGCTATCAAACGTATCGGTAGGATCGTATTGTAGCTGAGTTGGTACATCGCCGGGCATGTTTCACCGGAGGCGCGGGTTCGAATCCTGTCGAAATTATTACATTTGTGATTGTAAATAACAATATCAAACCTATCAGCTATTCCGTTATATACAGTATGGTCTAAACACGGGGGTCCATTATTTTTTAATTCTATATAGAGACCCGAGACAGATATTTTACGCATATTATGTTTACATCGAGAAGGTCGGTCAATTTTAATATTGTAATTTTTTTTACTACACAGCACTAAGAATATTTTTATGAAAATAATTAATGAAGAGGACACCACTTCGCCGGGAGGTAGCGGCATAGATAAAGAATTTATAAGTCAATGTCTTGTGGAAAAGGAACCGATGACTAATTTGAAAGCCATATTGAGGACTTTAACTAATAAAAAAACATCTGGTTAGTAACTAAACACATAAGCGCACACACACACACACACACACACACACTCCGGCTAGATGGAGCGCTGATATACGCAAGCTGGCTGACACTGGCAGCGGTTGGAAACAGAGAGCTGAAGATCGAGCTCAGTGGCGTGCCATAGATGAGGCCTATGTCCAGCAGTGGTCAGAGATAGGCTGATAATGACGATGACATAAAACATTAATGTAGTGAATCATGTGTGTACAATTAATACATCTCTTTAGCTAATAGATAGAATAGATTTGCATATAACATTGTCCTAGTAGGGGAGCCCAAGCGGGGATTTCGGGATTTACTAAAGCGCGGCAGATTAATATACAGGGGGATACCTTGTACCCGGTTAAGTACCTCCACCAAATATGAGCCCCATATATAAGGCCGCCAAGGATAAAGGATCAGATTAGTAAAAAACAATTGACCTTCAGAAATTCTCAAGCGCATCAGATTAAGATGTATATGGTTCATCTTTATGTCCTAGACGTGCTGTATCATAATCTGACGATTATGTAGAGCTAGAGGGATTCGCGTAATCTGACAAATAAAATTTTTTTTTGTTACTTTATGAAATCATTGAACTTAATTAATTTTAAAGCTCAGGAAATAACATGCAAATAAAAAAAATTATAAGAAAATAATTGAACAAAAATGCAAAAAAACATTTTTTTTAATAATTAATGAACCATTCAACTGTCATCCAATCGTTGACGTCAGACTATTAAAAAAATATCAGAAAAGGTTGTCACGTACCTCTGTTCAGTACTTCTGAGAATTTTTATATTAAAAAAATGTGTACAGGTTATTTTACAGTATTGTTTTGTTTAATATGAGGTCGTCATAGAATTATTATTAGAATATATTATATTATCATTTTTATTTTAGATGCCGCAAAAAAGAGGCAAATCATAAAAAAGACCAAAAATCTCGAGAAATCGTACAAGAACAGCAAGCGGGATGATCTATCAGAAATATTTGATATAGAATATTTGAACACTGACCAGAAAGCGAGAGAAGAGTTCGAGAGAAGGAAGACATACTCAAGTTATATCAATGCAAAGTTTAAATGCAATATATGCTACCTGCCTTTTAAGCATCCTAGATTACTGGATAATCATATGCTGAATCATGATGTAAGTCAATGAGGCGGTTTCTTAAAAAAAAACATGTTAGCTTAGATTCATAAGCTTCGACTCAACCAATGGCTTACCAAATCTGTCTTACCACTGGTTTTACTTTCTAGGACTATAGAGCGCGTGCGTGTCCACACAAATAGAAAAAGCTTTTTTCTATCTCATAATATTATACGATTTCGATGATTCTTTCTTTCATGTAATCATCACACTATTTTCTAAGATTAAATGTCTTTTTTTTTCAGTTGTTTAAATAACTTCAATGTTGTAAACATCTAAAACAGCCATATTTTTACGCTGAAACTATGACCGTTTAAAGTTAATACTTTACAGAAATTGACAATAAAGAAGCATAGAATAGATTCTATTCATGCGATTGACATCAATAAAAAACATTTTGTTACAATTTTGGGGGTGAAAAAAGCTTTTCCCCGAAAGGTAAATTTTATCAAAAAATGTACCTATAAATGTACCTATAAATCTCCTGAGCAGCAACTCTCTCATCGGAGACATAGGGGGTGCTCACGATTATAACGACACTAGAGATGGGAAAGTAAACCATATTATTATTATTAATATAAAGTAAACCTTATCCATATTATTTACCAAATCTTCCAATTATGATTGGTTTCAACTATTAATTTGTTTAAGCACCTAATATTTTCCCGTTTTGTTGTCTATTATATTTATGCAATTTGCGTACCTATTGCGCCACTAAACCTTAACCCATCACTTCACAGAAGATCTGCCCGAAATTAGCCGAGACGAGATCGTGATGGCCCTTAAACAGCTCAAAATGCAAAAGCCCCAGGAGAAGACGGAATCACAACAGAGCTTTTAAAAGCCGGCAGCAGTTCAACAGCTTCAACAGCTGTTTAATTCCGTTCTTTTCACTGGGAGAACTCCACAGGCTTGAAACAGAAGCATGGTGGTTGTTTTTCAAAAAAGGAGACAAAACTCTCTTGAAAAACTACCGCCTGATTTCGCTTCTGAGCCATGTCTACAAGCTGTTTTCAAGGGTCATCACGAACCGTCTTGCACAAAGACTCGACGAGATCCAACCTCCGGAACAGGCCGGGTTTCGAAGCGGTTACGGCACCATAGACCACATCCACACGGTGCGGCAGATTATACAGAAGACCGAAGAGTACAATCGGCCCCTGTGCTTTGCATTTGTAGACTATGAAAAGGTCTTTAACTCAATCGAAACCTGGTCCGTTCTAGAGTCCTGGCAGCGTTGCCAAGTCGGCTGGCGATATATCGAAGTGGCCTACGTCCAGCAGTGGACTGACACCGGCTGATGATGATGATGATGCGTACCTATTTATTAAAACTCATAGAAAATATGTTTATCGATATTCCTATTTTTAAATTGGCATGTAGTGTAAAAAGTGTCTTTACAATATCTGTCAGAACATTTAACCATCTCCCGCCAGATATAAAGCAGACTAAACTTGTAAATCTATATATATAAAAGAAAGTCGTGTTAGTTACTACACTTATAACTCAAGAACGGCTGGGCCAATTTTTATGATTTATGTATTTTTTTAATTGTCTTTGTCAGGAATAGGATAATAAGTATTAAAAACAATAAATAATTGACCTAAAAAAATTATATAAGATAAAATATTTTGCCAAAAAGTTCCTGGGTTTAAAAACTGCCAATCATTTGATGTTCAATTGTTTATCCCGCCGTATTTTGTTTTTTGTATAATTATGGCTCCACACGATTAGTGTATTTAGCCAGTGTCAAGTATAAAAATTCTTCCCATGTGTGGATAGCATAACAATATTCGGATTATCGCGTATTTTTTTTTGGTATAATTATGGCTCCACACGATTAGTGTATTTAGCCCGTGTCAAGTAGTAAGTCAAGTAAAAATTCTTCAAATTTTTGTGAATTCAAGTCACGTAGATTTAAAAAATGTTAAATATTGTCAGTAATGATAATTGTTTGACATATTTATTGGTTGTCAAATATGCGTGCGTTCAGAAATGTATGCTTACAAGCAACTTAAAAAAGTTTATATTTCCAAAAACCATTTTTACCAATTTTTATTCTATACTAGCAGCCAGCCCCGGCTTCGCACGGGTAGAACATATTATATGCCTACAAAATTTGCATCAGTTTGTTGCATCGAATATAAAATATGAACATATTTAACAACCATCGTCATTTTTCATCCAATTTACACAAAACCTTAACGAATTATGCACCTAAACCTTCCTCATAAACACTCTGGCTATTGGTGAAAACCGCATGATAATCCGTTCAGTAGCTATTGAGATTATTGCGAACAGACGGACAGACGCAGTGATGAACTTTGTTTTATAATACTTACGTATTAATATTGGACGGCCCTTTGGCGTAAAGGATAGTTACCCTGATTCTGACCCGACAGTCGTTGGTTCTAATCCTAGCTATATACCTACCAATGAAAGTTTTATGTGCATTCATGAATCATGAGTTTTCGTACAGTGGTAGTGGAATCATTAAATCTACCAATTACAAAGTAGCTTACCACCAAGGGAGTACATCTGCCGCCGTAACCTTACGGCGTTCCCCGACGCAAAATGTAGGGGTAATATACGTTTAACGTGTGTATCTGTGTGTCTGTCTGTAGCATCTTAGCACCTAACCGGATGAACCGATTTTGTTTTTATTATTGATAGTTTTTTTTTGTTTGATAGATGACTTCATCGAGAGTTTTCTTAGCTTTGATTCATGAAAATTCGTTCAATGGTTATAAAATTTTGAGCTTTTTTCTAGTTAATTGCGCTATGAAATCAACTTTTATAGGTCTGATCAATTCGAAAATCTTCTTCTTCAACGATATTGTAAGAACATGGAAGCCTCCTGGACTCTACAGAATACTCAAATCCTCACCAACTTACAGCTCAGATTTTAAATGTCGTGTTTAGAGTCATTGGAAAAAGCTATTATACATAGATCAGTCGGGGTGGTTTAAAATATTATATTATATCAACACCAATATTATAAATGCGAAAGTCAGTTTGTTTATTTGTTTGTTTGCTTGTTTGTTTGTTTGTTTGGGACTTCTTCACGGTCAAACGGCTTGACCGATTTGGCTGAAATTTTGTACAAAGATAGTACATAAAGCAGAATAGGATATAGAATACTTCTTTTTTGGCTATCGAGTCAGGGGGTCCAGATATTTTTAATTTAATTTTGTAAATATAAGACTTCTTCTCGAATAAACGGCTTGACCGATTTGCCTGAAATATTGTGTGAATACATGTCATAGGGCAGAATAGAATATAGGATACTTTTTTTCTGGCTGTCGAGTCTGGGAGTCCAGATATTTTTAATTGGATTTTGTAAATATAAGACTTCTTATCGAATAAACGGCTTGACCGATTTGCCTGAAATGTAGTGTAAAGACAGTTCATGGGGCAGAATAGAATATAGAATACTTTTTTTCTGGCTGTTGAGTCAGGGGGTCTAGATATTTTTAATTGAATTTTGTAAATATAAGACATCTTCTCGAATAAACGGCTTGACCGATTTGCCTGACATGTTGTGTAAAGACACTTCATAGGGCAGAATAGGATATAGAATACTTTTTTTCTGGCTATCGAGTCAGGGGGTCCAAATATTTTTAATTAAATTTTGTAAATTTAAGTCCTCTTCTCGAATAAACGGCTTGACCAATTTGCCTGGCATGTTGTATAAAGACAGTTCATAGGGCAGAATAGGATATAGGATACTTTTTTTGGCAATCGAGTCTGGGTGTCCAGATTTTTTTATTGAATTTTGGGTATGTGTGGCCACTTATCAGCTAAACGGCTTGACCGATACGGCTGAAATTTTCTACATATACAGCTCATATGGCATAGAAGCACATAGGATACTTTTTTTCTGGCAGTCGAGTCCAGGTGTCCAGATTTTTTTTATTGAACTTTGTAAATGTGTGGCCTCCTCTCAGTCAAATGGGTCAACCATTTCAGCTGAAATTTTGTGCACAGACGGTCAATAAGACATAGGATACTTTTTTTTGGCTGGCAATTTCGGGTGTCCATAATTTTATTCTGGAATAATGTGTTGCCTCTTAGCGGCAATCGTTTTGACCGATTCAGGTCAAATTTTGTACAAATACAGTTAATAGGGCATAAAACGACAAAGGATATTTTTTTTAACAGTTGAGTTTGGGTAACTAATATTTTTTATTGAATTTTTATACGTGTGACCTCTTCTCGGTTAAACGAGTTGACCGATTGAGCTAAAATTGTACAGAGACAGTCAATAAGACATAGACCAAGAGTAGAGTCTATTATCCGAGCACATTGGTTACTTTTTTTACAATCGAGTCCGGTTGTCAGTTTTTTATTGTTGAATTTTGTATATGTTTGGCCTCTTTTCGGCCAAAAGGCTTGACCAATTCACATGACATTTTGTACAAAGACATTTAATAGGGCATAAAAGGGCAAAGAATCCTTTTTTTTCGGCAGTTAAGTGAGGGTGCATATATTTTTTGTTAACTTTTCATATAATTAACACAATCATAAAAGTTTGGCCTTAGGGTCGTCTATAATGACTTAATTAGTGTCTTGATTAGGGCATAAATCTGTCAGGATCATTAGAAGTCATCAAAATTTACGCGCTGGCTTTGCTTGCCCAACGTGTTTATCTGATTTGTGGGAAGTATTTCATAATCATAATCATTTATTCATTGCAAATACAGGTCATAGTGGTCTTACAAAATTAATTTGTACAGCTGTATTTTACTAGACGGCGTGCAAATTTCAATATAAAAATTCATAATATAAATTAAGGAATAAAAAAATTAAATTATTAACGCTCTAAATATAAGTCGATAGCGCAAATAAGATGTCAATATAAAAATGAAAAATAACGAACAATATTACATCAAATTAGACATATATAAACACATTATTACATTCATGTCATGTCAATAAAAATGTCATAAAATTCAATTTAAATTATACTTAGTAATATTAAATATCAATAATAATAAATAATAATATAATATTTCAAAAACTTACGTGTTTTAACAGCCTTAGGGTAATCGGTATTTACTTATTAGGTCATAAAACGTGTCAGGGTCATTAAAACACATAATATATTTTCGCGCTTGCTTCGCTCGCATAGTTATAGCACTCTCTGCGCTCGCGCAAGCATTTGTTTTATCTACTTTGTAGGAAATATTTCGTCAACTTTTGAATTATAATAGCCACATGCATCAAAACGAGTCATAAATTGCAACAGAACAACCTTCAATAATCATATTGATTATTAACCTTAAATTGAGTGGATATCAAATTTAACCCTAATGTCATCGGTGTTGACTAAGTAGGTCATAAAAACTGTCAGGGTCATAAAAAGTCGTAAAAAATTTCCGCGCTCGCTACGCTCGCACAAGCATTTATTTTATCTACTTTGAATGTAATATTTCAGAAACTTTTGTATTTTAATAGCCACATGCATCAAAACGAGTCATAAATTAAAACAGAACAACCTTCAATAATCATAATTATTATTAACCTGAAATTAAGTGGATATCAAATTTATCCCTAATGTCATCGGTGTTGACTTAGTAGGTCATAAAAACTGTCAGGGTCATAAAAAGTCGTAAAAAATTTCCGCGCTCGCTACGCTCGCACAAGCATTTATTTTATCTACTTTGAATGTAATATTTCAGAAACTTTTGTATTTTAATAGCCACATGCATCAAAACGAGTCATAAATTGAAACAGAACAACCTTCAATAATCATAATTATTATTAACCTGAAATTAAGTAGATATCAAATTTATCCCTAATGTCATCGGTGTTGACTTATTACGTCATAAAAACTGTCAGGGTCACAAAAAGTCGTAAAAACTTTCCGCGCTCGCTACGCTCGCACAAGCATTTATTTTATCTACTTTGAATGTAATATTTCAGAAACTTTTGTATTTTAATAGCCACATGCATCAAAACGAGGCATAAATTAAAACAGAACAACCTTCAATAATCATAATTATTATTAACCTGAAATTAAGTGGATATCAAATTTATCCCTAATGTCATCGGTGTTGACTTAGTAGGTCATAAAAACTGTCAGGGTCATAAAAAGTCGTAAAAAATTTCCGCGCTCGCTACGCTCGCACAAGCATTTATTTTATCTACTTTGAATGTAATATTTCAGAAACTTTTGTATTTTAATAGCCACATGCATCAAAACGAGTCATAAATTGAAACAGAACAACCTTCAATAATCATAATTATTATTAACCTGAAATTAAGTAGATATCAAATTTATCCCTAATGTCATCGGTGTTGACTTATTACGTCATAAAAACTGTCAGGGTCATAAAAAGTCGTAAATAACTATCTACTACGCTCGCACTAGCATTTATTTTATCATCTTTGAAGGTGACGGTGAAGGTGAAGGTGAAGGTGAATCTTCAGCAACTTTTGTATATTAATAACCACATGCATCAAAACGAGTCAATAATTAAAACTTTACAATCTTCCATAATCATAATGATTATTAACCTTAACATAAGTGATTATCGACTTTAACCTGAGTGTCATCAGTGTTGACTTAGTAGGTCATCAAAACTGTCAGGGTCATAAAAAGTCGCAAAAAATTTTCGCGCTCGCTTCGCTCGCGCAGTGATAACGCTCGCTACGCTCGCGCAAGCATTTATTTTATCAACTTTGTAGGTAATATTTCAGCAACTTTTGAATTATAATAGCCACATGCATCAAAACGAGTCATAAATTGCAACAGAACAACCTTCAATAATCATATTGATTATTAACCTTAAATTGAGTGGATATCAAATTTAACCCTAATGTCATCGGTGTTGACTTAGTAGGTCATAAAAACTGTCAGGGTCATAAAAAGTCGTAAAAAATTTCCGCGCTCGCTACGCTCGCACTAGCATTTATTTTATCTACTTTGAATGTAATATTTCAGAAACTTTTGTATTTTAATAGCCACATGCATCAAAACGAGTCATAAATTAAAACAGAACAACCTTCAATAATCATAATTATTATTAACCTGAAATTAAGTGGATATCAAATTTATCCCTAATGTCATCGGTGTTGATTTAGTAGGTCATAAAAACTGTCAGGGTCATAAAAAGTCGTAAAAAATTTCCGCGCTCGCTACGCTCGCACAAGCATTTATTTTATCTACTTTGAATGTAATATTTCAGAAACTTTTGTATTTTAATAGCCACATGCATCAAAACGAGTCATAAATTGAAACAGAACAACCTTCAATAATCATAATTATTATTAACCTGAAATTAAGTAGATATCAAATTTATCCCTAATGTCATCGGTGTTGACTTATTACGTCATAAAAACTGTCAGGGTCATAAAAAGTCGTAAAAAACTATCTACTACGCTCGCACTAGCATTTATTTTATCATCTTTGAAGGTAATATTTCAGCAACTTTTGTATATTAATAACCACATGCATCAAAACGAGTCAATAATTAAAACTTTACAATCTTCCATAATCATAATGATTATTAACTTAAAATAAGTGATTATCGACTTTAACCTGAGTGTCATCAGTGTTGACTTAGTAGGTCATAAAAACTGTCAGGGTCATAAAAAGTCGTAAAATTTTTTAACGCTCGCAAAGTCGCGCAATTATTAATTTTATCTACTTTAAAGGTAATATTTCAGCAACATTTGTATATATAATTTTTTCTTTATATATGGGCAAATTAAAAATTTGCACTTACACACGTCAAATTACATTAAACAGATCATATTCAATAAAAAATATTATAGATGTAACAGAAACATAACTTATTGCTTTGAATTTACAAAAAAAAACAAAGATATTGAGCCATTCAGCTTTCATCTCGACGTCGAACGTCACACTTAAAACACATGTTTAATTCCCCTAATTAATGTAGGGCTTCCAACCGTACTATTACGTGCACCCGCAACCCAGTGCATGTTTTAGTACTTCAGACAATTTTTATCCAAAAAATTGTAAAATAATGATTTTAATAGCCACATGCATCAACACGAGTCATAAATAAAAACAGTACAACCTTCAATAATCATAATGATTATTAACCTTAAAATAAGTGGATATCAAGTTTAACCTTAATGTCATGCGTGTTGACTAAGTAGGTCATAAAAACTGTGAGGGTCATAACAAGTCGTAAAAAAATTTTCGCGCTCGCTTCGCACGCTTAGTGATAGCGCCGCTCGTTACGCTTGCGCAGGCATTTGTTTTATCTACTTTGAAGGTAATATATAAGCAACTTTTGTATATTAATAATCACATGCATCAAAACGAGTCATACATTTAAACAGTACAACCTTCAATAATCATAATGATTTTTAACCTTAAAATAAGTGGATATTACGTTTTACCTGAGTGTCATCAGTGTTGACTTAGTAGGTCATAAAAACTGTCAGGGTCATAACAAGTCGTAAAATTTGCCGCAGTAATAACGCTATATAGCGTATAATAGCGTGTTTCAGCCTCATACATTAGACTGACTCAAAAACTTAAACAGCAAAACTTGGTAAACCTTGGTTAGGTTTACCAAGTAATTATTAATGACTTTAAAAATAGACGATATCGAGTTCGACCTAAGAGTCTATAGTGAGTTGATTATTAAATCGTAAATTTGTCAGGGTCATAAAAGTCATATAAAATGTTCGCTCGCGCAATGATAGCTCTCGCTACGCTCGCGCAGCTATTCACCTTATTTTCTTTGTAAGAAATGTTTCAGGAACTTTTGTGTTGAGTCAAACATTTAAACAGCACAACTTCGTATACCTAACCAAAATGATTAATGACTTTAACAATAGAGGATATTGAGTTCGACTTTAGGGTCATCTATGGTGACTTGGCTTAAGAGATCATCGATCTTGACCTCAAAGGTCATAAAGACTCAAATAACGCGGGCGAAGCCGCGGGTAACAGCTAGTTATTATATATATAGATGAATATTATTTTATACAATAGATCATATTATTATACTATATTGACTTCAAATTGATTGTGATCGGTGGGGATCTACAGCATAGCTAAGCTTATAATAATATTTTCGTAGTGACTATGACCTAATCTGTGGTTTAACTGCAAATATTTTATTAATTTTGCGATGCGTGTTTGTGAAATTCGTGATATCTTCTACAGTTTTCATTTGAATTATATACTGTAAAGGACAATTTTAATCTATAATATGTGGCTAAGCTAATTAACGTAATTATTTGGATAAGGATTAATACTATATACTTGAAAATAGCCTTGGAAGTTATTGTAATATTTTTTAACAAAAATGTTAAGATTAAAATGGTTACTGGGAGACAACCTTAAGAGATAGACATATGCTGTCGTGGACTTTTTTGTAGGTCTTATTAAGTTGTACAACTCTTGCATAGAAAATATTCTTCTATCTATTTTCAATTAAGCAGCGTTCGTCAGAAACGTGTTTTCTCGACCGTTTATTTGCCGACTTAGGTTGCAAATTAGGTCTCCTCGAATGTACCTTTGATTTAAACGGGATAATATATAGCCTATTTTCATTCCGAAAGTCCATTCTATGTATTAGTGAAAGAATTTTTTAAATCGGTTCAGTAGTTTTTGAGCTTACTCATTACAAACATACAAAAATACAAATGTTCTCTCTTTATAGTATTAGTATAGATATGTGTATTGCCATAATACATTCATAAACTTAATATCTCTTTTGTATTCATTTATTACGTTCATAAAAGCCTAAAACAAGTTCATCTAAAAGGTAACACGACATTCATTGTCTGTTAGGTGGTACGAAGTTCGCCAGGTCAGCTAGTATTATTTAAATGGTAATTAGACAAATGCTTATAGAATATACTAGCAGCTTCGCGTCCTACCCAAGTAACCCTGCGGTTTCGTCCGAGTTAAAGACTTCTTTCATTTATTTAATTTTTGTTTTCGTAAGAACCCAAAATCGCCTCTAAAAATCTGCATTGCCTTCTAAATTACTAAGTCAGCCACAATTAAAGAGCGTCTGGTTAAATACTTTCTAAGCCACTAGTAATCTTCTATGTGAGCCACTTTAGCATCTTAATTTGTAACATGCATTCAGGCAGTATACTTCTAAAATAATTTATATATGACATCAAAAAAATATTGTATTAGCTTCTAATTTTGTAACTCAGTAACTTTATAATTAAGATATTTTAAAAACTAAAATAACCGACTTCCATGCCCCGCGATTTAATTTCAGTACCAAGTTTGAGACGTTTATCGTCATATCTCTAGAGATACTTATCAGATCTTGGTTAAATTACAATGGGAACACCTCGGAAACCGGTACCCAACCGATTACAAAAATAATCATTCGAATCGGTTCACAATTTTGACGGAGTAATCGCGTAACATACACAAAAAAAACATACAGACGAACTAGACGAACTGAGTACCTCATGTTTAGAAGTCGGTTGAAAATGTAACTCATCCACATTAATCGATCACCAACATTAAATCAAATAATATAATTATGGCCACGAATATTCACCTAGTGTTCAATATGCACAACGCCATCTAGGGACGACGCGGGAGTTGTAGTGGGCGACTCTTTACAAGTGGCGACATCTCTGGCTTTTGTGAAATAATAGGAATTGTGCGCGCGTCACCCAGATGCCAGGATGATGGAATAAAGCGATGAATATAACACGACGCGTCGCGAGCGATAGCCCTGAGTTGAAGCACAAGCCAAGCCGGTATAAACCGGTTTCACTCCGTACGTGACAGGCGGCACACAGGCGGCTAGTCTTCACGCATACACGCGCGTCTACGTTATTATCACAGCGCAGGGGCCTTATTCAGTATGACAAATGAGATAACGCGTTCCTTAACGCGCCACGTCACGTTATTGAAAAATAGTATTCCTATATGCCACACGATAGGTAAATTATACAAAACGCGCGCGTTACACGTCCTCATATGTCACGATATTTTGACAGCTCAAAACGCGCTCATAACCTTACCCTACCGCGTTTTAATTGGCATAGAGAATACCATAACGCGGAGATAACGTAACACGGCAGGGTAAGACTTTAAAATGGTCATACTGAATAAGGCCCCAGTTGTATGAAGCTTTGTCTCTGTTCCGTTTCTTTACCATGTGCCACTATCAAAGAGAAAGTCTGCCGCCATAACAGTCAGATCATTTTAGGCACAGTGACACCATTCTTCATTCGACCACGTCAACGCTTACCACCAGTCGAGTTAGAAGTCAAACGCTAATCTATGTTGATGATAATTTAGTAATTAGAAATCACTCCTTTTTCCCGTTGGGGTAGGCAGCGACTACTTCTTTACACTATGATGATATATAATGATTAATAAAGTGTTTACCTATGTATTGCAGAAAGAAGCGGGACAGTTTTCGTGTGAAATGTGCAAGACATATTATGATAGAAAAAAAATATTGAGTCACCACACAGCGAGGCAACATCATAAAGTTTTCAAATGCAAGCTTTGTCCGGTCATTATACGCGTTGAGTAAGTTATTTATATTTCTGGAGAAGTTTTTGTATACAAGGTTTTATTTAGTTTCACCTGTCCCGGTGTATGTCTGTAATCAAATCTTGCATGTTATACACTGGGCTGCTATGAAAGCGGGTCGGTACCAAAAACCTCAATAACTTCAAAAATATTAAATGTAGCTTCATGAAATAAAGAGTGTAGTGTAGACACAGATCCTATTAATAAACTGGCCAAGTGCAAGTCGGGTCGGCAAGTCTCGTACTCGTAGGGTTCCGTACCACACTACAGTATTTTATAAGATCGAGCAAAAAATACCACTATCATTTTTCGCCAGCAAAAAATAATAATTAATAAACATTTTTTTTCTTATAACGCCATCTAACGTCTAACAAAGGTGTTAGGGATCGCGTTTCAATATAGCGCCATCTATGGGACGTTTACCTAACTAAGCGTTCATAGATGGCGTGAAATGCCGAAGCAAACACGTTTCTTGTATGGGGACCGTCTATTATTTTTAACTTTATTCTGTTTTTAGTATTTGTTGTTATAGCGGCAACAGAAATACATCATCTGTCAAAATTTAACTGTCTAACTATCACGGTTCATGAGATACAGCCTGGGACAGACGGACAGACAGACAGACAGACAGACGGACAGCGGAGTCTTAGTAATAGGGTCCCGTTTTACCCTTTGGGTACGGAACCCTAAAAAGGCAAAAACCTCGCAGAGAACACGAGAGTGAGGCGCTAAGCGGATACTACATCGAGTCAGTACGCAACGAAGCGCTGGCCGAGTGAGTACTACGTCACACGTGAATCTCAGTTCTTAAAATATGTTGTATTGCGTGTTCAAACACTGTAAAAACTGTTCACAGGAACAAAGACGAAAGATGGAATATCGTTCCACAAGTAAATTTATGTATTTTGAATGTAACTATTCATTTTGCAGGAGCAGTGCGAAAGACCATCGTAATAACCATAAAGGGATAAAGATAGTCTGCGAACTGTGTGACGAACAATTCGAGTAAGTTTTTACAATTTAATTTTAATTTTATCATTAAAACTCAACACTATCGTTCAATCATCTCAAAAATAGCCAAGAGTTTTCTGAAATGAAATGAAATGAGTTTATGAAATGAGTTTATTTCACATGAAATAGAGTAAACAAAGTTGGAAAATAGTATTAGACCATCTATTTCGCCAAGTAATGGCATGTGAAAGAACTGGGATAATTAATTTTCAGGCATCATTACATTAAAATTATTACTCATATTACAATTAAAATAAAATCTCAAATTAAATATAAAATTAGAAAATAAACCATCATTGAATTAACGTGTTAATAATTGAGACAATAATAAAAAAACAAATAATTAGATGTCAGAATTTAAGATATTATAACTTATCTATACTAATATTATAAAGAGGGAACATTTGTATTTTTGTATGTTTGTAATGATTTGGCTCAAAAACTACTGAACCTAGCTTAAAAAATTCTTTCACTAATACATAGAATGGACTTTCGGAATGAAAATAGGCTATATATTATCCCGTTTAAATCAAAGGTACATTCGTGGAGACCTGATTTGCAACCTAAGTCGGCAAAAAAACGGTCGAAAAAACACGTTTCTTACGAACGCTGCTTAATTGAAAATAGATAGAAGAATATTTTCTATGCAAGAGTTGTACAACTTAATAAGACCTACAAAAAGTCCGCGACAGCATATGTCTATCTCTTAAGGTTGACTCACAGTAACCATTTTAATCTTAAAATTTTTGTTAAAAAATATTACATAACTTCCAAGGCTATTTTCAAGTATATAGTATTAATCCTTATCCAAATAATTAGGTTAATTAGCTTGGCCACATATTATAGATTAAAATTATCCTTTACAGTATATAATTCACATGGAAACTCTAGAAGATATCACGAATTTCACAAACACGCATCGCAAAATTAATAAAATATTTGCAGTGAAACCACAGATTAGGTCATAGTTACTACGAAAATATTATTATAAGCTTAGCTATGCTGTAGATCCCCACCGATCACAATCAATTTGAAGTCAATATAGTATAATAATATGATCTATTGTATAAAATAATATTCATCTATATTTATAATTATATAATATTTTAACCACCCCGACTGATCTATGTATAATCTTTTCATTGAAAGCATTCCAATAACTCTAAACACGACATTTAAAATCTGAGCTGTAAGTTGGTGAGGATTTGAGTATTCTGTAGAGTCCAGGAGATGTCCCAGCATCAGGTCAATGCTTCCGTGTTCTTACAATATCGTTGAAGAAGAAGATTTTCGAATTGATCAGACCTATGAAAGTTGATTTCATAGCGCAATTAACTAGAAAAAAGCTCATAGTTTTATAACGATTGAACGAATTTTCATGAATCAAAGCTAAGAAAACTCTCGATGAAGACATCTATCAAACAAAAACAAACCGTCAATAATAAAAACAAAATCGGTTCCTCCAGTTAGGTGCTAAAATGCTACAGACAGACAAACAGATACACACGTTAAACGTATATTACCCCTACATTTTGCGTCGGGAAACGCCGTAAGGTTACGGCGGCAGATGTTCTCCTTGGTGGTAAGCTACTTTTTGGTAGATTTAATGATCCTACTACCACTGTACGAAAACCCATGATTCATGAATGCACATAAAACTTTCATTGGTAGGTATATAGCTAGGATTAGAACCAACGACCGTCGGGTCAGAATCAGGGTAACTATCCTTTACGCCAAAGGGCCGTCCAATATCACTACGTAAGTATTATAAAACAAAGTTCATCACTGCGTCTGTCTGTCTGTTCGCAATATTCTCAATAGCTACTGAACGGATTATCATGCGGTTTTCACCAATAGCCAGAGTTTATGAGGAAGGTTTAGGTGCATAATTCGTTAAGGTTTTGTGTAAATTAGATGAAATATGACGATGATTGTTAAATATGTTCATATTTTATATTCGATGCAACAAACTGATGCAAATTTTCTAGGCATATATGTTCTACCCGTGCGAAGCCGGGGCGGGCTGCTAGTACTTTATATTGTAAATGTCATTTATAATTCTGTCTCAATCTCGGATTATTCATACATACACATACATGTAATTGTTAAATTTTGCAGTTAATAAAAACCGGCCAAGTTCGTGTCGGGCCACGCGCAGTGTAGGGTTCCGTAGTAGCTTGTTATTCAATGCAAGTCTTTACCCGTTATACACAAGCAACTAGGTACTCCGTCTTTGTCACTTTAAAGGATTTATTCTAAGTATTTTGTATTTGGTACAAAATTATCCATCACCCAAGTTCAACGACTATTACTGCTAAACTAATAACGTTACCTTAACCGCTATAATTTTCCTTTTAAAGTTCATGAAATGCGCTATTATCACGAATTTTTCCAGATTTTTCAAGCCAGCAGTTTAGCTTTTAGAGGGGGGGGGGGGGGGGGGGGACTAGTTCTCGCCCCAAGATTCAGGACGAGTCTATCTTCTTTTCTTGTGTTCCGCGTGTAAATGTCTTTTGCTTTGGGAAATAATTCAGGATGTTGCCTTACAAACACTTACACACAGAAATGTACATGCCAGTCAAGGTCATAATACCAAGATCTTTAAAATGAGGCTTACATGATTCCCAGGGAGGAACACCTAATAATCTTAAAAATAAAACCCGCCGTGTACGAGATTTAACTTACTTTTTTAGGGTTCTGTAACTCAAAAGGTAAAAAAGGAACTTCACTTTCTTGTCCGTCTGTCTGTCTGTCTGTCCGTGTGTCACCACCGATTTTCTCAGGAACGGGTGGACCTAGCAAGTTGAAATGTATACCAGATACTGAGTTCTATAGTCCCTATTAGGTGTATAAAAATCAAAGTCCTGAGTCAACACGATAAAAAGATATGGGCAAATTTAGATTTTCGCAAAAACTTGTAAGTACCAAAATTTACCTTAATGTTCAATTTTTTTTATTTTTCGGAATTTCCCCTTTACTTGTGCTGTAAGACCTTGCTTTTAACCAAAATTGACAATTCTAGGTAAACCGGAAGTACCCTATAGGTTTTGGGTCGAAAACCTATAAGGTACTTCCCGACGCCCGTTGACCTAAAATCATACAATTTGGCAAGAAGCAAGGTCTTACAGCAGAAATAAAGAAAAATATCCAAAAAAGTTGAAAATTAAAGGGTGTCCCCATACATACATAGTTGAAGCCAATTAAGACGGGTCTCTGAGTTATATGAGCGCTCATACAGTTTAAGAGGTCTAGCTTAATTGGTACCTACCAACGTTGGTACGGAAGCCTCGGTGGGCGAGTCCAACTCGACTTGGCCGGTTTTTATTTTTATTTAAAATACTTTAGTATTTTAATGTCTAATAGTCAAGCGTTTGTCCGTTACGTCACCAGAGTGCGAGCCTAGTGTGAGCTTCCTTAGATTTATTTACTCACTCGATCACGTTAAAGTAAACGCAGTGTGTATGGAAATTAAAATGTTACCTCTTATGCACACTAGATGGCGCATTTTAATTCCTGTACCTTGATCTAGTAAGTAAACCGATCTATAAAACTCGCACTAGGCCCTCTGATGTCAAGTGATGATGCGATCTACGATGTAGCACGCTTGTCTAGAAGGTACCTGTTCTCGCGACTTAAAGTCGCCCACCGAAAAAGGAATGTACCTACTTCCCTACCGTGTCACATTCCTTTCTCCACCCTGTATGTATGATGATGTGTTTGGTTTACAGTTGGAAAGCAATGTACTATACCCATCTTACATTCGTTCACGGCTGTAACCATATTTGCCCTTATTGTGCGTGCGCATTCCCTACTGAGAAGAAACTGGAAGAACACCAAGTAATTCATCAGGTAATATTTTTTTATGTTTAGAAAGACTATGATTATTGTAATATATACTAACTTTATACAATGTCGTAGGCAAATCGTTGAACTAAGCCGATCAAGATCTGCCTTCGCACATCACGACACGCTGACATTTAAGAATTTGCCTACCACCCGCTATATCGTTCAAAGCTTGAAGTTTGACGAATTGCTCCGCCAATGGCTTAAGTTATTTAATTCGCCCAGCCATCTACCATGGCTGGGCCAGGCCTGTCTCACTCCATGTCCTTGCACGCGCTAATTACCTAACAGCCACGGGTCCGCCGGCGGAGCTTATTCAGAGTGGTTGCCGCTAGGCTGCGTGACGCGGTCGTTTTCGACTCGGATTTGATTTCGTGTGTACATTATGGTACAAGTGTGTAATGTTGGTGATTACCGCTGAGGCGCCATTGAGACTCGAGCCGTTAGTCGAGGATTTTAAGAGAGTAAAATTGAGAATTTATAGTTTTTACAGAGAAAACAAATGTTATATTTGAGTGAAAGATTTTTTTATTAAAGACGTACAAGTTGAAATTACCTATTTAAATACAAAGTTGCATTAAATTAGCAAGCAATAGGAATATTAATTTATTTGTACTATTGAAAACGATCTTTTTTGTATCGAAACTTTTAAATAACAAAGCAACTCAACCAATAAAATTAAAATAAACTGGCCAATTGCAAGTCGGACTCGCACTCGTAGGGTTCCGTACCACACTACAGTATTTTATAAGATCGAGCAAAAATATCACTATCATTTTTCGCCAGCAAAAAATAATAATTAATAAACATTTTATTTCTTATAAGGCCATCTAACGTCTAACAAAGGTGTTAGAGATCGAAATTTCAATATAACGCCATCTATGGGACGTTCATAGATGGCGTGAAATGCCGAAAAAAACACGTTTCTTGTATGGGGACCCTCTATTATTTTTAACGTTATTCTGTTTTTAGTATTTGTTGTTATAGCGGCAACAGAAATACATCATCTGTGGAAATTTCAACTGTCTAACTATCACGGTTCATGAGATACAGCCTGGTGACAGACAGACGGACAGACAGACAGACAGACTGACAGCGAAGTCTTAGTAATAGGGTCCCGTTTTACCCTTTGGGTACGGAACCCTAAAAAATCTATAACTCGTGAATAATAGCAATAAAACAGTTTGATTACAGGTGTCATTATGTGCCTGATTGCAGTGAAATTAGAGCCACTTTATGAGCAAGTGTGTTGGAATAGTACATTACGATATTAGTGCGTTATGATGGTTATAACATGCGAGGCGGAATTTCAGCCCGAGCCGAAGGCGAGGGCGTAATTGAGCCGAGCAAGGTTAGGTTTTTAGGTTTTTCTTTTTTTTTATCTTGAGGGTACTTTTCAGCATCGAATATGTTGTCCACAACGAGCTAGGCTTATATTTACTAGCTAGTTCATTAAAATACGCCAAAACTACATTTTCGCAAATGACTTGGCATTTTTCATGTTTTTCCACTTCAAAAAATTTTCATACGTGGTTATGTATCTGTCTTTGGATATTGACGGCAGGAAGAGGCAAGGAAGAGGGCGCTACTGTGCCACGGTTCACATCGGCTCTGTTAAAAATCATCCAAATAAAATATTTAAACAATATATTAACTCAAAGTAAAGTGTTATTGTGGAAGCAAACTCGATAATTTTAGTGATATATTGAAGTAATCAACAAAGACACTACCCGAAGAAAGTTAAACGAAAAACAAATACCAGTGACTGTGAACTCTTTTTTTCATGTGAATTTTACGTGATTATTACACATTGGAAGACACTTTGGCCGGTCTACGATCATTTATTCAGTGATTAAGAACGAACAACAGGGCTATTAAATACATTTTAGATAAAATATTTACATAACCTCTTTTTCAATAAGGAATCACGATTTACAAAGTCATCCAGCGATATTACAAAATTACCAACGCCACCTGTTGAATCAAGCACGAACTACCTCACAATACTGCTTGGGTTCTGTGACAGCGCATCGATCTAACGCTCAGCTCAAAAAGTACCAAGACACGCCACTAGAGGGCGATACATACAGATACGAAATTATGAAAGCTCTTAAAAAATCCAACTAGAGCTAGATGATCAAAAAAAAGAGATTCGAGAAAGTGGCAAAAAAGTGACTGAACAAGTTACACAAAATATCAATACAATATTAGAGGAAAAAAATTTTGTATTGGAGGAAAAACATGAAAAGTTAAAGGAAATAGTAGACAACCAGGAGAAAACAATTTATTTCTTAGAAAAGCAAGCGAGATCAAGAAATATAGTCTTCTTCGGCATTGAAGAAGTGGAATCTTCATATGACACTTTAGAAAAAAATATGCTCAAATGGATAGAACAACATTTCTCAATAAAACTATCCTATAGTGACCTACAAGAAGTGAAAAGGCTAGGGAAGAAAGGCGAGAGACCGCGCCCAGTGGTGGTATCCTTCTTGAACCTGGGTATAAAAATCAAAATCTTTAAACAAAGAAGTGCACTGCGAGACACAAGTTACTATATGAAAGAAGACTACCCTAAACACGTTTTAGAAAAAAGAAACCAGTTACAAGAACAGCTAAAAACAGAGAGAGAAAAAGGAAACACTGCTTTTCTACGGTATGACAAACTGGTCATACTTAAGCAAACATTTAAAAGAAAGCTTTCTACCTCACCAACAAAATATACTGGGACATCGGAGGACACACCAAAGGAAAGAAACACACAAACAAATAAGAAGAACAAATCTGAACATCATGTCCCCCCGGTAAGAAGATCAAACAGCGTCTCAGAAGGAGTAATTAAACCGAGCATGCTTAACTTCCTAATAAATAAAAACAGTGCACTTAACCAAGTACCCTCCAAAAACAATGCATAGCAATCAGCTACCCCTCTCCGAACAGATTCAACACAGAAATATTTCAAAATAAAAAACAAAACAAATTCTCCAACCCGGTTGGTCACCGTGGAGGATCATGACCATAACCCTCCAAAAATAACCACAATCCCCAGAAACAACAACACCAAACAAAGCCATCAAGTAAAACCAGCCAGCAGCAAATTAAAGGAAAAAGATGAATTATTCCACATAGCAACATATAACGTTAGGACATTATCAACCAACCACCGCCTACTGGAGCTGATAAACTCTCTGAAGAATACAGAATACGATGTAATCGGTATTTCAGAAGTCAGACGCCTTGGAACATCTATCGAGGAGTATGATAGCTTCATATTTTGTTACACAGGAGAGACACGAGGATTATATGGTGTGGGTTTCATCGTTAAAAAATACCTGAAAAGAAACATTGTGAGCTTTAGCGGAATATCGGAACGAATAGCTCTCCTAAGACTTAATATGAATGGGTATCAACTAGACATACTCCAAGTCTATGCACCAACAGAAGCCTCAAATGATGATGATGTGGATTACTTCTACAACACTGTCAGCGAAACCTTGAAAAACTGTGCAAAAAATGTGATAGTCATGGGAGACTTTAACTCAAAAATAGGGCAACCTAGAGCCGTAGAACACTTAGTAATGAAAAACTATGGATACGGTGTTAGAAATAGTAGAGGTGAACGCCTGATAGACTTCGCTAATGAAAACAAGATGAGTATAATGAACACCTTTTTATAAGAAACCCAAAAACCAGAGATGGACCTGGAAATCCCCAGACGGAGTCACAAAAAATGAAATTTATTATATATTAACAAACCAAGCTAAGAATATTAGAAATGTACAAGTTCTAAATATCAATTTTCCTTCAGATCATAGACTTCTAAAAGCATCTCTTCTACTGAAAAATATAAAGAAAAGCCGTGTAAAATACAGAGTCAATCTAAAAAACCCACTAAAGACTGCCACAGAAATAGATAATTACAGACTATTTCTAGGAAAACTCGAAGACCAACTTCAATTTGATGAGGATGCTACCGTCCAAGTAAACTACGACAAAATCATTCAAAGCATAGAAAGAAGTCTACATAATGCTGAACAACACGCCACCAACCCAGGAGTGTTATCAGCATACACCAAGAGTCTCATAGCCCAGAGAAAACAACTACATGAATCTAAACATAAAACACGAACACAGAAAAATCAACTAAAAGCTTTATACAAACTCATAAGTAAAAGCATAAAAAGAGACTATACGCTTCACCGATCCAGAACATTTGAAAAACATATAAGTACTACTTGTAGCGTTAAAAGAGCAAATAAGGAACTAAATACACACAAGACATGGATAAAGGAACTTAAAGAAACAAATGAACCGTTATGCAATAGGCCTGATATTATTAAAATTGCTACAAATTTCTACAAAAAATTGTATGATTGCCAAGAGAAAAATAGTATGGGAACTGACGATGTCAACTTGCAATACAGCACAGAAGATGTCTCTGAAATAGAAACGATAGACGTGATGGAAGTTTTCAAAGCTATCAAAAGCTTGAAGGCTGAAAAATGCCCAGGCCCAGATGGAATTTCAAATGAAGCGATAAAAGAAGGTTGCCAATATCTTACACGCCCTCTGACATGTATTTTTAACTCTATACTGCAGTCAAGTACCACACCCTTTCAATGGTCAGAGTCATCCATGATCCTGCTCTACAAAAAAGGCGACCCAAAGGATATAGGCAATTATCGCCCCATCAGCCTGCTGTCATCACTGCACAAACTTTTTGCATCAATTATTAAAAAAGGATTAGTAAGAGTATAGAGTTACACCAACCGATAGAACAAGCCGGCTTCAGAAGCGGATATTCAACGATAGATCATATCCACTCAATTGAACAAATAATTGAAAATTATAATGAGTACCAGAGACCACTGTATGTTGCTTTCATCGACTACCAGAAAGCCTTCGACACGATCCTGCACTCTTCCATATGGACAGCTTTAAGCTCACAGCACGTAGAACACAAATACATTGAAGCTATCAAGTATATATACAAAAACTGCAGTAGCAGAGTGAAGCTTGAGTCGACAGGTCCGCCAATAAGCATAAAAAGAGGCGTAAGGCAAGGGGATCCGCTGTCACCGAGAATTTTTATTGCGGTACTAGAGATGGCCATCAGCAAAGTCAACTGGGAAAGAACAGGACTAAACATTAACGGAAAATTTATCAGCCACTTAAGGTTCGCTGACGATATTATTCTTCTATCTGAAAATGCAAGAGAACTAGAGTCAATGATACTCTCACTAAAATCTGTGAGCCTTGAAGTAGGCTTGCAAATAAATTTAAATAAAACCAAAATTATGACTAATAGCAAAAAATATCCCTTGTATCTTGACCAAAATCTATTAGAATACGTAGAAAGCTACATATACTTAGGCAAGCGAGTTTCTCTCGACAAGCAAAACAATGAATTAGAAGTAAAAAGAAGAATATCAGGCGCATGGAAAAAAATTCTGGAGCTTAAAGGAAATATTAAAAGGAACTATACCTATTAATTAAAAGAAAAAAGTCATGGACACCTGCTTGCTTCCCTCCATCAGTAGGTGGTTATTGGGTGTTCTACTCCAGCCACATCTGTTGATTAAACGATATACCCAACTGCGTTCGCTCCGCTTGCTGCGCTCACTTGTTGCAGTTGGGTATATCGTTTAATCAACAGATGTAGCTGGAGTAGAACACCCAATAACTAAAAATTGATTATCTCTCACCACTTGTGTTTTAGAACTCAAAGCCTCCGGTGTAATAATTTTGATCGACGTGTTTTAGAACTCTCAATGACCCCGGAGTAATAGTTTTGATCAACTGTGTTCGTAACACATACGGTTGGATGATCCATGGTAAGTATCATCCTGAGAGCCCAAGGTAGGATTATCTCTCACCGCATACGATGTCTCAGCACATACGGTTGGATAAAACATGGTAAGTATCATCCTGAGAGTCCAAGGCAGGATTATCTCTCGCCGTTTGCGATGTCTAAACACAATCGGTTAAGTGATCCATGGTAAGTTTCACTCTGGGAGCCCAAGGTCGGATTATCTCCACCGATTGCGATTCCTAACCTACCTGTGTTTTGAGCATATCGTATAGTCAGATAAACCTGTTCTACTACTTCTACTAAAGCCGTAATGACTTTTTGTTGGAATACTTACGATAAATTATCGCGCCCTAACCTACCTGTGTTTTGAGCATATCGTATAGTCAGATAAACCAAAAAATATTACAAAATTAAAATCTGCTCTTTTATATTTTCTGTACTTTAAAGAAATGTGTGTATATACGTTAATAAAAATTCAAGCGTAGTCACTCACCATTTTCATCTAAAGGATTTTAATTTATTAAATTCATGAAGATCTCATTGTCCCTGCTGCTTGTCGTTCCTGTAAAATAGAAATTGGTACACATTAGTTTAAAACTAAGAATACACAATTTAATTTAAAAAAATCTTTACTCAGAATAAATCAAATTAAACTTGGAAATAACTAAACATTAAATCAGTGTGTAGTTAATATAAACAGCAATCGAAAAATAATCATTTTTATGTAATTTTTTAATATTATTTTCTTTACATAACATTTACATAACATGTTCAAAATAATTAGGATCGTTTAAAAAACCGACTTCAAATGCTACTGTATTCAATTTGAGTAGCAAGTTTGCAGTTATTATCGCCATATCTCTGGAGATACTTGATAAATTTACAATGAGACCACTACAAAAGTATAATCTTTGAAATAAATATATAATTAAAAAAATCGGACCACAATTGACAGAGAAAAATAAATAAAAAAAAATTTACAGTGAAACATAGAACATCCTCCTTTTTTTAAAGTCGGTTAATAGGGCTTTTTGTCGTATGAAGACCTATTTTATTTTTTCGATTTCTAGTTATTGAGAAAATCTTTATTATATAATACGACAGAAACTTGGTTTTTAATTTTATTTTCGAATCAACCAAAAAAGAGTACGTTGCAAAATATTATACAATAAAAGCTAGGTACTTACTTGTTATTTCCAAATAGTTACAGAACTACACTCACAGATACACTCACCGACACCACAGCCGACACCGTACACTTATATAATGAATGATTTTGTTCACACGCTAGATAGTAGGTACAAACGTATCAAGGTAAAATGGATTGAATAACAATTATGTACATCGTAAGCATTTCTTTTAAGGGTTCGCACGTATATACACGTTCGTTTTTAACTCTGCGATTGAACTGTTCTGTAGGTACAGATAAATTTTTATACCATTAAGTTTGCACTGTACAGTTAATTAAATGCTATTTTAACCGACACCTAACCGAGGAGTAGGTTCTGAATTCGTCGGAATCTTTTTTTTATGTATGCTTCTCGATTACTCAAAGATGGCTGTACCGATTTAGAATATTTTTTATATTTGTTTGAAAGGACATACTTTCCAAGTAATTTCATTTAAATTTCATCGAGATCTCATGACTATCTCAAGAGATATGGAGACAAACACATCAAACTTGGCACATGACTAGCGCGACATTTGAAGTTGGTTCTTTTGGTTTATTAACGATTTTAAATTATAATTATTACCATTCAGTTAAACTATCATTCATATGTATAGGTGTGTACAACTCAAGGTGTGTAGCGGCCTTAGGACAAATTACTTTTTAACCGACTTAACAAAACGAGGACTTAACAGATAGCGTTTGTACGAATTACTTTTTTGTTTATTATATCATAGCTCAATCATTTATGAACTGATTTGTTTTTTTTTTTTTTTTTACTGACTTCACAAAAAGGAGGATGTACTCAATTCGTCTGTATAATTTAATTTTTTTGTCACTTCAGAACCTCATCATTTATTAACTGTGTGTGGATTTGAAGAATGTTTTTTTTTTTATTTTTTTACCGACTTCAAAAAAAGGAGGAGGTTTCTCATTTCTACCGATATTTTTTATGTTTGTTCGCGGATAACTTCGTCGTTTATGAACCGATTTTGATTATTCTTTTTTTGTTCGAAAGGAGATATTCCAAGTGTAGTAGTACCATGATAATTTTATCGAGGTCTGATGAGTACCTCCAGAGATATTGAGATAAACATCTCAAAATTGGTACTGAAAATGAATAGCGCGGCATTGAAGTCGGTTCGTTTTTAGTTTTTAAACGATATTATTATTAATAGAATATGTTTACAGTGTAGTTCCATTTTAATTTTAACGAGATCCGATAAGAATCTCCAGAGATATGGAGATAGATACCTCAAACTTAGTACTGAAAATGACTTGCGCTGCATGTGAAGTCGGTTTTTTTGTTTTGCGAACGAACTTAAATTATGTAAGAAAGTAAATAGTAATACTTCCCGTGTGGTGTATTGTACAGTTCAAATAATTAGATACCGTCTTATTATCTAAACACATAAAATATGATTGTAATATTTTATGCACTGACTTTTAATTTTTCTATCTTTTAATCTATCGTAGTCGGGTAATGGTGTGAGTTTTTATATTGTCATCCGAGTAGGCGGAATCTTTCTTTGATCCGATTTCAAAGGTGGTGCGACAAAGGTGGTGCGACCATTAGCTTCAAATTTGCTTGTTTTGTTAAAGTACGGGTACTTAATATCTTTTGAATTGGAATATTATTTGCTGACACATAAAAAGTATTTGCTATAAAATCGCGTAAAATTAGAAAACTGACATATTCTTCGCTGGTTCATCATCCTCGAGAATCTTGCTGCCTGCCAGACCCTGCCAACCGCCCGCCACCCTGCTCAGCCACCGCCTGCCACCCTGCTCAGCCGCCGCCTGCCACCCTGCTCAGCCGCCGCCTACCAGACTCCGCCAGCCACCGCCAGCCCGCCTGCCGCCTGACATTGCGCAGCCACGACACTTCGAGAAAACATCTACAGAAATATGTGAGTGAGTATTGTCTTATTACGTGTTTTTTAAAATCTTTGTTCCATCCATACTCATTTTTTATTTTTTTTCTCAGGTCGGACTCTGAATACGAATCTGAAGCAATCGTGGCCACAGCACCGTCGGTGTTGTCGCAGCCTACCAAGAAGCCAAAAGCCTCAAAGCGCAAGATCACCCCCGTCGTTAACGCTGCTGCCCTTGCTAAGCGCGGTCATGCATCATATTCACCATCCTTCACACCACCCGATTTGCAAGAGCCGGAATTTTCGTGGTACGTATATATATATATATATTATATCTGATAGGTTATCGTTTTTATCGCTTGGTGGTAACTACTACTAGGTACCGATGCAGGGCCCCAACCGTACTATAATTAACGTACCGTACTATAATTAACGTATATACGATAATTTAGGCCTCCGTATTATGTACGCAAATACACGATAAATTCCATACACCACAAAGTTTGAGAATTACGCTCATATTCAATAAAAAATTGAGATACTATTGTTTATTGGTAACAGCGCCAGCTTATTTCTTAATTTCAAAACGTTGGTACGCTTATAAAATCTGTGTACTGTGGTCTGTCTTCTCAGCCCGTCTGCCTGTATGGAGTTAAATATACATTGATTCTGTTCTGTATACACAAACAAAGTGTAATAAAAATTATCGTTTTATATGATTTTTTAATGTATTTTAAGCCATTATACTGAGTGTACGATAATTTTGCTCCAAAAACGTCAAAATACGATAATTTCACGGCCCTGGTACTTTCCTCGCTTCAGGTTGGGATCCCTGTACCGATGATGATAATAATTATTTAACAATAATGTATATTGTATGGAGTGAGCAACGTTAAATGATTATTTAACTCTGAATCTAATTATGATGATAAAAGTTCCTAAATATTATCATAACAGTATTTCATCATATTTTATTTTCTTTGTTTTACAGGTCTAAAAAACGCAAGTCAGACATCTTTTCGATTCTGAAAGGGGAAGAAAGCGTTGCTGCATCTAACGCATCACAAAGCGCCGGAGGCAACGTATCGACTTCTTCCTTCACGACGAGGGTTTCCGGAGGGCAGAGCCGACGCACCGCAACAGTCTCCGAAGGCGACTTTTACGTTGAGGTGAAGCTTTACAACGTCGTCGACGTTCAAAATACGCCTCCTCAAGAACGCTATAAAAAAGCGTTGACGAGTGTAAAGCTGCGTCTCAACGAACAAACTAAGGAGTGGGAAATTTTACAAGAGTTTCTCATTACGGTGTTTAAATTATTTAAAGATTCTAAACCATCAACATTTAGTGATAAGATTAATTTTAAATAAACAAAACGTGTGCATAGGTTTATTATGGTTTTTATTTTATTAAATTAAGTTAGGTTCATAAAGGTAGATAGAATTATTATAGTATGTTTTGATATATGTAGTGTAGGTAGACTATATTAAACTCTCAAAGTAATTTTTTTAATTAATTTGAAATAAAAAAGAAAATTAAAAGCGTATAATATTATAATACTGACTTTAAAAAATAGGTAACTTTCTATGTAGGTAGGTACTTAAATTAATAATTATATCTAGTAGGTAAACAAGCAAGTAGCTTCTACAATGCCATTCTGTTCAGTTTGTAACACATCTATAAGCGGTAGGCGCTGGACAGGTCATTTGCGAAGTAATACACATAAACAAAACGTTTTAACTGTACCGCATATCGATGTGGAAGGCGTAGATATTGTAGCGACAGCATTTCAGAACCGAATAATATCTTACAGGATTGCTGCGCAATACGCAAATGAACATTCTATTGATGTATTTTTAGATTCAATACGAAACAAAGTCAAACTCATTTTAGATGAATGCATAAAAAAACATATTTGTGTCAAAGTCAACTTCGAAATATTCTCAAAGTTTTTACTTTTCAAAAATAATGAACAAGAAACTAAATCGTTTATGACAAAAAATATCCCTGTTTATGGAAATTATAATTTTGAGCATTTATATTTAAATGTAATCAATACAATACGCACAAAAATTGACCAATTCGAAGAGCAAGATTCGGGTTGGACTTTTCTTAATTGTATGCATATTGAGGTTAATGTTAATAAATATCAACCACTTCGCGGCTCCACGTATATTGAACTACCAATATTCATCAAGAAAAAGAAAGCATGTTTAAATATTCAAAACAACGATAAACACTGTTTTCTGTGGAGCGTACTTGCAGCCCTCTATCCAGCTAAAAACCATCCTGAAAGGGTTTCGTCATATGTACATTTTCGCAATGTCCTAAACACTGAAAACATTTCGTTTCCCATGACATTATCTGATGTTAAAATATTCGAAGAAAACAATCCAAACCTAAGTTTTATCATTTTTGGCTTAAAAAATAACAAGACTGTTGTAGGCCCGCTTTATAAATCAGAAAGCCATGAAAATAAAAAAACGATTCACCTTCTTTGGATAGAAAACAACACAACATCTCACTATTGTCTCATAAAGAATTTATCGAGACTGGTGAGAAGTCAAATAACGAAGCATAAAGGACAGATCTATTTTTGTGACACTTGTTTGTTGTTTTTTAAAACGGTTGAGGATGTAGAAAGTCATACCTGTAACGGAATTGTCACTGTCCTACCGGAAAAGGGGTCAGTAATTAAATTCAAGAATTTCGAACGCAAACAAGACATTCCTTTTGTAATTTATGCTGACTTTGAAACTATGCTAGAAGATGTAAGCAAAAGTGAATCAGATCCTCAAAGTTCTTATACGCGCACTACACAAAAGCATACACCTATCGCATTTGCTTACAATGTGATTAATTCTGTTGACCCTTCTTACAATAAATTCGTAATCTTTAGAGGTCCTCATTGTGTAGAAAAATTTGTTAGCTCTCTTTACAAAGATGTTCGGGATATCCATGCAGTGTTATCACAAAACGTTCCCATAATTTTTAATGCAAACGATGCAGTTGATTTTAGGAATGCAGTTCGATGTCATATTTGTGAGAGTTTTCTATTCGGAGATAAGGTCAGAGACCATTGTCACCTTACTGGACAGTATCGGGGTGCAGCTCATAGCTTATGTAATTTACAGTACAAAGTTCCAAAGTTTGTGCCAATTTTTTTCCACAATTTAGCAGGGTATGATTGTCACTTGTTTATAAAAACACTTGGTGAAGCGCCTGGACCAATAAAAATAATTCCTAAAACGAAAGAAAATTATATCTCTTTCACAAAATTCATTCCAATATCAAGAGACGAGTTCGTTCAGTTAAGATTTGTAGATTCGTTCAAATTTTTAGGAACCAGTCTAGAAAAATTGGTTAAAACCATGAAAACTCATGAGTTTACTCATTTAAGGAATATTTACCCAAATGAAAATGAGTTTTCCCTTCTAACTCGTAAAGGCGTTTACCCTTACGAGTACATGAACGCATGGGAACGTTACAACGAGCCATTTCTGCCAAGCAAAGAAAGTTTTTATAGCTCTCTCAACAATGAGCACATATCAAATAAAGATTATGAGCACGCACAGTCAGTTTGGACCCAATTTGAAATTCGGAACCTAGGCGAATATACCGATTTGTATTTAAAAAGTGATGTGTTGTTGTTAACAGATATATTTGAAAACTTTAGAAAAACTTGCAAACATTACTACAACTTGGACCCTGCATTCTATGTTACAGCACCGAGTTTATCATTCGATGCTATGCTTTATAAAACAGGCATTGAGTTAGAACTAATAGATGACTTTGCTATAGTAGATATGTTACAGACAGGCATACGAGGAGGTGTGGTAATGGCAGCACATAGGCATGCCAAAGCAAACAATGAATTTATTTTCGACCATGATCCGTTGATGCCAGAATCATTCATAGTCTATATAGACTGCAATAATCTTTATGGATACAGCATGTGTCAAACATTGCCCTTGTCAAACTTTAGGTTTCTTGATCAATCAGAAGTTAATAAACTGGATGTGAATAATGTATCTGATGATGCAGAGTTCGGCTTCATTCTAGAAGTCGATCTCATTTATCCAAAAAAATTACATTGGGAACATAATGATTTACCGTTTTGCCCCGAAAAAGATATTCCACCGGGTGGAAAAAATGAAAAGTTAATTCCAAATCTTTATGACAAATTTAATTATGTTATACATTATGTACATTTAAAAACCTGTTTAAGACATGGTTTGATCTTGAGACAAGTACATCGTGCTATAACGTTTCGACAGAGTGCATATTTAAAACAATACATCGATCTTAATACAAATTTGCGTCAAAAAGCAACGTCAACTTTTGAGCAAGACTTTTTCAAATTGCTCAATAACAGTGTTTTTGGTAAAACGTTAGAAAACAACCGCAAGAAGGTCCATGTTGAGTTGATAAATCAATGGAATGATCAAAACAATAGAACTAAAAAAAGAAATAACGCAGAAAAATTAATCGCGAGTCCAAACTTTCACAGTGCTTCAGTTTTTACGGAAAGTTTGGTTGCGATTCAATTAAAGCCTAATCGTATAGTATTGGATAAGCCACTGTATATCGGATTTACAGTTTTGGAATTATCAAAATCACATATGTATGATTTTCACTATTCTATATTTAAACCATTTTACAGGGACCGCTTGACGATGTGTTATACTGATACAGACAGCTTTATTTATCACATCCAAACCAAAATTTTTTATCAAGATGTGAAAAATACGTTTTTGGAGTATTTTGATACCAGTAACTTTTCTGTTGATAATTATCACAAATTACCAATAATTAACAAAAAAGTACCAGGACTTTTCAAAGATGAAATGGGTGGAAAAATAATCACTGAATATGTAGGATTACGCTCTAAATTATATTGTATAAAAAATACTGACACTGAAATTAAAAAGGCTAAGGGAGTAAAATCATGTGTTGTTCGAGATCTTAGTATCTTAGATTATACAAACACATTGCTTACATCAAATACACTACGCAAGAAAAACATATTGTTTAAAAGTATAAAACATGAAATATTTACACGTTCTGTAAACAAAATTGCGCTTTCTAGTAGCGACGATAAACGATTTATTTCGCAAGATAAAAAATCAAGCAGAGCTTGGGGTCATATTTCAATTCTTGGGGTCTAATCTAATGTAAGTAGCTTAAGATTATCTGTAAGATGAAATAAATATGTAATATAATAATAATAATAATAATGTTATAATAATAATGTAAAGTGAACCTTAAGTAAGAATATAGTGAATAAACGAATTTCATTTAGAATACTTGTTGTTTTTATTTTATTTTACGAGCCTTAACATCTAGCTTAAGTTAATAATGCAAAATCAATTTAATGTTTGTGAAAAATTTTGTGTAAGCTATTCCTGTAATCTACGTAGATACTTCAAATTCACTAACGCAGCATAAACTTTTAACACCGACGCAGGTGCACTGACATGTCACTACATGATTTTGCACATTCGACAAACATTGAATAAAATTCATCATGCCCTGCTCATTATACCCTGTTCGAGCGTCGCAGTTAACACACATATTCACATACTTTCAAGTCGACTTAAGACGTAAGTTTTGAACTTTTATTCGTTTATTTCTATTTACTCGATATTATCCATAAAAATGACCCTAATAGTTTTCTATTTTGTTTCAGATTATGACAGACATTGTAATAAATAATAACAGTGAGACTCAAGATGGACTTTTTGGAATTAATACCCAAGACCTTCTTTTCCACTGTGCGCAGAATCCATTAGAAGGCTTTGACGAAATTTTTCCAATCACTAATCAGAAGAAATCGTCTCCAAAACGTCCAAAACGGAAAACAAAGAAGACACCTGGTGAAACTAAGAATCTTCGCAATAGTATGCGGCGATCATCATTTGTTTTAAACCGTGAAGCATGCAAAGGGAGACGTTTGATTCAGATCAAAATAATAGACATTAGTGGTGATAACAGTGACACTGAAAGTGATGTTGTAATATCGGCTCAATATATAGTAAAAGATTTTACGGACAGAATATTAGATCAAACCGAAAGAGTGATTAAAAATATATCTGAAAATATAATAAGTGATTCTGACTGATGAGACGCATAATTGAATAAAATTATTTTTAAATAGATCAGTTAAATTAAATTAGAAGTGATTCTTAAGATGTTTAATCAAATCAGTAAGTAGTATCTCCCTGAATGCATTGTACTATTTAATTCATTAAATTTAAGATATGTTTTAATTTTCGATATTATATTAAAAACCTATTCAAATATCTGCTGTATTTTAATTCCTAAATACTCACCACTTTAATTCGTTAAAATATAATTTGGTAGAATAAAACAACAACCAGTTTAGGCAATAATTATTTTATTTTATTTAAAACATTAAATTAAATTCTTAGCTTACATTGAATAAATGTATATTATTATTATCATACCACTTTTTTAAGCACAATACATTTTTTAATGCACACATTTTCGTGTGTTGTACACAATTTAAATTTATATTAGGTTTTTCATAGTCGTGATATAATTTTAAAAAATTAGGACATCCTTTTTCTCCCACATCTATTATTTCACAGTTCTCACAAAGGCCTTTGATCCACATAACTTTCTCAGTTCCTTTTGTTAACACTTTTTTCTTATTCAAATATGGTATTATAATTCTTTTGAATTCCCTGTAGTCAATGTGGCCTTCACTCCAGAAATATCCTCGATTTGCTTCTATCCACCGCACTTGTTTCTTTTCTTCGATCGATAAGTTTTTAAATGGATAGGGGGGCTTGACAAGAAAGGTTTGGGTATTTTCTTCGTTTAAAATAGACAATTCTTTTATAATAAAATTATTTTGTGTATCTTTGAATCCTTGTACATCCACGAATATATATTTTATTCTGTAAGGATTCATATTTTAAGATATTTTTTTTACTATATTACTCAACGGTCTGTACTCGATGATGGAATCGTTTAAAATAAGACAATATGCAGCTGTCTGATCAGGTATTTCTGAATGACATTCAAGTTCCACACGTACGCTAACTACAGGACCTGACTTAAGGTTTTCGCTTTGTCTAGAGCAATCGATTACAAACAGCGGTGCTTTTTCTTTGAATTCAGAAGTACTTAGCAGTGGTTCACTTCTGCGTCCATAATAAGATGTCTGAAACCTGACATATTGCTCATACAATAATGAATATTTATGATCATCAAGACTAATATTCAAGTTTTCATATGGAAAATAGTTAGAGTTAAGATATACTTTGACATCTCTTAAATAACAAGGGTCGAATTTTGATATATCGCGATCAGCTAAATTTTTTCTATTTGTTTGTAAGCCTATGATTACATATCTTGGCTTTTCAATCTGTGAGGACGTTTTAATTGACCAAGTATGCTTAGTTGTTTTAGGTAATAAGGGATACTCATATAAATCCCAATTTCTAAAAGCCAAATATAGAGAACGATCCTTTTCCAATAACTTTAGTAAATTAACTTTTTCTTTATCTGATACCTTGACGTGTGGAACGCGCCAAACTAACTTATTTATTATTATATCTTCAAGAACCTCACCAGATGGAACTTTCAAAGAATTCAAATTTGTATTACTGCGTAATAATATCAGTTCATGTTTACAATTCATAATTATTTTCTTATAATCTTCAGCAAAGCCCAAAATATTACTAAGAGGTATTGAGGCAGAAAAACTATTTCCATGGGTTGTTTTTGTTCCATTTATATCCCAACCCCAAGCTTTTGCTATCTTAGCTTCATTTTCATTAAATGATACTAAACTCTTCATTGTTGTAGTCATTCCAGCATTTTTGATTCTATCTATTTCAACTCCATTTAGTTCATAACGAATATCTTGAAAAAGAAACAGTAATGGATTGTTTGTGAATTCCACAGCAGTAACTTTTAGTTTTGTATCCTTCTTTATGATGTTTACTGTTCCTTCTAAATAAAGGGTACTTGCTGATGGTAGTATGTATAAATCCTGCTGATTGATAGGTATGCGGATTTCATCATTCCTGTTAAAACTTGTTACGTAAGGTTTATATGAATGATATTCGATACCGTCTATGGTGTTATCGTATGCTGGTGAACTTGTTATATCCAAAATGTTCATTTTAATAGACCAATTAATTTCAGGAACTTTTTATTTTCCCTGGTCAATTTAATTTTTTTCTTAGTTGTTCCTTTCGGATTGTTCGATGAGTACTGATGTGTTTCATTATTGAATTACTACTTTTATTGAAGTCGATCATCTTTTCCTGATATGCAAATATAATTGAACTTCTTCACCGCGTAGATTTATTAAATTATTATTAATATCTAATAATCTAATATTAATAGTGCTGACGTCAATTTGATTGACAGGAAAATAAATTATATTCTTTGGCACTTCTATTATTCGGTATCCTGGAGGCACGTTAGGAGCAAATTCATAAAGAATATGGCTTGGTTTTCCATTAATATATGATCCGCTCACTATATCACATTCGACTCTTACCACTGTTGTCGATAAAATGTTAACTGGGAGTTGCGACTCGTGTATTATATTGGCTTTAAGAGTTTTATTACCAAATCCTAGTAAAGTTCCTGGAGAATTAGCTTTTTCAAAATGGATATCTTTAGAGCAGAAGATAAACGATTTCAACGTGTTATTATTGCAAAATAAATTAAAAGCGACTCCTTTTTTTACGTTTGACTTTAGATAATCAGAAATATCTTGCAGTTCGTAAGTGCCTTCTGGTATGTCTACGACTTCGTTATTGTCATAATAATATTTATTGTTTCTGTTATCAATGTTAGGTATTGAATTGAATGTTGAGAAATATAACAGAGCACACTCGTATTCATCATCAAATTGTAAAGCTGGATAATAGGTAGTGGATAAAATAGAGGTGTTGCCTGTTATTGACAGCGTGAAAGACATTTTAGAAATGATGGTAATAAAAACACGTTTATAAATATATAGTCACAATACTTTATTAGAACATTTTATACAAATAGTATTAGCATAACATTTTTTCCAAAATTCACTTAGGAACTTTAAACATAAATGACCACAATTAGATGTATTAAAACGTTGATATCTACAATAATTGTATGTTATATTAAATTTTAAATATCTTATTAACTCAATTGGTGGCTTTAAATCACCAAAGCTATCAAAATACTCACAATAGTTAAAATGTTTTACATAGGCTACCCAATGGGTTCCTTCATTCTCTGAGCTATCTAAATTAACAATCGCACACTCAATGTCCTTAGGCTTTGGCGGCAATTCATTTCTCATGAAAACACCTCTAAAGTAAGGTATGTGTTTAGTAGCATACTCTAATATGTCTATATCAGTGAGAGCACGCTTGGGTAACCTTTCTATTAGTTTTTTGAACTATTTACAAAAAGACCATTGCCTTTTTTATATGGTTTTATATATAAGCCTTTTCCTAAGGCGATACTTTCCATCGTTTTATTATGACGTTGGGCTTCTTCCAAATTCTTTTTAGCTGCTTTATGATCATTTACAGCTTTAGTAATACCTGCTGCACCTCCAACCAATGCACCTAGAGCAGACAGTCCTGCGAATATTGGTATAAGTGGTAAAATACCACCTGTTTTTGGTAACGGTATTACACGAGGCAGACACACTCCTTTTTTATTTTTTATCAGTTTTTTCGCAGCTGAATATGCAGCTTTAATAGCTCTAGAATTGCTTTTTGGTTTTAATTTTTTCAGTCGTTTATGTATTGTAGAGACGATCGATTTAAATGTTCTCACGCCAGCACCATGCTTCATTTTGGTTTTCATCACTTTGCTCACAAGCCACGAAGACAGTTTTTCTCCTCTTCCTGCATTTTTCGATTTCATCCGTTGCTTTGCCATATTTAATAATTCTAAATCAGCTCTGTGTCGATCTTCCAATTTATTTGAATTATCGTATGCTATATCGTGTCTCATGCAAGCATTATCAAGCTCATTAACTCCTTGATCACCTCTCAATAATCGTTTTCTTAATCTGGTACCAGGTCCACAGTAATTGTACCCAGGTAAATGCAATTCAAATGGTAAGTTATTTATGATGCTGTTAACGAGTCCACCACCATGCATAGCTGAGTTATAAATGAGATAAAATATCTAAATAGACTTAATTTTATATACTTAGGTATGTAACTCTATAGAAAAGATAATCATACAATTGCTCGTTTTTCAATCCAACTGTTTTCAGTACTAGGTAGACCTAACCACTTTACGAATAATTTATTACCTTTTTTTCTTATAACCTTTTCAATTAGATACACATTAGGACACTTAGTTTTTTGAAGTTCTTGTTCATAAAAACTTCCTAAAATTGGTTGATAGTGTAGATCTTCTATGGAATAAGTGATAGGTTTAGAACCATGAACTTTTTTAATCAAAAACAATTCCGTAGACCAGTTTGGGGTGTATCCTTTTTCAAAGTTACCTTTATATTTACTTATACGAACATGGTCACCAACTTCTAATTTTCTGGTCTTTGACAGACAATTAATTTCCTGTGATTTGATTATATTTCTCAATACTTCACTTTGGTTTGATTGGTTAACATCGTTTGGTTTATATTTTATTGTTCGATGTATTGTGTTATTGTATGTTGCCATAACACTTTCTAAAAGCTTTCCAATCCATTTATAACTACCATTCAAACTAAAATTTTTATACAACTTGTTCTTGAGAGTTTTGATTAGTCTTTCTACTATAGAAGCCTTTTTTATGGAATATGTAGAGTAATGATTAATTTTATTTTTTAGCATAACTTTTTTAAATTCATCGTTATAAAATTCTGTGCCCATGTCAGTTTGTAAGTTAACTGGCTTTCGATAATTTTTAAATAATAGCGAACTAAATGCATTTGCTATTTCGGATTTAGTCTTCGTTTTAACAGGGATAGCCCAGGAAAATTTAGAAAAACAATCTATTACAACAAAAATATACCTATATCCATTATTACAACTTTTTATATTTTGAAAATCCATAAGATCAGCTTGCCATAAATCATCAATTCCTCTTAATATTACAGATCGTCGAACAAAGTTTTTACGAGCTGTTTTATGAATTTCATTTACTATTTGTAGCTTACTCATTTCTTTGATTTAATGATTTGGTCTAATTCAGCCTTTGTATAATAATCTGCTTTTAAATTCTCAATGCCTTTTTTAACATCTGCTTTTAAATCGTTGAATATTATATCGACTTCTTGTTTTTTTACAAACAATTGAGATTGGCTGTCTACGTATTCCTTGTTCACAGCATCGGTATTTTTCAATGGAATTGTAATCCCAGTCAACCTTGTATTTTGTAAATCGAACTCTCCGGTTTCAGTTCGCATCAAGACTTTATCAAAATTTTCTAAAAAGTCTGGTAAACGCAATCGTTTATGAATATGATGTCCAAACTTATCCATTATTGTGAACTGATGGGTGTTGTTGACAAAGATCAAATGATACTATTTTTAGAAATGTATGCTATTTATTAAGGTATAATGTTGCTTTCGCGCAGTTCTTCTATAATAGATATTATTTCATTATCTAACCCAGTGTTACCAGCATCTTTTGAAGCAATCAATAGTTTTAATCTTTCAACCAGTTCATTAGGATTGTCCCAGTAAACGTAGTCAACATTTTTCTTCCACTGTTTCAACAGAGGTAGTCCTTTTCCTTGATGAAGTAAATCAGGTTGACTACTGTCAGTGCTCGCTGAAACTTTACGCAACTTAAATAGCGGTTTTATTATATTCAAGTATTTTCGACCTCTGTTACTTCTGATTGGTTTATTTGGATCGAATTCTCTTCGGTGCACATTTGTTTCTAGTAACATTATTTTATAATGTCTCAAATCTTCATCAGTTATTGCAGATATATTAGGTACTTTTTTAAACAGAAGTTCCTTTATACCAGGAGTATATTTGTACTTGTTTGCACCAACTTGAATATAATCATCAAAAAGAGTTACACGCGAAGATCCCATCATGTGTTTACCTCGTTCATTTCTCACGCCAAACGGAACATCTTGTAAAGTTTTGGAAGACATGGACCACGAAGAAATTTCTTGATCACTTGAACCTGATTGCACTGATTTAAATGATTCCTCATTTTCTTCATTATCAGATTTTTCTGAATTCTCATAGCTTTCATCTGAATCATTAGAGTCTCTTGGACTAAATACGTCGAACTCGATGTTAGAATCTCTCTTAAGAGTTTTGTCCTTGTCTAATGGACTTGAAGTTTCAAATTGTACTCCTTTAGTTTGGGAACACGTTTTAGATTTTTCCACCATTTCATTAAGAGGACTTGTAATTGGTTTAAAAACAGATTCCAAAATACTATTGTTTTCCATTTCAATATCTCGCATCTTTTTAACCTTATTTTTAACAGCTGCCGCAGCCTTTACAATTTGTCTCTTTAGATTTTTTTCCATATCTTTAAATTGAATTTCAATTGATTGAACTATTGTCAGTGTTCTCACGAAAGTGATAACATATGTTTTTACTTCAGCTATTTATAGTAGGCTAGCAATAGAGTATAATCAGAAATACAATCGTGTTATATTGGCGAATACTCGCCTACAAATTGGACACTTATTACCAATGGAAAAAGCACACTTTGCACAAGCCGCAGCATGACCACAAGGTAAAAAACAAGTGTTAAGCTCTTCTTCTAAACAAATTTTACAGATTATTGAAGATGATGTATTTACTATCAAAGGTAGATCATCCAGTGGAGTCTGTTGGCAATTTTTTTTAATTTCTTCGTATACATAATTTTTCATGCTCTTAACGTAGTCTTTTCCTTTCATTACTAAAACATACGGACATGACTGGAACCAGCGCGCGTGCTCTACCCATGGTTGATCTTCGGAGTTCCAGTCTTTAAGCCTTCCATCGCAGTAAAAACAAATAACTCTATCGTCACAGCCTGCATAAAAAAATCCTGCTTCAGCCATTTCTTGTGGTTTTTGTGTTAATCCTCGAGGCCAGGTATCGAAACTTCTTAAACGTTTGTATACAGTGGAGTATATACGGTTCACAGGATTATTAAACATGATTTCTATATTTAATTATTAAGTTTACTGCTATTAGCTGTTTACTTTTCAACACCTCGACAAGCATTGACATATTTACGACATACATACTAATGAAACACAACAAACGTATCGAATTTCTTTCGGTAACATCCTTTGTTTTTTTCACAATCCTTGTTAATCACTACATAACTGTAGGGTTCTTTCCATATATTTGCACACATTTCTCTAAATTCCTGCCACGTCATATCTGTATTGACGTGTTCATCATAAATATGTCTCATATTTATATCATCTTGCTTAAAGAGAACAATTAAATTTGCATTATCTCTCACTAACTGTTTTGGTATTTTGCTATAAGTCTGATTTAGATAAAAACAGTCTATATATTTATGTCTTCCCATTGCAAAATAGTCGCGCATATTATTTTGATTCTCACACGCTACGTCATCGAATATAATTATTGAGTTACATTTTGCTGCCTCTGGAGTAAGAACTTCTTCATTTTCATGATACTTAGAAAAAGTAACACCAGGAACCATTCGTAATACCTGTTCCAAATACATGTATCTCGGTTGATAAAGAGTTTTTGAATAAACATAAACATTTTTAAATTGCAAACCATTTTCATGTAAGATGAGTCCGATAGCCAAATTAGTTTTTCCACAGTTCGACGGGCCACATATTATACATCGTATTGTATTTGGTAAAAGCTTTCCATGACGAAAACTGCGTTTTTCAGAATTAATATTTATATTTTCGAATTTTAATGATATTGGCTGCTTAACGAACTTCATTGCAAGAGCGCTTTTCGCAGAATGATAAGTAATGTTTAGTAACCACATTAATAAACATTATAATTTTCACCGGAGGCTTTGAGAGTTCTAAAACATGTTGATCAAAATTATTACACCGGAAGCTTTGAGAGTTCTAAAACACAAGTGGCGAGAGATAATCAATTTTTAGTTATTGGGTGTTCTACTCCAGCCACATCTGTTGATTAAACGATATACCCAACTGCAACAAGTGAGCGCAGCAAGCGGAGCGAACGCAGTTGGGTATATCGTTTAATCAACAGATGTGGCTGGAGTAGAACACCCAATAACCACCTACTTCCATCACCTATGGATGTCAGACATGGAAGTACACATTGAGAGTGAAAAACATGATTAGGTCCTGTCAACGGAGTATGGAGAGAAGCATCACAAATGTGAGAAAAATACAAAAAATCCCACATAGCACTATACGAAAAAAGACTAAAATGATAGATGCACTTCAATTCGCACAAAGATTGAAATGGCGCTGGGCAGGACACGTGGCCAGGATGGAGGACGACCGTTGGACTACCAGACTGACGTCATGGCAGGGCCCTGCAGGCATTAGAAAAAGAGGAAGACCAACAACTCGCTGGGAATTCGATATAATAAAAATAGCAGGAAAACACTGGAAAACAATAACCAAAGACAGGGAAAAGTGGAAAAATCTTGAGGAGGCCTTCACCCTCACATAAGTAGGGGTTCTTGCATATATAAACAACAGTTTAAAAATAAAATTAAAACGTAGTATAATTAAATTAAATATAATAGAATTAAAACTAAGTATAGAATAGATTATAGATTAGGAAACAAGAATGTAGTTTATGTGATAGCGCAAGAAATAAAATGCTTTTTATTTTTTATTTTATTTATATTATATTATTGAAAACGATCTTTTTTGTATCGAAACTTTTAAAGAACAAAGCAACTCAACCAATAAAATTAAAATAAACTGGCCAATTGCAAGTCGGACTCGCACTCGTAGGGTTCCGTACCACACTACAGTATTTTATAAGATCGAGCAAAAATATCACTATCATTTTTCGCCAGCAAAAAATAATAATTAATAAACATTTTATTTCTTATAAGGCCATCTAACGTCTAACAAAGGTGTTAGAGATCGAAATTTCAATATTTCACGCCATCTATGGGACGTTCATAGATGGCGTGAAATGCCGAAAAAAACACGTTTCTTGTATGGGGACCCTCTATTATTTTTAACTTTATTCTGTTTTTAGTATTTGTTGTTATAGCGGCAACAGAAATACATCATCTGTGGAAATTTCAACTGTCTAACTATCACGGTTCATGAGATACAGCCTGGTGACAGACAGACGGACAGACAGACAGACAGACTGACAGCGAAGTCTTAGTAATAGGGTCCCGTTTTACCCTTTGGGTACGGAACCCTAAAAAATCTATAACTCGTGAATAATAGCAATAAAACAGTTTGATTACAGGTGTCATTATGTGCCTGATTGCAGTGAAATTAGAGCCACTTTATGAGCAAGTGTGTTGGAATAGTACATTACGATATTAGTGCGTTATGATGGTTATAACATGCGAGGCGGAATTTCAGCCCGAGCCGAAGGCGAGGGCGTAATTGAGCCGAGCAAGGTTAGGTTTTTAGGTTTTTCTTTTTTTTATCTTGAGGGTACTTTTCAGCATCGAATATGTTGTCCACAACGAGCTAGGCTTATATTTACTAGCTAGTTCATTAAAATACGCCAAAACTACATTTTCGCAAATGACTTGGCATTTTTCATGTTTTTCCACTTCAAAAAATTTTCATACGTGGTTATGTATCTGTCTTTGGATATTGACGGCAGCAAGCTGTCGCATGCGGTTCGCGCTTCTGTTACTATATCCGGTGGAGTTGAAGTAATATATGGCTCTTCTTCATTATTGAAAGTTGTCATATTTAAATTTTCACAATACAAGTACAAAGAAAAGAAAATTTGAGAAAAATGGCGCGAGGATTATTTTCTGCCATAGCTGCGTGAAAAAGTTGGCAAAGACCTTAGAGCATGCAGCCAAGTTTTTAAATTACCGAATAAACTGATTTTTTTATTTTAAATAAACTGAATCTGTGAATGCACACTGTTGCTTTCCCGCCATTTTAACAGCGCGCTAGCGCTGCCTACTGACTGGCGCCGCACGGCGATTAGTTCGAAATTTGAATAGCAACAGCGCGCGAAATGGCAAATAATACTGTTATGTAATTTGTATGGACTATAACTTAACTATTTGCTTTGGTAACATACGCGTTTTTTATGACCCGCTTTACATATTTAAAACCGGTGGAATTACATCAGCTTTACGAGCAACGATGTTAAAAAAAATTAATAGTAGGGGAGCCCAAGCGGGGATTTCGGGATTTACTAAAGCGCGGCAGATTAATATACAGGGGGATACCTTGTACCCGGTTAAGTACCTCCACAAAACATGAGGCCCATATATAAGGCTGCCCGTGAAGGATACAGGATCAGAATAGTAAATAAAAATTGACCATCAGAAATTCTCGAGCGCGTCAGATTAAGGTAGGGTGAGTTAATTACATCCTAAAAAGTGTATATTCCACTAATCTGACAATTTGAGAGTGACGTAAAAAAAGGGGAGGGCAACAAAGTTGTAAAAAAAAAACGTCATCTCGACATTCTCGAGCGTAGCTAAATTTTTTTTTATTTTGAAGGAAATAATTCAAGAATAATTAAAAATATATAATCTGACGATTTCGGCAAGCCGAAATAACAAAAATTCGTCGATAAAGTTAAATGCGTGCAGCTGCGTGATGCCTACATTTCCTTCTCCGCGTTTCTATTCCTCTCTCACTCTTTCTCTATCTATTACTCTCTCACTCCGTCCCCACCAGTCTAGCGAAACTTAATGAAATAATTCGTTCTAAGGCGTTTGGCAGTCAAATAATGGTGGGCGGAAACTTCCATCACACTCCCACAGTGAAAAGTGTTTTTTCGGGATTACTCCGAAATTTGTGGTTCGATCAATTAAAATTGCAAAATTACTTATGAGGATGATAGAACTGCGTCGAATGCCGCCATTCGCGTGAAAATTGCTTGATCCATTCAAAAGTTATTACGGTTTGAAAATTCCAAAAATAGTGATCTATGAAACTTCTATCAGACTTTCGAGCTGGGAGAGCTCAAATGCATAGAAATATTATTTCTTTGAACTCAGCGAGCTCAAAATATCACATAAATTATATTTTGAGCTCAAAAATGTCATAAGTACAATTTTAAGCACCCAGGAATGGAATTAGCGGGAAGTTGCAGGGATGGCCTTTAAGGTGAACCGTTTTTCTTTTTTTTTTTTGTCAGATCAGGCGAATCCCTCTAGATAATCGTCAGATTATGAGACCGTACGTTTAGAACATAAAGATGAACCATATATATCTTAATCTGACGCGCTTGAGTATTTCAAAATTGCGAATTTTTTTTGCACATTATGAAAATGGCCGCGAGTTTGCGTCCCATCGAAATCGTCAGATTAGTGAATGAGAGCTTTTTTTTGGTGCACTTAACACTCCCTTAGAAAATCTGACGCGCTCGATTACATTTTTTTTTTTCATTTTCAACCCTTAAATACAACCACCCGCATCATGCAAACGATCAGATTAACATACGTACATTATTAAAAATACGTAGGGCATTGATGCTATCAATATCTGACGCGCTCGAGGATGTCCATGCAACAGTTTTTTTTACATATTTAAAAATCTATAGCCGCTTCCCCCACCGATGTAAAGGTATATATCATATAACATTTTTTTCTTCTTATCATCTAAGCTTTGCATCCCAATAGGTCTCTACGACGCTCGAGTAAATCCCCATTTAGCCTCGTGGGCTCCCCTACTATAAATAATACTAGTATACTAATGATAACGTATATAGTAACGATAGTAACGTATTACAGCATAATTGTAGTACCTGTAACTTACCTCGACATTAAAGATTAATGTACTTATTATCAGTAATGTACTACATAACATTGCACCTCGGTATATTCTACTGGGTACCAATTAATATTAAATTATTTAATTTGCTTTCTAACAACACCCAACCCTACATTAGGAGCGGCCTTAACAATGGCGCGTGACGGGCAGAGTAATTGAGACTCTTGTCGCGTGGACTTAAGGTGCATTTTGACTCAATACGAGCGCCGCAACGCCCGATAAGCTATTATATTCAAGGTCACATCAGAAGATTGCAGCGTATTTTGAACGTTACCGACATTGTAACTAGGTTTTATCTTGCATATTTGCTATGAGAGAGTGAACCTTCTGTACGTAGTACTATTAATTATTATTTATTCAATTCACATCACGGGCTGCAAATCGCCCGGTCCTTTGGAAGGCATTGACGGAGCCGAAGCTAACGTCAAGAGGCCCTTTACATTATTAAATTAAATTAAATATGATTTGTGGATGGAGAGATGAAAACGATAAAAAGATGGTACATTAATTTAGTATGGCTATGAATGTGTGCTGCTTGATGTCTGTTTTCTGGTCTATGGGATGAGGTACGGCACCCGCCAATTATGCCTCATTTCAAAATATTAAGGCGGGTGGTGACTCGCTTAACACTGGATGGGCCCCCCCATAAAGGCGGACCGTTATGTCGGCGCCGAGGGGCAACATTGGCGTGGATAGCTAAGGGTGTTGAGAGGTGTGCTTCACTTTCACTAAACGCTACTAGCGGCTTTATGCCTTTAACAATTCCGCCCTGGAGCTTAGTTCTTAGCTCTTGCGATTCCCACCACCGGCCGGCCGGTCAAGGCAAGCTGGTGGTCAGAGGGTCTCATTTAGCCCTCACGGGATAGGAGTACGCGGTGTCGCCACTCACCTTCGGCTCGCCACAAAGCCGCCCCTCATCATCATCAGCCTGTATCAGTCCACTGCTGGACATAGGCCTCTCCCAAGATGCGCCACTGAGCCCGATCTTCGGCACTGCGGGTATTAATATTATGCACATATTTATTTTCTTATCTTATGATAAGGGTTTTTTACAATAATGTATATCAAAAATAATAAACAAATTATTATAAAAACATAAAATACTATAAAAAACCTAAACCTAGGGTGCCGCCGGCAGCGGGGCAGGGCCCAAGCTACCGGTGGTTAGCACTGCAGAGAGAGGAACCTCCTGACGATGCGTGCCGTGTCAAGAAGCACCGCCTTCTGTATCCGGCCCTTGATCCAGCCGTCTAACGAGAGTCTCTTGAGATGTTGGTCCTGACTCTTCGCTATTAGGCCGTTCGCAGAAACGACTATCGGTACAATGATAGTCGAGTCAACATCCCACATGGCGGTAACCTCGTAAGCCAAGTCAAGGTTCTTGCTGAGCTTGTCCTTCTCGGCCTTCACGAGGTTCTCGTCATGCGGGATGGTGAGGTCGACTAACACTGCCCGCCGCTGGGACCGGTCGACTATCACAATATCAGGCTTATTGGCAACAATAGTCCTGTCTGTGATAACTGAGCGGTCCCAATAGAGCAAAGCACGACCATTTTCGAGAACTGGTGCAGGTGCGTACTTATAGTACGGCACCTCAGACTTGACAAGGCCGTATTGAAGAGCAAGTTGCTGGTGGATGATCCTGGCTACGAGATTATGTCTGTGCAAGTACTCGCCGTTAGCAAGATGAGAACAACCGGAAATAATATGTCTGAGTGACTCTCCGGGACGGCGGCATGCCTGACAAATGTCGACCGTATCGTCCTTCATGATATATTTCCGGTAGTTGTTCATCTTGATAACTTCGTCAGCAATTGCTCAAACAAAACCTTCGGTTTCCCCAAAGAGGTCCCCGAATCGTAGCCAGTTCACCGACGCGAGCAGGTCCACATCGGGCCCTGTTAAGGTTCGATAGAACCGGCCGTGCAGCTCCTTGCTCTTCCATACATCCTTGCGGTCTTCAGTGCTCAGCACCTGAGGTTTGCGCCAGTTCTCTTTGCCTATGGAGAGAGGCGTGAAAGTCTTGTCAACTGACACCACATCGCAATGCATCCCACACTCGTTGCTTAGGAAATATTCCCGGAGACTGCACACCTCACGGTTGTGGAGTGTCTTGGCATTTAAAAAGACTCGACCACCCCATTTCCGTGGGATATACAGTCTCATAACAGACGAGCGATAATTATTATTAATTATTCCGTGGCTGGGCAATGTAATAACCAATTACCTAATCTTATCGTTTAATCATTAATCAAAATAATGTTTCATTCCTACTATTCGAAAAGTGATGGTTTGTTCCTCGATAAGTGCGCGAAAAATAGGTAATTTCTGCCCTAGAACGGGGAAGTATTTTTTTTAATTTTTAGCTTATGAATGTTCTTCTATAGTGCCCAGTCTAAAGAGGTTTAATGAAATTCCTTGACATTTTATGACATTTTATTTATTATGCTAGATAGGCAAGCGTTTGACCACCATCTCACCTGATGTTTACTGAAGTAACGATGCGGTCGACGATGTAGCACGCATACCCAGTAGATACCTGTTCATTCGCGATTTATTTTTATTTTTTTTCTTTCATTACATGAAATTTCGTGACATGTCATGACATTTTGTAACATTTCATGACATTTCATAACATTTCGGGATATTTGATGACATTTCGTGACATTTTGTGACACTTTCTGACATAATATAACATTTCAAGATATTTGGTGACATTTACTGACATTTAATGACATTTCGTTACTCTTCATGAAATTTCGTGATATTTGATGACATTTCGGACATTTCAAGGCATCTTGTGACATTCTATCAAATTTCTTGACATTTAATGACATTTCGTTATTTTTCATGACATTTATGTAATTTCGTAACATTTGATGACATTTCTAGACATTTTATGACATTTTGTTACATTTCATGATTTTTGGTGATATTTCATGACATTTGATGACGTTTTGTTACATTTAATGACATGTGACATTATATGACATTTCGTGACGTTTAATGAATGACATTTCGTTACTTTTCATGACATTTATGACATTTTGTGACATTTCATGACATTTTGTGACATTTCATGACATATGTGATATTTCATGACATTTCGTGACATTTATGTTTCGTGACATTTCATAACATTATATGACATTAGTCGCGGTACGTGCGAGGTTGCAGTGAAAGAAGTTGTTAATGTTAAGATAGTTCTGATTTACTGCGCTAATTACAGACTATGTTTATGTTAAATGTTGGAAAATGTTAAATGTTGCTGAATGCACTCGAATCGCGCGGATATCAACGATGCACTGAAGTCGCGAGGCGCATTTAACTAGGTCAATACGTCAAGCGGCCAGAATTGCTGACATGAGCCTTTTAACTCTTTCCTTTTCTCATAGAGGCAGATGAAAAGCAGAGTGTATAAGTCGGCAGCAAAATTATTTTCCCTCGGCCGACGTCGGTCGTTTCTTATAAGGATCAAAACACTCATTCGAACCGGCTGCGATTAGGGTACTTAGAAAGTCAGAAATAGCAAAAAAGATTTTCCATACATTTTGTAAGAAATGGATTATAATTATTATAATAGATTATAATTTTCGCAAACATATTTTTTATGCCAATCCATTCTAGTTTTTATACATTACAACACTATGGGATCAAGTGATGTAGAAGTACTAGAGATAGCCAGAAATTGTAAACGTGTAGCTACGGAGGAAGGTAGTTAGCCTTACAGTCCTATAGCAAAATAAAGTCCTGTACATAAATGATGTGCATTTTATTAGAGGACGCCCTCCAGCTAGGTGGAGCGATGATATACGCTAGCTGGCTGGCAGCGGTAGGAAACGAATAGGTGAAGATCGAGCTCAGTGGTGTGCCATAGCGTTGGTCATTTGACCGACAATTTATGCTGAGGTGGGGCCGTTTGGTAACACTTATTCATAGTAATAAGTAAAACTAGTAAGTCATAAGTTTTTACTAATTTGATTTTCTTAAATATTTTTGTACTACTTTATGCTGTCGCCAATAAACTTTTTCACTTTCACTTTCCATAGGTGAGGCTATGTCCAGCAGTGGACAGAAATTGGCTGATAATGATGATTTTATTATTTGTCCACAGAAAAGACTAACAAAAAACCCTATAGGAGCGGACAATCCCGGCGTCAAGTGTGATGATTGCGGCCTTGTGTTCATTTCGAAGAATGTTTGTGAGAAACATATCCAAAGAACGCATAAGAAGTATGTAAACCTACATACTGGGTTACCTATTAGTAAGTCGACGTATTCTCGGCAGGAGCAGATAGGGGAGGGGGGGGGGGGGGCTATAATGCGACATATTTATACAACTCCAAATGGCCGAAAGTTGACGAGTTGTTTGAAAATTAGTGATTTTTGGAAATATACCCATTTTTGGGGTTTGTAAATAACAATACCGAAACGATAACCAAATAAAATAACCGGCCAAGTGCGTGTCGGGCCACGCACAGTGTAGGGTTCCGTAGTAGCCTGTTATTCAATGCAAGTCTTTACCCATTATAAACATGCAACTAGGTACTCCGTCTTTGTCACTTTAAAGGATTTATTCTAAGGATTTTGTATTTAGTACAAAATTATCCAACACCCAAGTTCAACGACTATTACTGCTAAACTAATAAAGTTATCTTAACCGCTATAATTTTCCTTTAAAGTTCATGAAATGCGCTATTATCACGAATTTTTCCAGATTTTTCAAGCCAGCAGTTTAGCTTTTAGTGGGTCGGGGGACGCCCTACTGGAACAAAAATTTGCTCTTTAAAGTTTAATGTTTCGTAAATGGACCATTCAATCGAAAAATGGTATTAGTAATCATTTAAGTCATTTTAAAAGACCTATTCAACGATACCACACACGATGGGTTAGACGATGAAAAAAAAATTCACCCCCACTTCACATTAGGGGAGCTACCCTAAAAAAAATATTTTTCAAAATTTTATTTCAGCACTTTGTCGGCGTCATTTATTTACATACCCCCACAAAATTACAGCTTTCTAGTATTAACGGTCTCTTAGCAAAACCTCGGACAGACAGACAGACGGACATGACGAAACTATAAGGGTTCCTTGTCAGGACTACGGAACCCTAAAAAAGGCTAATTAAATGTTTTATATTTCTTCGGGAACTTGTGATAAAGCTTAAGAAGTAATAAAATAAATACAAATACTTGTGTGTAATATATAAAAAAAATATGATAACAATTACTTATGACGTTTTTTGATAATTTGTACGATTAGTGGTAAATAATGTAATTTTTCTTTAAAAAATCCGGCTAAGTCGAGTTTGACTCGCCCACCGGCTGCCGTACTAACTTCTCAGACTAGGTAAATTACAAACAGACTTAACTTTGAAGTTCGATCCATAGAAAATGTATTGCACCAACTACAACTAATAAGTTTGTTATACTAAATTACTTTGTTTTAGTTATTACACTACATATTAACGGTTTTCAGATTTATTCCTTTATAAGTAGTTCAAGACTTGGTAATGGCCAAATTTTGTGATTCTAGGTCAACAGGAACTACCTTATAAGTTTTCGACCCAAAACCTATAGGGTACTTCCGGTTGACCTAGAATTGTCAATTTTGGTTAAAAGCAATGTCTTACAGCACAATATAAAGGAAAAATTCCGAAAAATATATAAGTTTTAATTAAGGTAAATTGTGGTACTCACAAGGTTTCGCGAAAATCTAAGTTTGCCCATATCTTTTTATCGTGTTGACTCAGTCACCTTGATTTTTATACACCTAATAGGGACTATAGACAGGCCTCCCTCACTCGCCCGCTATATATATATATATAGCTACAGCGCTTTATACCTAAACTTTCGAGCACCGCCGGCGCTGCTATTCGCCAGTCGGTTGCCACTGCTCACGCGCGCGCAACCTATATTATTATTCAAATGACGGGATAACTGCGCATTCGCATTCTATATTAAAAACTATTTATATTTTCCATAGACATTTTGCGGGTTTGACAAAAAACAAGCATAATATTGTTTTTTAGGTTTATTTTTAGGTACCTAAAGGGTAAAACGGGACCTTACTATGACTCCGCTGTCCGTCTGGCACCAGGCTGTATCTCATGAACCGTGATAGTTAGACAGTTGACACTTTCACAGATGATGTATTTCTGTTGGCGCTATAACAAAAAAATCTAAAAACAGAATAAAGTTTAAAATTATAGGGGGTCCCCATACAGGGTGTTTTTTTTCTGCATTTCAATAAAACTCCATCTATTAACTCTTATGTAAACGTCCATAGATGGCGTTATATTAAAATGCCGATCTAACACCTTTGTGTTAACGTTCACTTTGATAGCTTTTAGAATTAGACGTTAAATGGCGTTATAAGAAATAAGCACGCGGCTCACAACTCTGTTTTGATAAAATGTGTATTAACGATTACATTTTCCTGGCGGAAAATGATAGTAGTATTTTTTGCTCGATCTTATAAAATACTGTAGTGTGGTACGGAACCCTACGAGTGCGACTCTGACTTGCACATGGCCAGTTTTATTTTATGCTTACGATACTAAAATGACAAGACGGCGTAAAATTCACTTTTTCGACTTTAAATCCGACTCTTAGTTAGGGACTTTGATGTTATTTTGTAAGGTAAATAAAAATAATTCGTATTTTTTTTTATCTAATTGATGCAACCCTTCACTAATGCACTTCGTATCGGGCGCGCGCCCGTACATCGCGCGCTAAACGTTGTAATAACAACGCTAAGTCGAGCGCCTTAGACATATTTTTGCTTGTATTGTCTGAATTAAGCGTTGGTATTGTGTTTTTATAGGGGAGTGAAATATCTGTTACGTAGTAACTATTATATAATCTGTGCTATAGATTTCAGTGTCTGGTATACATTTCAACTAAGCCAAAATAAGCCGCTGATCTGGTCATGTTACTGTTTTTAGGGTTCCGTACCTTTAAAGGGATAAAAGAAATTCTTATAGTATCACTTTGTTTTTCGTCTGTCCTTCTATCAAGACCCTTTTTCTCGTGAACGCGTAGAGGTATCAAGTTGGAATTTATATCAAATACAAATACTCTGGTCTACACTACGAATAAATAGTAAGTCAGGAAATGTAACTGCATAAAAAAATAACCCAACAAAAGTCGTGTCCAAGCAGGCGGGGTTAAAAGTCGTGTCCAGTGCGTCATTAGTCAGACATTTATCTTGTTTGACTCAACTGTCATAACAGACATTGCAGCACATGCGCGAACCAATCCCTGCTTTTGTTCCGAATTCAAATCAATCTCCAAGCCAATCATTTTTAACTACGAAAGTGATTCTTATTTTGAATCTATGTCCTTTTGGTTTGAAGTAGGGGGGCCACTTTTTGTGTGGAATTTGTTCTGAATTAGTTTTCCTGACTTATTATTTATTCATAGGGTCTACAGTCTCTTACGGCTGTCAAAAAATCCAACTTGTAAGTCAACGTGATCAAAAAATATGACTGTTATAGGGAATATGCATGTGGTATTAATTCACTTGAAATCATTTATTTTCGAATCATTATTGCTCTGGTGTTGTATGTTAGACATTTTTTTATAAAAAAAATAGTCTAACATGTGTTTAAATATTATATGAAAAATGCAAAAAAAGCGTGGGAAATTTAAATTTGCTAAACACATCACCACTTGTCAATTATAAAGTGAAGTCACAGTGCACAACACGGTCTCCACAGATTAAATCTTTTTCATAGAAATAGTATGCACTGTACCACGAATACGTAGTATTTCTATTAAAAATATTTAATCTGTGGAGACTGTGTTGTGCACTGTGACGTCACAAAGGCGCGCGAAAATTTGGCAGCATTTTAGATACCTCATATTTTTTCAATGATAAAACTATATTTTGTAGTTTAATTTGAACACTTTCAGTAATATTATTTTTTTTACTGTGTTAAATGGTTGTATTCAGTGAAATAAACATATTAAAAAAATCATGCATATTCCCTATTGTCGCATATTTTGCGATTTCACAAGAGAATCAAAACCTATAGGGTACTTCTCGCTGACCTATTATCATGAGGCAAGAGACAAGTTTGCATGGTGGTAGGACACTATCTAGTTTCCGCCTGGCCAGCTAACACCCTCAAGTTAGAAAATCTGGCGCCAAAACATCTAATGTGTTCCGGCAGCTATCCTGGAGAGCCTGTTCCCATTCGCACTTAAGCGGTTTTTTTTTAAATTTCGGACACTAGCACTTTCACCACTATTTCACCTGATGAATATTCTCAATGTTATAACGCCCTGCGTGGTGTTAATGCACTGTCTAGTGTCTGCCTATCCAGCTACCACCCTCAAGTTGGAAATGCAGTAGAAGCAGACCCATGCGATACCCTACGGTTAAGTTGTACAAAGAGTGTCAGGTACTTACAGTAAGACAGCTCTTTGTACAGCAAGCCGTTTTGTATCAACATCCACTTGTCGAATATGATCCCACAAATACAAAGCGTCCCTCTCACAATGTTTGTGCAATACCCACAGTAAACACGGTTTTTGCTACAAAATATTTACATTTCTTAGGACCATTTCTGTACAATAAAATTCACAAATTGATTAAGATTCACAGCTTAACGACGCATGAAATCAGACATAAAATTTTTAAACTGCTAATACACTTGGATTATATGGAAACTGAAAAATTAATAACAATAATAAAATAAATTGGCTCACACATACACCCCCTCTCCCACACACATACACCCCCTCTCCCACACACATACACACAAACACACACACACACACACACACACACACACACACACAGAGACACACACACACACACACACACACACACACACACACACACACACACACAGACACACACACACATACCAAACGCATGCCCTTAATAGATTGTAATTTTGTACTAACCCAATAGGCAAATGTTGCTTACCATTTATTATGTACAATTGACGGAAGAAGCCTGACACTTATACCACGGGTTTCGAGCCTAGTTTAAGTGTCAAGTGTCCAATAATATAAAAATATTCATTTGATGTAACTTTTGCCTCAATAAAAAATTATTATTATTATGTGACGAAACATCTAATATGCTCCGACACCTGTCGTTGAAAGCCAGTTCCCATTCTAGGCCAAGCTCGCTACCATCTTCCGACCGCATCATCACTTACCAACAGGTGAGATAGTGGTCAAACGCTAGCCTATGCGATATCAATAATACGTTTCTTACTTTTTATTTGATATTTTTGTTTTGGTTTGTCCACATGCTAGAGTTCATGGAGGCAAGACTTGGCGTATTTTTCCTACACCAAAGAATAACCAGGTACGTTTATTCTTTAACTTGTACAGAGTAATTCTATACTATAAATACAGGATGTCCTGTCAAGCGGGCTCGGGCGAGTCAGACTTGCACTTGGCCAGTTTTTTGGAAGTCTCACACAGCGACCACATGCGCACGGGGTCATTTGGCAGTTCGGATGAGCCGGGTACGGGACGGAGTAACGAGGCTCTGCTGTATATTGTTTATTTATTATATTGTTAGTGTTTTTTTAACTCAAAGCATACAAACACTTTACGCCTATCTTGACCGCCATGTTTGTTGGTTATTTATGAACACGTTTACATTTTACAGAACGACATAGACAACAAGGAGCCTTCGCAGCCAGTAATGTGTGAACACTGCGGTATGCTGTTCTCTACTAAACATGGACTTAGGCTGCATATAGTGAGCCATAAAAAAGTGTAAGTATCGTTTGATTACGAGTAGGTATAATACTTGAAATTGCAATCAAATAAATTAAAAGTAAAATAAAAACCGGCCAAGTCGAGTTGCACTCGCCCACCGAGGCTTCCGTGCCAACGTTGGTAGGTACCAATTAAGCTAGACCTCTAAATTGTATGAGCGCTCATATATCTCAGAAGTCTATCTTAATTGGCGTAAACTATGTGTGTATGGGGACACCCTTTAATTTTAAACTTATTTTTACATTTGAAATGTTTCCTTTATTCGTGCTGTAAGACCTTGATTCTTGCCAATTTTCATGATTCTAGTTCGATGGGAAGTACTCTTACCCTATAGGTTTTCGACCCAGAACCTATAGCGTACTCCGGTTTACCTAGAATTGTCAATTTTGGTCAAAAGCAAGGTCTTAAGGTCAAGTAAAGGAAAAATTCCGAAAAATAAATAAAGTTGAAAATTAAGGTACATTTTGGTACGTACAAGTTGTCGCGAAAATCTAAATTTGCCCATATCTTTTTATCGTGTTGACTCAGGACCTTGATTTTTATACACCAAATAGGGACTATATACCTCAGTATCTGGTATAAATTTCAACTTGCTACGTCCACCCGTTCCTCGGACAGTCCGGACAGACAGACAGACAGACGGACAGACAGACAGACAGACGGACAAGAAAGTGATCTTATAAGGGTTCCTTTTTTACCTTTTGAGGTACGGAACCCTAAAAAGCATGTTTTTAATTAGTTTATAGGGTTCCGTACCTCAAAAGGTAAAAAAAGTTTATTTTTATCAAAATTAACTCGACTTGGCCGGTTTTTATTTTATGTTTGTTATCGACCTCGGAACTCCGCCAAATCTGAACCGATTTGTAATTGTTTTGTTTGTTTGAGAGATGCTTCTTTTTTCCTTATTTATATATTAATTCCTTATATAGGATTTTGGGGTATACGATTTTCAATAAAAAATAATAATTTGAAACATACATACATTGTTTACGCCAATTAAGATATTCTCTGAGTTATATGAGCGCTCATACAATATAGAGGTCTAGCTTAATTGGTACCAACCAAAGCTGGCACGGAAGCCTCGGTGGGCGAGTGCAACTCGATTTGGCCGGTTTTATATTTTTAAATGCTCTAAAAAGAAGGAAATAAACTTTTCATCCCATCTATTCGAAAAGTGATCGGGAAAGTAAGTTTTTAATTTTTGGCTTATGACTGTTCTTTTATAATGCCCTGTCTAAGGAGGATCAATAACAATATTGTTCGGGAAATGTTACTGTCCTATTAATTAGAGAGCGCGCGGCGCTAATTAAGTAAAAAAAAATGTCGCAACGTGATATAGACGGGGAAACAAATTAAAAAAAAAAAAAATAAGCGCGCAATGTGGCACAATACATATATCTTGTAACAACCACACACTTGTAACAACTCACAACCACATCTCTAACAAGAGAGTTGTTGCGCCGGATCATGTTCGCTCGTGAGGAGAAGCAGCACGTCGCAATTTTATGCTGCGAATGTCAAAAGCATTCGACGTCGCCGACCATGCAGTATTAGCTGGCAAACTGAGGCACTATGGTATCCAAGGATCTGCACATGATTTATTTACCAGTTTGCTGGCAAATAGACAGCAGGTAGTGGTAGGAGGAGGCGGGAGAGAAAGATCCGAACCAATGGGATCTACAATGAGCGTTGCCCAAGGATCATCCGTCTCGAACCTGTTGTTCTCCTTGCTGATCAATGATCTGCCTGACGTGGTGACGGCAGCTGAAATTTTAATGTATGCTGATGACGTAATCGTCACTGCTTCATCCGTAGACTTGGTGGAGGAAAAGTTGAATGAAACGGCATCACAGCTCGCTCAGTGGTTCTTACCTTAATGGACTTGCTTTAAATTTTAAAAAGACGCATTTTCTAATGTTTAACCTTTCAGGCCGTTATTACAGACGACTGAATGTAGATGGGAAACTGCTCGAACAAACAATGTCCACTACATTCTTAGGTTTTGAGCTGGATCAAGGTCTTAAATGGGAAAATCATGTGGACAAGGTGTGTAGCAAAATAGGAAGTGCGTGCTTCGCCCTAGGCCGGGTCGCTCGCACAGTATCTGCAGAGGTAGCTCGAACATGTTATTTTTCTACGGTACATTCCCTGTTGCAATACGGAGCGGAGCTTTGGGGACGATGTGCCGAGTGGGAGCGTGCATTCCGCCTTCAGAAGCGTGCGATTAGGGCAATCGTGCGAGTACCACAAGATGTATCTGCGAGACCTTACTTCAAAAGCTTACGCATTCTAACACTACCGTCTATTGTAATCATGCAAGTGGCAGTGTACGTGAGGGTCAACTTGTCATCTTTTATAACGCGCGGCAGTGTACATAGGCACAATACACGTAATGCCGGTAAACTTGCTGGAGTGAGCCGAACGCTTGCCAAGTCTTCGAAACTCACGCATGTCATGGGTCCGACGGTTTATAATAAGCTACCGAGCTACATAATCGATGCACATAGTTTTAGAAGCTTTAAATCCAGACTGCAACGATGGCTTATTGAGCACTCTTTTTACAATTTCGAAGAATTTGCTAAGTGCAAATTACATTTTGATTTTATAACAACAATTTAGTTATTATATTATATCTTCTTATTCCAATTTAATTATTTTTATACAATGTGTACAAAATTTGACGTGTAAATTGGCTTTACAAAATAAATGAATATGAATATCTTGTGGTGGCCATGAAGAAAAGAAAAACGCTAGAATTATTGGCATTTTTAGTCTGTGGTCACAGACTGTCATAATAACACATTTAACCATGGAATAGGAAATACATATAGACATGGAGGTGCCGCGATACATTTGTCTGTATGGATATAACTTCAGAAAAAAGTGCCTAGAAGTCATAATGGAACCTAAAATGACTGCCATTGATTGTCCATTGGTCCTTTGATGACCTTGATTGACACAATACTAGCAATGGACCAATGCTTTTCTTTTGCAAAAACGATTCTATCATTAAAGACATCAAATAAGAATTAGCCAAATCGGTTCACCCGTTTTCATGTTATCGCATGACTAAAGCAATTCGGGATTCATATTTATAAAACCCGAAAAACCCAAATTTTCTGATTTTGTTACCTACCCCATTTCGAAAAATCCTACAACACGTTCTTTATCTCATCTTGTTTCGCCATACAAACATTGAATCGCCGTTCCGTATCCGGGAGGAATTTTTAGAAAACCCTTTCTGAGCGGATACCTACGTCATAATAACTATCTGCATTCTAAATTTCAGCGTAATCCGAAACAATATTGATTTTAAGACTTTACCTCAGTTTATCCTCTTAGGGTGGCATTTTGAAAAATTCTGAAACTCTTAAACCTTAAAAAACTGTAATTACAAGATTACAAGATATTTATTACAAATTATAACTCAGATGTAGGTACATTAGATAATATGTTATACACTATTTATGTTTACAATTATATTATTATCACTTGACTAAGATTTAATTTCATAGAGTTATAACACTAAGTTATTTATCTCTAAGACTCCAAACTAGGCTGGCCTGTATCTTGGGTGCCCAATATATTACCAGATGAGAAAAACTCATGAAGTACGAGTTCGCTACTATCATCTGTACATGTTTCCATTTTTGTTTTGTTTGAGAATGCTCATAGACACGAGTATTGCTAGTTCCCGATTATGTTTAGACATTCTGCTGAACGTTTTTATAATATATATGTAATTTTGTATCGTATTTACTTATTTATTTACAGAAGTACTTGTGTGAAATGTCGAATAAAATGACTGTCCAAACTTTGAACCCCCACTTCATCCCCTTGAAGAGTGAATTTTGAAAAATTCTTTCGTAGCGGATACCTAAGTCAAATTAACTATATGCACGTGTGCATATAGTTATTTTGACTTAGGTATTACGAAATGAACTAAATGACGGGGACGGAGCTATACAGCCTACATAGCTGCGTCCCCGTCATTTCGTTCATTTCCTTCATTTCAATGGGTTTCGTGATCAGCCCCCTGCATGCCAAATTACAGCGCAATCCGAAAGAGCCTGAAACACGTATTTACTTACTTAAGTACTTGTGTTAAGTTTCGAATATAAAAGACAATCTAATCTTGTTTCTCCATACACACTTTAAAGCCCCGTTTCATCCCCTTAAGGGGTGAATTTTAGAAAATCCTTTCTTAGTACACCCCTACGTGCTAAGACAAATATACCCTCCAAATGTCAAGTCTCTACGACCAGCGGTTTAGGCTGTGCGTTGTCTGTCAGTCAGTATGTCAGTCAGTCAGTATGTCAGGACAGAGATTCTTATAGTATTAGATATTTCAATGAGTTATTGGTTTATTACGTTTGTTTATGTTAGTCAGCGTCTTTTACAATATTATGTTCTTAAATTGCTATTTTATAGAGCCTTTTATCTATTCCCTTTTCTCATAGAGGGGGATGAAAAGCAGAGTGTAAAACTCGGCTGCAATAATATTTTCTCTCGGCCGACATACTTTAAATCCCTCGCTATGCTCAGGATTCTACTTTAGAATCCTTCGCTTCGCTCTGGATTCAAAATAGTGGCCTCGCAGAAACGTACTATATTGCACCCTTGTTATACAATCTACTATTTCATTTAAAACTTTTACTATCAACATATAACGTCATTACACAATTTATATGATATAAAAGCTTGTCGCGAGATCAAGTATTCGTATTTATATAGTAAGTATGAACATTTAAAATTTTAAATCAATCACGTCAAATTATATAATGTACTTGTTTATCTACAAAGGTAAATCTCGGGACAATCTTTTATAATATCAAATAAATTGTGAATAATTACTAATTATGATTGATTTCAGAATTAAAAGACCAGGGAAGGAAGTGCAGTGTCGAGTGGTAAGTTAGTTTTATCATTACATCACGGTAAAATATGCAAAGGCTTATAGCACATTATACAATATATAATGTGCATATGCAAATATATACAGATTTACAAGTTTTTTTTTGTGCGTGATAAGCAAGCGTTTGACCTAATATTAAGTGACGACTCGATCAACAATGTAGCACCCTTACGATTGATACGATTACGATTTGAAGACCCCGGCTGTACATAACAGGAAACACTCAGGCAGGGAGTTCCATTCCTTCTGTGTTCGTATGATGAATGTGGATGCAACAAAGCGCTTTGTGTAACGGAATGGAGACCATGTATCGATGGCGCATGCCTTTGCGTCTGGTACCGATGAAAAATATACGGTCGAATTGAAAAACCTCCTCCTTTTTTTGAAGTCGGTTAAAAAAGGGGCGATGACGGCATTAATTCATGCAATTAAAAGGCACTCTCTATGAAATGTATCCGATAAGAGACCGATCGTCGCTAGGACTTTGCGAAGATGATCAAGGCAGTCTTTTGCCTTTGACATCTCGCTCGGCTCCCCTCACAACAACTTTCAATGCCTCCAGCTGGTATTTAGCTGACCCATTTTGAGGTGAGAGAAGTACTCCATACACTATCGGACTTGTGCTTAATACTAATTCAGCAGCTGTCCAGATGTACTGTCTAATATTGGAACCAAAAGTTGAGTGTTCGATTCCAAGAAGCTCAGGGTGGTCAGATATCGGTACACATTCTGGATTGTAGGAATCAGTCGGAACGGACTACATTTAGCGGAGAACAGACCTCCTGTCCGACACCTGGGTCTTAGCTGAATTAAACTTGTCCAGATTGGCATCGCCCATTCTGAGCCTGTAAGGAGAAGCGCTCGACTATCGCCCCCCTAAACGTTGACAAGCTTCCATGATTTCGACACTTGACCCAATATAATAGAGAGACAAAAGCGGCATCTTAAAACAGCAAGTTTAGGCGCAGAGGTCCTCAGACTATGTCTAGAATACCATCGGGACCGCTTTCCGCTTTCAGGCTTTGTTCACATCTGGACTGCGATGTTTTGCGAACCTCAGTGAGCTCTGTGCGAATTTTCAACATTTATGTCACGCATCTAGGTAGACTAGGAGGTGTCATACCGGCAGTGTCTAGACGTGAAGATTCCGTGAACTGAGAAGCAAACATATTTGTTTACTTTTTAGCGATGTAAGCTAGCGCCCTATCAGGTTTCAGCTGTGGAGTAAGTGAGGGGTGACAGAAGTTCGACGCCACCGACTTAGCCATAAACCGATAAAACGATTTACTGGGTACGGAGCTAATGTGCTCCCTATCAGGCTTTTGTGGTCAAATCGGGACTTTCAATCTTTCTTGCACGACTTGGCGGCCTTGTTAAAGGCTTTCATTTTAGCTTTGGCTTTTAGCTTTGCGGTTACGAGCGTCAACCCAGGCCATGTATATGCATTAGGAGTCAGTGCTTCAGCAAGAAAGCATCGGCACATTCGGCCCCGAACTATGGTTTACCTTTGCTCGACATCGCTACATCAGAGAATGGAATATGGAACTACCTAATAGCAAATGGTAGGACAATTTGGGTCAGTCTAATTTGGGCTAGTATGTATTGTTATCATTAGTACACGTGATGACGACAACGACATGAAGGTTGTGTGTGTCCTTTTAATGTATTATTTGTAAATGAAAACTTCGTTTGCAGTGTGGTATCATGTGCTTTCGACGATACGACTTAGGTCTCCACTTCAAAGAAAAGCATTCTGATCTGGACATCGAGGTTGTGTATGCAGATCAGAAGCCGTTTATATGTGATAATTGCGGGAAGAGATTTCAGGTATGTTTATCTTTCGTTTCTAGATTTCTGCATAGATATTCTAATCACAATACATTCATACATTTAAATTAGGCAACGTCATTTGAAATTTCAAATATAAATTAATCCGTGTTTCCGGGTAAAATTTAATTTAAACCTTTCCGATTAGAATGAGGCGTTTTTATTCTTAATTTAACCTGGGCAAACGTCTCCCTCTTTTTTAGGGTTCTTTACCTTAAAAGGCAAAAATAAACCCTAATAGGATCACTTTGTTGTCTGTCTGTCTGTCAGTCTGTCAAGACCCTTTATCTCCAGAACGCATAGATATCAAGTTGAAACTTTACTAAAAATCAAACCTGTTAGTCAACACGGTCTAAAGATATCCATTATTACCATTACCACTACACCATACCATTTATGTTCCATATTTTTGTATATTTTGCGTTTTCACAAGGGAATTAAAACCTATAGGGTACTTTCCGTTGAATCATGAAATTTGGCAAGAATACCATTGAAGTACTTACATAGGAAAAAATCTGAACCGTGGATATGTTGTTTTAAGACAAAAAAAACGAATTTATTTTTACGATAACAAACTTATTATTTGCAGTTGGTGCATGAAACGTGTCTAGGCATCGGCGTAGGGCTCGAACTGCAAAGTTAAGTTTGTCTTTGGAGAAGTTGGTACGGACGCTTCGGTGGGCGAATCCAACTCGAGTTGGCCTGTTTTATTTCCACTTATCCCTATCCAATGCTCTTTGTGGCTAGTATTTGTGAAAAACATCGGAATTAAAGGTTATGGCGGCAGATTTTTTTCTTGATGGTGGCTAGCTACTTTTTGGTAGCAAGGCGGAACATCGATATCATTATATCCTCCTGCGGGATAGAGGGATAACTTGAAGTGTTTGTTTTCAGCATCTCTACATGCTTCGAGACCACATATTGACGCACTCGAATGTGAAGCCGTTCGCGTGCACAGAGTGTCCCAAGCGGTACTACACACAGAGGCAGTTGTGGAAACACGCTGTCTACCACTTACCCAAGAGTAAAGAATGTGATGTCTGCGGGAAAATGTTCAGGACAGCTGCGAACCGCTTTTCGCATATGAGGGTAATAATACTTTTTTAACTTTTGAAAAGATCTATTTTTCTGTACTTTTAATAGTTCCGTATCTCGAAGAGAGAAAAGGAACCCTTATAGGATGACTTTGTTGTCCATCTGACGTTGTTGTCCTCTGTCTAATTTTCTCAGAAACGCGTCGAGGTATCAAGTTGAAACTTATATCCGACCGTTCATGTCGCATGGTTTTTATATTTTGCGATTTCACAAGGGAATAATTTAAGTCCGATAGGTTACAGATTGACTACTAGGCTGGGGTAAGCGATGATATTGTCAAAGATGGTGAACACGCTAGGTCTAGAATGGTCTGACTCTCAAGGGATGTGTGCTACCGGAACGCCGTAAGGTTACGGCGACAGATTGTATCCTTGATGGTGATAAGCTACTTTTTGGTTGCACTATAGGCCTAGGAACTGGCTCGCTAGGACAAAGCTGCCTGGTTGTTTGTCAAATGTTCCGCGAAAACCAGCATCCACCTAAGCTGAGCTAAGATCTGTCAATAGTTGACTTAGCTGACGGTTGGGGTAGGCAGAGACAGAGACTACTTATTTCCATGTGATACTATATGACATTGACATACCACTTTCCTTCTTTCTTCTTTCATGAGCGCCTTCATACATGCGCGTCGTCTATAATAATTTACAATATTATTTCATTTCAGACACACATCCAAAACCGAAAATTCAAATGTAAACATTGTGGCAAAGGGTTCATTCATAGAGGAACAGTTAAAGAACATATACGGGGTGTGCACCACGGAATATCTCGCACCAGGAAACTTAGGAAAACAGATACAGGAAATGAAAATGAGGCAAAAAAAGACTGCTTTGTCAAAGATCAAGTGGCCATTGCAGCAGAATATGAGATCACTGAAAGAAAAGATGAGATAATTGCACAAAGAGATGAAGTCAGTGTTACAAAAAGAGTACTGCGTAAAAGACGCACAAATGATGAAAGTTTGAAAGTTTATGCGACAACTTCAAAACGTGTTCGTCAAGAATCCAGTTCGGAAAGTGAAGACACTGAGTGAGGAACTGAGCAAATAATTTACAGTTATAAAACGTAAACGTCTTCAACTATAAAGCAAACTCCTGGCTCCATCATCAGACCCTCGTTACTAAGTCCAGTCTATTGGATTAGTCAAAACGAATTAAATGAGCCCAAACTTGAGGAGTTAACTATTAGCCACTGAAGAGTTCCACTGTCCTATAGTAACCATGGCATCAGATCAACTCCAAGATAACAAATTATTATAATTCCAACAAATTATGTACGTGTAAAGTTTCATTTCGTTACGAGAATTAGAAGTCGGTTAAAATTGACATAAATTTATTTTAACTAGGTCCATATTTGTTACATTTTTACTAATAAAGTTAATAAAAGTTTGTCAGGAATTATTTTACCACAGCAACGAATTACTGCTTTCAATATTTATATATTTACATTTACGGAATGGACTTAGCATTTTCGCTGTTACTCGACTTGGCGGGACATGTTATCTATCGTTATTGTTCCAAGTACAAAACACTATTAAATGCCTAAGAAAACATAAACGTTAAAGTTTTGATTATTCAAAATAAGTATTTTAGCGCGAGCGTAATAACGTATTAACTTGTGTAATTAATGTAAATATTGATTATATGATTTTATAAAATGTAAACTATCAATTTGTTTTCTTTTTAATATCTATACTAATATTATAAAGAGAGAACATTTGTATTTTTGTATGTTTGTAATGATTTGGCTCAAAAACTACTAGACCGATTTAAAAAATTCTTTCACTAATATATAGAATGGACTTTCGGAATGAAAATAGGCTATATATTATCCAGTTTAAATCGAAGGTACATTCGTGGAGACCTAATTTGCAACCTAAGTCGACTAAAAAACGGTCGAAAAAACACGTTTCTTACGAACGGTGCTCTATTGAAAATAGATGGAAGAATATTTTCTATGGAAGAGTTGTACAACTTAATAAGACCTACAAAAAAGTCCGCGACAGCATATGTCTATCTCTTAAGGTTGACTCACAGTAACCATTTTAATCTTTAATTTTTTGTTAAAAAATATTACATAACTGCCAAGGCTATTTTCAAGTCTATAGTATTAATCCTTATCCAAATAATTACGTTAATTAGCTTGACCACATATTATAGATTAAAATTGTCCTTTACAGTATATAATTCAAATGAAAACTCTAGAAGATATCACGGATTTCACATACACGCATCGCAAAATTAATAAAATATCTGCAGTGAAACTACAGATTAGGTCATAGTTACTGCGAAAATATTATTATAAGCTTAGCGATGATGTAGATCCCCACCGATCGCAATCAATTTGAAGTCAATATAGTATAATAATATATTTTTACTGTATAAAATTCTATTGTATAACAATAATACAGTTATGATCTATATATAAACCACCCCGACTGATCTATGTATAATCTTTTCAATAAAAGCATTCCAATGACTCTAAACACGATATTTAAAATCTGAGCTGTAAGTTGGTGTGGATTTGAGTATTCTGTAGAGTCCAGGAGACGTCCCAGCACCAAGCAGGTCAATGCTTCCATGTTCTTACAATATCGTTAAGAAGAAGATTTTCGAATTGATCAGACCTATGAAAGTTGATTTCATAGCGCAATTAACTAGAAAAAAGCTCATAGTTTTATAACGATTGAACGAATTTTCATGAATCAAAGCTAAGAACACTCTCGATGAAGACATCTATCAAACAAAGAAAACATATCAATAACAAAATCAAAATCGGTTCATCCGGTTGGGTGCTAAGATGCTACAGACAGACACAGATACACACGTTAAACGTATAATACCCCTTCTTTGATCCCATGATTTGATTGATTTTGATTCAATGATCCCACTCTGTACGAAAACCCATGATTCATTAATGCACATAAAACTTTCATTGGTAGGTATATAGCTAGAACCAACGACCGTCGGGTCAGAATCAGGGTAACTATCCTTTACGCCAAAGGGCCGTCCAATATCACTACGTAAGTATTATAAAACAAAGTCCATCACTGCGTCTGTCTGTTCGCAATAATCTCAATAGCTACTGAACGGTTTATCATGCGGTTTGACCAATAGCCAGAGTGTTAATGAGGAAGGTTTAGGTGCATAATTCGTTAAGGTTTTGTGTAAATTGGTTGAAATATGACGATGATTGTTAAATATGTTATTATTTTATATTTGATGCAACAAAGTGATGCAAATTTTGTAGGCATGTTCTACCCGTGCGAAGCCGGGGCGGGCTGCTAGTTATACGTAAACTTGGAGGTGCCGCGATACATTTGCCTGTATGGAAATAACTAAAGATAAGTAGCATTATATTACTCATAATGCACTTAAAAATCATATTGGAACCTAAAATGGCTGCTTTTGATTGTCCAGTGGTCCATTGATGACATTGATTGACAATTCTAGCAATGGACCAATGGACAGGCACACATTTCATGGGTCATGGTTATATATATGTGCTCATCTATTAGCAGCATGTATTGTGGCTGCGCCACTATAAAGCGAGTAGGTAGCTGTTAAATAATTCAGTGTGCTTTCAACCGGCTTGTTTGTCTGTACTCTGTACTCCTACCTACACGATATATAACAGTTTGTAATACATGTACAAATTCAAAAGGAAACAAATTCGCGTGATGACGTTTCCACTCTCCACCCGGTCTCCTTTGGCAAGTTCCTCAAACGCAATGCCTTCAAAAACTCTTGAATGGATCTGTTAAGATGATAGATAGGTAGGAATAGGATTCCGCTTGCATTCACCGACTTTAGCGATGCAACTGCATGGAGGTCATGACCCCCCCCCCCCCCCCCCCTCCGAGCTGGTTCCAGGGCTTAGGTGGACCACTGTGTCACCATACAGATTTTATGTAACTACATACCTTCAATATTTAAATTTAATATAACTTTGTATGATGGCAAACGTTTGGGAACAAACGCATCGAAAATTTGAATTTTACCGCGCTACCCTTGCGCGAAACTTAATTAAACTATAAGTTCTTGACTTGACCACGACTATGTGACCCTCTCCTGGCACCAAAGCTGGATCTGCCCTTGACGAACTGTGTAATAATGTTTAGTGTATAAGTATCTTTTAAGTATTTGGTTCAATATAGAGTTGTCATTATGTAAAGAGTATACGTTGTTTCTCTTCACACTACACTTTTAAATGTTGCCGCTTTGGACACACAAAAATGCAATGCCGTGCGGAATCGATCATTCAGGTGACATTTGTGATGGTGATGAAGATAATGCGTCATGCTTTTATGCAAGTTATCAAGAGAGACCAAAATATAAAACAAGACTGGCAAATGCATCAAACGTGCGGCGCCAAAATCCCATGATTGGGAATGGGAAAAGAAAAAAAAACTATTAAACATCGCCCGTGACAAAAAGAGATAAGTAGTTGATATATATATATATAGTGACACGAAATACCAGCATAAAAAAGGTGCATACCTGTTATATATCGTGTAGGTAGGAGTACAGACAAACAAGCCGGTTGAAAGCACACTGATTTATTTAACAGCTACCTACTCGTTTCAGTAGTGTAGTAACTCTAGTGGCGCAGCCACAATACATGCTGCTAATAGATAACCACATATATATAACACAAACGAAGCGCTATCATTAGACTGTTAAATTGAACGTGCTACAGGTGTATACACTTGAAGACCTGGACCATTGCTAGGTGTCGGGATAGATGCTAGTATTATCATTTTTCTGGGAAGTATTTGTAACTTCATTAGTTTCGCTATCTGTACTAACTATGCCGGTAGTCGTCGGTACTATAGCGACATCCCATTTTACCATCGATAGCTTGCGAATGTTTCCTTTTTCTTTTTGTTAACATTTTTACATATTTTATATAAGTGGCTCCTTTCACGACCAGTAGGTACGATGAGTATAAGACCCATCAGTTTCCGTACCCGATTCCTCGGCAGAGTAGTAGTGTTCTGTGCCCGATTGAGTAGATACCACGTTTGTGGTGGGGATTGTAACAAAATTAATAGCCGGAGGGACGGTGCCCCTCGGGTCCATCAAGTCGGGCGGCTCGTTCATTTAAAAAAAATATATAAAACTTACCTAGTCCGATAAAACTATATACTTAAATATAATTTAAACACTCATTAACAAAACAAACAGGTAGTTGTAGCATAACTGATCCTTTTTACCACTTAAAACAAATGATAAAATATCACCTTGGAAAAAGACCCGACGTTTCCCGCGCTATTTTCACGTTTAATAGATTTTTTTGGTCCACACGATTCGTGTATTTAGCCAGTGTAAAGTATTAAAATTCTCGAAATCAGTCACAGTCTAGTTCAAGTCATACCCTCAGTAAAGATGTGGATTTTACTGAAGATTTTCAGTGTAATTTTGGTGAGAACGCAAATTGCATGTTTTTCACCATTGTGCTGTTTCCCTATACTCGCACACATTCACCGGCACTGAATGGTTAATAGTCCACATTTATTAATCATTAACTCGCGGAAGTATACTGTAAGTTTTAGGAGACAGCGCACACACTTTCCTCCACGTTGCCGCCAAAACTATTTTAATTGTTGTTTTTAGGTTTATTATGGCTCCACACGATTAGTGTATTTAGCCAGTGTCAAGTATTGAAATTCTTCAAGTTTTTATGAATGTAGGTCATAGAGATGGGCCAAAGTCTCATTTCAGGTCAGTTTTCAAGTAAAAGTTTAATCTAAGTCATACCATCAGTAAAGATGTGGAGTTTACTGAAGATTTTCAGTAGAATCTTGGTAAGAACGCAAATAGCAAGTTTTTCTACATTGTGCTGTTTCCTTACACTCGAACACAATCACCGGCACTTAATGGTTAATAATCCACATTTATTACACATTAACTCGCGGTAGAATACAAGTTTTAGGAAAAAATACAATGTGAGTATTCACACTTTTCCACGTTACCGCCAAAACTCATTTAAAAGTTCTATTCCGTTTTTGCGTGGATTTAGTGTTACGGCTCTGCTGCAGTGACACATATCGATAAACTAGGAATTTATCGACATTATGAGGTTCACCTGTGCGGGGGTGTGTCCTCATAAAAATGAAACAGGAGAAAGTCCCAGGGTTCAAAAGTTTATTCACTGGTAGGTTCACAAAAGTTAACAAAATGAAGAAAGTTCGTAGGTATCTTATATCTTACGAGTTATCATAGCGCGCGCAACAGTTTCGGTCGTGGTGAGTGGACTACGGTCCCACAGTGACTAACTCGAACGAACAAGTACGATATGCGACCACGCAGCGGTGGTCCGTGGCAGCACCGTGCGGCACATGCGCGATACACGCGAATATGTGAGCGAGACCGTTGCTTACGCTAGCTTATTCACGAAAACGTGCGGGAAGGCAGCCGCGAGAGGTACGGAATGGCAACGCCGCGCAACGGTTTACTATACACTCCCCCCTCTAGTTCAGGGGAACGTCCTCGCTCCTGGACTAGGACCTTGTTACCAGTCGCTGGGCGACCTCTCTTCCTTTTTGGGATAACAGGGCCCGGCAATGAGGCTACGTCTTTAGATTTGTACGTAGGAAGGTCCTGGATGTGATATTTGCCAAGGACTTCAGCGGGATTGTCATGTACTGTGACAAAATATAAGTTGTTTGACTTACTTTTTTTTAAATTTGGTACGGCCCATCACGTTTTGGCACAAACTTCGCCGTCATTTTCTTAGAAGCGTTGCTAAGAACGTGAGATTTTAGCAGTACTAAATCACCTACCTGAAAGATTTCGGCAGGTTGGCGAGATTGATCAGCGTACTCTTTAGTTTTATCTTGTTGACTTTCGACACGTTCGCGTATTGCCGAAAGTGAATTAAGAAATTTCCTAAGGTACGGAGTGATTTGTGGTACGAAATTATCTTTGCTCAAAATGGCACGTTCGTCATGTGTAACCTCAGTGGGAGACCTCATTTCCCGTGCAAAGGCTAAAAATGCTGGTGACATACCTGTTGTTCGACATTTAGAACTGTTGAGAGCAAAGCGAACAAGCGGCAACTTCTTTGGCCAGGATGTGTGGTCTTCCTCCACTAGGTGTACTAAGTACTAACATCGCCTTTAGGTCCCGATTCTTTCGTTTTGCTGGGTTTGCCTCACCCACAGGTGATAAAGAGGCACAAAATTCTGCTTTACGTTCAGGACAGACATGCACTGGCGCATGACAGCAGAAACGAATAGAACTCCGTTGTCAGATATTATTCGGCGAGGCAAGCCATAACGTAAGAAGTATTCTTCAATGAGGACGCGGGCACATGCCTCTGCTGTAGCGTCTTGGAGGGCAAACAGTTCAACCCACCTGGTTGCTGTATCCTCAATGAGAAAAACCCAACGCTCCCCCTGGTCTCCTTCTGGAAGAGGGCCGAAAAGGTCTATAGCGAGCACCTCATTCCGTTGACTCATCACCGGAGTTTGTAGAAGGCCAGAAGGTTTGGTATTGGATGCTTTGTATCTTTGGCAGTGAATGCAGGCTCCAACATAATCGGTGATTATTCTCCGCATTCCTGTGAAATAATACAGTTGCGCTACCTTTTGATAGGTGCGGTCGATTCCTGGGTGGCCTGCTAAAGAAGAATCATGCAGTTCTTTAAGAATGTTTACCACTTGATCAGCAGGAATCACAAGCTGAGGGGACTCGCACTCTGAATCTGGGTTGTATCTGTATAAAACACCTTGGTTCATGAGGTAGCCCCGCTTATACCATCTCTGGGAAGCGACTTTATCAGTACCTTCGAGATCTCTAATGATTTTAGTCAGCTCGGGATCGGACTTCTGCTCTTGTCGTAGCTGGTCTGGAGATTTCGCAGGAAAATCACAGACAATCGAGCAAATACCACAATCGTTGACAGTTTCGCTCGAACAGATTGGTCTGCTAAGAGTGTCTGCTACCACGTCTGCTTTTCCCGGGGTGTACTCGAATTTGATGTCGAAGGACTGGAGTTTTAGAGCCCAACGTACTAATCTTCCTGTTGGCGATTTTAAAGAAAGTAGCCAGCGTAAAGGCTGGTGATCGCTACCGATGATTACTGGCTGGCCGTCGAGATATGAACGAAAACGTTCGACTGCCCAAACTACGGCGAGCGCCTCCCGTTCTGTAGTCGAGTAGTTGCGCTCGGCATCGTTTAGGAGACGACTGGCATATTCTAACGGGCGTTCCTGCTTACCTTCTCCCTGTAACAGAACTGCGCCTAAGGCGTAGTTGCTTGCGTCTGTTCGCAGAATGAAAGGGCTGTTGAAGTCAGGTTGAACCAGAATCGGTGCAGAGTTTAATAATCGTTTAAGCTCGTTGTAAGCTTGGGATTGTTCCAAACCCCATATCCATATTTGGCTTTTCCTAGTCAAACGTGTCAATGGCTCCGCAACTTTCGAAAAGTTGGGAATACATTTTCAAAACCATGAACATGTTTGAAGGAAGGTCCGCAAATGTTTCAAATTTGCAGGTTGTTTCATGTCCAGCACTGCGCTTACCTTTTGAGGATCAGCGGAGATACCGTCTTGGGTGATGATGTGTCCAAGATACCTTACACTCTCTCTCTCGCAAAAGAACACTTTTTCCTATTCACCTGGAGGTTGAACTCTTCGAGACGTTTCATCACCAGCTCCAGATCTTCCTGGTGCTGCTCGTACCCTTCAGAAATCACCAGGATATCATCAAGGTAAGCCAAAATTGTTACCTCTTTGAGAGCTGCACAGGAACGGAGTCTGTCGATTAAACGTTGGAAGCTCGCCGGCGCATTCTTCAGACCGAACGGCATCCTTTTGAATCGATAAGTTCCGAGAGGAGATATGAAGGCTATCTTGTCTTTATCGGACTCCCTGACAGCTACCTGATGGTAAGAGGAACGAAGGTCTAAAGAACTCATGTAGCATTTCCTCTTCGTTGCCTGCAGAAGCTCATCGATGCGTGGCATCGGATATTGGTCAGACTTGGTGATAGCATTGAGGCGTCTGTAGTCAACGCAAAACCTAATTGTACCATCAGGCTTCGGCACCATTAATGCCGGAGAACACCAAGCTGATTCACACTCCTCGATAATGTCATCATCGAGCAATTTATTTATTTCCTGCTTCATCAACTCCTTTTTTGCTGGATTGAGACGATATGGAGGCATCGCTATCGGTGGGTGATTTCCTGTCTCAATATAGTGCTCGGTGAATGGAGTTGGACCTCCCCCTGCTTCAAAAATATTTGCGTGTCTGATGAGGACTTCAACGAGCGCATTGCGCTCTGCTGGGTTGAGATGAGCACCTTCATCATCACGAAGAACATTTGCAGAGGAACAGCTTATCGGTTGCCGTGAGGTAGGTTCGAAAAGCAGCTTATGTTTAATGGTGTAGTTATTACTGAAATACCAGATTTCTTTGTGAAAATCTATGACGACTCCTGCAGCTGTGATGAAATCGATGCCCAGAAGCGTCTCGTTGTTGTCGGAATCGGGGAAAATCAGAAATGGGATCGTAATGACTGTATGGTTTAAACTTACCGCCAATGTAGTTGTAAGTACTTCCCTGTCCCGTACATGACCGTCAGCAAGCTTAACTTACCGTATTGAGGAAACAAGGGGGTGACCCTTTCGTAGAAGGAGACCATACAGTGTGTGTCCGGCAATACAACTCTTCGCGGCGGTATCTATTAAAGCTGTACCATTAACACCCAATATTTCGATTTTGAAAATAGGACGTATTTCGCGGCATGCAAGGGGCCTCTGACGACTGTTCCCGTACGTTAACATTTCTCCACTACATATACAATCATCAGATTTATGACTTATTGTAACATTATTTACATTATTTTGACCCGTAACCAAATTCCGTAATTTTAGACATTCACATGTACACCCTTATTCATTGACAATCCTATGAGAAAACATGCTATGAGAATTTTGACATGAACACATTTCATACGGTGATTTTTCAATGCAATTAGCTCCCAAACTATTTACATGCACAGGTAAGTTTTCGGTGCAGTGAGCTCCCGGACTATTTACACACAACGGTAATTTTTCTGTACAGGTAGCTCCCGAGCCATTTTCACACATAGGTCATTTAGTTGTACAGTTGGCTCTCGCACTATAACATGTCATATATTATGTTTCTTTGAAGTGTCTCACACTTTATATTTTTGTAAATTGTTAAACACAATCCAAAATTTCATCGTACCGACGGGACTTGAACCCGCAACCTCCGGAATAACATGTTCCGGTGCTTTGCCAATTAAGCCACGGTGCGAAGTATCGTCACGACGAAATTAGTGGATTGCATTTGTTAACCCAATTATGCATTGGTGGCGCCATCTATGACTACTTATTACGTAAGTTAATCATTCGGAAGAAATCATTACAGTTTTCAAATCCGACGAGAGATGTTGCACTGCGTAAATCAAATATTATGTTTCTTTGAAGTGTCTCACACTTTATATTTTTGTAAATTGTTAAACAACGTGGCTTAATTGGCAAAGCACCGGAACATGTTATTCCGGAGGTTGCGGGTTCAAGTCCCGTCGGTACGATGAAATTTTGGATTGTGTTTAACAATTTATAACATGTCATGTCGTCGATTTTGTGAGAACAAAAATATTTTGGCGTAACATTACATACAACCTAACCTTCATACTACAAAAACGTTGCATAAGGTCGATTTTTAACTTACTTAGTACTGATTCCTTGCGTACTGTTTTTAAACAATATAATTTGCTCACGCTCACAGGAATCTACATATTGGAATTATGTTTATTTGTTAAAAGCAATAAGCAATACTTTTTTATCACTGAATCCTCGAGGGCCGTAAGTCAACGGAACAAATATAAATACAACATCTGCATCCCTCAAAGCAACAATACCATGTATCACAATAGTCCATACATTAATGCCATTAACATATATAATCATCTCCCCTTAGAGTTTAAGCTATTGGAAGGAAAAACATTTAAAAACATGTAAAAGACTGGCTAATAAGTAAAGTATTTTATAATTTAAATGAATATTATGGAACGTAGATAAATAACATAGTTAAAAATAAGTAGGTGTATAAGTAAATTAATTATTAGTGTCATAAAATGTATAAGTAGTAAATTAAGGGATTCTATATTTGCATATATTGTTGAAATGAAATGAAATGAAATGAGATGAGATGAGATGAGATGAGATGAGATGAGATGAGATGAGATGAGATGAGATGAGATGAGATGAGATGAGATGAGATGAGATGAAATGAAATTTATTGAGCTCATGGTCCTAGGTTACAGAGATCTAAAGTAAATACAATGTATGGTTTCACTAGGGCCTGCTGTTCGAGCATACGAGCACAGTTATTATATAAAAGATACTAAAAACTAAATCAATAAAATATATACAATTTTTAAGAAAAGTAATAAAATATTAATATTATCATGTCAAATTAAATAAAATACATTTCGAATTCATCAGCAATGTTAAGATTTAAAATTATTTGTTTTGTCATTTAAGTAATCTGTTGTTGAGTAGTATGCCTTGGTAGCTAAGAAGTCATTAAGGGTGTTTTTAAAAATATAAATATTACCAATGTATCTGATTGCTTTCGGAAGTTTATTATATAATATAGATGCCATACAAAATATGCTATTTTTAAAAAGTGCTGTTTTGTGACCGGGGTATCTCAGTTTGTTTTCGCGTCTACTACCTGTGGGAAATTTTTCGAATAAATTAAAAAATTTTTTCACGAACATAGCAGTTTCCATTATATATATACAAGGAAAAGTCAATAATTTTAATGATAAAAAATGTTCTTTACACGATTCTTTTGTTAGATCCTTTTACTACTTAGCTACTATATCTTTATATTGCACGCCCGAAATGGGAAAACTGTTGCTACTCTCATTTATGTTTAAGACCTTGTATATACACAGTTCTTGCAATAAATTTATCTTTATCTTTATCTTTACAAAATCGTAGGACTCAGAATTGTTCTCTGAACGAGTACATGTACATGCGTTATTATGCGAGACCCAATGGCGATAACACACATTATTATTACTGTTTTGAATGTTGCAAGTACTAACTGACGGGCGTATTGTCGACTGTGATTTTGATTTTAACGCGCGTACGTCCCTGAGCGGGAGGCACGGGTCGTGACGGCGGCGACAGTCGGTACTATTTTGCAAATAGTTACTTGCATCATTCGCAACAGTCGAATTTGAATTTGAACACAAAGCATAGTTAGCGTTTTTAGCATTATAGTAAGTATTATTACTAGCGTCTTTTACATTCAAATAGTTATTTGACGAAGCACCACGGTTAGAGAGAATGCACTTGTTACCCGAATTTACGCACTCATTATTATTACGCGAACTAGGGAGTTCGACGCTATAAAAGCTCTCTTTACCCTTATTATCACTATCACTCATTTCCGCAGGAAAGTTAAGTATGTTGGACTCACCTCGACTTGCCAACTTACGGCACTGGTCCCGAGTATGATTGAAACGTTTGCAGTATGTACATTGCGGGCGTTGTTTCTTAGCGTTTCCGACTTCCGCTCCCGAAGTCACGCTCGAAGGAGTCGGTGTCGGAACTGTCGGCGGCTGATGCGGCGCGGTGCTAGTCGTCGCCGTCGTGCTGCCGGTATTGTGCGCGAAGCGCGAAGGTGCGTGCGGTCCGATCGTGGCGGCAGCGGCGGGCGGGTTACGAGCGTGCCGGGCACCGGATGAAGTCTCGACGTTGTCACCTGCCCTAATCTATCTCTAACCTACATAGAGGAAGCTAGAAATAAAAATAGGTATATGATCTATATTACTATATTTTTTTTTATATCCCGCTGCTACAGTAGGTAGGGCAACACAAAATTTGTAGGTCGTGGTTGTAAGGCCTATCTGTTTATGCTTCGCAGTTCAGGTACTGTCCTGGTAGTCCAGGCGTGAAGATGGATGTTTCGCCGTGGTAGTGTCCGGCCGATGACTGCCCCGGGTATATTCCTCGTCACGGTCAGTCAGGCGTAGCTCGGTTGGATGGATCCAGGAAGTTGGTCGTAGACCGAACTTCAGTTTAAATTTTTATTTATCTCGTTATTTATTCCTGGAATGCACAAAAACCGTAGGGTAGGCCTGTTAAATGAGACATCCGATCTGAGGTACCCACAACAGCGGCGACAGGACAGAAAAACCTGCGTATTAGTATTGCCGTGGTGGAGTACTTCAGAACGGAGTTTACAATTTGTTGTTATATACAAAAAGAAGAACAAATGATGAGTTTAAATTAAAATATAAAAGATTTAGAACAGAATTTTAATGTAAAAAAAATTGAAGGTATGAGTAAAAATAAAAAGATGATGCAATATCATTAAAACTTGCAATGTGGTATTCATGTAAAATAGCAAACAGTAAAACAATTTAAAAGCTGTAAAAATGATTAAAAATACAATTAAACCATTTAAAAAAACTAATTACAAAAAAATGAGAGTTTTGTGTGCTATTGAAACTTACCCTATAGCGGGAATACACTTTTATGTGCAGTTGTGCACATTTATTGCAATTAAAAGATTAAAATAAAACATTATATTTTTAAAACGTAGATCGCGCACCGGCTAGAGCGCACGGATTTGCGAACGTCGGCGTGGACTATTTGTCCAACGGGTCTGGCTTCGACTGCGAGTGGCGAGCGGCTCACCGCGTGGGAGGGCGCGCGGTGTCGACCGGGGCTTCCCCCCGTCGCCCGCGTCGGTTCCCCTCTGTTCCATGCGGATGCTCGTGCGCAGAGCGCTTGAAGTTGCGCACGGCGCGAATTTTTAAATAAAACGAATTGTTGAATTGAGTAATAACAATATCTATATAGTTTTAATTTTAATATTATAATAAGAAATAGTATTTGTTCTATTTCATGTAACGCTTCGTTACATTACCCGCCGGTCCCTCATAAGGATTTTATTTTAATAATAAAATCCGCCATTTTAACCTAATACGTATCAATTTTTACAAGAACCTTTCATTCGACCTTTTACAATACTAATATACATCTCTTATCATTCAACCATTTAAAATAAACATCAAACAATATAAAATTATGTGACGTTCCCTAGCAAAACTGAAAGTCATGAGTCTATAGCATTTCGACAAATAACTTTTTGTAAAAATGTTTTAAATGATGTAAACGGAGTGGCAGCATATAACGAAACATTTATAATTAATTGTGACCAGAACATTTCAGGTCCTTTATGTGCCATGTACCTAAATTTTTACCTGCCATGTTTTCGAGAACGTAAACTAACGGGGATAACTTTTGGATAATCTTACATTAGATAAACTTTGGTGCTAATTTTTTACTAAAGAATTTATCTTTGTCACTTAATACGTAGGCTCGCTTATAAGCAATATCGCCAACGTTAAATTCAAAAGCCTTACGTCTCAAATTGTAGTAAGATGTGTTCTTTACATGAGCGTCATATAGAGACTTTTGAACTTCGTCAAATATTGTGCCTAAACAACCAAGGTTTTCTGCATATATATTACGCGGTAAAAACAAAACCTCATCTTCTAAGTCTACATCTAAATAATGAGAACCGCAAGAAACAAGTTCTCTTCCAAAAACTAAGAAAGATGGAGTGAATCCTGTAGCTTCGTTTACTGAATTGTTCATCGCGAATTGGACCTTTGGAATAAATATATCCCAGAATCTGTGGTCGTTCTCTACAAAGGTGGAAATACATGTTATTATAGTTTTGTTGTACCGCTCTACAGTATTTACCTGAGGGGTATACTTAGGCGTGAAGAATACGTTCGGGACATTATATTTCTTGAAAAAGTCATTCATATGACCACTGATAAATTGGCTTCCATTGTCCATAAAAACGCTCTGTGGAACGCCGTGAACTAGAAAAATTTGTTCCTCTAAGATTTTGACTATGATTTCTGAAGTAGCTTTTTTAATAGGGAAAATATGGCAAAACTTGGAAAAACAGCATGTTACAACTAGAATGTAACTGTTTTGTTTCCGTGTTGTAGGAAGAGGGCCCATCAGGTCAATCGACAACATCTGGTGAGGTCGAGAGCACTGTTTTGGTCGTCCCATTTCCCCAAGAGTAGTATGGTTTTGACACTTATATTGCAAACAAGTAGAACAAGAACCAACATATTTTGCTACTTGTTTATACAAACCTGGCCAGTAGGGCTATTCTGTAAGCTATCTCGACAGCGGAATCCGCGGTGAGATTTGAATTTTGTATTACAAAATTCAACCGTATTGCGATCGTGATACGATTGAATTTCGTAGTACGAAATTCGAATCTCACCGCGGATTCCGCTGTCGAGATAGCTTACAGAATAGCCTAGCTGTAGTACCTAAGCGCAATACGTTTGTAGGTTTTAAAAATGCCTAAATGACCAGCTGTTTGCTCATTATGGTTGTTTCCAATAACCTTATCCCGTAGTTCTGATGGAACTACCTCCTTCCATGAAAATTCATTGGTTAAATGACACTTATTTTTACTAAGACGGAAAAGGGTGTCATTCTTAATTAAATAATTTGGAAAATTCTCTGGTCTATGCATACAGTTATTATAAATGTTTTTATACCAATCATCACTAGTAGTCGCAATAGATTGGGCCGTGACAATAGATTAGACAGGTACAGCTCGTGAGAGGGCATCGGGGATGACATTATCCACTCCTCGGCGATGCTTGATAACAAAATCAAAGGTTGATAAACGAACACCCCCAGCGTGCGAGTCTGCCTGTAGGGTTATTTAAAGAAAGGAACCATTTTAACGCACTATGATCAGTGTATACGGTGAACGTTTTCCCATTCTCTAAATAATATCGCCAGTGTTCCAGTGCAATTAGAACTGCTAAGGTCTCACGCTCAGTAATGCTGTAGTTCTTCTCTGCTGACGTTAAAGATCTGCTCATATACGCAATTGGGTGCTCTTTACCATCTATGGATTGAGTCAGCATAGCACCTACACCATAATTGCTCGCATCCGTGTGCACCTCAAATGGCAGATTGTAGTCTGGGCAAGAAAGAACAGGAGCAGACACTAAGTATTCCTTGAGCATCTTGAAAGCAGCTTCAGCTTCGTTAGACCATTCAAATGGTGGTGAATTTTTCTTATGAGAAGTTAGCTTGTTGAGTGGCCCTGCGATCGTGCTAAAATTTGGAACGAACCGACGGTACCAAGTAGCAGTGCCTAGAAACCGCTTAAGCTCCTTCCTACTGGTAGGAGTTGCGTAGTTAAGGATGGCATTAACTTTTTCCGGGTCGGTACGCAGGCCGCTCGCATCAACAACATAGCCTAAATATTTAAGCTGACTTCTGAAAAATTCACACTTTTCTAGGTTTATAGTTAAGTTTGCGTCACGTAACTTTTGCAGGACACTAAGTAAAAGGGATACGTGCTCCTCGAACGTGCTACTCACCAGGATAATGTCATCAAGATAAGCAAATATTCTGTGATCTACTTTACCCAGCAATGCATCAACTAACCGTTGTTGTGTTGCGGGAGCATTTGTCAAGCCAACAGCGGTAGTTTTAAATCTAAATGTTCCGCGGCTTGGGACGTAGAATGCGGTCTTGTCTCTGTCCTCTTCAGCAATAGGAATCTGCCAAAAACTTTTGGATAAATCGAGACTAGTAAGAAAATGGGCGTCCCGTAAGTTATCCAAAATTTCCGATATGTATGGCAAATTGTATGCATCTTTCTTCGTTACGGAATTTAACTTTCGACTATCGAGACAGAAACGGGGCTGACCGTTCTTCTTAGTGACTAGAAGCACGGGAGACTGCCAAGCACTTTCACAGGGTTCCACTACATCTAAACTTAACATCTCATCAACCTGCTCGATAAGTATGCGTTGCTTCTCTGGAGAAAGCCTATAATATCGCTGCCTTACCGGAGGCGAATCACCAGTATATTTATGTGGTGCGTTATTAAATTAGTTCGACCTAAACCCTTGCATTCGAAAGATATGTCCTTGAACTGATTAATGACATTATCAGCAATAGTTCTCTGAGATACATCTAAGTTATCGTAGGATTTAATAAATGTTTGTGGACTATTAACGTTTAAATCCATCAGTGGCACATTTGACAGTTGAAGAGAACCTAGATATTTCGGACATATATGAAAAGCGCGCCAGAAGTCTATACCTAGAATTAGCGAAGATTGTACTTCTGGAACTACATATGTCTTGATTATATGAAATTGGTTCTCAAATTTAATTGGCAAATTAATATAACCAATACTGTCAAAAGTTTGTCCACCTGCAGCAACGATATGAACTTTATCGTCTGTGCATAGTATAAGGCCACGACTCAGTAAAGTACTATGAGCATTATCACCCAAGATGGTAACCGCTGATCCAGAATCGAGGAGACCTGAGGCTGTAATGTCATTTATTTTAATATTGATATATGGCCGCGTGTCATTCGAAGGTTTACTTTGCAGAATTGAAGCTGTTTTGTAGGTAGTAAAAAACAAACGTACTGTTTCTAACCAATTGTTCCAATCTTCCTTATCCTCGCGGCAGTTTATTGAAGATGAACAACTACCACTCTGCTCTTCGAGTTTTTTGAAATAGTGCACTTCGGGCAGTCCGGCTTCTTAACTCCCTTATTTCCACACTTAAAACACATAATTTCAGTATTCTGACACGTTTTCAAACTATGAGAGTTATTGCGACATCTTGGGCAATACGGTAATTTCTTAGTCGTATCAGAAATATTCGCAGCCATAGTATGTAAATATTTTTCGTTGACGTTATGATTTTCTTTAGGCTTATTTGAATTTTGTTGTTTGTGTTTATAATTAATGTAGTTTGAATTATTATTGTTAAAATTGTGGTAGCTTGTGGCCTGATTATATTTATTAAAAGTATTTAATTTCTGTTTAATAGAAAATTCAGGTGCTAATGTTGCATTTGACGGTTGACGACATTGTGTTAAACGTGATTCAATAATTTCGAAATTTCTGCATATAGTACGCAACTGTTCAATGGACTTTATTTCAGTTGCTGAAGCTATAGTACTGGCATAGCAAAGTTTTATATTGTGCACGACTATTTCATGTTTATCTTCCTCAGACAAAGGTTTTGATAAACGTGCAAACATGCCTGACATAATTGCTAGATATATTGTTATGTTTTCCGTATCACTCTAGGACTCAGAAGTCCTAGACCGAATCTCAGACAAAAGCCGAAAATCATAATCAGATGTGTCAAAATCTCGCTTCAGAAGGACGACAAGCTCATCCCAAGATGATACTTGGCCTTTAACACTTCTAAGCCAGTGTAAAGCATCACCTACAAAAATTTCGGTTGCAAAAGAGAGCAGCCTAGTCCATGTAATCCCACGAGCTTCGCTAAACTCGTTAGCGCGCTGGATGAAAGTACGCACGCACGAATTTCCATCATATTTAAGCCTACCTAAGTCTGGTGTTCTACTACTGCTACCGTCACAAGTCACCGAAACGTGTATCGGTGTCGAAGGGGTGTGTGATTCCGAACTACAACCTACGATAGACAAAGTGTCAACGCTCTTCTTCTTTAATGCTTGAAAGAGTTAAAAGTATTCTTTGAATTGGGAAGTACATTCTTCATGTTGTTCAAGCACTTTCTCTTCTACTTCAATTCTGTTAAGCCTATGATAAAGGTGGTGAAAGATATTTTCAATACGAGACAAAGTACTCTTGTCTGAAATATCCGCATCAATGCTTGTCTTGATTCTGTTCAACAATTCTAAAGAAATGTGCAGATCCTCAAGAGGGTCCAGATGGGAACACAAAATATCTTCGGATGGAATAAGTTGACTGAGCTTACTAATCTGCTTTCGAAGATCGGCAACAGTACTAGCAGGAGTTTCGCCTCTAACGGCTACTTCATACTCCAGCTCCGATTTTTGTAAAGACAAGAACTTTATCGCATACGCCATTTTGAGTTCAAAAATATGACCAAAGAAAACAAATAAATAATTAACAAAAACAAAAAAAAAAAGTCGAATTGAGAACCTCCTCCTTTTTTGTGAAGTCGGTTAAAAATAAAGTTATTCGCTACTGGTAAGTTATAAATAGCACACAAAACGATGGACAGTGAAATATATACTCCGTTCTGTTACAAAAACTCTAACAGAACGCCTTGGTTTGATTTTATAATGAGATGATGAATGAGAACTGAAAAAATTGCGTAGAGAAAATATAAAACTCAAATAAAAGAAAAAGAAGTAACTGATGTGAAGCTAGCTTTATAAAATACAAGAATATAAAATTATGGATTTCTCACAGAATAACAAAACATCAAAAAAAAAAATAATGAGTTTACACCATGTATATGAAAAAAAATAACAACCTGTATGTATATTTTTTTTAACTAAATTTATATTAACAAAGAAATGATAAGAAACACTAAATTCACCTCAGTTACTGCAAACCAAAAAATTAAAGCGTTTTACAAGAAAGAAAAAAAAACCACAACCGTGCAATTACTAACTACTTACTACGAAGCAAAAACAGATTAACCACGATAAGGGCGCCAGTGTCACCTGCCCTAATCTATCTCTAACCTACATAGAGGAAGCTAGAAATAAAAATAGGTATATGATCTATATTACTATATTTTTTTTTATACCCCGCTGCTACAGTAGGTAGGGCAACACAAAATTTGTAGGTCGTGGTTGTAAGGCCTATCTGTTTATGCTTCGCAGTTCAGGTACTGTCCTGGTAGTCCAGGCGTGAAGATGGATGTTTCGCCGTGGTAGTGTCCGGCCGATGACTGCCCCGGGTATATTCCTCGTCACGGTTAGTCAGGCGTAGCTCGGTTGGATGGATCCAGGAAGTTGGTCGTAGACCGAACTTCAGTTTAAATTTTTATTTATCTCGTTATTTATTCCTGGAATGCACAAAAACCGTAGGGTAGGCCTGTTAAATGAGACATCCGATCTGAAGTACCCATAACAGCGGCGACAGGACAGAAAAACCTGCGTAGTAGTATTGCCGTGGTGGAGTACTTCAGAACGGAGTTTACAATTTGTTGTTATATACAAAAAGAAGAACAAATGATGAGTTTAAATTAAAATATAAAAGATTTTAGAACAGAATTTTAATGTAAAAAAAAATTGAAGGTATGAGTAAAAATAAAAAGATGATGCAATATCATTAAAACTTGCAATGTGGTATTCATGTAAAATAGCAAACAGTAAAACAATTTAAAAGCTGTAAAAAATGATTAAAAATACAATATACCATTTAAAAAAACTAATTACTATTCACTAATTATCACTATTTATCACTTAATAGTATGTAACATATTTACTCTGTACTTTAAGTATATATTTTTTTATCTATATATAGAATATTTATACATATATATTATTGATTATTTATATATATAATATATTTGTTTATATAAGTATTCTGATATGTACGTGTATGTATATTTTGTTTTGTATTGGTATGCAAATACATGTATATGATGCTTATGCATTACTGATTGTTTGTTTTTTATTTTGATTATATTTTCGCACTTTAGTACCATGTTACGCATTGTACCACTGTCAACTTCTTTTAACAATTCTGTCCATCCAAAGGTTGTCTGGCAGAGATCGCTTCAAGCGATAAGACCGCCCATTGTATTGCCTCTAGTAACTTAAGTAGCTTAATTTCGGTTTGTTTCATTTTAAGTTGGTGTACAATAAAGAATTTTTCTATTCTATTCTAATTACAAAAAAATGAGAGTTTTGTGTGCTATTGAAACTTAACCTATAGCAGGAATACACTTTTATGTGCAGTTGTGCACATTTATTGCAATTTAAAGATTAAAATAAAACATAGATCGCGCACCGGCTAGAGCGCACGGATTTGCGAACGTCGGGGTGGACTATTTGTCCAACGGGTCTAGCTTCGACTGGCAGTGGCGAGTGGCGAGCGGCTCACCGCGTGGGATGGCGCGCGGTGTCAACCGGGGCTTCCCCCCGTCGCCCGCGTCGGTTCCCCTCTGTTCCATGCGGATGCTCGTGCGCAGAGCGCTTGAAGTTGCGCACGGCGCGAATTTTTAAATAAAACGAATTGTTGAATTGAGTAATAACAATATCTGTATAGTTTTAATTTTAATATTATAATAAGAAATAGTATTTGCTCTATTTCATGTAACGCTTCGTTACATAATTTATTTAATTAATATTATTTACATGTTTACATACTATATCTTAAATAGTAGTAGTTGTAGGTGAGAAATTTGATTTTATTTACTTACGTAAAATCCAATTTCTCACTCATTCCATTTCATTACAACATTGATAATCGATTTTTTCCACCACTATCCCAACTCTAAAAATGTCAATCTTCTATGTAAATGTCACTGTCGCAGAGATCATAGCCTATTTTACAGTGTCACAAGTATAACTTGGCGGTGGTAGTTTTTGGAACTAATTCTTTTAATTGAAACTGTGAGTTTGACGTTAGAGAAATTACCGCGAGATTATTGTTGATAAATCTGCTACATTAATATAGTTCAATAATGCCAAAAGTAATTAAAAGTGGTTTAAGAGAAACTGTTATCAAAGTACAAAGTAAAAGCACAGTGGCGCACAGGCACGCCAAGTTATACTTGCTGGACTGTATACAGTATAGTAATCTGTGAAATGAAATAAATTAAATAAATACACAGACTACAGAGGGGGGTTATTAAATAGAATAATTAATGTATGCGGGATTTCTGTGTAAGCAAAACAAGAAATGAAGAAAAATGCCTCGCGATGTGTCTGTCTGTCAAGTTTGCCTACGGATGGACAGAAAGCTGGATTTTGTCGAAGTTCAGCTAGCAATCTTCTATTCAGAACTCGTAGCTGAACTCGTTCGGTTTCCCGTGAGTATCCTGATAATAAGATAATACTAGTAATTCCATGGATTTATGTTTTTTCTACATACTGAGGTTACCCGATATGCAGCAATTAGTTACTGTAGGACATGTAAGAATCTAGCTAGATGGTACTATAGAACAGTACCTACTTTTAGTTTTAGTACGTGTGGGCGCGCTGGTAGTTGGGAACACACCTGCTGGTAGGGCTGCTCTCGGAGGTTGCTGTTCGTCTAAAGGCCAGGGTGTTGACTCGTGCGAGTGTAAGACTTCGGGGCAGTAAATGGAAGTTGCTTCTTCATATAAATCGTGTTGTAATTCTGGTCACTATATACAATGGTTGAGATACATAAAATCTTGTGTGCGAGAGATAGTCCCGGCGAGCAGATGTGCTCAAGCTGAGTGTTGGCGGAAGAAGTGTGTAGATATATTATTAATATATTAGCTTATTACCGATGTTACATTTTATGCCGTATGGTGGTGCTGTATGCCACAGTAATATTATATTATATAATGTACAGTATTGTGATTCGACCCTGTCCTTGAGATCAAAAGAGTAGCTGCAGCCGGAGGCACCGCGCGGTATATACACGCGCGATAGGGCTGCCCGCCTACAGTATTTTAATTTCATTTAACTTAAAGTAAATTACAATGTAAATCTTATTACGTAGGTACCTGCCATTTATTACTTTCTTAATAATTTCAGAATGCTATTTCGTCAAATTCTATAATATACGTATGTACCTCAGTACATAAGTAAGTAGATAGTCTAGCCTAGGAAACTACCTAAATACTAGTCATATTTTTAACGCGAGTGTAGACTATAGGTCACTTGTGTGAAGTCGTGTGTCACTTTTTTCACCCTATCCATTTATTTGTTAATCCAGTAGTGGAAAAAGAAATATTCACCTTTGAAAAAAATAAATTACATACTAGTAGGTATATAAAAACTTTTTTATACTCTTACTGTTCTTGCTTCAGGTAATTAAATTTTTTTATCTCTGGGTGCATTATTGAAAAATTCAAGCACCCATAAACAGCACAATTATAGTCTATAATTCCTCTGTGCCATATTAAGTATAATATTTATATATATTCTGAATCAATCAAATATTCACAATTTGCACACTTACTACATAAACCGTCATTACACAACCGTACCTTCACACGGTTTGTTCGTCACTGTGGCGCAACCACATTTATCGTGAGCTGTGTACCGAGTGTGTACCGAACTCGAGGTGCGTAGGCATGACGTGTGTTCCGACCATTAGTATGGAGTATGATACTGTTTATTATATTACCGTGTGTATGCCATCAAAAACATGGGCTTGGTAGTGTTGCCACAGTGTCATAAAATATAAAGTTAACATATAATGTTGCGTTGCGCATTGTGCGCTATGTGGTGTGTTGCGACTCCACATACTCAAGGAGATGTGTTGATAGTATCAACATGATACTTGAATAGTGTACTTGACAATATAAATTTTGAACCTCTGTAGGGGTGAATTCTGGAAAATCCTTAGTATGGATGCAGCGTGCAATGGACCGTAGTATACTGGGCGTAAGACTATCAGACCGCGTTAGAAACAGTATATTGCGCTCCAAAACTCAAATCGCCGATGTTGGTCAAAAAGCTTCCAGTCTGAAGTGGAACTGGGCTGGACACGTCTGTCGCATGTCGGACGAGCTGTGGGCTAAGCTCACCACTGAGTGGAACCCGCGCAACGTTAAACGACGTCGCGGCAGGCCCAGGATGAGATGGAGGGATGAGCTAGACTCCTATCATAAAGACTGGCAATCCATAGCTGCTGACCGAGATCATTGGAAAGAGGTTAGGGAGGCCTTTGCCAAGCAGTGGGACAAAAACGGCTCAAAATAAAAATAAACTTAAAAAACGGCTCAAAATAAAAATAAACTTAGTATACCCCCCTTACTAAGATACATGGACCCTCCAAATATCGAGTCTCTACGACCAGCCGATTAGGCTGTCTGACAACAGTCTCTAAGTCAGTCTAAGAAAATCAGTATGTCAGGACAAAGATTCTTATAGTATTAAATGATAACCATGATTCTTTTATTCAGGTCATGTTCACCTACATGAATTGAGATGGTCGTCAAGTGGTTGTCTGTCTAGAATGAAAAAATATATTTATTTACAATTTTTTTTAATATTGCAGATAAAATATCAAAATAACAAATTTTGTTCTGATTGTACACACCTCTTGAGACGATTCTACAATTTTAGAAACAAATGTAGAAAAGCACATAAGATTATGTTGGATTGGAAGAAGATAAATGCTGTAAGTATGTTTGTCATTACTAATGAAAATTGGAGGCATTTTTTACCAAATTCACATAATTAGTGTTCTAGTTTAGGTTAAACATTGATAGTCTTGATGTACGATAGTTAGACTAAAAACTATTGGAAATCAAAAGGCTAGATTAAATAGAATAGAATAGAAAACCATTTATTCAGGAAAAAACATTGAACACAACAACAATACGCATATAAAGAGTAACAAAACCTAATTCAATTACTAATAATTATATCTACTACTTATACTAGACACTAAAAAGTAGGTACACATATTTATTTAACGTACAGTACTGCTGGAATAGGTCTGAGCTCAGCTGAATGCTGCAGTCAGGACTACAGTGCTGATTTTCAGCACAGACCTCGAGTGACAAAACGGATAACATACTTGAAGCGATAAAAATAATATGTTGCGTTAAATCACACATTATTATCAATGGAACAATTTAATGTAACGACATAGAAATACACAAACACAATATTTTGATTTAGGAATGTATGTTCCTACATTTTTAACCGACTTCACAAAAAAGGAGGAGATTCTTAATTCGTCTGTATGTTTTTTTTTGTGTCTGTTACGCGATTACTCTGTCAATTCTGAACCGATTTGAATGATTCTTTTTGTAATCGGTAGGGTTCGTTTCTGAGGTGGTCCCATTGTAATTTCATCGAGATCTGAGTATCTCCAGAGATATGATGATAAACGTCTCAAACTTGCTACTGAAATTGACTTGCGGGGCATTGAAGTCGGTTGTTTTAGTTTTTAAACTATCTGAATATTATAATAATTCTCATGAAGTTACGGCAGCCAATTTCGCACTAACCAACCTGGATATTGAGTGGCACTGACTGTTAGTAAGGTCTTCCAAGAAATCACTTTGTCTATACACTTCTTTAGTTGCATCTATTCATGCTGGTGACCAACCCTCTTCCTTTTTAACCGACTTCAAAAAAAGGAGGAGGTTTCTCAAGTCGACCGTATATTTTTTTTTTTTTTTTTTTTTTTATGTTTGTTTGCGGATAACTTCGTCGTTTATGAACCGATTTCGATTATTCTTTTTTTGTTCGAAAGGAGATATCCCAAGTGTGGTACCATGGTAATTTTATCGAGGTATGATAAGTATCTCCAGAGATATTGAGATAAACATCTCAAAATTGGTACTGAAAATGAATAGCGCGGCATTGAAGTCGGTTGTTTTTTAGTTTTTAAACGATATTATGAAATTGAGTAAAGGCTTGGGACCTGGCAACAGTGGAGTTTCAAACAACTAGGAACAGACGGACCCCTACCTCATAATATCTTGTTTGTTACAGCATAAACCACCCTTAGAAACCCTGTATGATCTCCTACCAAATGCCATGGGAGTGTGGACTGCAGAAGGGAACACCATCTTTAATTTTGACTCACAAGATACTGAAATAAATGATCCAACATTAACAAATAATGCTAAAAATACTCTGGCATTGGGTGGTAATCCAAATCTACTAGAATTTATAGTGCCCGTCGTAAGACCATTGTCTCAGTTAATCAGTGTACCAACAATAAATGTGAGTGTGCATCGACTTTATATTATTATAGGTAAAAGCTTCTTTCATCTATGAAGAATGATGCTTGATGGTGAGCAATATCTGCAAATAAAAGAGTGCTCATTGCACTGTAAAAAAATATATACTAGTTGTTCTGTGAGAACAGTAGACCTCGTGTGATCTTGTAGCCATGCAGTAACCGACACTTTCCCCTTTCCCCTGGCTTAGGAAAGCCATATCAGAGTTTTTAGGGTTCTGTACCCAAAGGGTAATTTAGAGTCGCTATTACTTGCGTTCCCTAGGCACCAAGAGCTTGAATGAAATTAATTATTTTAAGAACTAACTAGTCACTCTTACAGGCAACACCAAAAAATTAGTATTTATTGTGCGGCAACTGATTTTGATACTTGTTTTCACTCATTGAATAATGCAAGTAATAAATAAAGAAGAATTTGTATAGAAATTGTATAGAAATTTATATGTGTATAAAATTTATATAGATACTATAAAATGTATATAGATACTTATAGAAAAAAAATTATGTCTTGCAAATCTTATATTTGTAAAAAAAATACAAGTATCAAAAACGTTTGTTTCTAACTAACTGTGTTGCTATGTACAGTATCGGTCATAATTGGAGTAGCAGTCTCAAAAAGCAATAGCATGACAGCAAAATATGCACATACGACCTTCTTCTATAAGACGTTTCGAACGTAACATAATGAAAGAGAAAGATATACACCCATATATCGCACTATCATTATAAGCCAATTAGAAAGAGCGCATGTATGAATTAGTAGAATAGCTAGACCAGGAGGCTTACCATGACCTTTTAAATAGCGATTCAATTCTGAGACGATTGTGTTAACTGGATCGTTTTTTTTTCGTACTATGAGCTTAATTAAACAAAACCTAATGTGGATCGCTGCCACTAGAATGAATGTACGAAAGTTCGATACTGAATTGCAAAATACATCACTAGTGTCGAGTCAACTACAAGGCTGCGTTCTAAAACCTAATCATTATCTTCTAACGGAAAGTTACGGTAAAATGAAATGTTTGAGTTTCTGAAAAAATATAGGTTTTTGTTCATTATAATGAATTAGTATGCTATTATGTTATTTAAATATCGTAAAAAGAATCAACCTACATGAATTTGAGGACACCATAATCACAAAATCTCCACATAAACAGATTTTGTATGGTATTGTTTGTTGGTTTTGAACGCGTTCTCTGTCATGGCGATTTGATATTAATGTAAACATTTCCGTTGCGGGTAATGTTTACGTTATATCAAATCGCCCTAACAATATAGTACTGACGCAAGCGCGGTTGTTTTGAAGGTGATATGAGAAGTAGTTAATTAGTGTTATTACGAGATCTAATAAACTGGCCAAGTGCAAGTCGCATTCGCACTAGTAGGGTTCCGTAACACAGTAGAGTAATTTATAACTATAATTTTTCACCACCAAAAAATAAATTTTATTTTTCATAGTGTTTGTATGAAAACCTAAGTTATATTTGCGGTCGCTATATCTTAAAAACTGCTGACTGTATCTCGTTCAAACCAAGTTTCGTTAAAAGTTTTTATTTATATCTACAGCATATATATATTTTTAGATTTTTCACTCCCGTACTTGAAAAGTAGGAGGGGGGGGGGGGGATCATTTTACTATATGACTGACTTTGAGAAAAAAGGGTATTAGGAACCTCAATGTCATTTTTAAAGACCTATCTATAGACACCACAGTCGTATAGGTTTGATGAATATTTATTTTTAGTTTCAGTTCTTAATATATATATATATATTATTATTATTGTATAAAAATTGTAAAGCGGTTCACAAAATACACCTACCTACCAAGTTTTAAGTGTTTTAACTGTGTAGTCCTAACAGTTTCTGAATAAAGTGGCTGTGATATACGGACGGACAGACATACAGAATTACAGACAGACAGACAGACCGACAGACAGTCAGACAGATAGACAGATATGACGAATCTATAAGGGTTCCGTTTTTTTTCTTTGCTGCATCGAAAACAATAGAAGTCACACGAAATATTAATTTAAAAGTATCTAAAAACTAGGCGATGTGCCGGCTGTGATAATTTGTAATAAGTAATTATGTAAGTTAGTTAGCTATTAGTAAGCTTTTAATTTGTAATAAGTAATTATGTAAGTTATGATTATAAAGGATTAAGCTTCAATCCTCTTTTCCTAGAGAAAATGAATAATTAAGCTTACAACCTCAAATAATCAATAGGTAGGTAAGAGCAGTTCTTAGATGCAACCAAAACAGTGATATTTTGTCAAAGTAGAAAATTGTCAATATAGGCGATTTCAATTTAATATAAGTATTATGAAATAAAAATTGTAGTATAAGATACTTCGATTTATTGTAAATCAGTTAATTTAAAAACATGTTTGCTGTGTATTCTTATTATACAAATAAATATTTCCTCAAAAACTATTAAGATAAAATCACCGTGTTATTTTTTTATTTCACATATAACATAGATCGTAAATTTACCTTTATTAGCTAAGTTTGTATAAACAGAAATAAAATAATACAAGCTATTAATATTTGATAAACAAAATGAATTCAGGTGATAGAGATTCGAACTCAGGCCTGCCGCTCCTAAAGCAATCTATCTAACCATTACACTAAGATGCTGATACAGTCTCTTTCGAATTTAAGCATCCGTTACTTGTTGCGTGGCTTACTCTGCGTTATGTTAATTCAACAAAAAGAAAACGAGTATTCAGTGGAATATTGTTATCTTTATTTGATGTTTACCAAATGTATCTGACGCTACGTTTCACCTTTTTATTCATCTGTGGTCTGGCTAAGCATGCCATCTATGCCATACTAACGTGTTATTGTTTGCGTTGGAACATTCGACAGAAATATCGTGCAGGCTACTATGAACATTGAGGTGCTACTGGACTATTGTCCCTCGATAGTACATACAAGATACAAAAGCAATAGTGGCGCCCTCATTTATTGTCAACTCTTTTATGTCGCACTGTACCCTAGTACGAGTTTTCATACAAACTCGATATCGTATATCGAACAAATTTTGTATGAAAAACAGTACAGCGCGTCTAGTGCTTGCTACACTTCACTAAACCAATCAGAGAGCCAGAACAAGTCGAAAACAATTTGAGATCTGTCAAAAGCGTTTACGATAAAAACTCATACTAAGGGTACAGGGTAATCAGATTGGTATTGATATACATAATATATCTAACAATTTTCAAAAATGTAAATCTGTCCATTTATAATGCCTAAACTAGACCCCTTTTACCGCTTCTTTTCCGCCATTTTCACAATTTCCAAAATGGGGTCATATTGGAAATTGTTTTGCAACATTTTGTGTACAATGAATTTCTTAGTGTGCATCTCATATAATGGTACATCATACTTTCAATGAGTATATACTGTAGTATGGTATGTATATACACTGTGTATATACATACCATGAGTAATTGTAGTGTTAGGACTTCTCTTAGACCGCCTGGTGCACTACCGGTACCACCACTTTGCCAATTAATTCATGATGAAAAATAGGAATTTATTTGATTGAATAGCAAAATGTCTTACTTCGTTTTGTCTCAAGGCAACAGGCGCAATTGTGGCAAAATTGTCTAGTCAGAATTTTGCATGCCGCTGTATCTGTAATATGTAGACGTCATCGTTTACCATCAGGCGAGCATCATGCTTGTCCTGTAGTAACAATTAAGTATAATTACATAGAAAAATAAGTGTCAGGCAATCAAATATTCTTGGCATTGAATACAGTCTCCCTAATACTACCAATACTTCATCTTGGTTATAAATTATGGCTGTTACGCGGTCAGTGCACACGTCTACCGCGTAGAGGCCATAATTTATAACCTAAAAGGTTATAATATATATACTGTAAGAATTTTCGGATTTTATAAAAAAAAATATAATTTTACGTCTCCTACCAGCAGATAACGGATTGTAAATTACAAATAGAATACAAAAATATACATAATTTTGTTTTCAAATTCATTCTTTCAGGTTAACACAGAAATTGAAGACCCGATCAAATTAGAAAAGGATGACTGTAATTTTACTTACTTTAAAATACAGGACGTTCAAATACAGGATGTAAAAACACAGAATGTTCCTAATATTGACAAAGAAATAGAATCAATCGAAGCAGATACAATAACATTCATTGAAACGAATGAACTTGAGGTCAAATTAGAGCATGACTGTGTAGACTTAACTGATGATGAAGTACAGGAAGTTACTAACACTACTATTAAAGATACAGTATGCAATGAGGAAGACTTTGAGGAGTTTTTAAATTTTGACTGTCTAAAAGCTGCTAACATCAACATCAAGGATTTTGATGAAATAGATAACGTTTTGAATGATAGTGATATTGAACAAGAAAATACAAAACGTCCAGATGTTATAATCGTTGATGAGAATATGGAAGCTATCGATTTAACGGACGAAATTGATGACTTTAGTGATTTTATAGACATAGTAAGTGATGATAATAATGATGATGATATTGATGATGTTGATAATTTTGTAAGTGCTTCAGACATTAAAAGATTAGATAACGTAACAACGGAGCTAACACAGTTTCAAAACGATTTGTTAGATATATGTGACGTTTACCAAAAACTACTCCCAGTAAAAAATATGTTTGAATTAAATTACATTTCTACAAAAACTTTGACACAAAAAGCAATAAATTTGTTGATGAAGAATTTTGATATTGTGATTAGAAATAATGAAAATACTATGAAAATATTGAAAGGAGATAAAATGATATTGAAAGAGTTGTAAGTAAAATTTGTTAAATTAAATAACTAATATTAAGGCTGAGTTACACCATCTTACTTTAACTATAACAAACGTCAAAAGTCTGATGAATCTGAAAAACTCCATACAAAAACACCGGTTATAGTTATAGTTACGGTTAAAGTGACATGGTACAACTCAGCCTAAGAATTTAAATTACTTACCTGTGATTGTGGCGATTTGGTCCTTAGCACCTAATCGCCACCAATCGCAGGATTATACTAAATATGTAGAAGACTAGCTGACCCGGCGAACTTCGTACCACGAATATAAATAAACTGTCCAAGTGCGAGTCAGACCCGCACCCGCAGGGTTTCCGATTAAACAAAATTTACCTGAAAAATAAGTTTCTTGTATGGGGACCTTTATTATTCAATTTTATTTAGTTTTTATCGGTTTTTATACACGAATACTGAATACCCATGTATGGAAACGCCATAATAACAACCATCAAATTATATATCAATGCAATGACAAAAATGTCTGAACAAACCACTAATGACAGACAACCTGGGACAACCGTGAATATTAAAATTTAAATACTTACGCGATAATTCGAGTAATGTGGATATATTATGTTGTCGATTCCAAACCTTTAATTTAATACGTGCTTAAAATTTCAAGTCAAGAGTGGAACAGAGTCTACCCTACCGTACCGAAGGGACGAACGTCAAATGTTTGACAGGAAATTAGGTAGAACAGTTTATATGGGAAAAATGAAATTGTTGTTTTTACTATCTTCCTCGCAATTTTTCAAAATTTTCTCACCGTTTAAACCTTCCCTGGACTACGACAAACATTTCAAAACCAAAATCAGCTAAATCGGCACAGCCGTTCTCGAGTTTTAGCGTTACTAACGTACAGCAATTGATTTTTATATCTATATATAATTATAATTAATTTAAAACTATATACAATATAAACTACTCCTAAAACTATAATACAGACTATACAAAATCTCCAAATAAAAACTGAATTAAGGTCGCTGTCCACTGGTAGGGTACCCAAAAAGCTGGCGACATTACCTCTTTGAATGGCAAGACTAATTCGTTGGCCGAAGTACGCGTCAGCTCTTTGGTCATGGGAGCCATCTATCAGACGTCTGGACAACTCCTTTACAAAACCGCGTGCTTGTTGACCCCACGAGCCCATGGTCTCGACCCCAAACGGAAGAAGTGCGTAATTGTCTCCAATGTCTGCATATTTCCTCCGCTTGAGCCTTGAGCTTGGCCTCTGCCGCGTCTGTGGCTGCTTCTGTAGCTCGTGAGGTACTGTTAAGGTGGGATGCTGCTAACGTATCAGCGCACGTCGCATCCCACACTAGCGGCTTTCCACGACACCAAGGAATCAACGTCATGCCGTCAGGCCTCTTGCCATCGTCACATGTGATACCGTTCGGCTCTAAAATAGCCGGCACGTTGACGGTGGCAAGGGCCCGACGGATAACGTCGTTTAGTGAAGTGTGTCGTGAAAGCCGCCCCGCACTGCGGCGGCATGATAGGCCGTGGTGGCCCAGGTGATCAACCTTGTCGCCACAGTGACAGCGGTGCGGCTCTGTTCTAGAGATGCCCAGACGCAGTCCCACTGCGACGGAAAAACTAGTGTTATCCATAAACGTCCCTATATTGGATGAAGGTAACGCCTGCAACCAGTATCCTGATTCTCGTTCGCGCGTGGCAAGAAGACGAGCCCGGTCCCTATTATCTAAACAACTGTCTAAAAGATATTTCTGTACATTTTTGCATAAGGGCTCGTCCCATTGCCGTTGCGAACGGAGACTTCTCGAAAAGACTTTCTCCGGGCATGCCAGGGACCAGGCATTTTTAGCTTGCTCAATAGAGCAAAATAAAAAGCAAAAATATCGATCAGTCTAATAAGACTGATCGATTTTTTTGCTAAAGAATTATTTATTATTTTATCAAAAACTAGCTGACCCGGCAAACGTTGTTTTGCTAAAACCCAAATATCTTACGGAACACTAAAATTTAGCCTATTTTACTCGTGGATAGTGTGGCTTTCGAATGGTGAAAGAATTTTTAAAAACGGTCCAGTAGTTTTTGAGCCTATTCATTACAACCAAACAAAGTTTTCCTCTTTATAATATTATATATATATATATATATATATATATATATATATATATATATATATATATATATATATATATATATATATATATATATATATCGGTAATACAATGGACAGAAGATTTTTTTTTTAAATAGCCGGTAGCGAAACTGGAAATTTTGCGTATGCCTATGCCTCCGAACCGAATAGGCAAGAAAGCTTGACACCACGACTTGTCCGAAACTGAGCAATTTAGAATTTTGGTAAGGATATTTTTAATACTTTCATCTAAGCTCGATAGTAAGATTAAATGGTGCCAAAACGGGCAGCAGCGAAGTATGTAGGTGAATTTTGGTACAAAAAGACAAAACTGAATTATGTGAAATGCTATGTGGCAATGAATTTTAGTAAGACGCTCTGATGCATCTTCAAATTTTTGGCGCTGTTCATGAACAAAATCTGGAAACGATTCTTCTAGAATTGGTGCACCAAGGAGGCGAAGATTATTTTTATTCAAAAGTTTAATATTTGGTGCCAGACTGTAAAATTTTGCGAACATCTCATTTTTTTTTTCTATAGTTAGTGTCCGTAAAGAAAATTTCACATTTACAAAAACTTAAATCCAAACCAATCGAATGAAATTTCTCAATTAATATTCAATGTTGAATTTAGACTCGAAATAATCGGGTGTATGGCAAGACAGAAGATAGCAGGTCCAAGAGGATCACCCTGTTGACAACCAGAGCAGAACTCAATTAAATGATCTCTGTAAAGTAATTTTGAATCAACTCCATAACATTGCCAAAGATACTTAAACGTTTCTGGTATGCAATTTTGAATTTCGTTTAAAAGAGTGGTTCGGTCAACAGAGTTAAATGCATTTTTAACATCGACCTTCAAAATCACCTCACCAGCATCGTGATTAATAAATGATCCACAACCACCTTCGCTGCCGAATCCTAACTGAATGGGCTGAAATTTTTCCGTTAGTTTCCGATGTATATAGCGGCAGCAAACTTTGGATGTGATTCTCCTATACGTGCAACCTACGGCTATAGGCCTGATACCGCCGTCTTTTTATTCAATGCACATAAGTTTGCACCGTATAGAAGAGTGGCGATCTGTTCATGCACTTTCCCTGCAAGCATTAAGTTTACAAGCTCCGTGATGTCTCGTAGGAGAGTCCAGCCAGCATCTCCAATAGCACCAGAGATTAAATCTTTTAGATGTTGAGGTGTAAGGCCGTCCATGCCGCCAGCCGAACCATTCTTAAAAGACATCACAGCCGCTTTAATGTCTTTATCTGTAACCTGCAGTGGGTTCACCTGAGATTCTGGTGAGCAAGGTGGAGGCTGGGGAGGTGATAATGACGGAGGATGTTTTTCAATCAAAGCTTCCAAAGTTGCAGGCGTATCCAACGCGATGGTATCGTTGGAAAACAACAGCTGAGCGGCGCCTTTCAAGTCCCCGTCGCTTACTTTAGATTCTACTTTGTCGAACATATTGGGAGTTTTCTGATGAAAAGTGTTTCGAGATAGGACATGTTGCTGGTTATTTAAACTGTTGTCTACATCTGTATGAGAATTGATATCAATGAGGGAAGGAGAACAGTTACTTTTAATTGTTATATTTAGTGATTTTTGTGCACTATCAGAATGTAGGACATGAAAAGCAAATGTCAACAACTGTTCCCAGCCGCTTTCGGAATTTTCTTTTAATACTTTTTGAATTTTTAGTGATAGATTTTGTGCTACAATGATACGTGCACCACGAGGTATTCGTTTTACGACTGATGTTGTTGATTTTAATTTGGATAATATTTGCCAAAACGGTTAAGACTTAGAAGATTGTGTCTGAGAAGAAGGATTCGCCAAAGGTATGCTAGGAGTGGCTAAATGCGCACATTGCGACAAAGATTTGTGTGTCTTTCTAATGTGCATATTGAGACCACGTTGCCCTTTAAATAATCGCACCTGGGGACAGTGTGGACATTGTACTAACCCGACGATGTCGCACTCAGCACTCCTTTGTCCAATATGTATAATATAAAAGATTATATATATATATAAAGAAAGTCGTGTTAGTTACTCTACACTTATAACTCAAGAACGGCTGGCCCAATTTTTTATGATTATTGTATTTTTGGAATTGTCTTTGTCAGGAATAGGATAATATGTATTAAAAACAATGAATAATTGACCAAAAAAAATATATAAGATAAAATATTTTGCCAAAATGCTCCTGGGTTTCAAAAATTGCCAATCATTTGATGTTCAATTGTTTATTCCGTCGATACGGTAAACCGCAAATTAATAAGGGTCATCGCTTCACACGGTTCGTGTATTTAGCCAGTGTCAAGTATAAACATTCTTCAAGTTTTTGTGAATTCAAATAATGTAGATTTTAAAAATGTTGATAAATTTTAAATACTGTTAGTAATGACAATTGTATGACATATTTATTGATTGTCAAATATACGTGCGCTCAGAAATGTATGCTTACTCAGTGAAGTCCACATCGGGTATGATTTGAACTTGAAACTTGACCGACATGTGACTTTGACCCATCTTTACGACTTGAATTCTCAAATACTTGAAGAATTTTAATACTTGACACAGGCTGAATACACTAATTGTGTGGAGCCATAATTTTTTTTTAGTGTAGTGGTTATATTCACTTTGATGCTTACAAGCAACCAATAATCAATGCCTAATCAATTTTATATTTTGTTAGAATGTAGGTAAATGTAGAGATATGCAAGAATGTGATAGCCAATTTATGAGTGCCGTATACAGTCTTATCCATAAGGCAATAAAATATTAGACAGTTATTCATGAAGTAAGTATACTTATTCAGAATTAAAATTCAATACCGGTGATTATATTTTTACAATTGAAATTAAACTCAAGATAACTAATGTCAAGTTAATAACTTATCTTTAACAATAATACCATTATTTCATTTCATCACTAGGATAATTGTAATCCATCATCCTAGTTTCATCATGTCTTGCTGACACGCGGTTGACGTACTTGATTATTGTATTTTTATTCTATTTCTGTATTGCCATAATGCATTACTATATTATAACCTAATATCTCTTTTGTATTCATTGTATTACGTTCATAAAAGCCTAAATTAAGTTCATCTAAACGGTTACACGACATTCATTGTCTGTTAGGTGGTACGAAGTTCGCCGGGCCAGCTAGTATAAGATAAATAATTCTATTTGTATATACATACGCGTGTTAGAGAGTGCAGTGGAGACAGATCAGCAAATGTATGGCCTATGTCCAACAGTTAGACAGAGATAGGCTGATATATAAAAATGATGATGATGTATAAATATGAGTACCTATATAGTTATGATTAAAAGAGAGAGTGTGGAACAAGTGAAAGATATCGAACAAGGACTTTTAGCAGGACACCAAGTAAGTGGGGCACTGTATAATTTTATGAGCAGTCAGAATGTGTCTATAAAAGCACGACTGACTGTACATAGGGGAGTGCTGGTTCCCACACTCATGTATGGTAGTGAATGCTGGGTATGGCAGAATAAGCATGAAAGTAAAATGAATGCCGAAGAAACTTCTCATAAGTTTGAGAAGTATTATTGAGTGACTCTGATGGATAAGGTGAGAACAGCGTGATAAGGGATTGTTGTGGTGTGATAGAAGATGTAGTGACAGAGATAGAGGAAGGAATGCTCAGATGGTTTGGACATCTAGAGAGGATAGATGAAGGAAGATTGACGAAACAGATTTATTAGACGAGTGTAAATGGGCCAGCCGGTAGAGGCTGACCTAGGCGAACGTACGAGGGTCATTCAACAAGTACGTAGCCTCATCGCCCGATGGCACTGCTATTACAAAAAAATTTTACCATAGTACAGTGCAATGTTTTTGAAGCCTACTGCCAAAGTTTTAAACAATGACTTCTATTAGTTTTGTTTTAATACCCTTTGAAAGCGAAAGTGTCGGTCAGTTTAACAAAAATGGAAAAAGAGCAGTATCGTTCGGTGATTCGATTTTTATTTTTGGAAGGGAAAACGCGCAGTGAAATTAAAAATCGCTGGGATGCTGTGTACGGTGACTCTTCTCCTTCGATGGCAACCGTCAAGAATTGGTTTAACGAGTTTGTTCGTGGCCGCATTTTTGATGAGCCACGCTCAGGTGCCCCGAAAACGGCTACTACGGCGGAAAACATAAAAATAATCCACGATCTCGTGTTGGCAGACCGCCGATTGAAGGTTCGCGAGATAGCTGACACTGTGGGCATTGCAGAAGGAACGGTGCATCATATTCTCCACGAAGAACTGGGCATGAGAAAGCTGTCAGCGCGATGGGTGCGGCGTTTGCTCACACTGGACAACAACCACGACAACGCGCCGGCTCACACCTCTGCCGTCGCCATGGCCAAATTATTCGAATTGAGCTACGAATTGCTGCCCCATCCACCTTACTCTTCAGATTTGGCCCCCTGTGACTTCTTTTTGTTTCCAAACCTGAAAAGTCACTCGCCGAGAAAAGATTTGGGTCGAATGAGGAGGTCATCACCGCCACGGAGGCCTATTTTACAGACTTCAGGAAAACGTATTTTTTAGACGGGTTAAAAAAATTGGAGCATCGCTGGGCCAAGTGTATTGAGTTAAAAGGAGATTATGTAGAAAAATAAATCGGCACTTTTCGAAAATTTTCGTTTTTCTTTTGTAGGCTAAGTATTTATTGAACGACCCTCGTATCACGACAAGATCGGAGACGTTGTAAAGAAAGGCCAAGTTAAAGTACCAATAACCGGCGAGCATGTATGAAGGCGCTCATGAAAGTGTAAGAAGCGAAAGAGGTATATCAGGATCGTAGCATGTGGAAAGAAGTAAACTCTGCCTATCACAACGGGAAAGAGGCGTGATTTTATGTATGTATGTATAGAGTAATATATCACAATAAATAATTGCATGCAAGCTGGTATAATAATAGGCACGGGTACGAATCCCGTCGATATGATTACATTTTGGATTGTATACAATCATATCAAACCTATCAGCTGTTCCGTTTTATACAGTATGGTTTGGACCAATAAAAAAAAATTATAATAATATTTTTTTAATTCTATATAGAGAAACGAGACAGATATTTTACACATATTATGTTCACATCGAGAAGGTCGGTCAATTTTAATGTTGTATTTTTTTTTACCACACAGCACTAAAAATATTATTATGAAAATAATCAATGAAGAGGACACCACTTCGCCGGGAGGTAGCGGCATAGATAAAGAATTTATAAGTCAATGTCTTGTGGAAAAGGAACCGATGACTAATGTGAAAGCCTTATTGAGGATTTTAACTAATAAAAAAACATCTGGTTAGTAACTCAACACATAAGCATGCACGAACACACACATACACACACAAACAGACAAACACGCACACAGTTATAGTAAAGAATCAACTACGTTAGTGAGCTTTGTTATTGTACAGTACTTACTTTGAAGTATTCAGTAGTTTAACTTTACAGAAACAGCCAAAACGGCGTGCTTTAAATCTCGTATGCTTTAGGGCTGCAGACGGCGCGCGAGTATGTGTCGGCTACGAATGGACTCAGGCAGTTTTGACTAGATGTGATCATTTAGTAAACTTTATAACATATGATGAATTTCTGCAGAGTTGTACTTACAGGTAAAGACCTCAAAGTCTCTTGGGGTATAATTAATAGAGGTATAGTGACTCTGCCCTCGGCAGATTTTTAATTGATATTTAGAGAATGTAAGGGAGCAAAATTCCACCCGATTGCTCCTAGCCAACCTCTCCTGCACGTGGTGCATGCTGTCGATCAGCTAACGAGGCTCTGGCGACCGACAAATGGCGGTATATCTATTTAGAACGACGTAGCTAAATACCACAGGCCGGTGACGGGCAGCAGCGTCGCCGGTACGAGAAGCTACGTCCTGCGATCACCCAACTCGACTGCTCAACGCATGGTTATTTGGGCAAAATCTTCATGGCACACACAAATAGGCAACAGCCCCCAGTCCCCGGTCGCCCCGTTATTCCTAACCAAGGCGGCGGTTACGGTAACGACGGGGCAGGGAGTGCTAAGAATCCCCGGGTGACGGGAGGCCGCCAACACCGACTGACACTGGCTACGTTTAATGGACGCACTCTACGACTTGATACACACTTGGCACTACAGGAAGAAGAGCTGAAAAACATAAGATGGCATATTCTGGGGTTATGTAAAGTCCGAAGAGAGTGGGAGGACACCGTTACCCTAGAATCGGGCCATCGTATGTATTTCAGAGAGGGAAAACAATCATCCCAAGGCTGCGTCGGGTTCTTGGTCCACAAGATCGTCTCTGACAACGGTTTAGAAATCTCCAGTGTGTCGACAAGGGTAGCGTATCTTGTGGTAAAATCAAACTCACCGAGAGATATAACCTCAAGGTTATCCAAGGCCAAGATTATACGCACCGACTTCGGCACACTCACACGATGAAGTGGAGGAAATGTACGAGGACATTTCCAAGGCCTTGCACAAAACCAAAATGTCCACTTCAACGTTGTGATGGGGGATTTTAAATTATGGGGATTATTAATTTTGCTAAAGTGGTAGTACAAGCAAGGGGCTAATCAGTAGTATTCGGTAGTAGGACTACACGGATTGGAAAGCAGAAATCATAGGGGCAAATCCTCGTCAACTTTCTAGAAAAACAGGGACATTTCCAAAGAATTCATTATTTTAGATAGACCCCTAGCGGAAGTGAACGTGGCAAAAACGGCCTACGCACGGCCCTAAAATCGTTGGCGATATCGGGACAGTGGTGGTGGGGATGACTACACACACGTCCCTGCCAGTCAGTACGTAACCGACCGTGCAACAGACTGCTCGTTGATCCGAGATACCGCCGACACTCAAAACAGCAAAATCAGTCCCGATTTCGATACACACGTGCCGACAAAGCTCCCTTGACTTCGAGCATTTACCAATGGAGATGTTAATGCAAGGCGTACCCCTCTGCTGGCCATATAGCCATTATTGGCCATATGAGCGTGCGTAACTACGCTGTATTTTTAATACTGTGTGCGTATTTCAGGCTAGTGTGCGGGATCGTTAAAGTGAGTGATTTGTGTGTGTGCAAAGCGTGTTTACCTCGTCCCCCTTAAGTATCGGCAGAAAAAAATGTTTGCGGATTACAACGTTAACATCTCCTTTGGTAAATGCTCGAAGTCCCTAGACGATAATCGTCCCTAAATCGTGAGCTCGCCCGAAACGATTTTAGAGTTAGGGTAAACAATAAAATTCGGATACGATTTGCCTATACACGAGGCGATTTATGGTACGATCTAGGATTCTCCCCACCACTTTACCGATATCGCCTCTGATTTTAGGGACGTGTGTAGGCCGTTAAAGCCCTGACGCCATGACCCAAAAACGCATATTTAAAGATGTCTCAGTGAACATTAAGTTTAAAACCGGCAGTAATAGCTGACTGGTCCGAGGCTCTCTAGATATCGACAGCAAGCTTGAACGTGTTCGTGTAATGAAGTCCACACTCCTCCCTAATATGTAACAACCTGTGGTCGGGTCCGAAACATTCCAGCTGAAACTGGAAAACTGATTTGCTGCACCGGAAACCACAATTGACGTTGACGTTGGCCAAGATCTTGACCAGGTGGTGAGTATCCTCAGGGAGGATGGAATAAAATTCTGTGAGACGCAAGGTGCCGGCAGAGATATTAGACTTCTTGTCTAAGATTTCAGAGGAATCTCTGCAGCTAATGCAGAAGCGACGTGAAAACCCTGCAGTCACTTCGTCAGATCAATAGACCCTAATCAAAACGATTTTTAGACTGGTACGACGTAACGTTACCTCTTGAGTTCCAACACACGCTCAATTAAAGAAGCGGTAGAACAAAACTGTGAGTCAAAAATCTTTGTCCAACAGCTGGGCCGAAGCCATCTGACGAAGTTGACCACTTCTAACGGGAGTTTCGTCGCTTCTAAGCCGGAGATCCTTAGGAAAGTAAAAGCCTTCTACAGCAAATTATACACCTCACAGGCATCCCTTCTCCAACCCGATATTGAGGATTTTAGAGCCACTCTGACCCGCCACTATACCGATGATTTGTTGTTTTTATGTTCTTCAAAAAGGGAGACAAAACCCTTTTGAAGAACTATCGACTATCGCTCTTAAGCCATGTCTATAAGCTGTTTTATCGTCTCGCTCGTAGGCTCGACGAATTTCAGCCCCCCCGAGCAGGCTGGTTTTCGAGGATAATACGGCACCATAGACCACATTCATAAAGTGCGACAGGTTGCACTGAAGAGCGAAGAGTATAACTGGCCCCTGTGCTTGTCGTTTGTGGACTATGAAAACTGCATTTGACTCCATTGAAAACTGGTCTGTTCTAGAGTCTCTGCAACGGTGCCAAGTGCAAAGTTATTTGGCGATACGTCCAAGTGTTGAGAGCTCTGTATGACGCCGCGACTATATATAAATATATATATATATATATATAGTCGCGGCGTCGTCGCAGTCGTCGACTATATTTATATATATATATATATATATATATATCTATATATATTTATATATATATATATATATATATATATATATATATATATATACCGTCTAAGTACAAAATCAGCAGACTGAACATATCCGCGTACATCGAGGAGTGAGACAAGGGGACGTTATTTCCCCTAATTTTTTCACAAACGCTATTAAGTATATGTTCAAAACTCTGAACTGGAAAAGACGGGGCATAAATATCAACGACAATTACAGCTCACAGTTCAGATTTGCGGATGATATCGTCATCATGGCTGAAACCGTGCATGACTTGCAATGCAATATATGCCGACCACCCTTACTAATTCTTTTGCATGCATCGGTCTCCGGATGAACTTGGATAAGACCAAGATCAACGAACATGTCATTCCGGAACCGATTGCCCTAAATGGCGTCCCTCTCAAAGTTGTTCACGAATGCGTCTACCTTGGGCAAATCTTGCAATTGGGTAGAAACAACATCGAGGTGGAAGCTCTAAGGATATAGCTGGGTTGGGCAGGTAGTATTCGGAAAACTTCGTCGAGTCATTTCATCGCCCATACCACAAAGCCTGAAGATGAAAGTCCTTAACGAGTGCGTCCTACCTGTTATTAATTACGGAGCCGAGACGTGGACACTGATGGTGCGACTAGTTCTCCAATTCAAAGTCACTTAGCCAGCTATGGTGAGGGCTATGCTCGGAGTTTCTCTGAAAGATCGAATTCGAAACGAAGTCATACGTCAGAAAACCAAGGCTATGGACATAGCTCAAAGGATTAGCAAGCTGAAATGGGAGTGGGTGACACATCTGTCGTACAACCGATAACCGTTGGGGTAGACGAGTTCAAGAGTGGAGACTACGGCTCGGTAGTGTAGGACGCCCTCCGGCTAGATGGAGCGATGATATACGCAAGCTGGCCGGCAGCGGTTGGAAACAAGGAGATGAAGATTGAGCTCAGTGGCGTGCCATAGGTGAGGCTAAAGGTGATATGTCCAACAGTGTACGAAGATAGTCTGATGATGATGATGATCACACAAAATATACTAGATAGAATAGACAGAATAGATTTTCATAAAACATTGTCCCATATTCGTGATATCAAACATATTTTTACTACCAACAAATACTTGTTGAGGATAAAAATGTTTGAAATCACAATGTGATGATTCACATCTAACGTAAGATACGTTCATGTACATATAATTTAATTCAGGTATGTGACTATGTAACGTACCTAATAATGAGCCAATCGGGTGATAAAATATTGCACCATCAATAATTAATAAGGTACTAGGTAGGTAATACGAAACTAGTCAGTGGGCAACCCTTGTGCAACATTTTTTTAAATATATCTTATAGGCTAGCGTTTGACCACTATCTTACTTCGGTCGATGATAGATGGTAAGCACGCTAGGCCTAGAATGGGAAATGGCTCTCAAGGATAGCTGCCGGAACACATTAGATGTTTTGGCGACAGATTTTCTAACTTAAGGGTGGTAGCTGGCCAGGCGGACACTAGATATTGTCCTACCACCATGCGTGGGTTGTTTGTTTCTTAACGATGGTTTTCCTTCAACGGAGGGCCACTGTGAAAAGCGCACATACATTTTTCGATATAAAAATCCATTGGTGCACGGCGGGGTTTGAACTCGGTACCTCTGGCATCAATGCCGACCGTTCTCCCGATTACGCCACCGGGCCCTCAAAAACTTTATCGACCGGACGGCCGCCGCGCGCTTTAGATATTAATTTCAAGGACACTGCCGAGTTAAACTACATACTTTAATGTACTGTGGTTATTGTACACTATTGTTAAGTTCAACATGAGGTCGTCATTGAATTAATAATAATTTTTATCACTAGATGCCGCAAAAAAGAGACAAATCATAAAAAGGACCAAGAAACTCGAGACATCATACAAGAACCGCAAGTGGGATGATCTATCAGAAATATTTGATATAGAGTATTTGAACACTGACCAGAAAGCGAGAGAAGAGTTCGAGAGAAGGAAGACGTACAAAATTTATGTTAATGCTAAGTTTAAATGCAAGATATGCTACGTGCCTTTTAAGCATTCTAGATTATTGGATATACATATGCTGAATCACAATGTAAGTCAATGTGGCGTTTTCTTAAAAAAACATGTTAGCTCCGGAGTATGAACCGATGGCTTACCAAATCTGTCTTACCACTGGTTTTCCTTTCTCCCAAAACAGGGCACGATAAAATAACATTCATAAGCCAACAAATAAAAATAACTTTAACACCAGCTAGCTTACCGCCATCAAGGAGAAGTCTGCCGACATTACAGTCAGATCATTTTAGGCCCAGTGTGTACACCATCCTTGACCACGTCATCTCTTACCGCCAGTCGAGATATCAGTCAAACGCTAATCTGTCTATGCTGATGATGATAATACATACATAAAATCACACCTTTTTCCCGTTGGGGTAGGCAGAGACTTTACACTATGATGATATATAATGATCAATAAAGTGTTTATCTATGTTATTATTGTAGAAGGAAGCGGGAAAGTTTTCGTGTGAAATTTGCAAGACATATTATGTTAGTAAAAGAAAATTGAGTGATCACACAGCGAGGCAACATCATAAAGTCTACAAATGCAAGCGTTGCCCGGTCATTACACGCGCTAAGTAAGTTATTTAGATTTCTGGAGAAGTTTTAGTATACAAGGTTTTATTTAGTTTTTCTGCCATTTATCAATTGTTTTTCTATCTAGCTTAGGTTGGTCACATGAGTAAAGAAAAGGTACAGTGACAAACCTTCTAAGGAATAGACAAAACGTTTACCATTCTTGTAGGGTTGGTACAAAAAAAACAAGAAAATTCTTCATCGTAATAAAATCCACCTTCAAAAACGTATGCTGACCTGACCTGCTTTTTTATTTTTCAAGCATTGTCGACAACGATCAATGTCATGAGATCTCACGAAATGTTATAAATGTCATGAAATGCACGAAATGTCATGATATGTTACAAAATAAGTCCCGTCGGTACAGTCCGGCAAGTATAACTTGGCGCGGCTGTGCGCCACTGTTCTTTTACTTTGTACTTTGATAACAGTTTCTCTTAAACCACTTTTCATTACTTTTGGCATTATTGAACTATTTTAATGTAGCAGATTTATCAACAATAATGTCGCGATAATCTCTCAAACGTCAAACTCACAGTTTCAATTAAAAGAATTAGTTCCAAAAACCACCACCGCCAAGTTATACTTGTGGCACTGTACTTTGAAATTTTGGATTGTGTTTAACAATTTACAAAAATATAAAGTGTGTTGTCACACTGGTATGTCTGGTATGGTAACACTTCAAAGAAACATAATATTTGATTTACACAGTGCAACATCTCTCGTCGGATTTGAAAACTGTAATGATTTCTTCCGAATGATTAACTTTTGCATGGTGGAAGGACACTATCTAGTGTCCGCCTGGCCAGCTACCACCCTCAAGTTAGAAAATCTGTCACCAAAACATCTAATGTGTTCCAGTAGCTATCCTTGAGAGCCAGGTCCCATTCTAGGCCTAGCGTGCTTACCATCTTCGACCGCATCATCACTTACCAACAGGTGAGATGGTGGTCAAACGCTAGCCTAAATATAAAAAAAAAACGTAATAAGTAGTCATAGATGGTGCCACCAATGCATAATTGGGTTAACAAATGCAATCCACTAATTTCGTCGTAACGATACATCGCACTGTGGCTTAATTGGCAAAGCACCGGAACATGTTATTTCGGAGGTTGCGGGTTTAAGTCCCGTCGGTACGATGAAATTTTGGATTGTGTTTAACAATTTACAAAAATATTAAGTGTGTACACTTCAAAGAAACATAATATGTCACAAAATGTCATGAAATGTCATGAAAAGTAACGAAATGTCATGATGTGTCACGAAATTTCATAAAATGTCATGTAATGTTATGAAATGTCAAGGAATTTCATTGAACCTCCCTAGACAGGTCACTATAAAAGAACATTCATAAGGCAAACATTAAAAAATAATTTTCCCGCCCTAGGGCGGAAACACCTACTTTGCGCGCACTTATCGAGGAACCAACCATCACTTTTCGAATAGATGGGATGAAAAATAATATAATACTTATAACGCGACGCGTCGCGAGCGACAGCCTTGAGTTAAAGCACCAGCCGAGCCACTATAAACCGGTTTCACTCCGTACGTGACAGGCGGCACACAGGCCGCTAGTGCTCAGGCTCACACGCGCGTCTACGTCATCATCACAGCGCAGTTGTATGAAGCTTAGTCTCGGTACCATTTCTTTACTCATGTGGGTTGGCTTGGCCCCGTTTCGTTTTTTGTGTTTTTGTGTCCCGGTCTCGCATGGGTGAGGCCCATGCGAGACCAGGACACAAATATGCCACATTTTTTGCATCAGTTTGTTGCGTCGAGTATGAATTAACATCTTCAACAATCATCATCGTATTTGAACCAATTTACACAAAACTTAAATGAAGTATATACCTAAACCTTCCTCATGAATCACTGCCTATTGATGATAATCACATGAAAATCCGTTTTGTAGTTTTGAGTTTATCGCGAACAAACAGACAGATGCGGCGGGGGACTTTGTTTTATAATATGTTGTGTTTTTATCATCTACATCTACACTCATATTGTACACTTCTGATTATGAATTAAAAATTATTAGCATAATGACAGACTTGATGCATGTACAACTGAAATGAGATTAAAAAGTTTTATTATGATACAGATTTCTTAATGAAATAATACTATCGTGTTTTAATAACCCTCATTATGCAACAGTTTGAAACAACTATTAAAATAAACAATTTATTTCACAGTACCAGTGCGATAGGCCACCGTGATTACCATAAAGGGATAAAGATAGTCTGCGAACTGTGTAACGATCAATTCGAGTAAGTTTTTACAATTTAATTTTAATATTTCCATTAAAAATTAAAAGTAAACACTATCGTTCAATCAACTCAAAGAAAGCCTTGATTTTTTTTTACACCGTACTGGGTAGCACTTGATCACTATCTCACCTGATGTCAAGTGGTGATGCGATCGATGATGGAGCGTTTGAGTACCTGTTCACTCGCGACTTAAAGTTGCCCACCTATAAAGGAATGTACTTCCCTTCCGTGTCCCATTTTTTCCATCCTGTATAATGATGTGTTTGGTTTACAGATGGAAAGCAATGTACTATGCCCATCGTACAAGCGTTCACGGCTGTAACCATATTTGCCCTTATTGTGCTTGGGCATTCCCTACTGAGAAGAAACTGGAAGAACACCAAGTAATTCATCAGGTAATATTTTATGTTTAGAAGGCCTATGATTTTTTTTTTATTATTGTAGATAAGCGTTTGACCACTATCTCACCTGATGTTAAGTAAATATGTGATCGACGATGTAGCACGCTTGCCTAGAAGATACCTGTTCACTCGCAATTTGAAGACCCCCGGATTGTACTTCACAGGAAACACAGACTCTGGCAGGGAATTCCTTTGCTGTGCGTATGATACATGTTGATGCAAAGTGCTTTGTGCGACAGAATGGAATATCAACCATATATCGATGGCGTATATCTGTGCGTCTGGTAATACAATGGTAAAAGGGGGACGGTGGAATTAATTCGTGCAGTTGGAACGCACACTCCCCGAAATATGATAAATAGTAATAATCCTAGCGTGCTTACTATCTTCGACCGCATCATCACTTACCAACAGGTGATATATTGGTCAAACGCTAGCCTATAAGAAATAAAAAAAAATGAATCCGATAAAAGACCGATAAACTGGCGACTTTGCGGCGATGCTCTAGGCTCTGGAGCCTTTTGCTTACAAGATTATTATCGTTTATGAGTTTCTTGGCTCTCCTCTTAATACCTTCCAACGCCTCCAGCTGGTATTTGGCTGACCCATCCCAGAGGTGAGAACAATACTCCATACATGATCGGACTTGAGCTTGATACAAATTTAGCAGCTGTCGTGGTGTGAAGTACTGTTTCACCTTGGCCAAAACACCAAGCTTTTTGTGGCCAATTGGGCTTTTGAGTCAATATACGAGCCAAAGTTAGTGTGGGTGTTAGCGAGATTCCAAGAAGCTCGAGGTGATCAGTTATCGGTACGGACACATTCCGGAAAGTAGGAGTCAGTTGGAACGGACTCCGTTTGGCGGAGAACAGACACGCCTGGGTCTTAGCTGCATTAAACTTGACCAGGTTGGCATCGCCCCATTCGGAGACAGCCTGTAAGGACAAGTTCAAGCGCTCGACCATCGCCTCCCTATAACACTGAATTTGTGCTACACTAGTACGTGCACTGGATGTATAGCTCTCTACAACGGTGCTGTCGTCTGCATACCCAAAGATACCGGGCTTTAGCAGATCGTTAATATGCAGCAGGAACAGAGTTGCAGAGAGCACTGATCCCTGAGGGACCCCCGGGGATTATTGTAATATATACTAACTAACTTTATACAATGTCGTAGGCAAATCGTTGAACTAAGCCGATCAAGATCTGCCTTCGCACATCACGACACGCTGACATTTAGACGACATTTTAGAATTTGCCTCATCATTATCAGCCAATTTCTGTCCACTGCTGGACATAGACCTCTCCCATGGCACGCCACTGAGCTCGATCTTCAGCCATTCGTTTCCAACCGCTGCCAGCCAGCTTGCGTTAAAAATTAAATTTTGAGCTGCATTCCGAGAATTTGAAAAAAATTGCAGTAAAAATGGTCAATATGTATACACAAGTACTTTAATGTAGTCCACTATCACTCGACCCAGTTTCTTAGGATCAAAACACTCTATCAGACCAGCTGCGATTAGGGTACTTACAAAGTCAGTAATAGCAAAAAAAAAAAACATACATTTTGTAAGAAATGGAAAGTTTATAATTTTCGCTAATATATCTTTTATGCCAATCCATTCTAGTTTTTAGACATAACAACACTCTAGGGGAGCAAGTGATGTAGAAGTACTAGAGATAGCCAGAAATTGTAAACGTTTAGCTACGGAGGAAGGTAGCTACCCTTACAGCATTTGTCCACAGCAACGGCACCGGGACGTCAACGGAAACAAAATGCCGGCGCCAAAGTAGCGGTACATATGTATAGTATGGCAGCTTGTCCACAGCATGACCGGCACCGGGCGACGTCATCCCGGCTGCCGATATTTCGAGTAGATCGGCGCGACCGCTAGAAATCGGCCCAAGATTTTGACGGGCCGATGTGCCGGCATTGGCTCGCAATACAAAACACGTTTGATCTTGTCCACACACTGCCGGCGCCCGGCGCCGTTTGATCAGTTATTGTTTTTTTGTCTGAGGTTCTTTGTTTTATTTCTGTGGAAACGCATCTGCCACGCATGACAGCAAGAAGAAACAGAACCACTGGAATCGGTGGCGGTGGACAAACGATCGCCGGTACATCATTTTTAAATCGGCCCGGAAACGCTCTTGTTGCTGTGGACAAACGCTCTTACGCTAGCTGGCTGGCAGCGGTTGAAAACGAATAGCTGAAGATCGAGCTCAGTGGCGTGCCATAGCGTTGGTCATTTGACCGACAATTTATGCTGAGGTGGGGCCGTTTGGTAACCCTTATTCATAGTAAGAAGTAAAACTAGTAAGTCATAAGTTTTTACTAATTTGATTTTCTTAAATATTTTTGTACTACTTTATGCTGTCACCAATAAACTTTATCACTTTCACTTTCCATAGGTGAGGCTATGTCCAGCAGTGGACGGAAATTGGCTGATAATGATGATGATGATTTTATTATTTGTCCACAGAAAAGACTAACAAAAAACCCTATAGGAGCGGACAATCCCGGCGTCAAGTGTGATGATTGCGGCCTTGTGTTCGTTTCGAAGAATGTCTGTGAGAAACATATCCGAAGAACGCATATGAAGTATGTAAACCTATATACAGGGTTATTGGAAATTTGACGTATTCCCGGTAGGAGCAGATAGGGAGGGGGCTATAATGCGACATATTTATACAACCCCAAATGGCCGAAAGTTGACGAGTAAAAGGGTTATTACACTACGCGGTATTCAGACAGTCTTACTAAGATTTATCTTAATGTAATAAGAGCCAGCAAGTTAGCCTGTCTAATTAGACTGACCGAATGGGTTCGGCCGTGCTTACTCGCTTGCTTGCTGAATACCGCGTAGTGTAATAAGACTTAGCACGCTTAGACCGTTCAGTCAGCGCGCGGCAGCCGCAGAGCAAAGACGTTTCTTAAGTCACATGGTTCAAAAACACTCAATATTTGCATATTTGATCATTTTTCTCGCAAAAGTATATACTCTTTCACCCATATATTTCTTTTCTTTTTTGTATTTAAATTAATAGACGCGGCAAGAGCTATGGCGATTTTCTGGTGCTTTGAAAGTTTTCCCATCGCGCGACAACCGTCACCGACTACGTACGCTTTGCAAATGAGTTAGCATGCGGTATTCAGCCCAGTGTAATAGCGAGCTTGCCTAGTTAGATTTTAAGACAGTCGTACTAAGACTGTCTGAATACCGCGTAGTGTAATAACCGCTTTATTTGAAAAATAGTGATTTTTGGAAAATACCCAAATTTGGGGTTTGTAAATAACAATAACGAAATACAGGTTTGTAAATAACAATAACGAAATACAGGTTTGTAAATAACGAAACGATAACAAATAAAATAAACTGGCTAAGTGCAAGTTGGACTCGCATTCGTAGGGTTCCGTAACACAGTAAAGTATTCTATAATTATGATTTTTAACTTTGTTTTTCATAGTGTAAGTATGAAACACAAAGTTATCTTTGCGGTCGCAATATCTCAAAAACTGCTGACTGTATCTCATTCAAACCAATTTTCGTTGTTAGTTTTTATTGAGCTCTGCAGCATATATATTTTTTAAGATTTTTCACTCCCATATTTTAAAAGTTAGAGGGGGGGGGGGGCACTAATTTAACCACTTTAGACGCGCCTATCTTTCAAATGATTGACTTAAGAAAAAAAAACTGGCCAAGTGCAAGTCGGACTCGCACTCGTAGGGTTCCGTAACACAGTAGAGTATTCTATAACTTTGATTTTTCGCAACTACAAAAATAACTTTGTTTTTCATAGTGTTTGTATGAAAAACAAAGTTATACTTGCAGTTGCTATATCTCAACAACTGCTGACTGTATCTCGTTCAAACCAATTTTCGTTGAAAGTTTTTATTGAGATCTACAGAATATATTTTTTCCAGATTTTTCACTCCCTTACTTTAGAAGTTAGAGGGGGGGGGGGGAGACACACATTTTACCACTTCAGACGCGCCTATCTTTGAAATGATTGACTTTGAGATAAAAATATTTTAGAAACCTCAGTCATTTTAAATTTTTTTTTGTTCCAATTCCATGTATGGGATGACCTGGGACCTTAAACTTTTATATTTTTTATTTTTGTATAAAAATCGGAAAGCGGCTCACAGAATACATCTACCTACCAAGTTTCAATTCTGTAGTCCTAATAGTTTCGGAATAAAATGGCTGTGACATACGGACGGACAGACAGACAGACAGACATACAGACATGGCGAATCTATAAGGGTTCCGTTTTTTGCCATTCGGCTACGGAACCCTAATGATTTTAGGAACCTCAATGTAATTTTTAAAGACCTATAGACACCTCACAGGTATAGGTTTGAAAAAACTTTTTTTTGTTTCAGTTCCATTTTTGGGATGCCCCCCTTAAACTTTTATATTTTTTATTTTTGTTTAAAAATCGGAAAGCGGTTCACAGAATACATCTATCTACCAAGTTTCAATTCTGTAGTCCTAACAGTTTCGGAATAAAATGGCTGTGACATACCGACGGACAGACAGACAGACATGACGAATCTATAAGGGTTCCGTTTTTTGCTATTCGGCTACGGAACCCTAAAAATTAAACATAAAAATGGCTGATTAAATGTTTTTTTCAATATTTTATATTTTCTTCGGGAATCTAGTGATAAAGCTTAAGACGTAATAAAATACACAAAAATAGTCGAGTTTGACTCGCCCACCGAGGCTGCCGTACTAACTTCTCAGACTAGGTAAATACAGACTTAACTTTGAAGTTCGATCCATAGAAAATGTATTGCACGAACTACAAATAATAAGTTTGTTATAGTAAATTACTTTGTTTTAGTTATTACACAACATATTAACGGTTTTCAGACTTATACCTTTAAAGGGGTTCAAGACCTTGCTACTGGCCAAATTTTGTTGATTATAGGTCAACAGATTCAGATTCAGATTTAGATATTTATTCACCATATTATAACAATAGTGCGTTACATTTGGTATGTCAAAAACAATAATATTTTGGCTTAAAATTAATGAAACGGTTACCATATTTGTGTCAGTAGAATAGAAACATACATAGAACATAGAACAGTAAGTAAATAATTTAAAATTTTAGATGTATGTCATCAGGTATATTGATTTAATTTAAACTATAATATTAAGCTCACTCATTTTTATCTCGTGTGAAAAGAGTATAATTAATTTTCATTTCCGTATATTTCTTTAAACTGTAAAAAGCATTGTTCACAAAAAATGATTTTATTTTTGTCTTAAATTCTGGCATTGGAAGTATACATACACGTGTTGGTAATTTATTAAATAGATTTTTGTAGTTGTATATCCCTTGTTTTTTAACTTTATCCAGTCTTACTTTCGGTAGGTACAATGTATCCTTATTTCTTGTATTACAGTTATGTATGTCAGAATTTTTGTCATTGTAAACTTCTAGTATGCATTTATAAATATATAATGATATCACAGTCATTATTTTAGTTTTTATAAAGTGTGTCTTGGCACTTTCTCGTTTACGTGTGCCATTTATTATTCTTATAGACCTTTTTTGATTTATGAAAACTCAACTAATGTCCATAATAAATTGTACCCATGAAGAAATTGCATACCTTTTAACTGAATGCATAGTACATAGAAATGAGGTTTTTTTGTCAAGTAGTGGCTTTAATTTAAAAAGAACATTATTAGCACTAGCAATTTTCTTACAAACTTTGTCAATATGAGGCGAATGATTGAGAGTATAATATATTGTGTACCCTAGAAACTTATTTTCTGTTACTGTAATCTGCTGGTTCTTCCCTTTTTATTTTTTGAGTAATACTTCATAACCAGGCTTATCTCTCATTATCTGCGCTAATTAATATTCCATTGACCTCGAACCAGTCTCGTAATGATGACATTGATACTGTAATCTTATTATCTAGAACATCGTTTTTTACATTAATACCAACATGAGTGTCATCAGCAAACAGAGTAATGACTGCCCATTCTGGAACTGTGTTAACTAAATCATTGACGTATATTAAAAATAAAGGAGGACCCAGTATGGAACCATGGGGAACCCCGATGTCAACGTTGCCGATTTCAGAAATATTATCATTAACTGTAACAGTCTGAGTTCTATTTTATAGGTAGGAGGACATAGCTAACTCTTTACCACTGAAACCGTAGTATTTCAGTTTTATGAGCAACAGGAACTACCATATAAGTTTTCGACCCAAAACCTATAGGGTACTTCCGGTTGACCTAGAATTGTCAATTTTGGTAAAAAGCAATGTCTACAGCACAATGTAAAGGGAAAATTCCGAAAAATATAAAAGTTTATTCAAGGTAAATTGGTCTCAAAATCACAAGGTTTCTCGAAAATCTAAATTTGCCCATATCTTTTTATCGTGTTGACTCAGTCACCTTGATTTTTATACACCTAATAGGGACTGTAGACAGGCCTCCCTCACTTGCCCATAGCTACAGCGCTTGATATCTAAACTTTCGAGCACCGCTATCCGCCAGTCGGTTGTCACTGCTCACGCGCGCGCAACATATATTATTATTCAAATGACGGGATAACTACGCATTCGCATTCTATATTAAAAACAATTTATGTTTTCCATAGAAATTTTGCGGGTTTGACAAATAAACTGGCCAAGTGCAAGTCGGACTCGCACTCGTAGGGTTCCGTACCACACCACAGTATTTTATAAGATCGAGCGAAAATACCACTATCATTTTTCGCCAGCAAAAAATAATAATTAATAAACATTTTATTTTTTATAACGCCATCTAATGTCTAACAAAGGTGTTAGGGATCGACATTTCAATATAACGCCATCTATGGGACGTTTATCTAACTAAGCGTTCATAGATGGCGTTAAATGCCGAAAAAAACACGTTTCTTGTATGGGGACCATCTATTATTTTTAACTTATATCGGCTCTTATATTGAGTCTAGAGCCCAGCTAGCCTCAAAAAAGCTTGGCATTTTGGCTAAGGTGAGACGGTACTTCACACCGGGACAGTTGCTTAATCTTTACCAAGCACAAGTCCGGTCGTGTATGGAGTACTGTTCTCACCTTTGGGATGGTTCTGCTAAATACCAGCTGGAGACACTGGAAGCTATTGAGAGGAGAGCCAAAAAACTCATCAGCGATGACCTATTAGTAAGCAAGAGACTCCAGAGTCTCGCGCATCGCCGCAAAGTCGCTTGTTTATCGGTTTTCTATCGGATACATTTCGGAGAGTGTGCAATGGAACTGCATGATTTGATTCCACCATCCCCATTTTATAATCGGACATCCAGAGACACTAAAAGGCGCCACCGATTTATGGTGGATATACCATCTACCCGAACGAAGCGATTTGCTTCTTCGTTCATCATACGAACCGCTAAGGAATGGAATACCCTGCCTGAGTCCGTGTTTCGGATTAAGTACAATATGGGGGTCTTCAAATCGCGAGTGAATAGGTATCTTCTGGGTAAGCACGCTACATCATCGATCGCATCATCACTTAACATCAGGTGAGATAGTGATCAAATGCTATCCAGTATAAAATATCGGTATAAAAAAAAAAAAAAAAAAACTTTATTGTTTTTAGTATTTGTTGCTATAGCGGTAACAGAAATACATCATCTGTGCAAATTTCAACTGTCTAACAATCACGGTTCATGAGATACAGCCTAGGTGACAGACGGACAGACAGACAGACAGACGGACAGCGGAGTCTTAGTAATAGGGTCCCGTTTTCCCATTTTTGTCCCGTTACACAAACGAAATCTGGCCCGTAAACGCAAGAGTTAGGCCATGGGTTCAATTTCAGAGGACTTATACGAGGCAAAATCGACGCAAAACTATAAACACCAGTCCTTTCGTGACACCTCCGGTGTCACCGTCGGAGATGCAAACCACTCAAACACGCAGAAACACTGAAAGCTCACATGAAATTAACATCTTCTACCAAAATGTTCGAGGGCTTAAGACGAAGCTTTCATTGTGGCGTAATCAAGTAACCATAATAGAACACGATTTGATTGCTGCAACTGAAACCTTCCTTGACGAGTCTGTAGGTGACGCTGAATTGGTAACAGGAGATTGGTCTGTGCTGCGCCGCGACAGGTGCACACCCTGCGGAGGCGTTCTACTTGCCGCGCGTGCCCCTATAGTACTTCGTCGACACCCAGATATGGAATCGGAGCAAGGGGAGGATCTCTGGGCAAGTTTCATGTTTCGTGGACGCCGTTTCTTCGTGTGCGTTGTTTACATAAAGCCTAGCGCCAAGGATAACACGTTTCTGGACTGGTTTAGTAAAATTGAAAGTTTTATTAATGACCTGAAAGGCTCTGTGTTTGTTCTCGGTGACATAAACCTGTATAGTGCAACCGTAAATATTAATAATTATTTTCATTATTTTTTGACATATTGCAACTTAACGGAAAAAAGTTGTTGTGAATTTGCGAGGGCGTATACTAGATATTGTTCTGGTACGGGAGAGCGAGAGTGTGCGTAAGGTGAGCGTCCGAGAGACTGACGGTATTGTTCCCCCAGACTCACATCACCCTCCTCTAGATATAACCGTGAAAACTGACACCTCTTGTCTTTCTGAAAGTCTTGTTCCTAGCAACATCAATCCTGCAATGGATTGGAATTTCCGCAAATGTAATTTTGAACTTCTAAACCAATTGTTGTCTGAAGTTGTGTGGGAGACTATCTTGCAGTGTAAAGACGTAATAAGCGCCAGTCATCTTTTTTACGATATAATTTATAACATTTTTGATCAATGTATTCCAAAAAAACGCAGAGAAACTATAACAAGACGTTACCCCATTTGGTTTTCGGGTGATCTGATCCGGGATACAAAACGTAAACATAAATTACATAAATCATGGAAACAAAACCAAACTGAAACATCTTATAAGCTCTTTTCTGATTTAAGAAATGATTTAAAGTTTCGAGTAGCTCAGGCTTATAAGACCTATATGCTGTGTTTAGAGGATAATCTTAAACAGCATCCTCGCAAATTCTGGCAGCATGTTTCAGGCCTACGGTCCAAAGGAGGATTTGAGCCTAAGGTTACGTATGAGGGAGCATCCTTCAAAGGTCCTGAAGCGGCTGAGGCATTTGCTGCTTTCTTTGCTAGCGTATTCCTGTCTGATTCTCCCAAACTTGATGTCTCTGAAAGCCTAAAAGGCGATGCAAGTCATGATAGCAATTTAGTAAATTTAACTGTTATTACACCCAGCGATGTACATTACGGGATAAATAAATTAAAACCAAGTAGCTCTTCAGGCCCAGATAGCTTGCCTCCAAGTCTTCTTAAGAGCGCAAAGAGATTTCTTGTTGGCCCGTTGTGTTATATATGTAACTTAGCCTTAAAATCTGGCATTTACCCCTCGCAATGGAAGGTCTCTCGTGTTATTCCCATACCAAAGGGCAGTAACCGTACAGCCGTCTCGGAATTCCGTCCCATTGCAATTCTGTCATCACCTGCTAAAATCTTCGAGAGCATTCTGCACAAGTACATATACTCGCAAGTGAATAAGTACTTGTGCAATGAACAGCACGGATTCAGGGCTAAGAGATCAGTCAATACCAATCTCTTAGTTCTAGTCGATTTTATTGCACAGCGCCTTGACAGGGGTAGGCAAGTAGATGTTCTCTACTTTGATTTCACTAAGGCATTCGATAGGGTTAACAATGACATACTGCTGAGTAAAATGTGTGCGATGGGTTTTGCCCCTAGTCTCCTCCGGCTCTTGGGACTATCTGCGGGATCGCCAACAGTATGTCAGACTTGGCATTTATCAGTCACGACCCTACCACACGCGGTCCGGGGTCAGTCAGGGCTCGATACTCGGCCCTCTCTTGTTTTTGTTAATGGTCAATGACTTGCTGTCTGTTGTTCGCCACGCGAGCAGTCTGCTTTATGCAGATGATCTCAAGCTATATGCCGAGATCAACGGTATAACCGACTGTCTCCAGCTGCAAAGTGATATTGACGCAATCTATCAATGGAGCATAGTTAACAAGATGGAGTTTAACCCTAGAAAATGTAACGCCATGACTTTCGGTCGAATGTGGCAGCCACTCAATTTCGAATATAAAATTGGTAATCACCCTGTAACCAAAACTGTCTCAGTTAAAGATCTGGGTGTCACATTCGACCGAAGACTTACATTTCACGACCATATAAACACTTTGGTCAAAGAGTCTTTTCGACGTTTGAGGTTTGTGCTCAGAAACGCCCGAGACTTTGAACAACACAGTGTCATTCGATTGTTATTCAGTTCTCTTGTAAGAACCAAACTCGAGGCTAGCGCCTGTCTATGGAACCCACACGAGTCTACATACGCACTGGCCCTAGAAAAGGTGCAAAAAGCCTATTTGAGAAGCCTATATAAGAGAACCTACGGGTACTAACCCTTCCCTCTACCCTACTAAATTCCTCCTGGGATGTCTAGGTTACAACTCTCTTGAGGTTCGGCGGGCAAATGACCAACTAACAGTAACGTGCAAGATACTCCGTGATAGAATAGATTGCCCTGAACTAAGCAACGAGTTGTGTCGACTGTATACGCCAGATAATTACTGTAGAAGCAGACGACACGTATTATTCGCTGTACCGAGATGCCGCACCGTTGCGCGCGCTAACTCGCCCATCCCGCGCATCCTTGCCGCACTCAACGCTGTCCTGCTCTCGTATCCCGAGACAGATTATTTTAATGACAGATGGTCTAAGCTCACAGCAATATTTTTACAATTCTGCGGAAGTAAGAATTCTTGACATAATGAATATAATGTGTGTTTTTGACGATGTTATTACTGATTTTGACATGAATATTCTTTGATTATGATTTAATTAATGTAATTGGTGTAAACCGTATTAATTAAATTGAATAAATTGAATTGAATTGAAATTGAAATTATTTCAGACAATACAAGCAAAAATATGTCTAAGGCGTGCGACCTAGCGTTGTTATTACATTTTTCAGCGCGCGATGTTCCAACGCGCGCACGATACAGTACTCAATGAGTTACGAAATTTACGAATTCTTTTTATTTACTTCACAAAATAACATCAAAATTCCTAACTGAGACTCGAATTTGAAGTCGAGAAAGTGAATTTTACGCCGTCTTGTCATTTTAGTATCGTTAGCATAAAAAAATGAAAAATATTATGCTTGTTTTTAGTCAAAACCGCAAAATGACTATGAAAAACTTAAATCGTTTCTAATATAGAATACGAATGCGCAGTTATCCCGTCATTTGAATAATATTATTCGTTGCGCGCGCGTGAGCAGTGACAACCGACTGGCAGATAGTACCGCCGGCGTTGACATAAGTTTAGGTATAAAGCGCAGTAGCTATGGGCGAGTGAGGGAGGCCTGGCTCGGGCATCGAAACCGATCGCAGCTCCGTGTCAGTTCGCGCGCTGCCGCGCTGGCCGCGCTTCGAATAAGACGTTTTTATGTTCTAGTCCAATCTTGTTAAACTCGCGAGATCTCGCTCATTTTTCGGCCGAGATCAATCTAGCTGAAAAACGCCGAGATCTCGTGAGAACGAGATTGCATTCCATAGAGTAAACCTTTCACTAATACACATCGTATCGGGTGCGCGCCCGTACATCGCGCGCTGAACGTTGTAATAACAACGCTCATTCGAGCGCCTTAGACACTTTTTTCTTGTATTGTCTGAATTAAGCGTTGGTATTGTGATTTTGTAGGGGAGTGAAATATCTGTTACGTAGTAACTATTATATAATCTGTGCTATAGATTTCAGTATCTGGTATAAATTTCAACTTGCTAGATCCACCTGTTCTTGAGAAAATAGGTGGTGACACACAGGCAGACGGACAAGAAATTGATCTTATAAGGGTTCCTATTTTACCTTTTGAGGTACGGAACCCTAAAAACAACAAAAAACAACCGGTTAGCCCGCCCCTCTTCCCGAAGCAAAAAATTTAAAAAACAATTGTGATTTAGTTGTTTTTGTTTTGGTAGGTGTTCGATTCGTCAAGTCGTTTCAAGGCTGAGTTTTGTAGGGTTCCGTACCTCAAAAGGAAAAGGAGCCCTTATAGTATCACGTTGTTTCTGTCTGTCTATCCGCCTGTCAAGAACTATATTCTCAGGAACGCGTAAACGCACAGATTGCTAAGTACCAAATATCTCGTAAATTGTTAACTTTTGGCCATACATCGGGTCATTGATTTTCAAAGTGGGGGGCGCGGCGCGAAACCGTAACTGTGAGCAGTCAGCCCCCCCCCCCCCTCCCCTTATTCATATTTCTGTTTTCATTCACGCAAACATCTGGAAATGTACATGTGGACTTTATTACTCTTATACTGGCAATATTTTAGAATTGCTCGGCGAACCCACTTGCTGCTACTTGCTGACCCCTGAGTAGAGTGGAGGCGTAGGCATTTTCATTTTAAGTCGAAGGAGGGCGTGATACATATAAGTTTTGGGAACCCCTGCATTGGGGGGTCTAAATATGTCGAATTTTAGCCCCCTATCTGCTTCTGCCGGGAATACTTCGAATTACCAATAACCCTGAATATGTCTAGCTCAAGACAATGTCAAACGTCAATGACAAATGTCAAGCAAAATAAGCCGCTGATCTGGGTATGTTACTGTTTTTTGGGTTCCGTACCTTAAAAGGATAAAAGCAATTCTTATAGGATCACTATGTTTTTCGTCTGTCCTTCTATCAAGACCCTTTTTCTCGTGAACGCGTAGAAGTATCATGTTGGAATTTATATCAAATACTCAGGTCTACACTATATATATTACTATAATTATGATACTATAAATAAAATAGACTTATTATTTATTTGTAGGGAATTGTGAAAAAATCCAACTTGTAAGTCAACGTGAACAAAAGATATGACCGTTTATGTCGCATATTTAGCGATTTCACAAGGGAATTTAAACCTATAGGGTGCTTCCCGTTGACCTATTTTCATGAGGCAAGAGGCAAGTTTGCATGGTGGTAGGACACTATCTAGTGTTCGCCTTGTCAGCGACTAACCTCAATTTAGAAAATCAGTCGCCAAACATCTAATGTGTTCCGGCAGCTATTCTTGAGAGCCAGTTCCCATTCGCACTTGAGCGGTTGTTTTTTAATATTTTTTTAATATTTCAGACATACTAGCACTTTGACCACTATTTCACCTGATGGATATTCTCAATGTAATAACGCCCTGCGTGGTGTTAAGGCACTGTCTATTGTTCATGTGACGACAAACATCTAATGTGCTCCGACAGCCGATCCTTGAGAGCCAGTTCCCATTCTAGGCCTAGCGTGCTATCTTTGGCCGCATCATCACTTGCCAACAGGTGAGATAGTGGTCAAACGCTAGCCTTTGCGATATCAAAAATATGTTTCTTACTTTTTATTTGATATTTTTGTTTTTGTTTGTCCACATGCTAGAGTTGAAGGCCAGAATTGGCGTATTTTTCCTACATCAAAGAATAACCAGGTACGTTTATTCTATAACTTGTACAGAATAATTCTATACTATAATAAAAGCTTGTAAATACAGCCTCCATACAGTCCTGTCAAGCGGGCACGGGCGAGTCAGACTTGGACAGTTTTTTGGAAGTCTCACACAGCGACCACATGCGCACGGGATCATGGCAGTTCGGATTAGCCGGGTACGGGACGGAGTAACTAGGCGCTGCTGTATTTTGTTAACTGTATGTTTTAAGTAACGAGGCTCTGTTGTATATTGTTTATCTATACTAATATTATAAAGAGAGAACATTTGTATTTTTGTATGTTTGTAATGAGTAAGCTCAAAAACTACTGAACTGTATGAGTACACTGTATAACTGTAATGAGTAAGCTCAAAAACTACTGATTTAAAAAATTCGTTCACTAATACATAGAATGGACTTTCGGAATGAAAATAGGCTATATATTATCCCGTTTAAATCAAAGGTACATTCGTGGAGACCTAATTTGCAAACTAAGTCGGCAAATAAACGGTCTAAAAAACACGTTTCTTACGAACGCTGCTTAATTGAAAATAGATAGAAGAATATTTTCCATGCAAGAGTTGTACAACTTAATAAGACCTACAAAAAAGTCCGCGACAGCATATGTCTATCTCTTAAGGTTGACTCACAGTAACCATTTAAATCTTAAAATTTAAATTTTTTTAACTTCTAAGGCTATTTTCAAGTATATAGTATTAATCCTTATCCAAATAATTACGTTAATTAGCTTGGCCACATACTATAGATTAAAATTGTCCTTTACAGAATATAATTCAAATGAAAACTCTAGAAGATATGACGAATTTCACAAACACGCATCGCAAAATTAATAAAATATTTGCAGTGAAACCACAGATTAGGTCATAGTTACTACGAAAATATGATTATAAGCTTAGCTATGCTGTAGATCCCCACCGATCACAATCAATTTGAAGTCAATATAGTATAATAATATGATCTATTGTATAAAATAATATTCATCTATATATATATAATAATATAATATTATATTTTAAACCACCCCGACTGATCTATGTATAATAGCTTTTTCCAATGACTCTAAACACGACATTTAAAATCTGAGCTGTAAGTTGGTGAGGATTTGAGTATTCTGTAGAGTCCAGGAGGCTTCCATGTTCTTACAATATCGTTGAAGAAGAAGATTTTCGAATTGATCAGACCTATGAAAGTTGATTTCATAGCGCAATTAACTAGAAAAAAGCTCATAATTTTATAACGATTGAACGAATTTTGCATGAATCAAAGCTAAGAAAAGTCTCGATGAAGACATCTATCAAACAAAAAAAAACTATCAATAATAAAAACAAAATCGGTTCATCCGGTTAGGTGCTAAGATGCTACAGACATACACACAAATACACACGTTAAACGTATATTACCCCTACATTTTGCGTCGGGGAACGCCGTAAGGTTACGGCGGCAGATGTACTCCTTGGTGGTAAGCTACTTTTTGGTAGATTTAATGATTCCACTACCACTGTACGAAAACTCATGATTCATGAATGCACATAAAACTTTCATTGGTAGGTATATAGCTAGGATTAGAACCAACGACTGTCGGGTCAGAATCAGGGTAACTATCCTTTACGCCAAAGGGCCGTCCAATATCAATACGTAAGTATTATAAAACAAAGTTCATCACTGCGTCTGTTCGCAATAATCTCAATAGCTACTGAACGGATTATCATGCGGTTTTCACCAATAGCCAGAGTGTTTATGAGGAAGGTTTAGGTGCATAATTCGTTAAGGTTTTGTGTAAATTGGATGAAATATGACGATGGTTGTTAAATATGTTCATATTTTATATTCGATGCAACAAACTGATGCAAATTTTGTAGGCATATATGTTCTACCCGTGCGAAGGGCTGCTAGTTTACTATATTGTTAGAGTTTTTTTCAAACTCAAAGCATACAAGCATTTCACGCCTATCTTGACCGCCATGTTTGCTGGTTATCTATGTACACGTTTACATTTCACAGAACGATTCAGACAAAGAGGAGCCTTCGCAGCCAGTAATGTGTGAACACTGCGGTATGCTGTTCTCTACTAAACATGGACTTAGGCTGCATATAGTGAGCCATAAAAAAGTGTAAGTATCGTTTGATTACGAGTAGGTATAATACTTGAAATTGCATGCTTTTATTTAAATGCTCTAATAAGAAGGAAATAAACTTTTCCTTTAAAACTTTTACTATCAACATATAACGTCATTCCACAATTTATATGATATAAAACCTTGTCGCGAGATCTAAGTACTCATATTTATATAGTAGGTATGAACATTTTAAAATCAATCACGTCAAATTATTTAAGTTACTTGTTTATCTACACAGGTACATCTCGCGACAAGCTTTTATATCATATAAATTGTGAATAATTACAAATTATGATTGATTTCAGAATTAAAAGACCAAAGAAGGAAGTGCAGTGTCGAGTGGTAAGTTAGTTTTATCATTACATCACGGTAAAATATGCAAAGGCTTTATAGCACATTATATAATATATAAGGTGCATATGCAAATATATACAGTTTGACAAGTTTTTTTTGTATGTGATAAGCAAGCGTTTGACCTAATATTAAGTGACGATTCAATCAACAATGTAGCATCCTTACTTAGAAGATACTTGTTCACACACGATTTGAAGACCCCGGCTGTACATAACAGGAAACACTCAGGCAGGGAGTTCCATTCCTTCTGTGTTTGTATTTTGCGCTTGCGTTCGCTTTGTGTAACGGAATGGACACTATGTATCGATGGCGCATGCCTTTGCGTCTGGTACCGATGAAAAAGGGGGGATGACGGAATTCATTCATGCAATTGGAAGGCACTCTCTCTGAAATGTATCCAATAAAAGACCGATAAACTAGCGACGTTGTGGCGATGATCAAGGATCAAAGTCTTTTGCCTTCAACGTTGTTATCTTTGACGAGTTTCTTGGCTCTCCTCTCAACAACTTCTAACGCATCCAGCTGGTATTTAGCAGACCCATTTTGAGGTGAGAGCAGTACTCCATACACTATTGGACTTTTGCTTGATACAAATTCAGCAGCTATCCCGATGTATACTGTCTCGATACTGTCTCACCTTGACCAAAACACCTAGTTTTTTGAGGGCAATATGGTTTTGGACACAATATAGGAACCAAAAGTTGAGTGTTCATGTTAGTGAGATTCCAAGAAGCTCAAAGTGGTCAGTTATCGGTGCGGACACATTCTGGTATGTAGAAATCAGTCGGAACGGACTCCATTTAGCGGAGAACAGACACGCCTGGGTCTTAGCTGCATTAAACTTGACCAGATCAATGGCTTCGCCCCATTCGGTGTCTGTAAGGAGAAGTTCGAACGCTCGACTATCGCTTCCCTAAACGTTGACAAGCTCCCATGATTTCGACACTTGACCAGATATAATAGAAAGACGAAAGAGGCTCTCAAAACAGAAAGTTCAGGCGCACAGGTCCTCAGGACTACAGCTAGAATACCATCAGGACCGCTTTCCGCTTTCGGGCTTTGTTCACATAAGAATTTTGCAGTGTTTTGCGAATCTCACTGTGACGGGTGCGAATTTTCGACATGTAACGCATTCGGGTAGACTAGGAGGTGTCGTCTTACCGGCAATGTCTAGTCGTGAAAATTCCGCAAATTGAGAAGCAAACATATTTGTTTACTTTTTGACGGAGTGAGCCAGCGCCCTTCAGGTTTCAGACTCGACCGACTTAGCCAGAATCCGATTAAATTATTTACTGGGTACGGAGCTAATGTGTTCCCTATCCGGCCTATGTGGTCAAATCGGGAATTAATCCTACTTGCACGACTTGGCAGCCTTGACAGGCTTTCTTTTTCGCTAGCGGATCACTGACTTTTTTTTTTATACCTGAATTCTGAATTCACCTGATGCTAAGTGATGATGCGATTGGTGATGGATTGTGCTTACCCAGAAGATACCTATTCACTCGCGATTTGAACCCATATTGTACTTAACCGGAAACACAGACTCAGGCAGGGTATTCCATTCCTTGGCGGTTCGTATGATGAACGAAAAAGCAAATCGCTTCGTTCGGGTAGATGGTATATACCATGAATCGGTGGCGCCTCTTAGTGTCTCTGGATGTCCGATTATAAAATGTGGATGGTGGGATCAAATCATGCAGTTCCATTGCACACTCCGAAATGTATCCGCTAGAAAACCGATAAGCAAGCCACTTTGCGGCGATGCGCGAGACTCTGGAGTCTCGGGCTTACCAGTAGGTCGTCGCTGATAAGTTTCTTGGCTCTCCTCTCAATAGCTTCCAGTGTCTCCAGCTGGTATTTTCAGAACCATCCCAAAGGAGAGAACAGTACTCCATGTAGTCATCCAGATGTGAGTGGCATACGCTAGAAGATTCCCAGTAGACCGGTTTCAGCGAAACCCGTATTGTCGGTCACTGAGGAGATCGTTCACTTCTTTTTTCAGGTATGCCAGGAGCCTGTGGTTCAGTACACGTTCCTTAGTCTTACAGATTATGGAAGTGACAGAGATAGGCCTGTAATTGGCAGGGTCTGCGCTACTACCCTTTTTGGGCACGGGTTGCACGTTTGCTTGCTTTCAGGACTTAGCCACTTGACCAGTCGCCATAGACAAGCGAAAGAGGCGTGTCAAAATAGGAGCCAACTCATGCGCACACGTCCTCTAAACTACAGCTGGTATACCGTCTGGACCACTGGCTTTGTTCACGTCTAGATTGCGCAACGCTTTGCGAACTTCAGTCTGACGAATGCGGATTTCCGACATAAACGTCCCGCAAGTTGGCAGACTAGAAGGTACAGCATTGCCAGCATCTAAACGTGAAGACTCCGCGAACAGACTAGCAAATAAATTTGCTTTCTCTTCAGCAGTGTGCGCTAGTGACCCGTCGGGTTTCAGTAGTGGAGGCAGTGAGGGACGGCAGAAGTTCTCTTCGATCGACTTCGCCAGGGACCAGAAGGCTTTGCTACCCGAGGGGTAAGAAGCAAGTTTGTTCCCAGTTCGGCGTATGTGATCGAAGCGAGCCTTCTTGAGAGCCTTTTTGCAGGTCTTGGCGGCTAAGTTAAAGGCTTTCTTCTTTTCGCGTACATCTCTAGTCTTGCGGGTTCGAGCATCAGCCCAGGCTAAGTAAGCTTCATGTTTTGATGCTTCAGGATCTCTACATTTGGCATTAAACCATGGATTAGCTTTGCTTGACTTCGGAACGTCGGAAAATGGTATGAACATGACTTTGCGGTTTCGAGCGTCAACCCAGGCCATGTATGCATCAGGATTCAGTGCTTCAGCAAGCAAGCTTCAACACATTCAGCCCCGAACAATGATTGACCTTTGCCCGATATCGCTACATCAGAGAATGGAATATGGGTACTCCATTGCTGCCGCTGACGCAGCACCTCCGTTACAGCATCCGCGCAAACCGAAGGATCGTCTGAAGAGAAGCAAACAGGTCGCCAAAGAATAAGAGACAAAGAATGGCATTTGATCCCTATCTGCTGACTTGTATCGCCAAACCCGCTGGATGCCTCTAGAGCTGGGGTCGAGCGGGGAGTAGACAGATACAGATTTCATCAGACAGTGGTCGGAGCGGTGAAGATACCGACACCTTTTGTTTAACTCGCCGTGTTAGTATTCTTGGAAGCTAATTAAGAACCACTTCCTGACGTTCGATTGAACTCAAATTTTGTATAATCTCTAAAGAATCTCTGTAGAGCTGCCCTGATGATGTAGCGGGGCTGAAGGGACTGGAACTCCCTAATAGCAAATGGTAGGACAGTCTAATTTGGGCTAGTATGTATTGTTATCATTAGTACACGTGATGACGTCAACGACAATAAGGTTGTGTGAAAAAAAGTGTCCTTTTAAGGTATTCTTTTTAAATGAAAACTTCCTTTGCAGTGTGGTATCATGTGCTTTCAACGATACGACTTAGGTCTCCACTTCAAAGAGAAGCATCCTGATTTGGACATCGAGGTTGTGTATGCAGATCAGAAGCCGTTTATATGTGATAATTGCGGGAAGAGATTTCAGGTATGTTCATCTTTCCTTCTTAGATTTCTGCATACTACATTGAAATTAGGAAACGTCATTTGGAATATTAAATATTAATTCGTGTTTCTTTGTAAAATTTAATTTGAACCTTTCCGATTAGAACGAGGCGTTTTTATTCTTATCTGAATTTAACCTATTTGACCTAGGCAAAGGTCTCCCTTATTTTTAGGGTTCCGTACCTTAAAAGGAAAAAACTAACCCTAATAGGATCACTTTGTTGTCCGTCCGTCTGTCAAGAGCCTTTATCTCCAGAACGCGTAGAAATATCAAGTTTAAACTTATACTAAAAACTTGAATCTACGGTATCTTTCGGCTGTGAAAAAATCAAACCTGTAAGTCAACACGGTCTAAAGATATGACCATTTATGTTGCATATTTTTGCATATTTTACGATTTCACAAGGGAATTAAAACCTATAGGGTACTTTCCGTTGAATCATGAAATTTGGCAAGAATACCATTGAAGTACTTACATAGGAAAAAATCTGAAAACCGTGAATATGTTGTTTTAAGACAAAAAAAAACGTATTTACGATAACAAACTTATTATTTGCGGTTGGTGCATGAACCGTGTCTAGGCATCGGCGTAGGGCTCTAACTGCAAAGTTAAGTTCGTCTTTAGAGAAGTTGGTACGGACGCTTCGGTGGGCGAATCCAACTCGAGTTGGCCTGTTTTATTTCCACTTATCCCTATCTAATGCTCTTTGTGGCTAGTATTTGTGAAAAACATCGGAATTAAAGATTAATCGCCAGATTTTTTTCTTGATTGCAAGGCGGAACATTGATATAATGTTCCTGTGGTATAGATGGATAACTGGAAGTGTTTGTTTTCAGCATATCTGCCTGCTTCGAGACCACATATTGACGCACTCGGATGTGAAGCCGTTCGCGTGCACAGAGTGTCCCAAGCGGTACTACACACGGACGCAGTTGTTGCAACACGCTGTCTACCACTTACCCAAGAGTAAAGAATGTGATGTCTGCGGGAAAATGTTCAGGACTCCTGCGAACCTCTTTTCGCATATGAGGGTAATAATACTTTTTAACTTTTGAAAAGACTGTTTTTTTTTCTGTTTTTGTTTTTTATAATTTCGTATCTAAATGAGGGAAAAAAACCCTTATACTCGTAGGATCACTTTGGTGTCCGTCTAACTGTCTCTCTGTCACGACTCTTTTTCTCAGAAACGCGTAGAGGTATCAAGTTGAAACTTATATCCGACCGTTTATTCCGCATGGTTTTTCATATTTTGCGATTTCACAATGGGAATAATTTAAGTCCGATAGTCTACCGTTCTACTACTAGCCTGGTGGTAAGCGATGATGTGGTCAAAGATGGTGAACTCGCTAGGTCTAGAATGGTCTGACTCTCAAGGGATGTATGCTGCCGGAACACCGTAAAGTTATGGCGGCAGATTGTCTCCTTGATGGTGGTAAGCTACTTTTTGGTAGCTAGATAATGTTCCCAACATATATCGAGGATGGTAGCACGATAGGCCTAGAATAGGAACTGGCTCTCAAGGACAGCTGCCTGGTTGTTTGTCAAATGTTCCGCGAAAACCAGCATCCACCTAAGCTTAGCTGAGTGAAGATCTGTGAATAACTGACGATATCAAGTTCCATTCCATAATGCGTGGATCGGAACGTGATACTACGGTCAGCATAAATACCACGCGGTCATCATGTTGTTGTCAAATTTGTTGTGATTTCAAACAAATTTTTACTCCTAACCAGTATTTTTGGAAGTAAAAATATGTGTGAAATCACAAATATGGGACAATGTTTTATGCAAATCTATTCTGTCTATTAGTTAACGAGATGTATTCATTGCACACACATGATTCACTACATTACTGTTTATTATAAATTCTTAACATTTCAATCTACTATTCGTTTGAATAGCTGACGGCATCAAATTCCATTCCGTTATGCGTGGAATGAAACTTGTAACTAAGGTCAGCATAAATGTCATGTGGTCATCATGTTGCTGACACATATTTGTTGAAAGTGAAAATGTGTTTGGAATCGCAAACATGGCGACAAGAACATAGCATGACAATCTGCAAATTATATTGACTTATTATAATTGTAATTCTTACAACTACTATTCCATACTATTTGTTTTATACATACATAAAAACACGCCTTTTTCCCGTTGGGGTATGCAGAGACTACTCATTTCCATGTGCTACGATCCTGACATACCTCTTTCCTTCTTTCTTTTTTCATGAAAGTCTTCATACATGCGCGTCGTTTATAATTATTTACAATATTATTTCTTTTCAGTCTCACATTCAAAACCGCAAATTCAAATGTAAACATTGTGGCAAAGGGTTCCTTCATAGAACAGCAGTAAAAGAACATATACGGGGCGTGCACCACGGTATACGTCGCACCAGGAAACTAAGGACTAAGAAAACAGACACAGGAAATGAAAATGAAGCTAGAAAAGACGGCTTTGTCAGAGATAACGTGGCCATTGCAGCAGAATATGAGATCACTGAAAGAGAAGATGAGATAATTGCACCAAGAGATGAATTCAGCGTCACAAAAAGAGAATTGCGTAAAAGACGCACAAATTATGAAAGTTTGAAAGTTAATGCGACAAATTCCAAACGTGTTCGTCAAGAATCTAGCTCAGAAAGTGAAGACACTGAGTGAGGAACTGAGCAAATAAGTTACAGTTATAAAACGTACGTCTTCAACTATAACGCAAACTCCTGACTCCATCATCAGACCCTCGTTACTAAGACCAGTCTATTGGATTAGTCAAAACGAATTAAATGAGCCCAAACTTGAGTAAACTAGTAGCCACTGAAGAGTTCCGCTGTCCTATAGTAATGATGGCATCAGATCAGCTCCAAGATACCAAATTATTAACATTCCAACAAATTGTGTACAAAGTTTCATTTCGTTACGACAATTAGAAGTCGGTTAAAATTAACATACATTTATTTTAATAAGGTCCATATTTGTTACATTTTTACTAGTAAAGTTAATAAAAGTTTGTCAGGAATGATTTTACCACAGCAACGAATTACTGCTTTCAATATTTATATATTTACATTTACGGAATGGACTTAGCATTTTCGCTGTTACTCGACTTGGCGGGACATGTTATCTATCGTTATTGTTCCAAGTACAAAACACTATTAAACGCCTAAGAAAACATAATCTATTTAGTTAAATTTGTGATTATTCAAAATAAGTATTTTTGTGCGAGCGTAATAACGTATAAACTTGTGTAATTAATGTAAATATTGATTATATGATTTTATAAACTGTAAACTATCAATTTGTTTTCTTTTGTAGATTTTATATAGTCTGTATTAAAGTTTTAGGAGTAGTTTATATTGTATATATAGTTATAAATTAATTTTAGTTGTGTACATGTATATATGAATTAAATTCTTTAGGATTCCCAATATTACACATACCATAAACATGGAGGCGCCACGATACATTTTCTTGTATGGAAATAACTAAATATAATAACCGGCCAAGTGCGTGTTGCGCCACGCGCAGTGTAGGGTTCCGTAGTAGCCCGTAATTCAATGCAAGTCTTTACCCGTTAAAATGAAGCAACTAGGTACATCGTCTTTGTCACTTTAAAGGATTTATTCTAAGGATTTTGTATTTGGTACAAAATTATCCAACACTCAAGTTCAACGACTATTACTGCTAAAGTAATAAAGTTATCTTAACCGCTATAGTTTTCCTTTAAAGTTCTTGAAGTACACTATTATTACGAATTTTTCTAGATTTTTCAAGCCAGCAGTTTAGATTTTAGAGGTGGGGGGGACGCCGTACTGGAACTAAAATTTGCACTTTAAAGTGTAATATTTCGTAAATGGAACATTCAATCGAAAAATAGTATTAGCAACCCCTAAGTCATTTTAAAAGACTTATTCAACGATACCCCACACGATGGGGTAGACGACGAAAAAAAATTCATCCCCACTTCTCATGTAGGGGAGCTACCCTAAAAAAATATTTTTCAAAATTTTATTTTACCACTTTGTCGGCGTAATTTATATACATACCCCTACAAAATTACAGCTTTCTAGTATTAACGGTCTCTTAGGAAAACCTCGGACAGACATACGGACATGACGAAACTATAAGGGTTCCTTGTCAGGACTACGGAACCCTAAAAAAAAAGGTGCTTGATAAAAGTCATAATGCACTTAAACATCATATTGGAACCTAAAATGGCTGCTATTGATTGTCCATTGGTTGGTTCATTGATTGACAATCCTAGCAATGGACCAATGGACAATCAATGGCACACATTTCATGGGTATGCACTTTTTTAGGCTGGTATTTGTTCGTAATATATATATATATATATATATATATACTACTTATATCTTTTTGTCACGGGCGATTTTTAATAGTTTTTTTTTCATTTCCTATTCCCAATCATGGGATTTTGGCGCCGCACGTTTGCATTTGCCAGAGTCTTGTTTTATATTTTGGTCCTGCTTGATAACTTGTAGAGCATAAACAGCATGACGCATTATCTTCATCACCATCACAAGTGTCACCTGAATGATCGTTTCCGCACTTATCTAGGTTGAGCACGGCATTGCATTTTTGTGTTTCCAAAGCGGCAACATTTAAAACATTGGATAGTCGGGTAAGTTTACAAATGAACTGGTAGAGAATTGTGAATGAAAATTCTTTTGGGGAGAACTTGGCCATCAAAACTATTGTTTGTGTAAGTTTCCAATTCGGTGAACCATCGACTATGGTTTTTGGAATTAATTCGCCTCACTTTCAATATTTTACTGCAACCATCAGGTAGGTACTGAAATGTTTTCCATCACTTCTTTGGGTGTCCACTCTGAGGGGCCGCCACGAACGAAACCCATTCGAGTCACATTGAATGAAGGAATAAACGCTTTGAATTTATTGGATGTGAACTATTACTAGCTAAAACTGAGTTGGCATCGTTAAAGTCGGTAAATGCAAGCGAAATCTTATTTCTACCCATCTCTTAACAGATCCATTCACGATGTTTTTAAAGGCATTGCGTTTAAGGAACTTGCCAAAGGAGACCGGGTGGAGAGTGGAACCATCATCAAGCGAATTTGTTTCCTTTTGAACATTTATTACAAACGGAGCGCTATCATTGGACTGGTAAAGTGAACGTGCTACAGGTGTATACACTTGAAGACCTGGACTATTGCTAGGTGTCGGGATAGATGCTAGTAAATCATTTTCCTGGGTAGTATTTGTAACTATACATTAGTTTCGCTATCTGTGCTAACTATGCCGGTAGTCGGTACGGTACTACAGTGACATCCCATTTTACCATCGATAGCTTGCGAATGTGTCCTTTTCTTTTTGTTACAACTTTTACATATTTTATGTAAGTGCCTTTTTTTACCTCCTTTTACGACCAGTAGGTACGATGAGTATAAGATAAGACCCATCAGTTTTCATACCCGATTCAGTAGATATCACGTATGTGGTGGGGATTGTAACAGCCGAAGGGACAGTGTCCCCCCGGGTCCATCAAGTCGAGCAGCTCGTTCATTTAAAAAATATGTATAAAACTTACCTAGTCTGATAAAACTACACTTAAAATATAATTTAAATTAACAATACAAACAGGTAATTTTAGCATAACTGATCCTTTTTACCACTACAAATACTACGGTTTCCCGCGCTACGCTATTTTCATGTTTAATCGTTTTTTTTAAGTTTATTATTATTATACTCTTTTATTCAATTCACATCACGGGCTGCAAATCGCCCGGTCCTTTGGAAGGCATTGACGGAGCCGAAGCCAACGTCAAGAGGCCCTTTACAATATTAAATTAAATAAAAATATGATTTGTGGATGGAGACATGAAAAACTATAAAAAGATGGTACATTAATTTATTATGGCTATGAATGTGTGCTGCTTGATGACTGTTTTCTGGTCTATGGGATGAGGTACGGCACCCGCCAATTATGCCTCATTTCAAAATATTAAGGCGGGTGGTGACTAGCTATACACTGAATGGACCCCCCATAAAGGCGGACCGTTATGTCGGCGCCGAGGGGCAACATTGGCGTGGATAGCTAAGGGTGTTGAGAGGTGTGCTGCACTTTCACTAAACGCTACTAGCGGCTTTATGCCTTTAACACTTCCACCCTGGAGCTTTGGTCTTAGTTCTTGCGATTCCCACCACCGGCCGGCCGGTCAAGGCAAGCCGGGGGTCAGAGGGTCACATTTAGCCCTCACGGGATAGGGGTCCGCGGTGTCGCCACTCACCGTCGGCTCGCCACAAAGCCGCCCCTGCGGGAATTATGTACCCCTTATTATTATTATTTTTAAGTTTACTCGCAATGTGGGTTGTTGCACATTACTAGTATTCTTGTTAACCCCTCCAACTAAGCCAAATATGCTTGTGTCTGGAGTGGGTTCACGTCAATAGTGCAATGGGTGGGGTGGGATTCGAACTCACGACCTCTCGATTGCCAGTCCGACACCCTATCCATTGGGCGATTGTCGCTTAAGGTGTATTATGGCTCCACACGATTTGTGTATTAACCAGTGTCAGGTATTAAAATTCGTCTAGTTTTTGAGAATTCGGATCATACAGATGGGTCAAAGTCACATTTCAGGTCAAGTTAAAGTCAATCACAGTCTAGTCCAAGTCATACCCTCAGTAAAGATGTGGATTTTACCGCAGATTTTCAGTGTAATATTGGTGAGAACGCAAATAGCATATTTTTCAACATTGTGCTGTTTACCTACACTCGCATATATTCACCGGCACTGAATGGTTAATAATCCACATTTTATCCGCAATTGGGAGAACGGTTAGCTTTGATGCCAGAGGTACCGAGTTCAAACCGCCGTGCACCAATGGATTTTTCTATCGAAAAATGTATATGCGCTTTTCACAGTGGCCCTCCAAGGAAAAACATCGTTATGAAACCAACAACCCCCGCATGTTGGTAGGGCACTATCTAGTGTCCGCCTGGACAGCTACCACCCTCAAGTTAGAAAATCTGTCGCTAAACATCTAATGTGTTCCGGCAGCTATCCTTGAGAGCCAGTTCCCATTCTAGGCCTAGCGTGCTAACCATCTTCGACCGCATCATCACTTACCAATATGTGAGATAGTGGTCAAACGCTAGCCTATAAGATATAACATAAAACACTTTGTCTGATATTCATTTTAGTCGGGTTATATCTTTATAGCTATTTCATTCGTATATGTTCTCTCTATTTAATTTTCCCTCTACGGTAACTTTGGATGTAGTGTGTCTCCTGCTAGGCTATTCTGTAAGCTATAATAATTTACGCATCTCGCAAGCGGAATCCGCGGTGAGTCGTACTACGAAATTCAAATCGTAACACGGTTGTAATACGGTAGAACAGCCCTACGGTAGAATCTTTATGGACAGTTATTATACTCTTTGGGTAGAATAGCCCTACTGATCCCACATACCATTTATCGAGATCTTCAGAGTAAGTACGTTTCAATATAGCTCCACACGATTAGTGTATTTAGCCAGATCAAGTATTAAAATAGTTCAAGTTTTCGTATATATCGTATTCTATATAGTTTTTTTACTTTTACTTAGCCATAACAGTTAACGCATAATTTTTAATGGCATAATAGTACTTATGCATATTTTTTGTTGGCATGTTGTATCATTTATATGTAACTAGCTGACCCGGCGAACTTCGTACCACCTAACAGACAATGAATGTCGTGTTACCTTTTAGATGAACTTGTTTTAGGCTTTTATGAACGTAATAAATTAATACAAAAGAGATATTAAGTTTATTAATGTATTATGGCAATACAGATATAAAATAAAAATTGGTAAAAATGGTTTTTGGAAATATAAACTTTTTTAAGTTGCTTGTAAGCATACATTTCTGAACGCACGCATATTTGACAATCAATAAATATGTCAAACAATTATCGTTACAAATAATATTTAACATTTTTAAAATCTACGTGACTTGAATTCACAAAAAATTGAAGAATTTTTACTTGACTTACTACTTGACACGGGCTAAATACACTAATCGTGTGGAGCCAATATTATACCAAAAAAAAAAACGCGATAATCCGAATATTGTAATGCTATCCACCTAGGATGATGGATTCATGATGATAATCCATCATCCTAGCTATCCACACATGGAAGAATTTTTATACTTGACACTGGCTAAATACACTAATCGTGTGGAGCCATAATTATACAACAAAAAATAATACGGCGGGATAAACAGTTGAAGATCAAATGATTGGCAGTTTATAGATTTAAAAACATAACATTCAAATGGAAACATTCCAATTAAAATTGGAAAATCGATTCGCTGCCTTGGAAACCACAGATGACGTAGACCAGAAACTTGAAGAAGTGGTGGAAATCCTCAGGGAAGAAGGGACGAAGTTTTGCGAGAGCAAGCGTACGGGCAAAAAGTCCAAGCTTTCGGCAGAAACACTTCAACTAATGAAAGAGAGACGAACAGACCCATTGTCAGCTTTGTCAATTAACCAGGTGCGCAACAAAACTATTAAGAAGCTGGTACGACGTGACCTCCGATCCTCTAACAAGCTCTTGATTACAGAATCAATTGAGCAGAATCGGGGGTCGAAAGTGTTCGTCCAGCCTCTAGGTAGAAGCCACCTCACAAAGCTGACAACGTCAACGGGGAACGTCGTCGCATCCAAGCCGGAGATTCTGTCGGAAGTTGAAGACTTCTACAGCAAGCTCTACGCATCGCATGCTTCAAGGCCCGAACCCGATACTGAGGATTGCAGAGCCACCTACCCCGCCACTTCACAGAAGACCTGCCCGAAATCAGCCGAGATGAGATCGTGATCGCCCTTAGACAGCTCAAAAATGGAAAAGCCCCAGGTGAGGACGGAATCACAACTGAGTTTCTAAAAGCTGGAGGAGCTCCAGCTGTAAGCCAGCTGCAAAAGCTCTTCAATTCTGTTCTCTTCACTGGTAGAACTCCACAGGCATGGAACAGAAGCATGGTGGTTTTGTTTTTCAAAAAAGGAGATAAAACCCTATTGAAAAACTACCGCCCGATTTCGCTTCTGAGCCATGTCTACAAGCTGTTTTCAAGGGTCATCCCGAACCGTCTTGCGCGAAGACTCGACGAGTTTCAACCTCCGGAACAGGCCGGGTTTCGAAGCGGTTACGGCACCATAGACCACATCCACACGGTGCGGCAGATTGTACAGAAGACCGAAGAGTACAATCGGCCCCTGTGCTTAGCATTTGTGGACTATGAGAAGGCCTTCGACTCAATCGAAACCTGGTCGGTTCTTGAGTCCCTGCAGCGTTGCCAAGTCGACTGGCGATATATCGAAGTGATGAAATGTCTATATAATGCCGCAACGATGTCAGTACAAGTACAGAACCAGCGTACTAAACATATTCACCTGCGTCGAGGAGTGAGACAGGGAGACGTCATATCCCCGAAACTGTTCACTAATGCCTTAGAGGATATGTTTAAGACGCTTGACTGGAAAGATTGTGGCATCAACATTAACGAAAAGTACATATCTCACTTACGATTCGCAGATAACATCGTCATTATGGCAGAGACGCTGCAGGACCTACAAAGGATGTTGAATGACCTAGCTGATTTTTCTCGTCGCATCGGTCTCCGGATGAATTTGGATAAAACCAAAGTCATGTACAACGAGCACGTTGTTCCGGAACCGATTGCCGTAGATGGAATCCCACTCGAAGTTGTCACGCAGTATGTTTACCTAGGGCAAACGCTCCAACTAGGCAAACACAACTTCGAGAAGGAAATCCAGAGAAGAATTCAGCTGGGCTGGGCAGCATTTGGGAAACTCCGTCGAGTCTTCTCGTCGCCTATACCACAGTGCCTAAAGACAAAAGTCTTTAATCAGTGCGTCCTACCTGTCATGACATACGGAGCCGAGACGTGGACACTCACGGTTCGACTGGTCCACCAGTTTAAAGTCGCTCAGCGAGCTATGGAGAGAGATATGCTCGGTGTTTCTCTGCGGGATCGAAGTAATTCACCAGAGAACTAAAGTGATCGACATAGCTCAGCGGATTAGCAAACTGAAGTGGCAGTGGGGTGGTCATATCTGCCGTAGGACCGATAACCGTTGGGGCAGACTGGTTCTAGAGTGGAGACCGCGAATCGGCAAACGTAGAGTAGGACGCCCTGTGACTAGGTGGAGCGACGACATTCGCAAAGCGGTGGGCAGTGACTGGAAACAAAGAGCCGAAGACCGGGCTCAGTGGCGTGTCTTGGGGGAGGCCTAAGTCCAGCAGTGAACTGATACCGGCTGATAATGATGATGATGTTGAGATTTAAAAACGGGAATTTAACGTGACTTACGCGATGTCGATCGAAGAAGGCCTCCGGATGAGGCCGAAACATATGTCGATCGCTATATCGACATCGCGTAAGTCACGTTAAATTCCCGTTTTTAAATCTATAAGTTTAAAATGAACGTGAGTTTTTATAATATGATTGGCAGTTTTTAAACCCAGGAACATTTTGGCAAAATATCTTTTCTTATATAATTTTTTTATTCATTGTTTTTAATACTTATTATCCTATTCCTGACAAAGGCAAATTCATAAATACAAAAATCATAAAAATTGGTCCAGTCGTTCTTGAGTTATAAGTGTAGTAACTAACACGACTTTCTTTTATATATATAGATATACGACTTATTGTTTCGGCCTAGTTTTGATATGCATAAAGTTACATGGCATATTATTGTTTTGTCTAATAGTCATCCTATCCTTCTAATATTATAAATAAGAATGTGTGTGTGTGTGTGTGTGTGTGTGTGTGTGTGTGTGTGTGTGTGTGTGTGTGTGTGTGTGTGTGTGTGTGTGTGTGTGTGTGTGTGTGTGTGTGTGTGTGTGTGTGTGTGTGTGTGTGTGTGTGTGTGTGTGTGTGTGTGTCACCGATTTTAATAAAATTTAAAACGTCGATAATGTAGGCTTCGGAATAAGAAAAATCAGGCAAAATCATCCCTTAAAGGAGTTCAATAGGGAGTTTCTATGGACAATTTTCTAATGCTGTTTTACTCAAAACTCGGTAGTATTTCAATAATCAAAGTATTTCAAAACCCTTAATGACGTGTCATGCTATTCTATATAGCGGCATAGTATAGCGTTGTCTGAAATGCGCTTTATTGAGTTATCATACATTTTTCTAGAACCGATAAAACGTAATAACACGTTCGTAAGGTTGACTTTCTTTTGGTACTTTTTTAAGGGTCCGTACATCAAAAGGTAAAAAAAGGAACCCTTATAAGATCACTTTCTTGTCTGTCTCTTCGTCTGTCTGTGTGTCACCACCGATTTTCTCAGGAACGGGTGGACATAGCAAGTTGAAATTTTTGCCAAATACTGGGGTCTATTAGGTGTATAAAATCAAGGTCCTGAGTCAACACGGTCAAAAGATATGGGCAAATTTGGTTTTTCGCGTAAACTTGTTAGTATCAAAATGTACCTTAATTTTCAACTTTTTTTTTTCCTTCACTTCTGCTGTAAGTTCACCTTGCTTTTAACCAAAATTGCTTTTAACCGGAAGTACCCTATAGGTTTTGGGTCGAAAACCTATAGGGTACTTCCCGTTGACCTAGAATCATGAAATTTGGCAAGAAGCAAGGTTATGAAGCACTTATAAAGAATAAATCTGAAAACCGTACATATAAAAACGTAAAAAAAGTACATTTACTATTACAAACTTATCATTTGTAGTTGGTCCAATACATTTTGTATGGATCGAACTACAAAGTTAAGCTTGTCCATTAACCTAGTCTAAGAAGTTGGTACGGAAGCCTCGGTGGGCGAGTCCAACTCGATTTAAATTGCAAAAATTATTGGAAATAAATTTTATCGCCGAAAAATCGTTATTGAGATCTATGTCTGATTTTTTTTCGAATATGTTTTTATTGTGGAGGCCACGGGGCTGCTGCCCCAGTTGCCCTCCCCTAAATCCGGCCCTGTACAGCGTGTCCTAAAAATGTGTGGTAAGCGATAAACTGATAAGTCAATATTACGTTACAGGTACAATCGGTATCTTCAGCTGCTGATAATGATGCCGAGTGAGCGAACCCTACAGACATACTCTGAAAATAAAAAGCTTGATAAAATTTAATATTTTGTTTTATTACCTACTAGCAGCCCGCCCCGGCTTCGCACGGGTAGAACATATATATATGCCTACAAAATTGGCATCAGTTTGTTGCATCAAATATAAAATATGAACATATTTAACAATCATCGTCATATTTGGCGTAAAGGATAGTTACCCTGATTCTGACCCGACCAATGAAAGTTTTATGTGCATTCATGAATCATGAGTTTTTTGTACAGTGGTAGTGGGATCATTAAATCTACCAAAAAGTAGCTTACCACCAAGGAGAACATCTGCCGCCTTAACCTTGCGGCGTTCCCCGACGCAAAAAGTAGAGGTAATATACGCTTAACATGTGTATCTGTGTGTCTGTCTGTAGCATCTTAGCACCTAACCGGATGAACCGATTTTGTTTTTATTATTGATAGTTTTTTTTTTGTTTAATAGATGTCTTCATCGAGAGTGTTCTAAGCTTTGATTCATGAAAATTCGTTCAATCGTTATAAAACTATGAGCTTTTTTCTGGTTAAGTGCGCTATGAAATCAACTTTCATAGGTCTGATCAATTCGAAAATCTTCTTCTTCAACGATATTGTAAGAACATGGAAGCATTGACCTGATGCTGGGACATCTCCTGGACTCTACAGAATACTGAAATCCTTCCAACTTACAGCTCAGATTTTAAATGTCGTGTTTAGAGTCATTGGAATGCTTTTAATGAAAAGATTATACATAGATCAGTCGGGGTGGTTTAAAATATTATATTAATATTGTTCCGGACAGCTTCGTACTCCGATAGCATATTGAGATAGATATATAGTTATAAGTTGTATATAATAAAGATAAGTTTTAGCTTAGTACTCTAGGATAGGTAGGGTACTTTGCCATGCATAGAGTTCGCATTTCGTTATAGCTTCGTATAGATAGACATATAGTTTGTAATTGTATCGCATTCGTAAACAGCCTTATTATAGATAGATTTTGTTAGATTCTTATCAGAACATAGGAATATAACTTGTATAAGGTTTGTAATAGTAAAATAGGTCTTATAGGACTAAAGACAGGTCATTCGTACAACCTAAGCAGATAGGTAATAGTTAAAATAAAGCATGTTCGGCTTTAATAGATGTAACAGATAGTCAACCTAGACCAGGTTAGGTTTAGGAATAGGGTTGGTACTTGCAAATAGCATAGGTCTGGGAGAGCTCCGCACTCTCTGATGGTTAGCGCTCGACTGAACAGCATCTCGGGAGAGTATATCTCCGAAAAGTCGGCATCTCGTGCGTGCGCCCACACAAGGACACGCCCCGCGAGACAGAGTGCGGGCGCTCCCAGACTATCGACCTCTCGCTCTTTTGCAAGTACCAACAACAATATAAATAGAGCGTCGCTACCGTGCCAAATGGACAGAACAATTAAAATCGCATATTGGAACGCCCAATCGCTCGCGAAGAAGGTCAAATTACTGGCCACGTTCCTGCGCGAGCAAAAAATTGATATACTATTGGCCAGCGAGACTCATCTAAATAAATAAAAACACAACACTGAAGATGCCAAATTACCACGTTTACAGACAAGACGAGGTTAATGCAGACGGCAGAGCCTATAGGGGGCTAGCTATTATGGTCCACCGAAAGGTCATACACCAGTCCATCCCTGCTGAACAGTTCCAGACAATACAAGCGATAGGTGTACTTATCAACGTCGCCGGTAACAACATGAATATCTTCACTACATACAAGCCTCCGAGAACAACAATAAACCCAACCGAAATAAGAAAGCTTCTAGATAGTACGACACCTACCATCATAGCCGGCGACTTGAACAGCAAGCATACACACTGGAACTCCAGCAGGGTATGCGCGAGCGGCAGGCGTCTATACCAGGACTCGGTGGACCATCAATACGAAATAGCGGGCCCAACGTCATGGACTCATTACAGTCCAGACGGTAACGGCGACGTGATAGATATAATGATATACAAGAACATGAAGACGACACCGACCTTAACGGTCCTACCTGACTTGCCATCGGATCACCGTCCAGTCGTCATAACAATTGCTGAGGCACCCAGTATTGTTATGACCACCCGATGCAACCGGAAAATAGACTGGGAGAAATTCGACGAAGCGTTAATAAAACGAACAACGACAAGACCTATCACGACACCAATTGACGTAGAAGAGGCCACCCGAGACCTGACCACAGCTGTCCAGGACTCCCTGGAAACAGCTACCTACACTCCTAAGGCTGGACAGAGACTCAACCCCCTGCCCACCTGGATCAGGCGACTTATTCAGGAGAAAAGGGAAAAACGGCAGCTGTGGCAGACAACAAGATGCCCGTCGGTGAGGAGTGAAGTAAACGCCCTGATAGAAAAGGTCAAGGCAGCTCTGGACGACCACGCGGCTGAAGCTTGGGAAAAACATATAGACGCTATATCGGATGAAATACCCTCAGTACATAAGCTGTGCAAACAACTCTCAGGAGAAAAACAACCAATCCAACCACTGATCGGAAATGACGGTCGCTTGAAGTTTGTTGCAGAAGACAGAGCGAACATATTCGCTGAAGCTCTAGAAAAGCAATTTTCCCCCAACCCGACAAGCGATCTCAATCACGTCAAGGAAGTGGAGGACTACCTGGAAAAATACTTCCAAAACCCAACCACAACCGCCAGACCACTGAACGAAGAAGAAGCGGAAAAAGAAAATGAGGACCTCTTTGTCACCCCTGGACGAGTGAAAAGACAGATACTCAAGCTTCCGAGAAGGAAAGCCCCAGGGCTAGATAAAATCTCAAACGAGGCTATCAGAAGGTTTCCACCGAAAACAGTCGTCGCCCTCACACGCCTCTATAATGGCATTTTGAGGTCGGGCCATTTCCCCACGGAATGGAAGACTGGTAAAGTGGTGATGCTGCCGAAACCAGGGAAGGACGCCCGGAAACCAGAATCGTATAGACCAATCACACTGCTCAGCACTCTTTCAAAGCTCTTTGAGAGGATACTGCTACCGTTTATGATGCCGTACATACAGCCAAGAACGGAACAGTTCGGTTTCCGGGCCGAACACTCCACCACCTTACAGATAGCAAAGATGCTAAACGAAATGGCCCGACACTACAATCGAAAAGAGACCGTGATCGCCATCATGCTCGATATGGAGAAGGCCTTCGATAGAGTCTGGCACGAAGGCCTTCTCTATAAGATAGCCAGGACGGAGATGCCACGGAAGGTAGTGGAAATCCTAAGAAGCTTCCTGCAGGAGAGGCGCATCACCGTCTCCGTAGAAAACCAGCTGTCAGAACAGAAGAAAATTCGCGCCGGTGTTCCACAAGGAAGCTGCATCTCCCCCGCATGCTACGCCTGGTACACCGACGACATCCCCGTCGACGGGCAGGCGCAGCTCGCGCTCTACGCGGACGATGCGGCTTTCTATACAGCGTCAAAGAACCCATCACACGCAGTTAAGCAGCTTCAGAAGACTCTTGACGCGATACCAGCTTGGCTACAACGATGGAGAATGTCGGTGAATGTCGCCAAAACTCAGGCCATATGCATGGGCAGGAAGAGACACCCGGACAAGACGAAGTTGATGGGAACGGAAATTCAATGGCAAACAAGCGTCCGCTACCTGGGGGTAGAGATTGATAGAAACCTCACCTTCAAGCAGCACATTAACCATGTGATTTCAAAAACAAAGTGCGCGCGAGCCCGCCTAACTGCCATCTGGTCGTCAAGGCTGCCGCTGAAGACAAAGCTGCTCATTTATAAAACTTACGTGAGGACACGCCTCACGTACGCCGCTCCCGCCTGGTTCCCCTTCTTGAGCGGGACTAACAAGAAGAAACTTCAAGCACAGGAGAACATTACCCTCAGAAGGATCGTGGGAGCGCAGCGGTATGTGAGGAACGATGTGATAAGGAGAGATCTCAAGCACGAAGACCTACAAAGCTTCACGCGCAGCCTTGGCAAGAAAATGTTCTTCAGAGCGGACAGATCGGCTCACGAACATATCCGCGGGATCGCGCCACTTCACTCGAGACCACCGGACAGGCCCGGAAGAACCCAGAGCCAAATGAAGCCATACATCAGAGAATTCTACTCAGAAGCAGAAGAAGTAGACAACGAAGCCCAACACAAAGAGGACACAACTCCCAATGCTACTGACGATGAAAGGAGGGACCCGCCGGAGGCCGCTGCCGTGGCTGCTGATCGGTCCGCTGGGCTTCCCCGAACGGGGATCAACCTGGCGCGGCTTGATCGCGCCGGCAACTAACGATCACTTCCGTCTTCAACTAACGGGATTCCGCTCAAGGCAAAGAAAAAGACACGCCCATTGTTATGGGTGGAGAAGAAGTCAGGGGAAGAGGGCAACGCCCTGACCCCCTATCCCTGCACCAGAAAGGTGTATGTGCATACCCAGACTAGTAGCCAAATGGTTCAGTTCACCAACGGCGGCTCTAGAAGAAAGAAGAAAGGAAAACTAGGAAGAATAGTAAATAGTGATAGTGCCTAGTGAATAGCTCAGTAGCTATAAGAAGACTGAAGAAAGAATAAATTAACGTTTCAAGGCTTGAAGACGTGTTTAAATCCCAGCTCCAAAGCTTCACAGTATAAGTGTGGGAATCCGAAGGCCTCACCCGAAGAAATACAGTCCACTGCTCCACCGCTGTGCTTAGGGTTCCCCACATTTTTGGACCTTCGTGGCCGGATAATTGGGACCTTAACAGTCTTTTTCAAGACTAAACGTTAATTTAAACGCCGCAAAAAGTCTTTTTTAAGACTACTTCTCGTCGACTCCGATAACAAACGCCGCAAACAGTCTTTTTCAAGACTTCGTTGACTCTTCGATTCGATATCCGCTACCATGCCGGTCACCCGCTCCACAGGAAGAGGACGAGCGCCGGCCTCCGAGCAAGAGTCATCCGCCGAGACCACGACATCGGGTACAACGGCGTCAACATCGGGTACTTCGCGCACCGGGGCAACAGTCATCACGGAGGAGCAACCTTCGACCAGCGGCTACGCGTCAGCGGCTGTGGTCTCACCAATGCGACGGACATCCTACAGCTCCGCATCCGCCGCGACGGCGCCACACGCCGTTCCAGAGCATCACACCGCGACCGTGCTGCCCCCCGCCGCCGTGATGGCGCCACCGGTACCTACCTCCGCGTCGATCGCCGCGCCGCACGCCGCCGAGCACGCCCCCGCGCCGCACGCCGCCGCGCACCCCCCGCGCCGCACGCCGCCGCGCACCCCCCCGCGCCGCACGCCGCCGCGCATCACATCGCCGCCGCCGTGACGCCGCGGGTACCGCCGTTGGGAGCTGATCCACACATCGGGCAACAGTACGAGCTTCGAGAGAGGCCGCCACGGGTCGCCGAGCCCGTCGAGCAGCGCGCACGCAGCCATCGTGCGGAATCTCGTCGCTCACAGCGCATCTCCAAGGCGAAGTTGGAGCTGCTACAGCTGCGCATCGAGTTCGCTGCGGCCCGCCTGGCCGCGCTCGAGCGCGACTCCGACGTTGAGGAAGACCTCGACGACGGTTCGGTGTACACCGAGCCTGAGACACAGCAACGCATCGATGCCTGGTTGGACAACCAGGCCCCACCGCCGCCGGTCTTGTTGGCTATGGCCAATGAGACCCTCCGCCCAGCTGAGACGCCACGTGAGCCGCTACCCTCCGTGCCACCGCCGCCGACCGCCGCCGTGTCACGTGATCACCCACGTGTGTCGCCGCCAGCGAGTTTCGAGCTCCGCGCCGAGCAGAGCTACCAACCGTCGTGCCCACCGGAGCCGCGTGGACCGCCGCTCTCCGTGTCACAGCCGCCGCTGCCACCGCCTGTGCCACGTGATTCTCCACGCGCCCTGCTACCAGTGGGACCCGAGCTTCAAGACAGAAGCTACCAACAGCTACAGGACTTCGAGCTACGGCGTAGCCAGGAGCTACAACAGGACTTCGAGCTACGGCGTAGCCAGGAGCTACAACAGAGCTACGAGCAACAGCAGCTACGGCGTAGCCAGGAGCTACAATAGCAGCTACGGCGTAGCCAGGAGCTACAACAGGGCTACGAGCTACGTCCTCTACGGCGTAGCCAGGAGCTACAACAGTGCTACGAGCTACGCGACAAGCCTAACTTCGTGCAACAACCGTCGATGGCGGGTCTACAACAGCCGCTTCTGCCGCCGCCGCCGCCGCCTGCACCGTCTGCACCGGCGGGAGCCCCCGTGCAGTCCGAGATTGCACAACTGAGCACCGCCATCACCCAAGCTGTCATAGCAGCAGGACAGCGCCCGAGATTCGCCGAGCTACCGACGTTCGACGGGTCACACTTCGACTGGCTACCGTTCCGCGCAGCGTACTTCGAGTCTGCACAGATGTTATCACCAACCGAGAACATCAACCGCCTGCGACGGAGCCTCCGGGGAAAAGCTCGAGAAGCAGTCAACAGTCTACTCATCACCAACTCAGATCCGGATCAAGTGATGAACACCCTCGCAACACGCTTCGGTCGACCCGAGACACTAGCGAAGACAGAAGTTCAAGCTCTTCGGTCCCTGCCGCGCCTCACCGAGTCACCGTCCGACGTGTGTGTGTTTTCGACCAAGGTGACGAACGCCGTCGCGATGCTGCGAGCCCTCAACTGCGGATACTACCTATACAACCCGGAGGTAGTGGAGAACATACTGGAGAAGCTGCCGTCGACCCTGCGACAGAGCTACTACCAGTTCCTGCCGAGCCAACCAACAGACATGCCTGACCTGATGAAAATGGAAGCGTTCCTGAGACGACAAGCCGAGCTTTGCGGACCATTCGCGAAGCCGGATCCGGATGTACCCTCGCCAGCATCGGGGCCTCAGAGGAGGACGCAGCGAGTACACAACGTCGTCGAACAACCGCAACAGCAGCAGCCACAACAGAAGTCGCAGCAGTCAACAGCTCGTTGTCCCGTGTGTGAACAACCGGGACATTTCACCGAAGACTGCAACAGATTCGAAACAGCAGATGAACACGAGCGCTGGGACATAGCGAAGAAACAGCGGCTATGTTTCAGGTGTCTACGCTACCGGAAGCGAGATCACACCTGCCGTACTAAGGTGTGTGGTGTCGACGGCTGCGAGATACACCATCATCGCATGCTGCATTATGTCAAGAAAGAAAAGGATGCAGCAACAGAAGAAACGAACAACTCGGCGTAGAACACCGAGTAGTGAGCGGCGTGAGGTCATCGGACCACCGGCAACGGACGCGCTCAACTTCGACATCAACAGCGAGCGGCGTGAGGTCATCGGACCACCGGCAACGGACGCGCTCAACAGCGACAGTATCAGCGAGCGGCGTGAGGTCATCGGACCACCGGCAACGGACGCGCTCACCATCGTCATCATTAGCGAGCGGCGTGAGGCCATCGGGCCACCGGCAACGGACGCGCTCACCATCGTCATCATCAGCGAGCGGCGTGAGGTCATTGGGCCACCGGCAACGGACGCGCTCAACATCGTCATCATCAGCGAGCGGCGTGAGGTCATCGGGCCACCGGCAACGGACGCGCTCACCATCATCGACAGTATCAGCGAGCGGCGTGAGGTCATCGGACCACCGGCAACGGACGCGCTCAACAGCGACAGCAACAGCGAGCGGCGTGAGGTCATCGGACCACCGGCAACGGACGCGCTCATCGTCAACATCGTGAACATCAGCGAGCAGCGTGAAAGCTACAGAACACCGGATTCGGACGAGCTCTACAGCAAGCTGCGTGAGGTCATCGGACCACCGAAAACGGACTCGCACCACACCACTGAAGATCGCAACGAGCAGCTTGATGTCGACAATCGACAGTCAGACGCGCTCATCACCGAACCGACAGCGATCGACTCTACAGACACCGGTGAAGAACGGAATCACCACCTCACCGAGCTACAACACCGGCGGGAGCTGAGCATCCTGCAATTCGACGACGACTGTCCTACACCGGGTTCTTCTGCTGCAGGCAGCACGGCGGGAGAATGTTCCGGACAGCTTCGTACTCCGATAGCATATTGAGATAGATATATAGTTATAAGTTGTATATAATAAAAATAAGTTTTAGCTTAGTACTCTAGGATAGGTAGGGTACTTTGCCATGTATAGAGTTCGCATTTCGTTATAGCTTCGTATAGATAGACATATAGTTTGTAATTGTATCGCATTCGTTACGAAGGCTGTTTAACAGCCTTATTATAGATAGATTTTGTTAGATTCTTATCAGAACATAGGAATATAACTTGTATAAGGTTTGTAATAGTAAAATAGGTCTTATAGGACTAAAGACAGGTCATTCGTACAACCTAAGCAGATAGGTAATAGTTAAAATAAAGCATGTTCGGCTTTAATAGATGTAACAGATAGTCAACCTAGACCAGGTTAGGTTTAGGAATAGGGTTGGTACTTGCAAATAGCATAGGTCTGGGAGAGCTCCGCACTCTCTGATGGTTAGCGCTCGACTGAACAGCATCTCGGGAGAGTATATCTCCGAAAAGTCGGCATCTCGTGCGTGCGCCCACACAAGGACACGCCCCGCGAGACAGAGTGCGGGCGCTCCCAGACTATCGACCTCTCGCTCTTTTGCAAGTACCAACAACAATATAAATAGAGCGTCGCTACCGTGCCAAATGGTTCAGTTCACCAACGGCGGCTCTAGAAGAAAGAAGAAAGGAAAACTAGGAAGAATAGTAAATAGTGATAGTTCCTAGTGAATAGCTCAGTAGCTATAAGAAGACTGAAGAAAGAATAAATTAACGTTTCAAGGCTTGAAGACGTGTTTAAATCCCAGCTCCAAAGCTTCACAGTATAAGTGTGGGAATCCGAAGGCCTCACCCGAAGAAATACAGTCCACTGCTCCACCGCTGTGCTTAGGGTTCCCCACAAATATATATATAGATGAATATTATTTTATACAATAGATCATATTATTATACTATATTGACTTATACAAAAATACAAATTTTCTCTCTTTATAATATTAGTATAGATGAAGAAACATGAATGATTTTTTAAAATATTTTTAATTCACTGATTACATCCATTTAACACAGTAAAAAAAATTAATAACACTGAAAGTGTTCAAATTAAGCTAAAAAAAATAGTTTTAGCATTGAAAAAAATATGAGGTATCTAAAACGCTGCCAAATTTTCGCGCGCGTTTGTGACATCACAGTGCACCACACGGTCTCCACAGATTAAATCTTTTTATTTGAAATAGTACGTATTCGTACAACAGTGCATAGTATTTCTATGAAGAAGATTTAATCTGTGGAGACCGTGTGGTGCCCTGTGACGTCACTTTCTAAATGACAAGTGGTGATGTGTTTTGCAATTTAAAATTTCCAACGTTTTTTTTGCATTTTTCATATAATATTTTAACACATTTTATTTAAGAGCATTTTATTTATAAAAAAATGTTTAACAAACAACACCAGAACAATAATGATTCGAAAATAAATGATTTCAAGTAAATGTATACTACATGCATGTAGGATTTTTCATTTCGATAGATAGCAACACTAATTTGTAGACGAAGATATATTATCTGTGTAATCTTTGGAACGTTTTTATGCTTTACATCCAAAGCCTGTTTTATTTGTACGTGGAACATCAAAAGTGTAAGCGAGTAAGAAAATCTAGTTGCTCTCTCTCTAATTTTTTCACGACGAAGAAAGAACGTGTGTGTACGGAATTGTATCGTTAAATATTAAGAATTACTGAAATAAAGTGAAAAAGCTTCTGCAAAACAGCCTTTTACTGGACAGCAAGCTCTACCCCACCCACCCCACAACTCTCGCCCGGGATTATTCCGAGAAAAAAGTTTGGGTGTGACGACGACAAAAACGTGGCAAAGAAGGCAGCTGTAAGACGTGGCTGGCCGGCTCTTTTACCACAATAAGACGAAGAAAAACAACGATGGCGGAAGCGGCAGACGGCAAAAATACGCACAACGACGCAAAATGTTTTACGACGATGGATGCAGTTCCAACATACACCGGAGACGACTTAACCTATACGTCCGCAAAATGGACGCAAGATCTAGAAGATAATGCGGAGATCTTTGGATGGTCAGCGCAACAGAAGCTGATAATCGCTCGTAGATCGCTTAAAGGAACAGCTGAATTATGGTTGAAGACTGAAAGAACTTTTAAAACATACGATGAATTAAAGGCGGCACTGCTGCGTGAATTTCCTGAGGTCATCGATAGTAAGCGTATGCACGAGATAATGAGCAGCCGAAAAAAGCGTGCTGGAGAAACTTACTACCAATATTTATTAACTATGAAAGAACTTGGTAAACGAGCAAAATTCCCCGATTATGTTGCGGTGCAGTACATTATAGATGGCATCATGGATACTGAGATAAACAAAATTATGTTCTATGGGGTGACGACGTATACACTCCTCAAAGAGAAACTATCTCTTTATGAAACATTCAAAGAAAAGAGTAAAAAACAAGAATTAAAGAGTCAGCGGACAATTATGAAACCGACCAAAGTCAAAGAAGCAGATGGAAAAACAACACAACGCTGCTTCAAGTGTGGCGAGTTAGGGCATCTTTCTAGTACATGTTCTCATAAGATTAAATGTTTCAGATGTAACGGCTATGGTCATATAGGCAAAGATTGTACTAATGTTATCCAGAGAGATATTCCACCGTCTACGAGTCAGAAGTCAACCATGGGCCAGCGTTCGATGCTCATACAACAAGAGTCCTCGGAAAGAACGGTAAACACTGAGAAATCAATATGTGATATTGCTTCAGGTGAGCGTTCAGACTATTTAAATGTCAGTCAATGCGGTCAGTGTTCACATAGTCAAAATATAAATGTTCTTAATGTCGGAAAGTGTTCAAATTTAAATCAGAGCGTTAAGAGTATTCAGATTAAAAACATAACTGTAGATAACTGTTTAATAGATACAGGTAGCGAGTTAAATTTGTTAACGTTGGATTTATTTAGTAAATTAAATGTAACTAAGTATGATGCTGAAGAGATGTTAATGACGGGACTGGGTTCATGTAAAGTTTATTCGATTGGTAAATTCAATATTCAAATGAAGATAGATGGCCACAGCTATGATGTTATGTTTTACATTGTTCCAACTAATGTTATTCCGTATACGGTGATATTAGGTCAACCTTTTTTGATGAATACAATTACAGTAATTGATAAAGGTGAAATTGAAGTAAGGCCACAGTTTTATGATAGTTCATACCTGATGTGTGTGCTTTCTTCAGAAGAAGATATAGCTATTTCCAGCGAAAAACCTATCGTTCAGGATATAATAAAAAATTATAGGCCGATACAAACTAAAGAAGCCCCTATAAAGATGAAGATAATTTTAAAAGACGATATACCTGTCACACAGCGACCAAGACGACTCGCTCTGACTGAAGAAGAAGTTGTGAAGCATCAGATTGATGAGTGGTTAGAAAAAGGCATTATACGCCCCAGTTATTCAGAATATGCAAGTCCACTTGTATTAGTAAAGAAGAAAGATGGAACCAACCGAGTTTGTGTTGATTTCAGAAAAATTAACCAGAAGATGGTTAAGGATGAATATCCTTTACCGATTATTGATGATCAGATAGATAAGTTGAGCAAGGCTCGAGTATTTAGTACGATAGATCTCAAAAATGGATTTTTTCATTTGCCGATTGAAGAAGACTCAATAAAATACACAGCGTTTGTGACCAACAACCCTGAAGGTCAATATGAGTTCCTAAGAGCACCATTTGGACTCTCAATATGTCCAAAATATTTTACACGGTTTATAAACATTATATTCTCAGATTTTATAAGAAAAGGAATTATTTTAATTTTCATCGATGATATAATTATATTAGCAGAAGACGAAGATCAAGCAGTTCAGAGACTCCAAGATGTCTTGAAAGTTGCAGCTGAATATGGTCTTGAAATCAACTGGAAGAAGACACAAATACTACAGCAATCAGTCGAATACCTAGGACACATTGTTTCAAATGGAACGGTTAAACCATCATCAGAGAAGACTAACGCAGTTATGAGATTTCCAGAGCCAAAGAGTTTAAAAGAAGTACATAGTTTCATCGGATTGACATCCTATTTCAGAAAATTTATTCAAGATTATGCTACGATTGCTAAGCCACTGAGTGATTTACTAAAACGAGGAGAATTCTATTTTGATCAAGAACAAAGATGTGCATTTGAAAAATTAAAAGGTAAATTATGTTGTGAACCTGTTCTTAAAATTTTTGATGTGCAGCTAGAGACAGAACTTCACACGGACGCATCTAAGCATGGATATGCAGGCATTTTAATTCAAAAAGATCCGGTAGATTGTAGTATGCATCCAGTTCATTACATGAGCAGAAAGACGACAGAGTCTCAGCAAAAATATAGTAGCTATGAACTAGAAGCAATGGCTGTTATAGAAGCGGTGAAGAAATTTCGAAGATATCTAATTGGAATTCCATTTAAGATTGTAACAGATTGTGAAGCATTTCAGAAAACACTTTACAAAAAAGATGTATCAGCTAAAGTAGCTAGATGGATATTGTTCCTACAAGATTTCAACTACGTTATTGAGCATAGAAAAGGTGATAAAATGCAACATGTCGATGCGCTTAGCAGAAATATATGTGTGGTGAATACAGAACTACATGCTAGAATAAAGAAAGCTCAAGATGAAGACAACAGCTTAGAAGCAATTAAAGAAGTTCTCAAGAAGAGTGAATATGAAGATTATTTTTTAGAAAATGATGTAATTTATAAAGGAGTACAGAAGAAGTTGGTGTTACCAGAGATTATGGACTTAGAAATGATCAGAAGAGTGCACGGAGGAGGACATTTTGGGAAGAAGAAAATCAAAGATATAATAGAACGAGATTATTATATAAACCAGTTGGATAGTAAAACTGAAAAAGTTATATCAACATGTGTACCATGTTTACTGGCAAGCCGAAAAGCAGGAAAGAAAGAAGGACTTTTAAACCCTATAGAAAAAGGAGATTTACCATTATATACTTTGCATTGTGATCATTTAGGACCATTAGATGCAACCAAGAAGTTATATAATTATATACTAACGGTGATTGACGGATATACAAAATTTGTTTGGATTTATCCAGTAAAAACGGTGACAGCTAAAGAAACCGTAGACAAAATTAAACAACATCAAAAAGATTATGGCAACCCAAGACGAATAATAACTGATCGAGGTACAGCTTTTACAGGAAATGAATTTCAGCAGTATTGTTTAGAAGAAGAAATTGAACACCTTACCATAACAACAGGAATCCCACGTGGTAACGGTCAGGTAGAAAGGATGAACCAAATTATTATATCTGTACTGGCTAAAATGTGTATAGAAGAACCAGGACATTGGTACAAGTATGTCAGCAAACTTCAGAGAGTTATCAACAGTACATACCAGCGATCTATCAAAACATCACCATTTGAACTGTTAATGGGAACCAAGTTAAGACTAAATGAAGACATCAAAATTTTAGAATACTTAGAAGAAGAAAATATCAAAGAATTTACAGAGAGAAGAGAAGAATTAAGAAAGCAAGCAAAAGCTCAAATATTAAAGATTCAAGAGGAAAATAGAAAAACCTATAATAAAAACCGGAAAGACGGAGAAAAGTACAAAATAGGCGATATAGTAGCCATACAAAGGACGCAATTTGGAAATACTTTAAAATTAAAACCAAAATTCTACGGACCATACAAAATCACAAAGGAGCTAGGAAAAGATAGATATGAGGTCGAAAAGCTAGACCGAGGTAAGGAAGGACCGACAAAGACCACATCCGGAGTAGACTACATGAAGCGGTGGCCTTAGTTCAAACTTACCTGTATAAAGTCATCTACTTTACATTAAAATTTATTTTAAAATACTTGAAAGCATATTGGGCATGGCACTCTATCTCATTATTGTTATAACTTAAATTCATGAAGAAACAACAAAATTGTTATTGAATTCTGTATAATTATACTACATATTGAAACAATGTATGTATTCAAGTAGAAAGAGTTGTGATTGTAACAACACATAAGGGCAAAGAAGCTCATAACAAATAGTATGTACTTATTTGTTCTATGTAAATGAAGAATTATGTTTCACAGATGTAATTTGTATGTAAACCTAAAATAATGTATGTTTTCTAATCTATTTAAATAAGATGCATGTTAAGATAAGATTGTATATTTACTACTTATAGTTAAAACCTAAACCTTACTACCTAGTTGCATAATTTTAAAATAACCTATGTATGTTTTAATGAGAAGTTAGTTAAAAGAATAGAAGTTATGTTTAAGTCGTTTGTTAATTAATAATTGTTAAGGATATGGTTATGGGTAAGAAATAATAAGAGATTAGTTTCAAATAGCGTATTGTGTAAAAAAGGGTTTCAAGTTAAAATAAGCTGTAAGAAAGTAGATTATTAATTTATAATAAGTACATTGGCACCAGTTATTAAGTTATTTAAGATGTAAGTTTTAATGCAGAATAGTTTATGTTAAGAGTCAATATTGTGTCGAAGTTAAGCATCAGTTAATACTTTTGTGTATTTTTTGAAGATCCGTATGAGTTTTGTTTATAGATAAGAGAAGAGTTTTGTTTAAATTGTAAAGCGAAGAGAAATTTGTAATATTGTAACGTAGAGTCATATGAGAGAGCTAAATTTGTTTTTGTTTAACTTAACGTAGAAGCAGTCTGAGGCCAGACTATATTGCAGGAAGGCCGAGTTGTAGGATTTTTCATTTCGATAGATAGCAACACTAATTTGTAGACGAAGATATATTATCTGTGTAATCTTTGGAACGTTTTTATGCTTTACATCCAAAGCCTGTTTTATTTGTACGTGGAACATCAAAAGTGTAAGCGAGTAAGAAAATCTAGTTGCTCTCTCTCTAATTTTTTCACGACGAAGAAAGAACGTGTGTGTACGGAATTGTATCGTTAAATATTAAGAATTACTGAAATAAAGTGAAAAAGCTTCTGCAAAACAGCCTTTTACTGGACAGCAAGCTCTACCCCACCCACCCCACATGCATATTCCCTATTATCTTAAAATGGTTATGGGTTAGTGGTGGAAGGAAAAATATGAACCTTCACAATCTAACCACCAAAAATAAATTAGCTAAGTACAAAACATAACCTTCAAAAGTATTTACCAAACAGCGGTAGTTAAATCGCGTATAGGGATAAAACTATAGAGATTTAGGTAACGTGGCCACATGAGATAGAAAATTGTAACATAACCATATATGTATTTAGAACTCAGTGATACATAGCAATAAAGGTCAAAGTTCGTTAAGCTAAGAACGGTTAACTACGTTACTGACCCTATAAATACCAGCACGCACTGAGAGAGGGAAATGTCATAGCTTTGTCCTTTTCCGTTACATGGAATAACTCCATAGTATATCTTTTTTCATGTGGAAAGAGACGGAGCTACCCGCGGTCTTTTCTTTTCTCTGTCTACGTTCAATCGTTATTGATATTTTTACCGACACGGCACATCACTAGATTTTTTTTGTTATGTTGTCTATATTTTATGAGTTTTGGCGGGAACGTGGAAAAGTGTGTGTGATCTCATTGTATTTTTTCCTAAAACTTGTGTTCTTCCGCGTGTTGTGTAAATGTGGGTTATTAACCATTAAGTGCCGGTGAATGTGTGCGAATGTAAGGAAACAGCACAATGTTGAAAAACTTGCTATTTGCGTTCTCACCAAAATTCCACTCAAAATCTTTAGGAAACACCACATCTTTATGACTTAGATTAGACTTTTACTTGAAAACTGACCTGAAATGTGACTTAGACCCATCTCTTTGACTAAAATTAATAAAAACTTGAAGAATTTCAATACTTGACACTGGCTGAATACACTAATCGTGTGGAGCCATATTGAAAAAAAAAAAAACTTGGTATTACACTGAGTACTTTTTAGGGTTCCGAACCCAAGGGGTACCAACGGAACCCTATTACTGAGACTTCGCTGTCCGTCTGTCTGTCTGTCTGTCCGTCTTTCACCAGGCTGTATCTCATGAACCGTGATAGTTAGACGGTTGAAATTTTCACAGATGATGTATTTCTGTTGCCGCTATAACAACAAATACTAAGAACAGAACAAAGTTAAAAATTAAAGGGTTTAAAACAAAAAATGTGTTTTTTACGATACGAAATTAATTCACCTCAACGCAGCTAGATGGCAGCACAGGAAAAATTAGCACGCGCAAGCGTTTCGTATGTTACCACAGACTACTAAGGAGATACTACTTTGTTACATTTGTGGGCCTCGGTCGGTCGATTTGTTTACTTAGTTAAGGTTTACTTGCATATATATGTACGGCCTTACTAATAAAGTTTTTTTCACTCTGTATACACGTTGTATACCACAAAAGCTGACCAATAAAAATATTTTTGACGTAAGCGTTGTATAAAGTTGGTATACAGATGTGCCATTATCAAAGGAGGCTATTCATTTCTTAAACAGCCTGGGACCCTAGTTTAGCGAGTGTGTAAAGGATTAAAATGGCGGATTTCTCTATTATCAGCTGATCGAAATCATGACTAGACATAGTAACTATTATTGAATCTGTGTCTAGTATTCTGTGAAAAAACGTTTTGATTCTTCAAACTTCAAAAAGTATGCTGTTATTTGAGGATAGTTTGTATGTGTTAGATTTGTTCTCATTGAAATGGATTACATAAATTATTTCGACATATTTGACCATTGGGAGATAGGGGAGGCAAACAAAAAATCGAAAACATTATGAAAACCGTGCAGATCCATTTTTTTTAACAATTCAGATTTTTCATTTTATATACAAATTACAGGTTTATGAAAAGCTATGTGGAAGAAACTAAACGCAGTGATTACATTCTCTTTGGAAATTGACAATTTATTCAAAGATGGCTACAATCATGTTTATATTGTAGCCATGGAGACCGCTAGTCTCCATGGCTACAATGTCAACAACGTAGACAGAGGACAACAGTAAATTTGAGTGATTCGTTCTTGTTTTAAGTCTTTCACTCCTACTAAAAGAAAATATTTTCCATTATATCAAATAATTTCAACAAAAAGTTCCAAAAACAACGTAGATTGAATATTGCATTACCAAAACAAAATTTCAAGACTAATATTGATAATTAGTAAACTTTATGAAAAATTAATTTACGGAACTATTTGAGACAAAAACAGTTTCTCACCTGTTGGTAAGTGATGATGCGGTCGAAGATGGTAAGCACGCTAGGCCTAGAATGGGAACTGGCTCTCAAGGATAGCTGCCGGAACACATTAGATGTTTCGTGACAGATTTTTCTAACTTGAGGGTGGTAGCTGGCCAGGCGGACACCAGATAGTGTCCTACCACCATGCGGGGGTTGTTGGTTTTTTAACGATGTTTTTCCTTCACCGGAGGGCCACTGTGAAGAGCGCACATAAATTTTTCGATGGAAAAATCCATTGGTGCACGGCGGTTTGAACTCGGTTAAACGTCTATGTAGATACCCACCGCCTATTCAACGTTTATTAGTCAAACAATGGATTGACGCGTGTTAAGCGTTTATTCATTGTGCAACTGTACAACCGTTTAACGGATGTATAGGCAATTTTTTATTAGTAAGGCCGGTAGTGTACAGTTTTGAATAATATATCTTCAATTTTAGTACTTAAAGAGCTTCAACTAGCTAGAATCAGTAGAAAGTTAGTCGTACGAACACTCGGTCTTCCAGTACAGATATTTAATTTACCTGTGTTAATATTTACTTAGTTGGTGTTAGAAGTTCGTAGCGTTCGGACTTCGGAAATTCGGAACCCTCCGTGTGCGGGACAAAAGTCTGACTCGCACTTGGCCAGTTTTATTTATGCTCCGACCGAACCAAATAGTGTTCTGTGAGCATAATAATCACAGACTACAGAGGGGGGTAATAAATTCATAATAATATATCTATGCGGGATTTGTACTGCGGGATTTCTGTGTAAGCAAAACAAGAAGTGAAGAAAAATGCCTGGCGATGTGTCTGTCTGTCAAGTTTGCCTACGAACGGACAGAAACCTGGATTTTGTCGAAGTTCAGCTAGCAATCTTCTATTCAGAACTCGTAGCTGAACTTGTTCGGTTTCCCGTGAGTATCCTGACAATAACATAACACTAGTAATTCCATGGATTTATATGACACACTACTAACAGATGTTTTGGGCATATTTATATTCTCTCTCTCTTTGGTTGTAGGACCAGCACTGTGCCGAAGTAACCCCTGGTCCTACTTTTATTCGCTGCTCTAATGACTGATAGAACTGCGTCTTGAGAAATAAAAACAACCTCGTTACATACACTTATATTTCACGTTTGGTCAACATACTGAGGTTACCCGATATCCAGCAGTTAGTTACTGTAGGATATAAATAAATAATAAATAAATAATTTATTTCATCAAATCATACATTCACAAATTTGCACCTTATAACTAAGACGAAATTTAAGTACATACATTTTTTACAAAAAATATTACAAATAGGTACAATTTGCACATTAGTAGCCGTGCTAGGTCGCACCTGTGTTACAGCTACCAATGTCTTCCTTTCGTGTAGTAACAGGAAAATATTGTAAACATTTTATTTAGTAAGGCTATGGACACAGATCTTAAAGGTCTGTGCCTATGTATATTTCTTTAGCTAATTGGTATTCTACTTGACTATCAATCATTTTACCGTAGTATTCATTTTAACTGAAGGTACTTAAACATTTAAACTATTAAAAATAAGTAGCAAGTTGAGATACCCACTAGCTGCATAAAAAAAATCGGTAAACAAGTTAGCAAGCTAGGGATGGGCACGTAATTAGCTAGGTATCATTGTGATATCGATTTCTTTTATATATAAATCAAGTAGAATAGACAAATAATATATAACAAGATGGGTGCATGGTGTATTGTGCGCTTTAAATTTAAGTTTACATAATATTAATAATTTACACCATTACTATTAATTATTTTAGCTACTACTTACGCTGAAAGAGTTTATGAGCAGGAATGTTAACAGTATCTAAGCAAATTATGCAAAAAATACCCCTACCACCTGTGTAAGAATCTAGTTATATGGTACTATAGAACAGTATAGTCGCGTGTGGAGCTCTCATAGTTGGGAACATGCCCGCTGTTAGGACTGCTCTTGGAGGTTCCTGTTCGTCTACAGGCCAGGGCGTCGTTTCGGACTCGTGCGAGTGTAGGACTTCGGGGTAGTATATAAAAGTTGCTTCTTCACATAAATCATGTTCTCATTCCGCTCACAATATACAATGGTCGAGATACATAAAATGTGCACGAGAGATAGCGCCGGCGAGTAGATGTGCTTAAGCCGAGTGTTGGCGGAAGAAGTGTGTAGATATATTATTGATATATTAGCTTATTATCTGTTACTATATGTTACATTTGATGCCGTATGGTGGCGCTGTACACCATCAAAAACATGGGCTTGTTAGTGTTGCCACAGTGTGATAAAATATAAAGTTAACATATAATGTTGCATTGCGCATTGTGCATTATCTGACCATTGTGACGCCACATACTCAAGGAGATTTTGTGATTGTATCAACTTGATAGTTAATAAAAAAGATCTAATAATATCTAATTTTGTTTCTACATACTGTAATAAAAAATTTTGTGTTTAAAAAAATATAAACGTTACTGGTTGTAACATGAAGGTTATAGAGTATAAAAAGCTAAAAATTAATGTTAGGTAGACAGTATTTATGAATATCGAGCGCCCTTGTTCTACCAAGATCTAAAACTTACCAGGATAAATCAGCGGTGTCATTGAGACTTTTAATCTCGGACCGGGGGACAGGCAAATGATAACACGGTTTTGGGAATGTATGACAAATTTTAATACTTCAAAACGTCCCTTACCTCCAGAATGAGATACATATACTTAGTTAAAGCCGGAATACTATGTCTAAACATTTGACTATAAATACCATTCGGTTTTCGTTACTTTTTAGGTTAATTTATTTTACATTTTACTACTGAAATTTGGTTATTGTCTTTCTTGCATCTTGCAAATATGAAATTAAAGTTTTAAGGGTAATAAAAAGAGTTATAATGAAATTGGCTTAGCTGCAGCGTCAGGGGGCGTCTGAGCACTCCACTCTAAACAGACGTCATTCATCGTCGCACCAACAGCTCAAAACTACGACGACATCCAAACGGTGTGCGTCGCACAAACACCTCAAACTAACGACGTCTTCCAGCGTCGAACAAACAGTTGACGACACCCATCGTCGCACAAACAGTAGACGACAGTCGTCCAAACAAACAGCGCCAAAGGCTGTAACCAAAAATCCGATTGTAAATATATTTGTCGCCATGAAGGATGACGCGAAACATTTTAGGTTATCAAAAATTGACTCACCGCAAAATCACGACGTTATCATATGGCACTACGCCATAAGCACGCCGAGTATCATCGCAAATTTAATTAACAAGATGGATTAATCTTGTAAAATCTGATTAAGAAAAAATACAAAAAGTTTAGCTCTTTGTAGGCCCCAGGGACAAGGAAAAGTGACGTCTCCGATCGAGAATTGACAGATGTCAAAGTCATTTTTTTTTTAAAGATTGTCTATAGGATATGGAATGATCCACAGACCAAGTAATAACTCGATTATTTAAAATCGACTAAAAATGGCTAAATACGAAAATGTTCTAAATTATTTAAAACCAAAAGGTAATTTTGTCAGTCTTAGAAGCTGAAATGTGCTTCCAAACGAAAAATATGTAACGAGTCGAAATACCTCGTTACAGTACATACCTTCCCAAAAAAAAATAAAAGAATGAAACTTCTTTTATTTTTGAGAAGAACTCCCAAAAAATTCCTAATAAAAACTTATGCAAAAAAAATTAATAAACAGAAAATATTCCGCCACCAAAATATGAAATTTATTCAAACTAAAAGAAGACACTAATAAAGCATAACGTTAAATCAGTTAAGCTTCTAGCCACTGACTAAGTTGCTCTAGAAAAAAAAGTTATAAAAACTTTCTAACTAAGTGAAAAACAATGTTAAGGTTTACCAAAACTAATCCATCAATATGACTCAATCCTAAAATCCATCACAAATTAATTATACTCAAGAGTGGATAAGCACCATAGCCTCCATCTACTTACCTGTATTACAAACCAAATAAATATTTCTGAAATATTTAACAAAAGTGTAGATAAGCACCATCGCCTCTATCTTTTATAATCTCAGAACGATTCTAACTAAATTAAAAGGTAATAAATAACAAAGGTTATCCATATTGTAGTACGGTTAAGCATTAGCTGCCGACTTTAGATAATTATTCACTGCAAACGATTCAGTGAACAAGTTTTCAATGAAAAAGTTGAACAACAAGTTCAAATTATTCTCTTAAAAATAGAGAACCAAAAATAATAAGTAGTGACCGGCTCAACTCTACCGACTTTCCGAACACTAACAAATTAATAAAAGGGTTTGTCAAAAAGACCAAAAATTGTATATTGTGACCGGCTCAACACCACCGACATTCCGTGCACAAAAACAAGTTAACAAAAGTTTGTTGGGAAAACAACAAAGTTGTATTGTGACCGGCTCAACACCACCGACTTTCCGTTCACAATATCTAAAGTTTCCAACGCTTGAACCAAAAATGTCAAAGCGAGGAAAAAAATGAAGAGTAAAAAACTTACCCAAAAAGGTTAACTGAGACAAAAGCTCAAAAGAGTCAAATACGAGAGGCAAATCCGGGTAAAAATTATATAGAGCGCTAAGTGTCAAATCCAGGTCTTAGGTCTACAACAAACACAAACTAAATAATCTAAATAATATATAACATGCTTCACAAAGACTGAAACACATTTATATTAAAAATGTATTTACACTATGTGCAGGCTATTTGAAAAGTGGAAAGCTTTTCATAGCAATCTAAAACAATATTTATACTAGAAAAGTGGAAAACTTCTCAAAGTATCTAAAAGAAAGTTGAGTACTTGAAAAGTGAAAAGCTTTTCAAAGTAACCAAAATAATAAAATATACAAAAATATACATAAGATCTTTTGATGCCAAGAAAATTTCTAAAAGAAAATATAATCGTTAGATGTAGTTTTTAAAGTTGGGTAAAAGTTCAAAAGTAGGATAAAAGTTCCAAAAATAAGATGAAGGTATCAAAAATAGACCTAAGTTAGGTTTAGTATATTTAAAGTTGTATTTCAATAAAGTGTTGGTTTCCTTTCAGATAATCATCTTTCATCCTGCGCGTCCTCTTCCATACATCAAACCTCATTCTTCCACATTCAACGCGCTTCCCAAAAAATATCAAAACAAATTTAAATAAAAGTTAAATCCAAAAATGAAAATTTTAATATTTAATTATATCTTTAACATGATAACGTCCAGTACTTGTTTTATTAAATTCCTTTAGTACATAAACGTTAGGAGAAATTCTCTCTACAATTTCACATTTAATAAACTTAGGTGCTAATTTAGCCGAAAAATATGCAGGTGCATTTGACTGTACAAAACTTCTACGCCAAACTACATCACCGACATCAAAAGAAATGACTTTTCTTCCCCTATTATAATAAAGAGCATTACGCTTATAAGCTTTCAAAAGATAAGCTTGAACTTTAACAAAAACTTCACTAAGTGAATTTAAAGAGTGAGCATAAGTATCTCTAGTACCAAGCTCAAGTTGATCTAAGTTATCAAAAGAGTTACTAAAACGGTGTAAAGATGCATCAAAAATAAGTTCTCTACCGAACATCAAAAAGTTAGGAGTGTACTCTGTAGCAAGATTTACACTACTATTTAAAGCTAATTGGACATGAGGCAAAAACCTTGACCAAGTTCGATGATCATTTTTAACAAAACAAGAAATACATGTTTCTATTGTCTTATTATATCTTTCTACTGGATTATTCTGTGGAGTGTATAGTGCATTATAAAATATTTTAGTTATGTTGAAATTTTTTAAGAAATCTACAAAATATTTAGATATAAATTGGGGTCCGTTGTCGGCCACTAAAATTTTAGGTACACCAAATTTAAGAAATATTTCTTTTTCAAAGATTTTACAAATTACTTTAGAAGTAGCATTTATCATAGGAAATATCCAACAATATTTAGTAAAAACATCTACAATTGAAAGAATGAATCTATGTCCAGAATAAGATTTAGGTAAAATCCCAATAATATCAACGGATAACATTACCATAGGTTGATCAACTTTCTTAGGGTTAACCATCTTACCAGCAGGAGCAGATATTGAATGTTTATAAGCTTTACAAATGTCGCAAGAAGAAATATATCTTTGAACGTCTCCGAACATTCCTTTCCAATAATAATGTTGTTTTATTTTATTAAGAGTTTTATGTATTCCAAAGTGTCCAGAATTAATATCATCATGATTAGAACGAATAGTATCTAAAACATGTTCTTTAGGTATTACAATTTTCCAATTTAAACGGCTATTAGGGTCAAATTTATTTTTACAGTAACGATATAAAGTATTATCTTCTACTCGAAGGTTTTTCATTCTAGAAGGGTATTTTTGACAATTTATAAAGACTTTTCTATACCAAGGGTCTTCTATATCTTCATCTGGTGAGACAATATTTATAGCGGAAACTAATATTGAAGTTATATTGATTCTAGATAAAGCGTCAGGAACTTGATGTAAAGATCCTTTTTTATGAACAATATCAAAAGTAAATTGAGAAATACGTGCAGCCCATCGAGCTAAGCGTCCACTAGGGTTATTAAGTTTTAAAAGCCACTTAAGACTAGCATGATCTGTCACAACTGTGAATTTCATTCCTTCGACATAAGGTCTAAAATGTTCAATTGAATCTAAAACTGCCAAAAGTTCACGTTCAGTGGTACTATAATTTCTTTCACATTTATTTAAAGATCTTGAATAATAAGCAATTGGATGTTGTTCATTATTTTCGTCTTCTTGACTCAGAACACTACCAATTCCTACAGAACTAGCATCGCAATGTAAAAAGAAAGGTTTTTCAAAATCAGGACACTGTAAAACAGGTGTAGTTATTAAGGCATTTTTTAAATTAATAAAGGCTTCTTCAGCTTCTTCATTCCAAACAAAAGTATGTTTTATCTTTTTACTTCCGGAAGTTAATTTAGTTAAAGGGGAGGCAATATCAGCGAATTTACAAATGAAACGTCGATAATATGAACATAATCCTAAAAAGCTTCTAAGTTGTTTTACGGACTCTGGTCGTGGAAAGTTTTCTATAATTTCTAATTTAGACGGATCAGTATGTAGGCCTTGACTGTCTACAATATAACCAAGATAACGGAGTCTTTCTTTGCAAAATTCACATTTTTTAAGATTTACTGTTAAGCCTGAGTTTTTAAGTATTTCATGGACTTTTTTAAGGTACTCTATATGATTTTGAAAATTATCATTTACTAAAATCAAATCATCTAAATATTTAAACAGGACATTGTCAAATTCAGGTCCAAAGAGTTTATCAACCAAGCGTTGTAACTCTGCCGGTGCGTTGGTGATTCCAAAAGGCATCCGAACAAAATGGTACAAGTTTTTTCCAGGAACTACAAAAGCAGTCTTTTCACGAGAGGACTCTTCAAGTTTAATTTGCAGAAATGCTTTAGAAAGATCTATGGTAGATATGAATTTAGCCCCACGAAGGCTGTCTAATATCCTAGAAGGGTACGGCAAAGGATAAGAATCTTTAACAGTTATTGAATTTAATCGTCTCGAATCTAAACATAATCTGGTTCCACCATCTTTTTTATCGACGGCTAATACAGGGGAACACCAAGGAGATTTTGAAGGTTCTATAATTCCTTCCTTTAATAAAACTTCCACTTCATCATAAAGTTCTTTTTGTTTAGCAGGACTCAACGGCCAATATCTACTTTTAAAAGGGTCGCCAGTAACGTTAATTTTATGTTCCACAAGGGTGGTAATTGAACCTGTTTGTCAGTCATGATGAATAATCAAAAATATTAAAGAAACAAAGACAAACAACCAACTAAAAATTCAAAGAATAGTTAAAACTCATCAAAGTTTATAAGATTTTTAGTTAAAACCGATTTAAGTTATTATGTTTTAAAGTTTATGTTAATATTTAATAATGTTCAAAAGTATTTAAAGAAATTTGAATGTACAAAGAAACATTCAAATTGTGAAGTATGTAAGATGCAAAAAAGATTCACAATTTATCTTAATTTTCAAGATTATTAACAACGGCTAAGGTTATATCTATTTGTGAAAAGTAAAATCAATAAACTAGTTAATAATTATGTTAAAAAGCTAGTATTTTCTAATATGAATGTAGCTTAATGCTTCTCAACAGTAAACAAACGTTATAACTTTATATAAGACAAAGATTATATCAATTCAAACAAAAACTTAGCACTTTTAATGTGGTCAAGGTCAGTTCCTTACAAAATGTAAACAACGCATATCTCAAATGTTATTATATAGTAAGTACACACTTAGATTAGTCTATCCAGTATATAAGACATATAAAGAACATTGTATGTTAATTAGTTTTGTTAAAATACAAAAAAAGTTGTAAACAAAGTTACAATTGTGTTTTCAAAGTACACAAAACAAAGTAAAAATGCTAAAAATAACAAAAAATTGCACTAAATTGTGACAAGAAAAACAAAAATAAGATGCAAGAAAGATTATATATGTGGAGGTAAATCCGGTCCCTGTTCGGGCGCCAATTGTAATAAAAAATTTTGTGTTTAAAAAAATATAAACGTTACTGGTTGTAACATGAAGGTTATAGAGTATAAAAAGCTAAAAATTAATGTTAGGTAGACAGTATTTATGAATATCGAGCGCCCTTGTTCTACCAAGATCTAAAACTTACCAGGATAAATCAGCGGTGTCATTGAGACTTTTAATCTCGGACCGGGGGACAGGCAAATGATAACACGGTTTTGGGAATGTATGACAAATTTTAATACTTCAAAACGTCCCTTACCTCCAGAATGAGATACATATACTTAGTTAAAGCCGGAATACTATGTCTAAACATTTGACTATAAATACCATTCGGTTTTCGTTACTTTTTAGGTTAATTTATTTTACATTTTACTACTGAAATTTGGTTATTGTCTTTCTTGCATCTTGCAAATATGAAATTAAAGTTTTAAGGGTAATAAAAAGAGTTATAATGAAATTGGCTTAGCTGCAGCGTCAGGGGGCGTCTGAGCACTCCACTCTAAACAGACGTCATTCATCGTCGCACCAACAGCTCAAAACTACGACGACATCCAAACGGTGTGCGTCGCACAAACACCTCAAACTAACGACGTCTTCCAGCGTCGAACAAACAGTTGACGACACCCATCGTCGCACAAACAGTAGACGACAGTCGTCCAAACAAACAGCGCCAAAGGCTGTAACCAAAAATCCGATTGTAAATATATTTGTCGCCATGAAGGATGACGCGAAACATTTTAGGTTATCAAAAATTGACTCACCGCAAAATCACGACGTTATCATATGGCACTACGCCATAAGCACGCCGAGTATCATCGCAAATTTAATTAACAAGATGGATTAATCTTGTAAAATCTGATTAAGAAAAAATACAAAAAGTTTAGCTCTTTGTAGGCCCCAGGGACAAGGAAAAGTGACGTCTCCGATCGAGAATTGACAGATGTCAAAGTCATTTTTTTTTTAAAGATTGTCTATAGGATATGGAATGATCCACAGACCAAGTAATAACTCGATTATTTAAAATCGACTAAAAATGGCTAAATACGAAAATGTTCTAAATTATTTAAAACCAAAAGGTAATTTTGTCAGTCTTAGAAGCTGAAATGTGCTTCCAAACGAAAAATATGTAACGAGTCGAAATACCTCGTTACAATACAAACTGTGAACCCCTGAAGGGGTGAATGTTGGAAAATCCTTTCTTAGTACATCCCTATGTACTAAGTCTCTACGACCAGCGGTTTAGGCTGTCTGACAAAAGTCTCTAAGTCAGTCTGTCAGTATGTGAGGACAAAGATTCTTATAGTATTAAACTTGAAGTGCCCCGCGGCTTCGCCCGCGTTAAAGACTTCTTATATTTACTTATTTTATTCTCTTTATACCTCTTTTATTTTGTAAAAACCTTTCTATCATAAAAGACATTAAAGAAGTAAAAGCCAAATCAGTCGCCCATTTTCAAGTTATTATGTGACTAAGGGAAATAGGGATTAATATTTATAAAACCCGAAAAACCATATTGATTTTCAGACTTTTTTACCAACTCTTTGCAAAAATCCTGCGACACGTATTTACTCATTTATTAACAGAAGCACTTAAGTAAATCTATAAGTTTATATATATAATTAAACATAATAAGTAATATCCGGGCGGAATTTTTAGAAAATACTTTCTAAGTAGATACCTACGTCATAACAACTATCTGCATTCTAAATTTCAGCGCTCTCTGAAACAATATTGATTTTCAGACTTTGTTACCCCACTTAACCCTCTTAGGGTGGCATTTTGAAAAAGCCTGAAACTCGTATTTACTCATTTGTTTACAGAAGTACTTGTGAAAAATGTTGAAAAAAAATCACTATCCAAACTTCGAACCCCCGCTTCATCCCGCTAAAGAGTGAATTTAAAAAATCTTTTCTTAGCGGATACTTACGTCAAAATAACTATCTACATGCCAAAGTTCAGCGCAATCCGAAACAATATTAATTTCAGACTTTGTACCCCACTTCACCCTCTTAGGGGTGGCATTTCGAAAAAGCCTGAAACACATATTTACTTATTTTTTTACTGAAGCAATTGTGTGAAGTTTCGAATAGAAAAAACTTATTATCTCGTTTCTCCTTACAAACTTTGAACCCCCATTTCATCCCCTTAAGGGGCGAATTTTAGATAATAATTTTTCAGAGGGTACTAACGTCGTAATATCTATCTGCATGCCAAATTTCAGCACAATCCGAAACAATATTGATTTTGTAGAATGTGTTACCCCATTTCACCCTCTTAGGGGTGGAATTTCAAAAAAGCCTGAAACACGTATTTACTTATTTGTTTTACTGAAGCACTTGTGGGAAGTTTCGAATTGAAAAGACTATCTAATCATCTTTCTCCATACAAACTTTGAACCCCCGTGTCAACCCATTCAATGGTGAATTTTGGAAAACCCATTCTTAGTACACCCTCACGTACTAACTACGTAAGATAAATATACCCTCCAAATTTCAAGTCTCTACGACAACCAGGCTGTGCATTGTCTGTCAGTCAGTAAGTCAGTCAGTATGTCAGGACAAAGATTCTTATAGTATTAGATTATGACCCTTAATCTATTATTCAGGTCATGTTCACCTACATGAGGTGAGATGGTCGTCAAGTGGTTGTCTGTCTAGAATGAAAAATATGTTTATTGACTTTTTTTTTTATATTGCAGATAAAATATCAAAATAACAAATTTTGTTCTGATTGTGCTCACCTCTTGAGACGATTCTACAATTTTAGAAACAAATGTAGAAAAGCGCATAAGATAATGTTGGATTGGAAGAAGTTAATACTTGTAAGTATGTCTGTCATTACTAATGAAAATTGGAGGATTTTTTCGTCAAATTCACATATGTAGTGTTCTAGTGTATGTTAAACATCAATAGTTTTAATGTACAATAGTTAGACTAAAAACTATTGGATATCGAATAGCATCGATACTATCAATAGTTTAATATGGAAAAGCATTAGATTAAATCACATATTATTATCAATGGAACAATTTAATGCTATAGTAACAACATACAAATAAATACACATACACAATATTTTGATATAAAACATTAATTGTTCGAAGTTTCGGCGGCCAATTTTGCACCAACCGACCCGGATATCGAGTGGCACTGACTGTTAGTCAGGTCATCCAAGCAATCACTTTCTCTATACTTCTTTAGTTACCTCTATTCATGCTGGTGACCAACTCGCCTTCTTTTGAATCCAGGCCTAGGACAGGCAACAGTGGAGTTTTAAAGAACTGGAATAGACCCTACCTCATATTATCTTGTTTGTTACAGCATAAACCACCATTAGAAACCCTGCATGATTTACTTCCAAATGCCATGGGAGTGAGGACTGCAAAAGGGAACATCATCTTTGATTACTCACAAGATACTGAAATAAACGATCCAACATTAACAAATAATGCTAATAATACTCTGGCATTGGGTGGTAATCAAAATCTACTAGAATTTGTAGTGCCCATCATAGCACCAATGTCTCAGTTAATCAATGTACCAACAATAAATGTGAGTATGCAACGACTTTTTATTTAAAAAAATTTAAATAAATCAAGGAAGTGATCGGCTTTACTTCAAAAACATATAATGTTATGTCTCCTACCTACCGGCAGACGATAATATAAATTAGAAATAGAATAGAAAAACATTATTATATTTGAATTTTATTCTTTCAGGACAATACAGAAATTAAAGACCCGATCAAATTAGAAAAAGATGACAATGATTTTACAAACTTCGAAATACAGGACGTTCAAATACAGGATGTAAAAACACAGAATGTTCCTAATATTAACAAAGAAATCAAATCAATCGAAGCAGATACAATAACATTCATTGAAAGGAATTCACTTCAGGTCAAATTAGAGCATGACTATGAAGTAGAAGATGTTGCTAACACTACTAACATTAAAGATGCAGTATGCAATGAGGAAGACTTTAAGGAGTTTTTACATTTTGACTGCCTAAAAGCTGCAAACATCAACATCAAGGAATTAGATGATATAGATAATGTTATGAATGATAGTGATATTGAACAAGAAAATATAAAACGTCCAGATGTTATAATTGTTGATGATAAAATTGAAGGTTTAGATTTAACAGATGAAGACTTTAGTGATTTTAAAGATGCAGTAAGTGATGATAATGATGATGATGATTCAACGGATGATAATGATGATATAAGTGCTTCAGATAAGAAAAGAATAGACAATATAACAACTAAACTAACGCAGTCTCTAAACGATTTTTTAGGTATATGTGACATTTACCAAAAACTACTTCCAGTAAAAAATATTTTTGAATTAAAGCATTATAAATTAACAAACACTTTGTCACAAAAAGCAATAAATTTGTTTATGACGAATTTTGATGTTGTGATTAGAAATCATGAAATTACTATGACAATATTGCAAGGAGATAAAATGTTATTGAAAGATTTGTAAGTATGATTTGTTAAGCTAAATAATTAATATTAAGAATATAAATTGCCTTTTATTGGTGGCCATTTTGTTCTTAGCACTCAAATCGCCACCAAGCACAAGATTGTACTAAAGATATAGATCAACAATATTTATTTATAAACATACACGTGTTTTAGAGTGGAGTGGAGACCATGGCTTGGCAAATGTAGTGTAGGGCGCCCTATAGCTAGATGTAGCGATGATATACGCAAGCTGGCTGGCAGGGGTTGGAAACAAAGAGCTGATGATCGAGCTCAGTGGGGTGCCATAAGTGAGGCCTATGTCCAGCTGTGGATGGACAGAGATAGATAGATGATGATGATGTATAAATATAAAGTATAAAGAGTATATACCTCAGAGTAACAATTACTAAAGTATAGAGCGCGCTTATGAGCCCGCCACCTTGGTGCGAGTTGTAAGCAGATGTGTTATAGCTACGTACATTGATATATAGGTCTTGCGTAGGGATGCCTGCAAACGCCTGCGGGCTTATAAATGAAGAGGGTGACACGTGACGACGAAAACTGAACATGTTGTATTATACATTGAGAGGAATGTGATATATATTCTGTAATAATTATTATTTTGTTGAAATAGTTAAAAATATTAATCTCAAGATACGCTGTTTTTTCCTACGTTTACTCAGTCATTATATTATCAATGCACGAAATAGATAGTATTCATGTACGTAAGAGTACCTAAGAACACCCAAAGATATATTATTGTGATGTTATAATAATACTGAAATCAAAACAAAATTAATACAAAATTTGACCTGAGAAAGAAATGCCTAATTACATACCATACTATCTCGTTTTTTCACTCTATTTGCATAACATACCTAACATAAAGCTAACCACACAAAACTCAACATAAACATATTTCCTTAATGTGACTTCACTTGAACGTAATAAATGCCTCGACATAATATCGACAGCCGTACATCACTACTTCAAGTGCCACTAGTGACGCGACGCGCAACCGCACGTCTCACGTGAACTTCACCCCCGCTATCACATAATGATAAATCCGTCTAAAAGTACGAAAAACTGACCATCTTGTGAAACGTAATGTTACATTTTAGTTTCGTGTGTTTTTTGTGTAGTTTTAGCAATTTTGCACCGCGCATTTTATCATTTTCCCGGCAAAAACGAAATAAATTGTGACTGAACGCACTCCGCTCGAACTCAGAATGTAGACTGTTCGCGCTTGCCGGTGGACAGCGACGATGTTCTGCCCCGTGCTTACTGTTCGTACCCGAGTAGGCGCGCTCTATACTTTAATAATTGTTACTCTGAGGTATATACAATAAATAATTGCATGCAAGGTGGTATAATGTTAATAATGTTTTGTACATGTTTAGCTACAACGTGGCATACAAATTTATAAAAGTTAACAATATCATATTGTAGGATCGTATTGTGGCTGAGTTGGTACATCGCCGCGCATGTTTCCGAGGACGGCACGGGTGCAAATCCCATCGATATGATAAAATTTTGGATTGCTTTTAAAATATCAAACCTACTTGGTACTTGGTGCGCGGGCTCCTTTCCGCAACTAGGCCCTATATCGGCCTTTTTTGCGTGTGGTTGGTGGCACATGAGTCCAGCCACCCGATGTCTGCGAGGAAGGTCAGCAGCTCGCTGATGCCGGCGCAGGGCCCCTAGACAAAATCCAATTTCCTGTTTCCATTCACGCTAACGCAAGTTCAAAATGTATGGAATGAAATTTATGTTCCCGCAACAAAGATGTCATTCCCATAAATTTTGAACTTGCGTTAGCGTGAATGGGAACAGGAAATTGTATTTTGTCTAGGGGCCCTGGCCTCTCGCAAAGTCGTCGGGGACCCGAGGAATGTCTGCCACTGTGCTGCCACAATACTGCACTCCAATATCAAACCTGTCAGCTATTCCGTTTTATACAGTATGGTCTAAACACAGCGGTCCATTATTTTTTAATTCTATATAACACGAGACAGATATTTTACGCATACATATTATGTTCACATCGAGAAGGTCGGTCAATTCTAATATTGTATTTTTGTTTATCACACAGCGCTAAGAATATTGTTATGAAAATAATCAATGAAGAGGACACCACTTCGCCGGGAGGTAGCGGCATAGATAAAGAATTTATCAGTCAATGTCTTGTGGAAAAGGAACCGATGACTAATGTTAAAGCCATGTTGAAGATTTTAAGTAATAGAAAAATGTCTGGTTAGTAACTATACGCACACACGTACTCACGCACGTACTCACGCGCGCACACACACACACACGCACACACACACAATGTACGTCTCAACCTATGAATAAATCATAAGCATTTATTCGTAGGTCTCAACTGAGTAATCTCTGATATAATATATTTTTTCTAGTTAATGATTGTTTGCGTTAGTTATTTGTTCAGTACTAGCTGTTCCGGCAGACGTCGTCCTGCCCGGAAAAGCTTTATCTATGTGTGGCGCCATCTATCGAAAATTGGTCCAACTCAGAAACCTTCTTTGGCTCATGCACAACAACTTTGCTAAAGATCGTCACATGATCAAATGCATGTTTACGATTCTATAAAGGACATACAGACAAACATTCATTTTTAACCGACTTCAAAAAAGGAGGAGGTTGTTGGATGTGCGACGTGTATGTATGTATTTTATGTATGTTCACCGATTACTGCGCCATTTCTGGACCGATTCTCAAAATCCTTTTTTATATAAGAGATTTTTCTTTTCCTCCTAAATTGATAATATATTAATTTTAATTCTCTATTTGCATATAATACTTTTTAGGGTTCCGTAGTCCTGACAAGGAACACTTATAGTTTCAACATGTCCGTCTCGTCTGTTTGTGTGTCTGTCCGAGGTTTTCCTAAGAGACCGTTAGTACTAGAAAGCTGCTATTTTGTAGGGGTGTGTATATCAATTACGTACGAGCTACGCTTCATACAATGACCTTTGTAATTTAGACTAAGTCCGCCAACTGCACCTTAACATACATTTCTTATTTTTATTTAGTTCGCAATTGACCGCGCCGTGTCGCGTACTCACCTAGCACTTCACCTAGCACCTAATTTTTTATATTATAATGTTTACATTAAACTTTTTAGCATTTCAAATTATTTTTAATTACGATCCTTAAGCCAGCCTAGGGGTCGTACATACCTATTGATTATTTGAGGTTATAAGCTTGCGTTGGTGCCATGGTGTCGAGGAAGACCATTGGTGTAGGACGCCACATGTGCTGACACATTAGCGGCGTCCCATATATGCGGGACCTCACGGGCAGCGGGCGCGGCAGCGGATGCTGCAGAAAACCTCAAACGGAGGAAATATGCTACCATTGGTGATGGATACATATTTCTTCCGTTTGCGGTCGAAACAATGGGCCCATGGGGTCGAGATGCCCGAGGTTTTGTTAAGGAGTTGTCCAGACGCCTAATTGACATCACCCGTGACCAAAGAGCTGGCGCTTACCTCGGCCAACGTATTAGCCTAGCTATACAACGAGGTAACGTCGCTAGCTTTTTGGGAACATTACCGGCAGGTAGCGACCTAGGTTCTGTCTTTTATTTATAATATAGATATTATTATTATAGTTTATATAATCTTGATATTGTCATTAGGTAATTATTTTTAAGTTGTTAAAATAAAGTTTTTAGCTTAATTATTCATTTTCACTAGGTCCCCCTCTCGTCACGACGTACCAGAGCACGTCTTCCCAGGAACCAGGCCAATGGGCGCAAGACGATTCCATGTCTTAACGCCCTTGGTCCCCTGCGGTGAGTCAGATCAATGGCGCCGCCCGCCATTTCTGTCGAAGAAGATAGGGAGAGCGGCGCATCGCCATACCGACAGTCCTCTTCTTCTGCGACCCCGCCGCGGCCGCCATCAATACAATGACCATCTGTTAACGGTAGTGCGGAATGTAGGGAGGCCGGCGCACCGTAATACCAACACTCCTGTCTCGCCTTCAGCTGCATTGCATCCCATACTGCATCGCAGCTTGTCTCAATCGCAGTGCCGCCCATAGCATTGCGACCTACTTATACCGCTCACACCCGAGTTTTGTGGATAACCCGGTGGAGCGGTTTCTCTCGCGCCAGCCAGCTCCTCCTGCCTAGCATTGTCCCGGGTTCCTCTTTCTCCTCCGTGGTTCCCCAAACTACGGTTTCTAGAGCCCATAACGCCAAGGTGGGAACCTACCGGAGGGCAGTGGACAACCCTAGTGCAACTTTATCGACCGGGCGGCCGCCGCGCGCTTTAGATATTAATTTCAAGGACACTGCCGAGTTAAACTACATACTTTAATGTACTGTGGTTATTGTACACTATTGTTTAGTTCAACATGAGGTCGTCATTGAATTAACTATCATTTTTATCACTAGATGCCGCAAAAAAGAAGCTAATCATAAAAAGGACCAAGAAACTCGAGACATCATACAAGGACCGCAAGTGGGATGATTTATCAGAAATATTTGATATAGAATATTTGAACACTGACCAGAAAGCCAGAGAAGAGTTCGAGAGAAGGAAGACGTACTCAAATTATGTCGAAGCCACGTTTAAATGCGAGATATGCTACCTGCCTTTAAAGCATTCTAGATTATTGGATATTCATATGCTGAATCACAATGTAAGTCAATGAGGCGATTTCTTAATAAAAAAAACTTGTTAGCTCCGGAGACTCAACCGGCGATTTACCCAAGGGCGTCGCCAGACCTTGGCACAAGAGAGGCAAGTAAATATTATAGAGGATGAGAAAAATATGAATTGTAGGTACAGTCAAGAGCATGAAGCTTTACACTAGTAGTAGTAGTAGTAGTTTTGACGTGCGGAATTATTCATGAATAATAAGTGAAAAAAATATATAATTAAATACAAAAGGAGGGCCACTGTTTCTTTTATCTAATACTATAAGAATCTTTGTCCTCACATACTGACTGACTTACTGACTGATAGACAACGCACAGCCTAAACCGCTGGTCGTAGAGACTTGAAACTTAGAGGGTATATTTGTCTTAGTACGTAAAGGTGTACCGTCCCCAACCCCAGTCTGAAGATCCTAGAGCCACTCTTACCCGCCATTATACCGACGATCTGCCAGAGGTCAGCCTGGACGAAATTGTGATGGCTCTCAAGCAACTTAAAAATGGAAAAGCCCCCGGAGAGGATTGAATTACAACGGACCTCTTGAAAGCTGGTGGAACTCCAACGCTTGTACAGCTGCAGCGTATATTTAATTCCGTCCTCTTTTCGGAGAGAACTCCAAAGGCGTGGAGCAAGAGTGTGGTCGTTATGTTCTTTAAAAAAGGAGACAAGACCCTCTTAAAGAACTATCGACCCATTCCACTCTTGAGTCACGTATATAAGTTGTTTTCTAGAGTCATTACAAAAAGTCTCGCGCGTAGACTCGACGACTTTCAGCCCCCTGAACAGGCTGGGTTTCGTGGAGGATATGGCACCATAGACCACATACATACAGTGCGACAGGTTATACAAAAGACCGAAGAGTATAAAGCCGAACGTCCACCGCCGGCTAAACTAATTTAGCTCGCATAGTTGAGCCAGTTTTTCATACATGTGCGTCCACCGCTAACGAGCCCCTGTGCCTTGCGTTTGTGGACTATGAGAAAGCTTTTGACTTAGTAGAAACCTGGTCTGTTCTGGAGTCTCTGAAACGGTGCCAAGTTGATTGGCGATACGTCCAAGTACTGAGAGGCCTGTATGACGCCGCGACTATGACCGTCAAAGTACAAAATCAGCAGACTGAACATATCCCCTTACATAGAGGAGTGAGACAAGGGGACGTTATTTCCCCCAAATTGTTCACTAACACTCTGGAGGATATGTTCAAGACGCTGAATTGGAAAGGACGGGGCATAAATATAAACGGCGAGCACCTCTCACACTTGAGGTTTGCGGACGATATCGTCATCATGGCTGAAACCGTGCAGGACTTGCAACACATGCTGACCACCCTAGCTGACCCTCCCTGCCTCCATTTGGCGACACCCTAGGATTTACCATTGGTTTTCCTTTCTCCTAAGACAGGACACAATAGAATATCATTAATAAAACAAAAATAAAAAATCACTTTACTATCAGGAGAGGAAGAGAGAAGGAGAAAGTCTGCCGCCATAACAGTCAAATCATTTTAGGCCCAGTGTGTACATTATCCTTGACCACATCATCTCTTACCATCAGTCGAGATCTTATATATATATTTATATATACTTCTTTCCACTATAATGATATATAATATTGATAATGATGATCGGTAAAGTGTTCACCTATGTTGTCTATTGCAGATGAAAGCGGGAGAGTTTTCGTGTGATTTGTGCAAGACATATTATGTTAGTCAACGAAAATTAAATTCCCATAGATCGAGGCAACATCATAAAATCTTCAAATGCAAGCTTTGCTCGGTCGTTATACGCATTGAGTAAGTTGTTTTCATTTTGTGGAGATGTTTTTTATACAAGATTTTAGTTTCACCTGTCCCGGTGTCTGTCTGTAATCAAATCTTGCATGTTATATTTGACCCACTTCCCGGTGTTTGATTTAGCTGAAATTATGCATATAATGATACATTGGGAAAAAGTCTTCATATTTTGTATGTATTATATAGTAGATTGTTAAACAAGAGTGCAACATAGTACGTTTATGCGAGGCCGCTATTTTTAATCCTGAGCGTAGCGAGGGTTTTATATTCATATTCATATTCATATTCATTCATATTCATATATTTATTAATAATTTTCATTACAAGTCATTCATTTTCATTACAGTCATTAATATTAAATAATTAAAATAAAGTGTACAAATAAATTAAAAATGTATATAATATTATGTTTTGCTGAGAGCAAATTCATCGTAGCTGTAGAACGTCTGCTCGATAAGCCAGTGCTTCAGCTGCCGTTTGAAACTAGTCAAATTGGGCGCTGAGATGACAGGTTCAGGCAACTTATTATATACTGTCGGTCCCATAACATGAGTTATCTTGGAAGTCTTGGTGAGTGACCGAGTCTCTGCCCGTAACTTGTCCCTACCACGGGTGTGGTGATCGTGCACGCTACTTCCTTTTGTGTAAGAGTCCAGGTTCATTCTAGCGTACACTGCGACTTGAAATATAACAAGTGCAGGCAGCGTCAGAATACCTAGACTCTTAAAATATGGCCGTGCAGAGACGTTCTGCGGAATTTTAGCGATTGCTCGCACGGCGCGTTTCTGCATTCTGAATGCCCGCAGCCAGTCCGCAGAACGCCCCCATATTTCGGCACCATACTGCAGGAGAGAGTGCACGGTCGCGAAGTAGCAGGCACGAGCCACACTCGCAGACACCACTCGAGACACCCTGCGAAGTGCAAAGCATGCACTTCCCATTTTTCCACACACTTTTTTAATATGTCCTGCCCATTTTAGCCCAGCATCCAATTCAAATCCCAAGAACGTGGTCGAGGGAGTTTGTGTTATCTTTACTTCATCTAAGAGAACGGTCATTGATCGGGCTGGGCGTCCGGACAGATTAAAATGAATGAAGTGCGTCTTCGTCAAATTTAATGCCAGACCATTGAATTGGAACCACTCTGACAATTGCGATGTGGTGGCGTTCAGCTGCTGCTCCAGAAGATCCACCGAGGGCGCTGTCACGACTGCCGCCACGTCATCAGCATACATGAATATTTCAGCCGCAGTAACAGCCGCTGGTAGATCATTGAGGAGCAGTGAGAACAGGATGTTCGAAATCGAAGACCCTTGAGCAACTCCCATGGTAGATGTCAGTGGGTCTGACTTTATATCACCACCACCGCCCACGACTACTTGCGACCTATCTCGCATCAGATCAGTAAGGAGGGCGTACGAAGGGCCGACCACACCGTACCGCCGCAGCTTGTCGGCAAGTACAGCATGATCGGCGACGTCGAACGCCTTTGACAAATCGCAACAGAGGATAGAAACCTGTTTTTTGGTTTCCCTAGCTGCCATGATGCACCGTACTACCTCCCTAGTGAGGGACGTTGTCGACCGGCCTTGTCTGTAGGCATACTGTCTGTCAGTTAGGGCATCCGTATGTGCCAGGAAGTCCACCAGGCGGCTGCTCAGTCCGTTTTCAAAAATTTTCGCTACTGCTGGAATTATTGAAACGGGCCGGTAGTTGTCGATTGAATCGCGCTTGCCTTTACCTTTATATAAAGGGGAGACTTTACTTATTTTCATCGCTGTTGGAAAAGATCCCTCAACCAGGCAGGTGTTGAACAGACTTGCCAGCACGGGGGCGAGTGGTAATACTGCCATCCTCAACAGCTTCATTGTTATGCCGTATATGTCTTTCGAGGTCTTCGGAGGGATGCGAGTCAAAATAATGCGACACACTTCTTCAGCGCTGAACCTCAACAGTCGGAGCGAGCGGTCCGCAGGCGCGCGCGCCGAGCACAGCGCAGCTCGCGACCGAGCGACATCAGCGCGCGGCGCACCGCACGCGGCCGCAGCGCTCAAGAACCGAGAATTCATCGCATCAACAGCACACTTCTTATCCAGAAACGCAACCCCATCCGCAGACTTAAGGACCTCAGAGAAATCAATATGAGGCGAGTTATTTTTTCCCCTCTCCCTATTGACAACATTCCACATCGCTTTAGATGCGTTACTATTAGTATTGATTATATTGGAATAAAAATTTGCTTTGCTCTTTACAATTAACATGTCATAATATTGATTCATATTTGAAACGATGTTATTAATTTTATCTATGTCAGGAAATAATTTAATAATGTTAACAATGTCAAATAATAAGGACTTATAATTTTTTATATCTGAAGTTATCCAATTAGAGTCAGGCTTTTTATTGAAATGTGTCTTTTTCAATGGAAAACATATTTCAAATTTGCCACTAATAATATTAGTAACGACCCTAGCTTGGTCTGCCGCTTTTATGTTGCTAGCAAACATATCATTCCAGTCGACACTATTTATCGATGCTACAAAATTTAAATTATTAGCTCGCGAGAACGTCCGCGTAAGCCGCGCGGTATGAGTCCTCGGCGCGCTACTCTCACACACCAGCTCGGCTCGCACCGCGAGGTGGTCACTCAGGTTGGTGGTGACGGGCGCCGCGCTCACCGAGCCCCTACCCAGGTTCGAATATACGTGGTCCAGACTTGTAGACGACGTTTCGGTTATCCGAGTCGGGAAATAGACCTCGTTTCTCATGTTATGGGATGATAACAGATCACATAGGCATTTATAGTCGTTATTGGACTCATCCATAGTATTAATATTCATGTCACCTAAAATTATACAGTTCCTATCTAGTTCACAGATCTTATCTAGCAGACGTTCCAAATTGTCAAGAAATGCGCTAGCGCTTATTAAATTAGTCCTATATATGCATATTATAGTAATATCATATTCTATCATATCCACAGCAGATATTTCTAAGACTTGTTCCACCGAAAGTGATACTAAGTCTTGATTTTCCGTGCATTTAGTACCATTACTCACATAAATGCAGGATCCTCCGTGTTGTAATAATGTCCTACAGTATCTCGATACTAACTTAAAACCGGCTAGTTCAACACTAATCAATTTATCATTGGATAACCAATGCTCCGTTAATCCTAATATGTCACATTTCAAATCACTGTCTAAAAGCACTTCTAATTTATGAGTTTTCTTGTCTAATGACGCTATATTTTGGTGGCATAAAATAATCGATTCACGAACCACTCGCGAGTTTCTATATTTCGACGGAGCTGCATGTTTGACTTCCGTCCCCATCCGTAGGTTCTGTTGAGTAGTGGATTCTCGCTGCAATTCATTAATTATTTTATTTCGGTCAGACGCGGTTACCGTGCGCGAGCGCCGGTTGAGGCTTGCGCCCGAAAAATCCAGTCACTAACTCGGACGCCGTTGGGCCACGAAGTCGGTGAGCTTATTTGCTTATATAGGCGTTCCGGTACTCCAATGGTGAAAACTGCATGCCAAGTAGATTTTGTTTGACGTTTCTCGACGTAATATTCTTCACATTTTGCGATCTTATTGAGGTACTTTATTATATTTTCTTTGGTAGTGTCGGGTTTGAGTTGCCACGCTTGCATATACTTTAGCCTATCGACAGTTTGCAGTTCATTGTCGGCCTTTCCTGTGCCACTTATTACTCTTTTGTTCTGCCGGGTCTTTCTTGACACTTTTTTCCATCCAGCACTTTCAGTTTTGTTCGCAGTCAAATCAACGACGTCTTCATCTTTCTCAAGTTTAGTGGCCTCAACGGAGCTCAATGGAACCGTCATCGGTACAGTATCAGCGGGCGGCATTACGTTCGGCTCAGCTCGTGCAATGTCGGGTGTTGTCGTGTGTCCTGCTAGAGAGTTTCTCGGTTTTCCAGCTACTTTCTGTGTTGACACAGTGTTCACTTTACCAGATGTTGCAGTTACGACGGCGGCGGATGCATTAGCACGCGCGCGACGCACGGGACGTTTTGTCACCAGGGGTGGAGTATCTTCGCTCTCGGTCTCTCGTTGTGCCGGCGATGTTATTTGGGACTTACCCTCAATTAGTGTATCTTTCAACAATTTGATGTCGTCATTTTGCTTCGATATTATTGTTGTTTGTTCTTTTATCATTGCTTCTAAAGTGCAAACTTTAGTGGATAGATCACGCACTACTTTAAAAACATCGCGAATACTAGGTTCCGGGGCCTTTTGAGCCATTTTTCGATTTTTAAAAATGTAAAAATATGGGAGCTTATTACTTTCGTGTGGGAACAACACACACACACGTTATAGTACGTCGGCCGAGAGAACATAATGTTGCGTATACATTCTACTTTTCATCCCACTCTATGAGAAAAGGGAATAGATATATGGTTGTATAAAAAAGCAATTCGTAATAATATTGTAAAATATTAAATAGAAACTTTCACGTTTTTCACATTTTTACAACACGGCAATAGGGTATTTTTACTCTATATGAGAAAAAATCTAAAAATATATATTATTGAGATAGCTTAGGCAAAAAACAGTCGGAACACCTTAGTTTTAGTTCGTAAAATAGCAAACTAAATAAAATAATTGGTTTTATCCAAATTCATCCCGAGACCGATGCGACGAGAAGAATCAGCTAGGCCATTCAACATCGTTTGTAAGTCCTGCAGCGTCTCTGCCATAATGACGATGTCATCTGCGAATCGTAAGTAAGAGATGTACTTGCCGTTAATGTTGATGCCGCAGTCTTTCCAGTCCAGCGTCTTAAACGTTTCGCCTAGTTTTAATTTTTGTGTATTCATCATCATCAGCCTATGTGTGTCCACTGCTGGACATATGCTTCACCTATGGCACGCCACTGAGCTCGATCTTCAGCTCTCTGTTTCCAACCGCTGCCAGCCAGCTTGCGTATATCATCACTCCATTTAGCTAGAGGGCGCCCTACACTACGTATAAGGGCATATTATTTACTCGTTAATAAGTTATCTATACTAATTTTTAGAGAGATCATTTGTATTTTTGTATCTTTGGATTTTTGTAATTTGTATGGATGTTTGTATTGATTTTGCTTAAAAACTACTGGACCGATTTTAAAAATTATTTCACTTATATATAGAGTGGACTTTCAGAATGAAAATAGGCTATGTACGAGTATTATCCGGTTTAAATAATAGGTACATTCGTAGAGACCTATTTTTCAACATAAGTCGACAATAAACGGTCGAGAAAATACGTTTTATACGAACCGTGCTTAAACGAAATTAGATGTAAGAAAAGTGTTAATGGAAAAGTTAAATAAGACCTATAAAAAGTCTGCGATAGCATATGTCTTATCTCTTAAGGTTGACTCACAGTAGCCCTTTTAATCTATAATTTTTAAATAAAAAACATTGCATAACTTTCAAGGCTAATTTCTACAATACAGTGTTAACTCTTATCCAAATAATTACGTGAATTACCTTAGTCACATATTACAGATTATAATTGTCCTTTTTAGTATACAATTTAAATTAATACTTTAAAATATATCACAGATTTAAAATTATGCGCATCGAAAACTAATAAAATAATTGCAGCGAAACCACAGATTAGACAACATTTACTACGCAAACATTATTAGCTTAGCTATTTCTGTAGATCCCAACTGAAATAAATCAATTTGATGTCAACATAGTTTGATCTATCGTGTACAACAAGCTGAGTCCCGCGGCTTCGCCCGCGTTATAAAGTAACCTATGGTCTTATGCATTAATAAATACTTATACTGCCTATCCCTGCGCAAAATTTCTGCTAAATCGGTCCAGCCGTTTGACCGTGAAGAAGTCCCAAACAAACAAATACATACACAAACTGACTTTCGCATTTATCATATTGGTATTGATATTGATGTGGTCGAGGATGGCGAACACGCTAGGCCTAGAATGGAATGACTCCCGATAGCTGTGCCGCCGGAACACCGTAAGGTTATGGCGGCAGATTTTTTCCTTGATGGTGGTAAGCTACTTTTTGGTAGCAAGTCAGGCAGAACATCGATTTAATGATCGCACTACCTGTGTACGAACACCCATGATTCATAAATGTAAATAGTAGCTTGAGAAAATCAATTGGTATATAGCTAGGATTATAACCAGCGACCGTTGGGTTAGAAGTCAATGTCTATCTATCCTTTACGCCAACGGGCTGTCCAATATTATGTATCAATTTCACCCGTGCGAAGTCGGGGCGGGCTGCTAGTTAGACATAAATGTGCAATGTCGAAATTGAATGTAGACTTTTATGTATTTTATGCTGATTTTATGTAGTTGATAGGTCAGTCAGTAACATTTGCGTTCTATATATATAGATTACACTTATTTACTTTCATTTGATCATTGCAATGAAAATAAAAAGAAGTTTAATCTATACAAGGTGTGGTTTTGCATTCTCGCTATATTTGCATAGTCGATTGTAACGGGTAACCTTAATCCTTACTTCCTTACTAATATTATAAATGCGAAAGTAACTCTGTCTGTCTGTCTCGCTTTCACGCCTAAACTAATGAACCGATTGAAATGAAATTTTGTACACAGATAACATTATTAACATTAACATAACATTTTGTACATAAGTCTAGTGCCTGAGAAAGTGCATATGCTACTTTTTAATGCGAAACAAGGGTTGAAAGGGGGATGAAATTTTGTATGTAAGTATCGTCATTTTTAGAGCTAGAAGCTCGAAACTTATTTTTTAAGCTGTTGATTCGATATAAATAAATATTACATTCAAAGTTTGCAAAAGTTTTTCACTCAAGGGTGTAAAATTAATTTAAAGGCGGCAATAGCCCAATGGATAAGGTGTTTGACTGGCGGTCGTGAGTTCGATTCCCACCACACCCATTGCACTGTTGACGTGAACCCACTCCAGACACAAGCAAATTTCGTTTAGTTGGAGGGGTTAACAAGAATACTAGTAATGTGCAACCCACATTGCGAGTAATCTTTATAAATAAATAATAATAATAACAATAGGGAAAGTTTGTATGGAAATATGTAAGGTTTATGTGAATGTTCTACTGAACCGATTTAAATAAAATGTGGTTCACAGATAGTCTAAAGCCTGAGAAATGACACAGTCTCCTTTTTAATGCGAGAAAATGGTTGTAAGGGGATAAAAACTTCAAAGAGGAAGAAAATTTGTATGGAAGTATCGTCATGTTTAGAGCTAGATGCTTGAAACTTATTTTTTAGGCTGTTGATTCGATCTAAATAAATATGAGATTCAATGTTTGTAAAAGTTTTACCCTTAAGGGTGTAAAATAACAATAGGGAATAGGGGATGAAAGTTTGTATGGAAATATGTAAGGTTTATGTGAATGTTCTACTTAACGGATTTAAATGAAATTTGGTACACAGATAGTCTAGAGCCTGAGAAAGGACACAGTCAACATTTTAATGTGAAAAAAGGGATGTAAAGGGTTGAAAGGAGGGATGAAAAGTTGTATGGAAGTATCGTCATTTTTAGAGCTAGAACTGTAAACATGTACAACTGAAATTAGATTACAAAGTTTTATTATGATACAGATTTCTTAACGAAATAATGTTATCGTGTTTTAATACCCCTCATTATGCAACAGTTTCATAAACTGCTATTGTAATAAATATTTCATTTTGCAGAGGCAGTGCGGCAGATCACCGTAATTATCATAAAGGGTTGAAGATAGTCTGCGATCTGTGTAACAAACAATTCAAGTAAGTCTTTACAATTCAATTTTAATTGTACCATTAATAAGATTGTTTAAAAAAGTGAATTATTGAAAAGTACAAAAAACCCGACAGCATGAAAAAATATTTATTGGCATTTCCTGTTCCAAACTCCAATAAAACGTATAAGTTATGTATAATATATATTCTTAATCACCGTTAAAAATTCTTTATTTTGATACCACACTCGATGTATTTTGAAAACATAAATTTTTTGAGATTACTTTTAGGCGCCAAAAATCCTTAATTTAGTTTTTTGATGTACCCAGTGTCACTCTCACGACTAAGTCAAATCTAATGACACCACTCACATAATAAGATAGTTTAAAAAACCAAAAAAAAGAACCGACTTTAAATGCCGCGCTATTAATTTTCAGCACCAATTTTGAAGTGTTTATCTCCATATCTCTGGAGATAATTATCAGACCTCGATAAAATTACCATGGTACCACACTTGGGATATCTCCTATCTAAAAGAAAAATAATAATCAAAATCGCTTCTTAAACAACGAAGTTATCCGCGAACAAACATATAAATATATGTATATATACGTTCGACTTGAGAAACCTTCTTTTTAAGTTTCCGTACCTCAAAAGGTAAAAAAAGGAACCCTTATAAGATCACTTTCTTGTCCGTCTGTCTGTCTGTCCGTGTGTCACCACCGATTTTCTCAGGAAACGGGTGGACACTTTGCAAGTTGATATTTATACCAGATACTGAGGTCTATAAGTCCTGAGTCAACACGATAAAAAGATATGGGCAAATCTAGATTTTTGCATAAATTTGTAAGTACCAAAATGTACCTTGATTTTCAGCTTTTTTTTCGGTTTTTTCTTTTTACTTGTGAAAAACCATTCTCAAAGACAATTATTTGAAAGATAGACACTTCTATAGTGGCAAACTGTGTGTCCCCCTTCCCCTTCTAACTTTTAAACTCAGCGAGTGAATTTAATTTTTTGCTGGCGAGAAATAATAGTTATAAAATACACTACTGTGTTACGGAACCCTACGATTGCGAGGTCGACTTGCACTTGGCCAGTTTATTTGTTACGTCTAATAGTCAAGCGTTTGTCCGCTACGTCACCAGTGTCTTGTGCGAATTTATTTAAATTTATTATCTCACTCGATCACGTTTACAGTGAACGCAGTTTTGTATAAAAATTACCTCTTATGCACACTAGATGGCGCTTTTTAATTCCATACAAATCTGTGTTTACTGTACCTTGATCTAGTAAGTAAACTAATCTATAGAACTCGAACCAGGCACTCTGATGTTATGTGATGATGCGATCTACGATGTAGCACGCTTGCCTAGAAGGTTCACTGTTCACTCGTTACTTGTTCAGTTGCCCTTAGATAACGGAATGTACCCCCACCCCACCCCACCCCCCCCTGTATAATGATGTGTTTGGTTTACAGTTGGAGAGCATTGTACTATGCCCATCGTTCAAAAGTTCACGGCTGTAACTTTATATGCTCTTATTGTGCGTGCGCATTCCCTACTGAGAAGAAACTGGAAGAACACAAAGTAACTCATCAGGTAATATTTCATGTTTAGAAAGGCTATAATATGTAAATATATGACTAACTTCATATGTGTCGTAGGCAAATCGTTGAACTAAGCTGATCTAGATCTGCCTGCACACATCACGACACGCTGACATTTTATGATTTGCCTACTACCCTCTATATCGCTCAAAGCATAACGTTTGACGAATTGCCTGTCATGCTGGGCAAGTTGATACTGTAGGGCAGTATATGGTGACCAGAAATGGCTTATAAGCCTGCGTATCCTTCATAGCTATGAAATGCCTAGCTAGACAATGTAATAACCAAACACCAAACCTTGCTGAGCAAGGCTAGGAAAATGAAATGCTACTATTGGTTGATTATGCGCCGCTCCGCTACCTCGCCCAGCTATGGTGGAAACGTAGCCACTGTTTGTGGCTTAGGGGTGGCCCCAGGCCCGCTGTACCTTAACCTGCTGTCACAATGTTTGTTATAAAAAACAAATGAGTTTATATTTTCGAACCATTTTGGCGTTTATTGGACTTTGAGGCATTATTTCATGGGACAGTCACCCACTAGTCTCAAATGTATGGATCATACGACCTAGGACGGCTGTATGTTGGACGGTGCACGCAGAACTGAGTATTGATTTTGTATTTGATTTTAATGATTTCAACGTGTTGTTCAGCCGTATACCGTTGCAAGGTCATTGAGGCGTTCAGAAAAAATATATACGAAGTCATAATTTCTCATCATCATTTAGCTGTCACTGTCATCGCATTTTTGACAGAAGCAAGGATGTTTACGGTGAAGGGGCCAATTTTCGGTACTCGGCCGGTAATAACAAAATCAAAATAATAATAAAATACTTTTTCTTAAAAATTGGCTCACAGGTTATGAACGCCGCTTTATTTGGCTGTCAATATCACATTACATTATATGCGCTCCTGTCACTGTCAGAAGTCAGAACACATTTTCAACAAGAGAAAAATTATAATACATAAGGAATCACCACCTTATCTGTTCCGTTCGTAGCGTCGCTAGTATAGCGTTTTGTCAAAGCAACCTCGAAAATCTACTTTGGAAAAGCTATTTCGGTCTATATACTGTCTTTGGGTAGCATTTTTAATTATTTAGGCTCATCCCCTCCCCTCATCTTCCCTTCCCCTCCCCTCCCCTTCCCTCAATTCACCCTCCCCTCCCGCCTCCCCCTTTGAATGTCATATTTATTTATATCGATTTAACACTCTTTTCGCATTAAAAAGTAGCCTATGTCCTTTTTCAGGCTCTAGACTATCTGTGTACCAAATTTCATTTAAATCGGTTCAGTAGTTTAGGCGTAAAAGCGAGACAGACAGACAGGGAGAGTTACTTTCGCATTTATAATATTAGTAAGGATTGTAGTTTTCTCGCAAATGTTTGACGAAAAAGAAACGTTGTATGACACACGTGCGGAATTGGTAATTACAAACTCGTGACTATGGTAAGCCCTCGACTTCGTATCGGGCTTACATTCGTCTACTCCTTTCGTAAAAACCATCATACCGCACTAGTATCATAAATAACTATTAGACATTAAGACAAAATTGATGTAGAAGTACTAGAGATATCCTGAAATTGTAGAAGTAAGTTGGAATCACATCAATTCTCAGAACGTTTAGCTGTAGCTACAGAGGAAGAGGACAATACAAAATAATACTTATAAAAAAGAAAAAGAAATACTTATAAAAGGCGGCAATAGCCCAATGGATAGGGTGTCGGACTGGCGATCGAGAGGTCGTGAGTTCGATCCCCACCCCACCCATTGCACTATTGACGTGAACCCACTCCAGACACAAGCATATTTAGCTTAGTTGGAGGGGTTAACAAGAATACTAGTAATGTGCAACCCACATTGCGAGTAATCTTTTAAAAAAAAAAAAAAAAAAAACGGAAGAGGAACCTGCCCTTACGGTCTCATAGCAAAATAACGTCCTGTCATCATCATCATAATCAGCCGGTATCAGTCCACTGCTGGACATAGGCCTCTCCCAAGCCATGCCACTGAGCTCGATCTTCGGCTCTTTGTTTCCAATCACTGCCCACAGCTTTGCAAATGTCGTCGCTCCACCTGGTAACAGGGCGTCCTACGCTACGTTTACCGATTCGCGGGCTCCACTCTATAACCAGTCTACCCCAACGGTTATCGGTCCTACGGCAGATATGACCAGCCTGTACATTAATGATATGCATTTTATTATTTGTCCACAGAAAACAATGGCGAAAAACCCTATAGGAGCGGACAATCCCGGCGTCAAGTGTGATGATTGCGGCCTTGTGTTCATTTCGAAGAATGTTTGCGAGAAACATATACAAAGAACGCATATGAAGTATGTAAACCTAGTTTATTGGTAATTAGACGTATTCCCGGCAGGGCAGATAAGGGGGCTATAATTCGAAATATTTAGACCCCTCAATATATGGCCGAAAGTTAATAGTTTACGAGATATTTGAAAATAGCAATTTTATAAAATTTACTCAATTTTAATATGTCAGAAATTAAAAAAAAAAATTGGCTGATCAAATGTTATTCAATATTTTTTTTATTCGTAGAAAACAGCGGTTTGTGGCATTTAAAAAAATAAAAAAACTATTGAAGTCATTGTTAAATGTTATCACATTAAACAATGACTTCAATTTAACTAGTATTTTTAGATATTTTTAACCGACTTCAAAAAAAGGAGGAGGTTTCTCAATTCGACCGTATATATATATATATATATATATATATTTTTTTGTTTGTTCGCGGGTAACTTCGTCGTTTATGAACCGATTTCGATTATTCTTTTTTTGTTCGAAAGGAGATATCCCAAGTGTGGTACCATGGTAATTTTATCGAGGTATGATAAGTATCTCCAGAGATATTGAGATAAACATCTCAAAATTGGTACTGAAAATGAATAGCGCGGCATTGAAGTCGGTTGTTTTTTAGTTTTTAAACGATATTATATTACTTCTTAAACTTTCCGTTCCCGTTCCCTACAAATAAAAAAAAAGAATAATATTTAATTCAATTTTTTTTTATTTTGTTACAAACCATTTGGGTATTGTAAATTGTTAAACACAATCCAAAATTTCATCGTACCGACGGGACTTGAACCCGCAACCTCCGGAATAACATGTTCCGGTGCTTTGCCAATTAAGCCACGGTGCGAAGTATCGTTACGACGAAATTAGTGGATGGAAAAAAAAAATAAAGTGTGAAACACTTCAAAGAAACATAACATTTGGGTATTTTTCCAAAAGTTACTAATTTCCAAAAATCTAGTAAACTATAAACTTTCGGCCATAAATTGGGCTAAATATGTCGCATTTTAGCCCCCCTATCTGCTCCCGCCGGGAATACGTCGAATTACCAATAACCCTGTCTGTATATTTCTGGCTTCAAAATAAGCCGCTGATCTGGTCATGTTACTGTTTTTAGGGTTCCGTTCCTTAAAAGAAAAAAAGCAACCCTTATAGGATCACTTTGTGGTTCGTCTGTCAATACCGAAGACCGAGTTGAAACTTATATCAAATACTCGAGTCTATGGTATCTTTTTGGCTGTGAAAACATTAAACTTGTAAATCATCGTGGTCAAAAGATATGACCGTTTATGTTGTATATTTTCGCATATTTTGCGATATCACAAGGGTGAAGGGAATCAAAACCTATAGGGTACTTCCCGTTGACCTATTATCAAGAAATTTGGCAAGAGGCAAGGTCTTGAAGCACTTGCAAAGGAAAAAAAATCTGAATACCAGTGAGTTTTATAACAAAAAAAGTGAATTTAATATTACAAATGTATTATTTGCGGTTGGTTTATGAACAGTGTCTAGGCTTCGTTCTAAAGATCGAACTGAAAAGTTTGATTTGACAAGTTTGTACGGAAGCCTCGGTGCGCGAGACTCGCACTTGACCGTTTTTTTAATATTTCGGACATACTAGCACTGACCAGTTTAACCTGATGTTAAGTGAATATTCTCAATGTAATAACACTGTGCGTGGTTTTAAGAAACTGTCTCATGTCCGCCTAGCCAGCTACCACCCTCAAGTTGTAACACTTAATGTGTTCCGACAGCTGTCCTTGAGAGCCAATTCCCATTCTAGGTCTAGCACTATAACATCATGACTGCATCATCACTTACCAACGGGTGAGATAGTGGTTAAACGCTAGCCTATGCGATGTAAAAATACGTTTGTTTTTACTTTTTATGTGATATTTTTGTTTTTGTTTGGCCACATGCTAGAGTTATTGGAGACAAGACCAGTGGGTTGCGTGATTTTCCTTCACAAAAGGTACGTTTACACTATATACTATTACTCATACAGAATTATTCTTTACTATAAATACAAGGTGTCCGGTAACTACGTCAAGCGGGCACGGGGAGAGTCATAGCAGTCCCGGAAAAATAGAAAAAAAATCCGTATCAGCCAGGCTATTCTGTAAGCTCGTTTATACATCACGCAAGCGGAATCCGCTGTGAGTCGTACGTTTCGAAACACGAAATTTAAATGTCACTGCGAATTTCGCTTCCGAGATTAGCTTACAGAATAGCCCTACAGTTATTTAAATTTTAGCTGGCACTGTATAATATAATCGTTTATGTAGTTTTGTAAGTTCGAGATTTTTTCACCATATCTCTTAAAATACTTATCAGATCTTGATAACATTTTAATTGGTCTTCCTTGGATCTCCAAGTTGGTCTTCCTTGGAAGTCCAAGAACTCTTCCAATTACATGAAAATAATAATTCAAATCTGTTCACAATTGCCGGAGTAATCGCGTAACATACATAAAAAACAGACGAATTGACAACCTCGTCCTTTTTGGAAGTCTCTTGAAAGTCTGTCTGTATGTGTGACGCTATATCGCGATAATCTCAAAAACTACTCAACGGATTTTCATGCGGTTTTCATCTACCAACAGACAGAGTGATTCCTTAGAAAGGTAAAGGTGTATAATTTGTTAAAATTTGTGTAAATTGGTTGAAATATGACGATGATTGTTGAAGATGTTCATTCATACTCGACGCAACAAGCTGATGCAAAACATTTGGACAGGAGAATTTGCCATTTTGAGAATTGGTCCTTTTAAGACTCATATGCCATTTTGAGAATTGGGCATTTTGCGCCTAAGCCTTATGTTCTACTGTCCGTGCGAAGCCGGAGCGGGTTGCTAGTCGGATTATTAAGTAACACATCTATGTTCGCATGAACTCGTCGTTGGTGTTCTAGCGGCCGATTTTCGAATGGACGCATTTTTTGTCAGGGAGATGCAAATGCAACCATAAGGGTAGTACAGTAGAATGATAGGATACACTCTTCAAGGTTGAAAATGGGAAACGCAATAACACAATTAAGTGGTCTGTGCATGCTCATTTTACAGTTGTTATTCAAATTAAAGAGTGATTTAATAAAAAAAAATGCTATCTGTATCTTTTATGTTAATGCTATATGGTGTTCCGGCAGCACACTGCCCTTGAGAGTCAGAGTATTTTAGGCCTAGCGTGTTCACCATCCTCGACCACATCATCGGGCGCTAGTGCACCCCCTTGCACCGGTGCTCCCGGTGCTTATGTACGTTCGTCGCGAGTTAGCGTCGTTGGCGTTCGACGGGTTAATATTCCACCACTGAAACCCTATCCATGAAAAAACAATCATCCATTTCATCACAATTGGCGGGGAAATCGAGTGACATACCCAAAACAAACCATAGACGAATTTAAAACCACATCCTTTATGGGAAGTCGGTTAAAAAATGAAGACAAGTGTTCCCACGCCGTGCAAATAACAGTTAAGCCTCGATAGTCTGAGCTATCCAAAATCAACCCAAAAAATGTTTATAACCCAAATAATCACATGGCGCGCGAGTGCAATATTGACAGAGAGTAGCATTGACACTTCGAAAGAGCTCTCGTAACTGCAGAAAAACATCGCATCTGGGAGCGGGCTCATGAGGACAGGGTCATTTGGTAGTTCGGAATTATCCTGGTACGGTACGGACTAATGCGGCTCTGCTGTATACAGGCTGATTCAGCACCGATGGATCAAACGAAGCAGGGTGGTAGAGGATCTCACTGCGCATCTATTGAACCTCCATGTATGTTCTACCATTTTGGATAGTTTAGATATGATATTTTTTTAATATTAATTAGCGTAAAGGGTTCAGCAGAAAAAAATGTTGTGGACCTAATCGGCGGTAGATAAAAATATTTTAAAAAATGTCATATCTCGTAAACTATCCAAAATGGTAGAACATACATGGGGGTTCAATAGATGCGCAGTGAAGTCATCTGCCACCCTGATTAGTTTGATCCATCGATGCTGAATCATCCTGTATATTGTCAGTTAGTTTATTTTTTAATTCAAAATATACAAGCACTTTAAGCCTATCTTGACCGCTATGTTTGCTAGTTATATATGAACATGTTTACCATTTACAGAGCGACTTGGCTAAAGAGGAGACTTCGCAGCCAGTAATTTGTGAACACTGCGGTATGCTGTTCGCCACTAAAAAGGGACTTGGGCTGCATATAGTAAGCCATAAAAAAGTGTAAGTATCGGTTTTATTATATATTTGTATATTTTTTTATGTAAATACGAGTACTTTGATCTCGCGACACAAGCTTATATCTCATAAATTGTGAAATGACGTTATATGTTGAAAGTTAAAGTTTTAAAGGAAAAGTTTATTGTATTATTTTTAGCGCATTTAAATAAAAGCTTGTTTTTAAGAAGTTTTTCATTTTAATTATTTTTTTTACTTTTTTATATTTCATTGCACATGTTTCTCAGTCTGTTTATATCATTTAACGAGTCATTGTTGAAAGATCGTTTGCCGGTTAATGCCCTCTCCTTTTTTTTTTACTCGTATTCGTATTCTCAGCATGTTTTTTGATTTGACACCCATATTGTAGGAAAGCATAAAACTTAGTTCGCCATATTGGATTCACAGTACAATTTTACTTTATTTTTCGACTTATTCTCAGCAAACCCTTTCATTTGATACCCTTATTGTAGGAGTGCATTAGAAATAACTTGTCCGCCATTTTGGGTGCTCCGCCATGTTGGATGTAGAATGACGTCACACAGTTAACCATGCATTGCCATCCAAACTAAACACGTGTATTATGCAAAATTTCAGTTCGGTTGAAGATATCTGCTTCAAAATTGAGTTGCAAGATTTCACCCGAACAAACATAGTAACATACGTATACATACATTGAAAGTTAAATAAAATATTGTTAAAACGCCCCCAACGCTTCACCATAGTAATTTATTCCAGCTACCTAAAGCCATACTAAGCTTCGTCAAGGTGCTGGGATGGCTTGGGGAGATGCTGGCAGGGGGAAATGTACAATATACCCTGAGCGGGACGTCAGTGCAAGTCTTATCGCTTCCATTAACAATTAGAACTAGAAACGCCCCCGACCGCTCTATTTATTATATCTGTTCATTGAGATCATTCCGATGAGCCCAAACACGACATTACTGCTGTAAGTTGATCAGAAGAGTTAAGGTTAGTTTTATATACCATCAACTAGAAATGAGCTGATGATCTTCAAACTCCCGATGAAGTCTCAGAAGTTATCATCAAAACCCACCAACCAAAGGAACCATTTAAAAAAAACTGCTTTTTATGAATATAATAATAATAATCGTGTCATCTACAGGCGTCATTCCTCATACACTATTCACCAGCCTGGAAACTACATATTCACAAACTGAATTTCATTCTCCTACAAAAAGCAGTAATCCTCAACACCTGCAGAATTGTTCGTACATTTTTGAGTATAGATCAATAAGATAAACAATTCCAAAAAATATTTGATTATCGTTTGGCCACATGGCCCGCGATAATTATATTTTCTTCGAGATTCTCAGAGATCTAACGAGAGATTTTCCAAATAAAATTATATAAATAATAATAATAAAAATAAAGCCTTATTTATTTCATATCTTAACGTTAAGATAAGATATGTAATGACTTATGAATATGTTACTTTAAAATAAATACAAATTATTTTTTTATTGTTTTCAGACTTAAAAAGACGAATAAGGAAGTGCAGTGTCGAGTGGTAAGTTAATTTTATTATTACATCACGGTAATATGCAAATGCTATACATTGTATATTATGCAATTATATACAAGTTTTTTGTACGTGATAACCAAGCGTCTGACCTGATGTTAAGTGACGATGCGATCAACAATGTAGCATACTTACAAGATACTTGTTCACACACGATTTGAAGACTCTCGGTCAACGAAGTCCTACCAAATGACCCCGATTAGAGGGCGAGCACTTTGAGTTAAATCATCAGATTAATAAGTCCTATATACATACCTGAGACCTGTAAACATCTCCGCGCTCAGATATTTATTTTTTTAAAGTCGTTGCAGTGTAATTTAATAATGTAATATGGTGAGGAAAAACCAGTACATACTCAAATGTTAAGTTAAACGGTATAACATTTCAATGGTAATTAATAAACATTTATAAATTACCGGTGAAATATTATATTATGTTCAACTTTACCTGAAATGTGACTTTGACTCAACTTTGTGACTAGAATTTACGAAAACTTTAACTCTTTTAATATAGGCTAAATACACTAGTCGTGTGGAGCCGCGTTAATATATATTAATATATTACCGTAGTATACTAATATATATTACCGTGATGGAGCCATATAAAAACAAAAAAAGTACCTACGCAAAATGTTACAAGCTCCGTTTCCATACAAAACAAAGTGCTTACTCTGTAAATCTCGATAACCATTTATCGAGATTTACAGAGTAAGCACGATGCTTTGTTGATCCTACAGATGATCTCACAGACCATTCTGTGAGATCAGGCGATCCAAAGATCACACTACATCCAAAATACACAACTCTAATACTATAAGAATCTTGTGTGAAGTTTCGAATAGAAAAAAACTTATCTAATCTTGTTTCTCCATACAAACTTTAAACCCCCGTTTCATCCCCTTAAGGGGAGAATTTTAGAAAATTATTTATTAGAGGGTACTAACGTCGTAATAACTATCGGCACGCCAAATTTCAGCGCAACCCGAAACATTATTGGTTATCAGACTTTGTTACCCCATTTCACCCTTTTAGGGGTGGAATTTTGAAAAAGCCCGAAACACGTATTTACTTATTTTTTTACTGAATCACTTGTTGTGCAGTTTCAAATAGAAAAGACTATCTAATCTCGTTTCACCATACAAACTTTGAACCACCATTTCTACCCCTAAAGGGGTTAATTTTGGAAAATATTTTTTCAGAGGGTGTACTAATACCCTTACGTTTTAAGACAAATATACCCTCCAAATTTCAAGTCTCTACGACCAGTGGTTTAGGCTGTGCGTTGTCACGGTAATATAATAACCAGTATTCTGACTCCATACTAACGGTCGGAACACGCGTCATGCCTACGCGCCTTGAGTTCGGTACACACTCGGTACACAGCTCACGATAAATATGGTTGCGCCGCAGTGACGAACGAACCGTGTCTTCACACGGTTCGTTCGTCGGTCGTGTAATGACGGTTTAAGCCGTTTATGTAGTAAGCGTGCGAATTGTGAATATTTGATTGATTAAGAATATATATATATATAAATATTATACTTAATATGGTACAGAGGAATTATAGACTATATTGTGCTGTTTATGGGTGCTTAAATTCTTCAATAACGCACCCAGAGATAATTTTTTTTAATTACCTGATACTCCGAACGGTAAAAGTATAAAATATTTTTTATGTACCTACGAGTACGTAATTTCTTTTTTTTAAGGTGGATATTTCGCTTTTTCCTCTACTGGATTAACAAATGTATAGGAAAGGGTGAAAAAAGTGACACACGACTTCACACGAGTGACTACAGTGTCTAGATAGATAGATAGATAGATAAACACTTTATTACACCATACAAATTAAAAGTAAAAAAAATGTAAATAAAACAATGCGGTAACAGGCGGTCTTATCGCTTAAAGCGATCTCTTCCAGACAACCTTAGGGTGGAAAGGAATAGATTAGCATACATGACGGTATAGGTGTAGAAAAAATAAAAATAAAAAATAAATAAATAACAATAAAATAAAATAATAGGTAAGTACATAATTATAAAGGTACATATAATTTATGTAATTTAATACATACATAGCAATATAATACATGTATAATGTCATACAATACATATTATATATATTCATATATACATATAATACAATATACAAATATTTCATAAAAGAGAATTGTGTTCAAAAGCAATAGCAGTTCAGGAGAGATAGTGGGCCTTGACGCGATCTTTAAACGTAGTAAGAGTCTGTGAGCGTTTAATTTCCAATGGAAGCGCATTCCAAAGCCTGACAGCTTGCACTGCAAATGAGTTGTCATATAAAGAGCTATGGTGGCTAGGCATGGACAGTGTATGATTCTCTGATGACCGTAAAGATAAGGCATTAGAGGTGTGAAGGAATTGGATCATATGTTTGAGATAAGGTGGAGAAGTAGGATGAAATAGGATATTGAAGAGAAGGGACAGGATATGTGCATTCTGGCGAAGGCGAATTGGAAGCCACTTGAGCTTAGAGCGAAATTCAGAGACATGGTCATATTTGCGTAGGCCAAATATGAACCGAATCGCAAGGTTTTGTAATCGCTCAAGTTTATTTAGCTGATCTTCTGTGATGTCAAGATAGCAAGCGTCAGCATAGTCAAGAATGGGAAGAAGAATAGATTGTGCAAGCGCAACTTTAGTAGCAGTGGGCAAGAAATTTCGAAGCCTCTTTAGTGCAGCAGCAGAAGCAAACATTTTATTACTGATTGTTGTCAGCTGAGGTCCCCACGATAAATGCTGATCAAAACTGTGTAGTGTCTACGCTCGTGTCAAAAATAGACTAGTATTTAGGTAATTTCCTAGGCTAGACTATCTACTTACTTAATGTACTGAGCTACTTACGTATATTATAGAAATCGACGAAATAGCATTCTGAAATTATTAAGAGAGTAATAAATGGCAGGCACCTACCTAATAAGATTTACATTGTTATTTACTTTTTGAGTAAGATGTGTAAGTATATAAAATATGTATTGTTATATTTTCACAACGAATTTCATTTTATTAAATAAAAAATATAATACTTATTACAATCATAAAAAACTAGAAAGATCGTCAAGTTGGTAAATAAAGTTAAAATACTGTAGGCGGGCAGCCCTATCGCGCGTGTACGTACCGCGCGGTGCCGCCGGGTGCCACGCAGCTACTCTTTTGATCTCAAGGACAGGGCCGAGTCACAATACTGTTTTATAATATTACCGTGGCGTTGTCTAGCAGTCAGTCAGTCAGTATGTCAGGACAAAGATTCTTATAGTATTATATATACTTAGTCGGGTGGCAATTAAAAGTGGGGATAACGGAATTCATTCATGCAATGCAACTATCTGAAATGTATCCGATAAAAGACCGATAAACTAACGACATTGCTGCAATGATCAAGATTCTGAAGCCTTGTGCCTTCAACATTATTAAATATAAATACTAGCTGACCCGGCTAACTTCGTACCGCGAATATAAATAAACTGTCCAAGTGCGAGTCGGACCCGCACACGCAGGGTTCCGATTGAATAATATTTGTCGGAAAAATACGTTTCATGTATGTTGCCAAACTTGGCAGCCTTGCCAACTATGGTTGACCTTTTCCCGACATCACTACATCTAAAGTGACAGTAGTCGAAGCGGTAAAGATACCGACATCTTTTGTTTAACTCGCCGTGTTATTATTTGGGGGTCAAATCTTAGAAGCTAAATAAGAACCACTTCCTGACGTTGGATTGGACTCAAATTTTTAATAATCTGAGAAGAATATCTGTAGAGCTGACCTGATGATGTAGCGTGGCTGAAGGGACTGGAACTCCCTAATAACAAATGGTAGGACAGTCTAATTTGGGCTAGTATGTATTGTTATCATTAGTACACGTGATGACGTCAACGACAATAAGGTTGTTTGTGTGAAAAAATGTGTCCTTTTAATGTATTATTTTTAAATGAAAACTTCGTTTGCAGTGTGGTATCATGTGCTTTCGACGATACGACTTAAGTCTCCACTTCAAAGAGAAGCATCCTGATCTGGACATCGAGGTTGTGTATGCAGATCAGAAGCCTTTTATGTGTGATAATTGCGGGAAGGGATTTCAGGTATGTTTGTCTTTAGTTCTTAGATGTCAGCAGGGCTAGCATGGCTTTATCCCCGGGGGAAAGACAAAATTATATCCCTGTTTTTCGCCACTGACAGGAGATCAACACATCAATTTAAACGCTTGGTAAAGTTTGGTTTAGTAACCTGGAGTTCTAATTTTATTTCGTATTTAAAATTTAAAAAAAAATGTTTAAAAGACATCGGGCGTTTATAAATGTCGAAAAACTTTACTTACAATTTGCCTTCTCCACCAAACAAAACACGGATAGGTGGAAAGACAAAATAGTCCCCTTACCATGCTGCCCTGCAGCATGGATATTCTATTCACAATCTGATACATTCAAATTCGGAAACGTCATTTGGAATTTGACATATATATTAATGAGTGTTTCCGTGTAAAATTTAATTTAAACCTTTCCGAATAGAATTATGGATATTTTTCATTCTTCATTTAATCTATTTGAACTGGGCGAAAGTCTCCTCAATTTTTTCCACTTATTCCTATCCAATGCCTTTTGTCTTTGTGAAAAACATCGAAATCATTGGTTATGGTGGCAGATTTTTCCTTGATGGTCCAAGCTATGTTTTGGTAGTGTAAGTGAGGCGGAACATCGATATAATGCTCCTGTGAGATATTGGAATAACAGGAAGTGTTTGTTTTCAGAACCGCTGGTTGCTTCAAGATCACATATTGACGCACTCGAATGTGAAGCCGTTCGAGTGCACAGAGTGTCCCAAGCGGTACTACACACAGAGGCAGTTGTGGAAACACGCTGTCTACCACTTACCCAAGAGTAAAGAATGTGATGTCTGCGGGAAAATGTTCAGGACAGCTTCGAACCTCTTTTCGCATAAGAGGGTAATTATACTTTTTAACTTTTCATAAGGAAATTAAAATCTACTTCTCGTCGACTTAGAATGGTGATACGCTTGATAAGCGTTTGACCACGTTTTTTAAATTCAATAGGCTACCGTTTGTCCACTAACTTGGTGGTAAGCGATGATGTGGTCAAAGATGGTGAACACGCTAGGTCTAGAATGGTCAGACTCTCAAAGGATGTATGCTGCCGGAACACCGTAAAGTTATGGCGGCAGATTATCACCTTGATGGTTAGCTATTTCTGGTAGCTAGTCGTCTAGCTAGGCGGAACATTGATATAATGCTCCTACCATATATCAAGGATGTAATAACTACTATTCGAATACTATTGAATAGCTGACGGCATCAAGTTCCATTCCGTTATGCGTGGAATGAAACTTGTAACTAAGGTCAGCATAAATGTCATGTGGTCATCATGTTGGTGACACATATTGGTTGAAAGTGAAAATGTGTTTGGAATCGCAAACATGGCGACAAGAACATAGCATGACAATCTGCAAATTATATTGACTTATTATAATTTAGTGGAGTGCCGTAAGGTTTATAACTCGGAATCCAGGGCCAGTCAATAAATCCTGTGAATATATCATCGCTCCACCTAGCTGGAGCGCGCCCTACACTACCGAGCCTCTACTAGTCTACTTTACCGAGCCACGGTCTCCACTCTAGAACAGACGTGTTCTAGACCCCAACGATTATCGGTTCTACGACAGATGTGACCAGCCCACTGCCACTTCAGCTTGCTAATCCTTTGAGCTACGTCGATAACTTTGGTTCTCTGACGGATGACCTCGTTTCGAATTCGATCCCTCAGAGATACTCCGAGCATAGCCCTTTCAATAGATCGCCGAGCAACATTGAATTGGTGAACCAGTCGCACTGTCAGTGTCCACGTCTCGGCTCCGTAAGTAATAACAGGTAGGATGCACTCGTTAAAGTCTTTCGTCTATAGGCTTTGTGGTATGGGCGATGAAAAGACTCGACGGAGTTTTCCACATGCTGCCCATCCCAGCTGTATCCTTCTGCGAGCTTTCTTCTCGAAGTTGTTTTGACCCAATTGCAAGATTTGCCCAAGGTATACGTATTCGTGACCAACTTCGAGAAGAACTGCGTTTAGGGCAATCGGTTCCGGGACAACATGTTCGTTGAACATGATCTTGGTCTTATCCAATACTAAATCATTTATTGCGTTCATAATATTTAATATTATCCAAGTTCATCCGGAGGTCGATGCGTGCAGAAGAATCAGCTAGGGTGGTCAGCATGTGTTGCAAGTCCTGCACGGTTTCAGCCATGATGACGATATCGTCCGCAAACCTCAAGTGTGAGAGGTGCTCGCCGTTTGTATTTATGCCCCGTCCTTTCCAATTCAGCGTCTTGAACATATCCTCCAGAGTGTTAGTGAACAATTTGGGGGAAATAACGTCCCCTTGTCTCACTCCTCTATGTAAGGGGATATGTTCAGTCTGCTGATTTTGTACTTAGACAGGCCTCTCAGTACTTGGACGTATCGCCAATCAACTTGGCACCGGTGCATTTCCATTCCATTTTTAAGTTGTTTGAGAGCCATCACAATTTCGTCCAGGCTGACATCTGGCAGATCCTCGGTAATGGCGGGTAAGAGTGGCTCTAGGATCTTCAGACTGGGGTTGGAGACGGGACGCTTGCGAGGTATATGGGCGTAGAAGTCTTGAACCTCCCTAAGAATCTCCGCCTTAGAAGCGACGACACTCCCGTTAGATGTGGTCAACTTCGTCAGATGGCTTCGACCCAGCTGTTGAACATAAACGTTTGACCCCCGGTTTCGCTCGATCGCTTCTTTAATAGAGAGTGTGTTGGAGCTCCGTAGGTCACGTCTTACCAGCTTAGAGATGTTTTTGTTTTTTGTGGGGTTTTCTCGTCGCTTCTTCATTAGCTGCACAGATTCTTCTGAAAGCTTATACTTCTTTCCGGCACCTCGCGTCTCGCAGAATTTCGTCCCCTCCCTCGTAATGTATAAATATAGTTCATTTTTTTTTGTTGTAAATTGTTATTTTAAGCGAAATAATAATAAATGAACGTTAAAGTTAATATGCAAATATTTTTTCTTAGGTATATAATTTATGATCGTATTAAACGAAAAAACCGACTTCACATGTCGCAATAGTATTTTTAGTACTAAGGGTCAGAGTAAATATCTGGCCGTTCTTCTAAGAATTGAAAAATCGGCCCTTAGGGTCGCGCACACGGGCCACGGGCCACAACCACAAAACGCCGCCACCGGCATATTTCCTATAGTTTTCATACATTTTATCATGTAGCGTGTGGCGGCCACCGGCGTCACCGTGTGCGGCGAGTCCATATATACCAATGCAATATATTTATCTGCCCATATAAACTACCGTATAAAACTTAAGATTTTTCAATGTGCTTTTATCAGTCAGTTAGTTATCTGTAGTCTTTTTGTAACTATCTTCACGCCAATAGTGTGGGAAAGAGATAATCTTACGCAGTGCTATAGATGTTAGAGCGAGAGCGAAGTTTTACAACCATTTGAAATATTGACTCAAGGATTATTCTAAATTTGATTTTTAATTCTGCCAAGCACGATTTATTTTATATTTTTTTGTTTCTTTTATTATGGCTCCGCACAATTAGTGTATTTAGCCAGTTTCTGGCCAATTGAGTGTAGCCGTAATGAAATTTAAAAAAAAATAATGACATAACGTCAAGACTTGACGTCAAAACTTGTCACAAACTTAATTTATACCACAGAATAGTCAGCTATCTAAGGCACAAAGAGCCAGATAAATTAACTCCTCTGGTAAGGAATTTATTCCCTGGATTACCTCTATCTGTCTATTGAAAAATGCGAAAATATGCTATCATTGGTATAAAGCCTATCTGATCGTGTAACTGAGGAATGAAAAATCGGCCCTAAGTTTGATATGTTTATCTCCATATCTCCATCTCCGGAGATAATAATTAGATCTCGATAAATTTTATCGAGATGTAATTGTAATTGTAATTATTATCTACATTTCATTTTATTGGGACGTTTGGTCTCATATGGAAGCATATTCTCTTATTCTCTCAAATAAATATTTTTTCAAATCGGTCCAGATTTGACGGAGTTCTGAGGATACATAAAAAAAACAAACCCGTCAAATTGAGAACATCCTCCTTTTTTGTAAAGTCGGTTGAAAATTGAAATATTTGCTCTAAATTTTTTTTGCCCTTGTCCATTTTTTAGTAAATTGTTTTTATAATTTTTTTTTAAACTTTTTTATTTGAGCTTTTAGCAATGCAGTCCAACAGTTTTTATGAAGATTTATTGACTGACCCTGGATTCCGAGGTTTTATCAATTTTACGTCTTACGGCACTCCGCTAATTGTAATTACTGTTATGTATCAATTCTTAACAACTGCATATACGAGTACGTATGCACACACATACATACGCCTTTTTCTAGTGTAGGTAGGCAGAGACTTTCCTTCTTTCTTCTTTCATGAGCGCCTTCATAAATGCGCGTCGTTTGTCAACCGACTTCCAAAAAAAAGGAGGTTCTCAATTCGTCTGTATGTTTTTTTTGTATGTATGTTACGCGAGTACTCAGTCAATTGTGAACCGATTTGAATGATTATTTTTTTAATCGGTAGGGTACATTCCCGACGTGATCCCATTGTAATTTCATCGAAATCTGATAAGTATCTCTAGAGATATGACGATAAACGTCTCAAACTTGCTACTGAAACTGACTCGCGGGACATGGAAGTCGGTTGTTTTAGTTTTTAAACGATCTTAATCATTATAAACAATATTTTATTTCAGTCTCACACTCAAGAACGCAAATTCGAATGTAAACATTGTGGCAAAGGGTTCCTACATAGAGCATCGGTTAGAGAACATATACGAGGCGTGCACCACGGTATACGTCGCACTAAGAAAACAGACACAGGAAATAAAAATAAAAACGAGCCAGGAAAAGACGGCCTTGACAAAGATAACGTGGTCATTGCAGAAGAGTTTGAGATCGCTGAAAGAGGGGACGAGATAATTGCAACAAGAGATAAAGTCAGTGTCACAACGAGAGTATTGCGTAAAAGACGCACAAATGATGAAAGTTTGAAAGTTTTTGCGACAACTTCAAAACGTGTTCGTCAAGAATCCAGTTCGGAAAGTGAAGACACTGAGTGAGGAACTGAGCGCAAACAAGTTACAGTTATTCACCAGACCCTTGTTACTAAGACCGTCATCATCGACCGCATCGTCACTTAACATGAGATGAGATAGTGGTCAAGCGCTACCCATTTTAGCATTAAAAAAATTAAACAAATTAGTATTGGACTAGTCTAAATGAATTCCACTGTCATATTGTAATGATGGTATCTAATCGGCTCCAACATGCCAAATTATAGTTTTGTCATTCCAACTACTTATGTTAAAAAGCCATTTCGTTATGACAGTAAAGCCGGCTTTTTACTATGGGATATAATATAATTTATATTATATATTGAGATATAAAATTTTATCGCTCGTCATACATTTTGTATGAGACCGTTTACACTATGCTATAAATAATTCAATAATAATCATATATCTTAATTTTTTTTTTTACTTTATATATAATAAAAATCAATAATTAATAAGTCGAAAAAATATTTATAGCTTGGGATGTAATATATATTACATCCCAAGCTATAAATATTTTTTCGACCGACTAAGCGATATTTGAAGGTTTATATTTTACCTCACGTCCCCGCACACCGCGCCCCCCCCCCCCCCTGCCTCGCCATCCGTATTTAGCCAGTGTTTGAATGAAACCATAGACAATTAAAGCTGAAGTATATATCTGACAGTGTGAACAGCAATCGCGGGATGTAATATATAGCTCAAGATGTAATTATATCCCATAGTGAAAAGCCTGCTTAAGAAGTAGGTAGGTTAAAATTTATATAAATTTATTTTAATTACCTGTTTTTATTCGTTTTTTTTTTCAAGAGATACTATTACAATTGTGATAAAAAAAATTGTCAGGAATTATACTAAGCAACGAATTATTGCTTTAAAATAATTAAATTGAGGGAATGGACTTAACGCTTCCAGCGATGAACAATTTTTTACATTAGTGTATATAATGTATTGTTCGCTTTTAATCTTTTTTAGACTTGGCGGGACACGGATATTCATCGTTTTTTAAACTGTTTTAAGTACAAAAACATTATTAAACGCCTAATAATCTTTTTAATTAAAGCATTATACAAAATCAGTGTTCTTGTGCGAGCGTAATAACGTATAAACTTGTGTAACTAATGTAAATATTGATTATATGATTTCATAAACTGTAGACTCAATTGGTTTAATTTTTACCCACGACGAAACGGAGACTGTATATGCGTTTGGGGTGAGAGGATGTTTGTTTGTGTGTGCAAATCCATGTTGCCATTTTTCTCGAAAAGTACTAGTTCGATTTTGATGCAGTTTTCAGATATGGGTTCGAGTGTAACTGGTGCATGTTTTTAGATAGATGTTACGGTGACAACTTACCAGGGGGCGCTGAATTTGTTGGTGCAAATCGATGTTGCCATTTTTCTTCAAAACGACTAGTCCGATTTTGATGCAGTTTTCAGTTATGGGTTTGTGTTTGATTGGTGCATGTTCTTAAATAGGTGTTACGGTGTTAACTCACCAGGGGGCGCTGCATATATATGTATGTAAATATTTGTTTTTGCAAACCCATGTTGCAATTTTTCTCCAAAACTAGTTCGATTTTGTCATTAAACGTTTCGTAATTAAGCAGTTGTGGTTCTTAGATAGATGTTATAACGTTAATTTTCTAAAGGACATTGTCGTGGGTGTTCAAAATTTTAATTTTGGTACTTGTGTTATATATGTATACAGGATGTCGGGTTTCATATGGTCCAAACGAAAACAGTTGATAGAGGACTCCAACGGCTACCCAAAGAACCCCATGTATGTTCCGCGAAAATCTATAGTTTTCGAGAAAATTTGCGTTTTACTAGTTTTTGAGTTAGTCGCCGAAATGTTGCAATCTATTTAAATTTTCTCCCAAACTATAAAGATAGAGCCCTATTTTTTGTGGGATTATGAATAATAAATAGGTATTTCAGGATAAACCACAATTTTTTATTTAAGCTTATTATTATTTTTCGAAAAAACAAATAAGAAGTCACATTTTTTTTATCTAGAAGATATTTAAACTTTTTCTTTGGGCAGCTTTTTTTCAAAAAAAAAACAGAATAAAATAAGTTACAACCGATTTTAAAAACTTGTCTGTTTTATGGACCTGCTGCATGCCAAATTTCATGCGGCTACGACAACAGGTTCAGGTCTAAAAACATAATTTCTTCTGAAATAAACTCTGATAATCTCTTTTTTACAGAATTAACTCATATGAAGAAAATGAGTTGTAATAAATGTCCAAAATCTTTGAATTAAGGAACTTTAAGTGTAAAAAATTGACGTTTTATGTTGAAAAATATCGACAATTTTCCTAGCCTCCCTTTTGTCATTTTTATATTAAAAGTTCAAAGTTACAGTAAGTGATACCTTTTAGTTTTCTTCTGCTATTATTCTTTTAGTTTTGTTGTTTGTCGTCTTTGAACACCGTCAAAACAAAATATCTCTGTTTTTAAAAGACTGAACGAGATAAGTTACCGCCAAACTTCCTAGTCCTCGCACACTCATTCCCCTGCAATCGTAGCACTGACATTCTCAATGGTTGTTTGTGCAACACCTTGGAAATGGTGGGCACGATCAAATACTTGGGTGTCACTATTGACAATAAAATGACTGGGATTCACCACATTGTAAACGTTTCTAAGCGTAAACATTAAGAACTGTAGCAGACCAGAACCTACTTCTTCAAACATACAAAGCTCTTGGAGAGTGTATAATTGGATACTGTATATGCTCATGGGGTGGTGCAGCCAAAACGCATATGATTAAATTAGAACGAGCACAAAGAGCTCTACTTAAGGTCATGATGTCCTTATCATATAGACACTCAACAAAAGATTTCTATGACAAATGTAAAGTCCTATCAGTAAGAAAGATCTTTGTCGCAAAGTGTATATCTAAATACCACAAAGAAGAAGTACCTGTCCTGCCAATAACAAACAAACGAGTAGATAACTGTCCTGTACCGCGATGCAACAGTGCCTTGGCATGGAGACACTATAATGACATTGCACCAATTCTGTACAACATTCTAAATTCTAAATCTAAAATTAAAAAACTTACAAAACATAAACTAAAATTAATTATGAGTGATTGGCTCCTACAACAAAATAATGATCAAATTGAAAATTTACTGACATAGATAAACAAACAGTAATAACATAAATAAACAAACAGTGACTAATTCTATTGATTTTAACATCTAATCCCATAAAACACAAACACACTCACATTAATCCACACACGCGCCTGCACGCACACACTCTCTCTCACACACATACACACTCACTCACACACACACAAAACTATAGCAATTAATATCTAGTTGATTAAATAAATAGATTTACTTAGCATATCTTTAATTTATTGTAAAAGTATACAACGTCATTGTACATATTACTTGGGAAGACACTGCTTTTTTGCAACACAGTTTTTCAAACTAAAGCAAAAAGGCAGGGCTTTGAATCTAAAAATGTACCTGAAAACCTTTCACATAAAGCATTTTGTAATTTGTAATTTAGTTTGATGTTTAATTTACGTAATAAGCAAGCGTTTGACGGCTATCTCACTTGATGATAAGTGATGACGTGGTGATCGACCATAATGTGCATCATGGTCATAATCACCACATAAATTATTTTTATTCAGCACCAAACTAAAAGAATTATAGCAGAAGAAAACTAAAAGTGATCACTCCTTTTATCATCTAAAAATAAACTTTATTGAGCGATAGCATGTGCATAGCTGTAACTTTGACATTATATTATTAAAAAAAATCTATATAAAATCTAAAAAAATATATAAAATCTGTTACTCCTAAAGTTCCTTAATTCAAAGATTTTGGACTTTTATTACAACTTATTTTCTTTATATGAGTTAATAATGTAAAAGCGATTACCAGAGTGTATTTCAGAAGAAATAATTTGAATATTTAGATCCATGTTTTTGACCTGAACCTCTTGTCGTAGCCGCATGAAATTTGGCAAGCAGCAGGTTTATAAAACAGACAAGTTTTTAAAGTCGGTTGTAACTTTTTTTATTCTGTGTTTTTTTGGAGAAAAGCCTGCCAAAAGCAAAAGTTCAAATATCGTCGCAGAATAATGAATAGTACAAAGTCTAGATAAAAAAATGTGACTTCTTATTTATTTTCTCGAAAAATAAGCCAAAATAAAAAAAAATAGTTTATCCTGAAAGACCTATTTATTGTTCATAGTCCCAGAAAAAAACTAGGGCTCTGACCTTTATAGTTTGGGAGAAAATTTAAATAAATTGCAACATTTCGGCGACTAACTTGAAAACAAGTAAAACGCAATTTTCTCGGAAACTATAGATTTTCGCGGAACATACATAGGGGTTCTCTGGGTAGACCTTGGAGTCCTCCGTCGACGGTTTTCGTTTGGACCATATGAAACCCGACATCCTGTATATACATACCATAAAAACTTAGTAACAAAGTTGTTTTCCTTTATATTTACAATTGTGACTCATTAAAAAGTTTTTAGTTATCAGTTTTTAATAAAAACTATTGAGGTATTAAACTGGTTTGATTTAGAACTCTTTTTCTTAAAAAGAACTTCTGCTAATCCGCCTGGGGCGGTACCACTTTGTCTAGTATTCAACTGTGAAATAGAAATGTTTGTCTACTTGAAGGATTAAGAACTATTTTTATAATTTTGGTAAGCAAGTAGATAAAGCGGCAATAGCCCAATGGCTAAGGCGTCGGCCTGTCGATCGAGAGGTCGTGAGTTCGATCCCCACCCTTTGCACTATTGACGTGAACCCACTCCAGACACAAGCATATTTAGCTTAGTTGCAGGGGTTAACGAGACTATTATTAATTTGCAACCATGTTGCTATAAGTAAGCTTTAATATAAAAAAAATCTACGCTTTTTCAACCGACTTCCAAAAAGGAGGTTCTCAATTCGTATGCATGTTTTTTTTGTTGTATGTTACGCGATTACTCCGTCAATTGTGAACAGATAAGATTGAATCTTTTTTTAATTGGTACATTTCAAAGGTGGTCACATTGTAATTTCATCTAGATCTTTTAGGTATCTCCAGAGATATGGAGATAAGCATCTCTAATTTAGCACTGAAAATGACAAGCGCGGCATTTGAAGTCTGTTTTATTTTGTTTTGTGAACTATCTTAAATTACTTTCAAAACGGTTCACATTCGCCTCAAACTGCAGTTAAGAGGTCGCAGGCGTGTTATGGATAGCGCACGTGGATACCTGTTAGTAACACTACTGGTGCCCGTTTTCGTGGGGGCCGTTGGGAATAAAACATATTTGTAATGTCCCAACAACCACCACTGGCGGCCGTTGGCACAAAAAATATTAATTTCTTACACTTTATATTTTTGTAAATTGTTAAACATAATCCGGGGGGTGCGGGTTCAAGTCCTGTCGGTACGATGAGATTTTGGATTGTGTTTAACAATTTATAATTAATTATTAGTCCTACCGTCCCACACCGAGGGACGTTTTAGTGTGGGACGTTGGGAACAGACCGAAGAATGTATATATAGCAACCATTACAATACACACTGTGAGCCAATTTTAAGTCTATCTATTATATATCGGTTTGTACGTTCGAGCATATAACCCCGTACACGTTTCGTGTATTTTTAACTTTCTTCCGTTTTTTAACCGACTTCAAAAAAAGGAGGAGGTTTCTCAATTCGACCGTATATATATATTTTTTTTATGTTTGTTCGCGGGTAGCTTCGTCGTTTATGAACCGATTTTGATTATTCTTTTTTTGTTCGAAAGGAGATATCCCAAGTGTGGTACCATGGTAATTTTATCGAGGTCTGATAAGTATCTCCAGAGATATTGAGATAAACATCTCAAAATTGGTACTGAAAATGAATAGCGCGGCATTGGAGTCGGTTCTTTTTTAGTTTTTAAACGATATTATAGTATTTGTTGTTACAGCGGCCATAGTAATACATACTTTGTAAATATTTCAAGTATCTATTATAGTTCATAAGTTAAAGCAAACAAAGACGAAAAAACACGTTTCTTGTATGGTCCCTTTAATATTAAATTATTTTTTTTTTGTAGTATTTGTTGTTGAATCCCCCGTAGTTTTTTTATATCATATAGGCTAGCGTTTGACCACTATCTCACCTGTTGGTAAGTGATGATGCGGTCGAGCACGCTAGGCCTAGAATGGGAACTGGCTCTCAAGGATAGCTGCCGGAACACATTAGATGTTTGACGACAGATTTTCTAACTTTAGAGTGGTAGCTGGCCAGGCGGACACTAGATAGTGTCCTACCACCATGCGGGGGTTGTTGGTTTCTTAACGATGTTTTTCCTTCACCGGAGGGCCACTGTGAAAAGCGCGCATAATTTTTTCGATAGAAAAATCCATTGGTGTACGGCAGGGATTGAACTCGGTACCTCTGGCGTCAAAGCTGACCATTCCACTACGCCACTGGGCCCTCGTACTTAAATACTCATTTATTGGTAAAGATTTTTTTCATTTACAAGTCATATTTTGGTCTATGAGTAACTTATAATATGTACATAAGTACAATATTATATAAACACTAGCAGCCCGCCCCGGCTTCGCACGGGTAGAACATATATGCCTACAAAATTTGCATCAGTTTGTTGCATCGAATATAAAATATGAACATATTTAACAACCATCGTCATATTTCATCCAATTTACACAAAACCTTAACGAATTATGCACCTAAACCTTCCTCATAAACACTCTGGCTATTGGTGAAACCCGCATGATAATCCGTTCAGTAGCTATTGAGATTATTGCGAACAGACAGACAGACGCAGTGATGAACTTTGTTTTATAATACTTACGTATTGATATTGGACGGCCCTTTGGCGTAAAGGATAGTTACCCTGATTCTGACCCGACGGTCGTTGGTTCTAATCCTAGCTATATACCTACCAATGAAAGTTTTATGTGCATTCATGAATCATGAGTTTTCGTACAGTGGTAGTGGAATCATTAAATCTACCAAAAAGTAGCTTACCACCAAGGAGTACATCTGCCGCCGTAACCTTACGGCGTTCCCCGACGCAAAATGTAGGGGTAATATACGTTTAACGTGTGTATCTGTGTGTCTGTCTGTAGCATCTTAGCACCTAACCGGATGAACCGATTTTTTTTCATTATTGATAGTTTTTTTTTTGTTTGATAGATGTCTTCATCGAGAGTTTTCTTAGCTTTGATTCATGAAAATTCGTTCAATCGTTATAAAATTATGAGCTTTTTTCTAGTTAATTGCGCTATGAAATCAACTTTCAAAGGTCTGATCAATTCGAAAATCTTCTTCTTCAACGATATTGTAAGAACATGGAAGCCTCCTGGACTCTACAGAATACTCAAATCCTCACCAACTTACAGCTCAGATTTTAAATGTCGTGTTTAGATTCATTGGAAAAAGCTATTATACATAGATCAGTCGGGGTGGTTTAAAATATTATATTATATTATTACAGCAGGGCCTCGATGATCCGAACACCGAAAATGTATACCCTGTTCGGATGCACGAAGCGTTCGGATTATAGTATGTTAAAATTTTGAAGGGGATTTTTCGAAATAAAACAAAAATATTTTACATTATAATGTGTTTATTGAAGTATGTACGTTAGATGTATGTTAGATACAATGCTATTAATCACACTTTTTTAAAGAATTCCAATATAGTGCTCTGACGAGTAGTATTTAGTGACATAGAAAATGCTTTATCCCTTAATTTACGTACGCGTACTACGCGGAAAGGCGCGCGGGCGGACGAAAAAGCGATACGTGTTTTATCTAAAACGCACTGCGTTCCCAGTATAAAAGTTACTCTATGGCACTGCGGGACAGAAACTGTGAGAAATGGCGGTTGCGCAGGGGTAAGGGGGGGGTCGTTCGGACGAGCTGGGGTACGGATTATCAAGGCCGTGCTGTATATATATATAGATGAATATTATTTTATACAATAGATCATATATATTGACTATACTATATATGATCTATTGTACTATACTATATTGACTTCAAATTAATCCATTATCTTAACCCATTCTCGAGAATCTTAGCTATTGATGGAATAATGGAAACAGGCCTGTAGCCATCGATGTTTTCTCTTTTTCCCTTGCCCTTGAAAATCGGTGACACTTTGCTGACTTTCAGAGACTCCGGGTATGAACCATCCCTGATGCAGTTGTTATAGAGCGTCGCCAATATTGGGGCAAGAGGAATTATGACCATCCTGATGAGTTCCATAGAGAGTAATAATAATACTTAGTGAAAATTTCAAGTATCTACCTATTCACGGTTAAGGAGTTACAGCCCTGTGAAATGCGGACAGACGGACGGACGGACAACGAAGTCTCAGTAATAGGGGTTCTTTGGTACCCTTTGGGTACGAAACCCTAATAAAAAGGTCGTGTTTTTGTTTTTATAATTTAATTTATTTTCATGTAATATGGAATGACTTAATAACTACTTTTTTTACATACAATACCAATATTAAATAAATTACTTAATTATAACTTATATTATAAGCGTTTATAAAAATCTTACAGGCAAAATACATTCATCTATTTATTATTATAAGTAAATAAAAATAAATTATATTTATGATGGTTAATTTTGAATAATTAGTTATTTCATTGGTTGATAGCTACGAATAAATAATAAGTCAGGAACTGTAACTGCGTTAAGAAAATGACCCAACAATAGTCGTGTCCAAGCAGGCGGGGTTAAAAGTCGTGTCCAGCGCGGCATTAGTCGGACATTTGTCTTGTTTGACTCAACTGTCATAACAGACATTGCAGCACATGCGCGAACCAATCCCTGCTTTCGTTCCGAATTTAAATCAATCATTTGTAACTTCGAAAGTGATTCTTATTTTGAATCTACGTCGGTTTGGTTTGAAGGAGGACCACTTTTTGTGTAGAATTTGTTCTGAATTAGACTTCCTGACTATTTATTCGTAGGCTGATAGTTACAGTCATCAGCTTTAATGCAAATCTACAGATAACGTATAGTTACTAGTAGAGTCTGTGCAAAAAGAGAACCGTCGTAGAAATTGAGGTCGCGTCGGTCGTCGGTCGTTTCAATTTACTGTTTTTGTTGCTTTGACAACACTGCTGTCATTACTAGTAAGACTAAAAATATTTGATACTTGGTAGGTACCTTCGTTTCAATTTACTGTTTTTGTTGCTTTGACAACACTGCTGTCATTACTAGTAAGACTAAAAATATTTGATACTTGGTAGGTACCTACTCTTATCATTATCGTGTGCTACTAGGTAGGTATGGGTACCTTCTTTCCGTGTGCGTTCGTCCAGCAAAAAGTATCGCCTTTTCAAGAATTGAATGATGCAGATAATTAGTGCCTTATATCGTGTAAATGTGCCCGAAATTTTAAATTTGTGCCTCCAACGGCTTCGGAGTTATTTAAGAAAACAGATTCTGCTGCACGAACGTTCGCCCAGCAATTTTTTTTTAATTAATGGGTCTAGCTGTATACAAGGTGTAACATAAGGGTGTAGTAATATTTAAACTGTGTATACCTAGCCTGATGTATAATCTACCTGCAAAGTCTAGCTTTCCTCAGCAGCATGGATCCAGAGTTATGACAAGTTAAACTTTTCCAAAAACTTCGCTATGTATAACCCTAATGTCAGCTGATTAGTAGCGTAAACGCACAGAATAAATAACAGTGCAAGTAGTAAACTTATTCATTGACTAAAATAATTTAAAATAAAATTAATTATTAAGGTCAAAGGAACCGACGAGCAATATGATTTATTGCGCGTCTTTGTGAATGCCGCTCGCCAATTGGGTACGGAAACGATCACTCTTTTGAAATACCGCGGGCCAATCGAATACGAGCGCCATGTCCTTGAAATACGGCCAGCCAATAGCAACACGAAAGAAAGGAAGAGAAGAAAAATGGCGGCGACCAGTGGCGAAAAAACAGTTAGGGTTGTCCAAAATATTGCGAATAATTAATTTTTAAACTTTGTATGGTGGCATAAAGTTTCCATTTGAAGTTTGATATTTAGGTATAGGATTCGTGACATGCTATACATACACACCTTTCAATATTACTACACCCTTATGTTACACCTTGTATTAAATATGCAAAAAGATAGCTTAAATACGAGTATAAATGTGACGTGAAAACCAAATTTGTGCCTCTTAAGATTTCAGAGATATTTAGTTTTTTGCTGGGCGAACGTTTGGGCGATTGCTATATATCGGAAACGGCTGAACGCACAGTTATGATTTTTTGTATACAGATAATGTAAATTTGTGCATATTTGTGCCCGAATTTTCATTAACATGAATAGCATAGTTCAGGACCTATTATTTTATTTCCTAGAAAATGGAAAAATGTTCTGGCTCTCGAACGAACAAGACCAAGGACTTCGCGTTAGTGCCAACTGGTACCCGTTATATATTCCCACGATCCTGTAAAGTTTCGCCGGCCTACTACATATCATTGGTGATTTCTTAACGATTTTGTCTTTTTTTTTGAGGTTATATTGAGTGAAATTACTTAGAATACGAAAACACTAGTTTTCTGTGAGCTGGCTTATTACACGCTTCTACAAATAATTAGAGCGCTATTGTAAAAGAATACGTATGCAAAAAATCAAGTATTTATAAAAAATTGCTGGGCGAACGTTCGTGCAGCAGAATCCGTTTTTCTTAAATAACTCCGAAGCCGTTGGAGGCACAAATTTAAAATTTCGGGCACATTTACACGATATAAGGCACTAATTATCTGCATCATTCAATTCTTGAAAAGGCGGTACTTTTTTCTGGGCGAACGCACACCTTTCCTTACCTTTGAATGTTAGTTCAGTGTAACGCCACGACGGTTCTCTTTTTGCACAGACTCTACGCTAGATATGCTACGCTGTGTTGCATGATTCCATTTGAAGCACCCCTACATAGAACAAAATGTGACACTATTGATATAAAATTGACAGTTTTTGCAAATGCCCAACGTAGTGAAGTGAGATTCGTATCGATAATTAAGATACGAAAACAACCGACTTCCATGATGCGCGAGTCAGTTTCAGTAGCAAGTTTGAGACGTTTATTGTCATATCTGTGAAGATACTTATCAGATCTCGATGAAATTACAATGGGACCACCTCGAGAGTATACCATTTCGAACTATTAAATCAGACAGACGGACAAGTGATCTTATAAGAGTGCCTTTTTTTACCTTTTGAGGTACGGAACCCTAAAAACTGTTATTTATTAACCGACTTCCAGAAAGGAGAAGGTTCTATGTTCGTCTGTATGTTTTTAGGGTTCCGTACCCAAAGGGTAAAACGGGACCCTATTACTAAGACTCTGCTGTCCGTCTGTCTGTCTGTCTGTCCGTCTGACACCAGGCTATAGCTCATTAACCGTGATAGTTAGACAGTTGAAATTTTCACAGATGGTGTATTTTTGTTGCCGCTAGAACAACAAATACTAAAAACAAAAAAAGTTAAAAATTAAAGGGGGTCCCTATACAAAAAAATGTTTTTAAACGCCATCTATCTAATTAGTTTCGGCAAAATGACATAGATGGCGCTAGTAAACGAGCCCCGTCTTTCTAGATCGCGACCAAACCAAATATTCTAGGTAATATCAATTAATCAAATATATGAGGTTGAAACTCTGTTATGTTTCGTATTGTACGGAACCCTCCCTAAGTGTGACTCGCACTTGGCCAGTTTTATTTTAATATATAAACACACATCACTGTAAGAGGCGTGACCGCGCTAACAGTTGTAATGGCTGGCGTCAACTAAGAGGGCTGGCTCGGGGCAACGCAACGCAAAAATACGTCTGCCTGCGTACTACAGTTACTTAGATTGTCCTGTTGCCACTAAAGTGGCGTTTTTTAGGGTTCCGTACCTAAAAAAGGAACCCATATTATAGTTTATAGGTTCACTTTTTTGTTCGTCTGTCAAAAACCACCAAAAAAACTAATTTATTATTACAAACTTATTATTTACGGTTGGTTCATGAACAGTGTCTATGGATCGAACAGCAAAGTTAACTTTGTTTTGACAAGTTTGTACGGAAGAATTGCGGTGCGCTAGTCCAACTCGCACTTGGCCGTTTTTTGTAATTACGGGACGATAGATTAAATTCTTTGGAGTCTAAACTCATTTTTCGATTTTTTTGAGTTATTGCATTATTGTTCAAATTTGCGATATACTGTGCTGAGTATAGATTATATTATATATATAGTATATATATGATCATCAACCTATCTGGTCGCTGCTGAGTATTCAATGGTTTATACAACCATTGAATATTTACAAATGTACGTTGTCAAATTCAGAATGCCTTGCCTTGTCGTCCGACGCAACAGAGTGCAAATCCTCTATCTCGGCGAAACTCCTCCCATTTCAACACTCCCCCCCAACACAGAAACCCCCCTCTTTCTGACGCGACGTTCGTTATTGTGAACCCCCTGTATGTGTTCGTTTAGTGTACTTCTGTGTAAAAATCCCTTGAAGCATATCGTGCATTTATATCGACGGTCGCCGATGTGGAACTGAAAAACAGAATAATAAATGTTAAATATATATTTCGCAGATTCAAATGGATTGCCATCTAAATGGCCGTCCTCGTCGACCGACATGATTTTTTTTAATGAGTCAGTGCGCACGTCTGGCGCAGGCGTTGTTCCGAGAGCAAGTTCCCCTTGACAAACGACAGTGTATGAAATTTCCCCAAATAAGGTTTTAAATTTCCCCAAAAATCATCGACCGCATCGTCACTTAACATCAGGTGAGATAGTGGTCAAGCGATACCCATTTTCACATAAAAAAAGGAACCATTTTCTACAATTTTCCCCAAATTAATTTTGTATCTAATATGAAATTAATCTAATGCGAAAAATTAATTTGTCCTTGTATTTTATTTTGACAGCCACTATAAATCAAACACAGTTTTCACCTGTTACCTCCAATCATTATTGGATGTCATCATTGTTCACACTATTATTCGTGACTTTATACACTTCTTATGCCTTACTTTTTTTTTTAAAATACCTTCCCCATATATTTCCCCACAGTTTTCATTTCCCCATTCATACCCCAAAACTTTTATTTTTTCCCAATATGGGGAAAGAAACGCCCAATCTGGAGACACTGACAAACGATCACGCGCACTACTGACACGTTGACATTGACTTTGACAACTGACAAACTGTAAGACGTCAACTATGTTGTGTGGAGATGCCTTTCTAATAAAATAAGTGACGTCGTATACCCGCGTAAATTTATTCTCTGACATATATATACTTTTTAATTTTTGATAGGCTACCATTTTTTTATGGCATAAGGTAACAGGACAAGCTCGACGCTCGTCTGATTGTAAGCGATGACGTCTTAATGTTACAAATACAGCGGTATTCTGGCAGTCCATAATTTTGCATGTCACTGTACTGCGCCTGTTACCTTGAGACATAAAGATGTTGAGTCTCACATGTCCTTTAATTTCATTTTCTCGCTTGGTGATAAAGCGATGATGTGGTCGAAGATGGTGAACACGCTACGTGGGACTGTGCTGCCGGAACACCGAAGCTTATGGCTGCAAATTTTATGGCAGCAAGTCAGGCGGAATACCGATATAATGCTCTTTGCACCTGTGGACGAACACACCTGAATACATACATAAAATCACGCTTTTTTCCCCGTTGGGTTAGGCAGAAACTACTTCTTTCCACATGCTATGATCCTGACATACCACTTTCCCTTCTTCCACTTTCATGAGAGCCTTCATACATGCTTTCTTTCTACTTTTGACTTGGCCTTTCTTTTAAACGTCTCCGATCTGGCCGTGATACATTCGTCTCGGCCGGCCTCTACCGACTGGCCCATTCACACTCGTCTCATAAATCTGTTTCGTCAATCTTCCTTCATCCATCCTCTCTAGATGTCCAAACCATCTAAGCATCCTATGAGAGCATCCCATGAATGCTCATGCAATATCCGTTGGTGATTTAAAAAAAAGTGTGCGTGTTATTACGCGCGATGTAAGTAAAACTTACCAACTAAACGCAAGTGCCCTATCAAACATCTTCATCAACACAACCTTAACGCTAGTTACAATTAGCAGCCATTTAGCAATGGCAGCCATTTTATGTGACATTTTTTTGTAGGTTCGTGTTGTTATTTCCAGTCCATATATATTTAGGTCGATAGTTATAACATTCTGTTTTTAAATAGCGGAAACTGTGTCAGCGTTATTTCCGTCCGAAAAATAATCTGAGTCACTCTCAAGTCGCGGCTAAAGAAGTTATGCTTTGATAAATAGTTATCATCATCATCATCACCCTATCTCCGTCCACTGCTGGACATAGGCCTCATCTATGGCACGCCACTGAGTTCGATTTTCAGCTCCTTGTTTCCAACCGCTGCCAGCCAACTTGCGTATATCATCGCTCCACCTAGCTGGAGGGCGTCCTACACTATGTTTACCGAGCCGTGGTCTCCACTCTAGAACACGTCTACCGCAACGGTTATCGGTTCTACAACAGTTGTGACCAGCCCACTGCCACTTCAGCTTGCTAATTCTTTGAGCTATGTCGATAACTTTGGTTCTCTGACTGACTTAAATTGTAAAATTTACACTCATCATTATGAGTGTAAATTTTGTTTAAATTTTGTAATTAATGTGCGTAATACTTACACTCATTAAATAGTTATACTTACACTCATACACTTACACACAAATAGTAATACTTACACTCATTAAACTCCGATTAATACCGATTGCCTTAAACGGAGTACCTCTTGAAGCTGTTCAAGAATATGTCTACCTAGGGCAAACGTTGCAATTGGGTACAAACAATTTAGAGAAGGAAGCCCGCAGAAGAATATAGCTAAGATGGGCAGCATTTATAAAACTGCGTCGAGTCTTTTCATCGCCGATACCACAAAGCCTAAAGACAAAAGTCTTTAATGAGTGCGTCCTACCTGTAATGACATACAGAGCCGAGACGTGGACACTGACGGTAGAACTGATCTAACAATTAAGTCGCTCAGCGAGCTATGCTCGGTGTTTCTCTGCGGGATCGAATCCGGAACGAAGTAATTCGCCAGAGGACTAAAGTGATCGACATAGCTCAACGGATTAGCTAACTGAAGTGGCAGTGGGCTGGTCATATCTGCCGCAGGACTGATAACCGTTGGGGTAGACTGGTTCTAGAGTGGAGACCGCGAATCGGTAAACGTAGCGTAGGACGCCCTGTGACCAGGTGGAGCGACGACATTCGAAAGGCGGTGGGCAGTGACTGGAAACAAAGAGCCGAAGATCGGGCTCAGTGGCATGACTTGGGAGAGGCCTATGTCCAACGGTGGACTGATACCGACTGATTATGATGAATTACACTCCATATACTTTCACTCATTACATAGTAATACTTACACTTAATAGTAGTACTTACACTCATGAAATATTAATACTTACACTCATATGCGCATTAAGATTGGAGCGCGATCGGAACACCTTCCCACAGACGGAGCACACCTGCGCCCGCGGGCGGTGCATGAGCGAGTGAGCGGCCAGCGTGGTGCTGGAGTGGAACGACTTGGGGCAGTGCGCGCACGCGTACGGACGGATGTTGCTGTGCTTGTTTATGTGCGTGCGGAGGTGTTGGTTCGTCTGTAACGTTACATTCAAGTTAAACTTTAAAACTACGTACGTAAAGTACAACTGTAACAGGCACTAAAGTACTACCGCGTGGATTCGAATACATTCTCCCTCGCACACACACTATCTGTCTCATCAAGCGCCGTCTTCCCCACTACAAGACTTCCCGCGACGCGGCACCTCCTTCACCGATGCGACTGCTATATAAACGGTCCACCGGCCGTGTTAAGTCAGTAATCCAAAGAGAATATAACCACTACGTTAAGAAGAGTCGGGACTCCCATAGAGCAAACTGACCAAATAGCGAAATGTCAAAACACAGGGCTTTTATAGTAGCCAAAATACCAGCGAAATAATCTTCTGCTAATTGACCAACATAACAAAAAAACCTAGTGATGTACCATGTCGTCAAAAACATCGATAACGATCGAACTACCGTTGCTTGGTCAATACTTTAGAAGGTTATATATTGTACTTAACTAATTTTGTTTTAGTGGTTAGATTGTGAAAGTTATATTTTTCCTATTTTGGTTTAACAACTCCATCACTAAGACAAAACCAGTTTGAGAAAATGATAGGCAGTAAAACTAAATATTAAATTTTATCAAGCTTTTTATTTTTGGAGTATGATGCTCTGTAGGGTTCGCTCATTCGGCATCGGCATCAGCAGCTTAAGATAACGATATACCTGTAATGTAATATTGACTTATTAGTTTATCGCTTAACACTAATTTCTGGGGCATGCTGTATACAGGGCCTAATGTTTCCTTTATTTTGTGCTATAAGACCTTGCTTCTTGCCAAAATTTGTGATTCTAGGTCAACGGGAAGTACCCTTATAGGTTTTCGACCCAAAACCTATAGGGTATTTCCAGTTGACCTAGAATTGTACATTTTAGTTAAAAGCAAGGTCTTACAGCACAAGTAAAGGAAAATTTCAGAAGATAAAAAGAAGTTGAAAATTCAGGTTAATTTTGGTATTTACAAGTTATGCGAAAATCTAAATTTGCCCATATCTTTTTATCGTGTTGCCTCAGGATCTTGATTTGTATACACTTAATAGGGACTATAGACCTCAATATCTTCAGTTTCTTCTTCATCTTCAGTATCTCAGTATCATCACACGGGCAGACAGACAGACACACGGACAGACGGACAAAAATTGATCTTATAAGGGTTCCTTTTTTAACCTTTTGAGGTACCAAACCCTAAAAAGCTCGGAAGGTTTAATTCCTTAACGCTAAAATTTCACTTCAGATCAGTCTTATTTCCGATTATATTTATATTATTTTTGGTTATAAATAAAGGAATCTACTACTACTAGGTTTCACAATAAATTATTTATTGGAAAACTCAACTGAAAAACTATCTTCATTTTATTATGAAAATATTTTGGGGCCAGGAAGCATCCACTCCTATGTTGCCCCAAGGCCTCCAGACCTCTAAATCCAGCACTGGCTGTAAATTATACAAGGTGTAACAAAAGGGTGTAGTAATACTTAAACTGTGCATGCCATACCTAGCCTGATGTATAATCTACCAGCAAAGTCTTCCTTTCCTCAGTATCTAACTGGGATCGCGAGTTATCATATTATCACATGTTAAACTTTTACGTAAACTTAGCCAGATTCAACCAGCTATTCAGCGTCATTGACCTAATGAAAACAGAATAATAAGTGTTGTCTGTGCAGAAGCAAAATTGTTATGAGTGGAAGCCTGAAAGGGTCTAGATATAGTGCCAATTGCGGTAGCTTGAAGTTTGTCTTGATGTATTCATCACCAGAAGGATGAAATCATTGCCCGATGATGAGGATGAGCTTGCGGACATTGTTGGTTAAAATTATTCAAAATAACTTTGATGGTTTATCCCTATTAAAATATCGTCATGACATCTCGCGAAATTACACTTCTATTCCGATCACTGATCATATCATAACTATATAATAATATACACTATCGATATCGACAAGCACCGCAATGCGCCCCGCACTATTTTTCACAAAGAGTTTATAAAGATTGTTAATTGATGAAATATTGAGATATTTGGCCTAAAGAAGCAGTAAACGGCTATTATTTTAAGATATTCTACTTACTGTGCTTCATAAAGTGGAAATCTTGCCATAAAATAACGTTTAGTAGAGTAAGTCTGCAGTCCCGCATATTTCACTATTTATGTTTCATTATCACTTCAGTTCCTTGTAGGAAGGTGTTAATAACCACACACCTTAAATTCATGCTTTTTAACATCCACACTAGGTTATTTATTGTAAAACACAAAATAAAACAATAAAATAATTATTTTGAAAAAGCCGATTAACACGCTACCACAGGCTAAGTAGAAATACATGCTAGCCACAGACTAAGTAGAGATGTTACTTCTTTTTCTTCACATCATGCTACTTGATGGCATTTATTATGACAACCAAACGAAAGAGATAGTAAGAAATAGTGAGTGAGACGAATATAGACTTCCATCGGACGCGCCCCCCTTTTCATATCATTCCCTTTCATCTTTTTTTTGTACTGCAGCTTCAGTAGACTGCAGTAATCAGTTAGCTAGCGACCGAGCTAGAGCGATAGCTTCTGCAATCCTCTAGCAAAAGTCGAGTAGGCAAAAGAGTGCGATAGCCACCTGCAGTCCACTATGGCGCCTTAGGCTAGGTAATTTAGCTCGTCACCTATATAGGTTAGGAGTGCGATAGCCTCTGCAGTCCACTCCGATACCTGGTAGGGAACGTAGGAGTTATAAAAATGAAACCTAAAAAACTCTGTGGAATGGAAGCATAAAACAGATTGTTGTGTGTGCGAGGGAGAAAGTATTAAAATCCACGCGGTAGTACTTTAGTGCCTGTTACACAACACTTTTGAAACTTCTTTAAAACTAGTCTTTTCATCGCCAATACAACAAAACCTAGTCTTTAATGAATGCGTCCTACCTGTAATGCATGCAAGTCAAACTAAAAGTCATTGTGTGTGGGCCAAATGCATTAGGATCGTAGAGTCAGTGGGCCGCAAAACTCAACCATAAAGAAAAAAAAACATTTCATAGAGCGGTCATCATCATCAACCAGAATACGTCCACCCACTGCTGGACGAAGGTCTACTCCTTCAAAAGAGTGGTCAGCTATAATCCCCACCCTTGGCAGGCGAGTTGGGGATCGCAGAATGCTCACCACCGTTAACCGAGAGAAGGGTGCTGTCTGTCCTCCGGTGGTTCTGGGCCCCTAGACAAAATTCAATTTCCTGTTTCCATTCACGGTAACGCAATGGGAATGACATCTTTGTTGCGGAAACATAAATGTTATTCCATACATTTTGAACTTGCGTTAGCGTGAATGGAAACAGGAAATTGGATTTTGTCTAGGGTCCTGGACCGGCAGCCGCGTCGCGCGCCGCGCTGTGATCGTTTCTAGCTTATAGAGCGCGTTTTTGAAATATTTTTACGACAAACGCGGGCAACCAAGAGGCTGTTCTTAAACTTGGATCGGGCCGCAGCCAACTGCATAGAGGGCCGCATGTTTAACATATCTGCTGTAATGACATTCGGAGCCGAGACGTGGACACTCACGATGCGACTGATCCACCAATGGGGTTAAAAACTGAAAGCTTTAAGTAGGTGGCGCTACTCATAAGTGTTCCTAAAAACAGCCATATTGCAAATTTTGTATGGATTTTTCACAAACTTATTTCCTTAAAAAGATATAATAATGTATTCGACCTAGACTTTCAGCCAATTATTAGAAGAAATAAGGCAAAGTGTAACATTTTTAATCCATTTTTGGATAAAAAAATAAATTATAACGTAGGTAACTTTTAATTTCATTCGGGCACACATTAATAACAGTGCTTTTGTAATGCATAGCTGTACATAGTAGCGTTATAATACGTAATATTCCAATGAACATTGTTTTGTTTACAAAATTACTATTGAAAATGACAGATAGCTGTCAGATTTATCAACGGTAGCGGCGCCACCTGCAGTGAGAAAAAGGCATTTTTTTACCCCATTCAAAGTCGCTCAGCGAGCTATGGAAAAGGTCTATGCTCGGAGTCTCTCTAAAAGATCGAATTCGAAACGTAGTTATCCAGAGAACTAAAGTTATCGACATAGCTCAAAAGATTAGCAACCTGAAGTAACAGTGGGTTGGTCACATCTGTCGTAGAAACGATAACCGTTGGGGTTGACGTGTTCTAGAACACGTCTAGAGTGGAGACCACGGCTCGGTAAACGTAGTGTAAGACGCCCTCCAGCTAGATGGAGCGATGATCAAGAAGAATCAAGAATCAAAGCATTTATTCAGTATGTAGGCAGTATTAATATACGCACATATACACGTCAAAATCATAAATCATAACCAATTATCAAGTAAACATGAAGCAGAATTTTAACGCTTTGAATTAGAAAAAAAAAACAAAAGTAATGAACCATTCAGCTGTCATCCAATCGTTTACGACAGAATATTAAATAAAACATTAAATTAAAAAATCAAAGAAACCGACTGCGCAAAAAGTTAAGTGTTAAAAAACGAACTGAAAAGAAAAAAACTAGTAAGTCTAGTAGTTTAGACTTCTGTTTAGGGATATCAAAAAACTATACCATTTAAATTCTTTCTCGGTCGATACACTCATAAAATAAATTATACATTGTTATATGGAATATAGAGACTAACAGTCGGGTCACATTAATGGCTTAACGAATGGGGATTAAAATGGCTTAACGAATGGAACTTGTTTTTTTTCTTTTCAGTTCGTTTTTTAACACTTCACTTTTTGCGCAGTCGGGTTCTTTGATTTTTTAATTTAATGTTTTATTTTACACTTTTTAGTTAAGTAAAGGACGGCAAATTCCGTAATCTGAACAAAAAACCGAAATGCGTGAAATAGATAGGGTATTGCTTTTTAAGCCTACTTACTTTACAGTTGTACTATTAAACGACTATACCAAGAGGAAGAGGTTGTTTGTTACCTCAGAACTCCATCAATTCTTAACCGATTTGGAAAATTCTTTTTTTGTTTGAGTTAATATGATTTTCGTTTGGTCTCATTGTAATTTTATTGAGATCTGATAAGTAACTTCAGAGATAAGTACCGCAAACTTGTGACTAACGCGGCATGTAAAATCGTTTTTTTTTTCGATTTGTACGATCATAAATTATTTGTTATAAATATATTTTGAATCTCCATTTTAAGACCTTTAATTCGATACCACACTCGATAGGTTTTGAAAAAAAAATTTTTTTGGACCCCAAATTTTGGCGTCTGAAATCCACCATTTTAAATTTTTCAATTTTTTATGTTTTCGTTGACACTCGCGCTAGCATGGCGAATCTATTGACGTGCCAATTATTAAAATCGGCCCACGCGTTTGGTCTCTAGTGTGCCACAAAGGAACAAACATACATACATATATAGACTGATAAACACATTACCTCTCCTTTACGTCGCGCAGTCGGGTAAAAAATATTAAAGTAGGTTAAAACCAACCATACATGTAACTGTGTGTTTGAGTACTTCAGATAATTTTTATATAAAAAAATAAAAGAAAGTGAAATAGTGAAACACAACTTAAGAAACGCATACCGATCACAGTACATATCATGATCCGAATGGAACTGATAGTCCGTCTGTCAGCTGCATAATATTATTTAAATAAAAATAAAAATGGCAAGCCTAGAAAGAAAATCTGCGGACAAAAGGGGAAAACTGAATGGCTGTTGAATCTACCGGTGTTTCGGAAATACTCCCATCAGAGAAGAAACACCAAGAAAAGATGATATACGCAAGCTGGCTGGCAGCGGTTGGAAACAAATGCTGAAGATCGAGCTCAATGGCGTGCCATAGGTGAGGCCTATGCCCAGCAGTGGACGAATAATGGCTGTTAATTATGATGACGACAACACTTTTGTAAAGTCGTTTTAATAGTAGAATAGAATAGGCCCACCTAGGCGAACGTATCACGACCAGATCGGAGACGTTGAGAAAAGCCAAGTCAAAAGTACCTATAACCGGCGAGCATGTATGAAGGCGCTCATAAAAGTAGAAGAAGCGAAAGAGGCATGTCAGGATCGTAGCATGTGGGAAGAAGTAGTCTCTGCCTACACCAACGGAAAAAAGACGTGATGTTATGTATGTATGTATGTATGTAGGTATATTTACCGTAAATCCGGCTCCACAAAGATGACACAGGTTTGTCTTCCGGTCAGCATAGAGTGCGTCCATATCCACATCCGGGTGCTCCGACCGGAAGTGGAACACCAGCCATCCGTATCTACCCTTCGCATTGCACTGGAATACACATCATCCGGATTATTTTTTTAATTTTTAATTTTATTTATTTCAGTAATCATACAGCGATTTAAAAAACTTAATATTAGGTGTATAACTTATTAACTATGGCCAAAATTGATTACATTAGATGAAACACATAAAGATAAAAAAAATTACAGTTCCAAATTTATTTACAATGTTGTTACGTGCATTGTGTGTGTGTGTGTGTGTGTGTGTGTGTGTGTGTGTGTGTGTTATTATTTAGTTTTTTTTACATTTTGTAGCCGCTGACATCTCACCAAAATTACACTGAAAATGTGGACTTTACTCAAGATTTTCAGTGGCATTTTGGTAAGAACGCAAATAGCATGTTTTACAACATTTTGCTGTTTCCCTACACTCGCACACATTCACCGACACTTAACAGTTCATAATCCACATTTATTACACATTAACTCGCGGAAGAACACAAGTTTTAAGAGAAAATACAATGAGAGCATAAACTTTTTCAAGTTCCCACCAAAAAAAACCTACAAAATTATAATCTTCATAGATTGATAAGTTATCTATATACACCATGGATCCAAAATATAGAGATGGCGCACATCAGATGTTTTGACTAATTCAATTTTATCCGTATGCTCTAAACATAAGGCTGTAATTGCTATAAACATCAAAACGGCCCAAACGAAAGGAACCTAGGCGGGAAGTGTGTCCTTGTTTAACAACCTGCCATATGTACTATACATGCCCATTGTCAAACCATTCTAGAAATTGTATTTGTTCTAAGATTTTCTTATTATATTTGGTATGCAATAAAGTGTTCATCTATCTATCTATCTATACGTATATATATATGTGATCCATACAAAAGAAAGGGACAAACTCCGTTCAAGGTCGGTCTCTATCGGGCCGGAGTGCACCGTCATGTAATATAGTAAAACGTCGATAATATAAACTTACCACTCTGCAAGTCATATATCCAGGGCCGGAACGTTTGTTTTTCTTTTTGTTGCTGCAAGTAGAATAAATATTATTGTTGATGTTGAAGTAACAATGCAATGATTAAAAAATGCTTAAAAAAAGGAGGAGCTTTCCAATTCGACCGTATTTTTTTATGTGTTCGCGGATAACTTCGTCATTTATGAACCGATTTTGATGATTATTTTTTTAATCGGTAGGGTATATTTCCGAGGTGATCCCACTGTAATTTCATCGAGATCTGATAAATATCTTCAGAGATATGTCGAAAAACGTCTCATACTTGCTACTGAAACTGACTCGCGGGGCATGGAAGTCGGTCTCTATCTTAATTATTAATTTATCTGATAAATTAGCGTTTGACCACTATCGCGCCTGATGGTAAGCGATGATGTGGTCAAAGATGGTGAACACGCTAGGCCTACAATACTCTGACTCTCAAGGGCTGTGTGCTGCCGGTACACCGTTAAGTTATGGCGGCAGATTTTGTTCTTGTTTAGGCGCACGCCTCTCAAAATGACATTAGCAAATGACATATCAAAACCAACAGTACATTTTCTGCAGTATTGATAACATAAAACTTGTAATAGATGTCGCTTCAACTCACTTTACTTCAAGCCTTGTAACCAACTAGGTCGAGTCAAAAAATATATTTACATTTTAATACAAGACGAATTTTCTTTGGCTCTATTATATCGTCCATAGTCGTGGTGTTCCGGATATCCGTATCCGTATCCGCGGATATCCGCGGGAGAAATAAGGTCCGTGTCCGTATCCGTATCCGTCACTTTTCTCGCAGACCATTTTGTTTCAAATTCAATTGACAGGATATGCTGCTGCATAATAACTTAGATTATGTGATTAAGGAGTATAATTAAAAAAAACCATTCAGAGTATTTTTTATTTCTTAAAATTTAATATTAGACACCTTTAATTGCGCCTTTAACGCGCGCAATGCAAGTTGAAACCTGTCCTGCCCGTCGTTGCGGCGGGCGTAACGTCAACTATCGTTTCAAGGTAACGCGCCGACCTGATTGAGTGAGAAATTAAAGATTCGTATCTGTATCCGCGGATCTCGACGCTAAATATCCGTATCCGTGTCCGTGGATATACATTTTGGACGATCCGGTACATCACTAGTCCAGAGACATAACACTTCTTAATGGTGCTAACCTACTTGGTGGCAAGTCAGGCAAAAGCAGAACATAGATATAATTGCATCTACCACCTGTGGAAATCGTCAAGAAAACTTACTCTTTACTGTTGACTGTAGACGTTCCACGTTTCCATTTGTACGATATCTTGGGGTTGTGAGATATTTTGACATGTTTGCGATGAGCTTCAACGGTACTGAACTCTAGATCACATTCTTCGCATTTTATACTTTTGCTGTCGTTTTCTGGAGGTTCTTTACCCTGGAATTAAATTAAAATAATGTTTATCAATGTTATCGACTTTCAAAAAGAGGAGGTTCTCAATTTGTCTGTATGTTTTTTTTGTATATCTGTTACGCGATTACTCACTCGATTGTAAACCGATTCGAATGATTCCTTTTTTAATGGATAAGGTATATTTCCAAGATAGTCCCATTGTAATTTCATCGAGATCTGTTAAGTATGTCTAGAGATTTGGAGATTAACACCTCGAACTTAGTAGATCTCAAATTATCTACACTTATATCGTAAGTTCTGATTACAATTGAAATAATAATTAGTGCCAGTTTCACCGGTTCCTGATAGCGCTAGCATGAATAAATCTGACAGATTTTTGACAGCTTTTATTTAGTGTCATGTGTCTGATAACTATCTGACGCGTTATCAGGAACCGGTGAAACTGGCCCTCAGTGAGGTTTTTTTTTTAATTGATGAAATTATTCATCCTAAATTTTTAATTGAAGAAAAGGCTATTTTCGGAAGTAAGTTTGATTTAATCAAATAAAAATATTTAATAAAATTCTAAAAATTAATAAATTTTTATTAAAATTATAGGGGTAATTTTTTTTTGTAAATAAAGATTACTCGCAATGTGGGTTGCACATCACTAGTGCAATGGGATCTAACTCACTACCTCTTGATCGCCAGTCCGACACCCTATCCATTGGGCTATTGCCGCCTAATATCATGCTACTATTATTAATTAATAGTAGCATGATAATAGAAATTATTATGATCCCATTTTTTGGCACAATTATGCCATAACTTTTTTCTATTAAAGTACACTTTAATCGACCAAGGAGTTTTTAGTTCATTTATTTATCGCACTTTGGATGGCCATAACAGTCACCCAATTCACCCATCCAAGTCCTTAAATTTATCATTATATTAAACACAAAATTAAAAAATGTAAATTGTAATTATCACCCATATTATAAGCGTGAAAGTCAGTTTGTATATTTGTTTGTTTGGGACTTCTTCACGGTCAAACGGCTGGACCGATTTAGCTGAAATTTTGCACAGGGTTAGCCAGTATTATGATTTAGGCTATGGGGTACTTTTTAGCGCAGACGAAGCCACGGGGCACAGCTAGTGTTATAAATGTGAAAGTCAGTTTTATATTTGTTTGTTTGGGACTTCTTTACAGTCAAACGGCTGGACCAATTTAGCTGAAATTTTGCACAGGAATAGCCAGTACTATAGTACTGGCTATCTATAGATAGGATACTTTTGAACGCAGACGAAGCCGCGGATCACAGTTAGTATAACAATATTGTTACCTCGTGTTTAGTTCTGTGTGCGTCCAGTTTCTCTTCGCTAAGGAATGCATCTCCGCAGACCGTACATACGTGCTTACGGTCGTGTTTAATTGATAAATGCGTGTAGTAGCCTGATTTCCATCTGAAAAGAATGTTAACGTCACAACATCTATCTAAGAACCACCACTGATTAATTCCGAACCGTTTAAAGACGAAATCGAACTAGTATTTATGGAGAAAAATGGTAACATGGATTTGCACAAACAATATTTGCTGCAGCGCCCCCTGGTCAGTTGTCACCGTAACACCTATCTAAGAACCTGCACCAATCAAACCCAAACCCATAACAGAAAACTGCATCAAAATCGGACTAGTGGTTTTGGGGAAAAATGGCAACATGGATTTGCACACACAAACAAACATCCTCTCACCCCAAACGCATATACAGTCTCCGTTCCATCGTGGGTGAAAATGAAATGATTTATTTGCCTAAAAGTCGTTTTTGAGTTTATTGCGAACAGACAGACAGACAGACGCGGCGGGGGACTTAGTTTTATAATATGGATGGAGTGACAATAAATAATGATAATGATAACATGGCATGGTGGTAGGACACTATCTAGTGTCCGCCTGGCCAGCTACCACCCTCAAGTTAGAAAATCTGTCGCCAAACATCTAATGTGTTCCGGCAGCTATCCTTGAGAGCCAGATCCCATTCTAGGCCTAGCGTGCTTACCATCTTCGACCGCATCATCACTTACCAACAGGTGAAATAGTGGTCAAAACGTTAGCCTATATGATATTAAAAAAAAAAAACAACTTACTGGAAAGTCAATCCACAGAGTTCACAGCTGTACCGCTTTCCTTTGTGACGGTTGCAGTGATTCAACATTACGGATCTGTAACAATATATCATTTATTTTTATACTAACTGCATCCCGTGGTTCCGGCTGCTTTAAAAATAATGCTAAGAGTATGTCCTTTTTCACCGTAATGGCTACCCCTGCATGAAATTTCACACAAATTGTCAAGTTGTTCGTAGATTTGGACACTTTTTACAATATTCAGTATAAAATATCTTCTAATACTATAAGAATCTTTGTCCTGACATTCTGACTGACTGACTAACTAAAACAACGCAAAGCCTAAACCGCTGGTAGTAGAGACTTGAAATTTGGAGGGTATATTTGTCTTAGTACGTAAGAGTGTACTAAGAAAGGATTTTTCAAAATTTACCTCCTAAGGGGATGAAACGGGGGTTTTAAAGTTATTTGTTTGGAGAAACAAGATTAGATAGGTAGTCTTTTTATTTATTCGAAACTTCACACAAGTACTTCTGTAAACAAAGAAGTAAATACGTGTTTCAGGCTACTTCTAAATTTCACCCCTAAGAGGGTGAAATGGGGTAACAAAGTCTGAAAATCAATATTGTTTCGGATTGCGCTGAAATTTGGCATGCAGATAGTTATTATGACGTAGGTATCCGATATGACAGGATTTCAAAAATTACCCCTTTTAGGGGATGAAACGGGGGTTCAAAGATTGTTTGGAGAAACAAGATTAAATAGTGAACGAAGTCGCGGGTATTAGCTAGTAGGATATATTATTTACCTGTAGTGTGTTACCATAGGACACAGTTTACATCTGTACACAGCTTCGTGTGTCCGCTCATGTATAGCATAATTCTTGAGGTGGACGAAACGTAGCCTGCAGATCGGACACTCGTATTTACCAACGTTTTTCTGTAATTTATGGATCCACTTCAGTTTATAATACAACTAGCTGCACCATGCGTATTTGACTGCGTTTAATCCTGGTTATAAACCTTCTTGAATCACTCTATTTATTTATGAAAACCGCATTAAAGTCAGTTGCGTAGTTTAAAAGATCTAAGCGTACGACAGCGGGAGCGACTTTGTGTTATCCTATGTTAAGATACAATAAATATTAGTTAGTGGATTAGACACCTGCTACCTATTTGTGCCTTTTGGGGTTGAGACTCTAGGACCGTGGGGACCGGATGCACACAGCATTTTCAAAGAACTTTCCACACGTCTGGTTGAAACGACACGGGACCAAAATGCTGGCATGTATTTAGCTCAGAGACTAAGCATCGCTATTCAAATGGGGGAATACAGCCAGCATTTTGGGAACTTTACCTACTGGTAGTGGTTTGGTAGACTACATTTTAGTTTTTATGGTTTTTATAAGGTATATTTGTTTGTTTATAGTTAGGTAGTTTCAAAAATATATTAATGTATATAATGTAATAGAACTTTAGTTAAATGTAAACAACAAATAGGTAATATCACGATTAAATATTTTATGTAAGACATTATTGAATAATAAATATATATATGAATATAAAAAAATATATATATTTATTTGTACACCAGAAAATAACCATAGATAGTTTTAATTTCTGTTTCTGTCACTATGTGTTGCACAAATGGTAGTTAGTCCCACCATCCCCCTTCTATCGGACAACCAGACGTACCGATGTACGCCATCGATTTATGGTGAACATTCCATCTACCCGCACAAAACGTTTCGATTATCATTTATCATACGTGCTGCCAAGGAATGGAATTCCTTGCCGGTGTCTGTTTTTCCCAGTAACTATAACCCGGGGGCACAGATTATATAATAGTCACTACTTAACCGGGGGTCTTCAAATCGCGAGTGAACAGGTATCTTCTAGGTAAGCGTGCTACATCGTCGATCGCATCGCCACTTAACATCAGGTGAGATAGTGGTCAATCGCTTATGAAATGAAATGAAATGAAATGAAATGCATTTATTCATCATATCGCTTACTTATCTATTATAAAAAAATTTTTAGAAAATGGCGGTCTTATCGCTAAAAATCTCTTCCTTCCAGACAATCGAGTATGGAAAGAAATAACAGATAAATATCCTTCCAAAGGTCATAGGACCATATTATACCGATGTTCCGCCTGACTTGCTTCCAAAATTAAGCTCACCATCATCAAGTAGAAAATCTACCGCCATAACCTTACGGTGTTCCGGCAGCACACATCCCTTGAGAGTCAAGAGTATTCTAGGCCTAGCGTGTTTACCATCTTCGACCACATCATCTCTTACCACCAGGCGAGATAGTGGTCAAACGCTAGCCTATAAGATATTAATAAATTGCAAGTGAAGCTAGTAAAAGCTTGTAAGTATAAGCTAATTGTAATTGTAAATGTGGGTCGCATCGCACATTACTATAAGTCTTGTTAACACATCCAACAAGGCTAATTTTTTTTTTAAATTAATGATAGTCAAGCGTTGGACCACTATCTCACCTGATGTTAAGTGACGATGTGGTTGAAGATGTAGCACGCTTGCCTAGAAGATAGCTATTTACTCGCGACGTGAAGACCCCTTGATGGTACCTTTCTGGACCAACACCAAGGAGTTCTAATCCCTGGCGGTACATATGATGAATGTGGAAGCAAATCGCTTCGTTCGGATTGATGGAATATCCCCATTAAAAAAAAAAAAAAAAAAAAAAATTATGTGCTAGCGTTTGACCACTATCTCACCTGTTGGTAACTGATGATGCGGTCGAAGATGGTAAGCACGCTAGGCCTAGAATGGGAACTGGCTCTCAAGGATAGCTGCCGGAACACATTAGATGTTTTGTGACAGGTTTTCTAACTTGAGGGTGGTAGCTGGCCAAGCGGACACTACATAGTGCCCTACCACCAAGCGGGGGGTTGTTGGTTTCTTAACGATGTTTTCCTTCACCGGAGGGCCACTGTGAGAAGCGCACATAATTTTTTCAATAGAAAATTCGATTGGTGCACGGCGGTTTGAACTCGGTACCACGGCATTAAAGCCGACCGTTCTCCCGATTACGCCACCGGGCCCTCAAAAATGTAGTCAATGTAGCGGTGGCGCGTGTCAGTACGTTTCATTGTCCGATTTTTTGCTTCCAATATGCTTGTTTCTGTAGTGAGTTCACATCAATAGTGTGGATCGAACCCGAAATTATTTTAAACTTACTTCATGTATATCCAAATGGTTATCCAACAGCTTTTTAAATTTAAACACAATGCAGCACAGATCACATTTGTAGTTGGCCATTAAATAATATGTATAATTTTTTCTCCTGTCGAATTCTTCCACCATTTTCTCTTTTGTATTTAAATATTCTATTTCGCAGTTTTCCAATTCAGTCTCGTCGAATTTATTTTGAATCGTGTTGAAGAGATTTATCATTTTTGGCGTAGGCGGGGGTTTGCCTAAAACAAAGAATATAATTTTATGCTATGCAATTTTTAATCGAAACGATTTTAAATAAGGAGTTTCTAATTCATTTGTATTTATATTTTCGCCGCTAAGTCGCTAGTTTATCGGTCTTATTTTAACCGACTTAAAATAATACATTAGATCGTTTAAAAAACTTAAAGAACCGTTTTCAAATGCCGCGCTATTAATTTTCAGTACCAAGTTTGAGGTTTTTATCACCATATCTCTGGAAATACTAATCAGATCTCAATAAAATTACTACGGTACCATTTTAGGGATATCTTCTTTCCGACAAAAAAATAATGATCAAAATCGGTTCATAAACGACAAAGTTATCCGCGAACAAACATAATATATATATATATATATATATATATATATATATACGGTCGAATTGAGAAACAACCTTTTTTTGAAGTCGATTAAAAAAGGACAGACAGACAGACGGACAACAAAGTGATCCTATAAGAATTCTTTTCTCCCTTTTGAATTGTTCGATCCGGTATTATAAAATAATACAACAAAATAATGCAATAAGCATTATTTTGTTAAAAAGTCTGTAACAGAATAAAACTTTTTAATTGTACATGCATAAAGTCTGTCATTATGCCACTACTTTCAACCGACTTCCAAAAAGAAGGAGGTTCTGAATTCGTCTGTATGTATGTTACACGAATACTCCGTCAATTGTGAACCGATTCGGATGATTCTTTTTTTAATCGGTAGAGTACATTTCTGAAGTGGTCCCATTGTAATTTCATCGAGATCTGATAAGTATCTCCAGAGGTATGATGATAAACGTCTCAAACTTGCTACTGAAATTGACTCGCGGACCATGGAAGTCGGTTGTAATAGTTTTTTAACTATTAAATTCACAATCAAAACTTTAAGATATGAGTGTAGGTAAAATAAATACATACTCACGTTCAGGATTTTTCGGGTAAAAAATGTTGAAGATTTGTTTCCACATACACTCCGGTACCCTTTCCTCGAGACATTTTATTACAAAGTCCTTGTTTATGGCACTCCCATCCTCCGTGGTTATTTCACCGCAGGTTTTAAACAGAGCTTTTATTTCTGATATTAACCTGAAATTATCCTTAGTATCAGTTCGTTGTTCATCTGTCTATCCTAATATATTTTTTAGGGTTCCGTACCCAAAGGGTAAAACGGGACCCTATTACTAAGACTCCGCTGTCCGTATGTCTGTCTGTCTGTCTGTCTGTCCGTCTGTCACCAGGCTATAGCTCATTAACCGTGATAGTTAGACAGTTAAAATTTTCACAGATGGTGTATTTCTGTTGCCGCTAGAACAACAAATACTAAAAACAAAATAAAGTTTATAATTATAAGGGGTACCCCATACACGAAACGTTTTTTTTTTCGGAATTTCAATATAACGCCATCTATGAACGCTTAGGTAAACGTCCATAGATGGCGTTATATTGAAATTTAAAAATTAAAGGTTAAAAATTGTAGCCTACTAGCTGTGCAGCGATTTCGTCCGCGTGGAATAGTGTTTGGGTAGCATTAACAAATAAGACACATACGTTTCCCAACTACACCGCGCCGTACCACGCCACGCATTAGCGTGGCGTGGTACGGCCCCCCTTACTTACCCTGCCCTCCCCCTTCCCCTCACTTCCACATCCCTTGCCCTCCCCCTATCCTATTTCTGATATAAAGAAAAAAAAATGCATTAAAATGAAAAAGGAACGAAAAAATACAAACTTTTCTCTCTGCTTATTAGGCGCTGCCATTTCGTTCAGAATGGTATTATACTCTTCAATCAGTCCGTCTAGATCCTCTATCAAAGGATCTAATTTCGGCATTATCACTAAGTCCTTGTTCCTCTTTATCTTCACTTTACTAGCGCGCCGCAACGAAACTTTTAATGCCCGCCTTTTGCGATACGAAAGAATCATATCATAGCTTTTGTATATCGGATTTATATCTTTTTCAGTGATATTTTTGAGGGTAGTTATAATTTTATCGGCCTTTTCCACTAAAGGTTCGTTTTCTTCATCTGTACTCAAGCTTATTGAGTCGGAGTCGTCGCTAGACTCGGTTTCAGAGGCTTTCGATAATTCAGCAAGTGATTTTTTACCAGTCAAGAAATTTGCAACGAATTCTGATGCATCATTTTCACTGTAAAATAAATAATAATACTTTAGGTTTGGGCAGGTAGGCCAGGGCTGTAGCTAGAGTCGAATTTGAGGTAGGGCAGCATTGGTTACAGGTAGGGCGGAAATAAAAAAATATCATAATTGATCTGCCATAAATCGCTATTTCGGTAAAACATTTTCAAATTCGGTAGATCTACCGAAAAATCGGTAGGTTTTGCAACGCTTATGTTTATTTTAGTTTAAAAGGGGATTTCCCGTACCATAGATTGCGATATAGCCCATATTGCAATCTATAGAATCCCCTCTGCATAACAGATATTATAATTTCACTAGAAGTGCCCCGCGGCTTCGCCCGCGTTAAAAACTTATTTTATCTACTGAAAACGTTTCTTTTGTAAAAAACCTTTCTATCATAAGACATCCAAAACAGAATTAGCAAAATCTGTTCATCCGATTTCATGAAATAGGGACTCAAATTTATTTTATAAAGCCCGAAAACCCACATTGTACCTATTTCAGACTTTGTGATCTACCCCATTTCAAAAAATCTTGCAACACGTATTTACTTATTTATTTACAGAAATACTTACCGAAGTATTCATATATACAAGTATGTAAAGTTTCGAGTAAAACAGACTATCCCAATTTGTGTCGCCATAAAAACTTTGAATCCCCGTTCCGTCTCCTTAAGGGGTGAAGTTTAAGAAAATCCTTTCTTAGCGGAGACCTACGTCATAATAACTATCTGCATTCTAAATTTTAGCGCAATCCAAAACAATGTAGATTTTCAGACTGTGTTACCTCACTTCACCCTCTTAGGGGTGGTATTTTGAAAAAGCCTGAAACTCGTATTTACTTATTTATTTACAGAAGCACTTGTGTAAAGTTTCAAATAAAAAGACTATCCAAACTATGAACCCCCGCTCCATCCCCTTAAAGAGTCAATTTTGACCATATGTTTCTTAGCGGGGATACCTACGCCAAAATAACTATCTGCATGCCAAATTTCAGCCCAATCCGAAACAATATTGATTTTTACCCCATTTTACCCTCTTAGGGGTTGAATTTCGAAAAAGCCTGAAACACGTATTTACTTATTTATTTAATTAAGCAATTGTGTGAAGTTTCGAATAGAAAAGACTATCTAATCTTGTTTTTCCATACAAACTTTGAACCCCCGTTTCGTCCCCTTAAGGGGTGAATTTAAAAACATCATTTCTCACAGGGAACTAACGTCGTTTTAGCTATCTGCATGTCAAATTTCAGCGCAATCCGAAACAATATTTATCTTCAGACTTTACTACCCCATTTACTCTTAGGGGAGGAATTTCGAAAAAGCCTGAAACACGTACTTTTTTATTTACTGAAGCACTTATGTGAAGTTTCAAATAGAAAAGACTGTCTAATCTTGTTTCTCCATACAAACTTTAAACCCTCATTTCCAATCCCCTTAAGGGGTGAATTTTAATAAATCCTTTCTTACTTACTACATTCCTTTACATACTAAGACAAATACCTTCCATATTTCAAGTCTCTACGACCAGTGGTTTAGGCTGTGCGTTGTCTGTCAGTCAATCAGTCAGTATGTTAGGACAGAGATTTAGTATTAAATAGAGCCATCGCTTCGTGCGATGCGCTTCAAATGCCATCTATACACAGAACAAAGAATGATTATAATATGAAATGAATGTCGCAAACTGTGGATGTTCGGAAAAGTTTAGATACCTATTTACGCTACATTTTTTTTAATCTCAAACTATGAACAAACAATTTAATTATAATAATTTGTCTTAGTTTTTGGTATTTTTAAGGTAGGGCCACACTAGCTACGGCCGTGAGGTAGCCATAAACTTATATCACACGTGTGTGTGTGTGTGTGTGTGTGTGTGTGGTGTGTGTGTGTGTGTGTGTGGTGTGTGTGCATGTGTGATTTAGGTGTGTGTGTGTGTGTGTGTGTGCTATGAAAATACATTATCATACTGGTGTGTAGGAGTGTGTATGTGTATCTGTGTTTGTATGTGTGTGTATGATTGTGTGAGTGAGTGACTGTGTGTGTGAGTGACTGTGTGTGTGAGTGAGTTTGTGTGTATGTGTGTGCGCTATCAAAATACATTACCATTACCTGGTATCCGATTCTGTGTCGTTATTATTTTGAAAAACATCACTAAGTAGATCTTCCGTTACAATTTTCATTTCCAAGTCATTGTTGATGATAGCAGATTCGTTTTGTGTATCGATTTCATTGTGGTATTCCATAGAGAGGTCAGCGTCGAATGCAGGGTCAGTTTTTGCTTCATTTTCAATCAATTCTTGCATTAAGTTGTTGGCAGAATTATTTTCTATTTGGAATATTTTTATATCATTTGGCGATATGTTTTCTGTTTCCTTAAAACATATTCAGTAATAATTAGCTTAGGTTTTGACAGATTACAGAATTATTCTATTTTATATATGATAGGCCTGGAATCTAAGAACAAAAAAAAACACGGAAGAATTTCTTCAAGGAAGCTATGCGCAAATGTTGACCCAATGTCACGAACAAAATCCTTCGAGCATTTACCAATGGAGATGTTAACGTTGTAATCCGCAAACATTTTTTCTGCCGATACTTACGGGGGACGAGGTAAACACGCATTGCACACACACAAATCACTCACTTTAACGATCCCGCATACTAGCTTGAAACACGCACACAGTATTAAAAATACAGCGTAGTTACGCACGCTCATATGGCCTAAATTGGCTATATGGCCAGCAGAGGGGTACGCCTTACGTTAACATCTCCTTTGCTAAATGCTCGAAGACAAAATCGCGCGTCTTCGGAACTACTCGGAACTCAGTCACTGATTAAGCTAGCAATGTATTCCAGTTAAAAATCGATCTTATTTTTTGGTTAATTGGGTTTAATTTGCCACAACTCGTACAAGGCACATTTGGTAAGCACCGCCTACCAAGGCAAAAAACTGTGTTGGGTCATTTTGTATCGCTAGGAATTCTTCCGTGTTTTTTTGGTCATAGCTTGGAATACTCTCGACTCTCAAGGGTTGTGTGCTGTGCTTAAACTCTTTATTGTCAAACCTCATTACTTAAAAATAAGATAACAACATACAATTTATGTGAGTGTGTTACAATGGGCGGCCATATCGCTTTAAAGTGATCTCTTTCAGGCAACTTTTGAATGGAGAAGACTTATAGAAAAAAATAAGAGAATAGACAGAGGTGTTTCAAGCCTAGATTACCTACCAATTGAGGACATATTAAATGAACTTAGGTGATAAAGAGTGAATAAGACCCTTTTTCTACACAATAATTTTATGAGAAATCAGTAACATACCAAATATTCCGTTTTATATGCATTAGTAGAGTCTGTATCTTTGTCATAAGAATATTCGTAGATCTTGGTGTTGGAACTTGATGTGGATAATCCAAGAGATGGCGGTACATTGCTGGCAATCTGATCTAGTGGTTTTCTGTCCTGTAATAGCATAATACATCTAATAATAACAGTTTTTAACCGAATTTACGAAAAGGAGGAGGTTCTCAATTCGACGTTTTTTTTTATGTTTGTTACCTCAGAACTCTCTCAAATCTTCTTTTTTATTTGAGAGATTATGCTTCCTCATTAGTCCCATTCATTTTATCGACATCTGGTAATCATCTCCGGAGATATGGAGATAAACATCTCAAACTCAATTGTATACCTTGATGACAAGATACTGGCTACTTTGACTATCACGGCATGTGAAGTCAGTTTTTCCGTTTTGTACGATCATAAATTATATGTAATAATATTTTAGTAACAATTATGGGTTATTGGTACACTTTATAGTCTATATCTATTCTTTCAAGGTTCCTGTGTCTGTACAAAGAATTACAGTGACATTTTTTTTTAATAAGCTTACTATCAATGTGGGTTTCACATTACTAGTATTCTTGTTAACCCTTCCAACTAAGCTTAATATGCTTGTGTCTGTGTGTGTGAGTAGGTTCACATCAATAGTGCAATGGGTGGCGATCGAACTCACAACCTCTCGATCGCCAGTCCGACACCTTATCCATTGGGCTATGGCTGCTGTCAAAAAATTATCAATAAAATTACAGTAACAATACTTAGATTTACCATTATCACGTCAAATTAATAACAGTAACATATTAAACATTATATATGCAGTAATAATGATAACAGTCTTTGGCAGTGGTCGCGCTACCATTATTTTACTTTAGTATTTCAAGCCCTGGTTTAGAAGACAGAATGTCGGTTGTTCTTCAGCGCCTCATCTCACCATCATCTTATATCCAGTGAAGCACTATCTTAGAACTCATTATCACTTAACCACACTCCTGACACTTTTAACGACCGACACTGTGACACCGACACAGACACTACACACATGTCGTTTTTCTATATGTGCATTTGTGTGCGTGATGTCTAAGGTTGTCGCCCGTAATCACCGTATCACAGATAATATAATAGTTACTTCGTACATACGTACTACGTACTGACCGTATGAATATTTTTTGTACATTTACCCAAAAAGCTTTTAACACTAAAAATATTAGTTGCTATTTCGTAAACCATCGTCTACAGAAACATTAAATCACTATAGAGAATATAAATACTACGTAGGTACTTACATCAAGTTCCTAATTGCTGTGTTATAAAAATGTTTTACCGTGAAAGTTTTTTTCAATATTTTACAAACTAAATGTTATTTACGCACGAGTATATATTGTTGTTTCATTTCTGAAAATGAATTCTAAAATACGAATATATAGGTAGGTATATAAGTATTTATAATATGCCTACATAATAAGAACCTACGTAAATTTGAACCTCCGGTGTCTACTGGTCTTAAAATAAATGTATGAAGTTGATGTTCTTCTCCTCGAGAGTAGTATCTATTGTTCTGTAGCCGTACGCGTGTACGTCCTTGCTCAGACTGACGCCTCGACAAATCAAAATCGGTGGCGGGGTGAGGAAGCCCGGAATTGGTGGGGGGAACAGAGTGTCCGTTCTATACGTCCGTAGTATTATTATCTTTTCTATGACTTAACATCAGGTTAAATAGTGAATGCACTATTTATTATTAACTCATTGAATGCATTTGTCAACGGTGACAAAGTTTGCTAAATGTTAGAAGCATGCCAACTCTGGAGCAACATGTAAGTCATATTGAGAAAAAAGAAAATTTGATTTAGTAATTTCTTAAAATCTATTAAATTGTGGCATGTACATAACATAAGTCATTTTAACAGAAGTAACTAACTACCAAAATACAGCCTCAATGCCTAGTTTTGTGGCAAGGGACATAAAACAATCTACTTAAAATGCAACAGTATTTTTTTCTTTTCAACTTTTCCGGGTTCTGTACTACGCAAATTATCTTGAAAATATATAGCCACCTATTCTTTAGTAAATTAGTGATAAATAATGAAATTTTGCATTTAATAAATTAATAATAAATCATGCATTCTACTACTTTGCTTGATGATAAATGATTCAATAATGAGTAATAGTTAATAGTTATCTTCTGAGTAAGCACGCTCCATCATCGATCATATCATCACTTAACGTCAGGTGAGATAGTAGCCAAGTGCTCAGTTCGGAATAAAATAAAAATAAGTTCTAAGATAGTCCAATCAAAAGACCCAACCTTAATCCCATCAAAAGAAGGATTTATTTAAAGTAAATATTACTTACTGCAATTTTTGTTTTCTTCCATTTTGTCAGAATTTTTTGAGACTCAATACATTTATTTTTGAAATTGTGCACTTTTTTCAATAGATGTTCACACTCAGTACAAAATCTAGCAATGAGGAATGGACACTGAAATATAATAAAATACATAACATATTTAAAAAAAATATTATTAAGATTAAAATGTATAAGTGTAATCAAACTATAAATTACAAACGAAGATTGGTTCCAATCACCTTGCACCAAAATTTATTTTTTCTAACATATGTCAAATCCTTACTAATATTATAAATGCGAAAGTATGTACGTATTATGATGTGTATGTTTGTTTAGATGTATGTCTCTTTCACGCAAAAACTACTGAACCGATTGAGCTGAAATTTGGTATGTAGATAGTCTAGACCCTGGAATACCACATAGGGTACTTTTTATCCTGATATTTTCATGGGAACTATGTCTATGCAGGTAAAACCACGGGTTACAGCTAGTATTGAAATATACCTGATTACATTCAGCATTGACTTGAATATTTTAGGTGAGTTGCACAGGCTGGGCCCATTTATAGATTTTATGGACTTAAAAAAAAGCTAAAGTAAGCTTCACATTCTAATACTTTTGCTTTTTAACCGACTTCACAAATAAGGAGGATGTTCTCAATACAACTGTTTTTTTTTTTTAATGTTTTTTTTGTATTTGTTACCTCAGAACTCCGTCAAATCTTAACCGATTAGAAAACATATTTTTTTGTTTGAGAGATTATGGGCTAGTTTCACTGGTTCCTGATAATGTTTCAGATAGTTATTTGACAATAAAAGATGTCAAAAATCTGTCAGATTAGTTACTGATAGGGCTATATAAGGAACTGATGAAACTGGCACTATGTCTCCCATTTGGTCCCATTCAAATTTTATCGAGCTATGACAATCTTAATACTATAAGAATCTTTGTCCTGACATACTGACTGACTGACTCACTGACAGACAACGCACAGCCTAAACCGCTGGTCGTAGAGACTTGAAATTTGGAGGGTATATTTATCTTAGTACGTAGGGGTGTACTAAGAAAGGATTTTTCAAAATTCACACCTTAAGGGGATGAAATGGGGGTTCAAAGTTTCTATGGAGAAACATTATTAGATAGTCTTTTCTATTCGAAACTTCACACAAGTGCTTCAGGACATAAATAAGTAAACACGTATTTTAGGTTTTTTCGAAATTCCACCCCTAAAAGGGTGAAATGGGGTAACAAAGTCTGAAAATCAATATTGTTTTAGATTGCGCTGAAATTTGGCATGCAGATAGTTATTAAGACTTTAGTTCCATCTGACAAAGGATTTTCCAAAATTCACCCCTGAAGGGGATGAAACGGGGGTTCAAAGTTTGTATGGAAAAACAAGATTAGATAGTCTTTTCTATCCGAAACTTCACACAAGTGCTTCAGGACATAAATAAGTCAACACATGTTTTAGGTTTTTTCGAAATTCCACCCCTAAAAGGGTGAAATGGGGTAACAAAGTCTGAAAATCAATATTGTTATGGAGTGCGCTGAATTTTTGGCATGCAGATAGTTATAAAGACTTTAGTTCCTTCTGACAAAGGATTTTCCAAAATTCACCCCTGAAGGGGATGAAACGGGGGTTCAAAGTTTGTATGGAAAAACAAGATTAGGTAGTCTTTTCTATCCGAAACTTCACATAAGTGCTTTAGTAAAAAATAAGTAAATAGGTGTTACGGGTTTTTTTGAAATTACCCCCTAAGAGGGTGCAATGGGGTAACAAAGTGTGAAAATCAATATTGTTTCGGATTGCGCTGAAATTTGGCATGCAGATAGTTATTACGACTTTACTTTCTTCTGAGAAAGGATTTTCCAAAATTCACCCCTGAAGGGGATGAAACGTGGGTTCAAAGTTTGTATGGAAAAACAAGATTAGATAGTCTTTTATATTCGAAATTTAACACAAGTACTTAAGTAAGCAGATACGTGTTTCAGGCTTTTTCGAAATTCCACCCCTAAAAGGGTGAAGTGGGGTAACAAAGTATGAAATCAATATTGTTTCGGATTGCGCTGAAATTTGGCATGCAGATAGTTATTTTGACTTCGGTATCTGCTAAGAAAGAATTTTTCAAAATACACTCTTTAAGGGGATGAAGCGGGGGTTCAAAGTTTGGATAGTTGTTTTATTCGACATTTCACACAAGTACTTCTGTAAATAAATAAGTAAATACAAGTTTTAAACTTTTTCAAAATGCCACCCTAAGAGGATAAACTGGAGTAACAAAGTCAAAAAACAATATTGTTTCTGGTTGCGCTGAAATTCAGAATGCAGATAGTTATTATGACGTAGGTATCCACTCAGAAATTATTTTCTGAAAATTCCTCCCGGATACGGAACGGGGATTCAAAGTTTGTATGGCGAAACAAGATGGGATAAGTACGTGTTGTAGGATTTTTCGAAATGGTGTAGGTAACAAAGTCTGTAAATGTAGGTTTTTAGGGTTTTATAAATATGAATCCCGAATGGCCTTAATCACGCGATAACATGATAACGGGTCAACCGATTTGGCTCATTCTTTTTTGACATGTTTAATGACAGAATCGTTTTTACAAAAGAAAAATTTAAGTAAATATAAGAAGGGTTTAATGCGGGCGAAGCCGCGGGACACTTCTAGTTATCTATAAAGATATAAACAATGTAAGCAAATTTGTATACTTAGATGACATGATTATAACTAGCCAGTATTTGACTATTGCAGCATGTGAAGTTGTTTTTTTTAATTTGTACAATCATAAATTATCAGATTGATTGGTTTGTAGTCATTTTTGAATGTAGACTTCTCATGGATCCATAAGGAAAATATAGTGAGTATGAATTCCTAAAATGCCTTTATACAGCCACAACATTTTTACTACACCATGATGTGAATATATTCAAGATATTTATACTGGTATTTCTACTTACACAACATATTTTATATTGATAAAAATAAAATCTATTCAACTGTTTTCCATTCATACATTCGTGATTGATATCAAATAACTGTGAATATCTTATAAAAAAAATTATTGTTTGTGAATCTATATTCACAACCAATAATTTATATATAATTTATATGGCCTATGCCATACAAGTCTTGCAGAGTACTGATCCTTAAGGAACTCCGGCATTTATGGCCAATTGGTCGGAAGAACAGCCATCGATGACCACTCGATTCGACCGATCCCTCAAGAAATTTGTTTTTACAATTTAATCATTTTTATGAGTATTACAAATTAGGGATACAGTGCCGCAGCCCAAACTGTATTCTTATGTAAAATGTTTAGGTGCTATTAAATGATAACATAGGCTTTCAAAACAACCGCATGAGCTATCAAAGAATATATCTTTAAAAATCGATGTACGGTGTGAAAAGATTTCGTGTACGAAATACTAATACTAGAGAAGCTTTAGCTGTAAACGAACACTAAAATAAAGCTAAGTTTTCTGTTATAAAAGCTACGGTTAACTTACATTATAATCGCAAAGTTCGTCGTGAAAGTTCGATAGTGTATTGTCGATAACTTTGAGTTCTCTATCCGTGCGTAGGCAAATCTGACAAATTTGCAAGTCGGCAAACATTTTGATACTTGGCTAATTGCCGCTACATTTTTTATTATATATTAATTAATATTATTATATTAATTAAATATTATAGCACCGAATTATTAGATCAACCACCATTTATACCGAGTCGTGTTCACACCAGGCGATTCTAGTCGTTCAACTGGCTAGGGATGTACTTGTCTTTCGATTCCAAGTACTTTTAGTATCGATACTTTAGAATCAATACTTAGTAAGTACCGGTTATAAGTACTCGTTTCGTTAATCAATTATTTGTTTTGGAAGATCATTAAGGCTGGCATTATACAGCGATAATAGGGTTTCAAATGAAACTATTTGATTTGCTATCAAGCGCGATTTAATCAATAAAAAATATCGATTTGTAATTTTTGTAACTCGTATCGTCGTCCCTAGCAAGTTGAACGGCTAGAATCGCCTGGTCTGAACCTGGGAGCTGATCACGAAAACCACTGAATGAACCAAATGAACGAAATGACAGGGACGCAGCTATATAGGCTGTATAGCTCCGTCCCCGTCATTTAGTTCATTTCGTTCATTCAATGGTTTTCGTGATACGGGTGCTGGCTGCTGATCACGAAAACCATTGAATGAACGAAATGAACGATATGACGGGGACGCAGCTACGTAGGCTGTATAGCTCCGTCTCCATCATTTAGTTCATTTCGTTCATTCAATGGTTTTCGTGATACGGGTGCTGGTATTAGCAAATTCAGATGATGTTGATGTTGCGGTAGCGATAGTCTATCGATCGTATCGTGATACTATCGTGGCCTTGAAAATTCAGTCGTACTATCGAAGATTATCCCGTATCGTATTATCGTATTATCCCGAGAGATTTCCCGGAGATCACGTCGGGGTCACCACTTTGGGACCTCCGGGAAATCTCCCGGGAAATCCCAGCTGCTTGCACGTGCCTTCCCTAGAATCTATTACTTAAGATAGGATGCGGAAAGGCACTTGATAGTCCAGCGGTTTGCTACTAGTTGAGAGATGGCACTCGCTCACAAATCCCGACTACGGACAGAGCTGGCGAGCTATGACCCCTTTATTGCTAGGTCATGCCGCGGAGCTAATTTAAATGTGAAGCATAAGGTACTTATCTTTTATGAAGACGGTCACGGTAAACCAAGACCGCGTTGAAGCTTGTGGTGTTTTTGCTTAAGAAAACACCATGTTATTATTAGTTTGCTTTAATTTGTAGCTGAAAATACACTGAGCCCCGGCCCTTTTACAGACGGTGCCCTAAATAATAAAAGCGTGTTTAATGATTTCACTTTCTATATGACCATTTACTTGGTAATCCTAACTAATATTATAAATGCGAAAGTAACTCTGTCTGTCTGTCTGTCTGTGTCACTTTCACGCCAAAACCACTGAACCGATTTAAATGAAATTTAGTACACAGATAGTCTAGAGCCTTAGAAAGGACATAGGCTACTTTTCAATGCAAATCAAGGGTTGTAAGGGGTTGAAAGGGGGGATGAAATGTTGTATGGAAGTATCGTCATTTTTAGAGCTAGAAGCTTGAAATTTATTTTTTAGGCTGTTGATTCGATATAAATAAATATGACATTCAAAGTTTGTAAAAGTTTTACCCTAAAGGGTGTAAAATAACAATAGGGAATAAGGGATGAAAGTTTGTATGGTAATATGTGAATGTTCTTCTGAACGGATTTAAATGAAATTTGATGCACAGATAATCTAGAGTCTGACAAAGGACATAGGTTACTTTTTAATGGGGAAAAAAAGGGTTGTAAGGGGTTGAAAGGTATTTTAAAATGTAGAAGCTTGAAATTTATTGTTTAGGCTGTTGATTAGATATAAATAAATATGACATTCAAAGTTTGGGGAAAGTGAAGGGAAAGGGGGAGGGAGAAGGGGAAGGGGAGGGGAAGTGGGGGAAAAGGGAGGGGAGAGGGAAGTAAGGGGAAGGGGGAGGGGAGGGAAGTGAGGGTATAGGGGAGGAGGAGATAAAAGTGAGGGGAAGAGGAGGGGGAGAGAGTGGGGGAAGAGAGAGGGAAAAGGAAAGTGAGGGGAAAGGGAGGAGAGGGAAATGGGAGGAATAGAGAGGGGAAGGGGAGCGGGAAGTGGAGGTTAAGGGGAGGGGGAGAGGGAAGTGAGGGAAAGAGGGGGAGGGGAGTGAGGGCAAGAGAGACGGGGGAAGGGGAGGAGTGAGGGGTAGGGAGATGGGGGAGGAGGGATTACCGTGGCGTGGTACGGTGCGGTGTAGGTGGGATACGCATGTGTCTTATTTGTAAAATAATTAGACTAAATAATTAAAAATGCTACCCAAAGGTACTATTCCACGCGGACGAAGTCGCGGGTACAGCTAGTATCTTATATGTATATCGTAAACGATTGGATGACAGCTGAATGGTTCATTACTTTTACTTTTTTTTTCTAATTCAAAGCGTTAAAATTCTGCTTTTGCTATGTTTACTTGATAATTGGTTATGATTTATGATTTTGACGTGTATATGTGCGTCTATGAATACTGCCTACATACTGAATAAATGCTTTGATTCTATGACTGAATAATGAAAATTTTATTGTCAAACCCTTTGACGCTAGATCGCGGTCTAGCCATCGATATTTTAAATATTCAAATCGGCTGACTATTGAGAAAAAAACATCGTCAAAGAGTCTGAACGTCATACAAACAGGTTGGCGTAATGTCGCCACATCCCTATCGAAAATCGAAACCATTGACCTATTCGATCCATGATGATACTATATCGATAGATAAAAATATTTAATACTAGTGCTCAAAATCAATAGAATCGATTCTATCGATAATATCAATACCAAAACGATCTATAGTATCGATATTATCGATACATTGTTTGTTGCCACCTACATCTCGTTAAAAATAGAACCTCTAATATTCATTACACATTAAAGAATGTGCAGGATATGGAATATATAATGGGTTCTTATTTGACATTTTTTTAATAATTATGTACTATTTTATAATATAATTAAAGCGACATAAATATTAAATAATATGCTTAACATGACCTTAAACACATCTCTAGACGAAACCATTTGAATTTATTGATTGAAATTTAAGTGTGACAGCTGTTTATTAATGACAGTGACATTTGCTATTGCAGGATTGTTGTTTAGTATGGCTTCGCACAATCACTGCATTTTATCATATACACTGCACAAACCACATCTCTGCAAGATCCTCGTAAGGTGGCTAGGCAAGAACTAAACGTTCCTCATAAATCACTATAATTATTGAAGAAAACCGCATGAAAATCCATTTATTAGTTTTTGAGTTTATCGCGAATTGACGGATAGACGCTGTATAAAACAATGTCCCCCGCTGCGTCTGTCTGTTTACCATAAACTCAAAAACTACTAAACGGATTTTCATACGGTTTTCACCAAAAGATAGATTGATTCATGGGAAAGGTATATAATTTGTCAAGGTTCTGTGTAAATTGGTTGAAATATGATGATGATTGTTGAATACATTAATTCATACTCAACGCAACAAACTAGATGGAAAAATGCAGGTGTTAGCTTACCACATAGATAACAAGATGGGTGGTAGCCGGTAGTCTAGTAATCTACCATAAACTTAATATGTCTGGAGCTAAATATTCACTTGGAACTACTTCCAAAACTACCTGCCTATACTTCAGCTAATAGGTAGGACTTATTAATAAAATATAAAAGTCAGGACATCACCGAGAAAGCATTTTATTTGTACCTTCATCATTATAACAACAGTTTATGTACCATCAGGAGACTCAGGACCATTATAATAGACAATAGAACAAAGAGAACAGCAATATACCAATAAGTATTTAATGTTAAGTCACAAGGCTTTATAACAAGTTTCAACAACACATAACACATGAAAATCACTACCGATTTAGACAATTTGTACAAAATATTATGGGGTTTCCCCCAAAAGGCCTCCACCACCCCTCATAGCCTTTCCTTCCCACCCTCAACGAAGCTAAAACACTTTATCATCACCATTCCTAGGTGAAACCATCATTATTATAAACATATCCTAGAAAACCACATTCTAGCCCTAATTATTCAATACATTATGTTTATACAAATACTTAGCTTCATTGAGTTGGACAGCACTTTGTCGTCTGAACGATATTCCTGACAGAGTAAAGGTGACGATGTTAGCCCGAAGGCTGCTCGCATTATATTCTCTTTGGCTGCTCGAGCAAAAGTGTCTCAATAAACGTTTCTACCGCCCTTTTAAAGCACCAGTCAAACAGAAAACCAAGATGGCGGCTCTGACATCTTGTAACTACCCTCAAATGTTTCGATCACACAATAAATACCCTTATTTGAGGCAATATTAATAATTTATAAATTAAATCATCATCAAACATTGGAAATATGTCGTAAATCTGTATGTACTATGAAAATAATCTAACACAGGCATATATGCTCGAACCGTGCAAAGCCGGGGCGGGTCGCTAGTAAATCTATAAAAGAGGAATATCAAAGGGATTGGGCAGCGTTTTTGATCAAAGCTTCCAGTACCTAGTATTCTAAATAATCTAAGCTAGTATTATATTCTCTTTGGCTTCCAGGTGGCTGGAGTTTTCCGACACTTCCAGTAATTATCATCATATCCGAATCAATTTGCGCATAACCTGGACAAATTACGAGGGTCATTCAATAAACACTTAGCCTACAAAAAGTATACGAAAATTTTGGAAAAGTGGCAATTTATTTTTCAACATAGTCTCCTTTTAGTTCGATACACTTAGCCCAGCGATGCTCCAACTATTTTAACCCGTCCGAAAAATAGTTTTTGTCAAACTCTGCAAAATAGGCCTCCGTGGCGGCGATGACCTCCTCATTTGATCCATATCTATTCCCGGCGAGAGATTTTTTCAAATTAGGAAACAGAAAGAAGTCACAAGGGGCCAAATCTGGAGAATACGGTGGATGGGGCAGCAATTCGTAGCGTAATTCGACCAATTTGGCCATGGCAACGGCAGACGTGTGAACCGGTGCGTTGTCGTGGTGAAACAGCACTTTTTTCTTAGCCAGATGGGGTCGTTTTTTCTTTAATTCGGCGTCGAATCGGCCCAATAAATCGGCATAGTAAAGCCCTGTAATTGTTTTACCCTTCTCGAGGTAATCGATGTAGATCACACCTTGTGAATCCCAGAAAACGGTGGCCATAACTTTTCCGGCCGATTTTACAGTTTTCGCCTTCTTTGGAGCACGTTCCCCGGTCTGGATCCATTGTTTTGATTGCTCCTTGGTCTCTGGTGCGTACCAGTGGATCCAGGTTTCATCGACGGTCACAAAACGACGCAAAAACTCCGCTGGATTCCGCTTAAACAGCGCCAAACACGTCTCCGATGTGGTCTCACGGTTGCACTTGTTTTCCGGTGTGAGTAAACGCGGCACCCATCGCGCCGACAGTTTTCTCATGCCGAGTTCCTCGTGAAGAATATGATGCACTGTTCCTTCTGAAATGCCTACAGTCTCAGCTAGCTCCCGAACCTTCAATCGGTGATCTGCCAATACGAGATCATGGATTTTTTAAATTTTTTCCTCCGTAGCAGCTGTTTTCGGTGCACCTGGACCATCAAAAACCGACGTACGGTCACGTGCAAACTCGTTGAACCAATTCTTGACGGTGGCCATCGATGGAGAAGAGTCACCGTACACAGCATCCAAGCGCTCTTTGATTTCGATGCGCGTTTTCCCTTCCAAAAATAGGAATCGAATCACCGAACGATATTGCTCTTTTTCCATTTTTGTAAAACCGATCGATACGTTCGCTTCCATAAGTTGTCAAAATAAAACAAATGAAGGGATTGGAATGAAAATTTGAAAAAATAATTAAAAAAGAATGTGCTACACTGTGGTAGAACTCTTTTGAAACTACAGCGCCCTCTGGCGATGAGGCTAGGTACTTATTGAATGCACCTCGTATATACTTATACCTTACTCATGAATCACTCTATCTATTGGTAAAAACTGCATAAGAATCCGTTTAGTAGTTTTTGAGTTTATCGCAAACAGACAGACGCGGCGGGAGGACTTTGTCTTATAATATGTAGTGAAGCATTGTTCAGGTTATTGTCGAGTTTTTCTAATGTACCTGTTCTAAGAGAAGTTGTTTCATAATTGGTTTCTTAGAAGAAGTGTTTACTGATGTAGTTTGAGTATTTATTGATGAAAACTGCATTAAATACGTTGCGTAGTTTAAAAGATCTAAGCGTATAGACTGCTGGAGCGACTTTTCAGATTCATCATCATCAGCCTATATTAGTCCACTGCTGGACATAGGCCTCTCCAACTGCACGCCGCTGAGCTCGATCCTCGGATACTCTCATCCATCTCTTACCAGCCACCTTGCGATCATCATCGCTCCACCTAGTCTGAGGACGTCCTACTCTACGTTTGCCGATTCGCGGTCTCCACTCAAGAACTCGTTTACCCCAACCATTGTCGGTTCTTCGGCTAATATGGCCGGCCCACTGCCACTTCAGTTTGCTAATCAGATTAGTGTATTAAAACCATTGGAACATAGTTGAACACTTTTATTAATTACTATGTAAATATTTAATATCACTATCAACTATCAACACTCGGTTTCGCCCGCTTTCTCCCCTCCCAATCTTCAATACCGTCTTTGCTTTCTGTTCTTCTTTTCTTGACTCTTCTGATGTTATTATGAACACCCATTATATGTTCTTTTAGAGCAGTACTATGAAGAAATCTTTTTGTACATATATTGCATTTATATCTGCGGTCACGAACATGTGTCTGTAAGAGAAACAAATATTATTAAAATCAATGAATATTTACCATTGTAATTTACTATAGCTGTGCCCCGCGGCTTCGCCCTCGTTAAAACGTATCCTATATCTTTATCCATAATACTTGCTATCCCTATACAAAATTTCAGCTATATCGGTATAGCCGTTTGACCGTGACTCTTGGGACATACCTACAAACTGACTTTCGCATTTCCAATATTGATGTTGTTTTCGTTTAAAAAACTAAAAGTACCGACTTCAATGTCGCGCTACTCATATTCAGTTAGTACTGAAAATTTGTTAGTTTGAGGTGTTTATTCTCCATATCTCTGGAGACATTTTCTAGATCTCAATTAAATTCGGAACGGTTTCTTAACAAATATTATGTTTCTTTGAAGTTGTTTTCGTAATAGGGATAGCAATGTTACACACTTTACAACATTTTTTTTTTAAATATCTTATAGGCTAGCGTTTGACAGCTACCTCACCTGTTGGTAAGTGATGATGCGGTCGAAGATGGTAAGCACGCTAGGCCTAGAATGGGAACTGGCTCTCAAGGATAGCTGCCGGAACACATTAGATGTTTTGGCGACAGATTGTCTAACTTGAGGGTGGTAGCAGGCCGGGCGGACACTAGATAGTGTCCTACCAGCATGCGGGGGTTGTTGGTTTCTTAACGATGTTTTCCTTCACCGGAGGGCCACTGCGAAAAGCGCACATAATTTTTTTGATATAATAATCCATTGGTGCACGGCGGGGATTAAGCTAGGTACCTCTGGCATCAAAACCGACCGTTCTCCCGATTACGCCACCGAGGCCTCATACATATATATATACACACACACACACACTCATATATATATATATATATATATATTATTAATGGTTTCCTAACACTCACACTTTACTTACTTACCCGAATATGATTATGAAGATTAGACGACGAGCGGAACATCTTTCCGCAAAATGTACACTCCATACTTTTAGGCTCGTGTAGTAACATGTGGCTGCGAAGCGCCGACGTAGCGTGGAATCGCTTGGCACAAGTAGGACAGGCGTAAGGCTGCGTTCCAGTGTGCTTGTTCATATGATCGCGATGTTGGTAAACTGACTGAAAAGGGTAGAAGACATTTTTTTTTTTATAAACTGGCCAAGTGCAAATCGGAATCGCACTCGTAAGGTTCCGTATACCACACTACAGTATTTTATAAGATCGAGCATAAAATACCACTATCATATTTCACCAGCTAAAAATAATAATTAATAAACATTTTATCACAACAGTCGTGAGCCGCGTGCTTATTTCTTATAACGCCATCTAACGTCTAACGTCATTTAAATTAAAGTTAACACGAAGGTGTTACGGATCGGCATTTCAATATAACGCCATCTATGGACGTTTACCTAAGCGTTCATAGATGGCGTTATATTGAAATTCCGAAAAAAAAAACACTTTTCTTGTATGGGGACCCCCTATAATTATAAACTTTATTCAGTTTTTTGTATTTGTTGTTATAGCGCCAACAGAAATACATCATACACTGTGAAAATTTCAACCGTCTAACTATCACGATTCATGAGATACAGCCTAGTGACAGACGGACAGCGGAGTCATAGTAAAGGTGTCTGCCCACTATCCCGTAGCATACCATGACCGTACTAGGACCGTTTCGGACAAAAAACTATTCTTTGTATTGAGAAGTATGAGACTATGCCCACTAGACCGTTCCGTCACCGGCCGGTTTTTTCTTTGGCCGGCCTTTCCGTGCCGGAAACGTTCCTAGCACGCTCATGGTATGCTACGGGATAGTGGGCAGACACCTTAATAGGGTCCCGTATTACCCTTTGGGTACGGAACCCTAAAAAAGAGGTAGGTTAACCGAAGGTCGTAACATATTTATCAAGATTCGATACTTTTTATTTTATATAATACTAGCTGATACCCGCGACATCGTTCACGTACACCAAGAATTTGGTAACCTATGCTCATCCTCATGCTAAAAAGTATCTCCTTGTTAAATTTCAGTAAGATCGGATCGTCCGTTTAGACGTGATTAGGTAACAAACAGACAGAGTGACAGAGTTGAGTTACAAACAAGGCTTAGAAACCGGGTTAAAAATTCAAACCGGTTTGGGCGTAAGTACAAATGAACTGTTTATTTTGGCTTTCGTTCGTTCTACAAACCGCTATTGAACGATAAAGGTTTCGTTGAATAAACCGGTTTAGATCGATTTTAGCTATGGTCAGCGACCACTTTTCAATTAACAGCCGTGTGTGCAATGGAAGTAAGCAAACAACGATTTAGTAATTGTAAATCACATATTGAAAACAGCGGTCGGTCATAAAAATTATACATATATGGCAAGCAAACTTCGAAAAGTGCGAGAGCATGTTTTTTTTATCGCCCGTACCAAATGCAAGTAAGCACGCGTGAGCCTCTCGCGGAATAAACCGGTTTATAGAGATTTCTAGAGGTTTTTTAAACGAAATAATTAAAAAACCGGTTATACATAAACCGGTTTCTAACAAAATAATTGAGAAACGGTTAAGCATAAACCGGTTTCAAGCCTTGGTTACAAACGTTTTTATTAACCGACTTCAAACAAAGGAGGAGGTTTCTCAATTCAACCGTATATAAATTATAGTTTCATTTTTTATGTTTGTTGGCGGATAACTTTGTCGATTATGATTATTGTTTTTTTTTTTGTGGAAAGGAGATATCCCAAGTGTGGTACCATGGTAATTTCATTGAGGTCTGATAAGTATCTCCAGAGATACGGAGATAAAAACCTCAAAACTGAAAAATAATAGCCCGGCATTTGAAGTCGGTTGTTTTAGTTTTTTAAACGATCTCAAAATATATATAGTATGGATAGTATGGATAAGCTAGCGTTTGACCACAATCTCACCTCGTTGTAAGCGACTATGTGGTCACAAAATGGTGAACACCCTAAGCCTAGAATGGTCTGACTAAAAATTATTACTAAAAATTATTGCTCTGAGGGTCTGACTCTCAAGAGCTGTGTGCTGCCGGAACCTTGTACTATTGATTATTCTGTGCCGGAACACTAAGGTTATGGCGGCAGATTTTCTCCTTAATTAAGGTAAGCTACTTTTTGGTATAAAAAAAATCAAGCGGAACATTGATATAATATGCTCCTGCCACCTTTGAATGAACACCCGTGCTACGATTTGAACCAGTGACCTCTCGCTTAAGGCTCGGCTTAACGGGGCTCTCAAAATCTTTAGCAATCTGTTTCCATCCGTTGCCAGCCAGCTTGCGTATATCATCCCTCCACCTAGCTGTACGAAGTCCTACACTACGTTTACCGAGCCGTGGTCTCCTACCCCAAAGGTTATCGTTTCTAAGACAGATGGGACCAGCCCACTGCCACTTAAGCTTTTTTTTTAAATAATTACTCAGCAAAATTTGACGTAATAAACATTAAATGTGTCTTGGGAGACGCCTATGTCGAGCAGTGGACTGATGTACCGGCTGATTATGATGATGATGGCTGCACGTTTGACTGCAATCTCACCTGATGTTAAGTGACTATGCAGCCGAAGATGTAGCACGCTTGCTCAGTAAGTACGTATTCGCTCTTGATTTGAAATATTTTGGAGGAAAGACAGTCGATGGCACGGAATATATACATTAGACATGGATGGAGGCAAAAGCACATGCCATCGCTCTTAATTCTGCGCGTGTGTGTTTGAGTGTGAGTGTGAGCGTGCGTGTGCGAGTGCGTGTGTGCGTGCGTGAGCATGTGTACGATTGTTGTTAGTTTGTTTTGTAGTGGTAGGACTTCTGCTAGTCCGCTTGGGGCGGTACCACCACTTAATTTACAGCCGTGAAATAGGAATGTTTTTGGTTGAAATGGCAAGGTGTCCAGTGAAATTACAGAGCATGTAAGACTCAACATATGTATGTCTCAAGGTAACAGGCGCAGTGCAGTGACAATCAGAATTTTGCATGCCGCTGTATCTGTAATAGGTAGACGTCATCGCTTACCATCAGGCGAGCGTCGTGCTCATCCTGTTACCTTTTACCATACGAAAACGTGTGTGTGTATAAGTGTGTGTACGTCGTGTGTGTGTGTGTGTGTGCGCGCTTGTGTGTGTGTGTCTGTGTGTGTAAGTGTGTGTACGTCGTGTGTGTGTGTGTGTGTGTGTGTGTGTGTGTAAGCGTGTGTGTGTGTGTGTGTGAATGTATAACTGACCTTAAACCCAAGTCCGCACACGTCACAGAGGTGCGTCTTGGTGTCCGCATAAATGGCGTTCATATCTAAATCCGGGTGTTCAGTCTTGAAGTGGAACACCAGCCACCCATTCATTTTACCCTGCGCGTTACACTGTAATATAACAAAGTTTGTGTAAATAACGTAAATTAATATGTTTTTAACTGACTTCAAAATAGAAGGAGGAGGTTCTCAGTTCGGGAGGAATATTTTATCAAAAAATGGCAATGGCCAAGGTGTCGGCCTTGCGATCGAGAAGTCGTGAGTTCGATCTCCACCCATTGCACTATTGACGTGAACCCAATCCAGACACAAGCATATTTAGCTTAGTTAGTTGGAGGGGTTAACAAGACTACTAGTAATGTACTAGTTCGGTCCCGCGGCCTCGCCCGTTTTATAACATCCTACGTGTTAATCCAGATTATATCACTGTGCCAAATTAGTACCTATTACATACAAATCCTTTCAGCCGGTTTTGCATTATTTTTTGATGAACTCGCCCGAGGCCAAACCGAGGCTTCCGTACCAACCAATTAAGCTAGACCTCTAAATTGTATCAGCGCTCATACAATTTAGAGGTCTAGCTTAATTGGCTCAAACTATGTATGTATGGGGACACCCTTTAATTTTCAACTTTTTTTATTTTTTGGAATGTTTCCTTAAATATGCGCTGTAAGACTTTGCTTCTTGCCAAATTTCGTGATTCTAGGGCAACGGAAAGTACCCTATAGGTTTTCGACCCAAAACCTATAGGGTACTTCCGGTTTACTTAGAATTGTCAATTTTGGTTATAAGCAAGGTCTTAGAGCACAAGCTAAGGAAAAATTCCGAAAATTAAAAAAGTTGAAAATTAAGGTACAGTTTGGTACTAACAAGTTTTCGCGAAAATCTAAATTTGCCCATATCTTTTTATTGTGTTGACTCAATACTTTGATTTTGATACACCCAATAGGGACTATAGACCTCAGCATCAGGTATAAATTCACAACTTTCTAGGTCCACCCGTTCCTGAGAAAATCAGTGGTGACACACGGATAGACAGACGGACAAGAAAGTGATCTTATAAGGGTACCTTTTTAGGGTTCCGAACCCAAAGGGTACCAACGGAACCCTATTACTGAGACTCCGCTGTCCGTCTGTCTGTCTGTCTGTCTGTCTGTCTGTCCGTCTGTCACCAGGTTGTATCTCATGAACCGTGATAGTTAGACGGTTGAAATTTTCACAGATGATGTATTTCTGTTGCCGCTATAACAACAAATACTAAGAACAGAACAAAGTAAAAAATTAAAGAAAAGTTAAAAAAAAGTTTTTTACGATAGCGCAGCGCCATCTAGCTAGCATCAAAGATGGCGCTATCGTCTTTACCTTAATCTGAATCTCGGAAGCGGCTCCAACGATTAAATAAAATTTAGTATACCTACAGGGCATTTCGGGGGCGATAAATCGATCTAGCTAGGAGTCATTTTCAGAAAATGTTGTTTTAATCGTGTTTTCAATAATCAACTTTATTGATAATCAACTTAAAATATGACTCTTCCCGACATCTATTGGCGAGTAGAAGTACTGAAGTACAACCAGATATTCAATAATATTAATTACTACAATTACTATTCCTACTATATAATACTATTCTACCTTTGTGTTAACGTTTACTTAGTTGGTGTTAGAAGTTCGTTAGAAATTAGATAGATGGCGTTCGGAACCCTCCGTGTGCGGTACAAAAGTCTGATTCGCACTTGGCCAGTTTTATTTTACCTTTTGAGGTACGGAACCCTAAAAACATACAAAAAACCGCGAGTTCACATGCCGCGCGAATCAGTCTCAGTGCCAAGTTCGAGATATTTCAAACTTCAAATGATGTTTATCTCCATATCTCTGAAGATACTAATCAGATCTCAATTAAATGTATGATGGGTCCACCTTCCTTGGAGATGTACCCTACCCATGGACACAGAATAATGAATAGTACAAGTACATAAGATGCACTCCCTGCGAGCAAAAATGCGAGATTAAACCTAGTTACAACGTCGGTATCGTGCAAAATACGCTACACGCCTCGGATGCGACCTTGAATTTGCATTACAGAATAAACTAATAGTAACTAGGAATCGCGTGTTGCGCACCGTAAAATGCACCGTAAGGCGGCGAGAGTTTGTATCACTCGGTTAGCTCGCGGGCCGTCAGCTGTCTCTTACTGTAAGGTTGAGTGTTGTGAGAAAACAGATTGAATAGTAAAGTAAATGCGCGCGTCCGATTGAGAGCGCGCGTGACACTACTGACTGAACTTGCAGCCCGCGGGCTACCGCGGAGGTACTAATATTTTCATAGCTACCGCGCGGAGTGCGATAGGCCTGCCAAGGGGAAACACAATCATTCGAATCAGTTCACGGTTGGTAATCGCGTAAGGGTGCGTACAGACTATGTAACGTAACATGTTATAAAATTTTTAATTCACATGTTTCAGACAATGTGGACATGGAATGTTATAAAACATGATATTATTACATGTTTCATAAAATACCATGTTCACATTATCTAAAACATGTGATATAACAGTGTTATAACATGCTATATTACATAGTCTGTACGCACCGTAAAAATGAATGAATTTTAATTCATTAAGGTTCACAGAAAGTGTACATATACAATCGGTAGTATTAATTATATACCTATATATAATATCATGCATAATTCACTAAAATTAAGTTAGGCATGCAATACATTTCAAAATAGGTAGTAGACGAATTGAGAACCTCCTCTTTTTTGGATGTCAGTTGAATAAAGGATTTGGTAAGTGTAGCAATTCTATTAACATAAGATCGTTTAAAAAACTAATAACTGGCAAAGTGCAAGTCAGACTCGCACTCGTAGGGTTCCGTAACACGGTTAAGTATTCCATAACTATGATTTTTCGCAACTTCAAAATTAACTTTGTTTTTCATAGTGTTTTTATGAAAAACAAAGTTATCTTTGCGGTCGCCAATCTCTAAAACTGCTGACTGTATCTCGTTCAAACCAATTTTCGTTGTTAGTTTTTATTGAATCTACAGCATATATTTTTTTTAGATTTTTCACTCCCGTACTTTAAAAGTTAGAGGGAGGGGGGGACACACATTTTACCACTTTAGACGCGCCTATCTTTCAAATGATTAAATTTGTGAAAAAATTATTTTAGAAACCTCAATGTCATTTTTGAAGACCTATCCATAGACAACCACACACGTATAGGTTTGAAGATTTTTTTTTTGTTTCAGTTCCATGTATGGGGTGCCCCCCCTTAAACTTTTATATTTTTTATTTTTGTATAAAAATCGGAAAGCGGTTCACAGAATACATCTACCTACCAAGTTTCAATTCTGTAATCCTAACAGTTTCGGAATAAAATGGCTGTGACATACGGACAGACAGACAGACAGACAGACATGACGAATCTATAAGGGTTCCGTTTTTTGCCATTCGGCTACGGAACCCTAAAAAGAACCGACTTCAATGCCGCGCTATTAATTTTCAGTACCAATTTTGAGGTGTTTATCTCCATATCTCTGGAGATACTTATCAGACCTCGATAAAATTACCATGTTACCATACTTGGGTAATCTCCCTTCTAACAAAAATATTATAATCAAAATCGGTTCATAAACGACGAAGTTATCCGCGAACAAACATAAAAAAGAATAAAAAAAACATACGGTCGAATTGAGAAACCTCCTCCTTTTTTTGAAGTCGGTTAAAAATACTAACCACTCGACATGATATAGGCTTCGCAACCTTACGCCTTTTGTTCGGTACAGTCCGTCGTGAGATTTTGAAATTCCTGCAAAAAATAAACAAGTAAATAATCACAGGTGCTAGGAGTATATTATATCGATATTCCACCTTACTACCATAACGTAGCTTACCTAAGCGATGAGGTCTACCTATTACAGATACAGCGGCAAGCAAAATACTGGACTGCCAGAATTTTGCATGTCACTGCACTGCGCCTATTAACTTGAGACATAAGTGCATAAAGTGCCCTGTAATTTCACTGGACACCTTGCCATTTCAACCGAAAAACATGCCTATTTTACGGCTGAACATTAAATAACAAAGTGGTGGTACCGTTACAGTCGGGCTAGCAGAAGTCCTACCACTACAAAAGGGTAAATAAATGTGACTCACTCTAATATCCCTGGAGGTCTTCCTCTCAGCACAGGTTCATGCGTTATTCTGACATGTTTCCGTAACGCCTCGTGTGACACGAATGTTAGAGGGCACTGAGAGCAATGTAGTCGACATGCGCTTTCTGCTGCCACTTCACCCTGGATATATTATCATCATCATTAACAGCCAGTCTTTTCACTCATACAAATGCTACTAAAATACATACTTAATATATGGGTCGAGACCAAATTTTTTGCATTAATTGATGGGTTAAAATGAGATCGTTTAAAAAACTAAAAAGAACCGACTTCAATGCCGCGCTATTAATTTTTAGTACCAATTTTGAGGTGTTTATCTCCATATCTCTGGAGATACTTATCAGGCCTCGATAAAATTTCCATGGTACCACACTTGAGATATCTCCATTCCAAAAAAAAAAGAATAATCAAAATCGGTTCATAAACGACGAAGTTATCCGCGAACAAACATGCGTGCTTCTGTTTACCAGTTAAATTCACTAACTGCAAACATTATTAGTTTCGTTTTCGCGGTTTTTTGTTCCAGTGTGCTACGAATGACAATGACACTCAATTGTGCTACGAGTCAGTATATATTATGTTACTCTTTGGTGCTACGTGTCACAACGGAAAATTGTAAAGGAAGGTGCACGTCATATTTTCGGTGATTTGCAACGATGCAAAGGATTTGGTCCTGACCCATATATCCATACTAATATTATAAAAACGTTTGTAACTCTGTCAATCTGCCTGTTTGTTACCTAATCACGCCTAACGGATGATCTATGTACAAATATTTTCATAGCTACAGCGCGGAGTGCGACAGGCCTGTCTCAACTCGCGGAAAAACACAAGTATTAGGAAAACAATTAAAAAAAATTAGATCACAAACAATTTTTTACGTTCCCGCAAAGAAAATAGTTAAAATAGTTGTATAGTCAAATAAATACATACCTGATGTTCTCTAGTGATGTGCCATTTAAGCCCCATCAGTGAGAAAGATTTACCACACGTGGTACATACATGGCTACGATTGTGACGGTTGCTCATGTGGTTGATATGTGAAGACGCACTTCTGTAACAAGTGGAATGTGTCTATTTAAAAAACAAAAACCCGCCTGCCTAAAAGGACATTAAAAAAAGTATAATATTGCATTAGGGGTCGTCCATCAATCAAAAACCCCCCAGCCTAAAAAGACAATGAAATAAGTATAATATTGCATTAGGGGTCGTCCATCAATCAAAAACCCCCCAGCCTAAAAAGACAATGAAATAAGTATAATATTGCATTAGGGGTCGTCCATCAATCAAAAACCCCCCAGCCTAAAAAGACAATGAAATAAGTATAATATTGCATTACGGGTCGTCTGTCAATCAAAAACCCCCCAGCCAAAAAAAAACAATGAAAAAAGTATAATATTGCATTAGGGGTCGTCCATCAATCAAAAACCCCCCAGCCTAAAAAGACAATGAAATAAGTATAATATTGCATTAGGGGTCGTCCATCAATCAAAAACCCCCCAGCCTAAAAAGACAATGAAATAAGTATAATATTGCATTAGGGGTCGTCCATCAATCAAAAACCCCCCAGCCTAAAAGACAATGAAATAAGTATAATATTGCATTAGGGGTCGTCCATCAATCAAAAACCCCCCAGCCTAAAAAGACAATGAAATAAGTATAATATTGCATTAGGGGTCGTCCATCAATCAAAAACCCCCCAACCTAAAAAGACAATGAAATAAGTATAATATTGCATTAGGGGTCGTCCATTAATCAAAAACCCCCCTGCCTAAAAAGACAATGAAATAAGTATAATATTGCATTAGGGGTCGTCCATTAATCAAAAACCCCCAGCCTAAAAAGACAATGAAATAAGTATAATATTGCATTACGGGTCGTCCATCAATCAAAAACCCCCCAGCCTAAAAAGACAATGAAATAAGTATAATATTGCATTAGGGGTCGTCCATCAATCAAAAACCCCCAGCCTAAAAAGACAATGAAATAAGTATAATATTGCATTAGGGGTCGTCCATCAATCAAAAACCCCCCAACCTAAAAAGACAATGAAATAAGTATAATATTGCATTAGGGGTCGTCCATTAATCAAAAACCCCCCTGCCTAAAAAGACAATGAAATAAGTATAATATTGCATTAGGGGTCGTCCATTAATCAAAAACCCCCAGCCTAAAAAGACAATGAAATAAGTATAATATTGCATTACGGGTCGTCCATCAATCAAAAACCCCCCAGCCTAAAAAGACAATGAAATAAGTATAATATTGCATTAGGGGTCGTCCATCAATCAAAAACCCCCCAGCCTAAAAGACAATGAAATAAGTATAATATTGCATTACGGGTCGTCCATCAATCAAAAACCCCCCAGCCTAAAAAGACAATGAAATAAGTATAATATTGCATTAGGGGTCGTCCATCAATCAAAAACCCCCCTGCTTAAAAAAACAATGAAATAAGTATAATATTGCATTAGGGGTCATCCATTAATCACGTGATGATTTTTGCAAGTTTTTAACCCCCTCCTCCCCCTGGTGATATTTAGTAAGGTTTTAAATTACTTCTTTACCCCTACCCAAAATCACAACGTGTATTATTTTTACAAGCTTTTATTTAGTTTCACCTGTCCTGATGTTGGTCATCAAATCTTGCAAATTAAATTTGATCCACAACCAAGTTACCAATTGAACTGAAATTTTGCATACATGTGTAGATCGCGTGACAATGCAATATTATGATGACATCGTGTTGATCTGATGATGGAGCTGGAAGGTGGCCAAAGGAACTCCTAAGCTACACATGTCATACACGTTGTGTTTGGGCTCGTTGAATTTGTCTTGACTTACTCTGGTTCTAGCTTATGTAAAAGCTTGTGTTTAAAAAGTGTTTTTTTTTTATATTACTTATTTTTTATAATATTTTCTGGGATTACACATCGTGATTTCAACGAAAAAGAAATGCACATGAAATCTCATTATATTATATTCCCAGAACATTTTTTTAAGAAAACGCTTTAATACACTTTTTTTTTAAATCCCTTATGATTTTTTCTCATAACTTTTATGACCTTGACATTTGACCTTAAAGATCAATGACCGCTTATGTCAACGTTTATATGCTCTGTTTTTAAGGCCAATTATATAAATATAGTTATGCTAAGTTGTACAGTTTAAAGTTATGACTCATGCTGACTGATGTACGTGCCTGTTTAAACCAAGGGCGAATCCAGGATTTTTTCTGGGAGGGGCACAAGGGGTGGACGCGCAGAAAAATCAACAATAACTGTTAGAAATAAACTTGAAGTATTTGCAGGTGCGTGAAAGGGATGCAACGAACAAAGTTCGCAACGTGCCCCCCCTTAAATCCACCCTGGGTTAAAACACAAAAGTTTCTGAAATATTATCATCGTAGTAAACAAAATCAAATACCTACTTACTTGAAGGTTAAATTGCAAGATTCGCATCTGAATTTAACTCCTTTGTGCCAATTGTGGTGGTTTATCATCGAACGCCTAAAACAAACAATAACATTTGAGACTAATTAAACATTGCCCACGGGTGGTAGGAGCATTATATAAATGTTCCGTCTGACTTGCTACCAAAAAGTAGCTTGCCACCATCAAGGAGAAAATCGGTAATAACCTAGATGATTCTAGGCCTCTAGCGTGTTTACCATCCTCGACCACATCATCGCTAACCATTAGGCGAAATAGTTGTCAAAGGATATTATTTTATTTTTAACCGACTTATAAAAAGGAGAAGGTTCTCAATTTGTGTGTGTTTTTTTGTATGTATGTTACGCGATTACTCCGTCAATTGCAAACCGATTCGAATGAAACTTTTTTAAATCGTTAGGGTACATTTCTGATGTGGTCCCATTGTCATTTCATCTGATAAGTAAGTACCTCCAGAGATATGACGATAAACGTCTCAAACTTGCTACTGAAACTGACCCTCAAGGGTGTAAAATAACAATAGGGAATAGGGGATGAGGGTTTGTATGGAAATATGTAAGGTTTATGTAAATGTTTTATAAGTTTGCGACAAGAGACAAAATATTAGAGCTGTCCTGATGTAACATTTACGGAGTCATTACAAAATGTGAAAGTAAAGTTAACTTGAGCGCGGCACGGTACGGCGCGGTGTAGGTGGGAAAATATATTTAAGTGTGCGTATGTGTCTTATTTGTAAAATAATTAGCCTAAATAATTAAAAATGCTACCCAAAGCACTATCCCACGGATAGTGCTTTGGGTACGGTGCGGACTTAGTCGCGGGAACAGCTAGTCTATACTAATATTATAAAGAGAGAACATTTGTATTTTTGTATTTTTGTATGTTTGTAATGAGTAAGCTCAAAAACTACTGAACCGATTTAAAAAATTCTTTCACTAATACATAGAATGAACTTTCGGAATGAAAATAGGCTATATATTATCCCGTTTAAATCAAAGGTACATTCGTGGAGACCTAATTTGCAACCTAAGTCGGCAAATAAACGGTCGAAAAAACACGTTTCTTACGAACGCTGCTTAATTGAAAATAGATAGAAGAATATTTTCTATGCAAGAGTTGTACAACTTAATAAGACCTACAAAAAAGTCCGCGACAGCATATGTCTATCTCTTAAGGTTGACTCACAGTAACCATTTTAATCTTAACATTTTTGTTAAAAAATATTACATAACTTCCAAGGCTATTTTCAAGTATATAGTATTAATCCTTATCCAAATAATTACGTTAATTAGCTTGGCCACATATTATAGATTAAAATTGTCCTTTACAGTATATTATTCAAATGAAAACTCTAGAAGATATCACGAATTTCACAAACACGCATCGCAAAATTAATAAAATATTTGCAGTGAAACCACAGATTAGGTCATAGTTACTACGAAAATATTATTATTAACTTAGCTATGCCGTAGATCCAATCAATCTAAGTCAATATAGTATAATAATATGATCTATTGTATAAAATAATATTCATCAATATATATATAATAATATAATATAATATTTTAAACCACCCCGACTGATCTATGTATAATAGCTTTTTCCAATGACTCTAAACACGACATTTAAAATCTGAGCTGTAAGTTGGTGAGGATTTGAGTATTCTGTAGAGTCCAGGAGGCTTCCATGTTCTTACAATATCGTTGAAGAAGAAGATTTTCGAATTGACCAGACCTATGAAAGTTGATTTCATAGCGCAATTAACTAGAAAAAAGCTCATAATTTTAAAACGATTGAACGAATTTTTATGAATCAAAGCTAAGAAAACTCTCGATGAAGACATCTATCAAACAAAAAAAAACTATCAATAATAAAAACAAAATCGGTTCATCCGGTTAGGTGCTAAGATGCTACAGACAGACACACAGATACACACGTTAAACGTATATTACCCCTACATTTTGCGTCGGGGAACGCCGTAAGGTTACGGCGGCAGATGTACTCCTTGGTGGTAAGCTACTTTTTGGTAGATTTAATGATTCCACTACCACTGTACGAAAACTCATGATTCATGAATGCACATAAAACTTTCATTGGTAGGTATATAGCTAGGATTAAAACCAACGACCGTCGGGTCAGAATCAGGGTAACTATCCTTTACGCCAAAGGGCCGTCCAATATCAATACGTAAGTATTATAAAACAAAGTTCATCACTACGTCTGTCTGTCTGTTCGCAATAATCTCAATAGCTCCTGAACGGATTATCATGCGGTTTTCACCAATAGCCAGAGTGTTTATGAGGAAGGTTTAGGTGCATAATTCGTTAAGGTTTTGTGTAAATTGGATGAAATATGAAGATGGTTGTTAAATATGTTCATATTTTTTATTCGATGCAACAAACTGATGCAAATTTTGTAGGCATATATGTTCTACCCGTGCGAAGCCGGGGCGGGCTGCTAGTAAATAATAAAATAAGCTTAATCAATTTTTTTAAATAAAATGTTAATTTAACTTACTCGTAATATGTGACCAAAGGGCAAAGTTTACATTTATACACCGCTTCGTGATTTTTCTTGTAATGGCCGTCCAGTACAGTTTTATTTTTCTGTTTCATACCACAAATTGAGCAAACCACATCGCCTGGTTTCACCTAAAACACCAACATTCATAAGAATAATAACGGCACATATAGGATCGTCGGGTTTTTTTGGCATTTTACTTATGGTGGTAGGACACAAGTCATAAATCATAAAATCTTCATTTAGAAAAGGCAAAAATATTACAAAGTTTGTTTAATGAAAACCTGGTTCCTACACTAGGCTCGAAACCCCGTGACATAGGTACCAGGACTCTTCCGTCTAATGATACTGAAGCTGTATTTTGCCCGTGGGTTAGTATAATACAATTAAAATAATGCATGCAAAATTGTGTGGCTGTGTGTGTGTGTGCGCTTGTGTGTGTGTGTGCGCGTGTGTGTGTGTGTGTGTGTGTGTGCGCTTGTGTGTGTGTGTGTGTGTGTGTGTGTGTGTGTGTGTGTATGTGTGTGTGGTGTGAGTGTGTTTGTGTGTGAGTGTGTTTGTGTGTGAGTGTGTTTGTGTGTGAAAGTATGTGTTCATTAAGTGTCGATACAGCTCATCTAATTATTGTCATAAATTTCTCTGTTTCATAATAATCCATATCTTTAAGTTTATTGAATATTTTATGTTTAACTTCATGATTTGTTAAACTATAAATGTTGGTTATTTTATGTAGTTTGTTATATAAAAACGGGCCTAAAAAGTTTATAAACCTTGATGCAAAAGTAGTGTTTCCTGTCGGGATGCTACAAACATTATGCGATGCTCGCTTATTATTTAATGAGTCATATCTTACCAGTGAATGATGGTGCAGTACAGCGTGTTGTATAAAGAGTTGTCTTACTGTAAGTACCTGACATTCTCTATACAACTCGACTGTAGGATACCGCCTAGGTCTGCTTCTACTACATTTGAGGATTCCTCTTTGCACTCTTTCGAGCTGGATCATGAGAGTTTTGTTAGTGCCACCCCAAGCTGTGATACAGTAGGTCAGTAACGATTGACACAGTGAGTAGTATAGCATTTGTATCACGGCCCAGTCGGCGCAATCACGTAAGTTTCTAAAAACTGCCGTGAGCCTCCGAACACGGTTACACAATTATTTTATGTGAGGTGCAAACGTTAGCTTTTCATCTATTGTGACACCCAGATATTTAATACAAGCAACACGTTCAAGGGCTATACAGCTACATGCTGCTAGAGAAGTTGACTGACAATTTTTTGAGACGTGGCCAACCAAGGCGAAGGAGTCACATGGCTGCAGTCCTCGAATACGGAAAGTTACATATTTCGTTTTGTCGACGTTCAAGGTTAGCAAGTTGTTCCTCAGCCACGAAGATATCTTGTCAAATGTGGCTTGTGCGTTTTTGAAGATAGTGTCCTACCACCATGCGGGGGCTGGGGGTTTCTTAACGATGTTTTTCCTTCACCGGAGTGTCACTGTAAAAAGCGCACATACATTTTTCGATTTTGTTTCCCAACTTCCGAATTTGTATCGCTTGCGTAGGTCAATTAAGTAGATTTTTTTAAACTACTGTTTGGCCAACAAACATCTTGTAACAGTGAACATCGCGATCTCACCGCGTGACCTCACTCCCGAGGAAGAGCAACGGTCTCGCTCGAAACCTAGGTCGAGAAAATTCGCCTAAAGGTAAGAGAATTTATCATCATCATTAGCAGCCAGTATTTGTCCACTGCTGGACATAGGCCTCTGCTATAGCACGCCACTGAGCGCGATCTTCAGCTCCTTGTTTCCAACCGCTGCCAACCAGCTTGCATATATCATCGTTCCACCTAGCTGGAGAGCGTTCTACGACCTACACTACGTTTACCGAGCCGCAGTCTCCACTCTTGAACTGCCGGTATATAGCAATATTTATTATTATTTTCTTAGTTTTTGGCTTTTGTAAAAGTCATGTTTTGGGAGTTCATAGATAATACATATAGGGATAAAAAATTGCGAGTTCGCCATCCTCGAACACTTTGTCATTAGGTCACCAACAGGTTAGATAGTGGTCACAAGCTAGCCTGTCCATACTAATATTATAGAAACGTTTGTAACTGTCTGTTTGTTACCTAATCACGCCTAAACGGACGATCCGATCTTACTGAAATTTAACAAGGAGATATTTTTTAGCATGAGGATGAACATAGGCTACTAAATTCTTGGTGTACGTGAACGATGTCGCGGGTATCAGCTAGAATACTATAAAAATTAAGTAGTCTATTGGTATACGACGGGTTTGAGCCCCTGGATAAGAAAGTCGAGTGTCCTCCCAAATACGCCACATAGCTTACTACTTACATCATGACATTGTTTATGGTAGTCCAACTTCTTCTCATGTTTGAACCCCTGGTAGCATCTCTCACATTTATATTCAGCATCTACATAGCACGCGTATGTCTTCCTTCTCTCGAACTCTTCCAAGATCTTCTCCTTAGTGTTTAGATACTCTATATCGAACACTGAATCGTAATCACGGGCATTCTTATACTTCCTTTGTATGCGTTGTAACAAACGCAACGTTGTAGGTTTTAGTATCTTCTTACCTGAAAAATTACGACTGTCAGAATTTTTGATCGATCGAAGCGAACGTCTCCGTTTGAGTTTATTTTTTACAAGTTTTATCTCTACTTCACGGCAAATTTGTCCGTCACAAATCTTGCGATTGATTTTAGAGCGACTTCCAGGGGTTCGATTGAGCTAAAATTTTGCAGCATGTGTAAATCGCGTGACAATGCCATATTGTGATGAAATGGTGCTGATCTGATGATGGAGCTGGAAGGTGGCCAAAGGAACTCCTAAACTACACATGTTATACCTGTCGTGTTTGGGCTCATTGGATTTGTCTTGACTTACACTGGTCCTAGGTTATGTTAAAGTGTGTGTTTAAAAAGGTTTTTTTTTTTAAATATTACTTGTATAGTTAATCTTCTTTAAGCATGTGCTACACGGTTTTAAACGGCGGTTTGAAACAGAAATAACAAATTTGCGCTTTGCCGGCTACACGGTTTAAAACATGCTTAAAACCATCAGTGTTTTATAGAACGTTGCGTGAATAGGACCTCTGTTCTACGCTCGCATTATTTATGTTTTATTTCATTTCAGCTGCCAGGCAAAGGCAGGGCAAGTCTCTATATAGCTCGAGAAGTTCTGTAACTACTTCTCGTTCTTTTTCTTCTCGAGCCATTTTGAGAACGTCGTCGCGTCGTCGCGTGCGTCTGCCTGCGCTCTCCGCTGCAACGTGACTGTCGTTCGCGAGGTTTTAAACAATTTTTAAACCACCACTTCTACCAGTGGTTTCAAACGCAAGCCTTGCTACCAAGGGTGTTGTTATGAGTATGTCACATCACTAGAGTATGTCACATCACTAGTCGATAAGTAGCAGGACTGTCAAGATGGCGCCTCAGCCATGATGAATCTGAATCTGTAAACTTTATAATAAAACCACGTTTATTTGAAGACTATATAGTATTATCATTTACATAATACACAGACTATCACATGGTGTCAGTAATTGGGCTCGAAATCTACGTGTTGTAAAGTCATTGTGAAATTCTCATATGAAACGTGGGCGTCATGTCAGAGGAAAATCAAAAGCCCAAGAAACTTTCGGGAATGTCCAGTCCGCAGCCCATGGTGATGAACGGTAACTTGGCTCAACAATGGAAAAAATGGGTGCAGTCATTTAAAATTTATTTACGTGCGTCCGGCATGGATGAAGAGAATGATGGCAGAAAGGTAGCTTTATTTCTACATGTCATTGGTGAAAAGGGCGTGGATGTATTCAATACGTTTGGAAAAGACGCGGATATCGTTAAATACGACGAGCTCGTACAGTTATTTCAAAATCACTTCGCCCCAAAAGCTAACCTCACTTATGAATGTCATAATTTTTTCACATATAAACAAGGTGAAAATGAATCCTTAGACGACTTCGCTTGCACTTTAAAATTAAGATCACTAAACTGTGAACTAGGAGAGCTGCAGGAACGCCTAGTCAAAATAATGTTTATATGTAACATGCATCAAAAATACAATTACATCAGAGAAAAATTATTGCTTGAAGATAAGTTGGATCTTGACAAGGCCGTAGAGATGGCAAAGGCCATGCTTGCTTCCAGACATCAAACGGATGAATTATCAGCAGAACAAAGTTCAGTCTTGTATAATACGAGTCAGTCACAATCAAGATCAAAGACTAACTCAAGGAGCGTCAGTCAATATAATCAGCAGTCAAGACAGGAAGTTTGTACAAGGTGTGGTCAGGTGCATCGTTATAAGTGTCCAGCATTAGGTGTGAAGTGCAAAAAATGTGGAAAAGTCGGTCATTTTGCAGTTTGTTGTCGGTCAATTCAGTCAAAGTCAGTAAAATATGTACAGTCGGAGAGTGATATGCAACAGGTACAGTCCGAACAAGATGAATTGTTTATAGGTCATATTCAGTCATCCAATTCAAGTGAATGGACGGTTAATTTATTTATAAATAATTCACAGATAAATTGTATTATTGATACAGGCAGTGATGTCAATATTATGTCAAAAAGTGTTTATGATTCACTTAATACTCAAAATGTATTGTCTAAAACTGATGTTAAAATTAAGTCATACACTGGTAATAGTCTAGAGGTACTGGGTCAACAAAACTTAGAGTGTAAATTGCAATTTAATGACCTCTATATGACAAAAAAGATTAATTTTATAATTGCGAATGTGAATTCCCCAACCGTATTAGGTAAACTTACATGCTCAGAAATTGGGCTAGTGAAAAGAGTTTTCTGTGTAGACAACACAAGCATGCCAGAAGGTGAAATTAGTCAATTGTCTTCTGAAACAGGTCAAAATGAGTCAAATTCAAGTCGAGCAACATGTTCTAAAGTTACAAAAAGTCAGTCACAGTTATTTCCATTACAGTCAAGTCAGTCACAAAATATAAGTTTAAATAAACTTGTTGAATGTAATAATTCTCTTTTTACCGGTCTTGGTTGTCTTCCTGGTGAGTGTCACATAAGTACAAATCCTGAAGTTCAGCCAAAAGTCGATGCTCCGAGAAAGGTACCATTTGCATTACATCATAGACTTCAAGAAGAACTTGAGAAGATGGAAAATATGGATGTCATTACCAAGGTCACAGAGCCTACTGAATGGGTGAGTTCTTTAATCTTAATAGAGAAAAAAAATGGTCAATTAAGGGTGTGTCTAGACCCCCGTAATTTAAATCAGGCAATAAACAGGACTCATTATCCTATTCCATCAGTAGACATGGTCCGCGCCAAGGTGGCTGGTGCAAGATTATTCTCCACCTTGGATGCAAGTAGTGGATTCTGGATGTGCAAATTGAGTGAGAAGAGTTCTTACTTCACAACTTTTAATACACCTTTTGGCCGATATCGTTTTAAACGCCTTCCATATGGAGTCAACTGTGCTCCTGAGTATTTTCACAGAATTATGACAGAAACATTTGGTGAAATACCAGGGGTGGCAGTTTACAGCGATGACAATTTAGTAAGCGGTCAAACACCACAAGAGCACAACGAGCGTCTTAATATGGTATTTGAAAGAGCAAAGGATAATAATGTCAAGTTTAATAAAGAGAAATGTACATTCACCAAGGAGAGTATTAAATATTTGGGTCATATTTTCTCAGCTGATGGAATCACAGCTGATACGGACAAAGTCAGAGCAATCAAAGAGATGCCCTCTCCCACCTGTCTAAAGGATTTACAAAGATTTCTGGGCCTACTTAATTATTTAAGTCCTTTTATTAAAAATATGGCAGGCGAGACAGAAATTCTACGCCAATTATTAAAAAAATCTACTGAATGGCAGTGGACTGCCAATCATGAAACAACATTTTGTCGTCTGAAGCAATTAATATGTCAAGTTCCAGTGTTGTCACATTTTAATGTTCATGATCCTATTGTCCTACAAAGTGATGCTAGTAAGAGTGCTGTCGGAGCGGTGTTGTTACAAAATCAACATCCAGTATATTATGCTTCAAAAACTTGAAATTTTGGATCTTTACTAGCTTTATGTTTAATCATCCAAATTATTACAGGATTATTTTTAACAATATACTATACTGCTAATATTGAATTAGCTTTTTATAGAGTAAATTATATTTGTCGTAATGTAAATTATGGAACAGATACACAACAAAGCATGGCTCAGATAGAGAAAGAACTCTATTCAATAGTTTTTGCCTGCATCAAATTCCATCAATTTATATATGGACAAACTGTAACTGTAGAGACAGATCATGCTCCTTTAATAACATTGTTTAAAAAGCCTTGAGTCGAGGTTCCAACACGCCTCCAAAGAATGATGTTAAAAATACAAGTCTACAGTCTTAATGTAGTTTACAAGAAAGGTAGTCACATGTACATTGCTGATACCTTGTCAAGAGCAGCACTCTCTGAAACAAGTTCAGATGAATTAGATGATGATATCATTGTTCATGTAAATTTACTGACTCATCATCATCAGAAATTCTACGCCAATTATTAAAAAAATCTACTGATTGGCAGTGGACTGCCAATCATGAAACAACATTTTGTCGTCTGAAGCAATTAATATGTTAAGTTCCAGTGTTGTCACATTTTAATGTTCATGATCCTATTGTCCTACAAAGTGATGCTAGTAAGAGTGCTGTCGGAGCGGTGTTGTTACAAAATCAACATCCAGTATATTATGCTTCAAAAACTTTAACAGATACACAACAAAACATGGCTCAGATAGAGAAAGAACTCTATTCAATAGTTTTTGCCTGCATCAAATTCCATCAATTTATATATGGACAAACTGTAACTGTAGAGACAGATCATGCTCCTTTAATAACATTGTTTAAAAAGCCTTGAGTCGAGGTTCCAACACGCCTCCAAAGAATGATGTTAAAAATACAAGTCTACAGTCTTAATGTAGTATACAAGAAAGGTAGTCACATGTACATTGCTGATACCTTGTCAAGACCAGCACTCTCTGAAACAAGTTCAGATGAATTAGATGATGATATCATTGTTCATACTGCGGTCGAAGATGGTAGCACGAGTTTGGCGAAAATGCTTTGGTATTTCTATCCGGATGTCTGTTCTCCTATACAGGTCGCATTTCTCAAACGATTCTCGTGAAATTTTGTAAGCAAGTTCGATAATTTTAAGGAAACGTTTATGTCAATTCAGTTTTTGGAAAATTTTATAAAAATCAAAATTTGGAGTTTGAAATTTTGTGAGCAGGTTCGATAATTTTAAAGAACTTTTATGTCGATTCAAGTTTTTTTTTTTTTATAATATAGATCGGCAAACAGGCAAGCGGCCCACCTGATGGTAAGTGGTCACCGCCGCCTATTGACATCTGCAAAACCAGAGGTATTGCCGGTGTGTAGCCTACCCTTATTAGTGAGCACTCTCATTACTCTTCGTTTGAAGCTACCAAGGTTGAAGGTTTCGGGGAAAGTTTCAGGTGGGAGATCATTCCACATCTTACAGGTACGTGGGAAGAACAGTCGTGTGAAACGAGTAGTATGTGATGCCCACGTATCTATAATGTGCGGATGTGCTTTTTGACGGTGTCGGGAGTTCCGATGGTAGAAACGGGACGGAGGAATGATATTAAAAAGCTCTTCAGAACATTCCCCGTGATAGTACCTATAGAAAAGGCTAAGAGAGCCAACGTCGCAACGAAGACTCAAAGGTTCCAATTTATCAGTTAGCTTGGGGTCGTCGACAAGTCTAATAGCTCTTCTCTGAAGAGAGTCAAGTGGTTGCAGTTGATATTTCGGTGCACCACTCCATAGATGAGAACAGTACTCAATGTGTGGCCGAATTTGCGCCTTATATAACAACAGACGCTGGCTCGGGGTGAAGTACTGTTTGGCTCTATTTAGTACACCGAGTTTTTTAGCAGTAAGTTTTGCTTTGCATTCCAAGTGACTCCCAAACTGGACCTCGTTAGATATGTCGACACCCAATATGCTAATTGACTTCGATAAGGTAAGGGGAATGTTCTGAAAAAGCGGGGCAACAGGAAGTTGTGACTTTTTGGCCGAGAAAACGATAGCCTGTGTTTTAGTAGGGTTAAATTGTACTATGTTTCGTAAACCCCAGGCTGAAACATTTTCTAGGGAACGCTCCACCTTAGACACTAGCTCTGATCTCCTAGCATCGATGTCCGCCTTGGAGGCATTTGCTTGACCTGTGTAATGAGCATCACCCGTGCTGTCATCCGCATAGCAATGAATATTACTGATTTGCAATAGGTCATTGATATGCAAGATTTTGGAAAATGGTGTAAAAATCAAAATTTGGAACAGTTTCATGCAATTTCAAAAAGTCACAAAAGTTTTTTGCTACCCATCATCATCATCAGCCGGTGTCAGTCCACTGCTGGACGTAGGCCTCTCCCTAGATGCGCCACTGACCCCATCTTCGGCTCTTCTTTTCCAGGTGCTGCTACCCTTATTAAGACGCAACTTATTTATCTGAAAAACTTTTTCATACGATAAACTTCAAGGGGCCGCGCTCGGGGGTGTCTATTTTAATGCATTTTTGTTGTAAACAACGTAACACCTCATAACACTAATATTGTAAATGCGAAAGTCAGTTTGATTATTTGTTTGAGACTTCTTCACGGTCAAACAGCACGGACAAACCTCTTATCCTGACTTACTTAATAAATATAAACTTTTATCCCTTGAGTCCAGACGCAAGTATCTTGAAGCTATCACCTTATTCAATATAGTCAATAATAAAATCGATTGCATAGATTTAGTTCGAAAACTGTGCTACGTTGTTCCTAGAACAGCAAACACGCGAGAAGCACGAGCCGGCTCTCTTTTTGCTTTAAACACCTGCCGCACTAACTCGGGCCTTCGTTCACCTGTTCGTCGTATAGTCGAGTCCTTTATAAATATATCAATGTCTTTGTTAAACGACCTATTCGTTTAACAAAGACATTGATATATTTACATGTTCATTGTACGAACTCAGAAAATTATTGATAAGTTTATTAGTTAAGGAAGACTCTATACTATTTCAAAATAGTTGAACATCTTTCAGCTTTGTCACTTTTACTTAGTTTTAAATTTTGTTGCGGAAAATTTTCAGAAAGGATTTTTCCATCCCTCTAGTTGCTTCTTTATAGATAGATAGATAGATAGATAGATGAACTCTTTATTGCGACACCAAAGATACAGACACATATAACTTTTACAGCTTAAATTTAACGTGTAGCAATGGGCGGTCTTATCGCTAACAGCGATCTCTTCCAGACAAACCTTTGTATGGATAGGATCGAAATATTAGCCTAATGCAGGGTGCGCCTAATTTAAATTAAAATGAAAAGAATAACAATAACATATTATACCTAAACTAACATAATCATACCTACTTACCTACAACAATAAACACAGATTACTTACATAAATTCCTAAACACGCATTCTATAAATTTTAAACAGATTGACAGAACAGACAGAAGCAGCTTAACACTATTTATAATGAAAGATAAGCTTTTAAACGGCTCTTGAAAATATGAAGGGATTGTGAAGATTTCACAGGTTCGGGAAGAGAGTTCCAGAGCCTAACAGCCTGGACAGTAAAAGCCTTATCATAAAAACTGGAACCATGTGCGGGAAAGTTCAGGGTTAAGTTTTCTGATGACCTTAGAGAAAGAGAGTTAGAATTGTGGAGGAAGTTAAAGCGTCCTTTAAGATATCGCGGAGTAGAAGGATTGAATAGAATGTTATAGAGAAGAGAAAGAATATGAGTATTCCGGCGAAGGCGAATAGGAAGCCACTTGAGCTTTGTGCGAAACTGAGATACGTGATCATATTTACGCAAACCAAATATGAATCTAATACATAAATTTTGTAGACGCTCAAGTTTATCTAGCTGATCTTCCCTAAGATCTAGATAGCAGACGTCAGAATAGTCAAGAATAGGAAGTAGGAGAGATTGAGCGAGTGCAATTTTAGTGGTTGTAGGAAGAAAGTTGCGTAGTCTTTTTAGTGACGCCACAGCTGCATAGAGCTTGCGACTGGTGTTTTGTATTTGTAAATCCCATGTCAAGCATTGATCTATTATGAGACCAAGATTTTTCACAGACTTGCTAAAAGGAATATCTATTCCACCGAAACTAACTTTTGGAAGCATTTGCCAATCAACTTTGACAATAAGTCTAGAACTTCCGGTAACCATGACCTGCGTTTTTGTTGGATTGACTTTGAGTCCAAAAGCTTTCGTCCAGTCTAATATGCGCTGTAAGTCTGTGTTAATGGAGGCAATAGCATTGGGTAGATTATCAAGAGGGGCTTGACAATATATCTGAAGGTCGTCTGCATACAGGTGGTAGGAAGAAGAAAGATTTTGAGTGATAGAGTTTATAAAAACAGCAAAGAGAAGAGGAGAAAGCACGCCGCCTTGAGGAACGCCAGCTGACGTGTCACACCACAATGAATATGTTTCATCAAGGCGAACACGCTGCCGGCGCCCGTACAGATAACTGTGAAACCAGTCGACCACCATTGGAGATATGTTAATAGAACGTAGTATTGCTAGTAGGATATCAAAGTCGACAGTGTTGAAAGCATTGCTAAATATTATAAGTATATGTTTATATTCAATACGTGAATAACGCTGTGGATTACGTTATTAATACTACAAACATAATTGTAATTTTGTAAATATTATATGTATAATGTAGTTGTTTGTTATTCCTAATAAATAAAATAAATAAAAAACGGCTGGACCGATTTAGCTGAAATTCTGTACAAAGATATCCAGTACTATGGATTACGATATAGAACTTTTTATTTATTACATTTTAACGCGGGCGAAGCCGCAGGGCACAACTAGTATTTTATATGCGAAAGACAGTTTGTATGTTTATTTATGACCTCACCTCTTCACGGCCTAACGACTCGACCGGTTTGCCTGAAATTTTGCACACTGATAACCAGTATCACAGTTTTACATATGATTGTAAAACTGTGACCAGAATAGTGAAAAGGAAATGGTCTACTTTTGAAAACGAGCGAAGCCGCTAGTCGTAACTAGTGAATTATATAATGACCACTTACCACTCACATTCCAAAGTTGTTTTAACACGTACTCGTTGACATGGTCAACACATGTTATTATAAACTCTGAGTCGATGACCTCGCCGTCGACTGTCTTCAATTGTCCAAACTTTTTGAACTTAGCTGATAGTTCGGCTTTCAACCTGTTGGACATTTATGTACATTTATAACTTTAAGAGCGTTGTCCCACTTATCCGTTTCCGGTTCGTATTCCATACGTTAATAATTTAAGATCGTTTGCAAAACAAAATAAACTGGCCAAGTGCAAGTCGGACTCGCACTCGTAGGGTTCCATATTTTATAAGATCGAGCAAAAAACACCAATATCATATTTCGCCAGCAACATTTTATCAAATCAGATTTGTAAGCCGTGTGCTTATTTATTATAACGCCATCTAATGTCTATGTGCTTATTTATTATAACGCCATCTAATGTCTACGCTTTCTTAGTGAAAGTTAACACAAAGGTGTTAGGGATCGGCATTTCAATATTACGCCACCTATGGACGTTTACCTAAGCGTTGATATATAATTTTTAACTTAATTCTGTCTAACTATTACGGTTCACGAGATACAGCCTGGTGACAGACGGACGGACGGACGGACGGACGGACGGACGGACAGACAGATAGACAGACAGACGGACAGCGGAGTCTTAGTAATAGGGTCCCGTTTTAACCGGTTTTTAGGGTTTTAAAACCGACTTCTCATGCTGCTATAGTGAAACATCCACTAGACATAATCATGTCATCAAGGTATCAAATTTGTTTATCTCCATATCTCCGGACATGATTATCAGATCTCGATAAAATTTGAATGGGACCCAACGGGAGGCATAATCAAACAAAAGAAGAATTTTTCAAATCAGTTAAGATTTGACGGAGTTCTGAAACATTAAAAAAACAATCGAATTAAGAACCTCCACCTTTCTTGTGAAGTCGGTTAAAAATAATGTTCGGGCGACGGCGGGCGACGGCGCAGCGCTTGACGCTTTAAAACAGTTCCAGATTGCAATCCAGTGTTACAACCAAGGTGACCTTGCTTGTTTCAATCCGTCTAGACAGCAGATGTAATCCAAATTTTGATATGACCTTCAACGTCCTTGGTGTACAGGCGCGAGTTCCCATCCGCTGTTGGAGCGCGCGGATGAAATCTGTATGGCCGGCGGATTACATCCAACCTAAGACAGTCGCGCTGTGACAGGCAGCGGCAGCGCACGTATGCGAGTACAAAATGTCGGCCGCAAACCAGAGCCATATTATTATCTTTTCTATGCCCGAACTGCGAACGCGAAATGATAACTGAAGTACTGAACTAATTGATCTCTACAGAGATTGTCCATGCTTATAGGATATAAATAATATTATAAAGAGAGAACATTTGTATTTTTGTATGTTTGTAATGATTTGGCTCAAAAACTACTGAACCGCTTTAAAAAATTCTTTCACTAATACATAGAATGGACTTTCGGAATGAAAATAGGCTATATATTATCCCGTTTAAATCAAAGGTACATTCGTGGAGACCTAATTTGCAACCTAAGTCGGCAAATAAACGGTCGAAAAAACACGTTTCTTACGAACGCTGCTTAATTGAAAATAGATAGAAGAATATTTTCTATGCAAGAGTTGTACAACTTAATAAGACCTACAAAAAAGTCCGCGACAGCATATGTCTATCTCTTAAGGTCGACTCACAGTAACCATTTTAATCATAAAATTTTTGTTAAAAAATATTACTTAACTTCCAAGGCTATTTTCAAGTATATAGTATTAATCCTTATCCAAATAATGACGTTAATTAGCTTGGCCTCATATTATAGATTAAAATTGTCCTTTACAGTATATAATTCAAATGAAAACTCTAGAAGATATCACGAATTTCACATACACGCATCGCAAAATTAATAAAATATTTGCAGTGAAACCACAGATTAGGTCATAGTTACTGCGAAAATATTATTATAAGCTTAGCTATGCTGTAGATCCCCACCGATCACAATCAATTTGAAGTCAGTTTAGTATAATAATATGATCTATTGTATAAAATAATATTCATCTATATATATAATAATATAATATTTTAAACCACCCCGACTGATCTATTTATAATCTTTTCATTATAAGCATTCCAATGACTCTAAACACGACATTTAAAATCTAAGCTGTAAGTTAGTGAGGATTTGAGTATTCTGTAGAGTCCAGGAGATGTCCCAGCATCAGGTCAATGCTTCCATGTTCTTACAATATCGTTGAAGAAGAAGATTTTCGAATTGATCAGACCTATGAAAGTTGATTTTATAGCGCAATTAACTAGAAAAAAGCTCATAGTTTTATAACGATTGAACGAATTTTCATGTATCAAAGCTAAGAAAACTCTCGGTGAAGACATCTATCAAACAAAAAAAAACTATTAATAATAAAAACAAAATCGGTTCATTCGGTTAGGTGCTAAGATGCTACAGACAGACACACAGATACACACGTTAAACGTATATTACCCCTACATTTTGCGTCGAGGAACGCGTAAGGTTACGGCGGCAGATGTTCTCCTTGGTGGTAAGCTACTTTATGGAAGATTTAATGATCCCACTACCACTGTACGAAAACTCATGATTCATGAATGCACACAAAACTTTCATTGGTAGGTATATAGCTAGGATTAGAACCAACGACCGTCGGGTCAGAATCAGGGTAACTATCCTTAACGCCAAAGGGCCGTCCAATATCACTACGTAAGTATTATAAAACAAAGTTAATCACTGCGTCTGTCTGTTCGCAATAATCTCAATAGCTACTGAACGGATTATCATGCGGTTTTCACCAATAGCCAGAGTGTTTACGAGGAAGGTTTAGGTCTTAAGTGCATAATTCGTTAAGGTTTTGTGTAAATTGGATGAAATATTACGATGATTGTTAAATATGTTCTTATTTTATATTCGATGCAACAAACTGATGCAAATTTTGTAGGCATATATGTTCTACCCGTGCGAAGCCGGGGCGGGCTGCTAGTAGGATATAAAATGCGAACGTTATAAAGACGCTCGGAAAAAAAAAACGGCTTGGGAGGTATTACTTCAAAAGTATAAGGAGTTATACCATTATTATTATTGAAATTAGGAGCCATTTCTGCAGTACGAATACGGACCGTGCATGATACGAGTACGTCATTTCATATCAGAAGACGACTCGCGACTGCGACCGCTACTAGCGAATCAGTCGCGAGCCAACGCCAACACGTGTTGGCGTGTGGATTAGATCCGTGTAGCCAAAATACAATCCGCGGATGCAAACTTAGCTCTAACTTAACTCCCGCCAAGGTCACCTTGGTTGGATCGCTGGATTACAACCGTTCGGAATAGGTCTTAGGTATCACTCATGAATAAATACTCAGCAAAAAATGTTCATTAAAATACAAGCCTTATGACGTTCACTGTAGACAGACTTTACATTGACAACACAAAGAGGAAACATTGCTGCCTGCTCTTTGAACATTTTTGCCGGGTAAAAGCGGAGTCGTGTTGGTGAATATTTAAAACATTAAAAAATAACACAATAAATTCCATATTATCTAAACCAACTGACGAAAAGTAGGTATTAAATGTGATAAATTCAATAAATAATACTAATTCTGTTGGGTATGACTATCTTTTTAGGGTTCCGTAGCCGAATGTCAAAAAACGGAACCCTTATAGATTCACCATGTCTGTCTGTCTGTCTGTCCGTCCGTATGTCACAGCCATTTTATTTCGAAACTGTTAAGACTACAGAATTGAAACTTGGTAGGTAGATGTATTCTGTAAACCGCTTTCCGATTTTTATACAACAATAAAAAAAATAAAATTTTAAGGGGGGGCATCCCATACATGGAACTGGAACAAAAAGATTTTTTTTTCTTCAAACCTATACGTGTGGGGTGTCTATGGATAGGTCTTTAAAAATTACATTGAGGTTCGTAAAATCATTTTTCTCAAAGTCAATCATTTAAAAGATAGGCGCGTCTAAAATGGTAAAATGTGTGTCCCCCACCCCCCTCTAACTTCTAAAGTAAGGAAGTGAAAAATCTAGAAAAAATATATTCTGTAGATTTCAATAAAAACTTTCAACGAAAATTGGTTTGAACGAGATACAGTCAGCAGTTGTTGAGATATAGCGACCGCAAGTATAACTTTGTTTTTCATACAAAAACTATGAAAAACAAAGTTACTTTTGTAGTTGCGAAAAATCAAAGTTATAGAATACTCTACTGTGTTACGGAAACCTACGAGTGCGAGTCCGACTTGCACTTGGCCAGTTTATTTCTTTATTCACCGAACTGGGTAGCACTTGATCACTATCTCACCTGATTTTAAGTGACGATGCGATCGATGATGGAGCGTGCTTACTCAGAAGATACAATGTAAATACTTACATAATAAAAAAATGCGCACGGGTACAGTCCGGCAAGTATAACTTGGCGTGCCTGTGCGCCACTGTGCTTTTACTTTGTACTTTGATAACAGTTTCTCTTAAACCACTTTTAATTACTTTTGGCATTATTTAACTATTTTAATGTAGCAGATTTATCAACAATAATGTCGCGGTAATCTCTCAAACGTCAAACTCACAGTTTCAATTACAAAATTAGTTCCAAAAATCACCACCGCCAAGCTATACTTGTGGCACTGTATATTATTATATTCGATGAAATCTCTCGGGTCGTAAGACGCCCGGACCTTTGGAAGGCATTGACGGAGCCGAAGCCAACGTCAAGAGGCCCTTTACAATATATTATCTTAATTATAAATTATTGTATATGGATGGGAGGATATGATAAACTATGGAAAGATGGTACAAAATATAGGCTATTGTAATGAATACTTAATGGTCAGTGGTCTGGACTATGGGATGAGGTACGGCACCCGCCAATTATGCCTCATTACAAAATATTAAGGCGGGTGGTGACTTGCTCAACACTGAATGGGCCCCCATAAAGGCGGACCGTTATATCGGCGCCGAGGGGCAACATTGGCGTGGATAGCTAAGGGTGTTGAGAGGTGTGCTGCACTTTCACTAAACGCTACTAGCGGCTTTATGCCTTTAATACTTCCACCTTGGAGCTTAGGTCTTAGCTCTTGCGATTCCCACCACCGGCCAGCCGTATTATTATATTTATCTATATACTTACACTATTGGACATACTTACATTTCTTTGTTAAACGATTCTTTTGTAGATTTTTTATTTTTTTTTCCATCTCCAATATCCTCCCTTTTTGTATTTAAAACTTGCTTTATCCAATCATTGTTTATTCTCTTTGTTTTCTTATCTTTGTTTACTTTCTTTTTTGATAATGTTTGTAATGGTTCATTATCATTATCATCATCGTAATTATCTTTTTCATTTACAAAATTATTATCTTGTATATTTATATTATCATTATCAAAAACATTATCAATGTTATCAATTTGTTCGCAATCATCGCGTAATATATCATCGACATGTTCTTGATTATGTTTCAATAGAATTACATCAAAACTGGTCGAGTCTTCAGGTTCTATAAGATTTTTTACGTCTTCTATTGTTTCTATTTTAATGGATTTGTTAGATTTCTGCAAAATTGCAGAAAAAATATGATAAGTAATTATTAGAAAGGTTAGGCATTCGCCAAATAAGTAAATATCAAATACATTTCGTAAATCTTTTACGTGGAGTTCATTCAGAGTTGGAGTTCATTCAAACATTCAGATATAAAAATAATTTATGATCCTACAAAAGTAAAAACCGACTTTACATGCCGCGATAGTCAAAGTACTGGCTAGTTATAATGATGTCATCTAAGTAAACAAATTCGCTATTATTGTTTATCTCCATAACACCTGAGATAATTATTATATCTCGATAAAATTTGAATTGGACCAAATGGGAGGCATAATCTCTCAAACAAAAAATATTTATTAAAATCGGTTAAGTTTTGACGGAGTTCTGAGGTAACAAACATTAAAAAACAACTTGCTAGGTCCACCCGTTTCTGAGAAAATCAGTGGTGGTGATACACGGACAGACGGATAGACAGACAGACAGACGGACAAGAAAGAGATCTTATATAGGGTTCCTTTTTTATACCTTTTGAGGTACGGAGCCGTAAAAAAGATAATAATACAGTCGAATTGAGAACCTTATCCTTTTTTGTGAAGTCGGTAAAAAATATAAGTTAATCCGTTACGATATGCAATTTTGAATGAATTATTGAATAATAAACCAAATTAACTACTAATAACCTAGATACATAATCACTACTACTTTATTTATACAAAAACCTGATCCCCATTTCGCGCGTAAACAAGAATGTTATAATAAAGATAGTTTAAAACCTAAATCAACCAACTTCCATGCCGCGTGAGTCAGTTTCAGTAGCAATTACGAGACGTTTATCGTCATATCTCTAGCTATACTAATCAGATCTCGATTTTTTTAATCGATTATTCAAATATAGATTTTTCAAATCGGTTCATAATTGGCGAAAATATTGATGAAAATACATAAAAAAAAACAAACAGACGAACACAGAACTTCCTCCTTTTTGGAAGTCGTTTAAAAATAAGTTAAATCCAGGTTAATAGCAATATCAGTGTGCCAAATTTGATCCAAATCCGTTCAGCCATGTTTCGAACAAAAGCATACAAACATAGACAATTTATAATTTTAGCTAGGATTTAATCTAAACAATTAAAATGTCACAATATCATAATAATGTAAATTCTACTAATAGCTCCGCCCCACTGCTTCGTCTGTGTTATAAAGTATCCTACGTAATAATCCAAGTTATAATCTATCTGTATGCTAAATTCCATCCAAATCCTTGCAGCCATGTTTGCGTGAAAGAGTAAGAAAGATCCATCCATATTTATCCATCCTCAAAATTAATTCAATATAAAAGTATCTAATGTATGAGATCCTGCATCGCGCAAACGATATTTTCTCTGCGATGATAGTACCAGATGCACTTGCATACATTAAATATCTTTAAATTTATACTCTTTAGAAACATTTCTCATTAATAATTTTAGTAGGATAATTCAATAGTCATCATCATTAACAGCCAGTATTTGTCCACTGTTGGACATACGCCTCTGCTATGGCACACCACTGAGTTCCATCTTCAGCTCTTCGTTTCCAACCGCTGCCAGCCAGCCTGCGTACATCATCGCTGCACCTAGCTGAAGGGCATCCTACACTTCGTTACTGAGCCGTGGTCTCCACTCTATACGTATACCCTGACGGTTATCGGTTCTACGACAGATGTAACCAGCCCACTGCCACTTCGGTTTGCTAATCCTTTGAGCTGTGTCAATAACTTTACATAAATAATAATAATAATAGTCTTACCTCTTCATTATCACACAGATCATCGAAAATAACAGAATCCTTAGGTTCGAAAAGAACATGTTCAATAAAGCTTTGCCCATGCATTTTCTTAGTTATTTTTATATTATCTCTCTTATTCGAAGAATGTTCTTTTAAATGCAACTCATTTTCACCTTCATCAATATTCAAATTATTATCAATTATATTTAACAGTGCCTCATTATCCCTTTCATTATCTTTGACATTTCTCGATAATACATCATTCTCGATATTATCATCTAAATTGTTTGGATAATAGTATGTGAATATTTTTGTGGTACTTTGATGCCGAACACCAAGAGTGCTAGGTGGTAGAATTGTATGCAGTTCTTCTATAGGGCCTCGACTCTGTAAGATATAATTTAAGATCGTTAAAAAAATATAAGACCTAGACTTCAGTCTAGGCGTCTTTGAGTAATTGGTGCACATAAATAAAAAAAAACTAACAAATGAGGACCACCTCCTACTTTAGGAGTCTGTTGAAAACAGAAATGTCTTAGAGCAAACAGGATGTGAAGAAGGTGGCTTCTACCAAGCTACAATGAATCACGAACTAAACATGCTACTGTAAATGCACAGTGCTTGAGATGTGCACCACTCAGTCAGGCTGGATTACATTCCACCTTAGAACTGAAAATTCACCTTACAAATCCTCACAAACCACATTGCTAGTAAGCTTTATTAAAAAAAAACTGGGCTAGTGCGAGTTGGACTCGTGCACCAAGGCTTCTGTAGAAATTTGTCAAACTCGGATATAGAACAAACTTAAATTTACAGCACCAACGGCAAATAATAAGTTTAACTTTTACTTGTTATTAAACTACATATTTATGGTTTTTAGATTTATTCCTATATAAGTGTTTCAAGGCCTTGATTCTTGCCAAATTTAATCATTCTAGGTTAACGGGAAGTACCCTATAGGTTTTGATTCCCAAGTGCTAAAGAATCAAACTTGTAAGTCAATGCGATCAAGAGATATGACATATCTATTTATAACGTTGACTTACAAGTTTGATTTTTACGGCCAAAAGAGACCATAGACCCGAGTATTTCAAATAAGTTTTAACTTGATATCTTCACTTGTTCCTGAGAAAAAGAGGTCTTGACAGACAGACAGACAGACTTGCAATAGATGTTAATTAAAGTATCACTTTAAAAAAACTCACATGTAAACTTACCCTAGCTTTAGTGTTTGCCCACATGTTCAATATCTTATGTGCCGTCACACACTTGTGTTTGAAAGTGTACATCTTATTGAGTAAATACTCACATTCTAGGCAGTACCTCGGGTCTTGTTCCATTAACTGGAATATTCAATTAATTTCTATTATTACAGGCTAAACCAAGGAGACCTTTCCCTGACTGTGGGATTAAAGTATCACTGACATAGAAAATATTAAAATACCCCTACTGATATTTTGTCACTTTATCTTGTTATTATTATTATCATTTAACCTTTTGAGCACTTCGCTACAAACGCACTCCCATATCCTGTACGCCAAGTGGTACGGTTTTTTACAGTTTTTGTCATCTACAGACAATGCTTGGCGTACAGGACCCGCCAGTGCTTGTCACGTATATGTGACTTTGGCGCTTAAAAGGTTATCCGGTTCAGTGCAGTGACGTGCAGCTGTATCTGTAATAGGTACACATCATCTCTTACCGTTAGGCAAGTGTCGTGCTTATATTGTTATGAATCTAATTGGGGGTTTTAATGTGTGTGTAAACAGCTGTGTAGTACAAAAAATTTTGGTCAGAATAAACAACTCCGAAACTAACAAAGTACTTTCTTTTTACCCGACTTTAAAAAGGAGGTTCTCAATACATTTCTATTTTTTTCTTCTACCTCTTTGATAGTCAACTACGAGAGGCAGCGAGAGGAAGAGTATATTATTTAAGTTCTGCCTATTTGTTTTGACGAGACTAATGTAGTTGGCTTCAACCTAATTATTTCCTATTGGTTATTTCTTAAAATTACCGGTCTTTGCAGCTTAACTGGAAATATTGTATGAGGCAAATAACTTACATAAAAGTCACATAGCTCATCATGAAACTCGAATAATTTGTGCTCTACAATTTTTAGCTTTCTGTCGGTCCGCAAGCATATTTGACAAATATCTGGATACATTATTATATTTACATTCTCTTTGATTATTTACTACCGTTCACCGCACAGACTACAGAGGGGGGGTTCACCGTTCATCACAGATGTGTAGCAAGCTACAGTAAGTATACAGAGTTTAATTAATTCATAGAACAATACGGTACCCTGCTGGATACAACAATTCAAATTATAATTACTCGCTCGCTGTACTGTGTCTGTCAATTGTCAAAGAGAATATAATCACTACGTTAAGTGTTCCCTCCACGGTTAAGTGGCACGTTTAGTGTGTCTGTACTCTGTAGTACAATAGTTTATAGTAGTACAAATACAAACAAACAAAACATTTGATTCACAGATTACTTTATGTGTCAATTTGATTCATTTATATTAAATATTTTTTTTAGTTTTCTATTCTAGTTTTATTATGGCTCCACACGATAAGTGTATTTAGCCAGTGACAAGTATTAAAATTCTTTAAGTTTTTAAGAATTCAAGTCATAAAGAAGGGTCAAAGTTACGTTTCAAATTAAGTTGAAGTCAAAGTCTAGACCAAGTCATACCCTAAGTAAAAATGTGGACTTTACTGAAGATTTGCAGTGGAATTTTGGTGAGAACGCAAAAGCATATTTTTCAACATTGTGCTGTTTCCCTACAGTCGCACACATTCACCGGCACTTAACGGTTTATCCACATTTACTACACGTTAACTCGTGGAAGAATACAAGTTTTAGGACGACTAGACTTTGACTTCAATTTGACCTGAAATATGACTTTGATCCATCTTTATGACGTGAATTCACAAAACCTTGAAGAATTTTAACACTTGACACTGGCTAAATACACTAATCGCGTGGAGCCATAAAGAAGCTAACAAATATAAAAGGACCTGACAATGACAAATGACAGCATTCAATTTTTTAATTTATTGTAGTCAAGCGTATACATGTGTATTTAGCCAGTGTCAAAGTATTGTTACGGTAGTCACAAATCGAAAAGTCAAGTCAAAGTTACAATCAGTCAATCAAGTTAAATCGAGTTCTTAGTCCAGGCCAAGTCATACCCTCAGTAAAGATGTGAACTTCACTGAACTGAAGGCTTTCAGTGGAATTTTGGTGAAGGTTTCCCTTCACTCGTACACATTCACTAGCACTTGAAGGCTAATCCACATTTATTTGCACATTAACTCGCACTAGAAAATATATATATACGGTTGAATTGAGAAACCTCCTCCTTTTTTTGAAGTCGGTTAAAAAGTAGAATGAGAAAAAACATACTTTACTTTTTCACGTTTCCGCCAAAAATCCCAGCACGGAGGATAGACTCCGTCACTCCCAGCATACTTTGTTGTCAATGTCAAAGTCAGAATTGTCAAATTTGATTTTAATCGATTTGCTTGCAAAATTCAAATGCTATCGATTTTTGATTTTGTTTGTTTCAGGTCTCTGACTCATATAGTATTCTGTGGTTTCAGGTTTCAGTTTGTTTGTCACAGAGTACTTTATATATACGGAAATGTTTGTTTATTTGTGTTGTGACTGTGTATGTGTACCTATTTCTCCATACATTTATGAATTTTACCGTAAATTCGCACTGAAATTTTATTTATAATGTTTGAACATATATGTCTTATTTGCCTGCGGACTGATAGGACGGTTAATATAGTTGAGGATGGGTTAGCAGAGATCCATAATGAAATTTGCGAATTCTCCGTAAGTACATATTGGTACATATTATATTGTACTATATTGGTTTGTATATTCATCTTAGTTATTAAGTCTTTAATTAGTAGGCTAGGTTAGTATCTTTAGGAAGTAAAGTTAGTAGGTATATTAGTTTTTTGCTTTTAACTTATATTAGAAACACCTCCGTCTATTGTCTTCTTTTCTATAAGTCTTCTCCATCCAAAGGTTGCATGGAAGAAATCGCTTTCAGCGATAAGGCCGCCCATTGTAACACTAATAAAATGAATGATTTGTATGTTATTTTTTTAAGTTATGAGGTGTGACAATAAAGAATTTTCTATCTTTTTATCTACATAGCGTTTGTCTTTTGATTCACAGGCTTGGTCTTGAATAAAAACATTGGCATGCTAATAATATAATAGAACTTATAATTAATAATTTATTACATGACCATATCTCTATGATTAATAAAAAATTATGTAACATAAAAAAAAATACAAATAAATTATCCATTTTCTTTTTATTATTTACTCACGTGCCACTCCGTTTCCTCGCCCAGATATAGTACATATATACACAGTCTAAAGCGCTGGTATTGCCCCTGACAGGCTAGTAGACGTGTGTAACTCTGGAGTGGGTAATTAAAAAGAGTTATATGTCTTGTCACCAAAGACTATATCAGTATATCTTACATTTCTCAATTGTGTCTTTAATTCTTTTATATCTTCAACGCGTTGAAACACAATGACTCCTTTTGCGGAGTTAGAGTAAGCAAGTTGTAAGAGCGAAAAATCCCGGTGGTGCACCATCGTGCCGGTTGGCGACCGGACGAGAGGACCCGATGGACACCTCTGGGGGGGCTCGGGCGTCCCCGCGGTCTCCGGAACTGGTTTACTAAGATGATTTATCTGAATGTGTGTCACTGTGTTGGTAAATGAGCGTCTCAATCCACTTCCGTGTTCCCAACCTACCTTCACTCCCCTTTATCTATGGCAAGGTAAAATAACAGAAAGTCGGTTTCACAGCGGAAGCACGTCCTCTCTCTACAAGTGCATTTCTCTAACATACGAGGCTTGCACTCAAATATCAATGCAGTCCACCACCACCTCGAAACTGCAAAACCGCACCTTCTGTTCCTCACGGAGACGCAGATTAAATGTCCAGCTGACGCAGCATATCTCGCTTACCCAGGCTACGTCCTCGAGCATCGCTTCAGGGCGCGTGCTGGAATCTGCATGTATGCTCGCGATGACATTTGCGTTCGGTGTCTCCGTGATCTTGAGGACCCCAAATTTTCCACCATGTGGGTTTTGGTTGACACTGGTATGGAGAAAATTCTCTATGCTGGTGTCTACCGTTCGCACAGCGGAGACGAGGAGGCAATTAGGCTCACAAACTATCTCAGTGAGGCGGCCGACGTAGCCCAACAACGGTATCCATCAGCTCAATTAGTGCTTCTGGGGGATTTTAACACCCACCATCAAGACTGGCTATACCCATACCAGAGCACAGACCATGCTGGTCGAGAGATGCGCAAGCTTGCCTTGACGCTAGATCTCACTCAGCTGGTCCAGGAAGCAACAAGGATACCGGATGTTGATGGCCATACAGCCTATTGCTTGGACCTTCTGCTGACAACAGATCCAGACCGCTACTCGGTGTCGGTTTTATCACCCTTGGGTAGCTCCGACCATTGTCTGGTAAAGTCTGTATCAGTCTACTCCCCACCCGATCCCAGCCCGAAAGGGTCTCGGCGGGTATGGCGATACAGGTCAGCAGATTGGGATGAGATGCGAAGCTTTTTCGCGTCTTACCCTTGGCGGCAAGTTTGCTTTTCTTCGAGCGATCCCTCAACTTGCGCGGATGCTGTGACAGAAGTATTACGCCAGGGTATGGAGTATTACATACCTTTTTCTGACGTCCCTCTGTCCAGCAAAGCTCGACCTTGGTTTAATTCCGAATGTAGAGATGCTGAAGCGTCAAAGCATAAGGCTTACTTAATCTGGGCTGATGCTCGAACCCGCAAATCTAGAGATGTTCGCGAAAAGAAGAAAGCCTTTAACAAAGCCGCTAAGTCTTGCAAAAAGGCTCTCAAGAAGGCTCGCTTCGACCACATACGCCGAACTGGGAACAAACTTGCTTCTTACCCCTCGGGTAGTAAAGCGTTCTGGTCCCTGGCGAAGTCGATCGAAGAGAACTTCTGCCGTCCCTCACTGCCTCCACTGCTGAAACCCGACGGATCGCTAGCTCACACCGCTAAAGAGAAAGCAAATCTATTTGCTACTCTGTTTGCGGAATCTTCAAGTTTAGATGCTGGCAATGCTGTACCTTCTAGTTTGCCGTCATGCGGGACGTTTATGTCGGAATTCCGCATACGGCAAACCAAAGTGCGCAAAGCGTTGCGCGATCTGGACGTGAATAAAGCTAGTGGACCAGACGGTATACCAGCTATAGTCTTAAGGACGTGTGCGCCTGAGTTGACTCCTATTCTGACACGTTTCTTTCGCTTGTCTATGGCGACTGGTCAAGTGCCTAAGTCTTGGAAGCAAGCTAACGTGCAACCCGTGCCCAAAAAGGGTAGTCGTGCTGACCCTGCCAATTACAGGCCCATCTCAGTCACTTCCATACTCTGTAAGACTATGGAACGTGTACTGAACCACAGGCTCCTAACATACCTAGAAGCAAACGATCTACTCAGTGACCGACAGTACGGGTTCCGCCGAAACCGGTCTACTGGGGACCTTCTAGCGTATGCCACTCAAATTTGGAGCGAGGCCATTGAGAATCATGGAGAGGCGCTTGCCGTCTCTCTTGATATCTCTAAGGCCTTTGACAGGGTATGGCACGACAGCCTTATTAGCAAGCTTCCTTCATATGGCCTCCCCACTGGTTTTTGTGTCTGGATATCAGATTTCCTGAGGAAACGGTCTATTCGTGTGGTCATTGATGGCTGCTCGTCTGACCAATTGGCTATAAATGCCGGTGTTCCTCAAGGGTCGGTACTCTCTGCAACGCTTTTTCTGCTGCATATTAATGACCTGCTAAAACCTGGTATTTTAGGGTATACAGATGACAGCACCGTTGTGGAGAGTTATATGTCTAGTGCACGAGCCAGTGCAGTACAAATCCAGTCTCATAGAGAAGCTATGGTTCAGCGCTTAAACTTTTCCTTAAAGGCAGTCTCCGATTGGGGCGATGCCAATCTGGTTAAGTTTAATGCTTCTAAAACCCAGGCGTGTCTTTTCTCCGCCAAACGGAGTCCATTTCAACTGGCTCCTACTTTCAGGGATGTGTCCGTGCCGATAAATGACCAACTTGAGCTTCTTGGCATCTCATTAACACCAACTCTCAATTTCGGCTCTTATATTGAGTCTAAAGCCCAGATAGCCTCCAAAAAACTTGGAATTTTGTCTAAGGTGCGACAATACTTCACACCGGGACAGTTGCTCAATCTCTACCAAGCACAAGTCCGGTCGTGTATGGAGTACTGTTCTCACCTCTGGGATGGTTCTGCCAAATACCAGCTGCAGACACTGGAAGCTATTGAGAGGAGAGCCAAGAAGCCCATCAACGACGACCAACTAGTAAGCAAAAGACTCCAGAGTCTCGAGCATCGTCGCAAGGTCGCTTGTTTGTCGGTTTTTTATCGGATTCATTTCGGAGAGTGTGCATCGGAACTTCATAACTTGATTCCGCCATCCCCTTTTTATAATCGGACTAGCAGGGATACTAAGAGGCGCCACCGCTACATGGTGGATATACCATTTACGCGTACAAAGCGATTCGCTTCTTCTTTCATCATACGTACTGCCAAGGAATGGAATTCCCTGCCCGAGTCTGTGTTTCCGATTAGATACAACATAGGGGTCTTCAAGTCGCGAGTGAATAGGTATCTTTTGGGTAAGCGCGCTACATCATCGACCGCATCGTCACTTAACATCAGGTGAGATAGTGGTCAAGCGATACCCATTATCACATAAAAAAAAAAAAAAAGAGATGTAACCATATAACTCTCTATGTGTTCTAAAGAGAGCGTAGTGTTACATAGTTATTAGGGATATAGAGATATAAATTAGTCTATCTCTTAGTTTTTTACTTATAGATTTAAGACGGGAGTTTAATGTGATTTACGCGATGTCGATATAGCAATCGACATATGTTTCGGCCTCATCCGGAGGCCTTCTTCAGGATCTTGAGTGCGGGGCGCTCGCCGACGCGTTCAGCCTCGCATTGCGAGCCGCTGCTCGTGCAGTGCGGGCGGACGGAGCAGGCAGTGGCGGCGGCGGCGGCGGTGGTGTTGGTGGGGGGTGATGATGCGGTGTACATTATGGACGCGGGATTAGGTTGGAGGGCTTCGTCTCCATCACTGCTGTTTTCTACAGACGAAACCACATCTAACCGGCAGACGGAACTCAAGGTGTCCTCCTCACTGTTGCCACTGGTGACGTGCTTTCCATGAAGAACGGTTTTCCACTAATGTGACAGGTACCACCCTCTGTCTCTGTTGAAGTTACGACAACAACTAATCTCAATGGCTTCTCGGATATTGCGGGGCACAAAGTGCTTTTCACGTGCCAAAATCCGTGCCTTGTCAAATCTGTAGTGCGTCGACCCAGATGTGAGAGCGTGCTCTGTCACCGCCGAGCTGCCGCTGTCCACGTTCTTCATGGAAGCAATGTGTTCTTTGAGTCTTGTGGACACGTTTCTTCTGGTCTCGCCTACATAGCTTGCACCACAGTCGCAAGGAACGACATAGACCCCAGGAGCTCCTAAGGGATCCTTATCCTTTGGAGAGCGCAACAGTTGCCTGACCCGTGAGGGGGGGGCGGTATATCGTCTTGATGCTATATCTTCGGCGTAACAAGTGTCCAATTTTGTCCGTGACCCCCTTGACGTATGGTAGGTACGTTACTGCTCTCTCAACCGATGTTATTCGGCACTTTGTGGAGTTGTTTGCAATCCGATTACTCTGCTTCCAGCTGTATCCGTTTGCCTCTAACACCGCCTTCACATGCGCGAGTTCCGTGTCTACATATTGTGGGTCACATAATCTCAGCGCTCTGTTGATAAGTGTCCGAGGCAACGACGCTAGATGGGCGGGATGGTGATGGGAGTCAGCTCTCAAGTACCGGTCTGTATGCGTACTCTTGCAGTACACTGTGTGTGAGAGATTTCCATTCCGTTGTCGCTTCAGTAACACGTCAAGAAACGGCAACGCGCCCTCTATTTCTCGTTCGACAGTGAAACTGATCGTCGGATGTTTGCTATTTAGATGTTCTAATAAGGGTGTAACATGGTCCTTATGTAAAATAGCAAACAAACGTGTTTGCTATTTTACGGAATGGAAATCTCTCACACACAGTGTACCGCAAGAGTACACATACAGACCGGTACTTGAGAGCTAACTCCCATCACCATCCCGCCCTTCTAGCGTCGTTGCCTCGGACACTTATCAACAGAGCGCTGAGATTATGTGACCCACAACATGTAGACACGGAACTTGCGCATGTGAAGGCGGTGTTAGAGGCAAACGGATACAGCTGGAAGCAGAGTAATCGGATTGCAAACAACTCCACAAAGTGCCGAATAACATCGGTTGAGAGAGCAGTAACGTACCTACCATACGTCAAGGGGGTCACGGACAAAATCGGACACTTGTTACGCCGAAGATATAGCATCAAGACGATATTCCGCCCCTCTCACGGGTCAGGCAACTGTTGCGCTCTCCAAAGGATAAGGATCCCCTAGGAGCTCCTGGGGTCTACGTCGTTCCTTGCGACTGTGGTGCAAGCTATGTAGGCGAGACCAGAAGAAACGCGTCCACAAGACTCAAAGAACACATTGCTTCCATGAAGAACATGGACAGCGGCAGCTCGGCGGTGACAGAGCACGCTCTCACATCTGGGTCGACGCACTACATCAGATTTGACAAGGCACGGATTTTGGCGCGTGAAAAGCACTTTGTGCCCCGCAATATCCGAGAAGCCATTGAGATTAGTCGTCGTCGTAACTTCAACAGAGACAGAGGGTGGTACCTGTCACATTCGTGGAAAACCGTTCTTCATGGAAAGCACGTCACCAGTGGCAATAGCGAGGAGGACACCTTGAGTTCCGTCTGCCGGTTAGATGTGGTTTCGTCTGAAGAAAACAGCAGTGATGAATACGAAGCCCTCCAACCTAATCCCGCGCCTCCATTATGTACACCGCATCATCACCCCCCACCAACACCGCCGCCGCCGCCGCCGCCGTCACCCGCTCCGTCCGCCCGCGCTGCACGAGCAGCGGCCCGCAGTGCGAGGCTGAACGCGTCGGCGAGCGCCCCGCACTCAAGATCCTGAAGAAGGCCTCCGGATGAGGCCAAAACATATGTCGATCGCTATATCGACATCGCGTAAGTCACGTTAAATTCCCGTCTTAAATCTATAAGTTTGAAATGAACGTGAGTTTTTATAACATCTCTTAGTTCTTCTATCTATCTTTTCTCTTTAAGGATATGTTTAAGGTGAAGGTTGGTGTATGGCTACAGGCTAGCATAAAAGTCTTACCATTATAATATAATTACAATAGATTTAGACTCCAACAGGGCTAGCATGGCAAGGGGACTATTTTGTCTTTCCACCTATCCGTGTTTTGTTTGGTGGAGAAGGCAAATTATAAGTAAAGTTTTTCGACAATTATAAACGCCTGCCGACTTTTAATCAATTCTTTTTTAAATCTTTTAATACGAAACAAAAACAAAACTTCACCAAGCGTTTAAATTGTTATGTTGATCTCCTGTCAGTGGCGAAAAACAGGGAAATCATATTGTCTTTCTCCCGGGGATAAGGCCATGCTAGCCCTTTTACAAATGATTTTCCGATAGAATGGCATATTGTAATTAAAATTACGATCTAGTCTTAAGACTTATTAATTAATTTAAATTTAACCTAAACTGCTAATTAAAACTTATTAAGTAATGTTTCTTTTTTTTGTTTACAGTTGTCTGCTCTGAACCCTCGTTACTGTTTGGAGTGCGAGTATTTATTAAGGAAATGGTACAATTTCAAAATTAAGTGTCTCATGTCCTACAAAATATATGAGAAGTGGAGGAAGACTGAAGCATCTGTAAGTAAAATTGTCTTTATTAACCGACTTCAAAAAAAGGAGTAAGTGTCTCAATTCAACTGTTTTTTTTTTATGTTTGTTCGTGGATAACTTCGTCGTTTATGAAGCGATTTTGATTATTCTTTTTTTGTTGGAAAGGCGATATCCCAAGTGTGGTACCATGGTAATTTTATCGAAGTCTGATGAGTATATCCAGAGATATGGAGATAAACACCTCAAAATAGGTACTGAAAATTAATAGTTAGCATTGAAGTTTCTTCTTTTTAGTTTTTTAAACGATCTTATTAATTTATCAGTACTGGTAAAAGTAGGGTCACTGCTACCCATAGGAGTCCTAGAACCTGGCACAACTCCGCAGTGTTGCTAGTTTACCTGTTTTCTATTAAAAACATTTTGAAGACTCTTCCACCCAATTGTAAGAATTAGTACTGCCATCCCCTTTCTTCCATCAGACAGTCAGACTTCTTAATGTCTGCCATTACTTTGGTATGCTCATGTATGTAGACATGTACGTCCATATACTTCGACCTACATGCAATCCCTGGGTAGTGCCCAGGAGGCACCACTAGTTCAAAGCATTTATTCAGTATGTAGGCAGTATTAATATACGCACATATACATGTCTAAAAACATAAAATAAATCATAGTCTGCAAAAAGAGAACCATCATAGAAATTGAGGTTGGGTCGGTCGTCTGTGATTTTAATCTACTGTTTTTGTTGCATTGACAGCACTGCTGTCATTACTAATACGACTAAAAATGTTTGGTACTTGGTGGGTACCTGCTTTTGTCATTATCGTGCGCTATTATGTAGGTATGTAATGTACCTTCCTTCCTTTCCTTACCTTTGAAAGATAGTTTATCGTAACGCCACAACAGTTCTCTTTTTACACAGACTCTTATCAATTATCGTGTAAACATAACAAAACAATAATTTAACTTAGAATTAAAAACAAAAATCAAAAGTAATAAGCCATTCAGCTCAGTCATCCAATCATCAACATCAGGCTGCTAAGTAGGTTTGCCAGGCGTACTATTACATGTACATGTCCAGACATTAGTCATAGGCTTTGGCCTGGTACCAAAATATCTACTGATAAAATAAATTTCGGAAATCTGTTAAATGTGTTCCAACATAATGCTCAATGCCAGCCAGTTTCAAAGATGGGATAGTATAGCTGCTGTGTGTGGATTGGACAAATTTAAGTTTTCTAGAGCCATCCATGTTTTACTGCCGTCTCCTATGTCCAGAGCATAATTCCATCTTAGACAGACTAAGATTTAACATCAAAGAAGATATAGATAGATAGTGCATCATCATTCGTCATACATCACTATCATGATGATCAATCATCATCATCAAGTGTTAGTATGACCGAAATAGATAAAATATAGTTATAACATCCGTACCATTATTAAGTGAAATGAAAAAATGTAGTGTATATTAATTCTATTTTATGATTGTATTGTCGAAATAAATAACATAATTTTTAATTTATTTTTTCAGGCAAGGCAACCTATACAAGACCTATATGCACTCTTACCAAACATTTGTCTCAATACTTGGAAGACAAAAAACACAAAATTATACTCTTGCACATATCCAGAAGATTTAGTATGTATCCATCGAGATGACACAAACATAATAAGAGTTAATGAAATTAATAATACAACAAGAGAGTCAATTCAATATATACAAAGACTAGAAATAAATATCATAAGAGATAATGTTTTAAGAGAGTCAAAAGTAAATGAACAAAGAGAAGATTCAAATATAATAAGAGAAAATGAATTTACAAATGTGTTGAAAGAGTCGGTTGATAATATCCAAAAAGAAGATGTTAGAGAATGCTTGCCACATATTAATTTTGATACTTTGGATTTAATTTGTGATGAACAGGTAAGCATTTTTAGGCTTTTCCCAAATAAAAAAAACATGACCTTAAACCCCATTGTCTTAATATCAGATGAGATTTTGGTCAAGTACTTGTTAGTCCAAAATAAAAAAATATACAGATACAGGACAATTCATCAAAATGTGTCAGTTTTGTGACAACAGGCGATGAGTTGTTTATTCAAGGCAAACATCATTCATTTTTAAAACTCGCTATTCTAAATTTCTAAAGCAAAAGAAAATTGGCATTCTGCTCACAGATTATTATAATTATATACTTGTCTCTTTTTCAGAAATTAAGAAAAACCTTGCATTTCAATCAATTTATTCGTATTTTTATATAATGTTAGCCAGTTTTTTTTACATTATATTACAAAATTGTCTTGCAGAAAATTTACTTACTAAATGAAGACGAAATAAAATCAGAATCAGATAATAAAGAGTCTAATCCTCTTCAAGAATTATTAAAAAATGAACGCACACATATTGAAGAGCTTTGGACAAATGATGATGACATTAAAAATGATACAAATGATAGCAGTGATGATGATAAAAAAAATGATACTGATGAAAACGGTTGCATCAATATTAAAGATGAATTGATACCATCTAAAGATAAATCTAAAAAAGACAAAGAAACTAGAAGATTAACAAATTCAAATAAAAATAAAAAAATAAAAAAGATAAATGATAAAATAAATGACAGTGACAGTTACGATAAGAAATTAATCAAGAGCAAGATTAATAAAAGATTAAAAAAGAAAAGGGTAAAGGATGATGTGACTAGCAGCGATAATTATGATGGGGAAATAAATAAGAGGATAAAAAAGATAAATGACGAAATAAATGACAGTGATAGTGATGATGAAATATTAAATGATTTAATAAATAAGAAAAGAAGAAAAAATGGAGATGGTCCTAAATCTAAAGCTTGGAAAGGACTAAGATTTCATACAAGAAGAGATATATTAAGCAGTAAAAAGAATAAAATGGGATCATACAGTATAGAAAGGTAAAAGGTATATTTTATTTTTATGTAACTTTATGTGTTAGTATTTATATATTTATGTTTGAGTAGGTCAAATCTTAGAAATTAGAACCATTTCTTGACATTCGATTAGACTTTAATTTGGTATCAAATTCGAAATGAAGTCATCTGTCATAGAACCAAGGTTATCAACATAGCTCAAAAGATTAGCAAGCTGAAGTGGCAGTGGGCTGGTCACATCTGTCGTGGAACCGATGACCGTTGGTGTAGACGTGTTTTAAATTAAATCCACGGCTCGGTAAACGAAGTGTAGAAACTCCCTCCAGCTAGATGGGGCGATGATATACGCAAGCTGGCTGGCAGCGGCTGGAAACAAAGAGCTGAAAATCGAGCTCAGTGGCGTGCCACAGGTGAGCCCTATGTCCAGCAGTGGACAGATATAGGCTGATGATGATGATTTGTATACTTGCATATCTTCGGTGATAATGCAGTAATATGATACCATCAATAATATGATCTTATTTAAAGCATTCGGAAAACTCCGTCGAGTCTTCTCGTCGCCTATACCACAGTGTCTAAAGACAAGTCTTTAACGAGTGCGACCTACCTGTAATGACATACGGAGTCGAGACGTGGATACTCACAGTTCGACTGGTCCATCAATTTAAGGTCGCTCAGCGAGCTATGGAGAGAGTTATGCTCGGTATTTCTCTGCGGGATCGAATCCGAAAAGTTATCGACATAGCTCAACAGATTAGCAAGCTGAAGAGGCAGTAGGCTGGTCATATCATATCTACCGCAGGACTGATAACCGTTGGGGTAGACTTGTCATGGAGTGGAGACCGCGAATCGGCAATCGTAGCGTAGGACGTCCTGTGACCAGGTGGAGCGACGACATACGCAAAGCGGTGGGCAGTGACTGGAAAAGAAGAGCCGAAGATCGGGCTCAGTGGTGCATCTTGGGAGGGGCCTACGTCCAGCAGTGGACGGACACCGGCTGATAATGACGATCTGACCTGATGATAGAGCCGGGCTGTTGCGACTGGAACTTCAGAATGGCAAATGGTATAACAGTCGAATTTGGGCTATAGTCGGCACATTATCAACTGAGTCGTGAGGCCATAAACATCAATAGAGATAAGGATATCGGTAAACGGCTACTTGTCGATGGTGTGTGTAGGTGCGAGCGAGATTCTTATAGGGAAATGAGTTATGGCCTCACGACTCAGTAATTAGTGCTTGTCATGTCATTACACATAAATGTCTTTACTAAAAGCTTTTGTTTAAAAAAATATTTTTACAATTGACAGGTTAAAAGCGGAACTTGTATCAAAATTCGAAACTTGCGGTGAAATTAAAACTGATGAAGGTGATATCATAGATACAAATCTTATATTAGATTGTATCGATGACAAAGTTACTGAAACTATTTTGACAAAACTTTGGAAAGCTGTTTATGGTAAGTGTTATGTTTATAGTGAAATTTTAACTTCGATCTACATAGGTCTTTAATAAAATCATTTTGTAAGCTATTTGGTCGCTGAAAGGTTTCAGTTTGACTAGAATCACTGATATTTAAGTCTAGTTCCATGTTCCATACCCAAGGGTTGTCAGCAGGACCATATAGTAGCTTACCACCATCAACGAGAAAGTCTGCCACCATAACCTTACGGTGTGTCGGTAGTACTATGTACCCTCGAAAGTCTGACCATTCTAGGCCTAGCGTGTTCACCATCCTCGACAACGTCATCGCTTACCATCAGGCGAGATAGTGGTAAAACGCTAGCTTATCAGATATAAAATAATTTAAGACCATGTAAAAAAACTAAAAGAACCGACTTCAAACGTCGCGCTAGTTAAAGTAGCCAGCAGCCAGTATCATGTCATCTAAGTATACAAATGCATCGTAATACAAATGTTGATACATTAAAAACCGCTAGACCGATTTCAAGGGTACCTTCCCTAAGGGTTTATACCCCCTTTGAAACAAAAAAAAAGATTTTTCCAAATCAGTTGAGGCATCTTCGAGTAATCGGTGAACATACATAAAAAAACGATTGCGACGAATTGAGAACCTCCTCCTTTTTTGTGAAGTCGGTTGAAAAAACTTTTAATTGATTTTTAGGTAAAAATGACATCACGCCCCGAGCTCGACAGCTTTTCAGAAGCATACAAAACAAATTTAAAAATAATTACGAAACAGTATTTGATATAGAATATCTAAACACAAAAGAGAAAATTATGGAAGAGTTCCAGAGAAGAAAAACTTATGATTGCTTCATAAATGCTGAATTTAAATGTGATATTTGCTACCAAGGGTTCAAACATGAGAAGAAGTTGGAGTATCACAGAAAGTGTCATGATGTAAGTTTATTTATAGCTCAGTGTGACCTAAACCAGTACTTTACGCACGCTTTTCCGTGACTTGATATTGATATTGATAGATATTAAATAGTTAGAATATTTCACGGAAAAGCGTAGCGTAAGCGTAAAGTGCGGGTTTATAACTGCTATCTATAAAATAATATACAACACTTGTGACTTAAGTTGTCTATTATTGTATAATATACTAGCTGACCCGGCAAACGTTGTTTTGCCATATAAATAATTTCGTAGTAATTTCTAGTGTACACAAAAAATAGCTTACTTATTGTAAGTATGTATGGAGGAAAAGGGATGAAAAATAGATGTTGGCCGATTCTCATAGATACCGGATAAGCACAAAAAATGTCATCAAAATCGGTCAAGCCGTTTCGGAGGAGTATGGCAACGAAAACTGTGACACGAGAATTTTATATATTAGATATATAATCGACAACTTAAGTCACACGTATCGTAATATTATATATATAATATATCTTACTATACAATATAATTGGTTATATAGAAATTGTCAAAAAAATTCCGACCAATTGAGAACCTCCTCCTTTTTTGTGAAGTAGCTTAATAATAAGCGGCAATAGCCCGTAGTATTAATCGTCCTGATATCGATTCCCATTCTAGGCTTAGCGTGCTACCATCCTTGACCGCATCATCATGACTTACCCACAGGTGATAAAGTGGTGAAACTATATAAAAAAAATCTATAAATAAAAATAAATGCAGTTCCAAGGCACACAGACAATAAAAAAAAGATATTTATGAAGTAGTAGTATGTTCATATTTTAGGAAAGCACGGGAGATTTTCCCTGTACAATATGCGGCGTGAGACATAAAAGCAAGAAGGCGCTCATAAACCATGTGAATACCAACCATGAAGCGGTTTATAAGTGTAAACTTTGCCCTCTCATCACATATTACAAGTGAGTATACACATTAAACACACACACACACACACACACACACACACACACACACACACACACACAGACACACACACACACACACACACACACACACACACACACACACACACACACACACACACACACACACACACACACACACACACACACACACACACACACACCCGCACGCAAGCACGCACTCAAATTTTTCAAATCGGTTAAGATTTGACGGAGTTCTGAGGTAACAAACATTAAAAAAAAACAGATGAATTGAGAACCTTCTCCTTTTTTATGAAGTCGGTTAATAAAGCTTGTATTTGAAAATTCTTTAGGCGCAATAGGGTAAAATTAGACGGATGTGACGTAGTGACGAAGTGAAGTAAGCGTCATGTAATATTTTATATTTATAAACGCCCTCTATTGTAGAACGGCGTAACTACGAAGACGTATTCGCTATCATTCGGGCATTCGTCCCGCTAAGTTCAACAGATGGAGTTGTACAAAAAAAAAATAAGTGATGTTGAGAAATAAATTAAATAAATTTGGAAGTTTCACTTACCCGTTACACCCTCTTTTATTACATACTTTAAATTTATTTTGACTATCCCTATAAACTGTGGACTAGAAGTGCCCCGCGGCTTCGCCCGCGATAATAACTTCTTTTATTTACTTATAACTTTTGTAAAAACGATTCTATCATTAAAGACATCAAATAAGAATTAGCCAAATCAGTTCACCCGTTTTCATGTTATCGCGTGACTAAGGCAATTCGGGATTCATATTTATAAAACCCGAAAAACCCAAATTTTCAGACTTTGTTACCTACCCCATTTCGAAAAATCCTACAATACGTACTTTATCTCATCTTGTTTCGCCATACAAACTTTTAATCCCCGTTCCGTATCCGGGAGGAATTTAAAAAAAATCCTTTCTGAGTATACCCACGTCATAATCTGCATTCTAAATTTCAGCGCAATCCGAAACAATATTGATTTTTAGACTTTGTTACCCCAGTTTATCCTCTTAGGGTGGCATTTTGAAAAAGCCTGAAACTCGTATTTACTTATTTATTTACAGAAGTTCTTCTGTGAAATGTCGAATAAAATGACTATCCAAACTTTGAACCCCAGCTTCATCCCCTTGAAGAGTGAATTTTGAAAAATTCTTTCTAAGCGGATACTTAAGTCAAACTAACTATCTGCATGCCAAATTTCAGCGCAATCCGAAGCAATATTGATTTTCACACTTTGTTACCCCATTTCACCCTCTTAGGGGTGGAATTAAAAAAAAACCTGAAACACGTATTTACTTATTTTTTTACTGGAGCACTTGTATGAAGTTTCGAATAGAAAATACTATCTAATCTTGTTTCTCGATACAAACTTTGAACCCCAATTTCATCCCCATTTTGGAAAATCTTTTCTTAGTACACCCTAACGTACAAAGACAAATATACTCTCCAAATTTGAAGTCAGTCTCTACGACCAGCGGTTTAGGCTGTGCGTTGTCTGTCAGTCAGTCAGTCAGTCAGTATGTCAGGACAAAGATTCTTATAGTATTAGATAAGTTTTTCAACTATCTATTAATATAATAATACTTACACATATTTATACCTACTTTGTCTGTATTTCAGAGCATCAATGGTGAACCATTATAAATTACACAAAGGCGTGAAATTCAGATGTGAACAATGCGATGTTACTTTCAAGTAAGTTTATTGGTTTGTACAGGGTTATTGGTAACTCGACGTATTTATCCGTATAGGCGAAGCAATGCCACAGATAGACACACACATACACAGATACACACGTCAAACCACACGTCACCCCCGACGAAAAAATAAGGTTTTTTAAGATATTAATCTTATAGGCTAGCGTTTGACCACTATCTCACCTGTTGGTAAGTGATGTTGCGGTCGAAGATGGTAAGCACGCTAGGCCTAGAATGGGTGTTATAACATCCCCTTCTTTTTTCGTCAGGGGCTTAATGACACGCGCATTTGAAGTCGATTATTTAGTTTATTGGTCGACATATTTGTCTTCAATAGCTGTCTTTGAATAAATAACATACCATAATATTTATTCTTCAGAAGTAAATCTTCGTACAACACTCACACCAGTTACCGACACCAGCTCCAGCACGTGTGCACGTCGTGCGGTCGAGGATTTGCCACCGAGACTGGACTCAAATGGCACACCACGAGGGCTCATGAAGTGAGAGACCAACTATTAATACTATGTCATCATCACTGCCTGCCGCTCTTGGCACAGCTATATACATACATGCACCAGTTTGACACGCATTCACCACTTTGACACGCATTCATCACTTTGACACGCATTCACCACTTTGACACGCATTCACCACTTTGACACGCATTCACCACTTTGACACGCATTCACCATTTTGACACACATTCACCACTTTACCACGCAATCACCACTTTACCACGCATTCACCACTTTGCCACGCATTCACCACTTTACCACGCATTCACCACTTTGACACGCATTCGTCACTTTGACACGCATTCACCACTCTGACACGCATTCACCACTTTGACACGCATTCACCACTTTGACACGCATTCACCACTTCGACACGCATTCACCACTTTGACACACATTCACCACTTTACCACGCAATCACCACTTTACCACGCATTCACCACTTTGCCACACATTCATCACTTAACCAATTCACCACTTTGACACGCATTCGTCACTTTGACACGCATTCATCACTTTGATACGCATTTACCACATTTGTATATTGAGGATGGAACATATAAAGACGGGTGTATACATTTAACTATCTTATATGTTGCTAAACTAAATTAATTGTTTATTTACATTTTTCTCTCCGTAACCATTTGTATGTATTGTATGTATTTGGGCATATAAGTATGTATTTGTATGTATTTATTATAATATATGCCTATCTATTTTTATAGTATCTATAGGCTATCCCTGTGCAAAATTTCAGCTAAATCGGTCCAGTCGTTTGACGTTGAAAAAGCCCCAAACAAACAAACAAATATACAAACTGACTTTGGCATTTATAATATTGGTGTAGAGTAATCATTTTAAAATAATAATATATTGCTGTTTCTCACGCACACCTACCATCTTCGGTTGCCTGGAAGATATCGCTAATTAGCGATAAGGCCGCCGATTGTACTGTAAAATTTAATCACTTTATAAAACATATATATATATACACTATATAAAGCATATTCTATCTATAAATATATACTGATCCTAAATTGCTATACTTTGCCTTATAGTAAATCAACCATTAATTTTGATGAAGTCAAACCTAAATATGGGACTTTTGAATGTTTTTTCTTCAGTTTTCAAATAGCAAACACATAATTGAAAACAATTTGCTACATTATTTATTTTTTTTGAAAATTATGCCTATTTTCCACCGACTTTCCAAAAAAAAGGAGGTTCTCAATTCGTCTGTGCTTTTTTTTGTATGTATGTTACGCGATTACTCCGACAACTGTGAATCGATTTGAATGATTTTTTTTTTAATAGGTAGGGTACGTTTCCGAGGTGATCCCATTGTAGTTTCATTTTCAGATTTGATAAGTATCTCCAGAGATATGACGATAAACGTCTCAAACTTGCTACTAAAATTGACTCGCGGGACATGGAAGTCGGTTTTTAGCTTTAGTTGTAATGAAATATTGACATTCAAAAGTGTATGTACCCTACGTACCTACTTGAATAAAGAATTGAAATGTAATTGTTGTTATAGTTTTTAAACTTAAAAATCTTAATTATTAGGGTTATCTTTTTAAAAATCTTAATTATTAGGGTTCCGTACCCAAAGGGTAAAACCGGACTCTATTACTAAGACTCCGCTGTCCGTCCGTCTGTCACCAGCCTGTATATCATGAATCGTGATAGTTAAACAGTTGAAGTTTTCACAGATTATGTATTTCTGTTGCCACTATAATAACAAATACTAAAAAACAGAATAGAATAAATATTTAAGGGGGCTCCCATACAAAAAACGTGATGTTTTTGCTCGATCTTGATAACGGCAACAAGCAGACGCTTGAAATATTCACAGAATATTTAGTTTTATATGTACTTTAAAAATAACAATTAAATTAAAATAAAACAAATATTTTAAGAGGCCATGATTTTTATGACAGCAGACATGATTTTTTGCAGTTTTAGTAGACAATGGTACGGAACCATTCGTGCGCGAGTCCGACTCGAACTTGGCCGGTTTTTTTATACATGTATTTTGTATAATTGACAATTAATTTACAAGTGTATTATCATTGGCAGGGAAAAGAACCTACGAATGAAGGAGCAGCCGTGAAATGTGAACAATGCGAACTAACATTCCCATCTCAGGAAGTGTGTGCAAAGCATGTACAAATTTCACACAAAACTGCTCGAGACCCGTAAGTTACTCTTATTATTTTAAGGGGGTACTATTTCCATACAAACGTATAATGCACAAATATGCGTATATGCAGCAAAAAATTGCACTGAAAATCTATTACTATACTATTCATCATCATCATCATCATTATCAGCCGGTATCAGTCCACTGCTGGACATAGGCGGCTGGACATTCTCTGGCGAATTACTTCGTTCCCGATTCGATCCCGCAGAGAAACACCGAGCATAGCTCTTTCCATAGCTCGCTGAGCGACTTTAAACTGGTGGACCAGTCGATCCGTGAGTGTCCCCGTCTCGGCTCCGTATGCCATCACAGGTAGGATGCACTGATTAAAGACTTTTGTCTTCAGGCACTGTGGTATAGGCGACGAGAAGGCTCGACGGAGTTTCCCAAATGCTGCCCAGCCCAGCTGAATTCTTATCTGGATTTCCTTTTCGAAGTTGTGTTTGCCTAGTTGGAGCGTCTGCCCTAGGTAAACATACTGCGTGACAACTGCAAGTGGTACTCCATCTACGGCAATCGGTTCCGGAACAACGTGCTCGTTGTACATGACTTTGGTTTTATCCAAATTCATCCGGAGACCGATGCAACGAGAAGAATCAGCTAGGCCATTGAACATCCTTTGTAGGTCCTGCAGCGTCGCTGCCATAATGACGATGTCATCTGCGAATCGTAAGTGAGAGATGTGCTTGCCGTTAATGTTGATGCCACAATATTTCCAGTCCAGCGTCTTAAACATATCCTCCAAGGCGTTAGTGAACAGTTTCGGGGATATGACGTCCCCCTGTCTCACTCCTCGACGTAGGATATGTTTAGTACGCTGTTTCTGTACTTGTACACTCATCGTTGCGGCATTATACAGACATCTCATCACTTCGATATATCGCCAGTCGACTTGGCAACGCTGCAAGGACTCCAGAATCGATCAGGTTTCGATTGAGTCGAAGGCCTTCTCATAGTCCACAAATGCTAAGCACAGGGGGCGATTGTACTCTTCGGTTTTCTGTACAATCTGCCGCACCGTGTGGATGTGGTCTATGGTGCCGTAACCGCTTCGAAACCCGGCCTGTTCCGGAGGTTGAAACTCGTCGAGTCTTCGCGCAAGACGGTTCGTGACAAAACCATCATGCTTCTGTTCCAGTCCACTGTTGGACGTAGACCTCTCCCAAGATGCGCCACTGAGCCCGATCTTCGGCCCTTCTTTTCCAGTTCGGTGGGTAGTGACTGGAAAAGAAGAGCCGAATAAAGAAGTACATAATTGTATTTAATTATTTTTTTTAATTACAGAAGAAATAAAATGAGACTGCCTCGCTTGACACCGAACAAAAAGCACAAACTGCCCAGTCTAATCACATGTCGAGTTGTAAGTTTTGAGATTGTATTTTTTTCAACCAACAGATAAGCACGTTACACACAATCCAAAATGTCATTGTACTGACGGGATTCGAACTCGTGCCTTCTGGGAAACATGCCCAGGCGCTGTAACCAACTAAGCTCCAGTCAGATCATATAAATACGACGAAATTAATAGATTGCATTTTAACAATTATGTCTCAGTGGCGCCAACTGTGATAACTATTTAGAAGTTAATGACTCGGATGAAATCATTACAGTTTTTCAGACCCAACGAGAGATGTCGCACTGCTTAAATAAAATAGTTCTAGCTGACCCGGCCAACTTCGCACCGCGAATATAAATAAACTGTCCAAGTGCGAGTCAGACCTTCACACGCAGGGTTCCGATCCTAGCAGCCCGCCCCGGCTTCGCACGGGTAGAACATATATGCCTACAAAATTTGCATCAGTTTGTTGCATCGAATATAAAATATGAACATATTGAACAACCATCGTCATATTTCATCCAATTTACACAAAACCTTAACGAATTATGCACCTAAACCTTCCTCATAAACACTCTGGCTATTGGTGAAAACCGCATGATAATCCGTTCAGTAGCTATTGAGATTATTGCGAACAGACAGAGAGACGCAGTGATGAACTTGGTTTTATAATACTTACGTATTGATATTGGACGGCCCTTTGGCGTAAAGGATAGTTACCCTGATTCTGACCCGACGGTCGTTGGTTCTAATCCTAGCTATATACCTACCAATGAAAGTTTTAAGTGCATTCATGAATCATGAGTTTTCGTACAGTGGTAGTGGAATCATTAAATCTACCAAAAAGTAGCTTACCACCAAGGAGTACATCTGCCGCCGTAACCTTACGGCGTTCCCCGACGCAAAATGTAGGGGTAATATACGTTTAACGTGTGTATCTGTGTGTCTGTCTGTAGCATCTTAGCACCTAACCGGATGAACCGATTTTGTTTTTATTATTGATAGTTTTTTTTGTTTGATAGATGTCTTCATCGAGAGTTTTCTTAGCTTGGATTCATGAAAATTCGTTCAATCGTTATAAAACTATGAGCTTTTTTCTAGTTAATTGCGCTATGAAATCAACTTTCATAGGTCTGATCAATTCGAAAATCTTCTTCTTCAACGATATTGTAAGAACATGGAAGCCTCCTGGACTCTACAGAATACTCAAATCCTCACCATCTTACAGCTCAGATTTTAAATGTCGTGTTTAGAGTCATTGGAAAAAGCTAATTATATTATTATATATATATAGATGAATATTATTTTATACAATAGATCAAATTATTATACTATATTGACTTCAAATTGATTGTGATCGGTGGGGATCTACAGCATAGCTAAGCTTATAATACTATTTTCGTAGTAACTATAACCTAATCTGTGGTTGGTGGCGTCTACCCACTATCCCGTAGCATACCATGACCGTACTAGGACCGTTTCGGACAAAAAACTATTCTTTGTATTGAGAAGTATGAGACTATGCCCACTAGACCGTTCCGTCACCGGCCGGTTTTTTCTTTGGCCGGCCTTTCCGTGCCGGAAACGGTCCTAGTACGGTCATGGTATGCTACGGGATAGTGGGCAGACGCCTTTAAGGGGTGAATTTTGAAAAAGCCTATATTAGCGGATACCTACGTTTTAATAACTGTCTGGATGCCATCTGTTCAGTGGGTTCAGCTGTGGTGTATTGATTGATGTGTTGTTGATGGTAGATCAGTCAGTCGATCAGTTGGTCGAACAATCGGTCGATCAGTCGGTCGATCAATTGGTCGATCAGTCGGTTGATCAGTCGGTCGATCAGTTGGTCGATCAGTCGGTCGTTCAGTCGGCCGATCAGTCGGTCGATCAGTCGGCCGATCAGTCGGCCGATCAGTCGGCCGATCAGTCGGTTGATCAGTCGGTCGATCAGTCGGTCGATCAGTAGGTCGATCAGTCGGTTGATCAGTCGGTCGATCAATCGGTCGATCAGTCGGTCGATCAGTCGGTCGATCAGTCGGTCAATCAGTCGGTCGATCAGTCGGTTGATCAGTCGGCCGATCAGTCGGTTGATCAGTCGGTCGATCAGTCGGTCGGTCAGTCGGCCGATCAGTCGGTTGATCAGTTGGTCGATCAGTCGGTCGATCAGTGGGCCGATCAGTCGGTGGATCGGTCGGTCGATCAGTCGGTCGATCAGTGGGCCGATCAGTCGGTCGATCGGTCGGTCGATCAGTCGGTCGATCAGTCGGCCGATCAGTCGGTCGATCAGTCGGTCGATTGGTCGGTCGATCAGTCGGTCGATCAGTCGGTCGATCAGTCGGCCGATCAGTCGGTCGATCAGTCGGTCGATCAGTCGGTCGATCAGTCGGTCGATCAGTCGGTCGATCAGTCGGTCGATCAGTCGGTCGATCAGTCGGTCGATCAGTCGGTCGATCAGTCGGTTGATCAGTCGGCCGATCAGTCGGTTGATCAGTCGGTCGATCAGTCGGTCGATCAGTCGGCCGATCAGTCGGTCGATCGGTCGGTCGATCAGTCGGTTGATCAGTCGGTCGATCAGTTGGCTGATCAGTCGGTCGATCAGTTAGTCGATCAGTCGGCCGATCAGTCGGTCGATCAGTTAGTCGATCAGTCGGCCGATCAGTCGGTCGATTGGTCGGTCGATCAGTACCTAACCTAAACCACTGGTCTTAGAGACATGATATTTCGAGGGTGTGTTCGTTTAGTGAAGTGCAAGTATCCAGATCCACTAAGAAATAGTTCCACTAAGAAATAGTTTTTCCAAATTTCACCCCTAAGAGATTATGATGTAAAGTTACATTTTCTGTGATTTTTTTTATTATTTCTTTACTGACTATAGACCGAAAACCTCGTGCGCGACCGTCCCGCGGGGTGACAGACGGTGGCGGGGACGAGGTAGCGGTCATTCTAGCACACGGCTACGTTGTAACTATTATATAATCTGTGACACGGCTAAACACACTTCCCTTCTCCGCTACGCTACCCGCTGACATCTTGGGTACCTCGTCCCCGCCACCGTCTGTCACCCCGCGGGACGGTCGTGCACGAGATTGCCGGACTATAATAGAATTCATTTTTGTAAACCTGAAAAAACATATTGAATTTCAGACTTTTTACCCCATTTCAAACGCTCGGTCGGTCGATCAGTCGGTTTGGAATTTCGGCAAAGCCCGAAACATAATATTTACTTATTTATTTACAGAAGTACTTGTGTAAAGCTTCGAATAAATGTCTATTTATTCGAAACTTCACAGATAGTCTTATCTAATCTTGTTTTTCCATACAAACTTTGAACCCCTGTGTCATCCCCTTAAGAGTTAAGGCGTCTACCCACTATCCCGTAGCATACCATGACCGTACTAGGACCGTTTCGGACAAAAAACTATTCTTTGTATTGAGAAGTATGAGACTATGCCCACTAGACCGTTCCGTCACCGGCCGGTTTTTTCTTTGGCCGGCCTTTCCGTGCCGGAAACGGTCCTAGTACGGTCATGGTATGCTACGGGATAGTGGGGAGACGCCTTTAAGGGGTGAATTTTGAAAAAGCCTATATTAGCGGATACCTACGTTTTAATAACTGTCTGGATGCCATCTGTTCAGTGGGTTCAGCTGTGGTGTATTGATTGATGTGTTGTTGATGGTAGATCAGTCAGTCGATCAGTTGGTCGAACAATCGGTCGATCAGTCGGTCGATCAATTGGTCGATCAGTCGGTTGATCAGTCGGTCGATCAGTCGTTCGATCAGTCGGCCGATCAGTCGGTCGATCAGTCGGTCGATTGGTCGGTCGATCAGTCGGTCGATTGGTCGGTCGATCAGTCGGTCGATCAGTCGACCGATCAGTCGGTCGATCAGTCGGTCGATCAGTCGCCGATCAATCGGTCGATCGGTCGGTCGATTGGTCGGTCGATCAGTCGGTCGATCAGTCGGCCGATCAGTCGGTCGATCAGTCGGCCGATCAGTCGGTCGATCAGTCGGCCGATCAGTCGGTCGATCAGTCGGTCGATCAGTCGGTCGATCAGTCGGTCGATCAGTCGGCCGATCAGTCGGTCAATCAGTCGGTCGATCAGTCGGTTGATCAGTCGGCCGATCAGTCGGTTGATCAGTCGGTCGATCAGTCGGTCGATCAGTCGGCCGATCAGTCGGTAGATCGGTCGGTCGATCAGTCGGTTGATCAGTCGGTCGATCAGTCGTTCGATCAGTCGGCCGATCAGTCGGTCGATCAGTCGGTCGATTGGTCGGTCGATCAGTCGGTCGATTGGTCGGTCGATCAGTCGGTCGATCAGTCGGCCGATCAGTCGGTCGATCAGTCGGTCGATTGGTCGGTCGATCAGTCGGTCGATCAGTCGGTCGATCAGTCGGTCGATCAGTCGGCCGATCAGTCGGTCGATCAGTCGGTCGATCAGTCGGCCGATCAGTTTGTCAATCAGTCGGTCGATCAGTCGGTTGATCAGTCGGCCGATCAGTCGGTTGATCAGTCGGTCGATCAGTCGGTCGATCAGTCGGCCGATCAGTCGGTTGATCAGTCGGTCGATCAGTCGGTCGATCAGTCGGCCGATCAGTCGGTCGATCAGTCGGTCGATCAGTCGGTCGATCAGTCGGCCGATCAGTCGGTCGATCAGTCGGTCGATTGGTCGGTCGATCAGTCGGTCGATCAGTCGGTCGATCAGTCGGCCGATCAGTCGGTCGATCAGTCGGCCGATCAGTCGGCCGATCAGTCGGCCGATCAGTCGGTTGATCAGTCGGTCGATCAGTCGGTCGATCAGTCGGCCGATCAGTCGGTCGATCGGTCGGTCGATCAGTCGGTTGATCAGTCGGTCGATCAGTTGGCTGATCAGTCGGTCGATCAGTTAGTCGATCAGTCGGCCGATCAGTCGGTCGATCAGTTAGTCGATCAGTCGGCCGATCAGTCGGTCGATTGGTCGGTCGATCAGTACCTAACCTAAACCACTGGTCTTAGAGACATGATATTTCGAGGGTGTGTTCGTTTAGTGAAGTGCAAGTATCCAGATCCACTAAGAAATAGTTCCACTAAGAAATAGTTTTTCCAAATTTCACCCCTAAGAGATTATGATGTAAAGTTACATTTTCTGTGATTTTTTTTATTATATCTTTACTGACTATAGACCGAAAACCTCGTGCGCGACCGTCCCGCGGGGTGACAGACGGTGGCGGGGACGAGGTAGCGGTCATTTTAGCACACGGCTACGTTGAAACTATTATATAATCTGTGACACGGCTAAACACACTTCCCTTCTCCGCTACGCTACCCGCTGACATCTTGGGTACCTCGTCCCCGCCACCGTCTGTCACCCCGCGGGACGGTCGTGCACGAGATTGCCGGACTATAATAGAATTCATTTTTGTAAACCTGAAAAAACATATTGAATTTCAGACTTTTTACCCCATTTCAAACGCTCGGTCGGTCGATCAGTCGGTTGGAATTTCGGCAAAGCCCGAAACATAATATTTACTTATTTATTTACAGAAGTACTTGTGTAAAGCTTCGAATAAATGTCTATTTATTCGAAACTTCACAGATAGTCTTATCTAATCTTGTTTTTCCATACAAACTTTGAACCCCTGTGTCATCCCCTTAAGAGTTAAGGCGTCTACCCACTATCCCGTAGCATACCATGACCGTACTAGGACCGTTTCGGACAAAAAACTATTCTTTGTATTGAGAAGTATGAGACTATGCCCACTAGACCGTTCCGTCACCGGCCGGTTTTTTCTTTGGCCGGCCTTTCCGTGCCGGAAACGGTCCTAGTACGGTCATGGTATGCTACGGGATAGTGGGGAGACGCCTTTAAGGGGTGAATTTTGAAAAAGCCTATATTAGCGGATACCTACGTTTTAATAACTGTCTGGATGCCATCTGTTCAGTGGGTTCAGCTGTGGTGTATTGATTGATGTGTTGTTGATGGTAGATCAGTCAGTCGATCAGTTGGTCGAACAATCGGTCGATCAGTCGGTCGATCAATTGGTCGATCAGTCGGTTGATCAGTCGGTCGATCAGTCGTTCGATCAGTCGGCCGATCAGTCGGTCGATCAGTCGGTCGATTGGTCGGTCGATCAGTCGGTCGATTGGTCGGTCGATCAGTCGGCCGATCAGTCGGTCGATCAGTCGGTCGATCAGTCGGCCGATCAATCGGTCGATCGGTCGGTCGATTGGTCGGTCGATCAGTCGGTCGATCAGTCGGTCGATCAGTCGGCCGATCAGTCGGTCGATCAGTTGGCCGATCAGTCGGTCGATCAGTCGGCCGATCAGTCGGTCGATCAGTCGGCCGATCAGTCTGTCGATCAGTCGGTCGATCAGTCGGTCGATCAGTCGGCCGATCAGTCGGTCGATCAGTCGGCCGATCAGTCGGTCGATCAGTCGGCCGATCAGTCGGTCGATCAGTCGGCCGATCAGTCGGTCGATCAGTCGGCCGATCAGTCGGCTGATCAGTCGGTCGATCAGTCGGCCTATCAGTCGGTCGATCAGTCGGCCGATCAGTCGGTCGATCAGTCGGTCGATCAGTCGGTCGATCAGTCAGTCGATCAGTCGGCCGATCAGTTTGTCAATCAGTCGGTCGATCAGTCGGTCGATCAGTCGGTCGATCAGTCGGTCGATCAGTCGGCCGATCAGTCGGTCGATCGGTCGGTCGATCAGTCGGTTGATCAGTCGGTCGATCAGTTGGCTGATCAGTCGGTCGATCAGTTAGTCGATCAGTCGGCCGATCAGTCGGTCGATCAGTTAGTCGATCAGTCGGATCAGTTGCTAGTGTGGATATATATATGTTGTCGATTAAAAAGGGGGCGTACATAAATTGAAATAGATAGAAGAATATTTTCTATGCAAGAGTTGTACAACTTAATAAGACCTACAAAAAAGTCCGCGACAGCATATGTCTATCTCTTAAGGTTGACTCACAGTAACCATTGTATTCTTAAATTTTTTGTTAAAAAATATTACATAACTTCCAAGGCTATTTTCAAGTATATAGTATTAATCCTTATCCAAATAATTACGTTAATTAGCTTGGCCACATATTATAGATTAAAATTGTTCTTTACAGTATATAATTCAAATGAAAACTCTAGAAGATATCACGAATTTCACAAACACGTATCGCAAAATTAATAAAATATTTGCAGTGAAACCACAGATTAGGTCATAGTTACTACGAAAATATTATTATAAGCTTAGCTATGCTGTAGATCCCCACCGATCACAATCAATTTGAAGTCAATATAGTATAATAATTTGATCTATTGTATAAAATAATATTCATCTATATATATATATATATATAATAATAAAATATAATATTTTAAACCACCCCGACTGATCTATGTATAATAGCTTTTTCCAATGACTCTAAACACGACATTTAAAATCTGAGCTGTAAGTTGGTGAGGATTTGAGTATTCTGTAGAGTCCAGGAGGCTTCCATGTTCTTACAATATCGTTGAAGAAGAAGATTTTCGAATTGATCAGACCTATGAAAGTTGATTTCATAGCGCAATTAACTAGAAAAAAGCTCATAGTTTTATAACGATTGAACGAATTTTCATGAATCCAAGCTAAGAAAACTCTCGATGAAGACATCTATCAAACAAAAAAAAACTATCAATAATAAAAACAAAATCGGTTCATCCGGTTAGGTGCTAAGATGCTACAGACAGACACACAGATACACACGTTAAACGTATATTACCCCTACATTTTGCGTCGGGGAACGCCGTAAGGTTACGGCGGCAGATGTACTCCTTGGTGGTAAGCTACTTTTTGGTAGATTTAATGATTCCACTACCACTGTACGAAAACTCATGATTCATGAATGCACTTAAAACTTTAATTGGTAGGTATATAGCTAGGATTAGAACCAACGACCGTCGGGTCAGAATCAGGGTAACTATCCTTTACGCCAAAGGGCCGTCCAATATCAATACGTAAGTATTATAAAACCAAGTTCATCACTGCGTCTCTCTGTCTGTTCGCAATAATCTTAATAGCTACTGAACGGATTATCATGCGGTTTTCACCAATAGCCAGAGTGTTTATGAGGAAGGTTTAGGTGCATAATTCGTTAAGGTTTTGTGTAAATTGGATGAAATATGACGATGGTTGTTCAATATGTTCATATATTATATTCGATGCAACAAACTGATGCAAATTTTGTAGGCATATATGTTCTACCCGTGCAAAGCCGGGGCGGGCTGCTAGTTTATAATATGTCAATGAGTTAAAGGTAATGTTTATCGGGTGAAAACTGCAAAAGGTGCGAAGTTTTTATCGCAAACTGTATGTATTTATTGTTTTATTACGTTTGTTTATGTTAGTCAGCGTCTTTTACAATATTATGCTCTTGAATTGCTATTTTATAGAGCCTTTTATCTATTCCCTTTTCTCATAGAGGGGGATGAAAAGCAGAGTGTAAAACTCGGCTACAATATTATTTTTTCTGGGCCGACATACTTTAAATCGGACATAATAAGGATTCTAGATACTCAAGAATCCTGAGCTTCGCTCTGGATTCAAATCTTCTACTATTCTACTATTCTTGCATGGCGTTATTATTTAATTTTATTTTATTTTTATCGGTTTTTATACACAAATAGCGAATTCCCATGTATGGAAGCGCCATGACAACCATCAAAATATGTCAATACAATGACAAAAATGTCTGAACGAACCAACAATGACAACCTGGGACAACCATTAATAATATCGTTTAAAAACTAAAAAACAACCGACTTCAATGCCGCGCTATTCAATTTCAGTACCAATTTTGAGATATTTATCTCAATATATCTGGAGATACTTATCATACCTCGATAAAATTACCATGGTACCACACTTGGGATATCTCCTTTCGAACAAAAAAAGAATAATCGAAATCGGTTCATAAACGACGAAGTTATCCGCGAACAAACATAAAAAAAAAAAAATATATATATACGGTCGAATTGAGAAACCTCCTCCTTTTTTTAAAGTTGGTTAAAAATACAAAATATAGAATACGCGATAATCCGAGTAATCTAGATTTATAAAATCCAAAGTCCTGCTGACTGACTGACTGAAATATCAACGCGCAGCCAAAACCGCTGGTACACATGACATTTGGAGGGTGTGTTCTTTGTGAAGTGTAGGCTTCCACTAAGAAAGGGTTTTCTTAAATTCTACCCTTAAGTGGGTTAAATGGAGGGTTGAACTTTCTACGAAAGTTTTTATTCTCTGGGTCAATTGTCTCGAAAATTGGTATAAGTACTCTTTAATAAATACAAAAAATAATAATAATAATTAAATAGTGAGTTACCGGTATCACAGTTTTTTCAAAACTCATCCTTCACGCAATTTTCTGACTGACTGAATGACTGCCTGATATATCAACGCACTGCCTAAACCACTGGTCTTAGAGACATGATATTCCGAGGGTGTGTTCGTTTAGTGAAGTGCAAGTATCCAGATCCACTAAGAAATAGTTCCACTAAGAAATAGTTTTTCCAAATTTCACCCCTAAGAGATTATGATGTAAAGTTACATTTTCTGTGATTTTTTTTATTATTTCTTTACTGACTATTGACCGAAAACCTCGTGCGCGACCGTCCCGCGGGGTGACAGACGGTGGCGGGGACGAGGTAGCGGTCATTCTAGCACACGGCTACGTGGTAACTATTATATAATCTGTGACACGGCTAAACACGCTTCCCTTCTCCGCTACTCTACCCGCTGACATCTTGGGTACCTCGTCCCCGCCACCGTCTGTCACCCCGCGGGACGGTCGCGCACGAGATTGCCGGACTATAATAGAATTCATTTTTGTAAACCTGAAAAAACATATTGAATTTCAGACTTTTTACCCCATTTCAAACGCTCGGTCGGTCGATCAGTCGGTTGGAATTTCGGCAAAGCCCGAAACATAATATTTACTTATTTATTTACAGAAGTACTTGTGTAAAGCTTCGAATAAATGTCTATTTATTCGAAACTTCACAGATAGTCTTATCTAATCTTGTTTTTCCATACAAACTTTGAACCCCTGTGTCATCCCCTTAAGAGTTAAGGCGTCTACCCACTATCCCGTAGCATACCATGACCGTACTAGGACCGTTTCGGACAAAAAACTATTCTTTGTATTGAGAAGTATGAGACTATGCCCACTAGACCGTTCCGTCACCGGCCGGTTTTTTCTTTGGCCGGCCTTTCCGTGCCGGAAACGGTCCTAGTACGGTCATGGTATGCTACGGGATAGTGGGCAGACGCCTTTAAGGGGTGAATTTTGAAAAAGCCTATATTAGCGGATACCTACGTTTTAATAACTGTCTGGATGCCATCTGTTCAGTGGGTTCAGCTGTGGTGTATTGATTGATGTGTTGTTGATGGTAGATCAGTCAGTCGATCAGTTGGTCGAACAATCGGTCGATCAGTCGGTCGATCAATTGGTCGATCAGTCGGTTGATCAGTCGGTCGATCAGTCGTTCGATCAGTCGGCCGATCAGTCGGTCGATCAGTCGGTCGATTGGTCGGTCGATTGGTCGGTCGATCAGTCGGTCGATCAGTCGGCCGATCAGTCGGTCGATCAGTCGGCTGATCAGTCGGCCGATCAGTCGGTCGATCAGTCGGCCGATCAGTCGGTCAATCAGTCGGTCGATCAGTCGGTCGATCAGTCGTCCGATCAGTCGTCCGATCAGTCGGCCGATCAGTCGATCGATTGGTCGGTTGATCAGTCGGTCGATCAGTCGGTCGATCAGTCGGCCGATCAGTCGGTCGATCAGTCGGCCGATCAGTCGTCCGATTAGTCGGTCGATCAGTCGGTCGATCAGTCGGTCGATCAGTCGGTCGATCAGTTAGTCGATCAGTCGGTCGATCAGTCGGTCGATCAGTCGGTCGATCAGTCGGCCGATCAGTCGGTCAATCAGTCGGTCGATCAGTCGGTTGATCAGTCGGCCGATCAGTCGGTTGATCAGTCGGTCGATCAGTCAGTCGATCAGTCGGTTGATCAGTCGGTCAATCAGTTGGCTGATCAGTCGGTCGATCAGTTAGTCGATCAGTCGGCCGATCAGTCGGTCGACCTGTCGGTCGATCAGTCGGTTGATCAGTCGGTCGATCAGTCGGTCGATCAGTCGCCCGATCAGTCGGCCGATCAGTCGGCCGATCAGTCGGTCGATCAGTCGGCCGATCAGTCGGTCGATCAGTCGGCCGATCAGTCGGTCGATCAGTCGGTCGATCAGTCGGCCGATCAGTCGGTCAATCTGTCGGTCGATCAGTCGGTTGATCAGTCGGCCGATCAGTCGGTCGATCAGTCGGTCGATCAGTCGGCCGATCAGTCGGTTGATCAGTCGGTCGATCAGTTGGCTGATCAGTCGGTCGATCAGTTAGTCGATCAGTCTGCCGATCAGTCGGTCGATCAGTTAGTCGATCAGTCGGCCGATCAGTCGGATCAGTTGCTAGTGTGGATATATATATGTTGTCGATTAAAAAGGGGGCGTACATAAATTGCGTGAGGTTTTTTAAATTTTCTAAGCCTCTCTCCCCTCTGGTGAGATGTCGTGAGATTTTCCCCCTCAGCCCCCAATCTCACGTTAGATTTTTCAAAATGTGGGTTTCTTATGTAAACGCGTAAAAAAATTGTTATTGTAAAAAGAAAAAAATTAAAAAATTTGTAAATCGTATTACGATTACGCTCTTAAGCATCTGGATTAAATGGACCAAAATAGTATTTTTTTTTGTTTCATACAGAAACAAAATTTTGTGATATTTGCCGAGACCCCCCCTCTCTCCAACGTAAGATTAAATGAGATTTGACTCGACCAGTTAGGCTATTCTGTAAGCTATCTCGACAGCGGAATCCGCGGTGAGATTTGAATTTTGTACTACGAAATTCAACCGTATTACGAAAGTCATACGATTGAATTTCGTAGTACGAAATTCGAATCTCACCGCGGATTCCGCTGTCGAGATAGCTTACAGAATAGCCTAGAAGGGGGATTGAGTCAAATCGAGTGAGGGGGGAGCCCCCCCCCCTTAAACATCTCACGTATTTTATGAACACCCCCAAACCCTTAATTTTAATACGTGCTCCAAATTTCAATTCGAGAGTGGAACAGAGTCTAATCTACCGTACCAAAGGGATGAACGTCAAATGTTTTTCAGGAAAGTAGGTAGAACAGTTTATATGGGAAAAAGGAAATGGTTGTTTTTTACTATATTCCTCGCAATTTTTTACATTTTCTCACCGTTTAAACCTTCCCTGGACTACGACAAACATTTCAGAACCAAAATCAGCTAAATCGGCCCAGCCGTTCTCGACTTTTAGTGCGAACCGCAATTGATTTTTATGTATATTATGAATATTATGTTTCTGTAAGTTTTATACACTATATATCGTCAGTGTAATTAAATGTTGGATTGTGTGTAACAACGTACAAGAATATGAAACGTGTTAAAGAAACATAATATTATTAGACAAGGCCTTGATCACCATCTCACCTTGTTTGTATGATTCCAGTGTAACGCTAAAGGTCGCTACGGATGGTTAGTGTTCCATTTTAAGGCGGAACATCCCGATGTTGATATGAACGCTTTGTATGCGGACACGAAGACACACCTGTGCGACATATGTGGTCACGGGTTTACGGTGAGTTAAATATGCATCACTCACACATACACTTACATCTACACTCACACTATCACTTACAGTTACAATCACTCTCACACTAACACTCACATGTACAGTTTTACACTCTCACTTTTTTTTTTTAAATTAATTATTGCCATAACGCTATTTAAGTTACTACAAGTAATAAAATAATTATTAAAACTTAACAAACGAACTTACATACAATCATTCAGCCGATTCGGTCGACCCGTTTGACCGTGCACACCATATAGGTACACGAAAATATACAAACTTTCGCTTTTATAATATTGGTATATTATCCATACTAATATTATTAAGAAAAAAATTTTATAACGACTTTACATTTTAGGATGTTTGATGACGAAGCAAGTGCATCAGGTTCCAACATCGCGGAAAATATCGTTTGCGCTATGCAGGATCTCATACATTTAAGCAATATTTACAAGGAGAACTATTCAACCTACTCTAGCGCCATCTAGATGCTTTTATCTAAACTAATATTAAAACGAGGAAAGATTTTATGTTTGTTTGTTTCGATTTAACTCAAAAACCACTGGACCGATTTTAAACATTCTTTCACTAATGGAAAGCTACATTATCAGCGCGTAACATAAGCTATATTTTATACCCGTATTCTTATGGGAACGGGAACTACGCGGGTGAAACCGCGAGGCGTTGCTTGTATTTTATAATGTTTGTAAATCTTCTTTTACAGTCAGTTTACCAACTCCGAGATCACATGAACAAGCATACTGGGACGCGGCCGCACGCGTGTCCTACTTGTGCCAAGCGATTCCACGCTTTAGTAACGCTTCGCAACCATCGCTTGCTGCATCTACCTAAACGACAGGAGTGCAAAGTTTGTGGGAAGATGTTCCACTCGCCTGCTAATCTGTTTAATCACATGCGGGTGAGTTTTTTAGGGTTCCTAGGGTTTTTAGGGTCCTGAAAAGGAACCCTAATAGTTTCGTCATGACCGTCTGTCTGTCTGTCCGAGGTTTTGCTAAGAGACTGTTAATACTACAGCTGTAATTATGTAGAGGTGTGTATATCAATTATGCCGACAAAGTAGTAAAATAAAGTTTAGGGTTTTTTTTAGCGTGTAATGTAAAGTGGGGATGCATTTTTTTTTTCGTGGTCTACCCCATCGTGTGGGATATCGTTGAATAGCTCTTTTAAAATGACTTAGGGGTTGCTAATACTATTTTTCTATTTAATGCTCCATTTACGAAATATTAAACTTACCAGCAATGTGGGTTGCACATTACTAGTAGTCTTGTTAACCCCTCCAACTAAGATAAATATGCTTGTGTCTGGAGTGGGTTCACGTCAATAGTGCTAGTAATGGTTGGGGATCAAACTGACGACCTCTCGATCGCCAGGTCGAAACCTTAGGGTCAGTTCACATCGCGGTCTGAGCTGACCCATTGCCATTGGGCTAGTGCCGCTTCAAGTTAAAAGTTTAAGACAATGCCCACTTGACCGTGGCGAAGTGCGAGTGAATATGTATCTTTTGTGTAAGCGCGCTACATCAGCGACCGCATCATTAATTAACACCAGGTGAGATAGTCGTCGAGCGCTATCCATTTTCGCAGAAAAAAAATAGTCTGTAGTAGTTGTAGTGGTAGGACTTCTGCTAGTCCGCCTGGGGCGGTACCACCACTTTGCCAATTAATTTTCAGCCGTGAAATAGGAATGTTTTTCGGTTGAAAATACAGGGCATGTGAGACTCAACAGCTTTATGTCTCAAGGTAACAGGTGCGGTGCAGTGACATGCAAAATTCTGGACTGCAAAAATGTCGCATGCCGATGTATCTGTAATAGGTAGACGTCGTCGATTACCATCAGGCGAGCGTCGTGCTTGTCCTGTTACCTATTACTATAAAAAAAGTCTAGGTTCCATGCATGGCTGACGACGGTGATGGATCGGTCATGTCAGTATTGTCTTAATAGAATGGAATAGAATGAGTAAATTTGTCAAAATATAGGTGATCATACAAACATTGCAAAGATGTTATCGCAGATAAGGTTTCCATACATATTCTGAGCCATCAGGCAAACAAATATTACAAATTAGTATACATTCTAGCATAGTATCATGTATTACAGTCAGTTTATAATTATTGTTTATGTCAAATATAACTATAATAATTAAGATAGCTTATAAACTAAAACAACCGACTTCCATGCCCCGCGAGTCATTTTCAACAGCAAGTTTGAGTCGTTTATCGTCATATCTCTGGAGATACTTATCAGATCTCGATGAAATTAAAATGGGACTACCTCGTAAATGTACCCAACCGATTAAAAAAAGAATCATTCAAATCGATTCACAATTGTCGGAGTAATCGCGTAACATACATACAAAAAATAACTAGCCAAGTGCGAGTCGGACTCGTACGCGTAGAGTTCCGATTGAACAAAATTTGCCAGAAAAATTAAGTACATAGTTTTAACATCTATATATATATAAATACCGTGTCAATACTAAACATGCTTATTTACTACAACGCCATCTAACGATTATCTAACGAACTTCTTACACCAACTAAGTTAACGTTAACGCAAAGGTGTTATGGTAGGTAATTAATATTATTATTAAGGTAAACAATCGTTCGTAGATGGCGCTATAGTAAAATACACGTTTTTTGTATGGGGACCCCTTTAATTTTTAACTTTGTTCTGTTTTTAGTATTTGTTGTTTTAGCGGCAACAGAAATACATCATCTATGAACATTTCAACCGTCTAACTATCACGGTTCATGAGATACAGTCTGGACAGACGGACAGACAGACAGACGCACAGCGGAGTCTCAGTAATAGGGTTCCGTTGGTACCCTTTGAGTTCGGAACCCTAAAAACATACAGCCGATTGAGAACCTTCTTCTTTTTGGCAATCGGTTGATAAAATGAATAAAATTGTTAATCTTTTCAATATGAGACTACTTTACTTTAGCCTGACACTTTCCTAGCACGGTCCTGCTACGGTGAAGTGCGCAGACTGCTTAAAACTAATCTGATGTTTTGACTCAACTTTAAAATAACAATTATTTTACCGACTTCACAAAAAAAGGATGTGGTCTCAATTCGTTTTCTTTTTTTAATGTTTGTTACCTCCGAACGCCGTCATATATTAACCGATTTGGACATTTATTTTTTTGTTTGAGAGGGTATACATCCCATTTGGTCCTATTGTAAATTCATAGAGATCTGATAAGTATCTCCAGAGATATGGAGATAAACACCTCAAACTTAGAACTGAACATGACTAGCAGGTGTGTAGGTATACTATGACTACTATACTCACTGAAACAAAAAAAGGATTTTTCATAAGTCGGCCAATAAATGTCGGAGTTCTAATGTAACAAACAAAAATGCAAGCGAATTAAGCCCTCTTTTTTCGCGAAGTTGGTTAAAGTACATACCAATTTGTTTTCGTTTCAGATCCACACTCGAGATCGCAAATATAAATGTCATATATGCACAAAGGGCTTCCTTCATAGAGTGACCCTTAATGAACATATAAACGGAGTTCATTATAATATTAGAAGGGAAAAGAAGAAAACAGCAAGGAGAGGGGAGAACGAAATCTGGGAGGGGAAACGACCCACCTCGACTTTTGATAGTGATACTGAATAAAGCGGAAAAATAAATCTGCATGGTGGTAGGACACTATCTAGTGTCAGTCTGGCCAGCTACCACCCTCAAGTTAGAACATCTGTCGACAAACATGTAATCTGTTCCGGTAGCTATCCTTGAGAGCCAGTTTCCATTTTAGCGTGCTACCATACTCGACCGCATCGTCACTTACCAACAGGTGAGATAGTAGTCAAACGTTAACCTTTGTGTTATAAAAAAGTTTCCAAAAACATCAGTTCACGGCCTGTGAGTGTGAGACTAAAAATTTAATAACTGAACATTGGATGTCAGAAGAAAAATAAATGTAAACAATCTGTTATATTCAAGTTTAACTGCAGGAAAACTACATATTATTTACAGATAAGCTACAATGAGGCGTTTGAAAAAACGTTCACAGACTAGAAACGAACGCATTATCTGTAACTGTCATCGCATTTTTCACAGAACCAAAAATTTTATGGTGAAAGGGCAAATTGTCATTACTCGGCTAGTTGTTGGCAAAATAAATAATTGTTAAATATCGTGCTTGACTTTTGCATCTCCTGGTAATACAATGAAGTAATAAAAGCAAGCTGGCTGGCTGCGGCTGGAAATAAAGAGCTGTAGATCGAGCTCAGTGGTGTGCCATAGGAGAGGCCTATGTCCAGCTGTGGACAGAGATAGGCTGATAATGATGAAGTAATACAATATACGCTGACATTAATTTATACGTCTTTTGTAATAGTTGGTAATGAAAAAATCAAGCTCGAGATCTTATAATTTTGATTTTGAACTACTGGCTGAGTACACAAAGTACTGAATCACTCTACTACGTTATAAGAGTAGGCACTTCCCTACATTGTTGACCCGAATTATGAACGTACTTTGTAGCTAACCTAACAACGGGAAGTATTATGCTTATACATTAAATAGAAACTTTTTTGCCGTTTGGTTGGTACAAAGTACGTTCATAATTATGAGTTATTTAATTATGTATGCAATGTTGCGGGACTGGCTGAGTACAGTGCCACAAGTATAACTTGGCGGTGGTGGTTTTTGGAACTAATTCTTTTAATTGAAACTGTGAGTTTGACGTTTGAGAGATTACCGCGACATTATTGTTGATAAATCTACTACATTAAAATAGTTCAATAATGCCAAAAGTAATTAAAAGTGGTTTAAGAGAAACTGTTATCAAAGTACAAAGTAAAAGCACAGTGGCGCACAGCCGCGCCAAGTTATACTTGCCGGACTGTACAGGCCGAGGTACAGAGTGAGACAAACCCGTAGATGGATAATTGCTTCTGTCAAAAATGCGATGACAGCGACACAAATATAACATAACTTCTAGTCTATGGTTAGTTTGTTTTTCAAACTCATCTGTGCTCCTCGATAACTCTTCACGGAGAATAGACTCTACTCTAGGGTACTTAGTATGTGCTTCGAACGTAGTCGGAGTATTACATCTCAGAAGTAAAATAAATTGAGATGGTCAAAGGCAATTTAGGTCACATTGGATTGACGGTCGGTGCTTAAGACCATCGCAACGCAATCAAGCTTATATTTATACTGTACTTCTTGTACCTATATAGTTTTCTTAGAATAAATAAATTTGTTGAGAGTTAATGTAATAAATTATTATTATCAACTATGGCATTTTTATTGCTTTCCCTCGATTAAACTATTTAAAAAACGAAGCTTATCAAAAGCGGTTAACTACCTAACAGAATTGGGCCCAAGTAAAAACAATTCCGTGGGTACCAATGATACCTATGAAACCAGCCAAGTACGAGTTGGACTCGCGCACTGAGGGTTGCGTATGTTACTCTTGTCGTATTTTCATTATCGTCTCTTTGTTAGTATATGTAGTCTGTGCCGACAACCACATCAAGCCATCATTGTCTACTAAAGGATGGTGCACTGCAGATGTTTTGACAAATTCAATTTAATCCGTATGCTCTGATAATAAAGTTGTTATTGCTTTGTAGAACAAAACGGCCTAATCGAAAGGCACCCGGGTGAGCGTGTATCCTTGTCTAACAACCTGCTAGTGCTATTTATGTTCACTATATGTATAGTATACAGGGTGATTCAGTACCGATGGATCAAACGAAGCATGGTGGTAGAGGACCTCACTGCGCATCTATTGAACCCCCATGTATGTTCTACCATTTTGGATAGTTTATGAGATATGACATTTTTTTTGTTGATTTTACCTTTTGCCGGTATGGTTCATAAAAAAAAATCTGCTCAACCCTTTACGCGAGGGCAATGATATTTTTTTGTAATCGTAGGCAAATGTAATAATAAACCTAACAAATAGTATTAATATTATTTTTCTCGAAAAGTAAATACTTTACTTAATAATAATAGAAAAAGTTACAAAAATCTCATTGACTAATGCTACTGCATAAAGTTTGCGAGGCCAATACAAAAAAAAAATCACAATTTTTTTTTTCATACCTATTTTAAATACTTCAGTATTTATCTAGCTAAAATCTATGCAAATTTTATTTATCTAAACTTGCGGTTCATATTTAAAAGGTGCGATGAAGTCAAAATTAGTTAATATAATTTTTTCTAAATTGCCCAGTCTTTCATAGATGTTGAGATCCAATAAGTAGGTATAAGTTGCATCGCTATATGCAGCAGGCAAAAACATAGATTTGATATAAAATGAGACTGAATATCGCAACTATTACTTTTTACGTCTCTTTTACATGTATTAGTTTTGAAAATATGTAGATTTCGATGATTTTTGTTGCCTACGGGAAGGTCATTGTTACCTTTCTGCGTCCGTAAGCATATCTTAGACCTTAAACTACCATTCACGTTATCCCTGGGTGGTGCTAAAGAGGTGACCATAAGTGGTAGGGTTCGGTTTTGGCTCGAACCACTCAACGGTAAAAAGAAATGTTGCTAATTCGTTCGCTAAGTTCCGGCATGATGTTAATAGCCAGTATGAAGACAGTCGATCAGTACGTTATTCAATTCCAGACAAACACGAATCCATATTTTGACCGCATCTTCACTTAACATAAGGTGAGGCAGCAGTAAAAAAAAAATCATTGCCCTCGTAAAGGGTTGAGCAGAAAAAACACATTTTATGAACCAAACCGGCAAAAGGTAAAATCGACTTAAAAAATGTCATATCTCATAAACTATGCAAAGTGGTAGAACATACATGGGGGTTCAATGGATGCGCAGTGAGGTCCTTTACCACCCTGCTTCGTTTGATCCATCGGTACTGAATCACCCTGTATATAATAGGTTGGGGAAAAAGTTTCTTCGCATTTTTTAAGAAAATTCAAAACATTTTTTAATATAGTTTATTTACATTTAACTAAAGTATGTAGGTACCTACTAGGTACCATTTTGTTCGATAACTTTTTGCCACCTTGTAGGTAGGGACATGATCCCATTGCTATAGAAAATTTGGGGCTTCTGATCAAAAAACCGCGACCAGTAGTTTTGGCAGTCCTCTCGTGTAGGCTTGGGCTTATTATATCCCACAGGGGAGTGGATATATCGTATATCATTCCATATAAAGATATATATCCGCTTAATATATCCCCTTAGTATAACTGCTTGGTATGTCGGGTATATCCATGTGAGATGTCTTTCAGACTTTGCAGAGAAACTCACTTAACCCGTCGGATGTTTTACCCCTACGTGCACCGAGTGGTCGCGACGTGCCACAAATTATTGACACGAAAAAATATTGTCAAACGACGTTTTGAAAATCGATTGTTTTGGTATTATATGCAATCTTATGTTAAGATTTATATACCATAATTACGGTCTTGAAACGGACTAGCTGATGAAATAATTAGTAATACAGAATTACATTATTACATACCAATAAATCTGCGGAGAATGCAATTTTTTGATTTTTCTTACTCCTTGTTTCACATTTCAACTAACTTTTTACATGAAAAAATTTACGCACACACCGTGATTTCACGTTTGTAGTAAACTAGCACCATCACTTCACAGATATTAACTATTAGTTTACACTAAAAGCTCTTTTGTAGCTTGCAATGACAATATTTATCCGCGGGGGTGTTCTTGCTTGCGACGCCATTTTGTTCCCACGTAAAACTGATTGCTGTGAGTACAGTCCGCAAAGTTTTTATTTCTCCGATAATGAACCTTCTACATGATGCAATCCGTTCTAAAATTGTTGTGAGTGAACTAATCTACCACACTGTGTCAAAACTTTATTTGTGACATTATAAACCAATGTAGGAAAAAAAAAACCAATGAGCGCAATGTCTTACGAGCTACGTGTGCTCGTAAGTCGCTACAGTGGCGGCGATTCTTACGAGCACACGTGGCTCGTATATCATCCGAGGGGTTAAAATACAAATTATATCCATTAGGACCCATATAATCCCATACCCAAAATTAAGCATATCCGCGTTTCATATCCGATATTATAACATTATTAGACCGTATCTGTTGTGTTTTGAACTTGTTTTGTATTTGTACCTGTTGTTAGTGATGATGTGATCCAAAATAATAATATATATCGGTTGCCTAAGAAATACCTTATCACTTACGGCTTGATTTTTTAACCGACTTAACCGATATATGGGATATATTAAGGTTTTGGCAAGTGGAATGAAGGATATATATCCGCTTAGGGATATATATCCCAAGATATAGATGTGTCCGGAGTTACCCAAGCCTACTCTCGTGATGTTAACCTGACACTGCCTAAAGAATTCTGAAGAGACCGTAACAGGTGGAAATCTGAAGGAGCAAGGTCAGGACTATACGGCGGATGCATTGTCACCTCCCAGCCAAACTCTCTTAATGTTTGCTGAGTGGCTAAAGATGTGTGAGGTCTAGCGTTATGATGATGAAAAACCACACCCCTTCTGTTGATTAATTCCGGCCGCTTTCTGATAACTTCTTGCTTTAATAGTTGTGTGAGGTCTAGCGTTATCATGATGAAAAACCACACCCCTTCTGTTGATTAATTCCGGCCGCTTTCTGTCAACTTCTTGGTTTAATCTCATCAGTTGTTCACAGTAGAGTTCAGAATCGATGGTCCTGCCTGGTGGTAACAGCTCATAATGAATAATGCCCTTCCAATCCCACCACACACACAGCATCACCTTGTTGCGAGTTAACCCGGGTTTCGCCACAGTGAGGTCGCGAGGTACCCAAATATCGAGCTTTTTTGTGTACCCAGTTTTATTCAAATGCGCCAAAACTGTTTTGTGATCAATTCGCAGTTCTTCGTACCCAGTGCTACGTCGTAACTACTGATATGCCGATCTTGCTCCACATTTTCAAAAATGGCATCCATTTTATCCGTAATAGCGAGGTGCATCTTTGACATCAAAATTTAATTTATGCTACGAGTACTCTCACAGACACTGCACTAGGTCCATAAACATCGCAATTATTTTTCGCGGCTTGCGTTGCATTTTTACCTTTTTGTAGTAAAATTTTAAAATGTATCGAATTTCTTCATTTGATTAACTTGAATGAGATGGATTCGTCATGTCTGTCTGTCTGTCCGTAAGTCACAGCCACTTTATTCCGAAACTATTAAGACTACACAGTGGAAACTTGGTAGGTAGGTGTATTCTGTGAACCGCTTTACGATTTTTATACAAAAATATAAATAAAAGTAAGGGGGGCCCCATACATATAACAGAAACAAAAAAAATGTGTCGTCAAACCTATACGTGCTTTGGATAGGTCTTCAAAAATGACACTGAGTTTCCTAAAACCATTTTTTTTTTCAAAGACAATCATTTGAAGAATAGACACTTCTAAATTTGTAAAATGTGTGTCCCCCTACGAAGAATAAGATCGTTTCAAAAACTAAAAAGAACCGACTTCAATACCGCGCTATTAATTTTCAGTGCCAATTTTGAGGTCTTTATCTCCATATCTCTGGAGATACTTATCAAACCTCGATAAAATTACTATGGTACCACACATGGGATAACTCTTTTCCAACAGTAAAAGGATAATCAAAATCGGTTCATTAACGACGAAGTTATCCGCGAACAAACATAAAATATATATATATATATATACGGTCGAATTGAGAAACCTCCTCCTTTTTTGAAGTCGGTTAAAAATGACTTAAATTTTCTTCGTAGGTGTCCCTCTAACTTTTGAAGCAAGGGAATGAAAGATCTAAAAAATATATATGCTGTAGATGTCAATAAACACTTTCAAAGAACTTTGGTTTGAACGAGACATATTCAGCCGTTTTTTAAGATATATCGACCGCAAATATTTATTTGTTTTTCATACAAACACTATGAAAAACAAAGAAATTTTTTGGTGGCGAAAAATTGTAGTTATAAAATACTCTACTGTGTTACGGAACCCTACGAGTGCGAGTCCAACTTGCACTTGGCCGGTTTATTTTTTAGTAACCCGACTCAAAAAGAAGGGTGTATAGGAGTGTGTATGTGTTAAAATTTATAATCTTTGAAATTTTTGGTAAATACCCGTGCGATGCCGAGACGGGCCGCTAGTGCACAAATATGAGCAAATGGTGCGAAAATTGCACTGAAATCTATTGGTTTGTTATAAGTGTTGGGAAATGTATTTACCTATATAATTTGATTCCATTATTTTGAATTGAAATAGAAACCAAAAAAAAATTGATTGAATTATGTAAACATAGCAAGTTCGATTTTTTCACAGCTGAAAGATACAGGAGACCGTACCTTCTCGGGAGTATTTGATATATAAGTTTCAACTTCTTTTTTAAATTCACTATAGTCAAGCGTTTGATTCACCCTAGACACAGAATACTGAAATTAATAGTATTACGTACTCTAGATCTCACCTGATAAACAGAGAGACAGGACAACAAAGTGATCCTTTATGGGTTATTTTTTTCCGTACCTTAGTACGGAAACTTAAAAATATAATTACTTAATTAAAACATTCATGCAACCATATTTTTAATTCAAAATTTCAGGTTTATTTGCACTAGAATTTCACATCATAACAATACATACAATATTACGACACGATTATACGACGAAAATAGACGACAAGAAATGCTATTTCCATTGCGATGACATTGGTTGAGGGAAGATTAAGAGCGGAGTTATTTTGTACATTCACGCCATCGCCTTTGGAATCCTGAAAAGAATTGGAATTAATTATGCATGATGGTTGAGCGCTATCTATTGTCCGCCTGGCCAGCTACCGCCCTCAAATTGGCAAATCTGTCGCTAAACATCTAATATGTTCCGGCAGCTGTCCTTGAAAACCAGTTCCCATTCTAGGCCTAGCGTGCTATAGCTATTATCGATGTCCTGTATAGTGGTAGGGCACTGTCTAGTGTCCGCCTGGCCAGCTACAACCCTCAAGTTAGAAAATCTTTCGCCAAACATCTGATATGTTCTGGCAGCTGTCCTTTAGCCAGTTTCCATTCAAGGCCTAGCGTGCTATTATCACACAGCATCTACGCTTACCAACAGGGAAAATAGTGATCAAGCGTCCTATTAATTTCGACACCATTATTATAAACGAAGAATTCCGTTTTTATAAGTATTTTTTTGTTTGTTACATCAACGGTCAAACAGTGCGACCGATTTGGCTAAAATTTTACACATGGACAGCCAAAAAAAAATATGTTGCAACAATACTTTACTGCTACACTTATTTTAACATATTACGGATTTTGGTATCTTACTTTTAATCAGTGTTGCAAAATAGAACCCAGCACAGCATGATGCTGATCATGCTTGGCATGACCAACGCTGGTCTTCCGATGGGACCCTAAAAAGTGACGTCACGGTACCTTACCTTTTCAGGACTACGCTCGTATCATGAATAGTTTAATGATTAAATGATAGATTTCAAACAACAAACAATATAGATATGTTAGATGTGCAACGTTGTTATAAATACGAGCGATTGGAAGTGGTAGGAATCCTGCTAGTCCGCCTGGGGCGGTACCACCACTTTGTCAATAAAGTCAGCCGTGAAATAGAAATGTTTTACAGTTGGAATGGCAATGTATCCAGAGAAATTACAAGGCATGGATCTTTATGACTTCGGATAACAGGCGCTTTTTAGTGATGTGCACAATTCTAGCTATTCAGAACTTTCAACTTTCTATTCCGCTGTACCTATCTGTAATAGGTAGACGACCTCATAGCTTACGATCAGGCGAGTGTCGTGCTTGTCCTGTTATCTTATACTTATAAAAAAATGCGAGAGTCAGTTTAGGTAGTTTGTATAAGTATTATTATTTGTTTGTTTCTCAACTCTAAAGAGTTGAGCTGTTTGACCGTAAACGGTCAAACAGCTCAACCGATTTAGCTGAAATTGCACAGGGAAAGCTAGCCAGTACAAATATAAACACAAATCGATCATTCAAATGAATGTCAGTATGATGAAAAATAACAGAGAAGATAAAATATAAAAGAACTAGCTGATACCCGCGACTTTGTTCACGTACCTATACTAAGAATATAGTAACCTATGTTCATCCTCATGCTATAAAGTATCTCCTTGTTAAATTGCAGTAAGATCGGATCGTCCGTTAAAGCGTGATTAGTGGTAACAAACAGACAGAGTGACAGAGTTAAAAACGTTTTTGTAATATTAGTCTGGATACTTTATAACGTTTAGCGGGGACCTAGTAAATTTAATATTATTAGTAGGTACCTTAGAGTAATTCTAATGTGTAGGTCCCATGATGCATAATATTGCGCACGGCTGACGACCACGCACGGACACGCACGTACAGACCTATCCGATTGTTCGCACGCCTATGGATTCCACGGTGTGCCCGTGCGGGTTGGTGAGTATCCGTGCGTGATATCACGATAGTGGGATCTCGCCATAAGGGTGATGCCAAGCGAACGTAGTTCAAGTTGTAAGTTGCGTAAATATCACGTAATGTACGCTGCATTCGGTCTCATACAAGACTCCTGTTTCTGCGTTACGGCAGGCCTGTCGCACTCCGCGCGGTAGCTATGAAAATCTAGTACCTCCGCGGCAGCCCGCAGGCTGCAAGTTCAGCCAGTAGTGTCACGCGCGCTCTCGATCGGACGCGCACCTTTACTTTACTATTCAATATTTTTTCTCACAACACTAAACCTTACAATAAAAGAGAGCTGAAGCCTGACTCACAACTTAAAAAGTTACGTTCGTTTGGCATCATTTAAGGCTGTGGGTGAACTGCAGGGTAAGTGAATCCTAGGTATGTGGGTAAACCCATACCATTGAGAATAGAGTTATACCTTGCTGAGTTGTTGAGTGACACGCTTGTTGCAGGATATCTCGTCTACAGACGTCCGGAATTTTTCCACTTCCGCTCGGTTGTTCACATCCGGTTGGAACTTGAAACTGGACCAAAAAAAAAAATATTTTGCATTAAAATAAAATGTTTTTTTAAAAAAAATCATATAGAATGACGTTTGACTCTTAGCAAAACATAATAATTTTTTTTTTTGAGTTTTATTACCCAGATTTTGCGCGGGCAATAGGCTTGTCCTCTTCTTTCACTGTAGCAATGGTCGTCATTCCTAGAAGTTCTTTCGTCGATTCCACTTTATAATCTGTCAATATAAGTATAATTCTAAGATTTAACAAGTAATAGATATCTCGAGACGCGGAGATGTGTAATTGGAACGTCTCGTAATACAAGGCAAGGTAGATGTAGTTATAGGTACCGCCAAGAGCTCGCAGGTCAACCATGCGTTGGACTGATCAAATGGATTGATCATCAATGGATGATCAATGGATTAAAGCAACGACCGCAGATTCCAATTAGTGCACAAGAAAGGCAGCCGTGAGAAAGAAATTTGTTACGAATATTCTAAGCGTGCCACTAATTAATAATACTAAAGTGACGACCGCGTCCGTTCTGCCATTTTTCAAGCTGTTTTGACAAAAATAGGTTCCATGAGTTCCATGATCTATTCAAAAAAAATTGTCGACAGCGTTTTTTGAATGGAGAGAAAAATAGTAAAGTTTACTGTAGCGTTATTTATTGATTTCAATCAAATTCGAGAGGCACACTAAGGACTGCATGCTACCAAAAAGTAGTTTACCACCGTAGTATAATTATCTTTTCTATGTTACCACCATCAAGGAGAAAATCTGCCGCCATAACCTAACGGTGTTCCGGCAGCGCAAAACCCTTGAGAGTCAGAGTACTCTAGGCCTAGTGTGTTCACCGTCTTCGACCACATCATCGCTTACCAACAGGCGAGATAGTGGGCAAAGGCTAGCCTGTAAAATATAAAAATGTAAATACTGAGGCTCCGTATGCTCCGATTCAGACACAGTGGACGCATAGCTTACATAGACCGTTAAGGTACAACCACAGCGCAGCGATCTGCGGCGGCGGCCGCGGTGGCAATCCCGCGTTCAATCGCTGTCCGATCGCGTTTAGTTTGAACCAATCGGTACGAATACTACTGCAGCAACTGATCGCCACCACGGCCACCACCACAGATTGCAGCGGTGTAGGTGTACATTTTATATAAATATAAAAGTGTTGTCTTGTTACCAGTATCTTTATAAATCTCAGCCAATTCCTTCTCGATCCTGATTTCTTCGTCTTCTTTGCTGAGGGAGTCATCTTTACTCATCTTATCATCTTTGCTAACAGTTTCTATCTTCTTCTTGGTGTAGGGTGCAACCGTTGTCTGAAAACAAATAGTATAAACAATTAAAATTTATTTAAAACTATATATTTAACATAAACTACTCCTAAAACTATAATACAGACTATATAATTTCTACAAATAAAAACTGAATTAAGGTCGTTGTCCGCGGGTACCCAAAAAGCTGGCGACATTACCTCTTTGAATGGCAAGACTAATTCGTTGCCCGAGGTAAGCGCCAGCTCTTTGGTCATGGAAGACATCTATCAGACGTCTGGACAGCTCCTTTACAAAACCGCGTGAAGTTGACCCTACGGGCCCATGGTCTCGACCCCGAACGGAAGAGGGCCCGGTGGCGTAATCGGGAGAACGGTCTGCTTTGATGCCAGGGGTACCGAGTTCAAACCCCGGCGTGCACCAATGGATTTTTCTATCGTAAAATGTATGTGCGCTTTTCACAGTGGCCCCCGCATGGTGCTAGGACACTATCTAGTGTCCGCCTGGCCAGCTATCACCCTCAAGTTAGAATCTGTCGCTAAACATCTAATGTGTTCCGGCAGCTATCCTTGAGAGCCATTTCCTATTCTAGGCCTAGCATGCTTATATCCTCGACCGTAGCATCACTTACCAACAGGTGAGATAGTGGTCAAACGCTAGCATTTAAATAAATAAATCGTCATTTATTTCAGAAGCTAAAGTTCCATAATTTTTGTTAGTAAACACACAAATAAATTAAAATCTAAAAAAAAAAACTATGTTAGTACACAAAACATTTGGCAAATACACTATCTTAAAAATTAAGATGTTTACATAATTAATATATTAGAATTTAAGATATTAAAAAAAAAATATCCTTAACATATGACTTACGGTGGTCTTCCTGGTTTCTCGCTTAGTAGTATGCACCGTGGTTTTCTCCTCATATTCAGCCGATGGTTCTTCTTCTATGCCCGGAGGAAGATCTATAATCATGTGCGATGACACGTCAAATGAGTTGATTGAAGAATATTTATCACTACATAGTATTATAAAACAAAGTAGGGCACACACACGTAGACACGGCGGGGGCGCCGTGTCTATCTGTCTTTTCGCGATACACTCAGAAACGACTGAATGAATTTATATGCGGTTTTCAACAATAGATTTTATGAAATTAACGAGGAAGGATTCGGTGTATAATGCGTGAAGGTTTTGTATAAATTGGTTGAAATATGACGATGACTGTTGAAGATTCATACTCGACGCATCAAACTGATGTAACAAATGTAGGCCGCATTTAAGCTCTACCCGTGCGAAGCAGGGGCGGGTCGCTAGTAATACTTTTAAATTTAAAATTTACAACCATTCCCTGCCTGACTGATCTATGTATAATCTGTTCATTGAGCCCACACACGACATAACGGCCACACCGCGGCGTCCTGCGCTCTGCGGGCGCGATCTCAGTACTTTTCAATTGTGATCGCGTTTGGTGTGAACCAGTCGGTAAAAATACTACTGCGCTATCTGATCGCCGCCTAGATCGCGCACGCAGGACGCTGCGGTGTGTCCGTACCTTTAGTTGGTAAGGAGTTGAGTAAGATTTCAGGAGATGCCCCAGCATCAGGTAAAGGTATAAATATCATCTTCTCGCAATTCAAATTGATCAGACCTATGAAAGTTGCTCTCATAGACGACTCATAAACTAGAAAAGAGTTCATAATCTTCAAACGCTGAACAGGTTTTATTGAGTAAAAGCTAAATACTCTTGATTAAGTCACATTTCAAACAAATTAAAATTAAATCAAAATTAGTTCATTCGTTTGGGAACTTCGATGACAGATTAGACAGAAATACACGTCAAGCTTATAATACCCTTATTTTTGTGTCGGTAGTTAAAAATAGAAGTGTTTTAAAATGTAAAGCGTTTGATCACTATCTCACCTGATGTAAGCGACAATGTAATCGAGAGTGGTAGCTTGCTGGGATGAGAATCTTCTAGGTTGATCATAAACCGACTTAAACTAAAAATTTAAAACCACCCCCGACTAATCTATGTATACATAATCTGTTAATTGTGACCATTCCAATGAGCCTAAACTCTCCAATCACACAGAGTCTAGTGACAAAAAGGTCTTCAATCGGTGCGTCCTAGCCTCCATGACATGTACGAACCCGAAACGTGGAGAATCACGGTTGGACTGATCCACAAATTTAAGGTTGCTCAGCGAGCTATGGAAAGAGCTATACTCGGAGTTGCCCTCAAGGATCAAATTCGTAACGAGGTGATCTGACAGAGAACCAAAGTCCCCGACATAGCCCACCAAATAAGCAAAGTGAAATGGCAATGGGTCAAACATATTAGCCGAAGAACCGACGACCGCTGGGTTACCCCAGCGGTCGTCGGTCGTTCGGTCGTTCTTGAGTAAGAGTACTTGAGTAGAGACCCCGAATTGGAATAAATAGCGTAGGATGCCCTCAGACTAGGTGGAGCGATGATGTTCACAAGGTGGCTGGCAAGAGATGGATGAGAGTAGATCTTGCTTAGTGGTGTATAATTGGAGAGGCCTATGTTCAGCAGTGGGCTAGTATATGCTGATGCTGATGAGGATGAGGCTTCAACTAGAACCCACCCCTAGTTGATGATTATATAGGCGCGCATACGACCGAGATACAGATGAAGAACACCAGCCGCGGCAACCACAACAAGCATTAACAGTATCACCATTACTATCATCATCATCGCTATCTGCCTTAGCACTGCCAGCACCATCGGGCACACAAACTCATCCACAGCTTTCATCATTATCGTCATTTTCAATCAATAATAACACCCTCACCACTGAAAGCGTTATGCCAGCGACCCAAAGCCGTCCTACGCTTCATTAAGGAGCTAGGGTGGCTTGGGTGATCGCTGGCAGGGGGAAATACACAATACACCCCAGCGGAACGTCAGTGCAGGTCTTCGCGCCCCCATCACCAATTAGAATTACAATGAGGCTGCCTAAGTATATCTAGCGTTTAATTACTATCTACCCTGTTGAAAAGTGACGATGTGGCCGAGGGTAGCACGCTAGGCCTAGAATGGGAACTGGCTCTCAAGGACATCAGTCGGAACACACTTGTGATGACTGATAGATCTTGGAACTTGAGGGTGGTACTATGGAGAGCGTATAAATGGATAAAAGCTTGCCTAAAACCTTAGCCTTTACCAGCTTACTTTGCCGGTGGTTTCTTTACGATATTTTCTTTCAAGGGAACACTTTCCCTGTGAACACGCACTTTAAATTTTCCGATAGAAAAATCCATTTTTTTATATCTTATAGGCTAGCGTTTGACCACTATCTCACCTGTTGGTAAGTGATGATGCAGTCGAAGATGGTAAGCACGCTAGGCCTAGAATGGGAACTGGCGCTCAAAGACAGCAGTCGGAACACATTAGATACATGGCGACGGATTTTCTAACTTAAGGGTGGTAGCTGGCCAGGTGGACACTAGATAGTGTCCTACCACCATGCGGGGGTAGTTGGTTTCTTAACGATGTTTTATCTTCACCGGAGGGCCACTGTGAGAAGCGCACATTTTCGATAGAAAAATCCATTAGTGCACGGCGGGGTTTAAACTCGATACCTCGGCATCAAAGCTGACCGTTCTCCCGATTACGCAACCGTGCCCTCAAAATTAAATTATGTATCTAATAAAATTATCATCCTACCATCCTCATCTAATAAAATTATCCATTATTGCACGGCAAGTTAGAACCCACGACCTCTAGATTAGAAGCTCCAAAAGATCCCCGAATGAATAGAAATATACCGACATACCTTTTATAGGCGCCGCTATTTCAATAACTTCTTGGCCCAAAGACTCCGTCAAAGATTTCACATTACTCTTGCAAATAACACTTCCTATAAAGACCCCTAGCAAAAATAGAATGGATCGCATTTTATAAGTTGTTAATATTATGAAAAATTGTTACAATGTTGTTTCTAAACCAACTGGATAATTTTTTTGAAACTTTGCATCTAGTTGGATGAGACGCTGAGATCGTGTAAGTAGGTATCTATGCACAGAAGTATTAAATAACTTCTGTATGTTTATTTATGTATGTTTATCGTTTACAACCAACTTACTAAAGGAGGAGGTTATCAATTCATCTGTAAATTTTTTAAATTTTTATTTTATTTTTGTATTTATGTTACGCGATTGCTCCGTCAATTGTGAACCGATTCGAATGATTTTTTTATCAGTATACAGGGTACATTTCCAAGGTGCTCCCATTGTAATTTTATCGCGATCTGATAAGTATCTCCAGAGATATGACGATAAACATATCAAACTTGCTACTGACATTTATTTGCATGGAAGTCGGTTGTTTTATTTAGTTTTAAACTGTCTTAATTATTCTTACCTATACATGGATGGCCCGGCCCGTAGGCGTAACGGATATATAGCTAGTCTTTGAACCGAGGAGTCGCCGTATCCAATCCTAGCCGTGAAGCAATGGATTTTCTATGAGCATTCAAAGGTGTTCGTCAACAGGTGGTAGGAGCATTATATCGATGTTCCACCAACTTGCTACCATTAAGTAGTTTACCATCATTAAGGAGAAAATTTGCTGCCATAACCTTACAGTGTTCCGGCAGCACATAGCCCTTGAGAGTCAGCACTTTCATGGCCTAGCGTGTTCACCATCATCGACCGCATCATTGCTTACAACCAGGCGAGACAGTAGTCAAATGCTAGCCCATTTAGCATCTATATAACGGTGTTTATAAATTGAGAATCTCTTGCTTTTGTAGAGTCGGTTAAAATAACGCTAACATAGGTTGCTAGGTCCCGTATCAGAATTTAACTGGTATTTAGGGCGCCGCAGAGATGCCAAGTTTAAACTTCAGTTATATTTTAACTGTGCTCATGAACAGACTGTCTAGGATTTAACTAACGTGAGTACTATCACTACATATTATAAAACAAAGTCCCCCGACGCGTCTGTCTGTCTGTGTGTTCGCGATAAACTCAAAAACTACTGAACGGATTTACATGCTGTTTTAACCAATAGACAGAGTGATTCATGAGAAAGGTTTGTGTGTATAATGTGGTTCGTTAAGGTTTTGTGTAAAGTAGTGAAAATATGACGATGATTGTAGAAGACGTTAATTTCGACGCTTGTACTATTATTTATTCTGTGCTTGACGCAACAAAGTGATGCAAAAAGTGCAGGCATATATCCTCAACCCGTGCGGAGATGGGGCGGGTCGCTAGTTAAAAAATAATTCTTACGTTGTTACAATTGAACTAGACCTGTGTCGATTGTGTCGGGGTTCGTTTGTACTTTGCAGTACAACCAAACGAACAGCGACCGAAATGATCGAATCTTTTGGACCCGATCACTATATGAGTGGGTCACGATGGACCCGGGTCACGACAAATAAACGATCGACACAGGTCTAAATTGAACATACGCTGCCATTTCAACAATACAATATCTGGTTTACCGAGCTTTGCTCGGTATTGTATGTATTTTTTTTTATCGAGTTTTATGGATTTGTTTAGGCTCCCATTAATTACTCACAAAAGAAGGTAAAAAAAAAGAAAACAAAAAACCAGGACCAGGAACCTCCCGAACGCTATCCAATCGATCTTCCACCGAGCTACCATAACGTTGTCAAATGAGTCAAAATTACCCTTTGTATTCTAATGATATTGTAGCAGTTTTTAAATGCCTAAAAACACGAATAAAACAACATTTTCTGAAAATGAATCCTAGCTAGATCGATTTATCGCCCCCGAAATCCCCTGTATACTACATTTTATGAAAATCGTTGAAGCCGTTTCCGATTATTTATAAATATATTTATATACAAGAAATGCTCGTTTAAAGGTATCAGATATAAAAACTGTCACATATACAATTAAGTAGGATAAGTAGGATTTCCATGTATTATGTAATTATAGTTTATTTATTTTTCACTCGTTCCTCCAATAGATGGAGTTGGACGTTCATATAACGAGAGAGCGCGAAGAGCCATGGGGCTTTGAGTTGGTGGGAGGAGCTGACTACGAAATACCACTCACCGTTGATAAGGTAAAGTAATTTTTAATAGAGTTGCTCAAAAAGTGGCGTATTGCAGGGACGTATAGCGTTCGGGATGTGGGCTATTACACACTCGTGCTTTTTTTTTTTTTTACCTTTCCCGAACTCGTGCGTTCTCTTTCCCAACTGTCAAAATAATGTCTATTAAAAAGAAAAACCAACCATGAAGTTTTTACTCACAAAATTCAAAGAAGTTTTTATGATTCATGCAAATACGTATATTTCTAAAAAGAAGCTACTAATTTGTTTCAATATCAGATTTAATGATTTGATGGAATGAGTTAGGTTAGGTTTCATTTCATTTCATCTCATTAAATTTCATTTTCATTTCATATCAATAAAAAAAATCTACTGAAGACTTGCTGTATGGGCATAGTTCCCGTTGCCTACCAAAATGGGTGAAGAAAAAAAAACTCTGCTTATATTCTAATTTCTACGGTTGGCGCCATTTTTCAGAAATTTTCTTTGCGAGTTTAGTTGTTTGTTGCACAAAATGAGTAATTTCGACCCTAGTTTTTTTGAATGAACACCACCGGAACTCAGTATAATTGCACAAAATGCTTCGGAGAACATTTTACCGGAAAAGTCAAAAAGTCGCTACATATCTGCATACAACGAATTTATTGCGTGGAGAGAAGAGAAAAAAACAAATACTTTTTCAGAAAGTTAGTTGAGTTCATTGTGTTTTTATTATTTTATTAAATTGCTTCATTTTTTCGCAACTGTATTAAAAATAGTCGTTCAGTACACGTGCGGAACCGTCATTGCAACTTGTTCCGACTGTCAACCCTCGCCTTCGGCTGCGCCTCGGCTCGGGTAGACATTTGTCGGAACTCTTTGCAATGACAGCCTTTCCGCACTTGTAATGAAATATACTATATCATCAACAATAACAGTATTAGTCTATTGTTAAACATAGACCTCTCCTATATTATATCGTCGGTACAGTAATTTACCAAAGTTTTTAGTTTCAATGTAGGCAAGACGGGAAAAAGTTTCTGACAGACACAATTGCTATAATGCGTTACAGCTATGCATTTGGTACTGTACTTTGTACTTGTACTTATGCATTTAGTACTTGTAGTTATGTACCTATCTGCATGATGTTTTTTTAACCGACTTCACAAAAAAGGATGAGGCTCTCAATTCGTTTTTTTTAATGTTTGTTACCTCAGAACTCCGTCAAATCTTGACCGATTTCAAAAATTCTTTTTTCGTTTGAGAGATTATACCACCCGATTGGTCCCATTCACATTTTATCGAGGCATAACAATTATCGGAGATATAGAGATAAACATCTCAAACACATTACATACCTTGACGACATATGCACTTGTATATCTTGACGACATGATACTACTGACTATTTTCACTATTGCGGCATGTGAAGTCGGTTTTTTTCGTTTTGTTAACGATCTTAAATTATTAATTTTATTTTTATATATCCTATTTGTTGAAGAGAATATACTTTCTGTTTGGTCCCATTGTAATTACATCGAAATCTGATATACTTATCAGATATAGAGATAAATAAAATCTAGAGATATAGAGATAAATAAAATCAAAATATAGTGCTAATAATTAAGATAGTTTAAAAACTAAAACAACCGACTTCAATGCCCCGCGAGGAAATTTCAGTAGTAAGTTTGAGACGTTTATCTTCATATCTCTGGAGATACCAATCAGATAAAATAATAATAAAATTATAATAGCACCACCTCGGAAACGTATCCTACAGATTAAAAAAATAATCATTCAAATCGGTTCACAATTGAAGGAGTAATTGCGTAACATACACAAAAAAAATATACAGACGAATTGAGAACCTCCTTTTTTGAAGTCGGTTGAAAATGACTAGACGTGGCATTCTAAGTTGCTTTTTAAATATTTGAAGTCTGTTCAAAAGTTCGCCCAAGCGTGTCATTACCGCCGCGTCCTAATCGCTCGTACAGAAGAGCCCTATTGATTGATTTTTAATTGACATTGATAAACTATTTATGTATTGGCAGACTGACAGACAGACTTGGCCTACTCTTGATCAGCTGTAATGGATGTCAATGATGCAATGTACTACTATTGCAATTCTACTACTATTCACGATATTTGTATAGTTTTTAACCGACTTCTAAAAAGGAGGTTGTCAATTCGTCTGTATGTTTTTTTTTCTTTTTTATTATATTTGTTACCCGACTACTCCGTGAATTGTGAACCTATTTAATTTTTCAATGTTGTTTTTCATAGGTAAACCTCCAAGGTCCCATTTATATATTATTACGTAGTACTATTGCTTATATGATATTTTATGTAAAGCAAAATTCTGGAAATAATCATTATTATTATTATTATTTATTTAATATCACGGGTCGTACACGTCCGGTCTTTTAAAGGGCATTGATGGAGCCGAAGTCAACATCAAGAGGCCCTTTACAATTTTAACTTAGTTATTACTATGGATGAGAAGGAGATATGGTAAACTACCTATATTATAAAAAGATGGTACATTATATTATGAGACTATTGGGTTAGCTGATTAATGTCGGATTGCTGGTCTATGGGATGAGGTACGGCACCCGCCAATTATGCCTCATTACAAATTATTAAGGCGGGTGGTGACTTGCTAAACACTGAATGGGCCCCCCCCATAAAGGCGGACCGTTATGTTGGCGCCGAGGGGCAACATTGGCGTGGATAGCTAAGGGTATTGAGAGGTGTGCTGCACTTTTACTAATCGCTACTAGCGGCTTTATGCCTTTAACACTTTTACCCTGGAGCATAGGTCTTGTATTATTATTAATTATTCTAATTTTATCAAGATCTGATCTGTATTTGTAGAGATATGACGATAAAAGTCGAGGCGGCGTAAGGCGTGGGCGGTGTGGGCCATCGGCGATGGCCCATCGCCCACAATCTCTCGCTGCAAAGGGCCTCGCGCCTGACTGCCGAAAATAAGTTTAAAACGTATGAAAAATCCAAAAGTACACGCCACAATTTTTTTCTTATAATAAATACATTATAACTAATTTTCAACTTAAAGCTATTTCACTCTTCGGCGCACGAAATTTTTTATCTTCAACCGACTTCCAAAAACAAAGGAGGTTCTCAATTTGTCTGTATTTTTTTTTGTGTGTATGTTACGCGATTACTCCGTCAATTTTGAACCGATTCGAATGATTCTTTTTGTTATCGGTAGGGTGCGTTTTCGAGGTGGTCCCATTGTAATTTCATCGAGATCTGATTAGTATCTACAGAGATATGACGATAAACGTCTCTTAAACTTGCTACTGAAATTGACTCGCGGGGCATTGAAGTCGGTTGTTTTAGTTTTTAAACTATTCCTTCTTTTTGCACCGTTAGAGGCCCCGTGAAATGTACCTTGCCCACATAAACTTTAGGTCTTGCGCCGCCACTGTCAAACTTGCGACTGAAACTGACTCGCGTGGCATGGAAGTAGGTTTTTAGTTTTTAAACTATCTTATCTATATTTTATTTCTGTCAGACAAGAACTTCATCGCTACCTTTTTATATGAGATAAGTAAGTGTTTGAGCACTATCTCACTTGATGCTAAGTGACAATGTGATCGACGATGTAGCACGCTTGCCTAGAATATACCTGTGCACTCGCGATAGTTTAAAAACTAAAACAACCGACTTAATGCCCTGCGAGTCAATTTCAGTAGCCAGTTTGAGACATTTATCGTCATATCTCTGGAGATACTTATCAGATCTTGATGAAATTACAATGGGACCACCTCGGAAACGTACCCTACCGATTACAAAAAGAATCGTTCGAATCGGTTTACAATAGACGGAGTAATTGTGTAACATACACAAAAAAAACATACAGACGCATTGAGAACCTCCTTTTTGGGAGTCGGTTTACAATCTCACCTCAAGTGACAAACTATTAAATAAAATTGATTAAATAGAAGTGTACATTCAATTGGGCTTATTATGACATACTAGCTGTGCCCCGCGGCTTCGCCCGCGCTTATATGCATCCTATAGTCTAATCCGTAGTACTGGCTATATCTGTACAACATTTCAGCTAAATCGCTCAAGCCGTTTTACCGCAAAGAAGTCTAAAACAAACAAAAAACAAATATACTTTCGCATTTATCATATTGGTGTTGATTATTATAATGCAAAATGAACTTACTAAGTTAATTATATCTATACTAATATTATAAAGAGAGAACATTTGTATTTTTGTATTTTTGTATTTTTGTATTTTTGTATTTTTGTATTTTTGTATTTTTGTATTTTTGTATTTTTGTATTTTTGTATTTTTGTATTTTTGTATTTTTGTATTTTTGTATTTTTGTATGTTTGTAATGATTTGGCTCAAAAAATACGGAACCGATTTAAAAAATTCTTTCACTAATACATAAAATGGACTTTCGGAATGAAAATAGGCAATATATTATCCCGTTTAAGTCAAAGGTACATTCGTAGAGACCTAATTTGCAACCTATGTCGGCAAAAAAACGGTCGAAAAAACACGTTTCTTACGAACGCTGCTCAAGTGAAAATAGATAGAAGAATATTTTCTATGGAAGAGTTATACAACTTAATAAGACCTACAAAAAAGTCCGCGACAGCATATGTCTATCTCTTAAGGTTGACACACAGTAACCGTTTTGATCTTAAAATTTTTGTTAAAAAATATTACATAACTTCCAAGGCTATTTTCAAGTATATAGTATTAATCGTTATCCAAATAATTACGTTAATTAACTTGGCCACATATTATAGATTAAAATTGTCCCTTGCAGTATATAATTCAAATGAAAACTCTAGAAGATATCACGAATTTCACATACACGCATCGCAAAATTAATAAAATATTTGCAGTGAAACCACAGATTAGGTCGTAGTTACTGCGAAAATGTTATTATAAGCTTAGCTATGCTGTAGATCCCCATCGATCACAATCAATTTGAAGTCAATATAGTATAATAATATGATCTATTGTATAAAATAATATTCATCTATATATATAATAATATAAAATTTTAAACCACCCCGACTGATGAAGGTTTAGGTGCATAATTCGTTAAGGTTTTGTGTAAATTGGTTGAAATATGACGATGATTGTTAAATATGTTCATATTTTATATTCGATGCAACAAACTGATGCAAATTTTATAGGCATATTTGTTCTACCCGTGCGAAGCCGGGGCGGGCTGCTAGTTTGTTATAAATTTAATAGGTATTATATCAGGGTAAAGTAAGGCCTATGTCCAGCAGTGGACAGAGATAGGCTAGTAGGTAGAGATTATGATGATATCAGCGTTTACACTTTTGTTCATTAGAGCGGTGTGTTAGCACCGAGGATGACTGTATCCCGAGTATAAACCGCTTTCGCTATATTACGATTATTTTAATAGTTTAGTAGGTAGTAATAACTGCTTATGTTTATGTTGTAAAAGATGTTTAATTATTTATTACGATATAAACTACTCCTAAAATATTATACAGACTATTTAAAATTATCAATTTAAAAACTGTCTTCTGGTAGGGTACATAAAAAGCTGGCGACATTACCTCTTTTGAATGACAAGACTTAATAAATTGTAATACATATATGTATTATCAGGTGTTTCCATGCACTCCTGCAGCGACAGCGGGCCTGCAGGCGGGCGACATTGTCGCGCGACTCGGCGACAGACTGGCGACAGAATTGTCGCTTGAAGCGGCGCAAGCGATCGTCAGTGAAGCTATAGGCAGCGTTTCGTTTGGAATCTGCCGGTTTGTATTTTTTATATCAAAGAGGCTAGCGTTTGACCACTATCTCACCTGTTGATAAGTGATGATGCAGTCGAAGATGGTAGCACGTTAGGCCTAGAATAGAAACTGGCTCTCAAAGATGGCTGCTGGAACACATTAGATGTTTGGCAATAGATTTTATAAGTGCTAATTAATTTTCCGATAGAAAAATACATTGCACGGCGAGGATTGAACTCGGTTCCTCTGACGTCAAAGCCGACCATTCTCCCACTACACCACTGGGCCCTCTGAATATCTGTTATTAATTGTACGCTTAGTGTAATACTTTCTATTCATAAGCCTGTAGTGTCTACGTCTCTTTTATGCTTAAGTTACGCTATACGATAAGTATGTGTTTGCATTAGTCAAATTGTGTGGCTTGGCCGTTTCGTTACTCAAGGACTTATTGACACAAAATTAACGCCTAGTTAGTGAATTACTTTCTGGTCATGGGCCCGTTGGACGTCACTCTTATGAAACGGCCAAGTCGGACATTTTGGCTAACTTGTAGGGTTAGTAGAGGATTCACGCAGAACGATATACGCACAGAAATATGAATAAATACCTTATTAGTATTACTCATATTTCTGTGGATATACGCTATGATGAGAGTAAGTTAGGTTCGGGTCTGTAGAGCTAGGAGCTTGGCTCTCTATAAGATCTGATAACATTTTGCAGTGCAAGCAACATTCACTCGTCTTGGCGTTACTTTACATGAACATATTTTGGTGGGATATATTATACATATACATTTCGGAGATGTGCCATGCCATCCAATTGCACGAGTTAGTACTGCCATCCTCTTTCTTATAACGGACAACCAGACGTACCGATTTGCGCCATCGCTTCATGGTGGACGTTCCATCTACACGCACGAAGCGTTTTGCTTCGTCCTTTATCATACGATCCGCCAAAGAATGGAATTCCTTGTCGGTGTCTATGTTCCCGATAGCTACAATACGGGGTCTTCAAATTACGAGTGAACAGGTATTTACTGAGCGTGCTACATCGTCGACCGCATATCAGGTGAGATGGTGGTCAAACGCTTGACTATCTAGAATAAAAAATAAAATAAAAATTTAACGCGAGCTTAGACTCAAGCGCAACTATTTAAAACTTAAGTAGATCAACATATCGCTTGCCAAAATTAAGGTACGATTCAACTATAGCTAAAAATATACGAATGTCATATAAAAATAATAAAATAACCTTAGGTGGGAACCATGGTTACAATTTTGGCTCTATATCCGCTTTCGGTTTCATTTGCCGCTTGATTTTTGTCGGAAAATCTAGTTTATTTGGGTCGTAAAAATGAAGTTTTATTTAGTTTATAAAAATCAGTAAGTTTTAAATAAAGATTTTTAATAAATCTTTCGTAAATAATGTCTGTTTATTCTCTAATATCCGGATATGCAAAATAGTTTTGAATCGTTAAGTAATTAATAAAAAATGTGAATTAAATACGCAATTTTAAGTTGTTTGCTCTGCAAGTGTCGTCTAATGTTCTTATAATAAAACAAACACGTTACACACATTATACACATTTAAAAAATAGCATATACATTTTTTTTGCCGGATCATAACCAGCTTCTAAAATAGTTATTGAAGTGATTAATTAAATCATTAACATATAATTTGAAAGGGTGGATATTATAAAAAGAAAACAGTTAAAATCAAATATTATAAAATGAGTGGTGAAAAGAAAAGTGAAGTGTCACTATTATCTATTATTATTTGGAAATACTACCGGAATGATTATTATGTAACGTATTATTATTTTTATAAAATAAATTAAATATTGCTTTTTGATTACACATTTTCGTCTGCTCTGTTTTGAATGGCTTCCTTGCTTAATATTACGCGTATTTGTTTTGTATTGAATAAACAAAAACATAATATTTATTTATCATTAATTGATACGCTTTTGTCATTATATTAACATTGCTTTAGCTTCCTGCAAAATATAATATACTTTATGCTGTAACTATAACATATATATTTTTTGTATATGTAATTAGGCTTTAAACATTTCGCTCTTGCTTTTACAAACATAGGCTTTTATAAGCTTTGCACTTTAACAAATTACGTCTTGTGCTTTGATCATGCTATAAGCTTTTAAAATACTTTAAGTTACATTGTGCGTTTAATTAAATTGCCTTTAGTTTCCATCAGCTTTCTTAAAAACATATTTAAGGTCTCATTTATAACCAATAAATTATAAAAACTGCTTAATTAACAAGAAGTTTTAAAGTAATTTTGTATTTTTATGAAATTTTAACAAAGTTATTTTTACTTAATCTTTTAATTTTTTTCAGCGGCCTGTACGACCCAGTGCTCGACGATTACGAGCCGATATACGAGCCGATCGAGCGGGCCGATTCCGACCTACGATCGGAACCGACTGAGGTACCGTTCCTGAACCAATACGGCGACCCTAACGACTTATCCCTAGATGACCCTAACATTCTTGACCCCAGACTCACTGACCCTAGCCTGTTTGACTCAGGATATCAAACCAGACCTTTCACGGAAACCAGGTCTCTAACGGCGTCTCCTTTTGTACCCAATACTAAACCTTATCGACCTTTCTCCACCGAACCCTTAGAAGTTCCGCCATTAGACGATCCAATAATTTTAAACCCTAAATACAGTGATACTTTTGATTTCAAAGATGAACTCGCTAACGGGAAAACGACAGCTCCAGAGGAAGATGAACTTATACGCCTTATTCCCCTTGATGTGAAAGTAGACTCGAAGTTCAAGTTGCCTGTTTCTGAGAAATATGACCCAGAATATGCTAAGAAAGTCAAATCACTCTTAGAAAAATGTGTTGAAACTGGGAATAAGGAAACGCAAAAAGATGAATACGAATTGGTGTATTATGCGGGCAAGGCTTCAAATATTGCAGCTTCTAAAGCCACTGAAATAGTAACAGAAACTAAAGTTTTTGAACAAGTTAAGATGGAAAACGAAATTTTAGTTCATGGCATTAAGAAAACGAATACAGAAGAAGTCAAATTCAAAGATACAATGAAAGAAAAAAATGATTTAAAGACGATTGAACAAACAGCATTACAAGTTGTAGAAGATACTATTGAGCGAGCTGCATCCGTAACTGAGGAGATTCAAAAGGAAGTTGAAGTAGAACTCAGAGCTTCAATAACTCGAGAATCAGCAAATCAAGAAACAGATGCTTCTACAGATATCAAAGCTTATATTGAAGAAATTGCTCTCAATGAAGAATCATTTGATAATAAGGAATCTCTGTCAACAACAGAAATAATGGAATATCAGCATGAAACTAAAAGTGGAAAAAAAGTTAAGCAAGGAAAGATAGACATAGTATCTGAAAAGAATGAAATATTTGACGAAAAGTTTGAAAAAGATCAACAGAGTGTGGAAGAGAGAAGATTATCTACAAAAAAAGAAATGGAAGAATCTATTGAATCTGGAATTGTAAAAACAAAATCATCAACCTATGAGAAAGAAAGCGATGAGCAACGAAACGAACAAAATTCAACACATCAAGGAATTGAAAAGATATCTGTCGAAACAGCAAAAAGAGAATCAATGGCTTTTATAGATCAAGAAGAAAATGCTCCAATCAGGCAAGAAGTCCAAAAAACTTCTCATTCTGAAGAGATAAAATCAGAACAAATTAAAGAATTAAAATCATCTGGAGCATTTAACGAAACGTCAACGTCAGAAGGTAAGCAAAAGGCTTTCATGATAGGACTTCAAACAATACCTCATATAAAAGGATTCGTGCAGTCTTCATACCATTTTGATCTATTATTGAGAACATTTTTTGTTCATTTGACAGACGTCATGGTAGCCCTCTCGAGATTTATATTGACACAGCCCTCTACTGAACTAGAAAGCAAGGCTTCAAGTGTTATAAAAGAGAAGTTGATTAAAGACTTGTCTTCCCAACAACAATATAAGACACGAGAAACCGAGTTAAAGCAAAGCATGCAAGTCAGACAAAGTGAAAAACTTAAACATGATGAAGATGTTGCTGCTGAACAAACTAAATTAACTAAAGCAGAAGTCCGCAAAAACCAAGAGCATATAAAACAGATTCATGAAATGCAACAAACAAAAGAGAGTAAAGAAAAATCCGAAGATATCAAACGTGAACAAGAAATTGTTATTCGTAAACAGTCCAATCAAAAACAAGAATATTTAGATACAAGTTTTGAAGAATTTGAGAGAAAAAAAAAGTCTGGTTCTGAAATGGCTCAACGGACGCAAAAAAAATCCAAAGATTTAACTAAAAAAATGGATGCTGTTATTACAGAGTTTGAAACCAAAACTGGAATAGAAGAAAAACTTGAAGTGACTGAACAAAGCGGAAGAAGATCAAGAAGCAGAAGTCATATTGAGGAGGAAGTTATGAAAGAAAGTGATCCTCTTGAATGGCTAGATAAGGTAGACGGTAGAAGGGCATCTCAAGAAAGAACTGATGTTACAACTGTTAACAAAGAATTTTCTTCTTTCTCAGGATCCAAAGAAAGTAAGATATCTGAAACGAAACGAGAATCTAGATCAAACAAGGTGAAGCCTGGTAAGCAAATGTACGTTGCAATAGTTGAGTCGCATGTATACACCAACGAAGATGTCATTCTAGAAGATCAACTCGCAGAAATATCTGAGACTGCTTCTATACAAAGCTCTGAAGAATTGAACTCAGCAATAGAATCTTTAGAAGCAATTGCAACGGAAAATGTTACAATTAGTAACATCCAGGCTGTAGAAAAACAGGAAGCTATAGAAGTAATTACTAATGCATTACAAGAAGCGGTGCAAGAAAAACAAAAAATCCTTGAAACCGTACAAGAGTACAAATCTAATGTAAAGAAGGATCATTCTAAGTCTGTTATCCAGGAGTCACACACTTCTGTTGCGGCAGAATCGACAGAAATCATCTCTCAGTCTAACGCAAAAACTTTTGTAGGCAAGAAATTGATGGAGAGCAAAGCAATTGTTGAGCAGGAAGAAGCTCAAAAAACTGCAGCAGTTGAATTTATTGATATACCATTAGAGGCAACTAAGGAAGTCATTATAGAATCAAAAGAAATCAAACATGAAGCTAAACAAGAATTACTTGCTTCAATCGCTGCTGAAATGACCGAAATCGTAGACGAATCTAAAGTAAATTCTTTCAAGGCCCACGAAATACAATCTAAAACTGCAGTGGTTACAGCTGAAGAGATTAATAAGTCCGCTGCATTAAGTACTACAGAAATGTTGCTAGAAGAAACTAAAGAAGCAAAAACTGAGCTAATTATAAATGAAAAACAAGCTGTCACTAAAGTAGAATCTCTCGTTATAGCTGTAGCTGAATCTACAGATGTTGTTGAAGATGATTCTAAAGTAGAAATGTTTGAAAAAGAGAAATTAGTTTCTAAAACTGCGAAAATAACATCAGAAGAGACGTATAAGACTGCTGCAGTTGAAACGATTGAAGTGTCTCTAGAAATAGCTGAAGAAGAACATTTAGAATTAGCAAAAACTAACAAAGCAACTATAAGGGAAGAAACTCAGCATCTAGCCGTGGCTGGTATAATTGAAACTAAGACAGAAGTTTGCAAAGAGCCTAATAAGATAGTAGAAGATGAGTACGCTTCTTTAAAGTTTGTTAAAGAAGAAATCATAGACGGTGGTGAATCTATAGAAATATTATCTAATTCTGAGGTCACTAAGAAAAGTTTGGACGTTGAAATGTCTAGTTGCTACCAATCTATGAGCCATGAAATTTCAAGCTCGAAAATATCTAGTTCGATTCAAGAGAGTTCTTCAATAGTTCAAAACGCATCAATAAATTCGTCGAAGCTTCACATCCGTACAGATTTAGGGCAAATAGAACGTCAAATGTCGGATCAAAGTGACGAGAACAATAATACTCCTACTCCTTCCGTTCCTCCCACTCCCCTAACCGATGAATATGTATTTAAGTTAGAGTTTCCTATGCCTAAGAATGAAGGTACTATTGTAGTAGAAGAGAGTCCTGATATGGAAGACCCCAATATTGTGAAGAAGGGTCTAGTCCCTTATATAGAGACAACGATAGAAGAGCAGATTATTTATGACCCTCCTCTACCGACACCTACCGACGATAAACCACTGCCTGTGTACACTAAGCCTGGCTTGAGAGGAGGAGCTCAACCTTTATTGAGAAAGGTATGTGATCTGTTTTTACCAATGAAACTCCAGACACCGTCAAAAAGAACATCCACACAACAACAATAGTCGCTTAGGCATCTCGTTTCATACGATCGTTCTCTCCATGTACCTGTAAGATGTGGAATGAATGAGCTCCAATGGTCAATAATTAACAAAATTAATTTGTCAGAATGTAGGAAAATACAGAAATAAGTCTCCCATTTCAAACCTTCACAGAGACCCAGAAACATTTAATATCGGTGTCTTCAAGCGAAGAGTAATGAGATTTTTTTCTAAAGGGGTGCGAAAAACGAGCCATCGACAGCTGTTATACGACTTGGCATGTTTTTCACCAGACTTCTATATTAAAAAAAACGTCTTTATTTTTTTTAAAGCTTTTATTTAACTTGCAATGAATGTATGTAAGTATGTTTGTTCGGGTGGAATCTTGGAAGCTAAATTAGACCCACTTCCCGAGGTCCGATTTTTATTTATCGTGTGAAATACAATAACTAAAACGAAATAAAAATAATCTACTTCTTCCTTGTATTTGTAATGAAATAAACTTTAATTTTAAAATATATTTGTAAAATATATAATAGTTTTTATTTGCAAATATACGAATACATTTTAATAACTAAAATATTTTTCGCTTTTTACATCCAACCCGCTTTTATTGTAGCCCAGTGAATATTGATTTTCTACTGAAGATATGATATTATAATATAACATGCCCTTTGATATAACTTAAATGATGTTTCAGTATAGTCCGAAGAGATTAAACCCCTTCTAAATTGAGTTTTCATAATAGAATATTGTTAGAATACTTCATCGATAGAAAAATACAACTTTCTAATATTTGTTTCAAAAGGGGCGTTTCTAAGACAGACAAGTGTGATTGGTGGAGAATTTAAATTTGATGATTTACTAGCGTGGCTGTAAGCTGTAAGTTTGTGGTTGCTCCTTTAACTGTCATGGTCAATGTTCACGAATTAAATGATCAAAATGCTATGGCCACACCATTGCGATGGGACACACAGGCCTCATCACTTCATTTAATTTATAAAAGTTCAATTTTCAATTTATGTCTAGTTTATATTGTAGTTATAGTTTTGGATTAAATTTAATCATGTTGATGTTTTTAAGTTTGTAGAGATATAATAAACTGATTTGAATCTTTGTTATGTATCTCCGTGTTCATATGTATTTAAGAGCATAATTTAAATATGTCATTAATACCGAAAAACATATTAATACAATTTGCAATTGATCACGTTACTGGTAAGTTTTTTTGTTTCCAAAAATATGTGCGCATCCAAGTCTACTATAAGTCCTAATGAATTTTGAGCGAAAAATATGCTCTGAAAGTTATTTAAAATTGTACATTGTGCTATTTACAAATATTATGTTTCTTGAAGTGTTACACACTTTATATTTTTGTACATAAATCCAAAATTTCACTATACTGACGAGAATCGAACCCGCGCCTCCCAGGGATCGTGCCCAGGCGCTGTATCAATTCAGCTACAATAAAAAATAACAATGTGCAAAAAATAAATTAAGTGTTAAATACTTACTAAAGTAACATATTATTTTAAATTATTAAAGTGAAAACTTCTTGAGCGGCGTAGTGAACTTTTTGGGATGGGTATAATATGTTAAGCTCGCGTCAGGACCTCGCGACAGGGGACTTGACCTGTTCGAATTCGTAAGATCGAGGGAGAGTAGACCTGCCGCCGGAAAAACTGCTGAATACAATTTTTTGCAACTGCAAAAAGGGATGCAGTGCTAAATGTGGTTGCAAAAAAGTCGGACTGTTTTGTTCTCTGGCATGCACAAAGTTATTGTTCAAGTTTTCACTTCTGCCGGTATTCCCGGAGTGCAACCCGTTGTTTTTTTGTTATTAGATTTGTAAGTCATTTATTGCATATTATTTTATATTTTATATTAAGCTAGTACTTGGTATAAATTTGTAATATACTCCATAGCAAATTTGTATACTTAACAGGAATATATTCGAGAAATCGAGAGAAAATCCTCTCTCCTGGCGTCTGCGATCGACGAAACGATAAAAAGCATAGAAGAGTACAAAGAGGAAGCTGGCATTGAAACAAAAAAAGTATACACAGCAAACAATGCGTCCATTTCGAATGGGCTTACTCAAGAGAATGGTATCAATGGGCACACAGAAGTTAATGTGAATGGACTTACTAATGGTGAGACTCTATATTTACATTTTTTTATTACTTCTACTTTACAAAGGTGTAGATGTTTTTATGTATATTATAAGGTAAGAAGACAAGATAAGGGCAGAAAAAAGATGATTGTCTGATGGTAAGCGATTATATAGACAGATACACATGAAACATTCTGAATTGCCAGAAAAAAATCAGAATATTTCGCGTCACTCGTAGACAGGAGTATTCCCTCTACGGCGTCACTGCACTGCGTCCGTCACGGTCACGTTGTCACGTCATGAATCTTTTTAATAAAATTATTATTAACAACATTATTAATACATAGTAGTTGACATTCATATTTCTATCTGAACACAAATCACTACGTACTTACAATGAGTCCGTAATAGTGCTACGCAATTTTGTAGTCGTTCCCTACGTGTACGTAGCCAGCTACGCACGTAGCTGCGCCTGCAAGCCACGTTTGAGCGTATCGCATATTGTACATAAATTAGGATCTTTTAAAAACTAAAACACTAATATATCTCCATATCTCTAGAGGTACTTATTAGATCTAGATAACATTGACTAAAGTTGACATTCGTCACTTATTAGCTAGTAAGGTATTGGTCAAATCCTAGTGTAAATGATGCAAAATTACAACACGAAAATAAAAAAAACTTCAAATGTCACGCTACCAGTTTTACGGTACCAAGTTTTAGGTATTTATCTCCATATCTCTGGAGATACTGATCAGATCTCGATAAAATTACAATGGGTCTGCTTGCGATTATGGGCAAGAATAAAAAGAAGGTTTAACTTGAAGAGTATAATCCGTGAAAGTAACAAACAATTTAGATTAATATTCTAATTTTAAGTAATGCGACGAGCGCTCTGCTCGCCGCCTCCAAAGTAAGTAAGGGCCGTATGTATAAAGTACTCTGTGAGTAAGGGTAAGAAGGCAGCTCGCCCCGCGCGCCCCTGCGCCCGCTAATACCGGCGCCTGCGCCCGCGCACCGCCCGCGAGTTCACTTCGTGTTGTCGCAGACAGGGTCCAAACGCAAAGCATGTTCTCACAAAAAATAATTTTCGTAGTTCTGAGGTAACAAACATGAAAAAATGCAGTTAAATTGAGAACCTAGTCCTTTTTTGTGAAGGTGTTTAAATAAACGTAGTAGGAGCTCAATTTCAAGTAAGATAATATGTTAAGAATCGTTAACCCATTAAGAATGTAAATAAATTGTATGTTTCAGGCGCAGGTAATGAATCTAAAGAAACACCTGCATTGAATGGAGATGAGAAGACCGTAGAAGACGCTCTGCCTGGCTTCAAGCCTGTGGTCTTCAATCCGGAGGCTTATCAGGCGAAACTGTATGAAGAAGTTACAAGGGTAATTAATCACCATCAATTAGCAAATTTAAGCAATTATCATTTATATTGACGAAACAGTTATGAGCCCAGGCTACGGTTATAATGGCCAGTTTGTTTATGTATATTTACCCATTACTCGAAGACGCATGAACCGATTTGGAAAATTATTTTTTTGTTTAAAAGGGTACTTTACTTCCCAGGTAACCCCATTTTAATTTCATCGAGATAGGTTCTGTATCTTCAGAGATAAGCACACCAAACATGGTAATTTCTTTTTAAATTTATTAACCGACTTCACTAAAAGGAGAAGTTCTCCATTCTTCGGAATCTTTCTTTTTATTTTATTTTCTTTATTACAAAATCTACAGATCATATAAAATATAGATTGACGAATACTACTAATACTATTACTAGGGTTCATGAGTTCCCGAGCTTATCAATTTCTCGGGTCTCGAGAATTCTCGAGGCTAATTTCTCGGGTCTTCTCGGGTTGTCGAGAAATTTACATCTACGTATGTTTTTGCATATCTTTTCGGTTCAAATAATGAAAAAAGTCGTCACAAAATTAAAAATGTGTATCGTATAAAACATCTTATTTTAAATCAATAAATTAGCTGGATTTCCTCTCAAATTAAGTATCAAAATAATCATAAAAATGAATACCCCGTTTTCAACAAAGTTAGCTTCTCTAAAACAAAACAAAAAAAAATTAAAACGTTAATAAAAACGTGAATAACTATCATAATCAGCCAGTTTCCGTCCACTGCTGACATAGACTTCTCCTATGGCACGCCACTGAGCTCAATTTTCAGCTATTCGTTTCCAACCGCTGCCAGCCAGCTTGCGTATATCATCGCTCCACCTAGCTGGAGGTCGTCCGGTTGCACTATGGTTGCCGAGCCGTGGTCTCCACTCTAGAGCTTGTCTATCACAAGAGTTATCGGTTCTACGACAGATGTGACCTGGCCCGTTGCCATTTCAGCTCGCTATTGCTTTGAACTATGTCTATAACTTTGGTACTCTGACGAATGACTTCGTTTCGAATTTGATCCTTCAGAAAAAATCCGAGCATAGCCCTCTCCATAGCTCGCTGAGCAACTTGGTGAACTAGTCGTACGGTCAGTGTCCACGTCTCGGCCCAGCAAGTAATAACAGATAGGACGCACTCGTTAAAGACTATTGTCTTCAGGCTTTGTGGTATGGGCGATGAAAAGACGCGACAAAGTTTTCCTAATGCTGCCCAACCCAGCTGTATCCTTCTGCGAGCTTCCTTCTCAAAGTTTTTTCTACCCAATTGCAATATTTGCCCAAGGTAGACGTATTCGTGAACAACTTCGAGAGGAAATCCGTTTAGGGAAATCGGCAATAACATGTTCTTGAACATGGTCTTGGTAATATCCAAGTTCATCCGGTGATCGATGCGTGCAGAAGTATCGGCAAGGGTAGTCAGCATGTATTGTAAGCCCTGTACGGTTTCAGCCATGATGACAATATGATGATATTGTCATGTCGCACATCTCAAATGTGAAAGGTAATTGCCGTTCATATTTATACCCCGTCCTTTCCAATTCAGCGTTTTGAACATATTATAGAGCGTTAGTGAACAATTTAGGGGATATAACGTCCCCTTGTCTCACTCCGCGATGTAAGCGGATATGTTCAGTCTGCTGATTTGGTACTTGCTGACTTATAATTACAATCACAGCACCATTTTTGGCAGGTTAATTAGGAAAAAAATCAACTTTAAAATTTGCAAGATCAATAAACAACATCTGAGAATCTGAACATACATACAAAACAATTAGATCTGCTTACTCTGTCTAATAAAATATGTTTTTAGAAAAACTAAATCATTTATAGCTTTATCTGACAGCCGGTTTCTTCTTTTATTTACAATGATTGATATAATATGATTTCTCGAGTTCTCGACTTTTCTCGAGCATAATTTCCCGGGAACAAAGCTCAACGATTTCCCGGGAATTCTCGAGCCGAGAATGAACCTTATAAACTATTACCTACATCTTATAACGGATTTACTTTTTATAATTTATTTCACAATTTATGAGCTTAATCTTCCAACTAAGCTGTTTCAGTGGGTTCACGTCAATAGTGCAATGGGTGGGGAATGGGGATCGAACTCACGACCTCTCGATCGCACTGCCGACGTCATAGCCATTCGGGTATTGCTGCTTTTTAACTGTACCGAAAATGACTAGCGCGACATTTGAAGTCAGTTCTTTTAGGTTTTAACCGACTTCACAAAAAGGAGGAGGTTGTCAATTCGACGGTATTTTTTTATGTTTGTTACCTCAGAACTCCGTCAAATCTAAACCGATTTGATAAAATATTTTTTTGTTTGAAAGATTATACCCCCCGTTTGGTCCCATTCCCATTTTATCGAGATCTGATTACCATCTCCGGAGATATGCGGCATGTGAAGCCGTTTTTAGGGTTCTGTACCCAAAGGGTAAAACGGGACCCTATTACTAAGACTACGCTGTCCGTCTGTCTGTCTGTCTGTCTGTCTGTCTGTCTGTCTGTCCGTCTGTCACCAGGCTGTATCTCATGAACCATAATAGTGAGACAGTTGAAATTTTCACAGATTATGTATTTCTGTTGCCGCTATAAGAAGAAATACTAAAAACAAAATAAAGTTAAAAATTAAAGGGGGTCCCCATACAAAAAACGTGTATTTTGTATAGCGCCATCTGGTCAAGGTGTCATCTGCGTGTTAACAACCTCAGAGTAACTATTACTAATTTACATATACTACTAGACAGAACATCTCGAACTGGCATTGTCGAATACCGCGAGTAAGCTGGCTGGCATATTCTCGCTCACACGTAGCTCGGCACTCGAAACAACAGCACGCGCTTATGTTAAAAATTGCGTATCCGGAATGCCATCGTGTGTCCTTAGATACTGCAAAAACCAGTCAGGAAAAACAAACTGAGACGACGGAGTCACTTTTCATAATTAAGTTCAGATTTTCGAATTAAAACCCGCATATATAAAACGTTATTTTGTTAATTTGTAATGACACTTCACGACGCGACGCCATGTTTGCTGGCGCCATGTTCGTAGATTATGTAAACAGATGTGACATTATAGCGCGAAATGAAATTGCCTATTTTTAAATTTTGAAGAAAATAGTTTGACATGTGTGTGTATACTGTATAATTATGTCTGTGGTATCTTAGCTCCCCAACCCAAGTGACTGGACCGGATTTTAATTTAGTTTTGTTTATTTTTTTTATTCATACTATTCTATGAAACCGACATAAAAAGAAGGAGGTTCTCAATTCGACTGTGTTTTTACCCGACTGCGCGACGCAAAGGAGAGGTAATGTGTTTATCAGTCCATATATGTATGTATGTATGTATGTATGTATGTTTGTTCCTTTGTGGCACACTAGAGACCAAACGCGTGGGCCGATTTTGATAATTGACACGTCAATAGATTCGCCATGCTAGCGCGAGTGTCAACAAAAACATAAAAAATTGGAAAATTCAAAATGTCGGATTTCAGACGCCAAAATTTGGGGTTCAAAAAAAATTTGTTTTTCAAAACCTTTCGAGTGGGGTATCAAATTAAAGGTCTTAAAATGGAGATTCAAAATATATTTATAACAAATAATTTATGATCGTACAAATCGAAAAAAAAAACGATTTTACATGCCGCGTTAGTCACTTTCAGTAACAAGTTTGCGGTGCTTATCTCTGAAGTTACTTATCAGATCTCAATAAAATTACAATGAGACCAAACGAAAATCATATTAACTCAAACAAAAAAAGAATTTTCCAAATCGGTTAAGAATTGATGGAGTTCTGAGGTAACAAACAACCTCTTCCTTTTGGTATATTCGTTTAATAGTACAACTGTAAAGTAAGTAAGCTTAAAAAGGGAAAATGTTACCGTTGATATTATGTTGGGGTGTAACTGTCCATAAATTACAAGGTACTTGGACAAAGCTGTGGTAGACTTAAGTTCACGCATTTTTGCGAAAGGTCAAGCCTATGTAGCATTGAGCCGGGTTAGATCTTTAGATGGACTAGTAATAAGTAGTTTAGATCCCCGGAAACTACTCAATAATCCACATGACATCAACTCTCTAAATTAAATGAGAAGATTACGGAATTTGCCGTCCTTTACTTAACTAAAAAGTGTAAAATAAAACATTAAATTAAAAAATCAAAAAACCCGACTGCGCAAAAAGTGAAGTGTTAAAAAACGAACTGAAAAGAAAAAAAACAAGTAAGTCTAGTAGTTTAGACTTCTGTTTAGGGATATCAAATAAAACTGGCCAAGTGCGAGTCAGACTTTGTCCCGCACACGGAGGGTTCCGAACGCCATCTATCGAGTTTCTAACGAACTTCTAACACCAACTAAGTAAACGTTAACACAAAGGTAGAATAGTATTATATAGTAGTAATAGTAATAGTAGTAATAGTAATTGTAGTAATTAATATTATTAAATATCTGGTTGACCGAGCTTTGCTCGGTATTTTTTGCCACTTAAACAGACAAATATGACTCTTCCCGACATCTATTGACGAATAATAATACTATTTTTTTTAATTGAGAGCAACTAACTGCTTTACTGATACAGTACTTCTACTCGCCAATAGATGTCGGGAAGAGTCATATTTTAAGTTGATTATCAATAAAGTTGATTATTGAAAACACGAATAAAACAACATTTTCTGAAAATGACTCCTAGCTAGATCGATTTATCGCCCCCGAAATCCCCTGTAGGTATACTAAATTTTATTTAATCGTTGGAGCCGCTTCCGAGATTCAGATTAAGGTAAAGACGATAGCGCTATCTTAGCAACTAGATAGGTGGCGCTGCGCTATCGTAAAAAACTTTTTTTAAACTTTTCTTTAATTTTTAACTTTGTTCTGTTCTTAGTATTTGTTGTTATAGCGGCAACAGAAATACATCATCTGTGAAAATTTCAACCGTCTGACTATCACGGTTCATGATACAGCCTGATGACAGACGGACAAACAGACAGACAGACAGACAGACAGACAGACAGACAGACAGACAGACAGACAGACAGACGGACAGCGGAGTCTCAGTAATAGGGTTCCGTTGGTTCCCTTTGGGTTCGGAACCCTAAAAACTATACCATTTAAATTCTTTCTCGGTCGATACACTCATAAAACAAATTATACATTGTTATATGGAATATAGAGACTTTAACCATTCCTTAAGCCATCGTTGGAGCCGTTTCCGAGATCCCGATTATATACATATATAAACAAGGTTTTCTCGTTTAAGGGTATTACCTATAATATAATAGATGTTTCGTAAAAATGTTGATGAAATTATTGTGGTGACGCTACATTCGCTAAACTACCTTCGAAAAGTACCTTAATAATAATAATTCGTTGCTCCTGCTTGCCGCTTGCTCGGGTAGCGGGGGGAGTAACGTAACATCACGCAGCGAGCCATAGCCGTGCGTATTCGCGCGAGCGTCGTCATGCTGTCCGGATGCGCTTCGAAACCCTGCCTATAGGTTTGCATTTTGCTACTTGAAATTTCGGTTATTTCTGGTTTAATAATAGAAACTTTGTAGTATTTAGGTGATATTATTTGCGTAACTAACTACGTAAGTTAGTTAACTGTGCAATTTGCATAAATATAAATAATAGGTACCTACTAGTTAAATAAATACCGTCTTCTTATTAAAAATGCCGTGACCACCTTCTAGCTTCATCATCAGACCCTAGATCTAGGTGTAAAGTTCTCCTTATGACGAATCAATCGAGCCCAATCTCGGTGGGTTTATGTTGTTTTATCGCAGAGATGCCGTGGCCAATAAATCGAGCCCAAACTCGGTGGGCTTATGTTGTTTTATCACAGAGATGCCATGGCCACCTTCCGTCTCCATCATCAGACCAGCTCCATGGTACGATATCATTGTTGTCACCGAAGATTCACAAGTTCACCAAATTTGAGTCCGATCGGACATCGGGAAGTGGGTCTACTTTAGCTTCCAAGATTCCACCTGAACATACATAGTGACATACATACATACATACATTGCAAGTTAAATAAAAGCTTGTAATAAAATGTATTTAAGTAGGGCTCCCATACAACGACCATGATTTTTTTGCCGTTTTTATAGATATTGGTACGGAACCCTTCGTGGGCGAGTTTAACTCGTACTTGGCCGGTTTATTTTCGTTTTGTACGATCATTATTTAAACGATATACAATTATTAATGACATTTATGATAGTTTAATCATTAATGATAGTATTGTCGTATCGATAGGATCGTATCGTAGCTAAGTTCGTACAACGCCGGGCATTTTTCCCAGGAGGCGCAGGTTCGAGTCCCGTTGGTTCGATGAAATTTTGGATTATAAAATATATCCTGATCCTTACTCATATTATAAACGCGAAAGTTTGTATGGATGTTTGTTACTCTTTCACGCTAAAACTACTGAACTGATTGAGCTAATATTTGTGTCCAGTGAAATTACAGGGCTTGTGAGACTCGACATCTTTATGTCTCAAGGTAACAGGCGCAGTGCAGTGACATGCAAATTTCTGGCAATTCAGAATTTTGTATGCCGCTGTATCTGTTATAGGTAGACGTCATCGCTTACCATCAGGCGAGCGTCGTGCTTGTCCTGTTACATTTTAACATAAAAAAAAATTGGTATGTAGATAGCCTAGACCCTAGAATAACATATAGGGTAGCTTTTTACCCCGTTCCTGTTATTCCCACGAGATCGATGTCTACACGGGACACGGCACACGGCACAGGGCACAGCTAGTAACAATATACATTGATGATATTGTTGTATTGTTTCAAGGATCCTTGTGAGCTACCTAGGAGACAAGTGACCCCCTACTTGGATGACTCAGGGAAGCCACTAGGCACCACCCAGGGAATCGTGGATGGATTGGAAGACGCCATGGTCGATGACGAAGTGGCGAGTAAGTTACTTTAAAAGTTTTAAAAACAACATACATCCGAATTGAGAACTTCGTCCTTTTTGGAAGTCGGTTCAACACCTGTTTTACTTATGTGTTTTATGTCTTTAATCGATTTCACAAAAAAGGAGGACGTTCTCAATTCGTCGGAACTTTTTTTTTATGTATGTTCGCCGATTACTCGAAGATGCCTGAACCGATTTAGAAAATTATTTTTTTGTTTCAAAGGGTACCCTTCGCAGGTGGTCCATTTAAATTGTAACGAAATCGGTGGAGCCGTTTTTAAGATATATCAACATTTGTATTACGATACATTTACATACCCTGACAACATACTAACTTTTCGCCTGTACTATTCATTATTCTGTGCTGCTGGCACAGATTATATAATAGTTACTTCGTCTACTGGCTATTTTAACTAGCGCGAAGTTTGAAGTCGGTTCTTTTAGTTTTTTAAACGATCTTAAATTATTGTCTTTGATTACAGAAGAACTAGGAAAGCCTGGTTTGACTGAAGAGAAAATAGCTGTTCTTATATCTGGAGAGTCGGAAATGTTAAGAGAGGCACATGTCATGGGGTAAGAAGACTTTTTTATGCCATTGGAATGAATTGTGTGGTTATACATTTTGATTTTAAGTATTGATACTACATACATGTTACTTCTAGAATGTAGACTCATATTTTACTAGCTGACCCAGCGTGTGCTACTATTTACGCTAAATGTACGGCCACACCGCGGCGTCCTACAATCTGCGGGCGCGATCTCAGTACTTTTCAATTGTTTTCTGATCGCGTTTGGTGTGAACCAGTCGGTACAAATACTACTGCGCTATCTGATCGCCGCCTAAATCGCGCACGCAGGACGCTGCGGTGTGTCCGTACCTTAAATAAGATAGTTTAAAAACTAAAACAACCGACTTCCATGCCCGCCCCGCGAGTCAGTACCAGTAGCAAGTTTGGGACGTTTATCGTCATATCTCTGGAGATACTTATCAGATCTCGATGAAATTACAATGGGACCACTTCGGAAGTGTATCCTACCGATTAAAAAAAAAATCATTCAAATCGGTTCCCAATTGACGGAGTAATCGCATAACATACATATAAAAAAAACATACAAACGAATTGAGAACCTCCTTCTTTTTTGAAGTCGTTTGAAAAAGAAATGTGACCGAATTCAGTCACATTTCATTTGTGTATGTTACGCGATTGCTCCGTCAATTGTAAACCGATTTGAATGATTATTATTTTTTATCAGTAAGGCACATTTCCGAGTTGGTGCCATTATAATTTCATCGAGATCTGATAAGTATCTCCAGAGATAGACGATAAACGTTTCAAACTTGCTACTGAAGTTGACTCGCGGGGCAAGGAAGTCGGTTATTTTAGTTTTTAAAATATCTTAATTATATAATATATAGATTTACCATTTGAAACCACCCAGGTGGTAGGAACATATTATGTCGATGTTCCGCCTGACTTGCTACCAAAAAGTAGCTTACCACCATCATGGAGAAAAATCTGCCGCCATAACCTTACGTATGTTCCGGCAGCACACAGCCCTTGAAAGTCGGAGTATTCTAGGCTTAGCGTGTTTACTATCTTCAACCACATCATAGCTTACCACCAGGGAGATAGATTTGTAAATTTTGTATTAGAACCTGTAAAATATTGCATTACCATCACGATTTCCTAAAGGTAGATATATACATGTATCTTTTCATACATTATTTCGGCTGCATCAACCATTTTGTTTATACTTACATTAGGTGTATCCTAGGATGATGGATTGTAATCCATCATCCTAGGGTGTATCACTGCCAATCAATAACTCCATCCATGCGCAACATCATTTGAAATTCTCTCAACGTCATCGATTTCTGCTCATCGTGATTTTTTTAGTTCACTCACTCACAAATCACTGTAATCTATTCACAGAGTTTCTGTTTAATCATTGTTTCCTGTCACTTTTAGAGGTAGGAACACCACTTAACTAATAAATTCAGCCGCGGAATAGGAATGTTTTTTTTTTCGGTTTAAATGTACAGCAAAATTAGTAAACATGAACGTTGGGTTTAGTTTTTAACCGACTACACAAAAAGGAGGAGGTTCCCAATTCGTCGGAATCTTTTTTTTATGTTTGTTTACCGATTACTCGAAGATGCCTGAACCGATTTGGATATTTTTTATGTTGGTTTCGTTTTTAACCGAATTCACAAAAAGGAGGTTCTCAATTCGTCGGATTTTTTTTTAATGTTTGTTTACCGATTACTCGAAGATGCCTGAACCGATTTGGAAAATTATTTTTTTTGTTTCAAAGGGTACCCTTTCCAGGTGATCCCATTTGAATATGAACGAAATCGGTCGAGCCGTTTTTAATATATCAACATTTGTATGACGATGCATTTGTATAGGTACTTACTTCGATGACATGATACTGGCTGCTGGCTATTTTGACTAGCGCGACGTTTCAAGTCGGGAACCTTTTGTCTACAAGTTTGTCGTCATTTATTTAGAAGTCCTACACATAATACTAAGCTTGAAAAACATCTGAGTTCGAGCAACGGAATGCACTGAAAACCAGCCCTGCGGAGATTCGCATCTCCAAAGAGTAGTGCTGAGTGTACTCCTATTGTCAAAACTATATTTTGTGATTGAAAATGAAATACCTCAGTATGATCCCTTTTTGTTCTGACAATAAATCTATTTTTTTTATTTATTTAACGTGTCCAGTAATTACAGGTCATGAGAGACTTAACAACTTTACTCGTATGTCTTGAAGTAACAGGCGCAGTGCAGTGACATGCAAAATTCTGGCTCTCCAGAATTTGGCATACCGCATATCTGTAATATCGCGTACCTGTAATAGGTAGACGTCATCGCTTGCCATCAGGCGAGCGTCTTGCTTGTCCTGTGTTAAGCAAGACAGAATCCTAACTTCCTAAGTTATCTTATCAATTGTAAATTTTAATTTGCTTTTGTTAATTGTTCGAATATATTATTATATTATAAAAAATTTAAACTTTCGCGATTTAAAGACTTAGTAATATGTACTTTTATTTACCTCGAAGTTTCGACCAAGTTGGATTAATAATAGTAATCTTAGTCGAAACATCGAAGTAAATAAAAATTAATGTTTTGAGCGCGATAATGGTAAATAATAACGTATCCCGTATTACAATATTATCTTATTAAGTTATAGTATAAAAGCAGTGCATATATACGCAGTTTTACAAAATATAGCCAAATACATAATTAAAGCTACCAAAAGCCACAAATCCTACGAAGTTTTAGTAAACAATAATTAAGAACCCTACCTACTTTCTATGTAAAAAAATATTTAAATAATAACCTACGAGTACCTACAATCAAACACTGACTCCACACTGACGAAAACAAAATGGTTGACAGCCTTTCCCGAGTCCTGAACTCGCATATGAACCGAGACGACGATTCCAGCGTAGACTTCCAAAAAATAAAGCCGCTCGTCCAATCACTCAAGGACTCCGAAGTCCTCAAAGCTCTCAACGAGGAGCTGATGAGAGAGTGCGAGGAGAAAAAGAAGAAAGAGCAGAAGGAAGAGAAGAAGATGACAACGTTCCTGCAGAAGCCGAAGCGGCCGGTGCCGAGAGCTAAGTTTGGGTATTGGGGATATGTGCAGAATGGAGAGTTCGAGGATGAGGTTAGTTTCATTTTTTTAAATATGTTTCACCGTCAAGCACTTGGCTTATATCTCACCTGATGTTAAGTGAAGATGCAATCCAAAAGAATCGTGTTTATCTGGAATATATATAACTTACTTAATTAGTTGTTATTTATTAATAATAATTATTAAGTGATATAATAACGCCATACGTAGAGCGGACAATAATAAGAAAAGAAAAGCTGAAGATAGAGATCCGTGGCGTGCCATGGAAGAAGCCTATGTCTAGCAGTGGACTTACGAAATGTCAAAAGTTAATAAAGGAGCACTTTGAAATTGCAAAGATCCGGGTCGAGGGTAGTTTTCTAATAACTGTGAATATAGCTATTATTATAGAATTATAACACAGAATTACTTTTAACACGCCACCACAGCCGTCACCGTGAACGCAGATTAGAAGCCTTGGCACAGTTTTACAATCATACAGTTGAGAATCGCCTTTGATGTCGGACGACACCGCCGCCCGAGTAGGTACATACGAGACGCTATCAGCCGCAAATGTGCAAGGGTTGTCAAAAACAAACTACGAGCTGATATTATTATTATTGATATTTAGAGACAAAAATTGTTATTGAGATCAAGAATGTTTCACAGAGATATTCTATACGATAGTACCTTTACCTTAGTACCTTTTTACATACATAAAATAATCTATCATCGCGTGATCAGCCGTAGCCCGTGCCCGAAGCGGAGGTAGGTAGGTACCTATATCAAATAAACTATGGTTCACACAAGATCATAGCGATGCATCGACGATTGCTAGGACATCGATGTAGCGACGTAATGCGTTTGTACTTCTACTAACCTTAGTTTATATAGAAGATCGTTGCCTACATACCAAACATAAATGATGCTGATAGTAATTTTTTTTAACAAAGATTCTTGAATTTATTTTTTAGTGTAAACTCAATTTTACTAAATTACTATGTATGTAGGGGGTATTATTAATTTATACAAATTAAATGTTATATCGTATTAATTAATAGTATTAATGTAAATTGAACATTTTTTGCTTTTGTTTTAATCATTTATGCGCTATGTTATGTGCAAAATAATCTTACAAACAACTTTATTTTACTTTAGGTATTTCACGTGAAAAAATCTCATTTTATTTAAAATAATCTATATATATATAAATCAATTGCTGTTCGTTAGTCTCGCTGAAACTCGAGAACGGCTGGGCCAATTTAGCTAATTTTGGTTTTAAAATGTTTGTCGTAGTTCAAGGAAGGTTTAAACGGTGAGAAAATTAGGAAAAATTGCAATAGCAAAAATTTCATTTTTCCATATAATCTGTTCTACCTACTTTCCTGTCAAATATTTGAAGTTCGTCCTTTCGGTACGGTTGGGTAGACTCTTTTCCACTCTCGAATTGAAATTTGAAGCACGTATTAAATTTTTTTAAAGGGGTTTGAATCGACAACCTATTATATCCACATTACATGTATTATCGTGTAGGTATTTAAATTTTAATATTTTGAATTTTGATGGTTGTCCCTTGTTGTCATTGTTGGTTCGTTTAGAAATTTTTGTCATTGTATTGACATATTTTGATGGTTGTCATTATGGCGCTTCCGTTATCGCTATTTGTGTATAAAAACCGCTAAAAACAAAATAAAATAAAATAATAAAGGGGGTCCCCATACAAGAAATGTGTTTTTGAGACTTTTTATGCTCGATCTTACAAACCTTAACAGATAGAGACTTGAAATGTACTCATGGTGAGTATTACAATGGCTGCTATAAGACTAAATAATAAAAACTTAATTAAATTAAAAATAAAGACACTCGTTTTATAGGCAAAATTTTGATCAATCGGAACCCTTCGTGTGCGGGTCTGACTCGCACTTGGACAGTTTATTTACTTCGCCGGGTCAGCTAGTAGTATTATACAATATTTGGTTAAATACTTAGTTATAGGAATAAAATTCCCTCGCGTCACGGGGAAATTAAATCGTAAGTCCTTGTCGTATTTTGCTGCCGGCACATCCATACATAGAACAAGTGTGCACCATTATAATTAATGTCATCAACGATTCTCGTAATTAAAGCTCGATCTTACACTGTCGCGGCGACCCGCAAAGTGTGAGTGCACAAACTAAGCGAGATTGAGGACCGCGATCCGCGCCGCCCGCTTCTCCGCGAGTTGCCGTTGCTCTGCGCAAGTACATTCGATTCCAAACTGTATGATTGTAAAACTGTGGCCTTGGTTTGTGCGTACCTTTACATTAGGATTATTGTATTTTATTTATATCTTTGCCATGTCCGCAGACAATGCAAGTTACTGCCAAAATCCGGCCCTATTTTGATCGAGACGTTATTGACAAGTCAATCCGGTAGTAACAAATTATATGTAATAGATAAAAATATTTGGCCACACTTCAATAAAACTAATTTTGGCTTCAAAAAATAAATATCATTTTTAGTTATATTTTTGTCAAAGCTGTGAGTGGTTGTGGAAACAGTGATAAAAATTTGTACGTAAAATTTTATTTTTATAATTGAAAAAATATATGCAGGTTGATTTTCTTTTACTTGTGTGTTTGACTGTTAGCTTATAAGATTATAAAAACAGCTGAATCTTGATTCCTAAAAATTAACATTTGATAGTTTTTTAAATTAAATACTCTTTTAAAAACTATGGGGTGATTGTTTGATCTAGTGTGTGGTTTAATATCATTTTAAAATTAAGGTCATAAAAGAAATGCCAAAAAGAACCTTGAGTAATATAAAATATATGCAATAAAATGGGAAAAATAAAATAGGCGTGTATTTATTACGGGTTCATTATTGTTATTACACAGATATTTTTTTTGTCATTTAGGTCAATTTTAAAATGTTTTTCGTTTAGTTATCTATAAGAATTTCAAACTTGTCTATGTACTTAAATTTACTGCTTAACAAATTATTTAAAATATTTTTGTAAATATAATTATTTGTTAAATCAAGCAATCCTCATTATGTGTTCCGGCAGCTATCCATAAGAGCCTAGTTCCTATTCTAGGCCTAGCGTGCTTACCATCTTCGACCACATCATCACTTACCAACAGGTGAGATAGTGGTGAAACGTTAGCCTATAACCCTTCTTTGCATGATGATGGAAATTTCAATCATAATATTCAGTCATTTTTTATTATTTTGGATTTTTTAAAATATTTTTCCTTTAATATAGAGCATTAATTACATCACCCTGATTTATTTAAAAAAATAGAAAAAATCATGCAAAGAAGGGTTATATTATATAAGATATAATAAAATAAATACTTTTTAGTTCAGGCGTGTTTCATAAGAAAACATTCTTAAAACGAATTCATTTATCAATAATAATCAATAAACATCCCCCCCAAAATAATCCGCCCCTTTGGGAGAGCTACGGCCCATAAAAAACAAAATATTGGCAATACTAATTTATCATTGACATAGAAAATTTCGCCTATCCCGGTACTTTTCTCATATAAATTGAATGTTGAATTTTAAATTCTGGACGTTATATAGCTGTTCCCTATATCAATAGACGCTGATCTGAAAGCTCTTCCTGGATCTGAAACATAAAAATTAAATACTTAAGTAGAATTTTTGTGTATTTTAGGTTGTTTTTTTCTAAATTTCATAAGTATAAGAAATTGTGTTTTTTATAGGTTTTCTGGCTATTACTTACCCAGATAGCAACTTTTATTTACGGGAATCACTGCTAAGGGTGTAACAACATCCCCCCTAAATAATCAGCCCCCTTTGAGAGCGCTACGGCCCATAAAACACAAAAATTATCAATCAATGATCCTAATTCAAGCCCTTTTAGTTCTTATTTACGATTTATTCATTCCTGTGTGCTTATAGCTTAAAAGTATTTGAGCAATTTAAAAAAACTGTGGCTCGCATAACTCTGTATAGTTAAAATTTTGCACATCACTGTACTGCGCCCGTTACAACATTATTATATAACAGTGTTACTACGTAACTGTTACCTTTATGACAATTAGATGTTGAGCCACATAAAATTCCTGTAATTTCCCAGCATACTTTTGATGCATTCAGATCGCAAATGATTAAAGTGTATTAATCATTGTTTTTTTTCTTTTCAGGAACCATACAAAGTAAAAATTGTTAAGCAACCTAAACCTAAAGTAGCGCCTGATTTTAAGGACGAGGTAAATTAAATTATTTAAAATAGGCCCCAAGAGAATGGCAACCTACTAAAATTACTGAAAAACTAAGTATTACCTAACTTATTTTAATATTGTTGATAATAATTTGTTAAAGCTTGTATTTATTCCAGTTCCTGTCCAATCCAAAAAAAACGTAACTTTTATTTTTAAAGCAATTTGAGGTCCATTTACACTAATTAATGCTGGATTTTTATAAAAGCTAATATGTTATGATTCCATCCAATTTCCGATTTTTTATTTAATATTAAGATAAAGTTATTCAATGTTGAATGTTTGAAATAAAGAATGCTCACTAAACCTATTAAGTTTTTTATAAGTTAAGTTACTTGACTTTATTTAATCTAAAGTAGACAATACCAGTAATACATATTTAAAGTACGCCCAGAGCAATGCCTTGCGGCGTCAGTGATCGGTTAACTACAATTGTATTTGTACTTAGTGCATACATTCATACAACATCGCGAATGACGTTTGCACGCTAGCAGATCGTTAGCTGCGTTGGTGTAAATGACGTTTGCACGCTAGCAGATCGTTAGCTGCGTTGGTGTAAATGACGTTTGCACGCAAATCGCAGCTGCCACCGCTGCCGCAAGGTGATCGCATTAATCTGCGCGTACCTTTATCTCCTAGGAAGTTTAGATATCGATCAACCACTGATCCATGTCAAGGATAGATGTGTTGATTGGCAACAGCAACTCATCTTAGTAAGTTCTTCAATCTATCTGTGAACAAAACATAAAGGTACAAGTGGGAAGAAAGATGATCAATTTCTAGATGTGGAATTTTATTTGAGCAGCGTTCACTTTTCTTCTTTTTTGTAAAGTAGCATGTTTGATTTTCCTTTTACAAACTTCTAAGTCAAAACCATAATGCGGCTACCTTTACACAGTTTACAATTTGATTTCTGAATTATTTTCTTGAGATTATTTTTGTTACCTGTTACGTCTGTAATAGAGCTGCAAGCTGCAACTCGATATTTTTTTTCAAGATCGCATCAGCGTCTGATCGATACGGATAGTGTGGAAAGATTCCATGTGTGTAAATATTGTAAATATGCATTCATATGATAAATAAATAAAATTCTGTCACAATCGACTCGACTCACAAAAACAAAGTACATCTACATATATGCCATTCGTCTAGGACATTCAGCTAAAATGCTTTTTTTAACCTGAAAAATAATTAGACAAATTTTAACTACTTTCTCATCTCATAATAAGTGAAGATGCGGCTTAGGATGGAGTCGAGCTTGTCTGGTATTAGAAAACGGCAGTGAGACAAGGCGATAGACAACTAACTAAGAATAAATAATCCACAAAGCGTATCTATCCCAAGATAGGTGCTTTCTGTGGACGGCACAGTTTTACAATCCATAGACGGTTGGCCCGTCTGCCATAGTTGCTATCACCCGTGGTTGCTATCACCGAACTGAATGAAACTTGACAAGCCGACTGGCAAATGGCGACATTGTCTTTAGTCGGTATTTTCGAGTCACGGCTAAACCTACCAGTGGTCACCCATTTAGCACCACTCAGAGATCACGTCATTATATAAAACATATCCTACTCGTACTGACCGCAGTTATCATATTACATTTTACAAATGGAGCTGATCAACCCAAAAGCCTGTAAGCTAGCGAACTTTCCTTATCTAGCTATACAGGATGAATTTTTGTGATGGGACTGTAAGCGCAGGTTCCTCTACCGTTGTTCAGTAAAACGTTCTAAGGAGACTGCATTATTTTTGATTAAATATATATATACATATATATTTAATCAAAAATAATGCACATATATATATATAGGTACTGTCAGCATCAAAATGGGTAACTAACAAATACACTTTTTTGATGCCAATCAATTCAATTTTTGATATGGATCAAAACACTTTTTACACCAACTGAAGTTAGGGTACTAAAGGTAAGAAATCCAAAAAAATGGTTAATTTTCTTGGTAGCTGTAATTTTTTATATTTGTTTTTATTTTAATAGATAGGTTTACTGTAGCTACAACTGAAGAGGCTGCCTTTACGGTCCCATAGCAAGTCTCTCGTATCTCCCTCGCCGATTTCGACAGAGTTCGTAAGCCCATAACATCAGCATATTGGCATAGCGTTCACCCTGCCTTTTGCTCGCTAGCTTACAGAATTGGGTCCTTCTACTTTAGTATTGAAGCAAACTGTCAAAGTCATCGCCCATACTACTATCTTTCATTCAGCCACCTTCAACCATCTCATATCATTGTGTTCCCAGGATTTCGACACAGGTCCATTACCGTGGGAGCAAAGAGCTCTGACTGAGCCAGTGCCGTCCCCAGTACCTCCTGAGGATCCTATTCTGATACCAGAAGAAACCCCTCAATTTCTCGAAGCGGTAGACCCTCTGCCGGAGAGCGAAGTGCCTGATCTTGAAGATACTGGTAAGTTATCTCTTTTTTTTCATATCTGATAAGCCATTATTTTGCCTGGTGGTGTGATGATTTGGTCGAAAATGTTGAATACGCTAGGCCTAGAATACTTTGACTCTCAATGGCTGTGAGCTGCCGGAACCACAGAACAGATAATAGTACTATAGAACCCGGAACGCCGAAAGGTTATGGCGGCAGATTTCTCCCTTGATAAGCTACTTTTTGGTTGCAAGTCAGGCGGAACGTAGTCTCAAAGATCGCAGCGGTCGAGGATGGTAGCACGCTAAGCCTACAAGAACTGGCTCTCAAGGATTGCTGATGGAACACATTAGATTTTTGGTGACAGATTTGCCAACTTGAGGGTGGTAGCTGGCTAGGGGGACACTGGACAGAGTCCTACCACCATTTCGGGGTGGAGGTTTCTTAACGGTCTTTTCCTTTGAGTAAAGTTTTATGTCGTTTGCCTGATAACGACGTTAAGGGCCAATTTCACCAGTTCCTGATAAAGTTTCAGATAGTTATCTGATGTGATACCATACCATGATACCATATAAAAGTTGTAAACATCTGCCTGATAAATTCCTAATAGGGCGGAGACCGGTTAGACTGACCCTCAAAAGTTGTAGTTTATTTGGCAGATATGTTCCTAATAGACTATCAGGGACTCTATTTGCGGGTGAAACTAACCCTTATTATCTCGTTTAAGTTTTGCATAACTATGTTTGTATTAACAGGTATACCTCTACCTTCGCCGATACCAGACGAACCACCTCCACCGGAAATACCGGACGAACTACCCCCAGACCCACCGGAAACACCACCAGCACCTGAACCGGAGCCGGAAATAAAGCAACCGGAAATGCACGGAGAAGATCAGAACAAGATGGCGGAACAGCTGGTTAATTCCGTCAAGAGTATGGTTGGTACGTAAAACAGCGTTACACCATAATTAGTAGAGAGTAAACTTTTCCTCACCATAGGCAAAGCGGTGGGTATAGCAGTGACTATAAAAGAAGAGCCGAAGATCGGACTCAGTGGTGTATCTTGGGAGAGGCCTACGTCCAGCAGTGGACTGACACCAGCTAATTATGATAATGGTGAGATGTGCTATTTGTCCGGTGGTCAATGTCGGAATCCTTGATGGTAAAATATGCAGTCAATTTTATCGATAAACTGTCACCCCTAAACCCAGTGGCGTAGCGTGGGGGGGAGGGGCGGGGGGGCATGGCCCCGGGCGGCACACATAAGGGGGCGGCAGCAAAACGCGATTTATTAGAAAAAATATGTATAGTCGAATTGAGAAACCTCCTCCTTTTTTGAAATCGGTTAAAAACATTAAAAATCCCTTTTCATCGCGCTTCGCGCGGGCGGCACGTTTTGCGCGGTGTCGAAATTTTTAGTGCCACAAGGCAATGAAATAAAAATGAAAGGTTAATAATAAATTTAAGGTAAGGCTAAGAAATGTAGCATGATTTAATAATTTATTAAAATGTATTGTGCGATTTAGCTGCCCTTTCTCTGGAATAGACTGACTTCTACCATCTACATAATAGAGATGCTAAGTGTTGTCGAACGGTAGATACATTTGTATTCTACATTCTAAAAATGAATCTCTGTACAGTAAAATAGTTATTTTTTATGCAAGGCTGCAAAGTTAGTTTTTGGCACGAGTACTTGTATTGAAACCTGAGCAGGCGAAGGATTCTAGCACTAAGCGAGTGCTTCAAATAATGAATCCTGAGCCTATTAAATTCAATCATAAAACAGCCGGTCGCATTTTTCAACCGATTGTGGCGAAAATTGGCACACGAGTTTTTTGATTTACTATTCAAAATTTTTTTTCAAATGTGTATTTTTTTAATTGGTTGAAAAATAGGAGAGGAAAGGAAAGAAGTTTACTGTAGCGTTATTTATCGACGGATTTCAGTAAAATTAGAGAGGCACACTAAGGACTCCATTGAGAATCTTTACTAAGGGTATGATTCAGACTTTACTATGACTTCAACTTTACCTAAAACACAGATTATATAATAGTTACTTCCTGAAATGTGACTTTGACACAACTTTATGACTTGAATGTACAATAACTTAAATAATTTTAATACTTCACTATGGCTATATACATACACTAACGAGCGTGTGGAGCCATAAGGAAACTAAAATAAAGAACATTTTTAAAAGTTTTTATTTCTTTTATGTAGCTGTCGTGCTGGCCTGTGTGGTTAAACTAAAAATGAGGTTCGCGCACTGACATGAAATTAGAAAGTACTTATGCATTTTCAGTGGATTGGCAATATAGAAAATTGTTTAGTATCAAGGTTTGAATTTTAAAAACTCTTTCCACACTAGCGTGGAAAATGCACTTTTGCACGCAGATTTCGAATGACAAACAGAACCTTTCCGAGGTTGTGAGGTAAAATAAAAATATCTTTAACCAGAAAATGTTTCACTTTTTTAAATATGATCTTTTTTTCTAAGACTTTATAGTTTTGTAGTATAATAATGTCGCTATAAATATTTGTCTTCTTGCCCTTAAACAAATGCAAAAAACTGTACAAAGCTTTTCGCGTGACTTTCGTGTGAGCATTTTCGTAGGAGTTTTGCGCTCGCTTCGCTCGCGTACGTCTAATTTCGGTCATTTTTGCTACTTTACACATTGTCGTTTACGTTTCTCTGAAATTTTTGGTCTAACTATATTGCGTAAAACCTTCGAGCTCGCTACACTCGCGTACTGAATATTGGCTTTTACCCTTAATCAAACGCTAGAAATATGATTTTTCCAGGATCATTCGTTAAAACTTAATAATGAAAAATCACGCTCGCTTTACGCGATTTTTTTGTTCATGTCTTCCGTATTTTTGTTGTTGATAAAGACGTAATCGCAGCTTCTTTTTCTTTAATTATGGCTGAGTTGTGCATGCATGAAAAGTATCAGATATAGAAGGACATAATCGTTAATTTAATTTTTCTGAAACGTTCGCTTTAGCTATGGGTATGTATTGGATAAAAATATCGAGCTCGCTACGCTCTCGTACTGACGTCTCCTGACTTTGTCATTATTTTACCAACCGGCTTCCAAAAAGGAGGTTCGCTCAATTCGTCTGTATGTTTTTATTTCGTTTTGTATGTATGTATGTTACGCGATTACTCCGTCAATTGTAAACTGATTCGAATGACTTTTTTTTTAATTTATAATACATTTTAAAGGTGGGTCGGTCCCATTGTAATTTTATCGAGATCTGACAAGTATTTCCTGAGATATGACGATAAACGTGTCAAACTTGCTAGTCAAACTGACTCGCGCGGCATAGAAGTCAGTTTTTTTTAGTTAACTATCTTAATTATGTCTCTGAAACTTTCGTTGTAGCTGTATTGTGTAAAAGTTTCGTGCTTACTACGCTCACGTAGTCGCGTACTGACGTCACCTGACCTTATCATTTAAGTTTTGTTGTCGACTTTTGTTGATATACGGAAAATTTCTGTATGTACATAGCATGACTTGATTAATTAAGTAATGTAACTGTAACAAATTGACTTAGCTAAAACGTTTATTTTGAGTTCTAAATTTTGCTACCTAAATAAGGGGGCGGCTAAATTTGCCTCAGCCCCGGGCGGCACAACCCCACGCTACGCCACTGCCTAAACCCCCTCTAATTTGCAACATTATAATGTTTTTACTAATTGTTGTTATAGCGGCCATAATAATACACCCTTTGTGAAAATCTTAAGTGTCTACCTATTACGGTTCAGAAAATACAGCCTTCTGACGGACGGCCATTAGTCCGTCCGTTTGTCACTAATGAAAGTATCACACAGAAATAACCGTGTTCCTACAGTTATATGGTGTATTAAGGATTCCGTAATCAAGGGGTGCCAACGGGACCATATTACTGATAATCCGCTGTCCGTCTGTCCATCCGTCCGTCCATCAGGATCAATCTGGACAGCGGAGTTTCAGTAATGGGTCCTTTTGGCATCCTTTGGGTACGGAACCCTAAAACCTATGTTTTATTCTATGTTTTTTCAGATATAAAATAATATTTGTTTATCCGAACAGATCCCAACGCATCTCTAGAACAGCAACTGACGCAGATGCGAGCACAACTGGCAGCGTTAGCGCAACTTCCCTGCGTTATCCAACAATCGCTTGAAATACTGTCCAAGCAACTGTCTACTATGTCCCAACAGGTAAACAACTAACATAGGTTACGTTTAAAGGTACGTCGGGTGCAAACCAATGCGATCACTATAGCGGTTGCAATCTACTTGCGTGCAAACGTCATTCATATGGCGTTACCTCAAAAAAATCAACATTTCCGGGATCTTTGTCTGGCTGATCAAATATGATATATAGTAAACAGGCTAGCGTTTCACCACTGTCTCACTTGTCGGTAAGTACTCGTAATGATGAGGTTGACGTTACTGCACTGCGCCTGTTACCTTGAGACGTAAATATGTTAAGTCTTTAGATTTGAGGGCCCAGTGGTGTAGTGGGAGAATGGTCGTCTTTGATGCCACAGGCGCCGAGTTCAATCCCCGCCGTGCACCAATGGATTTTTCTATCGAAAAATGTATGTGCGCTTTTCACAGTAGCCCTCTGGTGAAGGAAAAATATCGTTAAGAAACCCCAAACCCCCGCGTGGTGAAAGGACACTATATAGTGTCCGCCTGGCCAGCTACCACCCTTAAGTTAGAAACTCTGTCGACAAACATCTAATGTGTTCCGGCAGCTATCCTTGAGAGCCAGTTCCCATTTTAGGCCTAGCGTGCTACCACCCTAGACCGCATCATAACTTACCAACAGGTGAGATTGTGGTCAATCGCTAGCCTATAAGATATTTAAAAAAAGTCTCACATACCCTGAAATTAAGGAAATAAACGAATGTTTATTTTTTTTTATCGTAGACATACACACACTTGACCATAATTTATATTTCAGGAATCTCATAAAATGAGCTACGAGGCTCAAATGAACGCTCAGAGCCAGCAACAATTACAGATCCAGGGTAAGTGTTAATTATTCAATACCTAAGATTAAGTATAAGTACCTATGCCACACATTAGGTAAGTCGGTAATCTAATACTATAAGAATCTTTGTCCTGACATACTGACTCACTGACAGACAACGCACAGCCTAAACCGCTGGTCGTAGAGACTTGAAATTTGGAGGGTATATATATATAGTATTCTTAGTACACCACTACGTACTAAGACAAATATCTTGGTATTATCTACGTAGGGGTGTACTAAGAAAGGATTTTCCAAAATTCACCCCTTAAGGGGATGAAATAGGGGTTCAAAGTTTGTATGGAGAAATAAGATTAGATAGTCATTTCTATCCGAAACTTCACACAAGTGCTTCAGTAAAAAAATAAGTAAATACGTGTTTCAGGTTTTTTTGAAAATCCACCCCTACGAGGGTGAAATGGGGTAATAAAGTGTGAAAATCAATATTGTTTTGGATTGCGCTGAAATTTGGCACGCAGATAGTTATTACAACGTTAGTTACCCCTGAAAAAGGATTTTCCAAAATTCTTCCCTTAAGGGGATGAAATGGGGGTTCAAAGTTTGTATGGAGAAACAAGATTAGATAGTCTTTTTTATCCGAAACTTCACACAAGTGCTCCAGTAAAAAAATAAGTAAACACGAAATTTTAGATTGTGTTTAACAATTTACAAAAAATATTAAGTGTGTAACACTTCAAAGAAAACATAATAAGTAAACACGTGTTTAAATTTTTTTTTATTACACATCTAAGAGGGTGAAATGGGGTAACAAAAGTGTGAAAATCAATATTGTTTCGGATTACACTTAAAATTTGGCATGCAGATAGTTATTACGATGTAAAAGCCCTCTGGGGCGAAGCCGCGGGGCACTTCTAGTAAGTCTATAAAGTTAAACATGTGATAATTCGCGATCCCAACTACTGAGGCTACGTATGCAAAGTTTAAATATTACTTCACTCTTTTGTTACACCTTGTATAATAGTGTTTCATATGTTGTGGTGTGTGTTTCATGTGGTGTGTGTTTCAGTGGTTTCATATGGTCCAAACGAAAACCATCGATGGAGAACTCCAAGGGCTACCAGGGAACCCCCATGTATAATCCGCAAAAATCTTTAGTTTTTGTGAAAATTGCGTTTTACTTGTTTTCGAGTTAGTCCCCGAAATGTTGCAATTTATTTAAATTTTCTCCCAAACTATAAAAGCCAGAGCCCTAGTTTTTTGTGGGACTATGAACAGTGAATAGGTCTTTCAGGAAAAACTACAATTTTTTATTTAGGCTTATTATTTTGTGAGAAAAAATAAGACAACACATTTTTTATTTAGATGATTATTGAACTTACACTTTGAGCAGGCTTTTCTCGAAAAAAACAACACAGAATAAAAAAAAAGTTACAACCGATTTTAATAACTTGTCTGTTTTTTTTTTCTTGAATTATGAAATGACAGAAGATAGGCTAGGAAAATTGTCGATATTTTTCAACATAAAACCTCAATTTTCACTCTTAAAGGTCCTGAATTCAAAGATTGTGTAATAAGTAAGTTAGAAGATAAGTTTTTAAAATCGGTTGTAACTTTTTATATTCTGTTTTTTTTTTTGAGAAAAGCCTGCCCAAAGTAAAAGTTAAAATATCGTCTACCTTGAAGTCCTCCATCGATGGTTTTCGTTTGGACCATATGAAACCCGACACCCTATGTATATTCCTATGCCTAGGCAGGTGGACTTAGGTGGACTAGCAGACTAAGGGGCAGCATTTACGTGCATCTCCATGGTGGTCCCATTACACATAGGGATCCTATAAGTTCCTATCTCCAGAGATATTGAGATTTAACACCTAAGGGTACGGACACACCGCGGCGTCTTGCGTGCGCGATCTAGGCGGCGATCAGATAGCACGGTAGTATTTGTATTGACGGGTTCACACCAAACGCGATCAGAAAACAATTGAAATGTACTGAGATCGCGCCCGCAGATCGCAGGACAGTTTTGAGGGCCTGGTGGCGTAATCGGGAGAACGGTCGGCTTTGATGCCGTGGTACCGAGTTCAAACCGCCGTGCACCAATGAGTTTTTCTATAGAAAAATTAATGTGCGCTTCTCACAGTGGCCCTCCGGTGAAGGAAAACATCGTTAAGAAACCAACAACCCCCGCATGGTGGTAGGACACTATCTAGTGTCCGCCTGACCAGCTACCACCCTCAAGTTAGAAAATCTGTCGCGAAAACATCTAATCTATTCTAATGGGCAGCTATCCTTGAGAGCCAGTTCCCATTCTTTGGCCTAGCGTGCTTACCATCTTCGACCGCATCATCACTTACCAACAGGTGAGATAGTGGTCAAATGCTAGCCTATAAGATATAAAAAAAAGGACGCCGCGGTGTGACCGTACCTTCAAACTTTTCACTGAAAATGAACCGATTTCAATTATTCTTGAGTAGTTGTGGTCCTAGTAAAGGTACGGTTACACCGCGGCGCCCTGCGATCTGCGGGCGCGATCTCAGTACTTGTCAATTGTTTTCTAATCACGTTTGGTGTGTCGTCGGTACGATATCTGATCGCCGCCTAGATCGCGCATGGCGATATACATCTTAAACTTGCTTGCATGTGAAATAGTTTTATTTAGTTTTGAAGTGAAACTGTTTTAGGCGCACTGGGGTCAAATTTAACGGAAGTAACGTAGCGTCACGGTCCGAATCAACGGAAGTGACGTAAGCGTCATATTATATTTTATATTTATAAACACTCTCTATTAACTACGAAGACGTAGAACCAAAAAAAAAAAAACAAAAAAAAAATTAGTGATGTTGAGAAATAAATTAAATGAACTTGGATGTTTCACTTATAACGCGTAGCTTCCGAAGAAAGACGCACCATCTTCTTTTAACTCTCTTAACTATTTATGGCACGGTTGAGTATAACTAATACCTAAGTAAGTATGTACATGTAAATTCAAATGCAATATTTGAATTCCTCAGAAAACACCATGGAAATCCAAGAATACCAAGTCCAAGAAGCTCAGAACAGTCAAGAATTAACACAAAATTACTTAACTGAAGAAGCAGCACAGAACTACGAAGAAGGAACCCAGAACGGTACAGTAACTATAGAAGAAGTTCAAAATGAACAAAGGCCAACCTTGACCCCGGCAGAATTTGCCGCGTTGAAGAGGGAAGAAGAAGCTTTGATTGAAGAGCAGAACAGAACGGAAAAGGAAAAGAAGGTAGATTATTTTAATGCTAAATTAAATTTGTGTTAAAATGTAAATGTGGAAAGAAGTAGTCTCTACGGTCCCAACGGGAAAAAGGCGTTATTATATGTATGAATGTATGTAAATTTGTGTTACTCACATGTATATTATTTTTCGAAACCACTGAAAAGCAAAAGTAATTTATATTTCTCCTGTTCTGTTTAAAGCAATCAACACCAATAATAAACGAGTAACTCAGTTTATTTATTTGTTTGGGACTTCTTCACGGTCAAACGGCTCGAGGCTCGACCGAATCAGCTAAAATTTTGCTAAAAGATAGTATTGTGGATTAGGCTATAGAATACATTTTAACGCGGGCGAAGCCGCGGGCCACAGCAAGTCATATCTATTTTTATTACTAACAGACAAGCAATTGACCAATATCTTACGTGATGTTCAGTGATGATGTCGATCTGTTATGAACTGGCTGCTTCGCTTTAGCGCTTTAGCTTTTCGCTTTTTCGCTTTAGCTTTTAAAATTGTATAAGCTTTTAAGCTTATACAATTTTGCCGATAATAATAGACGACATTTCTTCAAATCTGCTTCTTTAAGTATGGCGGTGTAATTTAGAATGAAAGTTTTAAAAACGCAGAAGACCGTTCATTATATTATTTGAGGGCTCGGTGGCGTAAGCGGGAGAACGGTCGGCTTTGATGCTAGAGGTACCGAGTCAAACCCCACCGTGCAACAATGGATTTTTCTGTCGAAAAATGTATGTGCGCTTTTCACAGTGGCTCTCCGGTGAATGAAAAACATCCTTAAGAAACGAACCACCCCCGCATGGTGGTAGGACACTATCTAGTGTCCATCTGGCCATCTACCACCCTCAAGTTAGAAAATCTGTCGCCAAAAATCTAATGTGTTTCGGCAGCCTCCTTGAGAGCCAGTTCCCATTCTAGGCCTAGCGTGCTTACCATCTTCGACCGCATCATCACTTACCAACAGGTGAGATAGTGGTCAAACGCTAGCCTATAAGATTTATAAAAAAATATATAATTAGGTTAGTTCCCGACGGCGTTATTTTACGCCATGAAAATGTACCAACGCCTTGAGCTCAGGCCGAGCCTTTACAACGGCCTTCAAACGCAAATTGGCGATGATTATTATGTTTGTGTGTATGTAATGTAGTAAATTAATAATGTCTACAATAATTACTTTTATTATAAAAAAAAAAAAAAAAATTAAAATATTGCTCAACGCCTTGTTGACTTGGTACCAATTTGGTAAATGCTCGAAGCTTGTCGATGCCACTGGTGACAACAGGGCTGGCTCATTTCTAGCACAAATAATTTCTTTAGCGATTCAACGCGGGAATTGGCGTTTTCACGTTGGACGATAACTGTAACTACACGATACCTGCACGATATCGGCGGACTGGTAGTTTGATACAATCTGTCGACGACACAGGACGACACAGTGTGAAAGCATTTAGTGATTGTATCAAACTACCAGTCCGACGATATTGGAACGATATCGTGTAGTTACAGTTATCGTCCAGCATCGACGTCGTCCAGTTTGAAAACGCCCAATGCAGTCAGCTTCTTGGCACTTTACCACACGGACATCTCTTAATTTTTAGTTATATTTAGTTTAATATAATTTTTGAATATGTTATTTTGCAATTTAATATATTTTCTCAATTTTATTTAAATAAAAAATAAACTATTCCCAAAACCCACTACATAATAGGAACAGCTAGAAAAGGCCCGTTTCGAGCAGGAGTCGCGTCAGATCAAGCAACGGGCCCCCCGCGTGGCCAAACCGAAGCGTGTTTTCGGCCCTCCTGAAGATCAAGTCAGACCCGTCGTTTTACCTGGTGGCCGTCGCTGGAATGGGCCAAAAGATGCCTTCAACGAGGAGATGATTAAACAAACTATTACAGCCCAGTCTGAGATGATTCAGGGCAAAGTTATGGGGTAATTGGTATAAACTTTAACATACTGGTAACGCTTAAGCCGACGTATACCTACAATGAAATGTCTTTATAAACGTAATACCAGTATACTTTGAAATTATTGAAGCATATTTAATTTTCCTCATAAAATGCTGTTATTTGGAGTTTTGTTCAAGATACATTTATTAATTATAAACTACAAATACTTATTAATTTTCGTGTAAATCGTAATAGTTTTTGTTCCGTAGAACAAAGGTTTTACTGTCTAGTATGGCAGTTGTAGTTTGTCCCGCAGCCGGCGAGGAAGTGACTATCGGGTGTCAGCTATTTTCACTCAAAAAAAATTACTTACAATAGGTAATGAGATACATTCCGTGTAAACAAATGAGATGCATTTAATAGTAGTAGATCGCTGACTGTTTACACTACTGGCGAGGACTCGCTCCACTGTTGCACTTGGTTGTCTGAGCGACAAGATTTATCAAAGACACTCGCTCAGCGATAGGTACTTTCTCAGAGATGCTCGCTTGGCGGTCAAAACTCACTCCGAGAGACCAACCAGCGTCCCGAGTGAGTGGTGCGAATCGCACTCAGACACTCTGCCTCAGAAATATTAATTATAAGGTAGAATATTTCTGTGGGAACTACACACTCGCTGCTCGCCAACTTGTTTTTAGTTGCTAGCTCTACTCGTTACTTGTTAATTTCCAGCGGTGGGACAACTGCCTAGATTCGAAAATACTAAGTTTTAATTCATAATAATTGGTATTACGATTCCATACTTATGGCTTAAAATGTCAGTTGTGAACAAACGTCGGCTTGGTATTTTATTAATATAACAAACGTTGCTGTGTGTTAGAGCATTGTTTTTATGTTACATGTGTATATGAGCCTAGTCTGCGGCACAATTTTTATAACAGTATTTTTATCGCTAGATCAAATAATGATTGTTTAAAAAAATATTACATGAACATAGCGATGTCGAGAACTGCTCTCTGATTCTCAATCATTCGAAAGCTAATTCGGATTCGGAAACTGCGTCTCCTTCGACTCGGATCTTTGCAATTCACAATGCTTCGATTGGAAACTGTTTATATGTTAATTCAAAAAAATCTGTGAATTTTATCGGAAAGGTTTCCGCGACCAAATAGCTCACAATTCAATAGGTTAATATTCTAAATTCAAAATGACGCATCCGAATCCGAATAGGTTTTCGAATGATTGAGAATCAGGGAGAAGATCACCAATGAGGAGGCATTTTGGGGAAATATTCGCAGATAGGATTTCATAACGCTTTTAAATAATGAGGGCGATGAATTTCTTTTTGTTAAGGCACATCTTCACTCCTCTCCGCCTAGGTGGAGTTCGGGCCTTAGAGGCACACATCTGGCGAAGCGCAGCGCGACGCATCTCTCACTGTCAGTATATTACCAACATTACAGATACAGGCGATAAATGTTGCACATCGACCTTTAGAAAGAGACAATCGGCTAATTTCGGCTTCGTAGAGCGTTATCTCTGTCGCACGAAATACTATCGGTCCAGTATCTATTAGGAGCTGTTAAAACAATTATGATTTGCTTCTTTTGATCATTTTTAGGGTTCCGTAGCCGAATGGCAAAAAACGGAACCCTTATAGATTCGTCATGTCTGTCTGTCTGTCTGTCCGTCCGTATGACACAGCGATTTTATTCCGAAACTGTTAGGCCTACAGAATTGAAACTTGGTAGGTAGATGTATTCTGTAAACCGCTTTCCGATTTTTCTACAAAAATAAAAAATATAAAAGTTTAAGGGGGGGCATCCCATACATAGAACTGGAACAAAAAAAAAATTTTCTTCAAACCTATACGTGTGGGGTATCTATGGATAGGTCTTTAAAAATGACATTGAAGTTTCTAAAATCATTTTTTCTCAAAGGCAATCATTTGGAAGATAGGCGCGCCTAAAGTGGTAAAATGTTTGTTGTTTTAGAGATATGGCGACCGCAAAGATAACTTTGTTTTTCATACAAACACTATGAAAAACAAAGTTAATTTTGTAGTTGCGAAAAATCAAAGTTATAGAATACTCTACTGTGTTACGGAACCCTACGAGTGCGAGTCCGACTTGCACTTGGCCAGTTTATTTTCTAGAAGTGCTGTCTTCAGGTTGGGCTAAAATAAATTAAAAAAATATATTCACATCATGTTAGCGTATTTATTTATATATTTTTTCCTGTTTCGCGAAATTTGCGTATTTTAACGAGGTATTCCATTCGTTTGAGACTTACATCGTGCTTTTCCAATAAGACTTTTCGATTGTCTTCCATTTTAGTGAACCGAAATCCCATCTCATGAAGTATTTTTCTTAACGTCTTTTCAGAACCATTGTAATTAATAGCCTCATATAATTTAGCTTTTAATGATTTTATTGTCGGCAGTTAATTAAATCGTAAGTGAAAATTATACACCATTATTCGAACAAATCATAATCAAAATCGTCCATATCTAAACAAGATTGCTTTTTCGGTGACTTTTCACGTGACTGACCTCGTAAAGGTTTCCCTCTTTTTCTTAAGATGTCATATGTCACTTTAAAATTATTTAAATTTGGGGGTGTGAACAACTCTATATATATATATTGAACGGGACGCCACCGCACTCTATCGCACTTGAACAAGGACCGACAAAACGTCACATAGGCACAGAGATAACGCTCTACGAAACCGAAATTAGCCAATTGTCTCTTTTTAAAGGTCAATGTGCAATATTTATCGCCGGTATCTGTACGTAACTTGAAATAAAATCTAAAATCACTTGCATCGTTTACTCGTAGAGCTTGAAGAGACCACAGAACATAAAATGAGATAATAAATATTTGATTTTCTTTCAACTTAAACAATGTCGATAAATAATACTTCGACAGCGAAAAATGCTCAGCGCTGCGCGCCTTCAGATGTGCGCCGACCGATGATGAAATTTCCAAAAATTGTGTCGCGAATCTGGTCATTAGAAATTTGTCTGTTGTTTGTTGTAAAACTTCAAATACTGTTCTTGTACTATTAGTAATTTATGCTAATTGTGTAAAACATTACTTTTTTATAATAAAACATTTTAAGTGTTCCATCAGCCATGCTTTAAGCTTTAAAAGTTTACGAACAGTTTTCATTTAATGTGTGAAAAGCAAGAAGACAAGATCGCAGTCGCAGGCAGATAGCTTAATTAGCCGCACAATTGAACGCCTAGCCTCTTAACTAAACAGCGCCGTTCAACTAAATTCCTGAATGATATCCAGCCGTAGCGTTTATTATAACATTTAATAAACTGGCTGGCTAATGCTTAGGCCAGTCATATAATGTCTTAGTCTGACACTAAGGTAACCCATTAGGAACAGTGACCACCGCGTGACGTGCGCATTCGAGCGTAGCGAGGAGCGAGGGGAGCCGCGGTAGCGGCCGCGCGTGACCAGAAATATATATATATATATGCATATACATATATGTATGCATATGTATATGCACATATATGCATTAGGTGAATACTCAAAGGCATATGCATAGGTATATGCATATACATATATTTCTGGTGACGCGCGTTCGCTGCCGCGGCTCCCCTCCTCGCTTCGCTCGTCGGCGCACGTAACGCGGTGGTCACTGTTCCTAGTGTGTTGCCTTAGTGTCAGACTAAGACATTATATGACTGGCCTAAGCATTAGCCAGCCAGTTTATTAAATGTTGTAATAAACGCTACGGCTGGATATCATCAGGAATTTAGTTGAACGGCGCTGTTTAGTTAAGAGGCTAGGCGTTCAATTGAACGGCTAATTAAGCTGCCTGCGACATATACATTACAATAAGAGATTTCAATGACAATTCAGAAAGTCATTTTTTTAAAATATATAATGGGTGGTCCAAATTAGGTCGTCAAATAAAATCATTACAAAAACAAACTTCACAAAAGTTGGGATGCATGACATGCACCGATTCGATAAATTTGAATTTTGTTTTTAGGTTATGCCTATATTTTAACCACATGTATTAAAAAAATACTGAAAATAAAACATTGCTTTGTCTACTGCTTTTCTAAATACTTGATATTTTTTATGACCACATCTTCAAAAATGATATTTAACTTATTAATTACATTTATGTGTGATAAATGTAAATAATAAGTAAACATAAAATCATTAATTCATGATTCATGTTAACATTTTAGGTACGAAAGTGATCTACTACCATACGATAACAGGTTTGTCATACTCATAAAGGATAGAACACACGGTTGAAAATAAAACCCGTCCAACAAACGTCACTGACGTAGTTTAAAGCCACATTGTATTAAAAAACTAATACCTAAACTTTTTACAAGATATTTGAGCAGGATGTTTTAAAAATTCCAAAGGCGGTAGGAGCATATTTTATCGATGTCTCACCTGACTTGCTACCAAAAAGTAGCTTACCACCATCAAGGAGAAAATCTGCCGCCATAGCCTTACGGTGTTCCGGCAGTACACATCCCTTGAGAGTCAGAGTATCCTAGGCCTAGCACCATCTTCGACCAATCATCGCTTACCACCAGGCAAGATAGTGGTCAAACGTCAACCTATAAAATATTTTTAAAACATATTTATAATCATCGATATTACCGAGAAAGGACCAGCAGTAGGAGAGGAGAGTCGAGACTACAAAAGAAGGCAAAAGACTGCTTCGCTTGTTTGTAAAAATCTTTTTACCTGCAGCACAGAATAAATAATAGTACAACCTGCAGTAATCGACAGAAAAAGAACTCTAGTCTTCTAGAGTTCTTCTAGAGTGGAGTGGGTATGTTTACAGATGAGTACACAGCGCGGGAAAGCAAAGGTCAACTGACGAACCAATAAAGGGTTATTACACTTATTAATAGTGGTATTGTAGGTATATCTTCCTCAAATATCTTGTAAATATCAAATATCTTTAAAATTTAAAAACTCATGATTAGGTACCTATATTGGCAGTTGCTAAATGTCACGTGAAGTGGTTGGCGGGCTTAGTTGGCAACCGTGTAGTTAGTTCTTAAATAATGCATACACGTTCATACAACCACAGACATTTTGTACATAAATAATAAGTGTATATAATAAATGTAAACTACACGGACGATAATTTAGGTGAAAATATTGTACTACTTATCACGTTGTTCAGCTTTGTTTTTTTAATGTGTGCATGGATATGGAATAAAATAGATCTGATTTCAGAGCATATACATACAACTTAAAAGGCTTTACTACAGAACCAATTTTAAATAATTCTATATTAATATACTCACAAATAAAAGCTTTTATACCCTCAATTATAGCAAAATAATTTAGACACTGTAACTTGGTTTCGTGGTAAAGCCGCTCTTGTCAGTTGATATCAAACATCATTGGTATATGTTTAGTTGTTTTTCTTGTAAATGTTTGAAATGTTTATACAGTTTACACATGTTTTCATTTTGTAGTACCTTCAATAAACATAGAAATAGAATGTTATAAATATGTATCATACTATATGACATTTTCGTTTTACAATCGCCTTATTAAGCTATGTTAAATAATATTAGAATATTTTATTTAGTTATTTTTTTTATTTAGTAGAACGTAATCTAGTAATTTTACTGCAATTAATTTTGATATTATATTTATTTATATTAATCGCGATTATTACATTGGTTATTTTAATCGTAATTTTTTTTTTTTAATTAATCTACTTCAATGCCCTGTCAGTTATTTTGAATTGAGCTATATTGATATTAAAAATTAAAAACTCTTGAAAATTAACAAGAATGTAGTACTTTACTTACTTATTTATGATTATTATAGTTACCAACAGTACCACGCGGCTTCGCCCGCGTCTAAAATATCCTAACTACATGTTAATCAAATAGTCGAGGTAGAATATATATATTTGGACATATGATACTTTAAATGGGCGAATCAGCTAATAAATACATACTTAGGTACGCTTCTATTACCTCGTCTATTCTTGAGATACTCAATAACAAAAAAAATAGACAGAAAAGATAAATTACTGTTTAAAAAGGCGATAGTAGTGTGTGTGCTTGCCTTAACATCTGCTTTTCTGTTTGTTTGCATGTTTGCCCGCGGTGGCAGATCGAAAACTGGAACAAGATTTGGCCCTGGGGAGATAATAAATCGTACTGTAGGCAGTATCGGTACGTACTCAGTCATATTACCTATAAAGTGACCTAACTTAACAAATATGCTTAACGACGAACACTCCGCCAGACGGTGTGTGACTGAGAATGATCGCTCCGTCAGATAGTGTGTTTCTAAGGCTGACCTCTCCGTCAGACAGTGCATGTGCTTAAGACTGACTGATCCGATAGACAGTGTGTGCGCCAGGGACTGACTGCACCGTCAGCTAGTGTGTGTGCTATGACTGCTTCGTTAGCGAGTGTGTGTCGCAGACTGGCCGCTCCGTCAGACAGTGTATGTGTGTGTCTGAGACTGACCACTTCGTCAGAGAAGCACGACTAACCGCTTCGTCAGACAGTGTGCTTGTTTGAGACTAACTGCTTCGCCAGTTTGTGTATGTGTAAGCTGGAGACTGACCGCTCCGTCAGACAGTGTGTGTGTGTGTGTGCACCGAGGCTGACCGCTCCGTCAGACAGTGTGAGTGCGTGCTGGAGACTGACCGTTTTGTCAAGCAGTGTTTGTCTGAGACTGCCCGCTCGGTCAGACAATGTGTGTGTATGAGACTAACTTTACCGTCAGACAGTGTGTATGTGTCGGAGACTGACTGATCTGTCAATAGCAAGAACTGTGCTTGATTTATTTACCTATGTAATGTGTTTCTTTGTATATTTTACTGTGCATGTTTTATCAAAATGATTTTGTAAAGTTGAACTAATGTGGGGCAGTCAGTGATTAGAAGAGATAGATATGCTTTTGTGATGAAGATTTATTTTTTTGTCCCCACCAAAATTTTAAAATGTTAGTTGGTGGTAACAAACGGTAGTATCGTATCAACGGTATATCAGAGTCGATTGAATATTTAAAGATATTTATTATATATTATACGAGATAGGCAAGCGTTTGACAACTATGTCACCTGATGTTAAGTGATGATACAATTGACGATGTAGGGAGCACGCTTACCTACAAGATGTTCAAAAAACCCTTGGCCTGTAGGTAGTTGTCGAGAAATATGGATATAAAAAGAGAAAGAAACAGACCAAATATATGAAATATTGAAGATTCCATCCAATAGTAAAGATATATTTGTATTTTCGTATTTCCTCACGTTCCAGGGAATCGAACTGCCACCTAGTGACTTATCGTACAGTGCGCGACAAAATGATATCGATTTATGATCAGATGGTTGAAGTATGAGAGAATGCTTTTTTTATCTCACTCTCACTTCATCGATTGTTGAAGCGTTTTTTTAATACTTTATAATCGTACAAAACAAAAAAACCGACTTCACATGCCGCGATAGTCAAAGTAATAATCATGTCATCAAAGTAGGTATACAAATTTGCTTATATTGTTTATCTCCATATCTACGGAGATAATCGTCAGATCTTGATAACATTAATGGGACTAAACGAGAGGCATATACTCTCAAACAAAAATATATTTTTTCAAATCAGTTAACGGAGTCCTGAGGTAATAAACATTTAAAAAAATGCAGTCGAATTGAGAACCTTCTCCTTTTTTGTGAAGTCGGTTAAACAGTTAGTTCCCGGAGACTCAACAGATGACTTAAAAATTAATGCAGTGATCTATCAATGTCACACTGACTAATCTGTCAAACTTTTTGTTTTCTTTTCATTCGTTTTCAATTGATGTTTAAACCGATTTATTTTCTTGGATTTTTAACATTTGTAATATACGTAATACCTTAATAATACCTTTGCTATATTCAATAACAATTAAATATTATTATTGTTATATACCGGCTGTAATTCACGTACCTCAGTGAACATCGCGATCTCACCGCGTGACATCACTCCCGAGGAAGAGCGACTGACTTACTCGAAACCTAGGTCGAGAAAATTCGACTAAAGGTACGTGAATTACAGCCGGTATATAACAATAATAATGTTACAAATTCTCAATAATTTTAAAATCAACAATTAAATATTTTTGCTACCTGCTGAAAAATAATAAAAAAGAACAAAATTTGCTTTTGACAGTGACATTTCTGAAGGTTTGCATCAATAGCCATCTAGCGAGTTTAGTGGAACAATAAAAAAAAAAACCTCATTCACATAACACCTGCGCGTAACCGATTTTATATGGTCTGAAATCATTGCGAAGTAATTTAAACTAATAGAAAAGCTAAGGCTTATGGTTTGGTATTTCAATTAACTAACTACATTGTGTAACAATCCATCATAAGAGTGTCACTTATACTAACGCGTGTCAACATCGACATAATCGCGCTTTACGAACATAAAAGTCGTAATAATATTATTATTATTAAATAATGTATAAAATAAGCGTCTCGCAGTATAGAGCCCAGCACGAATTTAAAGGCGCGAACACAACCTACAGATAGACGTGCGAGAGAAGAGGACTGCCAATGACAGATAATTTAAATCCGTGCTGGGACTTATTCCCAATTACCTACGAATGCGTCGATGAGCACGATTAAGGACACTGCCAAAATGGAAATTAATTTAAAAATCGTTTAAAAAACGAAAAATACCGATTTCAAATGCCGCGCTAGTTATTTTCAGAAGCAAGTTTCAGGTGTTGGTCATGTGAACTTGTAAATGGGACTATGTACCTCAGGAGTATGCGCCTTGGAATAAAATAAAGAAGAAAATCGGTCCACAACTAACAGAGAAATGAACATATATACAAACGTACAGACGAACTGAGAACAAACTCCTTTTTTTATTTTTTAAGATTACTCGCAATGTGGTTTGCACGTATTACTAGTATTCTTGTTAACCCCTCCAACTAAGCTAAATATGCTTGTGTCTGGAGTGGGTTCACGTCAATAGTGCAATGGATGTGGTGGGGATCAAACTCAAGACCTCTCGATCGCCAGTCCGACACCCTATCCATTGGGGTATTGCCGCCTTTTGCATTGGGCTATTGCCGCCTTTTTGAACTCGGTATAAAAGATAACCGAGCGCGCTTAGCTTATGGACCGAACAGAACAGACAGTTGAAAACCACGCATCAAATTACATGGTTAATTGACAAATTTTGCACCTTATTACACAATGTAAAATTTAATAAAAAAAAAAAAAATTGCCTTTAAAATTAAGCTTTTTATTTTTCAATTGTTTAGCAGGGAGTTTCCCAAAAATACATAAAATAAAATAAAAAATGGTAGATTCACCAATCAATGTCAATTAGTGGTAATTATTAATATGTGTATGTATTAAGCGTGGTTTATAACTGTTCGGTTTGTGTGTGTGTGTGTGTGTCCTTAAGTGTGCTCCTACCTTTAGTCACTCTCGCGCGCTACAAGGTCGTAGTCACAATTCTTCGGCAGAACTCCCAACGCGCATGCTACCTACCTCAGTTAATCTTGAGCCACCGTCTCAATTTTAAGATTTTTATTTAAGTTCGCCACAACGCCCAGACTTTTAATCTCGCCTTTTGAAATTTTTTAACCGACTTCACAAAAAAGGAGGAGTTTTCCTCAACTCGATTGTTTTATTTTAATGTTTTATACCGCAGAACTCCGTCAAATAATAACTGATTTGAAAAAAATATCTCCGGAGATATTGGTCATAGGTCGACAAAATTTGAATTGAACCAAACTGGAGGCATAATCTTTCAAACAAAAAAAGAATTTTTCAAATCAGTTAAGATTTCACAGAGTTCTGAGGTAACAAATATATTTTTTCTTAAATACGGTCGAATTGAGATCCTCCTCATTTTTTGTGAAGTCGGATAAAAATACGTCAAAAGGAGTGGTTATACGTCAATCGGGCGTTTAAATGTGTCGGTAAACTTCTAGGTAAACTTCATCGATAATCTGTAATATTACATCTGTCAGGATCAACTTTATGAAATACGAGAAGCCGCCTGTAAACTTGGACCACCTGCAGAACTCTGCGACTTACAAGTTAATTCACAACATGGAGCAGACGCCTGCGAAGCGCGTCGATATGTTGACGCCGGTGATTGCTGAACAGGATTATAGAGAGGTATAATTAACATACCTAGTTTAAAAACTAATCATTAAGATAGTTTATAATATCGTTTAAAAACTAAAAAAGAACCGACTTCAATGTTCATTTTCAGTACCAATTTTGAGATGTTTATCTCAATATCTCTGGAGATACTTATCAGACCTCGATAAAATTACCATGGTACCACACTTGGGATATCTCCTTTCGAACAAAAAAAGAATAATCAAAATCGGTGCATAAATGACGAAGTTATCCCCGAACAAACATAAAAAAAAAAAAAAAAAAAAAAATATACGGTCGAATTGAGAAACCTCCTCCTTTTTTTGAAGTCGGTTAAAAAACTAAAACAACCGACTTGCATGCCCCGCGAGACAATTTCAGTAGCAAGTTTGAAACGTTTATCGTAATATCTCTGGAGATCTCGATGAAATTACAATTGACCACCTCGAAAATGTACCCTACCGATTAAAAAAAGAATTATTCGAATCGATTTACAATTGACGGAGTAATCGCGTAACATACATACAAAAAAAATAAGAAAAAAAAATTAAAAAAATAAGAAAAAAAACATATAAATTGAAAAAAAAATTGAAAAAAAAACACAGATAAATTGAGAACCTCCTTCTTTTTGGAAGTCGGTTGTAAAACCACACTTCCATGCCATGCGATTTTCTAGAATCATACTTAAGTACACTCCTGGTTAAATAACATTTCAAACAAAAAAATGTAAATCTTTTAATCTTCTTGGGTGCTAAGATGCCACAGATACATACGTGCAATTTATAAAAGTCGAGGATTCATTATAATTAAGATAGTTTAAAAACTAATAACCGACGTCACTAAGGCTGAGTTGCACTATCTTACTTTAACCGTAACTATAACTATAACCCGTGGAGGGAAAATTAAATGGAGGAACCATTAGCGTATACGATGAAATAGCTATAGTGATATAACCTGACTAAAATGATGAACACGTGATACATATACCAGCTATAAGATAAAATGAACAACGTAATTTGGTCGGGTTATATATGACAGCGGGTGAAAGCCAATAAGCGCCGCTAGAGCTGAGGCCAGAGCTGAAGGCAAACAATAAAATCACATACGCGAGAAGGATAAAAAAAAAGTTGTCCGTCTTGCTCAATCATACTAGTGATTGTATAGTTTTATCCTTCTCATATTATTGTTATTATTTTAATGTCATATCTTTTTAATAATCCATCTACGCTATAACCGGTGTAATTGTATGAAGTTTGACTGACTTTTGACGTGTGTTATAGTTAAAGTAAGATGGTGAAACTCAGCCTTAATGCCACGCGAGTCAGTTTCAGTAGCTAGCTTGAGACGTTAATCATCATATATCTGGAGATACATATTAGATATTAATAAAATTTAAATGAAACTACCCTGGAGATAAACCCTACCTATGATAAAAACAGAGTACTTTTCTATATACTGCATAAAAAGAATCATTCAAATCGGTTCACAATGGCCAAAGTAATTGGGTAACAAAGTTACAAAAAAATATTTTTGACCAATTTTGCATTAGTGGCGCCATTTGCAGCTACTGTATTAGAAATAATCACTCGGATGTCTTGTCAAACATTAAATCAATGTGGTCACCCTAGAATCTTTTCAAGTATATACGACGAATATACGACGATTTTTACAAGTTTTTATTTAACTTGCAATTTTAGAATAGAATAGTATTTATTGTTCAAAACTGTGTTTACAAAGATCTTAAAGTAAAGTAGTTTCAACAGTTTGTTCTTTTTGAACATACAATAATAATACAATAATATTGTAAGGCTAATTTACAAATTAAACCAACATAGTTACTATAACATGGGTAAGTAATTACGTTCTTAGGTACTTAGTGAGCTATCATTTTAGAATACCTACTATATAACATTTATTTTCTCGTAAAATTTACAACTTAATTAGGTAATATTCTACAATACAAGCTAACTTTTTTCAAAATATTCATTCAAATCGTAAAAGGCTTTTTTAGTCAACCATTGTTTCAGCCTTCGCCTAAACATGACAATTTCATTTGTTGCCTTGATATCTACAGGTAAGTTATTGAAAATTTTTATTCCAGATATGAGAGCACTTTTATGGTACATTGTATTGTTCACTTGTGGAATACACATATTATATCTATATCTGTTTCTCAAGTTGTCGGCTCTGCAAGATTGTTGACTGAAATAGGTATTTTCATTATATTTCACATAAGTACAGAGTTCTAGAATATATATACGTGTCAAAGTAAGGATAATATTATTTACAAATATACTTCGAAGAGATTCGGTATCGCCCATTCTATATATATTCCGTAAACATCTTTTTTGATGTATAAATGTTGATTGGACATCAACGGAATTTCCCCAAAATATAACTCCGTAACTTAAATGAGGGTAGACGTAACCGTAATAAGCATTTATTGCTACCTCTTGTGATGATACATTAGTTAAGACTGATAATGCGTAGCAATATTTTGAAATTTTACTATTAATTTTACTTATGTGTGCTTTCCAATTTAGGTGAAAGTCTAAAGTCACGCCCAAAAATTTAGTTTCATTAATTTCTTTTACTGTATTTCCTTTATTTATAACATTTATTTGTAAAGGATTTCTTTTATAGTTTTTAAACTGCAGTATATTGGTCTTACTAATATTAACTCTTAGATTTATGTTTCTTAACCAGTTCGTGACTAGTTGTAATGTGTTGTTGACCTTTTTTTCAAATTCATTTATGTTGAGCTCATTTTGAGGAATAAAAATAGTTGCGTCATCGGCAAACATAACACAAGTATTTTGTGTAATTTGAGGGAGTTCATTTATATATATTAAGAATAATAGGGGTCCCAGTATGCTGCCTTGTGGGACACCTAAAACAATTTCTCCTGGTTCCGATTCTACCTGTTCTATAGATTTTGTTGTGAGATTGTAGTTTTGAATAACAGTTGATTGACTCCTGTTGCTTAAATATGATTTTATTAAAGATAAAGACGTCCCTCTTATACCTACTGCTTCTAATTTTTCGAATAATATTTCGTGGACAACACAATCAAACGCCATTGATAAATCCAAGAATAAAGCTATTCCTGTTTTTTTATTATTGATCTCTTCCCATACTTCATTCAACATTTTAAAGATAGCTAGTGTCGTATTTTTGCCTTTGCGGAAACCAAATTGATTAGTATTAAGGATATTGGTAGAATCGAGAAACGATATTAATCTGTTATATATGGCCTTTTCAAGTAACTTTGATATACTAGGTAATATTGCTATTGGCCTGTAGTTAGACATTTCCGTTCTCGAACCTTTTTTGTGTATAGGTTTAATTAAACCTTTTTTTAGTTTGTCTGGAAAACAGCCTGTTTCTAGCGAAAGGTTGATTATGTGGACCAGCGGTTTTATAATATAATTTGTGCTAGATTTAATAACCTGGACAGATATTCCGTCAAAGCCAGCGGTCTTCTTACTCTTTAGGGATTTAATTATGTTCCTTATTTCCGGGCATGTTACTGGTCTCATAAAGATAGTTTTGCTTGACAGGTTAGCACATTGCTGATGTATGTATCTGTTAATTGGTTCCATATTATTACGTTTAATAAAATATTTATTGAGTAGAGATGCTATTTCAGCAGGTTCTGTCGCGTATTCATTATCCGTTTCTATTTTGTCGATTGATGTTTGAATACAGTTTGTTTGTGAGGTGTTCTGCTTAATTATACCCCATGCAGCTTTATTTTTATTCGTACTTCTGTCAATGTGTGTATACATACGAGTATATGCATATACTCGTATGTATACACACATTGATGGCCATAGAAACTTCTGAACAAAACAAGATACGACTTGACGCTTTACGCTTAGACAATCTAATACTATAAGAATCTTTGTCCTGACATACTGACTGACTCACTGACTCACTGACTCACTGACAGACAACGCACAGCCTAAACCGCTGGTCGTAGAGACTTGAAATTTGGAGGGTATATTTGTCTTAGTACGTAAGGGTGTACTAAGAAAGGATTTTCCAAAATTCACCCCTTAAGGGGATGAAATGGGGGTTCAAAGTTTGTATGGAGAAACAAGATTAGATCGTCTTTTCTATCCGAAACTTCACATAAGTGCTTCAATAAAAAAATAAGTAAAGACGTGTTTCAGGTTTTTTTGGAATTCCACCCCTAAGAGGGTGAAATGGGGTAATAAAGTGTAAAATCAATATTGTTTCGGATTGCGCTGAAATTTGGCATGCAAATAGTTATTACGACGTTAGTTCCCACTGAGAAAGGATTTTCCAAAATTAACCCTCGAAGGGGATGAAACGGGGGTTCAAAGTTTGTATGGAGAAACAAGATTAGATAGTCTTTTCTATCTGAAACTCCACACAAGTGCTTCAGTAAAAAAATAAGTAAACACGTGTTTCAGGTTTTTTTTAATTCCACCCCTAAGAGGGTGAAATTGGGTAATAAAGTGTGAAAATCAATATTGTTTCGGATTGCGCTGAAATTTGGCATGCAGATAGTTATTACGACGTTAGTTCCCACTGAGAAAGGATTTTCCAAAATTAACCCTCGAAGGGGATGAAACGGGGGTTCAAAGTTTGTATGGAGAAACAAGATTAGATAGTCTTTTCTATCCGAAACTCCACACAAGTGCTTCAGTAAAAAAATAAGTAAACACGTGTTTCAGGTTTTTTTTAATTCCACCCCTAAGAGGGTGAAATTGGGTAATAAAGTGTGAAAATCAATATTGTTTCGGATTGCGCTGAAATTTGGCATGCAGATAGTTATTACGACGTTAGTTCCCACTGAGAAAGGATTTTCCAAAATTAACCCTCGAAGGGGATGAAACGGGGGTTCAAAGTTTGTATGGAGAAACAAGATTAGATAGTCTTTTCTATCTGAAACTCCACACAAGTGCTTCAGTAAAAAAATAAGTAAACACGTGTTTCAGGTTTTTTTTAATTCCACCCCTAAGAGGGTGAAATTGGGTAATAAAGTGTGAAAATCAATATTGTTTCGGATTGCGCTGAAATTTGGCATGCAGATAGTTATTACGACGTTAGTTCCCTTTGAGAAAGGATTTTCCAAAATTGACCCTCGAAGGGGATGAAACGGGGGTTCAAAGTTTGTATGGAGAAACAAGATTAGATAGTCTTTTCTACCCGAAACTCCACACAAGTGCTTCAGTAAAAAAATAAGTAAACACGTGTATCAGGTTTTTTTGAAATTCTACCCTTAAGAGGGTGAAATGGGGTAATAAAGTGTAAAATCAATATTGTTTCGGATTACGCTGAAATTTGGCATGCAGATAGTTATTACGACGTTAATTCCCTCTAAGAAAGGATTTTCCAAAATTAACCCTCTAAGGGGATGAAACGGGGGTTCAAAGTTTATATGGAGAAACAAGATTAGATAGGCTTTTCTATCCGAAACTTCACACAAGTGCTTCAGTAAAAAAATAAGTAAACACGTGTTTTAGGTTTTTTTGTAATTCCACCCCTAAGAGGGTGAAATGGGGTAATAAAGTGTAAAATCAATATTGTTTCAGATTGCGCTGAAATTTGGCATGCAGATAGTTATTACGACGTTAGTTCCCACTGAGAAAGGATTTTCCAAAATTAACCCTCGAAGGGGATGAAACGGGGGTTCAAAGTTTGTATGGAGAAACAAGATTAGATAGTCTTTTCTATCTGAAACTCCACACAAGTGCTTCAGTAAAAAAATAAGTAAACACGTGTTTCAGGTTTTTTTTAATTCCACCCCTAAGAGGGTGAAATTGGGTAATAAAGTGTGAAAATCAATATTGTTTCGGATTGCGCTGAAATTTGGCATGCAGATAGTTATTACGACGTTAGTTCCCTCTGAGAAAGGATTTTCCAAAATTGACCCTCGAAGGGGATGAAACGGGGGTTCAAAGTTTGTATGGAGAAACAAGATTAGATAGTCTTTTCTACCCGAAACTCCACACAAGTGCTTCAGTAAAAAAATAAGTAAACACGTGTATCAGGTTTTTTTGAAATTCTACCCTTAAGAGGGTGAAATGGGGTAATAAAGTGTAAAATCAATATTGTTTCGGATTACGCTGAAATTTGGCATGCAGATAGTTATTACGACGTTAATTCCCTCTAAGAAAGGATTTTCCAAAATTAACCCTCTAAGGGGATGAAACGGGGGTTCAAAGTTTATATGGAGAAACAAGATTAGATAGGCTTTTCTATCCGAAACTTCACACAAGTGCTTCAGTAAAAAAATAAGTAAACACGTGTTTCAGGTTTTTTTGTAATTCCACCCCTAAGAGGGTGAAATGGGGTAATAAAGTGTAAAATCAATATTGTTTCAGATTGCGCTGAAATTTGGCATGCAGATAGTTATTACGACGTTAGATCCCTCTTTGAAAGGATTTCCCAAAATTAACCCTCGAAGGGGATGAAACGGGGGTTGAAAGTTTGTATGGAGAAACAAGATTAGATCGTCTTTTCTATCCGAAACTTCACATAAGTGCTTCAGTAAAAAAATAAGTAAAGACGTGTTTCAGGTTTTTTTGTAATTCCACCCCTAAGAGGGTGAAATGGGGTAATAAAGTGTAAAAATCAATATTGTTTCGGATTGCGCTGAAATTTGGCATGCAGATAGTTATTAATTACGACGTTAGTTCCCTCTGAGAAAGGTTTTCCAAAATTCATCCCTGAAGAGGATGAAGCGAGGGTTCAAAGTTTGTATGGAGACACAAGAATTGATTGTCTCTTATATTCGAAACTTCACACAAGTAGTTTAGTAAATAAATGAGTAAATACGTGTTTCAGGCTTTTTGAAATTCTATTCCTAAAAGGGTTAAGTGGAGTAACAATGTCTGAAATCAATATTGTTTCGGATTGCGCTGATATTTTGCATCCAGATAGAAATTTTGACGTAGGTATCCGCTGAGAAAGGATTTTTCAAAATTCACTCTTCAAGGGATGAAGCGGGGGCTCAAATTTTGGATAGTCATTTTATTCGACATTTCACACAAGTACTTCTGTAAATAAATAAGTAAATACGAGTTTCAGACTTTTTCAAAATGCCACCCTAAAGAGTGAACTGGGGTAAAAAAGTCTGAAAATCAATATAGTTTCGGATTGCGCTTTATTGGGTTTCGGGTTTTAAAAATATGAATCCTGATTTGTCTTAGTCACGCGATAACATGAAAACAGGTGAACCAATTTGGCTAATTTTTATTTGATGTCTTTAATGATAGAATCGTTTTTACAAAAGAAAAGTTTTAAGTAAATAAAAGGAGTTTTTAAAGCGGGCGTAGCCGCGGGGGACTTCTAGTATCTAATAAGGGTCTGATGATAAAGCTGGAAAGTGGCCACGGCATCTCTGTTATAAAATAACATAACCTATAACTTTTTCGTGCATTGTCCCAGATAAAAGCTTGTTTTTTAAAATAATATCTTTAATTAATATTTATATATAAAAAAAAAAAAAAAATTTTAAGCTTAGAGACCACTGGCGGAGTATACGATGATGATGTATACGATGTAATGTAGGTACAAATATTTAGGGAAGGACTGTCAATGCAAAATATTTAGCTAAGCTATTAGACTGACGTGTATCTTGACTATAATACATAATAAATATTTTCAACCAACTTCCAAAAAGGAGGAGATTCTCAATTCGTCTGTATATTTTTCTTTTTTTTGTATGTATGTTACGCGATTACTCCGTCAATTGTGAACCGTTTCGAATGACTCTTTTTTTAATCGGTAGGGTACATTTTCGACTATCACCAGAGATATGACGATAAAAGTCTCAAACTTGCTACTGAAGTAGACTAGCGGAAGTCGGTTGTTTTAGTTTTTAAACTATCCTAATTATAGTTATAATTATTAAAAGTTACAGTGCAAATGAGCTTAAGAAAATATCAATTTTGAAGTAGTAAATTTAATTTACATTTGTTTCAGAGATGTCGATCAATGACGCCCGTCCAGATGCCGACTAATGGAATGTGAAGAGCCCTACCCTTCCTTACCCAAGTTTTCCCGTAAATATTATCTTACTCTATATGCCCAAGTTCAATAATTTCAATATTATAATAAATGTTGCCCAACTCTGGAATAACATTAAAAAATGTATGTGGGCTTTTTACAGTGGCCCTCCGGTGAAGGAAAACATCGTTAAGAAACCAACAACCCCCGCATGGTGGTAGGACACTATCTAGTGTCCGCCTGGCCAGCTACCACCCTCAAGTTAGAAAATCTGTCGCCAAACATCTTATGTGTTCCGGCAGCTATCCTTGAGAGCCAGTTCCCATTCTACGCATAGCGTTTTTACCATCTTCGACCGCACCATCACTTACCAACAGGTGAGATAGTGGTCAAACGCTAGCCTATATGATATTTTAAAAAACCTACTTACTAAAACATCCTGTTGACATTGTAATTTGTAACAGAGTTCTAACGCGATAGATCAATTCGTAGTTATTCCTTTTTTTTCTTTTTCAATGTCCCTACGACATCTAATGGCATAAGAATGTGGAAGAATCCTTTATATTATTCTTGTATTTTTATCCGACATCAAAAAGGAGTAGGTTCTATGTTCGCGTGTGCGTTTTTTATGTCTGTGTACTTACCGATTTGAATGATTATTAAATTATTTCTTTGCATTGAATTCAATAAAGTTTCATAGTTTTCCATATTAATTTCATTGTTGGTTCATTAGACCCTTGTGTTTCAAAGATACTCGACGGAATGCACACCACCAACTTATAGTTGCAGTTACAATGTGAGACGATACATTACTCATATACAACTACAAATACAAGTTTGTTTGCACAATATTGAGAAAATAGCCACATTGTTGTAGAAAAAATTAAGTGTCAAACTGAATCGATATGGTATACTTATATACAAAAACAAATTTTATTCTATCTAGGTAAATATAAACTGAGTGTAATATGATGAAAATTCCCTGATTTTTGTGTGATGCGATACCTACATTTTATGCTAGATTTTTTATTTATTTTCATGTATTACAAAGCGATTTAAATAAAATTGTATAAATTAATTTATTGTTTTATTTTTTGTTCGCTTGGGAAGTAAACCTATACATATTTTTTGGTTATTAAACCAAGGCTTTTTTTTATTTCGGACAGACAATACACTTGACTACTGAGTAAGACTCTCAGCTGATCTTTCAAAAGTTCTCAGATGATTAGCAGTAGTTAAATTACAGGACTTTTGGGACTTAACATCTTTAACAGACGTAGTTCTAGTGGACTTTAGTCCAATCCACTATTATTCCGTCTCGTCTTCCATATCAGCTGCCAGTGGCAGCCTGCCACTGAACAAACATCATACAACAACTCGTACGTGTGGTTTGAGCCACGGCCAAAGCCTGCCAGAGGTTGGCACCACCTAGTGAGGCAGTGATTACTTCTACAGCCGTACAAGTAATCACCGCTATGTCGTAAGTGCTACGCCGTAGTCATCCCAGCGCTACACGAGGGAAAGATGCGGGGAAGGAAGGCATTCTAATATATCACTGAGTTTTTTATTTTTTTATTTTATTTTTTTTTTAAAAAAGATTACCCGCAATGTGGGTTGCACATTACTAGTATTCTTGTTAACCCCTCCAACTAAGCTAAATATGCTTGTGTCTGGAGTGGGTTCACGTCAATAGTGCAATGGGTGGGGTGGGGATCGAACTCACGACCTCTCGATCGCCAGTCCGACACCCTATCCATTGGGCTATTGCCGCCTTCTGAGTAGACCGCCTGAGTAGACGTGTATTGCCTTAGATATAAATAATTATTATTATACGTGATTTGTACAGTTTCAACAGTAAATAAATTTTTATTTTGACTTTGAAACCACAACAAAAGTAACTCATTTCTGGACTTTCTAACAGGGAAGGCCTACGGGTCAAAGACGATTGCAATGGATAAAGTTAGCAAAATATTTATTTTATTTTTTTAGGGTTCCGTAGTCCTGACAAGGAACCCTTATAGTTTTGTCATGTCCGTCTGTCTGTCTGTCCGTCTGTCTGAGGTTTAGCTAAGAGACCGTTAGTAATAGAAAGCTGCAGGTAATTTTGTAGGGGTGTGTATATTAATTACACCGACAAAAAAGTGTAAAGTACAACTTTTGTGCCAGTAGGGCGTCCCCACTTAACGTCTCCCCCCTCGTCCCTTTCTAAAAGCTAAGCTGCTGGCTTAAAAACTCTGGAAAAATGGTGTGATATCATAAACTTTAAGGAAAAATTATAGCGGTTAAGTTAACTTTATTAGTTTAGCAGTAATAGTCGTTAAACTTGGGTGTTGGAAATTTTTGTACTAAATACAAAATCCTTAGAATAAATCCTTTAAAGTGTCTGAGATGAAGTAACTAGTTGCTTGTTTATAACGTGTAAAGACTTGCATTAAATAACGGTCTACTACGGAACCCTATACTGCGCGAGGCCCGACGCGAACTTAGCCGCTTTTATTTATCACAAAATCCACAGATAATATAAAACAAAGGAAATATGCTGCTATTGGTTTTAACTACATTTTTCTTCCGTTTGGGGTCGAAACAATGGGTCGAGATGCCCGGGGTTTTGTAAAGGAGCTGTCCAGACGCTTAATAGACGTCACCCATGACCAAAGAGCTGGCGCTTACCTCGGCCAACGGATTAGCCTAGCAATTCAACGAGGTAACGTCGCCAGCTTTTTGGGAACGTTACCGGCAGACAGCTGCAACCTAGGTTCTGTTTTTTTATTTATAGCTACTTTAATTTTTATTTTTAACATTTCATTTATTCTCAGTTAATAGTTGAATTTATTTTTAAGTTGTATATATGTACCTTCTGTAAATAAATGTTTTAATTCGTATATAAAACATAGATTGAGATGATACATTAACATCTTATATCTATAATGGATTTACTTTATATACATTTTTAGGGTTCCGTGCCTTAAAAGGAAAAAATAACCCTTATCGGATCACTTTGTTGTCCGTCTGTCCGTCTGTCTGTCTGTCCCTCTGTCAAGACCCCTTTTTCTCAGGAACGCGTAGAGATATCAACTTGAAACTTATATCAAATACTCGGGTCTACGGTAAATTTCAGCTGAGAAAAAATGAAACTTTTAAGTCGACGCAATCAAAAGATATGACTGTTTAAGTCGCATTTTTTAGCATTATTTTGGGATTTCACAGGGGAATCAAAACCTATAAGGTACTTCCCGTTGACCTAGAATCATGAAATTTGGCAAGAAGCAAGGTCTTGAAGCACTTCTATAGGAATGAAAACCGTAAATATGTAGTTTAATAACATACAATAATTTATGATCGTACAAAACTAAAAAACCCACTTCACATGCCGCGATAGTCAAAATAGGCAGTTGCCACAATCATGTCATCAAGATATACAAATTTCTTTATATTGTGTTAGAGAGTCCAGAAAAAAAAGAAAGGTGTCCCACCTTTCTTGTGGTTACAAATCACGTATAATAACAATTATTTATATCTTAGGCGACACACGTCTACTTTGAATCAGTCTATAATTAGAATCCCTCCCTTCCCCGCATCTTCCCCTGGTGTAGCGCAGGGATGACTACGGCGTAGGACTGACGTCATGACGTAGCTGATGACATCATAGTGTAGCACCACGTAGCACCATCTTGAGTATATCTCATAATTGTTTATCTCCGGAGATTATTATCATACCTGTGAATGAGCCAAACGGGAGCCATAATATCTCAAACATAAAAATAATTTTTCAAATCGGTTTCAATCGATTTGACGGAGTTCTGAGGTAACAAACATTTAAAAAAATATAGTCAAATTGAGAACCTCCTCCTATTTTGTGAAATCGGTTAAAAAGCAAATTTAATATTACAAAGTTATTATTTGCGGAAAGTAGGTTAGGTTAAAACCTACTTTGAGAAGTTGGTAGGTAAGTACGGAAGCCTCGGTTGGCGAGTCTAACTCAATTTGGCCGGTTTTTGACAAGACATAAGACAAAATTTGCCGGAAAAATGAGTTTCCTGTATGAGTTTCCTACCTTTGATAATATACATGTCTTAGAATAAAAGATGGGGACCCCTTTAATTTTTAAATAGCTATAATATAATAGCATATATAATAGCATAGTTATAATACACTTGAACAAATTTCATGTCTCTATCTATTAACGATATCTATTAATCATATGAACGATAATCGTTCATATGATCAAGCAAAAAAAAATATTCATTTTTATGAAAAATATCCCGCAGGATCGCGACGAGAAGCTAAATTACGTCATCCTGGCTCTCAGACAACACTATTTAAAAACAATATTCTCAACATGGCTCCCACTTTATATAACAAGCTGCCTGCATCAATCAGAGACATATCGAATATTCATGTGTTGAAAAATAAATTCAATAATGTTTTAATTAGCAAGGCATACTATACGGTGCAAGAATTTTTAAATGATAAATCTTTAATTTGAAATTTAATTGTATTATTACTATTTTAATTATTGTAAATTATTATTATTGTAATATTTGCACGCCAAATGGCAGAATGTAGCGGTTACTTAAAATTTTATTGTACTAACACTATATACCTATGTTCGCAAATAAATAATTTTAATTGATTGATTGAAAAAACCCCGAAAGAATCACGTTTCTGGTATGAGGGTCCCCATTTCATTATTAACACATTCTCTGCCGCGTAGGTCATCGGCGACCTCACCTCGATTGGATTAAGGCGCCGCGTAGGGCATCGGTGACCTCAAGGCAGACCGGAATTTCACTAAAGATTTTTTTTTAAATATCTACGGAACCCCATTGCTGGTCAAACCCTATCTTATATCAAAGTTCATATTTTGACCTAACGCTTATATTTCCATCAAAAAGTTTTTTTGTAATTTTTGTCATTTATACTACCGGCAGAGAACGTGTTAATATCATTCTGTTTTTAGTGCATATTTGTTTTTATTGTGCACTTACATAGTATCATAACATAAGCTTGGGAATACTAAAATCTAAAACAAACATTAATGAAAATTATAATTCATTTGATGAAAAAATAAAAGCTTTATTAAATATGTACATACCGTATAAAAAAATTAAATTGAATAATAAAGCTAAAAACAAGTGGTTAACTAAAGGTCTAAAAATCTCTTGTCGGCAGAAAAGAACATTAAAAATACTTTCAGATACATCTAAGAGCGCAGCCTTAAAATCTCATTATAAAAAGTATCACAAATGCTTAAAAAAAAGTATCAGAATATCAATACGACTATATAACGCAAAAAAAATAAAGGAGTCGAAAAATAAAGTAAAACCAGTGTGGTCCATAATAAAAGAGTCAACAAATAAACATCGAAATAAGAGTGTAAAAAATTTAGTACTTAATATTGATAACGATAATATTGAAGAACCCAGTGCAATCGCTAACAAGTTTAATTACCACATTGCCACAATAGGCGAATCACAAAAACAGTCACCACAGAGAGTTCATATTGTACCATCAAACGCAACACAAACCGTAACAACAAACTCCATGTACCTGCAGCCAGTAACAGATCTAAATGTATTAGATGCCATCAAAAAACTAAAAAAGAAATACAATGGTGGCATTAGTTAAATATTGCGCAATTCAACTTACTCCTCTATTAACAAAATTGATTAACTTATCCATAGAACAAGAAAGCTTTCCAGACAAACTTAAAATTGCCATGATTAGACCAATTCTTAAAAAAGGTGGCAAAGCAAATAATATCAATAGCTACAGGCCTATTGCTCTACTGCCAACATTTTCAAAAATATTTGAACGTATTATCTCCGAACGCATATATAATTTTTTAGAAAACTTTAACTTACTAGATGAAAACCAATATGGATTTCCAAAAAAATCTACCATATTAGCATTATTTAAGTTTGTTCAAGAAGTGTTGAATAATATGAAAGACAAATTTCACTCTGTAGGATTATTGCTCGACATGACCAAGGCATACGATAAAGTATCACACGAGGTTCTTATTGACAAAATGTATAAAATAGGAATAAGAGGTAAACCACTAAATTGGATAAAATCGTACCTTTGTAACAGAAAACTCATAGTTCAAATTGACCACTACCGACAAGATATAAGCGCCATACAAAAAGTAAAGTCCGAGACTCGCACCGTAAACTGCTCAATACCACAAGGTAGCGTACTAGGATGTGTCCTATTCTTAATTTATATAAATGACTAGCTGACCGGCAAACGTTGTTTTGCCATATAAATAAATGGCTATTAAAAAATAAGGGTAGATCGTAGAAGGGTGAAAATTGAGGATTGTATGTATTTTTGTATGTTGTATCATAAAAATATAGAAATTAAAAATGTTGTCGAAAAAATAAAATAAAAAATTTAGGGGTGGACTACCCCTAACATTTAGGGGGATGAAAAATAGATGTTGGCCGATTCTCATAGATACCGGATAAGCACAAAAAATTTCATCAAAATCGGTCAAGCCGTTTCGGAGGAGTATGGCAACGAAAACTGTGACACGAGAATTTTACATATTAGAGAAGATATTCCAAAACTAACAGCAGCCACATGTATCCTGTTCGCCGACGATGTCTCCTTACTTTTTAAATCCCCCACTTACAATAATCATACTATAATTGAAGACACTTTCCACGACATTAAATCTTGGTTAGAAACACATAACCTGGAAATTAATACTAAAAAAACTACCCTAATACAATTCATGCCACACCAAAAGCAATCTTTGGACATTAAAGCGATCACTAACAGTGTTAAAATAGAAGAAACAAAACAATATACCCTCCCAGGCATCAAACTTGACTGCCACCTAAACTGGAAGGATCATATAGCCCAATTAAAGACAAAGTTATCTCAATTTATATATGCACTAACAATTTTAAAAATTAACAGCAATCTAGAAACAGCTAAGGCAGCATACTATGCATATACCTATGCTTGGCTCAAGTACGGTATAATTCTATGGGGTAATAGTACGGACGCTGACCAAATATTTGTTATGCAGAAAAAATGTATAAGAATAATGGTAAATATCCCACAACGCAGTAGCTGTAAACCGCACTTCATTCAACAAAAAATATTAACTTTACCATGCCTATACATTCTGGAAACAGCAATGTTTGTAAAACAACATTCATACTTATTCGATCTAAACAAAAATCGTACCAACCACGGAAACCGTTACCCTACTACTACCTGAACCTATGTTGGAAATATTTCGAAGAGGCCCCCAATACATGTCCATAAAAATCTATAATAAAATTCCATTCAATATAAGACAAGAACCTATAGAGAGTATATTTAAAAATAAGCTACATCAGTTCCTCCTAGATAAAAGCTACAATAAGGTTAAAGAATATTTAGAAGATAAAATTTAATTAAAATATTTAACAACTAACTGCTAAGTAAATTAGGATCTCAATATCATAATGTATCTCCATTAAAGTAAAATATAATAGTAAAATAATAATTGTTGTCTAATTAATAGGTATAGTTAACTTAATGCGTAATGTACATACTACTCTAGACATGACAATATTATAACTACGTAGGCTTGTAAAATAGTACAAATTAACGAAGAATACGTTTAAGCATATTATGTAGTTCCTATTAGATTTAACTTGTAACCGTATTTATTATAAAGAATTAATATTATTATATAATTCAGATTTTTATAAATTATGCACAATATTGCTACACCCTAAATAGTACAGAGTACATGTCAATAGTAATAAGTAGATTAGTTTGAGGGCAGAGTAGTAGTGTTCTGTGAGTTTTAGTCTAAGATACTAGCTAAGATACAACTATTGTACATTGTGTTGCAATAACCAATACTGAAAAAAAAAATTCAAGTAGGTATTACCTGTAACTATTAGAGATACAGCCATGTGAAAGGCGGGCAGACAGACGGACAACGAAGTCTCAGTAATAGGGTTCCGATGGTACATTTTGGGTTCGAAACCCTAAAAATTTAATAAAACTTAGCGTTAGCCACGGTAATATAACAGTTTTACAATCATATTATGATTGTAAAAGTGTGGTAATATTATATATTACCGTGCTATAGCTAAATACAATAATAATGTGAAGCCATTTAATAACAAAAAGAGTAATGTCAGATCAACAACTGTCATAGTCAAATGTCAAAATATAATTGTTCATCTGTGGTCTGGTCATGGTAAAGCAGTGTTACCAGGTACACGGTAATTACCGTAAAAGCACGGTACTTTTAGATAGAACACGGTCTACGATAATGATGCACTACCGTGTTATTTTCTACGGTATTTTGAACTTTGAATTCCGTATAGGTACATTTTGTAAATAATTAAAAAACACCAGTTAAATTTTGCTAAATATACGTAAACCGAAAAGCAATTCAAGGCTTCCTTTGACAACATTATATTTGTTCTTGTGATTGCCGGGGAAATCCCCAAATATAATACAAATAATGTAATACGACTTTATAAAATAAAACTGGCCAAGTGCAATTCGGACTCGCACTCGTAGGGTTCCGTAATACAGTAGATTATTTTATAACTATAAGTTTTTGCCACCAAAAAATTAACCTTGTTTTTCATTGTGTTTGTATGAAAAACAAAGTTATATTTGCGGTCACTTAATCTTAAAAACTACTGACTGTATCTCATTAAACCAACTTTCGTGGAAAGTATTTGGGGGGATACACATTTACCCACTTTAGACGCGCCTATCTTTTAAATTTAAATAGATACATTTTAAAAATTGACTCTGAGAAAAAATAAGAAGGAACCTCAGTTTCTTTCAGGAACATCAAAATGATTTATAAAGACTTCGGCTACGGGACCCTAAAAAGAATGTCAGTAGCCAATAGTTTAGTTAGTCCACTTTTTAATCTATAAGAAAATTGGTCGTATAATATAATGAATGAAACTTTGCTTGTATGAATGAATGTGTAAATTAAAAATAAAATATAGATTTTTTGTTACAAGCACTTTATAAGGCATTTGCACTGTATTTTTTAAATTATACACGGTAATTTAGTACTAAAACACGGTATTTTTAATTTGTCAGCACGGTAGTTTATAATATTAATCTATTGTTAGGGTTCGTAATTTTGTGACTAATATTTGATATTTTGTTGTGATTATTTATTTTTTTACTCTGGTATTAGTTAGATTTTTAAATATTTTGTATATGGCAACATTTTCCGAGCGTCGATGGCATCAGCCAATGACGACGTTTAATTCAAATTCAAGCGGGCTTAAGCCAGTTCTGTTATTGGTTGATGCAAAAGTGAGAATTGCCAATCGCAGAGCTCAGAACAGGATGGGGATTTTTCAAAAAAGATGGTCGGTGGTACAACGGAGCTCATTCTGTGACTAGCTCCTAAAATAACAGGTTGTAAGCGTTTATTGTATTCAATAGAAAATATAATTGTGAAATTATTACAAGTACTCCTGCGTGTTATTCTCCCTGATCCTATTTACAGATCAGAAGTGGCTATCGCAACCAAACTTCGTTAGAAACGTAAGTACTCGCCCAAATTTACGGTCATTTGATAAAAAGTGTTTTATTCAATAGTGTCTGTTCTAATATATAAATTTAGTGTTCTGTTATAGCGGTGAAGAGTGATTGTAGGTAGTGCTAGTGCAAATAATGTACCTAAAGGTTTATAAAGACCAATCCTTAATATTTTGACTACCTACAAATTATAATAGTGAAGAAAAATTCTTTTTCACTGTTGCACGGTACGGCACTGATAACGTATTATAAATAATTTATTAGAAAAGCTTGAATACGTGTAATAAGAACTGTCTCAATACATTCATGGTGATATTACTTTATTTTCTTTTATCATTGAAGGTATGCATAAACATTTTATATGGTGGATAGTGTGTCGAACTTTTTATCTATTTTTAGCTTGCCCATTTTATTTATTTTACGTATTTACTGGGATGTTGACTTTAGTCTGCAACATGTATGTAACACAGCTCTTTTTTTGCGTACGCTATGCAACGCAAGATTTTCAGACAATGATCTGGTTCATCGAAGCCGGGTCCTGGACAGACGAAGCCGCGAGCCACCTGCGGCTTACAGAGTTCTGCGTACTGCCTCTCGAAATCGGAGCCCTGTCCTGGCCTGCAGCGCCAGCCGCACCGAGCGCGACCATCTGCAGGACCTCTGCCAGGAACGAGTGAGGCTGCTAGAAGAGGAACGCTTCTGGAACGTGAAAGACTTCGATCCATGGACCGACGTCATCATTCATCATCGCGACGGAGCAATGAGCATCTCAGCAGAAGTCGACGAGCCCAGTCTACCGACGGGTGCAGAGTGCCACGCAGAGCCACGTGTCTACGCCGGATAGTCTAAAAGGTCACGTAACCCTCCAATATTAATTTTAGAAAACATACCTATTTCTGATAATATAAAATGCATGAAAAATGTTCTTGCGTCTTCAGGGTTCAGGGTGCACAATCGTTACAAAAGCTTGATAACCTACAAACATATGTTTTTACCCAGTTTTAATCTATTTACGAAACTTCAACGCATTAATGTTTGGTTAAATAAGGTAAACCAGTGTGCACCTGTTTACGGGTATGAAACAAAAGAATCACCTTTCATTTTGCTATGAGAAACTTCAAGGTCTGGCCTAAACCTGATACGAGAGTCTTAATTTAATCCTCTTGACCTGCAAAAAAAAAAATGGCAAGGAGAATTATGAATGCTTTTCTATTTAAGCAAAATTATGGCCAGATGCTGGAGGTAATGCTTCAAATTAAGAGTACATAACATATAATATATTAATTCAAAAGAAGTCTACTACTATCAAACGACAAATTCAACTCAACCGATGCTATATTCTAGGAAAACGCGTGGTAGATTGTATTAAGGAGAATCGATTAATTTATGGACTTCGCGGTCGTACCATAAAATCAGTTGTCTTTAGCGTTGTTCTCATATCTGTGCAGCTTTACTCTTGTCAATCTTTAGTAGATCTAATACAGTCTAAATCTAAAGCTCATAATTTAAATAAGATAGTTTAGTTGGATGGGTTAACAAGACTACTAGTTAAAGTAATTTGCAACCTACATTACCTGTAAGCTATTACAGCGGGAAATAGTTCAAATTGGGCATTAAGTATCATACTGTGACAAATCTAGCCTACTTCAACTGCAAATAAACAGGGCAGTTATCTTTTCTGTCTTAAACCTTTTAAGAGATCTTCAAATCAAAAGAAGCTGCCCAGCTTATATTTTCCGCAATAGATAAGACGACTAAAACTAAACCTCCCAAGTCTCGAGTGTAGTGCAGAAGACTAAAAGGTATTGAAAAGTTCTTAAAGGTCTCTTTAGAATTTGGTTTGCTTATATTACAATTCGTTTTACAATAGCGACTCGTCAACTTTGGATGGAATGTTTTGGTAATAATTTGGTGCAGTTATCAAATTATCACTGGAATTATGCTTTGATATTATTTCTTCTCAGGTTTTAAGCCAAATTGTGAATGACAATATGTTAGATGAGCCGGTGTTTTAATTGGTTAGTCGTACATGGAACAACTGCAATACAACCAACAAACAAATTGCAATTTATATATAGGTTATTAATTGCTACAACCTGATATATAGAATGTTCTCGTGAAGATGGCGATGTAGTTAAACCGAATAACCAATGTTAAGTATTAGGAGGTCTTTCTTTATTAGGCTATTTGTGGACGTGTATAGAGATATTTCGGTCGTTGGGGTCTTGTCGAATTCCAGGTGGCTTTGTTTTTGTCGAGCAGTCTATGGTACATTTTTGTAAACAAGGTCAATGTGGAGACGCCCTCGGACAAAATTACTGATAGCTTATAGCCAAGATCATGTAGGAAGCCAGATTTCTAAAGATGAATTTATGAATGATTTTATTTCCTAAACTTACGAGCAGTTAGTTACAGTTTTTGGAAATAAACTTATGAGTAAGGTCTTTTTAGTCTAAGAAAGGAAGAAGTGAAAGGATCCCACATTAGGATACCTGGTGTTGTAGAAATTACATATTCTTCCTGGAGGCACTTACATTGAGATGATAAGCAGATTCGCACCCTAATCCTCATTTCACTCGGATACATTCGAATTCGGAAGCTTTATTTTAAATTTTTTATATTGATAAATCCGTGAGTTATTTTGTTGCGGAAACTTTTCTGATTATAATCACAGATTTTTTGGAATTTTTATATAAAAAGTAACCGATCGGAGCATTGTGAATTGCAAAGATCCAAATCGAAGAAGAGGCCGTTTCCGAATCCGAATTTGCTTTTGAATTATTGAATATAGCCCTGAAAATGTATTAAAACTATAATGAGATTTATTAACACGACACAAGCATTGTTTCACAACGTCTACGTCCCTTAAGGATTTAGGATGCACCAATATGGCAATATGGCAGTAATGCATACAGATTTGAACAGTGATGGTTCAGTGGTATATCGCCCGCATAGGATGTCTCACCAAGTGTCTCCGTGGTATAGGCAAAATATTAAACGCTGGAAAAGTTAGGAAGTCCATCTGTGACTATGCCAGTCCAATTTTGCTGGTTTGTAAAGAAAAATAATGGTTCGCCAAGATATCTAAGTTCGTCATGAAATATAAACATGTGCATGGAACGCGATTATAAATACAACTAAGGTCCCGTTTTTAAGCCCTACACGTGGACCCTTCGTTAAGCCGAGACGAGGTTATATTCATCTGATTTTAAACCTATCAGAAACGCTTACATTTGATTTAAAATATCGTCATAGCGCTCGAAGATAATTTTTACACGGCTAGGGTATCTAGTCCGATAGTGAGCGTTATACTTTGCATGCCTTGAAATATCATCGCTTGATAAAGGTTTCAAACACATCTTAAATGCCGTGGCTAGTCTCAGGTCTAATAACCACGTGGAAAGGTACCATTTATACTTGGGCAAAGTTTGATGGGGACTTATCACCCTCCAGATAACCACCAGAAGAACTCCTTCCAAGGTGTATTTAACCTCCGATGCAAAAAGAAGGGGAGTTATAAGTTTAACATGTGTATGTGTTTCTCTGTTTGTGGCATCGTAGTGCCTAAACGGATGAACTGATTTCGATGTTTTAGTTTGTTTGATAGGTTAATTGAGAGTGTTCTAAGCTTTGATTCATGAGAACGGAAAACCTGTTCAGCCGTTTCAAGTATAGGGGTTTACCTTTTTAGTTGATGACGCTGAGGTTAAATTTTATAGTTCTGATTCGGTATAATATGACTTCGAAGCTGTTTTAACAAAAAAAAAAACTAGGTCGAGAAAGTCAACAACAAACAGTGGTAACATGTCAACAGAGTACAATAGTCTGTGTTTTATCATCATGTTGTAAAAAACTTGGTAGCGTCAACCTGATGCTGGGGCATCTCCTGGAACCTTCAGAATACTCAGCTCCTTATCAACTTACAGCAGAGAGGTCATGTTTGGGCTCATCAGAATGGACTCGATGAACATGATTATGAATTTATAGGCCGGGGTTGGTTTTATACTTTGAATTTAATATTATAGTATTATTATAGTAGAATTTATAGTATTATTTGGTACGTGCATGAATGGAGGGATACATCTCTTAACAGCCAGCATACAATTTTCATGTCTGGCAGAGCGTTCAATCAGTTTTATGTTTTAGTCACGAGCTAAATATATGTGTTTAGTTTTACAATCAGATATATTTGTTATGTTAAAGTATCCTATACTTTAACTGAGTTTCGATTCTGAACTCCAATACGATGTATTGCTTAACTTAAAATGTTGTATATTAAAGGACAACTGAGTTTCTACAACACAATACGACGTAAATAAAAAGATTTCTAAAAGGCTCTATGTAGTTAAATTTAAGGACACAAAATTTAATTATAGGGCCGCTACTAGAATGAGAAATGATACAATCTTGATAACAATGATAAACATATTGTTTATTTCATTTGTGGCAGTGAGAGATAGCCAAACACTGATCTTCCGATAGTTTGGGCAAAACTGCTCTCGAAAAATTGGCTTTATTGGTAGTAAGTAGCATTATGGTTTTTCAAAATGTTAAGCGTCCAGCTATAGTCACAGCGGATCATATAAGGCCTTGGATCCATAAAGTGGCATTAGTTCATGAGAGTGACACTGAATGATGATAGCAATTAATAGATTCACTTTCTGTTCGCTTCTGTAGACGTGTGTGACACTGGAGTGATCAACTAAACATAGTTATTTTTTTAAACCAAAGACTATATCAGTATATCTTACAATGTTCAACTGTCTTTTACTCTTTTATATCTTCAACGCAACTATTTATTTCGCAGAGTTAGAGTAAGTGAGATGTAATCATATAACATACCAAGCGTTAGTCACGGAGTTAGATTAGGCGAGATGTAAATATATAAGATTCAATTCGTTAAAAAGAGAGCGTCGCGGAGTTAGAGTAAGCGAGATGTAAACATATAACATCCTATAAGGGAGCGTAGTGTCACGGAGTTATAAGGGATTTAGAGACAGTTATAAAAACAGTTATACAGTTATATCATAATCTTTTGTTCAAAAAGTATATTTTCTCTTATAGAAAGAGAAGGATTATAGTTTGCGCATGACTATAGCTCCTAGCTCTAAGAGAGAGGCATGTAACTGCAAGTTGTTTTGTATCTTTTCAGATCAACCGCGCGAATCGATCACGTGAGTTGATGCAAACAGAGAAGAGCACTCCGTGGTGTCGTCGCGAGTAAGTCGATCGGCTCGCACTCACTGCTGGAGGTGATTCGATTTCGAGATAATCCACCACGAGAATCGATCTCGTGTGTGGGTTCAACCAGAGAAGAGCATCACACGGCGTCGTTGCGAGTAAATCGATCGGCTCGCGCGCGCTGTTGGAGATGACCCGATTAAGAGACAATCGACTACGAGAATCGATCTCATATGTTGATTCAACCAGAGTCGAGCATCCCATGGTGTTGTCGCGAGTAAATCAGTCGGCTCGCGCAGTCTACTGGAGATGATTTAGTTTTGAGAGATGGTAGTTCGATGGTCATGCATGGGACCGAATCGATCGGTTCGTCTGTGTCTTGATACGTCAAATGCCATATTAGTGATACTTTATACCGATTTTAGTCAGTAGTCGATCTTAAAGATCGACCAGCAAAATAAGCCTCCATTTTTCTAGTAATGTTTGGTTTGATTGAATGTGTATCGAGTCAATAATTTATTTGTTGAACTAACTATAGATATTGTAATTATTATTGTATACTGTTCGACATTAACTTTAGACTTTAATGTAAAAATAATATTTGCTCCTCATTTCGTGTTTAAAATTAGTTTATGTTAAACACTGATTTATATTACGATATTAATTGAAATTAGTGAGACTCAAATTTACAAACAGACAAAGTTATTGAATAATCATAATGACAATTTTCTTTTACAATTATGTAAATTCTTATAATTTTAAGAGCTGTTGTGCATCCGACCATATTAACGCTCCGATTGTTAGGGTCTCCCACCTGGGTCATGTGCGAGGACGCACACGTCGTCAGGATGGTCGATTGTTAGGGTTCGTAATTTTGTGACTAATATTTGATATTTTGTTGTGATTATTTATTTTTTTACTCTGGTATTAGTTAGATTTTTAAATATTTTGTATATGGCAACATTTTCCGAGCGTCGATGGCATCAGCCAATGACGACGTTTAATTCAAATTCAAGCGGGCTTAAGCCAGTTCTGTTATTGGTTGATGCAAAAGTGAGAATTGCCAATCGCAGAGCTCAGAACAGGATGGGGATTTTTCAAAAAAGATGGTCGGTGGTACAACGGAGCTCATTCTGTGACTAGCTCCTAAAATAACAGGTTGTAAGCGTTTATTGTATTCAATAGAAAATATAATTGTGAAATTATTACAAGTACTCCTGCGTGTTATTCTCCCTGATCCTATTTACACTAGTAACACTGGTCAAGTCAAAATCGATCAATATTTGTTTTGATTTGAATATGTTTACATTACAGATTTTAATGTATTTATCAGTATTTATTATTTGACAAAAATCTAACAAATGAACAGTAATTAACAGTTTACCTGTGAAGAATGTCTGGGAATATAGATATTTGTCGAATATGCTTGCGCACCGACAGAAGGCTCATAATTGTGGATCCTAAACTGAATAACTTTCATAATGAATTATTATGTTATTCTAACGTAAGTTTCTGAAACAATGTTCTTAGGCTTTTTATCAACAAAAAATAAAGCCAGCGTGAAATTTTCGTCAATATTCTCTATTTCGTCTATTCTTTTCTAATATTTTTTGGTTTGTTCTATGAAATTCAAAAAACAAAGCTCTAGCCAAATAGCATGCAGTGAAATATATAGTTCATATCTGCTTTAGAAGGAGCTCAGTGGCGTGCTTTAAAAAGGTCTGTGTACAGTGTAGAAAATATTTGAACCCCTGATGATGATATTGTTAGAAACATCAATTAGGCAATGTCTAATACCTGTCCATACCATACCTGTCCTGTAACTAACAATTTACATGCTACAATTTTTGTGTAATAATCAGAATGCCTAGCTAATTAATGTCAGATCTATTCTATCTCTATCTCTGTTGGACTTATAGTCCAACAGAGATGCTCAATTCCAGTGATGTTATAGTGATTAGTATTTGACAATATTTGTTGTAGTTACAAAATGAAGTGCAGAGATACTGCCTGGAGTGTAAGTACCTACTCAAGAAGATGTATAACTTTAAGCAAAGGTGTGTGATGGCAGCCAGGATATTGAATACGTGGAAATGTGCAGAAGCTACTGTAAGTATGGATACACATATTGTTGTCAACTTAGGTCAGTTCACACCTCAATTGAGACTTGAGGCGATGTGACATGATGATGGCTGGGTTTCACACTGCACAGCGAGATGCTGCACGGTGCAGTGAGACGCGCAACATCACCTAATTATCTCAATATGTAGTAATTAAAGTTTTATTTTAAAAAGAACGCACTGCTTCGCTTTGCATTGCTTCTTGATTTGAGCTGACCCTTGACCCCACCCCCCCCCCCCCCCGCCCCCGGCCTACTTACACCAGTTACTGAAAATATACCCCACAATTTATAACACCCTAGGAAAGTCGTCTAAAATCTATCTGGTTAACTGATTCTTAGCATAGCAACACGGTACTGAATAAATATACCTTCAAAACAAGCTTTATGTAAGAGCCCTCAACATCATGTATTAAAAAAGCTCATATTACAAAACATACTAGCTCAAATTCGACTGTCCTACTGATCATAGGCCCTTTTTTTGATTTCACAGAGTTCTGAGGTAACAAATATATTTTTTCTTAAATACGGTCGAATTGAGATCCTCCTCATTTTTTGTGAAGTCGGATAAAAATACGTCAAAAGGAGTGGTTATACGTCAATCGGGCGTTTAAATGTGTCGGTAAACTTCTAGGTAAACTTCATCGATAATCTGTAACATTACATCTGTCAGGATCAACTTTATGAAATACGAGAAGCCGCCTGTAAACTTGGACCATCTGCAGAACTCTGCGACTTACAAGTTAATTCACAACATGGAGCAGACGCCTGCGAAGCGCGTCGATATGTTGACGCCGGTGATTGCTGAACAGGATTATAGAGAGGTATAATTAACATACCTAGTTTAAAAACGAATCATTAAGATAGTTTAAAAACTAAAACAACCGACTTGCATGCCCCGCGAGACAATTTCAGTAGCAAGTTTGAGACGTTTATCGTAATATCTCTGGAGATCTCGATGAAATTACAATTGACCACCTCGAAAATGTACCCTACCGATTAAAAAAAGAATTATTCGAATCGATTTACAACTGACGGAGTAATCGCATAACATACATACAAAAAAAAAAAGAAAAAAAAACATATAAATTGAAAAAAAATTGAAAAAAAAACACAGATAAATTGAGAACCTCCTTCTTTTTGGAAGTCGGTTGTAAAACCACACTTCCATGCCATGCGATTTTCTAGAATCATACTTAAGTACACTCCTGGTTAAATAACATTTCAAACAAAAAAATGTAAATCTTTTAATCTTCTTGGGTGCTAAGATGCCACAGACACATACGTGCAATTTATAAAAGTCGAGGATTCATTATAATTAAGATAGTTTAAAAACTAATAACCGACGTCACTAAGGCTGAGTTGCACTATCTTACTTTAACCGTAACTATAACTATAACCCGTGGAGGGAAAATTAAATGGAGGAACCATTAGCGTATACGATGAAATAGCTATAGAGATATAACCTGACTAAAATGATGAACACGTGATACATATACCAGCTATAAGATAAAATGAACAACGTAATTTGGTCGGGTTATATATGACAGCGGGTGAAAGCCAATAAGCGCCGCTAGAGCTGGGGCCAGAGCTGATGGCAAACAATAAAATCACATACGCGAGAAGGATCAAAAAAAAGTTGTCCGTCTTGCTCAATCATACTAGTGATTGTATAGTTTTATCCTCCTCATATTATTGTTATTATTTTAATGTCATATCTTTTTAATAACCCATCTACGCTATAACCGGTGTAATTGTATGAAGTTTGACTGACTTTTGACGTGTGTTATAGTTAAAGTAAGATGGTGAAACTCAGCCTTAATGCCACGCGAGTCAGTTTCAGTAGCTAGCTTGAGACGTTAATCATCATATATCTGGAGATACATATTAGATATTAATAAAATTTAAATGAAACTACCCTGGAGATAAACCCTACCTATGATAAAAACAGAGTACTTTTCTATATACTGTATAAAAAGAATCATTCAAATCGGTTCACAATTGCCAAAGTAATTGGGTAACAAAGTTACAAAAAAATATTTTTGACCAATTTTGCATTAGTGGCGCCATCTGCAGCTACTGTATTAGAAATAATCACTCGGATGTCTTGTCAAACATTAAATCAATGTGGTCACCCTAGAAACTTTTCAAGTATATACGACGAATATACGACGATTTTTACAAGTTTTTATTTAACTTGCAATTTTAGAATAGAATAGAATAGTATTTATTGTTCAAAACTGTGTTTACAAAGATCTTAAAGTAAAGTAGTTTCAACAGTTTGTTCTTTTCGAACATACAATAATATTGTAAGGCTAATTTACGAATTAAACCAGCATAGTTACTATAACATAGGTAAGTAATTACGTTCTTAGGTACTTAGTGAGCTATCATTTTAGAATACCTACTATATAACATTTATTTTCTCGTAAAATTTACAACTGAATTAGGTAATATTCTACAATACAAGCTAACTTTTTTCAAAATATTCATTCAAATCGTAAAAGGCTTTTTTAGTCAACCATTGTTTCAGCCTTCGCCTAAACATAGAATAGAATAGAATAGAAATACTCTTTATTGAATACCAGCACAGTAACATAATATACAAACAACTTAAAGTCTATGGTATTACAATGGGCGGTCTTATCGCTAAGAGCGATCTCTTCCAGACAACCTTTGTATGGACAGTATCGTGGTAAGAATTGGCTGGTAGTGCAGTGCGCAATACATAAATCTACAGTGCGAAAAATAAAAAAAAAAGATAAATAAAATTATAAATATAAACAAATCAATAAAGCAATTTAGTTATAAGAAATAAGGAAGAAATAGGCTAATTACACTTTATATATATACACGTACATATACACATCAAATACATACATACTGAAGAATAATATATAACATATATCACACATATATATAAATATACATATACAATATATATATACATATACTATACATACATAACAAATATATTAATATATGTAGACGTTATAAAGTTGAATATTACAATTGTGAAAGATAGTGATCCTTTACCATATTTTTAAATATAGTGAGTGATTTAGCACGTCGTATGTCCAAAGGAAGGGCATTCCATAGTCTTGCAGCTTGGACGGTGAAAGATTTGCCGTAGTACTCCGATGTATGAGAGGGTATTTTGAGGATAAGGGTATCAGAAGAACGCAAGGATAAAGAATGGGACTCATGTAAGAACTCAAAACGCTCTTTTAAATAAGAAGGGGTGGAAGGTATAAACAATACGGAGTAAAGAAGGGAGAGGAAATGTGCATTCCGGCGCAGACGAACCGGTAACCATTTCAGCTTACTGCGAAATTCGGAGATGTGATCAAATTTACGTAGGCCATATATGAATCTAATACAAAAGTTTTGTAAGCGTTCGAGTTTATTCAGCTGTACTTCGGTTAAGTCGAGGTATGAGGCGTCGGCATAATCAAGTATCGGGAGTAAAAGGGATTGGGCAAGTGCAATTTTGGTAGTAATTGGTAGGAAATTTCGCAGCCTTCTAAGAGAAAAGGCAGACGCAAAGATTTTGCGGCTAACCTCAGCTATCTGTGGCATCCATGTCATGTTATGATCAAATAAGATACCAAGGTTTTTTACTCTTTTTTCGATGTTTAACACAGTACCATCAAAAATAAATTGTGGAAGGCGAAACCAGTCTATTTTGGAAATCATTCTTGAGCTGCCTATAACAATGATTTGTGTTTTCGCCGGGTTAATTTTGAGGCCGAAAGAATTACTCCAATCAGTGATTCTTTGTAGATCAGAATTTACAGTCTCAAAAGCCGCTGGTAGTTGAGCTAGTGGAGAATGTGTGTAGATTTGTAGGTCATCCGCATAAAGGTGGTAGGAAGAAGTGAGATTATGAGAAATTGAGTTAATGAATATGGAGAACAGAAGAGGAGAGAGAACGCCGCCCTGGGGTACACCTGCAGACGTATTACACAAAGACGAGAAAGTATCATCGATGCGAACACGCTGCCGGCGACCGTACAGGTAAGTACGAAACCAATCAACTACCGTTGGAGATATGTTAAGAGAGCGTAGAATTTCTAACAAAATATCAAAATCGACATTATTAAAAGCATTGCTAAAGTCTAGCAAAGTTAAAATTGTTAGTTTTCCTTCCTCCATACCCTGACGCACATCGTCTGTGATCTTCACCAGGGCTGAGACTGTGCTGTGACCAGGACGGAAACCGGATTGAAAGAGATTCATTAAATTGTTTCGGATAAGGAACGAGGTGAGTCGCTGGTGCACAAGACGTTCTAGGAGTTTCGAAAGGAAAGGAAGAATGGATATAGGACGATAGTCAGAGAACGAGGAAGGATTGCACTTTTTAGGGATTGGAGTGATCTGTGCTTCCTTCCACAGAGAAGGAAACACGCCGCAGGATATGGATTCATTAAGGATATATTGGATCACATGCACAATCTCATCCAGTATCAGCAAGATCATCTTTCGACTGATAGCGTCACAACCCATCGCGTTAGAGGAGATTGATTCTATGCCCTTCTTAACATCACAATCGGTAAATTGCAGAAACTGGAATGGTGAATGATCAGGAGTTGGTATTCCGGAAAGGCGACGTAAAGTTGCAGTTTTTGCTGGCCCATCAAATTTGGCTGAAGAGGAAAAGTGTTGATTAAGATTATCCATATTTAAGATATTTGGAATACTATTAGCACGCGGTTTACCAACTCCCAATGTTCTGAGGAACTTCCAAACCTTAGAAGGATCCTCGTTTTCTAAATTACTGTGAATATGTCGGCGTTGCGCATCCCTACACACCTTATTACTTTCATTTCGACGTTTAGTGTACCTATGCTTGTTGTGGTTTGTAGGTTTGCATTTATACCTGGCCTTGGCAGCAAGTTTTTTATTAATGGAGGTTCTAACTTCTGCAGTGAGCCAAGGTGCAGGCAAATGCTTCATTTTAACCGGTCTTACCGGAGCATGCTTGTCAAAAAGTTTGGTAATTGTGTTATTAAAAATGTCTACCTTCGAATCGATATCTGAAGCATTTAAAACCTCAGACCAATCAAGATTGGAAGCATCACTACGTAAATTTTCCATATCAATACTACCAAAGTTACGCTGCATAAGGACTTTGGGCTTAGCTTTTGGCGGACGAATTTTGTAGGAGAGATAAATCATATCATGGTAGGAAAATCCGTCCGCGGCACACTGACCATGTTTGCTTACACGCGTGGGGGATTGAACGAGAATGAGGTCAAGCAATGAGGGTGTACAGTTGGGGAGATTATGAGTAGCATTTAATGGGAGGATGGTCAAGTTGCTAGCCCTAACAGTGGATTCAAAAGCTAAGGAACGGAAATCTTGCTTTAAAAGGCAAGTATTAAAATCACCCATAATTATGGTGTGATCGTATATCGGGATAAAGTCTTCTAAAAGGCTTTCGAATGAGGAGAAAAAATTTATATGTAGCGATGGAGAATAGTAAACGCCAAGTAGTAATTTGGCATGGGAAAGCGTTATTTCAACAAAAAGATGCTCACCAGCATTAGAGGGAGGCGGTTGCGTTGACATGCTAACTACAGAGAAAGGAATATGTGATCGAAGATATATGGCAACGCCGCCGCCACCCCTATCGGTGCGGTCGTTACGGATAAGTTGAAACCCGGGCAAGGAGTATAATGATGAAGAAAGAGAAGGTTTCAGCCAAGACTCAGAAACGAGTATGGCATGAATACTTGTATGCTGAAACGACGCCATCATATCTGTAAAATGAGCCGGAATGCTTTGGGCGTTGATATGAAAAACATTAAAGTTTTTCGCAACGTCCACAAGGATGGAGTCAATAGAATTCGTCAGACTGGGCAAGCTATGGAAATTATCATCCGTGCTATCATCACTGCTGTTATTTGCAGATAAATACGAAGTCACAGACCCATCACTATCAGTATCACTGCTAATACGTGACATAATACAATATAAATATGAACATATACAATTATTATATATACACTATACAAAATATAATATTCTTATAATATACAATACTAAGGTATTCAATTATACCTAAATAGTGTATCTACTTTTTAAAAAAAAGAAGGTTTAATTGCGTTAATACAATAATGCACACCCGCCAGCCGTGCTTTAGGTGACGTAAAACAAGTTACATTATTTTTAAAATAAGAGGTAATTGAAAGAAGTTTCAACAAACACTAGTTACATACAGTTAAATAAGAACGTTCTCAGTAAGTAAACATTAGAATCAAAAATCACTATTATAACAAAAAACTAACTATTTAAGAAATAATTTTAAAAAAAAAACGATAGGTAAATCAAAAATTTAAAAAAAAAAAACCGAAGCATATTGCTTCATCAATTTGGACTGGGGTAATATCTAGTAACTGCAATATCAAAAATATAATAGTTAGATTAAGTTATTGGGTGCAAAGTAAGAGTATAAAGGAATAACATTAATATTTACGTACATTCCACAACAAGAAAAATAATAAAACGAATGTTATTTATACATGCTAAAAGAAGTTAAACATTACATGGAACATTTTATGAGTTTGACATTAAGAGATGACAGTGACAGCCAGAGAGTAAATGTGATACGTCATTATGCTGTCAAAGTCATAAAATTAAAATAATTATTTTGTTTTGTGTCGGTGTATAGAAAAGAAAATAACATTCGTGTAGTAAAGAAACTAAATAACTACCTCAATTTTAACCCAGTCCTGATTATTTATGTTACAAACAATAATGCATGTTCACTTCCTGCCTCCTTTTTTCTGTTTGGCCTTCTTCAACGCCGCCGCAGGGGCCTTTGGATCTTCCATCGAAATTTCGTCGAGGTCCGCCTGACTGATGACTCTGTGGCGGTCACCGGCCGGTCCTTGGACGAAGATGTATCCGGCCCGAGTCCAACACTTTGAGACACCGAAACGCTGACGTGCTGCCATAAAAACGGTGTGCCTGGACTTGGTCAGGAACTCTGAGATCGTTGTACCCGTTCCCTTCAGACAGGACTTGGCCCCCCAGATTTTGTCTCGGAGAGCGACATCGCGAATCTTACACAGAACAGGCCTTGGCTTGTCTGGGCCACTTGCTCGTCCCATTCTATGGCATCGGCTGATGTCATCCACCGTGAAAGATTCCAACTTCAGCTTGTCTACAACAGCTTTGACTACAACAGCCGACGTGTTTTCATTGGATGTCTCTTGCAGGCCATGGAACAGCAATATCTTACGACGGCCTTGCATCTCCAGTTGATCCGTCTCACGTGCAAGCCACTCAATTTGCTTTTGGAGTGCTCGAAGAGAATTTGTCACAAAAAGCTTGAATGAAGCAAATTCTGCTGCAAGTGTGTCGTTGTTGGTGTTAGCTGGAGTCTTCTGCAATTTGCCTTCAAAGCTCTCCATCCGCTCGTAGAAAGTGACCATAAGATCATCCAGTGATTGTTTGAAGTTGTGGGCGTCCATTTTGTAGTGATTGTTGCACAGTGATATTATAACTTGAAATACTTGTTTAGCAAAATATTATAGAGGAAATTAGCACGGTATGGCAGGTATGGAACATTATAATATTAGAATATCCATAAATATGTTTTGATTGTTTGTTTTTCAATTTTTAAATATTAAATTATTGAAGAGCACTGAGAGTGTAATGTATCACTTATCGCTCCTACCCCCGAAAAAAAAAATGACATAAACATGACATTTTCATTTGTTGCCTTAATATCTACAGGTAAGTTATTGAAAATTTTTATTCCAGATATGAGAGCACTTTTATGGTACATTGTATTGTTCACTTGTGGAATACACATATTATATCTATATCTGTTTCTCAAGTTGTCGGCTCTGCAAGATTGTTGACTGAAATAGGTATTTTCATTATATTTCACAAAAGTACAGAGTTCTAGAATATATATACGTGTCAAAGTAAGGATAATATTATTTACAAATATACTTCGAAGAGATTCGGTATCGCCCATTCTATATATATTCCGTAAACATCTTTTTTGATGTATAAATGTTGATTGGACATCAACGGAATTTCCCCAAAATATAACTCCGTAACTTAAATGAGGGTAGACGTAACCGTAATAAGCATTTATTGCTACCTCTTGTGATGATACATTAGTTAAGACTGATAATGCGTAGCAATATTTTGAAATTTTACTATTAATTTTACTTATGTGTGCTTTCCAATTTAGGTGACAGTCTAGAGTCACGCCCAAAAATGTAGTTTCATTAATTTCTTTTACTGTATTTCCTTTATTTATAACATTTATTTGTAAAGGATTTCTTTTATAGTTTTTAAACTGCAGTATATTGGTCTTACTAATATTAACTCTTAGATTTATGTTTCTTAACCAGTTCGTGACTAGTTGTAATGTGTTGTTGACCTTTTTTTCAAATTCATTTATGTTGAGCTCATTTTGAGGAATAAAAATAGTTGCGTCATCGGCAAACATAACACAAGTATTTTGTGTAATTTGAGGGAGTTCATTTCTATATATTAAGAATTATAGGGGTCCCAGTATGCTGCCTTGTGGGACACCTAAAACAATTTCTCCTGGTTCCGATTCTACCTGTTCTATAGATTTTGCTGTGAGATTGTAGTTTTGAATAACAGTTGATTGACTCCTGTTGCTTAAATATGATTTTATTAAAGATAAAGACGTCCCTCTTATACCTAGTGCTTCTAATTTTTCGAATAATATTTCGTGGACAACACAATCAAACGCCATTGATAAATCCAAGAATAAAGCTATTCCTGTTTTTTTATTATTGATCTCTTCTCATACTTCATTCAACATTTTAAAGATAGCTAGTGTCGTATTTTTGCCTTTGCGGAAACCAAATTGATTAGTATTAAGGATATTGGTAGAATCGAGAAACGATATTAATCTGTTATATATGGCCTTTTCAAGTAACTTTGATATACTAGGTAATATTGCTATTGGCCTGTAGTTAGACATTTCCGTTCTCGAACCTTTTTTGTGTATAAGTTTACTTAAACCTTTTTTTAGTTTGTCTGGAAAACAGCCTGTTTCTAGCGAAAGGTTGATTATGTGGACCAGCGGTTTTATAATATAATTTGTGCTAGATTTAATAACCTGGACAGATATTCCGTCATAGCCAGCGGTCTTCTTACTCTTTAGGGATTTAATTATGTTACTTATTTCCGGGCATGTTACTGGTCTCATAAAGATAGTTTTGCTTGACAGGTTAGCACATTGCTGATGTATGTATCTGTTAATTGGTTCCATATTATTACGTTTAATAAAATATTTATTGAGTAGAGAATTTCTGCAGGTTCTGTCACGTATTCATTATCCGTTTTTATTTTATCGATTGATGTTTGAATACAGTTTGTTTGTGAGGTGTTCTGCTTAATTATACCCCATGCAGCTTTATTTTTATTCGTACTTCTGTCAATGTGTGTATACATACGAGTATATGCATATACTCGTATGTATACACACATTGATGGCCATAGAAACTTCTGAACAAAACAAGATACGACTTGACGGGCACTTTACGCTTAGACAATATCTAATTAGGGTCTGATGATAAAGCTGGAAAGTGGCCACGGCATCTCTGTTATAAAATAACATAACCTATAACTTTTTCGTGCATTGTCCCAGATAAAAGCTTGTTTTTTAAAATAATATCTTTAATTAATATTTTTATATTTAAAAAAAAATATTTTTTTATTTTTTAAGCTTAGAGACCACTGGCGGTTGTAGTGTAGTATACGATGATGATGTATACGATGTAATGTAGGTACAAATATTTAGGGAAGGACTGTCAAGGCAAAATATTTAGCTACGCTATTAGACTGACGTGTATCTTGACTATAATACATAATAAATATTTTCAACCAACTTCCAAAAAGGAGGAGATTCTCATTTCGTCTGTATATTTTTCTTTTTTTTTGTATGTATGTTACGCGATTACTCCGTCAATTGTGAACCGTTTCGAATAACTCTTTTTTTAATCGGTAGGGTACATTTTCGACTATCACCAGAGATATGACGATAAAAGTCTCAAACTTGCTACTGAAGTAGACTAGCGGAAGTCGGTTGTTTTAGTTTTTAAACTATCCTAATTATTGTTATAATTATTAAAAGCTACAGTGCAAATGAGCTTAAGAAAATATCAATTTTGAAGTTGTACATTTAATTTACATTTGTTTCAGAGATGTCGATCAATGACGCCCGTCCAGATGCCGACTAATGGAATGTGAAGAGCCCTACCCTTGCTTACCCAAGTTTTCCCGTAAATATTATCTTACTCTATATGCCGAAGTTCAATAATTTCAATATTATAATAAAAAAAAAAATGTATGTGGGCTTTTTACAGTGGCCCTCCGGTGAAGGAAAACATCGTTAAGAAACCAACAACCCCGCATGGTGGTAGGACACTATCTAGTGTCCGCCTGGCCAGCTACCACCCTCAAGTTAGAAAATCTGTCGCCAAACATCTTATGTGTTCCGGCAGCTATCCTTGAGAGCCAGTTCCCATTCTACGCATAGCGTTTTTACCATCTTCGACCGCACCATCACTTACCAACAGGTGAGATAGTGGTCAAACGCTAGCCTATATGATATTTTAAAAAACCTACTTACTAAAACATCCTGTTGACATTGTAATTTGTAACAGAGTTCTAACGCGATAGATCAATTCGTAGTTATTCCTTTTTTTTCTTTTTCAATGTCCCTACGACATCTAATGGCATAAGAATGTGGAAGAATCCTTTATATTATTCTTGTATTTTTATCCGACATCAAAAAGGAGTAGGTTCTATGTTCGCGTGTGCGTTTTTTATGTCTGTGTACTTACCGATTTGAATGATTATTAAATTATTTCTTTGCATTGAATTCAATAAAGTTTCATAGTTTTCCATATTAATTTCATTGTTGGTTCATTAGACCTTGTGTTTCAAAGATACTCGACGGAATGCACACCACCAACTTATAGTTGCAGTTACAATGTGAGACGATACATTACTCATATACAACTACAAATACAAGTTTGTTTGCACAATATTGAGAAAATAGCCACATTGTTGTAGAAAAAATTAAGTGTCAAACTGAATCGATATGGTATACTTATATACAAAAACAAATTTTATTCTATCTAGGTAAATATAAACTGAGTGTAATATGATGAAAATTCCCTGATTTTTGTGTGATGCGATACCTACATTTTATGCTAGATTTTTTATTTATTTTCATGTATTACAAAGCGATTTAAATAAAATTTTATAAATTAATTTATTGTTTTATTTTTTGTTCGCTTGGGAAGTAAACCTATACATATTTTTTGGTTATTAAACCAAGGCTATTTTTTATTTCGGACAGACAATACACTTGACTACTGAGTAAGACTCTCAGCTGATCTTTCAAAAGTTCTCAGATGATTAGCAGTAGTTAAATTACAGGACTTTTGGGACTTAACATCTTTAACAGACGTAGTTCTAGTGGACTTTAGTCCAATCCACTATTATTCCGTCTCGTCTTCCATATCAGCTGCCAGTGGCAGCCTGCCACTGAACAAACATCATACAACAACTCGTACGTGTGGTTTGAGCCACGGCCAAAGCCTGCCAGAGGTTGGCACCACCCAGTGAGGCAGTGATTACTTCTACAGCCGTACAAGTAATCACCGCTATGTCGTCAGTGCTACGCCGTAGTCATCCCAGCGCTACACGAGGGAAAGATGCGGGGAAGGAAGGCATTCTAATATATCACTGAGTTTTTTATTTTTTTTTATTTAAAAAAAAAAAAGATTACTCGCAATGTGGGTTGCACATTACTAGTATTCTTGTTAACCCCTCCAACTAAGCTAAATATGCTTGTGTCTGGAGTGGGTTCACGTCAATAGTGCAATGGGTGGGGTGGGGATCGAACTCACGACCTCTCGATCGGTAGTCCGACACCCTATCCATTGGGCTATTGCCGCCTTCTGAGTAGACGTGTATTGCCTTAGATATAAATAATTATTATTATACGTGATTTGTACAGTTTCAACAGTAAATAAATTTTTATTTTGACTTTGAAACCACAACAAAAGTAACTCATTTCTGAACTTTCTAACAGGGAAGGCCTACGGGTCAAAGACGATTGCAATGGATAAAGTTAGCAAAATATTTATTTTATTTTTTTAGGGTTCCGTAGTCCTGACAAGGAACCCTTATAGTTTTGTCATGTCCGTCTGTCTGTCTGTCCGTCTGTCTGAGGTTTAGCTAAGAGACCGTTAGTAATAGAAAGCTGCAGGTAATTTTGTAGGGGTGTGTATATTAATTACACCGACAAAAAAGTGTAAAGTACAACTTTTGTGCCAGTAGGGCGTCCCCACTTAACGTCTCCCCCCTCGTCCTTTCTAAAAGCTAAGCTGCTGGCTTAAAAACTCCGGAAAAATTCATGGTGATATCATAAACTTTAAGGAAAAATTATAGCGGTTAAGTTAACTTTATTAGTTTAGCAGTAATAGTCGTTAAACTTGGGTGTTGGAAATTTTTGTACTAAATACAAAATCCTTAGAATAAATCCTTTAAAGTGTCTGAGATGAAGTAACTAGTTGCTTGTTTATAACGTGTAAAGACTTGCATTAAATAACGGTCTACTACGGAACCCTATACTGCGCGAGGCCCGACGCGAACTTAGCCGCATTTATTTATTACAAAATCCACAGATAATATAAAACAAAGGAAATATGCTGCTATTGGTTTTAACAACATTTTTCTTCCGTTTGGGGTCGAAACAATGGGTCGAGATGCCCGGGGTTTTGTAAAGGAGCTGTCCAGACGCTTAATAGACGTCACCCATGACCAAAGAGCTGGCGCTTACCTCGGCCAACGGATTAGCTTAGCAATTCAACGAGGTAACGTCGCCAGCTTTTTGGGAACGTTACCGGCAGACAGCTGCAACCTAGGTTCTGTTTTTTTATTTATAGCTACTTTAATTTTTATTTTTAACATTTCATTTATTCTCAGTTAATAGTTGAATTTATTTTTAAGTTGTATATATGTACCTTCTGTAAATAAATGTTTTAATTCGTATATAAAACATAGATTGAGATGATACATTAACATCTTATATCTATAATGGATTTACTTTATGTACATTTTTAGGGTTCCGTGCCTTAAAAGGAAAAAATAACCCTTATCGGATCACTTTGTTGTCCGTCTGTCCGTCTGTCTGTCTGTCCCTCTGTCAAGACCCCTTTTTCTCAGGAACGCGTAGAGATATCAACTTGAAACTTATATCAAATACTCGGGTCTACGGTAAATTTCAGCTGAGAAAAAATGAAACTTTTAAGTCGACGCAATCAAAAGATATGACTGTTTAAGTCGCATTTTTTAGCATTATTTTGGGATTTCACAAGGGAATCAAAACCTATAAGGTACTTCCCGTTGACCTAGAATCATGAAATTTGGCAAGAAGCAAGGTCTTGAAGCACTTCTATAGGAATGAAAACCGTAAATATGTAGTTTAATAACATACAATAATTTATGATCGTACAAAACTAAAAAACCCACTTCACATGCCGCGATAGTCAAAATAGGCAGTTGCCACAATCATGTCATCAAGATATACAAATTTCTTTATATTGTGTTAGAGAGTCCAGAAAAAAAAGAAAGGTGTCCCACCTTTCTTGTGGTTACAAATCACGTATAATAACAATTATTTATATCTTAGGCGACACACGTCTACTTTGAATCAGTCTATAATTAGAATCCCTCCCTTCCCCGCATCTTCCCCTGGTGTAGCGCAGGGATGACTACGGCGTAGGACTGACGTCATGACGTGGCTGATGACATCATAGCGTAGCACCACGTAGCACCATCTTGAGTATATCTCATAATTGTTTATCTCCGGAGATTATTATCATACCTGTGAATGAGCCAAACGGGAGCCATAATATCTCAAACATAAAAATAATTTTTCAAATCGGTTTCAATCGATTTGACGGAGTTCTGAGGTAACAAACATTTAAAAAAAATATATTCAAATTGAGAACCTCCTCCTATTTTGTGAAATCGGTTAAAAAGCAAATTTAATATTACAAAGTTATTATTTGCGGAAAGTAGGTTAGGTTAAAACCTACTTTGAGAAGTTGGTAGGTAAGTACCGATGCCTCGTTTGGCGAGTCTAACTCAATTTGGCCGGTTTTTGACAAGACATAAGACAACATTTGCCGGAAAAATGAGTTTCCTGTATGAGTTTCCTACCTTTGATAATATACATGTCTTAGAATAAAAGATGGGGACCCCTTTAATTTTTAAATAGCTATAATATAATAGCATAGTTATAATACACTTGAACAAATTTCATGTCTCTATCTATTATCGTTCATATGATCAAGCAAAAAAACAATTCATCTTTATGAAAAATATCCCGCAGGATCGCGACGAGAAGCTAAATTACGTCATCCTGGCTCTCAGATAACACTATTTAAAAACAATATTCTCAACATGGCTCCCACTTTATATAACAAGCTGCCTGCATCAATCAGAGACATATCGAATATTCATGTGTTCAAAAATAAATTAAATAATGTTATAATTAGCAAAGCATACTATACGGTGCAAGAATTTTTAAATGATAAATCTTTAATTTGAAATTTAATTGTATTATTACTATTTTAATTATTGTAAATTATTATTATTGTAATACTTTTTATATTTGCACGCCAAATGGCAGAATGTAGCGGTTACTTAAAATTTTATTGTACTAACGCTATATACCTATGTTCGCAAATAAATAATTTTGATTGATTGATTGATTGATTGAAAAAACCCCGAAAGAATCACGTTTCTGGTATGAGGGTCCCCATTTCATTATTAACACATTCTCTGCCGCGTAGGTCATCGGCGACCTCACCTCGAATGGATTAAGGCGCCGCGTAGGGCATCGGTGACCTCAAGGCAGACCTGAATTTCACTTAAGATTTTTTTTAAAATATCTACGGTACCCCATTGCTGGTCAAACCCTATCTTATATCAAAGTTCATATTTTGACCTAACGCTTATATTTCCATCAAAAAGTTTTTTTGTAATTTTTGTCATTTATACTACCGGCAGAGAACGTGTTAATATCATTCTGTTTTTAGTGCCTATTCGTTTTTATTGTGCACTTACATAGTATCATAACATAAGCTTGGGAATACTAAAATCTAAAACAAACATAAATGAAAATTATAATTCATTTGATGAAAAAATAAAAGCTTTATTAAATATGTACATACCGTATAAAAAAATTAAATTGAATAATAAAGCTAAAAACAAGTGGTTAACTAAAGGTCTAAAAATCTCTTGTCGGCAGAAAAGAACATTAAAAATACTTTCAAATACATCTAAGAGCGCAGCCTTAAAATCTCATTATAAAAAGTATCACAAATGCTTTAAAAAAAGTATCAGAATATCAATACGACTATATAACGCAAAAAAAATAAAGGAGTCGAAAAATAAAGTAAAACCAGTGTGGTCCATAATAAAAGAGTCAACAAATAAACATCGAAATAAGAGTGTAAAAAATTTAGTACTTAATATTGATAACGATAATATTGAAGAACCCAGTGCAATCGCTAACAAGTTTAATTACCACTTTGCCACAATAGGCGAATCACAAAAACAGTCACCACAGAGAGTTCATATTGTACCATCCAACGCAACACAAACCGTAACAATAAACTCCATGTACCTGCAGCCAGTAACAGATCTAAATGTATTAGATGCCATCAAAAAACTAAAAAATAAATACAATGGTGGCATTAGTTAAATATTGCGCAATTCAACTTACTCCTCCATTAACAAAATTGATTAACTTATCCATAGAACAAGAAAGCTTTCCAGACAAACTTAAAATTGCCATGATTAGACCAATTCTTAAAAAAGGTGGCAAAGCAAATAATATCAATAGCTACAGGCCTATTGCTCTACTGCCAACATTTTCAAAAATATTTGAACGTATTATCTCCGAACGCATATATAATTTTTTAGAAAAATTTAACTTACTAGATGAAAACCAATATGGATTTCGAAAAAAATCTTCTACCATATTAAAATAATAATAAATAATGCTAATGCATTATTTAAGTTTGTTCAAGAAGTGTTGAATAATATGAAAGACAAATTTCACTCTGTAGGATTATTGCTCGACATGACCAAGGCATACGATAATCACACGAGGTTCTTATTGACAAAATGTATAAAATAGGAATAAGAGGTAAACCACTAAATTGGATAAAATCGTACCTTTGACAAGATATAAGCGCCATACAAAAAGTAAAGTCCGAGACTCGCACCGTAAACTGCTCAATACCACAAGGTAGCGTACTAGGATGTGTCCTATTCTTAATTTATATAAATGAGTAGCTGACCCGGCAAACGTTGTTTTGCCATATAAATAAATGGCTATTAAAAAATAAGGGTTGATCGTAGAAGGGTGAAAATTGAGGATTGTATGTATTTTTGTATGTTGTATCATAAAAATATAGAAATTAAAAATTTTGTCGAAAAAATAAAATAAAAAATTTAGGGGTGGACTATCCCTAACATTTAGGGGGATGAAAAATAGATGTTGGCCGATTCTCATAGATACCGGATAAGCACAAAAAAAATTATCAAAATCGGTCAAGCCGTTTCGGAGGAGTATGGCAACGAAAACTGTGACACGAGAATTTTATATATTAGATATTCCAAAACTAACAGCAGCCACATGTATCCTTTTCGCCGACGATGTCTCCTTACTTTTTAAATCCCCCACTTACAATAATCATACTATAATTGAAGACACTTTCCACGACATTAAATCTTGTTTAGAAACACATAACCTGGAAATTAATACTAAAAAAACTACCCTAATACAATTCATGCCACACCAAAAGCAATCTTTGGACATTAAAGCGATCACTAACAGTGTTAAAATAGAAGAAACAAAACAATATACCCTCCTAGGCATCAAACTTGACTGCCACCTAAACTGGAAGGATCATATAGCTCAATTAAAGACAAAGTTATCTCAATTTATATATGCACTAACAATTTTAAAAATTAACAGCAATCTAGAAACAGCTAAGGCAGCACACTATGCATATACCTATGCTTGGCTCAAGTACGGTATAATTCTATGGGGTAATAGTACGGACGCTGACCAAATATTTGTTATGCAGAAAAAATGTATAAGAATAATGGTAAATATCCCACAACGCAGTAGCTGTAAACCGCACTTCATTCAACAAAAAATATTAACTTTACCATGCCTATACATTCTGGAAACAGCAATGTTTGTAAAACAACATTCATACTTATTCGATCTAAACAAAAATCGTACAAACCACGGAAACCGTTTACCCTACTACTACCTGAACCTATGTTGGAAATATTTCGAAGAGGCCCCCAATACATGTCCATAAAAATCTATAATAAAATTCCATTCAATATAAGACAAGAACCTATAGAGAGTATATTTAAAAATAAGCTACATCAGTTCCTCCTAGATAAAAGCTACAATAAGGTTAAAGAATATTTAGAAGATAAAATTTAATTAAAATATTTAACCACTAACTGCTAAGTAAATTAGGATCTTAATATCATAATGTATCTCCATTAAAGTAAAATAATAATTATTGTCTAAATAATAGGTATAGTTAACTTAATGCGTAATGTACATACTACTCTAGACATGACAATATTATAACTACGTAGGCTTGTAAAATAGTACAAATTAACGAAGAATAAGTTTAAGCATATTATGTAGTTCCTATTAGATTTAACTTGTAACCGTATTGATTATAAAGAATTAATATTATTATATAATTCAGATTTTTATAAATTATGCACAATATTGCTACACCCTAAATAGTACAGAGTACATGTCAATAGTAATAAGTAGATTAGTTTTAGGGCAGAGTAGTAGTGTTCTGTGAGTTTTAGTCTAAGATACTAGCTAAGATACAACTATTGTACATTGTGTTGCAATAAACAATACTGAAAAAAAAATTTCAAGTAGGTATTACCTGTAACTATTAGAGATACAGCCATGTGAAAGGCGGGCAGACAGACGGACAGCGAAGTCTCAGTAATAGGGTTCCGATGGTACATTTTGGGTTCGAAACCCTAAAAATTTAATAAAACTTAGCGTTAGCCACGGTAATATAACAGTTTTACAATCATATTATGATTGTAAAAGTGTGGTAATATTATATATTACCGTGCTTTAGCTAAATACAATAATAATGTGAAGCCATTTAATAACAAAAAGAGTAATGTCAGATCAGCAACTTCCATAGTCAAATGTCAAAATATAATTGTTGATCTGTGGTCTGGTCATGGTAAAGCAGTGTTAACAGGTACACGGTAATTACCGTAAAAGCACGGTATTTTTAGATAGATCACGGTCTACGATAATGATGCACTACCGTGTTATTTTCTACGGTATTTTGAACTTTGAATTCCGTGTAGGTACATTTTGTAAATAATTAAAAAACACCAGTTAAATTTTGCTAAATATACGTAAAACGAAAAGCAATTCAAGGCTTCCTTTGACAACATTATATTTGTTCTTGTGATTGCCGGGGAAATCCCCAAATATAATACAAATAATGTAATACGACTTTATAAAATAAAACTGCAATTCGGACTCGCACTCGTAGGGTTCCGTAACACAGTAGATTATTTTATAACTATAAGTTTTTGTTAATTTTTTATTAACCTTGTATTTCATTGTGTTTGTATGAAAAACAAAGTTATATTTGCGGTCACTTAATCTTAAAAACTACTGACTGTATCTCATTTAAACCAACTTTCGTGGAAAGTATTTGGGGGGACACACATTTACCCACTTTAGACGCGCCTATCTTTTAAATTTAAATAGATACATTTTAAAAATTGACTCTGAGAAAAAATAAGAAGGAACCTCAGTTTCTTTCAGGAACCTCAAAATGAATTATAAAGACCTCGGCTTTCCAGCCGAGCTTTTTTTTTAGTCCACTTTTTAATCTATAAGAAAATTGGTCGTATAATATAATGAATGAAACTTTCTTTCATGTACTTTGCTTGTATGAATGAATGTGTAAATTCAAATAAAATATAGATTTTTTGTAACAAGCACTTTATAAGGCATTTGCACTGTATTTTTTAAATTATACACGGTAATTTAGTACTAAAACACGGTATTTTTAATTTATCAGCACGGTAGTTTATAATATTAATCTAGTAACACTGGTGAAGTCAAAATCGATCAATATTTGTTTTGATTTGAATATGTTTACATTACAGATTTTAATGTATTTATCAGTATTCATTATTTGACAAAAATCTAACAAATGAACAGTAATTAACAGTTTACCTGTGAAGAATGTCTGGGAATATAGATATTTGTCGAATATGCTTGCGCACCGACAGAAGGCTCATAATTGTGGATCCTAAACTGAATAACTTTCATAATGAATTATTATGTTATTCTAACGTAAGTTTCTGAAACAATGTTCTTAGGCTTTTTATCAACAAAAAATAAAGCCAGCGTGAAATTTTCGTCAATATTCTCTATTATTTTCTAATATTTTTTGGTTTGTTCTATGAAATTCAAAAAACAAAGCTCTAGCCAAATAGCATACAGTGAAATATATAGTTCATATCTGCTTTAGAAGGAGCTCAGTGGCGTGCTTTAAAAAGGTCTGTTTACAGTGTAGAAAATATTTGAACCCCTGATGATGATATTGTTAGAAACATCAATTAGGCAATGTCTAATACCTGTCCATACCATACCTGTCCATACCATACCTGTCCTGTAACCTTCGATCAAGAATCTATAGATAACGGGTTACCTACAAAATCAAAGCCAAATTCTGTCCAAAGTGTATACTGACTAATAAACAGAGACAAAAGTTATAAAACCGTTTTATGATCAACATCTTTACGACCATAATACCTTAAAATAAAGTTGCAATTCTGTAAAACATCTTATACTTACGGCTATTCGTCACTGTGTTCGACGAACAAAATAAGAGCTCACCGCCCGGTGTGAGCTCTTATTCGTCGGGACATTCTTTTTGCGTCGACCTTATATCTATAGATTCTTGATCGAAGCCTGTAACTAACAATTTACATGCTACAATTTTTGTGTAATAATCAGAATACCTAGCTAATTAATGTCAGCTCTATTCTATCTCTATCTCTGTTGGACTATAAGTCCAACAGAGATGCTCAATTCAAGTGATGTTATAGTGATTAGTATTTGACAATATTTGTTGTAGTTACAAAATGAAGTGCAGAGATACTGCCTGGAGTGTAAGTACCTACTCAAGAAGATGTATAACTTTAAGCAAAGGTGTGTGATGGCAGCCAGGATATTGAATACGTGGAAATGTGCAGAAGCTACTGTAAGTATGGATACACATATTGTTGTCAACTTAGGTCAGTTCACACCTCAATTGAGACTTGAGGTGATGTGACATGATGATGGTTGGGTTTCACACTGCACAGCGAGACGCTGCACGGTGCAGTGAGACGCGTGACACCACCTAATTATCTCAATATGTAGTAATTAAAGTTTTATTTTAAAAAGAACGCACTGCTTCGCTTCGCATTGCTTCTTGATTTGAGCTGACCCTTGGGCCTACTTACACCAGTTACTGAAAATATTCCACACATTTTATAACGCCCCAGGAAAGTTGTCTAAAATCTGTCTGGTTAACTGATTCTTAGCATAGCAACACGGTACTGAATAAATATACCTTCAAAACAAGCTTTATGTAAGAGCCCTCAACATCATGTATTATAAAAGCTCATATTACAAAACATACTAGCTCAAATTCGACTGTCCTACTGATCATAGGCCTTTTTTAATAGATTCAAATTAATTATCAAGCGTGGTAAAATAGAGTAACTTGATGCACAATGCATTCCCATCCATTCCCGCCTATGCCTGACTCCTATCTTCTGTCCTTGTCTGACAGCTCACAAGAATAAATTTCGCCGGTATTGTCAAGTGACGGTTGAAGCAGTGCATGTCCGTTCCAAAATGCATAATCATCACTTTCGGAACTTTACTAACTGCACTATACATTTTTATACAAATACTTCATATAGTGGTTTTAGTGTTGAAGGTGTTAAAAAGAGGGAAGTACCAGGATAACCTGGATATTAAACAACAAAAAATTGGCGTGTGAGTACCCTTTCCTTCCTTACCTATATCTACTGTTGTTCCCTGCATTTGTTTTTGTGTTACTGAGCTATTGGTTTCAAATTTTGAATTTAATAGAACAAGCATACTACAGCCTTGCTTCATCATCAGATCAGCTCGATGGTACCTTAATATTGCATCGTCACCTTACATAATAAGCATGCCAAATTTTAGCTAAATCGGATTCCAGTCAGTGGTGGAAAAATATTTTGCAATTAAGAATTATCAAAATCGCAAAGTTATTTTTTGTTTACATTGTTGTATTTTTAGTTGTTTACAACTTGCTGCAAAAATTAAAAGTTAAATAAAATGTTAATAAGCTAAATCATATTAATAACATAAAGCTTACATAGTCAAAATATTTATTTTATGATGTAATATAACAAGTGTAAAACCTTGTGTAATTCTATGGTAATACATTTATGATGTAAATGTTAGAGAAGTGTTCCTACTTGTAAAACATGTATTGTTTATTTTGCATAGCTAGTACCTCTAGGATAAAACATACACTAGTTTGTACATTGTAATGAATATTATGACCAATAAAGACATCAAACAAAAATAAGCTAAATCGTGTAATAAGCTAGGTTTGAGGCTGTCACACAAAAAAACTATTAATTACAAATCATTCAATACTGACAAATGACAGTTTGAAATACCACAGAAGAAATAATAGTACAGTTAGTAATACCAAAATATTTTCTTTTCAGTCCAGAAACCCTGTACAAGAGCTCTACACATTTCTTCCTGCCAGCAATCTCAGCATCTGGAATGAAAAAAATTACAAAACATACTCATACATTTATCAAGAGAATTTAGATAATGTATTATCGAGAAATATCAAAGATAATAAAGCTGATAATGATTCATTATTAAATGGAATGGATAATGATTCAAATTTGAAGGAAAATAGTTATAATTATTTGAATCATAGAGAAAATGTATTGACTATCAATATAGGAGATGATATATCAAAAAGAAATGTGGAAATAATTAAGGAACCAAATTTTCAATCTAATGTAGTATTGGTGCCTATGGACTCTGCATTCTATGATGATGATGATAATATCTGTATGGATCATGATCAGGTAATGTCAGGACTTCGCGAATCGGTGGGTGCTGGACAGTAACTGGAAAAGAAGAGCCAAAGAGCTGGTTCAGTGGAGTGTCTTCGAATAGGCCTATGTTCAGCAGTGGACATAGCTGATTATATATAATGAATATCAGTACTACATGAAATCAGTAATTGAGGACCATCAAAACAAAGCTTTTACCGTTTTAGGGTTCCGTTGTCGAATGGCAAAAAACCGAACTCTTATAGATTAGTCATGTCTGTCCGTCTGTCCGTCTGTATGACACAGCCACTTTATTTTACCTGGGATTGAATGACGCCACTGAGACGAGGTGCTTGATAACTGACTTTAGTCCAATCCACACGTTGCAACTATCTTAACCCGTCTTCCATACTAACTTGCACCAAACATAGTGCTGAAATTCGGCGAACCGTCTTTTCGTCTTTCAAGTCACAGCTTATCCTTGATTGATACATCTTTACAGAATCCAATCATTGAAATAAAAAATGAGATTGAAACCACAGAAGATGTAAATGCATTGCAAAATATTTTGAAAACGGAGGACTTAATAGATTTTAATGAAAACTCATCGAAAAATAAAAATGAACACCGAGTTAAAAGTAATGAGTATCAAATTGAAAATAGTACTGGAGAAATAAATGATTTTGACGATGATTGTAGCATATACATTGAAAAAGAAAAAAATAATAAAGGAAAACAAAAGAAACAAAATAAATTAAAAAGTAATTTAAGTTTTAAAGCTAAGCGGTTAAAAAAGAAGACATTAACTGAATTAAATAATGTTAATATTTATACAAAACGAAAACGACTGACAAGAAAAAGTAAACCTCATAGTTCCACAGATAAAAATAAAGCTGATAATGATAATACTAGTCTTCAAGATAATCACAAAGATCATATCAATATTCAAGATAATGATATCGATAATATAAATAAACAAGATAATGACATGAATAATTTAAATAAACAAGAGAATGACGTGGACAATATAAATATACAAGATAATGAGAACATAGATCAAAAAGATAATGATAGTGATGATGAGACCTTAAATAAACTATCCAAAAAGATAGGTAATTCTCCAAAACTGGAGAAAAAAGAAAAAAAGCAAAGATTTCACACAAAAAAATATATAATTGCTGAGCTGACAAACGGAGTGGATTTAGGAGAAGAAAATAGACAAACTAAGTGCAGAGAAGGATCGTTTAGCAAAAAAAGGTACGTGCACTTTAAACTTGCGCGATTTGTATCATCAACAGCCAGTATTTTATTAAATCTAATAGGCTAGCCTTTGACCACTATCTCACCTGTTGTTAAGTGATGATGCGGTCGAAGATGGTAAGCATGCTAGGCCTAGAATGGGAACTGGCTCTCAAGGATAGCTACCGGAACACATTAGATGTTTGGCGACAGATTTTCTAACTTGAGGGTGGTAACTGGCCAGGCGGACACTACATAGTGTCCTACCATCATGCAAAAAGTATTCGTCCACTGTTGGACATAGGCCTCCCTAGCCACCGAGCTCGATCTTCAGCTCTTTGTTTCGAACCTGCTATCTTCACAGGGTATTCTAATTTCGCCAACAAACTTGTAGACATCTGAGTCTTAAAGCATTACCACAAAATCACTAGTTTATCGGTTTTTGATCGGATTTCTTTTTATGATTTAAGGTAATAGCAGGCCTGTCGCACTCCGCGCTGTAGCTAGAAACTACAAGTACCTCCGCGCAACCCCCTCGGGTGCATGTTCAGTCAGTTAAGTGTCACGCGCGCTCTCGATCGGCCGCGCGCCTTACTTGTACCTACCTCATTATTATATTCCTTGCTTACGATATTAACATACAAAAATATTATTCAGTATGTCTAAACGAAGGGCTACAAAGCATTGCGTAGCATACGGATGCTTAAACAACAACGGGAATGACGACATTATATTTCATACACTTCCTAAGAATCTCGAGAGGTAAGACATTAATAAACTTAATATTATTTATAAGTAACGTAAATCTAGGTAGTAAGGCTATCTGCGTACTTTTTGTTTAACGATCCGGTCGTTTAGTAGTAGTTTTCGACATTTTTTCGCGTAAAAGTCAATGACCTTAAAGATCGTTCACTGTAAGTAGACCTCCCGGGTACTAGTGGCCGCCTTCTAATGCAGGGTCAGTGTATACTAGTTTTAGTTTAATACTTATATCAATTGAACAATAAAAGAAGGGGATAGAAAATGACAAATTTTTTTGCCTTTTTTTAATTTTATTTGTTAATTTTGTCGTCGCGCTGCACATGTAGGTACTTATGTAAAAATCAAAGAATGTCAGACATAAAATGGTAGGTAGGTATAAGTCAGCTGAGTTTCATGTTTCAAGGGAATTCATTCACGTTAAGATCTTTAGGGAATTTCTATCGACATTACATCTTGCAAGATATTAATTGTAACCTATTTGAAATTGGTAGGTTATTTTATTATTTACTGTAGGTAGGTGACATAGATCCTATAGGTAGGTACCGAGGTGGTCCCATTGTAATTTCATCGAGATCTGATGAGTATCTCCAGAGATATGACGATAAACATCTCAAACTTGCAACTGAAACTGACTCGCGCGGCATGGAAGTCGGTTGTTTTAGTTTTAACTATCTTAATTAAACTATCACATAAACTATCTTAATTATAGTATAACTGTAGTAGTTTTATCCTACCTCGACATTACACATTAATGTAGCACTTTAAATATACTCATTACATTGTTCTACCTTAAAGTATTCTTCTACCAATTATAGGCTTCAATAAGTTATGTAATAACATTCAACCCTATAGGAGAGGCCGCGAGTTGACCAAGTTATTCAGACTCTCGCTGTGCGGACTTACGGTGCATTTTACTTTGCGCAACACGCGGTTCATAGTTACTATTAGTTGATACTGTGACGCAAATTCAAGGTCGCACTCGAGGCGTGAAGCGCATTTTGAACGTTACCGGCGTTGTAACTAGGTTTAATCTCGCATTTTTGCTCTCAGGGAGTGCAATTTCTGTACTTGTACTATTCATTATTCTGTGGTAATAAGACAAGCACGATGCTCGCCTGATTGTAAGCGAAAGTCTACCTATTACAGACAGTGGCTTGCAAAATTCTGGATAGCTGAAATTTTGCCAACCAAAACTAAGCCTGTTCGAGATTTCATTTTATTTGTTATTCTCTTGTTTATTTAAGTATTTATTTAAAAAAAATAAAAAATATTAATTAATCTCTATCTCTATTTATTAATAATAAGAGACTTGCTAGATTAAGGCAAATATATTGACGTTAGAATCATCAAAATCAACCCACACGTTTGGTCTCTAGAGCGCAACAACTGAACAAACATACATACTTAGGCTGATAAACAAATGACCCTCTTTTGCGTCGCGCAGTCGGGTGACTAGGGTAACAAACCACTGGTAGGAAGAGAACCCTAAAATTGTTTCATAGCTTCGCAACGCAATCTGCGTACAGTTAATTTCACTCCGCACTACCTTTCATAAACTGGATTGCTGACATTATTTTGTTTCCGTCACCTGTTGATACCTTTGTCACCTCTCACACCCTTTTTCTCGTCGTAAACGCTTTTGACAGATCTCACATAGTTTTCGACTTATTCTGGCTCCCTGATTGGTCTAAATTAAATGAAGTTTGAAAACCACTAGAGGCGCTGTACTGTTTTTCATACAACATTTGTTGTATAGACGATATCGAGTTTGGTATGAAAACTCGTACTAAGGGACTGTCTACAAAAACGTTACGTTGTTCTTCGACAGGTTGAAAGCGGAATTAATCGCTAAGTTTGAGAAACATGGCAAGTTGAAGACAGATGATGGCGAGGTCATAGACGCACACTTTATTTTGAGCTGCATCGATGACAAGGTTACAGAATTCGTATTGAAACAGCTTTGGGACTCTGTATATGGTATGTATACAAGAAGATTGATTATACACAATGCAGGTTTCATGTAGAATAAACTTTTGAAGACTAAAATATGACCTTGAATCATGATTTTGATCTTTTTCTTCGGGTTGATTTTCGTGTTTGTCAGATGTTAATAGGGTAGTGTATCTTCTAGGCATGCGTGCTACATCGTCGATCGCATCATCATTTAACATCAGGTGAGATAGTTTTAGACAAAAAGAGCCCTCACCGCTTTATTGTAAATATTCCTTCACCCGCTTGAAGCTATTTGCTTCTTCTTTCATCATAGGTACCGCTAAGGAATGAAATTCCCTGCCTGAGTCTGTGTTTTCGGTTAAGTACATGTATGTAGATCTTTAAGTCACTGGTGAATGAATATCTTTTAAAGTCATCATCAGGTGAGATAGTGGTCAAGCGCTGACCTATTTACCATCATCATTTTCCTACCCTTATCCCACTTAAGTGAGGTCGGTGCAATATGTCATTCTCTTCAATTTGGCTCTATCTGTAGACATATCTTTATCCATTCCTTTTACATCCATATCTTCCACCACTCAGTTCTTCGACACTTTCTTCGGTCTTCCTCTTCCTCTATAGCTCTCACTTTCATGTCCATTGCCTTTCTTGTCACATGGTCTTCACTACTTCTCATAATATGTCTATACCAGGCTAGCCTATTGCTTATTAACTTTGCTGTCACTGGTGCCACTTTCAGGCATTAAAAAAATATTAGTAACTAGCGAACCGCCCCGGCTTAGCACGGGTAGAGCATTCTTTGCCAAAATGTCTGCATAAAAACTTATGCAAAAATTTTGGCAAAGGATGCTCTTTCTTATGTTGCGTCAAGTATGAATTAGCATCTTTAACAATTCAACCAATTTACACAAAACCTTCGCGAATTATACACCTAAACCTTCCTCATGAATCACTCTGTCTTATAGTAAAAACCGCATGGAAATCCGTTCAGTAGTTTTTGAGTTTATCGCGGATAGATGGAAGTCGGACGCAGCGAGGCACTTTGTTTTATAATATGTAGTGATTTTCAGGTAAAAAAGGTCTAAGGCCCAAAGCTCTGAAGCTGTTAAAAGGTATCCAAAACAAATACAAAAATGTCTACGATTCAGTGTTCGACATAGAATATTTAAACACTAAGGAGAAAATGTTGGAAGAGTTCGAGAGAAGGAAGACATACGCGTGCTATGTAGATGCTGAATATAAATGTGAGAGATGCTACCAGGGGTTCAAACATGAGAAGAAGCTGGACTACCATAAACAATGTCATGATGTAAGTAGCTGTGTAGCGTATTTGGGAGGACGCTCGACTTTCTTATCCTAGGACTATTTAATTTTTTATAGTATACTAGCGGATCCGGCAGACGTTGTTCTGCCCGATCGCAGCGCCACCTATCGGGTCCAATTGTGATTCTGGACCATCTATGGCCTAATTCAAACACACACACCAAAATTAATCTAAATCGTTCCAGCCGTTTAGGAGGAGTTTGATTACAAACACACGCACAGGTGATTTACACTGAAGGACTCATAAACTGCATCAATGTTCAAGACGCCTTTGAAATAAACATTTTATAGAATCAGTGCTGTGGCGAAGCTACCTGGTCCTACTATCTTTCGCTACCTGCGTGACTATGATAGCTAGGTAGGTCGTCGACTGAAGAAATACAATCTCTGATCTCGTTCCAATACTTATATTTCGTATTGGCTAATTGCTATATACAAAGCACATATTATTATATATGGGATACAAAGGATGTCTGATACACAGGTGGTTCCGCGACCCGGTTTCTACCACCTCGAAAAATGAAACCGTGGGCCGAACGAATATAATATACAGTGCCACAAGTATAACTTGGCGGTGGTGGTTTTTGGAACTAATTCTGTCAATTGAAACTGTGAGTTTGACGTTTGAGAGATTACCGCGACATTATTGTTGATAAATCTGCTATATTAAAATAGTTCAATAATGCCAAAAGTAATTAAAAGTGGTTTTAGAGAAACTGTTATCAAAGTACAAAGTAAAAGCACAGTGGCGCACAGGCACGCCAAGTTATACTTGCCGGACTGTATCTGTGGCGACCTTATGACAACCTTAAACTCTTTTGACAGTTTTAATCTTAGTGGTCAATCTTTTTGAATTATGTTTATGTTTCAAATTGACCACCAATGTCAGAAGAGTTTTGACACCAGTTTTATCAGTACTTATGATTTTCTTACCAAAGTTGGCAATGTTTCTTTGGCTTCCTTAAAAAGGAGAACATAAAGGCGTGTAGATATATACCGTGAGCCAAGCGTGGAAAGTGGCTAGGCCACGTAGTGTTAATGAAAAAAGAAATGTGATATAAAACTACATCGCCGCCTTCTCATTGAGGAAAAGCAACCTGCGGTCATTACTATTAGACCGCCTCCGATAAAGCTAAGTATACTAGCACAATCTATGTAGATACAATTCACATCGTGAGATCTAGCTCTGTCCTCCACCGGGATTTGTGAACGAGTAGCAAATCGCCGGAACAGCAAGTGCCATCCCGCTTCCTGGCTCAGTATCAAGTAGCAGTTGATAGGGAAGGCACGCGTAAGCAACTGGGATATCCCGGGAGTTTTCCCGGAGGTCCCAAATATCTTTTACAATTATTGCTTAGTAGGCCTGTTGTCATTGTGTGGAAAAATCACCATGACAACCACACAACATCCAGACTAAGGATCTCGCCTTGAACCACAGATCCTTAGATGCAGCGAGTCATTGCAGACCGCCACAATTTTAACCAAGTATTCAAACTTTTTATACAAATTTAAATTGAAACCTATAGTTTGGTTCGTTAACTTCGTAACAGCGTAGTATAATATCCTTAAGTGTATGTTTGTATACTGGAAAGGACCATTCAATTAATTCTAAAGTAATCCTGAACTTTCATGCAGTTTATTACTCCGTCAGTGTCTACGAATAAATCATTAGTCAGGAAAAGTAACTGCGTTATAAAAATGACCCAACAAAAGTCGTGTCCAAGTAGGCGGGGTTAAAAGTCGTGTCCAGCGCGTCATTAGTCGGACATTTGTCTTGTTTGACTCAACTATTGTAACAGACATTGCAGCACATGCGCGAACCAATCCCTGCTTTCGTTCCGAATTTAAATCAATCTCCAAGCCAATCATTTGTAACTTCGAAAGTGGTTCTTATTTTGATTCTACGTCGTTTTGGTTTTAAAGAGGGCCACTTTTTGTGTGGTATTTGTTCTGAATTAGAGTTCCTGACTTATGATTTATTCGTAGGTCAGTGTATATAAAGATAATCTAGCGTTTGACCACTATCCCACCTTCAGGTAAGTGACGATGTGGTGAGGATGTATCTAATAATACCCTGCACAGCGGTTGGACTGACTAGTGTCCGCCTGGACAGCTACCAACCTCAAGTTGGAAAATCTGTCGACATAAATGTGTTCCAACAGCTGTCTTTGAGAGGCAGTTCCCATTCTAGACCTAGCGTGCTACCATCCAACATCACTAGGCACAAGCTCAGTTTTTTTTATTTCATATGATGGAAGAGAACTGGTAGTCACTGTCACAGGTCTTAGAACTTAGTTTAGGTACCAGGGTTTTCAATACCCATGTTGTAACTAATGCCTATTTCATGAATAAATGTTTATTTCATTTAATTCATTTCATCCTCGATTTTTTGCGACCATTGCACACTCTATCTCAACATTGTACATTGCAGGTAAGTGCGGGTGAATTCATTTGCTCGATATGTGGAGTACGTCAACAGCAGAGAAAAAATCTAGTAAGCCATATGAACAACTGTCACGAAGCTGTCTACAAGTGCAAACGGTGCCCTCTGATCACGTACTACAAGTATGTATAAACACACGCATAAACACACCTGCATTAACACATAGGATACTTTTTAACGCGGGAAAAGCCGTGGGTGCTACTAGTTCGTTTATATTCCTGTATTTAACTTTGATATTATTTACACACTATAAATATTAGTGTAATGATTATAACGGGTGTCTCGGTAAGAGTACACTTTTTAAAATAGGAATATTTATTTTTTCATGCAAGTGGCAACCTGGCAACTCTTAAATTTGACAGCTGTCACCTCTGTTTATTCCGATTATTAAAAATGGAGCGCTTTTCGAAAGAACAACGCGTTATAATTGTGAAAACTCATTACAAAAATGGGGAAAGTTAACTGTTACTGTGAACGGCATTCGTTACAGTAATATGATAAAGGACTTCTTGTTGCCTCAACTGGACAGCATGAATCTGGACAACATGTGGTTTCAGCAGGACGGCGCAACCTGCCACACCGCGCATGAAACAATCGACGTATTGCAGCAACGATTTCCAGAACACATTACTTTGCCGGACAGATCCTTTGCCGGATATTTTATTCCATACTTAATCGAAACATGTCTTCTTTACAATACAATAAAAATAACACAACTCTGTCATAAAATACTTGTTTTTAAAATGAAAAAGTGCACTCTTACTAAGACCACCCTTTATTATCAACTAGCTGTTACCCGCGGCTTCGCCCGCGTTATTGTGTCAATGATCTCTTAGCCCAAGTCACCATAGATGACCTCAAAGTCGAATTCAATATCCTCTATTGTTAAAGTCTTTAATCATTTTGGTTAGGTATACGAAGTTGTGCTGTTCAATTGATTTGACTCTTCACAAAAGTTCCTGAAACATTTCTTACAAAGAAAATAAGGTAAATAGTTGCGCGAGCGTAGCGAGCGCTATCACTGCGCGAGCGAACATGTTTTATGACTTTTTATGACCCTGACAGTTTTATAACTTAACAATCAAGTCACTGTAGATGACTCTTGGTCAAACTCGATATCGTCTATTGTTAAAGTCATTAATCATTACTTGGTAAACCTAACCAAGGTTTACCAAGTTTTGCCGTTTAAGTATTTGAGTCAGTCTAATGTATGAGGCTGTTAAAACACGCCATTATATGCTATATAGCGTTATTACTGCGCAAGCGAAGCGAGCGCAAATTTTTTTAGGACCTTTTATGACCCTTACAGTTTTTATGACCTACTAAGTAAACACCGATAACCCTAGGGTTAAACTTGATATTCACTTATTTTAAGGTTAATAATCATTATGATTATTGAAGGTTGTACTGTTTCAATTTGTAAACTCGTTTTGATACATGTGGCTGGCTATTAATATACAAAAAATGCTGAAATATTACTTACAAAGAAAACAAATGTTAGCGCGAGCGTAGCGAGCGCAAAAAATTTTTTACGGCTTTTTATGACCCTGACAGTTTTTTATGATCTACTACGTCAACACCTATGACCCTAAGGTTAAATGTGGCTGTTAACACGAATGTTTCTGAAATACTTCCCACAAAGCAGATAAAACACGTTGGGCAAGCAAAGCTATCGCGTAAATTCTGATGACTTAATGACCCTGACAGTTTTATGGCCTAATTAGGACACATATTAAGTTTAGTCATTATAGATGAACCTAAGGTCAAACTTTTATGATAATGCAAACTCTATGTAAAGTTAACAAAAAATAAAGGCACCCACACTTAACTGCCGAAAAAAAAGTATTCCTTGCCCTTTTATGCCCCATTTAATTTCTTTGTGCAAAATTTCATCTGAATCGGTCAAGCCGTCTGGCTGAAAAGAGGCAACACATTAACAAAATTCCATAATAAAAATCGAGTCACCCGAAATTGCCAGCCAAAAAAAGTATTCGTTGTCCTTCTATGTCTTATTGACTGTCTGTGTATTATGTATGTATTATATTTGCAAAACTGGACACCTGGACTCGACAGCCGGATAAAAAGTATCCGATATCCTATTCTATCCTATGAACTGTCTTTATACAACATTTCAGGCAAATCGGTAAAGCCGTTTATTCGATAAGAGGTCTTATATTTACAAAATTCAATTAAAAATATCTGGACGCCCTGACTCGATAGCCAAAAAAAAATTATCCTATATCCTATTCTGCCCTATGACATGTATTCATACAAAATTTCAGGAAAATCGGTTAAGCTGTTTATTTGAGAAGAAGTCTTATATTTACAAAATTCAATTAAACATATTTAGACCCCCTGACTCGACAGCCAGAAAAAAAGTATCCTATATCCTATTCTACCCTATCAACTGTCTTTGTACAAAATTTCAGCCAAATCCGTCAAGCCGTTTGACCGTGAAGAAGTCCCAAACAAACAAATAAACAAACTGACTTTCCCATTTATAATATTGGTGTTGATTTACACTGTAGTATAATGATATACATTTATATTTCAGATCATCTATGGTCAACCATTACAAATTACATGAAGGCGTGAAATTCAGATGCGAACCCTGTGACGTCACTTTTGGGTAAGTTTTTAACCGACTTCCAAAAAAAGGGCGTTTCTCAATTTCGACCGTATAATTGTTTTTTTATGTTTGTTCGCGCATAACTTCGTCGTTTATGAACGTCGTTTTTGTTGGAAAGGAAATATCCCAAGAATGGTACCATAGTAATTTCATCGAGATCTGATAAGTATCACGATCTTATCATGAGTTTTATTTAAAAATTGACTTTGAAAGTGTTTGACTTAGGTTGGCTGCGTATCCACCAGAGCTGGGTAAGGAAGCTGTGCGAAGAAATAATCAACCAATAGTATCACTTCATTTTCCTAGCCTCGCTCGGCCCAGCTTTGATAGAAAAGAGCTTAGTAAAGCGAGGTACAAATAAAACCGGCCAAGTCGAGTTGGACTCGCCCACCGAGGCTTCCGTACCAAAGTTGGTTGGTACCAATTAAGCTAGATTTTCAACTTTGTTATTTTTTGGAATTTTTTCTTTATTTGTGCTGTAAGACCTTGCTTCTTGCCAAATTTCATGATTCTATCTAGGTCAATGGGAAGTAACCTTATAGGTTTTGATTCCCTTGAAAAATCGCAAAAATGCTAAAATGTGCGACTTAAACAGTGATATCTTTTGAACGCGTTGACATAGGTACAAGATTATTTTTTTCACGGCCAAAAGATACCGTAAACCCGAGTATCTAGTATAAGTTTCAACTTGATATCTCTACGCGTTCTTGAGAAAAGGGGTCTTGGCAGACGGACAGACAGACAGTCAGACAGAATGACAGACGGACGGACAATAAAGTGATCCTACAAGTGTTCCTTTTTTCCTTGTTAAGGTTCGGAACCCTAAAAAGAACTACGTGTGATGTTGCAAACCGATTTAATGATTATTTTTAATTTAATTTTTTTTTATCGGTAGGGTACGTTTCCGAGGTGGTCCCATTTTAATTTCATCGAGATCTGATAAGTACCTCCAGAGATATGACGATAAACGTCTCAAACTTGCTACTGAAATTGACTTGAAATTGACGCGGGATATGGAAGTCGGTTGTTTTAGTTTTTAAGCTATCTTAAGTATTAATATACCTGTATGTATATAGTACAATAATAATATAATATTTAATATTATGTTTCTTTGAAGTGTTTCACACTTTATATTTTTTTTGTTTAACAATTTACAATATAATATTTGTTACAATCGGCAGCAGTCAGTCAGCGTATCGTAATCATGTGAGCTATCGTCACACGCGCCGCCACGCGTGTACCGCGTGCGGACGAGCTTTCCTCACGATACAAGGACTCAAGTGGCACACCACTAGAGAACATCAGGTAATACTATAACATTGTTACACACAATCCATAATAAAGATAGTTTAAAAACTAAAACGACTTCCATGCACCGCGAGTCAATTTCAGTAGCAAGTTTGTGACGTTTATCGTCATATCTCTGGAGAAACTTATCAGATCTCGATGAAATTACAATGGGACCACCTCGGAAACGTACCCTACCGATTACAAAAATAATCATTCGAATCGGTTCACAATTGACGGAGTAATCGCGTAACATACACAAAATAAAAAAAAGAATAAAAAGAAACATACGTACGAACTGAGAAACTCCTTCTTTTAGGAAATCGGTTGAAAATGTCATTATACCGCCGGGATTCGAACCCGTACTTCCTTGACAAACATGCCCAGGTGCTCTGACCAATTCAGCCACGGTGCGATACTATCGATCGACGAAAAAAAATAGTTTCATCGATCGATTATTAAAAAATATATATTTTTGACGCCGAACTGGGTAGCACTTGACCACTATCTCACCTGATGTTAAGTGATGATGCGATCGATGATGGAGCACTCTTACCCAGAGGATACCTGCTAGGCTATTCTGTAAGCTATCTCGACAGCGGAATCCGCGGTGAGATTTTAATTTCGTACTACGAAATTCAACCGTATTACGAACGTGATACGATTTAATTTCGTAGTACGAAATTCGAATCTCACCGCGGATTCCGCTGTCGAGATAGCCTACAGAATAGCCTAGCTGTTCACTCGCGATTTCAAGACCCTCATATTGTACTTAACCGGAAACACAATAATTATTACATTATGTAGTAATGTTGTTTTGGCGAATACTGTTGAACAATAGCATAGAGACAACAAAGATGCGTGGAAGTAATTAAGGGAGGCCTATGCCCAACAATGGGACACACAACGGGACATATATTCAGTGGCGGATTATCCCTAAGGCAAACTAGGCACATGCCTAGGGGCGCGAGTAGTTTAGTATTGACACGGTAATATAATATAATATTACCGTGGTATTATACTGCGGTTCGGGACCCTCCGTGTGCGAGACAATAGTGTGACTCGCACTTAGCCAGTTTTTTTTTTTGTAGATGGCAAATAGTCTAGGTTGCTAGCCTAGGGCGCTGTAGACATTTAATCCGTACGTTTAATCTGTGCATATATTAATTATAATAATGTTGTTTTAGGAGGATACGGGCGCTCGTGGAATTCAACACCATTGCTCGCAGTGTCCTTTGACATTCAACACACAAAACGCTCGTCGGCGCCACATACAACTCATGCATGATTCTGCTGGCAACACGCTGTAACTATACCTTCTTACTCTTTTATATAGCATTTAGACATCCGTCAGAGAACCAAAGTTATCGACATAGCTCAGAGGATTAGCAAGCTGAAGTGGCAGTGGGCTGGTCACATCTGTCGTATAACCGATAACTGTTGTAGCAGACGTGTTCTATAGTGGAGACCACGGCTCGGTAAACGTAATGTAGGACGCCCTCCAGCTAGATGGAGCGATGATATACGCAAGCTGGCTGGCAGCGGTTGGTAACAAGGAGCTGAAGATCGAGCTCAGTGGCGTGCCATAGGTGAGGCTTATATCCAGCAGTGGACAGAGATAGGATCATGAAGCTAGCTAGCTAGTCTGTTGGTAAGTTACAACGTGGTTGAGATTTTTCTTTCATACAGATTGGCAAGCATTTGGCCACTACTCACCTGATGGAAAGTGAAGATTTGCTCGAGAGTTTAGCACGCTTATCTAGAAGATACATTTTGGAGAGTGTGCTATGGAACTGCTTAATTTGATACCACCTTCCCCATTTTATTATCGGATATCCAGAGACACTAAAAGGCGCCACCGTTTTATGGTGAATATACCATCTACCCGAACGAAGCGATTTGCATCTTCGTTCATCATGCGAACCGCCAGGGAATGGAATGCTCTGCCTGACTCTGTGTATCCGGCTAAATACAATATGGGGGTCTTCAAATCGCGAGTGAATAGGTATCTTTTGGGTAAGCGCGCTCCATCATCGACTGCATCATCACTTAACATCAGGTGAGATAGTGGTCAAGTGGTACCCAGTTCTATGTTAAAAAAAACCTGTTCACTCTTGACTTGAAGAGACCCAAGTTATAGCTACTCGCAAACAAGTCAGCCGGCAATGTGTTCCATTCTTTTGCGGTTCGGATCATGAACGTCGAACTAAAACGATTAGTGCGGATTGCTGAATTATTCACCATGTATGGATGCCGTTAGTTTGCTTTTTCGTCCGAATTTTAAAGGGGCAAGAAGGAATTAAGTTGTGTAATTCTATCGCACACCCTCAGAATGGTAGCTATGCTAGGTCTAGAATGAGAACTGGTTCTTAAGGACAGCTGTCGGAACTCGGAACGCTTTAGATGTTTGGCGACAGATTTTCCAACTTAAACGTGGTGGCTATACATTATTGTCTAATATAAGATTATATACAATATTTCACAGCTTACGGACATTAAGATTCCTTTTTATTTTCGGTAAAATCAACTACAATAATGTCCTATTGTTTTATTACAGTGATTCAAACACTCGAATTCGGAAACCCAAAAAGAAGCCTGTGATGACTTGTCGAGTGGTAAGACATTTTATTTACTTGCCTGGCAATCGATAGGTTTTGAGTTCGATCACCCCATTTGTTTGGAGGTAGTAAGTACTTGGCTAGGTGGGCACTAGACAGTGTCCTACTACCGTGCAAATATTATAATATAATAGTGTTAGCGTGGATTTACTATAATATAAGGATCGTGCACAGCAGGTGTTTTTACAAATACAATTTAGTCCGTATGGTATGAACTTAAAGTTGTAATTGGTATGTACATCAAAACGGCCCAAACGAAAGGAACCTAGAAGGGAGTGTGTTCTTGTCTTACAACCTGCCAGTGCTTTATATGTACTATAGTATATTATATATATGTGCTCCCTAGAAAAGAAAGGGACAAACTCCGTTCAGGTGTCGGTCTCTTTCGGGCCGGTTTTGCGCTTACCTAGTGCACAGTCGAGTTTAATAAAGTGAAATGTCGGTGAGTGTTAGTGATTCCGGCGCCATCTTGAAGACGGCGACTCATCGAAACCTATATAAGTGTGCGAGAAACAGCGGCACGCCCCAATCTGTTGCAGACTTTCGTAGCGAGCGTGGCTTTTGGCACAGAATAATGTATAGTACAAGTACAGAAGATGCATTCCCTGCGAGCAAAAATGCGAGATTAAACCTAGTTACAACGTCGGTATCGTTCAAAATACGCTACACGCCTCGGATGCGACCTTGAATTTGCGTCACAGAATAAACTAATAGTAACTAGGAATCGCGTGTTGCGCACCGTAAAATGCACCGTAAGTCCGCGCGGCGAGAGTTTGTATCATTCGGTCAGCTCGCGGCCGTCAGCTGTCTCTTACTGTAAGGTTGAGTGTTGTGAGAAAACAGATTGAACAATACAGTAAAGGCGCGCGTCCGATCGAGAGCGCGCGTGACACTACTGACTGAACTTGTAGCCCGCGGGCTGCCGCGGAGGTGCTAGCATTTACATAGCTACCGCGCGAAGTGCGACAGGCCTGCTCTTGGTCGTCTCGCTCTGTATTTTTCTTTTATTGTTATCATCATCATCATCATAATCAGCCGGTATCAGTCCACTGTTGGACATAGGCCTCTCCCAAGTCATGCCACTGAGCCCGATCTTCGGCTCTTTGTTTCCAGTCACTGCCCACCGCTTTGCGAATGTCGTCGCTCCACCTGGTCACAGGGCGTCCTACGCTACGTTTACCGATTCGCGGTCTCCACTCTAGAACCAGTCTACCCCAACGGTTATCGGTCCTACGGCAGATATGACCAGCCCACTGCCACTTCAGCTTGCTAATCCGATGAGCTATGTCGACCACTTTATTTTTATAATCTATACTAATATTATAAAGAGAGAACATTTGTATTTTTGTATGTTTGTAATGAGTAAGCTCAAAAACTACTGAACCGATTTAAAAAATTCTTTCACTAATACATAGAATGGACTTTCGGAATGAAAATAGGCTATATATTATCCCGTTTAAATCAAAGGTACATTCGTGGAGACCTAATTTGCAACCTAAGTCGGCAAATAAACGGTCGAAAAAACACGTTTCTTACGAACGCTGCTTAATTGAAAATAGATGGAAGAAATTTTCTATGCAAGAGTTGTACAACTTAATAAGACCTTCAAAAAAGTCCGTGAAAGCATATGTCTATCTCTTAAGGTTGACTCACAGTAACCATTTTAATCTTAAAAGTTTTGTTAAAAAATATTACACAACATCCAAGGCTATTTTCAAGTATATAGTATTAATCCTTATCCAAATAATTACGTTAATTAGCTTGGCGACATATAATAGATTAAAATTGATGTTTACAGTATATAATTCAAATGAAAACTCTAGAAGATATCACGAATTTCACAAACACGCATAGCAAAATTAATAAAATATTTGCAGTGAAACCACAGATTAGGTCATAGTTACTACGAAAATATTATTATAAGCTTAGCTATGCTGTAGATCCCCATCGATCACAATCAATTTGAAGTCAATATAGTATAATAATATGATCTATTGTATAAAATAATATTCATCTATATATATAATAATATAATATAATATTTTAAACCACCCCGACTGATCTATGTATAATATCTTTTTCCAATGACTCTAAACACGACATTTAAAATCTGAGCTGTAAGTTGGTGAGGATTTGAGTATTCTGTAGAGTCCAGGAGGCTTCCATGTACTTACAATGTCGTTGAAGAAGAAGATTTTCGAATTGATCAGACCTATGAAAGTTGATTTCATAGCGCAATTAACTAGAAAAAAGCTCATAATTTTATAACGATTGAACGAATTTTCTTGAATCAAAGCTAAGAAAACTCTCGATGAAGACATCTATCAAACAAAAAAAAACTATCAATAATAAAAACAAAATCGGTTCATCCGGTTAGGTGCTAAGATGCTACAGACAGACACACAGATACACACGTTAAATGTATATTACCCCTACATTTTGCGTCGGGGAACGCCGTAAGGTTACGGCGGCAGATGTACTCCTTGGTGGTAAGCTACTTTTTGGTAGATTTAATGATTCCACTACCACTGTACGAAAACTCATGATTCATGAATGCACATAAAACTTTAATTGGTAGGTATATAGCTAGGATTAGAAGCAACGACCGTCGGGTCAGAATCAGGGTAACTATCCTTTACGCCAAAGGGCCGTCCAATATCAATACGTAAGTATTATAAAACAAAGTTCATCACTGCGTCTGTCTGTCTGTTCGCAATAATCTCAATAGCTACTGAACGGATTATCATGCGGTTTTCATCATTAGCCAGAGTGTTTATGAGGAAGGTTTAGGTGCATAATTCGTTAAGGTTTTGTGTAAATTGGATGAAATATGACGATGGTTGTTAAATATGTTCAAATTTTTTATATTCGATGCAACAAACTGATGCAAATTTTGTAGGCATATATGTTCTACCCGTGCGAAGCCGGGGCGGGCTGCTAGTAATTAATAATTTAAATAATCAGTTACTTCTTTAAAAAATAGATTGTGTTTGTAATTTTGTATTTTTGCGAGTAAATTTGTTAGGAATCGCTAAAAACAGTATTACGTTTGTGCAGTGTTCGGCTACAGGCAGCAGTAGCGGTTGGTTAAACCTTCACTTCAGTATGGAACATCCCGAGGAGGACTTGTCTCAGATATACGCGGACAGACAGACACACCTCTGTCATGTTTGTGGGAAGGGGTTCACGGTGAGATTACTGTCACATATGTATACTAGACTCTGTGCAAAAAGAGAACCGTCGTAGAAATTGAGGGCGTGCGCGTTGATGGTTCTAATTTACAGTTTTTGTTACGTTGACAACATTGCTCTGTCATTGCCAGTAAGACTAAAAATGTTTGATTGGTAGGTTCCTACTCTTATTATTATCGTGTGCTACTAGGTAGGTATGTACCTTCCTTCCTTACCTTTGAATTTTAGTTCATCGTAAAGCCACGACGGTTCTCTTTTTGCACAGACTCTAGTTGATAACCGACTTCAAAAAAATAGGAGTTTCTCGAGTCGCCTGCATTTTAAGGGTTCCGTACCTCAAAAGGTAAAAAAAAGGCCTTATAGGATCACTTTGTTGTCCGTCTGTCTGTCTGTCCGTCTGTCAAGACGATTTACGTCTTCATACGCACTGCCAAGGAATGGAATTCCTCGCCTGAGTCTGTGTTTCCCAATAACTACCACCTAAGGGTCTACAAGTCGCGAGTGAGTAGGTATCTTCTAGGCAAGCGTGCTACGTATTGGACCACATCGTCACATAACATCAGGTGAGATAGTGGTCAATCGCTTGTTTATTGAGCATAAAGGAAAAAAAACCCTAGTCAAACTTAGTACTGGAAATAATTAAGATATATATATATATAATATAAGAAAAATTAAAACAACCGACATATGACCCGCGAGTCAATTTCAGTAGTAAGTTTGAGATGTTTATCGTCTATATCTCTGAAGATACTTATCAAAGCTCGATGAAATGACAATGGGACCAATTTCATCTAGATCTGATAAGTATCTCCAGAGATATGACGATATACGTCTCAAACTTTCTACTGAAATTGACTCGCGGGGCATGGAAGTCGGTTGTTTTAGTTTTTAAACAATTTTTGGTGTGAATCTATTCTATTCTATCTTATTTTATTTACATCTTCTATCATACATTATTTACATATTATTATGTGTAATTGTGTTTAAAAATGCAATCCATTAATTTCGTCGTGTCGATAGAATTGCACCGTGACTTACTTGGTCAGAGCACCTGGGCATGTTTCCCAAGGGTTCGACTACCGTCGGCACGAATACATTTTGTGTAAGAATGTACAACATTATATATGAGGGCGCTCATGAAAGTGGAAGAAGCGAAAGAGGTATGTCAGAATCGTAGCATGTGGAAAGAATTAGTCTCTGCCTACACCAACGGGAAAAAGGCGTGATTGTATCTTCGAGCATTTACCAATGGAGATGTTAACGTTGTAATCCGCAAACATTTTTTTCTGTCGATACTTACGGGGGACGAGGTAAACACGCATTGCACACACAAATCATTCACTTTAACGATCCGGCACACTAGCTTAAAACACGCACACAATATTAAAAATACAGCGTAGTTACGCACGCTTATATGGCCAGCAGAGGGGTACGCCTTACGTTAACATCTCCATTGGTAAATGCTCGAAGGATTATATGTATGTATGTATGTACAAAATTATTAACATCTTATAATCCTACTATTTCAGACAATATACTCTTTAAAAGCGCACATAGTAACTCACAGCGAGCAGCGTCCCTACGCCTGTAAGACCTGTCCCAAACGTTTCCACCGAGCTATATCGTTACAACAACACCAGCTGTTTCATCAACCGCCCAACAAGACGTGCGGTTACTGCTCGAAGAAGTTCCGGTCACAGTCCAACCTTACTAACCACGTGCGGGTAAGACTTGTTTTTATTTACATACTTCAAAAAAATAAAACCGGCCAAGTCGAGTTGGACTCGTCCACCGAGGCTTCCGTACCATTAGCTATAAAAGCGGCAAATAATTATGTCTGTTGTATGGGAGCCCCCTTAAATATTTATTTTATTCTGCTTTTTAGTATTTGTTGTTATAGCGGCAACAGAAATACATCATCTGTGAAAATTTCAACTGTTTAACTATCACGGTTCATGAGATACAGCCTGGTGACGGACGGACGGACGGACGGATGGATGGACGGACGGACGGACAGACGGACAGATCTTGTAAAATGTATGGTCTCATATAACAATGAAGGCGACTGAATTTCTCATGTCTCATCAGACACAAGACACAAGAAAATATCTTATAATGTGCAAAAGGCCTAAAGGTTGCGTGATCTTAGCTTTCTTAAGCCTTAAAGGAATTCTTCTATTTCAGTTCCACATTGGCGATCGACGATATAAATGCAAGATATGCGGCAAAGGATTCCTTCATAGAAACACATTGAACGAGCATGTGAGGGGCGTCCATAATAACGTGCGCAGGGTTAGGAAGAAAGGGGGGGATAACCGAGGGGGATTGGAGGGGGTCAATTAGTGCAATAAACTAAATACAACGAGAATTGTTTATATTAAATATTAAAACTACCCTGGCTTTCCTACTTCCTAGTTACTATGAATAATATAAATGCGAATGTCAGTTTGTAGATTTGTTTATTTGTTACCTTTTCACGGTCAAACGACTTTACCGATTTGCCTAAAATTTTGAACAACGATAGCAAAAGGTAGAAAAGGAGAAAAGGGAGAATGACACGGGCGAAGCCGCCTATAACCAGGAGATGATTAAGAGGGAACGCGGCTACACTATTCCATACAAATGTATTCCCCTGCTTCCTCCCTGGAAAAATGCTTCTATAATATGTGCCATATAGATTGGCACAAAAGTGCATCGATCTCTCGTCAGCCGCAAAAATGAGTGTAACTTAAAATTTTGCCAAAATCATACCAAACATATCTATTTATCATTGATGTTTATTACAATTCTACATATTACTAGAACACATTTGATATATTTAATGTCGTGTTTTCATGTACTCGATATTTATTATCCGTTTTTATTGTAAAAAGGGATTTTAACGCGCTAAGACTGTTCTGTGCTTCTTATACTTTATTTTAATGATTATTAACGAACATCTCTTTTTGTAATTTTTCTACTTTAAATTTAATAAAATAACTATTGCTACAGCTTTTCTAATACTTACGAAACTACTTCCTGAAATTATACAAAACGCGAGTTATGTCACTTTACTGGACCATTTTTTTACGTCAGGCAACAGAGATGCGTCACCTTCGGCAATAATAAATTAATTTATTTTATAAATTAATTACGGCAAGAATTAAGTGATGGCAATTATATATAAATATACCAACAATATAAAATAAATTATATGAAATATATGTTATTTATTTATTTTCCAACACACATTAATCTTACATTAAACCCAATATATTAATGCAGAATCCAACTCAAATAAATATGTATACATGTATCAGAAAAAAACACTTTGGATATTTTAGTGGCACATAAAAATTAGAACACACCGCTAAATAAAAATAAAACCTTGTTATAATCACAGTCATAAAAGGTTTGTCGCCGCTGCTACACCACTGAAAGGTCAACGCACTTTAGTGCCAATCTATATGACACATATTATAGAGCACAATTTGTTTTTCCGAATAATCAAGATCTGCTGTATCTGTTGACCAATAAGTTGGTCAAAAAATGCAAATGATAGGGACAGCTACAGCAGACCTTGATTTTTTGTAGAAACAAATTTTGCTCAAAAAGCATTTTCCAGGGAGATAACGGGGGAATACGTTTGTATGGAAAAGTGCACCCCGCGTTCGCTCATAGAACGCTTCCAACGACACCTCATTTGTCAAATTATGATAAGTAGTCCCATTCTAGGCCTAGCGTGCTACCATCTTCGACCGCATCATCACGTACCAACAGGTGAGATAGTGGTCAAACGCTAGCCTATAAGATATAAAAAAAAAGGTTTGAAGTTACGATTGAACAGATGAAGATACAATATATACATATAACCTCACAACCCTCCCGTAATCGGGTAAATAAACTGGCCAAGTGCAAGTCGGACTCGCACTTGTACGGTTCCGTACCACACTACAATATTTATGAGATCGAGCAAAAATACCATTACCATTTTTTCTACAGCAAAAAATAAAGTTTTTCATAGTGTTTGTATGAATGACAAAGTTATATTTGCGGTTTTGAAAATGTGCTATACCTATCTCAAAAATGTGCTATACCTATCTCAAAAACTACTGACTATATCTCGTTCAAGCTTCGAGCATCGTTCAAACCAATTTTCGTTGAAAGTGTTTATTGGAAACTAGCTGTTACCCGCGGCTTCGCCCGCGTTATTAGACTGCTGCAACAGACACGACCCCAGTAGTGCCGGATGTATGAAGTAGCCCACAATTTTATGGTAAGTAACAATTTATGTGATAGCTTAGATATATATATTTTTAGAGACCTTTAAATATCTGCTCAACTATATTTTTTTTAAACAATTTTAATATTTAATTTTATTAATTTTATGACATATTTATTATATTGTTAGAATATTTCCAACTACCTTCACGCTGCGACTGGGCTCGATAGTATAAAAGCGGACAGCGAGCGGGTATCAGGCTTCAGTCTTCGTGTGGCCGTCGTACGGTTCGGACGTCGTGGTTATGTTGTTAGCTTAGACACCTTATGTAATTGTTATTATGTTGAGGTTCTGTGGCATTATATAGCTGTGGGTATTGTGATACTGTTTATTTTTTTAGCCTTTTTCACTTCTGGTCTCTAAGATCAGAAGTGGGATAGGTCCACGTGCACTTTACGCTTATAAGCCGTCTCTGACATTTGCCTTGATCTATTCAAAGTAACAGTTTTGAATAAATTAAGGTGCAATAATGTTTTTGAATCGAAGTGATACTGAGATGTGGTTTTTCGTGAATATTGGATTTGTCAGTTAAAGTGTAAAATAGACGTTTGTGTGGGTATTCAGGGTATGTGATATTTCTTAAAGATAAAAAATACTTCGGAAAAGTAATTTCGTCGATTTTTTTTTATTGCAATAAAGGGTAGTTTGCCAGGGTTCTTATCTGGTAGTGTTTACCACCGCGTCCGAATACGAAACGCCACGTGTAAATGCCGTTGCTTATAACCATTTGATTTTCTCTGTAGTTGCTGTTTTGTGTGATACTACCGTGCAACATAGCTGATAATGCTCGTCGGCAAGTAAACGCGGCGGACAGGATTATTCTATGGTTGGTGTGGATACAGGTATGATTAAAATGTTACTTTTATTTCGTCACTCGACTATGCGAGGAGGTTGACTGTGTTAAATAGTTGGGCAAGCCCAAAAAATTTACATGCGAGTAATTGTCTACCTAAAAACGCAAAAGCGTAGTCAAATCATTGTGCGACAACCTATAATAGGTCGTGTTAACATTTGTATTTGCTGTTACACCCACAAGGCGACATTGTTATTACTTTGCAGTAATAGGTTTGTTTGCCGTGTTTAGTGCGATTAAGAATCGTTTTCAAATCTAACCAATGCTGGTTGATCAGTAGCGTAATGGAATTTAGTTAAGTCGAGAGTGTTAACCGACGTCAGGGAAACTGATTAAAATTAGTGTCCTTCCTGGTTAGTCCGACATATCTACCATGTAAGCTTGTTCTTACCGTGAAATTGCGGGTATAACAAAAAGGTTTTGTTTGAGTTAGATGTTTTTATATTACGAAAAATAAAAAGCACAATAAGGTCAATATTAATTTATTTAATAATATTAATATATAATAATTCTTATATCTACTTCTTACATAAGATACAAAGTGAAGCCGAATATTAAGTAACTGCTAGGCTATTCTGTAAGCTATCTCGACAGCGGAATCCGCGGTGAGATTAGAATTTCGTACTACGAAATTTAACCGTATTACGAACGTGATACGATTGAATTTCGTAGTACGAAATTCGAATCTCACCGCGGATTCCGCTGTCGAGATAGCTTACAGAATAGCCTAGCTGTACTAGTTTCAGTGTATACTCGACCATAGCTTTGAATTTATTGCCGTAGCATTGAGTAGTTAATGTTTAAGGGTTATACTGAACTATCCGTCTCACTCTTAACCCCTTAGTTATTTACGCGGTGCTCGCGAACGCATTAAGTCAGTCAAATTAAAAAGTTGACAGACGCAGTGCAGTGATGTTCATAAGTTTTAAGCGCCACAGTATTTGCTATAGGGAGACTATCGTCATGCCGACAAACGAGCGCTGTACATGGGCTGTTATCTAAATTCTATTAGTGTTATTTGTCAATACGTAGACAGTTATTATGGTACGATCCCAGTTTAGACCGTGCAGCAGTAGTAGTAATAATTAGTTGAAATACTTAGTAAAAGTTTTGAGTAACATTTATTAGACACAAATTACAATAAATGTAAGGCGATTTCATTCATCCGCGTGTCTGTAACGTACTAGGTACGTAACTACGTACGTAAGTTCCAAAAGTAAGTAAAGTGAGTAAGTGTTCCGTACAATTATTTTATCGTGACGAACGGACCTAGTCTATACCTACATGCTAGATGACAACGTACAGGGTTTGGTGTACAAAGTTAAGAAAAAAAAAAAAAAAATGACGTTACTTCGAAATCTTGTGATATTGTTAGTTTTTGCGGTATTGTAGTGAGTATTTCGTGACACGAGCAGTTTAGTTCTGGCAGTAAACTGATGGCGTTGTTTCGATGGTCAGGTTGGGCCGAACGTAGGAAACTTCAATCTGGGGAAATATAAGACTTACAGCGGCAAGCTTAAGGTGAGGTGATAGAAACAGTAAGCAAGTTACTTACTACTTATGATGCAAACTGTTATTTTAGTTTGATTTTATATCTATTACTTACGAAGCGTTGTTCCACACTGGTGAACCATTTTAATAGCCCCAACATTGCGGCTATTCTGTGCACATTGTGGCAACTTGTTACTTTTCTTTACTAACTTGTTCGTTTATTTTGTATGGTGACTATTGAGTGTTTATTTTTAGTAGTTATTTTGTACCCCGACATTTTGGTACTCGTGCCTCGATATTTTGGTACTCGTGCCTCGACGTTTTGGTACTGGTACCACGACATTGTGGTACTCGTACTCCGACTTTCTGGTATTTGCAGACCTCCGAGCATCGCGACATCTGTTGGCGATCGCGCGCTATGCTGTGCGTGCTGGTGCTTGCGTGCCGTGCTTCATGCTGAGCTCCACGCAGAGCGGCGCGCTGAAGCGCGATGCTGTCATTTACACTACGAATTTACGCCGAATTTACATTACGAAATTGCTTATTCCTTTTCTTATTTATTTTTCTTAATATTGTAACGTAACGGATGTAGCGTTGCGGTGCGCCTGATGTGGATGGAACCTAAATAAGGGAAACTACAAGATACCATAACATGCTATATAATCATTAAAAAACTATGCCAGGAACACCATACAAAATCTGGGCTCTTCGTGATCACATCTTTAAAAGTGCCGACGTTTGTGAGCACCTATATTTGGCAATTTGATCTTCTGCTTCAAAATAGTAGGTAGTGTTGTCGCAATAGGAATATTCTGGTACATTGCATGTATACCATGACAATTGTCAAACACGCAGACTTATTCAGCTCGACGCCGGCCACAGGTTGTGCTGCCTGATGGATACTAGCGCTGCTCAATCCGAATCAACTCTTCGTTCATCATACATAAACTAGTACTTCCCTCATTATAGATCTGCGCAGGTGCTGTAGGTCATAATCTTCTTAAAGAAATGCTATCCACCGCAACCACCAGTGGTGGGAGGGCACCAAACGAGTAAAGGCAGTAGCCACCGCTATGGGCCCCGCCAGTATGACCTCCGTAGTACACCGGCATTCTTGATTTTTTATTTATTTTCTTTTAGTACAATAGATTGACCTTGATTTATGTCTTTTCTGTTTGATTCCCTGCAAAGAGAATATAATACTAGGTAATTCCCTGGATTTGACTGCCCACTTAATATTTTTCTGTCATTCATTTTTAAATTTCAAAACGTTCGTCATAAAGAAACATAAATCGTTTTAATACAAAAGAGTATGTATGATATGAAAATGAAATAAGTAGGTGGTTCACGAAATGCCACAATATTTATTCGATTATCTTATAGAGCCAGTTCCCATTCTAGACGTGCTACCATCATCGACCGCATCATCACTTACCAACGGGTGAGATAGTGGTCAAACGGTAGACTATATGAAATAAAAAATAAATAGTTGCATGACGTGATTAATTTTAGCAAAAAATCCGCGTGGCATAAAACTTAATCAGTGTTTATGAAATACAAATGCCTGTGTTAGAATATTTTCATAGTACATACCGATATACGACATATTTCCAATGTTTGATGATGACTTAATTTATAAATTGATAATGTTGCCTCAAACAAGGGTGTTTATACAGTGATAGATACATTTGAGGGTAGTCTAAACCTTACAAGATGTGCCAGGGCCGCCATCTTGGTTTTCTGTTTGACTGATGCTTTAAAAGGGCGGTAGAAACGTTAGATGAGACACTTTTGCTCGAGCAGCCTTCGGGCTAAGATCGTCACCTTTACTCTGTTGGGAATATCGTTCAGACGACAAAGTGCTGTCCAACTCAATGAAGCTAAGTATTTTTATTACAAAATGTATAGAATAATTATGGCTAGAATGTGGTTTTCTAGGATATGTTTATAGTAATGATGGTTTCACCTAGGAATGGTGATGATAGTGTTTTAGCTTCGTTGAGGGTGGGAAGGAAAGGCTATGAGGGGTGATGGAGGCCTTTTGGGGGAAACCCCATAATATTTTGTCTTTAACCTGCTAAATACTGTTTTGCTTTTGTTTTTGTGTATAGAATATGTTTATATAATTATATTATATTTATGTATATTTTAAGTATATGTATTGTATAACTAAATATATTGTAAATTTGGTATGTATGTTATGTATGAATATATGTATATGGTATGTATATATATATATATATATATAGTATATAATTTACTGTTGTATATGCTGTATACTAGATAATAAAAATAAATTATACGCCATCGCCAAACACCCTGTGTATTTTAACCAGTCCACAAATAGGTTGTCTGGAAGAGATCGCTTTATGCGATAAGACCGCCGATTGTATCACCTAGTTATGTTGTTGTTATTTTAGATAATAAGTTCTGTATGGTGTTCAATAAAGAGTTATTCTGTTCTGTTCTGTTCTGTTCTGTTCTGTTCTGTTCTGTTCTGTTCTGTTCTGTTCTGTTCTGTTCTGTTCTGTTCTGTTCTGTTCTGTTCTGTTCTGTTCTGTTTCTCTTTTCTATTCTATTCTATTCTATTCTATTCTATTCTATTCTATTCTATTCTATTCTATTCTATTCTATTCTATTCTATTCTATTCTATTCTATTCTATTCTATTCTATTCTATTCTATTCTATTCTATTCTATTCTATTCTATTCTATTCTATTCTATTCTATTCTATTCTATTCTATTCTATTCTATTCTATTCTATTCTATTCTATTCTATTCTATTCTATTCTATTCTATTCTATTCTATTCTATTCTATTCTATTCTATTCTATTCTATTCTATTCTATTCTATTCTATTCTATTCTATTCTATTCTATTCTATTCTATTCTATTCTATTCTATTCTATTCTATTCTATTCTATTCTATTCTATTCTATTCTATTCTATTCTATTCTATTCTATTCTATTCTATTCTATTCTATTCTATTCTATTCTATTCTATTCTATTCTATTCTATTCTATTCTATTCTATTCTATTCTATTCTATTCTATTCTATATAAATTGTCTAAATCGGTAGTGATTTTCATGTGTTATGTCTTGTTGAAACTTGTTATAAAGCCTTGTGACTTAACATTAAATACTTATTGGTATATTGCTGTTCTCTTTCTTCTATTGTCTATTATAATGGTCCTGAGTCTCCTGATGGTACATAAACTGTTGTTATAATGATGAAGGTACAAATAAAATGATTTCTCGGTGATGTCCTGACTTTTATATTTTATTAATAAGTCCTACCTATTAGCTGAAGTATAGGCAGGTAGTTTTGGAAGTAGTTCCAAGTAAATATTTAGCTCCAGACATATTACGTTTATGGTAGATTACTAGACTACCGGCTACCACCCATCTTGTTAACTATGTGGTAAGCTAACATCTTGATGTTTACATGTGAAATAGATAATGAAACTAGTTTTATGCCACTAATTTCGTTATGAAAATTGGGCTGGCTATTTGCGTTTTATTATACTTATTTACTTGTTGACACTTATTTCGTAATGTAAATCCTGCTTCGCAATTGCCAATGGCAAAGCAAAGGTACCGTCCGCTAACCTTTTATTAGGACACTATGCGGCCCGCACATTCTGAAAGATTACAATCCCTGCTATACCTAAAGTTCTCCCTATGTAACTACCTTGTAATGTACCTACCGAAAGGACCGTTTAGATAGAGAGGGTTTCTCACACGTTTCCGTAACTCCGCAACGTAGCTACACAAGCAATAATCGCCATAGATAGTCGTATCATTATGTTTACATCAGGCAAGAACTAACTTCTTGTCTACGATTATTTCATACGAGATTCGCAAGTCATTTATCGCTTTTTGATTAGTTAATGCAAATGTTTCTACAGCTAAATATTAAGTTACCTAAGGAGGTTTTTGCTTACGAGTTCTCGACTTATGTAAACACGATCTCGTATGACATTTTGTCAAGTTCACACGAGTACCTATCGTACTTAAACTACAAAACGGTTTGAAACACTTTGATCTCGAGATTTATAATTCGACTTTAAAGTCAATTGTCGACAAAGTGGAAGAGCGAGAGGTTTGTTCCGAAGACGAAGAAGAAGTCGTCCGACGAAGAAGTCCGGAGACGAAGAAGCTTTTTCATATTCTTTCGATAATCGTATCTTCGAGGCGAGAAACTCTCCTCGTCTAAATGGCCCTTAATTGTATTGCATGATATTATTATAGGTATAAGCAAACCATACGTTATTGCCTAACATGCCTTAAACTATAAATATTTTTTATGAGTACATTTGAATTGTTTCTTTATTGAATGTTAAAAATGATAACGTTTCGATACCATGTCGTCGGTAAAGAATTATTTTAAGCTTCTTAAATCTCAAAAATATAAAATTGTATTAAATTATAAAATCTATTAGACTCGTATTTGTTTAACTGAAATCTAAAAATATTGGGTAGCAACAAATTTCAAAACGTTTTGTACTTGTGTTGTAATCAATAATGCTGCCTTGACATTATTCAAATTTTAAAATAGTACAGTTTAAACCTACAGTCCAAACAACAAATAATTAATGACTAATTTAGTTGTTTAAGATATAGATATATATAGATACTTAAACTATTTTTTCAGGCTTACTTTTACTCTTCATTTACACAGCGCAATCATTTGTGATGCTAACAGCGAATATGGAAGACATCAAGAAAATTGCCAGAAAATTCGTGTCCGATTCTGTAGCTGATAGAATCGCCGAATTCGTTGTAAAGGCCACCGAACAGATGACCAATCAAGTCACGAATGTTTCCGAAGAAAACGAACTCAATTTACGCGATATATCCGATGATAACGACCGCTACAAACAAAGTTTCGCTCAGACAGAACAAACTACGAGCGATTCTGGTAGATATGGACGCGAAGATAATGATGATAACAGAAATCGAGATAAAAATAAAGATAGCAGAAACGAGTATTCAAAGCCACAAACAGATCCATACAAAGGGCACGAATTCAACACAAACATGAACCATGATACAAAAATGTCACTTAATTTAAAACAAAAGGAATGGCCTAACGATAAAGACAATAAAGACCTCTCTGCAGAAAAACACTCAATAGAAAGATACAAAAACAATTACAATTCTAAAAACGACCAAGATAAGAAACAAAGCTACTATCATTCAGGATCTGATCTACAGCCTCTTAGAGACCGACCTGTGACCTATCACCAGAAGATAGAAGATAATAAAGAAGATAAAACACTCAGAAAGGAGGAATCGTTTGAAAACATTCAAGTAAAAGCAACTGAAAGATTTAGAATTGTAGGTTCGAAAAAGTTTGATGAACCAAATGATTCTGGTGAAAGGCGTCCATCCAATTTTAATAACAAAAATGCCAAAGCCAGAGAACAAAAATCTGTAAGCGCTGAAGAAAGTAACGATTCCAAAAGTGAGCGTATAAATAAAAGTTATCGTGAATTTGAAACTGTCGTTAAATCTGTTAAGATGGAAATTACGACGCCAAAGCAACATAATGACTTTGACCAGTACGACAATCCTTACTATCCTAAATCTTCTAACTTTGTAGCAACTAGTGGGCCGGTCATGTTACCCAAAATGTCTAAAGAGCATAAAACATGGTGGGAAAAAGAGTGGGTACCACAGAAGAATGATTAGAACGATAGTCAAAATGAAAATAGTGGTGGTAAATGGAGGAATTTTGAGAGAAATAAATACCTAAATGTTCGCGAATTCCTATTATTTCCGTATATCTTACTTTATCTAATACTATAAGAATATTTATCCTGACATACTGACTGACTGACTGACAGACAACGCGCAGCCTAAACCGCTGGTCGTAAACTTGAAATTTTGGAGGGTATATTTGTCTTAGTATGTAAAGGTGTATTAAGAAAGGATTTTCTAAAATTCACCCCTTTAGGGGATGAAATGGGGGTTCAAAGTTTATATGGAGAAACAAGATTAGATAGTATTTTCATTCGAAACTTCACACAAGTGCTTCAGTAAAAAAATAAGTAAATACATGTTTCAGGCTTTTTTGAAATTCCACCCCTAAGAGGGTTAAATGGGGTAACAAAGTCTGAAAATCAGTATTGTTTCGGATTGCGCTGAAATGTGGCATGCAGATAGTTATATACGACGATATTATATTACGACGTTAATTCCTTCTGAGAAATGATTTTCTAAAATTCACCCCTTAAGAGGATGAAACGGGAGTTCAAAGTTTGTATGGAGAAAAAAGACAAGATAGTCTTTCTATTCGAAACTTCGCACAAGTACATCAGTAAATAAATAAGTAAATACGTGTTTCAGACTTTTTCAAAATGCCACCCCAAAAGGGTGAAGTGGGGTAACAAAGTCTGAAATTAATATTGTATCGGATTGCGCTGAAATTTGGCATGCAGATAGTTATTTTGATATGAAGGGTAGAATTGATAGGTATGAAAGGGGATGAAACGGGGGTTCAAAATTTAAATCGATTTGGCTTTTACTTCTTTGATGTATTTTATGATAGAACAGTTTTTACAAAATAAAAGTTTTAAGTAAATAAAATAAGTCTTTCGCGGGCGAAGCCGCGGGGAACTTCTAGTCTAATACTATAAGAATCTTAGTCCTGACATACTGACTGACAGACAACTCACAGCCTTTACCACTGGTTGTAGAGACTTGAAATTGGGAGGGTATATTTGTCTTAGCACGAAAAAGTTTCAGAAATAATTTTCTAAAATTTACCTCTTTAGGGGATGAAACGGGAGTTCAAAGTTTGTATGGATAAACAAGATTTGATAGTCTTTTCTATTCGAAACTTCACATAAGTGCTTCAGTAAATAAATAAGAAAATACGTGTTTCAGGCTTTTTCGAAATTCCTCCCTTAAGAGGGTGAAATGGGGTAACAAAGTCTGAAAATCACTATTGTTTCGGACGGCGCTGAAATTTGGCATGCAGATAGTTAAAACAACGTCAGTTTCTTCTGAAAATGATTCTTTAAATCTCCCCCCTTAAGGATATGAAACGAGGGTTCAAAGTTTGTTTGGAGAAACAAGATTAGATAGTCTATTCTATTTGAAACTTCACACAATTGCTTTCGTATTTACGATAAATAAGTAAATACGTGTTTCAGGCGTTTTCAAAATTCAACCCCTAAGAGGGTGAATCAGATTGCGCTGAAATGTGGCATGCAGATAGTTTTTATGACTTAGGTATCCTCTAATTAAAGATTTTTTTTAAATTTGGCGTGCAGATAGTTATTATGACGTAGGTATCCACGAAGAAATGATTTTCGCCCCTTAAGGAACGGGGGCTTAAAATTTGTATGGAGAAACAAGATTAGATAGTCTGTTATGTTCGATAGATACTTTACATAAGAATTTCTGTAAATAAATAAGTAAATACGTGTTGCGGGATTTTTTTTAACTCCATCCATAAGAGGGTGAAATGGGGTAAAAAAAAGGAAAATATTCTGAAAATCAATGTATCAATCAATCGCGATAATTTGAAAACGGGTGGACCGATAGGTATAGCAATTTAGTTTTTGATGTATTTTTATGATAGAAATGTTCTTACAAAATAAAAGAAGTTTTTAACGCGGGCGAAGCCGCGGGGCACTTCGAGTATACTTATATACCTACAGGTAACTTCCAATATGTATTGTAGGTATATTCGAAGACATGTTTTGCTCAGGTCTGACGTGTTATGTAGGTAGAACACTAACACTAGGTACTATAAATCAAATGGAGAAAACGAATAGGTATGTATAGGTAACTATAGTTCGATTTAGTTGGGGTTACGTAGTAACTATTATATAATCTGTGGTTGGGGGCCCAGTCGGCAGTAGTGCATTGTGAGAATCATGGGCGCTGGGAGAGCGGTGCAAAGGGGAGTACTTGCACCCCCTTGTAATAAAAAAAAACAGTTGTGTTTTCATTGTGTTAATGTGTTTCCATGAAACTGAATCTAGTGTCCTCGTACACTATCATTCTGTTCCCGTGAACACTGGTCATGCACATTATCGCTTAATCACGCGTTTCCCATCGTGGCATTGTCGACAATAAAGAGTAGGTATGGGGTGGATAAACATTATTTTGAAGAGGGTGCATCACCCTGAAAATAATTGTCACAGCGCCCATGGGGAGAAAAGTCAACTTTAACACGTTCATCGCCGACTAATATTTTACAAAATCTTAAAAAAGTTACATTGGTTTTTATGATTATTTTCAGTTCTATCAACACCAATATTATAAATGCGAAAGTCAGTTTGTTTATTTGTTTGTTTGTTTGTTTGTTTGTTTGGGACTTCTTCACGGTCAAACGGCTTGACCGATTTGGCTGAAATTTTGTACAAAGATAGTACATAAAGCAGAATAGGATATAGGATACTTCTTTTTTGGCTATCGAGTCAGGGGGTCCAGATATTTTTAATTTAATTTTGTAAATATAAGACTTCTTCTCGAATAAACGGCTTGACCGATTTGCCTGAAATATTGTGTGAATACATGTCATAGGGCAGAATACAATATAGGATACTTTTTTTCTGGCTGTCGAGTCAGGGAGTCCAGATATTTTTAATTGAATTTTGTAAATATAAGACTTCTTATCGAATAAACGGCTTGACCGATTTGCCTGAAATGTTGTGTAAAGACAGTTCATGGGGCAGAATAGAATATAGAATACTTTTTTTCTGGCTGTTGAGTCAGGGGGTCTAGATATTTTTAATTGAATTTTGTAAATATAAGACCTCTTCTCGAATAAACGGCTTGACCGATTTGCCTGACATGTTGTGTAAAGACACTTCATAGGGCAGAATAGGATATAGAATACTTTTTTTCTGGCTATCGAATCAGGGGGTCCAAATATTTTTAATTAAATTTTGTAAATTTAAGTCCTCTTCTCGAATAAACGGATTGACCAATTTGCCTGGCATGTTGTATAAAGACAGTTCATAGGGCAGAATAGGATATAGGATACTTTTTTTGGCTATCGAGTCTGGGTGTCCAGATTTTTTTATTGAATTTTGGGTATGTGTGGCCACTTATCAGCTAAACGGCTTGACCGATACGGCTGAAATTTTCTACATATACAGCTCATATTGCATAGAAGCACATAGGATACTTTTTTTCTGGCAGTCGAGTCCAGGTGTCCAGATTTTTTTTATTGAACTTTGTAAATGTGTGGCCTCCTCTCAGTCAAACGGGTCAACCATTTCAGCTGAAATTTTGTGCACAGACGGTCAATAAGACATAGGATACTTTTTTTTGGCTGGCAATTTCGGGTGTCCATAATTTTATTCTGGAATAATGTGTTGCCTCTTAGCGGCAATCGTTTTGACCGATTCAGGTCAAATTTTGTACAAATACAGTTAATAGGGCATAAAACGACAAAGGATATTTTTTTTAACAGTTGAGTTTGGGTAACTAATATTTTTTATTGAATTTTTAAACGTGTGACCTCTTCTCGGTTAAACGAGTTGACCGATTGAGCTAAAATTGTACAGAGACAGTCAATAAGACATAGACCAAGAGAAGAGTCTATTATCCGAGCACATTGGTTACTTTTTTTACAATCGAGTCCGGTTGTCAGTTTTTTATTGTTGAATTTTGTATATGTTTGGCCTCTTTTCGGCCAAAAGGCTTGACCAATTCACATGACATTTTGTACAAAGACATTTAATAGGGCATAAAAGGGCAAAGAATCCTTTTTTTTTCGGCAGTTAAGTGAGGGTGCATATATTTTTTGTTAACTTTTCATATAATTAACACAATCATAAAAGTTTGGCCTTAGGGTCGTCTATAATGACTTAATTAGTGTCTTGATTAGGGCATAAATCTGTCAGGATCATTAGAAGTCATCAAAATTTACGCGCTGGCTTTGCTTGCCCAACGTGTTTATCTGATTTGTGGGAAGTATTTCATAATCATAATCATTTATTCATTGCAAATACAGGTCTTAGTGGTCTTACAAAATTAATTTGTACAGCTGTATTTTACTAGATAAATTAAGGAATAAAAAAATTAAATTATTAACGCTCTAAATATAAGTCGATAGCGCAAATAAGATGTCAATATAAAAATGAAAAATAACGAACAATATTACATCAAATTAGACATATATAAACACATTATTACATTCATGTCATGTCAATAAAAATGTCATAAAATTCAATTCAAATTATACTTAGTAATATTAAATATCAATAATAGTAAATAATAATATAATATTTCAAAAACTTACGTGTTTTAACAGCCTTAGGGTAATCGGTGTTTACTTATTAGGTCATAAAACCTGTCAGGGTCATTAAAACACATAATATATTTTCGCGCTTGCTTCGCTCGCATAGTTATAGCACTCTCTGCGCTCGCGCAAGCATTTGTTTTATCTACTTTGTAGGAAATATTTCGTCAACTTTTGAATTATAATAGCCACATGCATCAAAACGAGTCATAAATTGCAACAGAACAACCTTCAATAATCATATTGATTATTAACCTTAATTTGAGTGGATATCAAATTTAACCCTAATGTCATCGGTGTTGACTTAGTAGGTCATAAAAACTGTCAGGGTCATAAAAAGTCGTAAAAAATTTTAGCGCTCGCAAGGCTCGCGCAATTATTTATTTTATCTACTTTGAATGTAATATTTCAGAAACTTTTGTATTTTAATAGCCACATGCATCAAAACGAGTCATAAATTAAAACAGAACAACCTTCAATAATCATAATTATTATTAACTTGAAATTAAGTGGATATCAAATTTATCCCTAATGTCATCGGTGTTGACTTAGTTGGTCATAAAAACTGTCAGGGTCATAAAAAGTCGTAAAAAATTTCCGCGCTCGCTACGCTCGCACTAGCATTTATTTTATCATCTTTGAAGGTAATATTTCAGCAACTTTTGTATATTAATAACCACATGCATCAAAACGAGTCAATAATTAAAACTTTACAATCTTCCATAATCATAATGATTATTAACCTTAACATAAGTGATTATCGACTTTAACCTGAGTGTCATCAGTGTTGACTTAGTAGGTCATAAAAACTGTCAGGGTCATAAAAAGTCGCAAAAAATTTTCGCGCTCGCTTCGCTCGCGCAGTGATAACGCTCGCTACGCTCGCGCAAGCATTTATTTTATCAACTTTGTAGGTAATCTTTCAGCAACTTTTGTATATTAATAACCACATGCATCAAAACGAGTCATAAATTAAAACAGTACAATCTTCAATGATCATAATGATTATTAACCTTAAAATAAGTGGTTATCACGTTTCACTTGAGTGTCATCAGTGTTAAATTAGTAGGTCATAAAAAGTCGTAAAAAATTTTCGCGCTCGCTTCGCTCGCGCAATTATTTATTTTATCTACTTTGAAGGTAATTTTTCAGCAAATTTTGTATTTTAATAGCCACATGCATCAAAACGAGTCATAAATTAAAACAGTACAATAACCATAATGATTAATTAACTTAAAATAAGTGATTATCGACTTTAACCTGAGTGTCATGCGTGTTGACTAAGTAGGTCATAAAAACTGTGAGGGTCATAACAAGTCGTAAAAAAATTTTCGCGCTCGCTTCGCACGCTTAGTGATAGCGCCGCTCGTTACGCTTGCGCAGGCATTTGTTTTATCTACTTTGAAGGTAATATATAAGCAACTTTTGTATATTAATAACCACATGCATCAAAACGAGTCATACATTTAAACAGTACAACCTTCAATAATCATAATGATTTTTAACCTTAAAATAAGTGGATATCACGTTTTACCTGAGTGTCATCGGTGTTGACTTAGTAGGTCATAAAAACTGTCAGGGTCATAACAAGTCGTAAAATTTGCCGCAGTAATAACGCTATATAGCGTATAATAGCGTGTTTCAGCCTCATACATTAGACTGACTCAAAAACTTAAACAGCAAAACTTGGTAAACCTTGGTTAGGTTTACCAAGTAATTATTAATGACTTTAAAAATAGACGATATCGAGTTCGACCTAAGAGTCTATAGTGAGTTGATTATTAAATCGTAAATTTGTCAGGGTCATAAAAAGTCATATAAAATGTTCGCTCGCGCAATGATAGCTCTCGCTACGCTCGCGCAGCTATTCACCTTATTTTCTTTGTAAGAAAGGTTTCAGGAACTTTTGTGTTGAGTCAAACATTTAAACAGCACAACTTCGTATACCTAACCAAAATGATTAATGACTTTAACAATAGAGGATATTGAGTTCGACTTTAGGGTCATCTATGGTGACTTGGCTTAAGAGATCATCGATCTTGACCTCAAAGGTCATAAAGACTCAAATAACGCGGGCGAAGCCGCGGGTAACAGCTAGTTTGTTCATATATACAAGTTTTACAGTGATATTTGGTTGTTTTGGCTTTATTTTAGGTTTTTTTTAAGTGCCGGTCATTACGACCCGACGTGGCCTAAACGGAATAATTATTACATTCAGGCCGTGCCGGTCACAATGCCGGTCAGCGTTTCTTTCTTTATTTTATTCTTTTTTTTTTTTGATAAAAAAGAAACCTAACTTTTGAATATTCTATTGTCCTTTCGTTTTTATCGGTGTCTAATATGAGAAGAGTGGAGACCGCGAATCGGCAAACGTAGCGTAGGACGTCCTGTGACCAGGTGGAGCGACGACATACGCAAAGCGGTGGGCAGTGACTGGAAGAGAAGAGCCGAAGATCGGGCTCAGTGGCGCATCTTGGGAGAGGCCTATGTCCAGCAGTGGACTGATACAGGCTGATGATGATGAACTTATAACAAAAATAAATAATAGTTTAAAAAAACTAAAAAAATACGCTTTTATAGAAAATCCAACTAAAATATAGAAAATAAATTTTAATAAATTTGAATTAAATATAGTGTAAGAAAAAATGATTTTATTGTAAAAAAAGCGTGGGGTGCATGGTATCAATAGTTCCAAATATTTTATGAACAGATATGACTAGAAGGGTTATTTTGATAATATCCTGAAAAGAAAAAATGATTCACCCCACGCTTTTTTTACAATAGTAAAAAAAGCGTGGGGTCAAATCATTTTTTCTTACACTATTTTTAATTCAAATTTATTAAAATTTATTTTCTATTTTTTAGTTGGATTTTCTATAAAAGCGTATTTTTTTAGTTTTTTTAAACTATTATTTATTTTTCATTTTTTTGTCGATTTTTTTTAAAAGCGTAATCCTGATTATCCTAGTAAGGATAACGGGTCAAAATGTTTAAAATATTGAATTGTCATCGGTCCTTAATAAGTATGCCAAATTTCGAGTTAATCCGACGTTTTGAAGGGGGTTAAAATCATGTTCAAAGATTCCGTTACATAGTAACATACAAACATACATACGTCTGAAGCTAATAAAAGCGTATTAATAAAAATGTTTGATTCGAAATCCTGTGGTTTTTCTTTAACTTTTTTCTCTATGTCCTAAAAATAGGTAGTATGCCATCAAAAAATCAAAAAACCAAGTGGTTACAGGTGTTTATTGCAAACGTGTTCTTGAGTGGAGACCGCGAATCGGCAAACGTAGTGTAGGACGACTTCAGACTAGGTGGAGCGATGATGTTCGCAAGGTGGCTGGCAAGAGCTGGATGAGAGTAGCCGAGGATCGTGCTCAGTGGCGTGCAGTTGGAGAGGCCTATGGTCAGCAGTGGACAAGTATAGGCTGATGATGATGATGATGAACTGATCGGAACATTGTGAATTGTAAAGATCCAAGTCGAAGTAAAGGCAGTTTCCGAATCCGAATTTGCTTTCGAACGATTGAGAATAGCCCCACGTAGTAGTTATATTCTCTAGTATATATATTTCTTACGTAGTATTTATATTCTCTTTGGCCTATATCACAATATCTAAGATCATAAATACTTACCTATGGCTGTATTCATAGATTTAGATGGTAAGGCCCTGTCTGCACAGCGATATTTCACAGCGCGATTTTTATTCTAGCGATTTATAGTATTCCGCGATAGGAATTACCACTTCGCGTACAATGCATCAAGTCACAGATTATTTTCTCGCGCGATTTTGTTTCCGCCAGTTCGGATAGGTCCAGTAGATTCAATACTTCACCGAATTACGAAAAAAAAATCGCGCTGTGAGATATCGCTGTGCGGACAGGGCTGCTATGCACTGACTTCATATTTTATATATTATAATGTACATTGTACGTGGCCTTTCATTGTACGACTTCCTACTAAGTCCACCAGCAAACTACGAAATGAGCTATGCTCTGTGTTTTTGTGAAGAATCGAATCCGGACCGAAATCAAATTTATAGCTCAACGGATTAAAAGAAATTAAAAATACGCAATATTTTTTTCAAAGATTTATTGCTTTATTGTTATTATTAGATCTATTTCGAAATAAATTACAGTAGAAGATTTTCAAAATAAAAAATCAAAATGCGCTGCCCTGAAAATCAGCCACTTTATTATTGTAACTGTGGCGACCTTACGCCAACCTTAAACTCTTTTGACAGTTTTAATCTTGGTGGTCAATCTTTTTGAATTATGTTTTATGTTCAAAATCGATCACCAATGACAGAAGAGTTTGACACAGTTTTTTTCAGGCAGATATATTAATTTTCTTGCCATGAATAGTAATTAAAAACTAATAATATTTTCCAATATAATATCGTTTAAAAACTAAAAAACAACCGACTTCAATGCCGCGCTATTCATTTTCAGTACCAATTTTGAGATGTTTATCTCAATATCTCTGGAGATACTTATCATACCTCGATAAAATTACCATGGTACCACACTTGGGATATCTCCTTTCGAACAAAAAAAGAATAATCGAAATCGGTTCATAAACGACGAAGTTATCCGCGAACAAACATAAAAAAAAAAAAAAAAAAAATATATATATATATATACGGTCGAATTGAGAAACCTCCTCCTTTTTTTGAAGTCGGTTAAAAAGGATTTCAATCGTGTGAGTAGGTTTTGCCAAAGTAAACCGGCCACGCGAGGATTGGGGTGTAAAACCAATCCCTGTAAATATCACACGCAATAAAAAGTGTATAAATAAATCCGTCTAGTTATTGAAGAGGGTTTCGACATCCTAATACCAATATTAGCGGTCAACGCTCCATGCGGGCCGCGGGTATTCAAGATAAGTACAACTAAAATTATTAACATAGACGTTTCACATTGAGAGAGATAGCTCTGTTCTCCACCGGGTTTTGCGCACCAGTCGCAGATCTGCTGCCGGAACTGCAAGTGCCATCCCGCTTCCTGTCTCAGTATCTAAGCAGAAGTAGATAGGGTTGGCATACATAACAAGTAACTGGGATATCCCGGGAAATTTCCAGGAGGTCCCAAATTGGTGACCAGCGATGGAGTGCTGAACAGTGCAGAGCTGCAACTAGACGACAGGAGCCTAGAAGATTCCGTCGTCTTACCTCTTTTATTTTGTGAAGGTGTCAGATTACCCAAATTACTAACGATTCCTCAGTTCCTGTCCCGGATTGTCGCAAACGACATCCCAAGGTTCCTGTTTTTTAAGCGGACGCTGCCGGCGCATTCTTTTTTAAGTGGCGAAATTAATCATGTGTTTTTAGAATTTTTGTTTTCTATATCGTAGTTAGGCCATGCCTACAGGTGTAGATTGCCGCATCACGATCATTCTAGCCCAGAATAGCCCTTGTAGAACCTAGAAAGGAATAAAAAATAATTTCCTTTGTTTTTTTTTCCTGTTGTCATTGTGCAATTGTTTTCTGTGCTTTGAAAATTTTCAGATTGGTACCTTCTGGAAGTTTTTTACTTCCCGGACGTGCAGTTGAATTGAAAGGCTTCGACGATGACGGGAGAAGAGGCTCGTTCGTCGGGACCGACTTCAGAAAGGGAGGCGTTCATAACAGTCAGGATGGGCAAGTATACGTCGGCCGGGTGAGTATTCGTACACCTGCTTTTTGTAAAGAGAGGCCTGCCCTTTGGTTTGCCAGTCTTGAGGCGCAATTTGGTATTAATAAAATCACCCAGGAAGAGACAAAATTTTTTTATGCCGTGGCAAACTTAGATTTTGGTGGCACCAGGGAGGTTGAGGACATGATCGTCCAACCCCCTGCCGTTGCCCCGTATACAAAATTAAAGGAGGCGATTATATCGTGCTTCTCGGACTCATACGAAGAAAGCATTCGCAAACTATTAGAGGGCGTGACCATCGGGGACCGGAAGCAGTCGTCTTCCTTGCGTCATTTAAGGACGCAGTTTAGCATACGCGGGTAGCAGTTTCCCCGAGGACCTCTTGTAGTCGATCTGGTCGAACAGATTGCCGCGACAAATTCAAATTGTTTTGGCTGCACAACAAGTGCAGGGTTTGAATGAATTATCGATTTTAGCGGATAGGTTGATGGACATCCAGATCCAGGGTCCGTCCGAGGTTTGCAGCACGCGCGCAGAGACCCCGTCCCCGTTTTCGGAGCGATCGGAGATGGAAGATTTGAAAAAACACATTTCAAAGTTGACAGGAACGGTTGCGTCTGTCATGCAAGTACAGTCGCGTAATAGTAGGGCTCCGAGCAATAGCCCGAACAACAATGATCGTGAGGGTAATAGGCGCGATCGTAGCAGAAGCAGGTCGCGTCCGAGAAATACCGTGCTGTGCTGGTACCACGATAGGTTTGCCGCTAAGGCAACAAAATGCGTGCAACCTTGTAGCTGGCAACAGCGAAATGCGAGCCGCGATCGATAGTTGCGGCGATCGATCGCGGGTTTAAAAGTCGTAGGTTGTTCATTAGTGATCGTGCAACGAAAATATTTTTTTTAGTAGATACAGGTTCGGATATCTGCTGTTTCCCGCGACGCTTAGTAAAGGGTCGTTTAGGGGAGAGCGGGTACGAGTTGTTTGTCGCAAACCAGTCATCTATTAAAACCTACGGCACAACCACTCTTCATTTAGACCTCGGTTTAAGAAGGGAGTTCACTTGGAACTTTGTAATCGCAGGTGTTAGCACTCCAATTATTGGCTCAGACTTTTTGAGCCACTATAATTTGTTACCCGACTACCGTCGACAACGGATAATAGATGGGGTTACCAAACTGAGCGTTGTAGCAACTGTGGCAAACGTTGCACAGTCCAGTGTTAGGGCCATCGTACTCCCGAGTAACAGTTACACGGATTTGCTTTCAGATTTTCCTGATATTACGCGCCCACCAGTTATGACAGGGTAGTCAGGCATTCGACTAGGCACCACATTGAAACAACAGAGGGACCACCCATTTCGTGCAGACCACGACGGCTGGCCCCCGATAAACTTCGTGTGGCGCAGCAAGAGTTAGACGCAATGGTTCGAGCTGGTACAGCTAGGCCTTCGGATAGCCCTTGGTCATCACCCTTACACCTTGTTTCTAAAAAGGATTCAACCTGGCGTCCGTGTGGCGATTACCGGATATTAAACGCGCGAACTATCCCGGATAGATATCCGGTAAGGCATATCGGTGATTTTGCTAGCAACTTAGCTAAGTCAACGGTATTTACGACCGTAGATTTGGTTAAAGCTTACAATCAAATTCCAGTGTTTAAAGGGGATATTTGCAAAACTGCGATTATAACACCGTTCGGGTTATTCGAATTTCCCTACATGACATTCGGTTTACGAAATGCAGGTCAGACTTTTCAACGATTTATCGATGAAGTCGTGCGAGGCCTCGATTTCTGTTACGCATACGTTGATGACATTTTGGTACATTCCGTGGATAAGCCGAGTCATGCGGAACACCTCAAAATACTGTTCGGTAGGTTACGACAGTCGGTGTTGTTATTAACCCGGCAAAGTGCGTTTTTGGTACATCTGAGGTTACCTTTTTAGGTTATCAGATCAATGCAGAAGGCACATAGCCACCTAACGAGCGAATACAAGCGCTCGCAGAGTTCCCGCCTCCTAAAACTGTGCAGGGATTGCGACGTTTATTAGGAATGTTAAATTTCTACCGCAGATTTTTACCCGGTGCAGCGAAATATCAGGCACCTCTGGTTGATGCGATTTCATCCACTCAAGGGAAAGGTACACAACCATTCCCTTGGACGGATGCCTTAGAAAAAGACTACATAGCTTGTAGGGATAGCCTCACAACAGTTACCTTGTTGTCACATCCTGATAGTAACGCGCAGTTAGGTTTATTTACCGACGCGTCAGGTACTCATGTAGGCTCGTGTTTACAACAACGTAAGAGCGAGAATGAGAGTTGGCATCCCTTAGCCTTTTTCAGTAAAAAATTAACAGAAAAGCAGAAGGAGTGGCCCGCTTATTATAGGGAACTTCTAGCTGTTTACGAGAGTGTTCAGCATTTCAGACATTTCTTGGAAGCGCAACATGTGACCATATTTACGGATCACAAACCTCTAATTTTCGCGTTTAAACAGCGAAGAGAAAAGTTACCACCGGTGCAATTAAACCAGTTGAGTTTCATTAGCCAATTTACCACTGATTTCGTGTACGTTAAAGGCGACGACAATGTAGTGGCAGATGCGATGTCGCGCATAGAGGCAATTTCTCTCACAGACGACTACGCTGCTCTGGCTAAAGCTCAGAAGGTGGACGAGGAACTTGTTACGTTGCGAGCAGATTCTTTCTTGAAATTAGAATCTGTTCCTATTCCAGGAACGGATATTTCTGTAACATGCGATGTATCAACGGGGAAACCGAGACCGTATTTACCCGCATCCTTTCGACGGCCTGTATTTCTCAGATTGCACAATCTCGGCCGCCCTAGCGCGCGCACAAGCGCACGCCTGGTCGCAGATCGTTACATCTGGCCGTTACTTAGGAAAGATTGTATGTCTTGGGCACGTTGTTGTGTCTCATGCCAGCGTAGCAAAATTACCAGGCATGCTTCATCTCCGTTAGGCAATTTTGCCAGCACAAGTTCTCGTTTTCAGCAGGTACATTTAGACATAATCGGACCGATGCCGCATTCAAACGGTTTTAGGTACTGCCTCACCGCAATCGATAGATTTGCGAGGTGGGCAGTGGCATGGCCGATGTCGTGTATCACTGCTGAAGCGGTAGCAAATACCTTTGTCAACGGGTGGATTTCGCGATTTGGTGTACCACTGACTAAGGCAGACAGTTTGAGTCTACCTTGTTTAATGAGTTGTTACAGTTTTGCGCAACTAAGCGAATTAGGACAACCAGTTATCATCCGCAAGCTAATGGGATGGTAGAACGTTTACACAGACAGCTTAAGGCCGCTTTAATGTGCCATGCAGAGACATGGAGTAAAGCCTTACCGCTGGTTCTGTTAGGTATTAGAACAGCACTCAAGGAAGACTTGAAATGTTCTGCTGCCGAGTTATTGTATGGAGAGCCTTTAAGACTTCCAGGGGATTTCGTGGTACCATCCTTGCCAACCAGTGATAGTAGTGCTAAACTGTCTGGAAGAGATCGCTTTCAGCGATAAGACCGCCCATTGAGCTTATTAGTTTTATTTATCTAGTTCCTAAGTATTTTTCTGTTTCGTAAGTGGTGTTTCAATAAAGTGTATATCTATCTAAATGTCACATGCTCACCCAAGAGCTGAATAGAAGGATCTTATTATTCTTGTTATACCATCTAAATTGTACTCTATTTATGGTGAATAAATATTTCATTTCATTTCATTTCATGATTTTTTGGCACAACTACGCAAGGTTGTGGCAGATCTTCGACCAATTCCTGCGGCTCGGCATTCGTCTCCTTCAGTTTTCACTTTTAAAGAAATGTCGACCACTACGCACGTGTTTTTACGTGACGATACGGTCTGACGTTCTCTTCAGCCACCCTGTACTGAACCATATAAGGTCCTCAGTAGAGGGGCAAAAACCGTCACGATTGATGTGGGGGGAAAAGGCAGGAGGTAAGCGTGGACAGAGTTAAACCAGCACATCTCGAGGCTGAGGATGATCATGAATCGACCTCAGTGCAACCAGGCAGCAATCATTGGACGCACCTCTCACGGTGCCTGTTCCTCCGGTCGGAAATTTAATTCCATTGCCTGCCTCGAAGGAGTCTCCTCCACCAGCCTTGGATCCTGTCGTTTCGACGCGTTCTGGACGTCGAGTTTTGACTCGTTTTGAGGGATGTTTTGGATCTGTAAATCCTTAGTTCCGAGATAATTTGAGTTTTAGTTAATGTAAATTGTTATTTTGTATAATTTGGTTGACCTGACGTCCCGAATTTTACCTTCCTCTATGGTCATCTCAGATTTGTTTGATTCTGAATGACTATGGGATAATTTTGTGCATCCTTCCGTTTACGGGCGGCCCCTCTTTTTTGGTGGGGATGTTCGTCTTCGTGGGGGGGTGATGTGGCGACCTTACGCCAAACTTAAACTCTTTTGACAGTTTTAATCTTGGTGGTCAATCTTTTTTAATTATGTTTTATGTTCAAAATCGATCACCAATGACAGAAGAGTTTGACACAGTATTTTTCAGGCAGATATATTAATTTTCTTGCCATGAATAGTAATTAAAAACTAATAATATTTTCCAATAAAAGGATTTCAATCGCGTTAGTAGGTTTTGCCAAAGTAAACCGGCCACGCGAGGATTGGGGTGTAAAACCAATCCCTGTAAATATCACACGCAAAAAAAAGTGTATAAATAAATCCGTCTAGTTATTGAAGATGGTTTCGACATCCTAAAACCAATAGCGGTCAACGCTCCATGCGGGCCGCGGTTATTCAAGATAAGTACAACTAAAATTATTCACATAGACGTTTTACATTGAGAGAGAGATAGCTCTGTTCTCCACCGGGTTTTGCGCACCAGTCGCAAAATGCCAGAACTGCAAGTGCCATCCCACTTCCTGTCTCAGTATCTAAGCAGCAGTAGATAGGGTTGGCACACATAACAAGTAACTGGGATATCCCGGGAAATTTCCCGGAGGTCCCAAATAACAATCGATTTACAATGTATTTATAATAAAACGTCTTTGATTGTAATACCCAGTAATACAAGATAAGTTAAATATCAAAATATAATAATAATGTAGTATCTTCTTAATATTAGGCGTATTATAAACTGGAGGTTACATTTCTAGAATAAACACCACAAAATTCGTGTGGTGTGAAGCCTTAAACTTGCAGCATTGTCAATCAATTGTCAGCTCAGCATCTGTCATTCCATTCCATCAGCTGTTTGAGTGTTTGCCTGCCTGTTTTCTTCTGTAGATTTATGCGAATATTTTTTTAGGTTTCTTACAATTTTCACGTAATCAAGTAGTGTTTTATCTGCCTCATACAATATAATGACTAAAATAGCCGATAATGTAAACCCCAACGTCTACGAAAAAGGATCAGAACGAGAGGAAACATCAGCGGACCGCGATGAAGACGTGACCGATGAATTCGACGAACGAGAAATATTCGATATGATACGCAATATAAACGACCCTGAGCATCCTTTGACGCTGGAAGAACTGCGAGTTATCGAGGAAAGCAATATATATGTCAACAATAAGGAAAACACAGTTATTGTACATTTTACGCCGACTATACCACATTGCAGTATGGCCACCTTGATAGGTTTGTCTTCAAGTACTTTACTTTCACATTATATGTTTTTATAATGTTCATCCAAATAGATGACAAAATCACAACAACGAAAATTTCCACACAGTGCAAATGGTCATATAATTTATTGTCATAATGTTTATGTACTACACTCTATTGCCTATGCAGCATCTAGACATACATACTTCTGAGTTCTAACAGCTTAGATATTACACTGACAATATCAATGTATTTATTTATGGGTAGAGATTTTCATTATTATATTTTTTATAACCCATTTATTTTATAGCAAACCCTATTCACCCCCGGATCTACGATTTTTGAAACTAGGGCAGAAACTTGCGCCCCTTTCTCCAGTGTTTAATATAAATTACTTAAAAAAACGGCTTAACTTTAGTATACCTACCATCGATTTAAGGGGGGAGAAGGGGTAGGGGTTGTGGGGGGGAAGGTGAAAAACCCTCCCCTTGAAGGAAAAGTTGCGGAGCCCCCCCCTTCAAAAGTTATTAATATATTATGTATTAAAATTTTGAGGTTAAGTATGAAAAATTATACTCGAAGTTATTATTTACAACCCGGGAATCCTTCCTGGGTTGAATTTAAATAGGAGAGGTCTGCGTAGTGCACTGCTAGTTAGTGTTTATCGTTTCAGAAATGTACTTGTACTTAAAAATTTCAAAGTCGAACACTAAGGCAAAATACTAGGGAACAGTGACCATTGCGTGACGTGTGCCGACGAGCGTAGCGAGGAGGGGAGCCGCGGCAGCGACCGCGCGTCACTAGAGCCAACGCTATGGCGTTTAATTTATCTATAATTTAAATAATATCTATATAATTTTTCATACTTAACCTCAAAATTTTAATATTCATATCTTCATAACTTTTGAAGGGGGGGGCTTCGCAACTTTTTCTTCAAGGGGAGGGGTTTTTAACCTTCCCCCCCACCACCCCTACCCCTTCTCCCCCCTTAAATCGATGGTAGGTATACTAAAGTCCTACCAAAAAAACTTACAAATATATAATGGTTGGCAATTTTTGTGAATGGGATAATAAGAATCTGTTGATAAATCCACAAGTTCACTTAAGTTGTGGGCCTGTGTGGCGACTGTTTCTTACAAGTCGACAGTGGGCCAACCAGGCTTCCGTATGCGAGGTGCTTTGTAAAGCATGTTTTTTTATTTTTAACTATACTGTATTATGATTTTGGCGCCCCCTGAAACTCCCGCCCGCTAGATCTGGGGCTGACTCTCTTAAAGGTTGCTGAACTATGTCATATAGCAAACAAAAATGTGCAACATATTAAGAATAATTCCACATTTTCAGGACTTTCAATAAGAGTACAACTCCTCCGAGCATTACCATCCCGTTTCAAAGTAACAGTAGAAGTGTCGGAAGGTACCCACGTCTCAGAACATGCTGTCAACAAACAACTGGCTGATAAAGAGCGAGTTGCCGCTGCATTGGAGAATAATAACCTTGTACAGATTATAAATCAATGTATTGCCGTTGTATGATAACTACTAGTCCTGCAGTGTTGCACTGATATTCATCCTATGTCCTACTATAACATAATAGTTATCGCTCTGGAAAATTTCAGCTAAACTAGCCCAGCCAATTGATCTTGAAGAGTTTACGTAGAAACAAATTTATTTTTGTATTTTTAATATTGGTGTCTTATGATATAAGGCCCTGCAACACAATATTAATTAAGGGTGTGTTTCCTAAATGCACAGGTCTAAATTTCGTACTACTACATGCGCATAGTCCTCACGCACACAGCGACGGGACGAACACGAGTCAATAAGATCATCTTGATACATTTTGTCAATATATCAGTAAAATAGTTTTATAGTGTATTTTTAATTCCATTTTCGTAACTCTATAATCATAAAATGTAATACAAATATACATATAATTTTGACTTCTAGCTTGTTATGTAAACATAACTTACACTTCATAGTCAAATTGTTAAGTTCATGATTTGGATTTTATTATTAGGTATAAATGTGATAAATATATTTTTTATATTTAAAAGATTATGGTTTTTTTTTTGGTGAGATTTGTTGGTACTTTCTCAGCCTCTTTGATCAACTAGCTAGAATGTGTCTACAGGACAAACGTGCAATGTTAATTAAACATTTTAGTGTTCAACAACAAGCTTTCAGTATAGTTTACATTATTTACTGAGGATTTAACTTGGATTAGACTATGTGACTATAATGCGACTGACTTCACTACTATTTTACACAAAACTATCCACTGACATTGGCTAACTTGCTACACTTGGTGTAATATTGGTATACATACAGTAATCGTGTGGAGTCTTTAATAAACAAAAAAAATCCATGTCAAAACCATTGTCCTGTCAACCATTAGGCGTCAAACCGTAGACAGAGAAAAGAATATACTGCGGGTAGCTCCGTCTCTTTCCCACATGAAATAGGATATACTATGGAGTTATTCCATGTAACAGAAAAGGACAAAGCTATAATATTTCCCTCTCTCAGTGCGTGCCGGTTTTTACAGGGTCAGTCAGGTCAGGGCCAGTTACGTAGTTAGCTGTTTTTAGCTTAACGAACTTTGAACTTTATTGCTATGTATCACTGGGTTCTAAATACGTATATGGTTATGTTACAATCTTCTATCTCATGTGGCCACGCTACCCAAATCTCTATAGTTTTGTTCCTCTACGGGGTGCACTAGAACTTGGTGCCAGTGCTGGAGCCAGTTTCTAAAATCGCATATGCAGAGAAGGATAAAAAATTGTTGTTCATCTCGCTCTCTCATACTAGTGATTGTATAGTTTTATCCTTCTCATATTCATCATCATCATCAGCCGGTGTCAGTCCACTGCTGGACGTAGGCCTCTCCCAAGATGCGCCACTGAGCCCGGTCTTCGGCTCTTCTTTTCCAGTCACTGCCCACCGCTTTGCGTATGTCGTCGCTCCACCTAGTCACAGGACGTCCTACGCTACGTTTGCCGATTCGCGTTCTCCACTCTTCTCATATTATTATTATTTAAATGCCAAATCCATTTAATACTCCATCCACGTTCTCATCTCATCTCGCCCGATCAATAGGTATTAGGGATGGGTAAGTGAAAAATAAGAATCGTTATACATTGTATCGACGTTTTGAAACATATAGTCAATTTTCGCGTGATTGTTCATACATTATATTCTCTATTGGATTAAACAGGTTACAGGATTAACTTGCAACCCAAGTATGCCCCGGCCCTTAAACTTCAGAGACAAATTTACAAAAAAAAGGATTACAAAACAACATATGAAAAGAGATACAAATCGAACAATTATTAGACCTGTCGCCATGTATGGATCTGTGCTAGGCCACTGGAGTACCAAGTACCAATATAATTCAGAATGAGTAATGAGTATGAAAGGGCCTGAAAGTGGCACCAGTGAAATAAAAGTTAAGTAGCCATAGGTTAGCCTGTATGGACATCTTAATGAGAAGATGACGTGAAGACCTAATTAACATGAAAGGCATTCATTAAGGCAATGGACAATGCACTTGAAAGTAAACGGCTATAGAGGAAGAACAGGACTGAAGAAAGTGTGATTTAGAATTATAATTACCGCGAATAAAAAATATCGACGATAAATTTTGATAATATTACGGAAATATATCGATATTTCAATATCTCGATATTTTTGGCTCAAGAGTCAAGCCTAAAATCGGTACCTAAAAAAACAAATATTACAATACAATACAAATCAATCAGGAGTTTTGGAGGGAACGTGGAAAAGTGTGTGTGATCTCATTGTATTTTTTCTAAAGCTTGTGTTCTCCCGCGAGTTAATGTGTAATAAATGTGGATTATTAACCATTAAGTGCCGGTGAGCATGTGCGAGTGTAGGGAAACAGCACAATGTTGAAAAACATGCTATTTGCGTTCTCACCAAAATTCCACTGAAAATCTTCAGTAAACACTACATCTTTACTGAAGGTATGACTTAAACTCTCGGAACAATGACTAAAGCATGGAAGCCGGGCTAAAATAAAAATCGAGTAAGCTATATTTTATTCATTTACCTATGTCAATTAGCATGTCATAAGGTTTGAAAGAAACAAAACATGGCTGTTTGTTTTTATTATTTTTAAACGTGTCACAAAGCTTAAAATGGGAAATGTCAAATGGTCACCTTTGGTCATCTTATAATGCTAACAAATATAAAATTTCTATCCAAGACGTCAAAATACTATACGTCAGCTATCAACTTAGTTTTGCAGTTTTATGTTTTGTCGATACTTGTCGCGGGTTTGACGAATTCACTGAGTTAAAAAAGCGATATAATTATTAATTTCTGTATGAGAACGTAACCAGAAAGTAAAAGTATATACTTACGTGAGGTGTACAGTGCTTTGGACAAGATGACTTGTGTTGTTGAAGGGTGTATTACGGATTTACGCACCATTATCATACTATTTCTACATTACGGTGCAACGCTTTTTTATAATTATACTGATTGAAGAAGAGAAGATTTCAAAGGAAAATTTCATAAACTAAATTTTCGCCAAATAACTAGGTTTTTTATAATTTAAAAACCTAATCGGAACTAACTTTTTTCATTAGGATTGATTAATTGATATCATAGCCATTGTCAAATTTTTCGTCTGTTCCCAAAATCCTACTATTTTTTGCAAAAAACGTTTTATCAGTAATACCTACGACATACACAACTCATATAATGAACAGTCTTGTATTTGGATTTTTTAATAAAATTAAATACATATTTGCTTTGATGACTGACATCGACACGATAATGTTGATGATAAGCCCATCAGTAGCCAAAAATTAACTTGTGACAACCTGCATTATAACGAAACAGAACGGCATTATACGTCTCTTTCCTACGCACTATTAACATCGTAAGTAAAAAAAAGTAAACATACGTATTTCATTTCTTATTTTAGCCCGGCTTCCTTGCTTTAGTCATTGTTCCGAGCTTAGACTAGACTTTTACTTGAAAACTGACCTGATATGTGACTTTGACTTTGACTCTACGACTAAAATTCATAAAAACTTGAAGAATTTCAATACTTGACACTGGCTAAATACACTAATCCTGTGGAGCCATAACAAAACAAAAAAAAAAGAAAATCAATAAGAAATTTCTCTGCAGTGAGTGAAATTTTGTAAATGTAAAGTTTATTACGAAAAAGGGGCGTTATTCACTAGTATACCGAATTATTAAATTCTCTTTGAGTATACCATACAAACAAATATCTTCAGCCTCCTGATATCTAACTATGTAAGTCCTTCTATTTGGTTTAAAATTTATAGATATTATATCCATCAAAACTCTTTTTTTGCTTTGATTACCTACTCTACAGTCTACAATTAAATAGTCGACCTACTCTACAGTCTACAATTAAATAGTCGATTTGAAAGTAATGTAAATCGTAGAGTTCGAACGGGTCCAACGCCTTGTGCTATCGATTCCAACTTGGCAGTGCATAGCTGTTATTTCTGTAAATACACTACAACCACTGCAATCAAGTAATTGATATAATTGAACGAAAACAAGAGGTAATGGTACCTATACCCGTTAGCTATACAACTTATCAGCTGTTTGTACTAAAATCAAGTTTTTGTGCATACATGAAAAAAGTCTTGAAATGGAAATTACTTTAGAGAATAGTTAGCATCATGTTTCTACCAACCCAATCTTTTCGCTGATAGCGATTACTTCCTGGAAGAGATCCTCTCCATCCAAAGGTTGTCTAGAAGACTTCGAGGTAGACATGGGCGTTATCAGCTATTTCTGGCAATGGTTATCTAGCTGATATTTTGTTTCAATATCGGTGTAGACAACCATTGCTGAATATCAGTAAATTAATCGGTAATCGCGCATCGGTAATGAAGGGCTAGCGCGAAAAGTGGAACTGCAAAAACCACTATCCATTACAGTTTGATCTATCAAACCTCATCACTTTAGGCCATAGCTAGCATAGTAGAGATAAGGTTGTCTTTGGTTCATATTTTTATATCAATAGTCTGTGTAATATGCTTGACATTGGTTATTATGGCGCTAGCCTAATATTCGCTCTGTCTCTGTTTTGAACGTGACGAATCACACAATCACAAAGAGAGATGGCATAATTATTTTGGTTATTGTTGGCAGCTTTGCGTGCATCATCGTAGTTATTGTACCTAACTACATATAAGTATAGTTAGTAACCGTATAACCGTTGCTAGCCATATCAATATTGATACGGTAGGTTAGAGGAGTAGCAACCCCTTTCAGTTACGTTTCGCTATAGCGGACACATGTCTACTTCCAGGTCTTCGAATTAAACATTATATGTAGAGACGGGGTGTATTTTGTTATTATTTTTAGGTAGAGTTTAGTTAGCCCTTGATTATTGAATCCAGTTATTGTGTTATATAAACACTCTTATTATTAAAGATAATGGTTGGAATATTTTTCTTTAGTCCTATAGCTTTTGGCCACTATCTCACATGTTGGTAAATGAAGATGTGGTTGAGGATGGTACTACGCTAGGTCTAGAATGTGAACTGTCTTTCATGAACACCTGTGAGATCAATTTGACTAATAATGTTGACTATTTTTACATCATAAATAAAATCACGTCGTTTTCCTGTTGGAGTAGGCAGAGACTACTTCTTTCCACATGCTACGATCCTGACGTACCTCTTTTACTCCTTCCACTTTCATAAGTGCTTTTATACATGTTCTCCGGTTATACGTACTTTGGACGTGACCTATGTTTAAAATGTCTCTGGTATGGTTGTGATATGTTCGCCTGAGTTGGCCTCTATTGGCTGGCCAGACTATACAAGTTTTGTGAGTGTTAAACCATTTCAAATAAATATATAAATGTGTTGTCTTATCCAGAGTCACGATGGCTACAGATCCGTGGAGGATCCAGCCCCATGAGCACACCAAGTTTGCTGAACACTTCCACAACCTGGGGCCAGCCGGGGGACTGCTCAGTGGAGAACAGGCAAAGAGGTTCATGCTGCAGGTACATATGCTATATGTTATCTAGCCTAATATTATAAAAACTTATGTAACTGTCACTGTCTCATTGTTACCTGATAACTAGATAACTAGAAAAAGCTCATAGTCAAATAACACTAATACAAAGCTAAGAACACTATTGTATAATTAAGATATCTATCAAACAAGAAAAACTTTGTCAAAATCAGTTCATTTGCTTGAGCGCTACAATGTCACAGATAGACACACACACACATACAGATACAAACATCAAACTTATAACATCCCATATTTTTTCATGGAGGGTTACAAATAAAATAATAAGACTGTTTAAAAAACTAAAACAACCGAATTCGAATGCAGTGGTATTAATTTTCAGTACCAATTTTGAGGTGTTTATCTCCATATCTCTGGAGATACTTATCAGACCTCGATAAAATTACCATGGTACCACACTTGGGATATCTCCTTTCCTACAAAAAAAGAATAATCAAAATTGGTTCATAAACGAAAAAGTTATCCACGAACAAACATAAAATATATATATATATATACTAGCAGTGCCCCGCAGCTTCGCCCGCGTTAGTAACATCATTCATTTCTTTAATTTTTTTTCGTAAAAACACATGAAAAACTGAATTAGACGTAGACCATATCGGTCTACCCGTTTTCAAGTTATGGCGTGACCAAGGGACATAGCGACTCATTTATATAAAACCCAAAAAATCATATTGATTTTCAAACTTTGTTTTGTTTGTTTGTACCCCATTTCACTCTCTTAAAGGTGGAATTTCGAAAAAGCCTGAAACACATTTTTACTTACTTATTTACAGAAGTACTTGTGAGAAGTTTCCAATAAAATAGACTATCTTATGTTGTTTCTATATAAAAACTTTGAACTCCCGTTTCATCCTTTTAAGGAGTGAATTTTGGAAAATCCTTTCTTAGCGGAAACCTGCGTCATAACTCATAACAACTATCTGCATGCCAAATTTCGCCAAATGCATTATGTGGTTTGATCTGTGCGTTGATAGATCAGTCAGTTAGTCAGTCAGTCAGTCGGTAACGTTTTCCGTTTATATATACAGATTTCATTATTTACGTTAAACTGTATTTCCCTACATAGTGAATGGAACCAATAAATACATGTTTTCTATACTTACAAATATCATTTTGCACACGAATGTTGAGTGAATCAAACCAACTATGTAATAAAATTTACCATAGAAACTTTATCACCCTGTTTAACCATTTTAGGGGATGATTTATGAAAATTAAAGTACCTTATTATGTTTTATTTCAGGACCTATACTATTTACATTTACAATGTCATCAAAATCGATTTAGTAGTTATGCAGATACGTGGAAACAAACATTAATATATTTTCTATGATTTCTCTAGATAAAATTACATATTCACTCCCCCTAGGGGTAAATTTGAAAGAAATAAAAATACATGTTTCATTATTTGTTTTAACTTTAATTTGTACCTAGTTTTGAGTGAACCAGACCAAGGAATAACATTTTTATAGAAACTTTATCAACCTATGTTACCCCTTAAGGGGTTGAATTTTGAAAATCAAATTACTCTATATGTTATTTTAAAACTTACACTATCTACGTATCAAATTTCATTGAAATCGATTAATTAGTTATGCAGATACGTCAAAACAAACATGACTGGATTTTATATGATTTTTCCATACAACATTTATTTTACAGACCCTAGGGTTAGATTTGGAAAATAAAAAAATACGTCTCATTATTTGTTTTAAGGTTTGTTTGTGCCGAGTTTTAAGTGAATCGGGCCAAGGAATACGTGAAAACAAACATTACTGAATTTTCTATCTATTCCAAACAAAATCATTTTACAACCCCCTAAGGGGTAGTTTTAAAAAAATGAAACACGTGTCTCTTTATTTGTTGGATAGATTATATGTACCGAGTTTTGAGTGAATCGGGCCAAGGAATACGTGGAAACAAACATTACTGAATTTTCTATGACTTTTTCAAACAGAATCATTTTACACCCCCCTTAGGGGTAGATTTGAAAAAATAAAAAACACGTGTCTCATTATTTGTTTTAAGGTTTGTTTGTACCGAGTATTGAGTGAATCGGACAAAGGAATATGTGAGAACAAATATTACTGATTTTTTTATAATTTTTACAAAGAAAATTCATTTTTCAAGCCCCCTAGGGGTGGTTTTGAAAAAATGAAAAACACGTGTCTCATTATTTGTTTTAAGGTATATTTGTACCGAGTTTTGAGTAAATCGGCCCAAGGAATAAATTTTTCCATAGAAACTTTATCACCCTATTTAACCCCTTTAGGGGATGATTTTCAAAAATAATATTAGCCTATGTCTTAAGTTAGAACCTACGCCACCTACGTTTTAAATTTCATCAAAATTGGTTTATTGGTTATCGAGACACGTGGTAACAAACATTCACACACACACACACTTACTTTCGCATTTATAATATTAGTAGGATGGTCGCATTTAGAAACCTACTTTTTTTGAAGTCGGTTAATAAAAAATATATCCCAGCACACAGAAACAATTTTTTTTGTGGCATGTAATATTTGAAGCCTATGTCCAGCAGTGGACAAAGATAGGCTGATGATGAATCAAATGTCATTTTTTTAATTTCAGAGTCAACTGCCTCCACCAGTACTGGGACAAATCTGGTCGCTGTCTGATACAAACGCTGATGGAAAACTGGATTTGAAGGAGTTCTCCATAGCATGCAAGGTACATAGACCTGTGGCTATTGTGTATGTACTACTATATTATGCGGATGGGTCAATTGTCAACTTCAGAAGTAACACACGCAGATTCCATGATACACACAACAATTATTTTTATTATAAGTCTGAACTGTCACGCTGCAGGGCAAAAGCCTCCCTCCCTTTATTCCACATCGTGCGATTTTGGGCTATTGTAGTCATTAGTGAGTCCAGATCATCACGCCATCTCCTTCAGAGGTCTACCGCGAAGCCTTCAGCCTTTACTTCAGCCTTTACTGGGATTCCTGTCCGTAGACGTACTGGCCCAAAGTTTAATTGGCATGCAGTTACATACCTGGCTGAATCCCACTTTAGATTGGCAACTTTGTGAGTTGAGTGACAATTAGCATTCCTTTGTTTTTATTTGCGAAGAAACAAGGTGAAGGCATACAGACAGTATAGGTAGAAGTTTTAGAAAGTTACCTGGACACAATACAGAATACTAGTACTAGTAATACGAGATAGTGGTCAAATGCTAGCCTATCAGATAAATCAAAACCGGCCAAGTCGAGTTGGACTCGCCCACCGAGGCTTCTGTACCAACTTCTCAGACTAGGTTAAGGGACAAACGTAACTGTGCAGTTCAATCCATAAAAAATGTATTGCACCAACTGCAAATAATAAGTTTGTAATAGTAAATTCACACAACTACATATATACGGTTTTCACATTTATTCCTATACTAGAGGTGCTTCGCCCGTGTTAAAAACTTATTTTATTTATTTAAAACTTTTCTTTTATAAAAACGAATCTATTATTAAAAACGTCAAATAAGAATTAGCCAAATCGGTTCACCCATTTTCATGTTACCGCGTGACTAAGGCAATTCGAAAAGCCAAATTCCATCTGAGTGCTCCCAGCCAACCTCTCCTGCACGTGGTACATCCTGCCGATTAGCGAACGAGGCTCTGGCGACCGGCAAATGGCGGGATATCCATTCAAAACAACGGCATAGCTAAATACTACAGGCCGGTGACGGGCAGCAGCGTCACCGGTGCGAGTAGCTATGTCCTGCGATCACCCAACCCGCCCAGCGCGTGGTGATTATCGGGCAAACCCTCGTATGGTACGCACACAAATAAAACGGCCCCCAGTTCCCGGTCACCCTGCTATTCCTGGCCAAGGCGGCGGTCATGGTGACGGCGGGGCAGGGGGTGCTAAGAATCCCCGGGCGACGGACGGCCGCCAAAACCGAGCTTGAAGACGAAAGTCTTCAATGAGTGCGTTCTCCCTGTTATGACATACTGAGCCGAGACGGGGACGCTCACGGTAAGACTGGCCCACCAATTGAAAGTGGCGCAGCGAGCTATGGGGAGAGCTATGCTCGGAGTTTCTCTAAAGGATAGAATTCGAAATGAAGTCATCCGACAGAGAACTAGGGTAACCGACATAGCTCAGAGGATTAGCAAGCTAAAGTGGCAGTGGGCGGGACACATATGCCGCAGAACCGATAACCGTTGGAGTAAGCGTGTTCTAGAGTGGAGACCACGACTCGGCAAACGCAGTGTAGGACGCCCTCCATCTAGGTGGAGTGACGATGTTCGCAGGGTAGCTGGTAGCGGTTGGAAAAGGACAGCTGAAGATCGAGCCCAGTGTCGTGCCATAGGAGAGGCCTATGTCCAGCAGTGGACTAATACGGGCTGATAATGATGATGATGATGAAGGCAATTCGGGATTCATATATTTATAAAACCCAAATTTTCAGACTTTGTTACCTACCCCATTTCGAAAAATCCTACAACACGTACTTTACTTCACTCTCATCTTGTTTCGCCATAAAAACTTTGAATCCCCGTTCCGTATCCGGGAGGAACTTTTAGAAAATCCTTTCTGAGCGGATACCAACGTCATAATAACTATCTGCATTCTAAATTTCAGCGCAATCCGAAACAATATTGATTTTTAGACTTTGTTACCTCAGTTTATTCTCTTAGGGTGTCATTTTGAAAAAGTCTGAAACTCGTATTGTATGTAATAATTATAAATATATTAATTGAGTATTTACTGTACACAATTAAAATAAATTTAAAACTATATATACAATATAAACTCTCAAACTAACTCCTCAAACTATAATACAGACTATACAAAATCTACAAATAAAAAACTGAATTAAGGTCGCTGTATACTCGTATTTACTTATTTATTTACAGAAGTACTTGTGTGAAATAACGAATAAAATGACTATCCAAACTTTGACACCCCGCTTCATCCCCTTGAAGAATAAATTTTGAAAAATTCTTTCTTAACGCATACCTAAGCCCAAAATAACTACCTGCATGCCAAATTTCAGTGCAATCCAAAACCCCACTTCACCCTTTAAGGGGTGGAATTTTGAAAGAGCCTGAAACACGTATTTACTTGCTTAAGTACTTGTGTTAAGTTTCGAATATAAAAGACTATCTAATCTTGTTTCTCCACACAAACTTTGAACCCCCGTTTTATCACCTTCAGGGGTGAATTTAGGAAAATCCTTTCTCAGACGGAACTAACGTCGTAATAACTATCTGCATGCCTAATTTCAGCGCAATCCGAAACAATATTGATTTTCACACTTTGTTACCCCATTTCACCCTCACAAGGGTGGAATTAAAAAAAAATCAAACACGTATTTACAAATTTTTTTACTGAAGCACTTGTATAAAGTTTCGAATAGAAAATACTTTCTAATCTTGTTTATCCACACAAACTTTAAACCCCCGTTTTATCCCCTTCAGGGGTGAATTTAGGAAAATCCTTTCTCAGACGGAACTAACGTCGTAATAACTATCTGCATGCCTAATTTCAGCGCAATCCGAAACAATATTGATTTTCACACTTTGTTACCCCATTTCACGCTCACAAGGGTGAAATTTCAAAAAAATCAAACACGTATTTACAAATTTTTTTACTGAAGCACTTGTATGAAGTTTCGAATAGAAAATACTTTCTGATCTTGTTTATCCATACAAACTTTGAACCCCCGTGTCATCCCCTTCAGGGGTAAATTTTTGAAAATCCTTTCTCAGAGGGAACTAACGTCGTAATAACTATCTGCATGCCAAATTTCAGCGCAAGCCGAAACAATATTGATTTTCACACTTTGTTACCCCATTTCACCCTCTTAGGGGTGGAATTTCAAAAAAATCTGAAACGCGTATTTACTTATAGTTTTACTGAAGTACTTGTGTGAATTTTCGGCTAGAAAAGACTATCTAATCTTGTTTCTCCATACAAACTTTGAATCCCCATTTCATCCCCTTTAGTATACAGTCTCTACGACCAGCCGTTTAGGCTGTGCGTTGTCTGTCAGTTAGTCAGTCAGGACAAAGATTCTTATAGTATTAGATAGATAAGAGGTTCAAGACCTTGCTTTTTGCCAAATTTAATGACTCTTATTTCATTATTCTATTCACATTAGAAAATACTGTAGACCCAAATATTTAGTATAAGTTTCAACTTGATACCTCTATGCATTCTGGAGATAAAGGTTCTTGACAGACGGACAGACAGACAGACATTTCTAATATTGGTCTTGGTGTTACGTGCAAAATAGCTAAACTGATTAGTTTAAAATAAAAAGCCTATTGCAGATAATCAACCTCAAACTTCATGGCATCGAGATACCAAAGGTCCTGCCTCCGTCACTGCTGTCATCACTTTCTCCCACAGGTATGATGATACAAATACAGTATGTTCAACAACGGGGAACAACATTTCAAAAGAAAATCTTTAAATTTCCCGTTTAGTATATGGATTGGATTTTTTGTGTTTTGCTCATGTGCTTATTGTATGTCTTATTTTGTGTCTTCGTTTTACAGAGTATTTTAAAAATCACTGTTTCTGTTATAAATAAGATCTTTAATCCGAATCAAGGTACTCTAATATGAATTCACATATTTTTTTTAGAAAGATTACTCGCAATGTGCGTTGCACACTAATAGTATTCTTGTTAACCCCTCCAACTAAGCTAAATATGCTTGTGTCTGGAGTGGGTTCACGTCAATAGTGCAATGGGTGGGGTGGGATTCGAACTCACGACCTCTCGATTGTCAGTCCGACACCCTATCCATTGGGCTATTGCCGCCTTATATGCGTGGTCAACACTTTGTTTCTATATTATATTTATAGTTGAACTAATTTTTACAAAAAATATTTCTTCTCATTTCAATATCTTTTATCTAAATCTTCTGCAACTGTAGCTTTAATTTTAAAACTTCTACAAATCTTTACTATACAGTAAAAGCTACTTTCAACACTTTGTTTCTATATTATATTTATAGTTGAACTAATTTTTACCAAAAATATTTCTTCTCATTTCAATATCTTTTATCTAAATCTTCTGCAACTGTAGCTTTGATTTTAAAACTTCTACAAATCTTTACTATACAGTAAAAGCTACTTTCTATCCGCAGGCGCGCAAAAACCGCAACAATTGCCACAACCAGTCAAACCCCCTATTCCTCCCATGCCAGTGATGCCCCAACCCCTGATATCAGGTCTACCCCCACAGCCTGTTTCCAATCAATCGCTACTCGGAGACTTCAATAATCAGCTCATAAATACTTCCCAGCCTACCCAGCCTGTTATGGCCCCTACCCAATCTATTATGGGTACTAACCAACCCATTATGGGTAATAACCAACCCATTATGGGTAGTAACCAACCCATTATGGGTAGTAACCAACCCATTATGGGTACTAACCAACCCATTATGGGTACTAACCAACCTATTATGGGAAGTATGCAGCCCATGATGGCTCCCACTCAACCGATGATACCTTCTCAGCCGATACAAGCTAGTCAACCGGCGATGGTACCTCCGGCACCGGTCAAACCCCCCATGCCGTCCGTACCTGATCTCATCTCCGGTGTTAAACCTGCGTCGTTGATCGATAGCCAACCTATTATGGGCATGACACAGCCGATGGCATCACAGCCTCTGATAGGCGGTGCCACTGTAGGCATGCCTGTCAATCAACCCGTTATGACTACAACCCAGGCGGCTAGTGTGCAACCATTAATGTCCACACAGCCTATGATGCCATCCCAGCCTATAATGGGTGCTCAAGCTATGGGATCGCAACCTATTATGGGTTCTCAACCAATCGCTCCAATGCCTCTGTCATCCCAACCAATGGGTATTAATCAGCCAATTATGGGCACTACTCAACCTGTTATGGGTAGTATCCAACCAGTTGTGGGTACAAGTCAGCCGCTTGTAGGTCCTACCCCGTTGACAATGTCCCAGGCTCAGGTACCGGGTAGTGTGTCCAGCCCTCCTAAGCCGACGATCGCGGGTTCGATCCCCGGACAGCCGGTGACGTCGACACCAATCACTGTCAAGGAGCCGCTTTCGAAGCCAGGTGAGTTTGATTTTAGAACATTAAATATTGTGTCACGTAATTAAGATTGCTACTAACTAAGGATAAAAAGTGCTGGAAGATTTGACCTTCCTTGACCCCTAATATGTAACAATATTTTTTTTACCGTTGCCACTAAAATAGAGTACTTTATTCATCGACAGCAGTGAATAAAACGCTCTTTTACTCACTCGGTGAATAAAAACATTTTGAATTTGGAACAAGCACGAAATAGGAATTATGTACAAAAAATAAAACTTGCTGAAAGTGCCTACTAGCTGGCTAAATGCAGGTATACCATAGAAGCTATATAATGATATAAAAATAAAATTCCCGCCAGTTTTGGTTAATTTTTTTTGGTTTTTATTTTGCTCCATATGATTAGTGTATTCAGCCAGAATAAATTATAAAAATTATTCAAGTTTTTTGTAAATTCAAGTCATAAAGTTGAGTCAAAGTCACATTCTGATCAAGTTGAAGTCACAGTCTAGTCCAAATGATACCCTTAGTGAAGAAATGAACTTTACTGAAGATTATTAGTGCAATTTTGGTGAGAACGCAAATAGCATGTTTTACAAGATTGTGCTGTTTTCCTAAACACACATTTAAGGCAGGCTTAATTCGCCTGTCTGTATTTTTTTATGTTTGTTAACTCAAACTCTTTATTAACCGAATTTGTAAATAAATATTTTTGTTTGAGACAGTATGCTTCCCGTTTGAGGCTATTGTAATTTTATCGAAATCTGATAAGTACTCCGGATGGAGATAAACACCTCAAACTTTGTACTCTAAAATGACTAGGGCGACATTTCGAAGTCGGAATCGCGAAGTCGGTTTTTTCGTTTTGTAAACGATCTTAAATTATCATTTATCTCCTCACTACCAAGTCGTGCAATATCAGTTACTATGTTTTGTTTGACTAGAATGTGTGTTAAAGTGTTAATGTAATGTTTAGCATGCGTGTGTGTGGGTGATGGGTTATATCACAATTATTACAATATCAGGGACGAAAAAATATGATTCGAATTCGTCCGTCAGTTGGATTATCAAAAAATATTGGACACATTGTTCGCGGATATCTTCGTCGTGTATGAATCGATTTTGATTCCCAAGTGTGGTACCATGGTAATTTTATTGACGTCTGATAAGTATCTCCAGAGATATGGAAATAAACACCTCCAAATTGTTACTGAAAATTAATAGCGTGGCATTGAAGTCGGTTCTTTTTCAGTTTTTTAAACGATCTTATAATGATTAGCAGTTCGTGACGTACGCGGAATTTCAACGCTCTATATCTTCTTCATATTTTGTTTCATTGACAAAATAAATAACTGGCCAAGTGCAAGTCGGACTCGCACTCGTAGGGTTCCGTAACACAGTTAAGTATTCCATAACTATGATTTTTCGCAACTACAAAATTAACTTTGTTTTTCATAGTGTTTGTATGAAAAACAAAGTTATCTTTGCGGTCGCCATATCTCTAAAACTGCTGACTGTATCTCGTTCAAACCAATTTTCGTTGTTAGTTTTTATTGAGATCTACAGCATATATTTTTTCATGTATGGGATGCCCCCTTAAACTTTTATAATTTTTATTTTTGTATAAAAATAGGAAAGCGGTTCACAGAATACATCTACCTACCAAGTTTCAATTCTGTAGTCCTAACAGTTTCGGAATAAAATGGCTGTGACATACGGACGGACAGACAGACAGACATGACGAATCTATAAGGGTTCCGTTTTTTGCCATTCGGCTACGGAACCCTAAAAATGCGTATTCAATATTTTTTTGATAATGTAAATGACAGACTAAAAAAATTTGTTTAGGAATCTGGCCTCCGCTATACCTAGCTGATAGATATCTCAGTAAGTTTATATGTTGCAGGGTCGGCGGCAGGTTCAATGCCCGGTTCTGTTTCCGGTTCAGTAGTACAGAGCCCCACTGAGATGCCCATGGGCGTGATGACCCCACCGCCCCGCGAATGGGCCTTGCCACAGCCGCAGAAATTGAAGTAAGTATAAAATCACAGATAAAAAAAAAAACATTTGTAGGACAGAATAAAAACGTGTATGTGTAGTTATACTTCTTTTGGCGCGTATAACTTTAATAATTATTCTTTTAATAAAATGATATTTTGTATCTCTCTAAGAAATATCAAAGGGATAAAATATTTGTCTGTTGAAACAAATTTTATTTAGAAATAGTCTTCAAAACTTTTATACCGACTCAGCGACAAAACAAAAGCGATCTATATAATGCACAGGAAATACTTAAAAATATGAATGTATGTTTTTTTACTCCTGTATATATAAATATTATAATAACTACATTATAATGTCAGATACACTCAGCTGTTCAACGCGACTGACCGCGCTAAGTCCGGCTCAGTGTCCGGAGCTCAGGCACGCTCCATCATGCTACAGTCGCGGCTGCCGCAGCAAACGCTTGCTCAGATCTGGGCACTGTCCGACCTCGACTCTGACGGGAAACTTGGTAAGAACTTCATGCTACTTATGGCAGCCTGGTACATTTAGTCACATGATTAGTAGCTTGATTAGGACTTCAGCACACGCTCTGCTGAAGTCGTAGTTAAGTGACTATACCTTTCAGTCACTTGACTATAACTTCAGGTCACGCTCGCTCAGATCTGAGCACTGTCCGACCTTGACTCTGACGGGAAAGTTGGTGAGAACTTCATGCTACTTATGACAGCCTGGTACTTTTACTCACTCGACTTGTAGCTTGACTAGGACTTTAGCACACGGTCTACTGAAGTTGTGGTCAAGTGACTATACCTTTAGTCACTTGACTATAACTTCAGCTCACAATCACTCAGTACCTTTAATACGAGTTTTCATACCAAACTCGATATCGTATATCGAGTAAATTTTGTATGAAAAACAGTACAGCGCCTCTAGTGGTTACTACACTTAACTAAATTTAAACCAATCAGAGAGCCATAATAAGTCGAAAACTATGTGAGATCTGTCAAAAGCGTTTACGATAAAAACTCGTACTAAGGTTACAGATCTAGGTACTGTCTGATATCGACTCTGACGGGAAACTTGGTGAGAACTTCATGCTACTTATGACAGCCTAGTACTTTTAGTCACTCGACTTGTAGCTTGACTAGGACTTTAGCACACGGTCTGCTGAAGTCGTAGTCAAGTGACTATACCTTTCAGTCACTTGACTATAACTTCAGCTCACGCCTCACACTCGCTCAGATCTGGGCACTGTCCGACCTCGACTCTGACGGGAAACTTGGTGAGACCTTGGTGAGAACTTCATGCTACTTATGACAGCCGTAAAACGTAAAACATACTAAAAGTACCAACTTTTAGTCACTTGACTAGTAGCTTGACTAGAACTTCAGCACACGGTCTGCTGAAGTCGTGGTCAAGTGAGGTATAGTTATACCTTTAGTCACTCGACTATAACTTCAGTTAGTTATAAATATTAAAATAAAAGTTGCAATAAAGTTGCATTGATCGTGGTCACGAGACGACTGAATGTTGTGAGTGTCCACACTGCTATTTATAGGAGAGATCGTTGGAAACTACCCTCATTTCATTTTATTTTTAATTTTTATCAGAGTTGCCATTGCGACACACAACACTGACAATATCGGCAGATTTTTGCTGCTTTGATCTTCGATTCAAACACTTGCTAATTGCAGGGTTCTATGTTGCGGCCAACCTAAATCCATCCTATATATATAACTTCAGTTCGCATTCGCTGAGATCTGGGCACTGTCAGACCTAGACTCTGACGGGAAACTTGATGAGAACTTCATGCTACTTATGACAGCCTGGTACTTTTAGTCACTTGACTAGTAGCTTTATTAAGACTTCAGCACACGCTCTGCTGAAGTCGTAGTCAAGTGACTATGTATTTCAGTCACTTGACAACAACTTCTGGTCATGCTCGCTCAGATCTGGGCACTGTCCGACCTTGACTCTGACGGGAAACTTGGTGAGAACTTCATGCTACTTATGACAGCCTGGTACTTTTGGCCACTTGACTAGTAGCTTGATTAGGACTTCAGCACACACTCACTTTGCTGAAGTCGTAGACAAGTTTCGGAAACAGAAAACAGGACTCTTCAATAAATGCCAGCAAATTTGTTACCTCAGAACTCCGTCATTTATGAAAAGATTTGGAAAATTCTTCTTTTTTATAATGAGGTTTATTTCGGAATGGTGTCATTTAAATTTCGTAAAGATCTGATGATGAGTTTTGGAGACAGACAACGGAAAACTTCAATAAATGCCAGAAAATTTTGTTGCCTCAAAACTCCGTCATTTATTAACCGACTTGGATTTTTTTTCTTGTTTGAGAGGGTATACTTCCCTTGTAGTTTCATTGTAAATTTATCGAGATCTGATTAGTATCTCCAGAGATATAGAAATATACACATCAAACTTGTTACTGAAAATGTCTAGCGTGGCATTTAAAGTCGGTCGTTTTCGTTTTTAAACGATCTTAATTATGTTGAGAGCCAGTTTCCATTCTAGGCCTAGCGTGCTACCATCCTCGACCGCATCATCACTTACCAACAGGTGAGATAGTGGTCAAACGCTAGCATATATGATATCAACAAATTTTTATTACAGTTCATATTACATTGAGTTTTGATATCAGGTTGCGAAGAATGGTGCCATTTAAATTTCGTAAAGATCTGATGATGAGTTTTGGAGACAGACAACGGAAAACTTCAATAAATGCCAGAAAATTTTGTTGCCTCAAAACTCCGTCATTTATTAACTGACTTGGATTTTTTTTCTTGTTTGAGAGGGTATACTTCCCTTGTAGTTTCATTGTAAATTTATCGAGATCTGATTACTATCTCCAGAGATATAGAAATATACACATCAAACTTGTTACTGAAAATGTCTAGCGTGGCATTTAAAGTCGGTCGTTTTAGTTTTTAAACGATCTTAATTATGTTGAGAGCCAGTTTCCATTCTAGGCCTAGCGTGCTACCATCCTCGACCGCATCATCACTTACCAACAGGTGAGATAGTGGTCAAACGCTAGCATATATGATATCAACAAATTTTTATTACAGTTCATATTACATTGAGTTTTGATATCAGGTTGCGAAGAATTCGTGCTGGCTATGTATCTCTGCGAAAAGGCGACTCAAGGCGAACCAACGCCTGCTAAGCTACCCGTTGAACTTATTCCACCCACTTTCAGGTAAATTACTAATTAAATGTATTCACTGTAACCATTTGTAATGTGAAACATACCTTCATTCGTAAACATAGTGTTTGTGATTGACGAGCGCGGTCGGCCCAATTGTTTGTGGTATCTGAGAGAGACCGCTTCGTCAGACATTGTGCACTCACAATGTCTGACGAAGCGGTCACTCTAAGACTGATTTCTACTGCGATTAGTTTGCGTTTACATCAAATAATGAAACAATAAATAAATATTTATTGTGTTTCATTATTTCACAATTTTTTGCATAAACATTGTCTGAAGTAATAAAACATGCATTGGGGGTGCACCTAATAGTACAGTTGGCAAGCCTGCATTAATCAGGGGAATTAAACATTTGTTTTAAGTGTGACGTTCGACGTTTAGATTAAAAGCTGAATGGCTCATAACTTTTGTTTATTTTTTTTAATTCAAAGCAATTATGTTTTTGTTATATTTAGAATAATGAATAATTATATGATCTATTTAATGTTATTTGACGTTTTAAATGCAGATTTTTAATTTGCCCTTATACTGAATAAATGCTTTGACTTCTGACTTTTGATCTCTTCGTCAGACAGTGTGTATGTCAGACAGTGACCGCTCCATCAGACAGTGTGACTCAGTGTGACCTCTTTGTCAGATAGTGTGTGTGTGTGAGAGAGAGAGAGAGAGCGATCGCTTCGAAGCATGAAGTGTGTGTGTCTAACAACAACTTTCACATTTATTATGATTGTGTGTCATCGATGTCATAGCAATTAGAACCCGATTCATTATTAGCGCGCGGTACAATCAATTCCGCAACTGGCCGAGGTATGCCTATATTATATCCTATTTAGCGCGAGAACAAAATTAATATTAATTCAGGTCATATTGTTCTTATTATCCTAGTTTGGCAAACGTTTTATAACTTATATATTAAACTAACATCGCGTTTGTGGGCGTGGGTTTATATAAGACTTATAAGTCCGATGATTCAGCGGAAAGTGCTCGCCTTTCAATCGGGGTCAAATTGCTATGACGTCGATGTCGTGTGTGGATGAACTTACCAGGACTTCATAACTTTTGCAGACGTGATTCGATTACGTCTATCGGAAGTAGCAAATCGTTTTCCGATCGTCGCAGAGAGAACATGGCTAGAGGGCAAGCTGAACTGGAGCGAAGGAGGGAACAAGTACAACACGCGCAAGCGAGAGAGAAGGTATGTTGTGACTGTTTATGTCCGCCTGGTACATTGTGTACAGTTAAATATAGTATTTGACGAGCATCAATCATACTGAGTTACTTGTCAAGCCAGCATTGATTTAAATTATGATATAAATTATAATTAAAAACCTAATTTGACTTGCGAACTGCCTGATCAGTATTTTTTTTATGGTATAAGGTAACAAGGACTGGTGGTAAGCGATGACGTCTACCTATAACAGATACAGCAGCATGCAAAATTCTGGACTGCAAGAATGTTGTATGTCACTGCACTGCGCCTGTTACCTTGAGACATAAAGATGTTGAGTCTCACATGTCCTGTAATTTCACTGGACACCTTGCCATTTCAACCGAAAAACATTCCTATTTCACGGCTGAAAATTAATTGGCAAAGTGGTGGTACCGCCCCAGGCGGACTAGCAGAAGTCCTACCACTACAACCAGAATTACCAGCAGCTTACTCTTAACAACAGTCAGGGTCACTATCCAATCGACCGCTGCGAATTTAACTTGCCATGTCAGTATGTACGTATGTTTGTGTGGGTAAAATCTTGGAAAATGCTAATGCTATGAAGCTAAATTAGAACCACTTCCTAAAGTTCGATCGGACTCAAATTTGGTATACTTGCGTATCTTTGGTGACAATGCTTGATGGTATCATATTATTTATGGTACCATCAAGCTGACTTATGATGACGCCGGGCTGTAGGAACTGGAACTTCGTAATAGCAAATGGTGGGAAAGTCGAATTTGGACTTGTATGTATTAATATAATTAGTGGGTGTTATTTCATTACACAATATAATGTCTTTACAAAAAACACAAGCTTTTTATTAATTTAGAGTTATTAAATTTAATTTTTTAAATTAAATGTTTGAATGTACCACGTTTTTAAACCGTCTAAAATATAAATTGCATTATCAGCAGAGATTGGTTAATCGGATGCATATTTATCTATACTAATATAAAGCGGATTTATTTTATAACAAGTTCAAATTTTTAGATGTTTCATCACGAAGCGCTGAAAATATCGTTTGCGCGATGCAGGATCTCATACATTTAAGCAATATTTACTACGAGAGCTATTTAACCTACTCTAGCGCCATCTTCTTTATTTTTTCCACATCTCAATGATCACTACAGGAAGAGACTGAATCTTACAACACAGAGTTTTCTCTAGTGTGAGATTCAGAGCTCATAAGCTTTGTTTTAGAATGCCTTTAGAAACTCTGTTTTAAATGTGCTAAGTTGCAAATAAACCATTCAATTCAATCTAGATGTTTTTATCTAAACTTGTATTATATAGGAAAGATTTGAATTTTTGTTTGTATCGATTTAATTCTGAAACGAATAGAACGATTTTTAAAATTCTTTCACTAATGGATAGCTACATTATCAGCGAGTAACATAGGTTATATTTTTTCCCAGTATTCTCATGGTTACGGGAACTATGCGGGTGAAACCGCGAGGCGCTGTTAGTCTAAAGTCAATTTGTTAAGCACAAAATTCTGTAATTTTACCGATATAAAAGTGCTTTCCATAAAAGCCAACATCTGAACTCTAGGTAAAGCCGAATATGTATCTAAATATCCGATCTCTAATTTATCACTCAGAGCAGGTTGCCTCTAGAGTCTGTGCAAAAAGAGAACCGTCGTGGCGTTACGATGAACTAACATTCAAAGTTAAGGAAGGTATATACCTACCTAGTACCACCCGATAATGATAAGAGTAGGTACCTACCAAGGTATCAAACATTTTTAGTCGTATTGGCAATTATTTTTTCTTTTTTATGGTAAAAGGTCAAGCACGACGCTCGCCTGATGGTAAGCGATGACGTCTTCCTATAACAATGACAGCAGCATGCAACATTATGAACTGCCAGAATTTTGCATGTCACTGCACTGCGCCTGTTACCTTGAGACATAAAGATGTTGAGTCTCACATGCCCTGTAATTTCACTGGACACCTTGCCATTTCAACCGAAAAACATTTCACGGCTGAAAATTAATTGGCAAAGTGGTGGTACCGCCTCAGGCCGACTAGCAGAAGTCTTGCCACTACAAAATGGCAATGGCAGTAAATTAGAACCATCAACACGCGCGCCCTCAATTTCTAGGACGGTTCTCTTTTTGCACAGACTCTACATAAATACCAATGTTTGCCAACAGAGAGCGTGTTATAAAAACGTGGTACAAAACTATCTTCGACGAATGCTTCTCATACCGCTTCTGCTTTTTTAATTGTGCTTTCTGTTTTACATGATTGCAGGAAGATGAGGTAACGTTCTGTGAATGCACACGTAGATTATAACATACAAATAGATTAATAAATAACATACGAGTACAATGAGACTTAAAAAGGAGCAGGTTTTCAATGTATTGGAATCTTTTTTATGTATGTTTTATGGCGCCTGGACCGATTAAGATACAAGTTCTCGTAATTATTTTTTTTTGGATAGACCTCCTGGGAAGTATACCCACATCCCAGGTGGTCTCATTTAAGAAATTTAAATGACATCGAGATGAGATGTATCTCTAGATATATGGAGATAAACTCTTCAAACTTAGTACTGGACTAGCGCGGCATATGAAGTCGGTTCTTATAGTTTTTTATACGATCTTAAATTATAGTTATTAAAAAGTAACACAGCTCTTATAGAGAGTTCTTGTAATATAGTATAGAGATCTTATAGAGATATTTTAAGTTAATATGTATTATTTAATTGACCATACACTATTTGTTTAAAGATTCAGCATGTAATATGATTTATTGAATGGGAAAGATGTAATATTTTTATTTTTACTTCGATTACAAAGAATTATATTAAGAAGAGTACACGAGTATATTAAATAAATATAACACATTAATTTGATGCAATTAATGCGATTTTAAAGTCATACTTTATATAATTACTTTATAATTATGTTACTTTATTTATATAGTAATGGCGCAATAAAACTGGCTAAGTGCGAGTCAGACTTTTGCCTCGCACACGATTACGATAACGATCGGCATAATACCATGGTAATATTATATTATATTATTGTGTCAATACTAAACATGCTTATTTACTACACGCCATCTTACGAACTTCTAACACCAACTAAGTGAACGTTAACACAAAGGTGTTAGGGTAGGTAATTAATATTATTAATAGGGTAAACAATGGTTCATAGATGGCGCTAGAGTAAAAACACGTTTTCTGTATGGGGGTCCCCATTATTTTTTAACTTTGTTATGTTTTTAGTATTTGTTGTTATAGCGGCAACAGAAATACATCATCTGTGAAAATTTCAACCGTCTAACTATCACGGTTAATGAGATACAGCCTGGAGACAGACGGACAGACATACAGACAGACCAATGGACAGCAGAGCCTCAGTAATAGGGTTCCGTTGGTACCCTTTAGGTTCGGCAATGGACGAACTTCGATGACATCACCGCTGTCACAATGTTTCAATCGAAACCGCGGCCTTTTACGTCATTGCAATTTGCCAAAGTATAATGATAAGCCGTCAAAAAAAGCATAATAAATCAATTAATAATGATAAAATAGAAATAAAATGTAGGGGGAGTATTATTTACCATAAAACAATATTTATTCAAAGAGTTCTTGCGTCACTAGAAGCTGAGAGGTGTTTTAAAATACGTTCCATTAAACACAACTAAAAACTAAAATCAAATGTTGAAAATATTTCTTTAGATTTTTATAGTATAGCACTCAGGCATCGCTGACCCACCGGTGGGTCGAGAAAAATTACAAGCAATTCCGTCAAGCCTCACGGACCCACCGGTGGGTCAGCCTAGCCAACTTTTTTTTTCTATATTTACAGCGCATAATATTAGAAATTGTAACCATTTTTTGGTCTTACACGCTTGATGAAGAAATATTTTATTGATAAATGCCATATTGAACTATATTTTATTCTCCACACAATGAAAACTACTTAATGAAAACGCCTTAGGTCGACCATAGACGCCATTTTGACGCTTGGAATGCTGACGCTAGATTGTGTTTTGAAATTTTATTTTCTGTTGGTGAATTTTAGTTTTTATTATATATCTAGTGTAAATTCTATTCATTTGTGTTTTGTGAATCTATCTTAGCTATTGAATTCTAGAAATATCATCGTATTTGTCTAATCGTCGGGTTTTCTTCCAGTGGCGGTTTTCCCGCAATTTCGAATTTCTGTGTTGAATAAAAAGTGAAATTAGTGAAAATTATGAATGAAATAAGCATTTCGAATATCATTGCAAATAAGTAGACGAATCACTAAATCAATTCAAGAAATCAATTCAGGATGGTATGAGTCATGCTGACGAATGTTTATACAATCGTAAAAAACGTAAGTACCTACTTAGACCCTTTCAAGTGGGTCGGGTTTCGAGCTCGGTTTTTATAAACATTTACGCAATAGGATACCCAATTCTTTGTGTATAGTGGTAGCTGGGTTCTAGAACTTTGATTTGCGTATTGTATTTTTAATATTTCGGTTTTGAGTATCTCATATTCAGGCAAAGATCCAAGATATACATTTCAGGGGTTTTGAGGTGTAAATAAAAAATAACAATACAAAATATAAACTTTATTTTTATACAACAATGAAGTAAATCTATTACAAAATAAAGCACAGTTTACAGAATAAGAAAATATGGTGTGATTAGTTTTGTATGCGAAAAATTACGCGACGCGACGTTCGCGCCATTCCGCTACTGCACACGTTTTGAAACTCGATAATTTCTTATGTATTTATATATTTTGTGCCGCCTGAGAGGTTAATTACCTAAAATGTATAAATATTAATTTTGCATCTTCCCTATTGTATATGCTTGCTGATGCACGTTTAGTTTTAGTAATTTATGAACACAACTAAAGCCGATATTACACTATCATATTGATATAATCATGATGATAAAACACCGACTATTATACTCACTACTGTTTGTTGTCGACTGTGTCGACCTGGGTTTCATGCATGTCCACACAGTGGTCGTCGCGATCTCGCTGCGTGAACTCCCGAGCATGTGCATCGGACATGCATGAAACCCAGGTCGAGACAGTCGACAGCAAACAGTAGTGAGTATAATAGTCGGTGTTTTATAATCATGATTCAAACTCACGATAACTTAAATCTAAGATATAATCATACATGTAGGAGTTATAGATAAATGAAGAACTTATGACGGTGTAATAACAACATATGGGTCATGTTGTCCGTGATGATAGGTATGGGATCCTATTTGACAGTAAGCGTAATCATGATCATATTTTGTCATCTATTACTCTGTGATTTGGTCTAACCGGTATAACCTCAAAATGGCGGCTAAATCGGTATCCATCTCGATTCAATATCACGTTCACATGAAATTTATGAGTAATATTTAAAAATGAAGACCAGCCTGAATTAGTTAGAATCCTAGACTTTGACAGATATGAAATAACATTTGTAGGATATATTATGGATAGTGTAATATCGGCCTAACTGTAAGTTAATGTACTTTGAGAAGTACATTAACTTACAGTTACAAACTGTACTTTGAGAAGATTTAAGATTATCTTTCGAGACACATATATATATAAATAAGTATTGTTAATTCATAATTTATAGGCTGAAAGGGAAAGGAAAGAGAGGGAAGAAGCTGAAAAGAGAGAAAAGATACGCCTCGAAGCTCAGAAGAGAGAGCAAGAAGAAATGCTGAGGAAGCAGAAAGAGGAACAGGTATTCTAAGCGTTTTTTTACTGATAGACAAACACGTAATGTAATTTTTTTCAACCCTAACGCAAAAAGACGACTTTTCAACCGACTTCCAAAAAGAAGGTGGTTCTCAATTCGTATGTATGTTTTTTTTTGTGTATGTGACGCGATTACTCCGTCAATTCTCAACCGATTCGAATGAGTCTTTTTGTAATCGGTAGGGTACGTTTCCGAGGTGGTCCCATTGTAATTTCATCGATTCGACGATAAACGCCTCAAACTTGCTACTGAAATTGACTCGCGGGGCATTGAAGTCGGTTGTGTTAGTATTTAAACTATCTTAATTATGTTCGTTGTATATGTTTGTCCAAAGTTATCGACATAGCTTAAAGGATTAAAATGGCAGTGGGCTGGTCACATCTGTCGTAGAACCGTTGCGATAGACGTGTTCTAGAGTGGAGACCACGGCTCAGTAAACGTAGTGTAGGACGCCCTCCAGCTAGGTGGAGCGATGATATACGCAAGCTGGCCGGCAGCGGTTGGAAACAGGGAGCTGAAGATTGAGCTCAGTGGCGTGCCATAGGTGAGGCCTATGTCCAACAGTTGACGGAAATTGACTGGGTATGATGATATGTGTGTCTGTCGTTGGCATCGTGGCCCACAAACTGATGAACCGATTAAGTTTGTTTTTGTTTGATAAGTGACTTGATCGGAGGTACTCTTAGTTATTCAAGAAAATCTGTTGAGTTTTTTAAAGATTATCATCGTCATCATCGTAATCAGCCTGTGTCAGTCCACTGCTGGATGTAGACCTCTCCCAAGATACGCCACTGAGCACGATCTTAGGCTCTTCTTTTGTAGTTACTGCCCTATCTCCAGAGATATGGAGATAAACACCTTACACTTGGTACTGGAAATGACTAGCAGGCCTTGGAAGTCGGTATTTTTAGTTTCTTAAACGATCCATATCTCGATCATAAAAATTAGTGAATTTATTGGAATACTTCAATAGCAAATTAAATTAAAATTCTAATTTAATTTGCTATTGAAGTATTACTACATAATTTATATTGAGTTGAAATCTGATTATTTGTTTTCAGGAAAAACGTGAAGCGGCAAGAAAAGAAATGGAACGACAATGCCAACTGGAATGGGAGAATAAGAGGTTAGATATAAGGTTTTTTTACCCTACTACGACAAAGTCAAAAGTACCACTCTTTTCAACTGACTTAGAAAAATAAGGATGTTCTCAATTTGTCTGCTGCATATATTTTTTTTTATATATCTTATAGGCTAGCGTTTGACTACTATCTCACCTGTTGTTAAGTGATGATGTGGTCGAAGATGGTAGCACGCTAGGCCTAATATGAGAACTGGCTTTTAAGGATAGCTGCCGGAACACATTAGATGTTTGGCGACAGATTTTCTAACTTGAGGGTGGTAGCTGGCCAGGCGGACACTAGATAGTGTCCTACCACCATGCGGGGGTTGTTGGTTTCTTAACGATGTTTTTCTTTCACCGGAGGGCCACTGTGATAAGCGCACATACATTTTTCGATAGAAAAATCCATTATTGTAGTGAACTTATATAGCGGCGTTGTGAACTTTTTTGGGATGGGTAAAAAATGTTAAACTCGCGTCAGGACATCGCATCAGGACACGTGACCTGATCGAAAAATCGTAAGACGGAGGGAGGATAGACATGCACAACGTTAATGTTCAAGTTTTCACTTCTGCCGGCACTCCCGGAGTGCAACCCGTTATTTTTTTATCATTATTTTTTTGTATGTATGTTACGCGATTACTCCGTCATTTGTGAACCGATTCGAATGATTATTTACAATCGGTAGGATACATTTTCGAGGTGGTCCCGTTGTAATTTCATCGAGATCTGACAAGTATCTTCAGAGATATTATGACGATAAACATCTCAAACTTGCTACTGAAACTGACTCGCGAGGCATGGAACTCGGTTGTTTTCCTTTTTTAACTATCTTAAGGTGGTTCGATTTCCATACAAAAGTATATGCACAAATACGAGTAAATGGATCAAAAACTTGTAATGAAATCACGTCTATTGGTCTTTATACAACTCTTTACATACGTCAAATCATATTTTACTACATAATTTGATAAAATACGAGGTGCATTCAATAAGTACCTAGCCTCATCGCCAGAGGGCGCTGTAGTTTCAAAAGAGTTTTACCACAGTGTAGCACATTCTTTTTTAATTCTTTTTTCAAATTTTCATTCCAATCCCATCATTTGTTTTATTTTGACAACTTATGGAAGCGAACGTATCGATCGGTTTTACAAAAATGGAAAAAGAGCAACATCGTTCGGTGATTCGATTCCTATTTCTGGAAGGGAAAACGCGCATCGAAATCAAAGAGCGCTTGGATGCTATGTACGGTGACTCTTCTCCATCGATGGCCACCGTCAAGAATTGGTTCAACGAGTTTGCACGTGGCCGTACGTCGGTTTTTGATGAACCACGTCCAGGTGCACCGAAAACAGCTGCTACGGAGGAAAAAATTAAAAAAATCCATGATCTCGTATTGGCAGATCGCCGATTGAAGGTTCGGGAGCTAGCTGAGACTAGGCATTTCAGAAGGACCAGTGCATCATATTCTTCACGAGGAACTCGGCATGAGAAAACTGTCGGCGCGACGAGTGCCGCGTTTACTCACACCGGAAAACAAGTGCAACCGTGAGACCACATCGGAGACGTGTTTGGCGCTGTTTAAGCGGAATCCAGCGGAGTTTTTGCGTCGTTTTGTGACCGTCGATGAAACCTGGATCCACTGGTACACACCAGAGACCAAGGAGCAATCAAAACAATGGATCCAGACCGGGGAACGTGCTCCAAAGAAGGCGAAAACTGTAAAATCGGCCGGAAAAGTTATGGCCACCGTTTTCTGGGATTCACAAGGTGTGATCTACATCGATTACCTCGAGAAGGGTAAAACAATTACAAGGCTTTACTATGCCGATTTATTGGGCCGATTCGACGCCGAATTAAAGAAAAAACGACCCCATCTGGCTAAGAAAAAAGTGCTGTTTCACCACGACAACGCACCGGTTCACACGTCTGCCGTTGCCATGGCCAAATTGGTCGAATTACGCTACGAATTGCTGCCCCATCCACCGTATTCTCCAGATTTGGCCCCTTGTGACTTCTTTCTGTTCCCGAATCTGAAAAAATCTCTCGCCGGGAATAGATATGGATCAAATGAGGAGGTCATCGCCGCCACGGAGGCCTATTTTGCAGAGTTTGACAAAAACTATTTTTCGGACGGGTTAAAAAGTTGGAGCATCGCTGGGCTAAGTGTATCGAACTAAAAGGAGACTATGTTGAAAAATAAATTGCCACTTTTCTAAAATTTTCGTTTACTTTTTGTAGGCTAAGTATTTATTGAATGACCCTCGTAATATGAAAACTAGGATCGAGATTTTAATTCATTTTTGTCAATATGTGAGTGAAGTTTTTACAGTGTCATACGCTAAACTCATAAGTGTGTATTGTCTCGATTGTGAGACGTTGCCAAATCGTGCGCTCGCTGAAAAGGCGACGTTGCCAGACCGCTGACATGCGAGTCGCCGCTTTTTCAGGACTTTCAAGTTATCTTTAGCATTACAGTACCTATTGATGTAGTTTGTGGTCTTCAAATATTTCGTCGGTTTATCGGTTAGGTTAGGCTAGAGCCTAACAAACTCAAATTTAGTTTCATGTCGTGTGCTCATTGTTTTTCACCGACTTCAAAAAAGGATGTTTCTCAATTCGACCGTATAATTTTTTTTAAATGTTTGTTCGCGGATTACTTCGTCGTTTATGAACCGATTTTGAAGATTATTTTTTTGTTGGAAAGGAGACATGATGTATGATAAGTATTTCCAGAGATATGGATTTAAGCACCTCAAACTTGGTATTGAAAATTAATAGCGCGACATTTGAAGTCGGTTCTCTTTATTTAGTTTTTTTACACGAACTTATTGTTTAGTGTTTTTTGGAAATTTTGGACGATATTTGCATGTTTTGTAATATTGATATTGATAAGTGCCCCAAGTTTCAAAATTTCGATAGTTTTAACCAACTTCAATTTTTTTTTCTCAATACGGCCGTATAGTTTTTTTTATGTGTGTTATATATAGATATATAGAGATTTCTTCGTTAATGAACCGATTTTAATGATATTTTTTTTGTTGGAAAGGAGATATTCCAAGGTTGGTACTATAGTAATTTTAATGAGATCTGATAAGTATCTCTAGAGATATGGAGATAAACATCTCAAACTTGGTACTGAAAATTAATAGCGCGGCATTTGTCGGTTCTTTTAGTTGGGACCTCCTGGGAAGGGCCTTTGAAACAAAAAAATAACTTTCCAAATCGATTAAGGCATCTTCGAGTAATCAGTGAACATCTTAGGGTATTCTGGCTGAATACTCAAAGGTGAACATACATAAAAAAAAAGACTCCGACGAATTGAGAACCTCCTCCTTTTTTGTGAAGACGGTTAAAGAGTTATTATAGTTCGTTTATTGGTATACAAATACGTATTTGAGAATAACGAGTCTGTTCTGTAGCCAACACGAGTCGATGTTTTATGGTGAGCGATCCTGTCAGTACATTTGCAAACATAACAATAATAATAAATAATCGGATCGGATTATCTATGAATGAAAGGCTGATGTTGGTTTTAAATAAAAATAAAACTGGCCAAGTCGAGTAGGACTCGCCCACCGAGGCTTCCATACTAACGTTGATTAGTACCAATTAAGCTAGACTTTTAAATTGTATGAGCGATCTTATAACTCAGAGGCCTATCTTAATTGGCGTAGACTATGTATGTATGGGGACACCTTTTAATTTTTAACTTTATTCTGTTTTGAGTATTTGTTGTTATAACAGCAACAGAAATACATCATCTGTAAAAATTTCAACTGTCTAACTATCACGGTTCATGAGATACAGCCTGGTGACAGACGGACAGTGGAGTCTTAGTAATAGGGTCCCGTTTTACCCTTTGGGTACGGAACCCTAAAAATGAAGTATTGCTTTTTTAACCGACTTCACAAAAAAGGAGGAGGACTTCCATTTGACATTTTTTTTCATGTTTGTTACCTCAGAACTCCGTCAAATCTTAACCGATTTGAAAATAGTTTTGTACGATCATAAATTATGTTGGCTATTTCCAAAACACATGACATCACCATTCTCAAAATTTTACGTGACGAAGATTTTATATGAAACGTGTTACCAAAATTGGTAACATTTTATAAAAAATGTGTTTTACCTTAGATTGTACTGAGAAAAGTACCTACGACATAATCTAAAATTGTTTAGATTTTTTTTGGTAGGACCAAAGAAGTAGTATCAGGCATATAGTTTCCTGATGTCCGGATCAGCAAACTAAAGTGGCAGTAGGCTGGTCATATCTGCCGTAGGATCGATAACCGTTGGGGTAGACAGGTTCTACTGTGGAGACTCTATTATCATTCGCGGACAGGATTATTTAGCGAATAGCCTCGACCAACATCTCTAGAGGCTCTCGCTAGACGTTTGGTTAAGGTATAGACACAACAGGCAGTCATCCTGGACACGGCACATATTGTCAGGCAGAACTCCTCACTCTGCAGCTTTAATTACCGGTTACTTGTGCCTTGCGCCCCTGTTTAGGTTTTTAATAATATCTCTTTATTATTTTTATATAAATATATTGTAAATGAATATAAAATATTGTGCACGAATAAAAGGAAAGTATACCTATGTAAGTAAATTAATTTACTTTATATATGACCTACTGTATTATTTTGTTTGTAATTTATAATCAGCTAATGCCTTCTACTCGCTGTCGTAGTCACATGACAAGAGTATTCTGATTTATTATCCGACTCACATTATAGGCTACATTTTATCACAAATAGCAGTATCTGTTAGATTGTGGGTTAAGCCGCTAAGCACAACTAGTACGCCGGTTGCTTCACTTTGGGTACTTACTCCAGCAACGAAATATCCGTTGAACCTCGTGGACTCAAAATCACTCAATACTTAGCGTTAGTAAGAGTACTTCAGTTCACATCAAAAAGTGGTACAAATCTATATTATATTTGGTAAGTATTTTGTTATTAGCATGGGTAATGTAGACAATAAATTATAAAAAAATAAATAAAAAGGTAATGTTCAGAATGGAAAACGAAAAATTTAGAAACTATGGAAGGGTTCGAACCCGGTCCCTGTTGCACTTAATCCAATAGTCTCACCAATCAGCTAAATTACTCATTTACAAAGTGACAAAATTAGCAAATGCTTACGTAAACGTCAAAAACACTATTAAATAATCTGTGATACAAAAATACTTTCGCGAGTGTGCGTAATTAGTCTTGACGCTATGATTTTGTACAAATAAAAGTATTTAAAGAGTGTATATATATATACTTTAGATAGAATAGAATAACTCTTTATTGAACACCATAAAGATCTTATTATCTAAAATAACAACAACATAACTCGGTGATACAATCGGCGGTCTTATCGCATAAAGCGATCTCTTCCAGACAACCTATTTGTGGACTGGTTAAAATACACAGGGTGTTTGGCGATGGCGATATAGCTGGATAAATACGCTCTATGCGGAAAATCATTGGTTTTTATTTACCAAACACTATTTCAGTCATAAAAAAATAAAATACGTCAAATTAATGTATCAGCGCCATCTATTGGCATTGTTGTAGTTAGCTCACGACGAGCAACCACCTTAATTATTACTTTTTCATTTACAGGCTTTTACTAGTTGTGTAATTTAGACTAGTGGTTGAAATTCAACTAAAATGCTTTGATTTTTTAAGTTTATTTGAATAACACCATACTATATAATTATGTCTCCTAATTTCAACATGGTGGCTTGTTGTAACGGTTGTAAATTAATAGAGAAAGCTAATCGTGTTTTGTATCAAATGTAATGTTACAAGAAGTACATTCTATAAATATATATTAGCTACTTATTCTAACACTATAAGAATCATTGTCCTGACATACTGACTGACTGACAACAACACTAGCTGCGCCCCGTGGCTTTGCCCGCATTTAATCCTAGTTATAAACCTTTCTCTTGAATCACTATCTATTGATTAAAATCCGTTGCATAGTTTAAAAGATCTAAGCCAGCAAACCTCCAACAAACAGTCTTCAAACTTTTAGAATGGAGACGGAACCCTTTTGGAAAAACAAATATCTGACGGAGCCCTAAAATAAAACAAAAACTAGTTTCTAATAAGGTGTTTTACTTTTAACGTGATAACGTCTTATAAATCGATGAACGCCGGCTGCACACACGAAAAATTGTCACGTTCCGCGTACAAGCGAGAGCGCGGAACAAGCGATAGAGAGGCACGATCGTATGACGTTATCGTGCAAAATTATCGTCCGTAAACCGACTTTACAGACAAACAATTTTTTAATTTGTGATACAGGATACTGCTCTTGCTCTTTTACGTGTCTTTGCCTTGGCTCCATTACCATACATACATAACCGACTTTACAGACAAACAATTTTTTAATTTGTGATACAGGATACTTGCTCTTGCTCTTTTACGTGTCCTTGGCTCCATCTGTATAAATTTCGACGCAATTATTTCAATTTAGATTGAAAATTCGTCAAAGCATATGTCGATTATGTTAAAATTTTCTCATCCGATAGTGTTATTAGGCAGCGACGATTATTTATTCTGTGGCGACAAGCACATAAGCATAGAGTACCCCTTTCGCAATTTGATTTCAATATGACCATTTTTTTCGTGGAACCCCAACAATAATTTTTTGGGGAGCCCTAGGGCTCCGCGGAGCACACTTTGAGTATAGCTGATTTAAGCGTACAGACAGCGGGAGCGACTTTTGATGTTTTTTTTTATATCTTATAGGCTAGCGTTTGACCACTATCTCACCGGTTGGTAAGTGATAATGCGGTCGAAGACGGTAAGCACACTAGGCTTAGAATGGGAATTGGCTCTCAAGGATAGCTGCCGGAACACATTAGATGTTTGGCGATTATTTTGATGATATCTTTTGTTGATTTCAGGATTCGTGAACTGGAAGCGCTTCGCACAGAAGAGCAGACCAAGGTTCTGAGTCTGAAAAGCAAATGTCAAGCTTTGACCAGTTCTTTGAACGCGGGCTCGGTCCGCGTGAGAACCCTGGCTTCGGATATAAGAGAAACCAGGAGCGCAGTAGCGGCCAACAAGTGCAGTATTGATGCCATGAGGTGAGTCAATGTACCAGGGTAGAAGAGCCATTCATCGATATTTTGACATGTTGTCTGAACCCGGCCTAGGTCTGTGTGAGGACCCTGGTGCTGGATATAAGAGTTACTAGGAGCGCAGTAGCAGCCAACAAGTGCAGTATTGATGCCATGAGGTGAGTCAATGTACCAGGGTAGAAGAGCCATTCATCGATATTTTGACATGTTGTCTGAACCCGGCCTAGGTCTGTGTGAGGACCCTGGTGCTGGATATAAGAGTTACTAGGAGCGCAGTAGCGGCCAACAAGTGCAGTATTGATGCCATGAGGTGAGTCAATGTACCAGGGTAGAAGAGCCATTCATCGATATTTTGACATGTTGTCTGAACCCGGCCTAGGTCTGTGTGAGGACCCTGGTGCTGGGTATAAAAGATACTAGGAGAGCAGTAGCGGCCAACAAGTGCAGTATTGATGCCATGAGGTGAGTCAATGTACCAGGGTAGAAGACCCATTTATCGTTATTTTGACAAGTTCTCTAAACGCGGGCGCGGTCCACGTCAGGAACCTGGCGTCGGATATAAGAGTTACTAGGAGCGCAGTAGCGGCCAACAAACTGAACTCGGTACCACGGCATCAAAGCCGACCGTTCTCCCGATTACGCCACCGGGCCCTCAAATGGCCTACTTGATGGTGGTAAGTTACTTTTTGGTAGCAATTCAGGCAGGACATTGATATAATAATATGTTCCTACCACCTACTTTATTTCTAATGTATTTAAACGTAATTTCAGATCCGAAAGAGACGCAAGTATGGCAGAAATGCAACAATTGAAAGCTAAAGTCAAAGAACTAAACGCCAAGCAGATTTCTTTGAACAAAGAGAAGGCGGATTTGGACGCTAAGGTAAACAACATCTGTGCAATAAACGTAATTATATTTAATGCGGCAATAGCCCAATGGATAAGGTGACGGACTGGCGATCGAGAGGTCGTGAGTTCGATCCCCATACATTGCTCTATTGACGTGAACCTACTCCAGACACAAGCATATATACCTTAGTTGGAGGGGTTAACAAGACTACTAGTAATATGCAACCCACATTGCGTGTAAGCTTGAAAAAAAAAACAAAATATGCAGAATTGTAGTTTTTTTTTCCAAATAGAAAATAACTGATATCTTGTTAAAATGTATTTGATACTAGCTGCGCCCTGCGGCTTAGCCCGTGTTCAATACCAAGAAGACAGATCTCACATAGTTTTCGATTTATTCTGGCTCCCTGATTGGTCTAAATTTAGTGAAGTGTGAAAACCACTACAGGCGCTGTACTGTTTTTCGTACAAAATTTGTTCGATATACGATATCGAGCTTGGTATGAAAACTCGTATTAAGGGTACAGATACAATATGAGTTTGATTTGACACATCTACTTTCATTCAAGATCAAATCGCTTAAGCCTTTTGACGGCCCATTGGCATAGAGGATAGACTTTCAGACTTCGAACCTTCGAACAGGAGATCACCGGTTCGAATTATACTCACCAAAAAGTGCAACAATAGATTTTTTATGTGCATTTAGGGGTGCTTATCCACTGGTGGTAGGAGCATTATATAAATATTCCACCTGACTTGCTACCAAAAAGCTTACCAACATCCTCCGCCGCTATAACCTTACGGTGTTACGGCAGTACACCGTCCTTAAGAGTCAGACCTGTTTAGGCGTGTTCACCATCCTCTACCACATCATCGCATACCACCAGACGAGATAATGGCCATACGCTTACCTGTCCAGTCATATATAAAAAAATTGCTCTAAAGCGCCACAAACAAATGAACACAAATGAAAGCACTCAAATGTATATAACTCTAAAACCCTCTTATTTTCAGGCAAAAACTTCAGACGAAGACGGAAAACTGAATATGATGGAGGTGACACTGAAACAACTTCAAAATAAGGTAAATATATAAATACTAGCTTTTATTATTCGCATAGGTTTCAGGTATGCTGTTAAACCTCCATCCTCTATTGTACTCCTAGAGAATGAATTTCCGAAAAGTTGAATCGAACTTCCACCCTCTACTTAACCCCTAGGGCAGAGCTTCCCAAACTATGCGCCGGGACTCCCTGGGGCGTCGCAGCGATGTCCCAGGAGCGTCGTGTGTCGATGCGACCGACTCGAGTGAGCGCCGAGTCGTCGCGAGTCGCGAGTCGCGGATAAACTGTTTGAATGTTGTAGCTCAGTTTTTCATGAATATCGTGCCATCAGGACTGCAGCATTAAAGGTTCTATTACCATTTGCGACTTTGTACTTGTGCGCAACAGGCTTTTCCGCAGTTGCAGTAATGAGAACAAGAACAGGTCAAAAATAGACGTAGAGAAAGAAATGAGAGTGTCAATTGGTGGAGCCCCGTTTTGAGAAGAAGGTATTTTTGAGGGGAGCAGAGGACGGTTTTGCGGGGTGTTTTGTGCAAAATCTCAAGGGCGTTACAGTACTAATCAGTTTGGGAAGCCCTGCCCTAGGGAATGAATTTTAGAAAAGTTGAATCAGTCTTCCACCCTCTACTTGGCCCCTAGGTAATAAATCTCCAAAAAGTTCAATAAAAATTGTACCCTTTATTTAACTCCTAAGGAATGAATTTCCGAAAAGTTGAATCACATTTTTACCCGACGTTCAAAAAGGGAGAGGTTGTCAATTTGTCTGTATTTTTGGCTGTATGTGCCGCAAGCATGGTTCTGTATCGTAGGGGAATTTTACAAATATACTACCGAGTTCGTAACATAAACAATACAATATCAATCTATTTTCTCTCCTAAAATTGAAAGTCCTCACTGATTACTAACTGACATACCATTCTTATGACTTAACCGTTGACCTGACCTTTGAGTTTAAAGTTAATGACATCTGAGGTCAATGTATATACCCTCTGCGGTGTAGTTTTAAAGAGTAACCTTTAACATTTATTTTTGTACTAATTTAAATAAATGTACTTCAAAGTCCCTATTTAGGTTTAATTTGGAATTTAGTTACGGAAGGCAAAATATGCCTCCGTAATTTGTATTATTATAATAATTACCATTCCCTCTTCATAGGTCGAAGCAGCCAAAGCGATCGTTGAAACCAAAAAGGCCGATCTTGACAATAATAAGTCGCAGCTGTCAGAAATGACAGCTCAAGTGACGGCTCTGGGTGACAAGTGTGAAGCGGTGTGGAAGCTTTACGAGGAAAAGAGACAGGAGTACTTGGAGAGGAGCAGCGCACCAGCGGAGAGCGCCTGGCCCGCGGCTGGTCAGTTACTCCTTTCTTATTTATTATTGCCTGTTACTTTTAGCCGATATTCAAAATAAGGTGTTTCCGTTTTCTACGCATATTGTTTATTTTTATTTTTCAGCTGATTTGGTATATTCCCAGATACGCACCTGGGCATATTCCCAGATACGGGTTCGAGTCCTGTCGTTACAGTGAAGTTTTGGATATTATATGACATAATTAATAGATATCTCGTTAAGAGTCTCTAGCATCGCCGCAAAGTCGCTTGTTTATCGGTTTTTTTATCGGATTCATTTCGGAGAATCTGCATTGGAACTGCATAATTTAATTCCGCCATCCCCATTCTAATAATCTGACAACCTGGGATACTTAGAGGTGCCACCGTCTTATGGTAGACATTCCATTATCCCGTACAAAGCGATCCGGTTCCTCTTTCATTATATGTACTGCCAAGGAATGGAATTCCCTGCCTGAGTCTGTGTTTCCGATTAGACACAACTTAGGGGTCTTCAAGTCGCGAGTGAATATGTATGTATCTTTTGGGCAAGCGCGCTACATCATCGACCGCATCATCACTTAACATCAGGTGAGATAGTGGTCAAGCGCTACCCATTTTCGCATAAAAATAAAATCAAAAGATAGATATTGTTATTTTCAGAAGCGGATTGGGGCACGTCGGACGAGGCTTGGGGCCAGCCGGCGGCGGCTGACGACGCGTGGTGCGGTGATGCGCCCGCTGCTACAGGTAACTTGACACCTTCTAGCGCTTTTGTGCGCCTGGTATCCGCTCCTCCTTACTGATGCACGTTTGTGTCTCACGGAGCCAGGCAAGCACTTGGCCACTATTCCTGCCGATGAAAACCACCATCACCACTATGACCACCATCAAAGAGAAAATCTACCGCCTTAAACTTACGGTGTTCCGGCAGCTCACAAACCTTGAGAGTCAGAGTACTCTAGGCCTAGCGTGCTTATCATCTTCGACCACATCTTCGCTTACCACCAATTTCTTCCAGCGTTGTTTTTATATGACGCGTACTGTGTACTCGTAATTAAATAAGATTTATATCTATACTTCTATACTAATATTATAAAAAGAATATACTTTATAAAGAATTCAATTTTTTATGTGTTTGATCAATCAAGTGCATCAGGATCCAACATCGCGGGAAATATCATTTGCGCGATGCAAGACATTTTAGGTAATAATTACAAGGAGAGCTATTCAACCTACTCTAGCGCCATCTAGATGCTTTTATGTAAACTAATATTATAAACAGGATTGATTTTTGTGTTTGTATCGATTTAACTCAAAAACTACGGGACAAATTTTAAAAATTCTTTCACTAATGGAAAGCTACATTATCAGCGAGTAACATAGGCTATATTTTATTCCTTTATTCTCACGGGTATGGGAATTAACGGGTACGCGAATGAATCTGCGAGGCGCTGCTTGTTATACATATGTCTGTTGACAGCGGTGGAGGCGGTGACGTCTAGCTCCAGCCAGCCGGTGTGGCGCTGTATCTACGAGTTCTCGGCTCGCAGCGGTGACGAGCTGTCCTTGCAGCCGGGAGACTTGGTGAGCAGTGCGCCGCCGCCGCGGTCTGCGGAGCCCGGGTGGCGCTGGGGGCTGGCGAGGGGTTAGTTCATTGTGTTGGTTGTATTTAGTGAGTGGCACGTCACCGCCGCGGGGGGCTAGCAAGGGGTTAGTGCATTCTGCTAGTGGCATATAATAAGAGGTGCGCCGCGGTCTGCAAAGCCCGGTTGGTGCGGGGGGGGGGGGGGGGGGGAGAAGGAGGGAGTATATATGATATAGGCTAGCGTTTGATCACTATCTCACCTGTTGTTAGATGGTTATGCGGTTGAGGATGGTAGCACGGTAGGCTTAGACTGGGACTAGAATTGGTTGTGCCCGGGTTACCAGGAAAACATGGTTTTACTATTTAGTCCTGTTGTACTTACAACTCGGGCAGTACATAATTTTCAAAGTATCTGAGCCACGCTTAACTTTAAATTGACCGATATATGCGAGTCGCTGCACTAGTTCATCATCATAATCTAAATCAGCCAATTTCCGTCCACTGCTGGACATAGGCCTCTCCTATGGTCAGTTATAAAATAAAAAAAAAAAAAAAAAAAAAAAAAGCCTTTTATTTCTTCCAGAAAATGCTAGTTTCGTTAACAATGTATTCTACAAGTTAATTAGTTTTGTTAGTATCAAGATTTGTTTTGTAGTTTTGTATAACATTTTAGTAGTTTCAGTTTTATATAAAGAATTTTGGATACCTATTATATTATTATAGTAGCTATATTGTATATACAATTATTCTGTAAGAACCCCTCTGCAGGTAAAGGCCTCCTCCAAATTGAGCCAGTTTTCTCTGGATTTTGCAGTTTGTGTCCAGTTTGGACCCGCTATGCGTTTGATTTCGTACTCCCATCTGATGGAAGGTCTCCCTTTCTTTCGTTTGCCCACTGGCCCTCTCCATTCTGTCATTCTTTTTGTCCACCTTTGATCTTGCAGGATGTGTCCGGCCCACTTCCATTTTAATGCAAGAGCTTGTCCTAAACCGTCTGTTGTTTTTGTGATGTTGCGTATTTTATGTATGCCTTATTTTATTTATTCTTTTTATGTTTAGCATACTCCGCTCCATTCCGCGCTGGCATGTTATAATTTTATTTTTAATATTTTTGTTAAACTTCCATGTCTGACAAGCATAAGTCAGGCATGGTATAAGGCAAGAATTCATAACTTTTGTCTTCAGTTTGATTAGCATGTTGCTCTTAAATATTTCCTTAAGGCTCCAGTACTTGTTCCATGTTAACTGGGCTCTGCGCTCAATCTCTTCGTAGTTGTTTATTCTGTCAAAGCTTATTTGCTTGCATAGGTAAATGTATTTATCTGTGTAATGGAGGGGTTCGTTGTCAACGTATATTTGTACCTTGGTGTTGTTGGTCATAACCATAGTTTTAGAGAGGTTCATCTCTAGCCCGGCGAGCTTGCTGGCATTGTTTAGTGATTCTACCATGTACTGTAGTTCTTTTCCTCTCTCTGATATCAGCACCTAGTCATCGGAAAAACGTAGGTGGTTTAAATACTTATTTTTTACTTTTATTCCGCATTCATTCCAGTCAAGTTTGTTTATTATCGACTCTAATGTGGCTATGAATAGTATAGGTGAAAGCGGGTCCCCCTGTCTTACGCCTCTCTTTATGGGGAACCAGGGACCGGCTGTTTCTAGTTTAACTCTGCTTTTGCTTTTTCTGTATATGCTTTTGATTACTGTTAAATATTCTTTTTCCACATTTTGTGTTGTTAGAGTTTCCCAGATATAGTTGTGTGACACTGAATCGAATGCTTTTTTGTAATCGATATATGCCAAGTACAGTGGTCTATTTCTCTCTTGATATTTCTCGAGTTCGAGTGTGTGGATGTGGTCGATGGTAGAGAATCCTTTCCTGAAACCTGCCTGTTCAACAGGTTGTCTTGTTTCTAATGTAGAGCTATTTTTTTTGGTCAGGATTGTAGAAAACAGCGTATATGTACTCGACAGCAGACTTATAGGTCTCAATATCATTTGGGTCGCTTTTTTGTATAACAGAATTATGTTGGATTCGGACCATTGTGTGGGGTGTCTCTCCAGATTGGAGGATAGAGTTGAATAAATTTGTAAAGGGTGTAGCTAGTATTGGGGCTGATATCTTTAGAGTCTCGTTTGTTAGGTTGTCCGAGCCCGGGCTTATGTCTAGTTTTAGTTGAAGAATATGACGTCATTGAGGCATTGAACAAACAATTTGGGGTTTTATTAGTATGTTATCGTCGCTGCTGTCATTTTGTTTTTCGTGGCTGGTGTTTTCTGGCTCTTTCGTGCTGTAGAGATCCCTGTAGAACTCTGTCGCTATGTCAATGATGTCGCCACGATTGTTTTTTGTTAAATCGCCTCGTTTTAGTTTTTCGATCCAAGTTTTATTCGGTCTTAGCTTTTATTTATTTTTATTTATTTTTAGTATGCCTTTTTTGAGCTACCAGTTTGGCTAAGGTGTTTTTCGATAGTTTTATATCTATAGTTGGCGTAGTCTTTTTTTATACATTTGTTTGCAAGCTTGTAAAGCGCCGAGATTTCATTTCTTGTTGCTCTGGTTTTATTTGAACTTTTTTGCAGGTGTTGCCTTCTTTTAAAAAGTTTTAAAGTATGCTCTGATATTATTTTGTGGGCTTTCTCTGGCTTTTGTGCTACTCGGGCGTTTTGCAAGCTTAAAGTGATGATTCTGATTAAGTTTTCGTAATACTTTTGGACTGGGATAGTAATCTCAGCGAACATTTGATCTTTTGATATGTAGGAGTTTAGGTATTCTTTGAACTTGGTGATTTCTTCTTCGCTTGTTATTGTATTATGTTGACAGTTCGTAAACTATGTTCTACTTTTTTTGAAATGTGTATCATATGATATTGTAGCTCTTACTGGCCTGTGATCTGAAGGGTACTTAATGTTCAGAACCTCTATGTTTATAAATAGACAGGGTCGATTTGAGAGCACAAAGTCGATTTCATTTTTGTTGGCTCCATCCGGCGATCGCCATGTCCATTTTTTTTTTGTTTTTTTTTTTAAGTATTTGTTCAAAATGGACAGTTTGTTTTCGCTGGCGTATTCAATTAATCTTTGTCCTCTCTCATTTCTAATTCCATATCCATGTGCTTGCATGATTAAATGTTCCTAATTTTTTGGTATCCCAATTTTAGCATTTAGGTCGCCCATCAGTATGAAGTCTTTATGTGCTAGTTCTATTGCTTTATTTACTGTCGCATAAAAGTTATTGATTTCCTCGTCGTTTGCTTGTGCGGTAGGAGCATAGACTTGGATAATGGATACGAGGCTCGTTCAATAAATACTTAGCCTACAAAAGAAAAACGAAAATTTTCGAAAAGTGCCGATTTATTTTTCTACATAATCTCCTTTTAACTCAATACACTTGGCCCAGCGATGCTCCAACTTTTTTAACCCGTCTAAAAAATACGTTTTCCTGAAGTCTGCAGTTTTGCAGACTTCAGGTCATCATTAAGGTCATCGACGCCACGGAGGCCTGTTTAGGCCTCGATTAGGCGTCGATGACCTTCTCATTCGACCCAAATCTTTTTCCGGCGAGTGACTTTTTCAGGTTTGGAAACAAAAAGAAGTCACAGGGGGCCAAGTCTGGAGAGTAAGGTGGATGAGGCAGCAATTCGTAGCGCAATTCGAATAATTTGGCCATGGCGACGGCAGAGGTGTGAGCCGGCGCGTTGTCGTGGTTGTTGTCCAGTGTGAGCAAACGCGGCACCCATCGCGCTGACAGCTTTCTCATGCCCAGTTCTTCGTGGAGAATATGATGTACCGTTCTTTCTGCAATGCCCACAGTGTCAGCTATCTCGCGAACCTTCAATCGGCAGTCTGCCAACACGAGATCGTGGATTTTTTTATGTTTTCCTCCGTAGTAGCCGTTTACGGGGCACCTGGGCGTGGCTCATCAAAAACAGACTTGCGGCCACGAGCAAACTCGTTAAACCAATTCTTGACGGTTACCATCGAAGGAGAAGAGTCACTGTACACAGCATCCAAGCGATTTTTAATTTCATTGCGCGTTTTCCCTTCCAAAAATAAAAATCGAATCACCGAACGATACTGCTCTTTTTCCATTTTTGTGAAACTGACCGACACGTTCGCTTTCAAAGGCTATTAAAACAAAACTAATAGAGGTCATTGTTTAAAACTTTGACAATAGGCTTCAAAAACATTGCACTGTACTATGGTAAATTTTTTTTGTAATCGAAGTGCCATCGGGCGATGAGGCTACGTACTTGTTGAATGACCCTCGTAAGCTGGTATTCTCGAATTTCAGGTTCAATATGGCTACTCTTTCAGAAAGGCCGAAGTAGCCTTCTATATTATTTTTAAGATGGTATTTGACTATAAAACCTATGCCATGTCTTCCAGGTGTGTGGCCTGTATAGCAGAAAATGAGGTTTTTATGCTCTTCTATTTTGTTTCCAATGCGTCTTGTTTCAGCTAATCCTAATATTTCGTATTTAATTTCTTTGAGCGCTTCATTTAGCTCTAACAAACGATCATATGATGAAAGTGTTTTGACGTTATATTTCAGAATGTATAGCGTTTTTTGTGACGTTTTTTCCTTTTTTGGAGGGTTGTTTGGAGGGTTTTTGTCATGATCTTCCACGGTGACCAGCCGGCTTGGAAGATGAGTTTGGTGTCCCGATATTGGTTGTTGTGTGTTGATGTTGCGAGAGGGGGGCGGTAATTGCTATATATTAACGTTTTTATTTTGCTGCAGATCTGATGAGTTATTTGTGTTTCCGTTAATAAGGTAATTCAGCATGCCCGGTTTTAAAATACCTTCCGTTTGGATTAAAGTTCTTTTTATTTGTGTTTGTGGTTTATTTTTCTTGTAAGCCTGTGTGTTTGTTTCGGCTCCTGTGGTGGATTTGTTTTCAGGCGAAGTTGAAAGCATTCTTTTGTTATTTCCAACTGTTTTGTTTCTTTCACTTATGACTAGCTTGTCATATTTTATTTTTACAAGGTTTCCCTTTTCCCTTTCGATTTTTGCTTGTTCTTGAAGCTCTTTCCTCTTCTCTAGGATATTTTGTGGGAAATCTTCCGTTATGTAGTAACCGGTATTTTTTAGTGCACTTCTATTTTTAAACAAATTAATTTTTGTGCCGAGTGTGCAACAAGTGGGAATTATTGGTCGAGGTCTTCCCCTTTCTTGTCTATCCTCTTTACTTCTTGAATATCCCTGAGGTCTTGAGAGAAATGTTCTTTGATAAAGTTCATTATGAGACTTTCCAGGTTAGAATACGATGTTTCTGTTTCTTTTAATCCGAAAAAGACGATGTTGTTTTTTCTTGCCTGTTTTTCTATAAAATATAGTCGTTTTTCTTGGTTTTCACATTTTTCCCTTAGATGCTCGTATTTTTCATTGAATAGTTTAAACTTGGTCTTATTAAGATGGCGCCACCAATGCATAATTGGGTTAACAAATGCAATCCACTAATTTCGTCGTAACGATACTTCGCACTGTGGCTTAAGCCTTTAAGATTCGCCAAATGCGTTTTTTTAACGCGATATTCTGAAGAAGCTACCAATCCTATCGACTTGAGAAAAATATGTTAAGAAGATCATTCTGTTACCTGTTATTTGGCCGAATAACATTTTCAAATTACCGACCCAATTTTGAGTAAAAAACTCTTATATGAACCTCTTTGTCATTCCTATAGCGTGCAATACCGTGATAAGGAAGATAGCGTTATTACATATTTTGACACCATCGAATAGGAAATTTAAAAATATGCAAAATCGCCTTTTCGCCATATTTTTAGATCTAAAATTCAGTTTGTTTAGTAATATTTTGTGTTATTTTAAAGAATTTCGCCACGTCCCATGACCGCTAATACCCGCGAGGTCCTAGGCGGGGGATGGGGCAGTCTGCGCCGGCATCTTGCAAGGAGAGGGTGTGCTCGCGCTCCCGATAACTATTTTTTGCGTTCTTTTTCTATTTGTACATAAATTATCAATTAAACAGTGTTAAAATATATAAAGACAATTTGAAATAGTAGTTTTTAGAGATATTTGATTAGTTTTAAAGTGACTTTAGTGTTAGTAAAATATTTGGAACAATTATAGATTGTGTAGTTGTAGTAGGCACATAAATAAGCTTTGATCCGAAGATGCGAGGTATCAGCAAGGCAGCTAGGCGTAAAACAAAAAACTGGCCAAGCGCAAGTCAGACTCGCACTTGTAGGGTTCCGTTACACAGTAGAGTATTCTATAGCTATGATTTTTCGCAACTAAAAAATTAACTTTGTTTTTCATAGTGTTTGTATGAAAAACAAAGTTATGTTTGTGGTCTCTATATCTCAAAAACTGCTGACTGTATCTCGTTCACACCAATTTTCGTTGAAAGTTTTGATTGAGATCTACAGAATATATTTTTTCTAGATTTTTCACTCCCTTACTTTAAAAGTTAGAGGGGGGGGGGGGGGACACACATTTTACCACTTAAGACGCGCCTATCTTTTGAATCATTGACTTTGAGAAAGAATGATTTTAGGAACCTCAATGTCATTTTTAAAGACCTATCACACACGTATAGGTTTGAAGATTTTTTAGGGTTCCGTACCCAAAGGGTAAAACGGGACCCTATTACTAAGACTCCGCTGTCCGTCTGTCTGTCTGTCTGTCTGTCTGTCTGTCTGTCTGTGTGTCTATCTGTCCGTCTGTCACCAGGCTATAGCTCATTAACCGTGATAGTTAGACAGTTGAAATTTTCACAGATACAGATGGTGTATTTTTGTTGCTGCTAGAACAACAAATACTAAAAACAAAATAAAATTAAAGGAGGTTCTCATACAAAAAACGGGTTTTGGATCGAAAACCTATAGGGTACTTCCCGTTGACCTATAATTATGAAATTTGGCAAGAAGCAAGGTCTTACAACACAAATAAAAAAAAAATGAAAGTCAAAGGCTGTCCCCATACATACATAGTTAACGCCAATTAATATAGATCTCTAAGATATATGAGCGCTCATACAATTAAGACGTCTAGCTTAATTGGTATCTACCAACGTTGGTACGGAAACCTCGGTGGGCGAGTCCAACTCGACTTGGCCAGTTTTATTTATGTTTGTTACCTTACCTCACAACTCCGTCAAATCATCTATTTGAAAAAAAAAAATTAGGGTTACGTAGCCTAATGGCAAAAAACGGAATTATAGATTCGTAATGTCGGTCTGTCTGTCTGTCTGTCTGTCCGTCCGTCCGTCCGTATCACAGCCATTTTATTCCGAAACTATTAGAACTACAGAATTGAAACTTGGTAGGTAGATTGTTCTGAACCGCTTTCCGATTTTTATACAAAAATTAAAAATATAAGTTTAAGAACAGAAGCAAATGTTTTTCTTACGTATGGGGTGTCTATAGATAGGTCTTTAAAATGACATTGAGGTTACTAAAATCATTTTTTCTCAAAGTCTGTCATTCGAAAGATAGGCGCGTCTAAAGTGCTAAAATGTGTGTGTGTGTGTGTGTGTCCCCCCTCTAACTTTTAAAGTAAGGGAGTGAAAAATCTACAAAAGATAGTTTCTGTAGATCTTAATTAAAACTTTCATCGAAAATTGGTTTGAACGAGATACAATCAGCAGTTTTTGAGATATAGCGACCGTAAATATAACTTTGTTTTTCATACAAACACTATTAAAAACAAATTTAATGTTTAGATTGCGAAAAATCATAGATATAGAATACTCTACTGTGTTACGGAACCCTACAAATGCTAGTCCGACTTGCACTTGGCCAGTTTATTTGTTTGAAATATTATTCCTCCCGTTTGGTACCATTAAAATGTTATCGAGATCTGATAATCATATCCGGAGATATGGAGATAAACAATATAGACAAATTTGTAAAGCTTGATGACATGATTATGGCAAGTAGCTGTTTTGACTATCGCCATAGAAAAGATAATAATACTACCTATCGCGGTGTGGTTTTTTCGTTTTGTACGATCATAAATCATTGGCATATACCTACTGTACGCACCTAATGTAGGCACATATTTTACATATAACATAACATATTTTTATATCAGAGCTGACCAGACCACGGGCCGCATTACATTATTGTTTTCGCAGTGTAGCCGTGTAGAGTATATTTTTCCCACTTATCCTAGGGTTTTACCGACTTTAAAAAAGGAGAGGTTACTTAATCCTATTATTGTATTATAACCTGGGATTGGATTTAGAATCGTTTGGCACGAAAATAGGGAGGGGGGGTAGAGAGGTGGAATGTGAAGGAGAGGGTCCCCCCTTCACTACCCTAACACTCTCATTACAAGGTAATGCATAGTTTTTGAGCTATGCCTATTTTTGTTGGGTTTGATTTTGGATTTTTGGTTGGATTTAGAATCGTTTGGCATGAGTTTGATATTAAATGTTATGGGGATAGGTAGAGGTTTTAGGTCCCTGATTGTAACAATACCATTTTTTGTTATAAAAAAAAGGTAATGCATATTTTACGATAAAAACAAAATCTTACCTAAAAATATACTAAACCATAAAAACAAAGCGTAAATAATAGTTACAAGGACTAGATAACTGTTTAATATTTTTTGTCGTATGATTTACCACTACTAAATTAATAAGAACAACCCACCAGAAAAAAAAACTAGGTTAGGTTAGGTTTAAGCTGCGACAACGAAACGCGCGAGCCGAGCTAGAGAAGCGAGCGTGCCGCGGCAGCGGCCGGCAAAGCGTTAAAAAAGTCTTTTAAACATCCAAAAAAACAGTGATATTGATTAGCGAAGTGTTACAAAAAAGTGAGGTTATGATTTTACAAAAATAGGCATAAATCTAAAACATTGCATTACCTTGTAACGAGAGTGGAGGGGTAGTGAAAGGGGGACTCACCTACCCCTTTCACCCCCACTTTTGAGTGCCAAACGATTCTAAATTTCAACCTAAACCTGGTTTTGAAAATTATTTTTTATTTGAAAGAATATATTCTCACAGATTGGTCTCAGTTTGATTAAAATATAGTTTTAATGGTAGCATTCATCAAGAATTGAGGGAACTCTTCAAATATAACAGACAAACAGTCATGTATACAGTCATCCAGATCAGTAAGAGCATCCTTAATTGGTATCGCAGCGCGCGTTCACTCACTGCTGGACAAGTTGGTATACTACCACAGTTTTACAATCATACAAAGATTTGCCACGCTAAAACTCCCAGTGCGCTAACCGAATCTGCTAAGTCAAATTCAACTGAAAAGTTGTAAGTACCTGTAACCTGATTGATAGGTTTATATATTTAATGCTGTCTAATTAACGTATTTGTTACGTGTGATTGTATTTTTATAATATATATATATATATTTAAAAAATGTTTAATATTATTTTAGGGATAAACTTCCTTCCTTATTAGTATAAAATAAGTACCTTTTGCAAACATGTAACATAACTTCTAACTCATAATATCACTGAAAATGAATAAGTTAAGTTGTAATTTTTTTTAAAGACACAGTTTCTAACTTTAATTATAGCACAAAATATTAGCAAAATCGGTCAAGAGTTTGCTGAGATATGGGGTCGTCAATTCTAGGTTCAGTACTATTTTTAACAATTTTATGGTACAGTACGTAAACAGTGTTGTGCTACCAACTCGTAGAATACATTTTTAGCGGGCCGTCGATTGGACAGCCCTGCTAAATTGTAACTATAACATTTGAAAAAACCGACCAAGTGCAAGTCGTACTTGCACTAACTAGTAGGGTTCCGTAACAACAGTAGATAATTTCATTACTATCGGTTTTCGTCAGCAAAAATTAACTTGGTTTTTCATAGCAATTGTATGAAAAACAAAGTTATACTTGCCGATATGAAAATGTGCTATATCGCAAAAACTACGGACTATATCTCGTTCAAAAAAAACAATTTTCAATAGTAGTGTTTGAAACGATCTACAGCATTTCTCACTCGCACTCGCACTCGCACTATCTTAGTTTCAAAATTAGAGGGGGGGTGGGGGGGGGACACGCATTTTACCACTTCAGAAGTGTATATCTTTCAAACGATTGACTTTGAGAAAAAATTGTTTCAGAAACCTTAATATCATTTTTAAAGACCTATCCATAGACACTCCCACACGTATAGGTTTAGTAATTATTTTTTTAAGAGACGACGAATCTATAAGAGTTCCGTTTTTTGCCATTGGGCTATGGAACCTTTAAAAGGAAAAAAACGGAACCCTAGGATCACTTTGCTGTCCGTCTGTCTGTTTGTCTGTCAAGACCCTTTTTTCCCAGGAACGCTGAAAGATAGGTACATATAATAATAGAAGCTGTGAAAAAAATCAAACTTCTATGTTAACCCAATCAAAAGATACAGCCGTTTATGCCGCATATTTTGGCATTTTCAAAGGAAAACTCGCAATTTAAAACCTATAGGATGCTTCCCGTTGACCAAGAATCATGAAATTAAGCAAGGTCTTTTAATAACACAACCACAGTAAAAACTCCAAAATTGTAAATTTGTAAATATTTGACGACAAAACTACTACAAAGATAGTTACGTAGTTCAAAAGTTTGGAACCGCAAAATAAAAGTTGTTTTACAAACCAACTAACTTTTAGTGATTTTAATATTTTGGTATTTGTTGTTATAGCGGCAACAGAAATACATAATCTGGTAAAATTTCAACTAACTATCACGGGTCTGGTGACAGAGGGACGGACAGACAGCGAAGTCTTAGTAAAAGGGTCACATTTTTACCCTTTGGGTACGGAACCCTAAAAAGAAGACCTTGTCGGACGATCACGATCACGATCACGTCACGATCAAATTATGTCGTTAGTTTCAATCAAACAAAATATTAAATTACAAAACATTGTTATAACATCACAACATCACATAAGGAGGTAAATATTAGGCAAAAGTATTTTTACGAAGTTTCGTCTGGCTTTGTTTTAGTCTTTTACAAATGCTAGCTCAATATTCGAGAGTTACGAGCATGTGTCACTAGATGGCGCTAATAACAACTGTGCATTCTGTGCGTCGAATGCCCAAGGTCATTGGCGACTCTTAAGCTCTTAATTGGCAAAGCACCGGAACATGTTATTCCGGAGGTTGCGGGTTCAAGTCCCGTCGGTACGATGACATTTTGGATTGTGTTTAACAATTTACAAAAATATAAAGTGTGAAACACTTCAAAGAAACATAATATTTGATTTACGCAGTGCAACATCTCTCGTCGGATTTGAAAACTGTAATGATTTCTTCCGAATGATTAACTTACGTATTAAGTAGTCATAGATGGCGCCACCAATGCATAATTGGGTTAACAAATGCAATCCACTAATTTCGTCGTAACGATACTTCGCACCGTGGCTTAATTGGCAAAGCACCGGAACATGTTATTCCGGAGGTTGCGGGTTCAAGTCCCGTCGGTACGATGAAATTTTGGATTGTGTTTAACAATTTAGTTTAAACTCATCTTCCAAAATGCAGTTTATATTTTGTGTAACTTTTTCTGTCACTTTTTCTCCACTTTTTTCTATTGCGGTTTTCTGTTCATCTAAATCTCTTCGAAATTTTCGAAGCTCTTGCATAATTTCTTCCATTTCTTTTAGTTTCTAGATTATTTTATAAATTATAAAACAAAACAATATTGAATAAATTGATTGTTTGTTATGATACTACTAGCGCCCTCTTGAGTTCCTGATCCGACTTGCTATGATGCTAGCTCATTGACAGATCGATCATGAAACGACTTGTTAGTAATACGGGTAGCTTTCCACAGACGTCGTCTAGTGTCTTTGTGCTCACTTATTATCGCGTCATTTTTGATATTTGAAAAAGTAGGGTTATTTTTAACACTTTTTTAAAGAACGATTGCCGGGATTATGAAAGCACTATTTCCTTCAGTTAAATGCATAAAGTGTGGGGGGTGTGTGGTGGTCAGTTATCTAAACAATATTGTGTATATCCATTCAGGAGAACAAGGGTGGTTCCCCGAGTCGTACGTGGAAGACATCGTCGCCGGCGCGGTCTACGCAGAGGTCATTGAACCTGTCGACACCAAGACCGTACTTGAAGGTAAACTACTCATACTATCATCAACTAGAGAGAAGATAACCCAAGTGTGGTACCATGGTAATTTCATCGAGGTCTGATAAATATCTCCAGAGATATACTAACCTAACTTAGTACTGAAAATTAATTGTGCGGCATTTGAAGTCGGTTCTTTTAGTTTTTCAAACGATGTTATTTTTATATCTTATAGGCTAGCATTTGACCGCTATGTCACCTGTAAGTAAGGTAAGTGATGATGCGGTCGAATATGGTAAGCACGCTAGGCCTAGAATGTGAACTGGCTCTCAAGGATTGCTGCTGGAACACAGATGTTTGGCGACAGATTTTCTTGTACTTGAGGGTGGTAGCTGGCCAGGTGAACACTAGATAGTGTCCTACCACCATGTGGGTGTTGTTGGTTTCTTAACTATGTTTTTCCTTCACGGAGGGCCACTGTGAAAAGCGCACATACATTTTTCGAAAGAAAAATCCATTGGTGCACAGCGGAGATTTAACTGTGTACCTCTGGCATTAAAGCCGACCATTCTCCCACTACACCGCCGGGTCCTCAAATGATATTATGTTTAATATGATGTATGTTTCGCGTCAGGTATAGCGGAGGTGCCCGAAGCAGAGATTGCCAATGATCTGGGAGGTGCCATGCCGCCTGTAGGTGAGTCAGATAATAATAAATATAAAAGTAATTTCGACATCTTAACCCGTGAGTGTAAAGCCGTTTTAAATAATTATATTTGTTATTCTTACGATGATTTTCATAAACAAATATATAGGTGGGTATTGACAGGTGTTACGGGGCGTAATGTGCCATTCGCAGCGAGCATGATAATGTTTCGCCGTGCGCTAATCCATGTAACACGCTCGTTTCTAAGTCTTGGCTTGCCTGTGCTCCAGCACGAAACACAAAGGTTTGGCTATAAAACCGACAGCAGGAGTACCTGTCCCTGTACTGACTGCACAAACACTCGCCGTGTAAAGGTCGTCGCCCACTTACACGACCCCGCTCCCAACCGGCAAAATAATGTTTATTAAAACGTGAGCCTTAGGACGTTCTCTGTAGACAGACTTTACATTGACAAAACAAATTAGCAGACAGCTCGCTGTAGCCGAGCTTACCGCCATCGTACTATTCGCCTCGCTTACTGCGTGCTTCAAGCGAGCGACCCGCGCGGCGCCGTCGAGCGGCGCGTGACTGTTTCACTTGAAGCATGTTACGTTTTGTAGACTGACAGCTGTAAGCGCGTGGACAGCTGGTGACCTGCTAGCTGTCTGCGCGCGAGGACATCAAATAGTCACCTTTTAAGCCGGTGTTGTGTGGGAGCGTTGTTAGAGCAGGCTCGTATAAGTGGGCGACGACCTTAACACGTTTCATTACGCCTCGTACGCCGGTCAGTACACACCTTAAGTTATCGTGGTTGATTTTTACTTTACAAACTGTACATTACAAAATTCGCAGAGTTAATGCTATTTATTGCGTTTATTGTAATATTTGGAAATGCAAAAATCAAGCATGATATTTTATAGTTATTTAACCGACTTTCTAAAAGAACGAGGTTCGTATTTCATCTGTATGTGTTTTGTATGTTTGTTATGCCATTACTCCGCCAATTGTGAACCGATTTGAATGAGTCTTGTTTTTAATTGGTAGGTAGGGTACATTTTCAAGGGGATCTCATTGTAATTTCATTAAGATTTAATGAGTATCTCCAGAGAAACGGAGATAAACACCTCAGTAGATTCAACAGTCAATCAGTTTTCATCTTTTGTTTGCAGATCTAGGGTTGCCTGTTACGACGGTATTATGCAGCTGATAGACGGACAATCAGTTCCATTCGGAATATGATTTGTACTGCAATTAGTCTGCGTTTTATTTATTTATTATGTTTCATTATTTCACAATTTTTTGGATAAAAATTGTCTCAAGTACTGATACATGCACTGGGTTGCGGGTGCACGTAATAGTACAGTTGGCAACCCTACATTAATCAGGGGAATTAAACATGTGTTATAAGTGTGACGTTCGACGTCTAGATGAAAGTTGAATGGCTCAATACCCTTGTTTTTTTTTTGTAAATTCAAAGCAATAATGTTATGTTATATCTATAATATTTTTTATTGAATATGATCTATTTAATGTTATTTGACGTGTGTAAGTGCAAATTTTTAATTTGCCCATATACTGAATAAATGCTTTGACCAAAGAGAATATAAATACTACGTGCTTTGACTTTGACTTTGACTTCCAACATGGTACTGAAAGTGACTAGCGCGGCAGTGAAGTCGGTTTTTTTGTAAACGATTTTAAATTATTATTTATTTTGCTAACAAATGGTTGAGTGAAATTGAGTTTAGGGCTGAGTATTGAAAATTGTACACCTCCCTTTAAACATTCTTGCTTCTGTCAAAAATGTGATGACAGTGACAGACAATTTTTTTTGTAGTGGTACGATTTCCAAGTAACACCACTTTGCCAATTAATTTAGCCGCGAAATTGGAATGTTTTTCGGTTTGAATGGCAAGGTGTCAAAGGCAAGTTTGAACGTTTATCGTCATATCTTTTGAGATACATATCAGATCTCGATGAATTTACATTGGGACCACCTTGGAGATGTGTACCCTACCGAATCATGCAATCGCGTACACACAAAAAAAACAGACGATTCATAATTAATTTATTTACTTCATTTCGGTACACTGTACACTTATCATCGTCAGTCTTTTTCATTACAAATTAAAAATACATTTATTAAAATACATTCTCATAAATTCATAGATTACAGTTGTGAGTTAGTCCTTAGAACAATTAAATAATCCATATAAATAAACAAAATGTCAAAACCACTATTTCATTACATACCACAGATACTTATTGTCACTTACTTATTAATATTATGCTAGATAGAAAAAGATTACAGTATGTCAATGTGTAAAATTTGAATGTCACCAGAAAATATAATATAAATAATTCCTAATTAGAAATATTATCCTCATTAGGAAGAAAAATTAACAATGTTTTCGTGATCAGAAGGTGGAGACTTCTACATAGCGGCGTACCCGTATACATCGACCGAGCCCGGCGACCTAGCCTTCGAGGCTGGGGAGAGGATCGAGGTGATGAGACGTGACGGAGACTGGTGGACTGGCAGGATCGGGGTCAGGTCAGTACCGTCCTTTATCATCATCTAGGACCTATAAGCAGGACTTTGCACGGCAAATTTTTTACTAATTCAATTTAATCCATATGCTCTGAACCACAGATATATCTGTGCTCGGAAGTCGGAACGTAAGGTTGTAATAGCTGTGATACATTAAAATCGGCCGAACGAGAGGATTGTATAACGCAGTGTGCAACACCAATTATTTTTTTAATATCTTATAGGCTAGCGTTTAACCACTATCTCACCTGTTGGTATGTGATGATGCGGTCGAGGATGGTAGCACGCTAGGCCTAGAATGGGAACTGGCTCTCAAGGATAGCTGCCGCAACACAAGATGTTTTGGCGATAGATTTTCTAACTTGAGGGTGGTAGCTTGCCAGGTGGACACTAGACAGTGTCCTACCACAATGCGGGGGTTGTTGGTTTCTTAATGCAGTTTTTCCTTCACCGGAGGCCCACTGTAAAAAGCGCACATACATTTTTTGATAGAAAAATCCATTGATGCCCGGCGGGGATTGTCTAGTGAAATTACAGGGCATGTGAGACTTTACATCCCTACGTCTTAAGGAAACAGGCGCAGTGCAGTAACATGCAAAATTCTGGCTTTCCAAAATCTTGCATGCCGCTGTATCTGTTATAAGTAGACGTCATTGTTTACCAACAGGCAAGCGTCGTGCTTGTCCTGCTACCTTATATCATAAAAAATAGTATGTGCGTATTCACAGAGTAGTCTGACTCTCAAGGGTTGTGAGCTGCTGGAACATCGTAACGTTATGGTGGCAGATTTTCTTCTTGGTGGTGGTAAGCTACTTTTTGGTGGCAAGTCGGGTGGAACATTGATATAATGCTCCTACCACCTGTAGACTTGTTAAGGATTCTTATTAAACCAGATAGCAAATATTTAATATAAGTCCATTAAAATCATAACTGTTTTGCTTTGTTTCTGTCGTGGTCAAGCAGAGTAATAAATAGATCATTGTATGTGTATGTGTGCGGGAACTTTGTAGGAGCGGCATCTTCCCATGTAACTACGTGACGAAGGACCCGACTACTGCTCCGGGCACGGGAGATATCCCGGAGGAGGCCGAGCCTGTGATAGCGGAGCCCGATCTTGTGCAGGTGAATTACACGTCACCTACTGCTACATTATGTCCGCCTGGTACTTCTCTCAGAGATCAACGAGCCTGTGCGGAGCCCGACCTTGTGCAGGTGTGTTACACGTTACCTACTGCTACATTATGTCCGCCTGGTACTTCTCTCAGAGATCAACGAGCCTGTGCAGAGCCCGATCTTGTGCAGGTGTGGTACACGTTACCTACTGTTACATTATGTCCGCCTGGTACTTCACTCAGAGATCAACGAGCCTGTGCGGAGCCCGATCTTGTGCAGGTGTGGTACACGTTACCTACTGTTACATTATGTCCGCCTGGTACTTCACTCAGAGATCAACGAGCCTGTGCGGAGCCCGACCTTGTGCAGGTGTGTTACACGTCACCTACTGCTACATTATGTCCGCCTGGTTCTTCTCTCAGACTTCAACGAGCCTGTGCGGAGCCCGATCTTGTGCAGGTGTGGTACACGTTACCTACTGCTACATTATGTCCGCCTGGTACTTCTCTCAGAGATCAACGAGCCTGTGCAGAGCCCGATCTTGTGCAGGTGTGGTACACGTTACCTACTGTTACATTATGTCCGCCTGGTACTTCACTCAGAGATCAACGAGCCTGTGCGGAGCCCGATCTTGTGCAGGTGTGGTACACGTTACCTACTGTTACATTATGTCCGCCTGGTACTTCACTCAGAGATCAACGAGCCTGTGCGTAGTCCTACCTCGTGCAGGTGTGTTACACGTCACCTTGTGCTGCTTTATGTCCGCCTGCTACTTCTCTCAGAGATCAACGAGCCTGTGCGTAGTCCTACCTCGTGCAGGTGTGTTACACGTCACCTTGTACTGCTTTATGTCCGCCTGGTACTTCACTCAGAGATCAACGAGCCTGTGCGTAGTCCTACCTCGTGCAGGTGTGTTACACGTCACCTTGTGCTGCTTTATGTCCGCCTGCTACTTCTCTCAGAGATCAACGAGCCTGTGCGGAGCCCGATCTTGTGCAGGTGTGTTACACGTCACCTACTGCTACATTATGTCCGCCTGGTACTTCTCTCAGAGATCAACGAGCCTGTGCGGAGCCCGATCTTGGCAGGTGTGGTACACGTCACCTTCTGTTACTTTATGTCCGCCTGGTACTTCTCTCAGAGATCAGTTAGCCTATGCATGGAATAAGACTTGCCGTTCAGTATACAAATACATACATGATACTCGTAGGTAATGGTACCTGTTTTATTACAGGAGCAAAAATCATCGACGCCGATATCGTCAGAGGTGGCTTCCATCACCGAGAACGCGACCGCATCAGCGTCCAACACCAGACCTGCGTCTGTCGTGAGGAGAGACTCCGGCCGGGACAGCGTCACAGGCAGACGGAAGAATGAAGTCGCGCAGGCTTTAGCCAACTATGTTGCGACTAGGTATGTTATTATTTATATTACTTCTGTCTCTGTCTAACATTACGATCACAGGCCTGGTCTTGGTATGTTTGCGTTTAGTCAATTGTCAAAGTCAGGTGTCCTGCTTCTCATCTCGGGCACCATCATCATCATCGTGATCAGCCGGTGTCAGTCCACTTCTGGACGTAGGCCTCTTCCAAGACACGCCACTGAACCCGATCTTCGGCTTGTATTTTTCAGTCACTGCCCACCGCTTTGCGTATGTCGTCGCTCTACCTGGACGTCCTACGCGACATTTGCCGATTCGCGGTCTCCACTCTAGGATATGCATATCCAATTAATGTAGTTTTCGGTCAAGTTCAAGTTCAATTCAATTAATGTTGTTTTCGAAATAAACAAATATGCAAACACCCCAACGTTTATCAGTCCTGCGGCGGATATGACCAGCCCACTGCCACTTCAGTTTGCTTATCCGTTGAGCTATGTCGATCACTTTAGTTCTCTGACGAATAACTTCGTTCCAGATTTCCCTGCCGTTTTCCCTTTCCAAATAAGCACGATTCCATCTTAGACCGCATCGTCACTTATTATCAGGTGGGAGAGTGGTCAAATGCTTGTCGGTAGCTGCCAGTGTGACATAAACCCACACTTTACGCTTGCTACGCTTTTCCGTCAAATAGAAGATTATTGCACGGCGTGAAGTTGGCACCCGAGCGCAGCGAGGGTATTGAACGTCGTGCAATAATCGACTATTTAAGTCACGGAAAAGTGTGCGTATAGTGCGGGTTTAGGTCACACTGTGCTATAAATAAAAATATGATCGTTGTATAAACAAGGATTTGTATTCCAGCTATGGATGTACTATAAAAGTGCACGATGCACAGCGGATTTTTGGCAAATTCAATTTAATCCGTATGCTCTGAACATAAAGTTGTAATTGCTATATGTACATCAAAACGGCCCAAACGAAAGGAACCTAAAAGGAAGTGTGTCCTTGTCTAACAACTTTCCAGTGCTATATATGTACTATAGTATATTATATACTAGCTGTGCCGGCGTCGTCCTGCCCGGAAAAGCTTTATCTATGTGTGGCGCCGTCTATGTAAAATTGGTCGTACCAACTCAGAAACCTTCTTTGGCTCATGCAAAACAACTTTGGTAAAGATCATCACATGATCAGATGTATAGTTTACGATTCTATAAAGGACATACAGACAAACATTCATTTTTTGGGTTCCGAACCCAAAGGGTACCAACGGAACCCTATTACTGAAATGAAATGAAATGAAATGATTTATTTGCAAGAAATATGGAATATAAAACAGATGAAACTTAAATTACGTGCAGCATATTACGCCAAAACATTGACATGCAAATATTTAGAATACAAAATGATTATTGAATATTATTAATGAAGTATTAATTGATTAAATAAATTAAAGGAATCTCAACATATGCAGAGATGATACAATTATTAAAATTACAAATTATTCATATATTATTAAAAACTTCCGATAATACATATAAAGTTAAGTATGTCATTCATTGGATAAACAATTATAATGTCACATATTTTACTACCTATAAATAATTATCATTTATACAAATGTCTGCAATATTTAAAAATATTAATTTAGGTTATAGAAACAATTTTCAGTCAGCCATTTGTGCAGTTTTGTTTTAAATTGTTTGAATGGCAATTCTCTGATTGCTTGTGGTATATGGTTATATATCTGAATAGTCATAAGCTTGCAGTTCTTTCTTTGCAAGGCCGTATTGCTACTTACAAACTTTAATTTAGTAGGATCCTGTCTCGTGCGACGTAAGCAGCGTAAAGCATTTTCACTAGCACTATGTAGTGTTTCAAACATTTCTGGATGCTCTTTTACAAATACTCCAGCCTGCATAATGTACAAGCCAACCAAAATCAAAACCTTCAGTTTTTTAAAGAGAGGTCGGCAAGAGTCCCGTGGTCCTGCACCACATATAGCTCGTATACATTTTTTTTGAACGAGAAACACATTATTGATATCTGTCGAGTTTCCCCAGATAAGAAGGCCATATCTGAGGACGGAACAAACGTACCCATGATAAGCTGTGAGGGCCGCTTTCTCATTAAGGGTTCGCCGTAGTAGCTTTAACGCAAATACAAAACGGTTTATTTTGGTACATACATGATTTACGTGGGCCTTCCAATTACAAAATTCATTAACAACAATACCTAAAAATTTGTAGTCTTTTGTAATACTTATTTGCTGGCCTTTACTTGATACCACAAAGTTTGACTCCCTGGTTTTGTATGTGCGAAAATTAACATATTTAGTTTTAGAAACGTTTGGAATTCGTTTATTATGTTCTAGCCAAGCTACTATGGAGTCTACTGCTAAATTAATTGAATGTCCATGATTTTTTCGATTTGATGTCAAATTACGGTTGTTTATAGTCAAATTATTATTATTCAATGTCAAACTAGAATTACTCAATGTCATATTATTATTTTTAGTTGTCAAATTATCTATAGTCGTTACGATAACGGAGATATCATCTGCGAAAAGGACGCATTTATGTTCTGTGGCTAACGGCCACTGAGACTGAGACTCCGCTGTCCGTCTGTCTGTGTCTGTCCGTCTGTCTCCAGGCTGTATCTCATGAACCGTGATAGTTATACGGTTGAAATTTCCACAGATGATTTATTTTTGTTGCCGCTATATCAATAAATACTAAGAACAGAACAAAGTTAAAAATTAAAGATTAAAAATTAAAGAGGGTCCCCATATAAAAAACGTGGTTCTTATTATAGTGCCATCTAGAAACGATTGTTTACCTTATTAATAATATTAATTACTAACACCTTTGTGTTAACGTTCACTGAGTTGGTGTTAGAGTTCGTTAGATATTCGTTAGATTGCGTTCGAGACCCTCCGTGTGCTGGACAAAAGTCTGACTCGCACTTGGCCAGTTTTATTATTTTATGTCGAGAGATATATGTGGTTCCTTAAAAGAAAGGGACAAACTCCGTGCAAGTGTCGGTCCATAGTACACAGTCTTTATAGTGAAATGTCTTTGATTGCAGCGCTGAACAGCTCTCCCTGACTAAAGGTCAACTCCTGGTGGTGAGGAAGAAGGCAGACAGTGGATGGTGGGAGGGAGAAGTTCAGGTCAAGGGACGGAGCAGGCAGGTCGGATGGTTCCCCGCTAGCTACGTCAAGGTATGTATATATGTATATATATATAAAAGAAAGTCGTGTTAGTTACTACACTTATAACTCAAGAACGGCTGAACCCATTTTTATATTTTTGGAATTGTCTTTGTCAGGAATAGGATAATAAGTATTAAAAACAATGAATAATTGACCTAAAAAAATTATATAAGAAAAAATATTTTGTCAGAATGTTCCTGGGCTTCAAAATTGCCAAATTGCATTTGATGTTCAACTGTTTATCCCGTCGATACGGTAAACCGCGAATTAATAAGGGTCATCCCTACACACGATCAGTGTATTTAGCCAGTGTCGAGTATAAAAATTCTTCAAGTTTTTGTGAAATCAAGTCATGTAGATTTAACAAATGTTAATAGATTTTACATCTCTCATATTCGGTAAGTAGGTCCTTATTACCCCCAAATGGGGCTTGTAGGTAACCAATTAGCGCTCTAGGGTAATAAATGTAGCTAGAAAAGCCCTAGGGCGGTAAGTAATTTAAAAAAACTCTTCACTCTTTCAAAAAGTTCACGTACATCTAACCATCATACTGGAAATAGACATTATGCATTCAGCCCAATGACAAAAGAGGTCGCTTCGCTAATCAGCCTTGTCTTCGTATGAGTATAATAGTCATCAATTTTAAATATCGAACGGCGAAGATCAATTTCGTTCTTGAAAAAAAAAATTAAAAAAAGGTGAAAAAAGGCGGGAATAGAAAACTTTTACTTTAAATATTGTTTGTATTTGGTTTTTTTTTTATAATTACGTGCTAATTAGGAAAACATGAGTTCTGCAAGTGATGAAGAAATAAGCTGCACTCCCGATTCAATGAAAATGGAAGCTGAAGCAGCAATTAACAATATTTTGCCTGAAAGTTCTAAAGAGAGTTATTTGAAAACTTACGAAGAGTTCGTCGAGTGAAGTGGCGAAAAGAAAAACGAGTAAAGTCTTTATCCGAGGCTGTATTCTTAACATACTTTAGAGAGCTATCAAAAAAGCTGCAGCCATCTAGTTTGTGGTGCATTTATTCAATGTTAAAAGCAACTATTTCACTATAAATTTAATAGTTTAAATTTATAGTGAAATAGTTGCTAATACAATGTTTTATTCTTGTAATGCCGGTTTTTTTCTACTTACCTCACAATCGAGATGTAAAGCAGAGTAGTTAGCTCGGGTGTAAGCATCAATTGCACCCTCGAACTATAGGCGCCCTCGCTGCGCTCGTGCGCCTAAATATCTCGGGCTGCAATTGATGCCTTACAGCCCTTGGCTACTAATCTACTATTAAATACTGTATTATACATTAATGATATTTTTATGACATATTTAAAATATGCGTGCGTTCTTAAATGTATGCTTACAAGCAATCAAGACAATAATAATCAATGCCTAATCAATTTTATATATTGTCAGAATGTAGGTAAATACTATGCAAGAATGTGATAGCTAATTTATGAGTGGCGTATACAGTCTTATCCATAAAGCAATATATTTATTTTGTTTTATATTTTGTTTCATTGCATCATGTCTTGCTGACACGCGGTTGGAGTACTTGATTATTGTATTTTTATTCTATTTCTGTATTGCCATAATACATTACTTAACTAAATATATCTTTTGTATTCATTGTATTACGTTCATAAAAACCTAAATTAAGTTCATCTAAAAGGTTCGCCATTCATTGTCTGTTAGGTAGTACGAAGTTCGCCGGGCCAGCTAGTATATATATATGTAGCTTAGACCTTAAATTTCCCTTCACGTGATCCCTGGGTGGAGCTAAATAGGTGACCATAAAGCCCACCGCAGATGCTCACACTCGCACTCGTTCACGACACTGCGCCAATGTCGCATTGGCATTGGTAGACACGTGTGTGTCCGCAATTGCTTTCACGAGTCGTACATCAGTCAGTGTCTCTACCTATCATTCGTTCGTAGACGAAAACGAAGCAAGGTGGACGCGATTGATATAAGTTCAGAGTACTTGAACACTCGCGACACTGCCACTCGAAACAAATGTCTCGTCACCTAGCCGACACGCGCGTGCACGCTCATGTACCATGTACAGTAGAATCCGTTTATTATGACTCCGCCTATATTGACCAACCGGTTATTATGACGTAACTATACTATGAAGTTTGGTTTTCATATGAAATTCTTTATAAATAGTCGGATATAATGACTTCCCACTTCCCTTACAGTGACATGTCGCTTATTATGACCCATTTTTAATACAAAAATGTAAATTATGTCCGGTTATAATGACCGACATGATTCTGTACACCTTCGGTAATGTTCGTTGATTCCCGACGACGTTCGGCACGTGGCTCGTTTTTGTTTTGAACTATGTTTATGTATTAAACTACTTAAGTACATTCATATTTACATAAAAAAGGTTTTTCATTTCACAAAACGCTTTGTATGACGTCCGCTTATTATGACTTGTTTGTCAAATCCTTACGATGTCATTATAAACGGACTCTACTGTACGTGCCTGCGTCGACGCGTGAGAGCAAATGCGGAGTTTGGTACTGCGCCATACGTTTTAAATACAGCCACTCGCAGGCGGCTCGTGACGGCCAATGCGAGTGTGAGCATCTGCGGCGGGCTTAAGTGGTAGGGTGGCCGAAAGTTAGTCAATTCCATTATGTCGTTCTACAATTGTTAATGTTTGACAGATAAGCATTTGACTGCTGCCTCACCTTATGCTAAGTGAAGATGCAGTCAACGTATGGATTCGTGTATGTCTGGAATTGAATAACGTACTGAGACTAGGCGCTGGGTGACTGACTGTCTTCTTACTGGCTATTAACATCATGCCGGAACTTAGCGAACGAATTAGCAACATGTCTTTTACCGGTGAGTGGTTCGAGCCATGGTCGAACACTACCACTTATGGTTACCTATTTAGCACCTCCCAGGGATCGCGTGAAGGGTAGTTTAAGGTCTAAGCTAAGCTTACGAACGCCGGAAGGCAACAATGACCTTCCCGTAGGTAACTAAAATCAGCGAAATCTACACATTTCCAAAACGAATACAAGTAAATGAGACGTCAAAAGTAAATTAATAGTAGCGATATTCAGTCTTATTTTATATTATTTTTTTTTCCAACAACTTATACCTACTTATTGTATCTAAACATCTATGAAAGGATGGGCAAATTTGAAAAAATAATGTGAACTAATTTTGACTTCATCGCACCTTTTTATTATGAACCGCATAACTTGGGTAAATAAAATTTGCAGAGGTGGTAGCTAGATAAATAGTGAAGTTATTAAAATAGGTATAGAAAAAAATAACATGTGATTTTTATGTGTATTGGCCTTGCAAACTTTATGCAGTAGCATTGGTCAATGAGATTTTCGTAACATTTTCTATTATTATGAAAGTATTTACTTTTCGAGTAAAATAATAATAATACCATTTGTTATGCCTATTATTTACGTACGATTACAAAAAAAAATATATAGCCCAAGTGTAAAGAGTTGAGCAGAAAAAAAAATTGTAAACCAAAGCGGCGAAAGGCAAAAACATTAAATTAAATGTCTTATCTCATAAACTATCCAAAATGGTTGAACATACATGGGGGTTCAATATTATAGATGCGCAGTGAGGTCCTCTATCACTCTGCTTCGTTTAATCCATCGGTACTGAATCACCCTGTATTAACATATATATATATATATATATAGTAGCGGATCCGGCAGTTGTCTCGCAGCGCCACCTATCGGGTCTTGTGAATCTAAACCATGTACGGACTAACTCAAACACACATACCTACCAAAATTAATCTAAATCGGTCCAGTCGTTTAGAGGAGCTCAATGACGTACACACCTTACAGTAGAATTATATATACGAAGATATAATTAAAATATAATTAAAGACATATATTAATATTATAATATTGGCCTTTTTTGCAAGTATCATGTAATGTTTGCAGGTACTGCAACCCTCCGGGCGTACCTCCGGTCGTACTACCCCCGTTCTGTCTAAGATGGACACCCTACCCTCGGACACTGTCATTGATAAGGTACCTACATCCTTATATTATTTGCTTGACGATCACTAAGCAATCTATTCGAAAAGGGGCTCTCATAAAAACTCACACCTTAGCCCTTGACATGTTCATACTCTCCACTCTATCTGTAGATTGCCTGGAAGTGATCGATTTAAGCTATAAGACTGCCCATTGTACTAGTTTAAGAACTTTTATATTGTTTTATTTATATCATTTATTCATTCATCAAGAGTAATCATTCATTCATTCATTCTGTATAGAGTCTGTGCAAAAAGATAACCGACGTAGCCTTACGATGAACTTACTTTCAAAGTTAGGAAAGAAAGGTACATATCTACCTAGTAGCACTTGATAAAGATTAGAGTAGGTACCTACTAAGTATCAAACATATTTAGTCGTATTGGCAATGACAGAGCAGTGTTGTAGACGCAACAAAACAGTGAATTAGAATACGCGACCTCAATTTCTACGATGGTTCTCTTTTTGCACAGACTCTAGGAAGGACTGAGACAAGACTAGATTAACAGCAACAACAGGTAAGATAGTGGTCAAACACTAGCTTATATGATAAAAAATAAACCTTTTCAATACCAGATTTTAATACAGACCAGCATAGACCGCATCATCACTTCTAATCAGGTGAGATAGATGGTCACGTGCTTGTGTGTTGAAAAAAAAAAAAATTTTAGATCTTAGTAGTCAAGTGCTTGTCCGTTGGCAAAAATCTTTATCCTGTTTTAAGATGTGAAGTACCAGGGCACCATGTAATAAACAGTTATCATATAGTGTTTTGTTGATGTGAGACAGACTTAGCACTTGGTCCCAGCGCAGTGTTTGTTGTGAGATCTCCTCAGCTGGCAGCCGTCACGTGTGCAAAAGTGAAACTTCATTATAAAATTTCAATGGCTCCTTCAATGCCTCATAAAGTACCGGGCATGTTACGACCCGAAAGATGTATAGAAAATATTCGAAATGAGCAAATATTGATGATGAACTCCGCTAGGTGATCGCGTTGTATCCGTACGCGGCGCAGAACGCAGATGAGCTAAGTTTCGAGAAAGATGATATCATATCCGTCACGGACCGCACCAAGGACCCCGCGTGGTGGCAAGGTAATGTACTATGCTTCACACACAACACTACACGCGAATTCACAAACAATACTATGAGCTCTCACAGTGCTACTCACAAACAATACTGTGAGCTCTCACAGTGTTATTCACAAATAATACTGTGAGCTCTCACAGTGCTATTCACAAACAATACTATAAGCTCTCGCAGTGCTATTCACAAACAATACTGTGACCTCTCACAGTGCTATTCACAAACAATACTGTGACTTCTCACAGACAGTGCTATTCACAAACAATATTATGAGCTCTCACAGTGCTATTCACAAACAATAGTATGTGTGACCTCTCACAGTGCTATTTACAAACAATACTGTGACTTCTCACAGATAGTGCTATTCACAAACAATACTATGAGCTCTCACAGTGCTACTCACAAACAATACTGTGACTTCTCACAGTGCTATTCACAAACAATACTGTGACTTCTCACAGTGCTATTCACAAACAATACTATAAACTCTCAGGTGCTATTTACAAACAATATTATAAGCTCTCACAGTGCTATTTACAAACAATACTATGAGCTCTCACAGTGCTATTCACAAACAATATTATAAGCTCTCACAGTGCTATTCCCAAACAATATTATAAGCTCTCACAGTGCTATTCACAAACAATATTATAAGCTCTCACAGTGCTATTCACAAACAATATTATAAGCTCTCACAGTGCTATTCCCAAACAATATTAAAAGCTCTCACAGTGCTATTCACAAACAATATTATAAGCTCCCACAGTGCTATTCACAAACAATATTATAAGCTCTCACAGTGCTATTTACAGACAATACTATGAGCTCTCACAGTGCTTTTCACAAACAATACCATAAGCTCTCACAGTGCTATTTACAGACAATATTATAAGCTCTCACAGTGCTATTCCCAAACAATATTATAAGCTCTCACAGTGCTATTCACAAACAATATTATAAGCTCTCACAGTGTTATTCCCAAACAATATTATAAGCTCTCACAGTGCTATTCACAAACAATATTATAAGCTCTCACAGTGCTATTCCCAAACAATATTATGAGCTCTCACAGTGCTATTCACAAACAATATTATAAGCTCTCACAGTGCTATTCACAAACAATATTATAAGCTCTCACAGTGCTATTCCCAAACAATATTATAAGCTCTCACAGTGCTATTCACAAACAATATTATAAGCTCTCACAGTGCTATTCACAAACAATATTATAAGCTCTCACAGTGCTATTCCCAAACAATATTATAAGCTCTCACAGTGCTATTCACAAACAATATTATAAGCTCTCACAGTGCTATTCCTAAACAATATTATAAACTCTCACAGTGCTATTCACAAACAATATTATAAGCTCTCACAGTGCTATTTACAAACAATACTATGAGCTCTCACAGTGCTTTTCACAAACAATACTATGAGCTCTCACAGTGCTCGCTGCGCGCATAGCTTCTTCGTTTCTTTTAAAGTGTATTAAACTGTATTATTTTATGCGCAGGTGAGCTGCGCGGCATGACAGGACTGTTCCCGAGCAACTACGTCACTAAACTGGTCAACTAAACCGACACATTTACACCCAATTCATGAATGTGACTTGGCCCTAGCTCAGTTCAAGCTTATTCTATCCCAGTTGATGACAAATGTATTTCGTTGACCAAGAACAACTTGAGGCGTGCTACCTAGCGTACTTGTTTGCGATTTAACGTTGTATAAAAATGTTATTTGTTCTTAATATATATGTTGGTAAATGTATCTTGTTATTTCGCAGTTGATCTATATTCTTACACTAACCTATTAAAATTTGTTTTAAAATAATACAAAACCTTTAAGATAATATAATATCGAGTAAGAATGTCGAGTGAAATGCAACTCATTACTCGTTTTAGTATTTTTGGTATTATTATTATTTGGTAGTATTTTGGCCGAAATTGTGTATGAACATAGCGAAATAGTTTGTAATGTTGAATATCAGGTATGGGAAAAATTATGTTACTGCTAAGTTTGAATAAACATGTCGCATTGTCACTGGTCCTTTTTTTAACTAACTTTCAGTGTCTAATCTAATAATATTAAGATCTGAATTTAAATAAAATGTAATGAACCATTCAGCTTTCATCCGAATCGTCGACTTAAGAAGAAGTTAGACCTAAAAAAAATGTATTTTTTCTGATTAATGTAGTCGCCAATCGTACTATTACGTGCACCTCCAATGCTTGTTTCAGTATACTCATAATGTAATGTTACCATCATTGTAGATGTTTGTTATTAGAGTAGATAAATAAATGATGTATCGTAAATTTAAGCACATTTAGACTTAAGGGATCGTCCATTAATGACGTGATACTCGAAAACTGGGGAGGGTTTCGGAAAAATATCACTAGGAGAGAGGGAGGGTTTCGGAAAAATATCACTAGGAGAGAGGGAGGGGGGGAGGGTAGAGGATATAATGAGGTATATATCACGTTACCTGTAACCGGCGAGCATGTATGAAGGCGCTCATGATAGTGGAAGAAGCGAAAGACATGTGTCAGGATTATAGTATGTGGAAAGAAGTAGTCCTCTACCTACCCCGACCACAAAATGGCGTCATTTTATGTTTATTTCATTTTAATTGAATTATTTAAGTTTTGATTATTTCAAATTAATTTAATGATGTATGTGATATTTTTTATGCATAGATTGACTAAATAATATCTATCACACACTCCTTGTTACATTTCGAAAGGGAGTAGATTGTACTGCTCCTCATAGTAATTAAGACCATCTATGTATGCAATAAATTAATTATGAATTATGCATGTATGTAAAGATTTACTACGATAACATGACCCGCCTCTCCAAAATTCAAAACGTTTGGAAGTATTTGTGAAAGTATTTACAACGCACCAACACGCATGTGTGCGTACTGGTACTGCCGGCCTGCTACTGAAGACGAATAATTACAACTACATACAAACTCTTTCGTAAGGATGTGACTACACACATTGAAACAGTAATTTGGAGAGGCGGGCCATGTTATCGTAGTAAATCTCTATGTATGTATGTATATCACGTGTTTTTCATTTATATATCGTTGAAGGGACGATTTATAAACCAAGACAATATTCTAAATATTTAAATATAATACCAAAAAAACACGTGATTTTGGGTAGATGGAGTGGGGGGTGTAGTCACCACATGCTACCAGGGGGAAGAGGGTTATAAAAAGTTGCTAAAAAACATAACGTGATTAATGAACGAACCCCCAACGTCAAGTTTATCACTGTATTCGATGGTTCAATAGAAGGTTTCAACAAATTGTATTAAATATAACCTAGAACCGCTTTTAGTAAAAATTGTTCGTAGAACTAAAATAATAATTGTATTTTTTCTCTTTATAAAATAGACTACCGCTGTTGTTATGTTCGGTTAATGCGATTTAGATGTCATGCATTGCTTAAATGTGTATTGCATTTATACCTACATAATTTAGTATCCTAAAAATATACTTTAATAGCTTTGTTTTTGTTTTATTTTACCCTATTTATTGTCCATATATCTACTAGCTTACTAACATCTGCCCGCGGCTTCGCTCGCGTGGCTTTTTACGACTCTGGACAGTTTTATGACCTAATAAGTCACTATATATGACCCTAAGCTCAAACTCAATATCCTCAAATTAAATATTTTTTCCACAAAGTAAATAAGGCGAATGATAGCACGAGCGCAGCGAGCGCTATTGTTGCGAATTTTTTTACGACTATGACCTCATAACCTTTAATATGTCACTATAGAGGACTCCAAGGTTGAACTCGATATCCTCTATTGAAAAAGTCATTAATCATTATGGTTAGGTATACCAAGTTGAGAAGTAGTTTTATAACTTTTTATGCCCCTTACAGTTGTATTACCTAACAATCAAGTCACTTTAGATGACTCTAAGATCAAACTCGATATCCTCTGTTGTTAAAGTCATTAATCAGTATGGTTAGGTATACCTTGATGCACGCGGCTGTTAAAACCCGAAAATGTATGAAATATTTCCTACTAAGTAGATAATAGTCCAGTAATTTGGTGCTCAAAACAGTAGGTTACCTGGAAAGTTTTCCGGGATTTTTGAAAATTGGTGATTTTATAGAGTTCTACGTGTTCTTGCCGAATCTATATTTTGCCACCTCGTATTTTTGCCGCTTGCGCCGCCATCTTGGAAAAATGGCGGCAAAAAACAGTTTTTCGACAATATCTCCTTTCCGACTCATATTACGTTAAAAATGTCTTCTACAAAATTAAAATAGAGAAAATTTCCTACACAATTTATGAGCTATAATTTATTTTCTTAAAATCAATAGTTTTGGTGTACGAGCGCCGCAGTGTACTTCAACGCACGTTTTGCCAGAAAACTCATTTCCACACCACCTAGAGGAAGAGTAATTAGCGTTAATAATAAATATAGAATATTTATTTATCGTGGTATCCCAGTACTAGTATTAGTAACCAGAAAGCATTCCCTATGATTTATTTTATAATCTTGTTTTCGTAAAATAATCAAAAATAATAGTGTTGGCGTATGATCGCCGTAAACCATAATACATCTATAACGACAACACGTGGCGATTAATTTTAAGAGAAGTACCGAGCGAACACTGTTTCACGTTTTAGGTATTTGGCAAACTTATTGCTGTCTCTACGTTCCCCGTAGCCACGTCACAGAATAAATAGTAGTACTATGCCGTGAACTTCGTTGTGTGCGTTTCCGAACGCGGACATCTAAACTTGGTCACTACTCACCGTCACTACTCTACGCAACCGGCGGAACGGAGCGGCATAGATTGTGGCCAGTCAATGCGTGAAATTTCACCGTTGCCTCTTTGACGAGAGTTGTTATTTTAATGTTTGACAAGCGAGATCGGGCATCCCTTTGCATTGCAATATTTTTAACCAGCTTTACAAAAAAGGAGGAGTTTCTCAATTCGACGGTTTTTTTAGGGTTCCATAGCAGAATGGCAAAATACGGAACCCTTATAGATTCGTCATGTCTGTCTGTCTCTCCGTTCGTATTTCGCAGCCACTTTATTCCGAAACTATTAGGACTACACAGTTGAAACTTGATAGGTAGATGTATTCTGTTAACCGCTTTACGATTTTTATAGAAAACAAAAAAATGGGGCATTTGGGCAAAATTAGGGGCATGAATGAAGGGCTTGGGCCATCCCATGGATTTTTCTATCGAAAAAGTTATGTGCGCTTCTCACAGTGGCCCTCCGGTGAAGGAAAACATCGTTAAGAAACCTAACAACCCCCGCATGGTGGTAGGACACTATCTAGTGTCCGCCTGGCCAGCTACCACCCTCAAGTTAGAAAATCTGTCACCAAAACATCTAATGTGTTCCGGCAGCTATCCTTGAGAGCCAGTTCCTATTCTAGGCCTAGCGTGCTTACCATCTTCGACCGTATCATCAGTTACCAACAGGTGAGATCGTGGTCAAACGCTAGCCTATAAGATATAAAAAAACAAAAACAGAACTGAAAAAAAAAAAAATTCATGAAACCCATACGTGCCGGAAGTCTATATATAGATAGAGGTCTTTAAAAATTATGTCGAGGTTCCTAAAACAATTTTTTCTTAAAGTTAATTGTTTTAAAGATATAGATAAAGCATGTATGAAAGCGCTCATGAAAGTGGAAGAAGCGAAAGAGGAGTCAGGATCGTAGCATGTAGAAAGAAGTAGTCTCTGCCTACCCCAACGGGAAAAAAGCGTGATTGTATGTATGTATATACGAGTAGATAAACATAGAAATACACTAAAGTAGTAAAAAATATGATCCTGCTGCCTCCCTTTATATAAGGCATAAAAGTATTCAGTATTGTTTATTGCAACACAATGTACAATAGTTGTATCTTAGACTAAAACTAATCTAATATTATGTTTCTTTGAAGTGTCACACACTTTATATTTTTGTAAATTGTTAAACACAATCCAAAACTTCATCGTACCGACGGGAATCGAACCCGCACCCCCCGGATTACACGTCCAGGTGCTCTGCCAATTAAGCTACGGTTTGATCCATCGATACGACGAAATTAGTGGTTGTTTAGTAGCATTGGTGGCGCCACCTATGACTACTTATTACGTAAGTTAAAACTAATCTACTTATTACTATTGACATGTACCCTGTACTATTTAGGGTGTAGCAAGTACTAAAGCATAATTTTTAATCGACTTCGAAATAAAAAGGAGGAGGTTCTATATGTTCATCTGTAATTTTTTTTGTATGTTCATCGATATTTTCGCCAATTGTAAACCGTTTTTTTATTTGAAAGAGTATACTGCCGATGTGTTCCCATTATCATCAAGTCAAGATCTTATGATCATCAATCTCAAGGAAATCGAAGTTAAAATAAAAGATAAATAAAAAATATTTTTAAAAACAAGCTTTTATCTGGGACAATCTTCGAGCTTTTACCAATGGAGATGTTAACGCAAGACGTACCCCTCTGCTGGCCATAAAGCCATTATTGGCCATATGAGCGTGCGTAACTACGCTGTATTTTTAATACTGTGTGCGTGTTTCAAGCTAGTGTGCGGGATCAATGCAACGTCTTGTCCATAGAAATAGGAATAATAATTATTCCTATTTCTGTGGTCTTGTCTAACGCCTTTTTAAGCAACATGCTCTTAACACAGGACTGGCACAGTGACGAACAACATGCGATCGACGATTCCTTAACTTTGCTAAACAACCCTATTACAGATACACACACTAAACTTGTCCGCCCAGCAGAAGTAAAGAAATGCATCACAAATCTAAAACCTCGCAAGGCTCCTGGGCCCGATGATATCACCAACATACTAATTAAAAACTTACCACAAAAATGCGTTGATTTTATAACAAAAATATTCAATGTATGTCTTACACTAAACAATTATCCAGCGCCTTGGAAAACCGCTAAAGTCATCGCTATTCACAAACCTCATAAAGATAAATCGGATCCTACCTCCTATCGCCCTATAAGCCTTTTGCCCTGCCTTGGAAAATTGTTTGAAAAGATTATTTACACTAGACTTTTACACGTTTCTCACAAATATTTAATAAACGAACAATTTGGCTTCCACGAAGGACATTCTACTGTACAACAATTAGCGAGAGTTTCCGAAAGCGTATCGCATAGACTTAATCTCAAAGAATCTACTGGCATGGTCCTGCTAGATATCGAAAAAGCTTTCGACACCGTTTGGCATCAAGCACTCCTACATAAACTGATCGCACTTAATATACCACTACCACTTATTAAAATGATACAATCATATCTTACAAGTCGTAATTTTTAAGTACACATCAACAAATATACGTCATCGTCCAAACCTGTACCTGCGGGCATTCCACAAGGCTCAATTTTGGGACCGTATTTATTTTTGTTATATCTTAATGATATATCCGTCCAAACTCGCACTCACCTAGCTTGCTTCGCAGACGACACAGCATCCTTCACGGCTTCCCAAGATATCGACCTCATAATAGACCGCCTTCAGCTTTCTATTGACCAACTTCTACAATACTTCCATAGATGGAAATTAAAAATTAATTCCTCAAAAACAGAAGCCATTTTATTTACCCGTAAAAGAACTCTACCTACGCGTAAATTAAAAATTAACTCATTTAATATTTCTTTGAGCCGATCGGTGAAGTATCTAGGTATCACTCTAGACAATAAACTAAATAGGTCTGAAAACATATCCCAACTCCGACTAAAGGGTATAAAGGCTTTTAATGCTCTTAGCCCATTACTAAATAGACGGTCACGTCTTAGCAGCCAAACCAAACTACGCGTGTATTCCACTCTAATTCGACCAACTATCACCTACGCTTGTCCAGTGTGGAGCGGTACGTGTCAAACTAATATAGATAAATTACAAACTATTCAAAATAAAGCTTTCAAATGTGCCTTTAATACACCTTTTAAAACAAATCTTCTAAACATTCATATTGAAAATGGTTTTCCCACTATCCAAACATATATTTATAATATTTCTAAAAAAATGTATATATTGAATAACAATCACATTCATAATAATAAACTTATTAAACATTTATGTGAGTCTCGTAGAAAAAATCTCCCATATATCGATAGCTATAATCGGTACAAATTACCACATCACTTGTTCCTAGACTTTGAACCCGAGGAATAAGCAGTATACCGCCCAAACGCGAGCATCGCCCGCTGCGGCCGTGCGCACCATTATCGCTCCTATTATCAGGGGATATGAAGAGTACTATGGCGCGAGCGTCACGCAGCGTGCGGTGCGAGGCGACACAGATAGCATGATGTTCGCTAGCACTTTATTTACCTACCCGCCTTCCGCTCATATTTTTATTTTGTAAATAGTCACCTCAAAAATGTAAGGCTCAAATAAAGCTTACATAGTCAAATATTTATTTATTTTATGATGTAACAAATGAAAAACCTTATGTAATTCTATTTTAGTAAATTTATGATGTAAATGTTAGATAAGTTTTCCTACTTGTAAAACATGTATTTATTATTTTGCATAGCTTGTACCTCTAGGATAAAAAATACACTAGCTCGTACATTGTAATGAATATTATGACCAATAAAGAACTTTAAAAAGTAAAAGTAAAGTAATTCCTTTATTCAGAGTATTGTTTAGACTCCACTGGACGCTATTAAGATGAGTGTCCCACTCCTTGTCGTTTTCACCATGTGTCAGCGCCACTAGAGACGCTAGAATTGTGCGGTTGTACCGTTCAATTTGGCCATTGGCTCTTGGCATCGCCACGGCATTCTTAATATGCCTGATCTCTAGTTCTTTGGCAAACTCGGCGAATTCACTTGACGTGAAACTGGTGCCTCGGTCTGAGATTAGTAATTTTGGTACACCAAATATGCCAAATACATCCCTGAGTACGGCAATAGATGTTTTGCTTTTTGTGTTTCGAACGGCACGCAACACAATGAATTTGGTGAAACCATCGATTATGCCCAATATATATGTGTTGCTTGACTTACTCTTCACAAACGGTCCTAAATGGTCAATATGAACGCTATGAAACGATTCCGCAGTTTTGGGAATCGGAACCAAGAACCCTTCCTGTTTTCCCGCCGGTTTTTTAGCATAGGCACATGGAATACATGCGCGCACATATTTTTTTACATATGATGTCATACCAGAGAACCAATATGTCTGCTTAATTTTATCAAGCGTATTATCAAAAGCCATATGTCCACATTCATCGTATAACATCCGATTGCGTTTTAAAATATACAAGAATCCATTAGATGAGCTAGCCCTCCAAAAATTAGGTAAACGTTGCGATAAGTTAGCTATCAAATGCTATAACAATTACATAAAAAATACAGAAAGCAACATAAATAAAAACCCTAAATTTTTTTGGTCCTACCTCAAGGATAAAAGGAAAGGCTCTAGTACTTACCCATCGTGCATGAAAGATGACACTACAGAAGCTACCAAAGGCTCTGAAATTTGTGAGTTGTTTGCAAAGTACTTTTCTTCAGTTTATGTAACTTCCACCCTTAGTCATCCTATTAGTAATGCTAACAATACTATTCTAGAAAAGTATACAAATAATAATTGTAATTCATTTTGTAATTTACACTTAGATAAAATAGATATATTAAAAAAATCAAAAACCTTGATCCTTCTAAAGGTTCCGGCTCGGACGGTATACCTCCGATTTTTGTAACGTCATGTGCGTCCACCTTATCAACTCCTCTTTTTATAATCTATAATAAGTCCCTTAGTACTGGTTCCTTCCCATCGCAGTGGAAAACGGCCAAAGTAGTGCCAATTTTTAAATCTGATGACGTGAAACTTGTTAAGAATTATAGGCCTATTTTTATATTATCTGTTTTTGGTAAAATTTTTGAATCTCTAGTCTGTCCATTTCTTCAAATTTATTTCAAAAGCTATTTAAGCGACCACCAGCACGGATTTGTACAATCCAGATCAACTAGTACCAATCTAATCACATTCACTGACGTAATTATTGAAGCTGTTGATCGAAATTGTCAAGTCGATGTTGTGTACACTGATTTCAGCAAAGCCTTCGATATGGTCTCCCATGTGATCTTAATCTATAAACTAAGGCAGTACGGACTCAGTGGGACTATGCTGAATTGGATTGAATCATACTTAACTAACCGTCACTTTTATGTTGTTTTATCAGGATTTCAATCCTCAAGTTTTAGAATTACATCTGGGGTGCCGCAGGGATCTCATTTAGGACCTATCTTATTTAATATATTTATAAATGATTTGCCATCATGCTTACATTATTCATTACCTTTTTTGTTTCCTGACGATTTAAAAATTATGCGAGAAATAAACTCAAGTATTGATGTCGCACTATTGCAGCAAGATATAGATAGTTTGGAGCTGTGGTGTGAACATAATCATATGCTCCTTAACGCAAAAAAATGTTCTTTCATAAAATTTTCTCGCAAGAAAAAAAATATTGCGTCATCATACCACATCAACCAAAACAACTTAAAGGAAGTAGAAACTATCCGCGATTTAGGAGTTATTTTGGATAAAAAAGTCACTTTCACACCTCATCTAGAATCTATTATACAAAAAGCAGCTAAAATGCTCGGAGTTGTCATACGTAATGCTAAGGTTTTCAAAAAATATACAGCAAAAGTCAAGATTTATAATGCACTCGTAAGAAGTCACCTGGAATATTGCAGTACAATTTGGCGACTACACTACGCAACTCACTCTCTTAGAATTGAGCGACTGCAAAAGAGATTCATTTGGCATTTGGTTATATCATCAGGAATAGCAACTAAATTGAAATCTTACCAAAGTAGGCTTGACTATTTTAAAATTATTTCATTAACAAAACGAAGAATATTATTGGATTTAATTTTTCTGTACAAAATATTACATAGCCATATAAATTGCCCTCAACTCTTGCGAAAATTTGATTTCAAAGTACCGCGTAGATATCCACGGAAACCATTAAAGCCGTTAGCACCACCATCTCGAAGGACAACTCTAGGTTATAACTCACCAGTCCCAAGACTATGCAAGCTTCTTAATGATTGCAGCGATCACGTCGATATATTCGGAGATTCTCTCTTAAAATTTCGGAAGGATGTTATGTCCTACCTCACTGATAAAAAGCTTAGTTAAATAAATATTTGTAGCAAGTAGATACGAAAACAATATAAATATGTAGCAGTTAATTACCCCTTTGTTTGTTAATTTCAAGAGCATGTAGTGTTTACCTATAAGTGATTGTACATTTAGCAATTAAGTTTTCTTTTCTTTATATATTGTTAATGTTTTAATGTAACAATTGTTGGTGAACCAAAAAAAATAAAAAAAATAAATAAAATCGTGACACATAAAACATACTCTCCAACGTGCTTCTACTGGTAAGACCCATTTTAAAGATTCTCCAACTCTCTTATAAATCTTACCAGATCTTAGCCTGCCACTGCACAACATCGCAGTGATCCGTGCCAGAATTTAGCAGGAACCGGACCATATAATCATAATCAGTTTAATAGAAACTTAGTGGTTAATTCATCAATCTCGATCGAACCAACCTTCTTTGCGCCTCGCACCCCTGCCACCATACGAAGCCGCCGTACACGTAAGCTTCACCAGCCACCGAACTTCTTCACGCCGTCACTCAATCACTCCTATGTAGTCTGCGCACGCAATGCTCCGATTCGCCCGGCACTCGGACGATTCGCTTCGTACGCGTCGTGACTCGTGAGCTTAATGCTACTTCTGAAATAATAAAATATCCTTGTTATAAGTTATGAACAACCATTTATTCTTTCTCTTAGTACAACAACTCCATTCACTGGTTTTTCTCTGTAACCACAGAGTCCGTAGCCGTATCTTCTATTTTTCACCGCTAGAGGCGCCACTTACTCGGTTAGACGCACCATGCAGGTTTTATTACAGCAAAACGCTAACAATACTATTCTATGAAACCGACATAAAAAGAAGGAGGTTCTCAATTCGAATGTGTTTTTTGAATGTGTGTTAACCGTGTGTTACCGCATAACTCCGTAATTTATTAACCGATTTGAAAAATCTTTTTTATTTGAATGCGTATTAAGTAATTGTAAACTTTAAACTTTCGCGATTTGAACACATACTCGTAGTTATAAATATGAGAATACGGGACTTATCGCGCCTAAAACATTAATTTTATTTAACTCGACGTTTCGACCAAGTTGCATTGATCGTGGTCACGAGACGACTGAATGTTGTGAGTGTCCGCACTGCTATTTATAGGAGAGTTCGTTGGAAACTACCCTCAATTTATTTTTAATTTTTATCAAAGTTGCCATTGCGACACACAACACTGACAATATCGGCAGATTTTTGCTGCTTTGATTTTCGATTCGAGCACTTGCTAATTACTGGGTTCCAAGTTGCGGCCAACCTAAATCCATCCTCCCGATTGAAATTGGGATGCTTTTTTATTTCTACCGCTTCACGCACAATACGGGAGTAATAGTAGCGGTCGGTCGAGAGGATCTTAGGGTCATGAAGTTCGATCCAGTGAGTAGGTCCGGATTCCAGTAAGTGCTCGGCGATAGCAGATTTATTGACCTGGTGTTTTTTTACAGCTGCGATGTGTTCTTTGACCCTTTCTGCAATAGTGCGCTTGGTCCGATGTACGATTTACCGCAGCTGCAATCGATTTTGTACACACCAGGTATCTGAAAAGGAATCACATCCTTCAGCGAACGGATCTGCGTTGATATCTTCGATAAGGGAGTGAATACTGTCTTGATAGAGTATTTACGTACTACAGCACCGATCTTGTCCGTCACTCCCTTCACGTATGGCATGAACGCCGCCTGCCGTTCAACATCAGTGGTCCTCTCCTTATATCTGCGTCTAGAATGGCTTCGTCCAACCTTGTAGCCGTTTTTTATCAGAACCTCCTGAACACGTGCGATTTCTTCCTCTAGGTGTTCAGGGTCACAGAGGTCACGAGCTCTGTCCATCAATGACCTGGCTACAGATCCCAGGTGACGGCCCAACCAGCAAAAACTACACTTAAAATAATCTCTAGACCACTGTTTTCTTGCTCTTATATCATTCTTATATCGTCGTATAAGCCTGGATTTGGGCACCATTTATAAGCGAAATTTGTTTATATCTTTATTATATCAGTCTTATTGAATGTTGTTTTCACTTAAATTATTCTTACCAAAACTAATTTAAGCGTACATAGGCTTACATTGTTTTGACGTTAAGAGTCCTGTGAGGGTAAGAAAGTTTATTTTGATTTTACATAAGATCAAACACAATCGTAAAAAAACTTAGTGTAGTGTTTGTTTGAAAGTTACAACTAATAAAAAAGAAATCGAAAACAGTAAGGATAAAGGTATTTAATAATTATATTGTAATAACCGTACCATTATTAACAAGTGTTTCGTTTTATGCTTTTCGATTAGTATTAGTATTGGAAAATATTATTTACTGTAAAGTAGACCCTAGTTTATGCTTCACAACTCGTGCGCTTCATCAATATATAGTATTTAGTATTCTGTTTAATTATTTTATTTGTTAATTTGTATTAAAAGCGACGCCATTAGTATATTATAATCACTATAAGACTATTTTAAGCTCATTTAAATCATTCCAACATGACTCCATGTTGGAATAACTTAGAGATCCTTGAATTGACATAAAACATTTATTTTTATTTAAGGGTGAACGTTTGGTATGTGAAATGGTATTTTATGTGACCGCACTAAAATACTTTTGGTGAAATATAATAGTCAACATCAAATGTTACTCTCACAATTTTAGTCACAAATTCGATTTAAGTTCAAACTTTCTTAAATTAGACTCGATTTCTCTATTGTAAGTATGATGATTCAATATCACTCTAATTCTGTGCCTATCCACTGCTGATGATCTTATAATAGTTTTGAATAAGATCAATATTTACATGTTTTAAGTACTCTAATTAAATGCTGATATTAGTCTTACATTCTGACAATAGCATTTAGAAAATATTTAATAAAATTAAATGAGCTTAGAAAATGTGGATATAAGAGCTAATTTATCTCAAGTGTGATAAGTCTTAATAAATGATTTTTTAGGAGAGTGTGGCTAACAACGGCACTGTACATTTAAACTTATATGCATAATTAAGACATGGTATTAAGATCAAGCGTATTAGAGCCTGTAACAGGTTGTCAGAGACTAATATAGGAGCGATAGCAATGACGAAAACAGATAAGAGACCACTATAAGCACAGAACTCTTATAAAGTGAGAAATGTAAGACGATTTTGCTAGTTGGGGGGGGGGGGGGGGGGGGGGTGATGGTGCGACGAGGCATTCAGATACCTATCAGTATGAGTCGCTTTCCTATAGACAGAATGTGATAATGAACCATCAAGTCTCACCATAACTTTGACATCAAGGAAAGGCAGTGTTTTGTTCGTTTCCAGCTCATAGGTAAACTTTATGTTGGCATGTATCGAGTTCAGATTCTTTGCCAGAGTGACTACTGCCTGCTCATCACCCGTCATGATGCAGAAGACGTCATCAACGTACCGCTTCCTCACCTTTATTGATGACGACTGTAGGTCTATGGCTTCTTCGATAAATTCCATCCAGATGTTGGCAAGGACAGGTGCCACTGGACTTCCCATGGCAACACCGTCCATCTGGAGGTAGTGCTGCCCGCTGTATAGGAAATAGTTTCCTTCCAAACAGTTCCTCAACAGCACTATAAAGTTTTCTGGAAGGTCATCACTGAACCTTGTCCTTATTACATCGATGCACTCCTTCACTGGAACGTTGGTGAAAAGTGATTCTACATCGAAGCTCACCATGATGTCATCTGGTTCCAGTTTAAGTTCACTGAGGATTTGAACAAAATGGCGAGAGTCTTTTACAAAAGACGTAGTTTTACCCACTAATGGTTGTAACACCGACGCAACATGCTTTGCCAGATCGTAGGTCGGGGAGTCAATCTGACTCACGATGGGACGCAGGGGCACGTTTGTCTTATGTATTTTGGGTAGGCCGTACAGTTTAGGTGGTGTAACGATCTTGGGTCTATATAATTTGTCGTACACGTCTTCTGCGAAAAGGACTTGGTTATCCCTTATGACGGCACGGATGCGACGAGTTACCCTAGCTGTTGGGTCATATGACACTGGTTTATATATACGCCTGTCATCTAACAAATCCCGTAACTTATTGTTGTAATCAGACGTGTTCATTACCACGGTGGCGTTTCCTTTGTCCGCTTTCAACACTAGAATGTCCTTATTCTTGCGTATGTGCTGAAGAGCGGAACGTTCTTCCGCAGTAACATTACTTTTAGGTAATTTGCTCTTTCTTAATATTACAGAAACATCCTGCCTAAGTCATTCCGCTGCATTAGGCGGCAACTTGTTTCTCAATATTGTTTCCTCTAAGCTGCTGATGACATTTTCATAGGGAATCCGTTTAGGTGTCAATGCGAAATTCATGCCCTTCGCTAGTACACTCTGTGTTGCGTCATCCAACGTGAAACTCGAAATGTTCACTACTGTGTCTTTCTGTATGTGAGATGAGTATTTGTTTGTTTTGTTTGAGAGCTCACGTTCGTGATGTAACCGCAATTTCTCCAACTTTTTGTTATGTCCTGCGGTGCACAGATCGTATATGTGCGATCCGCTTGTTGGTAGGTAACCCGATCACACAAATCCAAATCACTAGATGATAACACAGCACTACACTCCGAATGCACATCATATAGTTCACTATTTACTCTGTCCAAATTGTAATGACGATTCCGTATTAGTTGTTTAAGTAAACGGACACTCGCGTTTTGCAGAATTTCTCTGGAGTGCGCTATCGCTACGCGGTTTAATACGCACACACGTAGGTATATAGTCCAAATCACGACATTTTACTAAAAATATCAGAGATGTATTTAAACGCGCTCGTTTCTTCCGAAGAAATTCTAGGTGACGAATTCTATTTGCAACCTCCGGCCCGTAGCGGTTAGCAATTGTAAACTTTAAACTTTCGCTTTGATGGAATCTTTAAAGCATCATAGCTAAAATTTAATTAAAAACTTACTTCACTCAGAGTTATTATCACTTTTTATAGGAGTACTTATTTATTTATATCCAGTACAAGTCTCCAAATTCCATCATCAGGTCAGTCCAGTCACTCATAGAGAAAGGTCTTGTCATGAATAAAAAACTGGCCAAGTGCAAGTCGGATTCGCAATCGTAGGGTTCCGTAACACAGTCAAGTATTCCATAACTATGATTTTTCGCAACTACATAATTAACTTTGTTTTTCATAGTGTTTGTATGAAAAACAAAGTTATCTTTGCGGTCGCCATATCTCAAAAACTGCTGACTGTATCTCGTTCAAACCAATTTTCGTTGTTAGTTTTTATTGAGATCTACAGCATATATTTTTTTTAGATTTTTCACTCCCATACTTTAAAAGTTAGAGGGGAGGGGGGGGACACACATTTTACCACTTTAGACGCCTATCTTTCAAATGATTGACTTTGAAAAAAAATGATTTTAGGAACCTCAATGTCATTTTTGAAGACCTATCTATAGACACCCCACACGTATTGAAGAAAAATTTTTTTTTGTTTCAGTTCCATGTATGGGATGCCCCCCCTTAAACTTTTATTTTTTTTACTTTTGTATAAAAATCGGAAAGCGGTTTACAGAATACATCTACCTACCAAGTTTCAATTCTGTAGTCTTAACAGTTTCGGAATAAAATGGCTGTGACATACGGACGGACAGACAGACAGACAAACAGACATGACGAATCTATAAGGGTTCCGTTTTTTGCCATTCGGCTACGGAACCCTAACAAAACGAGCCCAAACAAACACCACTACTGGACATAGGCCTTAATATTAGCACATAGATATGGGATGCAGTATTTATGTAATATTTAATCTTCTCTTCTGAATTTTTAAATACTTTTTTTCAAATACTTATAGTATTTGCAATTTACATAATTTGGTGCAAAAAGGAAATATACAAGTCCATTACAAGTAAAATACATAAATACATAAAATATATTTATCAACCATGTATCGAGATGATTTTATTGATTGGTGTTAGTCCCCTCGCTGTGTGCGTGCGGACCGTGCGCATGTAGTAGTACGAAATTCCTACTACGAATTTTGGAAACTACGCATTTTAGAAACGTACCCTTAAAGAGTATGTGTACCAATTTTCGAGACAATTGACCTAGAGAATAAAAAGTTTCATAGAAATTTCAACCCTCCATTTCACCCACTTAGGGGTGGAATTTTGAAAAACCCTTTCTTAGTGGATGCCTAAACTTCATAAAGAATACACACTCCAAATTTCATGTGTCTAGGACCAGCAGTTTGGGCTGTGCGTTGATATCTCAGTCAGTCAGTCAGTCTCCATATCTCTGGAGATACTGAACATATCTCCATGATATTTAAATGAGTGGTCCCATTAAAATTTTAGTGGGAAGTATGTTTCCAAACAAAAAAATAATTTTCTAAATCGGTCTAGGCGTCTGAGTATTCGGTGGTAACATACATTCAAATAAATTATAAGTAAAAAATATTTTTAAAAACAAGTTTTTATCTGGGACAATGAACAAAAATGTTAAAAATAAATTCTAGTAAGTATTTGGCGTGTAGGTACTTACCTATATTCTTAAAAGCTTGAAGCACTACCCGTTTTTCAGGGTAGGTAATTACTATACTTCAGTGCCTCAAACTTTTAAAAATATAGGTAAGTACCTACACGCCAAACACTTACTAGAATTTATTTTTAACATTTTAGTTCATTGTCCCAGATAAAAGCTTGGTTTTAAAAATATTTTTTAATTATAATTTATTTTTAATTTTTTAGTAGGTAGGTATAGATACCAACTACCTACCTACTACCTAAGTATTTAAGAAAAGGCATGATGTGATTATGGGTAAAGTGCTCTTGAAGGAAAATCAATCGACTCGGTGGGGCTATGTTGCTTTATAACAGAAATGCCATGGCCACCTTACAGCTTCATCATCAGATCCTGGCTATCATTTATGTGTAAAGTGCTCCTCAAGACGAATGATTTGAGCCCAAATTAGTGAATTTGGGATGGATTTTGGGTTACGTTATTTTATCACAGAGATGCCGTGGCCACCTTCCAGCTTCATCACCAATCGCTAAATATCATCTAGGTGAAAAGTTATCTTTAAGACGAATCAATCGAGCCCAAACTCGGTAGGGTTATGTTGATTTATTACAGAGATGCCGTGGCCACCTTCCAGCTTCATCATCAGACCCTGTATATCATCTAGGCGTAAAGTTCTCTTGAAGACAAATCAATCGAGCCCAAACTCGGTGAGGTTATGTTGTTTTATCACAGAGATGCCGTGGCTACCTTCCGTCTCCATCATCAGACCAGCTCCATGGTACCATATCATTGTATTGTCACCAAAGATACATAAGTACACCAAATTTGAGTCCAATCGGACATCGGGAAGTGGGTCTAATTTAGCTTCCAAGATTCCACCCGAACATACATAGTTACATACATACATTCATACATTGCAAGTTAAATAAAAGCTTGTAAAAATAGAAGTACCTCCTCCTTTTTTGTAGTCTGATAAAAAGTAGAATAAAACTTCAGACATACTGAAGTCGTTTTAAGGCTTTTTTAAGGTAAAGGCATACCGTACAACCAGACGTACTGTTAGCCGTCACACATTTATGGTGGACATTCCACGTATAAGAACTGCGTTTCCGTGGTTCTTTTATTTTAAGAACTGCCAAGAAATAGAATGACTAGCTGGTGTCAGTTTTTCCATTTAAATACAACTTCGGTGCGTTCAAAACTAGATTAATTAGGATTTTACTGAACAAGCGTCCTCCGTCCTCGTGTCTCAATTTCGTGGTCTCATCAGAATTCACCACTTAGGTTTAGGTTATTACCACACCACATTGGGTTATTACCCAACTCAGCTGTAGCCAGCGTCTTTTGCATATTCGTCTTCATCGTTCTGGAGATCCTCGTGTTTTTAGGCATCTGGATAAAAATTATGGATTCTTGAGCGATTCCCAGAAGTTTCAAAAATGTTTCGTAGAAATTAGGTTAGGTGCGCACTGTGGGGTAATGAGAGCCTACAATCAGGTGAGATAGTGCCGTAAAGCTTGCACAGTTTGTGATAAAAAAGGTATCATCATCACTGCCGTCGTCTGAGGCTATTTTGTATAGTCGCAATACGGATTTCACGTCTATTCCTTTTAATCGAGTTAAAAATTTTGTTTTATTTTTATATATTATACCATATATGCTAGCGTTTGGCTACCATCTCGCCTGGTGGTAAGCGATTATATGGTCGAAGATGGTGAACACGCTAGGCCTAGAAGACTCTCAACTACTCTCAAGGGCTGTGTGCTGCCGGAACACCGTAAGATTATGGCGGCAGAATTTGTCCTTAATGGTTGTAAGCTACTTTTGGGTAGCAAGTCAGGCAGAAAATGGATATAATATACTCCTAACACCTGTAGGTATCTTTTGTAAAATATTTACCTTAAGTATATGTTTTTAATTCGAAATATAGACAGATATACTTCTGAATAGCTAGATATTTTATTCGCAACATGACCTCTAATTTATCAAGAGCTTGCAGCAAGATAAGGCAAGCAACCAGCACACCTACGCGCGGCGGGATTCATTCCACTTTGAATCAGACCACATCTGGCCGCGTTGACTCTACCATAATAAATTCTACGCACATTTCCTCATTATGCAGAAGTTGCTAATTTTCGCGATACTTTTTTGCGGGTAAGTATCACTTGTTGTTTGAACTTGTTCTTAAAATATACTTACTACATCAACAAATATTTCTGTTCTTTGTGTAAGTCAATAATCTGGAGGCCATTTCCGAAATGATACATCCGAATTCCGAAAATTCGGGCCTTACTGAAACAGGACCGATTTTTTTTTTGTTAGAGAGATTATGACTCCCATTTGGTCCCATTCAAATTTTATCGTGATCTGATAATAATCTCCGGAGATATGGAGATAAACATCTTAAACTCGAAATTAATGCATTCGTATACCTTGATGACAATATGATACTGGCTACTGGCTAATTTGACTATCGCGGCATGTGAAGACGGTTTTTTCGTTTTGTATGATCATAAAATATGTTTTTTACATAAAATTACGATAAAACTCTTGTCAAATTAGCGGTCGGTCTTTTTTCGTTTAGATTAGGCTAACGATACAACAAATATTCAATGAATTTCGGTCGGATCGAATAATAATTTAAACTGACCGACCCATGATCGACCGAACCGAATGTAGGTATTTTGTAGTAGGAAACGCCTAAAAATTTCAACTGATAATTTGGATTTATACTTCAGAGTAACTAGGTCTCATCTTATAAGCTTGTTTTATTTATTGATTGAAAGTGAAAGTGAAAGTGAAAAAGTTTATTGATGACACTTAGGTATTATAAAAAGGTACAAAATAAAAGTACAAAAACTTAAGATTTATGCGTATAAATCTTTGACAAAAGTGTCACTAATCGGCCCCACCTGAGCATAACTGTTGGTCTAATGACCAACGCTGGTCTTCCGGTGATGCCGGTCGGCGACGTCACGTTACAGGCTAACAGGTAACAGTAATAACATACATACAGGCTACAGGTACAGGTACATAAAACAGTATTGATTGAAAACAGATTGCTTGATGATGCACCATAAACACCGCCGTATCATATTACATTCTTTCTTCATCAAGCTGTCTCACTCATAAAGGCTTACATAGCTTTTAACGCCTCTTGTTACACTATTATTGTTAACTAGCTGCACCCGCGACTTCGTTCGCGATTACTACAAAAACTTAACAAAACCGTAACGTTAGTGTTATACTTAATTTTTTATTTGTCTCATTAAGGTTAAAATCTATGCCTTACATTATGCTTAGGCCAAAAGAAGTGATATTCTGTTGAAGAGATTTAAGAGATTCGGTACACTGTAATTTTTTTTTAATGCAAAAATTTAAGTGTACCGAATCTCTTAATTTAAATAATCCACTAACCATCAATACATTACATAGGCACTATTACATTGCTCAGTTTGGTAGAAAGGCTTACAATTTTAATGAAAATGTATTTTAAAAGGAATACTTAAACAATTTTTAATTGCATATACTATTACATATATTGTCTTACGAAAATTTGGCAAATATTGTACTTTGGTATGTAGATAACAGCGTCGTTATAATGTACCAAGTCGCACAAAAATCCAGCCTCATAGAGAAGCCCTCGTCCAAAGTTTGATCTCCTTCTTTAAAAGATATACCTATACCGACAACTAACCGCCTTGATATTCTCGGCATCTCATTAAACATCAACTCTTAATTTTACTTTTGTATCAATACATAATATAAAACGAAGTCCCCTGCCCGTCTGTCTATCAGTTCGCGATAAACTACAGAATTTGCGGTTTTCACAAATAGATAGAGTGATTCATGAGGAAGGTTTATATTTGTTGTTTATATTTTTATTTTGTTTATATTTGTTTGTGTATAATTCGTTAAGGTTTTATGTAAAAAAATATTAATTGATACTCGACGCCACAACGTGATGCAAACAGATACAGGCATATATGCTTTACCCATGCGAAGCTGGGGCGGGTCGCTAGCCACTTGGCTTTTTGACAAAAGTAAGACAATATTTTCCCCGGGACCGCAGTTTAATCCAAACCAAAGCGATGGTTGATGGTTCAAAAAAAAAATCCAGCTAAGTAGATGCTTAAAATTATTTATAGCAGAATCGAAAAACTCATCAACGACGACTCCAATAAATTCGACAACCGGGAATAGGCTTTATTATTTATAACCTATAATAAAAGGCACAATTCATTTTCAATTTCAGCTGGGCTGTTCCCAATCATTCGAAAACAAATTCGGATTCAGAAATTACAGAACCTCCCCATCGACTTAAATTTTTGCAATTCACAATTATCGGAACGGAGATACTTGCATTTAAATCCGTAAAATCAGGGATTCAAAATGGAAATATATTTATGTATATAATTTTTAATTACACTTTCAATGAATTTGAATGTAACCGAATGTAATTTAAATTAGAGAACGCAGAGTACTCATAGATACATTTTGACCGTCTTCATAATAAAAGACTCTTTTTTTGTAAATTATTATTATGAAGATTTTTTAGCACGAACGAATCCGCAAGTCACTTTCTTGTTTGTCTGTCGGTAATTCCAGGTGTAATCTGACAACCTAAATTCCAAAAACGTTCCAAATTAATTATCCAGCTGAAAGTTTCTAGGCAGCTAAAATATCGATGAAAATGAATTCACACACATTCTACAGCGTGGTTTGTAGATCAATTTTAACCGACATTTATTACTTGTTCTAAAGCATGTTTTAAGTTTTTGAGGTATTTATCTAAAGAGAGTGAAAATTTCCCGCATGGTGGTAGGACACTATCTAGTGTCCGCCTGGCCAGCTACCACCCTCAAGTTAGAAAATCTGTCACCAAACATCTAATGTGTTCCGGCAGCTATCCTTGAGAGCCAGTTCCCATTCTAGGCCTAGCGTGCTTACCATCTTCGACCGCATCATCACTTACCAACAGGTGAGATAGTGGTCAAACGCTAGCCTATAACGTATATAAAAAAAAAAAAAATAGAAAAGTCTTAACAGTCTTAAATAAACTGGCTAAGTGCAAGTCGGACTCGCACTCGGACTCGCATTCCGTAACATAAGTGTTTTTATGAAAAACAAATTTATATTTGCGGTTCGGACAATGTGCTATATCTCAAAAACTATTAAAAGTTTTGGAATAAAATGGCTGTGACATACGGACGGACAGACAGACAGACATGACGAATTTAAAAGGGTTTCATTTTTGTCATTTGGCTACGGAACCCTAAAAATGGTACAAAACTGCACAACATTTCTACCTAATATAACTACGCCAGCCATACGAATTCAGAAGCTGGGAAACCTGACGATCCTGTAATATGTGCAGTTATTTGTGTAATGTAAAGTAAAACATCGACTGGCATACAAATTCGTTAACTACATCTCATGGTTCAAATGGAAACCTACTTCGGTTATCTTACTTAGCTTCGCTTAGCTCTCATACATAGTTAGGCGCTAGTTTCGTTTCGCATATATTCCAATGAGGCCTGTGTTTAATCCGTCGTCGGCAGAAGTATGATCGAGTTTCGTTTGCCGAACTCAGCTGATCTAAGAAGATCAGCTGAGTTGACTGACAACTTGACTGACAACTTAAGATACCTTGACCACCATCATCCGAATATCTTTCTCAAAGATTTATTACTTTATTAACGTTATTTCTTGAGAGCGAATCGATTAGCAACATGCTATTATTCGATTGATGGCTGGTTCGTGCGAGTCACAACTCAAACCACCTTTTGCCACACGTAGTAGTAGCATTATATCGATGTTCCGCCTGACTTGTTCACATAAAATAGCTTTCTACCATCAAGGAGAATATCTGCCGGCGTATCCTTACGGTGTCCGGCAACAAATAGTCCTGGGTATGCAGGATCATTTTTAGGCCTAGCGAGTTCACTATCTTCGATGACATCATCGCTTAGCACCAGGCGATATAGTAGTCAAACGCTAAGCCATCAGCAGGGTTATTCTCAATCATTCGAAAGCAAATTCGAATTCGGAAACTGCTTTTACTTCGACTTGTATCTTTTCAATTCACAATGCTCCGATCGGTTACTTATGATATTTCAATTAGAAAAAATCAGTGATTTATTGGAAAGGTTTCCGCGACAAAACAGCTCACGGATCGAGGATGAGATTCGAACCTGCAGACTTTGCCTCTTAAAGCAAGTTCCACCTGATCCAATCATTTATATATGCAGTGTGACCAATTTAAGAAAAACAATGTAAATCTGCACGTATAATTACTGAACCAGGAACAATTCCCGTATCCCGGTTTTTTTTTTCATGAAACTTATAGTTATACCACAGATTAAATAATAGTTACTGTTTAAAAGATACTTCACTCCTCTACAAAAACACAATACCAACGTTTATTTCAGACAATACAAGCAAAAATGTGTCTAAGGCGCTCGACCTAGCGTTGTTATTACTTCGTTCAGCGCGCGATGTACCGGTACGCGCCTGATACAGTAAAGGGTTGACACAATGAAATAAAAAAAAAGTTTACGAATTCTTTATATTTACCTCACAAAATAATATCAAAATTCCTAACAAACAGTCGAATTTGAAGTCGAGAAAGTGAATTTTACGCCGTTTTGTAATTTTAGTATCGTTAGCATAAAAAAAAAACTTTCAGACGAATTGAGATCCTCCTCCTTTTTTGTGAAGTCGGTTAAAAAATGAAACAATATGCTTGTTTTTTGTCAAACCCGCAAAATGACTATGAAAAACTTAAATCGTTTCTAATATAGAATACGAATGCGCAGTTATCCCGTCATTTGAATAATAATATACGTTGCTCGCGCGTGAGCAGTGACAACCGACTGGCAGATATTGACGAAAGTTTAGATATAAATCGCAATAGCTTTGGGCGGGTGAGGGAGGCCTGGTTATACATACATTGGACCAAAGTATCATTTAAGAAGTGTTTACCTAATAGATTGCATAACATTTACATAAAAATATCCTTTTTTCCCGTGTCCCACCAAAACCTTTATGTTTTCGGGATAACCAATATTCTAAAAGTTATTTCATAGTATGAGCTATGCTCACTTTAAGTTTCAAGAAAATCCGTCCAGTAGTTTTGGCGTGATGATTTTTCAAACAGACATACATACAGACAAAAATTTTAAAATTTATATTTTCGGCATCTATAGTGTTCATATTGCTTCCCACAATTTAAATATTAAAAAAATATTCAATGTACAGTTTTCACTTACTTACAGTTTTATTATAGTAATAATAATAATAAAAAAAGGTTGCTATGTAATACTCTCTGTATACTCAATAATAGTAGATTATACAACAAGTGAATAAAAAGGCAATTTAATTCGAGGGACTAAGTTGGATCCCGAGAGCAGCGAAGGATTCTAGATTAGAATCCTGAGCGGAGCGAGGGACAAGGACCAAGATTTTTTTTTTATTCACGAGTCATGTAATCTTCTTTTTACCATTGACTGCGAGAAAATAAATAGTAGTATCTACTTATGGTACTATTTATATTTATCATATGTTATTATGAATGTGTCATAAATCTGGATTATTAACCATTTAGTGCCGGTTAATATGTAGGGAAACAACAACACAATGTTGAAAAACATGCTATTTGAGTTCTCTCCAAAATTGCACTGAACATTTTCAGTAAGTTCGCAATCTTTACTAAAGGTATGATTTGGACTAGACTGTGACTTCAACTTGATCAGAAATGTGACTTCGACTGAACTCAACAGAATTAAGTATAAAAATTATTCAAGAAGAAAAACTTTTTTATACTTAATTCTGGCTGAATACACTAATCGTGTGGAGCAAAATGAAAACAAAAAATATTACCAAAATTGGCGGTATTTTTATTTTTATTTAATTTTATTTATATTATAGCTACTATGGTACGAGGGTCATTCAACAAGTACGTAGCCTCATCGCCCAATGGCACTGCGATTACAAAAAAAAATTACCACAGTACAGTGCAATGTTTTTGAAGCCTATTGTCAAAGTTTTAAACAATGACCTCTATTAGTTTTGATTTAATAGCCTTTGAAAGAAAACGTGTCGGTCAGTTTAACAAAAATGGAAAAAGAGCAGTATCGTTCGGTGATTCGATTTTTATCTTTGGAAGGGAAAACGCGCAGTGAAATTAAAAATCGCTTGGATGCTGTGTACAGTGACTCTTCTCCTTCGATGGCAACCGTCAAGAATTGGTTTAACGAGTTTGCTCGTGGCCGCAAGTCGGTTTTTGATGAGCCACGCCCAAGTGCCCCGAAAACGGCTACTACGGAGGAAAACATAAAAAAAATCCACGATCTCGTGTTGGCAGACCGCCGATTGAAGGTTCGCGAGATAGCTGTCACTGTGGGCATTGCAGAAAGAACGGTGCATCATATTCTCCACGAAGAACTGGGCATGAGAAAGCTGTCAGCGCGATGGGTGCCGCGTTTGCTCACACTGGGCAACAACCACGACAACGCGCCGGCTCACACCTCTGCCGTCGCCATGGCCAAATTATTCGAATTGCGCTTCGAATTGCTGCCTCATCCACCTTACTCTCCAGACTTGGCCCCCTGTGACTTCTTTTTGTTTCCAAACCTGAAAAAGTCACTCGCCGGGAAAAGATTTGGGTCGAATGAGGAGGTCATCGCCGCCACGGAGGCCTGTTTAGCAGACTTCAGGAAAACGTATTTTTTAGACGGGTTAAGAAAGTTGGAGCATCGCTAGGCCAAGTATATTGAGTTAAAAGGAGATTATGTAGAAAAATAAATCGGCACTTTTCGAAAATTTTCGTTTTTCTTTTGTAGGCGTTTATGTAAGTATTTATTGAACGAGCCTTGTATACCTCCATTTAACCAGCTAGTAGGAACTTTTAGCAAGTTTTATTTGTTTTTGTACATAATTCGTATTACGTGCTTGTTCCAAATTCAAAATATTTTTATTCACCGAGTGAAAGAAGTGAAACAGCGTCTTATTCACTGCTAGGGATGAAGAAAGTGCTCTTTTTTGAGTAGCAATGGTAAAAAGTATATTAACTTTCTTATAAAATATTAAATAATTCTGCAAGGTGCAAACGTAGAACGAGCTAATACATATGCAGCATTACTATGTTCCTCGATTTGTATAATGACGCATAATTTTCTGCCCTTATTTATCACTACATAATACAAAACAAGAACTCGCCGCGTCTTTCTGTCTGTTTGTTCGCGATAAACTCCGAAACTACTGAACGGATATTCATGCTGTTTTCACCAGTAGACAGAAAGATTAACGAGGCAGGTTTGTGTGTATAATTCGTTAATGTTTTGTGTGAATTAGTCGAAATATGACGATATTTGTGGACGTAATCGACTTAACACACTGATGCAGGCATAAATATGCTCTAAGAACGAGATCAGGGAGATCGCTACTTTATAATAATTTACATAATATAAAAGAAGAGCTTCACAATCACAACTGACCACTTTATTGAACCTACTACCAACTATTTAAGCTGAGCCTACAATTACTGCAGTTAATATTATATTGGTAGTTTATACTTACATAATCGAGAAGGAAATCCAGAGGACAATTCACCTGGGCTGGGCAGCATTCGGAAAACTCCGTCGAGTCTTCTCGTCGCCTATACCGCAGTGTCTAAAGAGAAAAGTCTTTAACCAGTGCGTCCTACCTGTAATGACATACGGAGCCGAGACGTGGACACTCACAGTTCGACTGGTCCACCAGTTTAATGTCGCTCAGCGAGCTATGGAGAGAGCTATGCTCGGTATTTCTCTGCGGGATAGAATCCGGAACGAAGTAATTTGCCAGAGAACTAAAGTTATCGACCATAGCTCAACGGATTAGCAAGCTGAAGTGGCAGTGGGCTGGTCATATCTGCCGCAGGACTGATAACCGTTGGGGTAGACTTGTCCTAAAGCGGAGACCGCGAATCGGCAAACGTAGCGTAGGACGTCCTGTGACCAGGTGGAGCGACGACATACGAAAAGCGGTGGGCAGTGACTGGAAGAGAAGAGCCGAAGATCGGGCTCAGTGGCGCATCTTGAGAGAGGCCTACGTCCAGCAGTGGACTGATACGGGCTGATGATGATGACTTACATAATATTGTACTAGTAGTACGCCGTAGTAGTAGTCCAGCCATTATTGCGTAATTAAATTACAAACATACTCTACGCTACGCGTTTATAATATTAGTAATTTATTTATCTCGTAGGTATAATGTAAATTGCTGATTGAACTGAGTTTCTACTGCTGTAGGGCTCAAAACATTCGCTTCATTTAATCACTCATGAGTGCACCTTCACTCTTATCATCATCATCATCATCATCAGTCTATCAATGCTGGACATAGGTCTCACCTATGGCACGCCACTAAGCTCGATCATCAGCTCTTTGTTTCCACTAACTTGCGTATAACATCGCTCTGCCTGGCGGAGATCGCTCTGCACTACGTTTACCAAGCCGTGGTGTCCACTCTAAAACACGTTTATCAGTATCCCAACGGATTTCGGTTCTATGACAGTTGAGACCAGCCCACTGCAACTTCAGCTTGCTAATTCTTTGACCTATGTCGATAACTTTTTTTCTCTGACGGATGACTTTACTTCCAATTCAATCCTTCAGAGAGACTTCACTTAACCTCTTTATTTTAATTCACTATTTACTTTTAATTTTATATTGTAAATCTATAATTTTATGTAATAGATTGCTCCTAAGACGTTCAATAATAATAATGACATAAGCCGGGTGAAGGACCGTTCTTATTATTATTAAATTATTATAATATCTATCTTTTTGTTGTTATTACCCGTGTTTTAGTAGTTCGCAGCCGCGCCATAATCTGATGTTTTTATTATTGCGTTTTGTATACAAACATCAATTCTTGGAATGTTTTATAGTCAATTATATAAATTGCAGATTTTTTAATAAACACGATGTTTTTTACACCGAACTAGGTATCACTTGACCACTATCTCACCTGATGATGATACGATCGATGATGGAGTGCGTTGTTGTTATATGTTATTATCAATAGGGTGGATTTTGAGATGGAATCGAAAGACTAGTATATATCTTGCATTGCATTAACTTTTGCAGTATCTTCGGAAGGTTTTACTCTACTGCAAGATTGAGTTCCAATGGCACTCTTCCGGCTCCATCTTCAGACCTTCCTCATCTTGAGTAATGGAAAGTACTCAAACAACATAACCAATGACCTCAAACTCGGCTGTCATAGTAATTTGCATCTGAGAGTTTCTGTCCCAAATCCAGACTGCAACATGAGTTTAGCTCGATGGTACCGTAATATTGCATTTACATTGAACTTACATAAGTATGCCTCAGCTCGATAGAATATCAGGAAGTGGTTGTAAAATAGTTTGCATGATATGATAAATCGGTTATGTACATACGAACGTCGCAAAAATAAATAAAAGCTGTGGTGGTGAAAAATATTCAAATGACCGATAGAGTTCACTATAATCTAACCACAATAACTCTACCATTTTCAGTGTGATGCAGCTCCGGGCAGATGGCAGTAGTCCCGGAGGCTGTTCCGACGTGGAAGAATGCTCATCAGACAAAGAAGGCATGATACTCGGCATCGTATCAAAATTACACCATCTAGAAGGACTTGTAGTCAAAATGGTATCTAACCTAAAAGATCTCGAACTACAGTTTCTTAAGAACACAGATAAACTAGAACGATCACTCACGAATAAATTTGACATCTTAAATAAGAAAATAGACTCAAACCTGGCTTTGATTCTCGACAAAATGTCTGTAAAGAAACCGGACGTGATAGAACATGCATTCAAACTGGATGCAAACGTATGCATGTTGGAAACAAACGTGTCCAACTTAGCTGCAAATATATCCAATTTAGATACAAATGTATCCAACATAGAGGCAAATGTATCCAAGTTAAATACACATGTTTCCCACTTAGTTGCAAATGTATCCAACCTAGAGGCAAATGTTTCCAATTTAGATACAAATGTATCCCGTTTAATTGTAAATGTATCGAAGTTAGATGCAGATGTATCTAAGTTGGATGCAAATGTATCCAAGTTAGATGCAAATGTATCAAATTTAGATACAGATGTATCCAAGTTGGATGCAAATTTAACCAAGTTAGGTGCAAATGTATCTTCACTGGATTCGAAAGCAGCAATCATTCAACAATGTAAGTACCTAGAACATTTATTCACACACAATTCAGCTGACTGAAATAAATGTGCGTTACAAAATTTATATAATCCAAGTTTTTGTGTACATCTTTACTGAGGGTATGACTTGACTAAAATAGAATAAAACCTGACTTAAGTGTGACTTTGATTTGACCTTATGAATTGAATCTACGTCAACTAGAATTTATTTTCATACTTTGACACTGGCTAAATCAGCGGCTAAATACACTAATCGTATGGAGCTATTTGAATTAAATAAATTCATATTAAAAAATAAAACACAAGTTTTTTGAAAAGTGAAAAATCGTTTGAGGCAATGAAAACAAATGCCTACACAATGTAGCTACTTGTCTTACAATGATTATTATATTTACTTTTTATGGATTGTATTTACAGCTCCAAACAAGACGTGTGATATAAGTCAACAAGAAGATTGCTGTACTGCGGCAGTTGTAGGTTACAACAAGCACATAGAGTACACAGAGATATCCGCGAGGGGGCGTCACACAGTGGTGAACATGACCAGCGCCGGCCTGCAGGAGTACACCATGTACTTCGCGGTGAGAGGAGAATGGATGTGGATGTTACTGTCAACGACTTCGCCTGTGAACTGGGACGATCTGTATTATCAAATCGGTATGTACGAGTTCTGCAATACTTATAATGTACAAGGCAAAGACATTTTACTATATTGAACTTGACATTATAAAGTGCAAAACCGGCCCGAAAAATACCAACTCTTGAACGGAGTTTGTCCCTATCTTTTGTCGGGACCACTAAATAAATGTATGACAACGACGTTGTACTATATTACACTCGACTGCGAACTAAACCCCAAAACCGGCACTAATGAGGCCGATCTTGAACGGCGTTTGACCCTTTCTTTTGGATGGACAACATATATATTTACAAAACATATAGTATAGAATATATATAGCACTGGCAGGGCAGGTTGTTAGACAAGGATATACTCGAGTATGTCCTTGTCTAACAACCTGCCCTTCCCACCCACCTAGGTGCCTTTAGCTTGGGCCGTTTTGATGTACATAGCATTAATAGAACCTTATGTTTAAAGCATACGGATTAAATTAAATTTGTCAAAACTCAAAAAATCTATGATTTATAGATATTATATACTTTACATTCTAGCACCATGGACATTGCTCATTCATCCGACTCGTGAGGCCATTGTACGTAACGAGGGTCAGTTTATTTAGTTTCAGTTTTCAGTATTGTCATAGAAAAGATAATAATACTAGTATTGTTTATAGCAACACTATGTACAGTAATCGTATCTTTATCTAAAACTAATCTACTAATTATACTTATTACTATTGACATGTACCTTGTACTGTTTAGGGTGTAGAAACAAATCTACGCTAAAAAAAGAAATGTGACCGAATGTGCCTTGTTTTAGTGGTTTGAAACCATCTTCGTATTGCCTTTCTAATGAAACCGGTTTGGGGCACATCGGTTGGATGGTTTCTAGGTTTATCGGACATAGGTAGAAACAATTTTTTGTGTTTTATATATATAGATTACGTAAAAGGAACTACCTATTTTGACGGTCTTTCGTAGCTCGGACTCACGTCACAGAATAAATAATAGTGTACTCGCTTTAAAATGAGTCCAACAAATAATTTTTGTACTCATTTTAACTAAGCTAAAACTGAGTCGCATTAAAATGAGTCCAACAATTATGCTAAAGCTGAGTTTTTACGTTGAACAGGATTCAGCGTCGTGCGTGATGGTAACATCTACATGTATGAACATTTGCCGACTGTCTCTGGAAAATACGTTCATGACATCTATACAACCAACATCATCACTGCCGAGCGGTACAGCTACTATTACCTGACTATATCTGGCGGTAAGTGATAAATATTATAATATATACATATACTAGAAGTGCCTCGCGACTTCACCCGCGTTAGAAACTTCTTTCATTAACTTACAATTTTTCTTTCCTAAAAACCTTTCTATCGTAAAAGACATCAAAAAAAAATTAGCCAAATCAGTTCACCCGTTTCCATGTTATCACGTGTAAGGGAAATAGGGATTAATTCTTATAAAACCCGAAAAACCATATTGATTTTCAGACTTTGTTACCCCATTTCGAAAAATCCTGCAACACGTATGTACTTTAATAAAGTTTCGAATTAAACAAACTATCTCATCTTGTTTCTCTATACAAACTTTGAACCCCCGTTCCATGTCTTTAAGGGGTGAATTTTGGAAAATCCTTTCTTTGCGGATACCTACGTCATAATTACTATCTGCATTCTAAATTTCAATGCAATCCGCAACAATATTGATTTTCAGACCTTGTTACCCTCTTCATCCTCTTAGGGGTGGCATTTCAAAAAAGCCTGAAACACTTATTTACTTATTAATTAACAAAAGTACTTGTGTGAAGTTTCTAATAAAAAGACTATCCAAACTTTTACGAGTAACCCACGTTTAATTCTCTTAAAGAGTGAATTTTGAAAAATCCTTTCTTTGCGGATACCTACGTCATAATAAATTGTGTATGTTATTGTGTGTGTTAACGTGGAATTTCGAAAAAGTCTGAAACACGTATTTACTTATTTATTAACCCCCGACGCAAAAAGAAGGGGTGTTATAAGTTTGACGTGTGTATCCTGTGTGTCTGTGTATTTATGTATTTGTGTGTCTGTCTGTGGCATCGTAGCGCCTAAACAGATGAACCGATTTTGATTTAGTTTTTTTTTTGTTTGATAGGTGTCTTCATCGAGAGTGTTCTTAGCTTTGTTTCATGAACATCCGTTCAGCTGTTTAAATTTTATCAGCTCTTTTTTGGTTGATGAGACTACGATAGCTACTTCCGTAGACTCGTAGTCCTTTGTCCGCGGACGTCAAAAAAATCAAAATGGCGCTTCTGCGCACTACTTACCTGTCATTCCGCTGCCGTCTGTTTAGCGTAGTTTACATAAGCCAAATCAAAAATATTAATTTGAAATTCAGTATCCTGTTACTTCAATGATATTGCAAAAATATGGTAAACTTGGCCTAATGCTAATACATCTCCTTGAATCTGCAGAATACTCTCAACTCCTCGTCTGTGATGTCGTATTTAGGTTCATTGGAATGGTCACTAGGAACAAAATTATACATAATTATGCTTTTATTATAAACTCGGATTACATATACAACGCTGGTGTCCCACAGGGTTCTGTGCTGTCATCTACTCTATTTATTCTGCATATCAATGATATGTAGCAAATTGCCGACATACATTTCTATGCAGACGATAGCACGGGTGACGCACACTATGCCGGTCGTGTTAACGCCTCTCCTTCGGGGGTACAGGAATGCAGAGACAAACTTGGGTCTCAAATACAAAACTCTCTTGAGAAAGTCTCCAAATGGAGTGAATGTAATTTGGTCCGATTTAACCCCACGAAGACACAAGTTTGCGCTTTCACTGCTACAAAGACTCCTTTTTTCGTAGGTCCCCGATTTCAGGGTGTTCCTCTTCCAATATTTAATAGTCTTGGGATCCTAGGCATCGACATTTCTAGTGAGGTCCAATTTAAGAGTCACCTGGAAGCCAAAGCAAAACTTGCATCTTGGAAGCTAGGTGTGCTTAACAGAGTGAAGCAATATTTTACACCACGTCAACGGCTTGTGCTTTAGAAAGCACAAGTTCGACCACACATGGAATATTGCTCGCACCTCTGGAACGGCGCTCCGAGCTACCAGCTTCAGCCTCTTGACTCCTTACAGCAAAGAGCCAGTAGAATCGTCGACGATCCCGAGCTCTGTGAAAAACTGGAGCCACTCAGCCTCCGTAGAGACGTCGGAGCGCTATCCATCTTTTACCGTCTCTATAATGGGGAATGCTCTGAAGAGCTTTTTGGCCTGATTCCACCATCGCACCGTCAAAAAGCTCACCCTCACATCTTACAGACCTGGACGTCTCGCACTACCCGTTTTAACCGAGGATTTTTACCGCGCACCTGTAAGATGTGGAATGATCTACCCGACGCGATTTTTCCATCTAGCTATAGGATGGAACCTTTTAAAAAGGGTATCCACAAACTCCTCAAAGGTCGGCAACGCATCAACAGCACTCATGGTGTTGCTGTTGTCTATAGGCGACGGTAACCGCTTCGAACAGGCGGGCAGTCTGCTTGTTTGCCAACCATAAAATTAAAAAAAAAAAAACTAATCAGTCGGGGGTGGTTTTAAATTTTTTTAATTTAAGTATTATTTACAGAAATACTTTTGTGAAGTTTCTTGTGTGAAAAATGTTATATCTGGGTGCGTTATTGAAGAATTCAATATCGTAATATCATAAACGGCGCAAAATAGTCTATAATTCCTCTGTGCCATATTAAGTATAATACGGTTTATTCGTCACTGCGGCTGCCGCAGTCGGCAGTGCGGCGCAACCACATTTATCGTGAGCTGTGTACCGAGGGTGTACCGTTTATTATATTGCCGAGCTTGGGGTTTTGAAGCAGTACAGCTTGTACAGCAGCATGTAATCTTAATGGCTGGCTTTCCAGAATGTTTGCACGCCGCACAATAGACGTCATCACTTACCCCATCAGGCGACCGTCGCGTCGTACTTGTCCTGTTACCTTATATTATATATTTTAAGATCGATTACAAAACGAAATAAAACCGATTTTACATGCCGCGATAGTGAAAATATCCACTAGTCATAATTTTAATTTGTTTATATTGTTTATCTCCATATCTCTGGAGATAATTATCATATCTCGAATTTTTTTCAATCGGTTAATATTTGACGAAGTTTTGAGGTAACACTAAAAAAGCAGGCGAATTGAGAACATCCTCCTTTATTGTGAAGTCTGTTAAAAACATCTAGTTTTATTATAATGCGTATTGATGTTATTTTTATTTCAGACACACTAGAGATGGGAAGGAGAGGAGAGCCTCCATTGATGACACACACCAGCTCTGAACTGAGGAAACTTAAGTACTTCAGTTTCAAGAGGGCGGGCTTCACGGCTGGCATGGTTTTGTACGACTGTACCTCAGAGTGAGGTTATGTACACATCGTATATATATATATCAAAGACCTTGTACTATATTTAACTTGATTGCGAACTAAACCGCGAAACCAGCCCTAATGAGACCGACCTTGAACAGAGTTTGTCCTTGTCTAAAAAGTTAACCGGCTAGTGCTTTATATGTTCCATGCTATATCACTAGCAGGTTGTTAGACAAGGACACACTCCCACCCAGGTGCCTTTCGTTTGGGCCGTTTTGTTGTACAAAGCAATTAAAACCTTATGTTTAGAGCATACGGATTAAATTGAATTTGTTAAAACATCTAAGTGCACCGTTACCCGACTGCGAAAAAAGGAGGGTTATGTTTTTCGAGTGTATGTATTTATGTATGTATATATGTATTTATATATATTTATTTGGCACGCCCTAGAACCTAAACGGCTTGTCGTATTTTTATGTGAGTGGTGTCAATAGATTTGAGTGTGTCACTGGGTATATCAAAATTAAAAAAAAACAAATTTAAGGATTTTAGGCGCCAAAAAGTAATCTCAAAATAACGAGATGAACGTTGCGGTTTGACTATTCGGAAGGAAAACAAGTCACGCGTTGAAGTCTTTTGTATCGCAAACTTGCAAATTGGGATTAGCGATGGTTCGACTATTTGGAAGGAAAAACAAGTCACACGTTGAAGTCTTTTTTAGCATACTTGCAAATTGGGATTAGCCAAACAATAAAACTAACAAAATATTAATGTTTTCAAAACAAAATACATCGAGCGTGAGTGTATCAAAATAAATAATTTTTAAAAGTGATTGTATGACTAATATGTTTTATTGGAGTTTGGAATACTTTATTAATTTAATTTCGATCACCCAGTCGGGTTTTTGTTCCTAAAATAATTCACTTGTTATATTACGGGCCAGTTTCACCAGTTCCGGATAATGCGTTAGGTTATTATCTGACACATGACAGCATATAGAAGCTGTCAAAAATCTGTCAGATTTTTTCATGTAAGCGCTATCAGGAACCGGTGAAACTGGCCCTAAGTCTATGATATATATACATATATAATCAATCACCCTCTATATGTATATTGTTTATGTTTCTTTTATATACAAGGGCCAGTTTCACTGATGCCTGATAAAGTTCCAGATAGTTATCTGACAGATGACGCCATATATATTATTTGTAGGCATATCATATTATTTGGTAACAATTTTACTTCACTAAATATTCTGTTTTCTAGGTAGTCTAGTTCAAGCTCTCATATAGTCAGACTATACTTATTTAATTATTTTTTAAAAATTCTTTATCTTGTTTAGTATGTCCCTCCTTTAGTTATTGTATTGAATATTGTAATTTTATATTTTTGAAGTATGTAACTTTGTCAAGACACATCCAGTTTGTGTAGACTGTTTAACAAGAAAGGAGAAACTTGTAACTTTACGCGAAAATACGCGATTTCCAGAAAAATTAGAATATCCTCAGTCTAGAACGGTTATGTGTAGTAGAAATTCATATTGTATGTGTGTAAACATTTTTAATAAGTTACCACCAGAAATAAAAAAATTAAGTAGTGCTTCTCACTTTAAGCAAAAGTTACGATTGTGGCTTTTGGAAAAATGCTTCTATAGCGTACAAGAATATTATGACTCTGACATAAAAATAAAATTAAAATAATTATTTAATATTGTGGTAATTTAATGAATTTATTTGAATGTCCTAATTGCTATTGTTACATTTATTTTTTATATTTATTTACTAATGATCTTTTGACATTGTTATCTTTTAATGTAGTAGACTAATTTAATGTAGTAGACTAATTTAAAATTAATTTTAGTATTATATTGCATGCCAGAAATGGTTGATATGTGTTTCCATAATTTTTAAAACCAGTGAGATCTTGTATCCATATCATTGCAATAAATAATTGTATCATTGTATAACTATTTCTTTATATTTTTATTTATATATTTTTACAATAAGTATTACATAATATCTATATATATAATTTATCATATTTATGGATTTTAACGCAACATATTATTTTTATCGCTTCAAGTATGTTATCCGTTTTGCCACCCGAGGTCTGTGCTGAAAATCAGCACTGTAATACTGACTGCAGCATTCAGCTGAGCTCAGACCTATTCCAGCAGTACTGTACACTACAGCAACAGTAATACACGTCGTTAAATAAATATGTGTACCTACTTTTAGTGTCTAGTATATGTAGATATAATTATTAGTAATTGAATGAGGTTTTGTTACTCTTTATATGCGTATTGTTGTTGTGTACAGTGTTTTTGCCTGAATAAATGGTTTTCTATTCTATTCTATTCTCATATAAAAGTTGTCAAAATATATTATGTTTCTTTGAAGTGTTACACACTTTATATTTTAGTAAATTGTTCAACACAATATATAATAATCCACCAATGCATAATTGGGTTAAAAAATACAATCCACTAATTTCGTCGTATCGATAGATCGAACTGTGGCTTAATTAGCAGAGCACCTGGACTTGTTATCCAGGAGATTGCGGGTTCAAATCCCGTCGGTACGATGAAATTTTGGATTGTGTTTAACAATTTGTCAAAATATGTCAGAATTACAATCAGATAAGTTGCTCATTGATAGGTTTATCATTAACCAATGAAAAGTTAGTCCTAAAAGTTTTAAATTTATCCTTGTTTTAATGTTTGTCATATAGACCCTCTTGAATATTATAAATTAAAGAAAACGGACTCAAACTACATTAGTCATATAGTAAATACTTCCTAAGCTAGTACGTACGTTTTTATTTAAATTTCGCTAGGGCACCCCACAATTAGTAATAAAGGCAGTTCCAGACGGATGCAATCCAGCGATCCAACCATGGTGACCTTGCTTGTTTCAATCCATCTAAACAGCAGATGTAATTATGATTTGACCTTCAACGTCCTTGGTGTACGGGCGCGAGTTCCCATCCGCGGTTGGAGCGCGCGGAATAAATCCGTGTAGCCGGCGGATTAAATCCATTCTAAGACAGTCGCGCTGCGCTGTGACAGCGGATGCGCACGTATACGAGTACACAATGTCGTCCGCAAACCAGAGCCGCGGACGCGAAATTCTTACTGAACTAATCGATCTCTACAGAGATTTGCCATATTTCTGTGGCATTAGATCAGAATCTTACAAAGACGCTCTGCAAAAAAAAAAACGGCTTGGGAGGTATTACTCCAAAAGTATATATAGTTATATAGTATATATATATAGTTAGACCATTATTATTATTTAAATTAGGGGCCATTTCTGCAGTACGAATACGGACCGTGCATGATACGAGTACGTGAGTTCATGCCAGAAGACGACTCGCGACTGATTCGCTAGCGTGTTGGCGCGTGGATTAGATCTGTGTAGCCAAAACACAATCCACGGATTGAAACTTAGTTCCCACCAAGGTTATCTTGGTTGGATCGCTGGATTACAACCGCATAGAATAGTTTTAATAATAAAATGTTCTTTATTTATATTTACAATGGATATGGTACTGTTCTATATCTATTTATTCTAGCATTAGCATTACATCACTGTCCTTGAATAACACCATTAATGTATTCTTGCATCCACACTAGGTCTCTTATGAGCATGTATTTTGGGTTAAAATGACCTTTTCCGGCCTATCCCACACTTGTAAACAGGTACTCCGGTCTTAAACTATTCATTATTCTGTGCTCCGGTAATCAATGATCAAGATCAGCTAGGCTATTTTGTAAGCTATCTCGACAGCGGAATCCGCGGTGAGATTTCAATTCCGTATTACGAAATTCAACCGTATTACAAACGTGATACGATTGAATTTCGTAGTACGAAATTCGAATCTCACCGCGGATTCCGCTGTCGAGATAGCTTACAGAATAGCCTAGCAGTACGGCTATTCTGTAAGCTAGTTTACGCATCTCGCAAGCGGTGAGATTTAAATTTCGCTTTACGAAATTGAACCGTATTACAATCGTGTTACGATTTGAATTTCGTAGTACGAAATTCAAATCTCACCGCAGATTCCGCTTGCGAGATGCGTAAACTAGTTTAACAAATAGCCCTACAGTGCGTCGTCGTTACGGGCTTAGAGAAACGCTACGAGTGCTACGAGCTACGCTACAAGCCTACAGTGAAGTAAGCAATGCTAATTATACTATTTAATTAGGCTCAAGCTACATTGAATTGGCAGCGACGCGAATTGCCGAGCACAGAGTTGACACGATCAGTATGTTCCACTGTATATTCTGTGAATGCGAGTCTGCTCGCGACCACACGAGACTGCTCGAGCCGGTGCGAGGCTTCGCCACACGTCGCGTCGCTGCCAATAAGTCAATCAGTGTGCATTGAGCCTTAATTGTGTGCAAGTGGTGACAAATTTATGTGTGATGTGATCAGTTGGTGGTTTGAGCCACGTCACAAGCTTACCACCAATGAGCTGCCATCTAGGACCACCCTGGGATCAAGTATCTACCTCACGTAGCGCGTAGAAGCGATTAATAATAAACTAGTAGCACATAATATAACAGTACATACACACACACAATAATGATGGTAAGATGAATGCATATAATATAGGCATTAGGTCTTTGTAAACCTATTAATTTTTATATATTATTAAAAACTTAATTTATTTCCATTTAAATAAGTTTTCTTTCTGCTTGTTTAATTTTATTTGTAATATATTATTTTAATTTATTTTAGATGCTTCATTTTTATAAATTACTAGCAGCCCGCCCGGGCTTCGCACGGGTAGAACATATATGCCTACAAAATTTGCATCAGTTTGTTGCATCGAATATAAAATATTAACATATTTAACAATCATTGTCATATGTAACCAATTTACACAAAACCTTAACAAATTATGCACCTAAGACCTGAACCTTCCTCATAAACACTCTGGCTATTGGTGAAAACCGCATGATAATCCGTTCAGATGCTATTGAGGTTATTGCGAACAGACAGACAGACGCAGAGATGGACATTGTTTTATAATACTTACGTAGTGATATTGGACAGCCCTTTGGCGTAAAGAATAGTTACCCTGATTCTGACCCGAGGGTCGTTGGTTCTAATTCTAGCTATATACCTACCAATGAAAATTTTATGTGCATTCATGAATCATGGGTTTTCGTGGGATCATTAAATCTACCAATAATTAAGATAGTTTAAAAACTAAACCAACTGACTTCAATGCCCCGCGAGTCAATTTCAGTAGCAATTTTGAGACGTTTATCGTCATATCTCTGAAGATACTTATCACATCTCAATGAAATTACAATGGAACCACCTCGAACTCTAGCATCTTAGCACCCAACCGGATGAACCGATTTTGATTTAAAGTAGGGGTATTATACGTTTAGCGTGTCTATCTGTGTGTCTGTCTGTAGCATCTTAGCACCCACCCGGATGAACCGATTTTGATTTGATTATTGATAGTTGTTTTTTTTTATAGATGTCTTCAGCGAGAGTGTTCTTAGCTTTGATTCATGAAAATTCGTTCAATCGTTATTTATATTTATTATTATTATTATAAAGTTATAAAACTATGAGCTTTAATCAACTTTAATAGGTCTGATCAATTCGAAAATCTTCTTCTTCAACGATATTGTAAGAACATGGAAGCATTGACCTGATGCTGGGACATCTCCTGGACTCTACAGAATACTCAAATCCTCAACAACTTACAGCTCAGATTTTAAATGTCGTGTTTAGAGTCATTGGAATGCTTTTAATGAAAGGATTATACATAGATCAGTCGGGGTGGTTTAAAATATTATATTATATATACGAGTATATAGATCATTATTATTTTATACAATAGATCATAGTATTATACTATATTGACGTCAAATTGCGATCGGTGGGGATCTACAGAAAAACTAAGCTTATAATAATATTTTCGCAGTAACTATGACTTATTCTGTGGTTTGACTGCAAATATTTTATTAATTTTGCGATGCATGTATGTGAAATCCGTGATATCTTCTAGAGTTTTCATTAGAATTATATACTGTAAAGGACAATTTTAATCTATAATATGTGGCCAAGCTAATTAACGCAATTATTTGGATAAGGATTAATACTATATACTTGAAAATAGCCCTGGAAGTTATGTAATATTTTTTAACAAACAATTAAAGATTAAAATGGTTACTGTGAGTCAACCTTAAGAGATAGACATATGCTGTTGCAGATTTTTTTGTAGGTCTTATTAAGTTGTACAACTCTTCCATAGAAAATATTCTTCCATCTGTTTTCAATTGAGCAGCGTTCGTAAGAAACGTGTTTTTTCGACAGTTTTTTTGTCGACTTAGGTTGCAAATTAGGTCTCCACGAATGTACCTTTAATTTAAACGGGATAATATATAGCCTATTTTCATTTCGAAAGTCCATTCTATATATTAATGAAAGAATTTTTTAAATCGGTCCAGTAGTTTTTGAGCCAAATCATTACAAACTTACAAAAATACAAAAATACAAATGTTCTCTCATTATAATATTAGTATAGATTGCTAAAAAATGTTTAGTTCTTTGGATGTGGAGTCGTGTCCTGTATATTTTCTTGTTAAACCTACCACAAGCATCAGTCTCAATTTAGTTAAGACCCATTTTGGCACCACTGTATGTTAGATATATAAATACATATTATTTATTTATTTAGTACAATAGTAGGTAGGTAGGTACTGCCGTACTGCTATGAAGGCAAGTGGATATAAGTTGACAGCGTGTATTTCTCTTTTGTTTTTATCGACTTAAAAAAGGAGCCTCTTAGTTCGTCTATATATTTTTTTTTTGTATGTTCACCGGATTTCTACGTCATATTGTGAACCGATTGTGTGTGACCGAAAAAAAGTAAAAAAAAATATAATTTTTTTTAATTCGAAATATTCCTGAGGTCCCATTGTAAATTTATCTAATGTTAATGAGTATCTTCAGAAATATGGAGATAAATACCTCAAACTTGGTGGGAGCTTCTTTTTTAGGGTTCTGAACCCAAACCAACGGAACCCTATTACTGAGACTCCGCTGTCCGTCTGTCTGTCTGTCTGTCTGTCTGTCTGTCTGTCCGTTTGTCACCAGGCTGTATCTCATGAACCGTGATAGTTAGACGGTTGAAATTTTCACAGATGATGTATTTCTGTTGCCGCTATAACAACAAATACTAAGAACAGAACAAAGTTAAAAATTAAAGGGTTTAAAATAAAAAACGTGTTTTTTTACGATACGATACGAAATTAATTCACCTCGATGCAGCTAGATGGCAGCACAGGAAAAATTTGCACGCGCAAGCGTTTCATTTGTTAAATTTGTGGGGCTCGGTCGATTTGTTTATTTAGTTAAGGTAAATTTGTACGTACGTAGTGTACAGTATTGAATATTATATCTTCAATTATAGTACTTAAAGAGCTTCAATCAGCTGGAATCAGTAGAAAGTAAGCTTATGATCGACGGGCGAGTAAGACCGTGGTTTTATAAACCGACGAACCTGGCTCGCGGCTCGTTGGTGCTGATCGATTAGCAAGCAAAACAGTCGCAAACATGTCTTGTTCCGAGTCTGAAGCCTTGTGTTATCTCGCCATAGGATATTACGCAGTTATGAAAAAAAAAAGAAAACGCCCTAAAGTTTGGGTTAAAAGTTGGATTGAAAAAAGGCAAGCATTGTCACATACCCATTTAATTCAAGAATTGGCAGCAGAGCCACTTGACTACCAAAATTATCTGAGAATGTCTGAGGAATCGTAAATCTTCAAGTATGTAGATCCATTATTGTGACACGGACTGAGCACGCAGGCGAAGTTTGTAGTTGGTAGGTACACAGCTCTTCTGGCGCACATCCTTCCTCTAGCGCTGTCGCCGAAAAGTGACGGCTCGGCTCGCCGGCCGTGATCGACACGCGGTTTTGCATGGCGAGCCGAGTAAAAAATATAGCACGACGACGAGCCGCGAGCCAGGCTCGGCGGTATTTAAAACCGTGGTTTTGCAATGATACACCGGCGAGCTTTATCGACGAGCGTCAAAACCGCGGTTTTTCTCGGCCGTCGATCAGTGCCTTTAGTCGTACGAACACTCGGTCTTCCAGATATTTATATTTATATTAATTACCCTTGTGTTAATATTTACTTAGTTGGTGTTAGAAGTTCGTGGCGTTCGGACTTCAGAAATTCGGAACCCTCCGTGTGCGGGACAAAAGTCTGACTCGCACTTGGCCAGCTTTATTTTTGCTTCGTCAACATTCTGGCTAGCCAAAATTTTGCATGTCACTACACTATGCCTATTACCTTGAGACATAAAGATATATATAAAGATATGTATACGTGATGTAAATAAATGCCGCGCATGCTCTGTGTTTTCTCTGAAAACTTTGCCATTGAAACCGAAAAAAAAATCCTATTTCACGGCTGCATTATTTGCCAAAGTGGAGTACCTATCTACTGCACCAGGCGGACTAGCAGAAGTCCTACCACTACAAACATAGCATATACCTATGCATTCATTGTCATTCTAGTAACTTGATTGTTTTGTAAAATGTTATAAAAATTTAGAACGCATATTAAAATTTGTACTGTACTCAAATTATTTTATTGCATACTAGTAGCACCTCGCGGTTTCACCCGCGTAGTTCCCGTACCATTGAGAATACAGGGATAAAAATATCCTATGTTACTCACTGATAATGTAGCTTTCTATTAATGAAAGAATTTTAAAAATGGATCCGGTAGATTTTGAGTTAATAGGATACAAACAAAAATAAAATCTTTTCTCTTGATAGTATTAGTTTCGATAAAAACATCTAGATGGCGCTAGAGTAGGTTGAATAGCTCTCCTTGTAAATATTGCTTAAATGTATGAGATCCTGCATCGCGCAAATGATATTTTCCGCGATGTTGGAACCAGATGCATTTGCTTCGTCATCAAACATCTTAAAATTTGAACTCGTTATAAAATGTTTCTTCTTTATAACATAAGTATAGAAAAGTATAGAAGTATAGAAGTATAGATTTCAATATGCGTTACTTACTAACCTACATTACGTTGTTAACATACCTACCATTCAAATAAAACAACTCGATGAATAACTCTAATAACATCTTACTATCTTGTTATTACCTACATGACCTAAAAGGTCCATTTGATACACTATCGCAGTGGTAAAAGCGTACTCTGTAGCTCTTAAGCTGCGTTGAATTACTACTTTATTAATGTCTTTAGGTAACGCATTTAGGTAGGTGCATTTTTCCATACAAATGTATTCCCCTTTTGCCTACCTGGAAAATTCTTCTAGAGCAAAATTTCTTTCTATAATATAAGATCGTTTACAAAACGAAAAAACTGACTGCACATGCCGCGATAATCAAAACAGCCTGTAGTATCATGTCGTCAAGGTATACAAATGCATATGTCATTAAGGTATGAAATGAGTTTGAGATGTTTATCTCCATATATCCGGAGATAATTGTCATACATTGATAAAATTTTAATGTAATCAAACGGAAGGCATAATCTTTCAAACAAAAAAATAATTTTTGAAATCGATCTTGATTTGACTGAGTTCAGAGGTAGCAAAAAAAACAATTGAATTGAGATCCTCCTCCTTTTTTGTGAAGTCAGTTAACAACAAATTAAGGTCTACTACAGCTATGCCCCGGTCATGTGTCTTTTTGACCAACCAAAAGAAATTTACAAAAAGAAATATAACCCTCCAAAAACCTGAATAATTACCTATTTTACTGCCCTCCGAGAAATTTGAAAGGGTTTAAAAAATAAATAAAAATTAGAAGCATGGGTGCACTCATCTGCAAAAATAAAAAATAATTTGATCGGATCAGTTTTCGAGGAGAAAACAGGGCAATACGAGTCCCTATCGTACTCTTGTTGGTTATTTGGGCATTGCGCGGCGACAATAGTATTTTTTTATACCTATTTTTCGAATTCCTCGCACCGGCGTCCCCTAATATAACAGTGGTAGCCATGGTAGCCGTGTAGGTCGAGCTAAGATAGTTACACTAAGTGGATGGACTAAAGTCAGATGTCCTGCGGCTCATCTCACTACCATCTTCGATTTCTAGACAAGCATGACCACATCTTAGTCCACATCGTCACTTAACATCAGGTGAGATACTGATCAAACGCTAGTCTGACAAACACTTACTCGGCTTTGACGCCAGAGGTACCGAGTTTAATCCCCGCCGTGCACCAATTAATATTTCTATTAAAAAAATTATGTGCGCTTTTCACAGTGGCTCTCCTGTGAAGGAAAAACATGTTAATAAACTTCCAACCCGTATGGTGGTAGGACACTATCTAGTGTCCGCCTGGCAAGCTACCACCCCCAACTTAGAAAATCTGTCGCCAAACATTAAATGTGTTCCGGTAGCTGCCGAAATAGCTCTTAAGGATAGCTATCCTTAAGAGCTACTCGTAGTTCCCATTCTAGGCCTAGCATGCTACCATCCTCGACCGCGTCATCACTTATCATTAGGTGAGACAGTGGTCAAACGCTAGCTTATATGACTTAAAAACCTGATGGAAGGATTAGCAGGCTGGTCCACTCTTATCTATATCTGTGAGTCGACACACGCAGAGTTTTTAATGTTCAGATATAGTAGGTACGCGAATGCAGCTTGGCAGCTTACAGGTTTTTATTCAAGTCTGACCTCTCTAAGTAAGTGTACTGTACTTTTGATTAATACAAATCGTAATATTAGTGGCCAGTTGACATATTTAATTCAGATTAATTGGCATATGAGGTAACTGGAAAACCAAGACGCTCCAGCGCTGATAATCGATGAAAAATGAAGTCTGTCTCTATATGAATATGTGCTAAATTAGTATATTTATAAACAAAAGAGACGTAAGTTTGATAGATAACAGAGATTATTTTTCCGACCCAAATATCGACCAATAGAATTGCACCATTCGACGTCACGTGGTACAACCTACATGGTATTATACTGATAATTTTTTTTGAAAATTTTCTCTGTTGTACCACGTGACGTCGAATGGTGCAATTCTATTGGTCGATATTTGAGTCGGAAAAATAATCCCCCGAATACCACACGAGCTTCAAAATTTATCTGGCATTTCCCTCAAGGTTCCCTGCAAACAAATGAAGTCGTCAAGTTTTTCAGGAAAAATCACTCGCGCTTCGCGCTCGTGATTTTTTAAAAAACTTGACTCCTTCATTTGTTTGCAACGAACCTATCGGGAAATATCCGATAATTTTGAAGCTCTTGTGGTATTATAACTGAGTATTTATATGCGTTCGATAATTATAATACGACAGTGAGTCGACTAGTAACTCTGAAACAAGACACGACTATTAAACAAACTCGACAACTGTTAAACGCATAAAGCCAAAAAAAAAAGCTAGTAGCGTTAATGAAAGTGCAGCACACCTCTCAACACCCTTAGCTATCCAAGCCAATGTTGCCCCTCGGCGCCGATATAACGGTCTGCCTTTACGGAGGCCCACGCAGTGGTTGTGGTTGGCAAGTCACCACCCGCCTTAATATTTTCTAATGAGGCATAATTGGTGGGTGCCGTACCTCATTCCATAGACCATCAATCCGACATTAATCAGCTCACTCAACAGTCTCATAATATAATGTACCATATTTTTATAGTTTCCCATATCTTCTCCTCATCCATAGATAATACCTAAGTAAAAATTGTAAAGGGCCTCTGGATGTTGGCTTCGGCTCCATAAATGCCCTCCAAAAGACCGGGCGTGATGTTAAATTGAATAAACGAATAGTAATAATATTTAATAATAGTAAATATCTCACAACTTAAATTAAATTATGCTCAAACTATTTAACTAATAATAAATTAAAAAAATTGCCGGGCCATAGACTAGATCACTGGCCATAAAAAAAATCATAATTATGAATTAAAACTTTTGCAACATTCATAAAATGGCTAGTTTACATACCTCCCATGTCAATATACATATAAGATTGTATTTTATTAAAAGGGTTTCTCAATGTTGGCTCTGGCTCCATTTAAGCATAAAAAAAGACTGGGCTGGAGCCATAAGTAAATAAAAAATAACGTCTTGTAAATAAAAGTTTAAGCTATAAATCATAATTTTGTTCGTTTGAATTTTTTTGTAAGATTTTTTTAATAGTCCTAAGTAACAAAAGACGCAAAACCGTTGAGTTCACTGCGTGCTTTAATCTAAAACATAATAGAAAACAGCGTTCGTTACCTAAGACATAGAACTTGAGTCACACAACACATGAGTTGTCATTCGCGTTCTATATTTAGAAATACAAAACGGTATAATTTTTATTGTTAGGACAGCGTGTAAACAATTTCGAATTGATCAGACCTATGAAGTTGATATCTTAACGTCATTAAATAGAAATAAAACATTAAATTAAAAAATCAAAAACCCGACTGCGCAAAAAGTGAAGTGTTAAAAAACGAACTGAAAAGAAAAAACAAGTAAGTCTAGTAGTTTAGACTTCTGTTTAGGGATATCAAAAAACTGTACCATTTAAATTCTTTCTCAGTCGATACACTCATAAAATAAATTATACATTGTTATATGGAATGTAGAGACTTTAACTGTCGGGACATTAATGGCTTAACGAATGGGGATTAATGTGTCCCGACTGTTAAAGTCTCTACATTCCATATAACAATGTATAATTTATTTTATGAGTGTATCGACCAAGAAAGACCAATTATCGAAATCGGCCCACGCGTTTGGTCTCTAGTGTGCCACAAAGGAACAAACATACATACATATATAGACTGATAAACACATTACCTCTCCTTTGCGTCGCGCAGTCGGGTAAAAAGCTCAGACTTAAAACGGTTTACAGATTTTCTTGAATCAAAGCTAAGAACTTTATCAATTAAGACACATATAAAACAATAATTTAAGATCGTTTAAAAAACTAAAAGAACCGACTTCAAATATTGCGCTAGTCAAAGTAGCCAGTAAACGTAGTACCTATTATATAATCTGTGCCAGTAGTTAGTAACATGTCGTCAAGGTATATAAATGCATCGTAATACAAATGTTGATATATTAAAAATGTCTCGGCCGATTTAGTTAAAATTTACCTGGACCACCATTTTAGACTACCTGGGAAATCGGTTCACGCATCTTCGAGTAATCGGTGAACATACATAAAAAAAACATACCGACGAATTGAGAACCTCATTTTTTTTGAAGTCGGTAAGAAAATAAAATAAAAATCGGTTCATCCGTTTGAACGCCACGATGCCACAGATAGACTTGTTCTACGATAAATCTTTCGCAGTACAAGCTGTAATGCTCTGGAATGCGCTTCCAACTGAAGTAAGACGTCGCCAGACCATTACTACATTCAAGGAACATTTCAAAGCATTACAGATACTTAAAAACACAGATACACACGTCAAACTTATATCACCCCTCTTTTTGTATCGGGGGCTAAAAATTCCGCGATGTCATTATGTCTATCTCGTAAGTTTCACTCAAAGAAATATGTTTGCTAAGTCATTTATTTACTACTAGCTGCGCCCCGCCGAATCTTATAAAATATAATTTTTAGTAGATAATAGTAAGTCATTATAAGTGCTATTTTTTCGGTTACCTTTAGTATAACCTACCTAATCCTTATCAAATTAATTAAATGAGTTACCTTAGCCATATATTAAAGATTAAAATTGTCCTTTTACATCCTACATCATCATCATCGCCTGGACCTCGAAGCCTCGCCCAGCCCTTTGGGCTCATTGGAATGGTCTCAATTAACAAAATATAATTATAGATCAGTGAAGGGTGGTTTTTAGGGTTCCGTAGCCAAATGGCAAAAAACGGATCCTTTATAAATTCATCATGTCTGTCTGTCTGTCTGTCCGTCCGTATGTCACAGCCATTTTATTAGGAAAATATAAGGATTACAGAATTGAAACTTGGTAGGTAGATTTGTATTCTCTAAACCGCTTTCCGATTTTTAAACAAAAATAAAATATACAAAAATATAAAACAAAAAAAAACTTCAAACCTTTTCTGTAGTCTTTAAAAATCACATTGGGGTTTCTAAAACCATTTTTTCTCAAAGTCAATCATTTGAAAGATAGGCGCGTCTAAAGTGGTAAAATTGTGTTTCCACTCCAGTCTAACTTTAAAAGTAAGGGAATGAAAAATCTAGAAAAAATATATTATGAAGATCTCAATAAAAAATTTCAACAAAAATTGGTTTGAACGAGATACAGTCAGCAGTTTTTGAGATATAGCGACCGCAAATATAACTTTGTTTTTCATACAAATACTATTAAAAACAAAGTTAATTTTTTGGTGGCGAAAAATCATAGTTATAAAATACTCTACTGTGTTACGGAACCCTACGAGTGCGAGTCCGACTTGCACTTGGCCAGTTTTATTTATTTTTGATTTTATGTATTTTATCAATTTGATGTTCGCTTTATTTCGCGGTGTAGTAAGCGATGATGGGGTTGAGAATGATGAACACGCTACGTCTAGAATCACTGCCTTGAATGGTCTGACTCTCAGGAGCTGTGCCGGAACATCGTAAGGTCATGGTGGCAGATTTTTTCCTTGATGGTAGTATAGTAAGCCATTTTTTGTTGAAAGACAGGCGGAACGTATATATATAATGCACCTACCACCTGTGTACAATTCTAGATCCAAATATTACGCTGTGTGTCTTTGAGGCAGGGAATCATTGTTACAACATTTACAGAATATATATAAGTGATTTAATATATTGTATTGTATTTATACAGTTTCGGGGCGATCCACTCGGAAATGGAGATAATAGACGGCAGTGGGACCGAAGAAAGTTCCGGAGACTTCGAGACATTATTAGCGACGGTACAAATGTCCCAAAGACAACTGGACAAGTTGGACGATACCGTGCGAAGTATAACTCCCAATCTTAAAGATAACATAGAACTAAGATTTCTTAAACTTGTTGAGGAATTAGAGTATTTTATAGAGAGTAAATTCGTTTAGGTGGATTATAAAAAGGGATCGCATGGAGTCAAAGCTTACTACAATAGAGGACAAAATATCTCAGTATACACCACATATCGACAGTAAAATCAACAGCTTGGAATCAACACTAAAGGTACGGCCACACCGCGGCGTCTTGCGATCTGCGGGCGCGATCTCAGTACTTTTCAATTGTTTTCTGATCGCGTTTGGTGTGAACCAGTCGGTAGAAATACTACTGCGCTAAAAAAAATAAAAAAAGAATAATACCTCAACACCCTTAGCTATCCACGCCAATGTTGCCCCTCGGCGCCAACATAACGGTCCGCCTTTATGGGGGGCCCATTCAGTGTACAGCAAGTCACCACCCGCCTTAATATTTTGAAATGAGGCATAATTGGCGGGTGCCGTACCTCATCCCATAGACCAGAAAACAGACATCGAGCAGCACACATTCATAGCCATAATAAATTAATGTACCATCTTTTTATAGCTTTTCATCTCTCCATCCACAAATCATATTTAATTTAATTTAATAATGTAAAGGGCCTCTTGACGTTGGCTTCGGCTCCGTCAAAAAATTTTTGCTGGTTCGTGGTGGTATTGCGCGTAATTTTCAAAATGTATTTTTATAGTCATAATCATTTAATCATTCAAAATTGAGTACAATTCAGGTGGAAGATTTTATGAAGTCCGTTTATCTGTCACAATATTATGACGTATGCATTACACAAATTACATTATCTACATGTTACATTAAATTATCTATGTCCATATTTAATTATCTACATTATATTATAACTAGGCATTAAAAACATAAAAATGATATACTTATTAACAAATAACATATAATATTAAAAATATAAAAAAGTCAAAATAATTGTGAAAATAACTTAAATTGATTTATTATTTAAAATTTCAGCCAAACTGTAAAATTGTTTAGTCTTTAGCCACTGCAGCAATGTATTTTTAAAATGCTTTGTATTTAAAGTCTTCAAGTGTTTCGGTAGAGCATTAAATACTTCATACACATAGCATATACATCGATTTTCATGGAGTGTAGTTTGTGTTGAGAGTGAGTGAGAGTGTTTTAAGATCATAGACCAGTCTGTCAGGATTCCGTGTATTTCTGGGATAGATTTCAGAGGTTTTACTGAAAAACTGAGGATTTATTTTAGCAAAATACCAAACTATAATGTGTGTATCTATAATGTCGGTTAACGTTTGGTGATCTGACAAGAAATAGGAGGCCCCTTGTTTTGTGGGGCCCTAAACACTTGCCCAGAGTGCCCAGTGGGAAACGGGCGCTGCCTCAAATTGAAAATGACTGGCACAGCTTTAGTCAGCCTTATTAATGTTTTAAATATGATAATTCTTGTGTTTTCATAAACTGAAATGAGATCCACAAAGTTTATTTTATAGTAAGAAAGGTGTTTCTTCATAGGTGCTCATAACAAATATAGTGGTGCTCAGCATTATATTATTTATTTATTGTAAATGTACTTTTGTAATTTAGTTATTTATACAAAAATTGTAAAATTGCTTAAAGAAATGAAATAAAAACGCTATTCAGTTACTCGTCTTATAACGTTGAAGATTCACATTGCTTATGTATTGTGTTTACACTTTACAGGTCCCAGCAAGTGTGACCGCAGTCAGCAAGAGGAGTGCTGTACTGCAGCAGTCGTAGGTTACAATAATTACACGGAGTATACAGAGATTTCCGCGAGGCATCACACAGTGGTGAACATAACCAGCGCCGGCCTGCAGGAGTACACCATGTACTTCGCGGTGCGAGGAGAGTATGTGGCGCTGATACTGACATCGACTTCACCTTTCAATGATCTGTATAATGCAATCGGTATGCACTACAATACTCGTTATATTAAAAACACGCTGATATTCAGAAATACTTGAATATACTCGTAGCTATAGTCCGACCGAGGTAGCTGTAACTATGAGTCGTAACAGAGCGAGCAGGGGCCTTATTCAGTATGACCATTTTAAAGTCTTACCGTGCCGTGTTACGTTATCTCCGCGTTATGGTATTCTCTATGCCAATTAAAACGCAGTAGGGTAAGGTTATGAGCGCGTTTTGAGCTGTCAAAATATCGTGACATATGAGGACGTGTAACGCGCGCGTTTTGTATAATTTACCTATCGTGTGGCATACAGAATACAACTTTTCAATAACGTAGCGTGGCGCGTTAAGGAACGCGTTATCTCATTGGTCATACTGAATAAGGCCCCAGGACTAAAGTTATTAGGAACTAAGCTCAGTGAACTAAGTTAAGCTAAACTAGGATTTTTTTATGTAATTTTTTTTTATATAGCAAGCGTTTGACCACTATCTCACCTAACGCTAAGTGAAGATGTGATCGACGATGTAGCACGCTTGCCTAGAAGATACCTATTCACTCGCGATTTAATGACCCCCGGATTGTACTTAACAAGAAACACAGACTCTGGCAGGGAATTCCATTCCTTCGTTGTGCGTATGATAAATGTGGGTAGGAAATAGTTGTGGGTCTACCGAAAAATAAGATATTAGATCACACACTATAAAACAACACTAGCGAAAGGTGCCAAAGGGGTAACGTAAGAGGGTGAGAGGGGGTTTAGCTTAGATCGAGTAGCTTCGGATCGGCTAACAAAACTATGTTTATTTGACTTAGTTGGGATGTTTTACATAGCTTAGCTGGTATATTTTGCGGTAGACTGAAAAGATATGAAAAACTGGCCCAACTATACGAGCTAAGCTACTACGATTAAAAATGTATTACTATTCGACAACAATCAAGTACAGAGTTTAAGTAAATAAAACATTTCATAAACATATCGAGCCGAACTCGTACCTTCTACTAGAACGGTCGCTGCAAAATTTGCCGATCGCTTCGATGCTGACAAACATTTTGCGCTGCGTTGACTAAACGCACCTTAAGTAAATCGCGATGGCGCAATCTAAGCGCTCCGATATTATATTGGTGAACGAGTTCCTGGCCTTCGTGCAGAACAAATTGGACGTCATGGATGAAGTGAGTCTCTCCCAGATCTGTACGACCAGCTACACAGAGGCTGAGATCATCGCCGCCAAGAAGTTCTTGGCCGACACCGCTGCCACTTCCATCCGGCTTGCTACACGACATAAGGATGGAACCGGCAAGAAGGACCTGTAGGACATCTTCAGGGTTTTCAAGGAGACTGAACCTGACGACGTCCCAACGTACGTGGCGAAAGACCTCTACAAGCTGCCGCCAATAACGTGGGATCATGTGGACACCACCCGCGAAGGACATCATTCTGTTGAGGGCTGACGTCATCGATCTAAGGATGAAACTCGAGGCATCGGAATCCACGGTGTCTGAGTTACGTAGCGAACTCGTGGCGTTGCGAAATAGTGCTGCTCAGGCAATATTGCCGTCGCCGGCCTAGACGCAAAACGTCACCGTGCGCCATCCCGTCCAACGCAACACGCGACTCAGCACTCCTGCGGTGTCACATGACGCAATGACTCCGCGGGCTATTGACCGACCTACATTATCGACCTCGGCAACCGATACACCTTCGCCTCAGCTGCTGGCTTCTCCTGTGTTACCTGCACCATCCCGGAAACAGAAGAAGTCTTACGCTCAGGTGACCAGACCAAACCGATCTATGCATTCGAATACCACCGTAACTGATAAAGATGCAAGATCGGTTAATAAACCGAATATAGATGCTGATGGCTTTACTCTTGTAGAGAATAAGGTCCGGTCACGAAAAAACCGCAACCAACGCGGTACCGCCAAGGGTACAACATCCTCACTACATGTTGTACCCCCGACCACCAAAATTTACATCTCGCGCCTGGACAACGACACGAAGACCGACGATGTCCAGCGATACATCTGCGGGAAACTACAACGGGAGGACAGCATGCGTATGTATCTGAAGGAGCTGGAGCAGAAGCGGCCGACAGACTTCAAGCCATACGTGCTGCAGGTTCCAGCCGAGCACAAGATGTTCCTCGTACCGGAGTTCTGGCCTGCAGGGGTTGTATACCGTAAATACAGGGATACTAGACCGGCAAAAATCCCTGAAACTCGTAGTGCTCCTTTATTAAAATAGTTAAATTTATATGTATGTTAGTCTGTAAGGTATTTATAATATGGGTCTTAGAATAACATGTACTGTTTTCTTAAGTTACCTGAATTAAAAATTTATTTATTTATTTATATATTTCAAGCTAAACCTGACTGTTTGCTGTTAACAGTGTTTCATAACGACAGAGGTGGTCACATCTGGATGTTAGGACGTCTGCCGACTGTCTCTAATCAGAAAACAGTCCTTGATCTCTATACAACCAAAATCATCTCTACAAAACACTACACGTACTACTACGTGAATATATCCGGCGGTAAGTGATTATTATTATCATTATGAAGGACACAGTAGCCATTATTAGCCAACATTAGAGAGCCAGGGAGACGTACCACATATTATATCAGAATAGCAGTGCCCCGCGGCTCCTCGCGTGTTTATCCAGCTTACGAACTTTCTGTTATAGACCTAATTTCATCTAATTCGATTTAATCGTTTTTGTGTGCTTAAATAACAGACATAAAATTGTTCACATTTTTAGGGTTCCGTACCCAAAGGGTACCCTATTACTAAGACTCCGCTGTCCGTCTGTCTGTCTGTCTGTAATTAATCGTGATAGTTAGGCAGTTGAAATTTTCACAGATGGTGTATTTCTGTTACCGCTAGAACAACAAATACTAAAAACTAAATCAAGTAAAAAATTAAAGGGGGTCCCCATACAAAAAACGTGTTTTTAAACGCCATCTATTTAATTAGTTTCGGCATAATGACATAGATGGCGCTAGTAAACGAGCCCCGTCTTTCTAGATCGCGACCAAACCAAATGTTCTTGGTAATATCAATTAATCAAATATATGAGGTTGAAATTCTGTTATGTTTCGTATTGTACGGAACCCTCCCTAAGTGTGCGATACGAGACGCGATGCTGACTCACACTTGGCCAGTTTTATTTATATTATATTTTTGGTAGGATATTATATAGTACAATGACAGAATCAGCAACAAAACACTGACTTGATGGTAAGCCGTAAGAATTATCTATTATGTTTACTTTGTTTAAAATCTACGGAGCTCAACTATTCAATCCAGAAAAAAAAAACAGAAAAATGTCAAATGGCGTCCACCTTATTTTCATTGTCTTTGGAAGGCTTTGACGGCGACGTAAAATAGTGTGCAGTCATGCATTTTTCCTAGCATTTTTCTAACCCTCCTCTGTAGTCTGTGCATTTTTCCTAAACTTGTAATTTTTTATTCTTCTGCGAGTTTATGTGTAATAAATTTAGATTATAATCTATTAGGTACCGAGGAACGTGTGCGAGAGTGCGAAAATAGCACAATGTGCAATGTGCACATTTGCGTTTACACAAAAAAATAACCGGCCAAGTGCGTGTCGGGCCACGCGCTGTAGGGTTCCGTAGAAGCCCGTTATTCAATGCAAGTCTTTACCCGTTATAAACAAGCAACTAGGTACTTCGTCTTTATCACTTTATGGTATTTATTCTAAGAATTTTGTATTTGGTACAAAATTATCCAACACCCAAGTTATACGACAATCACTGCTAAACTAATAAAGTTATTTTAACCGCTATAAATTTCCTTTAAAATTCATGAAATGCACTATTATTACGAATTTTCCCAGATTTTTTAAACCAGCAGTTATGCTTTTAGAGGGGGGGGGGGGGGAGGGACGCCCTACTGGAACAAAAATTTGCACTTTAAAGTTTAATATTTCATAAATGCAGCATTCAATCGAAAAATATTATTAGCAACTCTTAATTCATTTTAAAAGACCTATTCAACGATACCCCACATGATGGGGTAGACGACGAAAAAAAATTCATCCCCACTACTCATGTAGGGGAGCTACCCTAAAAAAAAAATATTTTTCAAAATTTTATTTCACCACATTGTCGGTGCAATTAATATACATACCCTTACAAAATTACAGCTTTCTAGCATTAACGGTCTCTTAGCAAAACCGCAGACAGACAGACAGACAGACATACAGACGGACATGACGAAACTATAATACTACTAGTAAACAATCATTTGTTGCCGAGTTGGACAATATGCTAAAAAGATTTACTAACGCTATTGATCTCATACTGCTGGGAGACATGAATATTGATCTAAAACGGGAGCACTTGGTTAAAAACTCGTATATGAATGTACTGCACGGACACGGTCTCTTGTGTGGGATCACAGATTATACGAGAATCGAAACATTAAATAATAAAGTTACAAAAAGCTGCTTAGATCACATTTTTGTGCAAACCCACACGAGAGATGCGTACTGCGCTGCACTGTGCACCGTACTGGCTGATCATAGAATGACTGCCGTCACCCTGGTAGGTGACTCACAGATACAGGTTGCTCCCTCTTTTGTGACTAGATATAATAACCACAAACTTAATAAGTATCTAGATGATATTGATTGGGAACCAACTTATAGTCTAAATTGCCCGGATGAAATATATAAATATATTAAAGATAATTTTAATAATTGCTATGAGAAATCTACGTATATAACTAAACAAAATAATTATCAACTTTCTAAACGCAACACTAATGGGTGGGTATCTAATAAAATAAAAAAACTTTGTCAAAAACGTGATGAGCTATTCTCTAAATGGATGAAAGATACGAGACAAACTAATAAGAATTCAATATAATCAAATAAGGAATAAAACGAACAAAATAGTACACAAAAATAGAAACAGATACTATAAAAATAAAATAATACAACATAAAGGCGATACAAAAATACTATGGAAATTAATAAATACAATATCAGGTAAAATAAATAGTTCAATAGATAGCATAATAACAAAAGCCTTTAGTACAGATGGTACAAATAAAACTATAACCGACAAATTTGCATACGCATTCAAAAATAATGTTAAATCGATCATTCCTTCGTGCACCAATAAGCTTTTAGACGATAAACAATACGAAAATCTAGAAAATAAATCAATATTCTTTAAAAAAGCTACAGATTACAAAGTGTGTAAAATTATTACAAGCCTTAATCCCCACAAAGCACCTGGTGTAGATGGAATAAGGTCGATAGACATCAAACGATTGACTAACAAATAAAATGGGAATAGTCCGACCTATCCACAAAGGTGGCAGCACGCAAGATTACACTAAATATCGGCCAATCACTATATTACCTGTAATTGATAAGATCTTTGGGTTCCTTGTCAGGACTACGGAACCCTAAAAAGGAATAACTTTCAGTAAAGTCTACATCTTTACTGAGGGTGTGTGACTGTGTGACTTGGAACGGACTATTACTTCAATTTGACTTTGACTTGACATTACGACGTACATTACTAAAACGTCTATTTCATAATTTTTTTTTTAACCGACTTCAAAAAAAGGAGGAGATTTCTCAATTCGACCGTATATATTTTTTTACTGATTCATGTTATTCTATACTTTTACCTGTTAGCCTGTAACGTGACGTCGCCGACCGGCATCACCGGAAGACCAGCGTTGGTCATTAGACTAACAATTATGCTGAGGTGGGGCTGATTAGTGACACTTTTGTCAAAGATTTATATACCAACACATACATTTGAAGTTTTTTTGTACTAATATTTTGTAGCTTTTTGTAATAAGTGTCACTAATAAACTTTTTCACTTTCACTATCAAATCCCATCTTCCACACTGGCTGGCAACAAACATCAGGCTCGAACTTGGCGAACCGATTGGCAACATGTCTTTTTTCAGTAGGCGATTCTTCCAGCAGTGCTCATCCATTTAGCACCACTCATTAATAACGTGTAGGGTTTATTATGGTCTAAGTCTACGGATGCAGGCAGGTAATAAAGACCTCCAAATTATAATCTAGATATAATGTAATTGCTCATTGATGCTGTTATTATTTCAGACACACTGGAGGTGGGAAGGAGAGGAGAGCCTCCGTTGTTCACACACACCAGCACTGAACTGAGGAAACTCAAGTACTTCAGTTTCTTGCGGTTCTTCACGCCAGGTGCGGCTCTATATGACTGTACCGCAGAGTGAGGTAATGTAACACATCGCGTGTATATCACGACCAACGATGGATTATCAACAATAGATAATTTAGTGGTAGTACTGTTGTTTAGTGGCAGGACTTCTGTTATTCGGTTTTAAGCGAAAACTGTTTAGTAAAATTAAGACCTCTCATCATAATCATCAAAATATTTAATATTTTTATAAATAAATGTACTCTCGAGGGACAATAGTCCAGTAGCACCTCAATGTTCATAGTAGCCTGCACGATATTTCTGTCGAATGTTCCAACGCAAACAATAACACGTAAGTACTGCATAGATGGCATGCTTAGCCAGACCGCAGATGAATAAAAAGGTGAAACGTAGCGTCAGATACATTTGGTAAACATCAAATAAAGATAACAATATTCCACTGAATACTCGTTTTCTTTTTGTTGAATTAACATAACGCAGAGTAAGCCACGCAACAAGTAACGGATGCTTAAATTCGAATGAGACCGTATCAGCATCTTAGTGTAGTGGTTAGATAGATTGCTTTAGGAGCGGCAGGCCCGAGTTCGAATCTCTATCACCTGAATTATTTTTGTTTATCAATTATTAATAGCTTGTATTATTTTATTTCTGTTTATACAAACATAGCTAATAAAGGTAAATTTACGATCTATATTATATGTGAAATAAAAAAATAAAACGGTGATGTTATCTTAATCGTTTTTGAGGAAATATTTATTTGTATGATAAGAATACACAGAAAACATGTTTTTAAATAAACTGATTTACAATAAATCGTAATATCTTATACTAAAATTTTTATTTCATAATACTTACATTAAATTGAAATCGCCTATATTGACAATTTTCTACTTTGACAAAGTATCACTGTTTTGGTTGCATCTAAGAACTGCTCTTACCTACCCATTGATTATTTTAGGTTATAAGCTTAATTATGTATTTTCTCTAGGAAAAGAGGATTGAAGCTTAATCCTTTGTAATCATAACTTATATAATCATTACTTATTACAAATTATCACAGCCGGCACATCGCCTAGTTTTTAGATACTTTTAAATTAATATTTCGTGTGACTTCTATTGTTTTCGATGCAGCAAAGAAGTCACAATATTCGCACATATTATGTCGGTGCCACGTTAATTTCCCCAAACTGCATTCAGGGAGACTACAGGTGCTTAGCTGCTCAGCTAGGCTATTCTGTAAGCTATCTCGACAGCGGAATCCGCGGTGAGATTCGAATTTCGTACTACGAAATTCAATCTTATCGCGTTCGTGATATGGTTGAATTTCGTAATACGCAATTCAAATCTCACCGCGGATTCCGCTGTCGAGATAGCTTACAGAATAGCCTAGCAGGACATCTCTCGTCTCGTACTTCTCACCTTTGCATTATTAAACCCCATAGAATGTGAACGAACGAACTTTTCGTAAGGATGTATCAAATTCTTCTGAAAAACGCCAAATCTAATTAACACATTTTATTAACAATTTACTTTCACAACTACGACTTCTCATCACTTAATATCATCAGCAATAACTTACACTTATGCCACTTTCACTATACATTTGAGATAATATAATTTATTTAGTCCATTTCTATGCAATGCCTCAATATTCGCCGTCTCTAATAATTATATTTGCTTGCATTTTGATTTTTTAAGTTATTTACTAACCAAACTTCAACCACTACCGAAGTTCACCAACCGACAATGTTTGTTCATTCATTTATGCCATCAATACATTTTGTTTCAAATCTACCCTCATTATTTGTATAACTGATAAAAGAAGCATATCTGGTCTGGAGGGGGAGGGGGAGATGTTGGGGAGGGAGAGTGGAGGGGGAAGGTAGGAGGGGAGGGTAGCGCAAGTGGTGGGGGAGGGTAGGGGGGTGGTGGGGGAGGGGAGGTGATCTGAAATGGAGGGAGAGGGGATGGGGAGGTGGAGGGGATGTTGAAGTGAAGGGGAGGAAAAGGGGGAGGGGAGGGGGAGTTGATGAGGAGGGGAGGGGGAGGATAATACGACATTCAAAGTTTGTGAGGGGGAGGATAGGGGGGAGCGGAGTGGGAGCGTAAGGGGAGTGGAGGGAGAGGGTATGGGGAGGGGAGGGGGAGTGGTGGGGAGGGGTTGTTGAGGGGAGGGGGAGTGGTGGGGAAGGGAAGTGGAGGGGGAGGGGAGGGGGTATGCGAGAGGGAGGGATTAGCGTGGTGTGGTGCGGTGCGGTGTAGTTGGGATACGTATGTCTTATTAGTTAATGCTACCCAAAGACACTATTCCACGCGGACGAAGTCGAGGGTACAGCTAGTCTATCTATATAAATCACTAGCTTTGCCCGCGACATCGTCCGCGTGTCATAGTGTCTTTGGGTAGCATTAACTAATAAGACACATACGTATCCCAACTACACCGCACCGCACCACGCCAAATCGCTAATCCCTCCTTCCCCCTCACCTCACTCCTCTCGCTCCTCCCCCTTACCCTCCCCCTCCACTACCCTTCCCCTCACGCACCCTACCCCTCCCCTCCCCCTTCCCCACACTTCCACATCTCCTCCACCTCCCATCACCTCCCCTCCCCCTATCCTCCCACTCCACTGCCTCTACCCTCCCCAACCACCCCCCCTCCACTTCTCCTCCCCTCCACTCCACTCCCCCTACCCCCTCCACTCCCCCTACCCTCCCTCTCCACTCCCCCTTCCCCCTCACAAACTTTGAATGTCATATTTATTTATATCGAATCAAAAACCTAAATAATAAGTTTCAAGCTTCTAGCTTTAAAAATGACGATATATACTTTTCTTCCCCCCCTTTCAACCCCTTACAACCCACTTTTCGCATTAAAAAGTAGCCTATGTCCTTTCTCCGGCTCTAGACTATCTGTGTACCAAATTTCATTTAAATCGGTTCAGTAGTTTTGGCGTGAAAGCGGGACAGAGAGATAGACAGACAAACAGAGTTACTTTCGCATTATATAGTAAGGAAAAATAAAACCCAGAGATGGCGCTAGCGTAGATTTTAATAGTTTTCCTTTAAATATTGCCTAAATGTATGAGATTCTGCATCGCGCAAACGATATTTTCCGTGACATTGAAACTGATGCTTCGTGATTAAACATCTCAAAAATTGAACTCGATTAAAAACGTTTTCTCTTTATAATATTAGTCTGGACAAAAATTGTGTCTGCCTATGTCCGTTAATAGACTTTGAAACCATCTAACCGATGTGCCCCCAATTGGTTTCATTAGAGAGGCAATAGTGCAAAGATGATTTTAGACCACTAAAACAATACTCTGGGCACATTCGGTACCATTTCTTTTTTAGCGTATAAGCAAATGCCGGGTATCCGCTAGAAATTGTAACAATTCCATAAAAACAGTCTGACTGACAGGCTGTGCACACGCTAGTATCTCCGACTACAACTAAAATAAGAAATTATACTAATGCTGGTATCGGGCGTACGACGCTACAGACATAGAAGCTCGATACTGGAGGCTCTCTCCTATTCTATTAAAACGGTATATCACGTGACGATGGCCCGACGGTATGACGTTGGTTCCGTGGTATCGAGGGTGACCGTTGGTGTGAGACGCAACATGTGGTGACACATTAACGGCGTCACACATATGCGGGTCCTCACTGTCAGAGGGCGCAGCAGCGGATGCGGCAGAAAACCTCTAATGGAAGATATATGCTGCTATTGGTGATCGATACATAATTCTTCCTTTTGGGGTTAAAACATTGGGCCCATAAGGTCGAGATGCCCGCGGTTTTGAGTTCGGAGTTGTCCACATGCCTAATTGACACTTAAGGTACAGACACACCGCAGTGTCCTGCGTGCGCGATCTATAGCGCGATCTATAGCGGCGATAGCGCAGTAGTATTTGTACCGACTGGTTCACACTAAACGCGATCAGAAAACAATTGAAAAGTACTGAGATCGCGCCCGCAGATCGCAGGACGCCGTGGTGTCGCCGTACCTTTACCTCGGCCAACGTATTAATTAGCCTAGCTATACGAGGTAAAGTCGCTAGCTTTTTGGGAACATTATCGGAATTCTTTTTTTTTTAATAATTCGTCTTTTTGGGAAATTTTGAGGCTCCCATAATGTTTTTTTTTCATAAAATCAGGAACTTGAAAAAAAAGGGGAAAAAACAAGTAAACGTAGACGGTGGCGAAATTTACCTTCTTATTTAACCGACTTCACAAATAAGGAGGAGGTTCTCAATATATATATATATATATATATATATATATATACATATATTATGTTTATGTATTATGCTTTTATAATACAAAAAAAGAGCTATTAGAACCATGGTTAGAATTCCTCAAACTGAAACGTGTAGGCCCTATTTCAAAAATTTGAATATACTTACTGTACCATGTTTGTATATTCTCATTACACTTACTGACTTAGTAAAAAAATTACATACACGTGAAACCGTGGAAGAGAAGCTAATGAGACAACGAACAAGAAGAAAAGATTTACACAATAATTTCAAGCCTATACTTACAGTTGTGAGCCACTGTACAAGAGTACAAGCTGTAAGGTTATTTAATAAATTGCCAACTGATCTAAAGACTATATATATATAAAGATAATAGTTTTACTTTCAAAAACAAATTGAAATCCTTGCTGCTATGTAAATGCTACTATTCAATCACAGAATATATGACCGACAAAAACTGATATTTAATGTACGCACATGACATCATAACTGAATATTCTGCTCTATTTGACATATTTTTTATTTTAATAGTCCATTGACATAATATATAAGAATCTTATTACTGTTTTGAACCCATTGACATTGTTAATTTAAATTTGTATTAGTATTGTATTATTATTATACTCTTTATTCAATTCACATCACGGGCTGCAAATCGCCCGGTCCTTTGGAAGGCATTGACGGAGCCGAAGCCAACGTCAAGAGGCCCTTTACAATATTAAATTAAATAAAAATATGATTTGTGGATGGAGACATGAAAAACTATAAAAAGATGGTACTATAATTTATTATGGCTATGAATGTGTGCTGCTTGATGACTGTTTTCTGGTCTATGGGATGAGGTACGGCACCCGCCAATTATGCCTCATTTCAAAATATTAAGGCGAGTGGTGACTAGCTATACACTGAATGGACCCCCCATAAAGGCGGACCGTTATGTCGGCGCCGAGGGGCAACATTGGCGTGGATAGCTAAGGGTGTTGAGAGGTGTGCTGCACTTTCACTAAACGATACTAGCGGCTTTATGCCTTTAACACTTCCACCCTGGAGCTTTGGTCTTAGCTCTTGCGATTCCCACCACCGGCCGGCCGGTCAAGGCAAGCCGGGGGTCAGAGGGTCTCATTTAGCCCTCACGGGATAGGGGTCCGCGGTGTCGCCACTCACCGTCGGCTCGCCACAAAGCCGCCCCTGCGGGATGATTATTATTATTATTATTTTAAAATTATTGTTACTGTTTTGTTTTATGTTTTTGAGTATTGTTTATTATTACTTTTTTGTTCTTTTATTAAATTTTTTGGTGTATTGTTGTTATAAGCAACTTATGTGTTTAATGTGTGATTTTACTAGTTATTTTTCTGGTTTGTTTGTGCTATTTTGATTATGGAAACATGGATGTAAATGTAATGTAATTTCCTATACAATAATGGTTGTTTTTGGAATAAATGAAATGAAATGAAATATGTATGTTCTGCGATGCTCTATACTCGAAGATGCCTGAACCCATTTGAAAAATTCTTTTTTTGTTTCAAAGGGTACCCTTCTCAGGTGGTCTCATTTAAATTTAAACGAAATTGGCCTAGCCGTTTTTAATATATCAACATTTGTATTACGACGCATTTACTTATCTCGACGACTTACTCGTACTGCTGGCACAGGTTATATAATTGATACTTCGTCTACTGAATACTTTAACTAGCGCGACGTTTGAAGTCGGTTCTTTTAATTTTTTAAACGATTTTAAATTATTTCTATCGTTCGTCGTAATCGTTGGAGCCGTTTCCGAGATTCAGATTATAAATATACTAGCAGCCCGCCCCGGCTTCGCACGGGTAGAACATATATGCCTACAAAATTTGCATCAGTTTGTTGCATCGAATATAAAATATTAACATATTTAACCATCATCGTAAAATTTCATCCAATTTACACAAAACCTTAACGAATTATGCACCTAAACCTTCCTCATAAACACTCTGGCTATTGGTAAAAACCGCATGATAATCCGTTCAGTAGCTATTGAGATTATTGCGAACAGACAGACAGACGCAGTGATGGACATTGTTTTATAATACTTACGTAGTGATATTGGACGGCCCTTTGGCGTAAAGGATAGTTACCCTGATTCTGACCCGAGGGTCGTTGGTTCTAATCCTAGCTATATACCTACCAATGAAAGTTTTATGTGCATTCATGAATCATGGGTTTTCGTGGGATCATTAAATCTACCAATAATGAAGATAGTTTAAAAACTAAAACAACTGACTTCAATGCCCCGCGAGTCAATTTCAGTAGCAAGTTTGAGACGTTTATCGTCATATCTCTGAAGATACTTTTCCATCTCAATGAAATTACAATGGGACTACCTCGAAAACGTACCCTACCGATTACAAAAATAATCATTCGAATCGGTTCACAATTGAAGGAGTAATCGCGTAACATACACACACAAAAAAAGAAAGAAAAAAGAAACATACAGATGAATTGAGAACTTCCTTCTTTTTGGTAGTCGGTTGAAAAGTAGCTTACCACCACCAGGAGAACATCTGCCGCCGTAACCTTACGGCGTTCCCCGACGCAAAAAGTAGGGGTATTATTAGGAGCTTAACATGTGTATCTGTGTCTCTGTCTGTAGCATCTTAGCACCCAACCGGATGAACCGATTTTGATTTAAAGTAGGGGTATTATACGTTTAACGTGTGTATCTTTGTGTCTGTCTGTAGCATCTTAGCACCCAACCGGATGAACCGATTTTAATTTTAGTATGGATAGTTTTTTTTTTTGATAGATTTCTTCATCGAGAGTGTTTTTAGCTTTGATTCATGAAAATTCGTTCAATCGTTATAAAACTATGAGCTTTAATCAACTTTCATAGGTCTGATCAATTCGAAAATCTTCTTCTTCAACGATATTGTAAGAACATGGAAGCATTAACCTGATGCTGGGACATCTCCTGGACTCTACAGAATACTCAAATCCTCACCAACTTACAGCTCAGATTTTAAATGTCGTGTTTATAGTCATTGGAATGCTTTTAATGAAAAGATTATGTATTGATCAGTCGGGGTGGTTTAAAATATTATATTATGTATATAGATCATTAATATTTTATACAATAGATGATATTATTATACTATATTGACTTCAAATTGATTGTGATCGGTGGGGATCTACAGAAAAGCTAAGCCTATAATAATATTTTCTCAGTAACTATGACCTATTCTGTGGTTTCACTACAAATATTTTATTAATTTTGCGATGCGTGTATGTGAAATCCGTGATATCTTCTAGAGTTTTCATTTGAATTATATACTATAAAGGACAATTTTAATCTATAATATGTGGCCAAGCTAATTAACGTAATTATTTGGATAAGGATTAATACTATATACTTGAAAATAGCCCTGGAAGTTATGTAATATTTTTTAACAAAAAATTAAAGATTAAAATGGTTATTGTGAGTCAACCTTAAGAGATAGACATATGCTGTTGCGGACTTTTTTGTAGGTCTTATTAAGTTGTACAACTCTTCTATAGAAAATATTCTTCCATCTGTCTTCAATTGAGCAGCGTTTGTAAGAAACGTGTTTTTTCGACCGTTTTTTTGTCGACTTACGTTGCAAATTAAGTCTCCACGAACGTACCTTTGATTTAAACGGGATAATATATAGCCTATTTTCATTTCGAAAGTCCATTCTATATATTAGTGAAAGAATTTTTTAAATTGGTCCTGTAGTTTTTGAGCCAAATCATTACAAACATACAAAAATACAAAAATACAAATGTTCTCTCTTTATAATATTATTATTTTTTACTTAGTTTACACATTCTCGAAGTATGTAGGATACTTCGGTATTCAAATACAGCCCACGGGCCTAAGCCAAGTGTGCTGTATGATCTGACGTCATCTGTATGACTGTGGTGGAATCGTCTTGCAAGAATTTTCGTACAATGCGACAAGTATTAAGGATCGCAGCCTTTTGCATCGTAATGTAAGTATTCTCGGGTAAATCTATTATTTTGAGTGACTGAAATAGATATTTAGGTATCACACCTGTGCTGGAAAGCACCAACGGTACGATATAAACACTATTCATTTTCCAGATTCTGTGTACTTCTTCTTTTAGCTCTGTATATTTCAGTATTTTTCCGGTTATTGTTTTTTGTATATTATGCGTATTAGGTACAGCTACATCTATTAGGTAAACTTTTTTCAGTATTTTATCAATAAGAGTAATATCCGGCCTATTATTATGTATTGTTTTGTCTGTGAGTATGGCGCGGTCAAAGTACATCTTGAAGTTTGTGTTTTCCAGCACAGGTTTTGGAGTGTATTGGTAATACGGTGCAAGCTTTCCAGTTATCAGTTTGTGTTTTGCGGCAAGTTTTTGGTGTATGATTTGAACAATTTGGTTGTGTCGATGTGTATAGTCAGTTTGTGTTGGAGTGGGACATGCGCCTGTGATATGCTGTATAGTCTCAGGTTGTCGTTGGCATTTTCTACATTTGTCATTTTGTATATTCGGGTCTTTGATAATATATTTTTTATAGTTCCTTGTATTGATTACTTGATCTTGTATAGAAATGGCAAAGCCTTCAGTTTCAGGAAACAGGGATCCAAACTTTAACCGTTTATTAGAGGCTTCAAGGTCGATATGAGCCTGTTCGAGGTCGTGTAAATGCCTACCATGTAGTTCTTTCCTGCGCCATGAATTTAGTTTTTCTATTTCTCTTTCCTGTGGTGAGTTGAACTGTGTTTCTTTAATACGTAAATTAAGTGGCGTAAAGTTTTTGTCGGCGTCTATTGTAGCTAAATGGATGATACTAGTTTCTGACTTTTTGTAGAAAAACTGTCGTAAATTTTGAACTTGACCTTCCCATAAGACTTTTAAATCGATAAGTCCCCTTCCGCCTTTCAATCTATTTACTGATATTCTTTCTATGGCTGATTTTGGGTGTAAGTGATTGTGTTTGATAAGTGTTGTTCTAGTTTTGATTTCTAATTGGTTGATATCTGTGCGAGACCATTTAATTACACCGAAAGAAAATGTTAGAACTGGTATTGCAAATGTATTTATTGCCTTGAATAGATGGTTAGAACATAGAGGTTTTTTGCATATCAAATTTAATCTACGTATGTATTCACCGGTAAGTTTATTTTTTATTTCGGTGTGGTTTATTGTTTTAGACTGATGTATTCCTAAGTATTTGTATGTATCGGTTTCACTCAATAACGTAAAGTTGTGTTCATCGTCAGTGTAACTGTTGTCCTGTTCTACAATTTTACCTTTTCGTATGTGTAGTGTCCTACATTTGTCTAGACCAAAAGACATATTAATATCATTGCTAAACTGTGTGGTTCTTAAAAGTAATGCTTTCAGTTCCTTTTCCGACTTGGCAAATAATTTTATATCATCCATGTACATGAGATGGCTAATATTTGTTTGCGGTGTTAATTTATATCCAGTATTTTCTTTGTTTAGAATGTGTGACAAGGGATTAAGGGCAAGGCAGAACCACAGAGGGCTCAGAGAGTCTCCCTGGAAAATGCCATTTTCAATAGGGATGTCATCGATTATGATAGTCTGGGAATTATTTGATGCGTAAAGTCTGGTTTTCCATTTGGTCATAGCATCTTCCAAGAAGGTGTTGATGGTCGGGTTTATTTTATAGATTTGTAGTACGCGAATAAGCCATGAATGAGGTACGCTATCAAATGCCTTTTTATAATCTATATATGAAATATGGATGTTTCTGTTGTGAGTTTGTGCATGTTTAAGTATAGTAGAGTCTATTATTAATTGCTCTTTGCATCCTCTGTGATACTGTCTGCATCCTTTTTGTTCTTCTGCAATAACATTATATTGGGATAAGTGTCCATTTATTTTACTTGTCAAGCATGAGGTTATTATTTTGTAAATTGTTGGTAGACATGTTATGGGTCTGTATTGGGAAGGGTTTGTCGTATCATTACTTTTTGGAAGCATATATGTTAAACCGGTTGTGATGAATGTAGGTAGTTCTTTTGTACCCTGTAGCAAGTTTGTTATTATTCTGGCAAGACTATCATGTATTATGTAAAACTTCTTATACCAGAAATTGTGCACGTTATCACATCCAGCAGCCTTCCAGTTTTTTGTTTTTCTTGTCACACATTCTATTTCTTCTCTTGTAATATCTGTGAATTCCATTTCTTCTATATGTTCCCATTTCTGTTCTTCGTTTTTAATCCATATCGCATTTTCATTATGTTCCTTATTTTTCTTCCAAAGATCAGTCCAGTAGCTTTTGAATTGTTCTGGGTTTGGCAGATCAACGTTGTTGTTTGTGACTTTATTCCGAAGTAATCTATAAAATCCTTTTTCATTGTTTGCAAATAATTTGTTATCTTGTTTCCGTTGTAATGCTTTTTTATATCTACGCAATCTTTGTGTTTTAAGACTGAGTTTTTGTTTGAGGGTATCTAAATATTCTTCTGGTCTGACATTATCTTTTTCGTGGGATGAATGGACCTTAGTAGATTTAAAAATGTCTTCCACCTTCTTTACGAGTTTTTTAGACTTATTATTGTTTATATATTGCATAACTCTACCAATATTTGCTCTTAATGTTTTTATTTCGTTTTCTATTCTAAACTGCCATTCTGGAACCTTCGGTGTACTTACGCGACTCGTATTGTTTGTTTGTTGTGTCTGAATTTTGTAGCCTAAGTGTTCACAAATAACCAGAACACTGCAGTAAACAAGTGTATTTATATCTGTTATATCAGTGACTAATGTAATGAATCTAGCTAAAATACATCTGTTAAATAAATCAATCAGTTGGTATAATCTCTTGTTTTCTTTTAATTTTGGCAGTTTTGGTCGTGTTGAGGGATCTATATTAGTGTATAATTTAAGAGTGGTTTCTAATTTATTCAATAGATTTTGGGTGTATTCATCTGGGGTTGCACCCAATGATGATTGGGGCGGTGTATTAGTGATAGCGTCTTGTATATTAGATGTCATAGACGGCTCTGATAAGGTGAGTATACTATCGTTAAGTGGTGTTGTGTTAGCTCCTGTCTGAATGGATAGTTGTGTTGGAGTTTGATAGGTTTGTGTTAAATGTGACTCATAGGTTGCATCTTGTGCTTGTGTGAAATTATTTGCGCAGTTAGTCATGTTAAGGTCTTCTTCATTCAGCTGTTGAGAAACTTCTTTTTTAAGGTTTTCGATGACACTTTCCGATAAAAGTTTGTTTCTGACGATAACCCTTCTTTGATCGGCGATACGTTGAGCGGAGACCTCAATGTGTGGATACTTTAGTTTGAATTGATCATGTATTTTTTTACAGTACATGGTTTTATCAGTTTCTAATTTTGTAACAAGGTAGTATGTGCGCATGATATATAAATTGATATCGTCATCCCATTTCATGCGCACTCTGGGTTTACTGGCTTTGGTGGTCACAGGTTGGTTGAAGAAAGTCGCCTGTGAAACATCCTCAGTCGGACTTTCGGATCTACTTATACTTTTGCTATGCTTAGCTCTAGTTCTTGATGATACTCCGCTATTCTCCGTGTTCTCGACGCCCGTACATCTAGGTGTACAGGTGGTAGTGTATTTTTCTGCTTCATTCGCATCGTACCTTTTGTATTTGTTCCGTATTTAATAAACCATTGTTAATTATTGCTCTCCTTTGATCTCCCACTCTTTGTCTACTTACATCCATATCCGGAAATTCTTGCAAGAACTTTCTGTGTAATTCTGGGAGATACGATCTTCCGTTTTCTTCCATTGATGTTAAAATGAAATATGTGCGCAGGATGAAGATGTTCATTTCTTCTGTCCATCTCCTGCGAGCACGCGCAGCCTTGGCGGGTACAGGGTGGTCGGCGTTTGCCCCCTGTACAACGTCCGCAGCCGTTGTAAATGAAGTTGATTCAGAAGCATCGATGTCCGAAATGCTAGCGCTGGTCGTTTGACAGTTAATCGATCCCGCCCGGAGATTCATCTCGCCCCTGACCACGGGGAGTTCCTGCCTACTGTCATCAGCATCCCCCCCGGAGTCGCCGAGCACTTGGGGACATAGTAGTGGTGTACCTTTCATGCAGCTAAGGAAAAAATAACCCATGACGCACCTTGGTCCTGTACGTATGAATATGCAGTGAGCTGTCTAACTAAGCTCGTGGGCGCCGCCGTTGGTTTCTTAACGGACACTCTTCCGCCGCCGTCCAAAAATTGACATCCTGCATTAATGTCAATTGTTCCACATAAGCCTCAGTAGAGTTTAGTACCCAAGAGCCTTAATGTAGCTTATTTAAACTTTTCCCTAACCCCTCCTATCTTCTTGCTGTCCCTTACCATTGATCTTATCTTTTATACTCCATAGTATCATATACCTTATCTCTTGGCTATTTTGCCTGCATCCTGTTTTCCTCTTTTCGTCACTTACCATCACTATCCTAGTCTCTTTTTCCTACTTGTGTCTAGCCTCTTTTTCATTGTCACATACCATCGTTTCATCACTATTCCTATCCCGTCGTAGTTATCTTTCTTTATACTACTCCTAACTAGCCTATTCCTATCTTCCTCTCCTCCTCCTTCTCCTCCTCCTTCTGACCTACCCTTAGCCGTTTAAGTTTTAATAGTAAACGTTGCCCGCCCCCCACGTGGTCTGGTGTTCGACTCGGACGTTAGGTAGGATTGAGGGGGGCATATTATTAGTATTAGTATTAGTATAGATTACACATATACCCTGGATCACGTATGTACCTCACATAGCATGTAGGTACTATTATTTATAAACTAGTAGGTACTGCTATGAAGACAAGAACTGGTAAGGAGTTTACAGCGTATATATATCTCTTTTCAAGATGATGGTTCACAATTCGTATGTATGTTTTTAGGCTTCCGAACCCAAAGGGTACCAACGGAACCCTATTACTGAGACTCCGCTGTCCGTCTGTCTGTCTGTCTGTCTCTCTGTCTGTCTGTCTGTCTGGTCTGTTCGTCACCAGGCTGTATCTCATGAACCGTGATAGTTAGACGGTTGAAATTTTCACAGATGATGTATTTCTGTTGCCGCTATAACAACAAATACTAAAAACAGAACAAAGTAAAAAATTAAAGAAAAGTTTAAAAAAAGTTTTTTACAATAGCGCAGCGCCACCTATCTAGTTGCTAAGATGGCGCTATCATCATTACCTTAATCTGAATATCGAAAGCGGCTCCAACGATTAAATAAAATTTAGTATACCTACAGGGGATTTCAGAAGCCGCGACCTCTAATACAACCACAATGGCGGCTAGCACCTTGCCGTTAATTGTTAAGCCTGGACCAGTGCAGAAAAGGATGGAGCGTCCAGAGGTTCTCAAGAGAGAAGAGGAAAGGCGTCCGGCGGCTGCGGCAGTGGGACCGGACGCTGTGTTGGAAGGTGTAGGTAAGGGACGGGGGGACGGGGAGCCGGCCAGGCCGACCGTTCCCGCCCAAAGCTCCCACCGCGGTGTCAACCGCAGAATACAACAGAAGGAGCGCAGAAGGCGTGAGGTTGCGCTGATAGAGGCCTTCTATCAGCGACAGCGGGAGGGTGTGCTCCAGCTGCCCGGTCCTTCGGCCCTGGCGCCGTCGGTCGTGGCATGCATGGCCCGCGCCGTTCCGCTGGGTGTGGTCCCTGCCCCTAATAGGGATGGTACGCAAGCTCCGGCTACGAGGCATCCCCAGGGACCATCTAACACCACAACCCACGACCATGCGCCCCTTCAACAAACAAACTACCCCTCTAATCCCGCACCCAAACCGGCTTCAACAAAGAAAAAGGGAAAAGGTAAGGGAAAGAAGGGAGGTGCGAACCCCGAGTGCAAAGCACCCGAACTAATTACATCTCGCAATTCCACAGGCAATCAGGAGGTGGGGAAGAAGGACGGAGCAACCCGAGGCGCAAAGCGGCAGCGCAGTTCGGATTTTGTGTCTCCGACCGGCTGTGTGGCGGCGGATAAAAAGGTGTGCGTGGAAGATGGTGCCACCGCCACTGGCTTTGCGGCGAGGGTTGTGAAGCCCTTCGGCCCTACCAATGCCAATGCAGGTCCTTCGTATGCGGAAGTGGTCAAGACGGGACACAAAGTCGTTGTGCTCGACCGTAACCGCATACCCATAAATGAGGACCAAATGATCCATGTCAGGTTGTTGGTAGAAAAAGAGATACTCAATATCTTTATTAGAAGTGGGTATAGCACCAACATGACGATGCCACGTTTCCACCACATTGCGAAGCTATTTCGCGGTGGGGTAAGATATGAACCCAGGGACGACTATTCACTCGCCTGGCTCACCAATTTCTTGGGGCGATTGCCCCCGCAGTGGGATGGCTCTGGCGGGCTCATGGTCGTCCCTGAGTGCATGGTGCCACGGTTTTACACTGGAGTCATATTCATCCCGGACTTCGGCCGAGACCAAGAGGAGGAGCTTGCTAGGAGGCCGGACCTTCTAATGAAGTTCCTTATCTTGCTGAACCAAGAGGTAGGTGTAGAGAGGTGGCAGCTCTTTATCCACGACGTAAGACCAACGGGCGGTACATTCAACCATTTTCTCGTGGTGGGCATCCCCCCGGAAGATGTGCAATACATCGAACGCGAAAACTTTCGCCTGCACTATGGTGCGGGGTCGGTTTACGTGAAGGTGAGAAACTACAAACCCGGGGGCGCCATGGCGTCGATGCCGGGGACTGCGGGCACGGGTCACGCTGCACTGAGCAGTGTGTCTGGGCCGGCGGTCCCCGTCATCGACGACGACGTGGCGTCCACCGATACTCTAGGATGGACGACGGAGGAATTGGAAGGCCTCCTCCATGAGCGCGGCGTTGGCGAGGATGAGATTACGGGTGACATAATGGGCCTAAATATTTTCTCGCCGGCGTCGTCCATGGAGGTGGAAAGAACCGCTCCTCCCTCGTTCAACCGAGAGGAAGAATAGGTAGGATTAATCATCTTACCAATTGTTAGCATAGTTTAGTCTTAAGTCTAAAATAAAAATGGATCCACAATCAAACGTGAGAACTAATAACCAAAACGATAACACTTTGTCGGTGGAGGTAAGTAACGGTAGTCTAGCAAATAGAGGCTCAATTAACATGGTACAATCCAATATCCAACACAGCGTCACAGGTTTCGCCGCCTTGCGCAGAAACCTAGAAGAGCATCCGAACACAATAGCACTGGTCCAGGAGCCATACTTACATCGAGGAAAGGTGAGTGGATTCAACGTTTTACGAGGTAACGTATTCTCTCCCCCTTTACAAGTCAAAACGCGTACCTTTATATATGTACCAAATCTATACAAAGCGTCTTTGGTGACACATTTATGCACCGATGATTTAACTGTAGTAAAATTATACACAGGTCTGCAAGGAAACCTGAAATCAATAATACTGGCTTCCGTCTATATGGACATAGCGACCGAAGCACCGCCGTCTGCACTTGATGACCTAATGCAATACTGCCTAGCAAACAAACTTGAGTGTGTGCTAGGTTGCGATGCAAACGCCCATTGCACTATTTGGGGCTGCTCAAATACAAACGAAAGAGGTAAAGACCTCCTGGACTTCATTCTAAGGCACAACTTAAATGTGTTAAATCGAGGATCTGAACCGACATTCGTAACCTCTCGGGCACGGACTGTCATTGACGTCACCTTAGCAACAAATGCGATATCTGACTTAATCAACGACTGGCATGTGGCGATTGGAGAAATTTCTTGCTCAGACCACAGGCGAATCAGGTTTAACTTGACAGTGGGAGAACACGAACCACGTACATACAGAAACCCAAAAAATACTGATGGGACAATATTTAGAGAATCTTTGGAAAAGGAACTATTGAATATGACCAAAGAGGACACAAACACACAACTAAAACCAAAAGAAATAGAGGTAACCCTCAATGACTTGACAAATGCTCTGAAGAGTAGCTACCAAAAAGCATGTCCACTCAGAACACAGAAATGCGGCATTGCACACAAGAAAGACAAGTGGTGGAACAAAGAACTCTCAAAGTGGAGAAAGAAAACAAGACACTGTTTCAACAGAGCAATGAACACAGATCAGGACACTGACTGGAAGGACTACAGAAAAACCAGACACAGGTTAAAAGTAGAAATTAACAAGAGTCGAAAATGCTCTTGGAAGAAGTACAGCAACTCCATACAATCAGAGAGTGAGACTGCAAGACTGAGAAAAATTCTAACAAACGATGCTCATGTGAAATTAGGTTCACTAAAAAAGGCTGACGGCACCTACACAGTGTCTGAGCAAGAGCAATTTGAGCTCCTGCTTCAAACGCACTTTCCGGAATGCTGTATAGACAACGATGTCACTGAATGGGACACACAAACACTTCATGAACCGGATCCGGAAGACTGGGCCTTTGCGGACAGAATAATCACTGAAGAGGCACTTATCTGGGCTGTGAGTACTTTCAAACCCTACAAGGCAGCTGGGACAGATGAAATCTTACCCGCCATGCTTCAGTGGAGCTTGACCAAAATAAAACACCATTTATTGGGTATATTTAGATCATGTCTTGCTTGGAAATATATACCTAAATCCTGGAGGCAAGTAAAGGTTGTGTTCCTCCCAAAGCCGGGCAAAACAGATTACACAAATCCTAAATCATTCAGACCTATAAGCTTAAGCTCATTTCTGTTAAAAACCATGGAGCGCTTATGCGACAAATACATAAAGAGTGGACCGCTAGCAGAATATCCAGTTCACAACAATCAACACGCCTATCAATCTGGCAAATCGACGGAGACTGCCCTGCACCATGTGGTGCATAAGATCGAATCGGCACTGGAAAGTAAACAGTCATGTCTGGCGACCTTTATAGACATTGAAGGGGCTTTTGATAAGACAACCTTTTCCAGTATCGAAAATGGATTAACAGCACGAGGTGTTGACGAAGGAATAAACAAATGGGTTACAAACATGCTAACAAGCAGAGTAGCTTGTATAGAAGGAACAAAAGAAACACGCTGTCTCGTAACACGAGGTTGCCCACAAGGAGGAGTTCTTTCGCCACTCCTCTGGGTAGTGGTAGTAAACGAGCTAATCGAACTCTTAAACCGGGATGGTATCACGACGATTGGGTATGCGGACGACCTTGTTGTTATGGTCTCCGGCCTCTTCGAAACGACGCTCTGTGAAAAGATGCAGAGGGCGCTACGCAAGGTTGAAAACTGGTGCAATGAACACAGACTAAAAGTTAACCCACAAAAAACAGAACTGATCTTATTCACGCGCAAAACCAAGGTATCTAAACTTAAACTACCGACGTTGTTTGGAACCGAACTGACCCTAAGCAAGGAGGTAAAATATCTTGGAATATGGTTGGACAGCAAACTTTTGTGGAACACACATCTAGACCACATTACCAAAAAAGCAACTAACATTTTATGGCAAAGCACGAGAGCAGTCGGCAAAGACTGGGGCTTAAAACCCAAACTGTGTAAGTGGTTATACACTGTAATTGTGCGTCCAGTACTCACATATGGGTGCGTGGTGTGGTGGACGCGCACAAATCAAGTGACTACAATTACCAAACTACAACAGTTACAAAGACTAGCATGCACACTTATCAGTGGCTGCACGAAGAAGACTCCGTCGGATGCTTTAAATGTCTGTTAAATGTCATCCTGGGCTTAACACCGCTACATTTGCACATACAACAAGAAGCGATGGCCTCAGCTCTCAGAATAAAATCTACAAACCAGTGGAAAGGCACAGGACCGACCACAAGCCACTGCAAAATTATATCCTTGGCGACGACTATTGTTCCGGAAGCCACCAAAGGCACGGACAGAATTGCAAGTACTCACCTCGATGGCAAGAAATATCAACTTTTAACGGAAGACGAGATGTCTGAGTCGGAGCTTCCTACCTTTAAAACCTATACTGACGCTGCAAAAAATGACTCAGAAGCAGGTTGCGGTTATTACTCGCCTGAACTGGGTCTCTCAGCGTCAATAGGGCTGAACAAGACAATTACCGTCTTACAGGCTGAGACGATGGGACTGTTATTGGCTGCGCAAGCAGTCTTATCATTAAACCCCACCTCAATAGCAGGCGACCAAGGCGCAATTTTAGAATTTGTCACTGACAGTGCTGCAATTATATATGCGCTAAGAAGACCCACAACTAGATCGAAAGTACTGGCCAAATGTCACGCCATCTTGCAAACTCTGGCAACCGAGCGCAACATAAAAGTAAAGGTAAAATGGACAAAAAGCCATGCAGCCTGTACCGGCAATATCTCAGCAGACAAACTTGCCAAGGAAGGCACGAAACAGCAGGTAAGCGACGACGTGATGGGTCTATGCAAACTTGCCAAGGAAGGCACGAAACAGCAGGTAAGCGACGACGTGATGGGTCTATGCAGACCATCATCGATGGAAGTCAGAGACCTACTACGCCGTCACACAGAAACCGAACAACAAAGGTTGTGGAACAACATGACGAGTTGCAAACACACAAAAGCCGCTCTGCCAACATTAGACAGGAAAATTACCAACAAATTGCTACAATTGCAAAGACTGGACCTTCGCCTAATAGTAGGCCTCATCACGGGACACTGTAATCTTAACTATCATCTTTATAAAATTGGAGCCACAGACAGCCCTCTTTGTCGAGGATGCATGTCAGAAGATGAAACCGTGGAACATGTGATAATACATTGTCCCGTCTTAAACGAAATAAGAACCACAGCTGGGTTGCATGAGCGTGACCCGGATGCAGAGTACCAGTCGCAGCAGCAACAACATTTACAATCATCATCATCATCACCATCTGCTTTAGCACTATCACCACATCCAAGTTCACAAACAAGCAGGCATACACACATACATTTGACAGCATCATCTTTACTATCCGATACATCATCACCATCACCATTGGAAGCGTTATGCCAGCAACCTAAAGCCGTGCTCCGCTTCGTCAAGGAGCTGGGATGGCTTGGTTGAATGCTGGCAGGGGAAATGCACAATACACCCCAAGCGGGACGTCAGTGCAGGTCTTATCGCCCCCATTACCAATTAGAATTAGAATTAGAGAATTCTGGAAAATCCTTTCATAGTACACCCCTACGTACTAAGACAAATATACCCTCCAAATTTCAAGTCTCTACGACCAGCGGTTTAGGCTGTGCGTTGTCTGTCAGTCAGTCAGTCAGTATGTCAGGACAAAGATTCTTATAGTATTAGATGACCTGAAAGGTCAATTCGAGACACTATCGCAGTGATAAGAGCGTACTCTGAAGCTCATTAACAGCGTTGAATTACTCTTTTATTAATACAATCATTTACTTATATTCATATCAACACATCACTGGCAGCCAGCGTGGAGGTAGAGCTAGGATAGTAGCACTATGTAGATTGACTAAAGTCAGATGTCCTTCGTCTCATTTCACTACAGTCTTCCATTTAAAGACAGGCATGATTACATCTTAGTCCACATCGTCACTTAACATCAGGTGAGATAGCGGTCAAGCGATTGTATGACAAACACTTACACTTGGTAAACTCGGCTCGCGATAGCTTGCTGCTCATTACAGTAATATGTGGCTCCCGTCACTGCACTGCACCCGTCATCCCGAGACATGAGCTCTCTTAAGAAGAAAACACATCCCAAAACCTCACCTGATGGAAGGAGTAGCAGGCTGGTCCACTCTTATCCATATCTGTGAGTCGACACACACATATTTGCCCTGTCAGTGATCAGAGAATAAGTAGGTAAGTACTCGAATGCAACTTGTATTTAGCCAGTGTCAAGTATTGAAATTCTTTAAGTTTTTATGAATTTAAGTTGTAGAGATGGGTTAAAGTCACATTTCAGGTCAGTTTTCAAGTAAAAGTCTAGTCGAAGTCACCTTCAGTAAAAATATGGTGTTTACTGAAGATTTTCAGTTGAATTTTGGTGAAAACGCAAATAGCATGTTTTTCAACATTGTGCTGTTTCTCTACACTCGCACTCATTCACCGGCACTTAATTGTTAATAATCCACATTTATTACACATTAACTCGCGGAAGAACACAAGTTTTAGGAAAAAATACAATGAGACCACACACACTTTTCCACGTTCCCGCCAAAACACCTGGTCTGACCTTTCGAATTAAGTATGTCTGTAACTTTTGATTAGTATTAATCGTAATATTACAGGTAGTTGACATATTTAATTCAGATTTTTTTGCATATCAGGTCACTGGACAACTAAGACACTCCAGCGCTCATAGTCAATGAAGAATGAAGTCTGTCTTTATCAGAATTTGTGCTAAATCAGTAAATATGTATAAACTAGAGACGTGTAAGTGTGATAGATAACAGAGAGTATATATACCCGTGCGATAATCATTATAGGACAGTGAGTGCTGGTAATTCTGAAACAGTACACGGCTATTAAACAATCATGAACTTATATGTTGTGCTTCTTTTGAGTGCGGCGATGTTGTTCAACGGGTAAGTTTTAATTAACATCAATTATTTAAATACTCGTATAGTAAGTACATATTTTACAACTTTAAAAAAAATATGCTCAAAACTAGTTTACCTAACATTTATTTTTTTATAATGAGTTATCTACTTGAAGCAGATATCTGACTACCATTACAATCTAGCCTATAACAACTAAGCTAATGAGTAATTTTATTTTGACATATTTACTATTAGAATATCACTAAAAATGTGTCCATTAACACATTTCCTAATGTCCCTATTAAGTTGAGGACTTGAGGAGACATTTTGTTCTTGTGTTCTTTTTATAGCGTTCACTATCACTACACTTTATATTTAACTAACTTATAAATAAATAAAAAATAGCGTGGCCATAGACTAGATCCTTGACCATCCAAAATTAATAACTACATGTTTTTGCTATAATAGCTTAATAACTGCTATTAATAGAATATCTCGTTTTCGTATACATATCTCCCAGATATAATTTTTATTTGATTAAAATGCCACTTTATGTTGGCTCCGGCTTTATTAAAGCATAAAAAGGACTGGGCTGAACCTGAAAGTAAATATTTAAGAAAATGTCATAAATAAAAGTTTAAGCGTAATTTTGTTCGTTAGATTTTTTGTTGGAATAGGTTTCTTTAATATTCTCAATGTAACATAAGACGCCAATCCCTTTTGTTTCATTGCACTGCATTCTTCAGTCTAAAACACATTGATAGAAGACCCCTTTTATTACCTCAGACAGAAGTTGAGTCACACAAAATACTTGTCTTGCTCTTTAAACGAATATAATGTATTTTACGCCTTAAAAACGGAAAAAATGGTAAAGTTATTCTTAGGACAACGTATAACCAATTTCCAATTGATCGGTCCTATGAAAGTTGATTCTTAAAACGGCTGAACAACATTTCATGAATCCAAAGCTACGAACTCTATCAATTAAGTTATTTTTGTTTAATACATATTAAACAAAAAAAAAAACTAAATCAAAATCAGTTCATCCGTTTGAACGCTACGATGCCACAGACAGACACACATCACAGATACTCAGAATCACAGATACACACGTCATAATTATAATACCTCTCTTTTTGTATCGGGGGGTTAAACATTCCGTGATGACATATGTCTATCTCCTGAGGTTCACTCACAGTAATAATTTGACTTAATCCTTTATTTTCTACTAGCTGCGCTCCGCGGCTTTGCTCGAGTTTAATCCTGGCTAACCTTCTTCTTGAATCACTCTTCCTATTGCTAAAAACTGCATTAAAATCTGTTGCGTAGTTTAAAACATCTAAGCGTACGGGGGAAACGAGCGAATTTGCTTTATGATGTGTAATAAGATCGTTTAAAAAACTAAAAATAACCGACTTCAATGCCGCGCTCTTAATTTTCAGTACCAATTTTGAGGTGTTTATCTCCATATCTCTGGAGATACTTATCAAACCTCGATAAAATTACTGTGGTACTACACTTGGGATATTTCCTTTCCAACAAAAAAAGAATAATCAAAATCGGTTCATAAACCACGAAGTTATCCGCGAACAAACACATAAATATATATGTATACATACATATATATATATATATATATATATATATATATATATATATATATATATATATATATATATATATATAACTAATCTGTGGTTTCGCTGCAAATATTTTATTGGTTGCGATGCGCGTAATATTAAATTTGTCATAATCTTCTAACGTTTTTTTTAAATTATATAGTGTGTAAACGGACAATTTTAAAGTAACTTATCTACTTAATTTTCTAAGGATTAGGTAGTAATGCTGAAGGTAATCGAAGAAAATAGCACTTCAAATAACTTGCTATTTTTTAACCGACTTCAAAAAAAGGAGGAGGTCTCTCAATTCGACCGTATATATATATATGTATATATATATATATGTATATATATGTAATATATATGTATATATATATGTATATATGTATATGTGACCGAGAGAGACCTCCTCCTTTTTTTGAAGTCGGTTAAAAAATAGCAAGTTATTTGAAGTGCTATTTTCTTCGATTACCTTCAGCATTACTACCTAATCCTTAGAAAATTAAGTAGATAAGTTACTTTAAAATTGTCCGTTTACGCACTATATAATTTAAAAAAAACGTTAGAAGATTATGACAAATTTAATATTACGCGCATCGCAACCAATAAAATATTTGCAGCGAAACCACAGATTAGTTAATAGTTGCAATGTAAGCGTTGATAATCTGGTTATATATGTGATATATAGATAGATAGATAAACTCTTTATTGTATACCATGAAAGAAACTTAAGTCTAAACATATTTATATTTCTTTAATCGGTGATAAAATCGGCGGTCTTATCGCATAAAGCGATCTCTTCCAGACAACCAAGTGTGGAGTAGTAACAAAAACAAAGGGAGCTTGGCGATGGCGATTATATGTTACAGGAAACTGCAATAAAATATTTATTTATTATTACAAGTATAATACTTACTATATACATAATATTTGCAGGTACATACATACAAATACCATAGTAAAATATATATTATATTATACGGACACATTACTTACTTATACATTATACACTATACCTACTTATACAGAATCAAAGAATCAAAGCATTTATTCAGTATGTAGGCAGTATAAATATACGCACATATACACGTCAAAATCATAAATCATAAAATAAATCATAACCAATTATCAAGTAAACATAGCAAAAGCAGAATTTAACGCTTTGAATTAGAAAAAAAAAGTAATGAACCATTCAGCTGTCATCCAATCGTTTACGTCAGAATATTAAAAAAAAATTAAAGTAGGTTAAAACCAACCATACATGTAACTGTGTGTTTCAGTACTTCAGACAATTTTTATATAAAAAAATATAAAAAAGTGAAATAGTGAAACACAACATAGAGAAACGCATACCGATCACAGTACATATCATGATCCAAATGGAACTGATAGTCCGTCTGTCAGCTGCATAATATTGTTTAAATAAAAATAAAAATGGCAAGCCTAGAAAGAAAATCTGCGGACAAAAAGGGAAAACTGAATGGCTGTTGAATCTACCGGTGTTTCGGAAATACTCCCATCAGAGAAGAAACACCAAGAAACTCTATGGGGCTTGTCTTGTCATTTTACCTTTTTTTTTAAAATTAATTGTACATGTCAGCTTTAAAATTTAAACAATATATTATTAATTATAATACAATTTATATTTGTTCTTGGAACTTGGGGCATTCAGGCCATGCATTTTTGTCATCCATATAGTCACCTATTGTATAGTATGATTTTTTCATCAAATTGGATTTTACATAGATTTTAAATTTGCTCATAGGCAATTGATCAATATCTTTAGGTAGCTTATTGTAAAAGCGTACACAGTTCCCCATGAATGAACCACTAACTTTCTGCAGTCTGAAATTAGGTATAATTAATCTATTTTTATGTCTTGTATTAAAATTATGTACATCAGACCTTTTCTTATAATCATTTATATTCTTGCGTATGAACAAAATATTTTCATAAATGTATTGACATGCCACTGTTAGAATTTTAATTTCCTTAAATTTTTCACGAAGTGAATCTCGCGACCTCATACTATATATAGAGCGAATAGCTCGTTTCTGCAAAACAAATATTGATTGGATTTCAGCGGCTTTCCCCCACAATAAAATACCATAAGACATTATACTGTGGAAGTAGCTGAAATAGACCAATCTTGCAGTGGCTTCGTCCGTTAAAAATCTAATTTTACGTACTGCGTATGCAGCGGAGCATAACCTACCTGCTAGAACCGATATTTGAGAACCCCATTGAAGCTTTGAATCCAGGGTGATGCCCAAGAATGTTGTGGATTCAACAAGTTCTAATGGTTCATCATTTATTAATATACTTCTATTTAGGATACCCTTTTTTACATTTGGTAGAGAGAAATTAATACATTTAGTTTTATTTGCGTTTAACAATAAGTTATTGGTTGTAAACCAATTCAGAACCTGTGTTATTGATTTGTTTACGTCGTCAAAGTTAGGTGTAGTCCTATCTATTTTGAATATCAAGGAAGTATCATCTACGAACAAAACAATATCACATAGGTTCTGTACGAATGACGGTAAATCATTGATATAAACTAGAAATAAAAAAGGTCCTAGGATCGATCCCTGCGGGACTCCCATTTTTATGAGGGATCCAGATGACCTGACGCCATTGACTTCAACCATCTGTGTTCTGTTACAGAGGTATGATGATACCAGATCAAGTGCCTTACCTTCAACACCGTAGTATTTTAATTTGTAAATTAGTGTTTCATGACAGACACAATCAAATGCTTTTGATAGGTCACAGAACACGCCAATAGCATCTTGTGCTTTCTCCCATGCATCAAATATATGTTTAAGAAGACCTATTCCTGCATCAGTAGTAGAACGCCCTTTAGTAAATCCAAATTGTTTGCTATTTAAAAAATCATTCATGTTAAAATGTGTTAAAAGCTGGTCTAATATTACTTTTTCAAAAATTTTACTCAATGCCGGTAGTATAGAGATTGGTCTATAGTTAGATGGATCATTTTTGTTTACTGATTTGAAAAAAGGAATCAATTTACTTTTTTTCATTAAATCCGGGAAGACACCTTGATCAACGCATCTGTTAAAAATAAAAGCTAAGTATGGGCTAATAACAGTAATAATGTAACTGAGAACTGTGGTTGACATTCCCCACAGGTCCTCGGTTTTCTTTTGTTTGAGCATTTTAAATGTTTTCACAATTGAGTCTGCAGTTACGTGTTTGAACTGGAACAAGGTATCACATTTATTTACACACTTTGATAATATAGAATAAGCATCAGCGGGACTAGAATTTATGGACTGAGTGGTAGTAATGGGTACTTGAGAGAAGAACTCATCAAATGTATTGGCAACCTCATTACTATCCATGATTAATTTATTGTTAACTTTTAAGATGATCTTACTGTCTCTTTGTTTTATTTTTCCAGTTTCAGTATTGATGATTTTCCATGTTGTTTTTATTTTATCATCAGCATGCTTAATTTTTCTACTAAAATGCAAAGATTTTGCTGTCTGACAAACCACTTTAAAAGTTTTGGAATATAGTTTTAAGTGATTTATGAATTTAGTATTGTGTAAATTAATTTGTTTTTGTGAGTATAAGTTGTACAAATTATTTCTACTTTTGTAAATACCAGGAGTAGCCCAGTCATCGAACCGAATTTTCCCAGCTCTTGTAATAGTTTTAAATTTAAAAATATTATTGAACTCTGCACCCAACATTTGAGATAAAGTGCTGCATAGGTCATCGGGATCCTCAGAAAATATTAGGTTCATTAGTTGCTTGTCAATGATATCCACAAACTGTTCAACCCGATTGGTTGTAATGGGCCTGTATGTGTATTCTTGACCTTTGGTGGATGTTTTACATGAAAATGTGGCACTCTGTCCCAGATGGTCGGAGCCAAGTTTATCAAAGATTGCAATTTTCTCAGGTTCACAGTTGCAAAACACATTGTCCAAGCAGGTTGCTGAGCTAGTGATTCTAGTCGGCTGGTTAAAAAGATGCTTTAAATTGAAGCTAAGAAATATTTTTTTTAACTTATCACTGAGGTATTATATATTACAGGTACATAAATATACATACATGCAAATATTATACAACCATATATATTTCAATAAATGTATGTTTGACGTGTGAAGTATGTGTGTATCTGTCCGTGGTATCGTAGCGCCGAAACGGATGAACTGATTTTGATATTTTTTTTTTTGGAAAGATGCAATCGAGAGTGTTCTTAGCTTTGGTTCATCAAAATCCGTTTAGACTTCGGCTAGCGATTGACCGCTATCTGACATGTTGGTAAGTGATGATGCGGTCGAAGATGGTAAGCACGCTAGGCCTAGAATGGGAACTGGCTCTCAAGGATAGTTGCCGGAACACATTAGATGTTTGACGACACATTTTCTAACTTGAGGGTGGTAGCTGGCCAGGCGGACGCTAGATGGTGTCCTACCACCATGCGGGGGTTGTTGGTTTCTTAACGATGTTTTCCTTCCCGGAGGGCCACTGTAATAAGCGCACATACATTTTTCTATAGAAAAATCCATTGGTGTACGGTAAGGTTTGAACTCGGTACCACGGCATTAAAACCGACCGTTCTATGAGCTTTTTTCTAGTTGATTACGCTATTAGATCAACTTTTATAGGTCTTATAAATAAAAAAATCGGTTTCCTCTTACTTTTATGTCATTGTTAGAACATGGTAGTGTAGATCTGCTGCTGGTATACATCTCCTGGAACCTGCAGAATACCCAACTCCTTACTAACTCAAAGCAGATATGTTGTGTTTGGGTTCATTGGAACGGTCTCAATAAACAGATTATCATTATAATCAGTGGGGGGTGGTTTTAAGTTTTGAATTTAGGTATTATTTCAATTTAATGTAAATAAATTTAATTTATTGAACAATTAAAAAAAAAACTTTAATAGGCAAGCGTTTGACAACTATTTCGCGTGGTAGTATATATAGTAAGCGATGATGTTGATGTGGTTGAAATGGTGAACACGCTACGCAAAGAATCACTGCCTTGAATGTTCGACTCTCAGGAGCTGTGCCGGAACATCGTAAGGTCATGGTGGCAGATATTTCCTTTGATGGTATTAAGCCACTTTTCAACCGACTTCCCAAAAAGAAGGAGGTTCTCAATTCGTCTGTATGTTTTTTTTGTGTATGTTACGCGATTACTCCGTCAATTATAAACCGATTTGAATGATTCTTTTTGTAATCGGTAGGGTACAATTTCGAGGTGGTCTCATAGTAATTTCATCGAGATCTGATAAGTATCTCTAGAGATATGACGATAAACGTCTCAAACTTGCTACTGAAATTGACGCGCGGGGCATTGAAGTCGGTTCTTTTAGTTTTTTTAACTATCTTAATTATTAAATAGCAAGTCAGGTGGAACATTGATAAGGTGCTCCTACCATCTGTATAAGAATCTACATTCAAAAATTACAATGTACGTAAAGACGGACATTGTAATTTAATGAGGCAGGGAATCAGTGGTTATAAGTATAATTACAGAATATATAATAGTGACTTTACACATTGTATTATATTTATACAGTTTCGAGTTGATCCACTCGGAAATGAAGATAATAGACGACGGCGGCACCGAAGAAAGTTCCGGCGACTGCGGGACAATATTAGCGACGGTACAAATGTCTCAAAGACAACTGGACAAGTTAGACGATACCGTGCGAAGTATAACACCCAATCTTAAAGATAACATAGAACTAAGATTTCTCAAACTTGTTGAGAAATTAGAGCATTTTATAGAGGCTAAATTCGTTGAGGTGGATAAAAAAATGGACCGCATGGAGTCAAAGCTTACTACAATAGAGGACAAAATATCTCAGTATACTTCACATATCGACAGTAAAATAAACACTTTGGAATCAACATTAACACATGCACTGAACGTGAGCCACACTTTAAATAATAAATACAACACGTGTTGCGAACTAAGCTTAGAGATCGCCGCGGTTGTGAAAAATACAACCACAAAAATAAACGATATCAATGTAACAACTCTCAACGTATCAGCTAGACTATCTGAGATTAATGAAACAATACAGAACATGACTAACGTCGTTGTACCGAATATTGAGAACAATATATCTAGGTCAAATGGTCTTTTGAAATCTACAACAGCACTTGCTCCTAATGTACCTACGGAAGACAAGAAACCAGGTAAGTTGTATATTTATGTACAACTTGTTGCGTCTTGTAGTATCGCCCACGTCACAAACTATCTAACGTCCGTTTTTGCTATAAAATTTCAGCTTTTTTATGTATCTTCGGTTTGGACATAACTGCGCTATAAATAAACACGGATTTGCAAAAAGATATTGCAGATATGGAAATGATCTCCTCAAAACAGGGCCGCCTAAAGGGCGGTAGGTAAAGCCTACCGGAGGCCCTGGGCATTTTCCTTTAACTGATTTTCTTATGAATACAGATAAGTTCGCTTTTAGGAGAAGGTTTGCTTTGAATGAACTCGTTATTGATAAAAAAACATAAACAAGTTTTTGCAATCTCAGCAATTTTTGCTGGTTCGGGGTATTGCGCGTAATTTTTAAAACGTATTTAGATTTATAATTTCGGTTAACGGTTGGTGATCTGATAAGAGATAGGGGGCCCCTTGTGTTGTGGGGCCCTGGGCACTTGTCCAGAGTGTCCAGTGGGAAAATGGGCCCGGCTTCAAACTGAAAAAGACTGGCACAGCATTAGTCAGCCTTATTAACTTTTTAAATTTGATAATTCTTGTGTTTTCTTAAACTGATATTAGATCCACTAAGTTTATTTTATAGTAAGAAAGGTGTTTCTTCATAGGTGCTCATAACGAGTACAGTGGTGCTCAGCATTATAATATTTATTTATTGTAAATTTACTTTTGTAATTTAGTTGTTGTTTTTGTAAAATTGCTTAAAGCATTGATATAAAAACTCTATTCAGTTATTCGTCTTATAACGCTGGAGATTCACATTGCTTGTCTATTGTGTTTACAGGTCTCAGCAAGTGTGACCGCAGTCAGCAAGAGGAGTGCTGTACTGCAGCTGTTGCAGGTGCTAACACTTACAAGGAGTACACAGAGATTTCCGCGAGGCGTCACACAGTGGTGAACATGACCAGCGCTGGCCTGCAGGAGTACACCATGTACTTCGCGGTGCGAGGAGAGTATAAGGCGCTGTTACTGTCCTCGACGTCACCTTACAGTGATCTGTATTATGCAATCGGTATGTACTACAATACTCGTTATATTAAAACACGCTGATATTCAGAAATACTTGAATATACTCGTAGCTCTTTGTGGTTTGGCTGTAAACTTAAAGTCGTAGCATAGTCCTACCGAGGTAGCTGTATGAGTAGGAACAAAGCGAGTAGGACTACATGCTAGAGAGATACAGCATGTAGTTCTACGCGCCCCGTCTCCTGAGACACGGATTATTAACCCGATCGTCCACCGCCAGCTAAAGTTATTGGGTAGTTCTTAGCTCTAAGCTCAGTGAACTAAGCTAAGCTAAACTAGGATTTATTATATAGTGTATAAGCAAGCGTCTGACCACTATCTCACCTGATGTTAAGTAAAGATGTGATCGACGATGTAGCACACTTGCCTAGAAGATACCTATTCACTCGCGAGTTAATGACCCCCGGATTGTACTCTTAACAGGAAACACAGACTCTGGCAGGAAATTCCATTCCTTCGTTGTGCGTATGATAAATGTAGATGGGAAAAAGTTGTCGGTCCACCGAAAAATAAGATATACGATCACATTCTACAAAACAACACAAGCGCCAGGTGCTAGAGGGGTAACGTAAGAGGGTGAGAGGGGTTTAGCTTAGATCGCGTAGATTCAGATCAGCCTACACAACTATGTTTATTTGACTTAGTTAGGATACTTTAGTTAGATTAGCTGGCATAGTTTGTGGTAGACGCACATATATAAAACTTGACTCAACTATACGAGATACCCTACCACCTACTACGATATTTTTTATATATTTTATTAAGAACAGAGTTTATGTAAATAAAACATTTCATATATCTTGCAAGCCTAAGCTGACTGTTTGCTGTTAACAGTGTTTTATAACGTCAGAGGTGGTCACATCTGGATGTCAGAACGTCTGCCAACTGTATCTAATGAGAAAACAGTCAATGATCTCTATACAAACAACATCATCTCTACAGAACACTACACGTACTACTACGTGACTATATCCGGCGGTAAGTGATCGTTATTATTATTATGAAGGGCACAGTAGGTAATATACTCACAGAATAATGGATTTTTCGAACCAATCGAAAAAATTGTGTGCGCTTTTCACAGTGGCCCTCTGGTGAAGGAAAAACATCGTTAAAAAACCAACAACCCTCGCATGGTGGTAGGACTATCTAGTGTCCGCCTGGCCAGCTACCACCCTCAAGTTGTAAAATATGTCGCCAAACATCTAATGTGTTCCGGCAGCTAACCTTGAGAGCCAGTTCCCATTCAAGGCCTCGTGTTTACCATCTTCGACCGCATCATCACTTACCGACAGGTGAGATAGTGGTCAAACGCTAGCCAATAAGATATTTTAAAAAATCTTGCTGTTGAACTTTTTGTGTACCTAATTTCATCTAATTCGGTTCAATCGTTTTTCTGTGATTAAATAACAGTCATACAAATTTTCACATTTTTAAAATTATATTTTTGGTAGGATATATTATAACTACTACGATGACAGAATCAGCAAAAAACACTGACTTGATAATAAGCGGTGTGAACTATCTATTACATTTACTGTGTTTAAAATCTACGGAGCTCAACTATTCAAACCCGTCTTCCACATTGGCTGACAACAAACATCAGGTCTGAACTTGGCTAACTGATTGACGACATTTATTTTTTCAGTGGGTGGTTCTACCAGCTGTGGTCATCCATTGATGACCACCGCTGGTAGAAACACCAATAAATGGTGCTAAATGTAGCACCATTCATTAATCACGTGTAGGGTTTATTAAGGTCTAAGTCTACGGATGCAGGCAGGTAATAATGACCTTCAAATAATAATCTAAATATAATTATATCAATAAATATATCAACACCAATATTATAAATGCGAAAGTCAGTTTGTTTATTTGTTTGTTTGTTTGTTTGTTTGTTTGTTTGGGACTTCTTCACGGTCAAACGGCTTGACCGATTTGGCTGAAATTTTGTACAAAGATAGAACATAAGGCAGAATAGGATATAGGATACTTTTTTTTTTGCTATCGAGTCAGGGGGTCCAGATATTTTTAATTGAATTTTGTAACTAAAGGACCTCTTTTCGAATAAACGGCTTGACCGATTTGCCTGAAATGTTGTATAAAGACAGTTCATAAGGCAGAATAGGATATAGGATACTTTTTTCTGGCTATCGAGTCAGGAGGTCCAAATATTTTTAATTGAATTTTGTAAATATAAGATCTCTTCTCAAATAAACGGCTTGACCGATTTGCCTGACAAGTTGTATTAAGACAGTTCATAGGGTAGAATAGGATATAGGATACTTATTTTTTGGCTATCGAGTCAGGGGGTCCAAATATTTTTAATTGAATTTTGTAAATATAAGACCTCTTCTCGAATAAACGGCTTGACCGATTTGCCTAAAATGTTGCATAAAGACATTTCATATGGTAGAATAGGATATGGGATACTTTTTTATTGGCTATCGAGTCAGGGGGTTCAGATATTTTCAATTGAACTTTGTAACTAAAGGACCTCTTTTCGAATAAACGGCTACACCGATTTGCCTGAAATGTTGTATGAAGACAGTTCATAAGGCAGAAAAGAATATAAAATACTTTTTTTCTGGCTATCGAGTCAGAGGGTCCAAATATTTTTAATTGTATTTTGTAAATATAAGATCTCTTCTCAAATACACGGCTTGACCGATTTGCCTGACATGTTGTATAAAGACAGTTCATAGGGCAGAATAGGATATAGAATACTTTTTATTTCGCTATCGAGTCAGGGGGTCCAGATATTTTTAATTGAATTTTGTAAATATAAGACCTCTTCTCGAATAAACGGCTTGACCGATTTGCCTGAAATGTTGTATAAAGACAGTTCATAGTGTAGAATAGGATATGGGATACTTTTTTTAGGCTATCGAGTCAGGGGGTCCAGATTTTTTAAATTGAATTTTGTAAATATAAGACCTCTTCTCGAATAAACGGCTTGACCGATTTGCCTGAAATGTTGTATAAAGACAGTTCATAGGGCAGAATAGGATATCGGATACTTTTTTTTTTGGCCATCGAGTCTGAGTGTTTAGATTTTTTTTATTGAATTTTGTGAATGTGTGGCCTCTTATCAGCTAAACAGCTTGACCGATTCAGCTGAAATTTTATACATATTACAGTTTGTATAGCATAGAATCACATAGGATACTTTTTTTCTGGCAGTCGAGTCCAGGTGTCTAGAATTTTTAAATTGAACTTTGTAAATGTGTGGCCTACTCTCGGTCAAACGGGTTAAACATTTAAGCTGAAATTTTGTACACAGGCAGTCAAAAAGACATAGAAGGGCAAGAAATACTTTTTTTTTGGGTGGAAATTTCGGTTGTCTATATTTTTATTATGGAATTTAGTAAATATGTGGCCTCTTTTCGGCCAAACGGCTTGACCGATTCAGATGAAATTTTGTACAAAGTCATTAAATAGGGCATAAAAGGGCAAGGAATACTTTTTCCGGCAGTTAAGTGTTGGTGCCTATATTTTTTCTTAACTTTACATAGAGTTTGCATAATCATAAAAGTTTGAGCTTAGGTTCATAGATAATGACTAAACTTAATAAGTGCCTTAATTAGGCCATAAAACTGTCAGGGTCATTAAAAGTCATCAAAATTTACGCGATGGCTTTGCTTGCCCAACGTGTTTTATCTGCTTTGTGGGAAGTATTTCAAAAGCATTCGTGTTTTAACATAGGTATTGACTAAGTAGGTTATAAAAACTGTCAGGGTCATAAAACGTAAAAATTTTCGCGCTCGCTGCGCTCACGCAAACCTTTGTTTTATCTACTTTGTAGGTAATATTTCAGCAACTTTTGTATTTTGATAGCCACATGCATCAGAACGAGTCCATAAATTGAAATAGTACAACCTTCAATAATCATTATGAATTTTAACCTTAAAATAAGTGGATATCAAGTTTAACCTTTGTGCCATCAGTGTTAACTTAGTAGGTCATAAGAACTGTCAGGGTCACAGAAGGTTGTAAAACTGATTCGCGCTCGCTTCGCTCGCTCAGTGATAGCGCTTGCTACGCTCGCGCAGTGATAGCGCTCGCTCCGGTCTCGCAAGCATTTGTTATGTCTACTTTGTAGGAAACATTTCAGCAACTTTTGTATATTAATAGCCACATGCATCACAACGAGTCCATAATTGAAACAGTACAACCTTCAATAAACATAATGATTATTAACCTTAAAATAAGTGGATATGAAGTTTAACCTCTGTGTCATCAGTGTTGTCTTAGTAGGTTATGAAAACGGTCAGGGTCACAAAAGGTCGTAAAAATGTTTCGTGATTTCAGTTCCGTTTTAAGTGATAGCGCTTACTACGCTCGCGCAGTAATAGCGCTCGCTCCGGTCGTGCAAGCATTAGTTATATCTACATTGTAGGAAATATTTCAGCAACTTTTGTAATTTAATAGCCACATTCATCAAAACATGACATAAATTGGAACAGTACAACTTGCAATAATCATAATGATTTTTTTACCTTGAAATAAGTGTATATCAAGATTAACCTTAGGGTCATCGGCGTTGACTTAGTAGGTCATAAAACTGTCAGGGTCATAAAATGACAAAAAAAATTTTCGCGCTCGCTTCGCTCGCGCATTGATAGCGCTCGCTACGCTCGCGCAAACCTTTGTTTTATCTACTTTGAAGGTAATGTTTCAACATTTTTTTTTGTATTTTAATAGCCACATGCATCAAAACGAGGCCATAAATTGAAACAGTACAACCTTTAATAATCACAATGATTATTAACCATAAAATAAGTGGATATCAAGTTTAACCATTGTGTCATCAGTGTTAACTTAGTAGGTCACAAAAACTGTCAGGGTCATAAAATGACGTAAAAATTTTTCGCGCTCGCTTCGCTCGCGCTGTGATAGCGCTTACTACGCTCGCGCAGTAATAGCGCTCGCTCCGGTCGTGCAAGCATTTGTAAAATGTACTTTGTAGGAAACATTTCAGCAACTTTTGTATTTTAATAGCCACATTCATCAAAACATGTTATAAATTGGAACAGTTCAACCTTCAATAATCATAATGATTTTTACCTTAAAATAAGTAGATATCAAGTTTAACCTTATGGTCATCGGTGTTGACTTAGGAGGTCATAAAAACTGTCAGGGTCATAAAATGACATAAAAATTTTCGCGCTCGCTTCGCTCGCGCATTGATAGCGCTCGCTGCGCTCGCGCAAGCCTTTGTTTTATCTACTTTGTAGGTAATATTTCCGCTTTTTTTGTATTTTAATAGCCACATGCATCAAAACGAGTTTAAGAATTGAAACAGTACAACCTTCAATAATCATAATGGTTTTTTACTTTAAAATAAGTGGGTATCAAGTTTAACCTTAGGGTCATCGGTCTTGACTTAGTAGGTCATAAAAACTGTCAGGGTCATAAAATGACGTAAACATTTTCGCGCTCGCTTCGCTCGCGCATTGATAGAGCTCGCTGCGCTCGTGCAAACCTTTGTTTTATCTACTTTGTAGGTAATATTTTTGCAGTTTTTGTATTTTAATAGCCACATGCATCAAAACGAGTTTATAAATTGAAACAGTACAACCTTCAATAATCATAATAATTATTAACCTTAAAATAAGTGGATATCAAGTTTAACCATTGTGTCATCGGTGTTGACTTAGTAGGTCATAAAAACTGTCAGGGTCATAAAAAGTCGTAAATATTTTTCGTGCTCGCTTCACTCGTGCAGTGATAGGGCTTGCTACGCTTGCGCAGTAATAGCGCTCGCTCTGGCTGCGCAAGCATTTGTTATATCTACTTTGTAGGAAACATTTCAGCAACTTTTGTATTTTAATAGCCACATGCATCAAAACGATTCATAAATTGAAACAGTACAACCTTTAATATTCATAATGATTTTTTACCTTAAAATAAGTGGATATTAAGTTTAACCTTAGGGTCATCGGTGTCGACTTAGTAGGTCATAAAACTTTCAGGGTCATAAAAAGTCATAAACAAATGTCTCGCTTCGCTTGCGCAGTAATAACGCTACATAGCATATAATAGCGTGTTTTAACAGCCTCATACATTAGACTGACTCGAATACTTAAACAGCAAAACTTGGTAAACCTTGGTTAGGTTTACCAAGTGCCAAGTAATGATTAATGACTTTAACAATAGACGATATCGAATTCGACTTAAGAGTCATCTATATAGACTTGATGATTAGATCATTAAACTGTCAGGGATATAAAAAGCCATAAAAAATTTTCACTTGCCCAATAATAGCGCTTGCTACTCTCGCGCAGCTATTCACCTTATTTTCTTTGTAAGAAATGTTTCAGGAACTGTTGTGTTGAGTCAAACATTTAAACAGCACAACTTCGTATACTAACCTAACCAAAAAAATTTATGACATTAACAATACAGGATATTGAGTTCGACTTTAAGGGTCATCTATGGTGACTTGGCCTGAGAGATCATTGATCTAGACCTCAATGCTCATAAAGACACAAATAACGCGGGCGAAGCCGCAGGTAACAGCTAGTATATATATAATTGCTCATTGATGCTATTGTTATTTCAGACTCATTGAAGGTGGGAAGGAGAGGAGAGCCTCCATTGTTCACTCACACCAGCACTGAACTGAGGAAACTCAAGTACTTCAGTTTCTTGTGGGCCTACACGGAAGGCGCGGCTCTATACGACTGTACCGCAGAGTGAGGGATGTAACACAGTATGTATATCACGACTAACGATGGATTATCAACAATAGATAGATAGCAATAGATAGCAGTACCACCACAAGAATAAAATAGAAATATTTTTCAGTTTGAAGCAAAAAGTGTTTAGTGAAATTAGGACCTATTATCGTAATCATTAAAACGTTTGCATACATACATAATATTTTCATAAATATGTTAACATGCCACTGTGAGAATTTTAATCCTCTTAAATTTTTCACGAAGTGAGTCTCGCGACTTCATGGTATATATAGATCAAATAGTTTCTTTTTTACAAAACAAATATAGATAGGATTTCGGCGGCTTTCCCCCACAATAAAATGCCATAAGACATTATACTGTGGAAGTAGCTACAGTAATAAACAATCTGGTAGTGGATTCGTCTGTCAAGTTTTTAATTTGTAAAGGGTGTCTCAGAAAGAGTGCACTTTTTTTTATTTTAAAATAAAAACAAGTATTTTATGACAGTTATATGAGTTGTGATATTTTTATTGTATTGTAAAGAAGACATGTTCCGATTAAGTATGGAATAAAATATAGGCCATTACTAGACATTATTACATAACATTATTAGACTCTATACATGAAATTTTCCATGACTTTTGCACAGAGATGTGGCTGTATCTCACCGATGATTTGTTGGATTTCCGATTTGAGCTCAGGAATTGTTTCGGGTTTATTCGCATAAACCCGAGATTTCATAAAACCCCAAAGAAAAAAATCGCACGGCGTTAAATCGCACGATCTTGGTGGCCAGTTGACATCAGTATTTCGTGAGATAATGTGTTCTGGAAATTTTTGCTGCAATAAGTCGATTGTTTCATGCGCGGTGTGGCAGGTTGCGCCGTCCTGCTGAAACCACATGTTGTCCAGATTCATGCCGTCCAGTTGAGGCCACAAGAAGTCCGTTATCATATTCCTGTAACGAATGCCGTTCACGGTAACAGTTAACTTTTCCCATTTTTAGGGTTCCGTAGTCCTGACAAGGAACCCTTATAGTTTCGTCATGTCCGTCTGTCTGTCTGTCTGTCCGAGGTTTTGCTAAGAGACCGTTAATACTAGAAAGTTGTACTTTTGTGGGGATATGTATATATATTACGCCGACAAAGTGCTGAAATAAAATTGTGAAAAAAATTTTTTTTTTAGGGTAGCTCCCCTATATGAGAAGTGGGGATGAATTTTCTTTTCATAGCCCACCCCATCGTGTGGGGTATTGTTAAATAGGTCTTTTAAAATGATTTCAGGGTTGCTAATACCATTTTTCGATTGAATACTCCATTTACGAAATATGAAACTATAAAGTGCAAATTTTTGTTCCAGTAGGCCGTCCCCCCTCCCCTCTAAAAGCTAAACTGCTGGCTTGAAAAATCTGGGAAAATTCGTGATAATAGCGCATTTCATGAACTTTAAAGGAAAATTATAGCGGTTGAGATAACTTTATTAGTTTAGCAGTAATAGTCGTTGAATTTGGGTGTTGGATAATTTTGTACCAAATACGAAATCCTTACAATAAATCCTTTAACATGACAAAAACGGAGTACCTAGTTGCTTGTTTATAACGGGTAGAGACTTGCATTGAATAACAGGCTACTACGGAACCCTACGCTGCGCGTGGCCCGACACGCACTTGACCGGTTATTATAATGAGTTTTCATAATTATAACGCGTTGCTCTTTCGAAAAGCGCTCCATTTTTAATAATCGGAATAATCAGAGGTGACAGCTGTCAAATTTAAAAGTTGCCACATGCATGAAAAAAAAAATCCATTTTTAAAAAGTGCACTTTTACTGAGACACCCGTTACGTACTGCATATGCAGCGGAGCTCAATCTACCTGCTAGAACTGATATTTGAGAACCCCATTGTAGCTTTGAATCCAGGGTGATGCCCAAGAATGTTGTGGATTCAACAAGTTCTAATGGCACATCGTTTATTAATATGCTGCTATTGATACCCTTTCTTATATTTGGCAGCGAGAATTTAATACATTTAGTTTTTTTGGCATTCAGCAATAAGTAATTGGTCGTAAACCGATTCAAAACCTGTGTGATTGATTTGTTATCAATGTTGAATATTAAGGATGTACCATCCGCGAACAAAACAATGTCACATAAGTTTTGCACGAAAGACATTAAGTCATTAATATAAACTGGAAATAGAAATGGTTGTAAGGTCAATCCCTGCGGAACTCCCATTTTGATGAGAGATCCAGGTGACCTGACGCTATTGACCTCAGCCATCTGTAGTAGAGTAACCAGAGGTATGATGAGACCAGACCATGTGCCTTTCCGTTAACTCCGTAGTATTCATTTGCAAATTAGCGTTTTATGACAGACGCAATCAAACGCAGATAAGTCACAGAACACACCAATAACATATCGTGCTCTTGAAGAAGGGGTGTTATAAGTTTGACGTGTGTATCTGTGTTTGTGCGTTACTTTCTGTGGCATCGTAGCGCCCAAACGGATTAACCGATGTTAATGAGACTACGATAACAACTTTCGTAGCCCTTGACCGCGGACGTCGAAAAATTCGAAATGGCGCTTCTGCGCACCACATACCCGTCACTTTGCTGCTGTCTGTTAAGCGTAGTTTACATTAGTCAAATGTATTTATTTGAAATTTAGTATATTGTTACTTTAATGATATTGCAATAAGCAAATTATACAAATACAAATCAGTTGGGGGTGGTTTTAAATTTTAAATTTAATTATAATGCATTTTGTAGCTCAGTCTAAGACCATTTAGTTCTAAGAATGCTACTCTTGTTTATACTATAATTTGTGTTTATATTTCAGAAGCGGACTCAACCACAACCGTATTCCGGATAAAATATTTGCTATTTTTACTAATTGCCCATAGTTTTAACTTTTATTTTATATAAAATACAATAACTTAATTGAATATAAATAACTGTGCAATCTTTTAAGCTTTTTTCTAAATAAACAACGTCTAATTATTGTTTTATTATAAATATATTTATTGTAATGCTTTTGTTATGTTTTGTTATTTACGTAACTGACCACGTAATGTAAATTCCCCGAAGATCCATTATAACAAGAATAAGATAAGACCAAACACTACGTACGTCTACACCTCAATCCAGCACCTGATCACCAGGTGATGATAAATGATGAATGACCAAACACATGTCACCGTTTCGTAGCCAAAAATAGAAAATAATAACTCTGTTTTGTTTTGTACTATTATTTATTCTGTGGTATTGTGCACAAAATATACATTAACCCAACGTATAATTTAGTGATGTGGTAGTCTACGCATATAGCGATTAATAACGCAATTCAGGTCATCACTCGTAGAAATAAATAGATGCATATCTTGAGTATCAGTATAACAAATCGGTTTTTAGTAGCTCAGTAGTTTCGGCACAAAGTTAGCTGTCTGCAGATGTAATTCAATGTAGAAGATAGATTGAGATAGTTTATATGAATCGAATGGTCCAGCGCATTGTCGTACTGTTGTGTTTCAGTTACTAACGAGCTTTTTCCTTAAAACCGCATCGTCCTTAACATCCATTTTATTGAGTAGTTATAAAAGTGCATTTCTGTCTCCAAATAAGAAACTTTTTCATCCTAAGTCTAGAGATGGAGTCAACGCTACGTCGTAACGCGCACTCCGTGTTTAGCTACGAAGCTGCTACGAGTTACGTGTGGCCTTCTATCTCAGTACTTTTCAATTGTTTTCTCATAATGGCCTTTTTTAACATTTCCACTAAATTACGACTACAGAGACATTTTTTCGGATATGAGGTAGCTGGACAACCAAGACGCTCCAGCGCTGATAATCGATGAAGTCTGTCTTTATCAGAATTTGTGCTGTATACCTATGTATATAAACAAGAGACGCGCAGGCAAGTTAGATAACAAAGAGTATTTATATGCGTGCGAGCATTATTATACGACAGTGATACTATAACATAAGAATACATAAGAATTACTAGTAAGTAATTCTGAATAAACAATCATGAACTCATATTTTGTGCTACTTTTGACTGCGCTGATGTTCTTCAACGGGTAAGTTAAAAAAATAATTCTATATTATTTAAAGGACCTCTTAGTATTGGTTCTGGCTCCATTAAAGCTCAAAAAAGGTCCGCACTAGACCCATGAGCAAAAATACGAGTATAAATAAAATGATTATATAATAGAAAGTTTTAATTACGATTTTTTTAAAAGATATTGTTTTTTTTTAATAATCGTACGTAGATATCAGAAAAAGAAAAACTCTTGTGCTTAATTGCACTGCGATCGTTGATCTAAAACACTTGAATCGTAAACTGTTTGTTACCTCAGACATAGAATCAAGTAATACAACACACGACTTATCATTCATGTTCTATTTGCTCTTCAAACAAATACCTTAGGTATAGTAGTTTATTAAACTGTTGCATAGTGAGGGCACAGTTTTACTGTAAAACTGTGGTGAGGGGTAACAACAACCACCAAGCAGCAGGCGAGGTTTGTCAACCGACTTCCAAAAAGAAGGATGTTCTCAATTAGTCTGTATGTTCTTTTTTGTATGTACTCGTATATTACGCAATTACTCCGTCAATTTGTGAACCGATTCGAATGACTTTTTCGATTCCGAGGGACCACCCATTGTAATTTAATCGAGATCTGATAAGTATCTCCAGAGAAATGACATTAAATCTTGCTACTGAAATTGACTCGCGGGGCATGGAAGTCGGTTGTTTTAGTTTTTAAACTATCTCAACTATTACTAATAGTATCACACGAGTGTTTATGTACCTAGTTATGAAGAGTTTCAAACACTACTTTATCTACACTCATGCAATAGAAAGTTATACCCATTTACTTAAACTAGGTAAAACTGCCCGTTAACTACTAGGTATAAACTAACTATACAACTAATTAACCACCCTATTTACTGAACAATAATGATGTAATAATTACAAGCAATTCAAAATATCTAGGTTCAAAATAAATGAGTGCTTAGTATTTCATTACAAGAAATGCAAGTAACTATTTCGTAGTAAATTTTTCGTTTTTATTTAGGTTAGAGTCGATACTTACATCGATGTCGATGAAAACACTAACATCCGGTACAAATGATACATTAAATGTTTCTAAGCCTAATGATACACTTATTAGAGATCCTACAATGGAACTAGCTCAAAATATCTCGACTTTATACACTGCTACGGAAGTCAATAAACCAGGTAAGTTTTAAGTTAATATGTCTAACTAGTTCCGCCCCTCGGCTAAATTCTTTACTCATGTGCCCTCGGCCTCGCCCCGGTTCGCATTATAAAGTTGTTTTTTTTTTTTATATTATATATATAGCGTTTGACCACTATCTCAGCTGTTGGTACCGAACCACCTACCAAAAATAATTAAAGAACTCCCGGCGAATAGATTCAAACAAAATGGTTAACTGTAAATTGAATGAATATTTTAGTACTAAATTTTGACACAATAATCTGATATTATCATATACGACTAAATTCACATTCATTGAAATCATTGACATCGAATATTAAGTACTATGACTATGTAAGAAGTCTCTATTTAATTTATGTGATTTTTATTTTATTTTTTATAATTTGAACAAACAATGTATATGAATTTTGTAATGTAGTTGAATGATGTAGAACAATGATAATATTTATCAATTGTGTTTATAAATATTGAATGCCCTTTGAGGGTGAACTAATTTGACTTTGATGCAAGAGACCTAGCATGTTAAAATGTATTCGTGTTTTCAATAAACTATTCTGATTCTGATTCTGGAAACTGATGATGCGGTCGAAGATGGTAGTACGCTAGGCCTAGAATGGGAAGTGGCTCTCAAGGATAGCTGCTGGAACACATTAGATGTTTAGTGGCAGATTTTTTAACTTGAGGGTGGTAGCTTGCCAGGCGGACACACGATAGTGTCCTATCACCATGCGGGGGTTGGGGGTTTCTTAACGATGTGTTTTCTTCCGGACGGCCACTACTGTGAAAAACGCGCATACATTTTTCGATAGAAAAATCTATTGGTGCACGGCGAAAGTAGTAACACACACACACACCAGGTATACCAGGGTATATACACTGACGGACTAATAAACTGCATCAAAGTGCAGGATTACTTTAGAATTAATTGAATAGTCCTTTCCAGTATACAAACATACACTTAAGGATATGATACTAAGCTGTTATGAAGTTAACAAACCAAAATATAGATTTCATTTTAAATTTGTATAATTTGTAATAATATTTAATATTGTATTTCATTTCAGACGCTTCTTGAACATTGATGCAGTTCATGAGTCCGTGAGTGTATATAAGTAGTGTATTGTGTTTACAGATCGCAGCAAGTGTGACCGCAGTCACCAAGAGGAGTGCTGTACTTCTGTTGTTGTAAATGACTACGACTATAAAGAGTATATAGAGATGTCCGCGAGGGGGCGCCACACAGTGGTGAACGTGACCAGCGCCGGCCTGCAGGAGTACACCATGTACTTCGCGGTGAGAGGAGAGGATTTAGTACTGTTACTGTCACCGATGTCACCTGTGAACTGGAATCATCTGTATTATGCAATCGGTATGTACTATATACAATTCTCGGTTAATATATGATGATATTCAGAAATATATACTTAAGTATACGCGTAGCTAAAGTTCGACTGCGGTAGCTGTGCTAGAGGAGGCATTGAATGATTCGACACAGAGCGGAGCGAGCAAGGCTATTACGTGTTAGAGAGATATAGCATGCTTATATACTCACTTAGTATGATAAATGTGCGTCCATATTTATTGCGGAAAAACAAAAATTTTATTATAAAATATACTGAGAAAACACGCTTTTTCACGCTTGTTCCTGCCAATGCCTATCGGACTTCATTGATGGCGTCTACTCTAATATCACAGTTTTACAATCCATACATACGCATTGAACACAGACCTCGGATTATTCCATAGAATAAATAATAGTAGGTATACCATTAGTCGAGATCTGGTATCTCCAGAGATGTGGAGATAAACACCTCAAACTTGGAAGGTACTGAAAATAACGCACGTGACGTCTGAAGTCGGCAACAGCCTAATGGTTAAGGCGTCGGCCTGGCGAACGAGAAGTCGTGAGTTCGATCCCCACCCATTGTACGTGAACTCACTCCAGACAATAGCATGATTAGCTTAGTTGGAGGGGTTAACAAGACTACTAGTAATGTGCTAACCACATTGTTAGTAAGATTTAAAAAAAAATTATGATTAAGTTGTAATCGAGTACTGAGATTAAGTAAATGAAACGTTTTATATTATCTTGTAAGCTGAACCTGACTGTTTAACATTTCACAGGGCTTAGCGACGAGAGAGGTATCGACATGTGGGAACGTCTGTCGACCGTCCCTGTGAGATCAGTCCTTGATCTCAACACAACCAACATCATCTCTAGTGAGCACTACACCTACCATTACGTGACTATATCCGGCGGTAAGTGATTATAATTGTTATTATTAAGGACACAGGAGTCAGGCCAGTGACATTACAAGGCCAGGGTGAAGAGCGCATCAGATATATCTTGCTACTTTATCAGAACGGCAGTGCCGTATAATGTAATGCTCATTGATGTTATTAATGTTTCAGACACCATAGAGGTGGGAAGGAGAGGAGAGCCTCCATTGATAAAATATACCAGCACTGAACTGAGGAGACTTAAGTACTTCAGTTTCATGTCGAGGGGTACCACAGAAGGCGAGGCTCTGTACGACTGTACCGCAGAGTGAGGTATTGTAACACATGGTATGTATATCGGTAACGGTGGATTATCAGCTGTAGATCATTTTGTGGTAAGACCAGTCCACCTGTGATGTTACCCCTTCAATGTCACATATTCAGAGGTATAATATTACTCTATGAGCTGTAGACCTCTCGAGTCCGTCTTTGCATAGAACTGAATAAATGTTCACCGCGCACCCCTTAAAACAAAAAAACTGAGTGACATTTGTTAATAATGCTGCTGCCGCCGTCATATCAAAAGCTAATTATTTTTAAAATTAATTTGATGTTCTAGTAATTAGATTATTTTTCACTGTAACGCTTTAGGTCCGTTAGAAAGATCTAATTTATAACTCTATTTTACTTCTACTTACCTAACACACTCGTATTATATAAATACCAGTCAAATCAAATGGTTACCTATACCTAATTCAGCTATCGATCGAATGCAAGTAATTTTTTTTTCGCAGATTGCAGCGGTGTGGCCGCACCTTTAGAAGTACCATTTTCGCAATCATTGGTTGTAAACATGGCCACATTAAAACTACCAGTCTAGTGTGAGTTGGACTAGTGCACCGAGGCTTCCAGACAAACTTCTTAATTACAGTTAAAGTACAAACCATCCTAATTTTGCAGTTCGATGCTTAGACACGGTAAAAACTTTACGTGCAATTTACAAGCAAAAAAATTAGTTTGTAATAGTAATTTCACTTTTTTTTATTACACTACATATTTACGGTTTTCAGTTGTTTCTTTATAAGTGCTGCAAGACTTTTCTTTGCGACCTTGCTTCTTGCCAAATTTCATGATTCACTGTCAACGGGATTGAACTCTATAGCTTTTGATTGCTTTGTGTACAATTATTCTATTATTCCCTTCTCCCTTTAGCAAAATACGCGAAAAATATAAACGATTACATATTTTGGTAGCGTTGACTTAAAAATTTATTTTTTTCATAGCTGTTAGATAGATACTGTGGACCCGAATATTTGATAAATTTCAACTTGATATATTTACGCATTCCTGAAAAAAAGGGTCTTGACAGACGGACAGACAGACGGACAGACAGACGGACAACAAAATTATCCTATAAGGGTTACTTTTCCTTCTGTTACTACAAAACGTACACGGTACGGAAACCTAAAAACAATAGTTTTATCAATTAAAACTAGCTAGCTATGTATCCTCCCGCATTAAGCAAGTAGAGAATGCTTCCGTCTTCTATATTGGATGTTTGTCCAGCGACAAGTCTCACTAATGGTAGGTAACAAACAAGTAATATTTAAAAAACCTTTTAAACACAAGCTTTTACATTACCTAGGGCCAGAGTAAGTCAAGACAAATCCAACAAGCCCAAACACGACGGGTATAACATGTGTAGTTTAGGAGTTCCTTTGGCCACCCTCCAGTTCCATCATCAGATCAGCACCAAGTCATCATAATATTGCATTGTCACGCGATTTACAAATGTATGCCAAATTTCAGCTCAATCGAACTCCTGAAAGTCGCTCTAAAATCAATCGCAAGATTTGTGACGGACGAATAAATTCACCGTGAAGTAGAGATAAAGCTTGTAATGTCTGTTACCTTCTGACATTAACTGTTCATATCTGACTGTTACTTATTATATTTTGAAACTGTATGTACGTGGGTCTCAAATCAACATCAACACCAATATTATAAATGTGAAAGTCAGTTTGTTTATTTGATGTTTGGGATCAGCTCGTAAGTTATATTTAATAACTCTTTTCTAAAACAAGCTTTAATATAATCTAGGACAAGAGTAAAGGTACGGACACACCGCAGCGTCCTGCGTGCGTGATTTAGGCGGCGATTAGATAGCGCAGTAGTATTTGTACCGACTAGTTCACACCAAACGCGATCAGAAAACAATTGAAAAGTACTTAGATCGCGCCCGCAGATCGCAGGACGCAGCGGTCTGCCGTATAAGTCGAGTCAAATCCAACGAGCTCAAACACGGCGGGCTTCTGATGTGTAGTTTAGGAGTTCCTGTGGTCACCTTCAGGCTCAATCATTAGGAGGGAACACTGGGAAGTGGGTCAAATTAGGCTTTTGCAAGATTTGTCCCAAATATATAACATACATACAAACATTGCAAGGAAAATATACTTACTCCAGTGAACAGTGCGTCGTCGTTCGTTACGCTCTACTAGTCCAGTCAACGAGGATATTTCGTTGTATGGAGACTTCCGAAAAATTCTCCCGTCAATGAAAGTTGGCATGTGATGACATTAGGTAATACAGATTACAGATGTACAATAATCCAACATTTTTTTTAACGAGAAGTTAGGTATTTTTACCTAAACATGAAAATCACTTATAACTCTCTGTGATTATTTCCTCAGACTGAAATATGAAATATATACGTTCGTATGTCTAGTACATACGAACGAACGAAAAAGTTATATTTGGGGTACTCTGAAGTCGAAAAAATGTTGGATTATTGAACCAAGGTATGTATTTAACGATATAAAAACATATACAAAAATTGCTCTGCCAAATGTTTATGGGGTACTCTGATATCGAAAAAGTGTTGGATTCTTTTATATACATATTCTAACTGGTACATACGAACGTATATATTTCATATTTCAGTCTGAGGAAATATTCACAGAGAGTTATAAGCGATTTTCATGTTTAGGTAAAAATACCTAACTTCTCGTTAAAAAAAATGTTGGATTATTGTACATCTGTAATCTGTATTACCTATGTCATCACATGCCAACTTTCATTGACGGGAGAATTTCTCGGGTTACAAAAGCCTCATTGACTGGACTATACAAGAAACGCTACAAGTGCTACAAGCTACGCAACGGTTGCTACAAGCTACGCTACAAGCTTGCAGTTAATGCTACGTAAGCAATGCTACTTGTACTATAAGGGTACGGCCCAGCGATCACATCGTGGATCGAGTGACTGATCGATGCACTGCAGCAAAGATACCGACATACAAGTCATTATCATTAATGACCAAGCCACTTATTTTCTTCGAGCTTGTACAATTAGGGGGTGTACAGTTAGAAGCTTGGCTTTAAATAGAGATCTGATAACTTTTTGACAGTGCGAGCCGCATGTCGACTTGGCAACATTTTACATGAGTGTGTGGGATACATTATTATGCATTCTAAATTACTTTATCTACCTACATTTCGTTGACCTACTATTACATAAAACACCTTGAGGAAAAAACATGTTATAATTATGTCATATGATGATGATATGATATTTACATGACCTCAAAGGTTCATTGGATACACTCTCGCAATGATAAAAACGTACTCTGTAGCTCTTTAGCAGCGTGGAATTATACTTTATTTATGCAGTAATTTACTTAAATATTTAAATCAAAACAGTACTGGTAGCCAGCGTGGAAGTCGAGCTAGGATAGTTGCACTAAGATTCAGATTCAGATTCAGATATTTATTTGCATAAAATACAGGTTTATAACAACATCGAAAAATACAATATAAGTCCTTATCCGTATTTTGCCATTGGTGGCGTGCAAATCTTTAAAAAGGAAATTATAAAATCAAAAATACTATAATATTTATCCAATGGTACATAAAAATTCCATTATAACAATTCGGTCAATATTTCATAAATTCGTCAAATCTTTTTAATTATTACTATTTTCAATTTATATTATATTAACTTACAAATATTCAAACATGTCACCATTTTTTATTTATATCTAAAAATTCATTCACCGTATAAAATACTTTTTTACATAACCGCTCAAATATATTTTTCTTGAATACTGGTAATGGTAGAGATTTAAAACTATGTGGCAACTTATTAAAAACTTTGATCGCCATGGAATAAGTGCCAATTGATGTTAAGTGTTTCCTTACTTTTGGGTACACAAGTTTACTTACTTTTACTTTTTACTTTTTTTTTTTTTTTTTTTAAAAGATTACTCGCAATGTGGGTTGCACATTACTAGTATTCTTGTTAACCCCTCCAACTAAGCTTAATATGCTTGTGTCTGGAGTGGGTTCACGTCAGTAGTGAAATGGGTGGGGTGGGATTCGAACTCACGATCTCTCGATCGCCAGTTTAACAGGAAAACGACTGTTGAAATTAGAAACCTCTCTAAATTTTGTGAATAACTGAGGATACTTTTTAACAAAAATACTAAGCTCGTAAACGTACATACTAGGTAGGGTGAGTATACCAATCTTAGGGAATAGTTCGCGACATGAGTGCAGAGGCCCCACACCACATAGGGCACGCACACATTTTTTTTGAGCTATAAATGCTTTATTTACCCAAACACTGTTTCCCCAGATTATTAAGCCATATCTTAGGGCTGATGCTGACGTAGCCGTGATATGCCATCATCGCAGTATTTTGTGTAGATATTCTTGTTAAATTTTTTAAAGGGTAAATGAAAGTAAGGGTAAGTAGAAAGTCTAAAGTCAGACGACCTGCGTCTCATCTCACTACCATCTGGGAAGATGATCACATATTAGTCCGCATCGTCACTTAGCATCAGGTGCGATAGTGGTCAATTGCTTGTATGACAAACACTTACTTAGTACACTCGGCTTTGACGCCAGAGGTACCAAGTTCCCCAATCCCCACCGTGCACCATTGATTTTTCTATAAAAAAAAAATATGTGCGCTTTTAACAGTGGCCTTTCGGTGAAGGAAAAACATCGTTAAGGAATTCTCAACCCCCGCATGGTGGTAGGACACTATCTAGTGTCCGCCTGGTAAGCTACCACCCTCAAGTTGGAAAATCTGACGCCAAACATCAACTGTATTGCGGCAGCTATCCTTGAGAGCCAGTTCCCATTCTAGGCCTAGCATGCTACCATCCTCAACCGCATCAACACTTACCAACAGGAGAGATAGTGGTCAAACGCTAGTCTATAGGTACCTATGACATGAAAAAAACCTGATGGAAAGACTAGCAGGCTGGTCCACTCTTATCTATATCTGTGACTCGACGCCTAGTTTGTAATGTTCAGAGAATGAGTAGGTACGCCAATGTAAGCTGGCCTAAGCCTGGCAGCTGACAGGTTTTTATATTCAAGTCTGACCAGTGGCGTTGCCTGGTAACCAAAGGCTCTGGGGCAAAAATTAAACTAGGGCCCCAACTTAACTATTTAAAATCGTTTTGCATAGGGGTCCGCCTTGCGTCAAGCGCGTGCTATTGAAACGCGCTATTCGACGGCGCGACTTTGAAACCAGCCTCAGAATACAGGGGAGTTCCAAACGAAGATGTTAGAGACTTGTTAGGAATTCCCCTGTATTTTTCAAATAACTTACTATTATTAAAGTCGCGTTCCTGGAATCCGGTTTATTTATATTCTGAATGTGGGAGGAATTCACTAGTTCAATTTATAGTTTGTAAGTCAGAGTCCGATGGGCCCTCTGAACCTGGGGCACTGCCCTGTCTAGGCCCTCTGGTAGCTACGCCACTGAGTCTGACCTTTCTAAGTAAGTGTACTGTAACTTTTGATTAATACAAATCGTAATATGTATATATATGTTATTCAGATTATTTGGCATATGAGGTAACTGGAAAACCAAGACGCTCCAGCGCTGATAATCGATACAGAATGAAGTCTGTCTTTATCAGAATGTGTGCTAAATTAGTATATGCATAAACAAAAGAGACGTTGTAAGTATGATAGATAACAGAGAGTATTTATATGCGAGTGATAATTATTATACAACAGTGAGCTCTAGTAATTCAGAAACAGTATACGACTATTAAATAATTATGAACTCATATATTGTGATACTTTTAAGTGCGGCGATGATTTTCAACTGGTAAGTTTTAATGGACATCAAATATTTACAAATAGTAAGTACATATTTATAACTACATATATCCTTATCAACATAAAATAAATTATGTCCACCAAACAATTTAAAAATTATTCATCAAACCTATACGTGCGGGGTGTCTATAGAAAGGTCATTAAAAATGACATAGAGGTTCCTAAAACCATTTTTTCTCAAAGTCAATTATTTGAAAGATAGGTCCCCCCCCCTCTAACTCCTAACGTATGGGAGTGAAAAATATAAAAAATATATATGCTGTAGATCTCAATAAAAACTAACAAAAAAAAATTGGTTTGAACGAGATACAGTCAGCAGTTTTTGAGATATAGTGACCGCAAAGATAACTTTGTTTTTCATACAAACTCTATGAAAAACAAAGATAATTTTTTGGTGGCGAAATATTAAAGTTATAAAATACTCTACTGTTACAGAACCCTACAAGTGCGAGTCTGACTTGCACTTGGCCAGTTTTTTAATGAAAATCTTATGTAAAAAAAGACGCAAAACCGTTGTGTCCACTGAGTTCTTTAATCTATAACTTCGAATCAAAAAATTGTCATTCGTGTTCTACAATAAAAACTGATAAAAAGGTATTGTTATTTTTAGGACAGCGTATAACCAATTTTGAATTGATCAGACCTATTACATTGATGCCATCAACGGTGCGTCAACTAGAAAAAAGTCTTAAAACGGCTAATCAAATGTTCATTACATGAATTAAAGCTAAGAACTTTATCAATTAAGATACCTATGAAGCAAAAAGTAAAATCAAAATCGGTTCATCCGTTTAAACGCTATGATGCCACAGACACACAAACACACATAAACTTACAGATACACAGAAACACTGATACACACGTCAAACTTATACACCCCTCTTTTTGTGTCGGGGTTTAATAATTCCGCAATGACATTATAATATACTAAGTTTCACTCACAGTAATAATTTTACTTTAGTAATCCTTTATTTTCTACTAGCTGCGCCCCGCGGCTTTGCCCGAGTTTAATCCTGGTTGACCTTCCTCTTGAATCACTCTTTCTATTGCTGAAAACGTCATTAAAATCTGTTGCGTAGTTTTAAAGATCTAAGCGTACAGACGCGGGCAGTGACTTTGTTTAAGACTATGTAAAGAATAGTAAGTTTTTCGAAGTGCTATTTCTTCAATTTCCTTCAGCATTACCTACCTAATCCTTATCAAATTAATTAAATTAGTAACCTTAAAGTTGTCCCTTTACACACTATATAATTTATAAAAAACTTTAGAAGATTATGACAAATTTAATATTACGCGTATCGCAATGAATAAAATATTTTCAGCGAAACCACAGATTAGTTAATAGCTACTATGTAAGCGTTGATATTCTGTTTATTAACTCCGACAATAAGAGAAGGGTTGATATGTGTTTGACGAGTGTTTCTGTGTATGTGTGTGTCTGTCCGTGGTATCGTAGCGCCCAAACGGATTTAATTCATCAAAATCCGTTTAGCCGTTTTAAAACTATGAGCTTTTTTCTAGTTGATGACGCTATTAGATCAACTTTTATAGGTCTGATCAATAAAAAAAAATGTGTGTACTTATGTACACGCGTTAGAAGTTATACTTCTGTGGCGTATGGAAAAAAATCATTGGAACGGTCTCAATAAACAGATTATAATTATAGATCAGTGGGGGGTGGTTTTACATTTTGAATTTAAGTATATTATCAATTTGATGCAAATATAATTGAATTTACTGTACAGTTTCTTAAAAAATGTAATAGGCAAGCGTTCGACAACTATTTTGCCTGGTGGCAAGCGATGATGTGGCTGATAATATGCTACGCCTAGAATTATGATGATAAAACTATGAATGGTCTGACTCTCAGGAGCTGTGCCGGAACATCGTAAGGTCATGGTGGCAGATTTTCTCCTTGATGATTAAGTTGTTGTGGAGTAAGCCACTTTTTGGTAGCAAGTCAGGCGGAACATTGATATAATGCTCCTACCAACTGTATAAGAATCTACATACAAAAATTGCAAAAATTGCAATTGTGCGCCTTTGAGGTAGGACTCAGTGATTATAAGTATATATTACACTAGAAGTGCCCCGCAGCTTCGCCCGCGTTAAGGACATCTTTTATTTTCTTAAAACATTTATTTTGTAAAAAACTTTCTACCATAAAAGACGTCAAAGAAGTTAAAGCCAAATCGGTTCAAACTTTAAACCCCCGTATCATCCCCTTAAAGAGTGAATTTTGAAAAATCTTTTCTTAACGGATACTAACGTCAAAACAACTATCTGCATGCCAAATTTCAGCGCAATCCGATACAATATTGATTTCAGATTTGGTTACCCCACTTCACCCATTTAGGGGTGGCATTTCGAAAAAGCCTGAAACACCTATTTTCTTATTTACTTACTGAAGCACTTGTGTGAAGTTTGGAATAGAAAAGACTATCTGATCTTGTTTCTCCATACAAACTTTGAACCCCCGTTTCATCCCCTTAAAGAGTGAATTTTGAACAATATTTTCTTAGCGGATACCTGCGTCAAAATAACTATCTGCATGCTAAATATCAGCGCAATCCGAAACAATATTTATTTCAGACTTTTTTACCCCACTTCACCCTTTTAGGGCTGGGATTTCGAAAAAGCCTGAACCACGTAATTTTTTATTTATTTACTGAAGCACTTGTGTGAAGTATTGAATAGAAAAAACTATCTAATCTTGTTTCTCCTTACAAATTTTGAACCCCCGTTTCATCCCTTTAAGGGGTGAATTTTAGAAAATAATTTCTCAAAGGGAATTAACGTCGTAATAACTATCTGCATGCCAAATTTCAGTGCAATCCGAAACAATATGGATTTTTAAACTTTGTTACCCCATTTCACCCTCTTAGGGGTGGAATTTCAAAAAAACCTGAAACACGTATTTTTTTTACTGAAGCACTAGTTTAAAGTTTTGAATAGAAAATACTATCTAATCTTGTTTCTCCATACAAACTTTGAACCCCATTTCATCCCTTAAAGGGGAGAATTTTGGAAAATCTTTTCTTAGTACACGGTTACGTACTAAGACAAATATACCCTCCAAATTTCAAGTCTCTAACACCAGCGGTTTAGGCTGTGCGTTGTCTGTCAGTCAGTCAGTCAGTCAGTATGTCAGGACAAAGATTCTCATAGTACTAGAAGAAGATAGTACATAACAAAGAATATATAATAATGACTTAATATATTGTATTGTATTTATACAGTATCGGGTCGATTCACTCGGAAATGGAGATAATAGACGGCGACGGCACCGAAGAAAGTTCCGGCGACTGCGGGACAATATTAGCGTCAGTACAAATGTCTAAAAAACAACTGGATAAGTTGGACGATACCGTGCGAAGTATAACACCCAATCTCAAAGATAACATAGAACTTAGATTTCTTAAACTTGTTGAGAAATTAGAGCATTTTATAGAGGGTAAATTCGTTGAGGTGGATAAAAAAATGGACCGCATGGAGTCAAAGCTTACTACAATAGACGAAAAAATATCTCAGTATACATCACATATCGACAGTAAAATGAACAGTTTGGAATCAACACTCACACACGCACTGAACGTGAGCGACACTTTAAATAATAAATACAACACGTGTTGCGAACTAAGCTTAGAGATCGCCGCGCTTGTGAAAAATACAACCACAAAAATAAACGATATCAATGTAACAACTCTCAACGTATCAGCTAGACTATCTGAGATTAATGAAACAATACAGAACATGACAAACGTTGTTGTACCGAATATTGAGAACAATATATCTAGGTCAGATGGTGTTTTGAATTCGACAACAGAGCTTGCTCCTAATGTGCCTACGGAAGTCAAGAAACCAAGTAAGTTCTATATATATTCATGTTTAACTAGTTGCGTCCCACAGATTCGCCTACATTACAAACTATCTAACGTCCGTTTTCGCTATATTATTATAGTGTACAAAATGTCAGTTAAGACACGTACAAACCGCGGCGTCCTACGTCCACGTGCGCGTTTGCGATCTGATTTTCAATCGTTTTCTGATCGCCGTAGATCGCGTTTGGTGTGAACCAGTCGGTACAAATACTACTGCGCTATCTTATCGCCGCCTAGATCGCGCACGCAGGACGCCGCGGTGTGGCCGTACCTTTAAACCGGTTCGGCTTCAACCTTTTTTAGGGTTCCGTACCCAAAGGGTAAAACGGGACCCTATTATTAAGACTCCGCTGTCCGTCTGACTGTCTATCTGTCCGTCTGTCACCAAGCTGTATCTCATGAACCGTGATAGTAGACAGTTGAAATTTTCACAGATGATGTATTACTGTTGCCGCTATAACAACAAATAGATGAAATGCAATAAAAACAGTAAATTAAAACGACCGACGACTGACGATACCTTTATTTCTACGACGGTCCTCTTTTTGCATAGACTCGTCTTATAACTTTCAGGAATTACAATGTTGTATGTCTATAATGTGTAATGTCTAGTCACGTAGTATTTATATTCTCTTTGATTCTGTTGAGCATTCTGAATCGCGCATTTATTGCACAAAAACGCTGTTTTCGCGTAATTTGCTGTGCAGACCCTTCAGATTCATGCAAACCGCTCTTTAAAGAATTAGGAGTGCTTACGCTGCCATCTATATATATATTTAAAGTATATTACTTTCTAAAAAAACATCCAGAGCACTTTAAAAAAATAGGTGATTATTGTAAGTACTATACTAGGTACCCAAATAAAATTGCTATGCCTCAATGCAATAACGAATTATTCCACAGAAACTGTTACGTTATAGTTATAAAACTGTATAATACCTTACCTGAAAACATAAAAGATTTAACTATTGGAAAGTTTCGAAGAACACTCTATCAGTGGCTAATGGAACGAAGGTTTTACACCATTAAAGAATTTTCGAGACATAAGATGTAGGTTAAGTTAGTTAAGTCAGAACTTATATAATGTATAATTCCTAAACATATAATATACAGCAATATTATGTTAAAAGTATATAATTTATCTTGTAAATAGGTAGATCTAGTTAGATTTAAATATGCCTGTAATACCTGCATAATGTTCGCGTGCCAAATATGTTAAGATATGAATGCACTAAAACTAAACAATAAGACCTCATTGTAACCATATCTGATGCGAAATAAATAAATATGAAATATGTATTGTTTACAGGTCCCAGCAAGTGTGACCGCAGTCAGCAAGAGGAGTGCTGCACTGCAGCAGTCGTAGGTTACAACAATTACACGGTGTACACAGAAATGTCCGCAAGTGGGCGCCACACAGTGGTGAACATGACCAGCGCCGGCCTGCAGGAGTACACCATGTACTTCGCGGTGAGAGGAGATCAGATGGGACTGATACTGTCTTTAACGTCGCCATTGCGTGATCTGTATTATGCTATCGGTATGTACTACAATATTTTCATGAATGTAAATAAAACACACAACTTTAACGAAAACATCATGGAAAAATGAAAAACTGTACAAGTGCAAAACTTATAAGTTTTAATTCATGCATAAATTTAATGTAATACTTAAGAGATAGAAAATAAAAGGCTTTATTATTATTATTATTATTATATATGTACTACAATACTCGTATTATTTTTATTTATTGTTGATTGTTTGACCAATATCTCATCTGATGGACTATGACAATGTAACCGAAGGTGTAGCATGCTTGTCTAGAAGATACTGTTCGCATGTTATAATAAAACAATTTATTAATTCAGAAATAATTGAATGTATAAGTAGCTAACATGTAGTCCGACCGCGGTAGCTGCAGCACAGAAAAGATACAATTATAGTATTACAGCTGTAGTGTCGGAACAGAGCGACACACTAGAGAGAGAATGATAGCATGCTGTTACGCGCCCAGTTTTCAGGAGACGGGGTGCGTAAACAGCAGAACAGCGTGCCTCCGGATGTACGGACTACATATAAGGCCCACTACATACATATTTTCATATTTAACACTACATATTTAATCTGAATTAAATAGGAATAACAATAGTTGGAATGGGTACCAAAATAAAAAGTTGGTAGCTATTAAGAATTTCTGAATTAAGCTACCAAATAAATTGGTTAAAAGCATAGTTTTAATTTAAATTAGATTCGAGTTTTTGTTTAGTAAATAGTGGTAAATATAATAAATAAAAAAGCGGTAAATAGATTTTCTTAGATTATATTTAAAATTAATTACATGGAAATTAATTTATGAACGTGATCTTAAAAAAACCTTGTGTTTTGCGACATTTTTTTAATTAAATAAGACAAAATTCATGTACAAAACATAATTTTTGTCTACAATTTTATTGTGTACCATTTTAACATAAAAAAATCATAAAAACATTTATCGAATTCAATCAATGCTCTAATCCGCCTTCAAATCGAGGCGCCGCAGGAACCTACCTATAGTATAATACTATAACCCCACCTACTGCAACCCCACCTTTTTGAATTTGCTAATAGATTGGTATCATGTCGTTGTTCCGTGAATGGTTGAAACCACGGCCCTAGACTATCCAACGCCGCGCGGCATAGCAAGAAGCCGCGCGGTGTAGCGCGACGCCTCGCGGCCTCTCGCAGCGCGGCAGCGCAGCCTACCAATCACTGTGTACCACAACAATACACGAAGATTAATTTACCACATAGGCTACACACCATTTACATAAAACCGCATGAAAAGTCCAGCAGTAACGAATTAAAATGTATTACTATTAGGACTAAATTATGCATAGTAAAGAACAGAGTTTAAGTGAATGAAACATTTCATATACCTTGCAAGCTATATCTGACTGTTTACTTGTAACAGGGTTTTCCAACGTCGGGGGTACTCGCATCTGGATGATGGAACGTCTGCCGACCATCTCTGAGAGAAAAGTCAATGATCTCTATACAACCAACATCATCTCTAAAGATCACTACACGTATTATTACGTGACTATATCGGGTGGTAAGTGATCATTATTATTTTATATAATATGTACTTAATTTCTCGTGTCGTACACGCCTGGTCTTTTGGAGGGCATTGATGGAGCCGAAGTCAACATTAAGAGGCCCTATACAACATTAGCTTATTTATAGTTTGTGGATGGAGAGACGAAAAACTATAAAAAGATAGTACATCCCACTGGATGGACGCCCCCCCCCCCCCCTGTAAAGGCGGACCATTATTTTGGCACCGACGGGAAACATAGGCGTGCATAGCTTAGTTAGTGTGTCGAGAGGTGTGCTGCACTTTCGCCAAACGCTACTAGCGGCTTTATGCCTTTTAACACCCTGGGGCTTAGGTCTTAGCTCTTGCGATTTCCACCTCATATCTCTCACGGGACAGGGGTACGGGGTGTCACCGCTCACCGTCGCCGTGCCACAACGCCACCCCTGCGGCATGATTATTGTTGTATTTCGTTAACATCACGGGTCGTTGAACGCCCGGTCCTTTGGAAGGCATTAACGGAGCCAAAGCCAACGTCAAGAGGCCCTTTACAAAGATAAACTTAAATGCTATGATTTGTGGATGGAGAGATGAAAAACTATAAAAAGATGGTACATTTTTGTCATGGCTATGAATGTGTTTTGCTTGATGTCTGTTTACTGGTCTATGGGATGAGGTACGGCACCCGCCAATTATGCCTCATTACAAAATATTAAGGCGGGTGGTGACTTGCCATCCACTGAATGGGCCCTCCTAAAGGCGGACCGTTATATTGGCGCCGAGGGGCAACATTGGCGTGGATAGCTGAGGGTGTTGAGAGGTGTGCTGCACTTTCACTAAACGCTACTAGCGGCTTTATGCCTTTAACACTTCCACCCTGGAGCTGGACACAGGAGCCATTTACATCACATATGCAGGGCCCCATGGCTCCACCCACATTTCAATGTATCACCTAATTTCATCTAACTCGGTTCAATTAAATGATTAAATAACGAACATATAAACATTTTGAATTATATATGTTTAGTAGGATAGCACGATGAAAGAATCAGCAACAAAACACTTACTTGACGGTAAACGGTGAAAAAAAAATCCACAGAGCTCAACTATTCCAACCCAACTTCCATAATGGCTGGCACCAAACATCAGGCATGACTTTGGCGACATGTCTTTGTTCGAAGGGTGGTTCAACCCCCAGTGGCCAGCCATTTAGCACCCCTCATGTGTCACGTGTAGGGTAAATTATGGTCCAAGCGGGAGGCAGGCAGGTGACAATGACCTCCAAAAAATAATCTAATTATAATGTAACTAGCTGTGCCCGCGACTTCGTCCGCGTGGAATAGTGTCTTTGGGTAGCATTCACTAATAAGACACATACGTATCCCAGCTACACTGCTCCTACCACGCCATGCTAATCCCCTTAATATCAACAGCCTAAAAAATAAGTTTCAAGCTTTGAAAATGACGATACTTCCATACAACTTTTCATCCCCCCCTTTCAACCCCTTAGGGTGTTACCACACCGATCGATCGATCGACGATCGATTGTCGATCGATGCCTGATTGGTGAGCGCTCGACTGATGTAGTAGGTATTAACTATCAATCGAAGTACACTGACCTCATTCCACCAACGATCGATGGTGTCGATCGACAGTCGATCGATTGGTATGGTAACACCCTTACAACCCTCTTTTCGCATTAAAAAGTAGCTTATGTCCTTTCTCAGGCTCTAGACTATCTGTACACGTACCAAATTTCATTTAGATCGGTTCAGTGGTTTTGGCGTGAAAGTGAGACAGACAGACAGAGTTACTTTCGCATTTATAATATTAGTAGGGACGTAGGGATTAATGCTCATTGATGTTTTCATCCGTGATACAGTTTCTCTTGTCCGTTTGTTAACACATCATTCATAAAGTGTACCTACCTACATTAATATTATTGTATGCATGACCTATTTAATTTTAGTTTTAAATAAGAGTTCATATGCATAATTTTTAATTAAGAATCAATATTGTACACAAATTTGTTAACCGAAATAAATTCGATTTCAATGTTATTATAATTTCAGACACACTAAAGGTGGGAAGGAGAGGAGAGCCTCTATTGTTCACACACACCAGCACTGAACTGAGGAGACTCAAGTATTTCAGTTTCTTGTGGTGGGGCTCCTTGGAAGGCAAAGCTCTATACTACTGCACCGCAGAGTGAGGTAATGTACACATCGTATGTATATCACGACCAACGGCGGATTATCAGCTGTAGATAATTTAGTACTATTGTTTAGTGGTAAGAAACTTTACACAAGTGCGTCAGTAAAAAAAAAGTAAATACGTGTTTCAGGTTTTTTTTTAATTCCTCCCCTAAGAGGGTGAAATGGGGTAACAAAGTGTAAAAATCAATATTGTTTCGGATTGCGCTGTAATTTGGTATGCAGATAGTTATTACGACGTAAGTTACCTCTAAGAAAGGACTTTTCAAAATTCACCCCTGAAATGGATGAAACGGGGGTTCAAAGTTTGTATGGAGAAACAAGATTAGATAGACTTTTCTATCCGAAACTTCATACAAGTGCTCCAGTAAAAAAATAAGTAAAAATGTGTTATGGGTTTTTTTGAAATTCCACCCCTAAGAGGGTGAAATGGGGTAACAAAGTGTAAAAATCAATATTGTTTCGGATTGCGCTGAAATATGGCATGCTGATAGTTATTACAACGTTAGTTCCTTTTGAGAAAAGATTTTCCAAAAACGGGGGTACAAAGTTTGTATGGAGAAATAAAATTAGATAGTCTTTTATATTTGAAACTTAACACAAGTACTTAAGTAAGTAAATACGTGTTTCAGGCTGTTTCGAAATTCCACCCCAAAAAGGGTGAAGTAGGGTATAACAAAGTCTGAAATCAATATTGTTTCGGATTGCGCTGAAATTTGGCATGCAGATAGTTATTTTGACTTAGGTATCCGCTAAGAAATATTTTTTTTAAATTCACTCTTCAAGGGGATGAAGCGGGGGTTCAAAGTTTGGATAGCTATTTTATTTGACATTTCACACAAGTACTTCTGTAAATAAATAAGTAAATACGAGTTCCAGACTTTTTCAAAATGCTTAGAGGATAAACTGGGGTAACGAAGTCTAAAAATCAATATTGTTTCGGATTGCGCTGAAATTTAGAATAGTTATTATGACGTAGGTATCACAAAGGATTTTCTAAAAATTCCTCCCGGATACGGAACAGGGAATCATAGTTTGTATGGCGAAGCAAAATGAGATAAAGTACGTGTTGTAGGAGTTTTCGAAATGGCGTAGGCAACAAAGTCTTTAACTTTGGGTTTTTCGGGTTTTATAAATATGAATTCCGAATTGCCTTAGTCACGCGATAACATGAAAACGGATGAATCGATTTGGCTAATTCTTATTTGATGTCCTTAATGATAGAATCGTTATTATTGTTATATACCGGCTGTAATTCACGTACCTACCTTCAGTCGAATTTGTGTGACCTCACTTCCGAGGAAGAGCGACGGACTCGAAGCGAAAATTCGACTAAATGTACGTGAATTACAGCCGGTATATAACAATAATAATGTTACAAATTCACGATAATTGTAAAAGATAGAATCGTTTTTACAAAAGAAAAGTTTTACGTAAATAAAAGAAGTTTTTAACGCGGGCGAAGCCGCGGGACACTTCTAGTGGTATATAAAGGTGTAAGCCCACGGACGCAGGAAGACAACAATGACCATCCCCTGGAATATTATTTATTCCGTGCCCTGGGCCGGCATGTAGAGACATGAATAGAATGAATTTCGACCGACGATCGTCGTTAAGATAAGATCGTTTAAAAAACTAAAACAACCGACTTCAATGCCGCGCTATTAATATTACACCGATCGGAAAACGCCTGTGTATGCGTGTTTTCTCGACTTATCTAAGGCATTTGACCTGGTGTCGTACGACATCCTCTGGAAGAAGCTTGAAGATGTTGATGTACCCCAGGGACTTGTCAGCGTCTTCAAGTTTTGGTACAGTCACCAGTTCAATAGCGTGCGGTGGGCGGGCACAATGTCTGACACATATCGGATGGAGTGCGGTGTGAGGCAGGGCGGTCTCACCTCGCCCACACTGTTCAACATTTATATGAACGCGCTAATCGACGAGCTCAGCAGCACACATGTCGGTTGTCACATAGACGGAGTGTGTGTCAATAATCTGAGTTACGCAGACGACATGGTGCTGCTGAGTGCGTCGATATGTGGACTTAGAAGTTTGTTGCGAATATGTGAAGAATACACATCTCGTCACGGGCTTATTTATAATGTAAATAAAAGCCAGTACATGGTCTTTGAAGGCGGCACGCGTTTCCATCGAGACGCCCCACCTTTATATCTTAATGGAGTACCATTAGAGAAGGTGGACGAATTTAAGTATTTGGGCCATATAGTCACAGCTGACCTCAGGGACAATGCTGATATTGAACGCGAAAGGCGAGCTCTATCTAGACGGGCGAACATGATTGCTCGCAGGTTTGCTCGCTGCTCGGGGGAGGTTAAGATCACGCTCTTCAGAGCATTCTGTACCTCCCTCTACACGTGCAGCCTGTGGGCCAACTATACTCAGAAAGCCTACGGAGCTCTTCGCGTTCAATACAACAACGCCTTCAGGGCGGTGGTGGGGCTGCCCCGATTCTGCAGTGCTTCGGGCATGTTCGCGGACGCACACACCAGCTGCTTCCACGCGAGCATGCGCAGACGCAGTGCATCCCTGGTGCGCAGGGTGCGGGGTAGCACCAACGCCGTCCTGAAGATGATCGCAGATCAACTGGACTGCGCATATATTCGGCACTGCTGCAACAGACACGTCCCCAGTAGTGCCGGATGTATGAAGTAGCCCACAATTTTATAGTAAGTAACAATTTATGTAATAGCTTAGATATATATTTTTTAGAGACTTTTAAATAACTGCTCACCTATTTTTTTTTTTTTATTTTTTGTTTTTAATCAATTGTTATATTTAATTGTATTAATTTTATGACATATTTATTATATTGATATTGACATTATAAAATTTGAATGAAATGTAATTCATATTTATAAGCTATTGTACATCGAAAATTAATTGAATTGTGTTTATGGGTGTAAAGAACCTGAAATAAATTAATTTTGATTTTTTTTTTTGAATTAATTTTCAGTACCAATTTTGAGGTCTTTATCTCCATATCTCTGGAGATACTCATCAGACCTCGATAAAATTGATGATCAAACTAACTATAAGTGTAGTTCGATCGATATTATATAAGTTGATTCATTCGAAGATATAATTAACAAGGTAGTACTTCTATCCTACAATGCATTATCGCACATTCAGAGATAATCGATGAAATTCTTAATCGATTACCAAAAGTTTCACTTCACTATGGTCTATGCACCTCCTTACCGTCAACTGTCAAACTTCATTCTTTAGAGAACAATAAAATAAACATTTTTGTACATAGGGTCAAAGAGTAACATAATATATACTGACTCATAGGGTAATAAGGGTGGGTGGATGTTTTATATCTTCGAATGAATCAACTTATATAATATCGATCGAACTACACTTATAGTAAGTTTGATCATCAATTATAAATCGTTGATTCATTCTTCAGATATAATTAACAAGGTAGATGTTTAGAGCCTTATAAATAATTTATAAGTAAAGAAGATATAAAACATAGTAAAAAAATGTTTATTAAGATTTAAATAATCGAAAGTATAATAATTAATCACAGATTTACAAAATAATATTTTGAGTAATTAGAACATGAGTATTCTATATGATGTTGATTTACAAAATTAAACATAAGCTTAATCAACAAATACAATCTAAGAGTAATCTTATATGTTAGGAACTGAACAGACAGATCGAGCGAATAGTCCTGTATTATGGACAGGGCGATTATAAAATCTGGCAAATGTTGAAGATGAGCTAGACCATCCAGCTGCCTTCCTAATAATGCTTATATCTAGGCCAGCAGCCGCTGCGGCCGACGTGGATGCGTGCCTCGTGCTGTGTGCACTGAACCTGGACACATCTACGCCGCTCTCCATCAGCGTCTGCTTTATCCATCGACTAATAGATTGAGTTGCGGCGATTTTATGCGGCTGTTTGTATGTAATCAAGAGGTTTTCTGTATTATCCGGACGTAAATCTACTGTAGCGGAAAGATAATCATCGAGTGTCGTAGCCGGGCAAATTTTTGGATTTTCCGTAAAATATGGTAAGTGCAATAATGGTTGTTCTTTACCAGCTGCGGACGTTTTTATTATATGAGTGATTGATATACATAGGCCAGCAGTAGACTTTGATATGTTTGGGACTCTTATGAGCGAGAGAGTTTGTACGCGGTGACCGGTACATAAGGCTAATAATATTACAAATTTTTTAGTCAACATCTCTAAACTTAAGGTATTATTTGGGTACCATTTCGAAACATGGTTTAACACGGTCTGGGGGTCCCAAGTATTACAGTATTTTGGGCGAGATGGTTTTTCTTTGTAAATGCCTTTCATCAGCCTTTTTATCCGTTCGTCTGACCCTAAATTATTCCCTAAGAGTAAGGATAGGGCAGAGCGATGAGTATTCATAGTACCATAAGAAGCTGCGTTTTTAAAAACGTCTGCTAAAAATGCTATTACAGCTGGAATTGATGCATTAAAAGTATCTACATTATTATTAATGCAATATTGCCACCACAGCTTATATGAGACAGCGTATTGTTTTATGGTACTTTCGGCGACCGAAGCCATCATAAGATCTATCGCAACCGGTGTAGTGTTTTGTCTGATGAAAGCGATCCGGAGAGCTTCGCGGCCGCCAGGGTAAGGCACTGGTGTAACGGATGATGAGATCTGAAACGAGACCGTAAAAGATCTCTATTAGGGTTTGAAATATATGATTTCTGATGTGACCATGCTCCTGAGTAAGGAAAACCACGGTTGTCCAGGCCAGTACGGAAAAACAAGGATGCCCGTAGCTTTGTCGTCTAAAATTTTTCTTAAGCATCTCGGGATTCAAAGCATAAACATCAACATCAACTGCTACCGACTCTGGGTCCGGTTTCCAAGACACGTACTGATCACATTTGGCATTAGTGCGAGAAGCAAATAAATCTATGGCAGGTTGCCCCAGTGATCGAACTAACGTTTGATAAGCATAGTCTGAGAGTTCCCACTCTGTATCTACGTTTATCTTACGCGATTCTTCGTCTGCTTCAACATTATCGCGAGTGTGAATAATATACGAAGCGAAAATGAAAATGTTTCGGCTCTCACACCATTGCCAAATTTCCCTAGACAAATCATTTATGTGTTGGAACTGAATACCACCCATTCAGTTTATATAACTGATTGCAGTAGTATTATCCACACGAAGTAAAATGCTTCCATTTGATACATTTCTAGCGAAGCATTTTGAGGCCATAAATACAGCCAACATTTCGAGGTAATTAATATGAAAAGAGAGCTCGCTTTCTTTCCAGGCTCCATTGGCGCGGCTTCCTTCACAATAAGCACCCCATCCTGTCCTAGATGCATCACTGTGAATTTCTAATATGAAATGTTCATCGAGACGCATTTCATTTTTGGTTGTCAATATCTGTTGTTCCCACCATCGTAGGTCAGGTAAAACTATATCATTTAGCTTAAATTTTGCGTCATAATTTTGGTATTTTTGTAGCGCCAGACATTTTTGTCGTTCTAATTTTTTTTTGTGTATAGCCACCCGTACTTGACCGCCGGACATGCTGCTGTCAATATCACGATCATCTGAGAAAAATCTCTGATAGTACATTTAGGTAATTTACAAAATTTCTTTATTAGACAATAACTATTGTAACGCTTATCGGATGGCAAGCTTAGAGTCAATTCAGTTGTATTATAAATGAATCCTAAAAATTTACATGTTTGTTGTGGTTCTAGCGAGCTTTTATCATAATTCACAACAAATCCTAGGTACTCAAGTAACTTTACAGTTTCGTTTACATTGTGTAGACAATCCCTATATACATATAGGGATTGTGATCGGCAGTACACTGCCGATGCACAAAATATCGTCTAGATATATGACGGAAGTAAGACCCTTTGACCTTAAATTATTTACTACCTCTTTCATCAGTTTTGTAAATGCTCGCGGAGCGACCGATAAACCATAGGGCATTGCGTTAAATTGATAAGTTTTATCAAATTCAAGTCGTAGGTATTTTCGATGCTCTGTAGCAATAGGCACCAAAAAATAGGCCTCTTTTAGGTCGATTTTCGCGAGAAATCCCGATTTCGGGATGAGCTTAGCTGCAGTACGATGATCCTCCATCTTAAAATGTGAACTATACACAAATGTATTTAAATTTTTAAGATTTAGAATAAACCGCTTACCCCCGTTTGGTTTAGGAGCGAGAAAAATACTCGAAGTGAAATCACCATCCGAACGGTCACACTGTGATATAGCGCCTAATTCTAAGAGGTTTTGTACGGCTAGTGACATTTCTGCCGTCTCTTGTCGAGAAGTGTATGTACTTCGTGGATTACAATTTTGAACTACCTTCTTACTGAAGGGAATACTAAACCCATCACGAACCCATTTTAGAACTGTAACATTATCAGTGACATTTATCCAACGCTTATAAAAATGTTGCATTCGACCAGCATGTACCTTTAATAGCGCTGAGCTGATACACGCTGCTTGTTCTGGCTCGATGACTTCGGTTGAGGAGCCAGAGCTGCCGGTGTGCGTCCCGCTGGAGCAGTCTTCTTCTGTCCGCCCCGCCCCTCCCTGCTCGACGACTAGAAGCGAGGAGGGCCCGTCCAGTTTCCCTGTGCTCGTGAATAGTTTGATCGTGTCTGGGTATTTGAAGTCTGAGAGATTGACGTTGAGTTCTTAGCAGTGTAAGTAGCTTTTTTAATTTGTAGACCTTGGTTTTCGATCACCTTGGAAGCTTTGATTTTTTCCGATAGCTTTGTACCGAAAAGCAAATCATCTCGCTCGACGTCCTGTACAATGTTCAAAAAAGATTTGTCTAGATTGGGCGTTACAATTTTATTCCTTATTTGGGTTTCGCCGAAGTGTATGTCGCACAGTAGCCTGCAACTGTCGCTGAGGTATTTTATTGATTTTAACTTATCACCGTCGTCATTCATCAAAATTTCAAGGCCTCTATTTAAAGCCGTGAAGTAAGCCCCTATTTTTATATTTGGTTTTTTATATTTTTTTTTATTTGGTTTCGAGTGCACTCTACTCGTTTATCTCGAGATAGCATTGTGTCACTGACTGCCGCTGATATCTCGGAGTTTAGCTTGGGTGCTTGTATAAGGGTGCAATTCTTGGGCGTTATGTGTTGCTTCAGCAACTTGTCTCTAGCTTCCTTGTCTAATCCTTTTTTGAGTATAGGAATCCAAAGTTTCGCTAATTTTTGGTGAATTTCAGGACCAAATTTGGGCGTGTCTTCGATAGATTCTCCTAAAGCTGTGAGAATCTCTGTGTCTAGCTCTGGTATTTCGGATTCAGTGTCTTGCACTGAGTCTTGTACTGGCTCAGTGTGATGGGGATCATTTTCTAAAAATAATCATAGAAAAGAGGGTTAAGTCATGTTGTGTATAAACAATGTAGGGTCAGGTGCAAAAAAACAATAAAAAGAATAAAAAGTGGGTACATATAAAAATAAAATTTTATATTTGTTGGGCGAAGTCCACTTTCAAATCGTTAGTCTGCCATTGTGTTAACTCACGGTTAACCCCATGGCGAAATGTTCCATTGCGTTAACACACGGTTAACGTCTAGTACAAAACTTAAGTCACCACTGTGATAACACACGGCTACCCTCTTGGTGATTTGTACCATTGTATTAACACACGGTTAATCTCTAGGTATACAAAATACTAGATTAATGTATATAACAAAATATAATGATGAACTTACCAATCATATCTTGTTCATCGGAATCCGATGAATCGGATTCAATAACCCGGACACGCCTTCGATCGGCTTGTAGTTTTAGTTTTTTCAAAACATTTATGTAGCGATCTACGTTCCCTGTTAACTTTCTTTTCGGCATATTGAAATGGTTTTTTTTTTGTGAAACGATACGTGGTCTCCATGCCTCGCACGAGAAAAGAATGAAGTTTGACAGTTGACGGTAAGGAGGTGTATAGACCATAGTGAAGTGAAACTTTTGGTAATCGATTAAGAATTTCATCGATTATCTCTGAATGTGCGATAATGCCTTGTAGGATAGAAGTACTACCTTGTTAATTATATCTGAAAAATGAATCAACGATTTATAATTACCATGGTACCACACTTGGTATATCTCCTTTCTAACAAAAAAAGAATAATCTAAATCGGTTCATAAAACGGTCGAATTGAGAAACCTCCTCCTTTTTTTGAAGTCGGTTAAAAAGAGATGGAGATGACAACTGTCTAGCTGCACCTCCTTCTACTAGACGTTTGCGATGACAAGCGTATCGCTATCAATGTAGTGACTTCTACCCCAGCAGGGCTAACATGGCCTTATCCCCGAGGGAAAGACAAAATTATTTCCCTGTTTTTCGCCACTGACAGGAGATCAACACAACAATTTAAACTCAAAAAAAAAATAAAAAAAATTAAACTCTTGGTGAAGTTTCACCCCGAGTTTTGATTTTGTTTCGTATTAAAAAGTTTAAAAAAGAATTGATTAAAAGTCAGCGGGCGTTTATAATTGTCGAAAATCTTTACGTATAATTTGCCTTCTCCACCAAACAAAACACGGATAGGTGGAAAGACAAAATAGTGCCCTTGCCATGCTAGCCCTGCTGGGTGACAAAGTTACATTAATAATTCCACTTTTAAATTTTAAGATCTTCAATAATTCTATAGTGGTCTGTGTGCTTAAATTACTCATTTTCATTTCTTTTTCAAACGACTTCGAAATGGGAAGTTCTCAATTTTTTTAAATTATGATTGTTACCTCAGAACTCCGTCGTTTATTAACCACTTTGGTTTTTTTTTGATATTATACTTCCTGTTTGACCTCATTGTAATTTCATCGAGACGTAATCAGTATTTTCAGATATTATATCGAAATTATAAGCACTTTGATACGGAAAATGTCTAGCGCGGCATTTGAAGTTTGTTTTTGTTTGTTTAGTAAACGATCTTAAATTATTTTAGTTATTTTTAATATTATTATCATCAAACCAAATACAGATAGTAATGTAATTTATTATTATGAATTTCTATTTCTTAACAATAATAAACCATACCCATATAAGCACTCACTGACTTTAAACACGTTTCGTTTAATTTCTCAATATTTTAAGCTTAGACCTCTTTCGTTCTAAGAATGCTTTTCTACTAGTTTTTACAATATTTTGTTTGTACTTATATTTCAGAAGCGGACTTGACTACTACTGCCGACTCCCAGTTAATATTTTGTTATTTTCACTAATTGCCCGTAGTTTTAATTATTATTTTTTATTTAATACAATTTTTTTTTTAATATATATTACTGTGTAATCTGTAAAGTCTTTACCTCTAAATAAAATCTTATTAATATTGTATTATGTACATTTATTGTAATTCTATCATTATGTTTTTGTTAATACATTTATTAATATTTATGTTATGTGTTTACGTAACTGTAATGTAAATCCCCCAAGATCCATTATAACAAGAGTAAGATTATACCGACCACCGTCTGTCCGTCTACATGTTTATCCAGCACCTTTTTTTTATACGGAAATGGGTAGCGCTTGACCACTATCTCACCTAATCTATATCTATATCTATACTATTATACTATAATTCTATAAAGAGAGACATTTGTATTTTTGTATTTTTGTATGTTTGTAATGATTTGGCTCGAAAACTACTGGACCGATTTAAAAAATTCTTTCTTTAATATATAGAATGGACTTTCGGAATGAAAACCGGCTATATATTATCCCGTTTAAATCAAAGGTACATTCGTGGAGACCTAATTTGCCTAACCTAAGTCGACAAAAAAACGGTCAAAAAAACACGTTTCTTACGAACGCTGCTCAATTGAAAATAGATGGAAGAATATTTTCTATAGAAGAGTTGTACAACTTAATAAGACCTACAAAAAAGTCCCCGACAGCATATGTCTATCTCTTAAGGTTGACTCACAGTAACCATTTTAAACTTTAATTTGTTGTTAAAAAATATTACATAACTTCCAAGGCTATTTTCAAGTATATAGAATTAATCCTTATCCAAATAATTACGTTAATTAGCTTGGTCACATATTATAGATTAAAATTGTCCTTTACAGTATATAATTCAAATGAAAACTCTAGAAGATATCACGGATTTCACATACACGTATCGCAAAATTAATAAAATATCTGCAGTGAAACCACAGATTAGGTCATAGTTACTAAGACAATATTATTATAAGCTTAGCGATGCTGTAGATCCCCACCGATCAATACAATCAATTTGATGTCAATATAGTATAATAATATGTTTTTATTGTATACAATTCTATTGTATAATATAGTTATGATCTATATATAAACCACCCCGACTGATCTATCTATAATCTTTTCAATAAAATCATTCCAATGACTCTAAACACGACATTTAAAATCTGAGCTGTAAGTTGGTGTGGATTTGAGTATTCTGTAGAGTACAGGAGATGTCCCAGCATCAGGTCAATGTTCTTACAATATCTTTTTTTTTTTATACAGTACTGGGTAGCACTTGATCACTCTCTCACCTGATGTTAAGTGATGATGCGATCGATGATGGAGCGTGCTTACCCAGAAGATACCTATTCACTCGCGATTTGAAGACAATATGGGGGTATTGTACTTAACCGGAAACACAGACTCAGGCAGAGTATTCCATTCTTTGGCGGTTCGTATGATGAACTAAGAAGCAAATCGCTTCGATCGGGTAGATGGTATATCCACCATAAATCGGTGGCGCCTTTTAGTGTCTCTGGATGTCCGATTATAAAATGGGGATGGTGGAATCAAATCATGCAGTTCCATTGCACACTCTCCGAAATGTATTCGATAGAAAACCGATAAACAAGCGACTTTGCGGCGATGCGCGAGACTCTGGAGTCTCTGGCTTACTAGTAGGTCGTCGCTTATGAGTTTCTTTGCTCTCCTCTCAAAAGCTTCCAGTATCTCCAGCTGGTATTTGGCAGAGCCATCCCAAAGGTGAGAACAGTACTCCATACACGACCGGACTTGTGCTTGGTAAAGATTAAGCAACTGTCCCGGTGTACCGTCTCACCTTAGCCAAAATTCCAAGCTTTTTTGAGGCTAGCTGGGCTCTAGACTCAATATAAGAGCCGAAATTGAGAGTTGATGTCAAAGAGATGCCAAGAAGCTCGAGATTGTTACTTATCGGAACGGACACATCCCGGAAAGTAGGAGCCAGTAGAAATGGGCTCCGTTTAGCGGAGAAGAGACACGCCTGGGTTTTAGCAGCATTGAACTTGACCAGATTGGCATCGCCCCAATCGGAGACTGCCTTCAAAGAATAGTTCAAGCGCTCGACCATCGCTTCTCTATGAGACTAGATTTGTAATGCACTAGTTCGTGCGTTGGATGCATAGCTTTCTACAACAGTGCTGTCATCTGCGTACCCAAAGATACCGGGTTTAAGCAGGTCATTAATATGCAGCAGAAAAAGTGTTGCAGAGAGTACTGATCCTTGAGGGACTCCGGCATTTATGGCCAATTGGTCGGAAGAACAGCCATCGATGACTACTCGAATCGACCGATCCCTCAAGAAATCTGCTATCCAAACACATAAATCAGTGGGAAGGCCGTATGAAGGAAGCTTGCTAATAAGGCTATCGTGCCAGACCCTGTCGAAAGCCTTCGAGATGTCAAGAGAGACGGCCAGCGCCTCACCGTGGTTCTCGATGGCCTCGCTCCAGATGTGAGTGGCATACGCTAGAAGATCCCCAGTAGACCGGTTTCGGTGAAACCCGTATTGTCGGTCACTGAGGAGATCGTTCACTTCTAGGTATGCCAGGAGCCTGTGGTTCAGTACACGTTCCATAGTCTTACAGAGTATGGAAGTGACTGAGATAGGCCTGTAGGCAGGATCTGCGCGACTACCCTTTTTGGGCACAGGTTGCACGTTAGCTTGCTTCCAGGACTTAGGCACTTTACCAGTCGTCATAGACAAGCGAAAGAGGCGTGTCAAAATAGGAGCCAACTCAGGCGCACACGTCCTCAAGACTACAGCTGGTATACCGTCTGGACCACTAGCTTTGTTCACGTCTAGATTGCGCAACGCTTTGCGTACTTCAGTCTGACGAATGCGGATTTCCGACATAAACGTCCCGCAAGTCGGCAGACTAGAAGGTACAGCATTGCCAGCATCTTAACGTGAAGACTCCGCAAACAGAGTAGCAAATAAATTTGCTTTCTCTTCAGCAGTGTGCGCTAGTGACCCGTCGGGTTTCAGCAGTGGAGGCAGTGAGGGACGGCAGAAGTTCTCTTCGATGGACTTCGCCAGGGACCAGAACGCTTTGCTACCAGAAGGGTAAGAAGCAAGTTTGTTCCCTGTTCGGCGTATGTGATCGAAGCGAGCCTTCTTGAGAGCCTTTTTGCAAGACTTGGCAGATAAGTTAAAGGCTTTCTTCTTTTCGCGTACATCTCTAGTCTTGCGGGTTCGAGCATCAGCCCAGGCTAAGTAAGCTTCATGTTTTGATGCTTCTGCATCTCTACATTTGGCATTAAACCATGACGAGCTTTGCTTGACATCGGAACGTCAGAAAATGGTATAAAATATTCCATACCCTGACGTAACACTTCTGTCACAGCATCCGCGCAAGCTGAGGGATCGCTCGATGAAAAACATACCTGCCGCCAAGGATAAGACGCGAAAAAACAACGCATCTCATCCCAATCTGCTGACCTGTACCGACACGCCGGGTGCATTTTTGGCTGGGATCGGGTGGGGAGTAGACGGAGACAGACTTCACCAGACAGTAGTCGGAGCTACCTAAGGGTGATAAAACCGACACCGAGTAGCGGTCTGGTTCTGTTGTCAGCAGAAGGTCCAAGCAATTGGCTGCATGGCCATCAACGTCCGGTACCCTTGTTGCTCCCTGGACCAACTGAGTGAGGTCTAGCGTTAAAGCAAGCTTTCGCATCTCTCGACCAGCGTGGTCTGTGCTTTGGTATGGGTACAGCCAGTCTTGATGATGGGCATTGAAATCCCCCAGAAGCACTAATTGAGCAGAAGGATACCTCTGTTGGGCCACATCAGCCGCCTCACTGAGGTGGTTTGTGAGCCTGTTTGTCTCTTCATCTCCGCTGTGCGAACGGTAGACACTAGCATAAAGAATTTTCTCCATGCCAGAGTCCACCAAAATCCACATGACGGGAAGTTGAGGGTCTTCAAGGTTGCGGAGACGCCGATAGCAAATGTCATCGCGGGCATACATACAAACTCCCGCCCTCGGCCTAAACTTATGTTCTAGAACACATCCTGGGTAGGCAAGGTACGCCGCGTTGGCTGGACATTTGATCTGCGTCTCCGTGAGGAACAGAATATGCGGTTTTTTGGTCTCAAGATGGTGGTGGACCGAGAGGATATTGGAGTGCAAGCCTCGAATGTTTGAGAGGTGCACTTGAAGGGAGAGGACGTGCTTCCGCTGTTTAACCTCTATTCTGTTTCTGCCTTTCATTTTGTGGGGAGTGAAGTTAGATAAGGGAAACGGAAGTGGAAACGAGGCGCTAATTACCAACCCGTAATACATATTAGGTCTTTTCACCTATTGGGAACCAATCCTGGAGACCGCGGGGACGCCCGAGCCCCCCAGAGGTGTCCATCGGGTCCTCTCGTCCGGTCGCCAACCGGCACGATGGCGCACATCCGGAATTTTTTGCGAGATGGCGGGGCAGCCTTTCATGAGTGGCTGGCTCACTACTTGGGCCCCCAACTATCGTTGAAGAAGAAGATTTTCGAATTGATCAGACCTATGAAAGTTGATTTCATAGCGCAATTAACTAGAAAAAAGCTCATAGTTTTATACCGATTGAACGAATTTTCATGAATCAAAGCTAAGAACAATCTCGATAAAGACATTTATCAAAAAAAAAACAAAATCAATAATAAAATCAAAATCGGTTCATCCGGTTGGGTGCTTGCTGCAGACAGACACAGATACACACGTTAAACGTGTAATACCCCTTCTTTGATCCCATGATTTGATTGATTTTGATTCAATGATCCCACTACCTCTGTACGAAAACCCATGATTCATGAATGCACGTAAAACTTTCATTGGTATGTATATAGCTAGGATTAGAACCAACGACCGTCGGGTCAGAATCAGGGTAACTATCCTTTACGCCAAAGGGCCGTCCAATATCACTACGTAAGTATTATAAAACAAAGTCTATCACTGCGTCTGTCTGTCTGTTCGCAATAATCTCAATAGCTACTGAACGGATTATCATGCGGTTTTTACCAAAAGCCAGAGTGTTTATGAGGAAGGTTTAAGTGCATAATTCGTTAAGGTTTTGTGTAAATTGGTTGAAATATGACGATGATTGTTAAATATGTTAAAATTTTATATTTGATTCAACAAACTGATGCAAATTTTGTAGGCATGTTCTACCCGTGCGAAGCCGGGGCGGGCTGCTAGTGTTTTATATAATAGTGCGATGCGGTCGATGACGTAGCGCGCTTACCCATAATATACCTATTCACTCTTGACTTGAAGACCCTTAAGAGCGAACGCGGGGCGAATCGTTTTCTCCCTGGCAAAATGCTTCTAGAGCAAAATTTGTTTCTAAAACAAATCTAGGTCTGCTGTAGATATGCCCCTATCATTAGCTTTTTTTTTGACCAACCAATTGAAAATAGAAATATGACCCTTCAAAAGACTTAGAGAGGAGATTAAAAGGCTTATATATCTTTTTGCAATTGGTTGGTCAAAAAAAGCAAATGATAGGGGCGTAGCTATTGCAAACCTTGATATGTTGTAGAAACAAGTTTTGCTCTAGAAGCATTTTCCAGGGAGAAAACGGGGAAATACATTTGTATGGAGAAGAGCACCCCGCGTTCGCTCTTAAGTTATATCTAAACGGAAACACAGACTCAGGCAAGGAGTTCCATTCCTTGGCAGTACGTATGATGAAAGAAGAAGCAAATCGCTTTGTACGGGTACCTAAATGGTACAGCTAACATAAAGCGGTGGTGCCTCTTATTATCCCCTGGTTGTTCAATTATAGAATGGGGATGGCGGAATCAAATTATGCAGTTCCGTTGCACACTCTCCGAAATTAATCCGATAAAAAAAAAACCGATAACCAAGCGACTTTGAGACGATGCTTGAGACTCTGGAGTCTTTTACTTACTCTTTACTTACTTACCTGATCATTAGGTAACATGATCATTAGGTTGGTTTAATGACCAATCAAACACATGTCACCGCTTCATCGACGACAATAAAAGATAATAACTGTGTTGTATGCAAAATAAATACATTTATATCTAGAAATATATCCACGTATTTCTGTAAAGCGGTGGTTATTTTATAAAGCCTTTTCTACAAATTAAATAAAATGGAGATTGGTTAAAAAACATAGGGTGTTCAACTCAAATTAGTCACAACCACGTCACCATAGAAATAAATAAATGCATATTATGATTATCAGTCTTATAGAAAATCGGTTTTTAGTAGCTCATCAGTTTCGATACGAAGTTTGCTGTCTGCAGATGTAACTTTTTTTTTATATATCTTATAGGCTAGCGTTTGACCACTATCTCACCTGTTGGTAAGTGATGATGCGGTCGAAGATGGTAAGCACGCTAGGCCTCGAATGGGAACTGGCTCTCAAGGATAGCTGCCGGAACACATTAGATGTTTGGTGACAGATTTTCTAACTTGAGGGTGGAAGCTGGCCAAGCGGACACTAGATAGTGTCCTACCACCATGTAGATAGTGTTCTACCACCATGAAAAACAAGTAGAAGTACTCACTTTAGAAGATGGATTGAGATTTGAGTTTATATATGAATCGACTGGTTGTCTAGCGCATCATGTCGCTACTGTGTTTCCTTTATTGACGAGTTTTTTCCTTAAATCCTCATCGTCATTAAACCATCAACTTTATTGAGTACTTGTAAAAAGTGCTTTTCTGTCTCCAAAAAAGAAACTCTTTCATTCTAAGTTGAGTGATTGAGTCCAGCTACGTCGTAAAGCGCACTACGTATTCAGCTACGACACAGCTTCAAGCTACGTCTCGTCTGGTAGCAGACGAGAAGTAGTTTGTAGGATCTACGTGTCGTCTGCTACGAGCTACGTTACAATTTTTTATGTGATTTTGTATACATAAGTCTGACTGACAGAGAAACCTAGTATCTGAGTCAACAACCAAAAAAACAACCGACCAAGTACGAGTTGGCCTCGCGCATCGAGACTTCCGTACAAACTTGTCAAAACAACAAGCGGCAATAGCTCAATGCGCGTATAATAGAGCCACCTATTGCATTATTGACGTGAACCCACCCAGACACAAGCATATTTAGCTTAGTTGGAGGGGTTAACAAGTAAGTAATGTGCAGCCTACAATGCTACTAAGCCTTTTATACAAAAAAAAACTTAACTTAGAACTGAAATTATATAAATGTTATATCGGGCGCACAACACTACAGACAGTATATATTATGTTACTCTTTGCTACAGACTAGAGCTTGATACTAGGAGCTTTCCTGTTTTGACAGTGTAGGACCTCTTTGCCGTGTTTACACATAGTCAACGTGGACTGCGTGCTGAAAAGCTCAAAACTTGGAGGGAAAGAAGAAGAGGCTTGTATAGGGAGCAACTAGCCGTCTAGTGAGCAATGCACCTTAAAGTATTGCAACATTTTCTGTATGGAGATTATCTAAAAGGCAATAATAATAAAACTTCAACGTTTTACACTTTATTTAAATATAAACTTAATTGTTGACGACTTGAACAGTATCTCGATCGCCTCCATATTGTTCTTCGTGAGCCAATTCTTCTTCTTCTTCTTCATCAAACATGTCATCCTCAGCCGTAGCATCCTGTTACATTATAAAATCATTTTGTGTTGTTCAACATACTACAAATAGGGAATATGCATGAAGCTCAAATTTATTGGAAATACATTTTTTTCGATTCTTTGTTGTCCTGGAGTTATATGTAAAACCTTTTTTTATTTAATTCCATTTTATTTGCTTAAAATAATAAATTAAAAATGCAATTTAAGCGGGGGGAATTTAAGTTTGTAAAACAGATCACCATTGGTCGAATCGAAAGTTGACGTCATTATGCACTACTCCACGTGATAGAAACATTGAGCGCGGGAACATAAAAATAAATGTATGGTGTGGTCTTATTGTATTTATTTCCAAATATTGTGTTAGCCGCGTATTATTGTGCAAAAATGTATATTACTAACCATTTAATATAGATAAAAATGAGTACGAGATTAGAGAAACTGTATAATTTAATAAAAACATGCCATTGGCTAAATACAATAATCGCGCGGAGTCTTAGTTAAAGAAAAAAAAAGCTAGTTTGCTTCAAGCGGCGTGTGTCTGACGTAAGTGCGTGAAGTCACAATGCATTACCAAAGAGCCCGGGAAATGATGGCGTTTAAACTGCTCAAATTTATTTGTATATTTAAATGTTTATTTAAAAATAATTACACTACATCCAGCAGTAATTTATTTTTTGATTATGTTATATAGATGTAATGAGTGAAATAAACATATTTAAAAAAAACATGCATATTCCCTATTGTTGTATTGACAAACAAAGTTTTTGTTTGTCAGTACATGTACATTGTTGAACAACACAATATGTACACTAAAGGTACGGCCACACCGGCGTCCTGCGATCTGCGAGCGCGATCTCAGTACTTTTCAATTGTTTTCTGATCGCGTTTGGAGTGAACCAGTCGGTATAAATAATACTACGCTATCTCATCGCCGCCTAGATCGCGCACGCAGGACGCCGCGGTGTGTACGTACCTTAAGAGAACAAAAATCGCTAAGTATGGGGAATACGAACAAAAAAGTAGAAATTTTAAAATCCGCGCCTAAAATATGATCGTAAAACAAGAAATCTGTTTTACCACGGTAGTAAAATAACAAATACTCATTGCACGATGTATTGCAGAGATTAGATAATAGATTGAAAGGAAAAATCAAATTTTTCAACGCAAATATTGGTAGGTTTTGAGGTTTTTTGGACATATTCGAAAATAAATGCTTAGTTTTTTTAATAATTTTACCACCAACAATATTATTAAATTAAGCTCTGACACCACAGATTTTCCGCAGGTGGTAGGAGCATTATTATGTTGATGTTCCGCTTGACTTGCTACCAAAAATTCATTAAGCTTACTATCACCAAGGAGAAAATCTGCTGCCAGAACATGCAGCCCTTGAGAGTCAGAGTAGGGCCTAGCGTGTTTACCATCTTCGACCGTAACATCGCTTACCACTAGGCGAGATAGTGGTCAAACACTGGCCTATACGATAAACACTCTTGTATTGCACAGTATTTCTACAATTTAATTATTTGATTATCTCTGACGCGGTCACATTAGCTTGTCTGTGACGCTTAGGTACCAATAAAACGTTTGGCCCTTACCAAAAATCCTCGACGCGACTTAAAAATTTGTTATTGTTTTTGCTTATTACGACGGTATTATGTAGCTGATAGACAGACAATCAGTTCATTGGGGGTGCACGTAATATTACGGTTGGCAACCCTACATTAATCAGGGGAATACGTTTTTTTAAGTGTGACGTTCGACGTTTAGATAAAAGCTGAATGGATCATTACTTTGGTTTTTTTTAATTCAAAGCAATAAAGTATGTTTTTGTTATATTTCGAATAATTATTATTCATAATATGATCTATTTAATGTTATTTGCCGCGTGTAAGTGCAGATTTTTAATTTGCCCATATACTGAATAAATGACTTGACTTTGACTTTTGACTGTTGTTACTTAAAAAAATAACTTAATGACCTATCCAGTACAGAAAAGATACGACATGTAAGAGTTACCTGATATTGCTGATATTCTGATATCAAGTCAGCCATATTGCTCGCAGCTTCCGTGAACTCCATCTCATCCATGCCCTCGCCAGTGTACCAGTGCAGGAAGGCCTGTGTTCACAAGCAATGTGCATCTCAATAAAGGTCAGGTTAAAGTGGAAATACTTGTGCTTAGACTTCAGCGACAACCGCTTTATAATTAGAAGCGCGCCCCATTATGCCCAAAATGATGATAGCACATTTTACATTTTCTGCAGTATTCATAGTAGATAAAATAAACATAGTTTGATGCTGCAATAAATGTTTACAAAAATTATTATTGTTTTGAATACAGAACAGTTATGAAGAAAATAAAAATGCATGGCAAAAATATGACAGAATCCAGATAAAATACAATATTTTATTGATAAAAAAACCTTCAGTTCTTAATAAAATAGTTTTTATTGGGTTTGTATGGACAAGTCGTTCATTACAGACATTTTAAGGAATTAAGATTGTAATAAGGATTTTAAAGAAGACGCAGAAGACATTGCAAAAGAAGGACTAAAATGTATCATAGTGATATAGACCGAAGCATCCTAGAATGCTAACGACTGCTTGCACCCCATGTGATGACAGTCCTTATCATAGACATAGTATATTACTAGCTTAAAGACCAGCCAGTCGGTGCGCCCGCTTTGGTACAAACTTATTGGCCATAAAACTGCTAGTACTGCTACAGTAGACATAAGAGGGGTCTTCGTAAAATGATGGCAATCGACGCTTTCTTATTAAATTCTTTATCGTCTAGTAAAAGTAGATCCTCGATCCTAACGATCTCAGGCCCCAGTCATTAATCAGTGAAATGTTGTCTTGACCAGACCCTTACATTTAAATCTATTACTCAAGTTTTAGTAACGATATATTGTGATTATTTGTAAGAGATAATAATATACCTTTCTGCGGAACATAGCGGTGAACTGCTCGGAGATACGTTTGAATATCTCTTGTATGGCGGTGGAGTTGCCGATGAAAGTGGCGGACATTTTGAGACCTCGCGGCGGGATGTCGCACACTGCCACCTTCAGGTTGTTCGGGATCCATTCTACGAAGTAGCTGAAATACGAGTCATCATCATTATAATCAGCTGGTGTCAGTCCACAGTTACGCCACTGACCTAGATCTTCGACTATTCTTCTCCAGTCACTTAACGAGCCCATCGCTTTACGTATATTGCCCTTTACCTAGTCACAACAGGACGGGTTACGCTAGAAATACGAGTATGTCTATGCCTGTATATATGTACCTATAGTTACCAGATCGATTTTAGTGGGTGGTATGACTTTGCATGTCCAGTTGTTAACATTTCGTCAAGCGTTTGGCCACTATAAAAGTGACGACGTGGTCGAGAATGGTATCAACCTATATAAGTCTAAAATTGGAAGATACTCTTGTGGCATACTTACCTATGCCCTAACCTCAATCTTAAATACCTACATAGACAAGGACTATTTTCAACTGAAGTCCAAAAAGGACCAACCACCCACAAGTTATATCTATATATCTATATTATATCAATAATTATGATCGTTTTTAAAAACGATCGGTTTTTTATATCTTATAATGAAAAAAACCGACTTCAAATCCACGCTAGTCATATTCAGTACCAAGCTCGAGTTGGCTATCTCCATATCTCTGAAGATACTCATCGGATCTGAGACCACATTGGATATGAACACTACCAATGGACAAAAATAAAAATCATTCAAATCTGTTCACTATTGGCAAAAGATGATGGCAAACAAATCTACCTATTGTATGTTACGCGATTACTCCAATCGCGTAACATACAAAAAGTATAAGGTAACACACCCAGAATTCTTATTTTGTATGTCCAGGATCTGATCGTCGACTTCCTTCATGGATATGTGTCCGCGGAAGATGGTGGCCACGGTGAGGTAGCGTCCGTGTCGCGGGTCACAGGCCGTCATCATGTTGCCAGGGTTAAACATCTGTAGACAGCGCCATCTGTTAGTTACTCCAAGAAAACTACTGATGTAATATCTAACATAATCATTCAGATTTATGAGTTTGACGCAATCATTAAAATTGTCTTTGTGTGTGTTTTACTTGTAAGTTGTGTTCTTCCTAAAGCTTTCATAAGGTATACCATCCACATCTTGACTTAAATTAACTTACGATGTAATGCTGCTAAAAACTTGACTGGGCTCTATACATCTGATATATAAAATTCTCGTGTCACAGTTTTCGTTGCCATACTCCTCCGAAACGGCTTGACCGATTTTGATGAAATTTTTTGTGATTATCCGGTATCTATGAGAATCGGCCAACATCTATTTTTCATCCCCCTAAATGTTAGGGGTAGTCCACCCCTAAATATTTTTTTTTATTTTTTAGACAAAATTTTTAATTTCTATTTTTTTATAATACAACATACAAAAATACATACAATCCTCAATTTTCACCCTTCTACGATCAACCCTTATTTTTTAATAGCCATTTATTTATATGGCAAAACAACGTTTGCCGGGTCAGCTAGTATATTTGTATATCTATCTCTTGATCTACGGAATTGTTTTTAATCATCTCCATTATCTACACATAAATATTTCATAATAATAGTTGTCTACAGTTAGAGAATAATGTGACTTGGATAATTAGCTCGGTGACAGTTTGTGTAACTGTTTAATTATAATAGTTGTGAACAGTTAGAGAGTAGTATGACTTGGGTGATGAGCTCGGCGATAGTCTGTGTAACTGTTTAACGATGATAGTTGTGAACAGTTAGAGAGTAGTATGACTTGGGTGATGAGCTCGGTGACAGTCTGTGTAACTATTCAACGATGATAGTTGTGAACAGTTAGAGAGTAGTATGACTTGGGTGATGAGCTCGGCGACAGTCTGTGTAACTGTTTAACGATGATAGTTGTGAACAGTTAGAGAGTAGTATGACTTGGGTGATGAGCTCGGCGACAGTCTGTGTAACTGTTTAACGATGATAGTTGTGAACAGTTAGAGAGTAGTATGACTTGGGTGATGAGCTCGGTGACAGTCTGTGTAACTGTTCAACGATGATAGTTGTGAACAGTTAGAGAGTAGTATGACTTGGGTGATGAGCTCGGCGACAGTCTGTGTAACTGTTTAAAGATGATAGTTGTGAACAGTTAGAGAGTAGTATGACTTGGGTGATGAGCTCGGCGACAGTCTGTGTGACTGTTTAACGATGATAGCTGTGAACAGTTAGAGAGTAGTATAACCTAAGCGATGAGCTCGGCAACAGTCTGTGTAACTGTTTAATTATGATAGTTGTGAACCGTTAGAGAGTAGTGTGACCTGGGTGATGAGCTCGGCTACAGTCTGCGCGCGGTAGTTGAAGGAGTTCCTAGCGGTGAGCGGAGCGAAGCCCGGCATGAAGAAATGAAGTCGAGGGAAGGGCACCATGTTGACAGCCAGCTTGCGCAGGTCAGCGTTCAGCTGCCCGGGGAAGCGGAGGCAGGTGGTCACCCCGGACATCGTCAGCTGGAAACATATTCACCGTGTAGACGTAGACTACTACTTCTGGCGTAGCTTATAATAGAATAGAAAAATGAGATTAGTTAAATCTGCCATTATTTTGTTCAGTTTATGTACCTATGTATCTCAGGTTGGTAAGTAACTACCTAAGCAATTTTGAAAAAACTAAGATATGTTAATAAATAAATAAAGTTTTAAGAGTAATAAATAAATAAAGTTTTAAGAAAAAAAGGGTCTTGTTTTCAATACATAAAACCCATATTTAAATTAAACTTTTTTTATATCTGACAGTCTGGCGTTTCACTACTATCTCGCCTGGTGGTAAGCGATGATCTCAAAGATGATGAACACGCTATTTGACTCTCAAGGGCTGTGTGCTGCCGGAACACCGTAAAACCTTACGGCGGCAGATTTTATCCTTGATGGTGATAAGCTTCTTTTATTATAGCTTTAGACCTTTTGCACATTTTAAGATATTTTCTTGTGTATTTAATTGCGATGGAATTTCTCATAAGAAACTCTTGTGTCTTATGAGACATGAGAAATTCCATCGCATTGATTGTTATATGAGACCATACGTATTACAAGATATTTTTCTTATGTCGGATACGTAGTATTTATATTCTCTTTGTGTCGGATAAGACACGCGCATGCTATTCGTCCATCGTCCGTGTTTGTCTCGTACACATTATAAGACATTTCTTGTCTGTCATAGACAAGAAATGTGCAAAAGGCCTTCTGAAAATCAGCCTTCAAGTGGGTATAACTCTTTCTTCTTTTTAAAAGCAAGTCAGGCGGAACATCGATATAATACTCCTATCTCCCGTGTGAACTTACCGAAATCAAATGGTTCAAGTCACCATAGCTCGGAGTGGCCAGGCGTAGTGTTTGGAAACATATGTTGTAGAGAGCTTCGTTGTCTATGCAGAAGGTCATGTCAGTGTTCTCAACCAACTGGTGAACAGAGAGGGTCGCGTTGTACGGATCTAGAACTACTTCACTCACCTGAAATAACAAGAGGTAGGAGTTTTGGCGGGAACGTGAAAAAGTGTTTGTGCTCTCTGTATTTCTTCATAAAACTTGTGTGCTTCTGCGATTTAATGTGTTATAAATGTAGATTATTAAATGTGTGCGAGTGTAGGAAAACAACACAATGTTGAAAAACATGCTGTATGCGTTCACACAAAAATTCCACAGAAAATCTTTACTGAGGTTTGACTTGGACTAGATTATGATATTATCAACTTGACCTGAAATGTGACTTTGACCCATCTTTATGACTTGAACTCATAAAAACTTTAAGAATTTTAGTACTTGACACTGGCTAAATACACTAATCGTATAGAGCTATAACAAAAAAAAACAAGAGGTACCATGAATTCGGCATGACCACCACGACCGGATATTTCTCTTACTTTCGAAAGGAAGGCAATCAATGGCAGTTAATCTTAATGAAGGCCAGCTGTGGGAACCGGCTTGTCAAACATTTATATTAAATAACAAAGCGGCAATAGCCCAAGGGCTAGGCGCCGGCCTGTCTATCAAGGGTCTTAAGTTCGATCCCCACCCATTCCACTATTAGCGTGAACCCAATCCAGACACAAGCATATTTGGCTTAGTTAGAGGAATTTACAAGATTTCTAGCAACGTGAAACCCACATTGCTAGTAAGCTTTAAATAATATCGTTTAAAAACTAAAAAACAACCGACTTCAATGCCGCGCTATTCATTTTCAGTACCAATTTTGAGATGTTTATCTCAATATCTCTGGAGATACTTATCATACCTCGATAAAATTACCATGGTACCACACTTGGGATATCTCCTTTCGAACAAAAAAAGAATAATCGAAATCGGTTCATAAACGACGAAGTTATCCGCGAACAAACATAAAAAAAAAACAAAAAAAAAAAAAAATATATACGGTCGAATTGAGAAACCTCCTCCTTTTTTTGAAGTCGGTTAAAAAACTTATCGATTAGCTATTTATGACTCCTATAGAACTTGTCTAATACCGTACCTGATGTTTGGAAACGATACGTACTAAGACTTCTATTTTCAGCAAACTACCATATATATATGTAAAAAAACAATTTCTTTTTACGTTCTGATAGGCTAGCGTTTGACCACTATCCCGCCTGGTGCTATTATGTTTCATAATGCACCTGTACTTATTACAGATTTAGAATATTATTTTTTGTAAAATGCAATCTTGTTAAACAATATATTACTTAACAATTATCAACGTGATATTATACGGGTGGTTAATTTTTGTTAAATATCTTATAGGCGTTTGATCACCATTCTGCCTGGTGGTAAGCGATGTGAGCGATGATGTGGTTGAAGATGGTAAACATGCTAGGCTTACAATACTCTGACTCGCAAGGGCTGTGTGTTGCCGGAATACTGTAAAGTAAGCAATCTTGGCAAGCTATATTTTAGCAGCAAGTTAGGCGGAACATCAATATAGTGTGTTCCTACCATCAATTCTCTGACTTCTGCTAGTCCGCCTGGGGCAATACCACCACTTTTCCAATTAATTTTCAGCCGTGAAATATGAATGTTTTTCGGTTAAAATGGCAAGGTGTCCAGTGAAATTACAGGGCATGTGAGACTCAACATCTTTATGTCTCAAGGTAACAGGCGCAGTGCAGTGACATGCGAAATTCTGGCTGTTCAGAATTCACATTTGTATAAACAAAACAACTTGTGATCAAACACCCGTGCTAAGATTTGAACCTCTTCAACTCTCGTTTAGAAGTCACTTCATCTAACCTTTACGCTAAAGGGGTTCTAAATACTTACTTTCGGACTGGGTATAACACTGAAACTGGCCATGATCCTGTCAGGGTACTCTTCTCTCATTTTACTGACTAGTAAAGTGCCCAATCCCGAGCCTGTCCCGCCTCCCAGCGAGTGAGACAGCTGGAACCCTGTGAACGACACGAGCCACTATTACACCCTCGCCATGTGCGTGCATCATATTTATAATGGACTTTCAGGATAGAGAGATAGATAGATAGATACATAAAACTCTTTATTTGCACACCAAAAGAACAGAAACAATTTATAATATACATAATACTATAAGTAATGCAAAGGGCGGTCTTATCGCTTAAAGGGATTTCTGTCGGACAACCGAATATTAAAGACAATTACGAGACTGTGAAGAACGGCGGTGTACCGATATAAACTCTAAAATCAATAAATATACTTAAATTTTAAACTTTCGCGATTTACACACATAATTATATTGTAATACGGGACTTATCGCGCTAAACATAATTTTATTTACCTCGACGTTTCGATCAAGTTGCATTGACCGTGGTCACGAGAAGACTGAAGTTGTGGGTATCAGCATTGTTTTTATTGAGAGTAGTTTGAAACTACCCTCATTTGATCTTGATCGGAGTTGCCATTGCGACACACAATACTGACGACATCGGCAGATTTTTGTTGATTTAAACTTCGACTGAAACACTTGCTAATCACTGGGTTCCAAGTTGTGGCCAATCTAAAACCATCCTCCCGGTTGAAATTCGGATGTTTTTTTATTTCAACCGCTTCACGTACAATACGGGAGTAATAGTAACGTTCGGTGGAGAGAATTTTAGGGTCGTGAAGTTCAATCCAGTGGTTAGGTCCCGAATCTAGCAAATGCTCGGCGATGGCGGACTTATTATAAAATTCTCTCCACCGAACGTTACTATTACTCCCGTATTGTACGTGAAGCGGTTGAAATAAAAAAACATCCGAATTTCAACCGGGAGGATGGTTTTAGATTGGCCACAACTTGGAACCCAGTGATTAGCAAGTGTTTCAGTCGAAGTTTAAATCAACAAAAATCTGCCGATGTCGTCAGTATTGTGTGTCGCAATGGCAACTCCGATCAAGATCAAATGAGGGTAGTTTCAAACTACTCTCAATAAAAACAATGCTGATACCCACAACTTCAGTCTTCTCGTGACCACGGTCAATGCAACTTGATCGAAACGTCGAGGTAAATAAAATTATGTTTAGCGCGATAAGTCCCGTATTACAATATAATAAATATACTTGCGTAATATTAACATATTATCATACCATGCACTATATAATATACATACATATATACAAATATAATAATAATAAAATACACTCTAAGATAAATAACACAATAAACTAGACTAGCAATTAAGATAACTAATAAAACAAAAACAACCGACTTCCCGCGAGTCAGTTTCAGTAGCAAGTTGGAGACGTTTATCGTCATATCTCTGGAGATACTTATCAAATCTCGATACAATTACAATGGGACCACCTCGGAAACGTGCCCTACCGATTAATAATATCGTTTAAAAACTAAAAAACAACCGACTTCAATGCCGCGCTATTCATTTTCAGTACCAATTTTGAGATGTTTATCTCAATATCTCTGGAGATACTTATCATACCTCGATAAAATTACCATGGTACCACACTTGAAATATCTCCTTTCGAAAAAAAAAGAATAATCGAAATCGGTTCATAAACGACGAAGTTATCCGCGAACAAACATAAAAAAAATATAATAATATAAAAAAAAAAATAAAATAAAATAAACGGTCGAATTGAGAAACCTCCTCCTTTTTTTGAAGTCGGTTAAAAAACGAATCATTAAAATCGGTTCATAATTGACGGAGTAATCGCGTACATACAAAAAAACATACAGACGAATTGAGAACCCCCTTCTTTTTGGGAAGTCGGTTGATATAGTTAAGCCCCGTATTCATTAGTAAACATTTGTTGATCACCTGTTGTTTTTTGTTTATAAACTAGATGTTTCGTTTTGCTCTCCACTCGTAGTGGGGAGCACGGCAACACGTATCATAAACAATGTTTCATCACCTATGTTTATGAACTTGTTAAGCATCGAGATACCACACACGACCATGATTCACCTGCATGTTTCGCAACATCGGTTCCCATGCCCAGCGATTACCGGGAAACTCGCCGCGTTGCGACATCGTCCGAACACCGGTGGGAACGAGGGACTTGAGAGACACTTTCTGTTCACACTTCGAGCGATCGTGACCTATTTAAGTTTAATTTAAATATTGTAATTTTTAATTAAATTAAAATTATTGAAAACTATTTCGGTTTTTTTTGCGCCTTCGCGGTCCGGTCTACTTAATTGGCGCAGTCTTGTGGATAATCCTAGAGAGCCGTCTCTCAAGGTCGCGAATCTCCAAAATCGAGAAACGTCACCCAGCAGAGCGACGACTTCGGGGTTCCAGAACCTACATCCTGTGGACCAGACACGAGGCGTATCCAGACATAGATACTGCAAGACAGGCCGAAATGAAATTTATGTAAGTGCATTAAAATTCTTTTAGTGTCTTGCCATTTCTATAATTATATTTTGTGTAGTATATTATTTCCAAAATTACCCATTCACGGGAATCGCGGAACTTGACTAGGTTATCTAGATATTTAGAGTGTGTAGATTTAAATAGAGATTTAGTTTACGAGTATAAAGAACCGGAAGTAGATATGTCCGATTTAGATAAAGTTTTTAATGCCCTCCGATTATTGCCGGAGTTTGACGGGAATGTAAATGTTTTAACTAGATTCATTCATTTAAGTGACCAATTGGCAGAAGAATTTATAGATAAAGATCCAGAAAATAAATTAAAGACAGCAGCATTATGTAACGGAATCTTAAATAAAGTCACGGGGCCTGCAGCTCGTGTTATTAATTCAAATGGTATCCCGACTACTTGGCAAGGCATTCGTAGAGCACTAGTTAATAACTTCTCAGACCAACGCGATGAGACCGCCCTCTATAACGATTTAGCTTTGTTGACCCAAGGTCATAGCACTCCCCAAGAGTTTTATGAAAAATGCCAAAATATTTTCAGCACGCTTATGACCTACATCGCGTTGCATGAACCCTTATTGACCACTCGTGAAGCGAAAAGGGATTTGTACCAGAAGCTCACATTACAAGCTTTTGTGCGTGGGTTAAAAGACCCGTTAGGCTCGCGTATTCGGTGTATGCGCCCGGAGTCAATCGAGAAAGCCTTAGAATATGTTAATGAAGAACAAAGTACCTTGTATCTTCAACAACGTAACGAAAATCTTATTGAAAGAAAACCGCAACCAAACTCATCATTTAAAATGCCGCCATCGCAAAATTATTATACACCTCAATTTAAAAATCACGGTTTTAGTATGCCTGGCCCTTCTAGGCCGCAGGCTTTGCCATCGTTCGCCCCACAGTGGAGGCCAAACTTTAACCAGCAATACCGGGCGGGTCCAACTCGTACAATGCAGATTTTCCGTGCTGCACCCCCAAACTACAACCCTCAAAGTAACACATTTAGGATGCAACCGAGATATCCTGCGCAACCGCCTCCAAGACCACAACCTATGAGCGGTGTTAGCCATTACGTAACTAAAACGCTACCGCCGACATCATTCGCGCGAGCGCACGATTGGACGAAATCAGGCAATCCACCCCCTAGCAATTATTTTAAGACTAGGGAGATGAACTACAATGACTGCTCTGGTTATGAAAACTATTATGAAGACTACTGCACTGATTCATACCCTTATGAGTATGATCAGTACGCCGAATACTACTGCAATGATTTTGATCCATACGTGTCTGAACAACCGGAAGTTTTGCATGGTGTAACTAGTGATACATCTAATGTACCCACTGTGACTGATCAGGATTTTCAGAGCACCTCGAAATCCGAAAAACTAAAATAGAAGTTAATCTTCAGACACAACGTCAGCTCCCATACATACAAATCAGCAATCCTCCGCTTAAGCTATTGATCGATACAGGTGCTAATCAGTCCTTTATTAGCCCTGACGCGGTAAAAACATACTTTCATGACGTCACACTTAATTTTGATCCCTTTGAAGTATGTAACGTACACGCTGTGACACGTAGCGATTACTCAATAACGCTACCTAGCTTTGCGGAATTTAATGACACCGATGATGTCACATTTTTTGTCTACAAGTTCCATGACTATTTCGACGGGTTGATAGGATCGGACTTGCTAGACAAATGGGAAGCCTCAATCGACTTTAAGACCAAGACCCTAAATACGCGGAACGCCGCGAATCCAATCAAAGTCTATGACTCGCGAAACGCTAATCTCTATGAAGACGTCATACCGGCAGGCAGTACTAAGCTTGTTAGACTGCCGATAAATGTTCAGGATGGAGATGCTATTGTTACGGAACAAGTGATTTGTAATTGTCATATTGCCGAATGTTTAACATCTGTCAAAGGCAATCGCGGTATTATGGAAATTCATAATCCAACCCGAAATGATATCATTTTCTCCATGGACCATCCGGTCTGTGCCGAGCTTTATAATGAAGAGTACACGCGCACCAAACAAGTGCCCAAGCGTGTAAAGGAAGTTTTGTCTCGCTTGCGAACAGAGCATTTAAATGACGAAGAGCGTACTAATTTAGAATTATTATGCTCTCAATACGCGGACGTGTTTTATTTAGAAGGTGAAAATTTAACTTTTACAAATAAAATAAAACACTACATCAAAACCACCGATGAAGTACCCGTGTACACTAAAAGCTATCGCTATCCCTTCATCCATAGGCAGGAAGTTCAGGAACAGATTAGTAAAATGTTAGAGCAGGGAATAATCAGACCATCAGATTCGGCGTGGAGTTCTCCAATATGGGTTGTGCCTAAAAAGGCAGATGCCTCAGGAAAGGTTAAATGGCGCTTAGTGATAGATTTTAGAAAACTGAACGAAAAGACTTTGGATGACAAATATCCGATACCGAATATCACGGATGTCTTAGACAAATTAGGCAACTGCCAGTACTTTACTACACTAGATCTAGCTAGCGGGTTCTATCAAGTCGAAATGAACCCAGCAGACATCCCCAAAACTGCTTTTAACGTGGAGCATGGCCATTTTGAGTTTTTACGCATGCCAATGGGACTTAAGAACAGTCCGTCTACTTTCCAAAGAGTTATGGACAATGTACTGAGAGAATTGCAGAATACTATTTGTCTTGTGTACCTAGATGATATAATAGTGTTCAGCACGTCTCTGCAGGAGCACATTATAAATCTTGAGAAAGTATTCAAAAAGTTGCGCGAGTCCAACTTTAAAATTCAAATGGACAAGTCCGAGTTCCTAAAACTCGAGACTGCATATCTCGGACACGTTATAAGCAAGGACGGGATAAAGCCTAATCCAGATAAGATATCTGCCATCCAAAAGTACCCACTCCCCAAGACACCTACTGACATTAAGAGATTCTTAGGACTTTTAGGCTATTACCGGAAGTTCATACCGGATTTCGCTAAGATAACGAAACCAATGACGCAATGCTTAAAAAAGGGCTCAAAAATTACACTAGACAAAAATTACATCGAATGCTTTGAGAAGTGTAAAACACTCCTAATGAATGATCCGATCCTCCAATACCCCGATTTCAACAAAGATTTTGTTCTCACAACCGATGCTTCAAATTTAGCCATAGGTGCTGTTCTATCCCAAGGCCCCGTGGGCTCTGATAAGCCAATAGCCTATGCGTCACGAACCCTTAATAGCAGTGAAATAAATTACAGCACCATCGAAAAGGAACTGTTGGCAATAGTTTGGGCAACGAAGTACTTTCGACCCTATCTATTTGGCCGTAAGTTTAAAATAATGACCGATCATAGACCCCTTCAATGGGTCATGAACTTAAAAGAACCTAGTTCTCGCCTAACACGGTGGAGGCTTAAACTCAGTGAGTATGACTATACTGTGATATACAAGCAAGTCAAACAGAACGTAAACGCCGACGCTTTATCACGAGTCCAAATTAACAACGAAGAGACTAGTTCTCTAGCTGTTAACCCTACTCAGGGAGCACCCACAATAGGTAGGAGACGAAGTTCAGATACCATCACCGTAAATTCTGATTCAGACACCCTCACTGCTCGTTCAGAGTCAGATACTCTCACAGTACACTCCCATTCAAATACTGTGACTGTACATACGGACGCAGAAAATCCGATTCTCGAAATCCCTATATCTGACTATCCTTTAAATAAATTCAGCAGACAAATAGTAATAACTTTAGTTGACGAAGTATTCGATATACCAACCGTTACAAAACCTTTCGAAAATCATACTAGGACCGACATTCGTATTTGCAAAAGTAACTTAGAAGAGGACGTAGTGACAGCTATAAAAACATACGTGAACCCAAAAGTAAAAACAGCAATACTTGTTCACCCTACTGACGCTATGTATACTATAGTCCCAATTATACAGGCAAATTTTAGGAGTTCCTGCATGGACTTAGTTTTAACGAAAGTTGAACTTGAAAATGTGATGGACTACTTAAAACAACAGGAAATAATCCGTAATTACCACGAAGGTAAAACTAACCATCGAGGCATAAATGAGACTTACCTAGCTCTATCTAGGAAATACTTTTGGCTTAAGATGAAGGAACATATAAGCAAATATATTAACGAATGTAGTATCTGTGGCCAAGGTAAATATGATAGAAAACCGGTACAACAGAGGTTTCGTATCGTGGTACCTCCCACTAAGCCATTTGAAATAGTACATCTTGACCTGCTTAGTATTGACTCTCAAAAATATCTGACCATCATAGACGCGTTCTCAAAATATGCTCAAGCATATTATCTGAGAGATGCCACCGCTATTAGTGTAGTTCAGGCCCTCCTGACATTTAGCACTCATCACGGAGTACCTATTACTGTCGTAACAGATCAAGGCCCTGAATTCACTAACCAGGTATTTCTAGAATTCACTAGGCTTCACAAAATTAATCACCATAAGATTTTGGCATACGCACCGAACGAAAATGGCATGGTAGAAAGGCTTCACTCCACATTGCTAGAACACCTTCGTCTATTAAAACTCGAACATCGAGGTGACTTAATAGTCAACCTAATGCCATACGCCATTCTAGCCTACAATAGCTCGATTCATAGTTTCACCAAGTGCAGACCTCTAGATATTATAACCGGACACCTAGATCCTCGTGACCCTGTAGACATCAGTCTTTCAGAAAACGTTTTACAACAATATGTTCAGGAACATCGCAATAGTATGCAAAAGGTTTTCGAAATGATAAATGAATCATCATTACACCACCGTACTCAGATCACGGAAAATATCAATAAAAACCGTGAACCCGAGATACAGTACTATCCGGACCAGCAAGTCTTTGTACGCAACCCACAGGCAAGCCGGCAAAAGCTAGCTCCCCGGTACACACATGATACTGTATTAGCTAACCTTCCCATCCACATATATACTAGAAAAAAATCTGGCGCTGTTGCCAAGTCCAGACTTAAAAGAGTCCCTAATAGCGGCAAATTGTTACAGGATCCTCCTTCTGGTCCTGGGACTAGTACAAGCGGAAGAGCCAACCCTGACTAGCTTGGATAATGGACCGGGTATTTTACCATTTAACATTGGAACGGCAAGAGTCGTGACTCACTACCACTCTTTCCTACAAATTACTAATTTAAAAGATCTCCGTAATAGTATTAACCTTGTAAAAACACAACTGAACTCCATATCGTCCCGATTTCGTAATAAGACTATTTCTTTGTACCAACCTCATATTGAGCATATACGTATTAAAATAATTAAATTGTCCAACCAGTTAGAAACTTTTGAACCTAATAATCGTGTAAAGAGAGGTCTCATAGATGGCTTAGGCTCAGTCATAAAAAGTATTTCGGGAAACCTTGATTATACTGATGCTGTCAAGTACGACAACGCAATCAAAAGCTTACAAGCTAATGAAAATAAATTGGTTACGGAAATGAATTATCACATTAGTCTTGGCGAAAATTGGATAATGCAACATACTGATATACTTAATAATTTGATCCAAAATCAAAAGAAAATTGAACTAGCTTTAAATGAAATAAAGACAAGTGAGATGAAGCGTGAATCTAATCTCACTATATATGCTAACCTAGCACAGCATATAATTATTTTGGCAGATAATGTGGACGACTTGTCGGAAGAGTTACATAGATTAGAAAACATATTAGGTTTTATTCGTGCGAAAAGTACGCACCATCTTATGTTTAATATAGACTCCTTAAAGGACATGTTAAATCGATTAAATAGCCTCTATAGTAAACAGCAGATTTTGCAGGCCGACTATAGAGAGTATTTTGATTTAATCAAGTTAGGTTATTATTATAATAATAAGAATATAGTTATAGTTTTCAAGTTCCCGGTTGTCCGCCCTGCTACCTTTGACTTGTATAAACTTTCCATTGTCCCCAATAAAAACCATAGAATCCTGATCCCACCTTATCCCTTCTTGGCAATTCACGACAAAGATTTTATGTACATGGAGGCTGAATGCCCGAAGTCTAGCCTAGGGTATCTATGTGAAGACAAGCAAAACCACCACGGACCTGAGACTGACTGCATATATCATCTCATCACCACGCAGCAGATCAGCGAGCACTGCCACTTCACCCCAGTTGCCATTAGAACACCAGCAATAGAAGAACTTGACGATCGACATTATGTACTGAATTTTCCTACTTTTACAAAAGTTCATTTAGCATGTTCTCAAGATCATTATGACACCATTCGAGGAAGTTTCCTAGCCACGGTACCAAAAGGGTGCTTACTGCAAACGAATGAATTCAAAATTATAAATATTGAAGACCGAATTAAAGGACAAGTTATTAACATCATGAACCTACCAACCCAAAAGGATTATACAATAGAAGAAAAACTGTTAAAACTTAATTCAATAGATCTAAAGAAGCTTCACGCCAGTAACACAGCGATATCAATGGAAACCCCTATAACTCTATCCAGACCTGAAACATTCAGTATGTACTACTCTATAATCCCACTGTACATATTGATGTTGAGTGCAGTAGCACTGATCACCTGGTTCGCTATACGCAATCACTTAAGAAAGCGAACGCGACAGGTAATAACTGAAGTCGGACCATCCCAATACGCTGAAATAGAAGAAGGACACCAGCCAGCTGACTCTGGAATATCAGCGATATTATCGAGCCTAGCCCGCCAATAGTCGCTGTTCTTCAGGAGGGAGGTGTTAAGCATCGAGATACCACACACGACCATGATTCACCTGCATGTTTCGCAACATCGGTTCCCATGCCCAGCGATTACCGGGAAACTCGCCGCGTTGCGACATCGTCCGAACACCGGTGGGAACGAGGGACTTGAGAGACACTTTCTGTTCACACTTCGAGCGATCGTGACCTATTTAAGTTTAATTTAAATATTGTAATTTTTAATTAAATTAAAATTATTGAAAACTATTTCGGTTTTTTTTGCGCCTTCGCGGTCCGGTCTACTTAATTAACTGTCTATAAACAGTGTTTATTAACAAATGTTTACTAATGTATACGTGCCTTAACAACAGCAACTTGAGCAACAGTTGCGCAACAACTGTTTACAATGAATACGGGGTTTTAGATCATTTTAAACTACGCAACGGATTTGATAGTAAGCGCAGAGACTGCAATATTAAATACAGGTTTCTAGTACAAAATAAAAATAGCATATACTCTGAATTAACTCATAGGATATTCTTGTTTTTGATTAGGTTTATTTGTTTGTTTACAGTGTGGTAGTTTTAATAATTTGTGATCGTACAAAACGAGAAAAAAACGATTACACATGCCGCGATAGTCAAGGTACTGGCACAGTTACTGACTAGTTATAAAGTATATAAATTGGCTAAAATTGTTTATCTCCATATCTCCGGAGATCATTGTCATACGTTGATTAAATTGAATGGGACCAAACGGGAGGCATAATCTCTCAAACAAATTTTTTTTTAAAAATAGGAAATTTTAGCATCTTGGGTGTAACCCCAAGGGGCACAACGAGTACTAACACAGTCTTTTTAGGGTTCCGTAGCCGAATGGCAAAAAACGGAACCCTTATAGATTCGCCACGTCTGTCTGTCTGTCTGTCTGTCTGTCCGTCCGTATGTCACAGCCATTTTATTCCAAAACTATTAAGACTACAGAATTGAAACTTGGTAGGTAGATGTATTCTGTAAACCGCTTTACGATTTTTGTACAAAAATGAAAAATATAAAAGTTTAAGGGGGGGATATCCCATACAAGGAAATGGAACAAAAAAACATTTTTTCATCAAACCTATACGTGTGGGGTGTCTATGGATAGGTCTTTAAAAATGACATTGAGGTACCTAAAATTATTTTTTTTCAAAGTCAATCATTTAAAAGATAGGCGCGTCTAAAGTGGTAAAATGTGTGTCCCCCCCCCCCCCTCTAACTTCTAAAGTAAGGGAGTGAAAAATCTAGAAAAAATATATTCTGTAGATCTTAATAAAAGCTTTCAAAGAAAATTGGTTTGAACGAGATACAGTCAGCAGTTGTTGAGATATAGCGACCGCAAGTATAACTTTGTTTTTTATACAAACACTATGAAAAACAAAGTTATTTTTGTAGTTGCGAAAAATCATAGTTATAGAATACTCTACTGTGTTACGGAACCCTACGAGTGCGAGTCCGACTTGCACTTGGCCAGTTTATTTTTATATCGAATATACTAATGATAAGAGATGATAATGGTCAAAGATGGTGACCATGCTAGGCTTAGAATAGAGTAGTCCACTTGCAAACCACGCTATGTTAAAAAAAAATCTTTTTTTTGTAATGGTGGTACTCGGTTAACCTTTTAAAATATTAACGTCTGTATTTATCATACTCTGTCAAAACTCGTTATGTTAGGAATAAAATGGGATAGAAAAGTCAATACTCTTGCAAAAGCCGCTATGGTGATCGGAAGTCCACTTTCAACTGTCAAAACTCGTTATGTTAGGAATAAAATGGGATAGAAAAGTCAATACTCTTGCAAAAGCCGCTATGGTGATCGGAAGTCCACTTTCAACTGTCAAAACTCGTTATGTTAGGAATAAAATGGGATAGAAAAGTCAATACTCTTGCAAAAGCCGCTATGGTGATCGGAAGTCCACTTTCAACTGTCAAAACTCGTTATGTTAGGAATAAAATGGGATAGAAAAGTCAATACTCTTGCAAAAGCCGCTATGGTGATCGGAAGTCCACTTTCAACTGTCAAAACTCGTTATGTTAGGAATAAAATGGGATAGAAAAGTCAATACTCTTGCAAAAGCCGCTATGGTGTTTCTCAACTAATTCCTTTTATGGTATTTCTCAACTAATTCCTTAATTTAACATAGCTGGCTTTGAAAGTGGACTACTCAATACTCTAACTCTCAACTTGCGCCCTTGAGAGTCTCAAGGGCTGTGTGCTGCCGGAACACTGTAAGGTTTTAAGGTTTTTGCAACAGATTTTCTCCTTGATGGTGGTAAGTCACTTTTTTATTATCTCACCCTGTAAGCAGTCGCAGCTCTCAGCTTCTTTCCTGATGACGTCCATCACAGCGTCGACCAGCTCGGCGCCCTCTGTGTAGTGTCCCTTGGCCCAGTTGTTGCCTGCAGCACGTCATACAGCGATGTAAGGTATAAGAAAAGCGAGATGCTCGCCTGATGCAAAACAATATTTTATTTTCAAAACTCATACTAGCATTGTGGGTTGCACATTACTAGTAGTCTTGTTAACCCTTCCAACTAAACTAAATATGCTTTTGTGTCTGGCTGGAGTCACGTCAATAGTGCAATGAGTGGGGATCGAACTCATGACGTCTCGATCGCCAAGGAAACGCCTTAGCCATGGGCTGCTGCCGCTTCAAAACAGTCACGTCTGCCCAGAGATTTCATATACTACAGACTTACAATCGGCCATTAGTATACTCAGTTTTTTAATTAGCATCGATTAGGTATCGGCAGGATTCTAATCTGTACAATGTGTTCAACCGACAGGTCCGTCCCATCTACTGCGACCGGAGATGCCCACGACGCAGCTGTACATATCCCGCGTACATTATACCATCACGGTGGAGGAGGTGGCGGAATATATCAAGCTGAAGACGAATATGTCCCTGAGGGTGGTGAAGTTGGACTTGCATCACAATGTCAACTTCAATTCATTTGTGGTGCGGGTTCCGTCTAAGTCCCTTGGAACATATATGGTGGAGGAATTCTGGCCGAGGGGTGTCAAGTTTCGACGCTTTCGAGGTCGGATACCGGACACCATGAATGAACGTCGCACGTCGTCGTAAAATTAACGTGTCTTGTGTTTCTTAAGTTTAGTAAATAGGTATATTATATATATGCTAGTCTGTAAGGTATTTACGAATAATATGGGTCTTAGTATAACATTTCATGTTTACATAAGTTACCTGAAATAAAGATTTATTTTATTTATTTCTATACACATTCATACTTGTTAAACTCAATCCAAAATGTCATCGTACCAACGGGACTCGAACCCGCAACCCCCGGATAACATGTCCAGGTGCTCTGACCAATTAAGCCACAGTCCGATACTATCGATATGACGAAATTAGTAAATTAATTGGATTTATTAATAATTTACAAAAATATTAAGCGTGTAACACTTCAAGAAACATAACACCTTCATACTGCTTATGAAATCAACCCAAATATTGGGGGATTGAATGTCTGTGGCATAAAGTAAGGAATTATAGAGATTTAATTGGGTAGCGTGAGTACATACATGAGATAGAAGATTGGAACATAACACGTAGTAACTATTATATAATCTGTGACATAACCATATATGTATTTAGAACCCAGTGACACATAGCAATAAAGGTCAAAGTTCCTTAAGCTAAAAACGGCTAACTACGTTACTGACCCTGTAAAAACCGGCTTGCACTGAGAGAGGGAAATATTATAGCTTTGTCCTTTTCCGTTATATGGAATAACTCCATAGTATATCCTATTTCATGTGGAAAAGAGACAGAGCTACCCGCGGTCTATTCTTTTCTCTGTCTACGGTCTGCGGTCTGCGAGCATTTATGGTCAATATATTGTAGCGGTTTTAGGTTTAAAGTGTTTTTATGTGTTATACGTACCAGCCCCGCTCTGACCAAATACGAAGTTGTCTGGCCTGAACAGCTGGCCGTAAGGTCCGCCGCGCACCGAGTCCATGGTGCCTGGTTCTAGATCTACCAGCACCGCTCGCGGCACGTATTTACCTACAACATCATATCATAATGTTACATCGTGTCGAAAGGTCTATAAGTTTCGCAACGCTTCTCGCAGTAAACAATGATAACCGTGGGAAGCGAAAAAAATAAACTAATTGCCGGCCATAAACCGACCGTCATAAAAGTAACCTTCCTGGAATTCCGACCTTAGTCAATGTAACTAGTTTTGTAGTTAAGATTGAACCTTATTCATAAGTATTTAGAGATCAAATTAGCATGTATGGTAAAGTTGTTTACATCAGATGTTCAAAGGAAAGCCGCCCCTTTTGTTTTTGATTTATTGCTTGTTTGTCTGTTATTTTTATTCTTTATTGATCGAGGATTTTCTAGAATAATTATTGTGTCCTATATAAAGCGTCGCACCGCGGCGTTGAGTCAGTCATTCTTAGGAAGCGACAGAGTAACCATTTAAGCGCGGATAGCGACCAAGTGATCGTTAAGTGTTATCAGTGAACTAGTGTTGTGAACTGTGAACAGTGAAATCAGTGATTGTGATTACCAACGACCTCAGTGTGTGTTAACGGACTTTTGATAATTGTGCAAGACGATTGGACAGCTACTGTGGAACATTGTAAAACCTAGTGTTCAGTGGAAATAAACGTTCATCTCAGCGGATTGGCATTTTAATACCACCCCGCACATAACAATACATTTGTTAGTTCCAGACCGAGAAGCTTCTGACTTCTGTCACATCTTATGTTATAAGGATAATGCATTTGAAGATGGAATTGAGGCAGTGAGCGAGGCGTTGGACAAACAACTTGAATCTAACCACTTATTCCAACCCGTCTTTGGATCCACGACCGAAGCCTCCCACCAGTTGTCACTCTGTGACCACCACAGAAAATGAAAGTAAATGTGAAACATTTTATTAATGACACTTATTATAAAATGCCTATGCCATAGTAAGTTGGCAGGATACAGGCGTTGGGTAAGTGTTTATAAATCTAGTAATGGCCTCAGCGAGGTGATAGGGCCTTATCTGATGTCCGCCTGGCCAGCTACCACTTTCAAGTTGGAGAGTCTGTAACCAAACATGCCGACACACAGCTGTCCCTGAGCCAATTCCCATTCTAGGTCTAGCGTGATACCATCCTCGACCGCATCGTCACTTACCAACAAGATGAGATAGTGTTCAAACGCTAGCCTATACGATATAATAATTACGATATTATTTCATACGTCATTACAATATGACAAGATTGGTAGACTTACCAACATTTTAACATCTCAATTTTGTATACAATCTTCAATGAAATATTTTTTTTCGATTTGATTCGATAAATAAGATCGTTAAAAAACTAAAAGAACCGACTTCGAATGCCACGTTATTAATTGTTAGTTCCAAGTTTGAGGTGTTTAACTCCATATCTCTGAAGATACTTATCAAACTTCAATGAAACTACCATGGCACCACACTTGAAATATTTCCTTTCCAATAACAAAAGAATATTCCAAATAAGCTCATAAACGATGAAGTTATTCGCGAACAAACATTAACAAATATATATATAAAGGTCGAATTGAGAAATCTCCTCCTTTGTTTGAAGTTGGTTAAAAAATACATCTAGTTTTCGAAACTTATTGATAATTTTTATGTTTCCATACCACTGGAAGCCTCGTTGAAGTAAACGTCAATCCGCTCGAGCTGCAAAGGATTCTCTCCGTTGTAGACTCCGCTGGGATCGACGCCATGTTCGTCTGATATTATTTCCCAAAACTGAAACAAAAGAACTATGTACTAACTATGAAGGAACTAGCTGTATCCGCGACTTCGTTCGCGATGCCTACAAGTCCTGCAAAAACTGTCGAAGTGTGCCTACAGAATTTTTTTTAATTAGTTATATCTCGACAGCTCTTTAATACCTCATAATTTGTAGTTTTTATGATTAAGAGGGTTCTGTTGCTACCCTTTGGAATCCTAAAAATGTTTGCTACCTCAGAACTCCATCACTTGTCAACCGATTTGGAAAATTCTTTTTTTTTGTTTGAGGGATAACGCTATTCCTTTGGTTCCATTATAATTTTATCGAGATCTGATAAGTACCTCTAAAGATATGAAGAAAAATGCCTCAAACTTAGTACTGTAGTAACAACGCCAATACTGGAACATTAGTTCCACCGACAAAACTAGATGACGCTACTGGCAAAATTAGTACGCGGTATTGTTTCGTTTTATTTGTAAAACCTTAGAGATAGCTCTGAATATTTACATTCACACTTTACAGCACTCACTAACGTTGACGGCATTCGAAAATCTAACGTTACATATATACGTAGGTACTCATTCGACAACATTTTTCTACAAATTATTTACGGTAAAGGCTGCACGTCTTTGGAATGATATACCAGCACAGAATTCCAATTTAATTTTTTTCTAAAAAGCTTACTCGCAATGTGGGTTGCACATTACTAGTATTCTTGTTAACCCCTCCAACAAAGCTAAATATGCTTGTGTCTGGAGTGGGTTCACGTCAATAGTGCAATGGGTGGGGTAGGGATCGAACTCACGACCTCTCGATCGCCAGTCCGACACCTTATCCATCGGGCTATTGCCGCTATGTTATAGCCCATTAGCAAATTGATGCCAAGTCACAATCTTTGTCAACCTTTAAGGAACGACTATCCTATATTCTATCTTGTCCGGCTCCACTAATTTGCTAGTAGAGTATATATTATAGCACAGTGTGACCTATACCCGCACTTTACGCACGCAGTCGATTATTGCACGACGTTTAGCACCCTCGCTGCGCTCGGATGCCAACTTCACGCCGTGCAATAATCTTCTATTTGACGGAAAAGCGTAGCAAGCGTACAGTGCAGGTTTATGTCACACTGACAGGTATAAAATAATATACGATACTCGTGACTTAAGTTGTCTATTATTGCACGGCTAACTTATAATAGCTGATAACTTCACGCCGTGCAATAATAGACTACTTAAGTCACACGTATCGTAATATACTATTTAAGTTATTGGTAGTCTACACCATTGTCTTCTAATCATTGTATAATAATTATGTATTGGTGGTTAAAATTTAATCCATTAATTTTGTCGTATTGATAGGATCGTACTGTGGCTTAGTTGGTTAGAGCAGTTGGCATGCAGTTTCCCCGGAGGTGTGGGTTCGAATCCCGTCGGTACGATGAAAAAAAAATGGATTGTGTGTAACAATTAATTATGTATTGACATAAATTATTATGTATTGACATAATTTATTGTTTTGACTTATCTGGAAGAAATTGCTTTAAGCGATAAGACCGCCTTTTTAATTTTTAGAAGACACTTGAATAAATGAACTTACCTTTTAAATAAATTGTGGTCAAAATTACTGATAGACCATGATGGCTACTCTCATCAAGTAGCTAGCAACCAATCCATGAATGTAATAATATAATACGATTATTTTTGTAATTTAAGATAACGCAAACGCTGTCACTACTATTTCACCTGATGATAATTGACGATGTAGCACGCTTGCCTAGACGATTCTTCACTAGCAATTTGTAGACCCCTGGGTAGCAGTTAACGGAAAACACTGACAACGGTAAAGAATTCCATTCCTTGGCAGTAGGTACGATAAACAACGTATTACATTAATAAACTTTTATACCGACTTCAAAAAAGGAGGTTCTCAATTCATCTGTATGTTTTTTTTAATTTATTTTGATTTTTTTTTTTGTATGTATGTTACGCGATTGCTCCGTCAATCGTAAACCGATTCGAATGATTCTTTTTTTTAATCGGTAGGGTACGTTTCAGCGGTGGTCCCATTGTAATTTCATTGATATCTTATAAGTATCTACAGAGATATGACGATAAACGTCTCAAGCTTACTACTGAAACTGACTCACGGGGCATGGAAGTCGGTTGTTTTAGTTTTTAAACTAAAACTAATCTTAATTATTTAGGAATATATAGGTTTACAAGAAAACATACATTCGTTAATAAGTACTCGTAAGAGTGTCGTAATCTACTTTATTATTAGGGCCAGTTTCACCGGTTCCTGATAGCCCTATCAGTAAAAAATTTGACAGATTTTTGACAGCTTTTCTGTGGCGTCATCTGTCAGATAACAATTCGACGCATTATCAGGAGTCGGTGAAACTGGCCCTTAATATTTCTGTGTTCGTAATGGTCGGTGAATGCTGGGAATTACTGTCATTATTAGGAATTATAAAATATGAATATACTCGCTTCGGCCCGCAGCTTTACCTGTGTTTAATCCTAGTTATAAACCTTCTTCTTGAATAATTCTATCTATTGCTTAATATTGCATTGAAATCCGGTGCGTAGTTTAAAAGATCTAAGTGTACAGACAGCTGGAGCGAATATGCCTTCTATCAGTGCCGGATTAAGCAAACGCGGGGCCAGTAGCAAATTCTTTCAAAAGCAAGCGCGGGGTCCATAGCAAATTCTTTCAAAAGCAAGCGCGGGGTCCGTAGCAATTTCTTTCAAAGAGCCCTTAACCTACTATGGGTTCTTCTTAAGTATAAAGTGGTAAAAACAATTCAATACACAATAAGTTTATTTGGGACTAAGTAACTATTATATAATCTGTAATTGGGCATCTATAGGTTACAATTTTGTGGGTAATTAATGGTCTGAGTTTAAATATGCGGAGCCCTCTTTTGCGCGGGGCCCGTAGATTGCTACGATACTACTTTTGCTACGTGGTTACCTAATCCGGCACTGCTTCTATCCTCCTTTCAACTAATAATATAAAGGCTAAAGTTTGTGTGTATGTTTGTTACCTCTTCACCCTAAAACTATTAAACCAATTGAGCTGAAATGCATAATAAATAACACATAGGGTACTTTTTACCTCGATATTCCTACGGGAACGATGTCTACGCTGGTAAAAGCGTGAGGCACTTCTAGTGTAAAGACAAGGATGTAGTGATGATAAAATGTACATAATATATGGAACTTGTATTACGAGCAAACTACTAACCTTAGATCCAATTTGGTTCCCACACTGTCCCGCTTGCAAATGTACTATTTCACGCATTTTAGAACACAACACTCGCACAATATAAAAATTGCGTCTTTTTAATTTAGTACTAAAAATACATTTAAACTATCTCCACTTATATAGCCGATAAATAAGTGATACATTTTTATCATATCTTATCTGTAATTTCTCACTAAAACGATATGTAATGATAACCTCGATGTTAGTATTACAGCCGTTTTTTAGGCCCATTCCCACTAGTTCAACTGCTAGCAGTTAAACTAGAGGGAATAACTTTTCAAATTTCATTCCCACTACAACAGTTGAAAACGAAAAATACCAACTGAAACCAAGAATAGTTTTATGTAACCCCCCACGCAAAAAGAAGAGGTGTTATAACTTTGTGGCATCGTAGCGCCCAAACAGGTGAACCGATTTTGATTTGTTTTTTTTTTAATACGTGTTTAATCGAGAGTAATCTTAGTTTTGATTCATGGAAAATCCGGTCAGCCGTTTTATAATAATAATAATATAATAATAAATACATTTATTTCAGGCAACTAATATAGATGTTACATAGGCCCATATTGAAACATATACCTTACAGACTAACATAGATATAATATAAATTTAGTATTTATTAGACACGTTAATACTACGACGTGCGACGTATATCTCTGGTGTCAGGTAGTCGACCTCTAAAGCGGCGAAACTTGACACCTCTCGGCCAGAATTCTTCAGCCATAAACGTGTTGAGAGACTGGGCCGGAACCCGCAGCACAAAGGAGTTGAAGCTCACGTTGTGACGTGACTCCAGCTTCACGACCCTCAGCGTCAGCTTGGTCTTCAGTAGCACATACTCCGCCACCTCCTCTGCCGTGATGGAGTAGTGCACGCGAGACACGTACAGCAGCGTCGTCGGTGTCTCTGGACGCAGTAGGTGGTTCGGGCCAGTCGGTGCGGTGCCACACTTGTTCTGGACTGACGGCTTCTTCTTCTTCTTATTTTGAACCTTTTTGAAGCCGTCGTCGTTTCCATTGTCCTCAAGCCTGGGAGGAACGGACGAGCCAGCCTTTTTTTGAGGTTCAGGGTGACTCGTAACCCCCTCTCTGGCGGTGGCGATGGCGTAAGTACGTCGAGGGGTAGACGTATTTGCGTTAAACTTTCCCCCTGCTGCTGCGGAAGAGCGGGCGGTGGAGAGCGGGGCATCAGGTGGCGTGTCGACAACCGGTGACGTATTTAAATTCGCTGATTCGAAACTGCCGACGGATGCATTTTGCGCACCGCGGCGCGTGTTGATGTTCGCGTCGTCGGGTGACCTACATACTGTAGCGGTATTTTGTAGTTTCATCACTTCTGTACGTAGCTCCCCGATAATATTTTCGGACGCTGCTAACTTGACCACGAGCTCAGCCACGGTGGTCTTAAGGGCTGTGATATCCTTGAGTAGCCTACAGCAGTCAAGATGTTCCCAGGTGACAGGCGGAACACGATCTAACCGCTTCGCGACGAAAACAGGCACGTCGTCGGGATCGGTCTCCTTCAGAAGGGTGATTATGTCCTGGAGACTCTTCTCGCCGCCATCCCTTCGGCGGGACGGCATCTGGTGGCTCTTCCCGAGCGTCTGAAACAGTAGCTTCTTGGCACTGCTCACCTCATCTTCGTTGAAGTTAGAGCTGCAAATTCGCACGATGGTAACTTCGTCAAAGGAGTCGATGGCGTGTTGTATAAACGCCAGACACTCGTTGGCAATAAGTTGTTCCGAACTCATTGCTTCACGATAGCAGGCGGCGGCTAAAGCCGCGCGATGCGAGAATTGTGCAATTCTGTACGGCTTGGTCTAAGCTGTACGGTGTAGCGTGGCACGTCCGTTACCGAGCGCGCACTGCACTGCACTGAGTTTTCAAACTATGAGCTTTTTTCTAATGATGATGCTATAAAGTACATTTTTGTTAACTTTTAACAGTTAACATACGTCTGATCATTTCGAAATTTGGTATCCTCTTACTTCAACTATATTGACAGAACATGGGAGCATTCACCGGATAGATATATCCTGGAATATCATACAATATTCGTCAGTGAAAAAGATACGAGTCATGGGTCATTAGGATGTGGTTGATAAAATTGCAAGTTGTATATGATGGGGAAGCTGCCCCTATTTTATCTTAGACAACATTTGAATTTCATCTAGCTATATATATCGGGCTCAGTGGCGCATCTTAGAAAAGGCCTACGTCCAGCAGTGGACTGACACAGGCTGATGATGATGATATATATCAAAGCGGGCTGGCAGCGTTTGGAAACAAGGAGCTGAAGATCGAGCTCAGTGGCGTGCCATAGGAGAGGCCTATGTCCAGCAGTGGAAGAATGCTGGCTGTTAATGATGATGATACATAGAGATCATCTGTAATTGGTAGGTGTGGTGGTATGCTACGTGGATGTATAATGACAATAAATGTTTGTATGGGTGTGGTTATCGTAATCTGTCTGTGTGCTTGAAGATTAAAGTGGATTACGTTAAGTATATTAGTCAGGTATTTTCATATACAGGCTGATTCAGTACCGATGGATCAAACGAAGCAGAGTGGTAGAGGACCTCAATGCGCATCTATTGAACCCCCATGTATGTTCTACCATTTGGATAGTTTATGAGATATGACATTTTTTTTAAATTGTTTTGCCTTTCACCGCTTTAGTTCACAACAATGTTTTTTTTTGCGCAACCCTAGGGCAATTTTTTTTTTTGTTATCGTAGGTCAATAATAGACTTAACAAAAGGTATTATTATTATTTTACTCGAAAAGTAAATACTTTCATAATAATAGAAAAAGTTACAAAAATCTCATTGACTAATGCTACTGCATAAAGTTAGCGAGGCCGGACAAAAAAAAATCATATGTAATTTTTTTTTATACCTATTTTAAAAACTTCGGTATTTATCTAGCTAAAACCTCTGCAAATTTTATTTTCCTAAACTATGCGGTTCATATTAAAAAGGCGCGATGAAGTCAAAATTAGTTCACATTATTTGTTCAAATTTGCCCATCCTTTCATAGATGTTTAGATACAATAAGTAGGTATAGGTTGCATCGCTATATGCAGCAGGGAAAAAAAAAGATTTAATGTAAAATGAGACTGAATAGCTCTACTATTGATTAACTTTTGACGTCTCTTTTACATGTACTAGTTTAGAATATATGTAGATTTTGCTGATTTTTGTTCGTAGGTAACAAAAATCAGGTCATTGTAGCCTTTCTGCGTCCGTAAGCTTAGCTTATGGGTAAGCTTTAAGGTCTTTAAACTACCCTTCACGTGATCCCTGGGTGGTGCTAAATAGGTGACCATAAGTGGTAGGGTTCGGTTTTGGCTCGAACACTCACCGGTAAAAAGAAATGTTGCTAATTTGTTCGCCAAGTTCCGGCATGATGTTACACAGTATGGATGACGGGTGGGATAGTTGCACTCTGTGAATTGGCCGACAGTCAGTCGATTCCATGATGTAGTTCAAGAACGTTTTTGTTTGACAACAATTAATGTTTGACAGATAAGCATTTGACTGCTGCCTCACCTTATGCTAAGTGAAGATGCAGTCAAAATATGGATTCGTGTATGTCTGGAATTGAATAACGTACTGAGACTAGGCGCTGGTGACTGACTGTCTTCTTACTGGCTATTAACATTATGCCGGAACGTAGCGAACGAATTATTTATTTATTTATGCAAACCATATAAAAGTGTCCTTATTATAAGTATACTATTTACATGGACCCTGTAACTAGGGTATGGCATTTATAATAAACCTTGACATGACAGGTTTATCAGGTATCTAAGTAATAAGTAAGTATATAATTATAAAAAAATAGTGTACATATTAACTTCTATTCTATTACTTAATTAGATTACTTAATACTAATTAGGAACTATTTTTCAGAACTAAATATGACATTAACTTATTATTTAGTACTTATTAGTTAAGTATCTATTTACAATGCTCCCTTAAATAGAGATCCGAACATATTATATTTATTTGTTTAGGTATGTTACTTTACATTATCGTTCAAGAAATCATCTATAGCGTAGTATGATTTTAGGATTAGAAATGTTTTTAGTTTATTTCTAAAGCATGTATGTTTGGTTTCATTTTTAATGTCTATGGGTATTTAGTTTAAAAAAGTTTTATTATCATATATTCTGGGCACTTTCTTACAATTTCTAGCTTGGGCTCTGGCAATCTAAGGAGATGATTTCTTCGCGGGTTTTTATCATATTCGAATAATTGTGGATGTTTTTTTTACGAATATTGCTGCTTCGAGTATGTAAATACATGGCAGTGTTAATATTTTTTGATCGATAAAGAAGGGTCTGCAACTGGTACGTTGTCGGATGTTGTATACTATGCGCATGCATTTCTTCTGCATTATAAACAATTGGTCGGCATCAGTACTGTTGCACCATAATATTACTCCATATCTTAGCCACGAAAATGCGTATGCATAATATGCTGCTAAAGTTGTATTTTAGTATTTATTTTTAATATTGTTAGGGCATATATGAATTGAGATAATTTGGTTTTGATTTTTGAAATGTGTGTTTTCCAATTAAGGTGCGTATCTATATTTATTCCTAACAGGTTGTAGTTCTTTACTTCTATTATATGGAGGGTATTGGTTATTGTACTTAAATCTAAAGGCTTTTTTTTGTATGTCATGAATTGTATAAGTTTTGTTTTAATAATGTTTATTTCTAGGTTACGTGCTGTTAGCCAGGTGTTTATATTAGTGTAGGTATTTATAATATTTGTGAGTGAATTTTCTCGATTGTTGCATTTAAAGAGTAATGATACGTCATCGGCAAAAAGTATGCATGTGGAATCTGTAATTTCGGGTAAGTTATTAATGAATATAAGAAATAGTATACATCCGAGTACACATTGCGGGATGGAATTGTTAGTGGTGCGGATGCCTGACCAAATCTTTGTTTCAATTGCATTTTGGTGGTATTCAATTTGCACGAATTGCTTGATGTTACCTAAATATGATTTAAGCCAATTAAGTGTTTTTCCTCTGATGCCTATCTCGAACAACTTTGAAAGTAATATGTTAGGTGGAACTTTGTCATATGCCTTCGTCATATCAAGTAGGATCCCGACAGAATTAGATTAATTACATGATTAGCAAAATGTCTTTTACCGGTGAGTGGTTCGAGCCATGGTCGAACCCTACCACGTATGGTCACCTATTTAGCACCACCCAGGGATCACGTGAAGGGTAGTTTAAAGACCTTAAAGCTTACCTATAAGCTAAGCTTACGGACGCAGAAAGGCTACAGTGACCTGATTTTTGTTACCTACTAACAAAAATCAGCAAAATCTACATATATTCTAAACTAGTACATGTAAAAGAGACGTCAAAAGTTAATTAATAGTAGAGCTATTCAATCTCATTTTACATTAATTTTTTTTTCCCTGCTGCATATAGCGATGCAACCTATACCTACTTATTGTATCTAAACATCTATGAAAGGATGGGCAAATGTGATCAAATAATGTGAACTAATTTTGACTTCATCGCGCCTTTTTAATATGAACCGCATAGTTTAGGAAAATAAAATTTGCAGAGGTTGTAGCTAGATAAATATTGAAGTTTTTAAAAAAGGTATGATAAAAATAATAATATGTGATTATTTTTTTTGTATTGGCCTCGCAAACTTTATTCAGTAGCATTAGTCCATGAGATTTTTGTAACTTTTAATTAATTATTATGAAAGTATTTACTTTTCGAGTACAATAATAATACCAATTGTTAGGTCTATTATTTAACCTACGATTACAAAAAAAAATTATCGCCCTAGCGTAAAGGGTTGAGCAGAAAAAAAATTTTTGTGAACAAAAGCGGCGAAAGGCAAAAACATTTTAAATAAATTATTTTTCAAAAAATATAAAACCGACTTCATAACCACAAACAGGCACTCAAAAGCGAAAAATAAATTACTTAATATAATTATTATAAGCGCTACCCACTTATTTATTTATTTGAAGTCGGTGCCAGCCAAGTCTATTGGATCATCATCATTACCATCATCATCAGCCTGTATCAGTCCACTGCTGGACGTAGGCCTCTCCCAAGATGCGCCATTGAGTTTATTGGATAGATACTATGTATGTAGTAGTAGCAGTAGTAAGTAGGTACATACATGTAGGTAGCATCTATCTACTACCTATTAGACTTGGCTGGCACCGACTTCAAATAAATAGATAAGTGGGTAGCGCTTACAATAATTATATTAAGTAATTTATTTTTCGCTTTTGAGTGCCTGTTTGTGGTTATGAAGTCGGTTTTATATTTTTTGAAAAATAATTTATTTTACCCTTTTTAGTGCAAAACAAGTTTTAATTAAATTACATGTATCTATAAAATTTCGCGTCTGGGCCGTTATACACTGACGGATATATATATATATATATATTTATATAACACGGACTAGATGTATTCCAAAATTAATATTAAAAAGTATATTAACATCAATTGCCGCCATATGGCCGACAGATACTACTGAATCACTCTACTACGTTATAAGAGTTGGCACTTCCCTACATTATTGATACCTACCCGAATTATGAAAGCACTGTGTAGCCAACCTAACAACGGAAAGTACTAACTTATAAATTTTTTTTGCAGTTTTGGTTGGTACAAAGTACGTTCATAATTCTGAGTTAAGTATTTAATTATGTATGCAGTATCGCGGGACTGATATGACCGCCATCTTCGCCAAACGTCATGTCATGTCAAAAAATATTAACAAACTTTGCACCCTAACAAAACTTTGCCCCGTAGAACATTCCTGTGAAGACAAACTTTGTTTCTATCTCGCTCACAGTTACCATAAGAATATCTGTCAAAAACCAAAATCAACGTGAAGAAAGATGTAAAAACATTATTCAAGGTCATATTTTTAAGGTTCCGTACCTCAAAAGGTAAAAAAAAGAAACCCTTATAAGATCACTTTCTTGTCCGTCTGTCTGTCTGTCTGTCTGTCCGTTTGTCTGTCCGTCAGTCCGTGTGCCACCACCGATTTTCTCAGGAACGGGTGGACTTTGCAAGTTGAAATTTATACCAGATACAGAAGTCTATAGTCCCTATTAGGTGTATAAAAATCATGGTCCTGAGTCAACACGATAAAAAGATATGGGCAAATTTAGATTTTCACGAAATCTTGTAAGTACCAAAATGTACCTTAATTTTTAACTTATTTTTCGGAATTTTTCCTTTACTTGTGCTGTAAGAAGACCTTGCTTTTGACCAAAATTGACAATTCTAGGTCAACCGGAAGTACCCTATAGCTTTTGGGTCGAAAACCTATAAGGTACTTCCCGTTGACCTAGAATCATGAAATTTGGCAAGAAGCAAGGAAAAATACAAAAAAATAAAAAATGTTAACTAAATACATACATAGTTAACGCCAATCAAGGTAGGCCTAATTGGTACCAACCAACGTTGGTACGGAAGCCTCGATGGGCGAGTCCAACTCGACTTTTCCGGTATTATTTAGTCTTCAAAAGTATATGCAATAGCAACCTCCATTATGTATAATCTTCTTGGGACTCTCCTTATAAAACCAGTACATTCTCCTATGTTTGAGGTATTTATCTCCATATCTCTGGAGATACTAATCAGATCTCGATAAAATTAAAATGGGACCACCTTGGAAACGTACCCTACCTATTAAAAAAAGAATCATTTGAATCCGTTCACAATTGACGGAGTAATCGCGTAACATACACACACCAAAAAAAAAACATACAGACGAATTGAAAACCTCCTCCTTTTTGTGAAGTCGGTTAAAAATGTCATATCTCATAAACTATCCAAAATGGAAGAACATACATGAGAGTTTAATAGATGCGCAGTGAGGTCCTCTACCACTCTGCTTCGTTTGATCCATCGGTACTGAATCAGCCTGTGATATATACAGGGTGATTTAGGTTTATAATTTAGGTATATTTTCGGTAAACTTAGTGTAGGGCGCCCTACAGCTAGATGGGGCGATTGTAGGTATACGCAAGCTGGCTGGCAGCAGTTGGAAACAAAGAGCTGAAGATTGAACTCAGTGGCGTGCCATAGGTGAGGCATGGTCCAGCAGTGGACGTAGGCTGATCATAATTTTCATATTGGTTAGGACGAGAGTAAACGATGAAGCATTATGTGAATTTAGTCAATCAATCGTTTATTTACCAAAGCATATAATAATACATGTTTTAATGTAACATCTCATGAATTGAGTAACATAACTAAAAATAATATTCAAATATGATTTTTACTCATAGAAATAGTAATAATATTTCTGTGTTTTCACCATATTCACAAATATGTATTAATTTGATTAAAATTATCGTGAGATTTAATTTTGTAACGGCTATTATCAAATTAAAAAAAAATATTTACCGGAAAATTAACTCCGACCAGTTTACAACATTCTTGAAGTTGGCGAAACTCCCGAGTTTCGCCTACAAGCCCGTTCGCGATGCTCGGGCCTCAGCCACAGAATAAACAATAGGACAACCTCGGCACGTAACTGTCTGGCGGTTCATATCGGAGCGGGGGGCTCGGGCGGTGTAGGCGATCTTCGTCTGCGCCCAGATATATTAAAGTTTGCATCGCGAACGGGCTAACACTGAATCGGCGCCAAGCATCGCGAACGGGCTTGTAGGGTAGCTTGTAGGCGAAACTCCCAGATGAAGAACTTCAAGAATGTTCGAAACTGGTCGCAATTAATTTTCTGGTAAAAATTGTTTTTTTTTTACATGATAATAGATAGCCGTAACAAACTTTAATATAACTTTATTAATAACTAGCTGCGCCCCGTGGCTTTGCCCGCGTTTAATCACTTTCTCTGGAATCACTCAATCTATTGCTGAAAACTACATGAAAATCCGTTGCGTCGTGTAGTTTGATAAATCTCAGCGTACAGACAGCGGGAACGACTTTGTTTTTTACTATGTAAAGATAATAACCCAACTCAATTTAACTTTAAAAGTAAACCTATATTAGAAATCATTTGTAACACTCATCCCCGTTTGTAAAATTGAGAATAAATGTCACACAGTCAGTATATATTATGTTACTCTTTGCGTCACACTCACAGTCCATGCCGGTGTGACACCGGCGGTGTCACCACAGATCAAGTTTTTGTCATACAAATAGTATTAATAAAATTGGCCAAGTGCGAGTCAGACTTTTGTCTCGCACACGGAGGGTTCCAAACCGCAGTATATATATAATTAATTTATATTATTTGACTTCATTTTTATTGATTGTATTTAATTGTAATGTATTTTATTTTATATGTGTGTAATAATAAACAGTTGTAATTAATTAAGCAAAAAAACATTATGAATTTAATTCGAAATAAATGTTTTAATAATAATATAAGTATAATACCAAACATGCTTATTAACTACAACGCCATCTAACGAATATCTGACGAACTTCTAACAGTGAACACAATAAGTGAACTTTAACACAAAGGTAGGAAATTAATATTATTTGTTAATAAGTTAAACAATCGTTCGTAGATGGTGCTATAGTAAAAATAAACTGGCCAAGTGCAATTCGGACTTGCACTCGTAGGGTTCCGATTCCGTACCACACTACAATATTTTATAAAATCGAGCAAAAAATGCTGAAAGAAATCACGTTTCTTGTAATAAATTGACAAATCGATCTAGCTAGGTTTTCATTTTCAGAAAAAGTTGATTTATCCCTGTTTTCAGGTAATGAAAAACTCCTACAATATAATTAGAATATGAAGGTAAATTTTGCCATTGCTACATTGTTACGATAGCTACCAAGCTATCGTAACAATGTAGCAATAGGAGAATAGCAATAGGAGATCGTTCGGATGGCGATCAAAAGGATCCCGGTTCGAGTCCAGACGTGATGATTAATTTTTCCAAGTTTGTTCTTTTGTAAGAAGACTATTATTATTATATATTATTGGGAGCCTAAAATTACATAAAACACGATTTACAAAAAAAAATTGCTAGCAAAGCTCGGCCATCCAGATATTATTATATTATATTACCGTGTCAATTCCAAACAATTATTAAAACAGGAGCCGCGTCCCTATTCAGTACAACGCCATCTTACGAACACTAACGCCAACTAAGACCTGAATTCACCAAAGCAGAATAACTCTTCTCGTCTCGAAGATACGATTATCGAAGGAATATAAAGAAGATTATATGTCTAAACATTCACACCTCTCGCTCTTCCACTCTGGCGACAATTGACTCGCAATAGAATATTGATAGTGTCGGTCTAAATAGAATTTTCTCGTATTTCGATTCTCGCACTCAAAACCGTTCAATCCGATTTGTACGATACTCGTATGAACTTGAATAATGTCATACGAGATCGTGTTTATACAAGTCGAGACTCTCATTAGCAAGAATCTGCTTACTATACTTTTGTTGTGTAAACAAACTTAGGCAATTATCGCCTAGCGATAAGTCATTTGCGAATCTCGTATGACATAATCGTAGGCGAGATTTTAGTTCTTGCCTGTATGTAAACATTTTGATACGATTGTGTTATAGCGATTATTGCTTGTGATAGTAGCGTATGGTTTCTCGTAAGGAAACGTACGAGAAACTCTCCCCGTCTAAATGGGCCTTAATTGCTTTACTGACACAGTACTTCTACTCGCCAATAGATGTCGGGAAGAGTCATATTTTAAGTTGATTATCAATAAAGTTGATTATTGAAAATACGAATAAAACAAAATTTTCTGAAAATGACTCCTAGCTAGATCGATTTATCGCCCCCGAAATCCCCTGTAGGTAGGTGTACTACATTTTATTTAATCGTTGGAGCGGCTTCCGAGATTCAGATTAAGGTAACGACGATAGCGCCATCCTTGATGCTAGGTAGATGGCGCTGCGCTATCGTAAAAAACTTTTTTAAAACTTTTCTTTAATTTTGAACTTTGTTCTGTTCTTAGTATTTGTTGTTATAGCGGCAACAGAAATACATCATCTGTGAAAATTTCAACCGTCTAACTATCACGGTTCATGAGATACAGCCTGGTGACAGACGGACAGACAGACAGACAGACAGACAGACATACAGACAGACAGACGGACAGCGGAGTCTCAGTAATAGGGTTCCGTTGGTACCCTTTGGGTTCGGAACCCTAACAAGTTTTTTGTATGGGGACCCCATCTAATTTTTAACTTTGTTCTGTTTCTAGTATTTGTTGTTATAGCGGCAACAGAAATACATCATCTGTGAAAATTTCAACAGTCTATCACGGTTCTTGAGATACAGCCTGGTGACAGACGGACAGACATACAGACAGACAGACGGACAGCGGAGTCTCAGTAATAGGGTTCCGTTGGTACTCTTTGGGTTCGGAACCCAAAAAAATATCAAACTACAGTATTGCTAGTTCTATGGCAAAGACTAACTCTGTGGTAATAGTGGCGTTCACTGTAACGTCACCAAGGCGGTACGGCCACACCGCGGCGACTTGCGATCGGAGGGCGCGATCTCAGTGCTTTTCAATTGTTTTCTGATCGCGTTTGGTGTGAACCAGACGGTTCAAATACTACTGCGCTATCTGATCGCCGCCTAAAACGCGCACGCAGGACGCTGCGGTGTGTCCGTACTTTTACTTTTTTGTAATGCTAATTCGGGATGCACTTAAGTAATCAATTAAACATATTGAAAATACATGCATATATTCTTTGGCTAAAACTATTCAACCGACTTCGCAAAAAGAAGGAGGTTTTCAATTCGTCTGTGTGTTTTTTTTCACGTCTCAATCTTGCTACTGAAACTGACTCACGCGGCATGGAAGTCGGTTGTTTTAGTTTTTATACTATCTTAATTATTTCAGTTGTAAGATAGGGCAGAAACATTTGACAGTATATTTGAAACAAAAAACTACTTTACAAATGAAATAATATTTACATACAAATAATTAAAATAACCGCTGGGGACCGGCATGCGAGGACTCTGCACCTGTAAAAAAAAAACCTCGTTATTGTGCCTAGATAATATCTATCATACGGTGATGAATGTAGACTAACCCATACAGTTAGAACTAACTTTACGTGTAGATTTCTAGAGCGCTTTGTCAAGTGAGATTGTGCCCAAAAACCAATTAAGGTACGACCACACCGCAACTTCCTGCGTGAGCTATATCGGCGGCGATCAGAAAGCGCACTAATATTTGTACCGACTGGTTCACATCAAACGCGATCTACGGCGATCAGAAAACGATTGAAAATCAGATCACGAACGCGCAAGTCACCACGGACGCAGGACGCCACGGTTGCCGTGAGGTGCCGGTGTAAGAATAGCTCCTCCCTATATCATCCTGTGGGTGTTATCAAGGCGACTAAAGGCCTACGCAGACGGGGACGGCATGTCAAGGGATTAAATTTTTACCAATGGACATTCAAACGTATCGATATAGAAATACGACATAAATTGCTATGCTTTAAATGCAATTAACAACTACACTATATAAAATACAACATACCTATATTTATATTATATACATAGTTATATACAATTAGAAGACTTGACAAAAATATGTACATAATCAAATATTAATACCTATTAGAATGCAACTACTAAGTACTACCTCTCTTCACCATCTTGATCACCGATACAATACATATATTACCTATGTATTTAACAAAACAACATAATAAAATGACTTTTTGTCTCCTAAGTTCTACCTAACATAACTGTTTAATTTATAAACTAAAATAATATTATATACCTACTACAATATTAATTCTACAGCACTAACTACTTACTGCATAACGACGTCCCCTACCTTTACTACGGTCATAGTAACACATACACTAGCACTCAGTTATTAAAAGTTTACTACCTACCCGTAATTGCCTACCCGCTTACATTTTTCTAGTTAGGGATTGTTTACTAAATTAAGATTTACTTCTGACTGTTAAATGAATTGATAATATGTTTGCTTTAGATTTTACAATACCTACTGCATGCCTTAATGTTTGTTTTTGTTTTGTATTATTTATCGTTTCTCTTTAAATGTAATATTTTAACTGTACTCGTAGGAAGAGACTGTTTCACACAACACAGGACTGTCCTAGTGTGTGAATCAGCGTACATACCTGGTTTACTTATAAGCTAAAAATGTACAAAACTGTTTCTTGCTTTTGGAAATAAATTTATGTTTATGTTTATGTTTAAATGATGCCGTGAACGGCACGTGCCGTACATTCCCTTAGGAATGAGAGAATATCAGCAGAATATAAGGCAATATAATCGCATTGCTCGTAGACTCTCATTAAGGGTCTCAAACTTAAAATAAACTGGCTAAGTGCGAGTCGGTGTCGGATACGTAGGGTTCCGATTGAACAAAATTTGCCGGAAAAATAAGTTTATTGTATGGGGACTTTAATTTTTAATTTAATTTAGTTCTGATCTTAATTAGCAACTACAATACACATTATGGACAAGTCTATATCTATTACTGTATGTGAGATCAAATATAAAACGCCTGAAATACACGTGCCTTGTTCATAAATCATAGTCATTTATTGATTATTCATACGGAAAGGTGATTGCTGTCTTCTTGCATCTTCAAGCTACCTACCGAACAACGCCTGATCGGTCGCCGAGTTTCGACATGATGTACATACAGTTCTTGAAAATGGGTTAGGATAGCTAATGCTATAAGAACACTTCGGAGGTTTTTAAAGTGCAAATATTCTGATTTAGTACTTTAAAGATTATAGCTGGTTTGATGCAAATATGACCCATGGACTATATTTGCAGGGATACATTTAATAAAAAATGAGTTTCGTAAAAAAATACCACTTTATTTTCAAGATTGCCTATGTCTTGTTTTATTTATTATTTGAGGTGACAAGTCAAGCAAGACGCTCGCATGAAGGTAATCGATATGTATTTTATCTTTAACAGATGATGCGTGACGAAAAACGTTGTGTTGACAGAATTTTGAACGTCACTGCACTGTATTCATACCTCGCAATTAGATGTTGAGTACAATACATACAATCTCATATACTTTTAATTACGCGGCATACTTTTACTTTTAAAACGGTAACCCGTTTCTATTTCCTTTCTGTGGTAGTACCGCTCCAGGCGGACTAACAGAAGGCCACTTAACAATAGTGCTAAATTATCTACAGCTGATAATCCTCCGTTGATCGTGATAAACATACGATGTGTTACATTACCTCACTCTGCAGTACAGTCGTACAGAGCCTCGCTTGCCGAGGAGCCTTTCCACTCGAAACTAAAGTACTTGAGTCTCCTCAGTTCAGTGCTGGTGTGTTTCGTCAATGGAGGCTCTCCTCTCCTCCCCACTTCCAGTGTGTCTAAAATGATGTTGATTTTATTAAAATCAATGAGCGTTACATAAATCATAATATCTAGATTATTATTTTATTAAGGGCCCGGTGGCGTAATCGAGAGAATATTCGGCTTTGATGCCAGAGGTACTGAGTTCAAACCGCCGTGCACCAATGGATTTTTCTCTCGAAAAATGTATGTGCGCTTTCACAGTAGCCCTCCGGTAAAGGAAAAGCATCGTTAAGAAAACAACAACTCCCACATGGTGGTGGACACTATCTAGTGTCCGCACGGCCAGCTACCATCCTCAATTTAGAAAATCTGTCGCCAAACATCTAATGTGTTCCGGCAGCTATCCTTGAGAGCCAGTTCCCATTCTAGGCCTAGCGTGCCTACCATCATCGACCGCATCATCACTTACCAACAGGTGAGATAGTGGTCAAAACGCAAGCACATAAGATATATAAAAAAAAATAATTGGAGGTAATTGTAACCATGTCACTGTTACCTTCCTGCGTCCGTGGGGTTAGACCTCAATAAACCTTATTCGTAATCCCTGGGTGGTGCTAAATGGTCTCTGGAGGTAGACTCTGGCCATGTTTGGTGTCAGCTAGTATAGAATACGGGTAAAAATAGTTGATCTCCGTGGATTAGACTAAAGTCAGTAGTGCATGGCCTCGTCTCACTCCCGTCTTTAGTTAACAATAGTAAAACTAACAAATACCCATCCATCTCTACTCACCAACTTGACTTAATTAATAAAATCATCTAGATGGCGATTGCATCGTTATCCTTCTAATTCTGCCTAAATGTATAAAATCCTGCATCGCGCACAATATATTTATTAGGATTTATTAATCACAAAAACAATATGTCAATAATTATATTGTAATACGGGACTTATCGCGCTAAAAACATAATTTTATTCACCTCGACGTTTCAAGTTGATCCTCCGAAGTGATCAAGTTGCATTGACCGTGGTCACGAGAAGACTGAAGTTGTGGGTATCAGCATTGTTATGATTGAGAGTAGTTTGAAACTACCCTCATCTGATCTCGATCGGAGTTGCCATTGCGACACACGATACTGACGACTTCGGCAGATTTTCATTGTATTAAACTTGGACTGGAACTAGCTAATCACTGGGTTCCAAGTTGTGGCCAATCTAAAACCATCCTCCCGGTTGAAATTCGGATGTTTTTTTATTTCAACCGCTGCACGTACAATACGGGAGTAATAGTAACGTTCGGTGGAGATAATTTTAAGGTCGTGAAGTTCAATCCAGTGGTTAGATCCTGAATCTAGCAAATGCTCGGCGATGGCAGACTTATCAACTTGGCGGTTTTTTACAGTTGCAATACGTTCTTTGACTCTTTCTGCGATTGTGCGCTTTGCTTGACCAATATACGATTTTCCGCAGCTGCAATCAACTTTATACACACCAGGTGTCTGAAACGGTATCACATCTTTCGGTGAACGGATCTGAGCTGCTACTGCTGGATAAAGTGGTGAAAACTGTCCTAGTAGAGTATTTTTGTAACACAGCTCCGACCTTGTCCGTCACTCCCTTCACGTATGGCATGAAAGCAGGCTGCCTTTCAACGTTAATGGTCTCTTTCTTAAATCTGCGTCCTGGTTGGCCTCTTCCCCTTGCTTTGTAGCCGTTTTTTACAAGTACCTCCTGAACATGAGCTGCATTTCCTGTTCCAGATGTTCAGGGTCACAGAGGTCATGAGCTCTGTCCATCAAAGACCTGGCTACAGATCCTAAGTGTCGGGGATGATGGTGTGATGAGGCGTTTAGATATCTGTCTATGTGTTTCGCTTTCCTAAAAATAAGTCCCGTATAACAATATAATTATGTGTGTAAATCGCGAAAGTTTTGAATTTACAATATGTCAATGTTCGACAAATTTTACAGTTAGCACACATTCAAAATAACGTATTTTACAAGGCAGAACAGATAAAAATTGATACTTTTTCGGCAAATAACGATCTCAAGTGGTCATGTCACAAAGCATTCAGAGCAGGATTACCCCGCAATAGCATTTATTTCTCGTAGTAGAGTCTGCGCAAAAAGAGAACTGTCGTAAAACTTGAGGGCGTGCGAGTTGGTGGTTCTAAGGTACTGTTGTTATTGCATTGACAACATTGCTCTGACATTGCCAATGTAACTAAAAATGCTTGATACCTTGGTAGGTACGTACTCTTATCATTATTGGGTGGTACTAGGTAGGTTAAATACCTTCTTTCCTTACCTTCGAATGTTGGGTCATCGTAAAGCCACGGCGGTTTTTTTTTAAATATTATATAGACTAGCGTTTGGACCACTATCTCACCTGGTTTTCTTTTTGCACAAACTCTATATACATTAAAACAAATGTATACATAATAATATGTATCTAAAGTACAAACAGACAACATACACAGATACACAAATCAAACTTATTAATAACACCCCTTCTTTTTGCGTTGGGGGTTAAAAATGTAGTACCTAAAATATTAGTAAATAACACAAAAATTAGTTACAATTTATGAATAACTGTAATCAAAACTGCTCGATGTCTACTCGACGAGTAACTAGGGCGGGAGCTATGCCATAGAAAAGATAATAATACTACGCTATGCTCAACATTTTGGAAAGTTTTGCGCACCACACATATCCGTTATAGGAAGACAATCGCAAATGTCTTGCTTGTCCTGTTATCACATCTCATTAAATGTTTTGTTTTATTTATCTATATTTGACTTGTATTTAAGTAGTAACGAACATGTCCTCCTTATAAATAAATTATAGTAAGTACCAAGAGACCGCGTATGGTGCCCTCGTCACCCTGTCCCTGTAATGTCACTGGCTCCGGTGTCTTTCATAATGATAATAATGATAACTTACCGCCGGATATAGTCACGTAGTAGTACGTGTAGTGCTCGGCAGAGATGACGTTGGTTGTGCTAAGCTCACAAACTATTCTCTCAGAGACGGTCGGCAGACGTTCCCACATCCAGATTTTACCACCATTGTTGTCGCTAAGCCCTGTTAAAAGTAAACAGTCAAGGATAAGCATGCAATATAAAATATCATGTAAACTGGCCAAGTGCGAGTCGGACTCGCACACGTAGGGTACCGATTGAAAAATATTTGCCGAAAAATTAAGTTTCTAATTAAAAATTTTAGGTGGTCCCCACCTAAAATGTTTAATTTAATGTCGTTTTTAGGGTTCCGTACCTTAAAAGGTAAAAAAAGGAACCCTTATAAGATCACTTTCTTGTCCATCTGTCTGTCTGTCTGTATGTCTGTCTGTCTGTCTGTCTTTCTGTCTGTCTGTCCGTCTGTCTGTCTGTCCGTCTGTCTGTCCGCGTCACCACTGATTTTTTCAGGAACGGGTAGACCTAGCAAGTTGAAATTTTTACCTGACACTGAAGTCTATAGTCCTTATTGGTTGTATAAAAATCAAGGTCTTTAGTCAACACAATAAAAATATATGGGCAAATTTAGATTTTTGCAAAAACTTGTTAGTACCAAAATGTACCTTAATTTTCTACTTTTTATTTTTTAGTATTTTTTCCTTTACATGTGCTGTAAGACCTTGTTTTTAACCAAAATTGACAATTCTAGGTAAACCGGAAGTACCCTATTGGTTTTGGGTCGAAAACCTATGGGATACTTCCCGTTGACCTAGAATCATGAAATTTGGCAAGAAACAAGGTCTTATAGCACAAATTAAGAAAAAATCCAAAAAATAAAAAAATATTGGAAATTAAAGGGTACCCCCCTATATACATAGTATATGCCAATTATGGTAGACCTCTGAGTTATATGAGCGCTGATACAAATTAGAGGCCTAGCTTAATCGGTGAATACCAACGTTGGTACGGAAGCCTCGGTGGGCGAGTTCAACTCGACTTGGCCTGTTTTATTATTATTTGATATTATAGAAACCATTGTAATACACACTATGGCAAATTTCAAGTCTCTATCTAATATGGTTCATAAGTTCAAGCAAATAGCGCCGGAAAAATCTCGTTATTTGTTTGAGAACCCCGTTAAATATTCACTTTTATTTTGTTTTAAGTATTTGTCGTTAAATCTCCCATAGTACTTAATACATACTTCGTGAAAATTTCAAGTATCTACCTATTACGGTTAAGCAGATACAGCCATGTAAAATGCGGACAGACGGACGGACGGATGGACAGCGAAGCTCATTAATAAAGTTTCCTTGGTACCCTTTGGGTTTATAACCCTAAAAACAGGTGTCCTACCGTGAAGGATAGGATTAGGTATCGTGTTACAAACACATTCACGTGATAATTCATTTAAATATATCGGACAAGTGCGAGTTGACCCGCGCACCGAGGCTTTCGCAGTAAACTTGTCAAAAACAAAATTAACTTTGCAGTTCAATCCGTAGAACGAAGAAGTTTGTAATATTAAATAAGCTTTTTTGTTATTAAACTACCCACATATTTACGATTTTGAGGTTTGTTCCTTTATAAGTGCTCCAAGACCTTGTGTCTTGCCAATTTTTATGATTCTAGGTCTACGTCAAGGACCCCATAGGTTTTGATTCCCTTGTGAAATCGCAAAATATGCGACATAAATGGTCAAATTGTAAGTCGACGCGATCTTTTGATCGCAACAACAATTTGATTTTTCACAGCCGAGGGTTACCGTAAACCTGAGTATTTTTAGTAATAATAGTATTATTTTGTTAAGGAAAAAGTGTTACATATATATTTTTTTTATTTAACTATTGTCGTTATTTTATTATTGCATTTATAAACTAGTTTCAATGGTTATAATTCGATCTTTACGATATGCGAGTAGATAAATTAAATTCTGTCACTCTCTTTGAAATTTTTCTGAGATATTAGAAACTCATAGATAATGAAAACCATGGTGAATATCGCGATAATAGTGTTAAATAAAAACAGAGTAGTGTTTTTTAACAATGATTACTGTACGAGTAGTTCATACCGAGTCCAAAATACAGATTATCCCAGTTCACAGGTGAAGTTGGTGTCAGTACTAGCTGCACATGATATCCTCGCACCGCGAAGTACATGGTGTACTCCTGCAGGCCGGCGCTGGTCGTGTTCACCACTGTGTGGCGCCGCCTCGCAGACATCTCTTTGTACTCTTTATACGTATAGACTTCTAAAACTGCAGCAGTGCAGCACTCCTCTTGCTGTCTGCGGTGACACTTGCTGGGAGCTGTAAACGCAATACATAAATAATTAAAAATTAAGAAAGTAACAAGACGAGTGCCAGAAAAGTATAGTTGTTTTATTCGCACCATTTTTTAAGCTATTGCATAGCTTCTATCGCGGGCCGTAACGAAAATAAAACCTAACACCTCTACGAACCTCATTTATTAAGCCTTAGCGTAGTAGAGATAGGGTCGTCTTTGGTTTCACTCATCATTCAATTTAATGGTAAAACTTGATAAAACGAAACACTTGCGTGTGTTAACGGTGTACAACGTCATCTATCGGATTTTTATTAGTATTACTGTATGTAATGCCTTACTACTAAAACTTGCGTGTGTTAACGGTGTACAACGCCGTCTATCGGATTTCATCCCCACTTCACATGTAGGGGAGCTACCCTAACCGCTTATATGCCCCTCGGACCGGCTAATTTTGATTTTGTCTTCTCGTTCCTTTTCAACCGACTTCACAAAAAAGGAGGAGGTTATCAATTCGTCTGAATGTTTTTTTTTTTTTTTTATGTTACGCGATTACTCCGTCAATTGTAAACGGATTTAAATGATTCTTTTTTTAATAGGTAGGGTACGTTTCCGAGGTGGTCCCATTATAATTTTATCGATATCTGATTAGTATTTTCAGAGATATGGTAAATATGTAAATATCTCAAACATAGGAGAATGTACTGGTTTTAGAAGAAGTGTCCCAAGAAGATTATATACATTGCTATTGCATATACTTTTGAAGACTAAAAAATATGACCTTGAATAATGTTTTTACATCTTTCTTCACATTGACAATGTCCAAAATGGCCCTGCATTTTGGACATTGTGCTTTGATACCTTGATGACATCATTAAGACTAGTGAATATTTTCACTAGCGCGGCATTTAAAGTCAATTTTTTAGGGTTCCGAACCCAAAGGGTACCAAATGAACACTTTCTGAGACTTTGTTGTCCGTTCGTCCGTCCGTCCGTCCGTGTCTATATGTGCGCACTTTACAGATGTACCTACTTAACCGTAATAGGTACATACTTGAAATTTTCACAAAGTATATATCCGTCAGTGTATAACGGCCCAGACACGAAATTTTATAGATGCATGTAATTTAATTAAAACTTGTTTTGCACTAAAAAGGGTAAAATAAAATCTTTTTCAAAAAAAAAAAAAACCGACTTCATTACCACAAACAGGCACTCAAAAGCGGAAAATAAATTACTTAATATAATTATTAAAAGCGCTACCCACTTATCTATTTGAAGTCGGTGCCAGCCAAGTCTAATAGGTAGTAGATAGATACTACCTACATTTATCTACCTACTTACTACTACTACATACATAGTATCTATCTACTATCCAATAGACTCGGCTGGCACCGACTTCAAATAGATAAGTGGGTAGCGCTTATAATAATTATATTAAGTAATTTATTTCTCGCTTTTGAGTGCCTGTTTGTGGTAATGAAGTCGGTTTTATTATTTTTTTTAAAGATTTTATTCAAATATAAATTCCGAATTCTATTTTCAAATTATGTCAAGGGTGAACAAGTCCTCGGAACTTTACATAATTCCTCCTTGTTAAACACTCACTGCCTTCATACATGTAGCCGTGACACAGATAGGTGTATAGGTATTTATCATCTATGTACAACAGTGAATATCTGTACTATGTCTCTATCTGTAAATATGAATAAACAAAGTGCATTTATTAATGAAGAAAGTCACGAAAAAAATAGTGAAAGAAAATGAGTGAGTACTCTATATACATACATTTTATTATTACTATCACAAATGCAGTATTATTTTTTGTTTTGTTAATTTTGTATAATACTGCTATAAAGATAACGAAATTGCTACCATGACTATGTGTAGGCCATTTCTAAATTTGCATAAGCACGCACAAATATCTCCAACAAATGAGCTGCTAACATTAACATCGCTAACGTGTGCAATATTTATTTCAATATTCGGAGTCATAACATTAGTAACATTATTATTATTATTTTGAACAATATTAACTTCTCATTTATTTAATAAAAGAAAAAAAATTGTTTTCTTATCGGTCACCACACTCAAAAAGTGTAACTTGAATTAATATCAAAGAAAAAAAATACTGCATATATAAAAAAAATGCTATGCAATAGCTTTACCGCGCCAGTCCCCGAGTGCCACACGTCTTTTTTTCATTTTAATAAACATAACAGAGTAACATTAATTATATATAACATAATAATACTGAGTGCCACTGTATTTACAAGGTACCGCTTCTGATGATGAGATTCATCAGCCTATGTTAGTCCACTGCTGAACATAAGCCTCTCCGCAGGTCCGATAATCGTTGGGGTAGACTATACTCCGTTCGCCGAAAATGTCTAATAGGGAAATCAGGGACTGCACGTCATTGGTCGCAGATTACGAAAATAGGACGCGTGCACGCTGCGAGTAAATGTCAGTTTTATCTGTCAGTTGTGTGGGGCGGACGTAGGTATCGTTGCGAAAAATTTGAGATGCATTTTCGATTGGTCTTACTTACTGGCTTCAAAAATCCATTTGTGAGTTTTACATATTATTTATTATATTCGTATTTTTATATTGTCATATTTGTAGGTATTAGTACCTATTTATTTATTTGAACCTGAAGCCTTATACCAGGATGCGGGAAAAGATCTGTCATTGTTACCTATTGTTGGTTAACCAAGAATTGAATTTTAGAAAATTTTGTCAGGTAACCAGTATTTATAATCAATAATTATGTATTGTTCTCCAACAGGTAAAAAAACGCCTAATTATCACACACAGGAAGTATGAATACTCAAAGATTAACGGTCTTGTTGAAGAATGGTTATTTGTCTTTGAATCGAAAAAGGCTGTAAACTACCACTAAGACATGAACGCGAATGTGTTCAAAGTATGATTTTCATACATACAAGTTTTTACATATTAGATAAATTATTATATAAAACATACATTACATAAAAGATTGTAGCAATATAAACGCGGCCTAACATTTGAAAAAAATGATCACACCCCCTAGCCAATCACGGTCACTCATGGTGCTAGTGCCGTCCTTTTTACTTTCATACAATTGTGAAAGAGATAGCGCCCTATATTAGACATTCTCGGCGAACAGAGTATAGTTCTAGAGTGGAGACCGCGAATCGGCCTTAGCGTAGATCGTAGTGAAAAGGTGAAACGACGACATTCGAAAAGCTGTGGGCAGTGACTGCAGACCAGAGCCGAAGATCGAACTCTGTGGTGCATCTTGGGATAAGCTTTGTCCAGCAGTGTATTGATATTAGCTGATCATGATAGCCAGTATGGCGAGATAGGACATTAAACGTAGTGTACTTTATAATGCGGGCGATGCCACGAGGCATTGGGTGTCGTTTTCTCCGACGGGGAGGTCATTGTTGCTTTCTTGCGTCTGTAGGCTTAGACTTTGATCTACCCTACACGTGATCCTTAGATGGTGTTAGTGGGTAAGCACTGATGGTAGGCTTCAGCAGCGGTTCCAACCACCGACCAGAGAAATACACGTCACCAATCAGTTTTCCGAGTACCGACATGATGTTCGGTGCCAGTCATTATGTAAGACGGCCGGACTGAAGTCAGTTTTTAGCGCCTTGTCTCAGTGTCGTCTTCCATTTTCAGACAAACGCGATTCCATCTTAGACCGCATCTTCACTTAACGTCAGGTAAAATAACGGTCTGCTTGTCTGACAGACAAAAAAAATTGCAACTAGTTAGACATAAATGTACAATATACCTGGCTTCTTAACTGCCGGAGTAGTATTTTTATATGCTAGTTCCGTTGTTGATTCAAAGGAATCATTCGGTACAACAAGGTCTGTCAAGTTATGTATATTTACATTGACTTCTAGTGTTATATTTGTACCGGAATTTCTTATTTTCGACTCGTCAATACTTTTTGTTGCATTTACTCCAACCGCGGCGGTTTCTGAGCTTCCTTGGCAACAAGTGTTGTTTTTATTGAAAGTGTCGCTCACGTTGTTCAATGCGTGCGTTAGAGAAACTTCCAGAATGTTCACCTTACTGTCAATGTGAGAGTAACATAGAGTTATCTTGTCCTCTATGACAATAAATTTAGACTCCATGTAGGTTTTGGAGTCGTGAAACTTGCTGTCAATTTTTTTATCCAACACGTTGAATTTGCTTTCTATGAAATTCTCGATTTTCTCCAACAATTTATAGAATCTAAGTTCCATGTTGTCTTTAAGATCCGGTGCAATCTTCTGTACGATGTAGTCCAGCTTGTCCAGCTGTCTCTGGGAAGTCCCTAGAGCTGTCAACATCGAGCCGTACTCGCCGGCACTTCCGTCGGTCAACTTGCTGTCTGCTAACTCCATTTGCGCTTGGATCGACCCAAAACTGTATAAATACGCATACATCACAATAAGTCACAATTTTTTTTTTAAAGCTTACTTGTAGTATGAGTTTCACATAACTAGTAGTCTTGTTAACCCCTCCAACTAAGCTAAATATACTTGTGTCTGGAGTAGGTTCACGTCAATAGTGCAATGAGTGGTGATGAACTCACGACCTCTCGATCGCCAGTCTGACATCTTATCCATTGGGCTATTGCCGCTTTTATGCAATTGCAATAAAAGTAATGAAAGCATGTCCCAAAATGTATAGTCGAAATTGAAAAAATGTGTGTACATGTTGAAGGCAAGCTTAAATGTTCAACTGTAATGGATGTTTTAATTAAGTTTTGTGTCCAAGAGCTGCAGTGACCGGTGCGGCTGTCGAATCTGTATATACACACTCACGGGCTCATAAACTGCATCAAAGTTCAGGATTACTGTCGAATTAATTGAATGGTCCTTTCTAATATACAAACAAATTTATAGATTTAATACGGGAATTTAACGTGACTTACGCGATGTCGATTTAGCGATCGACATAATTATGTTTCGGCCTCACCCGGAGGCCTTCTTCAGGATCTTGAGTGCGGGGCGCTCGCCGACGCGTTCAGCCTCGCACTGCGGGCCGCTGCTCGTGCAGCTCGGACGGACGGAGCGGTCGGCGGCGGCGGCAGCGGCAGTGGTGTTGGTGGGGGGGGGGGGGGGTGTAATGATGCGGTGTACATAGTGGAGGCGCGGGATTAGATTGAAGGGCTTCGTCTTCATCACTGCTGTTTTCTTCAGACGAAACCACATCTAACCGGCAGACGGAATTCAAGGTGTCCTCCTCACTGTTGCCACTGGTGACGTGCTTTCCATGAAAAACGATTTTCCACGTTTGTGACAGGTACCACCCTCTGTCTCTGTTGAAGTTACGACGACGACTAATCTCAATGGCTTCTCGGATTTTGCGGGGCACAAAGTGCTTTTCACGCGCCAAAATCCGTGCCTTGTCAAATCTGATGTAGTGCGTCGTCTCAGATGTGAGAGCGTGCTCTGTCACCGCCGAGCTGCCGCTGTCCACGTTCTTCATGAAAGCAATGTGTTCTTTGAGTCTTGTGGACACGTTTCTTCTGGTCTCGCCTACATAGCTTGCACCACAGTCGCAAGGAACGACGTAGACCCCAGGAGCTCCTAAGGGATCCTTATCCTTTGGAGAGCGCAATAGTTGCCTGACCCGTGAGGGGGGGTGGAATATCGTCTTGATGCTATATCTTCGGCGTAACAAGTGTCCGATTTTGTCCGTGACCCCCTTGACGTATGGTAGGTACGTTACTGCTCTCTCAACCGATGTTATTCGGCACTTTGTGGAGTTGTTTGCAATCCGATTACTCTGTTTCCAGCTGTATCCGTTTGTCTCTAACACCGCCTTCACATGCGCGAGTTCCGTGTCTACATGTTGTGGGTCACATAATCTCAGCGCTCTGTTGATAAGTGTCCGGCAACGACGCTAGATGGGCGGGATGGTGATGGGAGTCAGCTCTCAAGTACCGGTCTGTATGCGTACTCTTGCGGTACACTGTGTGTGAGAGATGTCCATTCCGTTGTTGCTTCAGTAACACGTCAAGAAACGGCAACGCGCCCTCTATTTCTCGTTCGACAGTGAAAGTGATCGTCGGATGTTTGCTATTTAGATGTTCTAATAAGGGTGTTACATGGTCCTTATGTAAAATAGCAAACACGTCACCACATATCGCAACCAGTATCTCGGTCTGAAGGATATGTCGTGTAGTGCCGATGTCTCGAACCGGATGAGGCCGAAACATATGTCGATCGCTATATCGACATCGCGTAAGTCACGTTAAATTCCCGTATTAAATCTATAAGTTTAAAATGAACGTGAGTTTTTATAATACAAACATATTCTTAAGGATATTACACTGAATGCCGCTGTTATGAAGTTAACGAACCAAACTGCAGGTTTCAATTTAAATTTGTACACTGACGGACTCGGAAGAGACCATTCCATTAATTCAAAAGTAATCCTAAACTTTGATGCAGTTTATGAGTTCGTGAGTGTATATTATGTTACTCTTTGTGTCTTAGTACTGCGCACGGACTGTTGAATATTTCCATACAAACTGTGAGGTGCGGATATGCGCTGTGCGTACACTCACACGTTCAAATTCATTAACCAACTTCACAAAAAAGGATGAGATTCTCAATTCGTCAGAATTTTTTTAGGGTTCCGTAGCCGAATGCGAATGGCAAAAAACGGAACCCTTATAGATTCGTCATGTCTGTCTGTCTGTCTGTCTGTCTGTCCGTCCGTATGTCACAGCCATTTTATTCCGAAACTGTTGGGACTACAGAATTGAAACTTGGTAGGTAGATGTATTCTGTGAACCGCTTTCCGAATTTTATACAAAAATAAAAAATATAAAAGTTTAAGAGGGGGGGCATCCCATACATGCAACTGAAACAAAAAAAAAAAATTCTTCAAACCTATACGTGTGGGATGTCTATGGATAGGTCTTCAAAAATGACATTGAGGTTTCTAAAATATTTTTTTCTCAAAGTCAATCATTTGAAAGATAGGCGCGTCTAAAGTGGTAAAATGTGTCGCCCCCCCCCCCCCCCCTCTAACTTTTAAAGTATGGGAGTGAAAAATCTAAAAAAAAATATATGCTGAAGATCTCAATAAAAACTAACAACGAAAATTGGTTTGAACGAGATACAGTCAGCAGTTTTAGAGATATGGCGACCGCAAAGATAACGTTTTTGATACAAACACTATGAAAAACAAAGTTAATTTTGTAGTTGCGAAAAATCATAGTTATGGAATACTAAACTGTGTTGCGGAACCCTACGAGTGCGAGTCCGACTTGCACTTGGCCAGTTTTTTATTAGGGTTCCGTAGCCGAATGGCAAAAAACAGAACCCTTATAGATTCACCGTGTCTGTCTGTCTGTCTGTCTGTCCGTCCGTATGTCACAGCCATTTTATTCCGAAACTATTAAGACTACAGATTTGATACTTGGTAGGTAGATGTATTCTGTAAACCGCTTTCCGATTCTTATACAAAAATAAAAAATATAAAAGTTTAAGGGGGGGCATTCCATACATGGAACTGGAACAAAAAATTTTTTTTTTCTTCAAACCTATACGTGTGGGATGTTTATGGATAGGTCTTCAAAAATTACATTAAGGTCTCTAAAATCATTTTTTCTCAAAGTCAATGATTTAAAAGATAGGTGCGTCTAAAGTGGTAAAATGTGTGTCCCCCCCTTCTAACTTCTAAAGTAAGGGAGTGAAAAATCTAGAAAAAATATATTCTGTAGATCTCAATAAAAACTTTCAACGAAAATTGGTTTTAACGAGATACAGTTAGCAGTTGTTGAGATAAAACGACCGCAAGTATAACTTTGTTTTTCATACAAACACTATGAAAAACAAAGTTATTTTTGTAGTTGCGAAAAATCATAGTAATAGAATACTCTACTGTGTTACGGAACCCTACGAGTGAAAGTCCGACTTGCACTTGGCCAGTTTATTTTTATGTATGTTCACCGATTATTCGAAGATTCCTGAACTGATTTGGAAAAATCTTATTGGTTTCAAAGGGTACCCTTCCCAGGTGGTCCCATTAATTTTAACGAAATCCGTCAAGCTGTTTTTAATATATCGATATTTGTATTACGATGTATTTGTATACTTCGATACCTTTAGTAATACGGCCAAACCGGTGCGATCTGCGTGCGCGGTCGCGGGCGCGATCTGGTAGACCACCCTTTAAATTAATACTACTGGAAATAGGAGAATTGTAAGGCAAATTGGACACTGATTTTAAGTGGTGTGTGACTCTACTTCGGTAATGGGCGCAGTACAATGACACACAAACGTCTTGCTCATTCTTTTAATCAAAAAAATAATATTGAACTTACCCACTGAACAGCATTATCGCAGCCAATAGTAGCACAACAGATAATTTAGACATTTTACTAAAAGTTATTATTTTGTGAAGACAATCACACAGTAGGTTGATTCTCGTACACTGACATACAATCGTCCTCGCTTGCTTATAAATACTATATCGTTATCACACTTATAAGTCACTTGATTACACAAAGCTACTGATTTGGTAAATGCTTGCTCAAATTTATTTATAGTTATGATTATGTCCATACTATCATTACGCAAAGCGGAGGGCAGGGACTGGATAAGAAGAGCCGAAGATCGGGCTCAGTGGCGTATCTTGGGAGAGGCCTACGTCCAGCAGTTGACTGACACTAGCTGATTATGATAATGATGATTATGACCAATGTAATATATATATATTTTTATATCTAATGATACCGTTCGACCATTATCTCACCTGGTGGTAAGCGATGATGTGGTCGAAGATGGTAAGCACGCTAGGCTAATAATGGTCTGATCTTAAAGGCTGCGTGCTGCCGTAACACCGTAAGGTTATGACGGCAGATTTTCTCCTTGATGCAACCGTATCTACATTTTCAAATATTCTGATTGCGATCTGTTTTGTGCTTTTAATAATATAAAATAAAATAAATCCATCTTCTACATTAAGTTACATATGCAGACAGCAAACATAGCGCTGAAACTGCTGAGCTACTAAACACCGATCTTTTATGGACTGATAAAGAAAAAGGTGCATTTCTTTATTCCTATGGTGAACTGGTTTAGATTGGATTGAGTTGCTGCACACCTTATGTTATTTAAATCAGTCCAGTTATTTATTGAAGAAAGCGCTTCACAAGTAGACTACTGCATCACCTCATTACGTTGTGATATTACTACACATTAAATAATTATTTTGTGCCCTATACCACAGATGATATAATAGTTACTGCGTAACCAATACTTCTATTGTTGGCTACGAAGCGGTGACATGTGTTTGGTTCATCATTTACCATCACCTGGAGATCAGGTGCTGGATTGAGATGTAGACGTACAGACGGTGATCGGTCTTGTCTTATTCTTGTTATAATGGATCTTTGGGGATTTACATTACGGGGTCAGTTACGTAAATACATTTCATAAATATTTATAACTGTATTAATAAAAAAACATAACGAGAACACTCCAGTAAATGCGCAAAAAAGTTACTGTGTTTATTTAGTGATAATTTAAGAAATTACACTATTCGTATTAAATTGAAAATAAAATAAAAGTTAAAACAATAGACAAATATAAAATATCGACTGTAGTCATCAAGTCCTGTCTGTCCTGTCCTGTCCTGACTGCAGTCATTCTGGAACATAAGAATATTTTCTTGTAGAAACTGGAAAATCCAGCCTAGAACAACAAAAGTGGTCAATGTGGTTTAGGCGCAAAATGCTAATTGAAAGTGAGTAAAGTTGCCCAGGGGTGGAAGTCTGTACATTGATAGCGATGCGTCTTGTCATCACAACGTCTGCTAGAATGAGATGCAGCAAGACAGTTGTTATCTGCATCTAATTTCGTATCAACGATTATCGGTCGAAATTTAATCGCTATGCATGGACATTCTCCTGTGCTGACCTACGGCGCCTAGACTTGGTCTTTGACTAACATCCAAAAGTCCAAACTCAAGGTTTGCCAACGGGCAATGGAGCGTAGCATTCTAGGTGTTAAATTAACAGACCATGTTCGAAACATCGAGAAACTTTAAGGTACGCACACACCGCGGCGTCCTGCGTCCTGCGTGCGCGATCTCAGTACATTTCAATTGTTTTCTGATCGCGAAAACAATTGAAATGTACTGAGGACGCAGGACGCAGGACGCCGCGGTGTGTGCGTACAAGAGATGATTGATGTGTTACGCAAGACTTTGTATTGACAGAATTTTGAACGTCAATGCATTGCGTCTGTTACCTCGAGACAATTAGATGTGAAATATTAAAAAGAAATATTAAAAACCAACACTAGAAATGCGCATACTATTTAACTACAACATTTTAGAACAAAATCTGGCCAAAAATCGATTACGTATGAAGGAGCTCAACTATATAATAAACTACCAAAACTTATTAAGGAAGCAAACTCATTTAATATATTAAAAAATATTAAAAATATATTGAAGAGAATATATATTGTTAAAGAGTAAAATGACTATAGAAATTACAGGAGGCTATTCCTGTAATTTCTATAGTCATTTTACTCTTTAACAAGATAACGCAACTTTCTGGGGGCCTAGACAAGTAACCATCGCTCCGTGTTGAATCAATTTCGAAAATCGATTACGCTTGTGCAATGTCAATCGTCAAAATGGTACCTACACTAAGGCTGAGTTGCACCATCTTACTTTAACCGTAACTATAACTATTAACCGGTCATTTTATATGGAGTTTGACAGATTTTTGACGTTTGTTATAGTTAAAGTAAGATGGTGCAACACAGCCTTAGTGACAGCAAATCAACGACAAGGCAAAGCGATTATTCGACAAAATTTAACTTCTTGGCTAAACACTACACTAAACGCTACACATAAAAATACACATTTCATTAAGATAATTCGGTGGCGCCGCGCGTTTCACTGCGTCGAGCTGCACCGCGCTGCACCGCGCGGCTTTTCCACGCGCGGCGCGTAACCAGAAGCATCGTCACGTACCGCGGGGCGTCTCGGTGTGAACTGACCATAAGAAACGATCAAAAGATGTTGAGTCTTACATGCTTTATTACACTGGAAACGTTTCCCTTCAAACGGAAACCCATTTCTATTTCCTTTCTGTGGTAGTACCGCCCCAGGCGGACTGAAAGCCTTCCACTAAACAATAGTACTACCACTAAACGATCTATAGCTGACAATCCACCGTTGATCGTGGTATATATACTATGTGTTACATTACCTCACTCTGCGCTACAGTCGTACAGAGCGGCGCCTGCCGGGGTGTCCCACTCCGCAAAACTGAAGTACTTGAGTTTCCTCAGTTCAGTGCTGTTGCGTGTCAACAATGGAGGCTCTCCTCTCCTTCCTACCTCCAGCGTATCTGAAATAATAATAACATCAATCCATGTAGACATCTAAAAATGAAACCCTATTTCCCTTGGTCACGCCATAGGTCATTATATAGGTCATTAAGGTCAAGTTCTAACTCTCAACTAGTATTACCTAGAATCATTAAATTTGGCAAGAAACAAGGTCTTGAAGCACTTTAAGAGGAAACTATCTGCAAACCGTAAATATATAGTTTAGTAACAAAAAAAATCTACTTTACTATTACAAGCTTATTATTTGCGGTTCATTCATGAATTATGGATCGAACTGAATTTAAGTTTGTCCTTTAATCTAGTTTGACATGTACGAAAACCTCGGTGCACGAGTCTAACTCCCACTTGGACGCGTTTTTCAAGCAGACGCAACTTGTCACCCTGACCCTGTTATGTCACTGGGTAACTATATCCTTAACATAATCTATCCCACGGCTTGGCATGACCTGCGGCCGGGGCTGGGAATAACAAGAGCTCAAACTTAAGCTCCAAGCTAGAAAAGGTAAAGGCATAAAGCCGCCAGTAGCGTTTAGTGAAAGTGCAGCACACCTCGACACCAAAAGCTTTATAGGGGCTCATTTAGTGGATGGCAAGTCACCACCCGCAAATATACAAATACAAATATAAATCTTTATTGACATAATTTATGGTAAGTAAAAGTTTATCGTTGAATCCATAGACTCCCGAACTAGTAACACTGTGTTTCAGGAGCCAATGGCTTCTCCCATAGTGTAATATTCTAGTTTAATTATGTTCTTTTAGATATTTACTAAACAAGTATTATAAAAATTCCAATAAAAAAGGTATCTTTCATTAGTTAATTACTGTGTTTATGTGTGTATGTATATGGTTGTGTGCAGGGAGTGTTAGAATGAGTGTAACGGTGTGTAGCTGTGTGTGTGTGTTTTATGTGTGAATGTTGTTGAGTAGATTTGTTAAGTGTTCCCTAACACTTAACAAATCTATGTATTTAAAAGATAAAACTTAAAAATAAAAACTTGTTAGAAGTGTTTCAATTCCATCATAGTCAAAGCTTTTAAGGTAGGTAAGAATTATATTATTTTTATGTTATATGGTATGAATGGTAGATGCCGTCCCTCATTCCATAGACTTACTACTAATAAGCTCAGAACCATAACCAAAATAACTTGTACCATCTCTCCATAGTCAGTCGTGTCCTCTCATCCATAGACCATAATTAATAAGCAAGTAACATATTTTAAAGGGCTCTTGACGATGGCTTTGGCTTCATGAATGCCTTCTAAAGAACCGGGTGTATTACGACCCGAGATATTTTATCGAATAAATTATAATAATAATCACTTACCGCCGGATATAGTTACGTAATAGTAGCTGTAGTGTTGGTCTCGGGAGATGACGTTGGTAGTATTGAGACTAGTTGATGTCACAGGGTGGGTGGGCAGGAATTCATCTATGTAGATGTGATCACCTCCCTCTTTTGTAAACCCTGTTAAAAGAAAACAGTCAGGTTTAGCTTCGAAGGTAATATAATAAATGTTTTATCTACGAGCACTCAGTACTCGGCTATTCTTCATCTGAAATTATTAACTAATAACATTAATAAATGTATTAGAATTCGTTGCCGCTGGACTGAATTTGATGCGGTTTTAGGTAATTGCTATGTGGCCATTTTTCAGTAGCACTCACTACTCGTATACACTACTCATGACAAAATTCATTAAATTCGGATCACAATTGACGGAGAAATCGATTAACAACCTACTCAACAAAAAACCTTGAAAAACCTGAAAAAGTTCCTTTTGTAAAAGTCGGATAAAATATAACACAATCCTACTTGTGATCCCTGAGCTCTCCTAAATGGGTGAACACTAGTGGCAGGCTAAAAACCACCTACCGAACTAAGACATGACACCAATCAGTTCACTGAGCTCCGACATGATGTTTAGTGGTAGCCAGACTTGCGGGTTGGACGTTGGACTAAGGGCAGTTATCCAGCGTTGCCGTCTTCCATTTCCATACAAGCACGATTCCACCATAGACCGCATCGTCACTTAACATCAGATGAGTTGATGTTTTTATTGTATTCTTTAAGTTAAGTAGCCCGCTCTTACTTTTTTATTTATCGGCGAAGATCTAAGCCCGATTAAAGGGTCAATTTGAAAATCAGCACATGCTGAAATTGTTCCTTTTGTCACAAATCTTATGTGTTTTTTTAAATGTTTATTATGTTAATGCAGTGTGGAAGTGATAATAAATATTTCTTATTCTTCTTATTATTCTTATTCTTATGAGATAGTGGTCTAGTGCTTTTCTGCCTAGAATAAGAAAATCCACATAGTGTACTAAATCTTACGTATTCAGTTGTTAAGTATCCTGCAAGCATGGTAGGTCAGTATAGTGGATTATACAACATATTCCACTATCCTGGCGGGTAGGTTTTACACTACAATAAAATATGTATAATCCGTACGAAACATGCGCGGTGAGACGGGTACGTAGATCCATTTTTTGTGTTTCATGTCTTTCTCTAACATGTAGTCGTGGTCGCTCTGTTCCGACCCATACCAATTCCCAGCTCCTCAAGCAGTGCTACTGCTGTCGGACTATCGCTACGACTATATTCAACTATAAAATGAGTTTTGTAGTACATACTGATTTTGTAATACAGATTACTCAAAGGCGACGTGTGCGACAGTACCAGCCCCACAAAAAATCCTCGCACCGCGAAGTACATGGTGTACTCCTGCAGGCCGGCGCTGGTCATGTTCACCACTGTGTGGCGCCCCCTCGCGGACATCTCATTGTACTTTATATATTCGCCGTGACCTATATCTGCTACACTACAGCACTCCTCTTGCTGACTGCTATCACACGTCCTGCTGGGAGCTGTAAACACATTACATAAACAATGATTTCATATTATTTTATTCGTAAATAGTTAAATTTACACGTCTTTTTTCACTGAATACATGGTGTACAATGTTGTACCCACATAACGGAAGGAATGTACTTTAAAATACACAAGTTGCGTACACTACATATTAAAACGTTTTTACTCTATAAATCTCAATAAATGGTCTGTGGGATCAGGAGACACACTACATCCAAATTTTCAAATTATACCTCATTGTAAAATGAATGTCGATGATATTCCTAGTTTATCGATATGTCTTACTGCAGCAGAGGCGCAACACTAAATCCCCGCAAAAACGGTATAGAACTATTAAACATCGCCCGTGACAAAAAGATATAGTGATTTTAGACACAACTGCGGACCGACAAATAAGCTGAGCTTTGCCTAAAATGTATTTTTAAAGATTAGATACATTTATTGACTTATCGGTGAAATGTTATACCGTTTGCCTCAAAATTTGATTTGTACTGGTTTTTCCACACCATCTTACACTGCAACTGAGCCATCACAACGACTTTACTCATCGAAATATAAGTATCTGAGCGATCTGAGCGCGGAGATCACCATATAGGTCGAAACTAACATCGCGTTTGTGGGCGTGGATTTATATAAGACTTAGAAGTCCGATGATTTAGCTGAAAAAGCTCGCCTTTCAATCGGCGTCTATTTGCTAGGATGTCGATAATTTTTGTAAATGAACACATATACTAGCTATAATATTATTACATAAAATCTCAAAAAATCGCTTAACAGGAAAAGTTACAGCTAAAACCGTCCAAAATAAAAAATGAAACAAAACAATTCCTGTCTCGAAAACTACAAAAAATCGCGTAACATACGAGTACATGGGGTCCAATCGACAGGCATTGGTGTCCCCAGACCACAGACGTTTGCTAGTACAGGTTGTATGGGACACCCTGTATCCTATATAGCCCGAGGCTGGTTTAACATTACCTACATCTTAAAATGCTTTTGTAGTACAAGAACTGCGATGCGAGACTTGCAACTTTTTACATGTAATGTGTTTGATGATATATAATATTACCCGTTCAGAAGCACCATTACAGTCACAATTTCACTAGTTTCAGCTTAAGTTTGAGATAATATAACTAAATAAATAAAAAGTTATGTAATAAAAAATAATAATAAATAAATAATAATCTGACACATAACGCTGCATAAAAGTAGTCAAAAAGCTATGAGATAAGTTCCTACCTGGCAGGACCCGGTAATACGGGTAGTATTCATTAAGGGGGTACGATTTCCATACAAAACTATAATGCACAAATATGAGTAAACGGAGCAAAAATATGCACTGAAATCACAGCTTTTGGTCTTGTATAAGTTTTAACATGTCGGGAATTATATTTATCTACATGATTTATATGAACAATATAAACATATTACTCAATCAATATTTTTTGCTTTAACTTGAATTTTACTATTATTAAAAATAATTTCATCTCAATCAATCAAATCATGTAGGTACATTTCCCGAAACGTAAATACTTATAAAAGACCAATAGATGTGATTTCAGTGCAAGATTTCCCTCCATTTACTTATATTTGTGCATTATACTTTTGTATGGAAATCGTACCACCTTAAGTAGGATTACAGGATTGTTCTTTCAACTACGATTACAAGTCATGTTGCTGTTTGCGTTGTTTACACTGTTGTAGTGTTTTAGCTGAAATTTTGTACAGCGACATCCAGTTGTTTCGAAATAGGACGTTACAAAGTTTTTTTGTTTTTTTTTATATATTTATATATCTTATAGTCTAGCGTTTAACCACTATCTCACCTGTTGGTAAGTGATGATGCGGTCGAAGATGGTAAGCACGCTAGGCCTAAAATGGGAACTGGGTCTCAATAGCTGCTGGAACACATTAGATGTTTTGGCGACAGATTTTCTAACTTGAGGGTGGCAGCTGGCCAGGCGGACACTAGATAGTATCCTACCACCACGTGGGGGTTGTTAGTTTCTTAACGATGTTTTTCCTTCACTGGAGAGCCACTGTGAGAAGCGCTCATAATAATTTTTTGATAGAAAAATCCATTGGTGCACGGCGGGGTTTGAACTCGGTACCTCTGGCATCAAAGCCAACCGTTCTCCCGATTACGCCGCCGGGCCCTCAAACTTATAACTAGGTGAATCTGCGAGACGCAACAAGTTATACATAAATATACAACTTACCTGGTTTCTTGACTTCCGTAGGTACATTAGGAGCACGTGCTGTTGTCTTATTCAAAAGACCATCTGGCCTAGATATATTGTTCTCAATATTCGGTACAACGAGGTTGGTCACGTTCTGTATTGTTTCATTAATCTCAGATAGTCTAGCTGATACGTTAAGAGTTGTTACATATATATCATTTATTTTTGTTGTTGTATTTTTCACAAGCGCGGCGATCTCTAAGCTTAGGTTGCAACACAAGTTGTACTTATTATTTAAAGTGTCGCTCACGTTCAGTGCATGTGTTAGAAGTGATTCCAAACTGTTGAATTTACTGTCGATATGTGGTGTATATTGAGATATTTTGCCCTCTATAGTAGTAAGCTTTGACTCCATGCGGTCCATTTTTTTATCCACCTCAACGAATTTACTCTCTGTAAAATGCTCTAATTTCTCAACAAGTTTGAGAAATCTTAGTTCTATGATATCTTTAAGATTGGGAGTTATACTTTGCACAGTATCGTCCAACTTGTCCAGTTGTTTTTGAGACATTTGTACTGACGCTAATATTGTCCCGCAGTCGCCGGAACTTTCTTCGGTGCCGCTGCCGTGTATTATCTCCATATTCTCCATTTGCGAATGGATCGTCCCGAAACTATATAAATACAAAACAAGTCACTATTATATATTCTGTAATTTTTACTTATACACATTGATTCCCTGCCTCGAAGACGCACAGGGTTAAAGTTGGATCCAGCATGAAAATAATAACCATTTCTTGTGGTTTTTAAGTACATGTCAGCCCATCGTGTCAGCTTATTTAATGGGTTGATATGCAGGGTTGATTTAAAGAGACGTCTAGCAATTTGCCTTGGTTGTTATTGAAGATGGCTGAATAGACTCGTTTATTATTAAATTATTGTAATTTATTAAAAACAACACTCTATCTATTGCTGAAAACTGCATTAAAATCCGTTGCATAGTTTAAAAGATCAAAACGTACAGACGGCGGGAGTGACTTTATTCTATACTATGTAAAGAAGACTAATTTTATATATATATATATATATATATATATATATATGTATATATATATATACATATATCTCTATTCCTAGCTAGTCATCCCATATGGTGGTGGGGTCTGCTTTCTGGCACTTTTCTCTCCACTTCGCTCTATCCTCGACGTCGGATTCTTAGATCTCGCATCACTCTAATAAAAACGAAGAAAAATATTTGGAATAATGTAGAAGATAATATCTTTTTATTTTTCCTAGTTCCAAAACGTGAGACATTTTTACATAGGAGCATGTAAAAATATGTAATGTTTTGAAAAATAATCTGTATTTTAATACGGAGACACCGCAGCGTCCTGCGTGCGCGATCTAAGCGGCGATCAGATAGCGTAGTAGTATTTGTACCGACTGGTTCACACCAAACGCGATCAGAAAACAATTGAAAAGTACTGAGATCGCGACCACAGATCGCAGGACGCCGTGGTGTCGACGTACCCTTACTTATTGACTTCTTGAATTTAAACATGGTCGAGAGAACCTAAACGATGACTCCAGACCCGGCCGACCTACAACTGCAGTCACTAATACAAATGTCATTAGGGTATAGTGTATACACATCAACAGTTTCCAGCTGAACTGAAGATCACAGGCAGTTTCTAACATCTTGCAATCCTTACAAACCTTAAAGTTAAGAAGCTTGCTTCGCGATGGATACTTCATTGTCTCACCGAAGAGCAAAATCCCATCGTGTTGATTGGTGCCAATGTATGCTAGACAAATTCGACGGAAGAACTTCGCAAATCGTATCCTTACAGCTGACTTATCTTGAATCTACAACTACGTTCCTCTCGCGAAGCTAAAATCCACGCAATGGGTGTTTGAAGAAGACGAGTTGCCCAAAGGTTGTTCGCAGTCACAGCGTTAATAACAAATATGATAGGAGTTTTTCCGACGCAAATGCAACAGTTGATGTTGCATCTATAGATATTTTTTTATCCCAAACACGATTTGTTCAAAGGAAGATTGACACACTGATGTTAAGTGGTGTGTGACTCAACTTCGGTAATAGACGCAGTGCGATGATACGTCGTCGAGCGTCTTTCAATCAACAAAATAATATTGAAACTTACCCACTGAACAGCATCAGCGCAGCCAATAGTAGCGCAATAGATAATTTAAATATTTTGCTAAAAGTTATTATTTTGTGTATACAATTACACGTACGGTAGGTAAATTCGCGTACACTGACTTACAATCGTTCTCGCTTGCTTATAAATTCTATATCGGTATCACACTTAATTATAACTTTTTATAATTTATTATTCATTAATTACATATACATTATAATTAACACTTAATTTATAATGAGGACTTTGATAATAACTTTTTTATATCCGATAGGCTAGCGTTCGACCACTATCTCGCCTGGTGGTAAGCAATGATGTGGTCGAGGATGGTGATGATGATAATGGCTCTGACTCTCACGACTGCTGCCCGAATACCGTAAGGTTTATGACGACAGATGTTCTTTTCTCCTTTTTTTTATGTCAGTGTAGCCAAACAATCAGTCGGCCCCCCCTGATGGAAAGCGGTTATCATCGCCTATGAACATCTGCAACACCATCGGCGCTGTTGATGCGTTGCCGACCTTTGAGGTATTTGTGGATACCCTTTTTAAATAACTCCATTCTATAGCTAGAGGGAAATATCGCTGCAGGCAGATCATTCCACATGTTACAGGTCTAAGGTATAAGAAAGCCATGGTTGAAGCAGGTGGTGCGAGACTTTCAATTCTCTAAGATATGAGGGTGAGCTTTTTGACGATGTCAGGCAGATCGATGGAAAAAAGGCGACGGTGGATGGTAGTGGGAATGCTCCGAAGCATTCCCATTGTATAGTCGGTAAAAGATGCACAGCGCACTGATGTTTCTACTAAGGCTTATAATCTTTTACCGAGTTTGGGATCGTCGACAACCCTAATGGCTTTTCGCTGTAGGGAGTCAAAGGGCTGAAGCAGGTAGCTTGAGGTGCTGTTCCAGAGGTGTGAGCAATACTCCATGTGTGGGCGGACTTGTGCTTTGTAAAGCACAAGTCGCTGACGCGGTGTGAAGTATCGCTTCGCCTTATTCAGCACACCGAGCTTCTTAGAAGCAAGTTTCGCTTTGGCCTCCAAATGAATCTCTAGTGAACCTCACTAGATATTTCGACACCAAGGATTCCGAGGCTGCTGTGAGAGGAATGCCCTGAAAGCGAGGAGCTTTTGAGAAGGAACCTTTTTTTGCAGTGTATGCGCATACTTGTGTTTTAGTGGGGTTGAACTGCACCAAGTAACGTTCACCCCAGTCAGATACTCTCTCAAGGGAGTTCTCGATCTGAGACACAAGTTCCACTCTGCAATCCTGCACTTCAGAAGGAGAAGGCGCAGACACGACCGGTATACTGCGCGTCACCCGTGCTATCATCTGCATAGCAAGGATTGTTGCTGATTTACAACATATTATCTCCTTGATGGTGGTAAGTTACTTTCTGGTAGCAACTCAGGCGGAACATCGAAATAATATGCACTTACCACCTATGGATATGCTATCGCCTATGGTGACTCCTACCACCCAGATAGAGGCAAAGTTTTAGCTGACCGGTATTAAAAAAAAGTTTGTCATGTCCGTCTCTATGCCTGTCCGTCTTTACTGTACATAACTTATGTTGTACCTTTCGTATGTAATATATAACTCAGAGAGAGTTTAAGTATACCTCTGAATCCAGACTTAATATTTAAAAAAACGTTTGTAACTCTGTCACTCTGTCTATTTGTTACCTAATCACGCCTTAATCTGATCTTACTAAATTTAACAAAAATATATTGTTGAGCAGGTATCAGGTTTCAGTCTTCGTGTGGCCGTCGTACGGTTCGGACGTCGTGGTTATGTTGTTAGCTTAGACACCTTATGTAATTGTTATTATGTTGAGGTTCTGTGGCATTATATAGCTGTGGGTATTGTGATAGTGTTTATTGTTATTATGTTGAGGTTCTGTGGTATTATATAGATGTGGGTATTGTGATACTGTTTATTTTTTTAGCCTTTTTCACTTCTGGTCTCTAAGAATATTTTATATAGCACGATGATGGACACAGGCTACCTTATGTGAAAATAAAATTATGATTTTTAGACATATCCTGAATAAGTCAGACCACACAAATGTTGTTTGGCAGAGCTTTACAGTGACAACATTCTTGGTGTACATGGCCGAAGTCGCGGGTATCAGCTAGTGTATAATATAAAAAAAACCAAACAAGTGCGAGTGTGACTACAGAACCTAGGGTTCCGTTAGTAGACATTGTTATATTATTGTACTAGCAGCCCGCCCCGGCTTCGCACGGGTAGAACATATATGCCTACAAAATTTGCATCAGTTTGTTGCATCGAATATAAAATATGAACATATTTAACAACCATCGTCATATTTCATCCAATTTACACAAAACCTTAACGAATTATGCACCTAAACCTTCCTCATAAACACTCTGGCTATTGGTGAAAACCGCATGATAATCCGTTCAGTAGCTATTGAGATTATTGCGAACAGACAGACAGACGCAGTGATGACTTTGTTTTATAATACTTACGTATTGATATTGGACAGCCCTTTGGCGTAAAGGATAGTTACCCTGATTCTGACCCGACGGTCGTTGGTTCTAATCCTAGCTAAATACCTACCAATTAAAGTTTTATGTGCATTCATGAATCATGAGTTTTCGTACAGTGGTACGACGCCCCGACGCAAAATGTAGGGGTAATATACGTTTAACGTGTGTATCTGTGTGTCTGTCTGTAGCATCTTAGCACCTAACCGGATGAACCGATTTTGTTTTTATTATTGATAGTTTTTTTTGTTTGATAGAGTCTTCATCGAGAGTTTTCTTAGCTTTGATTCATGAAAATTCGTTCAATCGTTATAAAATTATGAGCTTTTTTCTAGTTAATTGCGCTATGAAATCAACTTTCATAGGTCTGATCAATTCGAAAATCTTCTTCTTCAACGATATTGTAAGAACATGGAAGCCTCCTGGACTCTACAGAATACTCAAATCCTCACCAACTTACAGCTCAGATTATAAATGTCGTGTTTAGAGTCATTGGAAAATTATACATAGATCAGTCGGGGTGGTTTAAAATATTATATTATATTATTATATATATAGATGAATATTATTTTATACAATAGATCATATTATTATACTATATTGACTTCAAATTGATTGTGATCAGTGGGGATCTACAGCATAGCTAAGCTTATAATAATATTTTCGTAGTAACTATGACCTAATCTGTGGTTTCACTGCAAATATTTTATTAATTTTGCGATGCGTGTTTGTGAAATTCGTGATATCTTCTAGAGTTTTCATTTGTATTATATACTGTAAAGGACAATTTTAATCTATAATATGTGGCCAAGCTAATTAACGTAATTATTTGGATAAGGATTAATACTATATACTTGAAAATAGCCTGAAAATAGTTATGTAATATTTTTAAACAAAAATTAAAAAAAAAAAAAAAATTATAATAAATTTTTGTAGGTCTTATTAAGTTGTACAACTCTTGCATAGAAAATATTCTTCTATCTATTTTCAATTAAGCAGCGTTCGTCAGAAACGTGTTTTTTCAACCGTTTATTTGCCGACTTAGGTTGCAAATTAGGTCTCCACGAATGTACCTTTGATTTAAACGGGATAATATATAGCCTATTTTCATTCCAAAAGTCCATTCTATGTATTAGTGAAAGAATTTTTTAAATCGGTTCAGTAGTTTTTGAGCTTACTCATTACAAACATACAAAAATACAAATGTTCTCTCTTTATAATATTAGTATAGACTAGCAGTGCCCCGCAGTTCTACCCGCGTAGACATCATTCGGATGGAAAAATCGTGATAAAAAGTAACCTACGTATTATTTTAGAGTCTGCGCTATACACACATATATTTTTTTTAATACTTTATAGGCTAGCGTTTGACCACTATCTCACCTGTTGGTAAGTTAGTAAGATAATGCGGTCGAAGATGGTAAGCACGCTAGGCCTAGAATGGGAACTGGCTCTCTAGGATGGCTGCCGGAACACATTATATGTTTGGTGACAGATTTTCTAACTTGAGGGTTGGTAGCTGGCCAGGCGGACACTACATAGTGTCCTACCACCATGCGGGGGTTGTTGGTTTCTTAACGATGTTTTCCTTCACCGGGGGGCCACTGTGAATAGCGCACATAAATTTTTCGATAGAAAAATCCATTGGTGCACGGCGGTTTGAACTCGGTACCACGGCATCAAAGCCGACCGTTCTCCCGATTACGCCACCGGGCCCTCTCACATCATATTTAAGCTCAATGGGTTGAGTAGTTTTAGCGTGAAGAAGTAACAAACATACACCATCACAAACTTTAGTCTTTATAATGTTGTAGGCAGTAATACTATCTTAATGTACTTCACATTTGTGTTGATGAACACAACTGGGTTTTTTGTGTTATCTTCGTTCTAGATTTATTTATAAACAATAAAATATCTTAATGCTAATAAATATTAAGTACTTACGTACGTTATGTGCGCTTTTTACAGTGGCTCTCCGGTGAAGGAAAAATATTCGTTAAGAAACCAACAACCCCCGCACGGTGGTAAGTGGGATCTAGTGTCCGCCTGACCAGCTACCACCCTCAAGTTAGAAAATCTGTCACCAAAACATCTAATGTGTTCCGGCAGCTATCCTTGAAAGTTAGTTCCCATTCTAGGCCGAGCGTGCTTACCATCCTCGACCGCATTATCACTTATCAACAGGTGATATAGTTAGTGGTCAAACGCTAGCCTAGGTAGGTAGTTTTATGTAAGATTACAAGAGACATACGAGACCTTCCTTTTACAATAAGATAATTCTTTATTGACTTTAAATACATGTGCCTTATAAACTTAAGATAGGTGATTATGTACTTAGTGACTATTTATACTCTATAAGTTTGTTGGTGTCCGTAGAAGTTATAAAACTGTGTTACAGACACCATCGCCCTCCGTTAGATAGCTATGACATAATGTACATACACATTATTTAGATAACTACATTTAAAAGACACAATTGGTTAAGAAATATATGCAAATGATTAGAAATCTAAAATAAAGAACTTGCGCGCGCGCGCGTGTGTGTGTGTGTGTGTGTGTGTGTGTGTGTGTGTGTGTGTGTGTGTGTGTGTGTGTGTGTGTGTGTGTGTGTGTGTGTGTGTGTGTGTGTGTGTGTGTGTGTGTTTGTCCAAAATCTTTCTAATATGCTAGATGATATGATAATTTAAAATTTGAATTTTGAATTTAAAAACAGAACCTTAATATATTTTCTAATATTTTCAATATTTAAAAAGAAGCTACATCGCGTGCTGAACAAAGTTATAACAACGCTAGGTCGAGCGCCTTAAACACATCTTTGCTTGTATTGTCTGAAATAAGCGTTGGTATTGTGTTTTTGTAGGGGAGTGAAATATCTGTTACGTAGTAACTATTATATAATCTGTGCCACTGGTCCTAGACAAATGAAATTTGGAAGGTGTGTTCTTATTAAAGTGTAGGCATTCACAAAGAAAATGATTTTCGAAATTCACCACTAAGAAGGTGAATTGGAGGGTTGAACTTTCTATGAAACTTTTTATTCTCTGAATCAATTTTCTCGAAAATTGGTAGGCATACTCCTTATTTTAAATTATGAAATACGTCATATCACAGTTTTTCCAAAATCATTATCACGCGTTTGCCTGACTTACTGAAAGATTTTCTGATACATCAACGCATACCTAAACCGATGGTCTTAGAGATATGATATTTAGAGGGTGTGTTGTTTGTAAAGTGCAACTATCCACTATGAAAGGGTTTTAAGAAATTCTGCCCCTAAGAGGGTGTAATGGTAATGGAAGGCAACATTTTCTGTAAGACTTTTTTATTCGTTGAGTCGATTGTCTTGAAAATTAGGACATATTCTCTTTAATTAAAACTATTTGACACGTGTATCACAGTTTTTCCAATACCATCCCCCACGCGTTTGTCTGACTAATATACTAACCTAAACCGCTAACCGCTGGTACTAGACACATCAAACTTGGAGGGCGTGTTCTTTGTTAAGTGAAAGCATCCACTAAGAAAGGGTTTATCAAAATTCCACCCATAACAGGGTGAAACGGAGGGTTGAACTTTCTGTGAAACTTTTTATTCTGTGAGTCAATAGTCTCGATAATTAATACGCATACTTATTATTTAAAATTATGACATACGTAATAATATACGTCAAGATTGTCTGATACATCAACGCATATCAAAACCGCTGGTCTTAGAAACATGATGTTTAAAGGGTGTGTTCTTTGTAAAGTGCAGGTATCCAGTAGGTTGAATTTTCTGTGAAACTTTTTATTCTCTGAGTCGATTGACTCAAAAATTGGTACACATACTCTTCATTTAAAATTTGGAGACACGTGTATCATAGTTTTTCCATCATCATTCCCGGTACATTAGTTTTTGCATGAAATAAAATCTACCTTATTATTCAAATATCTGTGAATAAAATTAAAAACAATTTAACCAACTATTCTTTGACTACCCCTACTTTATTGAACTAACCCTTCCAGTTCAAATTTGTGCAGTTTACCTTCAAAGTCTGCTTTGCCATGATTATAAATAAATCTCAAAGCCAAGGGGTAGACTTAAGGTACGGACACACTGCAGCGTCCTACGTGCGCGATCTAGGCAGCGATCAGATAGCGCAGTAGTATTTGTACCGACTGGTTCACAGCAAACGCGATCAGAAAACAATTGAAAAGTACTGAGATCGCGCACGCAGATCGCAGGACGCCGCGGTGTGGCCGTGTGGCCGACCTTTAGCTGTAATAAAATTTAAATTTAGCTTAAAACTTGGAGGAATAGAGAGGCTTGCCGGATAAAGTCTTACATAGATCAAAACACAGAAAAATATTATACGTGGAAGAAATCCATATTAATTATTATTTCATATTATGTTAATATTATAAATACGAAAGTTGTCTGTCTGTCTGTCTGTCACCTCTAAATGCTTAAGCCACTGAACCAATTTCAATGACATTTTGAGTGGAGATAGTTTGTGAGTCCAGGAAGGACATAGGATAGTTCACATTAGGCGAATTGTAATCTGATAACCGCCTAGATCGCACACACAGTACGCTGCGGTGTGTCCGTACCTTAATAGTTGAAATAATGTATGACTGTCTCCAGAAAAAATATTATACACCAATCTTCTTCTTATATAAGAAGATAGATTGAAGAATTGATTTTTATATATAAAATTCAATTGCTGTTCGTTTATAGTCTCGCTAAAACTCGAGAACGGCTGGGCCGATTTAGCTGATTTTGGTTTTGAAATGTTTCTCATAGTCCAGGGAAGGTTTAAATGGTGAGAAAATATGGAAAACTTGCGAGGAAGATAGTTTTTTTATTATTTTTTTATAATCAGTTATCTATTTGATGCAGATATCTCACTACTATTACAGTCTAGCCTTATAACTAGGCTAATGAGTAATTTGATTTTCACTTAATTTACTATTAGAATATTACTAAGAATCTGTTCATTAACACTTTTCTTAATGTCTCTATTAAGGAAAAGACACTTTGTTCTTGTGTTCTTTTTATAGCGTTCGCGTTTACTATGGGAACTCACGTTTACTCGAGGAAGATAGTAAAAACAACAATTTAATTTCGTTAAAAACTGTTCTACCTAATTTCCTGTCAAACATCTGAGGTTCGTCCCTTCGGTATGGTAAGGTAGACTCTGTTCCACTTTTGAATTGAAATTTGAAGCACGTATATAATTAAGGGTTTTGAATCGACATCATAATATACCCACATTACTCGGATATATTTAGAATTTTGATAGTTGTCCCAGGTAGTAATTGTTAGTCCGTTCAGATTTTTTTTTCATGGTATTGACATATGTTGATGATTGTCATTATAGCGCTTCCATACATGGGTATTCGCTATTTGTGTATAAAAACCGATAGAAACAAAATAAAATAATAAAGGGGGTCCCCATACAAGAAACGTTTTTTGAAGCTTTTAATGCTCGATCTTACAAACCTTAATAGATAAAGACTTGAAATGTATTTACTCATGGTGTGTATTGCAATAGCTGCAAGATCAAGTAATAAAATACTAAATTAAATTAAAAATTAAATGGGGTCCAAACACAAGAAACGTATTTTTCCGGCAAATATTGTTGTTGTTGGACAGTTTATTTATATTCGCAGTACGAAGTACGCCAGGTCAGCTAGTATAAAATAAATCTGTTATTGTCGTTAAGCATAACAATATCATTATCACACTATATTAATTAAGAGCTGTGGATTTTGTTACTAAATAAATAAAGCTAAATATGTGTTAAACTCGGCAAGGAAGTCGTTCACGGTCAGTTAGAATAGGAGTGCTCCCAGTCTCGAGCTTTTAAGCCTCTAGCATTGTGCGCCCGATAGCAACATTAATATAATTTCTTGTTTTAGTTGTAGTCACAGATACTAGAGTGTGCATTCTCTGTCGCTCAGACTGCTTGTGTACAAAATTGAGGCGACTTCATTATTAATTAGTAGCGTGGCCTGTAGCAGACGACACGTAGCTCGTAGCAGTGACGTAGCTAAGCACGCAGTGAGCTTTACGACGTAGCGTGCTCTCAATCACTTAACTTAAAATGAAAAAGTTTCTTATTTGGAGACAAAAAGCACTTTTTTTAACTACTCAATAAAATTCATGTTAAGTGACGATGGACGGCGGGGATTGAACTCGGTGCCTCTGGCATCAAAGCCGTCTATTCTCCCATTAAACCACCAGGCCCTCAAATTTATTAAAAAATATATCGAAAGCACTCCAATAAATGTACATAAAGTAATTAAAGTAGTAGTGTAGTTGACAAAGTTAGTTTAAACTAACGCTTAGGACAATGGGGAGGCCAGACTTAATCAAAATTTTCTATCAAAATATACAAGGCCTCTCCAGCAAAGCCTTAGAATTAGAATTATTTCTCGACTTTTATAAAGTTGATATAATGTGTATTACTGAACACTGGTTTGTGAAAGGTACTTTGTTACCAATAATCAGAAATTATACAATTGCAAGCACATTTATTAGACAGAAGACAATTCGCGGTGGCTCACTTATATATGTATCTGAAAATTGTAATTTTAAGGAGCGTAAAGACATTGTAGCTTTGTCTGTTGAACGATGTATTGAATTATCTTGTATAGAGCTGGGGCAACATATAGTCATCTGTGTATACAGACCTCCATCGGCTGATTATAAAATGTTTGAGACAATTATGGAAGAAGTCATGATGAAAGTCTTCAACACCCCGAAATCTTTGATAGTTTGCGGTGACTTTAATGTTAATTTAATTGAGCAGTCACCGCTCAGTGATAAGTTAAAAAAAATATTTCTTAGCTTCAATTTAAAGCATCTTTTTAACCAGCCGACTAGAATCACTAGCTCATCAGCAACCTGCTTGGACAATGTGTTTTGCAACTGTGAACCTGAGAAAATTGCAATCTTTGATAAACTTGGCTCCGACCATCTGGGACAGAGTGCCACATTTTCATGTAAAACATCCACCAAAGGTCAAGAATACACATACAGGCCCATTACAACCAATCGGGTTGAACAGTTTGTGGATATCATTGACAAGCAACTAATGAACCTAATATTTTCTGAGGATCCCGATGACCTATGCAGCACTTTATCTCAAATGTTGGGTGCAGAGTTCAATATTTTTAAATTTAAAACTATTACAAGAGCTGGGAAAATTCGGTTCGATGACTGGGCTACTCCTGGTATTTACAAAAGTAGAAATAATTTGTACAACTTATACTCACAAAAACAAATTAATTTACACAATACTAAATTCATAAATCACTTAAAACTATATTCCAAAACTTTTAAAGTGGTTTGTCAGGCAGCAAAATCTTTGCATTTTAGTAGAAAAATTAAGCATGCTCATGATAAAATAAAAACAACATGGAAAATCATCAATACTGAAACTAGAAAAATAAAACAAAGAGACAGTAAGATCATCTTAAAAGTTAACAATAAATTAATCATGGATAGTAATGAGGTTGCCAATACATTTGATGAGTTCTTCTCTCAAGTAAACAATTCCTACCACTCAGTCCATAAATTCTAGTCCCGCTGATGCTTATTCTATATTATCAAAGTGTGTAAATAAATGTGATACCTTGTTCCAGTTCAAACAAGTAACTGCAGACTCAATTGTGAAAACATTTAAAATGCTCAAACAAAAGAAAACCGAGGACCTGTGGGGAATGTCAACCACAGTTCTCAGTTACATTATTACTGTTATTAGCCCATACTTAGCTTTTATTTTTAACAGATGCGTTGATCAAGGTGTCTTCCCGGATTTGATGAAAAAAAGTAAATTGATTCCTTTATTCAAATCAGTAAACAAAAATGATCCATCTAACTATAGACCAATCTCTATACTACCGGCATTGAGTAAAATTTTTGAAAAAGTAATATTAGACCAGCTTTTAACACATTTTAACATGAATAATCTTTTAAATAGCAAACAATTTGGATTTACTAAAGGGCGTTCTACTACTGATGCAGGAATAGGTCTTCTTAAACATATATTTGATGCATGGGAGAAAGCACAAGATGCTATTGGCGTGTTCTGTGACCTATCAAAAGCATTTGATTGTGTCTGTCATGAAACACTAATTTACAAATTAAAATACTACGGTGTTGAAGGTAAGGCACCTGATCTGGTATCATCATACCTCTGTAACAGAACACAGATGGTTGAAGTCAATGGCGTCAGGTCATCTGGATCCCTCATAAAAATGGGAGTCCCGCAGGGACCTATCCTAGATCCTAGGACCTTTTTTATTTCTAGTTTATATCAATGATTTACCGTCATTCGTACAGAACCTATGTGATATTGTTTTGTTCGCAGATGATACTTCCTTGATATTCAAAATAGATAGGACTACACCTAACTTTGACGATGTAAACAAATCAATAACACAGGTTCTGAATTGGTTTACAACCAATAACTTATTGTTAAACGCAAAAATAAACTAAATGTATTAATTTCTCTCTACCAATGTAAAAAAGGGTATCCTAAATAGAAGTATATTAATAAATGATGAACCATTAGAACTTGTTGAATCCACAACATTCTTGGGCATCACCCTGGATTCAAAGCTTCAATGGGGTTCTCAAATATCGGTTCTAGCAGGTAGGTTAAGCTCCGCTGCATACGCAGTACGTAAAATTAGATTTTTAACGGACGAAGCCACTGCAAGATTGGTCTATTTCAGCTACTTCCACAGTATAATGTCTTATGGCATTTTATTGTGGGGGAAAGCCGCTGAAATCCAATCAATATTTGTTTTGCAGAAACGAGCTATTCGCTCTATATATAGTATGAGGTCGCGAGATTCACTTCGTGAAAAATTGAAGGAAATTAAAATTCTAACAGTGGCATGTCAATACATTTATGAAAATATTTTGTTCATACGCAAGAATATAAATGATTATAAGAAAAGGTCTGATGTACATAATTTTAATACAAGACATAAAAATAGATTAATTATACCTAATTTCAGACTGCAGAAAGTTAGTGGTTCATTCATGGGGAACTGTGTACGCTTTTACAATAAGCTACCTAAAGATATTGATCAATTGCCTATGAGCAAATTTAAAATCTATGTAAAATCCAATTTGAAGAAAAAATCATACTATACAATAGGTGACTATATGGATGACAAAAATGCATGGCCTGAATGCCCCAAGTTCCAAGAACAAATATAAATTGTATTATAATTAATAATATATTCTTAAAATTTTAAAGCTGACATGTACAATTAATTTAAAAAAAAAAAAGATAAAATGACAAGACAAGCCCCATAGAGTTTCTTGGTGTTTCTTCTCTGATGGGAGTATTTCCGAAACACCGGTAGATTCAACAGCCATTCAGTTTTCCCCTTTTGTCCACAGATTTTCTTTCTAGGCTTGCCATTTTTATTTTTATTTAAACAATATTATGCAGCTGACAGACGGACTATCAGTTCCATTTGGATCATGATATGTACTGTGATCGGTATGCGTTTCTCTATGTTGTGTTTCACTATTTCACTTTTTTATTTTTTTTATATAAAAATTGTCTGAAGTACTGAAACACACAGTTACATGTATGGTTAGTTTTAACCTACTTTAATTTTTTTTAAATATTCTGACGTAAACGATTGGATGACAGCTGAATGGTTCATTACTTTTTTTCTAATTCAAAGCGTTAAATTCTGCTTTTGCTATGTTTACTTGATAATTGGTTATGATTTATTTTATGATTTATGATTTTGACGTGTATATGTGCGTATATTTATACTGCCTACATACTGAATAAATGATTTGATTCTTCTTTGATTCTTTAAAAATAGTTAAAAGCTTTTTTTCATTTAAAGAAAAAATTACAAGGTTAGACAAAAATATATATTTAATCAATTTATTGTATTTAATATAAAATAAAACTACGGCCAATTAGTGAATAACAAATACAATAACTGTAGGTTGGCTGTAGTAGAGTCCGCTCCTGAAACATAAATATAAATTAATTGTAAAAACTATAGTAGCTAGCCTAGAACTAAAGTGGTCTAAGTTATATTATTTAAAATATCGAGAGATTAAGCGAAACGTGTTTAAAGTCAGTGAGTGCTTATTTATTTATATCAAGAAATGTATGTTTTCATTTATTAATATTATTCTATCTGGATTTAATTTGATGATGATAATAAAGTTACCTACAATTATTAATTTGATTTGATGAATGAGTATCAACAAAATGTCCGGCTTTAACTCTTCCGGGTATTATAACAAATATCGTAATTGAAGATTTTTAATAATATAATTAAGATAGCTTAATAACTAAAACCACCGACTTCCAGTTCAATGCCTCGCGAGTAAATTTCAGCAGCAAGTTTGAAACGTTTATCGTCATATCTCTGGAGATACTTATCAGATCTCGATAAGATTGCAATGGGACCACTTCGAAAACGTACCCTACCGATTAAAAAAAAATCATTAAAATCGGTTCACAATTGACGGAGTAATCGCGTAACATACACACAAAAGAAACATACAGCCGAATTGAGAACCTCCTTCTTTTTGGAAGTCGCTTGAAAATAGACTGTATAATTTTTAATTAAACTTATTTTTGTAATGAAAAAATTGTTAGTACTACATACCCTATATTAAAAAACCTTTTGTAAACACAGTTAACAAACAATACATTTTACTCGTATTCTTATTCTTCCAGAATATAGTAGCCTATGTCATCCTCATGCAATAAATAGTCTCCTTATTAAATTACAGTAAGATCGGATTGTCCGTTTAGGCGTGATTAGATAACAAAAAGACAGTCTGTTTCAAGATCTTTTACAAAACGAAAAAATAACCGGCCAAGTGCGTGTCGGGCCACGCGCAGTGTAGGGTTCCATAGTAGCCTGTTATTCAATGCAAGTCTTTACCCATTATAAACAAGCAACTAGGTACTCCGTCTTTGTCACTTTAAAGGATTAATTCTAAGGATTTTGTATTTGGTACAAAATTATCCAACACCCAAGTCCAACGACTATTATTGCTAAACTAATAAAGTTATCTTAACCGCTAATTTTCCTTTAAAGTTCATGAAATGTGCTATTATCACGGATTTTCGCAGATTTTTCAAGCCAGCAGTTTAGCTTTTAGAGGGGGGGGGGACGCCCTACTACTACGGAACAAAATATGCACTTTAAAGTTTAATATTTCGTAAATGGAGCATTCAATCGAAAAATGGTATTAGCAACCCTCAAGTCATAAAAAATTCATCCCCACTTCTCATATAGGGGAGCTACCCAAAAAAAAATATTTTTCAAAATTTTATTTCAGCACTTTATTGGCGTAATTTATATACATATCCCCACAAAATTACAGCTTTCTAGTATTAACGGTCTCTTAGCAAAACCTCGGACAGACAGACAGACAGATAGACGGACATGACGAAACTATAAGGGTTCCTTGTCAGGACTACGGAACCCTAAAAATCGACTTCAAATGACATGAATGCCATTTTCAGACCAAGTATTTTTTTATGGTAAAAGGTAACAGCACAAGCACGACGCTTGCCTGATGGTAAGCGATGAAGTCTACCTATAACAGATACAGCGGCATGTAAAATTTTGAACTGCCAGAATTTTGCATGTCACTGCACTGCGCCTGTTACCCTGAGACATAAAGATGTTGAGTCTCACATGCCCTGTAATGTCACTGAACACCTTGCCATTTCAGCCGAAAAACATTCCTATTTCACGGCTGAAAATTAATTGGCAAAGTGGTGGTACCGCCTCAGGCGGACTAACAGAAGTCCTACCACTACAAACAATCAGTAAATCACTTTAAACTACAGTTTAAAATGCTTATCTTCATAATATCTCTAAAGATACTGATCGCGTCTCGATGACAATGAGGTCAAACAGGAAGTATCAATAAAAGAGTTCTGAGGTAACAGACACAAAAAAACCGGCCAAGTGCGTGTTGTACGCGCAGTGTAGGGTTCCGTAGTAGTATAATATTTAACATAATTATTTTTAAAATTAGTTATAAATATTAAAATACGGGACTTATCGCGCCTAAAACATTTTTTTTTTTAATTTAACTCGACGTTTCGACCAAGCATTGATCGTGGTCACGAGACGACTGAGTCAACTCGTGACCACGATGTGTTCAAACCGCGAAAGTTTAAAGTTTACAATTATTTAAATTATCCAACACCCAAGTTCAACGAATATTACTGCTAAAGTGATAAAGTTATCTTAACCACTATAATTTTTCTTTAAGGTTCATGTAATGTACTATCATCATGAACTTCTCCAGATTTTTCTAGCTAGCAGTTAAGCTTTTAGAGGGGGAGGGGACGCCTTACTGGAACAAAAATTTGCACTGTTTATATATTTCGTAAATGGAGCATTAAATCGAAAAATAGTATTAGCAACCCCTAAGTCATTTTAAAAGAGCTATTTAACGATACCCCACACAATGGGGTAGACGACGAAAAAAAAACATCTCCACTTCACCCCTATAAAATTACAGCTTTCTAGTATTAACGGTCTCTTAGCAAAACCTCGGACAGACTGACAGACAGACGGACATGACAAAACTATAAGGGTTCCTGGCAGGACTACAGAACCCTAAAACAGTCAAATTAAAAATCCCTATCTTTTTGAAGTCGTTTGAAAAAGAAATGACAATAAGTAATTGAGGCACGTGGACCACTATGGACTTATTGTCAATTGAAAATCTTAAAATTCAAAAGTTGGAATATATCAATGTAACATTGTCACCCAGGGGAAGTTCATTGTTGTCTTCCTGCCATAGAAATAGGAATAATAAATTATTCCTATTTCTGTGCTTCCTGCGTCCGTGGTTGACACGTTTATATACCCTACACGTGATCCTGGGTGGTGGTGTTAAATAAGTGACTACTTAAATAGTGGTAGGCTCCGGCCGTTAAGCTACCCACCGAACAAAGACATGTCGCCGATCGATCCGCCGAATTCCGATAATACGAGTATGTGCGGTGCTTGGAAAATGGGTTGGGATAGCTTATGCTACTTATACCACTTTGGAAGTTTGAAAAGAGGAAAAGTCTTTATATTCTAAAGTGGTGTTATATAGATATGGTTGGATTCGTTGCAAAACTTACCCATGGACTATGTTTGCAGAATACTATTAGTATCTCTAAGTTTAAAAATGCACACAATCACCGTGTCTCGTATAAAATGTTAGCAAGGCCACATTAGTTCCAGGCTAGCCTAAATATTTGTTTTATTTATTATTTGAGGTAAAAAGTCAAGCAAGATGCTCGTCTGATAACGAGTGATGACTTCCGCCCAATAACAGAAAATGTGTCACGCAAAACTTTGTTTTGACCGTTACTCGAGACAATTAGATGTTGAGTCTCACATGCCTGTGATTTCACTGCACCCTTTCGCGTCATACCGAAAAATATTTCTATTTAATTTTTGTGGTAGTACTGCCCCAGTAGGACTAAACCAAAATTATCTATAGCTGATAATCCGCAGTTACTCGTGACGTGATATACGATGTGTTACCTCACTCTGCGGTACAGTCGTACAAGGCCGCGTCAGAGGTTCCATAGCACGCGAAACTGAAGTACTTGAGTTTCCTCAGTAAAGTGCTGGTGTGTGTCAACAATGGTGGCTCTCCTCTCCTTCCTACCTTCAGTTTGTCTGAAATACAAATATCAATAATCTATATACATACAAAGAGTGTCCCAGGAATTAGTATCAAGCGGAAGTTCAGGGGAACACCTCTAGGGGTATCCAAATTAGAGATGATGAATATAACTATCAACCATTAAAATCAACTAATATTCAAAATTTGACCATAAAACCAAATTATCAATAACCAAAATTAACATTAACGAATAAAAATATTATATCAACTTCAACTGATAATGACCTCGCCTTGCGAATCACGAACTAACCCATTTTTATGCACTTAAGTTTAAGCTTTAAACGGTACTGGATAAGGAACATATTCGAACATTGATATATTATACGATGACCGGAGTGAAGTTCGAACATGTTGTTTTCAACCATATAAAATATTCCATAAGTTAACCGCATTCGATTGTATGCTCTATTGCCCTCAAAAGAAAATACTAATAATTTATTCGCTGAGTCGATGTTTCCGATATTTTTATTCTTAACAAAGTGAAGCGATATTTTAAACAATTAAATGTAGTGTATGGAATGAGTTAATAGACGTTTCCGATATTTTTATTCTTTTCAGAGCGAAGCGATATTTTAAACAATTAACTGTAGTGTATGGAACGAGTTAATCAATGTTTCCGATGTTTTTATTCTTAACAAAGTGGTGTGATATTTTAAACAATTAACTGTAGTGTATGGAACGAGTTAATCGATGTTTCCGATGTTTTTATTCTTAACAAAGTGGTGTGATATTTTAAACAATTAACTGTAGTGTATGGAATGAGATAATGCTATTAGTTCTCTCTGTGGTTATGGTTAGTTTTATTAGATAATAAAGTTGTTGTTGTTGTACTATTACTTACTTTGTGTTGTTGTGTAGTGGAAATTTGTTTTTTAAAATGCTTAGACTGAATACCTCCGGCAATAATATGGATTTATTTCTTTAAGTGTGTGGGAGTCGAAAAAGAAAAAAACCAAACCTACTCGAATAATATTAACTAATATTTTTGACCAATAAAATTATCGAAATTTTTTTTTTCTATTAACTGTTAACCAATAATATGTTTCAACCATGATTGCCATCTTTAATCCAAATCACCCGCCCCCATATGTAAGTTCTGCGATATTTCGTAGTCTAGGACTTATGGCCTTTTATTAACAATCTTTACGAAATTACGACTGTAATAGTTGAATAATAATTGGCTGATTTTTAGGGTTCCGTACCTCAAAAGGAAAAGAGTTATTCTTAGATAATCACTTTGTTGGCTATCTGTCCGTCTGTCCGATCAAAAAATATGACCGTGCATGTCGAATATTTTCATAATTTCACAAGGGAATCAAAACATCTAAGGTACTTCCCGTTGACCTAGAATGAAATCATGAAATCATGAAATTTGGCAAGAAGCAAGGTCTTGAATCACTTATATTTACGAAGTATCTGTGGACTTTGCAATTTTAGTTGGCTGTGGCTTTAGAACTCTCCTCTGCGCAACTGTTGTGTTTACAAGTGATAGTTTTTTTTGTTGGGTTTTCTGGTGAGTGGTGGTGTTTTTATTACAATACATTAAACATTTATTCATGATCAAGTAAAAGATATTATGTATACAGGATGTGCTAGAAATTAATGTCAAACGATAGTCCAGGAGGTAGTACACCGCAAGGGGTAACCAAATAACCCCCTATTTTCCCCAATTTTTCGTAGTTTAAGTGTAAGACCTTGTTAACAATTTCTAGTTCTTCCCCTTCTCCGATCCTTCTCTCCTAGGACCTATTACTTGCGATCCCTTGATCGCAAGTAATCGCTAAAAATAATACCCCTTTCTTGCTCAAAAGTCTACACAGGGAAACTTATTAGAAAAATTATATTATAGATATTTATAAAAATAGAAATGTTTTTGAAACAGGTATCATATAAATCGCGATATGGTGGCTATTGACAGGACCTTTACGCCTCTTTCCATAGCCCATGAGATTACCGCCATGTGGGATGTTGACTCGACTAGCTTTGTACCTACAGTCGTGTCTGCGAACGGCATAATAACGATGAGTCTCGACCAACATCTCAAGAGACTTTCGCTGGACGGCTGGATAAAGGGCCCCAGATACAGAAGGCAAATAGTCCTTGGCATGGCACGCATCGTCAGGAGGTTCCTCTCTCAGCTGCCCTAACCACCGGTAGCTTGGGCCCTGCCCCACTGCCGGCGGCACCCTATTTTTAGGTTTTTATTATATTTTATGTTTTACTAACTTCTGCTTCGCTCGCATGGCCTACAGGAAACAAAAAAATTTTTTTTTTTTCAGAAACAAATATTACGTGCGCTCTCACTCTCTCTCAATTGAATACACAAACTGACAATATCCCAAACATATGCTGCTCCGTGAGCTCATTTTTTTATTTTTTATTTACGACTAAGCTAACATTTGACTACATTCTCACCTGATGGTAAGTGACGATGTAGCCGAAGATCTACATCTTCGGCACGCTTGCTCAGTAAATACATATTCACTCTTGATTTGAACATTGCCAGGTTATATTTTTGAGGAAACACAGCTTACTTTGGAGCAGACCACGTATACATGTATACATGACTCGGTGCATGTCATAAGTACTAGACGCGAAACAAATACAAGTTGCAGACGCCAGCACACAGCTTAACCAAATCAAGCAAGTCTGTCTATATAAAATAAAACGGGCCAATCGCGAGTCAGACTTTTGTCCCGCACACAGAGGGTCCCGAACGCAGTCTAACGAATATCTAACGAATTTCTAACATCAACAAAGTGAACTTTAACACAAAGGTGTTAGTCATTAATATTATTAAATATCTGGTTGACCGAGCTTTGCTCTGTATTTTTTGCCACTACTATTGCCACTTAAACAGAAAAATATGTTTCTTTCCGACATCTATTGGAGAATAATGATACTATTTTCTTTTTATTGATAGCAACTAACTGCTTTAACGACACAATAACACTAAAGCTACTTCTATTCGCCAATAGATGTCGGGAAGAGTCATATTTTATTGATTATCGATAAAGTTGATTATTGAAAACACGAATAAAACCAAATTTTCTGAAAATGAATTCTAGCTAGATCGATTTATCACCCCCAAAATCCCCTGTATACTAAATTTTATTTAATCGTTCGAACCGTTTCCGAGATTCAGATTCAGATTCCGAGATTAAGGTTAACACGTTTTTTGTTTTAAACCCTTTAATTTTTAACTTTGTTCTGTTCTTAGTATTTGTTGTTATAGCGGCAACAGAAATACATCATCTGTGAAAATTTCAACCGTCTAACTATCACGGTTCATGAGATACAGCCTGGTGACAGCCGGACAGACAGACAGACAGACAGACGGACAGCGGAGTCTCAGTAATAGGGTTCCGTTGGTACCCTTTGGGTTCGAAACCCTAAACCCGAGATGAGGAAATAAATATGAGCGTAATAATCACTTACCTCCGGAGATAGTTACGTAATAGTAGCTGTACTGGTCGCTAGAAATGATGTTGGATATATAGAGTTTATTGACTCTTTTCTCGGTGTAGGTACATTCATCTATGTAGATAAAACCACCGCTCTCGTTTTTAAATCCTGTAAAAGTAAACAGTCAGGGTTCAGCAAGTTATAGGGTTCAGAAATGTTTTATTACGGACACTCAGTCATACACTCGATCATATCTTCATCCAAATTTAATTAATAAATGTATTTGAGTTCGTTGCTGCTGGACAGAATTCGGTGCTGTTTTATCTAATTACTAGGCGGTCGTTTTGCAGTAAGCAAGTTTTTTCATCTCCATATCTCTAGGGATATAATTAAACGGCTTCACTTACGTAATCAGTCGAAAAGGCTTTTTAGGCCTCTGACCGGTTTCAGCTAGGCTATTCTGTAAGCTATCTCGGAAGCGGAATCCGCGGTGAGATTCGAATTCCGTTTTACGAAATTCAATCGTATCACGTTCGTAATACGGTTGAATTTCGTACGAAATTAAAATCTCACCGCGGATTCCGCTTCCGAGATAGCTTACAGAATAGCCCTACAGGACGAATCGCGCCCCGTTGTCAAGGAGCGCGCGTGGCTCTGACGGCTGCCGTGTGCGAACTAATACCCGGTTCACACCTGTCGATTCTAGTCATACAACTGGAAAATCAAGCGATTTCAAAGGTGTCAACAGGCTTTCAACAAAAGTGAAGAGACTAAAATCGTTTCAACAGGAGTTTGACGCTTTTCAACTTCAGTCGCTTTCAAATTTTTATTGAAAACGATTCGACTGGTGTGAACGTGCATTCAAATCGCTTTAAATTTTCATTATTTTAGTAGGAGATCTTAGGTCCAACACCTTGAATTTTTGAGACAAAGCAAACCGCTTGGAACTGGTGTTCCTGGTTCCACCAATTTTGTCTAAAAGCTGGTTTAAAAAAAATATTTATATTCTTTGTCCAGTACCACTGTTGCGTTTTTGAGACTGTCAGTGGCATACCTTTCCCATACTAAATTTATACGTGATACAGTGGCAATTCTCTATGCACAAAAGGTATAAACACTGTGATAGCATACTCATGATGTATTTTGTTGTATCCAGGGCTTAACAAAGTCTTGGTGCATATGCACCAAGGCATAACCATCTAAAACTTTGGCTGATACTGGCAGTGAACTTGGTACAATGGCTGTGTGCTAGGTCACAATGATCGATAAGGCATTTCAAAAGATCCGATTTCGGTTCTTGATATGCTCACAGGCTATACTTACAGATACTATATAATGTACACACAATATAATGCGTAGCAAAGCTTGCTGAAGCGATTACAATCATTTTTGAGCCCAGATATATTCACATTCGTTTTGCTACCAGACTTCTTAAAACTCGTACTACATAGACGCACACTTTTTGAGTTTAATTGACTCGAGTAAGCGGTTACTACCAAGTCTTTTCTTACAAACATTTTGGTACTGTTGTTCGCGAAATTTGTCAATTTCTACTATTTCCGAAGAAGCCACGCTCTTTTTTTCAAATTTATTAAGATGTTTCCTCTCTTCCAGAAACAGATTAATTTTTGCTATGAAGTACAACAATTAAAGAACTCGGCAGTGTCGGAATGATGACGATAATCATGAAAAGATTCGGTCTGATGAATCTCACTTTGGAAGCTTTCAATTAAAGTAGCTCATTCAGGCGCAGCGATAACCCATTTCACCCATCACCTCCGTTTAGGTGGTACACTACACGAAAATTTATGTTAATTTTAATCGACTTCACAAAAAAGGAGGAGGTTCTCAATTCGTCTGTATGTATTTTTTTTGTGTGTATGTTACGCGATTTCTCCGTCAATTGTGAATGGATTCAAATGATTCTTTTTTTAATAGGTAGGGTACGTTTCCGAGGTGATCCCATTTTAATTTTATCGAGATCTGATAAGTATCTCCAGAGATATAGAGATAAATACCTCAAACATAGGAAAATGTACTGATTTTAGAAGGAAAGTCCCAAGAAGATTATACACAACGGAGGTTGCTATAGCATATACTTTTGAAGACTAAATAAAGACCGGCAAAGTCGAGTTGGACTCGCCCACCGAGGCTTCCGTACCAACGTTGGTTAGTACCAATTAGGCTAGACCTCTAAATTGTATGAGCGCCCATATAACTCAGAGGCCTATCTTGATTGGCGTTCACTATGTATGTATGGGGATACCCTTTAATTGTCAACATTTTTTATTTTTTGGAATTTTTCCATTATTTGTGCTATAAGTAGTAATAAACTTGTAAGTACCCAAATTTACCATAATTTTCAACTTTTTTTTATTTTTCGGAATTTTTTCTTTACTTGTGCTGTAAGACCTTGATTCTTGCCAAATTTCATGATTCTAGGTCAACGGGAAGTACCTTATAGGTTTTCGAACCAAAGCCTATAGGGTACTTCCGGTTGACCTAGAATTGTCAATTTTGGTCAAAAGCAAGGTCTTACAGCACAAGTAAAGGAAAAATTCCGTAAAATAAAAAAAGTTGAAAATAAAGGTAAATTTGGGTACTTACAAGTTTTCGCAAAAATCTAAATTTTCCCATATATTTTTATCGTGTTGATTCAGAACCTTGATTTTTATACACCTAATAGGGACTTCTGTATCTGGTATAAATTTCACTTTGCTAAGTCCACCCGTTTCTGAAAAAATCGGTGGTGACACACGGACAGACGGACAGACAGACAGACAGACAGACAGACAGACAGACAGACGGACAAGAAAGTGATCTTATAAGGGTTCCTTTTTTACCTTTTGAGGTACGGAACCCTAAAAATATGAATTTGAATAATGTTTTTACATCTTTCTTCACGTTGATTTTGGTTTTTGACAGATATTCTTACGGTAACTGTGAGCGAGATAGAAACAAAGGTGGGGAGAATTAATTTGTCTTCACAGGAATGTTCTACCGGGCAAAGTCTTGTTAGGGTGCAAAGTTAGTTAATATTTTTTGACATGACATGACGTTTGGCGAAGATGGCGGTCATATCAGTCCCGCGACACTGCATACATAATTAAATAACTCAGAATTATGAACGTACATTGTACCAACCAACACTGCAAAAAAAATTTATAAGCATAATACCACAGATTATATAATAGTTACTAAGTAAATAATACTTTCCGTTGTTAGGTTGGCTACACAGTGCTTTCATAATTCGGGTATCAACAATGTAGGGAAGTGCCAACTCTTATAACGTAGTAGAGTGATTCAGTAGTATCTGTCGGCCTGTCGGCCATATGGCGGCAATTAATGTTAATAATCTCAATTAATACTTTTTAATATTCATTTTAAAATACATCTAGTCCGTGTTATATAAGTATTTGGAATTATTGTAATAAAATAGACAATTAATGATCGTATGTGTCAGATGCTTTTATTGCACAGGGCCATTTTGGACATTGTCCTTTGATACCTTGATGACATCATTATGATTAGTGAATATTTTCACTAGCGCGGCATTTAAAGTCAATTTTTTAGGGTTCCGAACCCGAAGGGTACCAAATGAACACTTTTTGAGACTTTGTTGTCCGTCCGTCTCTCCGTCCGTGTGTTATGTGCGCACTTATCTGTATCTTCTTAACCATAATAGGTACATACTTGAAATTTTCACAAAGTTTATATCCGTCAGTGTATAACGGCCCAGACACGAAATTTATAAATTCATGTAATTTAATTAAAACTTGTTTTGCACTAAAAGGGCAAAATAAATTATTTAAAAAAAAAAACCGACTTCATAACCACAAACAGGCACTCAAAAGCGAAAAATATTTTACTTAATATAATTATTATAAGCGCTACCCACTTATCTATTTGAAGTCGGTGCCAGCCAAGTCTAATTGGTAGTAGACAGATACTACCTACATGTATCTACCTACTTACTACTGCTACTACTACATACATAGTATCTATCTACTATCCAATAGACTCATTGGCGCATCTTGGGAGAGGCCTACGTCCAGCAGTGGACTGATATAGGCTGATGATGATGATGATAATGATCCAATAGACTTGGCTGGCACCGATTTCAAATAGATAAGTGGGTAGCACTTATAATAATTATATTAAGTAATTTATTTTTCGCTTTTGAGTTCCTGTTTGTGGTTATGAAGTCGGTTTTTTTTTAAATAATTTGTTATGTATATATATTAAATAGATACATATCTCAAAATACCTATACTATATATGTCACAATAACTAAATAAAAAATTGATTTGTCGTGCAATTATCCAGTAGGTAGACAGTGACACTCATTCTACCTATAGTTTAGTACAATCCCGTATTCAGTTATATCGTGTTTGCATGTTAATTTATTTAATTATATTTAAATATTTACTTCCTATCCCTACAAGTGAATGTAGAATATATAATTTTTAGGTGAATACGTCCCTAAACAAAATCTGACTGTGCCTTACCCACGCGGTACCTACTTCGGCGCGGTCCGCTGTGCGACACAAAATATTTTTTTAAACCATCTATTAGACAAAAATGTTTGCAAAGTTTATTTTATTCTATATAGTAAGATAACTGGGCTATCTACGAGTATTTTTTTGGAGCAAATCTCCATAGTATTGATTCTGGAGAGGATTTTCAAAAAAAATATCGTAAAGAATCTTTGTGATTTTAGAATTCTCCATTTTTTTGTATGAGTGAGTGAAATTTTAGTTACAAAAATTTATTTCTCGTCCTCAAATTATAAGAAAACGATACCAAACTCGATATAGTTATTATATGTACTCATGTATATATGAATATGTATGAAGCTTAGAGTAAGGCGCACCGGCCAAGACAAATCAATTGAGCCCAAATTCGGTGGAGTTACGTTAATTTATCACAAAGATGCCGTGGCCACCTTCCAGCTTCATCATCAGTCCGTGAATATCATCTAGGTGTAAAGTGCTCCTTAAACGATTCAATCGAGCCCAAAATCGGTGGGGTTATATTTTGTTAGCACGAGATGCCATGGCCACCTTTCAGCTTTATCATCAGACCCTGCATATCATCATGGTGTAAATTTCTCCTCAAGACAAATCAATCGAGCCCAAACTCGGTTGGGTTATGTTGTTTTATCTCAGAAATGATTTCGTCTCCATCATCAGACCAGCTCCATTGTACTATATTATTGTATTGTCACCGAAGATACATAGGGTTCACAAAATTTGAGTCCAATCGGACATCGAGAAGTCTAATATAGCTTCCAAGATTCCACACGAACTTCAGACATACATACATACATTGCAAGTTAAATAAAATCTTGTAAAATGCATGAATTGTTGTGCGTCCTATTGCTTACACACGCGACGCTAATTTTCTAATTGAACCCAAAAATTCGGTCTTATTTAGCTTCCAAGATTCCACCCAAACTTCAGACATACATACGTACATACATTGCAAGTTAAATAAAATCTTGTAAAAAGCATGAATTGTTGTGTGTCCAATTGCTTAGACACGCGACGCTGGTTTTCTAATCGACCCCTAAAATTCGGCATATGGTCATCATCGATTCGGAGTTACAGCGAGTACATTTAAAAAGTAAAATACCCTTTTAAATCTAAACATGAAATTCTAGAGATGTATATTTATATTAGCTATTGAAAGCATATTGGATTTGATAACAATTATTTTTGTAATGTCAACGCTAACATTTCTATACATATATTTGTCCAAAACGTATATTTGTTCACGATACAGGCTAGCCTAGTGTGGAGACCACAAATCATTGTTTGTTTCTGATTATTCTATCAACTTTACATATTGTGTAAATCCGAATAGCTTTTCGAATTACAAATCGGGGGGTAGAACGGACCAGGTTTCGAGTGAGTCAAAGGCTTTCTCATAGTCAACAAATGGTACGCTCAAGGGCCGATCGTACTCTTCGGTCTTCTTTACAGTCACCTTCTGTAATGCCGCTGCTGCACTGGTGCACTATGCCATAACCGCTCCGAAACCCGGTCTGTTTCGTTGGAACTTGCCTAGTATTCACGAAAGACGGTTTATAATGACCTTTGGAAGCAGCTAGTAGACATGACTCAAAAACGAAATCGAGTGGTAGTTTTCAATACGGTTTCGTCTCCTTTTTTAAAAAATAAACCACCATGCTTCTGTTCCATCCCTATGAAGTTCTCCCAGTAAAAAGAGTCGAATTACTGCTGGAGCTCCTTTCGGCTTTTAAAAGCTCTGTTGTGATTCCGTCTTTTCCAAGGGCGATTCCATTTTTGAGCTGTTTAATCAGGTCTCGATCTCTACTCAACTAACTTTGGGCCTGTGAAGTGGCGGGTTAAAGAGCCTATACAATCTTCAGTATCGGGTATGGGCGTAGGACTATTATCTCTTCTGTAGTACGGGCTTTGAAGCATGCGATACGTACGAGCTTGCCGTAGAAGTCTTCAACTTCCGACAGAATCTCCGACTTGGATGTGACGACTTGTCTAGTTGATGTTGGCTTCTACCCAGAGGCTGGACGCACACTTTCAATCCCCGATTCTGCTCGATAGTTTTTCGGAGGATTGGAGGTCGCGTCGTATCAACTTCATTATTTGACAAAGCTGACAATGGATCTGTTTGTCTCTCCTCCATTAGCCGAAGCCACTCAGGCACAGCTATAATCTGACTGGGGTCAGACTATAGCTACGGGTGTATTCAAGTATTTCTGAATATCAGCATGTTGTCACTATAACAAATATTGTAGTACATACCGATTTTATAATACAGATCACTCAAAGGTGACGTCGGTGACAGTAACAGCAACACATACTGTCCTCTGACCGCGAAGTACATGGCGTACTCCTGCAGGCCGATGCTGGTCACGTTCACAATTGCGTGACGCCCCGTGGATATCTCTGTGTACTCTTTGTAGCCGCCGTATCTTACAACTGCAGCAGTGCAGCACTCCTCTGGCAGACTGCTGTCACACTTGCTGGGTGCTGCAAACACAATACATACACAATGTAAATATTAAAGATCAAAGACGAATATACGACGAAATAGCTACAAGCACCAGGCTGACGGCCCAGTGGTGTAATGGGAGAATGGTTGGCTTTGATGCCAGAGGCATCGAGTTCAATCCCCGCCGTGCACCAACGGATTTTTCCATCGAAAAATGTATGTGCGTTTTTCACAGTGGCCCTCCGGTGAAGGACACATCGTTAAGAAATCCCAGCCCCCCGAATGGTGGTAGGACACTATCTAGTGCCCGCCTGGCCAGCTACCACCCTAAAGTTAGAAAAATCTGTCTCCAAACATCTAATGTGTTGCGGCAGCTTTCCTTGAGAGCCACTTCACATTCTTGGCTAAGCAATTTTAAAACTTGTGTAAACAACACAATTATAAATTTACGTGAATGTTACATAATAATGCTGAGTGCAACTGTATTAATTATGAGTAGATATATGAGTTTGCTCTTTTTTAGCAACAATCAGGCAAACTTAGTGCATCATGTTAGTGTTGTATGTTAGTCAACATGCATTCGTTGTAGAATTCTCTAAGTTCCGCAGTTCATTTGGTAGGAGCAAGGCCGCGAGGCGGAACTGGTTAGACATAATTGTACAATTTACCTGGTTTATTGACTTCCGTAGTAGTAATAATGTACGTGACATTATGAGCTGCCTCCGTCGATTCTATGGGATAATTTTCTTCAGGAATATTTTTGTCATTTAATTTTGGTACAACTATGTCAGACGGGGTTTTTATTGCTTCATTCATTTCTGTTAAGTTTTTTACAAACACGGAGGTATCTAAGCTTGCTTGGCAACACGCGTTCTTATTATTTAAAGTGTCGCTCACGTTCAGTGCGCGTGTTACCATTGTTTCCAAACCGATGATCTTACTGTCGATGTGTGATGTATACTGAGATATTTTGTCCTCTATTGTAGTAAGCTTTGACTCCATGCGGTCCATTTTTTTATCCACCTCAACGAATTTACTCTCGATAAAATGCTCTAATTTCTCAACAAGTTTGATAAATCTATGTTCTATGTTATCTTTAAGATTGGGTGTTATACTTCGCACGGAATCGTCTAACTTATCCAGTTGTCTTTGAGACATTTGTACCGTCGCTAAAATTGTGTCGCAGTCGCCGGAACTGTCTTCGGTGCCCACGCCGTCTATTAGCTCCGTTTCGGAGTGGATCGACCCGAAACTGTATAAATATTACACAATATATGAAATCATCATTATATATTCCGTAATTCTATATTAAAAAAAAAACACTGATTAACGCCTTAAAGACACACAGCGTAACAGCATTAAACGAACTTTTTCTTAAGGTTGAAATTCATGTCGGCTATTATAATGAGTGGTTTAAAATACTTCTCAAAATGTGTCTTGGTATTGAGAACAGCTGTACGGATTTGCTTATTATTTAAGGCAAACAGTCGTAATAGTTATGGCCCGAATCAAGTTTTCAGGGAAATGTATAGAAAATTTACCAGGAATATTTAAATGCAAAATTAACTGAACTTGCTTATGTACGTTTTTAGGCTGCTGTACCTCAAAAGGTAAGAACAGGAACCCTTATAAGATCACTGTCCGGGTGTCTGTCTGTCTGTCCGTCTGTCTGTCTGTCCGTGTGTCACCACCGTATTTTTTTATGAGCGCTCATATAACTCAGAGATCTACCTTAATTGGCGTATACTATGTTTGTATGGAGGCACCCTTAATTTTCAACTATTTTTATTTTTTGGAATTTTTCCTTTATTTTTGGTGTAAGACCTTGTTTCTTGCCTAATTTCATGATGCTAGGTCAACGTGAAGTACCCTATAGGTTTTCGACCAAAAACCATTATAGGTCATTTCTGGTTGACCTAGAATTGTCAATTTAGGTTAAAAGCAAGTTCTTACAGCACAAGTAAAGGGAAAATTCGGAATAATTAAAAAAAAATGAAAATTAAGGTAAATTTTACAAGTTTTACGAAATCCTATATTTGCCCATATCTTTTTATCGTGTTGACTTATGACCTTGATTTGTATAGGTACAACTAATAGGGACTATAGACTTCAGTATCTGGTATAAACTTCAACTTGCTAGGTCAACTCGTTCCTGAGAAAATCGGTGATGACAGACGGACGGACAGACAGACAGACGGATAGACAGACAGACAGACAGTCAATAAAAAAAATCAATCAATCAATCAAATATTTTTTTTGCTAGAATACAGTACAAAATGATCTTATTTATTAATATGTAGGTCAGTGTATCCAGCCTGCAGGCAGGCGTGCAAATATTTATGGTAAGATGTCAATTTATAATAAAATAAATAAGAATTAAATAGAGACATATATTTTGAATAAAGTTCTATTACATTATGTACATCAATATGTTTTTAAATCTACCTTACTATAAACAAATAAATATACCTAATAAAAAACCTACTACCAGTAAGTAAAGTTCCCAAAATGCTGGCTGTATTCCCCCGTTGAATGGCGATGTTTAGTCACTGAGCTAAATACATGCCAGCATTTTGGTCCCGTGTCGTTTCAACCAGCCGTGTGGAAAGATCTTTGAAAATGCTATGTGCACCGGATCCCCACGGTCCTAGAGTCTCAACCCCAAAAGGCACAAATAGATAGCAGCTGTCTAAACCACTATATTTGCGCCTTTTGAGGTTCTCAGCTGCTTCTGCGGCCGCACCAGCCTTTTTCTGTGTACCGGGAAGATGTGACGGTGCCAAAGTGTTGACGCAAGCGTCCCATACCAAGGGCCGCCCCAACTTCCATGGTATTAATGTCATACCGTCAGGTTTTTTACCATCATGACGCATTAAGCCATTTGGTTCCAAAACTGCTGCGCAGTTGATTGTGGTAAAAGCCCGACGAATGATGTCATTAAAGGCTAGCGTGACGAAAAATCCTGCCTGCACTCTTAATGCAGGAGAGACCGTGGTGACCAAGCCGGCTGACGGCACTACCACACTGGCAGTGGTGTGGAGCACAACACTGTACGCCCAAGCGAAGAGATGTAGATACTCTGAAAGATCGAGCATCAATCGAGCAAAGTACCTGTATTATGCGATGGAAGAACCTGTAGCCACAAACCTGATTCCCACTCTGCAACTGCTAAGAGACGGGCACGATCTTCGGAGCTAGAGCACGTTTGTATTAAATTTTTCCGTGTTAGCTCGCAGATCGGTCCATCCCAAAGTCTCTGTGATGATAGAGTTTTGGGAAAATCAGTGTTTGGGCAGGATAACGTCCACGCATTCTTGGCCTCGTCCATGTATGTGAGAGTCTTAGTTGTAGGTAGCGACGCTGCCAGTATTTTTTTTGAAAGCTCAGCAATGCTATGGACGGAAGACAAGAATGCGGGGAGTGCTACACCTGAAATCGACCTAACTCCTAGCCCTCCCATAGGCACAGGTAAGGACGCCTGTACCCATGCTCTCTCATCCAAATTTATGTTCAAAGCCGATGCCAAAGTATGTTTTATTAAGTTATCTAAAGTGTTTAGGATTTATGGGTGTTTCCAGAGCTGAGAGCAGCGCACTGTATAGGTAAATCTTGGGACAAAAAGACAGAATTTAATAATAGTAAAAGCCATATGGGTGATAATTTTGAATAAGCGATTCGAGCATTCTCTAAAATTTTGAATTTTTTCATCAAAAAATAATTGGAAGGATTCGTCTAAAATAGGGGAACCCAATAACCGTATTAACCGTAATGAATATTTATCAATTATTTTTATGTTGGGTGGTATGGAATTGAAGTTTTTGATATTCGATTCTTTGGATGAATTTTTTTCCGAAATAAAAAGTTCACATTTTGATAAATTTAGTTCCAGACCAATTGAACGAAAATCTTCTATAAGTAAAAGAAGATCGTTATACTGTATCTGTATCTCCACCTAATGTACCATCATCCAAGTACCACACATTCAACTTTGACTTAAGACGCTGAATGATGGGATGGATGGCAAGACCAAAAACTGCTGGTCCTAGGGGATCACCTTGCTGACATCCTACAGCAGAGCTAATTTAATTGCCAACATATGTTAATTTTGAAGGACAGCCATAACATTGCCAAAGAAATGGATATAAATTTGGAATTTTCTCTTTTATTTGCGTTAAGAGAGTTCCTCTATGTACAGAATTAAAAGCGTTTTTAACGTCCACCTTCAAAAGCACATCTCCACAATTTTGATCTAAAACAGTTCGAACAGAGTGGACGGCGGCCTCCGCGTGAGCCAGCCAAAACCAAGCTGCAAAGGCTGAAAAATATGTGCAAAATCTTGTGCTGATTTTCTGCAGCAAATTTAGGCTGCCAAGCGGTGGTATGTCATACCGACAGCTATTGGCCTAAGGCCCCCGTCCTTCTTTTTATTAGCTACACCTGTATGTTTGTATGTTTGTAACCGACTTCTTTGGGCGCGATTTTGACCAACTTTAAACGGCCAGATTTTGTTCAAACTTTGTAGATTTATCGAGGACCGATGACAATACACTAATTTGATAAAATGATTCCATTTTTCAACTAAAAAGTAGAAAATAAATAAAAGATAGCATGAGGTTCATCAGGCTTGTTACATCTTTTAAGAGTGACTCACCAATTTCGCCATTACCAACAAACCATCCAAACCTCCAGCGGATATACTCAAAAAAGAAGCAACAGCCGAGGTAACTTCGAGGGCGGTGGCTTCAACAGCGATATCTAGCTGTTCTGGTGGCAGAGGTAATTGAAGATTTGCTGAAGCTGGTGGATATTTCGCTTCTAGAGTAATTAGGGTTTCAGATGTAGCTGGTGCTGGTCCCCATCGCCGATTTTGCGTTCCACAAGTTTATAGATCGCTGACTCACTACAAGGCTTCACTGAAGATTTGGAATTTTGATAACAGATTGCCGAATTATCCGAAACAGAAGAATTCCAATTCTTCCATTGTACTGTAATTGACGCAATTTTCTTTTAATCTGTTGGTGAGTGATTTTTTGTTGTTTATTCTCGAATTAAATAAAATTTTCAAAATTAAATTTAAATTCATTAAAGCATTAACTGTAAATTTTCTTAGTTATCAAAAACTCACATTGTCTTTAATATGATAAAAACAATTTTCCAACAACCATTAAAGCAAATGAATTTTAAATTTATTATTCTGTAGCAATTTAATGCTGTCAGGTAACCTATTAGAAATAATTATACACATATTACACGCATTTTTTTATAAATCTCTCTATGACATGATGGTCGTAACAGAAGATTTTGAAATTTGCTCTTTTTGTCTTAAAATAATTTCGTTGCGTTTCCTAAAGTAATTAGGATGGTCTCGAACAAAAATACAAATGTCCTTAAAATTCATGCAGGGAAGTGGAAGGATATTACATTTCTTAAACAAAGGCTTACAACTGTCTAAAAACCAAGCTTTATATAAAACGCGAACACATCTTTTCTGTATTTTGAAGGCTTTATCAGAGTCCACAGAATTTCCTCACAATATTAAGCCATAACTAAGAGTTGAAGACACATAGCCATGGTATGCAGCTAGAGCAGCTTCTACAGAGACAGTTTGTCTTACTCTTTTTAGTGCAAGCATAAAGCGACCAAGCTTATGACAAACCGTGTCTACATGTTTTTTCCAGTTAAGGTGTTCATCTAAATGCATTCCTAAAAAATTAAAAGAGTTTACCTGCTCTAGTTTTTGATTGTCAATGGCAATGTCAAGAAAAATTAATTTGGAATTATACGAATGAAATTGAATTATTTTAGTTTTATTAATATTCATATTTAAATTGTTGTTATTAGTCCAATTAATTATATCAGCAAGAGCTTCGTTTATATCATGTTGACTAGAGTCTTTATTTTTTTATTTTACAATTACTGTTGTATCATCAGCAAAAAGGATGCATTTATGTCTAGTAACATCAGGTAGATCATTGATATATATCAAAAATAACAAAGGGCCTAAAATACTTCCCTGAGGGACTCCCTTTTTATTTAATATTGTCTTTGATCTAAAATTATGTTTTGTAAAAGTTTTTTTTTTACTGATGATTACTTTAGTTAATTGAGTGCATTGTGCCCTGTTTCGTAAATAACTACTTAACCAATCTAATTAATGCTTTACCCCTTATACCATAATCATAAAGCTTATTTAAAAGTTTAGAATGATCAACAAAGTCGAAAGCTTTCTTTAAGTCCAAAAATAAAGTGACTGCTGAATTTCCACTATTTATGGTCTCTGTTACACTTTTAATTAAATCAAAACGTGCTAGTGCAGTCGAACTACCCTTACGAAAGCCGAATTGTTCATTTTTAAATATGTTATGTTTAGTCAGAAAGTTACTTAGTCTTTTTAGCATAGCTTTTTCAAGTATCTTGGATATAATTGGGACTATAGTGATTGGTCGGTAATTATTCGGATCCAATTTATCACTCTTTTTAAAGAGCGGTCTGACAATAGACATCTTCAGTTGTTCGGGGAAGATACCTTCCTCAAAAGATAAATTAACAACATGAGCGAGTGGGTGAGACAGACGGACAAGAAAGTTATCTTATAAGGGTTTCTTTTTTTACCTTTTGAGGCACGGAACGAATTTGGGAACTTCCTCCTTTCTTTGAAGTCGGTTAAAAATAACCGCATGCTCAAATATTTCGTGTGTTGGATCCCATTTTTGATCGGATGTTCTAGTAGCAGAACATTTTATATGAAGCTATTCACACTTGTCGACCCGATTTTGTCGTTGGTTTTGACAACCCGATTCAAAATCGAAACCGACACACGACAGATGTGAACGCGTGGTAACTTTAAATATAAATGTCAAATAGACAAAATAATAATGAAACTTACCCGCTGACTAAAAGTAGCACAAAAATTGGTTTCATCGTAATTAATAAAACGTTCTATAGACGACTAACTAGAAGGTCCATTCGCACTCTCTAATAGTTATTCTCGCACGCATTATATATATTACTCTGATATCTCGCTATCCCACTCTTAACTTGTTTATATTACGAACTGACTTGGCTTATCATTGCTTATATTTTATACTAGCTGACCCGGCGAACTTCGTACCACCTTACAATAGCCTCTTTACCTACCGGAAGCCTAAACGCACTTTATAATATCCACTACATATTATAAAATAAGTCCTTCGCCGCGTCTGTATGTCTGTCTGTCTGTCTGTCTGTTCGCGATAAACTTAAAAACTACTGAACGTATTTTCATGTGGTTTTCACCAAAATATAGAATAATTCGTGAGGAAGGTGTATAATTCGTTAAGGTTTTGTGTAAATTGGTTGGAATACGATGCTATGATTGCTGAAAATGTTAATTCATACTCGATGAGTCTCGATACAATATGCTGATGCGAAAAAGTGTAGGCATAATTATGTGCTCTACCCGTGCGAAGCGGGTCGCTTGTAGGCACTTTACGTAATGACGCAAAAAAGTACGGACTTCGATGACGTCGCCGCTGCCGATTTTGTGTCTTTTACGTTTGCCAAGGTAACGTATCGTTAATGACAAGTCTTAAAACATAGTAAAATAAACCAATAGCAAGAAAGAAAATTATTTACAAACAGTTCATACGTCACTAGATGCTGATCGGTGTTTCAAAATGCGTTCCATTTCACATAACTTCAACCTTAATTTCTTTGTTGAATATCATTATTACTTAAAATAAAAACATTGCAGTAGCTCTTCTTTGGATATTTTTGTAAAATTTTAGTAAAGGTACGGCCACTCCTTGGTGTCCTGCGTCCGCGTGCGCGTTCGCGATCCGATTTTCAAGTGTTTTCGACGCCCGCGTAATCAGTGCTCCGAGTCACATGGTAGCGAGTGCGTCTCCCGCAATATTATCAAAATATGACATAATGTACAGTGATTTTGTGCCACAAAGCATTGGAAAAGGATTATAGGGTTTCTAGAGTATCATTCCACGGTTAATACATACATTTAATTACGAATGAATCAAATTAACTAGCTCTGAGTACGAGCGGAGTGTTGCCAGATGAGTGGGTGTGAAATTGGCCCAATGTAATTTACACATTCTTTACCAAATTTTCTTTAATTTACAATAATTACAAAAAAATAGATACATAATATACCTAAACTAAACTTTACTTGTTTACCTATAATAATTTAGTTTTTTAGAATGTTCTGTTAATTACATATTTAGTACTTAGGTTCTATTTAGGGTCTTGAACAGTTTAGGTCTCGAACAGACAATATATACACAATATCTTTGTCGATTGTGAATGGATTATTACCCGACTGCGCAAGGAGGGCTATATTTTTCGAGTGTGTATGAGATTTATTTAAGTATGTAAGAGATTTAACCGCAATTAAAAATGAAGATGATGATGAAAAGTTCACTTCTCCGACTCACAAACGATACCTATGCAAAAATCACGAATCATCTTTACCCAACTTACAGCTAAAAGTCATTGTTACTGGCAACATTATAAGTGCGTCTGTGTGAGTTTCGCACACATAGCGAATTTTCGGCCTAGCTTCCGAGCAAGCGTGTTTGAAAACCTACTTTCTGTAGGTAATAATTCGATGCCAGTCGGTATAAATACTGATGATGATGATTAGGCCGGCTTTTTTATTTAGTTTTTCTATAATAATATTAATCCTATCCTACTAATATTATAAATGCGAAAGTAAGTGTGTGTGTGTGTCAATGTTTGTTACCACGTATCTTGATAACCACTTAACCAATTTTGATGAAATTTAAAACATAGATAGTGTAGGTTCTAACTTAAGACATAGGCTAATCTTACTTTTTAAAAATCATCCCCGAAAGAGGTTAAATAGGGTGATAAAGTTTCTATGGAAAATTTTATTCCTTTTTGCCGATTTACTCAAAACTCGGTACAAATATACCTAAAAACAAATAATGATACACGTGTATTTCATTTTTTCAAAACTACCCCTAGGGGGCTTGAAAAATGATTTTTCTTTGCAAATATGATAAAAAAATCAGTAATATTTGTTTTCACGTATTCTTTTGTCCGATTCCCTCAAAACTCGGTACAAACAAACCTTAAAACAAATAATGAGACAAGTGTTTTTTATTTTTTCAAATCTACCCCTAAGGGGGGTGTAAAATGATTTTGTCTGGAAAAGTCATAGAAAATTCAGTAATGTTCGTTTCCACGTATTCCTTGGTCCGATAAACTCACAACTCGGCACATATAATCTATAAAACAAATAATGAGACATGTATTTTTTTATTTTCCAAATCTACTCCTAGGGGGTGTGTAAAATGAATTTTGTTTGAAAAAATCATAGAAAATCCAGTCATGTTTGTTTCGACGTATTTGCATAAATAATTAACCGATTTCAATGAAATTTGAAACGTAGACAGTGTAAGTTTTGAAAGAATACATAGGTTAAATTGATTTTCAACATTCAACCCCTGAAGGTGTACATAGGGTGATAAAGTTTCAATGAAAAATGTTATTCCTTGGTCGGGTTCACTCAAAATACGGTAAAAATAAAATTTAAAACAATAATGAAACATTTATTTTTTATTTCTTTCAAATCTACCCCTAGGGGAAGTGAAAATTTAATATTGTCTGGAGAAATCATAAAAAATACATTAATGTTTGTTTTCACATATCTGCATAACTACTAAATCGACTTTGATGATATTGGAAATGTAGATAGTGTAGGTCCTGACATAAAACATACAAAGCTACAAATAAACAATTTTACCTTGCAAATATCATCCCTTAAAATGGTTAAACAAAAATATAAATTTGATTACATACTTGGTTTGATTCACTCAACATTCGTCTGCAAAATAAAATTTGTAAGTATAGAAAACATTTATTCCCTGGTTCCATTCACTAGGTAGGGAAATACAGTTTAACGTAAATAATGAATTCTGTATATATAAACTGCAAACGTTACCGACTGACTGACTAACTGACTGATCTATCAACGCACAGCTCAAACCACTTAACGGATTTGGCGAAATTTGATACTCGCATGCAGATAATTGTTATGAGTTATGACGTAGGTATGCGCTAAGAAAGGATTTTCCGAAATTCACCCCCTACAGGGATGAAACGGGAGTTCAAAGTTTGTATATAGATACAACATGAGATAGTCTATTTTATTGGAAACTTCACACAAGTACTTCTATAAATAAGTAATTAAATATGTGTTTCAGGCTTTATCGAAAATCCACCTTTAAGAGAGTGAAATGGGGTAACAAACAAAGAAAACAAAGCCTGTAAATCAATATGATTTTATGGGTTTTATAAAAATCAACACCAATATTATAAATGCGAAAGTCAGTTTGTTTATTTGTTTGTTTGTTTGTTTGTTTGTTTGGGACTTCTTCACGGTCAAACGGCTTGACCGATTTGGCTGAAATTTTGTACAAAGATAGAACATAAGGCAGAATAGGATATGGGATACTTTTTTTTTTGCTATCGAGTCAGGGGGTCCAGATATTTTTAATTGAATTTTGTAACTAAAGGACCTCTTTTCGAATAAACGGCTTGACCGATTTGCCTGAAATGTTGTATAAAGACAGTTCATAAGGCAGAATAGGATATAGGATACTTTTTTTCTGGCTATCGAGTCAGGAGGTCCAAATATTTTTTATTGAATTTTGTAAATATAAGATCTCTTCTCAAATAAACGGCTTGACCGATTTGCCTGACAAGTTGTATTAAGACAGTTCATAGGGTAGAATAGGATATAGGATACTTATTTTTTGGCTATCGAGTCAGGGGGTCCAGATATTTTAATTGAATTTTGTAAATATAAGACCTCTTCTCGAATAAACGGCTTGACCGATTTGCCTAAAATGTTGCATAAAGACATTTCATATGGTAGAATAGGATATGGGATACTTTTTTATTGGCTATCGAGTCAGGGGGTTCAGATATTTTTAATTGAACTTTGTAAATATAAGACTTCTTCTCGAATAAAAGGCTTGACCGATTTGCCGAAAATTTTATATGTATACATGTCATAGGGCAGAATAGGATATAGGATACTTTTTTTCTGGCTGTCGAGTCAGGGGGTCCAGATATTTTAAATTGAATTTTGTAACGAAAGGACCTCTTTTCGAATAAACGGCTACACCGATTTGCCTGAAATGTTGTATGAAGACAGTTCATAAGGCAGAAAAGAATATAAAATACTTTTTTTCTGGCTATCGAGTCAGAGGGTCCAAATATTTTTAATTGTATTTTGTAAATATAAGATCTCTTCTCAAATACACGGCTTGACCGATTTGCCTGACATGTTGTATAAAGACAGTTCATAGGGCAGAATAGGATATAGAATACTTTTTATTTCGCTATCGAGTCAGGGGGTCCAGATATTTTTAATTGAATTTTGTAAATATAAGACCTCTTCTCGAATAAACGGCTTGACCGATTTGCCTGAAATGTTGTATAAAGACAGTTCATAGGGTAGAATAGGATATGGGAAACTTTTTTTTAGGCTATCGAGTCAGGGGGTCCAGGTTTTTTAAATTGAATTTTGTAAATATAAGACCTCTTCTCGAATAAACGGCTTGACCGATTTGCCTGAAATGTTGTATAAAGACAGTTCATAGGGCAGAATAGGATATCGGATACTTTTTTTTTGGCCATCGAGTCTGAGTGTTTAGATTTTTTTTATTGAATTTTGTGAATGTGTGGCCTCTTATCAGCTAAACAGCTTGACCGATTCAGCTGAAATTTTATACATATTACAGTTTGTATAGCATAGAATCACATAGGATACTTTTTTTCTGGCAGTCGAGTCCAGGTGTCTAGAATTTTTAAATTGAACTTTGTAAATATGTGGCCTACTCTCGGTCAAACGGGTTAAACATTTAAGCTGAAATTTTGTACACAGGCAGTCAAAAAGACATAGAAGGGCAACAAATACTTTTTTTTTGGGTGGAAATTTCGGTTGTCTATATTTTTATTATGGAATTTTGTAAATATGTGGCCTCTTTTCGGCCAAACGGCTTGACCGATTCAGATGAAATTTTGTACAAAGACATTAAATAGGGCATAAAAGGGCAAGGAATACTTTTTTCGGCAGTTAAGTGTTGGTGCCTATATTTTTTCTTAACTTTACATAGAGTTTGCATAATCATAAAAGTTTGAGCTTAGGTTCATAGATAATGACTAAACTTAATAAGTGCCTTAATTAGGCCATAAAACTGTCAGGGTCATTAAAAGTCATCAAAATTTACGCGATGGCTTTGCTTGCCCAACGTGTTTTATCTGCTTTGTGGGAAGTATTTCAAAAGCATTCGTGTTTTAACATAGGTATTGACTAAGTAGGTTATAAAAACTGTCAGGGTCATAAAACGTAAAAATTTTCGCGCTCACTTCGCTCGCGCAGTGATAGCGCTCGCTGCGCTCACGCAAACCTTTGTTTTATCTACTTTGTAGGTAATATTTCAGCAACTTTTGTAATTTAATAGCCACATTCATCAAAACATGACATAAATTGGAACAGTACAACTTGCAATAATCATAATGATTTTTTTACCTTGAAATAAGTGTATATCAAGATTAACCTTAGGGTCATCGGCGTTGACTTAGTAGGTCATAAAACTGTCAGGGTCATAAAATGACAAAAAAAATTTTCTCGCTCGCTTCGCTCGCGCATTGATAGCGCTCGCTGCGCTCGCGCGAACCTTTGTTTTATCTACTTTGAAGGTAATGTTTCAACATTTTTTTTGTATTTTAATAGCCACATGCATCAAAACGAGGCCATAAATTGAAACAGTACAACCTTCAATAAACATAATGATTATTAACCTTAAAATAAGTGGATATGAAGTTTAACCTCTGTGTCATCAGTGTTGTCTTAGTAGGTCATGAAAACGGTCAGGGTCACAAAAGGTCGTAAAAATTTTTCGTGATTTCAGTTTCGTTTTAAGTGATAGCGCTTACTACGCTCGCGCAGTAATAGCGCTCGCTCCGGTCGTGCAAGCATTAGTTATATCTACATTGTAGGAAATATTTCAGCAACTTTTGTAATTTAATAGCCACATTCATCAAAACATGACATAAATTGGAACAGTTCAACCTTCAATAATCATAATGATTTTTACCTTAAAATAAGTAGATATCAAGTTTAACCTTAGGGTCATCGGTGTTGACTTAGGAGGTCATAAAAACTGTCAGGGTCATAAATTGACATAAAAATTTTCGCGCTCGCTTCGCTCGCGCATTGATAGCGCTCGCTGCGCTCGCGCAAGCCTTTGTTTTATCTACTTTGTAGGTAATATTTCCGCATTTTTTGTATTTTAATAGCCACATGCATCAAAACGAGTTTAAGAATTGAAACAGTACAACCTTCAATAATCATAATGGTTTTTTACTTTAAAATAAGTGGGTATCAAGTTTAACCTTAGGGTCATCGGTCTTGACTTAGTAGGTCATAAAAACTGTCAGGGTCATAAAATGACGTAAACATTTTCGCGCTCGCTTCGCTCGCGCATTGATAGAGCTCGCTGCGCTCGCGCAAACCTTTGTTTTATCTACTTTGTAGGTAATATTTTTGCAGTTTTTGTATTTTAATAGCCACATGCATCAAAACGAGTTTATAAATTGAAACAGTACAACCTTCAATAATCATAATAATTATTAACCTTAAAATAAGTGGATATCAAGTTTAACCATTGTGTCATCGGTGTTGACTTAGTAGGTCATAAAAACTGTCAGGGTCATAAAAAGTCGTAAATATTTTTCGTGCTCGCTTCGCTCGTGCAGTGATAGGGCTTGCTACGCTTGCGCAGTAATAGCGCTCGCTCTGGTTGCGCAAGCATTTGTTATATCTACTTTGTAGGAAACATTTCAGCAACTTTTGTATTTTAATAGCCACATGCATCAAAACGATTCATAAATTGAAACAGTACAACCTTTAATATTCATAATGATTTTTTACCTTAAAATAAGTGGATATTAAGTTTAACCTTAGGGTCATCGGTGTCGACTTAGTAGGTCATAAAACTTTCAGGGTCATAAAAAGTCATAAACAAATGTCTCGCTTCGCTTGCGCAGTAATAACGCTACATAGCATATAATAGCGTGTTTTAACAGCCTCATACATTAGACTGACTCGAATACTTAAACAGCAAAACTTGGTAAACCTTAGTTAGGTTTACCAAGTGCCAAGTAATGATTAATGACTTTAACAATAGACGATATCGAGTTCGACTTAAGAGTCATCTATATAGACTTGATGATTAGATCATTAAACTGTCAGGGATATAAAAAGCCGTAAAAAATTTTCACTTGCCCAATAATAGCGCTTGCTACGCTCGCGCAGCTATTCACCTTATTTTCTTTGTAAGAAATGTTTCAGGAACTGTTGTGTTGAGTCAAACATTTAAACAGCACAACTTCGTATACTAACCTAACCAAAAAATTTATGACTTTAACAATACAGGATATTGAGTTCGACTTTAAGGGTCATCTATGGTGACTTGGCCTGAGAGATCATCGATCTAGACCTCAATGCTCATAAAGACACAAATAACGCGGGCGAAGCCGCAGGTAACAGCTAGTTAGTCCATATGTCTCTTGGTCACGATATAACTTGAAAACGGGTAGACCGATATAGCTCATTCAAACGAAACGTTTTTACGAAAAAAAAAATTATAATTGAATGAAGTTACTAACGCGGGCGAAGCCGCGGGGCACTGCTAGTAATATTATAAGTCAACTAAATAAAAAAAGATAAAGTATGAAAATATTCATACCACGAAAACGGTCGGCATACATGGCATACAAGAGCTATATCAGATAACCTTTGACAATATATAAATGATCTAAAAACATATTAGATGGATGTCTTGGACGTCCATTCGATAATTCTCTCACAAACCGTAGGAAATACCATTATTCATTGTCTGTTTTTTTTATTATTCTAGATAGTTATGCGTTTGACCACTATCTCACCTGATGTAAAGTGACGATGCGGTCGACGATGTAGCACGTTTACCTAATAGATACCTGTACACTTGTGATTTGAAGACCCCCGAGTTGTAGCTATCGGGAAACACAGACACCGGCAACGAACTCCATTACTCCATTCCTTGGCGGAACGTATGATGAACGTATTTACTACGTAGGGAGTACTATTAAGTATTCTGTGTCTGTCCATAATAAATATAACAAAACAAAAAAACGATAACGTAGAACTCGCGGGTCTGTCTTTGCAAAGCTCGTAACCATAGAATAGTTACTAGTCCTTCATAACTGTGATCGTTAAAAATAAATTAATGAATTATTTGCAGATCAGCACTAGTCCAACTTCGTCCGTATTGTCATAGAAAAGATAATAATATGGTATTGTGACGTCACGACCGACCATCGGGCTCGTAGTCTGCCTCGCTGCCTCTGTTATTTTCTAGTCTACCATGCGGTGACTGCGCCGTTCTCTCGTCTCACCAACAGGGTTATTCTCAATCATTCGAAAGCAAATTCGGATTTGAAAACTTGCCTTTACTTCGACTTAGATCTTTGTAATTCACAATGCCCCGATCGGTTACTTTTGATATTTCGATTTGAAAAAGTCAATGATTCCAATTGGAAAGGTTTCCGCGACTAAATTGCTCAAGGAATCATCAATATTCAAATTATAAGTGAAGTTTCCGAATCCGAATAGGTTTTCAAATGATCGAGAATCATGAGGCAGGTGTCGTTCCCATCTCCACATTCATGTCTCAATATCCTGGTAATAAACCTTCCTCTTTAAATCGTTCTATCTGTTGCTGAATACTGCAATAAAATCCGTTGCGTAGTTCAAAAGATCTAAGCACTCAGCGGGAGCGACTTTGTTTTTTAACCGACTTCCAAAGAAGGAGGTTACTCAGTTTGACCGTATATATATATGTATATTATGTTTGTTCGCGGATAACTTTGTCAGTTTTTTTTTCTGAGGTTGTTTGTTTTATTTCTATGGAAACGCATCTGCCACGTATGACAGCTAGATGAATCAGAACCACCGGAATCGGTGGCGGTGGACAAACGATCGCCGGCACGTCATTTTCAAATCGGCCCGAAAAAATCTCGTTGCCGGTGACGTCCCGGTGCCGTTGCTGTGGACAAACGTTCTTAGTGATATAAGCAAGAGTGCAAGACACAATGATTAATTATTTCGCTCTTCAGGCTTTGTATATAATATTGTTACGTGCGGGGTGGTATTAAAATGCCAATCCGATGAGATGAACGTTTATTTCCACTGAACACTAGGTTAACACAATGTTCCACAGTAGTTGTCCAAATCGTCTTACACAATTATCAAAAGTCCTAAAAGGCCTCCTTTCCTTTGAATATCTGATGTAAACCACTTTACCATACATGCTAATTTGATCTCTAACGACTTAAGAATAAGGTTCAATCTTAAATGCAAAAAACTAGGTACATTGTCTAGGGTCGGAATTCCAGGAAGATTACTTTTATGACGGTCAGGTTTATGGCTGGCAATTAGTTTTTTTTCCCACGGCTGTTCTCTAGAACGTTCTGGCGTAACAATATGTTTTTCTTCATCACATTCATTCAAGTGTCATAATTAGAAGTCCAGCTTTCTTTACTTTTACTTAGTTTATATATTTAATTAGACAATTACGCAATATAACGCTGTTATTTCTAAACACCAAATATATACATTCAAAAGATAAATAATAGCTCATGTTCTCCAATCGCAGTGATAATGTCTAATAGGTCAATCAGTAACAAGTAAACATCATGTTGGAGGATTATATTTTTGATAATATTACGTAGTACTATTAATTATTCTGTGATAATATGTCAGTAGGTAGGTACTTAAATGCGTAAGTTATTTTTGTCAGAAGTAAAAGGAATTATACATTTGAATATAACAGTATTTTATAGATATGGTTTTGTCCAGACGCCTAATTTTATCGATATCACCCGTGACCAAAGAGTTGGCGCTTACCTCGGCCAACGCACCTATTAGCCTAGCTATACAACGAGGTAGCGTCGCTAGCTTATTGGGATCATTACCGGTAGGTAGGTTTTTGAGGGCCCGGTGGCGTAATCGGGAGAACGGTCGGCTTTGATGCCAGAGGTACCGCGTTCAAACCCCGCCATGCACCAATGGATTTTTTTATCGAAAAATGTATGTGCGTTTATCACTGTGGCCCTCCGGTGGTGGAAAACGTCGTTAATAAACCAACAAACCCCGCATGGTGGTAGGACACTATCTAATGTCCGCCTGGCCAGCTACCACCCTCAAGTTAGAAAATCTATCGCCAAACAGCTAATGTGTTCCGGCAGCTATCCTTGCGAGCCAGTTCCTATTCTAGGCCTAGTGACCTAGGTTCTGTCTTTTATTTATAGTATTATATATTGTTGTTTATGCAACTTTGATATTGTTATTAAGTAATTATTTGTAAGTTGTTTAATAATATGTCATTTATCTTGTAGTATTTTTAGATTATTATTTTTTTTCACCTTGTAGTAAAAGGAGCTCCCAATTATGTATGTTTTTCGATGAATAATGTATGTTCAATTCTATTCAAATCTATTCTATGTTCAATTATATGGCATGCTCTGTAACCTAAACGGATAAATTTAAGTTTTGGTTTGTCATTTAGCTAATTTAGCTAGTCACAGAATCCTTATTTTTTTTATTTCTTATGGCTAGCGTTTGACCACTATCTCACCTGTTGGTGAGTGATGATGCAATCGAAGATGGTAAGCAAGCTAGGCCTAGAATATGAACTGGCTATCAAGGATAGCTGCCTGATAGGGAAGGGGGGGAGGTGGAAGTGAGGGGAAGGGGAAGGGCAGGGTAAGTGAGTGGAGGGGGGATTAGCGTGGCGTGGTACGGAGCTGTGTAGTTGGAATACGTATGTGTCTTATTAGTTAATGCTACCCAAAGACACTATTCAACGCGGACGAAGTCGCGGGCACAGCTAGTAAATAATATGATCTTGTTCATCTTCCTCCTGGTGTAGTCGGGTAGAAACATAACGATAGCACTTCAATAAATTTTCATAAAAGATAATAAAATTACTTTCTTTATTCAGTGAACAGCTTACTTCTACACAGTAATATTTAATCAAATTACTTAATTTTATTAAAATTAGTAGAAGATTTCACAACTCGTGATACATGTTTCACATGCTCTAAGCTACGATACAAATCATTGTTACCCTTTTTACCCACGATGGAACGGAGACGGTATATGCGTTTGTGTGTATGTGCAAATCCATGTTGCCATAATTTTGTGTTTTGTCAAGTGTCTGAGACAGACATCATATCAAATGATTACCAAAATTATTATAAATGCGAAAGTCAGTTTGTAAGTAGGTATAAAAATTTTCTGTTTGTTACGGTGAAACTGCTCGACTAATTTAGCTAAATTTGTTTGCACAAGGATAGTCAGTGTGGTGGTATATGACAATAGATACTTTATTTAATGCGGGCGAGGCCGGGGGACGCAACTAGTTAGACATAATGTACAACTTACCTTGTTTACTGATTTCCGTAGCAGTGTTTAAGGGGGTACGATTTCCATACAAAAGTATAATGCACAAATATGAGTAAATGGAGCAAAAAATTGCACTGAAATCATATCTATTGGTCTTTTATAAGTACTTACATGTCGGGAAATGTATTTACCTACATAATTTGATTGATTAAGATTCAATTATTTTGAATTATACTAAAATTCAAGTTCTAAAAAAAAATTATTGAATAATATGTTTATATTAGTCATTTAAATCATGTAGGTAAATATAATTCCCGGCATGTAAATACTTATACAAGACCACTAGATTTAATTTTAGGGCAAGTTTTTGCTCCATTGATTCATATTTGTGCATTATACTTTTGTATGGAAATCGTACCCCCTTAATGTCGAGATATTTTAAGCTAGTTCCGTTGCAGGTACTCTAACAACTGTATCATTAATTTTGGACACAGTCAGTGTGTTATTTGAACCGGAAGTTAATATTTTCATCGACATGTGGATCGACCGGAACCTATATAAATACGAAACGAAAAAATAGGTTATATGTCTATTTTTGACCACATCACCGCTTACCACCAGACGAGATAGTGGTCAAATGCTGGCCTATCGGATATAATAAACCCTGGAATATTAAACACGATCGAAAAACACGCATGGTGGTCAACTTAGTCTGCACATAGCTTCCCATCACACTGCTGCCTATAAACGTATTTTTAACCGACTTCAAAAAAAGGAGGAGGTTTCTGAATTCGACCGTATATTTTTTTTTTTTTTAATGTTTGTACGGGGATAACTTCGTCGTTTATGAACCGATTTTGATTATTCTTTTTTTGTTCGAAAGGAGATATTTCAAGTGTGGTACCATGGTAATTTTATCGAGGTCTGATAAGTATCTCCAGATATATTGAGATAAACATCTCAAAATTGGTACTAAAAATGAACATTGAAGTCGGTTCTTTTTTAGTTTTTAAACGATATTATTACATGCTGCTCTAACAATAACAATAGGCACAGTTGTGTGACTCAACGTGTGTGTCTGACTAACGAGCGCAGCTTGCGATCGCTGGGTTTTTGGTCAAGGTACACTCTTGTGGCTTATAGAAATACTCTTGTATTTCTATAAGATAATAATAAAAACATCAAAACATCTTATTACAAAAAAAAAATAATCTCAACAAAATTATAATATAAACTTACCCGTTGAAATACATCGGCATACTTAAAAGTAGCACAGAATATGAGTTCATGATTGTTTAATAGTAGTGTACCTACAGTTTCCTAGTAGGTACATACCTACTCACCAAAGAGTAACATAATATATACTGCTACTCACTGTCGTACAAAAACTATCGCATCTATCTATCTATCTCACTTAAACGTCTCTTGTTTATACATAGGTATACTGATATGGCACAAATTCTGATAAAGACAGAATTCCTGCTTCGTCGACTATCAGCGCTGGACTATCAGCGCTGGGGGTCTTGGTTGTCCAATGTCCAGTTAACTCATATCTTAAATAAACTGGCCAAGTGCGAGTCGGATTCGCACACATAGGGTTCCGATTGAACAAAATTTGCCGGAAAAATTATGTATCTACATAGTTTTAACATCGATATATATAAATACCGTGTCAATACTAAACATGCTTATTTACTACAACGCCATCTAATAAATGTCGATCGAACTTGTAACACCCACCATGTGAACGTTAACACAAAGGTCAGTGACCTTTTTGTTGGCTACCATCGTTCATAGATGGCGCTATAATAAAAACACGTTTTTTGTACGGGGACCCCCTTTAATTTTTAACTTTGTACTGTTTTAGTTATAGTGTTATAGTGGTTGTTATAGTGGCAACAGAAACACATTATCTGTGAAAATTTCAACCGTCTAACTATAACGGTTCATGAGATACAGCCTGGTGTAAGACGGACAGACAGACAGACAGACAGACAGACAGACAGACAGACGGACAGCGGAGTCTCAGTAATAGGGTTCCGTTGGTACCCTTTGGGTTCGGAACCCTAAAAAAACTGAATAAAATACGTTAACTGTCTACTTATATTACTATTATTACGAATTAAGGGTACGGACACACCGCAGCGTCCTGCGTGCGCGATCTAGGCGGCAATCAGTTAGCGCAGTATTATTTGTACTGACTGGTTCACGCCAAACGCGATCAGAAAACAAGTGTAAGTAAAAGTACTGAGATTGCGCCCGCAGATCGCAAGACGCCGCGGTGTGGCCGTACCTTTATACGTATTACAGACATATGCCTGTAAAGGTCACACTGTATTTAAAGACTGTAAGCTGCCAAATTGTCTTCTCGTACATATCCTCTGAAAATGATACCTAACAGTGCGGGTGTAGTGACGCGCAACACCGCGAGCCAAGGTTATAAAGTGCCGCTGTAGACATAGGGCGAGACACTATGAGGGACACATCATACATAAAATTCCGCCCTTTTCCCGTTGGAGTGGGCAGAGTCTACTTCTTTCCACATGCTACAATCCTGACATACTTCTTTCGCTTCTTCCACTCACATAAGCTTTCATACATGCTCGCCGGTTATAGGTACTTTTAACTTGGCCTTTCTTTAAAACGTCTCCGATCTGGTCGTGACACGTTCGCCTAGATCAGCTTCTTTCGACTGGGCCACGTGCACTTGTCTCATTTAAATATGTTTATTAGCGAGCTAGTGGACTGTATGATAGTAATATAGGTTTAGATGGAGACAAGTAAGTATATTTTTATAAATATTTAATTCTAAGAAAAATAGATAAACAGAACTTGCATCTCCTGGCAACCTGACAGCTAACTACCAACTAAACATCAAAATTCAAAAATATAAAAAAGTAAAGATATGATATGAAAGAAGGCCAGTCACCAACATACCAGACCCCTAGTGGAACACTAACTTCCCGTGGTGACTGGCTCTGCTTCCAATAAAATGAGTTTCCGGGCCGGACGCCGCAGAGTGCCACCTCTCGTGTGGACGTCCACTACGCGGACCACTCCGTCACGGCCTGGATATACCTTAACTACCCTCCCTAGGGGCCATAAGCCGCGAGGGAGAGTAGAGTCAGCGATGAGCACCACATCACCCTCGCCTAGCGTTGGTGCATTGCTGGATGGTCCTCTAGGTCGGAGCGTAGGCAGGTACTCGCGAAGCCATCGTGTCCAAAAATGGTCAGCAAGCCGTAGAACCCTCCGCCAATCGCATTTGCGCACCAAGTCCGCATCTGTCAGCGTGCATGTCCACGGCGCCACTGATGAGGTGCCCAGAATGAAATGGAATGGGGTCAACGCCTCAGGAGAGTCAGATGAAGATGAGATGTATGTAAGCGGTCTTGCATTAATTATTGCTTCGGCCTCGAGTAGGAGCGTAGTCAATACTTCCTCCTTTATAGATTTATGATTTAGGGAGGCTCTCAGAGCTGTTTTTACAGACCGGACTAATCTTTCCCATGCCCCACCCATGAATGGTGATGCAGGTGGGATAAAGCGCCATTCAATTTTATGGTTCGTGGCAAATTCTTCGACGGATTCGTTGTGCAGGGATCGCAGTTCACGGGATGCTCCGACGAAGTTTGTGCCATTATCAGAGAATATGGTAGACGGGGATCCTCGACGAGCAATAAAACGCCGTAGGCTCATAATAGCAGCATCAGATGATAGCGACGTGACAACTTCGAGATGTAGCGCTCTTGTTACCAAGCACGTGTAAAGAGCGACGTAGCGTTTTTCATGGCGTCGAAGTATTGTGACGGTTATTGGACCAAAATAATCGAGTCCCACGTGAGTAAATGGTCTTTTGTGATGGTCTAGTCGCTCTGGAGGTAAATCGCCGGTCGGGGGCTTAATAAGCTGACGTTTCCACCTTTGACAGTGTGAACAGGCGTTTGCTACGCTTCTGATTGAGTTCCGCGCTCTTAGTATCCAAAACATCTGCCTCAGTTCATTTAACACATGTTCGTTGAAGGAGTGTTTCGCTTGGATGTGATGGTGCAGGATAAGAAGCCTTACTATTGGGTGGCGACCGTCTAAAATGATAGGCGACTTTGTATTCTCACTTACTCCTGGAGCAGACTTTACTCGGCTATCCAGTCGGATCAGGTTATCATCGTCAAGTGTCGGTGCTAACGTTGCAATGCGACTAGTCTTCGGTATGGGCTGTGTGGCTAACAAGGTTTTTAGTTCCTCGGAGAAACTGTCCATCTGGGCTCGTTGAAGTAGCATCTTCTCGGCTTGTATGATGTCAGATGCGTGAAGTAGAGAGGAAGATGTGGTGCTATCTATGTACAATTTCGAATTTGGAATTAATGGCCGAGAAAGTTTTAGTCGGAAAAGTCGCGAGCCCTGAAGAATGCGGGCGGTTGCGCGTAGCAGGCGCAACCATGAACTGAATCGCGTCGGGTTAGGTACCGGGGGATCAAGTAAAGGGACGTCAAAGAGCAACCCCACAAGTTCCGACTTTAGTTCGGAGTCTGGTGAGGTCTCTTCCACGTCAATGGCCAGTTCGGTCGGCCAAGTGCACGGTGAATCTAATAAAAACGGTGGTCCAGTAAACCATCTATAGAACGGAGTCAAATTTAGTTTTTTTGGTTTAGTGGCGTCGTCAGCAACGTTGAGAGAGGTCGGGATCCACCTCCAATTGGACGGATTGGTGGTTTCCAGTATCTCTCCCAATCTGTGGGCCACGAAAGCTTTAAATGTGCGAGCGTCACTCCGGATCCACTTTAGGACGGTGGTAGAGTCCGTCCAAAAAGTGACTGTGGAGGGCGTCATACGATGAGCACGCAGGATAGTTTGAGCAAACCGGGAAGCAATAAGTGCCGCTTGGAGCTCTAAACGTGGGATGGAGAGTGGTTTCAGTGGCGCAACTCGTGCTTTGCTACCGATGAGAGCTGTAGACACAGAGCCGTCATCATAGCTGAAACGCCAGTAGGCAACACACGCGTAGGCCTGCTCACCAGCATCAGCAATTACATGCAGCTGAACATCAGTGGGGTCAGATATATTCATATACCAACGCGGGATTCGGATGTCAGCGGTACTGTGCAACTGACTAAACCAATCTCTGCATTCAACCACAAACTTACTGGGTACCGGCGTGTCCCAGTCGACGCCTTCTCGCCACAGCTTTTGTATTAAAATGCGGCCCCAGATGATAACAGGCATAAGTAGACCAAGCGGGTCATAAACTTTCATTACGCTCGACAACAAGCTGCGTTTTGTCAAAGCGTCCGATGGCATCATCGTGCCTGGTCCTGCGCGAAAGCTTAAAGAGTCTTGACATGGATTCCATTTAACGCCTAGGACGCCAACCTCGTTGTTAGGAGGTAAGTAAACGTCTGAACTGGCGTCGCTTCTGAGTTCCCTCGGAACAAGGGAGAGTGCGTTCGGGTTGTTCGACGTCCACGCTCTCATTTCAAAACCGCACGCTTTATGTACCGTAGTTATGTCAGCGGCCAGCTGCGCGGCATCAGTTACCTTGGAGAGACTCCCAAGATAGTCATCCATATAATGGTTTTCAAGAATTGCCTGACAGGCGGCGGGGTAGCGACCTTTGAACATCTTTGCGTTTTTGTCCTTAATGTATAGCGCAATGAACGGACTGGATACTGCACCAAAAATCATAGATGCCATGCGATATTCTATAATAGCACCGTTCTTGTTACGCCAGAGAAAACGCTGTGCATCCCTGTCGCCTTTGGCAATTTTGACTTGGGGAAACATTTCTTTAATATCTGCATTTAGGGCCACAGCGCCTTCCCTAAAGCGAAATAGAATGTCCAAGAGTGAGCAGAGTAAGTCAGGGCCTTGTAAAAGTAAACTGTTAAGGCTTACGTTTTTCGTTAAGGCGGCCGCGTCGTGCACTACTCTTAGCTTCTTTTTCTGTGGGTGCATGACGCCAAAAGTGGGCAAATACCAACGGATAGTGCCATCTGAATTGACACAAGAAGCATTTGAAGGGAATCGTTTGTAGTACGTTTCCGGACTACACTCTTCGGCGTAACCCTTGTTAATAACATTTTCGATAAAATGTTGATAGGCTTCAGCAAAAACTGTGTCTTTAGACATTTGTCGTTCAATACCCTTAAAACGTGATAGCGCCTGCGGGTAGCTATCGGGTATTATGTTCGGTAAATCTGTTTTCCAAGGCAGACCAACTTCAAATCGTCCATCGTCAAGCTGACGGGCCGAAGTTTCGACAATGTCAATTGCTCTCTTTTCTTCGTCTGATGAGCGCGGTGTGCTCTTAGTTATTCCTAACGAGTCAATGTCATACTGACTTTTTATGAGCGCGTCTAGGTCGTCGCAGAGATAGTTGACAAACTCAAGCGGTTTAGATGAAACTGACAATGCACCGTGAAGAACCCATCCTAAGAGGGTTTTAGATGCAACAGGTTCATTTTTCTTGCCAAATCTAACTTCGCGACTCAAAGACAAGTGCCAGTCAGGAGCGCCGATGAGGACAGTAGGGCAAGCGTGGGTGTGCGAAAGTTCGTCGGATAAGTCTGATAGATGATCAAATTCCATCAAATTAATTGTGTTTGTATGATGAACGCGGAGTCCTAGAGGATTAATCGCTCGCGCGTGCTCTACTAAGTAGCGGTCGGGTAGGTTACGTCCTCGTATGTAAAAGTTTACGTAGCCCACGTCCACTACTTTCGTCATACCTCCTACACCCTCAATAAGGAGACGATCCTTACGGGTGGGTCTGACACCAATGCGCGCCGCCACGTCGCCGTCGATCAGCGTTGCCGTACTGCCCTCGTCGAGCAGCGCCGTTGTTTCGTACTTGCCGTTGGGGCCCTCGATCACGATTGGGAGCGTTTTCAGCAAGCCGCGGGGACGAGAAGTTGACTGCGATGACCCTGCCGTGTTGATAAGGAAATCAGACGTGTTCGTAACTTTAACAGACGACTCAGTTTCATCAACGTTAACACGCACAGTTGGGTTCGCGGAGGGTATTTGCACATTGTTGCATTGGTTGGTGGAAGTCGAACTCACGCGATCATCGACGGTATTGACTGACGCTGTACCATGAAGCAGTGAATTATGACGTCTAGAACACCCGTTAACTCCGCAAAATTTTGCTTTACAGTTATTCCATGTGTGTGGATTCGACTTGAGACAGCGATAACATATTTTGGATTCCCGAACCCAACGCCATCTATCGTCTATGGCAAGAGATAAGAAAACCTTACAGGTTTTTATAGTATGAGGCCCCTGTTTACAATACGTGCATTCAGTTGTTTTGCTATTAGAGACTGTAGCGTGTACCGTCTCTTTTTTTCCAAAGAACTTCGTTGAGTGCGTCGTATTTTGTGCCCTAACAGCTGTACTGTCAAATACGTAATTATATTTAAGCTGCTTATCGGCTTCTGTTACGAGGAAGCGTGATAGCAACTCTAATTTTGCAACGTTTTGTTCTACAGGCATGTAGGTTGCAGCGAAATCAGTAAAACGAGCTCTGGTGTGTTCGCTTAGCTTATACAAAATGCAGCGAAGTAGCTCCGGCGAGTGTAAATAGTCGTTTTGATTCAATAGTTTTACAGTTGTTACGAAATTGCGCAATTTATTTGCTAGTAAATTTAATTCTTCCGGAGAACTTAACTTAGAGCTTCCACGTAGTTCGGCAACTTCACGGGCTACCAGGATCTCCGGGCGGGCGTAGGTCTGTTCCAAGGTGTTCATAATCTCCTGGGGGTCATGACTGGTCCACAGGAGTGACGCTACGGACTGGTACGCCGGGCCACAAACGGCTTTATTCAATCGTGTCAAGTTCTCTGCTGGGGAAAAATTCGATTTAGTTCTGTCGTAACTAATTTTAAAAGCCATCCATTGTCCGACCTCACCCGAGAAAGTGACGAGTTCGGGTTTCTTCGGGCGGTCGGAAAGAGCAGTAATGGCCTGGGCAAGTTGTGCTAAGGAGTTTGCTTGAGAATGGTTAGTCAGTGGTTTTTGTTTCATTGTGACATTTTGGTTGCTCTCGACATGTGCGGGCTTAAAACAATTAGCATTGTTGACGTCTAGTGCACGAGACGGTACCGTGTTGGCGTTGACAACTGACTGAAGAAGGAGTCCTTGGTCGTTACCCAAGGTAACAGTTAGTGCATCGCCAGGTGTGTCTCTATGAGCTAAAGTTGTCATGTTTGCATTTTGCTCGGAAACCCACGACGCAGTGCGTTTTTCGGTATCGCGATTAGAATAATATGAACCACAAGATGACTTATCTTTGACATTCAAAGCGGCGAGTTTTGCTTGTAGCTCTGTTTGTTCCGCTTCGGACTCTAGACGCGCAAGTTCGAGCTCGCGATCAGCCTGCTGTCGAACAAGTGTGCGTTCGCGCTCCACGCGACGTCGCAAGACCTCCGCTTCGACGGCCAGCATCTGCGCGCGCACTGTTGCAGATGAATGCGAAGAGCTCGAGCGCCCGCCCGCCGACTGCTTGCTGTAAAAACTATTTTTGCCGTGTAGTGTTTGGGCATTGCCGTCCTGATGTGCACTAGAAAGGTCACTTGTGTGCTTGACGGAGCCAGGTTGTGCTACGCCAGAAGATGTGCCCACAAGTTCTGTGACCGTGCTAATTGGCAATGCCGAATCACTTTCGGTAGATGCGGGCGGAGTCGGCCGGGCGCCGGGCGGTGAATGCAAAACGCGGACACGCTGTGTCTGCTCGACTCCTGCAGCCGTCAGGTTCGCCGCGTCTGTTCTCTTCATACTACGTGTCTCCACCATGATCGTGAAAATTATCCGATAAATATGTTTGAAATGAAAATGAAAAATAATGTATGAAAAAATTTTGTCCAAAAATGACAGAGGAAAATTTTGTTTCGAAACGAAAAATGGTTTTACTTACGGCGAGAATGGACCAAATATTAGCGAGCTAGTGGACTGTATGATAGTAATATAGGTTTAGATGGAGACAAGTAAGTATATTTTTATAAATATTTAATTCTAAGAAAAATAGATAAACAGAACTTGCATCTCCTGGCAACCTGACAGCTAACTACCAACTAAACATCAAAATTCAAAAATATAAAAAAGTAAAGATATGATATGAAAGAAGGCCAGTCACCAACAATGTTTATTCAATCTTCTTTCTATTATGTTAAATATCAGTTCGACAGTCAGTTTATTGAATAAAATTATTAAAAAGTCGCCTAATACACCAAGGCCATATGTCATATCAAAGTCAACATTTAAATATATATCTGCTATCTTTTGTATTTTTCTTGAGGAGACCTTAGAAGTCATGCGATAGCATGAGTATTAACAAGGTCAAGTTTATCAAACTTTAATAATTAGGTAGGCACATAAAATACGTTTTATTTAAAAAGTTACTGCGTTGTTACTAATTCCAAGCTATTGGATCAGTCAAAAACTAATCAAATGCGCCTCGAAGCCTAACAAACTCGGGGGGCTTACTAGAAGCCACTGAAGACTTCCACTAACCAACTTCTGGTTCCATATTCAGAACAGCTCCAAGATACCAAATTATAGTATCGCCATCCGAACAACATTTTGTATACATATATACAACATTTTAACAGTTCATTTTTCATTTCATTTTATTTCGACAGAACAATGAAACTGGAAACATAGTGCGTACGAGTACGTTCTACCTATTATTTACGGAGCGGAGCCGAGACATGCTACTATACTGACGGTGCTACGTAGTATTATTATCTTTTATATTATGACGGTGCGACTGGCCCACCAATTTAAAGTCGCTCAGCGAGCTATGGTTTCTCTAAGGGATCGAATTCGAAATGAAGTAATCCGTCAGAGAACCAAAGTTATGACAAGCTGAAGTGGCAGTGGACTGGTCAAATCTGTCGTAGAACCGACCGTTCTAGAGCGGAGACCACGGCTCGGTAAACGAAGCGTAGGACGCCCTCCAGCTAGGTGGAGCGATGATATACACAAGCTAGCTGGCAGCAGTTGGAAACAGGGAGCTGAATATCGAGCCCAGTGGCGTGCCATGAGGTGAGGCCTATGTCCAGCAGTGGACAGAGATGATGAGGCTGATGATGATAAATGAAAAGTAGGTTAACAACATCACGCGGAGGATCTACTCACGTTGGATGACATGGTGGCCATTTAAAGATAAAACACGTGATATACGCATACGACCCTGGTCACTGATTGATTGGTTTGCTAGTCAGTGACCCTGATAGAAAGAAAGAAAGATAGAAAGAAAAATCATTTATTTGACATAACACATTAAAATACTTACTAAAACAATGAAACAAGAAAAAACAAGAAACAATGTGAGGTGTCAAAAAGGCTTGTCTCAGCACATTATGTCTAGATTTACACCTGGACGCTGATTTTCAGACAAGCCTGCGGGTGATGAAAAAAATGCGAAATATTTATAAATAAAATAATAAAAATAAATAATAAATTGATACATAGATAAAATAGGTACACTTAGATAGATATTAAATATAAATATATTTAATAATATTAAATATAGATATTAGATACTAAATATATGTATAAAAATTTATATGTCGGAGCGAAAAAATATAATAAAACTTATAAATATGTATTTTAGGTTAATTAGGAAAGGAACAACATTTGGAGGCTTTTAATTTAGAAAGGAATAGCTGGGTCATTTGGAAGGAAGAACTAAATAAATAAAATTATTAAGATGAGCGAGAATATATTGTATATGTCTTATATGATCGACATATCTTTATTTACATCAGCATTTTTCCGCTGCTCAACTATCAGGTACTGCTTTAACTTAAACTTGAAAGAACTTAAAGTTTTAGTACTCCTTATCGGAGGAGGGATGTTATTCCAGCACCTGGTAGCGGAGTAGCGGAAAGAGCCCCTAAAACCGGCTGAGTGATGATGCGGTGTGGAGAGCTGCTGTGAGACCTGTCTTATGGGCACGACCTTCTCTGAGATCTCCAGATGAACCTGTCGCATAAGTATGACGGTTGTCCGTAATTAAGAATCCCGAAAAGAAGGGACGCGAGGTGGAGTTTACGTCGAGATTTCATTTTCAAAGCGTAGTGGTTGTTAAGAAAAGGTGTGACATGACCTCTAGCGGGGATATTATAGCAAAATCTTGCACAGGCGTTTTGTACTCTTTGAACTAAATGTTGAGTTCGAGACAGCAATCGTGATCCATACACAGTGTCCGCGTAATTAAGCTTAGACAAGATTAGTGATTCAACCAATGCAATGCGAAGGTCTTCGCTTAAAAAGGGTCTAAGCTTATAGAGCGTTTTCAGTCTATAAAAACAGTTTTTAATTGACTCTGCAATATGCTCTTCAAAACGCAAGTGTACGTCTACTTTAAGACATATATTGCGAGCTACGTATACTCTCTCAACCTTTTCGCCCAATATAGTTATATTAATATCAAGAGGTAGCAAAGAGAGTTTATGTTTACTTCCAAAAACCATAAATTTAGTCTTACTGGGATTTAGTAAAAGGCAATTATTAACAGACCAGCTTACTATAGCATTTAAATCTTCAGTTATATTTTATGATACATAGTGTGCTGTGGATGTAGGACTTATTAAATAAACATCCGAATTGAGAACGTCCTTCTTTTTGGTAGTCAATTACAAAAGAACATATACAATTGTACAGTTACTCAGAAATACATTTTCGATGTAAACAATCCCATAATATGCATAAAAAATATAGGCAAGGTAGTATTACAATATATTCAGTAAAAGTTCATAGTTATGAAAATAAAACTGATTTGTTATAGTAAACTTTGTTGTACAATTAGTTAAGGTACGGACACACCGCGGCGTCCTGCGTGCGCGATCTAGGCGGCGATCAGATAGCGCAGTAGTATTTGTATCGACTGATTAACACCAAACGCGATCAGAAAATATTGAAATGTACTGCGATCGCGCCCGCAGATCGCAGGACGCCGCGGTATGTCCGTACCTTTACAGATTATTATTAATTAAGATATTCAGTTAGAGTTGGAAGATTTGATTTGATTTTTCATATCCTCGTATGATGTCTGGTTCTGAAAAGAAATATCATAAAATGTAAAGTAAATTTGTTAGATACAGCCCTGAACTTTTCGAAAAAGATACCTACAAAAGGTATGCAGATAGGGAAAGTTAGCACAAAAGCATTGTTAATGTCTCAAAATAGACTGAAAATGTGCAACAAAAATTGTCATAGTATGGCAAAATATAAAGAAAAAAAATTTAATAACTTGCCAAAAGAATTTCATGACATGAACAACTCAAAATTTAACCGAAAATTCTGTAACTGGCCAAGTGACAGATGTTTTCTCTCTAGGCTGACTTTTTAAAATACAAGACACCAAAATATTTGTACGAATTTGTCGAGTATAAATATAAATAGTGATACTAATGTTATATGTATTAAAAATCATACAATACAATACAATACAAAAACTCTTTATTGTATACCAACATACAGAAAACAAGAAAAGAAAACAATGTACAGAGAAAATAATAACTAAGGTAGTACAGTGGGCGGTCTTATTGCTAACAGCGATTTCTCCCAGACAACCTTTGGATGGACAGAATTGCAAGAAGTAGTAGACGGTGGTGTACAATAAATAAATGTAAAATATAAATAGTTACTCTATAATAATAATATAAAACAATATTTTGAAAATATAAATATCATCATGATATATTACTAATACACATTACACATAGTTACATATACGTACATACCATACAATAACATATAACACTAAAAAAACATACTTGAACAAATTAAAAAAACTAGAAGTTGTATAAATAATAAATAAATAATAATATTAAATAAATAAATACTATATTTACACGAGTGACAATGACAAATAATAATTTTTCAACGAAGTTTTAAAGATAGAATAAGAATAAGAATAAGAATAATATTTATTTACCAAAAAGTACACTTTACAACATTTTTTGTGGTGATTAACAACAAAGCGAGGTTACCATGAAGCTACTACAAAGGAGGTTACATTAGACAATGATAATACTTTCCAGCGAGACCCAAACTAGGCGGAAGCCTGTGACTTGGGGCTCTGAGGCAGGATTTCCAAGCTTGATGTTGTGTGCATTGATCAATAATTACCACGTAAATTGCATCAAAATTGACTTGATGATAACCAAGAGATCTAATTTAATTTGAAATCAAAGTAACTAGCAATATATTGTAGGTGGAACGGTATGTGTGTGTATGTGTATGTGCGCGCGTGTGTGTTTTAGTGTGCGTGTGTGTGCGTATATTTTTGTGTGTGCATGAGTAAGGATTTAACTCATATTTATACTTATATTTTTATATATAATTTTGTGTTTCCTCGTACGAAAGTTGTAGAAGCCAGTTTTTTACAATGTTTTTGCACATATAGGTGTTACAGTCTTTTATATATCACACCTTACAAACCTTGTTGTAGGTGTTAACTAAAGCAAATGCTGGACTTCTTCGTGATAAGAGCGATGTAGCTCTAGGTATGGGAAGCCGAAATGTTCTTCTTGCTAAGATTTCTTTAATATTAGGTCGATTAAGGTAATCTTTGTGAACATTAAGGGTTGCTTTAAGAATGAACAGCTGTCGTACAGTCAGCACATTAAACTCTTTGTACAGTGTTGCGGTCGGAAAACGAAACGGTTTATTTAATGTTACTTTAATAAGAGCGCGTTGGGCTCTCTCTATGGTAATGAAAAAACTCTTGCCTGCACTTCCCCACACAAGAATACAATATTGTAAAATCGATTGACATAATGCTAGATAAACGTCACGTATAACATTAACAGTGGCACAATGACGAAGCTTCCTCATAATAAAGATCAGCTTTCTGACTCGACCTGACAGGTCACTAATTTGATCTTTATACGACAAGTTCTCATCAATGATGAGACCTAGATATTTCATCTTAGAGACCCTGTCTAGCGGTTTGCATTGGCACTGGTTTTGTTGGCTATTTGAGTTATTATGGCACGAATGAACTTTTAGGACTAGGCTGTTTGAGGGACTATTTACACAAGTTTTGGAGAAAGCTACGTACTTGGTCTTTGTAATGTTTAATGTTAGAAGTGTATTGTCTAGTAGAGTGGAAACATGTGAGAGACCATCTTCAGCCACTTGGAACACTTGTGTCTAGTTTTTATCGTGGAAGATAATCGCAGTATCATCAGCGTAGGTAATAATTTCGGCGTTTTTTAAGGCGCAGTTTACAATGTCATTCATGTATATGGTAAAAAGTGTCGGACCGAGAATACTACCCTGTGGTACGCCAAAATCTATAGGTAAAGACTCGCTGACATGACTACCTATTTTAATATACTGTCTGCGGCTTGTTAGATAGCTTTGGACCCAGTTTAAAGCAACTCCTCTTATGCCTAGTGCTTCCATTTTCTTTAAAAGAAGGCCGACCGAGACGGTATCAAAGGCCTTTGCCAAATCGAGAAACACCGCTTTACAGTTTTCTCCGTTTTCAATATAGGTTGAGATTAGATTGACAAGTAAAGTAGCACCGTCTTCAGTCGACTTGCCCCGCCGAAAACCAAACTGCCTCTGTGATATCGCACTGTATTTTTCTAAAAACGAGGTGAGTCTATTATTTACGACCTTGTCCAGTATTTTAGACAGTATACTTAGCAGTGCAATAGGCCTATAATTTTCAGGTAGTTTTTTTGAGCCACTTTTGAAAATCGGTGATACTGCAGCTATCTTCCAAGAATCGGGGAAAATGCCAGTTTCCAAGCTTAAGTTAATAATATAAGTTAATGGTTTAGTTATTGAATTTAGTGATTTCTTAAGAAGCACGGCGGTAAATCGGTCAGGTCCGGGAGCGCTGTCTACTTTAAGGCTCTTTATAATATTTGATATCTCAAAAAAGTCAGTTGGGAAAAGAAAAAATGAATGTGATGTGGACGATGGAGGATTGTATGCAGTAATAAGAGAGTTCTGAGTCATGGATAGCTTGTGTAAGATGGAGTCTGCCAACACTTTTCCTACCGATACCAAATATTTATTGCAATCAAGAAGCGACGTTTCAGCACTACTATTGAGACTTAACAAATCCAATGAGTCATTTGACTTTCTATTAGTTTCGCATATTGTTTTTATGGTCTTCCATAGCAGTTTTGTGTCGTGCTTCGCTTCATCTAGTTGTTTGGAGTGATATTCATTCTTCAATTTTTTGATGAGCTTGTTACAGTGGTTACGGTACCTAGTAAAGATTTTGCGGCGTGTGTGATCATCTGGGTGTTGCCTACAATCGAGATGTAATCTAAGGCGGCAATAGCCCAATGGATAGGGTGTCGGACTGGCGATCGAGAGGTCGTGAGTTCGATCCCCACCCCACCCATTGCACTATTGACGTGAACCCACTCCAGACACAAGCATATTTAGCTTAGTTGGAGGGGTTAACGAGACTACTAGTAATGTGCAACCCACATTGCGAGTAATCTCTTTAAAAAAAAAAAAAAATAAGTAAAAAAAAAAAAAAAATAAAAAAAAAAAAAAAAAAAATCTATCACGATGCCTCATGCACCTCAATAGTCCTGGGGTAATCCAGGGCTTGATAGTAACCCACTTTCGACCTATCTTTACTTTTTGGGTGTGTTTATTAGTGGCTTCAGTCAACATTTGAGTAAAGAGGATTGTAGCATTATTAATACACGACTCTTTTATAACTTTTGTCCAGTCTAAAGAGAGTATCTCTGTACAGTACAGTACAGTGTAGTACAGCGGCGGTTACATCTCTTTTTAGAATATACCTAGAGATTTCTAGAGCTCTTTTACACATTTGAATTTCTGCTATAGTGATATCATGGTCTGTAATAGAGGATTTGCAGATCAAGCCAGTAGCCTTTGCGATAGTTTTTATAAATATATGGTCAAGGCAAGCTTGACCTCGTGTAGGTTTGGAGATAGCTGAAATGAACCCATGAGAAGCCATAAGACATAAATAGTCATTAGTTAAACTGTTTGAATTATTACATATATCAATATTTATATCGCCTGCTAAAATTGTAGTGGGATAAGATTTGGTTTTATTTAGTGCAAGGTCGAGAGAATTGATGAATGGTTCTAGGTTTGTTGTAGAAGGGGATCTGTAAATTCCTAATATAGCTATTTTATCTATATATACTAAAACAGAGTCTGCGTCTGCAATGGTATGTTCTTGTATAGCTGGTCTTAAAGAATATTTAATGTAAAATACGACACCGCCATTTTTATTTTTTTGATGTGATGATCGAAAGTAATTATAGCCAGGAAGATGATTAATAATCTGTCCGTCAGATAGCCAACACTCCGAAAGAACTATGACATCTATGATGGAGTTAATACGAGAGAGAGTTATTGCAAATTCATCAAAATTGTGTTGTAAACTACTTATGTTAAGAGACAGAATTTTAAAATTATTTTTTGAGGTACTAAGTATGTTCTTGCATAAATCTACAGACTATAGATAGATGAAGACTTGGCTCGTCTTATATCTAAAGGCAGATCATTCCAGAGTTTTGATGCTTGCACAGTAAAGGAATTTGCGAGGTATTCGGTACTGTGTGTTGGGATTTTTAGAAGGAGGTTTTCATCGGAACGTAAGGAGAGAGAATGTGATTGGTGTAGAAATTGAAAGCGTTCTTTTAGGTAAGGCGGAGTAGAAGGAATGAAAAGAACGGTATAGAGTAAGGATAGGATGTGTGCATTGCGGCGCAGACGAATGGGTAACCAATTCAGCTTTTTACGAAACTCAGATATATGATCGAATTTACGCAGACCATAAATAAAGCGGACACAAAAATTTTGCAAGCGTTCTAGCTTATTTAGCTGTTCTTGGGTTAAATCTGGATATGAGGCATCGGCATAATCGAGTATGGGTAGTAAAAGAGATTGTGCAAGCGCAATTTTAGTGGGTATTGGCAAAACATTCTTAAGCCTTCTAAGGGAAGAAGCAGAGGCAAAAATCTTACGGCTAGTTTATGCTATCTGTGGTATCATACCATCAAATCAAAATTAATTTATTGCATAGAATGCAGGTGGTAATAGTTGTTAAATAATAATAAAAGAACCTTACAATCTTCTCTAGTTCAGAGTGTGCAAGGATACATGCTATTGCTCAGTCAGTCATTTAATCCTAATCCTAACTTCCTAACTAATATTATAAATGCGAAAGTAACTCTGTCTGTCTGTCTATCTGTGTCACTTTCACGCCAAAACCACTGAACCGATTTAAATGAAATTTGGTACACAGATAGTCTAGAGCCTGAGAACGGACATAGGCTACTTTTTAAGGCCACTGTCTTTCTATGCAAAATTCAAAATCACGCTCGGCGTGGCGCCACAGAATACATACCAGTTTTACATCGTTGGCCTTAATGCGAAAAGAGGGTTGTATAAGGTTGAAAGGGAGGATGAAAAGTTGTTTGGAAGTATCGTCATCTTTAAAGCTAGAAGCTTAAAACTTATTGTTTAGGCTATTTATTCTGTATAAATTATGTCATTCAAGTTTGTGAGGGGGAAGGGGAAGGGGAATGAGGGGAAGGGAGGGGAGGGGAGGGAAAGGGGAGGGGTAGTGGGGGAAGAGAGAGGGGGAGGAAGTGGGGGGAGGGAGAGGGAGAGGGGAAGTGGGGGGAAAGGGGAGGGGAGTGGGGGAACAGAAAGGGGATAGGGGGAAGAGAGAGGGAGAGGGGAGGGAAGGGGGGGGAGGGAAGGGAGAGGGGGGATTTGCGCGGCGTGGTCCGGTGCGGTTTAGGTGGGATACGCATGTGTCCTATTTGTAAAATAATTAGCCTAAATATTTAAAAATGCTACCCAAAGACACTATTCCACGCGGACGAAGTCGCGGGCACAGCTAGTTACATATAGTTAAACCAATAACCAAGTAAATATTAGTTAGTTGGAATTGAATTTAAATATGATCACACTAAATATTAAACGTATGTCAATTACGAAGTTACAATACAAAACAAGGTTACAATATGAGTCAAGATTTATATTGCATATATTTATTTACACCATAAAAACAGAGAGTCATCTATTAGGCACCTATATTATATAAATAAATATTAAATATTCTATTATATATATATATATATATAATATAATATAATATGTATATATATAAAGTATGGCTTATGTATATAAAAAAAAATATATATTATATATATATATATTATATTCTATTACATTCCATTCCATAATTCCATTTCATAATAATGTGTTTCAATGTCATTCAAGTTCAGTAAATTGTAGGTTACCTAGTTGTAGGGTGTCTACAGAACCCAGGCGGATGCCTGGGGAAGTTTTACATGGTGATAGGATAGGACACCATCTAGTGTCCGCCCGGTCCGCTACCACCCTCAAGTTAGAAAATCTGTCGTCAAACATCTAATGTTTTCCGGCAGCTATCCTTGAGAGCCAGTTCCCATTCTAGGCCTAGCGTGCTTACCATCTTCGACCGCATCATCACTTACCAACAGGTGAGATAATGGTCAAACGCTAGCCTGTGAGACATTAAAAAGAAAAAAAATGTACCACTATTTTGTCTGTTGTATATTTAATATTCTGAGCAGTTTAGTCTCTAGGCTCTAGAGTCTCTAGGTGCTCTAGAGTATAATAGGTTGGGGAAAAAGTTTCTTCGCATTTTTTAAGAAAATTCAAAACATTTTTTAATATAGTTTATTTACATTTAACTAAAGTATGTAGGTACCATTTTGTTTGATAACTTTTTGCCAACATGTAGGTAGGGACATGATCCCATTGCAATAGAAATTTTGGGGCTTCTGATCAAAAAACCGCGACAAGTAGTTTTGGCAGTCCTCTCGTGATGTTAACCTGACACTGCCTAAATAATTCTGAAGAGACCGAAACAGGTGGAAATCTGAAGGTGCAAGGTCAGGACTATACGGCGGATGTATTATCACCCTCCAGCCAAACTCTCTTAATTTTTGCTGAGTGGCTAAAGATGTGTGAGGTCTAGCGTTATCATGATGAAAAACCACACCCCTTCTGTTGATTAATTCCGGCCGCTTTCTGTCAACTTCTTGGTTTAATCTCATCAGTTGTTCACAGTAGAGTTCAGAACCGATGGTCCTGCCTGGTGGTCACAGCTCACAATGAATAATGCCCTTCCAATCCCACACACACAGCATCACCTTGTTGCGAGTTAACCCGGGTTTCGCCACAGTCTGTGAAGCCTGACCGGCCTTTGACCACGACCTTTTTCGCACGTTCTTGTCGTACGTGACGTGACGTCCACTTTTCATCATCAGTTATCAGCTTCTTCAAAAATGGTTCGGTTTCATTACGTCGTAATAAAGAATCACAAGTGAGTACACGGTTCATTAGGTTTCTTTCAGTGAGGTCGTGAGGTACCCAAATATCGAGCTTTTTTGTATACCCAGTTTTTTTCAAATGCGCCAAAACTGTTTTGTGGTCAATTCCCAGTTCTTCAGCTACGTTATAACTACTGATATGCCGATCTTGCTCCACTTTTTAAAAAATGGCATCCATTTTATCCGTAATAGGGCGACCAGAGCGAGGTGCATCTTGGACATCAAAATTTCCGGATTGAAAACGCTTAAACCAAATTTGTGCTACTCTCACAGAGACTACACTAGGTCCATAAACATCGCAATTTGTTTTCGCGGCTTGCGTTGCATTTTTACCTTTTTTGTAGTAAAATTTTAAAATGTATCGAATTTCTTCATTTTATCTTCACAGTACGAAAAACAAATGAAAATCACACATTTTGAATTTTTTAATTTGAATATGGAATTATCTTCTTTAAAATTTAAACTTTTAATGATATCAAAACAAGCCAGATACAAATAGTATAGCCAAAGAGATTTTATTACAAGTTCATACTTACTATAATGCGAAAAGACTTTTTCCCCAACCTAATATAAGAGCGCCATAAAAAAACAAACATACAAAGACAACACAGGCTAATAAACACATTGCTGTCCCTAGCGTCGCGCTGTACCGGGTAAGAAATGAGTCATCGTAATGCGTAGGATTATAAGCTTTTTAATTTTTGAAACACAAGCACTTGATTGCTAGGTGTCTCACCTTAAGTAAGCGACACAGACCTGCTACATATTAACACGATCGCGTACACCGGCCCCCATGAGAACGACCTTGAACGGAGTTTGTCCCTTTCTTTTGTATGGACAACTTATATATATACACCATACGTATACCACCATACATATAGTATAGCACATATATGGGACTATCAGGTTGTTAGACAAGGACACGCTCCCACCTTAGTGTCTTTCAATTGGGCCGTTTTGTTCTACAAAGCAATTACAACCTTATCGTTAAATCATACGGATTAAATTGAATTTGTCAAAACACCTGCAGTGCACCATCCTTTTTATTATGTCTATGGTAAGTGACATGACAATGCGGTCTAAGATGGAATCCACATAAACACTTTCGCAACTATTCCAATCCGTCTATTCATCAAACATCTTGAAGAACTCGGCAAACTGACAAATAAAATGTCAATAATACAAACTGTCCAGACAAATCAGCAAATTGCAAGCGGCAATAGCCCAATGGCTAAGGCGTCGGCCTGGCGATCGAGCGGTCTTGAGTTCGATCCTCACCCATTGCACTACTGCTAGGCTATTCTGTAAGCTATCTCGGCAGCGGAATCCGCGGTGAGATTCGAATTTCGTAGAATAGAAAGCAGACGTGAACCCACTTCAGATTTAAGCATATTTAGCTTAGTTGGAGGGTTTAAAAAGACTACGTAATATGCAACCCACATTGCTAGTAAGATTAAAAAAAATAAAAATTACGGTATTTAAAAACGATACCAACCGACTCTCATGCCCCGCAATTCAGTTTCAGCTGCAAGTTTGAGACATTTAAGGTCATATCTCTGGAAATACTTATCAGATCTCGATGAAATTACAATGGGACTACCTCGGAAATATACCCTACCAATTAAAAAAGAAACAATTAACAATTTACAAAGATATTAAGTGTGTAACACTTCAAAGAAACATAATATTTAAAAAAGAAACATTCGAATCGGTTTACAATAAAATTGACGGAGTAATCGCGAAACAGACAGAAAAACATACAGACAAATAATAGTGGACCTCCCTTTTGGAAGTCACACCAAGCCTCAGTAAAGGTAAAGTAAGGTTTTACTCACATCCCACATGTCACAGTCCCAGTCGCCGGGGAAGAGCTTGCGGAACACCATCGGCTCAGCGCCCTGCTTCACGTATGCCACTATAGTCGACTCCACCGTGCGCTCCAACCCGTCGTCTTCTATGTACTCCTGGTCAATTTTACTATTTATATAGACACATGTATATAGGGCGAGTGTACAGTATGTAAAAAACAAGTATTAGGAGCACATTATATCGATGTTCTGCCTGACTATAATGAATTCCTGACTAAAACTGACCCTAATAGATTTAACACCTGTGATGACATGTGACCCTTATCTGTGAAACCCCAAAAAGATAAATTGTTAAAAAAATCTAGCAAATACCTTGATGATATTGTGTCTGGCCAACTTGACACGTTCAGGAATGTTTCTCCCCTGCCACAAATACAGCTCTTCTCCGGTGTCCAGGATGTACACGCTGTCATCGGACAAATCCTGAAACGACACATCGTGTCACCACTACTTTATATTTTATTTTTTACTAGCGACCCGCCCCGGCTTTGCAAGGGCAGAGCATATATGCACAGTTTTACAATCATACAGTTGAGAATCGCCTTTGATGTCGGACGACACCGCCGCCCGAGTAGGTACATACGAGACGCTATCAGCCGCAAATGTGCAAGGGTTGTCAAAAACAAACTACGAGCTGATTGATATATTAAGAGACAAAAATTATTATTGATTTTGAAAAATAAGAGATCACGAATGTCTCACAGAGATATTCTATACGATAGTACCTTTTTACATATATAAAATAATCTATCATCGCGTGGTCAACTGCAGCCCGTGCGCGAAGCGTAGGTACAGTCCGGCAAGTATAACTTGGCGCGGCTGTGCGCCACTGTGCTTTTACTTTGTACTTTGATAACAGTTTCTCTTAAACCACTTTTAATTACTTTTGGCATTATTGAACTATTTTAATGTAGCAGATTTATCAACAATAATGTCGCGGTAATCTCTCAAACGTCAAACTCACAGTTTCAAGAGAGCGGAATTAGTTCCAAAAACCACCACCGCCAAGTTATACTTGTGGGACTGTAGGCAGGTAGGTACCTATATCAAATAAACTTATTAGTAGCACAGAAAAGACAATAATCCTACGGATAAGTAGTGTTAAACTCTGGTTCACACAAGATCATAGCGACGTGATGCGTACGTACTAAGGTACAAACCTTAGATTATATAGAAGATCATTGCCTAGATAGGTACAAAATATTAATGATGCCGATAGTAATTTTTTTCACAAAGCTTCTTGAAGTCATTTTTAGGGTTCCGTACCTCAAAAGGTAAAAAAAGGAACCCTTATAGATCACTTTCCTTATAAGGGTCCAACCAACGTTGGTACGGAAGCCTCGGTGGGCGAGTCCAACTCGACTTTGCCGGTTTTTATATTTTACCCTCAACTCAATTTTACTAAATAACTTTGTATAGAGGGGGTATTATTAGTTAATTAAAAATAAATATTGTATCGTATTAATTAATACTATTAATGTAAATTGAACAGTTGTTGCTTTTGTTTTAATCATTTATGTGCTATGTTATGTGCGAAATAATTTTACAAACAACTTTTTTTATACTCTAGGTATTTCACGTGAAATAAACTAATTTCATTGAAAGAAAGAAAGAAAGAAAATATGTTTATTTTGCATCAAATACAATAAACTAATTACTAACTTATATATTATTTGAACAAATGTTATTTGGTGCAAAATAGGACCCACCTCAGCATAATGTTGGTCATGACTGACATAACCAACGCTGGTCTTCCGTTGGGACCCCAAAGTGACATCACGGAGGTTCTTACCTCTGACACACGCTACATATTCATATAAAGCCTGGTAACGATTACAAAAAATTGTTAAATTTTCTACTCTAAGTAAAATAAAATATTAAATTAATAAAATAACAAGATTTACATACACTAACAGTATATTTAGTATTGTTTTTTTTTTCATATTCTGTGTTATGTAACTATAGGTTTACGTATTAGGTATTGTTATTTGTTAATGTTATGTAATGTCTCAAATTGCACTTGTGTCGTGCAGTAAAGTTTCCTGTTCTTTTTGATGAGTACAAAGAAACAGTCTTAATTTTATACGAAATCCTTGAATATATTGCAAGTTCCTCAGTGGTGGTGGAATATTATTCCAACATTTCGTTGTGGCGTAGCGGAAACTACCTCTGAAAGCAGCTGTGCTATGGTGGTTCGTCAAAAGCTGCGCTGCGCACTGCCGGGTGCCTTGTGATCTATGACTAGACGCCCATGACAATTTCTCATATAAATAGACAGGTGATTTAAATTTAATCACATCGAAAAGAAGACAAGCCAAGTGTAGCTTACGCCGATGCTTCATCTTCAATATGGACTGTCTATATTAAGATACGGGGTACGCATTGCATTAATAGTCATCATCAACAGCCAGTATTCGTCCACTGCTGGACATAGGCCTCTCATATGGCAAATAATAGTATTAGACCATATTTGGTTAGATACTTAGTTATAGGAATAAACTTCCCTCGCAAAATGAAATCATAAGTCCTTGTTGTATTTTGCCGTCGGAACGTCCATACACAGAACACGTGTGCACCATTATAATTAATGTCATCAACGATTCTCGTAATTTAAACTCAATCTTACACTGTCGCGGCGACCCGCAAAGTGTGAGTGCACAAACTAAGCGAGATTGAGGACCGCGATCCGCGCGCAATGGGTACTCGCGGGGATGCGCCGTTGCTCTGCGCAAGTACATTCGATTCCAAACTGTATGATTATGATATATGCCTTAATTTTTTGCATCAGTTTGTTGTTTTGAGTATATGAATGAACATTTATGTCATATTTCAACCAATTTACACATACCACAAATAATTATACATTTAAACCTTCCTCATGAATCATTCTGTCTATTGGCGCAAACCGCATGAAAATCCGTTCTGTAGTTTTTTGAATTTATCGCGAACAGACAGAGAGATAGACGTGGCGGGGATTTTGTTTTATATTTATGTTTTCTCATTATAATATTAGTCTGGGTGTACTCGTATATGTAGTGATATCGTATAGGCTAGCGTTCCACCACTAACTCACCCAATGGTAAGTGATGATGCGGTCGAAGTTGGTAGCATTAGTAGCACGAGGCCTGAATAGGAATTGCCTCTCATGCACAGCTGCCGGAACACATAAGGATACACACACAGGGATAATGGACGTGGGTGTGTAACTGTAAATCCCTGAGAGTCAATAATACCTCCTTTTGATATTTTAAAACGATATAATTAAATTACCTGCTGAGTAAACTCCTCATCCAGATCTTCAAACACGATCTTGCCCGAGATCTTGACAGTGACAGCTGTCAGTGTGCGCGGGGTAGTGACGCGTCGGTTCACTGTGACACGCCAGCTTGAAGCATCGGCCTTCTCTTCTGGTTCTCCACCTAGAATGTTATTTTATAATATAGGTAGCAAACAAACAAACAGCCTACCTGATAGGAAATGGTCACCGTCATCGAAATGTATCAGAATAATATTATTCTTAAAGCAAGAAATATTTAAAAATCCTTTTTAAAACAAGCTTTTACATAACCTAGGACCAGAGTTAGTTAAGACAAATCTAACGAGTCCAAACACGACGGGTATAAACATGTGTAGTTTTTAGAATAAAAAAGACTATGTTATCATGTTTCTCCATACAATCTTTGAACCCCCGTTTCATCTCCCTAAGGGGTGAATTTTGAAAAATCCTATTTTAGCGGATACTAACGTCATAATAATGCGCAAGCGTGCCGCGTCCCTGGTGCGTAGTATGCGGGCCAGTAACAACATCGTTCTTTAAATTAAAGGTCCATATGATTTTAAATTTAGTTCGAACTCATAATTAATTGTATTTACTTTTTAATTGTTATTATTATTATTATTCTTGTATTTCGTTAACATCACGGGTCGTTGAACGCCCGGTCCATTGGAAGGCATTGACGGAGCCAAAGCCAACGTCAAGAGGCCCTTTACAAAGATAAACTTAAATGCTATGATTTGTGGATGGAGAGATGAAAAACTATAAGAATACTAAAACTACTAAAACTAAAACTATAAGAATCTTTGTCCTGACATACTGACTGACTCACTGACTCACTGACTCACTGACAGACAACGCACAGCCTAAACCGCTGGTCGTAGAGACTTGAAATTTGGAGGGTATATTTGTCTTAGTACGTAAGGGTGTACTAAGAAAGGATTTTCCAAAATTCACCCCTTAAGGGGATGAAATGGGGGTTCAAAGTTTGTATGGAGAAACAAGATTAGATCGTCTTTTCTATCCGAAACTTCACATAAGTGCTTCAGTAAAAAAATAAGTAAAGACGTGTTTCAGGTTTTTTTGGAATTCCACCCCTAAGAGGGTGAAATGGGGTAATAAAGTGTAAAATCAATATTGTTTCGGATTGCGCTGAAATTTGGCATGCAAATAGTTATTATGACGTTAGTTCCCACTGAGAAAGGATTTTCCAAAATTAACCCTCGAAGGGGATGAAACGGGGGTTCAAAGTTTGTATGGAGAAACAAGATTAGATAGTCTTTTCTATCCGAAACTCCACACAAGTGCTTCAGTAAAAAAATAAGTAAATACGTGTTTCAGGTTTTTTTGAAATTTCACACCTGAGAGGGTGAAATGGGGTAATAAAGTGTAAAAATCTATATTATTTCGGATTGCGCTGAAATTTGGCACGCAGATAGTTATTAAGACGTTAGTTCCCTCTGAGAAAGGATTTTCCAAATTAACCCTCGCAGGGGATGAAACGGGGGTTCAAAGTTTGTATGGAGAAACAAGATTAGATAGTCTTTTCTATCCGAAACTCCACACAAGTGCTTCAGTAAAAAAATAAGTAAATACGTGTTTCAGGTTTTTTTGAAATTCCACCCTTAAGAGGGTGAAATGGGGTAATAAAGTGTAAAAATCAATATTGTTTCGGATTGCGCTGAAATTTGGCATGCAGATAGTTATTAATTACGACGTTAGTTCCCTCTGAGAAAGGTTTTCCAAAATTCATCCCTGAATAGGATGAAACGAGGGTTCAAAGTTTGTATGGAGAAACAAGAATTGATTGTCTCTTATATTCGAAACTTTACACAAGTAGTTTAGTAAATAAATGAGTAAATACGTGTTTCAGGCTTTTTGAAATTCTATTCCTAAAAGGGTGAAGTGGAGTAACAATGTCTGAAACCAATATTGTTTCGGATTGCGCTGATATTTTGCATCCAGATAGAAATTTTGACGTAGGTATCCGCTGAGAAAGGATTTTTCAAAATTCACTCTTCAAGGGATGAAGCGGGGGTTCAAATTTTGGATAGTCATTTTATTCGACATTTCACACAAGTACTTCTGTAAATAAATAAGTAAATACGAGTTTCAGACTTTTTCAAAATGCCACCCTAAAAGAGTGAACTGGGGTAAAAAAGTCTGAAAATCAATATAGTTTCGGATTGCGCTTTATTGGGTTTTTCGGGTTTTAAAAATATGAATCCTGATTTGTCTTAGTCACGCGATAATATGAAAACAGGTGAACCAATTTGGCTAATTTTTATTTGATGTCTTTAATGATAGAATCGTTTTTACAAAAGAAAAGTTTTAAGTAAATAAAAGGAGTTTTTAACGCGGGCGTAGCCGCGGGGGACTTCTAGTGTTATATATCGCGGTCGATCGGGCGCGATCTCAGTACTTTTCAATTGTTTTCTGATCGCGTTTGATGTGAACAAGTCGGTACAAATACTACTACGCTATCTGATGGCCGCCTAGATCGCGCACGCAGGACGCTGCGGTGTGTCCGTACCTTTAGTCGAATTTTTTCGACCTAGGTTTCGAGCAAGTCCATCGCTCTTCCTCGGGAGTGAGGTCACGCGGTGTGATCGCAATGTTCACTTTGTTGTTCACATGTTTAATTTGTTGATTGTGTTTATGTATATGAGTATAAGTAACTTGAAATAAACTAATTTTATTTATTTATTTATAACTATTTGCATGCCAAAATTCAGCGCAATCCGAAACAATATTGATTTTCAGACTTTGTTACCACACTTCACTCTCTTAGGGTTTGAATTACGAAAAAGCCTAAAATACGTATTTATTCATTTATTTACAAAAGTACTTGTGTGAATTGTAAAACAAAATCCAAAATGTCATCGTACCGACGGGACTCGAACCCGCACTCCCGGATAACACGTCCAGGTGCTCTGCCAATTAAGCCACGGTTCGATCCATCGATACGACGAAATTAGTGGATTGCATTTTTTTAACCCAACTATGCATTGGTGGCGCCATCTATGACTACTTATTTCGATAGTTAATCATTCGTAAGAAATCATTACAGTTTTCAAATCCGACGAGAGATGTTGCACTGCGTAAATCAAATATTATGTTTCTTTTCCCTTTATATTTTTGTAAATTGTTAAACACATCCCTCAAAGCAATAACACCATGTACCACAGTCGTCCTTATATAAGTGCCATTAATATTAATAATCATCTCGATAATATCGAAATGTCATCCTACCGACGGGACTCGAACCCGCACCCCCCGGATAACACGTCCAGGTGCTCTGCCAATTAAGCCACGGTTCGATCCATCGATACGACGAAATTAGTGGTATGCTTATTTTTAACCCAATTATGCATTGCTGGCGCCACTACTTGTGTAAAGTTTCGCATAAAAAGACTATGTAATCTTGTTTCTCCATACAAACTTTGAACCCCCGTTTCATCCCCGTAAGGGGTTAATTTTGCAAAATCCTTTCTTAGATACCCTTACGCACTAAGACAAATATTGTACCCTCCAAATTTTAAGTCTCTACAACTTGCGGTTTAGGCTGTGCGTTGTCTCTAAGTCAGTCAGTCAGTATGTCAGGACAAAGATTCTTATAGTATTAGATAAGTGTTATACTGGTAGTTACCTAGAGCATCCCAGAAGAGTTGAGGCTCTTCCCCCTCATCCACCGTGATGACTTCCCTCTCCTCTCCTAGCGCCAACTTCACGAAGTCAAGCGCCGCCTGCTGCTCCTGGCTGCTCGATTCCTGATACATTCGTTCACCTTTAACTATACATATAAATACTAGCTGATACCTGCGACTTCAGGTCAACATTTGTGTGATCTAAGTTATGTGAAAAAATCATGATTTTATTTTCACAAAAAGTAGCCTATGTTCCTCCTTATGCTATAAAGTATCTCTTATCCTATAATTATATTTTCCTTGTTAAATTTCAGTAAGATCGGATCGTCCGTTTAGGCGTGATTAGGTAACAATACTAACAATCAAACAGAATGACATAGTTACAAACGTTTTTATAATACTAGTTTGGTTCTAAGGTGCATTCGGCTAACTCCGAAAATCGGGGAATTCTAATAATTTAATTTTTTTAATCGACACGGCAATATTTCATGCTATGGCAACATTCACCTAGCGGCCATTTTAATACGCATCCGCCCGCAAGTCACCTCAGCTGCTACGAGCGACCGCGCGTCATCAACTGTCATTTTTCCAAGCAACGGCGATTTCGCGGGTTTTTTGGTGTTAGTGGATTTGCCCGAACATCCATAATTACAAAACCTGTTAAGATATTAAACTTTTATTTTCTTTATTCCCTAGATTAACGTTATTTTTTTGCAATTCTGTGTAGGCTTAGAACTATCTAGCTCAAGTTTTTTTGCACTTTTCAGATTTAGCCGAATAGGGCAATTCCGAATTTGTCAATGCCTTCTAAGAGTTTGAGTACCGTAGGCTAATTGTCGGATAATTCCGAAATGAAAGTAGCACTCATGTAATGTTTGGCCCTTTCAGTGGCCAAACCGCTACATACATTTCGTGAAGGTAAACCTGAACGAAAAAGAAACACGTACTTTAAGGCATAACTACTTAAAAAAATACTCAATACTCAATATTTTATTGCATTTATATGTATGTACAATGTATATAATACAGATATTAGAGTGAAGATTTGGTAACATATGACCCTGTTAGGGCAGGCCTGTCGCACTCCGCGCTGTAGCTATGAAACTACAAGTACTTCCGCACACCCTCTCGGGTCCATGTTCAGTCAGTTAAGTGTCACGCGCGCTCTCGATCGGCCGCGCGCCTTACTTGTACCTACCTCATTATTATATTCCTTGCTTACGATATTAACATACAAAAATATTATTCAGTATGTCTAAACGAAGGGCTACAAAGCATTGCGTAGCATACGTTTATACATACTTATACGTTTTTACATACTCATTTTCAATTGAACGTAGAACATTATTTTCTACCGATTTTCCAAACAGAAGGAGGTTCTTAATTCGTCTTTGTGTGTATGTTACGCGATTACTCTGTCAATTGTGAACCGATTTAAATGATTTTTTTTAATCGGTAGAGTTTGTTGCCGAGGTGGTACCATTGTAATTTCGTCGAGATCTGATGAGGGTCTCCAGAGATATGACGATAAACGTCTCAAACTTGCAACCGAAACTGACTCGCGCGGCATGGAAGTCGGTTGTTTTAGTTTTAACTATCTTAATTAAACTATCACATAAACTATCTTAATTAAAGTATAACTGTAGTACTTTTATCCTACCTCGACATTAAACATGAATGTAGCACTTTAAATATACTCATTACATTGTTCTACCTTAAAGTATTCTGCTACCATTTAAAGGCTTCAATAAGTTATCTTATAACATTCAACCCTATAGGAGAGGCCGCGAGTTGACCGACTTATTCAGACTCTCGCTGTGCGGACTTACGGTGCATTTCACTGTGCGCAACACGCGGTTCATAGTTACTATTAGTTGATACTGTGACGCAAATTCAAGGTCGCACTCGAGGCGTGAAGCGCATTTTGAACGTTGCCGACGTTGTAACTAGGTTTAATCTCGCCTTTTTGCTCTCAGGGAGTGCAATTTCTGTACTTGCACTATTCATTATTCTGTGGTTAGGGTATCGCAACAGGTACTGGAGCGAACAGACCGATTGTAAAATAATCAATATATTATCTCAAAATGTATCAGTTACATGCCTATCCTAAATATTAGTACTATATTAATTTAATTATTGTTTGTCATTTAAAAATTCATCAAGAGAATAATATACCTTTTTTACCAAATACTCTTTAAGATTTTTGTAGAAGACTGAATTGTTGTCTTCACACTTCAACTCTTCTGATAATTTATTATAAACTTTTATCGCCATTGCGTTAGGTCCAGAGCTGTGCATTTTTAATTTAGAAGTGGGTAAGATCAAATTATATTTATATCTAGTTTTGTCACCCCGAGGGCCGTCGATTTTTTTTGGAAAAAAATGTGAATTATGCCTTACGAATTTACGTAGTTCAAAAATGTATATAGAGGTAAGCGTGAGAATTTTAAATTTTTCAAAATGTGGTTTGCACAATTCTGGTATTTTAATGTTCACTATTTATTATGTTATTAAATATGTCAGTCAGATTTTGATTAAGATTAATATTATTATTACATAATGTCAAAATAGAAATATCGTCCGCGAAAAGAATGCAAGATTCGTCAATATTTTTTGGTAGGTCATTTATATATATTAAAAAGAGGATGCATCCCAGGACACTTCCCTGAGGAATAGAGTGATTAATATGTACAGGATTCGATCTTACTGTTTGTATCTTACCGTTTTCAATATCAAAGTTTTCTATTTCAACATATTGTGTCCTGTTAACAAGGTACGATGTCATCCATTTATGAGCGTTGCCGCGAATCCCTATCCCATATAATTTATTTAATAATATATTGAATTGTGCTTTTCATAAGCTTTATCATAAGCTTTCGTCATGTCTAATAATATACCGATTGCGTATTTCTTTTCATTTATTATGTCCAAGATATTATGTATGTATTTATAGACTGCCAAAGTCGTAGATCGATTTTTTCGAAATCCATTCTGTGCTTCATCGAATATTTTATATTTTTCACAAAAGGACTCGACGCGCCTTTGCATTACCTTTTCAAATAGTTTTGAAGAGGTAGGAAAAAGCGCAATCGGCCTGTAATTATTTACTTCTTGTTTAGAGGACTTCTTGTGAACCGGTTTAATTATAGCTATAAAAACCCACTTTAGAGTGTCATTCAGAATTACCCGAACATAATTCGGGATTGCACTCTGACAAAAAAAACATAACAAAGTTTTCAAACATTTCTAATTATTAATTACAATGATATATTTATACAAATCTTAGCAATAGTAGTACTTGGGCATATATTCACGCAGACGGAGTGATATAAGCTGGTAACATAAAGTCTATCAATTTTGACATACGAGTATTGGTGATAATACAAAGACCCTGTGAACTCATCCGAAATTCTTTCGTAAATTTCGAATGCACATAAAATAACAACTTAACAAACTTACTACCTAATACATTATAATATAATTATTCTTTGGTATCTAAACGTTTTGCCATTGCAAAGTATATAGAACCGTAACCATTAGCACAAGTTTTCATACCAAGCTCGATATCGTATATCGAACAAATTTTGTATGAAAAATATTACAGCGCCTCTATTGTCGTATTTTTAATTAGACGAAGCCAACTGACAGTAGCTAATGTCACTTTGTAAAATAATGTTGCCATATTTAAAGTAATAGTGATGCGTTCAGCTCTCGTTCAATCAGATGAATGAATAATGAGTGTGAATAGGTATTCATTAATCATTTTATTTTCATTACCTACCTATAATTGTTGTATTTTATACATCTATAGTTTCAACTACATGATGCATTGAAAATAGGACAGTCTTACAATTTTCCTCGCAATGTTTTCCTTAATGTTTAAAACACTCGGTATTCAATATAGGTAGATACTATAGGAACATAGTCGTCGAAAACTCGTTGGTATGTACAAAGCACGACTAAAATTCAAACCCCGTACCCAATATCGGCAGTTCAGCACACTAACTATTCACTAGACAATCGAGGCAATTTCATTCATTCAGGAGTTTTTCAATCATTCACTTTGTCACAACATTTTTTTATTTCATCAAAAACTGGCAACGCTGTAAACGTCACTTGACTTCGTCTAATTAAAAATACGACTATAGTGGTATTCACACCTCACTCGGTCTACATTTAGACCAATCAGGGAGCCAGAATAAGTCGAACACTATGTGAGATCTGTCAAAAGCGTTTACAATGAAAACTCGTACTAAGGGTAACAGAGTGTGTGCACAGGTCTTACCTTCCCCCTCCACAGCAGCACATCCCCTGCAGTCTCCAGCACAAACACCAGGTCCGGACGCAGCTCAGAGCTGTTCTCCGCGACCTGCACCGCGCGCATGTCCACCCCCACCTCCGTACCTTCCACCTGCACATTGGTAACCATCATCATCAGACTAGTCGCTACTTGAGAGCCCGTTGGTGATATGGCTCCTCTTTATAATCACCGATTTTAGACGATTACACTCAAGCAGCATCGTTTGAAGGACTAAAGGTACAGGTAAAGGTAGGTTGGTAGCCGGCTACATGAAGCAGCAGATGACGTGTCATCGCGACACTACTGCTTTCTATGATTCTTATATTATGCTTATGCTTATGTATGCTTATTATGTGTAGCTAACTACGACGGGAATTTCATAGAAATACACAGGAACCAGGAGTGTCTAAGTAAGAGTATATATTGAATATATTTACAATGCCTAAAAAATAACTGGCCAAGTGCAAGTCAGAGTCGTACTCGTAGGGTTCCGTACCACACTACAGTATTTTATAAGAGCGAGCAAAAAATACCACTATCATATTTCGCCAGCAAAAAACAATAATTATTAAACATTTTATTTCTTATAACGCCATCTAATGTCTAAGAAAGGTGTTAGGAATCGACATTTCAATATAACGCCATCTATGGGACGTTTACCTAACTAAGTGTTCATAGATGGCGTGAAATGCCGAAAAAAACACGTTTCTTGTATGGGGACCCTCTATTATTTTTAACTTTATTCTGTTTTTAGTATTTGTTGTTATAGCGGCAACAGAAATACATCATCTGTGAAAATTTCAACTGTCTAACTATCAAGGTTCATTAGATACAGCCTGGTGATAGACGGACAGACAGACAGACAGACAGACAGACGGACAGCGGAGTCTTAGTAATAGGGTCCCGTTTTACCCTTTGGGTACGGAACCCTAAAAAGCAAGAGTTAGCCAGTTCAAATCCTAGCAAGGGCGTTCGTCCACAGCCATTCAGCTGTCATCCAGTCATGACGTCAAACTACTAAAAAATCGTATCCGGGGGGGGGTTCGATTCCCGTCGGTACGATGAAATTTTGGATGGTGTATAACAATTTACTAAAAAAATATTGATGTTTGATGTATAGGGTTGCCAGCCGTATATTACCTCTATGTTTCAGTCAGTACTTCAGACAATTATTGTATTATATAGTAACTTTGTAGGGGTAAGTTGCAACGATAGCAAAATGTCTTTGTGTGCGAAACTGGGTCAATTACGTATCAGCACTATTGGAATGTATTTAAGCGGTAATACTTATTAAATAAAGAGAGATTTTATTGAGACTCCAAATGAGTTGTTTGTTTCTCCGCCTCCCGTTCCCGACTCTGCCTGCGAAGACAACAAGGTCACCACATCAGCCAACATTGGTGACCCCGACAGGGCTGATCTCTGTCGGGGGAGCCCGAACACGCACATCGAGGATGAAGCCAGATTAATTAAAAATATGGAGTCATCACTACCACCTGCAACGCCTGAAAACGTCAACTAGATCTGCACTGCACCAGAGGTTGCCGAGACACCACACGCGCAATAATCGCTATCGCTGAGCACCGCCCATAGACAAAGAAGAACGCACAGCCGCCGCACCGCAAACCGTTCGAAGAAAGAAGAATTCAGGAGTTAGGACCAGCATGTACCCAATCGCTGATCTATTGCCGACAACTATAAAAACTCGCCTTCGGAAGTTGGAAGTCCGTAGGAAAGGTTCACCATCAAAGTGTAATGAAGATCAAGCTGCTTTGTGACGTGATGACGTCAGTAACCAGCCGAGCTAAGGAGAGCTACAAGTGCCACTAGTTCGAGGTTATCAGCGCTGTCGATCCTGCTTGTGTACCAGGAAACCATTGAGATGTCCGAAGCCAGAAGATGCACTGGGATCATCGAAGGTTACACGGAAGGTCATACGTGGAGCGCAGACTTGGAGAGGATTGCTCAGTCTCGCTATGTTCCGGACGTGTAACGGCTGAGGAGTAAATGGAAAGAGCCTAGGATGGAAGAACAGGAGTACTACCAGATGGACGCGTTATTTTTGTCACGGTCGGCCATGAAGATACGAGTACAAGATAACACGCTGAAGAAGTTTCGCCGATAAATGAAGAAGTCGCCCGAGAGAATATTGCGTAGCTGATAAATAAAGCCGAATATTCACTTGCTGAATGTAGATTACGAAATTGAAGCGTGAGTAAATTGAACCAGTAGGTCAAGACAGAGGTTTTGCTGACCTAGCAACTACGACTGTCGATGCGCAACAAGGGATATCGTGTTAGGTTAGTTAATTACGATAAGTATTCTATGCAGTTTTATAAAGTTTTTGTAGATTTTTTTTGTGTTATTTTTAGGGGGGGAATATTGTAGGGGTAAGTTGCAACGATAGCAAAATGTCTTTGTGTGCCAAACTGGGTCAATTACGTATCAGCACTATTGGAATGTATTTAAGCGGTAATACTTATTAAATAAAGAGAGATTTTATTGAGACTCCAAATGAGTTGTTTGTTTCTCCGCCTCCCGCTCCCGACTCTGCCTGCGAAGACAACAAGGTCACCACATCAGCCAACAACTTTATTACAAAATGGAATCTTACTTTGAACAGTCGAATATTATCATCTGCATAAGTTCCATTCACGTTCTCTCTCTGATAGTCATTGTCCTTGCTCCCGAATACAATCACCAAGTTACCTAAAACAATGTTATAAACAAGTAAATTACAAGAGGTAATACTACAGCAGATCGGCCATTATTATTATTTGAGTGAATAGAATTTGGAATCGAAATATTTCTAGGTTGTTTTAACGCTAAACGACAGTCAAACGCAGCTAGGCGTTTGACTTATATCTCACCTGTCAGTAAAGTATATTCTAAACGGATGTAATCCACCGTCCCAAGAGAGGTGACCTTGATTTTTTCAATCCATCTAGACTGCAGAAGTAATCCAAATTTTTAATTTTAATTTTTTAATTTTTTTGATTTGACCTTTAACGTCCTTGGTGTACGGGTACGTAGTATTATTATCTTTTCTATGGTACGGGCGCGAGTTCCCATCCGCAGTTGGAGCGCGAGGATAAATCCGTGTAACCGGCGGATTACATCCATCATAAGACAGTCGCGCTGTGACTGGAAGCGGCTGCGTACGTATGCTTTATTAACGCTTCATCCACATTCTCTTTCTTTTGTTTTTCGTCGTCAATTGCGCACAAAACTCCCAAAGCAAGGCCAGGCCCACTTTTTGAAATTTGGACAAATTAGGGGCCATTTCTACAGTACGAATACGGTCCGTGCACGATACGGGTACGTGATTTCATGCCAGAAGACGACTCGCGACTAATGCGCATGTAGGCGCGTGGATTAGATCCGTGTAGCCGAAACACAATCCGTGGAAGGAAACTTAGTTCCCACCAAGGTCACCTCTGTTAAAACGCTGGATTACATCCATCTAGAATAAGCTTAAGTGATGATGCGATCGAGGTTGGTAGCAGGTCTAGGCCTAGCGCTGAAAGTAGGTATAATTCAATGGGTAATATGAGATGTTCATTTATCTAAATAAATCTGGAGATACCCATCAGATCTTGACACAATTTATTAATTACCACCCCTGAGACATACATTTACCATACTCAAAAGAAATAATCATTAAAATCCGTTGATATTTGGCAAAGAAATCGAATAACATACATACAAACAAAAATAAACTGGCCAGGTGCGAGTCGGATTCGCACACGTAGGGTTCCAATTATCGATATATATATTGTTAGAATATTTCCAACTACCCTCACGCTGCGACTGGGCTCGATAGTATAAAAGCGGACAGCGAGCGGGTATCAATCTTCAGTCTTCGTGTGGCCGTCGTACGGTTCGGACGTAATGGTTGTGTTGTTAGCTTAGACACATTATGTAATTGTTATTATGTTGAAGTTCTGTGGCATTATATAATTGTGGGTATTGTGATAGTGTTTATTTTTTTAGCCTTTTTCACTTCTGGTCTCTAAGATCAGAAGTGGGATAGGTCCACGTGCACTTTACGCTTATAAGCCGTCTCTGACATTTGCCTTGATCTATTCAAAGTAACAGTTTTGAATAAATTAAGGTGCAACAATGTGTTTGAATCAAAGTGATACTGAGATCTGGTTTTTAGTGAATATTTGTCAGTTAAAGTGTATATTAGACGTTTGTCTGGGTATTGAGGGTATGTGATATTTCTTATGGATAAAAAAATACTTCGGAAAAGTAATTTCGTCGATTTTTTTATTGCAATAAAGGGTAGTTTGCCAGGGTTCTTATCTGGTAGTGTTTACCACCGCGTCCGAATACGAAACGCCACGTGTAATTTCCGTTGCTCATAATGATTTGATTTCTCTGTAGCTGTAAGCTGTTTCGGTGTGCTACTACCGTGCAGCATAGCTGATAATGCTCGTCGGCAATTAAACGCGGCGGACAGGATTATTTGAGTATGGTTGGTGTGGATACAGGTATGATTGCAATGTTACTTTTGTTTCGTTACTCGACTATGCGCAGAGGTTGACTGTGTTAAATAATTGGGCAAGCCCAAGAGATTTAGATACGAGTAAGTACGCGATCGAGTTTAATATGTAGCAGGTCTGTGGTTCGTTCACTTATGTACCTTTGAATATGCTCAAGAAGTGCAAGGTCTCCTTTCCTTGAGGTATTTTGACCAGGGTCACATTGGGAGCTAGTTCCTCTTCCATCGAGAAGACCAGCGCTGCAGCAGCTTCCTTGTCTGAAGATGACGCCTCTGCACCCTGAAATATTAGATCATTATTTTCTTGAGACTCAGAGTATTCTAGCATAGTGTGTTCGGCAATCTTCGACCACATCAACGCTTACCACCAGACGAGATAGTGGTCAAACGATAAAAAAAACAGTCAAGCGCTTGTCTGTCTGCAAAAATAAAGAAAGGTACTCACGACCCAGTAATATAGGACGTACGCGTCATCCCCGCTGCTATCAGTGTATTGGTACTTCAGAACGTACACCATACTGCAGTACAACACTGGGAGACCAGACAGCACGCTCTCTGTTATGTCTTCTTCTTCTCCTGCGATCCTGGTACCAGATGCAATCAATGCTATTAATTTTATATTTTGTTTAACTCAGATAGGCAAGCATTTGACCATCTTTTATCTCACCTGATGTTAAGTGACGATGCGATCGTCGATATAGCACGCTTACCTAGAAGAGAGGTTTTGATCTTCGAGTTCAGTCGAGATCTTCTAGGTAAGCGTACTTTATCGTCGATCATTCACTCGCAATTGGAAAACCCTTGGTTTAGAAAACACAGACATCGGCAAGGAATACCATTCCTTAGCACTTGGCAGTACGTATGATAAATGATGTAGCAAAACGTTTCGTTTCGTACGGGTAGATGGAACGTGTACCATAATGCGATGGCAGTTAGTACTCATAATTATAGTACCACCATCCCCTTTCTTCTATCGAACAACTAGACGTACCGATGTGCGCTATCGCTTTATGAAGGTCGGTTCATCTACCCGTACCTATAAATGCATTAAATAATAATAAAAAAATACAATGAAAAATAGAGGTGATTTGTCGGGAATCGGGAAAACGGTCGGCTTTGATGCCAGAGGTACCGAGTTCAAACCCAGCCGTACACCAATAGATTTTTCGAATCGAAAAATTTATGTGCGTTTATCACAGTAGCCCTCCGGTGAAAGAAAAACATATCGTTAAGAAACCAACAACCCCCGCGGTGGTAGGACACTATCTAGTATCCGACTGGCCAGCTACCACCCTCAAGTTAGAAAATCTGTCGCCAAAACATCTAATGTGTTCCGGCAGCTATCCTTGAGAGCCAGTTCTCATTCTAGGCCTAGCGTGCTTACCATCTTTGACCGCATCATCACTTACCAACAGGTGAGATAGTGGTCAAACGCTCGCCTTTAAGATATTTAAAAAAAATATAGGTAGCAATCAAGCAAACGGCCCACCCACAGGGCCCACCCGATGGGAAGTGGTCACCGTGAGTCGCCTATGAACACTTGCAATACTAGGGCTGTCACTCATGAGTCACTCAATATATGCCTATGATTGTGGCATTTTATTCTAGTTCAAATACCTGGTGATCACCAGACTCCCGTCTCCCTTGTCAGGCATCAGTCCCCTTGCAGCAGCACTCTTCCCGATCAGTTTGGCAGTCTCCGCTGACTCCTCCACGTCGCTGGAGAAGTAGCCAGCGTCTGTAGTAAAGATGTATCTATTAACTCCTCAGTGTTCATGGTATCCTGGTACTTCCATTTTTGCAACAGCAATTTTTTTTCATCCGATAGGCTAGCGTTTGACCTCTATCTCGCCTGTTGGTGAGCGATGATGTGATAGAAGATGGTGAACACGCTAGGCTTAGAACGGTCTGACTCTCAAGGGCTGTGTGCTGTCGGAACACCGTAAGGTTATGGTGGATTTAAGAAAAATATTTAAAAAACATAAAAGATTGACTAAATAAATTATGTCCTTGATGGTAGCAAGTTAGATGCTAGTGCAGAACATCAATATGATGCTCATACCAACTGTGAGTTTGTTAGAGAAAAAGCCGCTATACTGTTACAACTGTAGCTGTTTAGCTTCATCTATAAATAAGTGAAGCAGTTAAGTACTGTTGTTGTTTTGTTGCAAAATAAATTAGTTTTCTTTCTTTCTTTCTTTCTATCTTTCTATTTTTATCAGTGAGCAGTCAAACATTTCATCACTATGTCACTTGATCTTCAGTGACAATGTGGTACTAAATTAAATTATGTTTGTCTGGTAGAAAACAACTACAATAGGAGACTCTAGAACAACAACACTAGTTTAATCTATATGTCTTATGTTATAGCGTATCCGTAGTACCCCGACCACGTACGTAGTAACTATTATATAATCTGCCCCGACTGCCTTTCAGGCCCCTTAGACAAAATCCAATTTCTGTTTTTATTCACGCTAACGCAGCTTCCAAATGTACAGGGTGTCGGGATTCATATGGTCCAAACGAAAACCATCGATGGAGGACTCCAAGGGCTACCCAGAAAACACCCATGTATGTTCCGCGAAAATATACAGATTTCGAGAAAATTGAGTTTTACATGTTTTCGAGTTAGTCCCCGAAATGTTGCAATTGACTTAAATTTTCTCCCAAACTATAAAGGCCAGAGCCCTAATTTTTCTGTGGGATTATGAACAATGAATAGGTTTTTCAGGGAAAACTACAATTTTTAATTTAGGCTCATTATTTTCTGAGAAAAAAAATAAGACATCACATTTTTTTTATTAAAACGATATTTGAACTTTTATTTTGGGCACAGAATAATGAATAGTACGACTTTGGGCAGGCTTTTCTCCAAAAAAACCCGGAATATAAAAAGTTACAACTGATTTTAAAAACTTGTCTGTTTTATGGACCTGCTGCATGCCAAATTTCATACGGCTACGACAACAGGTTCAGGTCTAAAATAAATAAAATATATCATTTAAAAAATAGAAAGGATTTCAATTTTTAAATTATTTCCTCTGAAATAATCTCTTTTTTACAGAATTAACTCAAATGAAGAGAAGAAGTTATAAAGTTCAAATATCGTCTAAATAAAAAAATTATGTCTTATTTTTTTTCTCAGAAAATAATAAGCCTAAATAAAAATCGTTGTTTACCCTGAAATACCCATTCATTGTTTATAGTCCCAGAAGAAAACTAGAGCTCTGGCCTTTATAGTTTGGGAGAAAATTTAAATAAATTGGAACATTTCGGGGACTGACTCGAAAACAAGTAAAACGCAATTTTCTCGAAAACTATAGATTTTCGCAGAACTTACATGGGGGGGTACTCTGGGTAGCCCTTGGAGTCCTCCATCGATGGTTTTCGTTTGGACCATATGAAACCCGACACCCTATGTATATAATATGTATATAAAATGTATGAATATAGGGAACGACAATTTTGTTCCGGAAAAATAAATGTAATCCTCATATATTTTGAACTTGCCTTAGCGTGAATTGAAATCAAAATTGGATTTGATTAGGGGGCTGTTTCGAGCAGTAACCGTAACAAACAAGCAGTAAAAGGATATACATCCATATTTATCAAAGACATTGTACTATAAGCTATACTATGAGACTGTGCACAGTAGATTTTTCACAAAAATTTAATTTAACTCGTATGATCTAAACATCCCAAATGTTCAAATCTTTTTCGAAAAACGTAGTGTAGGACACTCCGGCGAGATGGAGCGACGATCTGCGCAAGGTAGCTGGCGTCATTGTATGCGAAGAGTCGAAGAATGGGGTCAGTGGCAAGCATTGGGCCTATATCCAGCAGTGGACTAACACGTGTTGCTGATGATAATGATGATTGTGATGATTTGATCATAAAGCTGCTATGATACATCAAAACAAGCCGAGCGAGAGTATTGTAGAACGGAGTGTGTCTTTGTCTAACAACCTGCTAGTGCCAAATATGTACTAAATTACTTTTAAAGTTTATATTATGTTTAAAGGGACTAATACCGTGCAAGTCGGTCTCGTTCGGTCCGGTTTTTGTGCCTAGTGCATGGTCATGTTTATTAGTACAATATCTTTGATCCATCCATGTGTACGCGTTGAGACTACCGCTCTGGTAGAAGAATCTTACCTATATCAGAGAGGAATGCCCGAGCACCCACACCAGACACTGTTTCCCAATCGTGGAAGTACTGCTTAAAGGTAGAACTCTCAGCGCCCTCTGCTACCCTGGTTATGTTCACCTAGAAAATGAGCCTCATTACTATGACATTCACACATCGTTTAGAGCAAGGCTGCTCAACCCAAGGCCCGCGGGCCAAACTATGACCCGCGAACGAATTTTAAATGGCCCGCGCATTCAAGTTCTAAAATTCCCACCAAATTAAAAAAATCACGCCAAATTGTACATTATCTATTCTTTAAAATTAGAGTTTTAAATTTGTGAGTATACATTAAAAAACCTTTGTACCGACAAAGTGTCTTCGTAACCACACATTTTTTAGAAAATTTTGCAGATTTTTAAAATGGGGTGAGAAGAAGAGAAGAGAAGAGACAAGAGAAGTATCTTATGCTAATTAAAGAATTAGCATAAGATACTCTTTGTTTGTGTGTAATATTACCTAATAAACAATAATTATGAATTTCATTTCTCAATATTGGGTACTTTATTGTGCATATCAAAATAGGAATTGTCAGTGGCCCGCCGTAAATGTCTGAATCCTATGTGTCTGGCCCAACTGTCAAATAGATTGAGCACCCTTGGTTTAGAGCATCAACAGTCACCACCAAGTTGCCTTTGGGTTACTTGGAAATGGCGGACCAACAGTTTTCAAAGGATCTATCTACATGTTCAAAAACTTTATTTATTATAATATTTACTAGCTGCATCCCGTGGCTTAGCCTGCGTTAAATATATTTTTAATGTGTATTCGCGGATAACTTCGTCGTTTATGAACCGATTTTGATGAATATTTTTTTTGTTGGAAAGGAGATACCATTGTAATTTCAGTGATATCTGATAAGTATCTCCAGAGATATGTAGATAATTACCTCAAACTTTATACTAAAAATTAATAGCGCGGCATTTAAAGTCGGTTCTTTTAGTTTTTTTTAATGATCTTATATACTATGTAATAAAGATAATCATTATCTGTTCCAATAATAATTTTTGTTTAATGGTTATAAGCATTGTAATTTTAATAGTGATAATATGACAGTGATCGTAAGAAAACGTCATCCATAAAAAAATATTAATAGGGACGTGGTTCACATCGCCAACTCCACAAAGTCTAAAGATGGAGAAAGTCTTATACCAGGTTCAGACCAGGCGATTTTTGTCGTTCAACTTCCTAGGGATGTACGGTACAAGTTACAAAAATACCCAATCGATATTTTTTATCGATTAAATCCCGCTTGATTAGCAAATCAAATAGTTTCATTCGAAACCTTATTATCGCTTTATAATTCCAGCCTAAATGTTCTTCCAAAACAAATAATTGAGTAACGAAACGAGTACTTATAACCGATACTTAATTAGTATCGATTCTAACGTATCGATACTAAAAGTACTTGGAATCGAAAGACAAGGACATCCCTAAGAAGTTGAACGACTAGAATGGTGTGAACCCGGTATTAAATCAGTCCGTCCTACCCGTTATGACGTTACAGTGCCGAGACAAAGACACAAGGTGAGGATGGTCCACAAATTCTAAAATATTGGTGATGGTTGAGAGCTGTACTTACAATATACCATTTCGCAAAATTACATGCACTTACATCAATAATGCTTAAATCAAAATTAAAAACCACCCCCGATTGATCTATGTATAATCTATTCATTGAGACCATTCCAATGAGCCCAAACGCGACCTTTCTGCTGTAAGTTTGCGAGAAGTCTCTGATTTGCAGATTCCAGATGTCTCAGCCTCAGGTCAATGCTACCATGTTCTTACAATGTTGTTGAAGTAAGAGGATACCAAATTTCAAATTGATCAGACCTATGAAAGTTGATTTCATAGGGTTATCAACTAGAAAAAAGCTCACGTCTTAAAACGGCTGAACAGATTTTCAGCAATCAAAGTTAAGAAACACTTTCGATTAAGACACCTATCAAATAAAAAATACCAAATAACAAACCGGTTCTTCCGTTTGGCCACTACTATACCACATACAGACACACAAACTTATAATACTCCCTTTTTTTGCTGGGGTTAAAAACTAGATGGTCTTGACGAACTCAAAAGGTTGTAGTGGTAGGACTTTTACTAGTCCGCCTGGGACGGTACCACCACTTTGCCAAAATTATTTTCAGTCGTGAAATTATAGGAATGTTTTTCGGTTGAAATGGCAAGGTGTCCAGACAAATTTCTCTGGACACCTGGTAACAGGTGCGGTGCAGTGACATGCAAAATTCTGGCAGTCCAGAATATTGCATGCTGCTGTATCTGTAATAGGTAGACGTCATCACTTACCATCAGGCGAGTTTACAATGATAAATAAATAAAAAATATAGTAGTAAGTACTAACATATAATAATCGCTGTATACCTCCTAATGAGAAAACTTACCCAAGCAGGATACCCCTTAACATCTAGGTACTGCATGGCCAGCTCTTGATAGTTCTTTCTTACATCTGAGTCCAATGCTGATCCTAGCCACACGTACACTCCGGAGCATGGAGTGTCTAATATGTACACCTCCTGAAAAGCAATCATTCTTTTATCTTACTAATTTTGAACTGACTTCAAAAATGAAGGAGTTTCTCAAAGCGTTCTTGAAAATTATCGTGAGAATAACACGGCTTTCACGCACAGAAAGAGATAGATGTCGAAATTACTCCGACACGTTTTGTCTTAGATAATAGCTTGTCTATAAACTTTGCTATCCTGTAGATACCGACACATATACAATTAATAAATTTAATAAATATTAAAATATATTTTCTTTCGATAAACTTTTCGATACAAAAAATCCTTGTTTGTTTGATGATTTGACGTTTGAAAAGGTTATTGCAGAGCGGGTTAGAACCTACGACCTATCTTTCAAATACACGACAGAGCCCTCGATTTATGATATTTCTGGCTTTCTATCCACGGTTTCGTACGCGTATAAATGTAAGAAATATGTATTCTGTTTTCTAATAGCTGTCATTGTTAATAACGACGATACAGTGAACAAGCAGCGCCTCGCTTGACCTGTGTAAATCCTGTTGCCGTGTCAATACAGGGATAGTAAAAAAAGTAGTAAAGTTTTTAAAATTATTCAATTTTTCAACTAAAAAGTAGAAAATAAATAATAGTTTAAAAAAACTAAAAAACACACTTTTTATAGAAAACCGAACTAAAAAATAGAAAATAAATGTAAATTAAGAATAGTGTTAAAAATTTCAATAAATATAAATTATTAATAGTGAGAATAAAAATATATATATTTTATTTTAAAAAAGAGCGTGAGGTGCATGGTGTATAGTTATAAATATTTTATTGACAGATATGAGTGGAGTGATTATCATTTTGAAAGCACCCCACGCTTTTTTTTAAATATTTTTTTTTTATTCACACTATTATTAATTTATATTTATTGAAATTTTTTACACTATTCTTAATTTAAATTTATTAAAATTTATTTTCTATTTTTTAGTTCGGTTTTCTATAAAAAGCGTGTTTTTTAGTTTTTTTAAACTATTATTTATTTTCTACTTTTTAGTTGAAAAATTGAATAATTTAAAAAAATTCGAGGACTGATGACAATACACTAATTTGATAAATCAAAGACAATACACTAATTTGATTTATCAATTTGATAAATCAAATTAGTGTATTGTCATCGGTTCTCGATAAATCTACAAAGATTGAACGAAATCTGGCCGTTTAAAGTGGGTCAAAATCGCGCCCAAAGAAGTCGGTTACAAACATACAGGTGAAGCTAATAAAAATATAGCTCATGTTACTCGCTGATAATGGAGTTTTCCATTAGTGAGAGAATTTTTGAAATCGGTTCAGAAGTTTTTGAGTTAAATTGTAGCAAACAAACAAAACATAAAATGTATCCTCTTTATAATATAATGGTTTAGATGATGGACTTACGCTGGGAGAGAGCTGGCTCTGCCTGTATGGTTTGCTGATGGCGACGAGGTCGAGATCATTACCGATCAGTACTCGGTACAGGTACACTGCTTGCATGTCCTCACGGGAATACGTCTGGAATACATATAGAAACACCTTACGGAATAATTTATCAATACCTTATTTATATTTACCGACTTCACAAAAAAGATGGAAGTTCTCAATTTGTCAAAATCTTGTTATTTTTTTTTTATTTATGTTCACTAATTACTCGAAGACGCCTAAACCGTATCTGAACGTAACCGAAAGGGTATACTTTCCAGATGGTCCCATTTAAATTTCATCGAGATATGTGCAGTATCTTCAGAGATATGGAGATAAACACTTCATACTTTGCTGAAAATGACTAGCGCGACGTTTGAAGCCGGTTCTTTTAGTTTTTTAAACAATCTTTAATTATATTATATCTTTAGGAGTAGGACTTCTGCTACTCCGCCTGGGGTGGTACCACCACTTTGCCACCTAATTCAGCCGTGAAATAGGAATTTTCCCATTTTGGCCTAGCGTGATACCATTCTCGACCGCATCGTCACTTACCAACAGGTGAGATAGTGATCAAAAGCTATCCTATGATATGTAAAAAAAATGTTTTTCGGTTTGAATGGCAATGTTCTACTGTATATACTTCAATATAGTGAAATTACAGGGCATGATTGTGATACTTAACATTAAGTCTAAAGTTGACAGGCGCAGTGCAGTGACATACAAATTTCTGGTTATTCAGATTGTTGCATGCCGCTGTATCTGTAATAGGTAAATTTACCTATTACAGATACAGCGGCATGTCATCGCTTACCATCAGGCGAGCGTCGTGCTTGTCCTGTAACCTTATATTATAAAAAAACTTTATTATAAGAGGTTCAAAACTGAATATAGAAATCCTTGAATCAAAGTTTTTGACTAGACCCACTTTGATTCACGGTGGATTCAATCGATACAGTGTCAACTATTATTTATTCTGGGACAGGGTGGATATTTGAGATGGGACTGCAAGGGCAGGTGCCTCTTCCGCTGTAGCCACCTTCACAAGTCCTCACAGGTCGCTTCCGAAAAAGCTGACTTTATCGACATTGCGTCTCTTTTTATTAAATTAAATGTTTTAAAATGAGTACGAGTTTGAGTTTTGATATGAAACTTCTTTATGCGCACTGGGGTAAAATGCAACGGAAGGCACGTAGCTCTCTGTCGGAATGCAACGGCAGTGACGTAAGCGTCATGTTATATTTCATAGTTATAAACGCCCTCTATTGGAGAACGGCAAAACTACGAAGACGTTTTCGCAATCATTCAGGCATTTGTCCCGCTAAATTGGAATTTGGAATTGAAGGAGTTGTACAAAACAGTAATTAGTTATGTTGAAAAATAAATTGAATGAACTTAACTTAACTTTGTTTTGACTTACTCTGAATTAACTAACGAACCCACTATGTGAAGGAAGTTTTACAAAGAGCAATAATTACTTTAGTAATTATTGCTCTTTGAAGTTTTACTTCTAACGCGTCTCTTTTTACAAGCTTTAACTCTACTTTACGGCGAATTTATTTGTCCGTCACAAATCTTGCGATTAATTTTAGAGCGACTTCCAGGGGTTCGATTGAGCTGAAATTTGGTATACATGTGTAAAACGCGTGACAATGCAATATTACGATGACATGGTGCTGGAAGGTGGCCAAAGGAACTCCTAAACTACACATGTTATACCCGTCATGTTTGGTCTTGTTGGATTTGTCTTGACTTACTCTGGTCCTAGGTGCTTATGTTTAAAAGGGTTTTTTTTAAATATGACTTGTTTTATAATGACATTTTACCTCTTTTGTTTTGTTTTTACTCTTAAATTTTTTTTGTTATTTTGGATTAAAAATGGAACCCTTATCATTCGCATGTTTGTCATGAGAAATGTAGAAAGCCAACTTCTTTCTTTCTACATTTCTCATTATTTTTGTAATATCAGGTAGTCTAATTATCTCAAATGGATGGGAAATGATTCACCTACAATTTTTCTTTTCATAGCGTAAAATCAAGTCTCATTTGACATTTTAACTATACTTATAATAAGTACGTGTGAACTGAGCCCGGGCACAAAGAATGTAAACCTGACGAAACTTACCTCAGACGAGTCATCGCTAGCCAACTCATCTCTACTACCGGAGCCGAGCGCTTCGAAAAACATCACGAAATCATCGTCTGCTGAAAACTCATCTGAAATTCAAAAGAAGATATTGTACACTTTATGAACTGATTGTACACCGCGGTTTTACCCGCGTAGACATCGTTCCCGTAGAAATCTCGGGATAAAAAGTACCCTGTCTCTTATTCCAGGGTCAGGCTATCTACATACCAAAACGTACCATCCTTCAAAAGAAACTTATTCGCATTTTAGCCAATATAGACCAAACGGATAGCTGCAAACCGTATTTTCAAAATTACAAAATCCTCACCCTACCATGCATCTATACAGTGTGGAAATTAAACTCAGGCCCTGGAGGGAAACTACTTTAAATCCTTAAGCTAGCTCATTTTACTTAAAGGAGATATTCCTTTATATTTGAAAAGAAACAAATCTGCATTAAAAGATTTTTTTAAACTCGCTCGCTTCGCCCGGGACTCGAACGAACTAAAATTTAAAAAAATAAACACTCTTTATTTTATTATACTAATTGGTAGTATTAATATTCAGGATAAAGTTTCTCTAAAAAATGTTTGGTTACTGTTCACTTTTAACAAGTAAAAGACACGTAACAGTTCTGTTATCTCTCCAACACTCAAAGACTTCGTATGAAGTACACGCTTGCTAATTTATCGTTAAGTACCTTTTTGAAATCTTCGATAAGAAAATTGTTCAATGGTGGTAATACCTCTATGCACATTTCCTTCTTACATGATCCGAGGCGTTCAGTGGAGAAGTTTAAAAATGGAACGTTTGACTTTGTTTGCAATGCGGGACAATAATTTTAAAATTCGAACGATTTTTATCAACAGATTTTATTTAAGCAGTGTTGCTTTCCTTAGGTAATTAAATTATCTCATAATGGCTATTCATCAATTTTTATTTTTAAGACCTTATGTTTGTTAGAGAAACTTTATCCTGAATATTAATACTACCGATTAGTATATTAAAATAAAGAGTGTTTATTTTTTTTAATTTCAGTTGGTTCGAGTCCCGGGCGAAGCAAGCGAGTTTTAAAAAATCTTTTAATGCAGATTTGTTTCTTTTCAAAAATAAAGGAATGTCTCCTTTAAGTAAAATGAGCTAGCTTAAGGATTTAAAGTAGTTTCCCTCCAGGGCCTGAGTTTAATTTCCACACTGTATACACGAAATTTGTAAATTTGTTCGCAACCATCCAAACTTGTACACAACACGATCAGCTGCATCTAGGCATAGGCATATCACCTTCAAATGTATTCAAAAGGTCCTCTTGTAATGTCAATAAAAATATACAATAATTTGCCGGAATATATAAAAAGTCAATCCCAAAATCGAAACTTTGTAATACATTTAAAGGAATTTCTAGTAAAATAAAACTATTATACAATTGACGAATATTTTAAAGATAAATCCTGACATTGCCTGTTACTTACATTATTATTTTAATATTATTATTTAATATATACTATTTTCCTTCGAAACAAAATTTAATAAAATATATATACATTAACTGACATAAATAAATAATAATTATTATCATTATTATAATACAATAACGGTTGGGTCTCGTGGTACTAAGGAGCTCCTCCTCATCGACACGGCCATTTGCCAACAAATCCGGCGGAACAAAGGGGCTCTGTCCACTGCCTGGATTGACTACAAGAAGGCCTATGATTCAGTGCCTCATACCTGGCTGGAGAGGATCTTGGAGTTGTATAATAATTATATGGAATGATATGTGATTAGATCGAAATTAATATTCCTCCTCTCTCCTAATTAATTAGTTAGTTAAGTGACATTGCTGTGCCCTTCCAGGGTCTATAAACAACTGTACATTTCTAATAAAATCTTTGTAAATACTTTTATAGATACAATAAATACTGAATACAAATTTCAGCTCAACCGGTCGAGGAGTTTTAGCGTGCAAAAGTAACAAACATACCTACACACTCACAAACTTCGCCTTTATAATATTAGTAGGAAGTAGTATTGCACGCTATATCTATTCTATGTAATTAATTCAATTGTAATAAATGTATCTACAGGTATACATATCATATAGATGTTCCATAATTTGATTCCACCATCCCTATTTTATAATCGGACATCCAGAGACACTAAAACGCGCCACCTATTTGTGGTGGATATGTCGCAGACAGATAGCTCAATTAGTCGTTCAATTAACAGCCTAGCCTCTTAACTAAACAGCGCCGTTCAACTAGATTCCTGAATGATATCGAGCCGTAGCGTTTGTTACAACATTTAATAAACTGGCTGGCTAATGCTTAGGCTAGTGGTATAATGTTTTAGTCTGACACTAAGGCAACACAGTAGGAACAGTGACCACGGCGTGACGTGCGCCGACGAGCGTAACAAGGAGGGGAGCGCGTGTCACCAGAAATATATGTATATGTATATAATATGTCACGCGGTTTTTACCGTATACCTCTAGTGTGTTGCCTTCGTGTCAGACTAAAACATTATACGACTAGCCTAAGCATTAGCCAGCCAGTTTATTAAATGTTGTAACAAACGCTACGGCTGGATATCGTTTAGGAATCTAGTTTAGTGGCGCTGTTTAGTTAAGAGGCTAGGCTGTTAATTGAACGGCTAATTTAGCTATCTGCCTGCGACATATATACCATCTACCCGAACGAAGCGATTTGCAACTTCGTTCATCTTACGAACAAACAATTTTCGGCGAAAAAGCAGAAATCCGGCGATCAGATAGCGCTGTAGTTTTTGTACCGACTGGTTCACACTAAACGCGATCTACGGCGATCAGAAAACAATAGAAATTCAGATCGCGAACGCGCACGCGGACTCAGGACGCCGCGGTGTGGTTGTACTTTAAAAAAAGTATATATACCATAGACGTAATATAAATGGATGGTGCACTGCACATGTTTTGACAAATTCAATTTAATCCGTATGCTTTAACAATAAGGTTGTAATTGCTTTGTAGAACAAAACAGCCCAATTGAGAGACACCCGGGTGGGAGTGTGTCCTTGTCTAACAACCTGCTACTGCCTGCTAGTGCTATATATGTTCTCTACTATATGTATAGTATATATATAAGTTGTCCATACAAAAGAAAGGGACAAGCTCCGTTCAAGTTCGGCCTCATGGGGGCCGTTGTACGCGATCTAGTTTAATATGTAGCAGGTCTGTGATATATACCGATAATGTGAATAGTAGCTCTGCCGTTGTGGTCGTCGTCTCGCAACTTATTGGCGATGCTGATGATCTTCCTTCGCTGTGTAGCCTTAGCACCTTCCGGCATCAGGACGAATATGTCGTGCTCCACTTCCAGGATGAAGCAGTGCTCTTTAGTAAGAGAAGACGCTTCAGCCGGCATCTGGACAATAATTGAATTTAATTGAATATTGAATGCACCACGGGCAGGTGAGGTTGGCTGGGAGCACTGTGGTGGTATTTGTGCTCCCTTACATCCCAGCTCTGGCGACCGACAAATGGCGGTAAAACCATTTCAAATTATGGCGTAGCTATCTACTACAGGCCGGTGACGGGCAGCAGCGTCACCGGTGCAAGGAGCTACGTCCTGCGATCGCCAACCCGCCTGCCCAGCGTGGCGATTATGGCATATCTCCCTCCCAATGTGCCGAAGATCAGGCTCTCAGTGGCGTATCTTGGGAGAGGCCTACGTCCAGCAATGGACTGACACTGGCTGATTATGATGAATATATATGTCGCAGTCAACTAGCTCAATTAGCCGTTCAATCAGCAGCGTTATAGCCTCTTTACTTTCAACTAGCAGCCTGAATGATATTCAGCCGTAGCGTTTGTTACAACATTTAATAAACTGTGGCTTAGTCTGACACTAAGGCAACGCACTAGAGAACAGAGACCACCGCGTGACACCAGAACCGAGTTAGTATGTTCGAGGCCAAGCGTGCTCATCATCTTAGAACACATCATCGCTTAAATTAGTACTATAAGCTGTGGAAGCTTGTGATTAGCTAGAGTCTGTGCAAAAAGAGAACTATTATAGAAATTGAGGGCGCGCGTGTTGATGGCTTTAATTTACTGTTTTTGTTGCGTTAACAACATTGCTCTGTCATTGCCAATACGACTTAAAATGTTTAATACTTTGGTACGTACCTACTCTTATCATTATCGGGTGATACTAGGTAGTACCCCTTTCTTCCTTACCCTTGAGTGTTAGTTCATCGTAAAGCCACGACGGTTCCCTTTTTACAGACTCTATTTGTTTTATCTAATCAAATTGTAATATTAACTGCTGTCACAAAACCTATAATGTTAATCAAACTGATAATAATTGATTTGAATTTGATTAAAAAATCGGGGCTTTTGTCAAAAACAAATTCTGTTTAATTATCTTATCTTTTTACTCCGATCCGATAACATAAATAATGCATAGAGATTGGAGATTATTTTATGTATCGAGGAAATGCACGTTATTTCATAGTTAGTTAATTTTCGAAAAACATTGCGGGGTCATAAACCGTTTATAATAAAACTCAGTCATCGACCGCCGACCGCGACCACAGAATAATGAATAGTACAAACCGCGACGTTGCTGAGGTGTGATGAAGGCTTTGATTATGACAAGTATAGAATCAAACTTACAGCTAGTGGACTGGACACCGATCCCCCCGGCTACACCTGTGTCTACACACATTATTCAGGTTGGCATCATTATCATACTGGGCCGGTAGTCTCTACATGAATAGCGATGAATTTCGACCGATAATCATCGAAAAGAAAAGAGATGCAGATAACAACTGTCTAGCTGCATCTTCTTCTACTACACGTTTTTTAATTTTTTTTTTATTTATTTATTAAAAGCACAAAACAGATCACAATCAAAACATTATAAAATTAAGGAACAGTTGTTTTTAAAGCTGGATAGTGATCCAACAGCATGTGCTTACAGCTATACAAAGTATAAAATTGCTTTGTTTATAAAATTGTTTGCGATGATAGAACGCATCGCTATCAATGTAGAGACTTCCACCCCTGCTAGGCTATTCTGTAAGCTATCTCGACAGCGGAATCCGCGGTGAGATTCAAATTACGTATTACGAAATTCAACCGTATACCAACGTAATACGATTGAATTTCGTAGTACGAAATTTTAATCTCACCGCGGATTCCGCTATCGAGATAGCTTACAGAATAGCCTAGCTGGACTAGGTACATGCTACGCTAGCGATGAATTTAGACTAATTTAAAGCGATAAACGTCGCTAAGAAAAGAGATGCAAATATACAACTGCCTAGCCAGCTGCAACTCCCTCTAGTAGACGTTTGCGATTACGGGAGCATGAATATTACCGTGATAGGACGCATCGCTATCGATGGAGAGACTACCACCCACGGCTACCACCCCAGCATGCGCATTTGGTGCGATAGTAAGTATTTGTTAAAAAACAAAACCGATCCGAAGCAATCTAACCGTGTTTGGTTTTATACGGCCAAATATGTGATGACTTGAAGGCCACGTCACACCAGAATCTTACCTCCTCTATCCTCATATTGTCACAACCAGACAGCTTGAGCAGTCGTTTTTCCGCACCGGCGTTGGTTTGTACTTCGGTGAAACCAGACTCGTTCCCTCCTTCCAAATACCTGATAGCTGGAAAATAGGAGCCGGGATATACCTTCAAATGTACTCTCTGCACGCACACATATACATATAATTGTCATAGTTTTGGCACATGTTTTGGTGAGACTAAGATCAAGCGGTTAGCGTTGCGGTGCATTTATTCTATCGTACGGTAAAATAAACTGTATATCTAAATATTTCACCGCAATGCGCGCACTTCTATAAGACTCCATACTTCACAGAATATGCGTGCGGTAGAATAAACGCACCGCAACCGCTGTGCGCGCTCGATCTAAGAGCGGTTTCAGACTGGCGTTTTTTTATGCTCGTATTCGCTCGGTCGTTTCGGCATACGCGCTTACAGGCGCGCTACATTTCGAGCATCAAAAAACTAGAGTCGCGTACACGGGCTTATACCGGCGTGTTCGCTCGAACCGGTAGTGGTGTGGTGAGTCTCGTGGCTCGCATTTATCTTATACGAGCTTATAAGAATCAAAGAATCAAAGAAGAATCAAAGCATTTATTCAGTATGTAGGCAGTATTAATATACGCACATATACACGTCAAAATCATAAATCAAAACCAATTATCAAGTAAACATAGCAAAAGTAGAATTTAACGCTTTGAATTAGAAAAAAAAAGTAATAAACCATTCAGCTGTCATCCAATCGTTTACGTCAAAATATTAAAAAAAATATTAAGTACGTTAATACCAACCATACATGTAACTGTGTTTCAGTACTTCAGACAATTTTTATATTAAAAAATAAAAAATGTGAAATAGTGAAACACAACTTAGAGAAACGCATACCGATCACAGTACATATCATGATCCGACATATAAACGCGTCAACCGTCGTACGAGCTAGACGTGTGGCAAAAGGCGTGTAGGCGCGTATAGGCGAACCTATACGCGCCTACATGCGCTACAAAAAACGAGCTTGTACGCGCGTATAAAACGCTAGTCTGAAACCGCTCAAAGATGTGGTACGCAGATAGTCGAATAGTAATGTAAATTTGTCCATATGCGATTGTCCATGTTTTTGGGGGTGGTCTTTCTCACCCACGGGAAGGTTTATTGCCTTCCTACGTCGTAGGCTTACATTTGAATCTACCCTATACGTAATCCCTGGGTGGTAGTAAATGGGTGACCTTTGGAACGAAAAGTTGTAGTGCCAAATTGCCTGTACAAATTTTCAGGGAGCTACCGCTTCACAATCTTTCATACTTAATTCCTGTTAATTCCTCCTACCAATATAAATGTGTAAAGTAATGTAAAAAAAAACTAATTTTAAGATCTCCGATGTCGAAGCAAGTTAATCTGGAGGCCTACTCCGAAGTGGTAATCCAAAGTATCGGCCGAAATTATCGGGCGTTTGATACTACGAATCACATTCGGTTCGGTCGGTCGGTTTAGCTTATCATTAGGTCCAGCCGAAATTAATTTGGCATTTTGTTGTATCGTAAACCCTACTAAACGAAAAAATCCCGACCGATAATTTGACAAGAGTTTTATTGTCATTTTATGTCAAAAATATTTGAACTTTTTTCGTAGTATGTCATCGGCAAATTCGGTGGTGTTTCGGTCGGGCCCGAGCTTTCGGATGTGTCATTTCCGAGTTGGCCTCCTGCTAGGCTATTACGAAATTTAACCGTATCACGTTCGTAATACGTAGTACGAAATTCAAATCTCACCGCGGATTTCGATGTCGAGATAGCTTACAGAATAGCCTAGCTGTTTCTAACATCGCGGAGAAAGTCGTTTGCGCGATGCAGGATGTCATACATTTATGCAATATTTACAAGGAAAACTGTGCAGCCTACTTCAGCACCATCTAGATAGTTTTATATTAAGTTAACTTGGTGAGTAGAGATGAATGAATGGATGTTTGTTACTCTTTCACGCACGCAAAAACAGAAAATATGAATGAAATATTATGTTTCTTGAATTTTGTAAATTGGTATACACAATCCAAAACTTCATCGTACCGACGGGACTTGAACCTGCACCCCCTGGATAACATGTCTAGGTACTCTGACCAATTAAGCCACAGTCCGATACTATCGATATGACAAAATTATTGGATTGCATTTTTAACCCAATTATGCATTGGCTCAGTGGCTATAGGAGAGGCCTATATCCAGCAGTGGACGAATACTGGCTGTTAATGATAATGCACTAGTGGCGCCATCTATGATAACTTATTCTATGTTACTATGAATGAAATTTGGCATACAGATACTTTTAACCTGGGTTAACACATAGGATACTCTTCAACGCGGGCGAAGCTGTGAATCTCAGTCAGTATATCATAAGGAAAGATGCTTTAAAGTGTGTTACCAGGTTTGAAGTATCCTAAGAACAAGCTGGTCTCATGTCCCTGGACCTCTCGATGATGCACCGCCTTGCCTCCCAGCATGTCATCCAGGGTGATGGTCCATATCGCCGCGGAACCTTGCTTGTCCTGGGTAGATTTCGTGCCCAGCCAAAAATGAGCGTTGTAGTAGAGGGTTGAATTTGAGTCGCCAGTTGTCTGTGGAGATGACATTTTCACTTTGTGTGAGTACACAAAAATTTAAGATCACTTAAAAAACTAAAAGAACCGACTTCCAACGTCACGCTAGTCAATTTCAATACTAAGGTTAAGGTGTTTATCTTTATATCTCTGGAGATACTGAACATATCTCGATAAAATTTAAATGCTACCTGTGAAATAATATCATCATCATCATCACGATCAGCCGGTATCGGTCCACTGCTTGACATAGCCCTCTCCCAAGACACGCAACTAGGCCCGATTTTTGGCTCTTTTTGTTTTCTCTTTGATGATATGATAAAATTATCAGTATAATGTTACTTCCATAACTTTAGTTGATTTATTAAAAACCGCTCGACTGATTACGTTAAAATTTAAATGGGACCACCTTGGAGGTATTCCCCTTTTCAATAAAAAAAAATTATCAAAATCAGACTACTTTGTAAAAAGTTAGGCGTGGTCACACATAAAAAAAATATACGCGTTGACTTGATAACCTCCTTCGTTTTTTTCGTCGGTTAAAAATAAGTGACCTAGCGAGCGGCAACTCGCAGTTTTCTTCATGATCTTACAGCGTAAAATCTCTGAGAAAGAGCATCGGACATGCACGAAACCTAGGTCGAGACGGTCGAAAACACATAGAACCGAGTATAATCGTTGGTACTTTTATAATCATCACTATTTGATGACAATTTTATAAATAATTTAGATTTTATTACCGTGTGATATTATTCTTTCTTATCTAGTTATTTAAGTGAATTATGTTCATCAAATTAAAATATTATACAAATGCATTACGAATGTAACGGTCAGAATGTAACTATTTGGATTATTCATGTATCTGTAAATTAACGTACTTTTTTATTAAAATAAATTGTATTTTACAGGTTTACAGGTGAATAGAGCAAGCAACCGTGATATCGTTTAAGCACAGAACAGATAATAATACTATTTGCATAATGTTACCTTCAGGACGATATAAGAATCTCCATTGTAGAACATTCCATATTTGTTCTCGTCGACGGGAACGGGTTCAAATTTCTGTGGAAATCATATTTCATTATCAGAATCTATGAATTAATTATCTATATTCGTAGATAAGAGAAGAAATTATTTATTATCACATCTCATAACCTAACGAATGGTTGATAATATCTTAATTCAATACTTAAAACCACCCCCGACTGATTTATGTATAATTACCATAATTAGGTATAATTACCATTATGTATAATTAACCCAAAATGTTACCCAGAAAAATAACCTACAGACCTATCAGTAACATCTCTCTTGATTTGTTCACGCCTGACCTGGACTCGATTAGGTGGGATCTAATATGTTCCCTTGATAATATAGATGACATGGTGAACTGTTTTAATAATGTTTTAATACTTTTGTTCGATCTGCATGCTCCAGTCAAATCCCGCATCATAAGAGAGTTACCCACGCCGTGGATAACTGATACTATTAGACTTATGATGCAGCTCCGCGATAGAGCTCTCACTAGGTATCAGGCATCAAAGGCAAATGACCACAAACTTTATTATAAAAATCTCAAACATGAAGTAATGCTTGCGTTACATAACGAGAAAAGGGCATTTTTCGAGCAAAATATTAACCGGTATATAAAAAATTCAAAAGCGTTGTGGAAAAATCTTAAGTCCAAGGTATTACCACCCAAGTCGATAGAACTCCCTTCAGAATTTGATAATCCTAATGCTATAAATGATCATTTTTTGAACATCCCGGGTAATTCATCTGTTCTTATTTCTGACATAACTTACTTTGAATACAACAAATTTCACTCATGCAGTTTTTCATTCAAGGCCACGAACTCTTCTGAGATCTTAAAATATATCAAGGAAATCAAGTCCAACGCGATAGGAATTGATGAAATATCATTAGATATGATAAATTTAACACTGCCACAAAGTTTGTCTACTATAACTGCAATTGTTAACACATCATTGAACTCTGCAGTTTTTCCAGCTCTTTGGAAAACAGCTATCGTTAAACCTATTCCTAAAGTTTCATCACCAACGATTATTAAGGATTTACGGCCAATCAGCATATTGCCTTGTTTATCTAAAGTGTTGGAAAAAGTTGTGTGTGGGCAACTAACGGACTTTTTGGAGAAACACAACATTTTGCCCGAATTGCAATCGGGATTTCGTAAAGCTAGAGGAACGAATACTGCGTTATTGGACGTCACCTATAACATTCTCGCCGCGCAAGATAAGGGCATGGCCACTATCTTAGTGCTCCTAGATTTTTCACGTGCTTTTGATTCGATCAACATAGCTCTTCTTTTAGCCAAACTAAGGTACTATGGTTTCGATTCTCAGGCGATTCAGTGGTTTAACTCCTATTTGAGTAATAGAACACAATTCGTGCGAATAAGTAAAGACAACGTTGATTCTTTGGACTCGGATAGATATCCAGTGATAAGAGGTGTGCCGCAGGGCTCAATTTTGGGTCCTTTGCTGTTTATTTTGTACAGTGCTGATATAATTAATAAAATTGAACACTGTGTATATCATATATACGCCGATGATATACAGCTTTATCTTTCTTTTAAACCATCTGAGCTACATACTGCATCATCCAAAATTAACCACGATCTAGATACGGTTCAGGCTTGGGCTGAATCCAACTCTCTGGTGCTAAACGCCAGTAAAACTAAGTACATGATGCTTGGCTCAAAGCATAAAGTCGATCAAGTAGCGTTTCAGAAACCCGTACTAGTGATTGGGGGCGAAACAATCGAACGAGTAATGGAAGCTCGTAACCTTGGGCTCGTACTTGATCCTCAATTAAAATTTGAGCGTCACATAAGCGATATTGTAAGGAATTGTTTTTACAGGCTTAACATTCTCTACAAAATTAGAAATTACGTTAGTACAGAACTTCGAGTATTGCTAGTAGATTCACTTGTATAGTACAAGTGAATCTACTAGCAATACTACCAAGTTTAATTACTTGGATACAGTGTACGGTCCTTGCATTTATTCCAAAACTGCCCGCCTCATTCAGAGAGTTCAAAATGCTTGCGCGCGGTTTTGCTTCAACTTCATTCCGTAGTCACGTTACGCCGTTTTTAAATAGTCACAATATTCTAAGTATGTTACACCGAAGAGAACTCCATCTGGCAACTCTCATGTTTGGGGTTTTAAAAACACAAAAGCCACAGTATTTATTTTCAAAGTTACTATGGTCTAGCAAACAAAAGACGCGTGCTTGCTCCTTTTCATTGCGAACACCACGACACGGATCAGCAGCATTTCGTGGTAGCTTTCGATTCAGCGCCACGAAGTGCTGGAATTCACTGCCCCCGCCAATACGCGAGCTAAATACCAAATTTAGCTTCAAACTGAAATTTAAACGCCTCCTTTTAATGCAAAAAAAGTCATAATTATTTTAATTATCTCGAATATATTTCACAAATATTCAAATATATAATTTATTTCATTAGAACACAGTATATTTATGAATTGCATGTTTTATTATATATGTATATCTTTTGTAGTGTTCTTTAAATCTTAATGTATATCTACGGATGATAAAATATAACATGATCTGTAGAAGTGGTGTCCGCAACTAATGCATGGATAATAAAGATTAGGCATATCTTATTATCTGGTAACAATTTTACTTCACTAAATATTCTGTTATCTGGGTAGTCTAGGTCTAGCTGTCATATAGTCAGACTATACTTATTTAATTTTTTATTTATTTTTAATTTTTATCTTGTTTAGTATGGACTCTTTTAGTTATTGTATTGTTTAACTATTTCTTCATATTTTTATTTATATATTTTTACAATAAGTATTACATATTTATAACTTATCATATTTATGGATTTTAACGCAACATATTATTTTTATCGCATCAAGTATGTTATCCTTTTTGTCACCCGAGGTCTGTGCTGAAAATCAGCGCTGTAGTCCTGACTGCAGCATTCAGCTGAGCTCAGACCTATTCCGGCAGTACTGTACACTACAGCAACAGCAATACACGTCATTAAATAATATGTGTACCTACTTTTTAGTGTATAGTATAAGTAGTAGATATAATTATGAGTAATTGAATTAGGTAGTTACTCTTTATATGCGTATTGTTGTTGTGTACAGTGTTTTTGCCTGAATAAATGGTTTTCTATTCTATTCATTCTATTCTATTCTAATTTATTCATTCAGACTATTCCAATGAGCCCAATCTTCACATCTCTGCTGTAAGCTGGTGAGGAGATGAGTATTCTGCAGATTCCAGGAGATGTCCTTGCAACAGGTCAATGATACTATGTGCTTTCAATAGTATTGAAGTCAGAGGATACTAAATTTCGAATCGATCAGTCGAATGTTGATTTCATACCGTCATCAACTAGAAATAAACTGGCCAAGTGCGAGTCGGACTCGCACACGTAGGGTTCCGATTGAACAAAATTTGCCGGAAATATAAGTTTTTTGTATGGGGATCCCCGTTAATTTTTAATTTAATTTAGTATTTGTTATTCAATGTGATAGCTACATTGAAATACACCCTATGAGTAAATTTCAAGTCTCTATCCACGTCTCTATTTACGATTTGTAAAATCGACCATAAAACGCCTGAAAAAAGCGTGCTACCATCCTTGACGGCATCATCACTAAACAATTATAGGTGAGATAGTGGTCCCCAATCTCCACATCTCTGCTGTAAGTTGGTGAGGATTAGTATTCTGCAGATTTCAGGAGATGTCCCAGCATCAGATCAATGCTACTATGTTCTTACAATATCGTTGTAGTAAGAGAACACTTAACTTAATTGATCAGACCTATGAAAGTGGTATGTTGTTGGGGTGCAGGTGAGATAGTGGTCAAACGATAGCCTATATGATATTAAAAAGGAGCCCTCTCTTTTTGTTAGAAAATAATAGTAATATATGTTTAGTAGAATCTTTACAAAAGTAGTATAAAACAAAGTAGCTGCTTCTCTCTGTCTGTCCCTGTCTCAGTACGCTTAGATCTTTTAAACTACGCAACAGATTATAATGCGGCTTTCATCAATATATAGAGTGATTAAAGAGGAAAGTTTATACCTAGAATTAAAGGAGTAAGGCGGCAATAGCCCAATGGATAGGGTGTCGGACTGGCAATCGAGAGGTCGTGAGTTCGAATCCCACCCCACACATTGCACTATTGACGTGAACCCACTCCAGACACAAGCATATTTAGCTTAGTTGGAGGGGTTAACAAGAATACTAGTAATGTGCAACCAACATTGCGAGTAATCTTTAAAAAAAAAAAAAAAAAGTAGCAGCTAGTAGTACAATAGGTAGGTACCTCAATCGTCCAGATTTCGACTCCAGGGCCAGCTCCGGCACTCGAAAAAGCTTCGTGCGTCATAGTTTTTTATTATAACTATTGATTTATTTAATCACTTCACTTAGTTTCTTGTTTGTTAAGGCTTGAAATTCACTATAAAATCTGTAAAGAGGTAATTACACAATTTGTCTCGTTTACTCTAAAAGTTAGACAAATTTAAACAAATGTCATAATACTATTTAAAGTTTTTATACATTTGTAAAACTTGTGTCCTTTTACGGAGTACTTATTTTGTGATTTCATTGCTACTACGTATATACTATATATACTATATATGTATATATATGTTTTCTAATACACGTATATACTTACATATATACAATTTCATTGAAGTACCTAAACAAAAGATTGCACAAGAAACAAGCTAATTATTTTTTTAGATACGCGTAGTTTTAGGTGTGCAAACTTTTGTTTCTTTACTCATGTGGTGCAAACTAAGTATAAATCTCTTATCAAAATCTTGTCAAGTAAAAGTTCGGATGAATATATCGGCTGATTATAACAGTCATAATTATAGATATTTCGATAGAATTAAAGGAAGCCAGTTATGTTTACTATTATTTTATTTTAAGTATTTAAAAAATGTCTATTACTCAAAATAAATGCGCGAGTGAAAATATGAATACTTTACTGTAGTATAGAATGTTTGATAAAAATAATATATTTCGCACAATTACAATACAAAATATAATCAATGGGTAAACTTGACTATCTTGTCAACTGATTAAAAACTTGGTTTGCGTACCACAAACCGCGCGTACAATATTGTCTGTAACTTACGTGCGCTCAGTTATGTTAGTCACAAACTCTGTGTCAGCATGTTCTCTGTTGGAGCTTGATGTTTCCTTATCAATCATGAGTCATCTAATATCAGCTAATAATCTTTATCAACATGTTATCACCTAACGTATTCGTGATAACGTATTTTTGGAGTTCCTTACCGCATAATACAAAAAGTAAGTATAATCGGATTATCGGAAGGTTTTCCGTCTGTTTGTAAATAAATATTAATATATTCATTCAATATATCAGGCATTCAATTGATATCAATATTAAGACCACTATATTCAAGCGCAGTAGGTATTCAGCGATACCACATTCTTTACTCATGTGGCGATACCTCCGTCCCCGTGATGCATATTCCAATCGGGTAGCGGGCAACTGTCAGCCAGCTGGCAAAAGTGACACAGGTCCTACCTCGAAGACGCCTCGCGAGCTGCTGAAGTGAGGCGCGCTGGCCGCTTTGCTATCTAATATTGTGTAAAAAATAAGGAGTATTTTGAATAAAACTATCTATTAAATTTCCTTTTAAACTTCTTTTCCTATTTTTTGGCATATTTTTTTTAGTCAGAGTTTAATGTACTTTAAGTAATACCCAAAAACCGATTTAAATTTCTTTGTTTTCGTAATTTTTACCGACTTCCAAAAAAGGAGGTTACTCAGTTCGACCGTATAGGTATATATAATTTTTTTTGTTTGTTCGCAATAACTTCGTCGTTTATGAACCGATTTTAATGATTCATTTTTGTTGGAAAGTATATAGATATTCCAAGGGTGGTACCATAGTAATTTCTTCGATATCTGATTGGTATCTCCAGTGATATAGAGATAAACACCTCAAACTTGGTACTGAAAGTTAATAGCGCGGCAGTAGAAGTCGGTTATTTTTGTTTTTTAAACGATCTTATTTGTGGTCGAGTGAAGTCGTAAATATCGTGTTTAGAAACATTAACATTCAATAATCAATAATGTTTCTTAAACTACATCATACATTTGTAATATTATCATTGAACCTCCTTAGACAGGGCACTATAAAATAACAGTCATAAACCAAAAATTAAATAAATACTTACCCGCCCTAGGGCAGAAATGACCTATTTTGCGCGCACTTATCGAGGAACAAACCATTAATTTTCGAATAGATGGGATGAAAAAGAATTATTCAAATCAGTTTACAATTAGGCGATGTTATCGGCGAATAAAAAAACTAACATACGGACGAATTGAGAACCTCCTCCTTTTTTTAAAGTCAGTTGAAAATACTAACCGCAGAAGAAGAGGCGGTGCGAATCGGGTGCTGGGTCAGCTGAAATGGCCATCGGCTTATATCAAGTCTCAGAACCAATGGTCGCTAGACGGAAACACAGAACACTAAAAATAAGAACAAAATTTAATGCGTAGAATGCATTTAGACCTAGAGCCATCGAAATATAACCTATATATTTCGATGCCTAGAGCAATTTTATCTTCACGTTATGACTGGTAAAAGTTGGATGAAAGTAATCGACGAGTGTGTTTAGAGTTTAGCAGCATTAAATTACTAAACCTTATGTTCAGCAATGGAATAGTACAGCTTGAATAACTCATCCCCACATCTCACTAGGAAGTCTCGTACCTCCTATTGAAACCGTGGATTCCTGCCTCGCATCTTTTATTTTAATATCATATGGGCTAGCGTTTGACAACTATCTCACCTGTTGGTAGTTAAAAAAAACCCGACCGACATCGCGTCGGGTCGGGTGGTCGGCTATATTTATTAATAAATTCAATCCTTGGGTAGGTGAGCACTGATGAACAAAGAGGTGTCAATCGATACGCAGAGTTCCGGCATGATGTTCGGTACTGGCCAGCATGGGATCAACATGTATTTGTTATGGTGTGGATTGGACTAAAGTTCTTTGTCCAGCGCGCTTTGTCCTATTGCCATCTTCCAAGACTATTCCATCTTAGACCGCAACGTCAATTTACATCGGGTGAAATCGGTCAAGCGCTTGTCTGACCAGTTTTTTTTTATGATGAAAGGTAACAGGACAAGCATGACTCTCGCCTGATGGTAAGTGATGACTTTTAACTATTACAGATACAGCGACATGAGAAATTCTGGATAGCCAGAATTTTGCATGTCACTGCACTGCGCCTGTAAACTGCAAACTATACAGTATGTTAATAAAGATTTTGTATTTGTATCTGTTACCTTGAGACAAAGATGTTAAGTCTCACATGCTGTGTTATTTCACTGTACACATTCAATTGCCATTCAAACCGAAAAACATTCTTGTTTCACGGCTGGAATAATTGGCAAAGTGGTTGTACCGCCCCAGGCGGACTAGCAGAAGTCCTACAGCTACAATAATATTTATGACACAGTCCATATTATAAAAACTAGGTACCTACAGAACAAAAAAAAACCTATTAAAAAGGCGACATTTGTAAGTACCAAAAGCTAAGAAAATATGCAAAATAATTTGGTTAAATACAACTTATTATTTGTACATTGAAGGTAATAGGTATAATAAAAAAACAAAAATCTTTAAACAACATTTTATTTGCTTAGTTTAAAACATAGTAAAACACTTTTAAAAAATATATAGATATTTGAGTACAAACTTACAAAAATAATATAGATATAGATAATTTAGTACAAACTTACAAAGATTTAAAATTATGGCAACACAAAGGTACAAATTTTTTGGTTTAAAAAAGGTACTATTAGCACTAATTTAGTTATTTTAATTGCTTTTTTATTTTAAAATCGGTATTTGTACGTACTTTTTTACGATTTTAATATTGCATATATCGTTATTTATCAAGAATAGATATTGAATTTGACAAAACGCATCAGAAAAGTAATGTCAAAATGCAATATCCAGATAAATGACACGTCAGATATATTGATTAATGAAAATTGAAGTTTCTAACATCGACAATGAAGGTATTTTATGCACTTATCAAAACTAACAAAGAAGATATTTTTTTTTTTTAACAAATCTACCCTTTTCCCAAATAACAAGAAAACTATATTCACATATAAAAAACATTAGGGTCGTACACAAAGTTCTTAGCCACGCTAGTAAACTTTCAAATTTCAAAATTTCCACCTTTGAAAAATAAAATTTGACACTATACACACTTAATAAACACACAATAAAATTTCACACTTGTCTTTAATTTTTTTTTTTTCTAAGCGTGGCTGACAACTGTGTGTACGGTCCTTTAGGGTAAATAATTAAAACTGCGCAATAATTGAATGAAAGTTTTTTTAAAGCAGGAAAGAAATGATTGGTCATTGACTCGAATACCGGCTTGTTAAGAGTAGAGAGAGATAACGGTCTTGTAATTTCTCCACAGATTATATAATAGTTACTACGTAACTTGCTCTAGCTTTTCGTTCGTTGGTCTAAACTAAAGCCACCTTGAGTTTACTGCCGAAGAAAAACGACGGGCTTAGTCGCTAACCTAACTCGAGATAATTCAACTAAAGGTACGGTAAAATTGCAAGGTGATAGGACAAAGTGCCCACCTGGCCATCTACCACCCTCAAGTTGGTAAATCTGTTGCCAAAACATCTAATGTGTTCTGGCAACGTCCTTAAAAGCCAGTTTCCGTTATAGACCAAACGTGATACCATCCTCGACCGCATCATCACTTACTAACAGGTAAGATAGTGGTCAAACGCTAGCCTAAACAATATAAAAAAAAGTTATGTGCATTACAGCCGGTATAATTGTCAATAATATTACAAAAGGACCGTTTACATTAAAAAATAGTTCAACTGCACTCGCTAGGTGGCTTTAGACGTGAACCTTTTGAGATGTCACTGTCATTACGATAAAGAGAGCGTTTATTTATTATTTTTTAGAAAATATATTTATTATTATCATAGCAAAGGCTGTCGACAATGACAAATGTTAAAATAAAAAGGAACTATAGCGGTATAGATATCTATCGAAGAAGAATGAAAAGAAAACATTAGATTTGTCAGATTTATCCAATATGACAGTGTCAGACCATAGTGTCCAATTTGAAAGCCATCTGTTGAGTCTCCAGGAACTAACAAGATTTATTTTAAGAAAAATACTACACGATACATTGAAGAGAAAATTACAGACTAACTAACTAACTAACTAACTAACATTATGAGAACGTCGTAAAGAAGTCTTATGTTTACAATACATCATACAATAAGGGATAATATTCATAGTCGATGATAAAGCTCCTTATTTGTTTGGCCGTTATTTTTACTTTAAACCCATCATCTGTCGCTAAATCCCGATCAGTTGCCAGTTTCACTTCATCGGAGTTGCCATATGCATCGTTAAATCTATCCGAAAATTCGCTCTCTTTCTCCCAAACCCATCGCTCCCTCTCATTTACCCATTCGTTAGCAGATAGCACCGTCTCTTTCACTCCAGTAACCTTTATATTTTGTAGCACAGTTGTCAAATCTACCTCTCTAGTAGAGTTATTCGATTTGGTCAAATAATTTTCGAGGCGTAGCAATATTTTTTCTCCCCAAGGCTCCAATGTGAGTAAATGGATGCCTTCTGGTAACGGACTTTTGAGCCACGAAAAGCAGTTACTAAGCAAGAACCAATCATTTAAATTTATATCTGTTTTAGAAACAAAGACGATAGGTTGTAAATCTGTTTCTATGACACGTTTCCGTTCAAAGGAATCATCTTTAGTCGTGTACAAAATTTTGTGGTTACCTCTTACTATGAGACCCTTACCGTCAAGAGTTTCATTTAGAGCCTCGCCTACACCAAACGCGTCATCGTGAAGTAGACGTCTGTGTACCATTAGCTCTATATTGCCCTCTATTAGAGAGGACCCTCCTTGTGACCTATCCGTGATTACAACTACCCTATCATTATCATTTTCTATGTAAATCTCATTGGTAACAGGGTAGTAATTGCCAGCGATTTCTTCAGCTAAAGTTAGATTATATTGTGGTCTTTTATCTAATTTTCGTTTTAAAACCTGTCTGCCATTGGAATCCGTGTAAAATTCACCGTTGTTAACAATATTACTTTCGTATCTGATGATAAATTCTTTGCCGATATTGTCAGCTACGTTTATGGGACCTACTACCCATTCGACGTCTAGATAATCTAAGCCTTTGTATATTCTGGATATGGTGTAAACGTTATCGGACCAAGACGTTCTGAGTTCGCTGACGACTTTACCGTCAACAACTTTGAAATCGTTCTTTGATAGCGGAATAGCATCACCGACGTTTCTAGCCTTAGGTCTAAAGATGTAGGCTCCAGAAGATCTGTTCTCTGCTTTTTCGTTGTCGCCTATTTCACCTTGATAGTAGTAAAAGGCAGTGGTCAGATTAACAGTGTGACCGTTGGGGTACGTCACCGACTTGATACCTCCTGACGTGTTGTCTATGTGAAGTCTCATGTCCTGTTACACAGATAATGTTATATTAGCTTCCATTACTCATTACCCACTTTGTAGAGAAATAATAATAATTGGTTTATATAAAACTAAAAAAACAACTTAACATAATCTAATCTCGCAAATCTTTTTGCAAGTATTTATTTATTTATTTTTATTTACGAGCTAAGCAGTCGTTTGGCTACAATCACACCTGATGTTAAGTGACGATACAGCCGAAGACGTAGCACGCTTGCTCAGTAAATACCTATTTACTCTCGAATTGAACATTGCCATGTTATATTTTAGATAAAATTTTGATAAAATTTACTAAGAAGCCACCCCCTGAGATATACCCTCCTCATGTAAAAATATTAATTGATATCTACTGAAGAAAACAAGTAACATTCACAAAAACAAAACAATAGAGACAAAATGAGAAGTCGAAAGAGGGTGCGTAGAAAGCTACGTGTGAGAAGTGAAACTTCCAAGTTCAATAAATTTTATTGTCAACATCACTAATTAATTATTTTGTACAACTCTTATTGAATCTCTTGAACATAGAGGGACAAATGCCCGGATGATAGCAAATACGTCTTCGTAGATACGTCGTTGTACAATAGAGGGCGTTTATAAATTTAAAATATAACATGACGCTTACGTTATTTCCGTTGATTCTGATCGTGATGCTACGTCATTTCCGTCAAAATTTGCCCTAGTGCGCCTAAAGCAGATTCACTTAAATAGTATCCAGAAAGACTGGTACTCTTAATATCAGCTGGCTATAGATTCTATCGATAAACGAGCAAGAATGCTTATTGGCGAAACTGAAACTACAAAATACAAGCTTCAGAGCCTTGAGCATTCGGTGTAAAGTTGCTAGTTTATCTGTGTTCTACAGGATACATTTCGGTGAGTATGCGACGGAATTGCACAATTTTATTCCTTGTTTCCCCTTTTACAATCGGACAACAAGGCAAACTAAAAAACGGCATCCATACATGGTAGATATCCTAGCAATCCGCGCTAAATGTTTTGGTTCAACTTTTATAATCCGAACCGCAAAGAAATGGAACACGTTGCCGGCTGACTTGTTTCCGAGTAGCTATAACTTGGGTCTCTTCAAGTCAAGAGTGAACAGGTATCTTCTAGGCAAGCATGCCACACCCTCGATCACATCGTCACTTTCCACCAGGTGAGATAGTGGTCAAATGCTTGCCTATCTGCGATAAATTTTTTTTTAAAAACACTGGTAAATACTTACTCCATTTTCCAAAACAAAGAAATCTTCTAGCTTTTCAACCACGATCGGTTCGTCTGCCAACATTCTCATTTCTTCATCATTCAAATTGGGGTACACATTTATCGCCTCTCTGCCTCTTTTAACTGCTTTAACTTCTTTCTCTTCCTTTATAATCTTTTCCAAATCTTTAACTTTGTCACTCAAAGGAGCGTCTTTATCATCTTTTAAAACGTCTAAGTCTATAATGTCTATATCTGCTTTCATTAAAACGATAGGTTCAACGGGAATTTTGATATCCTCTTCAAAGTTTACGTCTTCGAGGTTTTTTATTTCTATATCAGTCTTTTCCTTTATATCTTTCCAATAATCGTTTATGCTCTCGTATAAATCGTGAACTCTTTTGTCTGGTTTGATAAATGTTACGTCTCTTTTAACTTTCGTGACCTTTTTTATGTAAAATGACTTGTAAAAGAGAGGTTTGAGGTAAGCTATAAACACAACTTCGTGTGTCGCGCTCGATTTTCTCGTTGGTATAATTCTTATTTCATTTGGTATGTCTACTATTTGGGAGTCTATTTTATCTCCTGAAAAGAGGGGTTGGATTTTAGATTATGATATAGCCTGTACTATGATTAATATAATACATAGTTACCTGTACTTTAATCAATTCAGTTTAATGATTCTTAGGTTCACCATCTGTTGTAGTCTTAAGTTACTTTAAGATTTTTTAAGAAAACGCCTCATCAGCAGCAAAATTTGATGATATAAACAAAACAAACATACTGAAGACTTAATTACCTCCTCGATTTTAATGGCCAGTAAATTTTTTTTTGTTTAACATTTATTGTACTTTAGTTTTGTTTTTTGATTGTGTAGTTAGATAAGCTGGATACATTTATATTCTTTCTTTCTTTTACCTTTTTTACAATATACTTACCTTTTTAAGCGTGCTACCATCCTCAACCGCATCATCACTTACCAACAGGTGAGATAGTGGTCAAACGCTGGCCTATAATAAATAAAGAAAAACTTAAGCTTACCATTAGGAGCGTATACTTCGTAATTAGCTTCAACCACAGGTATTCGGACTGGCACGTTTACTTTCCAAGCAACGGGATTGTATAATGTCACCTAAAATATAACAAAATTCATATTTATACATCTTAAATTATTATTTATATAATTATTACTATTACCACAGATTATATAATAGTTACTACGTAACAGATACTTCACTCCCCTGCAAAAACACAATACCAACGTTTATTTCAGACATACAAGCAAAAATGTGTCTAAGGCGCTCGACCTAGCGTTGTTATTACTTCGTTCAGCGCGCGATGTACTGGCGCGCACCTGATACAGTAAAGAGTTGACTCAATGAAATAAAAAGAAAGTTTACTAATTATTTTTATTTACCTCACAAAATAACATCAAGTGAAAAGTAATGTAAAAAAAAACTAAATTTAAGATCTCCGATGTCGAAGCAAGTTAATCTGGAGGCCTACTCCGAAGTGGTAATCCAAAGTATCGGCCGAAATTATCGGGCGTTTGATACTACGAATCACATTCGGTTCGGTCGGTCGGTTTAGCTTATCATTAGGTCCAGCCGAAATTAATTTGGCATTTTGTTGTATCGTAAACCCTACTAAACGAAAAAATCCCGACCGATAATTTGACAAGAGTTTTATTGTCATTTTATGTCAAAAATATTCGAACTTTTTTCGTAGTATGTCATCGGCAAATTCGGTGGTGTTTCGGTCGGGCCCGAGCTTTCGGATGTGTCATTTCCGAGTTGGCCTCCTGCTAGGCTATTACGAAATTTAACCGTATCACGTTCGTAATACGTAGTACGAAATTCAAATCTCACCGCGGATTTCGCTGTCGAGATAGCTTACAGAATAGCCTAGCTGTTTCTAACATCGCGGAGAAAGTCGTTTGCGCGATGCAGGATGTCATACATTTATGCAATATTTACAAGGAAAACTGTGCAGCCTACTTCAGCACCATCTAGATAGTTTTATATTAAGTTAACTTGGTGAGTAGAGATGAATGAATGGATGTTTGTTACTCTTTCACGCACGCAAAAACAGAAAATATGAATGAAATATTATGTTTCTTGAATTTTGTAAATTGGTATACACAATCCAAAACTTCATCGTACCGACGGGACTTGAACCTGCACCCCCCGGATAACATGTCCAGGTACTCTGACCAATTAAGCCACAGTCCGATACTATCGATATGACAAAATTAGTGGATTGCATTTTTAACCCAATTATGCATTGGCTCAGTGGCTATAGGAGAGGCCTATATCCAGCAGTGGACGAATACTGGCTGTTAATGATAATGCACTAGTGGCGCCATCTATGATAACTTATTCTATGTTACTATGAATGAAATTTGGCATACAGATACTTTTAACCTGGGTTAACACATAGGATACTCTTCAACGCGGGCGAAGCTGTGAATCTCAGTCAGTATATCATAAGGAAAGATGCTTTAAAGTGTATTACCAGGTTTGAAGTATCCTAAGAACAAGCTGGTCTCATGTCCCTGGACCTCTCGATGATGCACCGCCTTGCCTCCCAGCATGTCATCCAGGGTGATGGTCCATATCGCCGCGGAACCTTGCTTGTCCTGGGTAGATTTCGTGCCCAGCCAAAAATGAGCGTTGTAGTAGAGGGTTGAATTTGAGTCGCCAGTTGTCTGTGGAGATGACATTTTCACTTTGTGTGAGTACACAAAAATTTAAGATCACTTAAAAAACTAAAAGAACCGACTTCCAACGTCACGCTAGTCAATTTCAATACTAAGGTTAAGGTGTTTATCTTTATATCTCTGGAGATACTGAACATATCTCGATAAAATTTAAATGCTACCTGTGAAATAATATCATCATCATCATCACGATCAGCCGGTATCGGTCCACTGCTTGACATAGCCCTCTCCCAAGACACGCAACTAGGCCCGATTTTTGGCTCTTTTTGTTTTCTCTTTGATGATATGATAAAATTATCAGTATAATGTTACTTTTATCCATAACTTTAGTTGATTTATTAAAAACCGCTCGACTGATTACGTTAAAATTTAAATGGGACCGCCTTGGAGGTATTCCCCTTTTCAATAAAAAAAAATTATCAAAATCAGACTACTTTGTAAAAAGTTAGGCGTGGTCACACATAAAAAAAATATACGCGTTGACTTGATAACCTCCTTCGTTTTTTTCGTCGGTTAAAAATAAGTGACCTAGCGAGCGGCAACTCGCAGTTTTCTTCATGATCTTACAGCGTAAAATCTCTGAGAAAGAGCATCGGACATGCACGAAACCTAGGTCGAGACGGTCGAAAACAAATAGAACCGAGTATAATCGTTGGTACTTTTATAATCATCACTATTTGATGACAATTTTATAAATAATTTAGATTTTATTACCGTGTGATATTATTCTTTCTTATCTAGTTATTTAAGTGAATTATGTTCATCAAATTAAAATATTATACAAATGCATTACGAATGTAACGGTCAGAATGTAACTATTTGGATTATTCTTGTATCTGTAAAGTAACGTACTTTTTTATTAAAATAAATTGTACTTTACAGGTTTCCAGGTGAATAGAGCAAGCAACCGTGATATCGTTTAAGCACAGAACAGATAATAATACTATTTGCATAATGTTACCTTCAGGACGATATAAGAATCTCCATTGTAGAACATTCCATATTTGTTCTCGTCGACGGGAACGGGTTCAAATTTCTGTGGAAATCATATTTCATTATCAGAATCTATGAATTAATTATCTATATTCGTAGATAAGAGAAGAAATTATTTATTACCACATCTCATAACCTAACGAATGGTTGATAATATCTTAATTCAATACTTAAAACCACCCCCGACTGATTTATGTATAATTTATTCATTGAGACTATTCCAATGAGCCCAATCTTCACATCTCTGCTGTAAGCTGGTGAGGAGATGAGTATTCTGCAGATTCCAGGAGATGTCCATGCAACAGGTCAATGATACTATGTGCTTTCAATTTTATATATTAAGTCAGAGGATACTAAATTTCGAATCGATCAGTCGAATGTTGATTTCATACCGTCATCAACTAGAAATAAACTGGCCAAGTGCGAGTCGGGCTCGCACACGTAGGGTTCCGATTGAACAAAATTTGCCGGAAATATAAGTTTTTTGTATGGGGATCCCCGTTAATTTTTAATTTAATTTAGTATTTGCTATTCAATGTGATAGCTACATTGAAATACACCCTATGAGTAAATTTCAAGTCTCTATCCACGTCTCTATTTATAATTATATATTTGTAAAATCGACCATAAAACGCCTGAAAAAAGCGTGCTACCATCCTTGACGGCATCATCACTAAACAATTATAGGTGAGATAGTGGTCCCCAATCTCCACATCTCTGCTGTATGTTGGTGAGGATTAGTATTCTGCAGATTTCAGGAGATGTCCCAGCATCAGATCAATGCTACTATGTTCTTACAATATCGTTGTAGTAAGAGAACACTTATACTTGTACTTATTTATTATTCTATATATTTATTATATTTATTATATTTTATTATATATTATTCATTATTCTGTGACTTAACTTTGATTGATCAGACCTATGAAAGTGGTATGTTGTTGGGGTGCAGGTGAGATAGTGGTCAAACGATAGCCTATATGATATTAAAACGGAGCCCTCTCCTTTTGTTAGAAAAGAATAGTAATATATGCTCAGTAGAATCTTTACAAAAGTAGTATAAAACAAAGTAGCTGCTTCTCTCTGTCTGTCCCTGTCTCAGTACGCTTAGATCTTTTAAACTACGCAACAGATTATAATGCGGCTTTCATCAATATATAGAGTGATTAAAGAGGAAAGTTTATACCTAGAATTAAAGGAGTAAGGCGGCAATAGCCCAATGGATAGGGTGTCGGACTGGCAATCGAGAGGTCGTGAGTTCGAATCCCACCCCACACATTGCACTATTGACGTGAACCCACTCCAGACACAAGCATATTTAGCTTAGTTGGAGGGGTTAACAAGAATACTAGTAATGTGCAACCAACAATGCGAGTAATCTTTAAAAAAAAAAAAAAAAAAAAAGTTACAGCTAGTAGTACAATAGGTAGGTACCTCAATCGTCCAGATTTCGACTCCAGGGCCAGCTCCGGCACTCGAAAAAGCTTCGTGCGTCATAGTTTTTTATTATAACTATTGATTTATTTAATCACTTCACTTAGTTTCTTGTTTGTTAAGGCTTGAAATTCACTATAAAATGTGTAAAGAGGTAATTACACAATTTGTCTCGTTTACTCTAAAAGTTAGACAAATTTAAACAAATGTCATAATACTATTTAAAGTTTTTATACATTTGTAAAACTTGTGTCCTTTTACGGAGTACTTATTTTGTGATTTCATTGCTACTACGTATATACCATATATACTTTATATTTATATATACGTTTTCTAATATACGTATGTACTTACATATATACATGTACTATACATAATATACATACATACATACATAATATATGTATAATGTATGTGCTTATATATATAGATATTTCGATTATGGGAAGGATTAAAGGAAGCCAGTTATGTTAACTATTATTTTATTTTAAGTATTTAAAAAATGTCTATTACTCAAAATAAATGCGTGAGTGAAAATATGAATACTTTACTGTAGTATAGAATGTTTGATAAAAATAATGTATTTTGCACAATTACAATACAAAATATAATCAATGGGTAAACTTGACTATCTTGTCAACTGATTAGAAATGTAATTTGCGTACCACAAACCGGGTGTACAATATTGTCTGTAACGAGATAATAACTTACGTGCGCTTAGTTATGTTAGTCACAAACTCTGTGTCAGCATGTTCTCTGTTGGAGCTTGTTGTTTCCTTATCAATTATGAGTCATCTAATATCAGCTGATAATCTTTATCAACATGTTATCACCTAACGTATCCGTGATAACGTATTTTTGGAGTTCCTTACCGCATAATACAAACCGTAAGTCTTATCGGATTATCGGAAGGTTTTCCGTCTGTTTGTAAATAAATATTGATATATTCATTCAATATATCAGACATTTAAAGTCATTATCACATCAAGCATTTATTCAGTATATGGACAAATTAAAAAATTGCACTTACACACGTCAAATAACATTAAACAGATCATATTCAATATCGGGGGGCACGGCAGTGCCCTCGCCAAGTCGAGCGCGAAGCAAACACTGCCGTACCATCCTTTACTGGAACCATTTCGCCGCATTTTCAAGCCCCTATTTGAAATAATTATCTATACTAATATTATAAAGAGAGAACATTTGTATTTTTGTATGTTTGTAATGATTTGGCTCAAAAACTACTGAACCGATTTAAAAAAATCTTTCACTAATACAGAGAATGGACTTTCGGAATGAAAATAGGCTATATATTATCCCGTTTAAATCAAAGGTACATTAGTGGAGACCTAATTTGCAACCTAAGTCGGCAAAAAAACGGTCGAAAAAACACGTTTCTTACGAACGCTGCTTAATTGAAAATAGATAGAAGAATATTTTATATGCAAGAGATGTACAACTTAATAAGACCTACAAAAAAGTCCGCGACAGCATATGTCTATCTCTTAAGGTTGACTCACAGTAACCATATTAATCTTAAAATTTTTGTTAAAAAATATTACATCACTTTCAAGGCTTTTTTCAAGTATATAGTATTAATCCTTATCCAAATAATTACGTTAATTAGCTTGGTCACATATGATAAATTAAAATTGTCCTTTACAGTATGTAATTCAAATGAAAACTCTAGAAGATATCACGAATTTCACATACACGCATCGCAAAATTAATAAAATATTTGCAGTGAAAGCACAGATTAGGTCATAGTTACTACGAAAATATTATTAAAAGCTTAGCTATGCTGTAGATCCCCATCGATCACAATCAATTTTAAGTCAATATAGTATAATAATATGATCTATTGTATAAAATAATATTCATCTATATATATAATAATATAATATTTTAAACCACCCTGACTGATCTATGTATCACATCGTCACTTAACACCAGGTGAGATAGTGGTCAAACGCTTGACTATAACGAATTAAAAAAAAATGTATAATCTTTTCATTAAAAGCATTCCAATGACTCTAAACACGACATTTAAAATCTGACCTGTAAGTTGGTGAGGATTTGAGTATTCTGTAGAGTCCAGATGTCCCAGCATCAGGTCAATGCTTCCATGTTCTTACAATATCGTTGAAGAAGATGATTTTCGAATTGATCAGACCTATGAAAGTTGATTTCATAGCGCAATTAACTAGAAAAAAACTCATCGTTTTATAAAAATTGAACGAATTTTCATGAATCAAAGCTAAGAAAACTCTCGATGAAGACATCTATCAAACAAAAAAAACTATCAATAATAAAAACAAAATCGGTTCATCATGTTAGGTGCTAAGATGCTACAGACAGACACACAGATACACACGTTAAACGTATATTACCCCTACATTTTGCCTCGGGGAACGCGTAAGGTTACGGCGGCAGATGTTCTCCTTGGTGGTAAGTAAGCTACTTTTTGGAAGATTTAATGATCCCACTACCACTGTACGAAAACTCATAATTCATGAATGCACATAAAACTTTCATTGGTATGTATATAGCTAGGATTAGAACCAACGACCGTCGGGTCAGAATCAGGGTAACTATCCTTTACGCCAAAGGGCCTTCCAATATCACTACGTAAGAATTATAAAACAAAGTCCATCACTGCGTCTGTCTGTCTGTTTGCAATAATCTCAATAGCTACTGAACGGATTATCCTGCGGTTTTCACCGACACTCTGGCTACAGAGTGTTTATGAGGAAGGTTTAGGTGCATAATTCGTTAAGTTTCTGTGTAAATTGGTTGATATATGACGATGATTGTTAAATATGTTAATATTTTATATTCGATGCAACAAACTGATGCAAATTTTGTAGGCATATATGTTCTACCCGTGCGAAGCCGGGGCGGGCTGCTAGTTATATATATAACCGAAACATAACTTATTGCTTTGAATTTAAAAAAAAAAAAATCCTTGAGCCATTCAGCTTTCATCTAGGAGCCGAACGTCACACTTGAAACAAATGTTTAATTCCCTTGATTAATGTAGGGTTGCCAACCATACTATTACGTGCACCCGCAACCCGGTTCATGTTTCAGTACTTCAGACAATTTTTATTCAATTTGTTATCAATATTAAATTCTCTTCTATGTCTACGGTTCTATCGGCATGAGCCGATAGAACCGTAGACATAGGTGAGACGTAGACTGAGGTGGTTCGTTCATGAGAACGAACCACCTCAGGTCAGGCAACATTTTTACCCGACAGCGAAAGAAGGAGAGTTATGTTTTTTGAGTGTATGATGTTTTTTTTATATCTTATAGGCTAGCGTTTGACCACTATCTTATCTGTTGGTAAGTGATGATGTGGTCAAAGATGGTAAGCACGCTAGGCTTAACTTGAGGGTGGTAGCTGGCCAGGCGGACACTAGATAGTGTCCTACCATGTATGTATGTATGTATGTATGTATATATATGTATTTGGCACGCCCTAGAGCCTAAACGGCTTGTCGTATTTTTATGTGAATGGTGTCAATAGATTCGTCTTAGTTGTGAGAGTGGCACTGGGTACATCAAAATTTAAAAAAAAAACAAAAATTAAGGATTTTAGCGCGAAAAATAAATCTCAAAAAAAAATTTTCAAAAAGGATCGAGTAGTTATGCTATCAAGACAAAGAATTTTAATGGTGTTTAGAATTTTAATGGCAATAATATAAGACCGTACATAACGAAAAAACCGACTTCACATGCCGCGATAATCAAAATAGCCACAATCATGTCATCAAGGTATAGTAATTATTTATATTGTTTATCTCTATATCTCCGGAGATGATTTTTAGATCTCGATAAAATTTCAATGGGACCAAACGGGAGGCATAATCTGTCAAACAAAAAAATATTTTTGGAATAGTGTCTTTGGGTAGCATTAACTAATAAGACATATACCTACTTATCCAAATTACACCGGACAGTACCACGCCACGCTAATCCCCCTTCCTACCCCTCCCCTCACTTAACCGGTACCGCCAAGGGTACAACATCCTCACTACATGTTGTACCCCCGACCACCAAAATTTACATCTCGCGCCTGGACAACGACACGAAGACCGACAATGTCCAGCGATACATCTGCGGGAAGCTACAACGGGAGGACAGCATGCGTATGTGTCTGAATGAGCTGGAGCAGAAGCGGCCGACAGACTTCAAGTCATACGTGCTGCAGGTTCCAGCCGAGCACAAGAAGATGTTCCTCGTACAGGAGTTCTGGCCTGCAGGGGTTGTATACCGTAAATACAGGGATACTAGACCGGCTAAAATCCCTGAAACTCGTAGTGCTCCTATATTAAAATAGTTATATTTATATGTATGTTAGTCTGTAAGGTATTTATAATATGGGTCTTAGAATAACATGTACTGTTTTCTTAAGTTACCTGAATTAAAGATTTATTTATTTATTTATTATTTATTTATTTATTTAACCTCCCCTCCCCCTTCCCCTTACTTCCACCTCCCAACCCCTCCCCCTCACTTCCACATCCCCTCCAACTCCCCAAATTTCATTTTAATCGGTTCAGTGGTTTTGGCGTGAAAGCGAGATAGACAGACAGACAGAGTTAATTTCGCATTTATAGTAAGGAAGTAAAGATCACCATGTCAATACTAAACATTTATTAAAACAGGAGCCGCGTGCTTATTTACTACAACGCCATCTAACGAATATCTTAAGAACTTCTAACACCAACTCAGTGAACTTTAACACAAAGGTGTTAGGGTAGGTAATTAATATTATTAATAAGGTAAACACCCGTGCATAGATGGCGCTATAGTAAAAAACTTTAATAAATTTTTTACTTTATTCTGTTTTAAGAATTTGTTGTTATAGTGGCAACAGAAATACATCATCTGTGAAAATTTTAACTGTCTAACTATCACTGTTCATGAGATACACAGCCTGGAGACAGACGGACAGACGGACAGCGGAGTCTCAGTAATAGGGTTCCGTTGGTACCCTTTGGGTTCTAAACCCTAAAAACAGTCGAATTGAGAACCTCCTCCTTTTTTGTGAAGTCGGTTAAAAATCGACCACGCGGCGTCCATCCGTGGACCACCAGTCGACGAGTGAACGCCGAACGCCAAGGCGGTGCCGGTCGGGTGACAAGTGGCTATAATGAGTGATATCCTTAATCGTACACGCAATCCCTGAGTGGTGCTTAATAGGTGAGCTCTGGGGTGGAAGTCTCTACATTGATAGCGATGCGTCCTGTCATCGCAAACGTCTAGTAGAAGGAGATGCAGCTAGACAGTTGTTATCTGCATCTCTTTTTATTGACGATTATCGGTCAAAATTCAACGCTATTCATGTAGACTTCCACCCCTGGGCAGGTAGTCTCTACATGAAGTGTGATGAATTTCGACCGCTGATTGTCGTTATGAACAGAGATGCAAGTATAGAACTGTCGAGCTGCATCTCCCTCTACTAGATGACAGGCATCGATATCAATGTAGGGACTTCCACCCCGATGAACACAGATGTGTCGTCAATCGATTCGCCGAGTTCCGGCATGATGTTCGGTACCAGCCAGCTTGGGATCAACATATTGTCTTTGTTACGCTTAGTGGATTGGACTAAAGTCCTTTGTCCAGCGGCTGGTCCTATTGCCATCTTCCATGTCCAGACAAGACAATCCCATCTTAGACCGCAACGTCAATTTACATCGGGTGAGATCGGTCAAGCGCTTGTCTGACCAGCATTTTTCTTGTGATGAAAGGTAATAAGACAAGCATAACGCTCGCGTGATGGTAAGTGATGACTTTTAACTATTACAGATACAGCGACATGAGAAATTCTGGATAGCCAGAATTTTGCATGGCACTGCACTGCGCCTGTAAACTGCAAACTATACAGTATGTTAATAAAGATTTTGTATTTGTATTTGTTACCTTGAGACATAAAGATGTTAAGTCTCACATGCTGTGTTATTTCACTGTACACATTCAATTGCCATTCAAACCGAAAAACATTCTTGTTTCACGGCTGGAATAATTGGCAAAGTGGTTGTACCGCCCCAGGCGGACTAGCAGAAGTCCTACAGCTACAATAATATTTATGTAACAGTCCATATTATAAAAACTAGGTACCTACAGAACAAAAAAAAACCTATTAAAAAGGCGACATTTGTAAGTACCAAAAGCTAAGAAAATATGCAAAATAATTTGGTTAAATACAACTTATTATTTGTACATTGAAGGTAATAGGTATAATAAAAAAACAAAAATCTTTAAACAACATTTTATTTGCTTAGTTTAAAACATAGTAAAACACTTTTAAAAAATATATAGATATTTGAGTACAAACTTACAAAAATAATATAGATATAGATAATTTAGTACAAACTTACAAAGATTTAAAATTATGGCAACACAAAGGTACAAATTTTTTGGTTTAAAAAAGGTACTATTAGCACTAATTTAGTTATTTTAATTGCTTTTTATTTTAAAATCGGTATTTGTACGTACTTTTTTACGTTTTTAATATTGCATATATCGTTATTTATCAAGAATAGATATTGAATTTGACAAAACGCATCAGAAAAGTATTGTCAAAATGCGATATCCAGATAAATGACACGTCAGATATATTGATTAATGAAAATTGAAGTTTCTAACATCGACAATGAAGGTATTTTATGCACTTATCAAAACTAACAAAGAAGATATTTTTTTTTTTTAACAAATCTACCCTTTTCCCAAATAACAAGAAAACTATATTGACATATAAAAAACATTAGGGTCGTACACAAAGTTCTAAGCCACGCTAGTAAACTTTCAAATTTCAAAATTTCCACCTTTGAAAAATAAAATTTGACACTATACACACTTAATAAACACACAATAAAATTTCACACTTGTCTTTGATTTTTTATTTTTCTAAGCGTGGCTGACAACTGTGTGTACGGTCCTTTAGGGTAAATAATTAAAACTGCGGAATAATTGAATGAAAGTTTTTTTAAAGCAGGAAAGAAATGATTGGTCATTGACTCAAATACCGGCTTGTTAAGAGTAGAGAGAGAGAACGGTCTTGTAATTTCTCCACAGATTATATAATAGTAACTACGTAACTTGTTCTAGCTTTTCGTTCGTTGGTCTAAACTAAATCCACCTTGAGTTTACTGCCGAAGAAAAACGACGGGCTTAGTCGCTAACCTAACTCGAGATAATTCAACTAAAGGTACGGTAAAATTGCAAGGTGATAGGACAAAGTGCCCACCTGGCCATCTACCACCCTCAAGTTGGTAAATCTGTTGCCAAAACATCTAATGTGTTCTGGCAACGTCCTTAAAAGCCAGTTTCCGTTATAGACCAAACGTGATACCATCCTCGACCGCATCATCACTTACTAACAGGTAAGATAGTGGTCAAACGCTAGCCTAAACAATATAAAAAAAAGTTATGTGCATTACAGCCGGTATAATTGTCAATAATATTACAAAAGGACCGTTTACATTAAAAAATAGTTCAACTGCACTCGCTAGGTGGCTTTAGACGTGAACCTTTTGAGATGTCACTGTCATTACGTTAAAGAGAGCGTTTATTTATTATTTTTTAGAAAATATATTTATTATTATCATAGCAAAGGCTGTCGACAATGACAAATGTTAAAATAATAAGGAACTATAGCGGTATAGATATCTATCGAAGAAGAATGAAAAGAAAACATTAGATTTGTCAGATTTATCCAATATGACAGTGTCAGACCATAGTGTCCAATTTGAAAGCCATCTGTTGAGTCTCCAGGAACTAACAAGATTTATTTTAAGAAAAATACTACACGATACATTGAAGAGAAAATTACAGACTAACTAACTAACTAACTAACTAACTAACTAACTAACTAACTAACTAACTAACATTATGAGAACGTCGTAAAGAAGTCTTATGTTTACAATACATCATACAATTAGGGATAATATTCATAGTCGATGATAAAGCTCCTTATTTGTTTGGCCGTTATTTTTACTTTAAACCCATCATCTGCCGCTAAATCCCGATCAGTTGCCAGTTTCACTTCATCGGAGTTGCCATATGCATCGTTAAATCTATCCGAAAATTCGCTCTCTTTCTCCCAAACCCATCGCTCCCTCTCATTTACCCATTCGTTAGCAGATAGCACCGTCTCTTTCACTCCAGTAACCTTTATATTTTGTAGCACAGTTGTCAAATCTACCTCTCTAGTAGAGTTATTCGATTTGGTCAAATAATTTTCGAGGCGTAGCAATATTTTTTCTCCCCAAGGCTCCAATGTGAGTAAATGGATGCCTTCTGGTAACGGACTTTTGAGCCACGAAAAGCAGTTACTAAGCAAGAACCAATCATTTAAATTTATATCTGTTTTAGAAACAAAGACGATAGGTTGTAAATCTGTTTCTATGACACGTTTCCGTTCAAAGGAATCATCTTTAGTCGTGTACAAAATTTTGTGGTTACCTCTTACTATGAGACCCTTACCGTCAAGAGTTTCATTTAGAGCCTCGCCTACACCAAACGCGTCGTCGTGAAGTAGACGTCTGTGTACCATTAGCTCTATATTGCCCTCTATTAGAGAGGACCCTCCTTGTGACCTATCCGTGATTACAACTACCCTATCATTATCATTTTCTATGTAAATCTCATTGGTAACAGGGTAGTAATTGCCAGCGATTTCTTCAGCTAAAGTTAGATTATATTGTGGTCTTTTATCTAATTTTCGTTTTAAAACCTGTCTGCCATTGGAATCCGTGTAAAATTCACCGTTGTTAACAATGTTACTTTCGTATCTGATGATAAATTCTTTGCCGATATTGTCAGCTACGTTTATGGGACCTACTACCCATTCGACGTCTAGATAATCTAAGCCTTTGTATATTCTGGATATGGTGTAAACGTTATCGGACCAAGACGTTCTGAGTTCGCTGACGACTTTACCGTCAACAACTTTGAAATCGTTCTTTGATAGCGGAATAGCATCACCGACGTTTCTAGCCTTAGGTCTAAAGATGTAGGCTCCAGAAGATCTGTTCTCTGCTTTTTCGTTGTCACCTATTTCACCTTGATAGTAGTAAAAGGCAGTGGTCAGATTAACAGTGTGACCGTTGGGGTACGTCACCGACTTGATACCTCCTGACGTGTTGTCTATGTGAAGTCTCATGTCCTGTTACACAGATAATGTTATATTAGCTTCCATTACTCATTACCCACTTTGTAGATAATTAATAATAATTGGTTTATATAAAACTAAAAAAACAACTTAACATAATCTAATCTCGCAAATCTTTTTGCAAGTATTTATTTATTTATTTTTATTTACGAGCTAAGCAGTCGTTTGGCTACAATCACACCTGATGTTAAGTGACGATACAGCCGAAGACGTAGCACGCTTGCTCAGTAAATACCTATTTACTCTCGAATTGAACATTGCCATGTTATATTTTAGATAAAATTTTGATAAAATTTACTAAGAAGCCACCCCCTGAGATATACCCTCCTCATGTAAAAATATTAATTGATATCTACTGAAGAAAACAAGTAACATTCACAAAAACAAAACAATAGAGACAAAATAAGAAGTCGAAAGAGGGTGCGTAGAAAGCTACGTGTGAGAAGTGAAACTTCCAAGTTCAATAAATTTTATTGTCAACATCACTAATTAATTATTTTGTACAACTCTTATTGAATCTCTTGAACATAGAGGGACAAATGCCCGGATGATAGCAAATACGTCTTCGTAGATACGTCGTTGTACAATAGAGGGCGTTTATAAATTTAAAATATAACATGACGCTTACGTTACTTCCGTTGATTCTGATCGTGATGCTACGTCATTTCCGTCAAAATTTGCCCTAGTGCGCCTAAAGCAGATTCACTTAAATAGTATCCAGAAAGACTGGTACTCTTAATATCAGCTGGCTACAGATTCTATCGATAAACGAGCAAGAATGCTTATTGGCGAAACTGAAACTACAAAATACAAGCTTCAGAGCCTTGAGCATTCGGTGTAAAGTTGCTAGTTTATCTGTGTTCTACAGGATACATTTCGGTGAGTATGCGACGGAATTGCACAATTTTATTCCTTGTTCCCCCTTTTACAATCGGACAACAAGGCAAACTTAAAAACGGCATCCATACATGGTAGATATCCTAGCAATCCGCGCTAAACGTTTTGGTTCAACTTTTATAATCCGAACCGCAAAGAAATGGAACACGTTGCCGGCTGACTTGTTTCCGAGTAGCTATAACTTGGGTCTCTTCAAGTCAAGAGTGAACAGGTATCTTCTAGGCAAGCATGCTACACCCTCGATCACATCGTCACTTTCCACCAGGTGAGATAGTGGTCAAATGCTTGCCTATCTGCGATAAAAAAAAAATTAATAAAAACTGGTAAATACTTACTCCATTTTCCAAAACAAAGAAATCTTCTAGCTTTTCAACCACGATCGGTTCGTCTGCCAACATTCTCATTTCTTCATCATTCAAATTGGGGTACACATTTATCGCCTCTCTGCCTCTTTTAACTGCTTTAACTTCTTTCTCTTCCTTTATAATCTTTTCCAAATCTTTAACTTTGACACTCAAAGGAGCGTCTTTATCATCTTTTAAAACGTCTAAGTCTATAATGTCTATATCTGCTTTCATTAAAACGATAGGTTCAACGGGAATTTTGATATCCTCTTCAAAGTTTACGTCTTCGAGGTTTTTTATTTCTATATCAGTCTTTTCCTTTATATCTTTCCAATAATCGTTTATGCTCTCGTATAAATCGTGAACTCTTTTGTCCGGTTTGATAAATGTTACGTCTCTTTTAACTTTCGTGACCTTTTTTATGTAAAATGACTTGTAAAAGAGAGGTTTGAGGTAAGCTATAAACACAACTTCGTGTGTCGCGCTCGATTTTCTCGTTGGTATAATTCTTATTTCATTTGGTATGTCTACTATTTGGGAGTCTATTTTATCTCCTGAAAAGAGGGGTTGGATTTTAGATTATGATATAGCCTGTACTATGATAAATAGAATACATAGTTACCTGTACTTTAATCAATTCAGTTTAATGATTCTTAGGTTCACCATCTGTTGTAGTCTTAAGTTACTTTAAGATTTTTTTAAGAAAACGCCTCATCAGCAGCTAAATTTGATGATATAAACAAAACAAACATACTGAAGACTTAATTACCTCCTCGATTTTAATGGCCAGTTAATTTTTTTTGTTTAACATTTATTGTACTTTACTTTTGTTTTTTGATTGTGTAGTTAGATAAGCTAGATACATTTATATTCTTTCTTTCTTTTACCTTTTTTTCAATATACTTAACTTTTTAAGCGTGCTACCATCCTCAACCGCATCATCACTTACCAACAGGTGAGATAGTGGTCAAACGCTGGCCTATAATAAATAAAGAAAAACTTAAGCTTACCATTAGGAGCGTATACTTCGTAATTAGCTTCAACCACAGGTATTCGGACTGGCACGTTTACTTTCCAAGCAACGGGATTGTATAATGTTACCTAAAATATAGCAAAATTCATATTTATACATCTTAAATTATTATTTATATAATTATTACTATTACCACAGATTATATAATAGTTACGACGTAACAGATACTTCACTCCCCTGCAAAAACACAATACCAACGTTTATTTCAGACATACAAGCAAAAATGTGTCTAAGGCGCTCGACCTAGCGTTGTTATTACTTCGTTCAGCGCGCGATGTACTGGCGCGCACCTGATACAGTAAAGGGTTGACTCAATGAAATAAAAAGAAAGTTTACTAATTATTTTTATTTACCTCACAAAATAACATCAAAATTCCTAAGAGTCGAATTTGAAGTCGAGAAAGTGAATTTTACGCCGTTTTGTCATTTTATTATCGGTAGCATAAAAAAATGAAACATATTATGCTTGTTTTTTGTTAAAACCGCAAAATGACTATGAAAAACTTAAATCGTTTCTAATATAGAATACGAATGTGCAGTTATCCCGTCATTTGAATAATAATATACGTTGCGCACCGAATGTTTAGGTATAAGTCGCAGTAGCTATGGGCGAGTGAGGGAAGCCTGCTATTATAATTATTAATTGTTACCAGCGGACAGCGACCTAATTCAGTTTTTCATTTGTAGATTTTTTTAGGTAGTCTGTATTATAATTTTAGGAGTAGTTTATATTGTATATATAGTTTTTAATTAATTTTATTTGTATACATTGAATAACAAATAATTGTTAATTTATATATAACCAATTATTAATATAACAAAAAAATCAAAAAGAACCGGCTTCGCTTTTAGCGCTTTTTTATAGCATAAAGCGTTTTACCACTATCTCACCTGTTGGTAAGTGACAATGTGGTTGAGGATGGTAGCACGCTATAATGTGAACTGGCTCTTAAGGTTAGCTGCCGGAACACATTATATATTTGTCGACAGATGTTTCAACTTGAGGTTGGTAGCTGGCCAGATGGATACTAGACAGTGTCCTACCGCCATGCATTTAATTTTCAATAGCAAGTCCTTGATAGTTTTTTTTTAATATTATATAGGCTAGCGTTTAACCATTATCTCGTTAATTGGTAAGTAATGATGCGGTCGCGGATGGTAGCGCGCTAGCCCTAAAATGTGAACTGACTCTCAAGGATAGCTGCCGGAACACATTAGATGTTTGTATGTTTGGCTACAGAATATTTTCTAAGGGTGGTAGCTGGCCAGGCGGATACTAGATAGTGTCCTACAACCATGCGGGGGTTGGGGGTTTCATAACGATGTTTTTCCTTCACCGGAGGGCCACTGTGAAAAGCCCACATATATTCTTCGATAGAAAAATTGATTAGTGCACGGCGGAGATTGAACTTGGTACCTCCTAGCCTACCATTCTCCCACTACACCACTGGGCCCTCGGGCCTAGTCCTAGCGTGGTCACTATCCTCGACCACATTATCGCTTCCCACCGAGATAGTGGTAAAAGGATAAGTGGTTAGTGGTAACGTTAGCCTGTCAGATATAAAAAAAGTTTGATAAGTATATCAACATTGTAACATATTTACAGATGATCTGTAACCTCCTTTTTAAAATTTTAAAATATGATTTTTGTAAATTGTTAAACACAATCCAAAATTTCATCGTGCCGACGGAACTTGAACCCGCACCCCCTATATAATATGTCCAGGTGCTGTGCCAATTAAGCCACGGTCCGATCCATCGATACGACGAAGACTGCTTTTTGAAGTCTACTTTGTAAAAAAAAACATTAAAATCGGTTTATAATGAACAAAAAACAACACAAAAAAACACGCAAATTGAGAATCTCCAGCTCTTGCAAATTCAGCTAAAACTAAAAGTTATATACATACCACAAAGGTGTCGCTATTTTCAGAAGTATAACAACTGGACTCATTCAAGCGACATCTATCGAAGGAGAATATCGGAGGTTTCGTTGCATCGCCTTGCATCATTTTACTGCAAAATAAACATACTTTAAGATCGTTTAATAAACTAAAAGAACTGACCACAAACGTCGCGCTAGTCAAAGTAGCCAGCTGCCAGTATCATGTCACCTAAGTATACAAATGTATCGTAATACAAATGTTGATATATTAAAAACGGCTCGACCGATTTCGTTAAAATTTTAATAGGACTACCTGTGAAAGGTACCCTTTAAAATAAAAAATAATTTTCCAAATCGGTTTAGACATTTTCGAGTAATCGGTGAACATACATACAAAAAAAGATTCCGAATGGAGAACTTCCTCCTTGTTTTGTGAAGTCGGTTTATATAACAAACTATGATACATGTAGCAGTCAAAAATATTAAATCCCTTGTAAATTGAGTTTTCTACAATAAGTAATAATAATAGTTAAGCCAATTTATTTTTATTTATTTATTTCTAGAAAACTCAATTCCTATCCAAGAAATAGAGTTGTCTACAATATTGCTCTATAAATAAGATCATTCACCTGCCCACAGGATTCTCAATCATTTGAAAACCTATTCGGATTCGAAAGCCTTATTTTTAATATTAATAAATCCGTGAGCTATTTTGTCGCGGAAAATTTTACAATGAGAATCACTGATTTTTTCGATTTAAAATATCAAAGTAACCGATCGAAACATTGTGAATTGCAAAGATCCAGGCATTTTCCGAATCCGAATTTGCTTTGAAATGATTGAGTATAACCCTGCTGCAGGGCTAGCATGGCAAGGGGCTATTTTGTCTTTCCACCTATCCGTGTTTTGTTTGGTGGAGAAGGCAAATTATAAGTAAAGTTTTTCGACAATTATAAACGGCCGCTGACTTTTAATAAATTCTTTTTTTAAACTTTTTAATACGAAACAAAATCAAAACTCGAGGTTAAACTTCACCAAGCGTTTAAATTGTTATGTTGATCTCCTAAAAAAAAGGGGAAAAAAAGGGAAATAATTTTTGTCTTTCCCCCGGGGATGAGGCCATGCTTGCCCTGCTGGTGTTCAAGAATCAAGAATCAAAGCATTTATTCAGTATGTAGGCAGTATAAATATACGCACATATACACGTCAAAATCATAAATCATAACCAATTATCAAGTAAACATAGCAAAAGCAGAATTTAACGCTTTGAATTAGAAAAAAAAGTAATGAACCATTCAGCTGTCATCCAATCGTTTACGTCAGAATATTAAAAAAAAAAAAAAGTAGGTTAAACCAACCATACATGTAACTGTGTGTTTCAGTACTTCAGACAATTTTTATATAAAAAAAATAAAAAAAGTGAAATAGTGAAACACAACATAGAGAAACGCACACCGATCACAGTACATATCATGATCCAAATGGAACTGATAGTCCGTCTGTCAGCTGCATAATATTGTTTAAATAAAAATAAAAATGGCAAGCCTAGAAAGAAAATCTGCGGACAAAAGGGGAAAACTGAATGGCTGTTGAATCTACCGGTGTTTCGGAAATACTCCCATCAGAGAAGAAACACCAAGAAACTCTATGGGGCTTGTCTTGTCATTTTATCTTTTTTTTTTTTTTTTGACCCGCTTTGTGTGATATATAGGATAGAGAAGCATAGAAACAACTTATTATTTGCCGTGTCTAGGTATCGGTCTAAGAATCGAACAGCTAAGTAAAGTCCTAGTTTAACCTAGTCCTACTCGCACTTATAGTCTGGCCATAACTGCTGTACACTCCCTGAGGTATGCGCGCGGCGAGACGGGGGGGACGCGGGTATGCGCGCGGCGAGACGGGGGGGACGCGCTCCGTCAGTCTGCCTCTGTTTCTCCGGCTCCCACCTCGCCGCGCATACCTCAGGGAGTGTACAGCAGTTATGGCCAGACTATAGCCGGTTTTATTTATGTGAAGCTTCTTTAGTTGCACTGTGGTAACATTTGACGGATGTGACGTAGCGTCACGGTCCGAAGGCAACGGAAGTAACGTGACGGAAGTGAACGTCATGTTATCTTATATATAAAAATGAATCCCAATTGCCCTTGGTCACGGCATCACGCGTGAACGGCTGGACCGATTTCGCTAATTCTTTTTTTGTTGTGTTTTTTAACGTCAAAGATGGTTCTTATGAAAAAAAAATAGTTTTTAATGCAGGCGAAGCCGCGGGACACAGCTAGTCTTCTTATATATAAAAATGAATCCCAATTGCCCTTGGTCACGGCATCACGCGTGAACGGCTGGACCGATTTCGCTAATTCTTTTTTTGTTGTGTTTTTTATCGTCAGAAGATGGTTCTTATGAAAAAAAAATTTGTTTGTAAACGCAGGCGAAGCCGCGGGGCACAGCTAGTCTTCTTATATATAAAAATGAATCCCAATTGCCCTTGGTCACGGCATCACGCGTGAACGGCTGGACCGATTTCGCTAATTCTTTTTTTGTTGTGTTTTTATCGTCAGGAGATGGTTCTTATGAAAAAAATATTTAAACAAATGAAAGTTGTTTTTAACGCAGGCGAAGCCGCGGGGCACAGCTAGTATTTTATATAAACGCCCTCTATTGTAGAACGGCGTAACTACGAAGACGTATTCGCTAAAGTTCAACAGATGGAGTTGTACACTAAAATAATTAGTGATGTTGAGAAATGACTTGAATGAACTTGGAGGTTTCACTTCTAGAGTCTGTGCAAAAAGAGAACCGTCGCGGCTTTACGATGAACTAACATTCAGAGGTAAGGAAGGAAGGTATATACCTACATAGTACCACCCCATAATAATAAGAGTAGGTACCTACCAAGGTATCAAACATTTTTAGTCGTATTAGCAATTACAGAGCAATGTTATCAACGCAACAAAAACAGTGCGAGGCTGAACGCGTCGACGAGCGCCCCGCACTCAAGATCCTGAAGAAGGCCTCCGGATGAGGCCGAAACATATGTCGATCACTATATCGACATCGCGTAAGTCACGTTTAATTCCCTTTTCCAATTCCAATTTCTATAAGCAACAAAAATAGTAAATTAGAACCATCAACACGGACCCTTAATTTCTACGACGGTTCTCTTTTTGCACTCTATTGCGTAGCTTTCTACGCACTCTCTTTTTATTTTTAGTTCTATCACTTCTACATACTCAGATGTTTTCAGTCACAGTGACATATAACCACATTGATATTTTTGGTAAATACAATTTAGTGGTAATTCAGTAGTAGTTGAGCTCAGTAGCATGCCATGGGTGCGGCCTATATCCAGCAGTGGACAGAGAGAAGCTGATGATCATGATAGTAGTGGTACTAACTTGAAAGCCTGTCTAGGTACAAGCAGTGAGTCGTCGACAGCTTGGTCAAGTATCCTCACGTAGTCGTGAGTCACGTGCTGCTTTTCTGTTCCTGTGATGGCGTCGTGATGTTGCATTATCCCTGCAAATTAATGATATAATACAATACAATAGATATGATGCCTGGGTAGTAAAATAATAATTATAATTAGTCCGTCAGTTGGATTATCAAAGTAGGATTTGTCAAAGTTCGGGAGTGGGGCTCTAGACGGCTCGACACGTCACAAACCGCTAAATAGTGTACTGAGCCGTGACGTCACGCGGAATTTCTACGCTCTATATTTTCGTAATTTTTGTTTGATTGACAAAATAAAAAATACGTATCCAATATTTTTTTGATATTACTCGTACATTTAAATGACAGACTAAAAACATTTTTGAGGTGACACTTCTTTAGGCGCACTTGGGTAAAATTTAACGGAAGCGACATAGCGTCACGGTTCGAATCAACGGATGTGACGTAAGCGTCATGTTATATTTTATATATATAAACGCCCTCTATTGTAGAACGGCGTAACTACGAAGACGTTTTCGGTATCATTCGGGCATTCATCTCGCTAATTTCAATAGATGGAGTTGTAGAAAGACATCTAAATCTGTGAAGCAACTTTCACTTCTAGCGCGTATTTTTCTACGTACCCCATAGAGAAATACATAGAGAGAACATTAGCGTATAAATAAAATTGCTATAGAGATTTTAGAGATATAACCCGACTAAAATGATAAACACGTGATATATATGCCAGCAGCTGGCTGAGCCAGCTATAAGATAAAACTGGCCAAGTGCGAGTCAGACTTATGTCCCGCACAAGGAGGGTTCCGAACTTCTAACACCAACTAAGTAAGTATTAACACAAAGGTAATTAATATAATTAAATATGTGGAAGACCGAGTGTTGGTACTACTAACTTTCTACTGATTCTAGCATTTCTAGCTAATTGAAGCTCTATAAGTACTAAAATCGAAGATATGAATAACAAATGAAACGCTTGCGCGTGCTAATTTTTCCTGTGCTGCCATCTAGCTGCGTCGAGGTGAAATAATTTCGTATCGTATCGTAAACAACACGTTTTTTGTTTTAAACCCTTTAATTTTTAACTTAACAGATAGACAGACAGACAGGCAGACGGACAGCGGAGTCTCAGTAATAGGGTTCCGTTGGTACCCTTTGGGTTCAGAACCCTAATAAAAATGAACAACGTAATGTGGTCGGGTCATACATGACAGCGGGTGAAAGCCAATGGGTGCACTAGAACTGGGAGCCAGTGCTGGAGCCAGTTTGTAAAAACGCATACGCAGAGAAGGATAAAAAAATGTTGTTCATCTCGCTCTCTCATACTATAACCCGGCAATCTCGTGCGCGACCGTCCCACGGGGTGACAGACGATGGCGGTCATTCTATTATACATGCATATAGCACACGGCTACGTAGTAACCATTATATAATCTGTGAAACGGCTACACACGGCCGGTTCAAATACTAGCACGGGTGTTCGTCCACAGGTGGTTGGTAGGAGCATATTATTCGGCCTGATTTACTACTAAAATAAATAGCTTACATACTATTTAAAATCTGCCGCCATAACCTTACGGGGTTCCGGCTGCACACAGCCCTCTAGAGTCAGAATATTCTAGGCCTAGCGTGTTCAACATCTAAGACCACATCATCGTTTACCACCAGGCGAGATATTGGTCAAACGTTAGCTTATAAGATATAAATTTAAAAAAAAGCCTAGTTCCACTTCCTTGCTTAGTGGTAGCCTTGGTAGGGCATTGTCTAGTGTCCGCCTGGCTAGCTACCACCTGCATGTTGGATAATCTGTCCATTAACATCTAATGTGACCGGCAGCTGTTCTTGAGAGCCAGTTCCCATTCTAGACCTAGCGTGTTACCATCACCGACCGCATCGTTACATACCAACAGGTGAGATATTGGTCACACGCAAGCCTGTATAGATAATAAATGAACTGGCCAAGTGCGAGGCGGACTCGCACACGTAGGGTTCCGATTGAACAAAATTTGCCGGAATAACAAGTTGCTTGTATGAGAATACTCTTTAATTTTTAATTTTATTATGTTTTTATTCTTTAATTTTATATCAATTATTGTAATACACTCTATGAGCAAATTTCAAGTCTCTATCTATTATGGTTTGTAATATTGAGCAATAAAACGCCTAAAAAAACGTTTCTTGTATGGGGACCTTCTTTCATTTTTAATATTTTTTGTAAAATCCCCCATAGTCATACAAACTTTGCGGAAATGTCAAGTACCTATACCTATTACGGTTAAGGAGATACAGCCCTGTGAAATGCGGATAGACAGACGGACGGACAGCGAAGTCTCAGTAATAGGGTTCCTTTCGTACCCTTTGAATATACATACATACAATCACGCCTTTTTCCCGTTGGGGTAGGCAGAGACTACTAGACTCTTTCCACATGCTACGATCCTGACATACCTCTTTCGCTTCTTCCATTTTCATGAGCGCCTTTGAATATGGAACCCTAAAAAGTATTAATAATATATCTAGGTCATATACATACCCATAGCACTCTTGAGTCCATTGATAACGAATTGGTTGTGTTCCTCCAAAGCTGCGAGAACCTGAAGCTGTTTTGCCATCTGAATAAATATATTGATTTATTAAACACTAGCAGCGCGTCGCGGTTTCACCCGCGTAGTTCCCGTACCCGTGAGAATACGGGGATAAAATATAGCCTTTGTTACTCGTTGATAATGTAGCTATCAATTAGTGAAAGAATTTTTAAAACCAATTCAGTAGTTTTTGAGTTAAATCGATACAAACAAAAAATCAAATCTTTCCTCATTCCTCATTATAATATTAGTTTAGATAAAAACATCTAGATGGCGCTAGAGTAGGTTAAATAGCTCTCCTTGTAAATATTGTCTAAATGTATGAGATCCTGCATCGCGCAAACGATATTTTCCGCGATGTTGGAACCTGATGCACTTGATTCGTCATCAAGCACCTTAAAATTTGAACTCGTTATAAAATGTATCCTTTTTAGGGTTCCGTAACCGAATGGCAAAAAACGGAACCCTTATAGATTCGTCATGTCTGTCTGTCTGTCTGTATGTCTGTCTGTCCGTCCGTATGTCACAGCCATTTTATTCTGAAACTGTTAAGACTACAGAATTGAAACTTGGTAGGTAGATGTATTCTGTGAACCGCTTTCCGATTTTTATACAAAAGTAAAAAAAATAAAAGTTTAAGGGGGGTTCCATAACTATGATTTTTCGCAACTACAAAATTAACTTTGTTTTTCATAGTGTTTGTATGAAAAACTTAGTTATCTTTGCGGTTGCCATATCTCAAAAACTGCTGGCTGTATCTCGTTCAAACCAATTTTCGTTGTTAGTTTTTATTGAGATCTACAGCATATATTTTTTTTAGATTTTTCACTCCCATACTTTAAAAGTTAGAGGGGGGGGGGACACACATTTTACCACTTTAGACGCGCCTATCTTTCAAATGATTGACTTTGAGAAAAAATGACTTTAGGAACCTCAATGTCATTTTTAAAGACCTATCCATAGACACCCCACACGTATAGATTTAAAGAAAACATTTTTTTTTGTTTCAGTTCCATGTATGGGATGCCCCCCTAAACTTTTATTTTTTTACTTTTGTATAAAAATCGGAAAGCGGTTCACAGAATACATCTACCTACCAAGTTTCAATTCTGTAGTCTTAACAGTTTCAGAATAAAATGGCTGTGACATACGGACGGATAGACAGACAGACAGACAGACAGACAGACAGACAGACAGACATGACGAATCTATAAGGGTTCCGTTTTTTGCCATTCGGCTACGGAACCCTAAAAATGTAGGCATAGTTATACTCTACCCGTGCGAAGCCGGAGCGGATCGCTAGAGTCTGTGCAAAAAGAGAACCATCGTAGCAATTGAGGACGCGCTCTTCTGTGTTTGTTGCGTAGACAACATAATCTCTGTCATTGCCAATACGACTAAAAAAAGTGTAATACCTTAGTAGGTACCTACTCTTAAAATTATCATTATCGGGTGGTACTAGGTAGCTATATACCTTATTTCCTTCCTTAACTTTGAATGTTAGTTCATTGTAAAGCCACGACGGTTCTTTTTTTGCACAGACTCTAGTAGATATATTAATATAAATAGGTTTTTTATTATAATCTACTTATTTGTTTTTCTATACAGAAATGCAATAGCTAATTTGTCTGTAACTATTAATTTAGGGAAACTTAATAGTAGATACAATATAAGATTTTAAATTCCGCGCCAGTTATTTTCTTTCGGTTGCAATTTTGAGGTGATTTTTCAGTTTCATTATCGCTCCACACGAATAATTATTTAGCCAGTGTCAAGTAATAAATTTTTTCCAGTTTATGTGAAATCAAGTCATAATGGTTAATAATCAACATTTATTACACATTAACTCGCGGAAGAACACACGTTTTATGAAAAAAATACAATGAGAGCACACACAACTTTCCCACGTTTCCGCCAAAACTCTCGAGAGGTGTTTACCCTTTAGTTAGTAAGTACATATTCTTAACTATGTGCGTATATGCCATATATTTGAGTCCAAACTCAGAGTAACAACTTTAGTAATCGTTACGCTGAGTTTAGACTCAACAGATCTCAATGAATTTACAGTGCAACTGCGACTTTTTTTTAGCTCGCTCTCACCTGTAAATAAACGTTCCCACGTCTTTCGAAGTATTTAGTGGTGGGCCGTGACGTGAAGTATCCCGTCCAGTAGGCGTGTGGATCACTAGCGTATGGGAAATAGTCATCCTGTTTTGTTGGCAGAGTCGGACTGAAATAGAAATACATCGTTATTAAAGTAAAACTATTATTACGTCGCCTCAAATGTTTCGTCCATCTATCGAACTTCGCATGATGTCGCATTGCAGCCGGTGCTTTAGCTTGATGGGTCATAAACGTAATAAAATAGATGGTGCACTGCAGATGTTTTGACAAATTCAATTTAATCCGTATGCTTTAACAATAAGGTTGTAAATGCTTTGTAGAACAAAACAGCCCAATTGAGAGACACCAGGGTGGGAGTGTGTCCTTGTCTAACAACCTGATAGTCCTGTATATGTTCTATATTACATGAATGGTTTATATATAAGTAGTCCATACAAAAGAAAGGGACAAACTCCGTTCAAGGTTGGTCTCATGGGGGCCGGTGTACGCGATCGAGTTTTGTGTGTAGCAGGTCTGTGTGATTGGTGGATATTATGTATGACATTTAGGTCTAGCTGTGATTGGCGGACGCTTCCGCAGCCATTTGTATACATGCTAATGTGTCAACTGCTGTCGTAGTAGCTAGTTACCATAACTACAAATAAACAAAAAGTTTCACTTGCATCGTGGTTTCATAAAACCACAACATACTTTTTTATTTCAATGATCCATGTTGACGTCCGACCATTTTAGGCCTAGCGTTTTCGCCATCCTTGATCACATCATCGCTTACCACCAGGAGAGATAGTGGGCAAACGGTCAAGTTCCGCTTTGTGGATTCATAGATGTCAGTGCCATCTTCTGTTTTCAGACAAGTATGATTCCATCTTCGTCAGACAGCATAGTCATTTTAACATCAGGTGATGTGCTAGACAGTCCGGCAAAAAAAACATAATTCAAATGGTAACTATAATGATGACGACCCTATTAAAAGAAGCCTGCGGGGAAGTCACAAGAGATGACTGGGCAAAGGTTGTTGAGAAGACTAAAAACCTGATTTTGGAACATTTTGACCGAGATATCAGGATTGATTCTGTTATTGATAATAATATAATTATACATGTAGGTGAAGATGATGATGAAGACACCACCTCCTCAAGCGAATCGGAGTCTGATTAATATTCTGTACGCACATTCAATTCAATGTACTTTATTGCATAGAAATACAGATTGTAACTTTGTAACAAAGAATAAATAAAACATTTTTTTATATTAATATTACCTTTTTTGGTTTCCACTTAAATAACTATAATATAATTTTTAAATGATTCCGCCAATTTAAAACGAAAATAATCTTTAAAATAATGCGGCGGTTCATTTTGGAGGAACGGTAACGGACTCAGTGATATGTTGTGCCCATCACTAGTCGTGACTAACTGATAGGTGTCAGGAACGCATTCTCTGAACGGCCGAAGTATAATGTGTTCTGTATAACTGATGGTGCAAATGGTAACTAGGACTCTCTGTCAGTGCCAACACTTTATCAATTAATCAATATTTTTTGACGGACAGTGTTCCTCTCTCTGAGACTCTTAAGGTAGACAGACCTATGAAAATATCAACCTAAATAATCTCTATACCGTAGACAGAGTATATTAAAATAAACCTGGCATTAAAATAACAATGATAATATGAGAAGAATAAAACTATACAATCACTAGTATGAGAAGAGAGAGTGAGATGGAGAACAATTTGCTATCCTTCTCCGCATATACGATTTTATTGTTTGGAGCCAGCTCTGGTTTCCAGCTCTAGTGCACCCATTGGCTTTCACCCGCTGTCATGTATGACGAAATTACGTTGTTCATTTTATCTTATAGCTGGCATATGTATCACATGTTCATCATTTTACTCGGGTTTTATCTCTATAGCTTTTTCATTCGCATACGCGAATGACTTGTCTATTTAATATTCCGTCTACGCTCTATACTCATACTTGACACTGGCTAATTACATCAATTTTACAAAGCCACAACAAATTAAAAGTCTACGTCAGTACCTATGTACTGACGTAGACAATTATGATGTGAAGAAACCAAAACTTCACTGTCAGCTGTCAAATTTGATATTATTGTAATTTTTATAAATTTGCCACTGTCAACTAAAGTTCTCAATCTCTCACATTGTATATAGTAATCTGTGGTTCGGGTTCTCAACATGCACCCGTATCACGAAAACCATTGAATGAACGAAATGAACTAAATGACGGGGACGGAGCTATACAGCCTACATAGCTGCGTCCCCGTCATTTCGTTCATTCCTTCATTTCAATGGGTTTCGTGATCAGCCCCATGTTCTCAAACAAACAAACACACATTTAATTCACAATTTTAATAAACTCTGTATCGCATCGCATAAATCGCATTTACAATATTTTACAACAACAATAACGCAGACTAATAGGGAGATACTACGTGAACAATGGACATCGAATCGTTGATAAAAGAAGACAGATATTACAAAATGATAAAAGAATTGTCTGAAAATAAGCCGCCAAATGTACCTACAGATTTTTTTCTATCCATAAAAACATCAATCTCAACATCAATCCATTAAGTGTGCATTAAGTAATAAATAACGCAGTAAACAGTGATAAAAGTAGTGTTATCGGTGTTAGAGATAGTGACCAAAACGAAACAAAACTTAGATCAAAAACACATCGCGGTAAAAAGTCTGTTTTGAAAGAATACTACAGGCAGTTCGCTGGCACAGGCAGGATCGCACGAAATTAAAATTTTGAATGTTTTATCGGCATCGCACCGCTTTAACCTGTGCCCGGTGATCAGATACTTTTCAAATCACTGTAGTTATTTCCGTGTACCAGATATAACGATGATCTTAACACAGCACAAGCATCTCGAATTGTACGCGACCGCGACACAGCTAAATCCCCGTCTAATATCAGCTAGCCTTGTGAATGTAATCTCAAATTCCAGAAAAATGACATAGAACATGACATCTTCACTGCACTTAAGTTTTTAGAAGCGTTCTAATTTTCTAATGCATAGTACCCAAAAGGGGAACAGTGATACCTAATTATAATGTCTGTAATTTTTGTGTAGCAACTATTCTCAGACCCATATTCAAGAAACTTCACTCAAGTATTGTCAATGTATTTGTTTGAATGACTGTATGCAAGCACTGTGAAACATTATAGTATTGTTTGTGAATATAGATGTTGATCATGTTTTAAAAAAAAAGTCTGCCGCCGCGTCTGTCTTTCTGTTTGAGATAATAACAAACAACTGAACAAATTTTCATGCAGTATTCACAAATAGACAGAGTGATTCATGAGAAGGTTTAGGAGTATCATTAGTTTTTTGTACATTGATTGAAATATGATGATGATTGTTGAAGATTGTAATTCTTACTCGATGCAACAAGCTGATGCAAAAAATGTAGGCAATATATTCTCAACCCATATGAAGCCGGGGCGGGTCGCTAGTAACAACTAAGGTATATTCTATCTATCTATCCAATCAACAAGTTCTCTTATATGTTTAAGGTTTTGATGAAGAAGCAATGGGTGGATATAATGATTCAAAGGGTGCTTTTTGCCAGAGATATTAAGAAAGCCGAGGGTATGAAAAAACTATCAAAAGCAGCATTACAGGCTTTAAAGGAATATGACATCGTACATGTAGCTGGCGAACTAAGGTTTTCTTAATTTTTTTTATACGTCTGACAGGCTGAGAAACAAATCGAGACTGAGTAGGTACTTACTAAACAAGCGTGCTACAACTTCGACTACATCATCACTTAAAATCAGGTGAGAGAATCCTAAATAAAGAATTCATTAAAAACTTTCGCATAATATAAAATATATTTTATCTGTTTTATTGCTAAAATAGACTTGGGATATTATTATTAAGCCTTTATAGCTAACATAATGTTAACAATATAATTTTTACGATCTTGTTTTTTTTTATGATTTAAGGTAGCAGGACAAGCACAACGCTCACCTGAGGGTAAGTGATGATGTCTACCTGTTACAAATACAGCGGCATGCAATAATCTGGACTGCCAGAATTTGCATGTCACTGCACTGCGCCTGTTACCTTGAGCCATAAAGATGTTAAGTCTCACATGCCCTGTAATTTCACTGGACACCTTGCCATTTCAACCAAAATACATTCCTATTTCATGGCTGAAAATTAATTGGCAAAGTAGTGGTACCGCCCCAGGCGGACTAGCAGAAGTCCTTCCACTGCACTGTTTGAGTTGTTATGTGCCATAGTTAACGTGACCATTTATATTTTATGTCAGAGCGGGACATCTGCGAATCACTACATAGCATAGTATAAAACAAAGTCGCTATTTTTGTATTAGTAAGCGCGGGAAGCGCGGGTGAAAGGGGTTCATCTATCCTGCTCGCACGCGATAGCGCGACACCGCTAGGCGGGTGACGCGCTGTCTCGTAGGTAATTTGCCTTCCCGCTCGGGGCGCCCGCCTGCCGTGCAACGCATTTCGAACGAGAAAAATACATTTTAAACTATCGTTCGGTCTATTTGCAAAAGCGGGACAATTTTGGCCTTGCGGGGGACACCGGGACAGACTGCCTGAAAGCGGGACTGTCCCGCCCAAAGCGGGACGTATGGTCACGTTAGCCATAGTGGACCCACAATCTTTTTGATCTTGAATGTTTTCTTTATCTTCCTCTTATTCTCTTTGTTTGGAATCTAGGGGTGCATTCTGTTGTGTCATTAATTGCCCATTTATTACATTACTATTATCTCTCATCATGTGGCCTACCCACCTCCATTTGATCTTATATCCACAGCTTGTTTTCTGTCTGGTACCAAAACACTCCTCTCCATGGCTCTGACATGACATGTAATCAGGTTTTGTTTTTGTCTTGGACTTGGCATATTATATTATTATAACTACTATTTCTTTTAATTTACAGATTAGTCAGGAAAGCCACAACACGCACCAATAGTGATAAAATGATAGTACCATTAGACTCATCATTTGAAATATTAAAGCAGGCACACTTGTCAACAAACCATGGATCATGCGCTGACATGAACAAATGGCTCTCAGACTCAAATTATGTTGTCTCAATCATATGCTGTCCTGTCCTCGTTAGTAGCTGTCTCAAATGTTTACTCGGGCAAGAAGAGGAACATATAAATCATCAAACAAACGATGATCCAGTGAGTCGCTTGCCTTCCTCGCTGACATCAAGTGGCCTGAATAAGCGCGATCAACCTCGTGCTAAAAGGCCCGCCAGACGGCCTATTTGCGAAAACCAGCTCGAGCACCGAGGACCAAGTACCAAGTACGATGATCTATTAAAGGGATTTGTAGACGTAATTGACATGTCAACAAAGCCCGATGGCAACTTCAAATACATATTGATTTATCAGGACGTCACCACAATGTTTGTTCTCATAAGACCAATCATTGGCACAGATTTGGAAACTGAAGTGTCAATGGAATTGATAAAAATGTTCTGCGATTCTAAACCCCCTGAATGCTTAATGGCAAAAATACAATTGCAAGATATTTTAGTATCGGTCCTAGAAAGGCTAAATGTAATGTTCGATGGTATATCGAGTGATATTGGATGTGATGACCAAACATCCAATACTGTGACAAATATGATTACTAACTGGATGGAGAGACAAGGAACAGATAACTGGTCCGTAGGATGTTACTTTGTTCAATGGGCTATAAACAACTTAATTAACAATGGTGCCACGCCTTTTCAGAGGTATTTCAATTTGAAAAGATACCAAGATCCAATCAGAATAGAAGTCCGAGCACAAGAAAAAGACACATTTACAACCATACCAATAGAAAACCCTACTTACTCCTTATCACGAATTGTAACCGATTCAGGTGAACGGATGACAATTGTGAAGTCCAAAGAATTAATGAATAAAGAAGTGGCTATGCCAAGTAACAATGCTCAATCCAATCTACATGTGTTATCAGCGCAGGAGCCTTCGACATCATCAATAGGCTTTGAAAGCAGACCGTCCAATTCTTTCTTAAATCAATTGTCACAAGGAAAAAGCAAAGAGCTAAGTAATAAAGAAGTGGCAGTATTAAACAATGTTCCACAAACTCTGAGCAAAACAATATTACCACAATCCTGTGAAACTAATATACCCAGTTCTGTGCCTAGAAACACCAAAATTGCACCTCATCACCATGGAAAAAAATCAAGTTTCGATTTGTTAGATCGAATAATGGCAAATAATCCAGCAGAACTATTAATAAACCAACCTGATCCTGAACCAAAAATAGCAACCATAGACCACCCAATCATCATAGACAAAATTAACGAACCAGAGAGCATAGAAGTGAAAGAGATAGAGACATATATATGCTGTACTTGCAATATGGAAATGACTACTCAAGTCTATATTTGTTGTATTTGTAGGAAGAGTTTACATTTATATTGTGGCGCGAGAAGAAAGGGAGAGAACGATGTTGTTGAAAGCATTTGTTTTACGTGTATGACTCTACAGACTTAAAAGACAATAAACCTCAGACTATCATAAAAAAGGCAGACAGATTCGTGCCGAACACCCGAGTGACCGCAAGTTCAGTAATACTATATTCTTAAGTAATAAGTTTCCGCGCTCAGTCCGGCATAGTCAATACGGCATGATTACTAAGTAAGCAACGCTGGGCAGTAATACTGCACGGAAGCGTATTACTCAGGCATTTACTATTACTGAACTTGCGTTCACCCGGGTGTTCGGCACGAATCTGTCTGCCTTTTTTATGATAGTTTGAGCAATAAACATTAAATACTTAGGGCCAGTCAGCAGTTACTGATAATTTTTACAATAGTTATGTGACATAATTATGTCGCTATATTCAAGTGAAAAAACTGGCAGTGAAGTCCCTACTAACGGCTCTAACTGATCGTTTTCACTGCACAGAAAATATGCTGCAAAACAATCTCCGTCTCTGTCTAACAGCCTATGAGTAACAGAGCAGGCAATTGTTTTGCAGCATGTTTTCTGTGCAGTGAAAACGTACGGTAAAGATTTAAATCATTAGCTTAATTTTAACAATGATAAATCAATTTTAACCGATAATTAGAGCCATTCTGAGACAGTGGTCAAACGCTAGCAATCTAGCATGAATAAAAAATAATTAAAATAGAAAAACTAAAACAACCGACTTCCATGCCCCGCGACTCAGTTTCAGTAGCAGGTTTGAGACGTTTATCGGTGTACGTTACGAACAACGTTACTCCAGCAGGAATTTTGCGTTTTTTTCTTAACGGCAAGACGCACAAATTTTTTTTTCGGCGCACATTTACAGCAGACCAAGCACTAATTATACGTCTCACTCATATCACTGTAGGAGATACTTTCTTGCTGGGGTAAAGTACACCGTTTATCGTCATATCTCTGGAGACACTTATCAGATCTCGATGAAATTGCAATGAGACAACCTCGGGAATGTACCCTACCGATTAAAAAAAGAATCATTCGAATCGGTTCACAATTGACGTAGTAATCGCGTAACATACATACTAAAAAAAACATCAGACGAATCGAGAACCTCCTCCTTTTTGGAATTCGGTTGAGAAATAGAGAATATTATCTGATATAAATAATTATGCCAAAAATGAATGTATCTAGTTGTAAGTTATTTGTAAATAAATAGAATTAGAAGCCTTTCCTTATGTTTCATGTTATAAATGTTATTACGTTGAAAAAGATCAAGTACAAAAAGAAAAATTATGTATAAATATATTAAGTAGGTAAGTATATGAAATATATATTTTTCTATAATATGTGTGTCATTTTATTTATTATAACATAACTTGTAAATGCCATCGCCAAAGTACTTTTGTTCTTATTACTACTTAAGTTGTCTACCCTTAGGTTATCTGAAAGAGATTGCTTTACGCGAATAGTCCATCGATTACCGATCACCGTTGTTGATATGAGACATTCATTAATAATCCTCTTTATTAGCAGTAGGTTATAAAAGCTTTGTCAACCGACTTTCACAGTCATTCGAATACTGGCTCTCCTCTCCTTCGACTCAGATCTCAAAGAGAATATAATACTAGGTATCAGATCTATGTAATTCAAAATGCTCAAATCCATAACTTTGGTATTTCTATTCGAAAAACTCAGTCATTCTAATCGGAAAGGTTTCCGCGACCAAACAGCTCACGGAATAATATTTTTTTACATCTCTCATATTCGGTAAGTAGGTCCTTATTACTCCCAAATGGGGCTTGTAGGTAACCAATTAGCGCTCTAGGGTAATGTAGCTAGCCCTAGGGCGGTAAGTAATTTAAAAAAAAACTCTTCACTCTTTCAAAAAGTTTGCGTACATCTAACCATCATACTGGCAATAGACATCATGCATTCAGCCCAATGACAAAAGAGGTCGCTTCGCTATTCAGCCTTGTCTTCGTATGAGTATAATAGTCATCAATTTTAAATATCGAACGGCGAAGCTCAATTTCGTTCTTGAAAAAATTAAAAAAAAATAAGATGAAAAAAGGCGGGATTAGAAAAATTTTACTTTAAATATTGTTTGTTTTTGGGTTTTTTTTATAATTACGTGCTAATTAGGAAAAAAACATGTGTTCTGCAAGTGATGAAGAAATAAGCTGCACTCCCGATTCAATGAAAATGGAAGCTGAAGCAGCAAGTAACAATCATTTCACTATACATTTTAAGTAATAAAATGTTTTATTCTTGTAATGCCGGTTTTTTTCTACTTACCTCACAATCGAGATGTAAAGCAGAGTAGTTAGCTCGGGTGTAAGCATCAATTGCACCCTCGAACTATAGGCGCCCTCGCTGCGCGCGTGCGCCTAAATATCTCGGGCTGCAATTGAGGCCTTACAGCCCTTGGCTACTAATCTACTATTAATATCATGTATAGAACGGGAGATGGTAACGGAAAATACTTGGTCTGAAAATAATTTGTACGAGTATGGCGGTTCTTCAGGGGTCTAATTACGGAATGATAGAAAAGAAAATGATGGTCATAGCGCTGGTACCTGCGGCCCAACCGCGTGGGCGTTAATCGAATGTGTCGGATAAATAATTGTGTCGAACGATTTGTTCCACAAAAATGCTTTTCGACGATGATTAGCTGTGCAAAAATTAGCCTGTATCAAATGGTTAAATTGTTTTTTTTAACCGACTTCAAAAAAAGGAGGAGGTTTCTCAATTCGACCGTATATATATATATATATTTTTTTTAATGTTTGTTCGCGGATAACTTCGTCGTTTGTGAACCGATTTTGATTATTCTTTTTTTGTTCAAAAGGAGAGATCCCAAGTGTATTACCATGGTAATTTTATCGAGGTCTGATAAGTATCTCCAGAGATATTGAGATAAACATCTCAAAATTGGTACTGAAAATGAATAGCGAGGCATTGAAGTCGGTTCTTTTTTAGTTTTTAAACGATATTATTTTAATTAATGTATTCGCGTCGGTATGGCGGGCTGTAAGTCACACCGGAGAAGTATGGCATTACGCTACCGCACACTTATTTTTTTATCGACTATCGGAAAATACAAGCATTTTAGTGGCACAAATCGATCGACACTATTATATATCCGACACATTCGATTAACGCACACGCGATTGGGCCGCCGGTACCAGCGCTATGACCATCATTTTCTTTTTTGACATTCCGTAATTAGACCCCTGAAGAACCGCCATACTCGTACAAATGACCAAGTATTTTCTGTTACCATCTCCCGTTCTCATAGCTAGCGTTTGACCACTATCTCACGTTAGTAAGTGTTTGAGGGCCCGGTGGTGTAAGTGGAAGAATGGTCGGCTTTGATGCCAGGAGGTGCAGAGTTCAATCCTGCCGTAGGCTGTTTCATGTAAGTAAGTTTAGAGCATAAATATGTCAATCGATATCGACGTTTATCGCGTTTTAAATTATTGAATTGTCTGTAAAGTGTATTTATTACTTTTACCGTTGGAGTTAATTCGAATTTCTCTAGAAATACAGATAAACGTAAACTATACATAATTGTGACATAGAACAGGTTAAGCGTTCTAGTTATGCGTGAGCAGTGCTCACTGAGCACTATATGTAATTTGTTTTCTGTAGGCCACACGAGCGATGCTGCGGGCAGAATCTAGTTAAGTAGATTATAATGACAAAACAATGAAAATATATATATTTTTTTTAATTGGCACAAAAATTAATACTTGGTCCTAACGTGGGGCACTGGTGCCCGTGTTAGTGGGGGATGTTGGAAATAAAACTATATTTAATTCTCAACGTCCACCAGTCCCCAGTGGGGGGCGTTTCAGTGGTGGACGTTGGGAATATACCGTTCAATTCCCGTCGTGCGCCAATGATTTTTTTAATCGAATCGAAAAAATTATGTGCGCTTTTCACAGTGGCCCTCCGATGAAGGAAAAACATCGCTATGAAACCAACAACCCCCGCATGGTGGTAGGACATATATACACATATATATACATACATATACATATACATGTATTTAACGATATTTTTCCTTCACCGGAGGGCCACTGTGAAAAGCGCATATATATTTTTTGATAGAAATATCCATTGGAGCACGGCGGGGATTGAACTCCGTACCTCTGGTATCAAAGCCGTCCACTCCGTACCTCTGGACGTAGTAACTATTATATAATCTGTGCCTCTGGTATCAAAGCCGTGGCACTACACCGGTGTTTTGCGATCGTGAAAATCCCAGGCGTTAAGGGCCTTGCAGATTTAAATAATATGATGTAGGTAGGCGATTAGAAATACGCACTGTGTTGTTATTTTAAATCCATTAAAAAAGCAATTCAGGACACTCACTTTTTTTAACACAATTTTACATAGGAGTGGTAGCCAGTATAAAGTATTATATACATTTACACACTGTAACTTGTTTCCGTCACTTTTGCCACGACTATTGATTTTTAATTAAGGAGTCACAAACAGTACGTCTGATGTAAACAAATCAATCAATCGAAAGCAAATTCGGATTCGGAAGCTGCCTTTACTTCGACTTGGATCATCGCAATTCACAATGCTCCAATCGCTTACTTTTGATATTTCAATTCGAAAAGTTTCCGCGAAAAACGGATTTATCAATATTCAAAATTAAAAATAAAGCTTCCGAATCCGAATAGATTTTCGGATGATCTTGCAGGAAGCCAACTAGGATGTGACTTTTCCGTAGGGGAAAATTTCATTTTATTTTTATTCCAGAACAATAATAAATAACCCGCAGGGGCGGCTTTGTGGCGAGCCGACGGTGAGTGGCGACACCGCGTACCCCTATCCCGTGAGGGCTAAATAAGACCCTCTGACCCCCGGCTTGCCTTGACCGGCCGGCCGGTGGTGGGAATCGCAAGAGCTAAGACCTAAGCTCCAGGGTGGAAGTGTTAAAGGCATAAAGCCGCTAGTAGCGCTTAGTGAAAGTGCAGCACACCTCTCAACACCCTAAGCTACCCACGCCAATTTTGCCCCTCGGCGCCAATATAACGGTCCGCCTTTATGGGGGGCCCATTCAGCGGATAGTAAGTCACCACCCGTCTTAATATTTTGTAATGAGGCATAATTGGCGGGTGCCGTAACCTCATCCCATAGACCAGCACTCCGACATTAATCAGCTCACTCAATAGTCTCATAATATAATGTACCATCTTTTTATAATAGTTTCCCATATCCATCCATCTACAGGTAATAGTAATAAGTGAACAATGTAAAAGGCCTCTTGATGTTAGCTTCGGCACCATCAATGCCCTCCAAAAGACCGGGCGTGTACGACCCGAGAAACGTGCGAAATAAAAGAATATTAATATAATATAATAATAATTGTATAGGAAATTACAAAACACATTGAATAAAATAATTAATCTTCGAGCATTTACCAATGGATGTTAACGTTGTAATCCGCAAACATTTTTTTTCTGCCGATGCTTACGGGGGACGAGGTAAACACGCATTGCACACACACAAATCACTCACTTTAACGATCCCGCACACTAGCTTGAAACACGCACACAGTATTAAAAATACAGCGTAGTTACGCACGCTCATATGGTCAATAATGGCTATATGGCCAGCAGAGGGGTACGCCTTGCGTTAACATCTCCATTGATAAATGCTCGAAGTAATTAATAAATGACTCCCGCTCTAGGATTGCGCTCGTATCGTAGATATGGTTTTACTTACTTGGCATCTTTGACAGCTTTCAAGTAGCAGTTAGGTGTTGAATAGAACAACTTTATGTTCAAACCATCTTTTGCCGCTTTCAGATTGGTGTATCTAAAATTAGTGAAATATATTTAAGTAAAAACGTTTTCGTACAAAAAAAATCAATTAATTCTGTTTAAACTGAGACATAGTCGAAGCGAAACGATTCAATTGAACATTGTAGGTAGGTACCTACATAGTATGTATCTAATGCATTCTGTAACAAATGCTTTTGTACCTAATATAAACTTTTACGATCTGAAAACATCCTATATGTGGAGTAGGTAATTATCGCACTAAAACAGAATAAAAGCAGCTGCATTTTAACCGGCAATGGTTAACAAAATCAGCTTTCCATTCAGCCAAGTAGTAGGTATTATAATCAGCCAGTGTCAATCGGCCAGCGACATTATCTGTGTATTCGAGACTAGTGAAACCAAAAGTTTCGATGTATAAAAAAAAGAGTGTGTGTACTTATGTACACGCGTTAGAAGTTATACTTCTGTGGCGTATGGAAAAAAAAAACTAAAATGCAGTAGTGATTAACGATAAATATTAAAATAATTCAAATAGATTTTATTTAAATAAAAAAGGTTTAATTAACGTAAAAATATGACGTTAAATATGACATATACAACTTGAACATAGTCATGCCACCTAGAACTAACTTCACGGTTTAGAATTTAGGTGTCGGTGTGCGCATCGTAAAAATTCACTCTCATCATTTTTCTCTATCGCGCCAAAAGAAGTATAACTTCAAAAAGTTGTAGTTTATCCGTCAGATAAGTTCATAGTAAACTGAAAACCAGCCCTGCGGAGATTCGCATCTCCACAGAATAGTGCTGAGTGTGCTCCGATTGTCAAAACTATATTGTTAGTAAATTAAATGATGTTTCGTCATCTCGTATGTTCTGACAAAAAACTAATTTTTAATATTTATTAATAGGATGTCGTAAGCCGGTAAAACCTAGCTCAAAACATCAAACTTCATCACAGTGCTAAGCTAACAGTTTCTGTAGTAATACCTACTAACTAGTAAGACAGATTGAAATGTTAGTACAATCACCATTACCAGCAGGGCTATTCTCAATCATTCGAAAGCAAATTCGGATTCGGAAAATGTCTCTCCTGCGACTCGGATCTTTGCAATTCACAATACTCCGACTTTTGAAATTTCTATTCGAAAAAATCAGTAATTCTAATGAAATTTTTCCGCGACAAAATAGCTCACGGATTTATCAATATTCAAAATTAAAAATGAAGCGACCGAATATGATTTCGAATGTTTGAGAATCATGCAGAATTATTGACTAAATATAATACTTATAATAACCAATTATTAGTAAGCACCGCAGTGTACTCTTCATTACTCTATGTTAATTACCGTGGTACGGGGTATGTGCACGAGCATAGGTAACTTAGGCCTTTTGCACATTATAAGATATCTTCTTGTGTCTTATGTCTTATGAGAAATCAGTCGCATTTATTGTTATATGAGACCATACATATTACAAGATATTTTTCTTATGTCGGATAAGACACGCGCATACTAGTCGTCCGTCGTCCGTGTTTGACTCGTGCACATTATACATAAGACATTTCTTGTCTCTCATAGACAAGAAAGTAACTTATAATGTGCAAAAGGCCTTAGGTGTGCGAATCCGACATCCACTGACTGTTTTTGGTTAAAGAGAAAATAAATACAGACACAATTAAAGCCATTAGATTTAAATAGACACCGCATATTTGTATGAAAACCAAACTTTGTAGCGTATCAGTGTGTTATAGACACAATTCAGACATCGGCTTTTTATTGTATAATTCGATGAACGTCATCATATAACACATTGGAGTAAAACTCCCGAATTAAAAATATACTTATTTAGCGGGGGAAAAAAATGTTGAACTTTCATCTATTTTTTTCCTGAAAAAGTAAAAAAAACTCTTAGCACTAAAACTAAAAAGAATATATGTTAATGTTATATGTAGTTTAAAAGTAGCATATAAGCAGCACTTTTGAGATTTTTAATCAATGTCGTAACTTGCTTAGAACCAGAGAAATGAATATATTTTGATTTCCCATGTTATATTTTTTTCCGAAGAAATGCGCAGTTTTGGGAAGAGATATCTATATGAAAATTAAGATATTTCACGGATCTATGCACCACAAAAAATTCAGATCCCAATCTCGTGGAGTTAAGATACTACAGCCATTTTAACTTATATCCGGAGATTTAGTCGATAGGGTTATCACTCTTTCGGATAATGTAAGTATCCGGATATGATTAAATTTTGTTGTATTATAAAATGTATTCTTAAATAGTAGTAATTTTAACCCAATGATACGTTATATCATATATATTATATCAGCTGTCTGATGATAATTTTGATCATAAAGCCGTGGCATTTTTGGTGATTAGAAGAAGTTTGAAATGATTAGACAAGTTTTTTAGGGTACGTAAGGTAGGGTACGTAGTGTGATAACAAAAAGTTAGTTCAAAAACAAAAAAAAATATGCAATACATTTTTTTTTTGTTTTACTTCCATGTATGGAGAGCCCCCATTAATATTTTATTTTATTTATTTTTGTTTAAAAATCGTAAAGTGGTTCACAGAATACACCTACCTACCAAGTTTCAATTGTGTAGTCTTAATAATTTCGGAATAAAGTGGCTGTGACATATGGACGGACAGATTATAGATAGACAGACATGACGAATATATAAGTTCCGTTTTTCGCCATTTGGCTACGGAACCCTAAGAAAAAGTGAATTTACTATTACAAACTTATTATTTGCGGTTGGTGCAATACATTTTATATGGATCGAACTGCAAAGTTAAGTTTGTCCTTTAACCTAGTTTGACAAATTTGTACAGAAGCCTAGGTTCGCGAGTCCAACTCGCATTTGGCCGGTTTTGTTAAGTAAGAGCAACACCAAGTACAAGAAATGCAAATACATGATGAAAATTAATTATTGACTAACCTCGTCTCTATCCGAAGTTCCGGACTCAAAAAGTGACAACCCTAACAAAAACTATGAATTGTTCATAGCTTCTTAACTCCACATGATTGGGATATGGTTTTTATGTGGCAAATAAAACTATAAAAGACCTACATTTTTATATAAATATTCCATCCCAAAACGGCGGATTATTTGAGAAAAAAAGTAAAAACGAAATACAATAATATTTTAATTTCTCTGGTAGTAAGCAACTTGCGAGATTCGTTAATACTCTAGAATGTGATACTTATAAGGTACTTTTGAACTACTAATACCTTTACATGTCTTCTACTTTTAGTTTAATGTTTTTTTCTAACTTTATCCGGGAAAAATGAGTTAAAATAAATTAAATAAAAAATACTCTGTACTTACATGCACATTTGTCAGGCGGGAGTTTTACTGCAATGTTTTAAATGATTATCTATCGGAATATACAATAATAAACCGATGTCTGAAAAATCGTCTCTATAACACACTGTGCGTATTATAGAAGTAGGGTACCGAATGAGCCGTATTCATTGAAAAAGTTCGACAATACCTACTTTCTGGCCTCATATTTGATTTAAAAGGTTAAAACAAAGTCAGCAACAAAGCAAAAAACGCAACAAAGTCGTCGCGTTGCGGTGTGAACTGACCCTTACGTCTTGTTTTATTGTTACCTATTCATTTTCGATTGATATCTCATCCTCATTACCAGCCAACTTCCGTTCACTGCTGGACATAGACCTCTCCTGTGGCACGCCACTGAGCTCAATCTTCAGTTATTCGTTTCCATCCGGTGCCAGCCAGCGTACATCATTGCTTTATCTAGCTGGAGAACGTCCTACACTAGGTTTGCCGAGCCGTGGTCTCCACTCTAGAACACGTCTACCCCAACGGTTATCGGTTATACGACAGATGTGACCAGCCCACTGCCACTTCAGCTTGCTAATCCTTTGATCTATGTCGATAACTTTTGGTTCTCTGTCGGATGACTTCGTTTCGAATTCAATTCTTTAGAGATACTCCGAGCATAGCCCTCTCCATAGCTCGCTGAGCGAATTAGCGTTTTCATTGATATCTATACCGCTTTTATTCCTTAGATGTCTAATTTGTAATTTTTGACGATGACGTTGAATTAATATTTTTGCTCAAAAAAAATAGTAAACAAGGATTCGCTTGGAGCTGGACGCTTTAGCCAATGACATCTCAGTAGGTTCGTAAAAGCCACTTTGTGGCACCGCGAGTGTAATTAAATTAGTTTTTCAATCTCTATTTATATCTCTTATTTTGATAATAGGTTATCTATATAATAGGTATAATAGGTAGGCCGGCCCTATTATCAAAATAAGAGATAAAAATAGAGATTAAAAAAACTAATTTAATTACACTCGCGGTGTCACAAAGTGGCTTTTACGCACCTAATATCAAAATAAGAGATAAAAACGAATCAAGTGAGTTTAATTTAACCATTTTATGGAAATGAAAGCAGCTCATAGTGGTAAGACTTACTGTATCAATTTATCAAGATTTGTGTACCACATGGCGGCATCCTGATAGGTGAAGTCACCACCCATTGTAACCACCACGTTGTTGGTCTTATATCGAGTACCCTGCCTCTTTACGTAGTCTATGAATAAGTCGATCTGTTAACAAATAATTATGATCTATTCAACCTATTTCTAAAAAGCAGGAAGTTCTCAATTCATCTGTATTTCTTTTTTTTGTTACGTGATTACTCTGCCAATTGAGCACCGATTTAAATGGTTCTTTATGTCATGAGTAGGGTTAACCTCCGAGGTGGTCTGATTAAAATTTTATCGAGATCTGATAAGTATACCCAGAGATATGGCAATGAACATCTCAAATTTGCTATTGAAACTGACTCGTGCATGTGAAGTCGATTTTTAACTAAATAGACAGATTGTACAAAAATATAATCTTACAGATATTATACCAACTCATAAAAAATGATTCAAACGAAATCACGTAACATAAAGACGAATTGATAACCTCCATTTTGGAAGTCAGTTAATTATAAACAAAATAGCAATACTTCTGCCGCAGCATTTTTGGAGCATATAGGCTAGCGATTTACCATACCTCACCTGTTGGTAAGTGACGATGTGGTCGAGGATGGTAGCACGCTAGGTCTAGAATCAGAACTCGGCCTTTTTTTTTTTTTTTTTTGTATGCCCTGCTTGTATCCTCCGATGAAGATCGGAGACCTTTCAAACTTGACATTGTTGTATGTCTTCCTCAGAATTTAAACAACAGATGTACAATGCATACATAGTAGTTATGCAACTCGACAGAACAACAGAACTCATTCTCATGGACAGTTTTATTTTAATTACATAGGGGATACTGGTTCTATTCAACCTTTTAATAAATACGTCATATTACCGTTATAAATTATATTACCTATCGTAATAAAAGCCAGCAATGGTTAAGACAGAAAACAGCTTCTTAAATTCGGACCTATTGAGACTCGTAACAGCTGCTCTAAGGCTTTGCTTCAGAGTCAGAGTATTCTAGGCCTAGCGTTTTGACCATCTTCGACCACATCATCGCTTACCACCAGGCGAGATAGTTGCCATACGCTAACCTATAAGATATAATCATTTAAGATCGTTTAAAAAACTAAAAGAACCGACTTTAAGCGTCACGCTACACAAAGTAGCCAGTAGTAGCCATTAGTATCATGTCATCGAAGTATACAAACGGATCGTAATACAAATGTTGATTTTTTAAATATCTTATAGGCTAGTGTTTGACCATTATCTCACCTGTTGATAAGTGATGATGCGGTCGAATATGTTAAGCACGCTAGGCCTAGAATGAAAACTGGCTCTCAAGGATATATTAAAAACGGCCTATACTAGTCCACTGTTGGACATAACCTCTCCAATTGTTCGCCACTGAGCACGATCCTCGGCCAATCTCACCTACTTAGTTTTTGCCAACACCTTGCACACTCCACCTCTTACTAACGCTTTGCAAATTAACGTTGATCGATTCGCGGTCTCTACTCAAGCACTCGTTCAATTAATTATTTGTGAATTTATTTATGTTTGAATTCTGCTATAATATATTAAATGTGAAAGTTTGTATGTTGGTTACTAAATTGGCTGAACGGATTTGAATGAAATTTGGTACGCAAAATAATACATTTATAAGTATAGAAGGTGCAGAATTATACACGTAAAGAAATATTACTTTCTTAAGTACCTATTTTAAGGTTTTACGTTTTGTGGTTGAAGCCGCAGCGCTTGGCTAGTCAAACTCAAAAATGTAAACCTATTCTTATTTCTTATATTATATTTTTTTAGTGCTGAGTTGTTAAGAAGAATAAAATACAAACTATGGCGCAATACAGAGTACAGAGCCCAGTTGGTACAATTGCGGTGTCTAGTTTAATCTATACCACTCAATACCTGTGTATGAAATGAATGTAAGTGTTTCTAATTATTTCAAGATGATTAAGATGGGTGGGATAATGCACTTTATAATTTTTTTAATATGATTAAGGTGGGTGGGATAGTGCACTATGTGGATTGGGTCTAGCGCCTTAACTACTATCGTATTTAACTTCCAGACAAGCACTTATGTACCTTAAAGCGTATTGTAGCTTAACAGGTGAGATAGTGGTCAAGTGCTTGTCGTCCGCAATAACAAATATCGTGCAACATAAATCACATGCGATAAAGTCCGAGTGCGGCGCTCGTCGGGAGCAGACGTATACTGTACCCCTAGTACGAGTTTTCATGCCAAAGTCGAATTTTGTATGAAAAACAGTACAGCGCCTCTAGTGGTTTTCACATTTCACTAAATGTAGAACAATCAGGGAGCCAGAATAAGTCAAAAACTATGTGAGATCTGTCAAAAGCGTTTACGATGAAACTCCGTAGTGCTAAGGGTACATGACTGTACTGACCGATGAAGATGAGCGGCACTGATTGCCTATAAGCCGATCAGACGTCTTACACGTAGTAACTATTATATAATATGTGGTCTTACAGACAGTTCGCCCTCTTCCCGTAACAATAATTAAACATGCTATTAAAACAAACAACTCGTGCAGAATACGATCAAAATAAGCGTTTTACACTTACTCAATAAGTTTATCTAAATTTTTATACCACATCGCGGCGTCTTGGTACTGAAAATCGTCGCCCATAGTCAATAAAATATTCTTTGTCGAGTACGAATCGGCCATTTTCGTACACACCTCCATAAATCGTGCAATCTAATGGAAAAAGTTTACGTATAGTATGTTAGTGCTATGTTCTATTCCAGCATGCCGCCTATCTCTGTGCAAAATTTCAGTCAAATCGGTCGAGACAATGAAGCCACAAAGAAACTAATTTTCAAACTGACTTTCGCATGTACAATTACCATGTACTATTAATTATTCTGTGGTATAATGTTGGCGTTGATATTATCAGTCATTTCAATAGACTTTAAAAAGACGCTATTTGTTGTTTATGTATGAATGGGGTTAAAAACTGCCTTTTGCTCACTGCAGATGGCGCTACTGTTGAGTGTTCCTTAAATCTGACAGCTATCTGTCATTTTCAATAGTAATTTTGTAAACAAATAAATTCGCATTGGAATATTTACTTATTATAACGCTATGTGCAGCTATGAATTACAAAAGCACTGTTATTAATGTGTTTCCGAATGAAATTAAAAGTATATGTTATAATTTTTTTTTAATGATTTTTAGGGTTCCGTAGCCGAATGGCAAAAAACGGAACCCTTATAGATTCGTCATGTCTGTCTGTCTATCTGTCTGTCTGTCTGTCCGTCCGTATGTCACAGCCATTTTATTTCGAAACTGTTAGGACTACAGAATTGAAACTTGGTTGGTAGATGTATTCTGTAAACCGCTTTCCGATTTTAATACAAAAATAAAAAATATAAAAGTTTAAAGGGGGGGCATCCCATACATGGAACTGAAACAAAAATAAATTTTTTTCTTGAAACCTATACGTCTATGGATAGGTCTTCAAAAATGACATTGAGGTTCCTAAAATCAATTTTCCTCAAAGTCAATCATTTGAAAGATAGGCGCGTCTAAAGTGGTACAATGTGTGTGCCCTCCCCCTCTAACTTTTAAAGTATTGGAGTGAAAAATCTAAAAAAAATATATTCTGTAGATCTCAATAAAAACTAACAACGAAAATTGGTTTGAACGAGATACACTTAGCAGTTTTAGAGATATGGCGACCGCAAAGATAACTTTGTTTTTCATACAAGCACTATGAAAAACAAAGTTAATTTTGTAGTTGCGATAAATCATAGTTATGGAATACTTAACTGTGTTACGGAACCCTACGAGTGCGAGTCCGACTTGCACTTGGCCAGTTTTTATTTATCTACCAAAATGGATTGAAAATGTTACACTTTGCCTTATTTCTTTTTATAATTATTGGGTGAAAGTCCAGGTCGAATACATAATTATATCTTTTTACGGAAATAAGTTTGTGAAAAATCCATCCTAAATTGCAATATGGCGGTCTTTAGGAAAACTCAACAGTAGCGCCACCTACTTAAAGCTTTCAGTTTTTAACCCCAATTTTGCTTGTAAACTTTAATGCATAGATGGCGTTGTTTCCAATTTTATTTCAACTATGATTTTATCTAGATTACTTTCAAATGCTCAATTACACTATTCAATTTGATCAGACAATTTAAATGAACCAGGAAGGAGTTGCAGCTTTACGAGGGTCTGCAGAAATGCAACTTTTTTCGTTGGTTGAAACAGAATCAGATTGCTATTGGCAAAGTCGCATACTGTCAAGTCAACAACCCTTTTTCCTCACCGTTTATGAATACAAATATCCAACCAGCATAATATATGAATAACTGGCACATACAAATAAATATCTCCATGCTAATCTACTGAAAATATATTCTTGCATGATGGTAATCACAGTCACAGCGTGTTAATCATGCGTCTTGTGTTGCGATTATACAATGCATTGCATGCCACATACAATATACTACTAGATCCTTAAAGTCTGTGTCCCTACTAAAACTATAACGACTTTATCAATTTTAATACAGAAACAACTGAAAGGCAAAAGTATAATTTTCGCCAGAAAAGATCCTTTATATTCCATTTATGTTTGTCGTAGGTCAGTATTCTGGGTAAAACATTGTATAAGAATATATATTAATACTTTATCTGAATAACATGCCTACTATGAGGTAACTATGCTCCAATTTTAAACAATTTTAGCAATACGTTACAGTGCGCTCCTAACTACGATCATCCAGGTATAATAATTTGTATGTAATTACGTGCTTATGCTACAATCATTGTATACTGTAGTAGGTGGGCATCGCGCGGCTATGATAATAAGAACATAACAATTAAACTAAACCCGCATAGCTAAGAGTAATCGTGCGGCTCTCGTGGCAATTTGACACCGCATCTCGCTATACTAATTTTGCTATGTAATTTCCACTACCATAGTTACTAAGGTTTACGTAAGATCGTTATCTTCTTAGTATCTTTTCCGCGCCTTGCTAGGTGTGTGCTGAGCCTTAAAGTGACTTACTGAATAAGCTTGTCTAGGTTATGGTACCACATCGCAGCGTCTTGGTATTGGAAGTCTTCCCCCATGGTCACGAGAATGTTATTCGTTCGGTAGCCTCTCGATATGTTTCTAGATATTTCTATGAACGTTTGCACCTTTTGGACAGTAATTGTTTTTAAGAATTTTACTACTTAATAAGTATCTATTAAATTTCAGAATCTTATGTTACCGCAAGAAGACGGTTCTGTGTCTGGAAATTTGATTTTGATTTTGTCTAGACACCGACACGCCCTCAAGGATTTCTTTGATTTTATATATCTCTGAAGATTCTCACCAAATCTCATTTATATTTCTAGGAGACCATTTTGCAACTATACACTCATTATTTTTTTAATCTTACTGTTTCGCTACTTCGTTCAATCTCATCTTCAATCCAAACCAATTATATAAAGTGGCCGCGTGTCTCTATTTGATTCCGTTCGATCCACTTGGCCAATCAAATTGGATAGTGTAGCTTATACCAAATATTTATGGCATATAAAATCTAGCCCTTCGAAGCGTCTTACTTCCACATTCTTGTATATAATTTATGCACCGCTAATTCTGAGGCCAGTATTCTAAAACAATACTCGAGCACCGATTCGTTCGTGGTAAAGGTAAAAAAAACTAAGTGGAGGCATTTGATTTGTTAATTAGAATTACGGGCGAAATGGCTTCATTCCGCTAAAGCAAAGACATTACAACAATTTGCATTTCTTTGCGCTAGAGCATCCTGCCTGAGCATGTTCTATAATAACTATAATATCGTTTAAAAACTAAAAAACAACCGACTTCAATGCCGCGCTATTCATTTTCAGTACCAATTTTGAGATGTTTATCTCAATATCTCTGGAGATACTTATCATACCTCGATAAAATTACCATGGTACCACACTTGGGATATCTCCTTTCGAACAAAAAAAGAATAATCGAAATCGGTTCATAAACGACGAAGTTATCCGCGAACAAACATAAAAAAAAAAAAAAAAAAAATATACGGTCGAATTGAGAAACCTCCTCCTTTTTTTGAAGTCGGTTAAAAATACGTGCCTAAGACTAGACTTTAGACTTTAATCCTACGCGTGTTCCCTGGGTAACCTGCCCCCTGATTATAATTTCAATCGAATACATTCAAATTCAGAAGCGTAATTTTGAATGTTGAATACATATAATTCCGTGAGCTATTTATGGTCGGTTTCTGAGGTTCATTTATTGAGAGTTGAACTACTCAAATGTACCGTTATTGAATTGATAAACTCTCAATAAATGTATTTAGAAACCGGCCATTAGTCGCGGAAACCTTTCCGATTACAATCACAGATTTTTTTTATATCAAAATATCAAAAGTTATGGTAGAGCACCTGTGAATTGCAAAAATCCGATTCAAAGGTTTCCGAATCCGAATTTGCTTTTGAATGATTGAGAATCAGGGGGCTGGTGACTTCTGGGGCCTTATTCAGTATGAATATTTTAAAGTCTTACCGTGCCGTGGTACGTTATCTCCGCGTTATGGTATTCTCTATGCCAATTTCAAGTTCGGTAACGCGGTAGGGTAAGGTTATGAGCGCGTTTTGTGCTGTCAAAATATTGTGACATGTGAGGACGTGTAACGCGCGCGTTTTGTATAATTTACCTATCGTGTGGCAAACAGAATATAATTTTACAATAACGTAACGTGACGCGTTAAGGAACGCGTTATCTCATTGGTCATACCGAATAAGGCCCCTGATAGCAAGCCCCGCGCGTGGTTCAGCGCCTCCACTTACTACTAAGTACTGCTAGGCTATTCTGTAAGCTATCTCGACAGCGGAATCCGCGGTGAGATTCGAATTACGTACTACGAAATTCAACCGTATTACGAACGCGATACGATTGAATTTCGAAGTACGAAATTCGAAACTCACCGCGGATTCCGCTGTCGAGATAGCTTACAGAATAGCCTAGCTGCTTCGAGACTAGCACGATTTAGCTTAGAACCACGTCGTCACTTCACTGGAGTTAATATGCGTAATAGTGATGTGCTTGTTGGTCCGCAATAAAAGAGATGTGAATAAAATTGAAAACAGCGCCATCTATTATCGATGATAATTTTATACAAATACTTCGTTGTTTGATGCAAGTCTTTAAGTGTTCATAGTCACCAATACTTTTACAACAAATTATGACGGGATATAGAGACAGTTACTTGTACTACGTTACTATGGTTTTTAGCAGCGCCAAAATATTGAAAACTCATAATAATGGAAAACATGGTAAATATTTCGAACTAATAACTCGATGTTTTACACTTATTTAGATATTTTGAAAAGCCATTAATTTAAATGGATAAAATATTGGCATTTGCAATGATCGGTTGAATAGAACTGGAGTTATCTAGAAATATATTTTATAACTTGCCCCGCAGTCATTCCCGCGTTAAAAAATACCTATAAAAATATTAAGTAAGTACCTACGAGTACCTACCCTATGCATGTCTAATCCATGCAAACATTTTTAGGTTGATATATGAGCTAAATTTCATTAGAATCTGTTCAGCCATTTTAGTGTCATTGAGGAACAAACGTACAAACTGACATTTATAATAACATTATTATGATGAATATGTTGATGATGATGACAGAAGGTTATATGATAACGTGAGATGATAATGACTTCAAACGGCAATGATGACGACGTCTGACGACGATGATTATGACGTCAAAAGATGATGATGATGACGTCGTCAGACGATGATGATAATGATCTTAGATGATGATAAGAATGACGTACCTTATTATCAACGTTAAACATGGGCGAGTCCGGGTCGTCTATAATAGGCTCATCGTTGCACAGCACATCGAAACAGAACCCGGGTGGGGGAGAGTATGTGTTGTACAGAACGCCGGTGAATATGTCTGATGCTTTACCTGAAATAAATAATACACAAAAGTCAAAGCATTTATTCAGTATATGGGCAGATTAAAAATCTGCACTTACACACGTCAAATAACATTAAATAGATCATATCAATAATATATAATCATTCTAAAAACAAGAAAGCATTAGTTACAAAGAGAATATAATACTACGTTAATTAGTTATTGCTACGAGTTTTAAAAAAAATGAGCTACTCAGCTTTCATCCAAAGGTCGAACATCAAATTTAAAAAAAAATAACGATATAATAATATAATAAGATAATAATATAATAATGATAATAGGGTGTCTTGTGTATGCCTGGCTAGCTACCACACTCAAGTTAGAAAATCTGTCTGACAAATATCGAATGTGTTTCCAATTCAACAGCTGTCCTTGAGAGATAGTTATCATTCTAATCCAGTATGCCATGCTACTATTCTCAATCTTATACTACCCAACCTACAAAATAAAGTGCAGGGCGCGCAGTAATATTCACTTCAAAAAGAAAAATACAACTACCTTCATCTCACAAGTTAAAATAAACTGGCCAAGTGCGTATGTATGTATATGTACATAGTTTTAACATCGATATACATATAGAAATACCGTATCAATACTAAACATGTTTATTTACTAGCATAACATATTAGCATAGCTTATTTTATAGCACTAAGCATGTTTAGTATTGACACGGTAATATAATATTACCGTAGTGATATACTGCGGTTCGGGACCCTACGTGGTGAGACAAAAGTTTGACTCGCACTCGGCCAGTTTTATTTCGAGACGCGAGTTATATCAATCAGTGGCGGTAAAGTTTATCTAACTATTTGAAAAAATTTATACACATTAATCCGTAGCTATAACTTACCAATGTCATCATCTCCTCTCCATAGAGTCTCCATCCTTCGTTGAGCAAGTCTTTGCGACTTATCCTGACGACAAATATATAATTATAAGCAAATAATGCACAATTCCATCCAAAACAGTCAGTACATCCAAGTATTTTAACAATTATTGTTAAAATACTTGGATGTACTGACTGTTTTGGATGGAATTGTGCTTGTCTGGAAATTAAATACTTGCGGCAGTGAGACGAGGCGCTGGACAACTGTCCATAGAGCGCAACTATCCCGTTTTCCATTCATTTTGAAGATTTTTAAAATTATCTTATATATAAAAATCAATTGCTGTTCGTTAGTCTCGCTAAAACTCGATAACGGCTGGGTCGATTTAGCTGATCTTGGTTTAGAAATGTTTGTCGTAGTCCAGGGAAGGTTTAAACGGTGAGAAAGATAGTAAAAACAACAATTTCATTTTCCCATATAAACTGTTTTACCTACTTTCCTGTCAAACGTTTGACGTTCGTCCCTTCGGTAGGAAATTTGAAGCATGTATTAAAATTAAGGGTTTTGAATTGACAGCATAATATACCCACATTCCTCGAATTATCGCGTAGATGTTTAAATTTTAATATTTTGAAATTTGATGTTTGTCCCAGGTCATTGTTGGTTTGTTAAATTTTTGTCATTGTATACACATATTTTGATGGTTGTCATTATGGCGTTCCCATACATGGGTATTCGCTATTTGTGTATAAAAACCGATAAAAACACAATTAAATTAAATAATAAAGGGGGTCCCCATACAAGCAAAGTGTTTTTGAGGTTTTTTATGCTCGATCTTACAAACCTTAATAGAAATGGACTTGAAATTTACTCATGGTGTGTATCACAATAGCTGCTATAAGATCAAATAATTAAAAACGAAATTAAATTTTAAATTAAAGGAGGCCCCATACAAGAAACGTATTTTTCGGGCAAATTTTATTCAATCGGAACCCTGCGTGTGCGGGTGCGACTCGCACTGGGACAGTGTATTTATATTCGCGGTACGAAGTTCGCCGGGTCAGCTAGTTATATATAAAAATCAATTGTTGTTCATTAGTCTTGCTAAAACCACAGATTATATAATAGTTACTCTAAAACTCGAGAACGGCTGTGCCGATTTAACTGATTTTGGTTTTGAAATGTTTGTCGTAGTCCAGGGAAGGTTTAAACGGTGAGAAAATATGGAAAAACAACAATTTCATTTTCCCATATAACCTGTTCTACCTACTTTCCTGTCAAACATTTGACGTTCGTCCCTTCGATACGGTAGAGTAGACCATGTTCCACTCTCGAATTGAAATTTGATGGTTCGATGGAGTATTAAGTGGATGTGGCATTTAAATAACAATAATAATATGAGAGGGATAAAGCTATACAATCACAAGTATGAGAGAGTGAGATGAACAACAATTTTTTATCCTTCTCTGCGTATGCGATTTTACAAACTGGCTCCAGCACTGGAACCAAGTTCTAGTGCACCCATTGGCTCTCACCCTCTGTCATGTTATATATATATATATATATATACTTTATCTATGTAATTATCACAATTTTAAGTAGATGTTCATTCATTATATTAGTAGTAGAAGTTTCGATAGGATAGAAATGTATTTTATTTAGTAGTACCCTTAGTACGAGTTTTCAAACCAAACTCGATATCGTACATCGAACAAATGTTGTATGAAAAACAGTACAGCGCCTCTAGTGGTTACTACACTTCACTAAATTTAGACCAATCAGGGAGCCAGAATAAGAAACGAAACCTATATGGTATCTGTCAAAAGCGTTTACGATGAAAACTCGCACTAAGGGTACTGACTGTTGATGATATTACCTGGTAATCGATCCTGCCGAGGAAGAGTCCGTCGTAGCCCATTCCGGCGAGTAGAGAGGCGAACTCCCGAGCATGTCCGAACGGATCAATCTGCCACCCCACTCTAGGCAGCGCGCACGCGCCGAATGTCTCGTTGATTTTACTGAACATTACCCACCAATGTTGTTATATTGTACACGAGTAGTAGTGGTAGGACTTCTGCTAGTCCACGGTACCACCACATTGCCAATTCATTTGTTTCAATGTTTTTCAGTTGAAATGGCAAGGTGTCCAGTGAAATTACAGGGCATGTGAGACTCAACAAAATTCGCAAATGCAAAATTCTGGCAGTCCAGAATTTTGTATGCCGCTGTATGTGTCATATGTGCTGTAGACGTCATCGCTTACCATCAGGCGAGCGTCGTGCTTGTCATGTTACCTTTTATCATAAAAAAAGAAGAAATATTCAGAAGAAATGGTCATTTAAAATGAGGCGTTTTCTTCAAAAAATAATAGTTTAGTAAAATAAACTCTATTTTTACACTATTTAGGTAAGTAACTGCTTGACCGCTATTTCTCCTGATGTTAAAATGGTATATATTTCTAGATGGCCTCATAATCAAATTAAGTGAATAATTAATGATATCAGACGAGAAGCAAAATATGTTTAAGAACGCCATCTAGGGCTATTCTAATATTTTTGGTTTCATAGGTACGCCATCCAACGGGTAATATGTTTATGTTGTCTAATATGTTTCTATTATTAACTACATTAGATTATTAGATACATTTTGGAGAGTGTGCTTTGGAACTGCATGATTTGATTCCACCATCCCCATTTTATAATCGGACATCCAGAGACACTAAAAGGCGCCACCGATTTATGGTGGATATACCAACTACCCGAACGAAGCGATTTGCTTCTTCGTTCATCATACGAACCGCCAAGGAATGCAATACCCTGCCTGAGTCTGTGTTTCCGGTTAAGTACAATATGGGGGGTCTTCAAATCGCGAATGAATAGGTATCTTCTGTGTAGGCACGCTCCATCATCGACCGCATCATCACTTAACATCAGGTGAGATAGTGATCAAGTGCTACCTAGTTCGGTATAAAAATAAAACTGGCCAAGTGCGAGTCAGACTTTTGTCCCGCACACGGAGGGTTCCGAACGCCACCTAGAGATTATCCTACGAACTTTTAACACCAACTAAGTAAACATTAACACAAAGGTGTTAGGAATTAATATTATTAAATATCTGGTTGACCGAGCTTTGCTCGGTATTTTTTGCCACTTTAACAGAAAAATATGACTCTTCCCGACATCTATTGACGAATAAAAATACTTTTTTTTTAATTGAGAGCAACTAACTGCTTGAACGACACAATAAAACACTAAAGCTACTCGCCAATAGATGTCGGGAAGAGTCATATTTTAAGTTGATTATCGATGAAGTTGATTATTGAAAACTCGAATAAAACAACATTTTCTGAAAATGAATCCTAGCTAGTTTATTTTAAGGAACTTATCTTTTTTTCACCCCGAACTGGGTAGCACTTGACCAATCCGATCAATGATGGAGCGCGCTTACCCAGAAGATCTACCCGGACGAGGACGAAACATATGTCGATCGCTATATCGACATCGCGTAAGTCACGATAAATTAGGGTTTTTAGGGTTCCGTAGCCGAATGGCAAAAAACGGAACCCTGTCTGTCTGTCCGTCATTTTATTCCGAAACTATTAGGATTACAGAATTGAAACTTGGTAGGTAGTTCTGTAAACCGCTTTCTGATTTTTATACATAAATAAAAATATAAAAGTTTAAGGGGGGGCATCCCATACATGGAACTGGAACAAAAAAAAATGTTTTCTTCAAACCTATACGTTTGGGGTGTGTCTATGGATAGGTCTTTAAAAATGACATTGAGGTTCCTACAATCATTTTTTTTCGAAGTTAATCATTTAAAAGATAGGCTCGTCTAAAGTGGTAAAATGTGTCCCCCCCCCCCCTTCTAACTTCTAAAATAAGGGAGTGAAATATCTAGAAAAAATATATTCTGTTGATCTCAATAAAAACTTTCAACGAAAATTGGTTTGAACGAGATACAGTAGCAGTTGTTGAGATAGAATACTCTACTGTGTTACGGAACCCTACGAGTGCGAGTCCGACTTGCACTTGGCCAGTTTTTAATTCATTAAGATCTACCCATTCACTCGCGATTATTTGTCAGATTTTTATAACATATGACATAGTTTTCTTTGAAGTGTTTCACACTTTATATTTACTAATTTTGGATTGTGTTTAACAATTTACATATGACATAGATATAAGACTATCTAAAACTTTATCAGGCACCGGTGAAACTTAGCCTTAGGCCCAGTTTCTTGTTAAGTACAATCCGGCGGTCATTAGATCGCGAGTGAATAGGTATCTTCTAGGCAAGCGTGCTACATCGGCGATCACATCTTCACTTAACATAAGGTGAGATAGTGGTCAAACGCTTGCTTATCTAATATTAAAAAAAAAAATTAACCGGTCCCTGATACAGTTTCAGTTAGTAATCTGAGTTATCTGATATCATTGTCAAAAATCTGTTCCTAATCAAGAATCCTATCAAGAACCGAGGGCCTAGTGCGAGTTTCTTTCGAATTATTTACTTGCTCGATCACGTATACGTAAACGCACATTTGTATGGAATTAAAAAGCGCCATCTAGTGTGCATAAGAGGCAACATTGTCATTTTCATACAAATCTGAGTTTACGTAAACGTGATCGAGCAAGTAAATGATTCGAAAGAAACTCGCACTAGGCCCTCCGGTGAAACTTAGCCTTAGGGCTATATTTCACCAGGACACCACGGTGGCGCAACCAGATGCGCCGTAAGCTACCAAACTAGACACCATACAGACACCAGAGTCGCCACACCACACTGAGACAGTATCAAAAAATATATTGTGATGGCGGCCGGACTGGCGGCCGAGTGAGTGAGACACCATACAGCGCTATAGTAGTTAGTGGTGGCGCGACCAGCGTGGCGGCGCAACCAGTAACATTCTGTGCACGCGTCCGAGTTGGTGGCGCCGCCAAATTGGTTGCGCAACCAAATGGACACCAGGTGAGTAACTCTCTATAGAGCTGTATACATTTTGTTGGTAGCGGCAACTGGTTGCGCAGCCATGGTGTCCTGGTGAAATATAGCCCTTAGTGTTGTACCTCAATCCCCAGGTGAACTGATCTATGGTGCTGTGGTAATGAGCTGCGGCTTCATCGTTCATGCTCCACGCCCCGCCCACAAACTGCAGCCTGCCCTCGCGTACCAGAGTGTGTACCTGAACAAACACATTTTTATAAATTGTTAAACACAATCCAAAATGTCATCGTACCGACGGGACTTGAACCCGCAACCTCCGGAATAACATGTTCCGGTGCTTTGCCAATTAAACACATTTTTATAACTACCCACATAACGCGCAGTTTTTATAACTACCCACATTACGCGCAGTTTTTATAACTAACCACATTACGCGCAGTTTTTATAACTACCCACATTACGCGCAGTTTTTATAACTACCCACATTACGCGCAGTTTTTATAACTACCTACATTACGCGCAGTTTTTCATTTTCAACCGACTTCCAAAAAGGAGGAGGTTATCAATGTCTATGTTTTTTTTGTATGTTACTCGATTACTTTTTTTATATCTTATAGGCTAGCGTTTGACCACTATCTCACTTGTTGCTAAGTGATGATGCGGTCGAGGATTTGGCATTAAAAGTTTTGGCGACAGATTTTCTAACTTGAGGGTGGTAGCTAGCCATGCGGACACTAGATAGTGTCCTATAACCATGGTATTGATATATTCGTGCAGTTACAACACTTTTAAACTATAATTATTACAATAGCACGTACTCTGCCACTGCCTGAAAAGCACGATTTCATAATAGATCGAATGACTTCTAGTATTGTTTTTCTAATAAACATTCGTTTCATTTCATTCATTTTCATTCACATCATCATCATCATCAGCCTACACTAATCCACTGCGGGTCATAAGCCTATTCAGCTAAACTGTACTGACACCCCCCCCCCCCCCCCTAGACATCATCCAATTTCTGTTTCCATTTACGCAAACGCAAGTTCAAAATGTATGGAATGACATTTATTTTTCCGCAACTTTCATTCCTAATAATTCCTATACATTTTGAAGTTGCGTTAGCGTTAAAGTAAACAGCAATTTGATTTTGTCTAGGATACAAAATCCATCCTCGTCTACTCTCATCCAGGTCTTGCCAGCCACCTTGTGAACATCATCGCTCCACCTAGTCTGAGGACGTCCTACAGGCTACACTATGTTTGCTTTTGTTTGTTGATTCACGGTCTTCACTCAATACCTCATTTATCCCAACGGTTCTCAGTTCTTCAGCTGATATGTCTGGCCAACTGGCACAGAAAGCTAATCCTCTGAGCTACGTCGATGACTTTGGTTCTCTCTTCGGATCATCTCGTTTTTTAGGGTTCCGTACCTCAAAAGGTAAAAAAAGGAACCCTTATAAGATCACTTTCTTATCCGTCTGTCTATCTGCCCGTCTGTCTATCCGTCTGTCTGTCTGTCTGTCTGTCCGTCAGTCCGTCTGTCTGTCCGTCTGTCTGTCTGTCTTTCCGTGTGTCACCACTGATTTTCTCAGGAACGGGTAGACCTAGCAAGTTGAAATTTATACCAGATACTGATGTTTATAGTCCTAATTAGATATATAAAAATCAAGGTCCTGAGTCAAGGCGGTAATAAGATTAGACATATTTCGATTTTCGCGAAAAATTGTATGTACCAAAATTTACCTTAATTCGCAACTTTTTTATTTTTTGGAATTTTTCCATTAGTAGTGCTGTTGACCTTTGACCTTTTTTATAACCAAAATTGACAATTCTAGCTGAATCGGAACCTAGAACCCAGACCTTTCCGTTGACCTAGAACCATGAAATTTGGCTAGAAGAAAGGTCTTACCAATTCAATTCAATTCAATTCAATTCAAAATGTTTTTATTGCACAAAGGTAACACATTAATAATATAGTCGCTAGATACCAAACTAGACGAATGATCGCCCGTATCTTGGGATCTAGTTTCTCCCACGTTTAGGCACCTATATTGTACAAATTACATTTCCTACGTGTTTTTTTTTGTAATATTATTTTAAGTATAATGAAGATATCATTAATATTATGAAAAATCTAATCTATCTAAAATCTATTACTATTACATTACATTTCATTTAGTTAAGGTAGATAGATACATATGGTCATTTTATTGCACTAACATAAGAATTAAAATAAATTCAAATTAAAGTACCTACAAATAACCTAATTGAATAAGAATTGCAGAAAATGTTGTGTTAACTATTGCCAATTAGAAATTTATTGATATTTGTAATTAATATTAAAACATTATTAAAACTGAATTGCACACAAGTATTAAATTACAATGAGAAACTTATAAGTCAATAAAAAATTAATAATTAAAACTGTTTTAAGTAGTTAGTACACATCTGTTCCCATCTATTTATAAATCTATAATAATTGTCAGTTACTATGTTTAGGTATTAGTGTTCTTGGGTGCGTGTGTGCACGTGTGCGTATGTGAGTGGGTGTTGTGTGTGCGCGCACGTGTGTGTGTGTGTGTGCGTGCGTGTGCGTGTGTGTGTGTGTGTGTGTGTGTGTGTGTGTGTGTGTGTGCGTGTGTGTGTGTTTTGGAGCTAAATATATATTTTTAATTTTGATCATATTTAAGTAATGTTTTTAATTAGACTTTCCGTTTCATCATAAGACAAATTTGTCAGGACCAACGTTCTCTTACAATTAGCTTTACATAATGGGAAAATAGGTATGGATTTATTGATCTTATTATATAACCTAGAACTAATGACTTCAAAATGGCGTCGTGCCAAAGCAGTCCTGCTCTTAGGAATCTCACACACGTGATATGTTCGTCTTCTACCGGATAATATGTTGCTGTTATATGTTAGTTGACAGTGCTTGCGTAATATTACTTGAAGTACAAAGAGTTGTCGTACCGTCAACAGGGAGCATTCCTTTTAAAGTGCGGCAGTACTGTATCTAAATGGCTTGCCATACATTACTTTAAGGACAGCTCTTTGGGCTCGTTCTAGGCGAAGCATTTTAGTGACATAAGTACTTCCCCACACAGTTATGCAATATGACAGAATCGACTGTGTAAGCGAATAATAGATAGTTTTTAGAACTTTTAGGGAAGCTATAGATCTCAGTTTTTTAAATACATACATTAGTTTCCTTACTCGCGGAATTAAGACCTGCAATTGTCCATTCCAACTAAGTGTACAATCTATGACAATACCTAAGTATTTAATCTGCTCGCTACGTGTTATATATACTAAGACAGTTACAGGTGTTTAGGTCAGTAGAGTTTTCATTACATGTATGCGCTTTGATATTAAATGATTGAAGTGGTGGTTGAAGTTGGGTATTAAGGGAGAACGGAGTATACGTAGATTTTTCAACATTTAACGTCAAAACATTATCTTTAAGCCATCTCATCACTGTTGTCAGACTACTTTCAGCATTCGCTCGAACGGATTCCCAACTATCACCATTTACCAAAATCGCTGTGTCATCCGCATAAGTAAATATTTTACATTTTGGTAAGGATAGTTTACACAGTTCATTTATGTAAACTGTGAATAGGGTTGGCCCCAGGACACTACCCTGAGGCACGCCGTAAGCAACACTGCAGTCCGTACTTACATAATTGTCGATTTTTACAGTCTGTTTCCCATCAGTTAAGTAATCTATAAACATTTGTAAAGCTAGACCACGTATACCTACACTCTCTAGTTTATGAATTAATAGGGGGATAGAAACAGTGTCAAATGCCTTAGAAAGATCCAAAAAGATGCACAAAACTTTTTTTTTAAGGTCAAGTTGATGGACAATATTATTAGTCAAGTCACTCACAGCGTCTTCTGTACATTTGCCTTTCCTGAAACCATACTGGTTGTCTGCAAGTAAGGTGTGTGTTTCCAAATAATTTACTAGCCTTGAATGGATGGATTATGGAGGGAACAAGATAACGCCGCGCAAATTTAATTACTCTTGTTGGTATGTTGTCCCACCCTGTAGAACAGTCATTACGAAGGTTAGTAACAATTGAGTCTACTTCACTACAATTAGTAGGTAGAATATCCATGGAATCACAGAGACAACTTATTGCAGAATTTGAAATGTGAGCAGATTGACTGGACACACTTTGAAGCTTATTTGCAAGTCCTTCTCCAACCTCAGCAAAGAAGGTATTCACAATGTTCACCGATTCAAAAGGGTCATTTGAAAGTTGAAGCAGATCTGTTGATGACGACGTGACCGAGCTTAAACCAGTAACTTTTTTTACTATTTTCCAGGTTGCTTTGGAGCCTTTTTTTACCTTACTGAGTTCATTTCGTTCATAGGTCTGTTTTAGTTTACGTAGCATTCCTTTACAGTAGTTACGGTAGCGAATGTAGGATATCTTAAGAATCATATTATCTGGATTACATTTGCTCCTAATATGAAGTTTATCACTGTAAATCAAACACCGCAGCATACCAGAGGTCATCCAAGGTTTGATTATTCTGGTCCTTCTACTTAGTTTTAATACCTTAGTGTGCTTCTGTATAATAAAAGACAACATGGCTAATAGGTTATCTACGGCAATGTTTACATCCAGTGAAGTATAGGCATAAAATCTGTGTTAGAGAGATCTTTTGTAATAGCATGGATGTCCAATATAGTATTTTCTCTGATTATTTTTTTGCGCGAAATACTATGCAAATGCAAGTGCAAGAGAACGGGTGCATGATCAGTCACAGTAATAAGAATTAATGTTGTTGAGCATTCTAAATTTCCCTTTAATAAAACATGGTTCAAACAGCTATCGTTTCTAGTAGGTATGAGGTGTGTAGGTAGAAGACCATGTGCTGCAGCTAGATTTAAATAATCATCTGTGTAGGGATTGCTGACATCAGGATTAATATTGATATTTATATCACCAATTATTATGATGGATTTATAAGATGATAAAGGGACTAGAAGTTCGTTAAGACTATTCAAAAAGTTATTGATTTGTCTAAAAGAGGGAGACCTATAAATAGCTATGATTACTGTGTCTGGCTCACATACAATTACTAAACAGTTACAATCAGTGATACGTGGCTCTTTAACATTGTCATGTATGCCTGACTTCACATATACCACAACACCATCATTTTGTGATGTATATGTAGATTTATGACTATGGTAATCTGGAATCGTGGGAACACAACTAGTTTTGCTCAGCCAGCATTCAGTGAAGACTAAAATGTCACAAGGAATCTCGATACGTGCTAGAAGTGCAATTGTTTCATCAAAATTACAGTTAATACTTCGTATATTACTACTGAAAACGGTGAGTGAATGCGAATTTTTCGTTATATATTGTTTGCAATGTTCAGGTGAACATCTAAAGGATTTAGATGTGCCGATAAGTTCTAAATCATCATTCAAGTCATGCATATCATCCATTGTCAGGTGTGTTTAAGTGAGGAACAAAACTCAATGACCACCTGGTTAGTAACCAGATGAGATTATGTATATTTGAATAGTATACAACAGTGGCTGAGATTATGAAACTGATCAAATGTTCTTTATGTAGTAGTAGACAGGAAAGCCACTTTTCACCAAGTAAAAGAAAATTCATAGTGTTAAGATATAATATATTAAGATATAATATATTTAATATAGATATAATTAAGATAGGCCTCTGAGTTATATGAGCGCTCATACAATTTAGAGATTTAGCTTAATTGCTATCTACCAACGTTCGTACGGAAGCCTCGGTGGGCGAGTCCAACTCGACTTGGCCGGTTTTATTTTTATATATCATATAGGCTAGCGTTTGACAACTATCTTACCTATTGGTAAGTGATGATGCAGTAGAAGATGGTAAGCACGCTACTTCTCTCATTCCGGACAGATCAACTCTATTTGTTTTAAATTGTACTACACGTGTTAAATGATAACGGCCCATACCTTCTGTTGGATGGAGTCAGGTTGGCGCACCCACCACTTCCAGAAGAATGCGGTTTCCACGTAGATAAACCTGAAAAAAAAGTTTTGGTAGTTTGGTTTGTTTGAGAAAGTCAACTCCCCGCACTGGGGGTCGTGTGTGGAATCGAAACCACGACCTTTGCTTTCGTTGCCAGTGTCACCATGCAACCAATAGATCCGACTTGTCTGACGATATAATAAAATAATGACTTACTTTCTTGCCGGGTCCGCCCATAGTTCTTTGACAACTGAGTCTATAATGTATTGCACGCCAGCTTTTTGAATGTTGTTACGGCCTGAAAAACAAACAATAAATAGTTTAATTATGAAAAAAATTAAGTTGGTATAGTTATTTTAACGTGAAGCGTGGCATCATGGCATGCCATAACTTTAGGGGTCATTTTCAACATGGTGAGGTTTTTTTACATCTCACAGACATGCAATTGAGCGCTATATATTTCAAGTACAATGTCCAGAATTGGAAGGTACTGACCACTGAGACGAGATCATTATGAGTAGTAATCACTTGTCTTGAAATAACAAACCTAAAAAATATATTGAGTACAATGTCACCATCTTATCTGTTCAGTTCCTAGTGTAGCGTTTTGTCAAAGCAACCTCAAACTTTCTTTGGAAATGCCACAGAATAATGAATAGTATAAGTACTGAAGAGGCACTCTCTGCGAGCGAAAATGCGAGATTAAATCTAGTTACAACGTTGGTATCGTTCACAATACGCTGACGCTGCACGCCTCGGCTGCCCCTTGAATTTGCGTCACAGAATAAACTCATAGTAACGAGGAACCGCGTGTTGCGGACCGTAAAATGCACCGTAAGTCCGTGCTACGAGAGTCTGTATCACTCGGTCAGCTCGCGGGCCGTCAGCCGTCTCTTACTGTAAGGTTGACTGTTGTGAGAAAACAGATTGAATAGTAAAGTAGAGGCTCCTGTCCGATCGAGAGCGTGCGTGACACTACTGACTGAACTTCTAGCCGGCCGGCTGCCGCGTATTTACTAATATTGTCAGCACGGAGTGCGACAGGCCTGAAAATGCTTAGTTCCTATCACAGAATTCTTAATAAGAGCAATGCGTGGAAGTCTCTGCAATTAGATATGCTGCAACACACCATTTTTATATGTTGTTTCACGTCCACCGTTTCGAACAATACTAATTACTAAACTCCCGCGCTGGTGGCTCATTAGTCACCCGTAGGGCTATTCTGTAAATATTCTGTAATCTCGGAAGCGGAATCCGCGGTTAGATTTGAATTTTGTATTACGAAATTCAACCGTATTACGATCGTGTTACGATTTATTTCGTAGTACGAAATTCAAATCTCACCGCTGATTCCGCTTGCGAGATAGCTTACAGAATAGCCCTACTGTGTGGCGACAAGGTCAAGCGGGTATATAAATTCTAGTGCCTTATTATTTATACTTCTGTGGTTCCAATGTTATCCGCAAGAACATATAAATTGGTCGCTCTTTAAATAATACTTACTGCCGTAGTAATATTGGTCGACAGTCTTCAACCAGCCAACATCATCGTGGGTGTGGGCGACTATGTGAACATTCAACACGTCTTTGTCGAGTTTCGGACAGTTCTGTGAACAAGCGAAAATATACTTTTACCTTTAATACTAACTTCATAATCTTTTTGTAGTGATTTGTGACGCTCGCCTGATGGTAAGCGATGACGTCTACCCATTACAGACACAGGGGCGTGCAACATTCTGGACTGCCTGAACCTTGCATGTCACTGCACTGCGCCTGTTACCTTGAGACACAAAGATATTAAGTCTCACATGCCCGGTAATTTCACTGGACACCATGCCATTTTAACCGAAAAACATTCCTATTTTGAGGCTGAAAATAAATTGGCAAAGTGGTGGTACCGCTTCAGGCGGACTAGCAGAAGTCCTACCACTACATGAAAATAAATTGGCAAAGTGGTGGTACCGAAAATTAAAATTACCGAATTTGGCTAATAAGTAATTTGATTTTAACTTAATTACCCGACTACGGCGAAGCAAAAAGGAGGGTTATGTTTTTGACCGGTATGTGGGTATGTATGTGTGTTTGTATTTTATCTGTTCCCTCATAACTTCTAAACTACTTATCATAATTTGACAAATGAGGTGTCGTTGGTATGTTTGTTCGCGGATAACTTCGTCGTTTATGAACCGATTTCGATTATTCTTTTTTTGTTCGAAAGGAGATATCCCAAGTGTGGTACTTTTGTACATGGTAATTTTATCGAGGTATGATAAGTATCTCCAGAGATATTGAGATAAACATCTCAAAATTGGTACTGAAAATGAATAGCGCGGCATTAAAGTCGGTTGTTTTTTAGTTTTTAAACGATATTATGTTACCTCAGAACTCCGTCAAATCTTAACCGATATGAAAAATTATTTTTTTGTTTGAGAGATTATGCTTATTAAAATGAATAGCGCGGCATTGAAGTCGGTTGTTTTTTAGTTTTTAAACGATATTATTTTATCTTCTGGATAAAGGCTATTTGATGTCAAATTTAATTGAATGTGGCGCCCTCTAGGGAACACGAAGTCAAGAACTAAACAATTATTTTTCACCCCACCGTGTGTGGTATCGTTGAATAGGTATTTTAAAATGAAGCTAGGGTTTAGTTTATCATCTACTAGCTAGGTGGAGCGATGATATAAGCAAGCTGGCTGTCAGTGGTAGGGGTCGGCTCACACCGCGACGCGACGCGACGCGGGGCGCACTTATTAAGAGAGTATTACAAAAAAGAGCTTTATTTACTATACAACAAGATAAACATTGCATTGAGATACTTCGGCGGCTTCAGGCTGCGCTGCGCTGCACCGCGCGGCGCAGCGGGAAGAAACAATTGAATCGCGTGATACACAATTGAACTTTATCAACTACACAATAAGATACAAATTGCATGGAGATCTTTTAGTGGCGTCGCGCGTTTTGCTGAGCCGCGCGGCGTCGGGCTGCGCCGCGCTGCGCCGCAAGACTCTAAATGCATCGTCGCGTCGCGTCGCGTCGCGGTGTGAACTGACCCTAAGCACTGGAGATCGAGCTCAGTGGCGTACCATAGAAGAAGCCTATGTCCAGCAGAAACGGTCTGATGATAATGCAGGAAATTTACTAATAAGTATGTGTAGTAACTATATCGAATTTGTAAATAACTAGATGTTGGATAGTAAGTGATTGTTATTAACAAACTGACTCGTACTGCTGATAATAATATGAACTTTAGCTTCATTATCAATAATTATGTATAACAAGAATAGATCGTTTAGGTTTACTTGTCTTTAAAATATAAGTAGGTAGTATCTGTAGAGATAAACACCTTCAACTAAGTGATAGTTTAAAAACTAAAACAACAGACTTCCATTCAGCCCGCGAGTCAAATTCAGTAGCAAGTTTAAAACGTTTATCGTCATAAATCTCTAGAGGTACTTATTAGATCTCGATGAAATTACAATGGGACCATCTCGAAAATGTACCCTACCGATTTAAAAAAGAATCATTCGAATCAGTTCACAATTAACGGAGTCATCGCGTAACAAACATAACATACAGACGAATTCCTACGCGATGACTCCGTTAATTGTGAACTGATTAACTGTGAATTAATTGTGTACATACAAAAAAATCAACAACAACATACAGACGAATTGAGAACCTCCTCCTTTCTGTAAGTCGTTTGAAAATGACTACCGCGCCATTTGAAGTCTGTATTTTTTTCGTTTTGTGAACAATCTTAAATTATTCTTTCACCGAATGGACACTGTGAAATGCGCACGACGAGATTTGAATCCGCTACATTTGGCGTCAAAGCCGATATTCTCCCACCAAATGCACCACTCAAAAAATAAAGTTTACCTCATAGCCGCAGTTTTGTCTGCTCCGAGGAACATCTTGTAGAGGCACAGACGTCACCACGCCCAATACTGTTAGAAGCAAGACTACAGACTTCATTTCGATCTGAAATATAGGTACACAATATAATTAGGATACTAATCAGATCAGATTCGGTCAAAAAAACAGTCAAGTTCAAGTTGACTTCGCGCACCGAGGCTTCCGCACAAACTTGTCAAAACAAACTCAACTTTGCAGTTCGATCCCTAAGAACCATCGAGGTACCTACATGTAAACCAGAGGCACCCATCATAAACTGACTTATGTTATATAGTACTAGCTGTTACCCGCGGCTTCGCCCGCGTTATTTCAGTCTTTATAATCTTTGAGATCAAGATCGATGATCTCTTAGGCCTTAAGTCAGCATAGATGACCCTAAAGTCGAACTCAATATCCTCTTTCGTTAAAGTCATTAATCATTTTGGTTAGGTATACGAAGTTGTGCTGTTTAAATGTTTGACTCAAACACAAAAGTTCCTGAAACATTTCTTACAAAGAAAATAAGGTGAATAGCTGCGCGAGCGCAGCGAGTGCTATCATTGCGCGAGCGAACATTTTTTATGACCCTGACCTGATGATCAACTGACTATAGATTACTCTTAGGTCGAACTGGATATCGTCTATTGTTAAAGTTACTAATAATTACTTGGTAAACCTAACCAAGGTTTACTAAGTTTTGATGTTTAAGTATTTCAGTCAGTCTAATGTATGAGGCTGTTGAAACACGCTATTATACGCTATATAGCGTTATTACAGCGCGAGCGAAGCGAGCGCGAAAAATGTTGAAGACTTTTTATGACCCTGACAGTTCAACACTGAAGACACTCAGGTAAATTCGATAATCACTTATTTTAAGGTTTATAATCATTATGATTATTGAAGGTTGTACTGTTTCAATTTATGACTCGTTTGGATGCATGTGGCTATTAATATACAAAAGTTGTTAATATATTACCTTCAAAGTAGATAAAACAAATGCTTGCGCGAGCGTAGCGAGCGCTATCACTGCGCGAGCCAAGCGAGCGCGAATATTTTGTACGACTTTTAATGACCCTGACAGTTTTTATGACCTACTAAGTTAACACCGATGACATTAAGGTTAAACTTGATATCCACTTATTTTAAGGTTAATAATCATTATGATTATTGAAGGTTGTACTGTTTTAAATTATGACTCGTTTTGATGCATTAGGCTATTAAAATACAAAAGTTGCTGAAATATTTCCTACAAAGTAGATAAAACAAATGCTTGCGCGAGAGTAGCGAGCGAAGCTAGTGCGAAAAAATTTACGACTTTTTAAGACCCTGACAGTTTTTATGACCTACTAAGCAAACACCGATGATATTGAGGTTAAACTTGATATCCACTTATTTTAAGGTTAATAATCATTATGATTATTGAAGGTTGTACTGTGTTAAATTATGACTCGTTTAGATACATGTGGCTATTAAAATACAAAAGTTGTTGAAATATTACCTACAAAGTAGATTAAAAAAATGCTTGCGCGAGCGAAGCGAGCGCGAAAAATTTACAACTTTTTATGACCCTGACAGTTTTTATGACCTACTAAGTAAGTCAACACCAATGACACTCAGATTAAACTTGATATCCACTTATTTTAAAGTTAATAATGTACTGTTTCAATTTATGACTCGTTTTGATGCATGTGGTTATTTATATACAAAAGTTGCTGAAATCTTACATACAAAGTAAATAAAACAAATGTTTGCGCGAGCTTAGCGAGCGCGAAAATTTTTACGACTTTTTATGACCCTGACAGTTTTTACGACCTACTAAGTCAACACCGATTACCCTAAGGTTAAATGTGGCTGTTAAAACGCGAAAGTTTCTGAAATACTTCCCACAAAGCAGATAAACACGTTGGGCAAGCAAAGCCAGCGCGTAAATTTTGATGACTACTAATGACCCTGACAGTTTTATGGCCTAATTGAGACACTAATTAAGTCATTATAGACGAACCTTAGGTCAAATTTTTATGATTATGTTAATTCTATATGGCTGAGCGCAGACTATAGACAAAACAGTCTTAAGACTGTCTCAAGACTGTCTCAAGACAGTTTTGTCTATCACCCTGCGCACACTGCGAACAAAACTTTTTTGTCTGCGAGGATGCGACACAGATCAAAATATAGAATGGACACTTTGATCACTCCACCAATACATGTATTATGTACCTACCTACAATTTGTCTTCTTAAGTTATACAGTAACTAGATATCTACTTTATATTTTTAGGGTTCCGTTTCTCAAAAGGTAAAAAAAGGAACTGAGCGCTCATACAATTTAGAGGTCTAGCTTAATTGGAACCAACCATAAAATATGTTAATAAATAAAATAGTGCTATTGAGTGATTTATTTACGTCGCGTCGTTCGCGTGTGGCGCGTCCTTGCTCAAGTTAGTTCCTCGATAGCTCAGAATCGGTAGGGAGGTGAGTAAGCCTCGATTGTTGGGGCAAACAGAGTGTCCATTCTATACGTAGTATCTGTTCTGTGTTGCATCGGTTTTCTTTGTCGGCACCGAGAACAAATAATAATACTACGTATAGAATAGACACTCTGTCCCACCCACCAATCGAGGCTTCCTCACCTCGCCTCTGATTCTGGAGCTGCTGAGGAGCTAGTTTAAGCAAGGCACCACACGCGGACGACAACAGAACAATAATACTACTCACGTGAAAATTAACGTCAACTTCATACATATATGTTGGGACCAGTACACACAGGAGGTTCAAATTTACGTAGGTACTATAATAATATAAAAACCAGCAAAATCGAGTTGAACTCGCCCACCGAGGCTTCCGTACCAACTTCTCAGACTAGTTTAAGGAACAAATTTATCTTTGTAGTTCGATCCATATAGGAAATGTATTGCAACAACTACAATTAATCATAAGTTAAATATTGTTTCATTGAAGTGTTTCACACTATATATTTTTGTAAATTGTTAAACAATTATTTGTTTAACAATTAATCATAGGTTTGTAAAAGTGAATTAATCGTTTTTAGGGTTCCGTATCTCAAAAGGTAAAAAAGGAATCCTTATAAGATCACTTTCTTATCCGTCTGTCCGTCTGTATGTCCGTGTGTCACCACCGATTTTCTCAGGAACGGGTGGACCTAGCAAGTTAAAATGTATACCAGATACTGATGTTTATGGTCATAATTAGATATATAAAAATCAAGATCCAGAGTCAACACGATAATAAGATATAAACATATTAAGATTTTCGCCGAAATTTGTAAGTACTTAAATTTACCTTTATTTTCAACTTTTTTATTTTTCGGAATTTTTCCTTTACATGTGCTGTAATACCTTGATTTTGACCATAGTTGACAATTCTAGGTCAACCGGAAGTACCATATAGGTTTTGGGTCGAAAACCTGTAGGGTACTTCCCGTTGACCTAGAACCATGAAATTCGACAAAGAGCAAGGTCTTACAGCACAAAAAAGGGGAAATTTCAAAAACGAAAAAAATATTAAAGTAAATGGTGTCCCATACATACATAATTAACGCCAGTTAAGATATGCCTCTGAGTTATATGAGCGCTCATACAATTTAGGGGTCTAGCTCAATTGCACCAAACTTAAGTTTGGTGCAATTGAGGTAAATATGTAACTAAAATTGTGCCTCTGTGTAATTTATTTTATTCATAGTTGACGCTAATTAAGATAGGCCTCTGAGTTATATGAGCGCTCATACAATTTAGATAAGATAAGTAGTTGTTGCAAATGAAAATAGATAGAAGAATATTTTCTATGCAAGAGTTGTACAACTTAATAAGACCTACAAAAAAGTCCGCGACAGCATATGTCTATCTCTTAAGGTTGACTCACAGTAACCATTTTAATCTTAAAATTTTTGTTAAAAAATATTACATAACTTCCAAGGCTATTTTCAAGTATATAGTAATAATCCTTATCCAAATAATTACGTTAATTAGCTTGGTCACATATTATAGATTAAAATTCTCCTTTACAGTATATAATTCAAATGAAAACTCTAGAAGATATCACGAATTTCACAAACACGCATTGCAAAATTAATAAAATATTTGCAGTGAAACCACAGATTAGGTCATAGTTACTTAGAAAATATTATTATAAGCTTAGCTATGCTGTAGATCCCCACCGATCACAATCAATTTGAAGTCAATATAGTATAATAATATGATCTATTGTATAAAAGAATATTCATCTATATATATAATAATATAATATAATATTTTAAACCACCCCGACTGATCTATGTATAATAGCTTTTTCCAATGACTCTAAACACGACATTTAAAATCTGAGCTGTAAGTTGGTGAGGATTTGAGTATTCTGTAGAGTCCAGGAGGCTTCCATGTTCTTACAATATCGTTGAAGAAGAAGATTTTCGAATTGATCAGACCTATGAAAGTTGATTTCATAGCGCAATTAACTAGAAAAAAGCTCATAATTTTATAACGATTGAACGAATTTTCAAGAATCAAAGCAAAGAAAACTCTCGATGAAGACATCTATCAAACAAAAAAAAAACTATCAATAATAAAAACAAAATCGGTTCATCCGGTTAGGTGCTAAGATGCTACAGACAGACACACAGATACACACGTTAAACGTATATTACCCCTACATTTTGCGTCGGGGAACGCCGTAAGGTTACGGCGGCAGATGTACTCCTTGGTGGTAAGCTACTTTTTGGTAGATTTAATGATTCCACTACCACTGTACGAAAACTCATGATTCATGAATGCACATAAAACTTTCATTGGTAGGTATATAGCTAGGATTAGAACCAACGACTGTCGGGTCAGAATCAGGGTAACTATCCTTTACGCCAAAGGGCCGTCCAATATCAATACGTAAGTGTTATAAAACAAAGTTCATCACTGCGTCTGTCTGTCTGTTCGCAATAATCTCAATAGCTACTTAACGGATTATCATGCGGTTTTCACCAATAGCCAGAGTGTTTATGAGGAAGGTTTAGGTGCATAATTCGTTAAGGTTTTGTGTAAATTGGATGAAATATGACGATGGTTGTTAAATATGTTCATATTTTATATTCGATGCAACAAACTGATGCAAATTTTGTAGGCATATATGTTCTACCCGTGCGAAGCCGGGGCGGGCTGCTAGTGTTGTATAAAGACAGTTCATAGGGCATAATAGGATATAGGATACTTTTTTTTGGCTATCGAGTCTGGGTAACCAGATTTTTTTTATTGAATTTTGTGCATGTGTGGCTTCTTATCAGCAAAACGGCTTGGCCGATACGGCTGAAATTTTCTACATATACAGCTCATATGGCAAAGAAGCACATAGGATACTTTTTTTCTGGCAGTTGAGTCCAAGTCCAAGTGTCCAGATTTTTATTTATTGAACTTTGTGTGTGGCCTCCTCTCAGTCAAACGGGTCAACCATTTCAGCTGAAATTTTGTATATAGACAGTCAATAAGACATAGGATACTTTTTGTTTGGCTGGCAATTTTGGGTGTCCAGATTTTTATTATGGAATAATGTGTGGCCGTGACACAGGACGCGCCATACGCGAACGACGCGACGTAAATAAATCACTCAATAGCACTATTTTATTTATTCCAATTAAGTTAGACCTCTAAATTGTGCAGCATTGCATTGTGAAGCAGCGTTCGTAAGAAACGTGTTTTTTCGACCGTTTATTTGCCGACTTAGGTTGCAAATTAGGTCTCCATGAATGTACCTTTGATTAAAACGGGATAATATATAGCCTATTTTCATTCCGAAAGTTCATTCTATGTAAACTTTAAACTTTCGCGATTTGAACACATAGTTATAAATAAAATATCTAACTGAAATATTTAACTGTAATATTTATTTCATGTATTTATTTGTTGTTCATTCTATGTATTAGTGAAAGAATTTTTTAAATCGGTTCAGTAGTTTTTGAGCTTACTCGTTACAAACATACAAAAATACAAAAATACAAATGTTCTCTCTTTATAATATTAGTATAGATTAAATCATCTTTTCTATGCTTACGTGCCGAGCGGCGCGCGATCGGGCGTGAGGAGTACTTACGCTAAACTAAGCGAGATCCAGATTCAGCACTGCTTTTTATTTGAACATAGAGCTAATTCGCGACGTCACATCTTACATATACATCGATGCCTTGTACTATTCATTATTCCGTGTCGATGCTTAGACACTGTTTATAAACCAACCAAACAAAAAACAATGAGTTTGTTATAGTCAATTCGCTTTTTTACCCGATTGCGCGACGCAAAGGAGAGAATGTGTTTATCAGTCTATTTATGTATGTATGTTTGTTCCTTTGTGGCACACTAGAGACCAAACGCGTGGGCCGATTTTGATAATTGGCACGTCAATAGATTCGCCATGCTAGCGCGAGTATCAACAAAAACATAAAAATTGAAAAATTCAAAATGGCGGAATTCAGACGCCAAAATTTGGGATTAAAAAATTTTTTTTTTTTTCAAAACCTATCGAGTGGGGTATCGAATTAAAGGTCTTAAAATGGAGATTCAAAATATATTTATAACAAATAAATTATGATCGTACAAATCGAAAAAAAAACGATTTTACATGCCGCGTTAGTCACTTTCAGTAACAAGTTTGCGGTGCTTATCTCTGAAGTTACTTATCAGATCTCAATAAAATTACAATGAGACCAAACGAAAATCATATTAACTCAAACAAAAAAAGAATTTTCCAAATCGGTTAAGAATTGATGGAGTTCTGAGGTAACAAACAACCTCTTCCTTTTGGTATAGTCGTTTAATAGTACAACTGTAAAGTAAGTAATCTTAAAAAGCAATACCCTATCTATTTCACGCATTTCGGTTTTTTGTTCTTTTTTCCATAATTGTAATAACGGTCATAGTAATACATATTATGTGAAGATTTCAAGTCTCTATCTATTATTAGTTTACAAGTGCAAGCACAAAACGCCGAAAAATACACGTTACTTGTATGTAGATCACACTGTGATGTAGAATTTAATATTTAATTTAATTTTGTTTTTAGTATTTGTTGTTAAATCCCGCATTGTAATACATACTTAGTAGTGTAGACGCACAAAACCTTATATTTGCCAAAAAAATGCGTAAGCATATTAGTAAATATAATAGTACTGGAATCCTGCTGGCCCCATTTCATAAACAATAAAATATTAACGCTAACGTCAATATATATATTTGAAATGTGCAAATTGGTACGTATATATACCAATTTCTATTCTAGAAAAAGAGGTGGTCCTAGAGGAGACAAAACAAGGTTCAAACATAACCTGATTCATCTCAGCTCTAAGCTGAAAATACACAGTTCTGGTACACATGCGATGGCGGTAAAGTCAAAGTCAAAGCATTTATTCAGTAAGTAGGTAGTATTAATATACGCACTTATACACGTCTCAAATCATAAAATAAATCATAATTGATGAAAAGTAAACATAGCAAAAGCAAGATTTTTTATAAGCTTCCCGACTGTTTTACAAGTATAAAGTATAGAACAGGATAGAAGGAGTTACTAATTAACAAAGCGTATTTTACGCTCAATGAATACCTAGATGACAAAACAAATAAATAGTTAAATTAAATAAGTCTATAAAGTGAAACGAAATAATATATTATATAATATACATACATACATACATACAATCACGCCTTTTTCCCGTTGGGGTAGGCAGAGACTACTTCTTTCCACATGCTACAATCCTGACATACCTCTTTCGCTTCTTCCACCAACCTTTTTTTTTATAATATACAAATATGATGATAATAAATAAAATACTATATACATTTTTGAAAAGTACGAAATTATATTCATCATCATCATCATCATCATCATCAGCCTGTATCAGTCCACTGCTGGACATAGGCCTCTCCCAAGATGCGCCACTGAGCCCGATCTTCGGCTCTTCTCTTCCAGTCACTGCCCACCGCTTTGCGTATGTCGTCGCTCCACCTGGTCACAGGACGTCCCACGCTACGTTTGCCGATTCGCGGTCTCCACTCTAGGACAAGTCTGCCCCAACGGTTATCAGTCCTGCGGCAGATATGACCAGCCCACTGCCACTTCAGCTTGCTAATCTGTTGAGCTATGTCGATAACTTTAGTTCTCTGGCGAATTACTTCGTTCCGGATTCGATCCCGTAGAGAAATACCAAGCATAGCTCTCTCCATAGCTCGCTGAGCGACTTTAAACTGGTGGACCAGTCGGACTGTGAGTGTCCACGTCTCGGCTCCGTATGTCATCACAGGTAGGACGCACTGGTTAAAGACTTTTGTCTTTAGACACTGTGGTATAGGCGACGAGAAGACTCGACGGAGTTTTCCGAATGCTGCCCAGCCCAGCTGAATTCTTCTCTGGTTTCCTTCTCGAAGTTATGTTTGCCTAGTTTGAGCGTTTGCCCTAGGTAAACATACTTAGTGACAACTTCGAGTGGGATTCCATCTACGGCAATCGGTTCCGGAACAACGTGCTCGTTGTACATGACTTTGGTTTTGTCCAAATTCATCCGGAGACCGATGCTACGAGAAGAATCAGCTAGGCCATTCAACATCCTTTGTAGGTCCTGCAGCGTCTCTGCCATAATGACGATGTCATCTGCGAATCGTGAGAGATGTACCTGCCGTTGATGTTAATGCCACGATCTTGCAGTCCAGCGTCTTAAACATATCCTCCAAGGCGTTAGTGAACAGTTTCGGGGATATGACGTCCCCCTGTCTCACTCCTCGACGCAGGTGGACATGTTCAGTTCGCTGGTTCTGTACTTGTACAGTCATCGTTGCGGCATTATATAGAAATCTCATCACTTCGATATATCGCCAGTCGACTTGGCAACGCTGCAAGGACTCGAGAACAGACCAGGTTTCGATTGAGTCAAAGGCCTTCTCATAGTCCACAAATGCTAAGCACAGGGGCCGATTATACTCTTCGGTCTTCTGTACAATCTTCCGCACCGTGTGGATGTGGTCTATGGTGCCGTAACCGCTTCGAAACCCGGCCTGTTCCGGAGGTTGAAACTCGTCGAGTCTTCGCGCAAGACGGTTCGTGATGACCCTTGAAAACAGCTTGTAGACATGGCTCAGAAGCGAAATCAGGCGATAGTTTTTCAATAGGGTTTTGTCTCCTTTTTTGAAAAACAAAGCCACCATGCTTCTGTTCCATGCCTGTGGAGTTCTGTGCTGGAGCTCCTCCGGCTTTTAAAAGCTCCGTTGTGATTCCGTCTTCTCCTGGGGCTTTTCCATTTTTGAGTTGTTTAAGGGTCATCACGATTTCGTCTCGGCTAATTTCGGGCAGATCTTCTGTGAAGTGGCGGGTTAAGGTGGCTCTAGAATCCTCAGTATCGGGTTCGGGCCTTGAAGCATGCGATGCGTAGAGCTTGCCGTAGAAGTCTTCAACTTCCGACAGAATCTCCGGCTTGGATGCGACGACGTTCCCCGTTGACGTTGTCAGCTTTGTGAGGTGGCTTCTACCCAGAGGCTGGACGAACACTTTCGACCCCCGATTCTGCTCAATTGATTCTTTAATCAAGAGCGTGTTAGAGGATCGGAGGTCGCGTCGTACCAGCTTCTTTATGGATTTGTTGCGCACCAGGTTAGTTGACAAAGCTGACAAAGGGTCTGTTCGTCTCTCTTCCATTAGCCGAAGTGTTTCTGCCGAGAGTTTGGACTTTTTGCCCGTACGCTTGCTCTCGCAAAACTTCGTCCCTTCATCCCTGAGAATTTCCACCACTTCTTCGAGTTTCTGGTCTACGTCATCTGTGGTTTCCAAGGCAGCGAATCGATTTTCCAATTTTAATTGGAATGTTTCGGACCCAACAACGGTTTGGAGTAGGTTCGGACGGAGCGTAGACTTCATCAATCGGAATCTCTCGGCTTTAAAGTCGATATCCAGAGTGCCTCGTACAAGTCGGTGATCACTTCCAGTATTAAACCTAGTGATCACTGAGACGTGTCTGAATATGCGCCGTTTGTCCGTAATGATAAAGTCAATCTCGTTTTTAGTCACAAAGTCGGGGCTTTGCCACGTCCATTTCCTTTGGGGCTGTTTCTTGAAGAACGAGTTCATCAAGAAAAGCCCCTCTCTCTCGAGGAAATTGACGAGCATTTGTCCCCTGTGATTCCTACTCCCAAATCCGTGTGGTCCTATAGAGGATTCGCCGCAAGTTTGTACTCCCACTTTGGCGTTAAAGTGTCCCATGACAACGTTGTAGTGAGCCTTGGAGGTGGTGTGTAAAGCTCTGGAGATATCTTCATACATGCTCTCCACCTCATCATCCAAGTGTGTCGAGGTCGGTGCGTAGACCTGGATAACCTTGAGGCTGTACCTCTTGGTTAACTTAATTATGAGGTACGCTACCCTGGTCGACACACTGGAGATTTCTACAACGTTGTCACTGAGAACCTGGTTGAACAGAAACCCGACGCCGCCTTGGGATGGCTGATCTCCTTCTCTGTAGTACATAAGATGGCCCGATTCTAAGGTTATGGTGTCCTCTCCCTGTCTTCGGACTTCACATAACCCCAGAATGTGCCATCTTATGTGTTTCAGCTCCTCCTCTAGCTGCGCCAGATGATCGTCCAGCCGAATCGTGCGTCCATTGTACGTTGCGAGGGTCAGTTTGTTCTGGCGGCCTACCGTAACCCGGGGATTCTTAGCACCCCCTGCCCAGCCGTTACCGTGACCGCCGCCGAGGTCAGGAATAGCAGGGCGGCCGGGAACTGGGGGCCGCGGCTTAATGTGACGTTCCATTTTGGTTTCATCCCTTGGGAGGGATATGCCCTAATCGCCATGCTGGGCAGGCGTGTTGGCGATCGCAGGACGTAGCTTCTCGCACCGGTGACGCTGCTGCCCGTCACCGGCCTGTAGAATTTGGCTACGCCATAGATATGAAATGGTTATACCGCCATTTGTCGGTCGCCAGAGCCCCGTCTGTTGGTCAGCAGGATGCACCACGGGCAGGTGAGGTTGGCTGGGAGCACCGAGGTCGTATTTGTGCTCCCTTACATCCCATTAGTATCGATACTATGTAAGTATAGTACGGTTATAAGTACTCGTTTCGTTACTCAATTATTTGTTTTGGAAGAACATTTAGGCTGGCATTATACAGCGATAATATGGTTTCGAATGAAATTATTTGATTTGCTAATCAAGCGCGATTTAATCGATAAAAAATATCGATTGGGTATTTTTTGTAACTCGTATCGTACATCCCTAGGAAGTTGAACGACTAGAATCGCCTGATCTGAACCTGGTATACGAAAAAGGATCTTGACAGATGGACAGACAGATGGCCAACAAAGTGATCCTATAAGGGTTAATTTTTTTCTATTGAGGTACGGAACCCTAAAAAATATTCCGAAGAATTGAGAACCTCCTCCTTCTTTAACACTAAACGATATCGCTATTGAAACATTAATAAACAACGTCAAACTTATCAATTAACCGTGATACATCGGGCTTATACACAATTAACTTAAGTATAACTTAACGACGAGTTAATAGCTAAGTAACGATCGGTCATTAGTTAAGTGTACCAACAAGTCAACGAACTATGCTTACCGTTGACTACGATAAGTCACGAAATGTAAACAAACTTATTTTAACTTAACTGATAACTTAAGCAAAACAATTAACAAAATAAAACAAAGTCGAGTCACGGTAAGTAGGCGTCCATAAATTACGCGAGGTGTTTTTTTTTTAATTTTCTGTAATTGGTGAGATATCGTGAGATTTTATTAAACCCCCTCCCCCATTCCCCAATCTCACGTGAGATTTTTCAAAATGTGGGTTTCTTACGTAAACGCGTTTGATTGTTATTGTAAAAAGAAAAAAAAATGATTCGTGCTTTTATTTACATGTACAGCATGTACAATCTGGATTAAATAGACCAAAATAGTTTTTTTTTGTTTGATTCAGAAAAAAAATTGCGTGATATTTGCCGAGACCCCCCCTCTCTCCAACGTAAGATTAGATGAGATTTGACTCGACCTCCTCCCCCCCTAAAACATCTCACGTATTTTATGAACGCCCCCTAATTGTTTTTGTGTGTTTGTTCAGTTATAGTTACTACATAGTTAGTTAGGTCTTGATAAAATGTATTAAAGGACTCCTTAAGTACACCCTCTCTCTCTATGAATAAAGTACACCCTCTCTTTCTATGAATAAAGTACACCCTATCTCTCTATGAATAAAGTACACCCTCTCTCTCTATGAATAAAGTACACCCTCTCTTTCTATGAATAAAGAATCACTTTCGGATAATAAAAGCTTTGCGGAATAATAAAAGTACTTGTACTTTAAATCTATGGTAAAAGCCCATTACTTGTCCCATACATGATAAAACTGCAACATTATTTGTACCTGTATTTATGCAATTTGTTATCTGTTGAATATGTATGTGTTTATCTAATACTATAAGAATCTTTGTCCTGACATACTGACTGACTGACTGACTGACAGACACGCACAGCCTAAACCGCTGGTCGTAGAGACTTGACATTTGGAGGGTATATTTGTCTTAGTACGTAGCGGTGTACTAAGAAAGGATTTTTCAAAATTCAACCCTTAAGGGGATAAATGGGGGTTCAAAGTTTGTATGGAGAAACAAGATTAGATAGTCTTTTCTATCCAAAACTTCACACAAGTGCTTCAGTAACAAAATAAGTAAATACGTGTTTCTGTTTTTTTTGAAAATTCACCTTGAAGGGGTCACCCCCTGGGTGACTGAATGGGGTAACAAAGTGTGAAAATCAATATTGTTTCAGATTGCGCTGAAATTTGGCATGCAGATGGTTATTACAACGTTAGTTACCTCTGAAAAAGGATTTTTCAAAATTCACCCCTGAAGGGGATGAAACGGGGGTTCAAAGTTTGTATGGAGAGACAAGATTAGATAGTATTTTCTATTCGAAACTTCATAAAAGTGCTTGAGTAAAAAAATAAGTAAATACGAGTTTCAGGTTTTTAGGGTTCCGTAGCCGAATGGCAAAAAACGGAACCCTTATAGATTCGTCATGTCTGTCTGTCTGTCTGTCTGTCTGTCCGTCCGTATGTCACAGCCATTTTATTCCGAAACTGTTAGGACTACAGAATTGAAACTTGGTAGGTAGATGTATTCTGTGAACCGCTTTCCGATTTTTATACAAAAATAAAGAATATAAAAGTTTAAGGGGGGCATCCCAAACATGGAACTGAAAGAAAGAAAAATTCTTCAAACCTATACGTGTAGCGTGTCTATTGATAGATTTCATTTTATCATTTTTTCTCAAAGTCAATCATTTGAAAGATAGGCGCGTCTAAAGTAGTAAAATGTGTGTCCCCCCCCCCCCCTCTAACTTTTAAAGTATGGGAGTGAAAAATCTAAAAAAAATATATGCTGCAGATCTCAATAAAAACTAACAACGAAAATTGGTTTGAACGAGATACAGTCAGCAGTTTTAGAGATATGGCGACCGCAAAGTTAACTTTGTTTTTCATACAAACACTATGAAAACCAAAGTTTATTTTGTAGTTGCGAAAAATCATAGTTATGGAATACTTAACTGTGTTACGGAACCCTACGAGTGCGACTTGCACTTAGCCAGTAATTTTTTTTAATTACATCCCTAAGAGGGTGAAATGGGGTAACAAAAGTGTGAAAATCAATATTTGTCATCAAGTTTTTCGACAATTATGAACGTTAAAATGCAAATAATAAAATAATTTATGTGAAGTCGGTTTTTCGTTTTGTACGATCATCTATTATTTGTGAAGTCGGTTAAAAATACAGCCGAATGGAAACCTCCTACTTTTCCGATGTCTGATAAAAAGGTTCTGCAGTTATTTATTCTGTGGTGCAGGTAAGATAAAGCTGTTCAAGTAGTGTAAAACCCTCACGCACTTGACCGCTATTTTGAGGTTATCTTCATATCTTGACAAATACTCAAAGATAAAGAGGACTTCTATTGATCCTATTGCATTCAATACCTACTGCATTATTTGTATGCATGGTAAATCACTTATTGCTGTTTAGGGTTCGATACCCAAAGCGTAGTGTTATTATCTTTTCTATGCCCAAAGAGTGTCAACGGGATCATTCCTATCACTGAGGGCCCAGTGGCGTAATCGGGAGAACGGTCGGCTTTGATGCCGCGGTACCGAGTTCAAACCCCGCCGTGCACCACTGGATTTTTCTATCGAAAAATGTATGTGCGCTTCTCACAATGGCCATCCGGTGAAGGAAAACATCGTTAAGAAAACAACAACCCCCGCATGGTTGTAGGACACTATCAAGTGTCCGCCTGGCCAGCTACCACACTCAAGTTAGAAAATCTGTCGCCAAACATCTAATGTGTTCCGGCAACTATCCTTGAGAGCCAGCTCCCATTCTAGACCTAGAGTGCCTACCACCTTCGACCGCATCATCACTTAGCAACAGGTGAGATAGTGGTCAAACGCTATACTATAAGATATTTAAAAAAAATAGCTCCGTAACATGTAATGTAAACCGTAATAGGTAGACACTTGACATTTTCACAAAGTGTGAAATACTATTGCCGCTATAAATAAACTGGCCAAGTGCAAGTCGGACTCGCACTAGTAGGGTTCCGTAACACAGTAGAGTATTATATAACTATAATTTTTCGCTCCTACAAAAATAATTGTATGAAAAACAAAGTTATACTTGCGGTCGCTATATCTCAAAAACTGCTGACTGTATCTCGTTCAAACCAATTTTCGTTGAAAGTTTCCCCTTCCCTTACTTTAAAAGTTAGAGGGGGGACACACACATGTATATGTTTGAACAAATAATTTTTTTTTGTTTCATTTCCATGTATGGGATGCCCGCCCCTCCTTAAACTTTTATATTTTTTATTTTTGTATAAAAATTGGAAAGTGGTTTATAGAATACATCCACCTACTAAGTTGCAATTCTGTAGTCCTAATAGTTTCGGAATAAAATGGCTGTGACATAACGGACAGACGGACGGACAGACAGACAGACAGACAGACATGGCGAAACTATAAGGGTTCCGTTTTTTGCCATTCGGCTACGGAACCCTAAAAACTAAGCAAAGTTAATAAACTGGCCAAGTGCGAGTATATATAAGAGTCTATTGGATATTAGATAGATACTATATATGTAGTAGTAGTAAGTAGGTACATGTAGGTTTGTAAGTAGGTAGATACATGTAGGTATTATCTATCTACTACCTATTAGACTTGGCTGGCACCGACTTCAAATAGAGAAGTGGGTAACGCTTATAGTAATTATATATAACTATAACTTTAAATGCCGCGCTAAAGTGAAAATATTCACTAGTAATAATGATGTCATCAAGGTATCAAAGGACAATGTCCAAAATGGCCCTGTACAATTAAAGCATCTGACACACACGATAATTAATTGTCTATTTTATTACAATAATTCCAAATACTTTTATAACACGGACTAGTTGTATTCCAAAATTAATATTAAAAAGTATTATTTGCGATTATTAACATTGATTGCCGCCATATGGCCAACAGAGTACTGAATCACTCTACTACGTTATAAGAGGCACTTCACTATATTGTGGATACCCGAATTATGAAAGCACTGTGTAGCCAACCTAACAACGGAAAGTATTATTTACGTAGTAACTATTATATAATATGTGGTTTTATGCTTATAATTTTTTTTTGCTGTGTTGATTGGTACAAAGTACGTTCATAATTCTGAGTTATTTAATTATGTATGCAGTGTCGCGGGACTGAAAGGGCCGCCATCAGATTTTTTAGATATAAAAAAAAATTATCCCCACCTTTATGTCTATCTCGCTCACAGTTACCGTAAGAATATCTTATATGCAAAAGCAACCTCCATTGTGTATAATCTTCTTGGGACTCTTCTACTAAAACTAGTACATTCTCCTATTTTTGAGGTATTTATCTCCATATCTCTGGTGATACTAATCAGATCTCAATAAAATTAAAATGGGACCACCTCGGAAACGTATCCTACCTATTAAAAAAAGAATCATTTGAATCCGTTCACAATTGATGGAGAAATCGCGTAACATACACACAAAAAAAAAAAAACATTCAGACGAATTGAGAACCTCCTCCTTTTTTGTGAAGTCGGTTAAAAATATTTTTAAAACAAGCTTTTATCTGGGACAATGAACTAAAATGTTAAAAATAAATTTTAGTAAGTACTTGGCGTGTAGGTACTTACCTATATTCTTAAAAGCTTGAAGCAGTACCCGTTTTTCAGGCTAGGTAATTACTATACTTCAGTGCCTCAAGCTTTTAAAAATATAGGTAAGTACCTCACGCCAAATACTTACTAGAATTTATTTTTAACATTTTAGTTCATTGTCCCAGATAAAAGCTTGTTTTTTAAAATATTTTTTACTTATAATTTATTTTTAACTTTTTAGTAGGTAGGTATAGATACCGACTACCTACCTACTAGGTACCTAAGTATTTAAGAGAAGGCATGATGTTTTAAAATATTCCGACTCGACTATTCCTATTCGACTCGGTGGGGCTATGTTGCTTTACAACAGAAATCATGGCCACCCTACAGCTTCATCATCAGATCCTGGCTATCATTTACGTGTAAAGTGCTCCTCAAGACGAATCATTTGAGCCCAAACTCGGTAGAGTTACGTTGATTTATCACAGAGATGCCGTGGCTACCTTCCAGCTTCATCATCAGGCCTACTACTACTACATACATACATAGTATCTATCTAATATCCAATAGATGATATGAAGTCGGTTTTATTTTTTTTGAAAAATAACTTATTTACTTATAATTTATTGACTTTACTCTATTTTTAGTAAATGTATATATGCGGACATAGTAATACATACTTTCTAAAGATTTCAAGTCTATCTACTATGGTTCATAAGTTCAAGCAAATAAAACTGGCCAAGTGCGAGTCAGACTTTGTCCCGCACAAGGAGGGTTCCGAACGCCATCTATCGAGTTTCTAACGAACTTCTAACACCAACTAAGTAAACGTTAACACAAAGGTAGAATAGTATTATATAGTAGCAAAGAGCAATAATTACTAAAGTAATTATTGCTCTTTGTATAGTAGTAATAGTAATTGTAGTAATTAATATTATTAAATATCTGGTTGACCGAGCTTTGCTCGGTTTTTTTTGCCGCTTAAACAGACAAATATGACTCTTCCCGACATCTATTGACGAATAATAATACTATTTTTTTTAATTGAGAGCAACTAACTGCTTCACTGATACAGTACTTCTACTCGCCAATAGATGTCAGGAAGAGTCATATTGTAAGTTGATTATCAATAAAGTTGATTATTGAAAACACGAATAAAACAACATTTTCTGAAAATAACTCCTAGCTAGATCGATTTATCGCCCCCGAAATCCCCTGTAGGTATACTAAATTTTATTTAATCGTTGGAGCCGCTTCCGAGATTCAGATTAAGGTAAAGACGATAGCGCCATCTTAGCAACTAGATAGGTGGCGCTGCGCTATCGTAAAAAACTTTTTTTAAACATTTCTTTAATTTTTAACTTTGTTCTGTTCTTAGTATATTTGTTGTTATAGCGGCAACAGAAATACATCATCTGTGAAAATTTCAACCGTCTAACTATCACGGTTCATGAGATACAGCCTGGTGACAGACGGACAGACAGACAGACAGACAGACAGACGGACAGCGGAGTCTCAGTAATAGAGTTCCGTTGGTACCCTTTGGGTTGGGAACCCTAAAAACGCCGAAATAACACGTTTCTTGTGTACACCTTTTATTATTTAATTTTATTTTGTTTTGAGTATTTGTTGTTAAATCGTCCGTAGTAATACTAATAGGTACTTTGTGAAAATTTCAAGTACCTACCTATTAGGGTCAGTTCAGACCGCGACGCGACGCGGCGCGCGAGAGTGATACAAATAAAACTGACCAAGTGCGAATCAGACTTTTGTCTCGCACACGGAGGGTTCCGAACCGCAGTGTAATAATATATAAGTATATTATATTACCGTGTCAATACCAAACATGCTTATTAACTACAACGCCATCTAACGAATATCTTACGAACTTCTAACACCAACTAAGTGAACGTTAACACAAAGGTAGGTAATTCATATTATTTATTAATAAGGTTATTTATAAACAATATTTTATAGATGGCGCTATTGTAAAAACACGTTTTTGTATGGGGACCCCCTTAAATTTTTAACTTTGTTCTGTTTTTAGTATTTGTTGTTATAGCGGCAACAGAAATACATCATCTGTGAAAATTTCAACCGCGTCATGAAATAGGTTGAAAAACTCTGAGGTGAACAAACGTTAATAGATGGCGCTATAGTAAAAATCACGTTTTTACCCATATGGTACGGAACCCTCAGAGTAACAATTACTAAAGGGAATTGTTACTCTGAGACGGAACCCTAAAAACTTGCTTCACGAAGCACCCAGCATAAGGAAGCCTGGTTGGCCCACCGTCGACTTGTAAGAAACAGTCGCCACACAGGCAGGCCCTCAACTTAAATGAACACAGATATCATATATAACGAATTCTTATTGCCCTTTATTGTTGTATATATTATGTCTTAATACGAAATTCAAATCTCACCGCGGATTCCGCTGCCGAGATAGCTTACAGCCTAGCTGAAAAGAAGCGTGAAGTTTGCTAGTAGGATAATAATAATACTGTGTCAAATGTAATCTTCTAATATATATATATATATATATATATCTAATACTATAAGAATCTTTGTCCTGACATACTGACTGACTCACTGACTCACTGACTCACTGACAGACAACGCACAGCCTAAACCGCTGGTCGTAGAGACTTGAAATTTGGAGGGTATATTTGTCTTAGTACGTAAGGGTGTACTAAGAAAGGATTTTCCAAAATTCACCCCTTAAGGGGATGAAATGGGGGTTCAAAGTTTGTATGGAGAAACAAGATTAGATCGTCTTTTCTATCCGAAACTTCACATAAGTGCTTCAGTAAAAAAATAAGTAAAGACGTGTTTCAGGTTTTTTTGGAATTCCACCCCTAAGAGGGTGAAATGGGGTAATAAAGTGTAAAATCAATATTGTTTCGGATTGCGCTGAAATTTGGCATGCAAATAGTTATTACGACGTTAGTTCCCACTGAGAAAGGATTTTCCAAAATTAACCCTCGAAGGGGATGAAACGGGGGTTCAAAGTTTGTATGGAGAAACAAGATTAGATAGTCTTTTCTATATGAAACTCCACACAAGTGCTTCAGTAAAAAAATAATTAAAAGGCGTGTTTCAGGTTTTTTTAAATTCCACCCCTAAGAGGGTGAAATTGGGTAATAAAGTGTGAAAATCAATATTGTTTCGGATTGCGCTGAAATTTGGCATGCAGATAGTTATTACGACGTTAGTTCCCTCTGAGAAAGGATTTTCCAAAATTAACCCTCGAAGGGGATGAAACGGGGGTTCAAAGTTTGTATGGAGAAACAAGATTAGATAGTCTTCTCTATCTGAAACTTCACACAAGTGCTTCAGTAAAAAATTAGGTAAACACGTGTTTCAGGTTTTTTTGAAATTTCACACCTGAGAGGGTGAAATGGGGTAATAAAGTGTGAAAATCAATATTATTTCGGATTACGCTGAAATTTGGCACGCAGATAGTTATTAAGACGTTAGTTCCCTCTGAGAAAGGATTTTCCAAATTAACCCTCGCAGGGGATGAAACGGGGGTTCAAAGTTTGTATGGAGAAACAAGATTAGATAGTCTTTTCTATCCGAAACTCCACACAAGTGCTTCAGTAAAAAAATAAGTAAACACGTGTTTCAGGTTTTTTTGAAATTCCACCCTTAAGAGGGTGAAATGGGGTAATAAAGTGTAAAATCAATATTGTTTCGGATTACGCTGAAATTTGGCATGCAGATAGTTATTACGACGTTTATTCCCTCTGAGAAAGGATTTTCCAAAATTAACCCTCTAAGGGGATGAAACGGGGGTTCAAAGTTTATATGGAGAAACAAGATTAGATAGTCTTTTCTATCCGAAACTTCACACAAGTGCTTCAGTAAAAAAATAAGTAAACACGTGTTTCAGGTTTTTTTGAAATTCCACCCTTAAGAGGGTGAAATGGGGTAATAAAGTGTAAAATCAATATTGTTTCGGATTACGCTGAAATTTGGCATGCAGATAGTTATTACGACGTTAGATCCCTCTTTGAAAGGATTTCCCAAAATTAACCCTCGAAGGGGATGCAACGGGGGTTGAAAGTTTGTATGGAGAAACAAGATTAGATAGTCTTTTCTATCCGAAACTTCACACAAGTGCTTCAGTAAAAAAATAAGTAAACACGTGTTTCAGGTTTTTTTGTAATTCCACCCCTAAGAGGGTGAAATGGGGTAATAAAGTGTAAAAATCAATATTGTTTGGATTGCGCTGAAATTTGGCATGCAGATAGTTATTAATTACGACGTTAGTTCCCTCTGAGAAAGGTTTTCCAAAATTCATCCCTGAAGAGGATGAAACGAGGGTTCAAAGTTTGTATGGAGAAACAAGAATTGATTGTCTCTTATATTCGAAACTTTACACAAGTAGTTTAGTAAATAAATGAGTAAATACGTGTATCAGGCTTTTTGAAATTCTATTCCTAAAAGGGTGAAGTGGAGTAACAATGTCTGAAATCAATATTGTTTCGGATTGCGCTGATATTTTGCATCCAGATAGAAATTTTGACGTAGGTATCCGCTGAGAAAGGATTTTTCAAAATTCACTCTTCAAGGGATGAAGCGGGGGTTCAAATTTTGGATAGTCATTTTATTCGACATTTCACACAAGTACTTCTGTAAATAAATAAGTAAATACGAGTTTCAGACTTTTTCAAAATGCCACCCTAAAAGAGTGAACTGGGGTAAAAAAGTCTGAAAATCCATATAGTTTCGGATTGCGCTTTATTGGGTTTTTCGGGTTTTAAAAATATGAATCCTGATTTGTCTTAGTCACGCGATAACATGAAAACAGGTGAACCAATTTGGCTAATTTTTATTTGAAGTCTTTAATGATAGAATCGTTTTTACAAAAGAAAAGTTTTAAGTAAATAAAAGGAGTTTTTAACGCGGGCGTAGCCGCGGGGGATTTCTAGTAATATATATAAGAATCTATGTCCTGACATACTGACTGACTGACAGACAACGTACAGCCTAAACCACTGGTCGTAGAGACTTGAAATTTGGAAAGTAAATTTGTCTTAGTACGTAAGGGTGTACTAAGAAAGGATTTTCCAAAACCCCTTAAGAGGATGAAATGGGATTTCAAAGTTTGTATGGAGAAACAAGATTAGATAGTCTTTTCTATCCGAAACTTCACACAAGTGCTTCAGTAAAAAAATAAATAAATGCGTGTTTTAGGTTTTTTTGAAATTCTACCCCTAAGAGGTAATGGGGTAAATGGGGTAACAAAGTGTAAAAATCAATATTGTTTCGGATTGCGCTGAAATTTGGCATGCAGATAGTTATTACGACGTTAGTTCCCTCTGAGACAGGATTTTCCAAAATTCACCCCTAAAGGGGATGAAACGGGGGTTCAAAGTTTGTGTGGAGAAACAGAACTACTAACTGGAGAACAGATTAGATAGTCTTTTATATTCCAAACTCAACACAAGTACTTAAGTAAATAAATCTGTGTTTCAGGCTCTTTCGAAATTCCACCCCTAAAAGGGTGAAGTGGGGTAAAAAAGTCTGAAATCAATATTGTTTCGGATTGCGCTGAAATTTGGCATGCAGATAGTTATTTTGACTTAGGTATCCGCTAAGAAAGAATTTTTCAAAATTCACTCTTCAAGGGGATGAAGCGGGGTTCAAAGTGTAGACACGTGCAAATTTTTGGGAATCACAATTGACAGAAATTGCAATTGGAAATGCCACATTCAAAATATATGCGACAGAGTCGATCGTTTTGTTTATGCTATAAGGTAATTACGTTTGTTAGTATCGAGAGAATCTGCAACGACAGCATACCACGGTTATGTATCTTCAGTTTTGTCATACGGACTTATTTTATGGGGTAACTCTGTTGAAGTTAATAGAGCATTTATAATTCAAAAAAAGTGTGTTGTGGGCAATTTGCGGAGCCTGGTCTACGGATACCTGTCGTCCAATATTCAAAGAATTAAATATTCTTCCATTACCGTGCATGTATATCCTAGAAATGTGTATCTTCGTGAAACAACACCCAGATTTCTATACAGAAGAATCGCGAACTGTGGGTAGAACATCTAGACAATACAACAGATTGTATTTACCGTCTTGTCATTTAGATATATTTCAAAAAAATGTTTATATAATGTCAATAAAAATTTATGATAAGTTGCCAACAGACATAAAATTAATAAGCTTAAGTAGTTTAAAAAAAAAATTGAAATTATGGCTATTGACTCACTGTTTTTATAGTGTAAATGAATATATGCAATTTAAATCTTGACTCATATTGTAAACTTATTTTGTATTGTGATTTAGTAATTGATAAAATTTTAATATTTAGTGTGAGCATATTTAAATTAAATTCCAACAAACACAATAATTAATTAATTGACTGACTGAGAAATTGCATAAATCGTTGCACACTCTGAACTAGAGTAGATTGTAAGGACCTTCATTGTTATTTAACATCTGTGTACCACCTACATTCTATGCAATAAATGTTTTTTTTTTTATAGTAATTTTATCCGACTTTTGACACAAGTACTTCTGTAAATAAATAATTAAATACGAGTTTCAGACTTTTTCAAAATGGCACCCTAAGAGGATAAACTGGGGTAACAAAGTCAAATAAATATTGTTTCGGATTGCGCTGAAATTTAGAACGCAGATAGTTATTATGACCTAGGTATCCGCTCAGAAAGGATTTGCTAAAAAATCCTCCAGGATACGGAACGGGGATTCAAAGTTTGTATGGCGGAGCAAGATGAGATAAAGTACGTATTGTAAGATTTTTCGAAAAGGGGTAGATAACAAAGTCTGAAAATTTGGGTTTTTCAGGTTTTATAAATATGAATCCCGAATTGCCTTAGTCACGCGATAACATGAAAACGGGTGAACCGATATGGCTAATTCTTATTTGATGTCTTTAATGATAGAATCGTTTTTACAAAAGAAAAGTTTTAAGTAAGTAATATAATATATAATATATTTATTTCCAAAACAAATTAACAGGATGCACTAGAGATACAATATTAACTAATTGAAAAACGTTTACAAAAATAATACTTAAAACTAGAGCCATATATAACTGCGGCTCCACACTAGGCTCAAGGCCCGTGTCGTGGCAGCCATTCATTCGAAAATCACTGTATTTTTACTTTTATGGAGGCATCCCTAATGGTGTGTGTGTGTGTGTGTGTGTGTGTGTGTGTGTGTGTGTGTGTGTGTGTGCGTGTGGGTGTGTGTGTGTGTGCGTGTGTGTGTGTGCGTGTGTGTGTGTGTGCGCGTGTGTGTGTGTGTGCGTGTGTGTGTGTGTGTGTGTGTGTGTGCGTGTGTGTGGGTGGGTGTGTGTGTGTGTGTGTGTGCGTGTGTGTGTGTGTGTGTGTGTGTGTGTGTGTGTGTGTGTGTGTGCGCGCGTGCGTGCCTATGTGTATGTGTGTGTGTGTGTGTGTGTGTGTGTGAGGCAGAGTGTATCTATGTTTAATTTTAACGTGAAAGTCACAAGTTTCCCAGTTGAATAATCTTCTCTGTGTCATCATATGATATATTAACCATTTGTGTACCAAGCGTCGGGCACTAGCAGTATTTTCATTTTTGATGACACAGACCTTAGCGACATTGTTGTAGATATGTGTGAACATATACTGAGTGTGACGCTTTGCGAAAGAGGAATGGGTTCTAGGAAGTGGAATCCTATAAATTCGTCTTTTAGCTATATCTTCCCAATTCTCTAATAATCGAGCCTTTTTGTGAAACAAGTTTACTACTTTTGAGATATAAGTATAGCTGTCGCACTGAAAGTACTTCGGATTCCCTGTACAACGCATTTGTTGAAAACCTAAAAGGCTTGTGCAGCATTACCTTTAATACAGCTCTTTGGGCTCGTTCCAATTCTATCATGGTAGTTTTTGGAGCCCCACCCCATACCAGATTGCAGTACGATAGGATCGACTGGCAAAGGGCAGTGTAAACCATCGTCAGGGTCTGCTTATCACAAGAGGATCTTAAGGATTTCATAATATAAATGATTTTACGAACACGTGCGGATAGTACCTTTATGTGACTTTTAAAGGTCAGAGTTGCGTCCACCTGAACGCCTAAGTACCTTACTTGGTCTACTAGTTCTATAGAATCTCAATGACATAGATTGTTTTTGAGCGTAGGTACACAAGTATGGATTTTAAAACGGCTGTGGGCTTTAGGTTTAGATATTCGGGTTTTATGAAAAGCAACAAATTTAGTCTTTTTTGTGTTAAGTGTCAGAAGATTACGATTCAACCAAGTAGCTATTTGTCTCATTCCACTCTCTACTCTAGCGATTACGTTTTCCTAAGTGCTGTCACGGAAAATAGCTACAGTATCATCGGCGTAACAAATGATGTCTGTTCCATCGATGGGAATATCGAGTATCTCATTCATATAGATACCAAAGAGGGTCGGGCCAAGGATGCTGCCCTGAGGAACGCCAAAATTCACCGATAATTCGTCGCAGATACTCGTTTCAACCCTAACACATTGCCTACGATTTGTCAGATAACTACGGAACCACTCCAGGGCAATTCCTCGAATCCCAATGAAAAGTAAAAGAAGTTTTTAACGCAGGCGAAGCCACGGGGCACTTCTAGTAATATCTATGAAATGGTGGTCAAAATGACCATGTTCAAGTCTCAATGTCATATTTAACTTATTATAATTCAGAGGTCAGGCCAAATACAATGTCTAGATACTCGTGTAACTTAATGACTTTTCGTAGTGGTAGGACTTTTGCTAGTCCGCCTAGGGCGGTACCACCACTTTGCCAATTAATTCAGCTGTGAAATACGACATTTTCGCTTTGAATGGCAAAGTGTCCAATGAAATTACACGGCATGTGAGACTAACAATTTATGTCTCGACTCGAGGTAACAGGCGCAGTGCAGTGACATGCATAATTCTGGCTATCCAGAATTTTGCATGCAGGGCAGGGTTTAGATCTTAACCTTACTCATGATCCCTGGGTAGTGGATGGTGCTAAAAGGGTGACCTCTGGTGACATACTTTAGACTTGGGTCGAACCACCTACCGAACAAAGCCATTTCGCCAAACAGTTGGCTGAGTTCCGGCATGATGTCCGACGGGACACCTCGTCTAATTGCCGTGTTTCATTGGTGTAACAGTGGTATTGTGGGCAAATGCTTGTCTGGCCAGCATAAAAAATAACATTAAATGAATAAATACCGAATCAATTCAATCACCTGGGTACGATGTACGGTATTACACACATAATAGGCAATACATAAACCATAGTACCAGGAAATCAGGTCACACGGAGAGATAGCCTGTGCAACAGTATTTCGAACAAAAAAATGTGTGCCAGACGGTTGAAGCGCAGACCTGTTCCGCTTTATTATATCCTGGTAAGCAGGTACTTCTTTTTAACCAACTTTAACAAAGTTAAGTAAAGTAAAACTAAATAAAAACGGCCAAGTGCGAGTTAGACTCGCGCACCGAGGCTTCCGTACAAATTTAAAATCTATTATTATCCGTCAAACTATAAAAGGACAAACTTAACTTTGCAGTTTGATCCATAGAAAATGTATTGCATCAACCGCAAATAATAAGTTTGTATTAGTAAATTCACTTTTTTTTGTTATTCAACAGTATTATTATCTTTTCTATGATTCAATTACAAATTTACGGTTTTTCATGTATTCCTATGAAGGTGTTTCAAGACCTTGCTTCTTGCCACATTTCATGATTCTAGGTCAAAGGGAAGTACCCTATAGGTTTTGATTCCCTTGTGAAATCGAAAATATGTGACATAAACGGTCATATATTTTGATCGCGTTGACATACAAGTTTGAATTATTCACAGCAAAAAGAGATCGTAGATCGTGTATTAGATATAAGTTTCAACTCGATATCTGAGAAAAAGGGGTCTTGACAGATTGACAGGCAGACAGACGGACAACAAAGTGATCTTATTTCCTTTTGTGGTACGGAACCCTAAAAACTGTCAATTTAATGTCAATAGTGTCAAATTTAGTTCCAAAGAGAAAGACCCTGTGAAGAGGGTGCTTCAAATGGATTCATGCAACAATTACCGCGTAGCGTTCTTATTCCTATCTGTGGTTACGTGTAGTGCTAATAAGTATTCTGTGCTGTGGTCTAGAAGCTTCTAGCGCTTTGGTGAGAAATGTATTTCCATATCATTTCTAAAGTGTTACTTTGTCGTGTCGTGAGTGTCGCGGTCATGACATTGTTCGATTTTATTACAACGATCATTAGTTGTAATAAAATCGAACAGGCGGATGTTTTTGTAATTTTGAACCGACTTCACAAAAAAGGATGAGGTTCCGTAGCCGAATGGCAAAAAACGGAACCCTTATAGATTCGTCATGTCTGTCTGTCTGTCTGTCTGTCTGTCTGTCCGTCCGTATGTCACAGCAATTTTATTCCGAAACTGTTAGGACTACAGAATTGAAACTTGGTAGGTAGATGTATTCTTTGAACCGCTTTCCGATTTTTATACAAAAATAAAAAATATAAAAGTTTAAGGGGGGGCATCCCATACATAGAACTGAAACAAAAAAAATTTTTTCTTCAAACCTATACATGTGGGGTGTCTATGGATAGGTCTTCAAAAATGACATTGAGGTTCCTAAAATAATTTTTTCTCAAAGTCAATCATTTGAAAGATAGGCGCGTCTAAAGTGGTAAAATGTGTGTCCCACCCCTCTAACTTTTAAAGCATGGGAGTGAAAAATCTAAAAAAAATATATGCTGTAGATCTCAATAAAAACTAACAACGAAAATTGGTTTGAACGAAATACAGTCAGCAGTTTTAGAAATATGGCGACCGCAAGGATATCTTTGTTTTTCATACAGACACTATGAAAAACAAAGTTAATTTTGTAGTTGCGAAAAATCATAGTTATGGAATACTTAACTGTGTTACGGAACCCTACGAGTGCGAGTCCGACTTGCACTTGGCTAGTTTATTTTATGTTTGTTACCACCCTCAAGTTAGAAAATCTGTCGCCAAACATCTAAAAAAAAAACTGGCCAAGTGCAAGTCGGACTCGCACTCGTAGGGTTCCGTAACACAGTTAAGTATTCCATAACTAGTGGGGTGGATAGTCATTTTATTCGAAATTTCACACCAGTACTTCTGTAAAAAAATAAGTAAATACAAAATTCAGGCTTTTTCAAAATGCCACCCTAAGACGGTGAAGTGGGATAACAGAGTCTAAAAATCAATATTGTTTCGGATTGCGCTGAAATTTAGAACGCAGATAGTTATTATGACGTAGGTATCCGTTAAGAAAGGATTTTCTTTAAATTTCCTCCCGAATACGGAAAGGCGAATCAAAGTTTGTATGGTGAAACCTCAAACTACCATAAAAAAGGCAGACGGAGCCGTGCCTAACACCCGAGTGAACGCAAGTTCAGTAATACTAAATGCTTGAGTAATACGCTTCCGCGCTTAGTTTGCTAGCAAGCGGCAGCAGGGACGGACGCGTCCATGCGGTATTACTTCGCAGCGTTGCTTACGTAGTAATCATGCCGTATTGACTACGCTGGACTGAGCGCGGAAACTTATTACTCAAGCATTTAGTATTACTGAACTTGCGTTCACTCGGGTGTTAGGCACGGCTCCGTCTGCCTTTTTTATGGTAGTTTGAGGGTGAAACAAGATGAGATAGTCTGTTTTATTCGAAACTTTACATAGGTACTTATGTTAATAAATAAGTAAGTACGTGTTGCAGGATTTTTCGAAATGGGGCAAGTCACAAAGTGTGAAAATTTGGGTTTTCTGGATTTTATACATATGAATCCCGATTTTTCCTTAATAGGTAACGCAATAACATGAAAACGGGTGAACCGATTTGGCTAATTCTTATTTAATGTATATTTGATTTATAATGATAGAAAGGTTCTTACAAAAGAAAAGTTTTAAGTAAATAAAAAGAGTTATTAACGCGGGCGAAGCCGCGGGGCACTTCTAGTCTGAATAATAAACCTAACAAATAAAAATAGGCACTGACGAATCGAAAACTTCGTTTTTTGGCAGTCAGTTAAACAAGGATAACAAGTAAAACAGTTAGGTCCACTTCATAGTTATTATTTATGAGCCAGTGAAGTCCTGCACATAACTAGCTACTCGTATTTATTCTATTCCCGGTTTACAAGCTTAAATGCACAAATAACCGATAACGTGCAGTCTATTTTAAGATATGCACTAATAAAACACTTACCAAGCCCCGTCGGTTCACTTCATAAGGAAAAACTCACTATTAAATAAAAAGAAGTTACGAAAATATATTTTTTGTAAAAGCAAAGGAGACGACGATATCCCCTCAATTTCTATATACAACTAAACTGAACCCAGTATATACTCTTATCTATGAAACTGAACGAACTAGTATAATGTATAATATATTATGTTACTCTTTGACTGAACTGAATCATAGTCACAGCATTCACAGCACAGAGCAGAGATAAATTTATTTATATATGAATAATAGCAGCAAGAACTGGAAATGGGTATTTTTGCCACTGACTGATTGACTGAACTTGACGTTCAAGCGGTTTACAGTCCAGCAAGTATAACTTGGCGTGCCTGTGCGCCACTGTGCTTTTACTTTGTACTTTGATAACAGTTTCTCTTAACAGTTTCACTTATAATTACTTTTGGCATTATTGAACTATTTTAATGTAGCAGATTTATCAACAATAATGTCGCGGTAATCTCTCAAACGTCAAACTCACAGTTTCAATTAAAAGAATTAGTTCCAAAAACCACCACCGCCAAGTTATACTTGTGGCACTGTAATTGCTAGCACAGAATAATGAATAGTGTGTTAGCTAAGGTAGGGATCTATTTTACCTCGTAAATGGGAGCCTATTTATTTTTCGCACATAAAGTTTTGTTTTAAAAGAATATGCGTCGTTGAAAATAAAATGCGCTTCATATGCCATCTCACGATATGTTTTAGGGTTCCGAACCCAAAGGGTACTAACGAAACCCTATTACTGAGACTCCGCTGTCCGTCTGTATGTCTGTCTGTCCGTCTCTCTCCAGGCTGTATCTCATGAACCGTGATAGTTAGATGGTTGAAATTATCACAGATGATGTATTTCTGTTGCTGCTATAACAAAAAATACTAAAAACAGACGTAGTATCATCTCTACTTTGTGTGGACTGTGTTGTGCGGGTGGGTTCCACAGACTTATTCCACACAGTATTAGTAATCTTAAACAGTATTAGTAATCTTAAAGCGGCAATAGCCCAATGGATAGGGTGTCGGACTGGCAATCGAGAGGTCGTGAGTTCGAATCCCACCCGGTGGGGTGGGATTCGAACTGCACTATTGACACTATTGACGTGAACCCACTCCAGACACAAGCATATTTAGCTTAGTTGGAGGGGTTATCAAGAATACTAGTAATGTGCAACCCACATAGCGAGTAATCTTTTATAAAAAAAAAAAAAAAAAAACTAAGCCCTTAGGTAGGTGTTGTAGTCTGTTAGTAGTAGTGTTGTAGCGGTGGGTCGATAGTCGGTACGCCATATTCATAGAGAAAGTATATAATATTTAATAATTTATATTTAATTCATGGCCATATTGCAATGACGATACGCGTTGTAGGTATTCATACCAATGCCGGTTACCGAAACATGGTATTCTCAATAACTGGTTATTGCGGCATTGCGATCGGTATTTGAAATTTGACAAAATCTGTTATCGGAATACCGTAAGGTTATGGCGGCAGATTTTATTTCGTGATAAGATACTCTTTTATAGCAAGTCAGGCAGAACATCGATATAATATGCGGAAATGTGTCGATAGCTATAAACCGGGGTCTTCAAATCACGAGTGAACAATTATCTAATTTTTTATATGATGTAAAAAAATACTAATTTTCACATATATAATATTGGTATCATCTAAATAATGTAGAAGAATTGTAATTCGACACAAATTGGTTACTATATCGTTTTGATTGAATCGAGGGCCAGCAATAACAATAACTTCATTAGTTTCGATTGTCACTCGCAACGCCTAGCGCCTGTATAGGTTAGATATTGCTAATAAATAGTTACTACAATACCCAATCTGTTCTTGCATCGGCTGCAACGCTTGTAGTTCGCGAAAACTGGTTTCGCCCGATAAACAGTTATTATGACATCCAATACCATGTTTCAGGTATTGTACCAAAACCTAGTTATTGAAACTATTTACGGTTTGCAACGACCTTCTCTATAATGTCTGTGTCTGTCTTGTTTATAGTCTGTGGTCTTGTTAACTCTTGTTGTTACTTGTTGTTGTTAGTGGTTATCAAAGAGAATATAACCACTACGTTAAGAAGAGTCGGGACTCCCATAGAGCAAACTGACCAAATAGCGAAATGTCAAAACGAGAAGTAACGACGTCAAAGTAAGAAATAGTGAGTGAGACGAATATAGACTTCCATCGGACGCGCCCCCCTTTTCATTAGTTTTCATAGATCTTTTTTTTTGTACTGCAGTTTCGGTAGACTGGTGGTTATATTCTCTTTGGTTGTTAGTTTTGTTTTGTCCTGTTTTGTTTACGTTTTCTTTTATCGTTTACTTAGGCAGGCTTATTTATAATATCATTAGTAAACTAGTGGACTAGACAGGCAGAACTGAGTCTTACGTAGTATTTATATTCTCTTTGGAACTAAGGACAGTGGTCACCAAACAAATCCAGTTCATGAGTTCAGTTACTTAATTATCCCAAATGTCGCACATATGGAACTTCTCTCCACCGACAGCACAGTTATATCAACAATGCTTAAACGTCGCTTCACTGCACGAATCAAACAACCGGTGGACGAAATTATTCGGTGTCAATAAACTGGAATGTTTCAAAGAAAATGAAGCACAAGAAATAATTGAAATCACACCATCACCTGCCGAGCAACAAGAAGCCAACATCTCCGAGACCTACGAAGATTATTTCGACAACTTAGAAAACCAAATTTGCTTGAAGTACATTTCTGAAAAATGTACGACAAATCCTGATTTATTATTAAAAATGTCGCAACGTCTAAATCCGATCACTACAGAGAAGTTATTCAACCAAATTTTCGATAGCAAAAGCTTAGAAAACCAATTTTTAATTAGTATTTTTCATGTATTCCTTCCCAATGTTATGAAAAAGCAAAATTCATTGCAGTGTGTAGATATATTAACAAAAACCAGCGATATATATCCAGAAATCTTTCAAACTTTATTGAAAATACTTATACAAGACACCAGTTTACCTGATCAAGTATTGTTTAACTACATATCATCATTAAATGAAGAGAATATTACACAATTTATGATATCCTTAACTAAAATAGAATTGTCATCAGCTAATTTTGTTCACAACATATTAACAATATACTCTGCTTATAAAGGTAGCAAGAAATCTGATGTAATACAAAACTATATCAAAGATAATTTAGTAAAACACTCCCAAAGTTGTTCTTTAGATCGCAATTATGGTAGATTATTCTTAACATATCTTCAGGTTGAGAAATGTTTTGACCGCTCCGTGGATGCAAAGCAGTTAGGAGAATGTCTAGAAGTACACAAGTCCTCATTCAAAAGACCTTGTGTTATGATGCTCAAAGAATTAGAACATTTTGATTAACCTTTTGAGTGCCAAGCGGTACAGTATTTGTCACCTATAGACGCGCTTGGCATACAGGGCCCGCAAGTGCTTGTCATGCATATGTGACTTTGGCACTCAAAAGGTTAACATCTGCACTTGAGCTTGAAAACGTTTGCCACTATTATATAATAGTAAAATGATTTACATATTTTTCAGTTTGCCTAATTTGTAAAAAATTTATTGTAGGCCTAATAATTTTTTTTTATGGTAAAAGCTAACAGGACAAGCACAATGCTCGCCTGATGGTAAGCGATGATGTCTACCTATAACTGTTGGGTTATGAGGTCCGGTGAATAATAACCAATAAAATATGAGAATAAAGATGATAAAACAATTTAATAGAAAAATATACAGCTTAGTAGTTTTTCTATATGAAGTTAAGTGACACACGACAGACATCACAATTCACACAGAATATGTTTTAAAATCGGAATACAATGAAACAAACAGAAAAGAGTTTACTACTGACTTGATAGGTCTTATTTAATCTTCTCCAACACGCCTCCTTAAATGAGAGCCAATTCAACTCATCAAACATGCATTCCTTTCATACATCTGTCATGTCTCTCTCTGCTAAGCCCTTTCGTTAATACATCTGCAGGCATCTCATTCGTAGGCAAATAGCTTAGCCTAACTTTGCCTATTCGCACCATTTCCCTAATATAGTGATGCCTTACATCAATATGTTTTGTTCTCCGATGATGCATAGGATTCTCAGCAATTCGAATCGCAGATTGACTATCACTAAATAAATCTACAACCTCATGAATCCCAGTCAACTCTGCTAGAAGAGCAGTTAAAAATGCTGACTCTCTGCATCCTTCTGAAAGAGCTACATACTCCGCTTCAGCACTTGAGAGTGCTATTGTCGTTTGCTTACGACTTTCCCACGCTATCGGACATCCTCCAAGTGTAAATACAAACCCCGTATATGATTTTCTATCACACACATCGCCTGCGTGATCTGCATCCACATAACCAACCAGCTTATTACCTGTCTTTCTGAATACTAGCTCGAGCTCTTTAGTTCCTTTTAGGTATCTCAGTAATCGTTTTGCAGCTGCCCAATGTGTTTGATCGTAACAACAGTTAAACTGACTTAAATAGCTGACTGCATATGACAAATCAGGTCTCGAACAGACAGCTAAATACATAACTGAACCAATTAGCTCTCGGTATGGCAGTTCACTTGGTGGTATGTATTTTTCATCTAGTGGTTTCACAAGTTTTATCCCACTTTCAACAGGAGTCTTTACACTCTTGCAGTCGCTCATTCCAAACTTCTTCAAAATCTTTTCAATATACTCAGCTTGGTTGAGTCTTATACAGTTTTCCTGTTGTTTAATTTTCATGCCTAGAAAAACATCAGCTTCACCTAGGTCTTTCATCTCAAACTTGGTTTTAAGTTCTCTTTTAACTGATATTCTCTCCTTCTCATTATTCCAAAAAATCAGAATATCGTCTACATAAACTGCTATAAACATTATAGAGTTATGTCTCTTTCTTGTGTAAACACATGGTTCAGTTTCACAACGTTTGAAATCAATGTCCACCAAAACTTTGTTAAGTTTCTCATACCAAGCTCTGGGGGCTTGTTTTAGACCGTAGAGAGCCTTCTTCAGAAGACAGACATGTCCTTCTTTTCCTTTTTCCTCAAACCCTTTAGGTTGTTTCATATAAACCTTTTCTTTTAGGTCTCCGTTCAAGAATGCAGTAACGACATCCATCTGATCTACTTTAAGATGATTCTCCACTGCTAGAGCTAAGAGTAGTCTCAATGTACTATGTCGAACTACAGGTGCAAAAGTTTCATCGTAATTTAACCCTTTTATTTGCGTAAAACCTCTGGCTACAAGTCTTGCTTTATGCCTTATTTTCCCCGGTTCCTTTTTGATTCTAAATATCCATTTAGAATCCACGAAGTAGCCATGGGATTTTTCCACTAACTCCCATGTTTGGTTTTTCTTCATTGCATTGAGCTCTTCCTGAATAGCTTTTTGCCATTTATCTTTATCTTCTCCTGATAAAGCTTCTTCAACAGTTAAAGGTTCTTCCATTATATCTTCTTCAGCATAATACAGAACGTAGTCGTCAAATTTTTTAGGCTTCCTTTCTCTAAGAGGATATCTTCTTTCTGGAATATCATCAGGAGTGTTTTCCAATGTGGTTGCAGAACCATTATTGTTTTGCGCTTCACATTCAGGAACCTCTACTCCTTGCGGTGCACTAGGTACAGTGTCTAGACTATCTAAAATTCCAGACTCAGCACCTTCCACTGTGTTTTCACAAACATCTTCGCAGTCGAAAAAATCATCATTTTCTCTTCTTACATCATTTGGTTCAACTAGATGAGCCTCGTCAGTAACTTCTTGTATCATTATAGGTCTTTCCAAGTTATCATCTGATGGTATCACTTCCATAATGTCATCAGTGTTGTATTCATGAACCCTGATTTGATTCTCAAAGAAAACTACATCCCTTGCTTTGTGCAAACTATGCGTCACAGGATCAATAAGTCTAAAACCTTTTGTTGTTTCGCAGTAGCCGACAAACAATAGTTCTTTTGTCTTTGAATCAAACTTCTTCCGTTTCTGTTTGGGAACATGCATAAATGCCCGGCAACCAAAAACCTTTAAATGACTCAGGTCAACTTTTCTGTTAGACCATGCTTCTTCAGGCGTCATCCCCTTTACAGCACGTGTAGGACATCTGTTTTTAAGATAAACCGATGTATTGACTGCTTCAGCCCAATACTTCTTGCTAAGTTTCGCTTCTTCAAGCATACTTCTGGCCCGTTCCACAATTGACCGATTCGCTCTCTCACTCACTCCATTCTGTTGTGGTGTGTATTCAACGGTTAACTGGTGAACAATTCCATTATCGCACAAAAAATCTTTGACACGTTTATTGACGTAGTCGGTTGCGTTGTCCGTCCGAATCGCCTTTAATTTCTTCCCGGTCTGGTTTTCAACAAGTGTTTTAAACTCTACCAACTTTGAGAAAACTTCACTTTTGTTCCGCAAAAAATATACAAAAGTTTTTCTTGATTTGTCGTCAATAAATGTCAAAAAATATTTGTACCCCGTAAATGAAGTAGTCTCCATTGGGCCACAAACGTCGCTATGTACTAGTTCAAGGAGGTCTGTAGCACGCGTACTCTGTTGTTTCGGAAAAGGTAATGTAGTTTGCTTACCTTTTAAGCACGCCTCACACTGCACTGAATTAGGATCCTTGAAACATATACCTCTAGCCAGTTTATCACGTAGTACTCTCATGTTGACAAGTCCTAAATGTCCAAGTCTGCGGTGCCATAGTTGGACTTCATCATCAGCGTTGGTTTTTAAAGCTGAAAACATGTAAGGATTAGATGCGGGCTTCACTGTATAGATACCTTTCTCTTCCTTACATACCAACTCTACCTTACCATTCACTTGACATTCTTCTGCTTTGTACAACTCACAACCTCTTTTCGAAAATACTACCATAAAGTTACGATTCACTAATGTACTTACACTCAATAGATTCGTAGCTAAGTTAGGCACAAAAACAGCTCCATTCACACTCACGTTCAACTCATCTGAACTGACATCACCTCGGCCTTCACCTTCCACCCTATTCCCATTCGCGCAGGATATTTGAATTGGTTCTTTCAAATCAACATAGTTTTTAAGCCAATCTTTTCTGTTTGTCATATGAAATGACGCTCCAGAATCCAAAATCCACTCTTGCGAAGCGTTTCTATAAGTATGGAGTGCCGTATGTGACGTGTGTGCTTGACTGTTGTGATTCTTTGGGCAAAATCTCGCTTTATGCCCTTCCCCACACACATAGCATTTAATTTTCTTTGCTGGCATCTTTGTGTCTTTGTCCTTAGCTTTTATATTATAGCTCTTCTTATTAGCAGCACTCAAAGCATTCTGTGAAGATCCTTCTGACGTTGGATTGACATCTATTTGAAGCAATTTTATTTTGACGTAATCAGTTGTTAACGTTACATTGCTGTTTTCGAGAGCCATCCTCATTGGCTCGTATTGATCTCCAAGTCCTTGTAGCATAAGTGCAGCTAGTAATTCATCATCGACTTCTTTGCCCATATCAGCAAGCTGACTTGCTAGCGACAACATCTCGGTGACGTAGACTCGGGGGCTACTGTACATGCTCAACTTTTGACTGACAAGTCGTCCTAGCAGTCGACATCGGTTATTAATACCTGCATCTTCGAAAGCTGTTCTCAATGCATGCCAGGATTCTTTAGCAGTAACTGTCTTTCTTACATGTACCAGACAATGGGGCTTTACCATAAGGAGCATCTTTGCTCTTACCTTTCTGTCTGTCTTTAACCCTGTAGCAGTTGTAGGTGTATCTTCTATGAAGTCCCATAGATCTTCCATTACTAGGTAAAGCTCTACTTGTACCTTCCAAGTAGCATAGTTAGATGCGCCATCTAACTTCTCGATGCTTTGTAGTAATCCCGAACCAGATCCATGCGAGTGCGATGCACGATCTCCACTTCCAACTGCTTCACATACGTCCTCCATATTGTAAAAGTCTTCTCATAAAATTTTTATTTTTGGTTAAAAACCTACCGTAGCTCGTGCTACCATGTTGGGTTATGAGGTCCGGTGAATAATAACCAATAAAATATGAGAATAAAGATGATAAAACAATTTAATAGAAAAATATACAGCTTAGTAGTTTTTCTATATGAAGTTAAGTGACACACGACAGACATCACAATTCACACAGAATATGTTTTAAAATCGGAATACAATGAAACAAACAGAAAAGAGTTTACTACTGACTTGATAGGTCTTATTTAATCTTCTCCAACAATAACAGATACAGCAGCATGCAAAATTCTGAACAGCCAGAATTTTGCATGTCACTGCACTGCTCCTGTTACTTGCCATTTCAACCGAAAAACATCCCTATTTCACGGCTGAAAATTAATTGGCAAAGAGATGGTACTGCCCCAGGCGGACTAGCAGAAGTTCTACCACTACAAGAAACAATTACAGAGTATGTGAGACTCAATATCTACATCTTCCAGAGTAGCACAAAATCTGTTACAAAAATTGTTGCTTACCATCAGATGAGCTTAATCTTGTGTTTTTACCTGTATCATAATAAATAGATAAATTAATTTCACTTAGCACTTAATAAGGAAAATACTGGTTTATGTTTTAATATACTTTAATATGTATCTGTAATGCTGCATTATTTTCTATTTTGTAAGTACTTATGTCTAATCATCTTCATGGCCATTTCCATGATACATTTTACAGATCTTTTAACAACTAATGATAAAATTTTACAATAAGAATAATTTTGAACAAATTTAGAGGGCCGAGTACTATAGTGGGAGAATGTTCAGCTTTGATGTCAGAGGTACCGAGTTTAATCCCTGCTGTACACCAATAGACTTTTCTAAAATGTATGTGAGCTTTTCACAGTGGCCCTCCAGTGAAGGAAAAACATCGTTAAGAAACTTCCAACCCGCATGGTGGTAGGACACTATCTAGTGTCCGCCTGGCCAACTACTACCCTCAAGTTAAAAAATCTGTCACCAAACATCTGTGTTCGCAGCTATCCTTGAGAGCCAGTTCCCATTCTAGGCCTAGTGTGCTACCATCTTCAACCACATCATCACTTACCAACAGGTGAGATGGGGGTCATACGCTTGTTTATATGATATAAAAAAAAAATTATAATATTTATATACCCAACTTGTACCATCCTAGCTAAACATTGTACATTATTTGCCAAGAGCAGCAGGCCCATCACGAAGTTTGATAGGGATTGAAATGACAGAGACAGACAACCTACATAGCTGCGTCCCTGTCATTTAGTTCATTCAATAATCAACTGTCGCGGTTTGTGATACGGGGGCAGGTCAATAAAAAATTTTTTTTTTCTCTATTAACCTTTTGAGTGCCAAAGTCACATCTACATGACAAGCACTTGCGGGCCCTGTACTCCAATGACGTCTATAGAAGACTAAAACTGTACAGTACTGTATTGTTAGGTGTACAGGACACGGGAGTGTGTTTGTAGCGTGGCCCTCAAAAGGTTAAAAAAGCCTTAGAATTATGATAAAATTATTTAAATGTCCTCTTGGCTTTCTGTTCTGCAGCATCGCTTGCCTCAACAAATGTGCGTTTGAGCTTGTTCTTTCGACTCTCCTTGTACTTTGCAGACACCTTCTCTGATAGTCTAGCTATCCTCTTCATTGTTTCTTGTGGATATCTGAAATAAATGAGACGTTTACATTTTATCAAAGATATTTGTGCTTATCTATTCTGACTAAAGTTATGGATGGATAAATGGATATAGGTATTATACAACATGTTACAAAATACCTCGTAAAAAATATAATTAATTATCAAAGCCCAAAATTTTGTCAACCCTAGTAAGCTGTGATGTCAGGGAACCAGATTATTAAACAGAAAGGCCTATGTACCTATTTTACCTAATAATTGTCTACTTTATTAGTAAAGTTTTTCTATTTTTCATTCATAAATGTTTGCTACCTCAACACATGGATGTCATTATACTCATGTACTGGCTATATGTATATATTCATGTGTCTAACTATATAAATTACTAATACTGAAAATAGATACACCACTGTCCATCCATCACAGTCTCTCAATATCACTCTCAGTTTGGTTATCTAGAAGAAATTGCTTAAGCGATAAGACCACTCTTTGGATTTAGATTTTCAATAAGTATTTTCTGTATTATTGGTGTGCAAATAAAGTGTATCTTATTGTCTGTATGTACTTATGACTGTACAACAATGTACAAAGATGAAAAAGGCAGCATGCGATTTCTTGGTTGCACTTAAAATTAATGACCACTGGTGTTTGGCTCTATCCACTCAATAAAGATATTTAATTATGATTTGATGTGGGGGTGATACATCCTGCACTGACGTCTAGCTTGTAGTGTATTGTGCTGAAGTGGCAGTGGGCTGGTCATATCTGCCGCAGGACTGATAACCGTTGGGGTAGACTTGTCCAGAGTGGAGACGGCAAATGTAGCGTAGGACGTCCTGTGACTAGGACCAGACCAGGAGTGATGACATACGCATTCCCCTTAAAAGGGTTTAATCAAGCCATCTCAGCTCATCAGCTTTGCCTTGCCAGTATGGCCTAACACTCCCAGTGAAGAAAATGATGGTATTCAGGGACCATGAAAGTGGGGTCAGAGGAGCCAATTGCCCCCCCCTAAAGTCAAACGGGGAGGGCCGTGCCTTTTCAAATTTCAAAACCTGTAATTGTTTCTTTGTGTAGCAAAAAAATTTGGCACGCGCTAGCCATGCAGATTTATGTTTATATGTTAGTTGTCCAGTCTATAGAAATCAATTCCTGCACATATTTATATATTAGGCACATATTAGGGCCAGTTCCACTGCTTCCCGATAATGCGTAAGATAGTTATCTGCCACATGGCGCCATATAAAAGCTGTCAAAACTGCCAGATTTCTTCACATTAGCGCCATCAGGAACCCGTGAAACTGGCCCTTATACTTGTAATTGTAAATGCAAGTAATAAGGCCACAGCTGTGGACTAATTAGCTGATTAGTAGATTACTCAAACCGAACGTCGACTGTAGCTATTATGAGAAAAATACCTGCATCCTAAGAATTCGATGTTAGTGAATAGCTGGGCGAGTGTAATAAGTTCTTCCTCAGGAAAATCCTTCCTATGTTCTAGCATAAAGCTCTTCCGTACTTCCCATTGCTCGTCAGACTCGTGTTCTGAGCGTAAAGAGTCTACGTCTATTGGCTTCATGGTGCAGTGTACACCTTTGCTATAATAGTAGAAATAAAGTAAATAGATGGATTTCTTTATTGTTTTTTTTGGGTAGAAATATTTTTTTGTCAAAATTCCAGTTAAAATAATTAGACGTGTGTAATGCACAGATTACTAGTGTAATGCATGGAGAATCCCCAGTATATACTCTTATCTATGTGGAGAAGGTGTAATGGGTCCCCGACATAGATTAACTTTTTATACTGGGTCCCCGAGACGATCAAGTGCACTTGACAAGTCTCACGTGATTGACGGTTTCACTTGATGGGCGACTTGACGACTATTGAAGGTGCTGTCAAGTCTTCTTACGCCACTCGCCTATCGACCCTACCGATCTGTGCCGTCAATCAAAATTTCTGTCAAGTATGGTCAAGCCCGTAGATCACTTGACGGGACTTGTCAAGTGAATGCTGTAAACGATCAATATTCACTTCAAGCACGTAGACTTGTCAAATGCACTTGATCGTCTCGGGGACCCATAACTCCGGTCAGAGCCGGTTCAAATATTCAGATCACAGAGAGTTGAGTCACTGAGCTGCAGCTCAAATGCAAACTAGACGGCTCACGGCTCACACTCACAGTCACGGCTCGCAGCGCAATAGCTCGCACAGAACACTAAATACTCGGGCCTCGGGGAGCGCAATAGTAAGTGCTAAGTTGTCAATTGGGTATTTTACTCTAGATGAGAAAAAATCTAAAAATATATTATTGAGATAGCTTAGGCAAAAAGCAGTAGAAAAACGTTAGTTTGAATTCATAAAACAACAAACTAAATTTAAAAATTCAATACAAAGGTTGCAGCTTTTTAAAACTGTTTCAAAACACCATTAAACAGTAACGTAACTACATTTAATAGTATGTGAACGCAGCTCGCTTGAGCCTGCACTCGAGTTGCGAGTCGCGACTCAAGCGACCACGCGTGAGTATAACTACGAATCGAGCTGACCTGTGAGCCGGCTCGCAGCTCCGGTTCAAGTGCGTGAGCTGTGATCTGATCTGCGGTTCAAGAATATATGCTGAGTTAACCATGGCTAGTCAAAATCAAATCAAAATTGCCCAATGCCCACAGATAACTATATATTATTGCCCGTGGGTGGAATATTAAGCGGATGTGGCATTTAAATAAAAATAATAATATGAGAAGGATAAAACTATACAATCACGCGAGATGAACAACATTTTTGTATGCTTTACCTGCGTATGCGATTAAACTGGCTGCAGCAATGTATGGAGCCAGTTTCTAGTGCACCCATTGGCTCTCACCCGCTGTCATGTATAACCCGACCAAATTACGTTGTTCATTTTATCTTATAGTTGGCATAATATGTATCACGTGTTCATCATTTTAGTCGGGTTATATCTCTATAGCTATTTCATTCGCATACGCTAATGTTCTCTACATATATATACTTTCTCTATGTTATTGCCCGAATTTGACCACAAAGTACTGAATCTGAACATACAGAAAGTATATATATGTAGTAATAGCTATAGAGATATAACCCGACTAAAATGATAAACACGTGATACATACATATAATGCCAACTATAAAATAAAATGAACGACGTAGTTTGGTCAGGTCATACATAACAGCGGTGAGAGCCAATGGGTGCACTAGAACTTGGTTCCATACAGTGCTGGAACCAGTTTAATCATATACGCAGAGCAAATTAACTTACTCAATAAACGTGGACTATCGTGACGCTTACTAGTTAGGTTTTTATTAGGGTTCCGTACCCAAAGGGTAAAACGGGACCCTATTACTAAGACTCCGCTGTCCGTCTGTCTCTGTCTGTTTGTCTGTCCGTCTGTCACCAGGCTGTATCTCATGAACCGTGATAGTTAGACAGTCAAAATGTTCACATATGATGTATTTCTGTTGCCGCTATAACAACAAATACTAAAAACAGAATAAAGTTAAAAATAATAGAGGGTTCCCATACAAGAAACGTGGTTTTTTCGGCATTTCACACCATCTATGTACGCTTAGTTAGGTAAACGCCCCATAGATGGCGTTATATTAAAATGTCGATCCCTAACACTTTTGTTAGACGTTAGATGCGTTATAAGAAATAACATGTTTATTAATTATTATTTCTTGCTGGCGAAAAATTATAGTGGTATTTTTTGCTCAATCTTATAAAATACTGTGTTGTGGTACGGAACCCTACGAATGCAAGTCCGACTTCCACTTGGCCAGTATATTTTCAAGCTGTCATAATATTACTAAAAATTACTAAAATTGATGAATATTACTTAAATTGAGTCGTGAAAAATATGGATTTTTATGTTTACTTACGTATGAATTGTGATTCCATCCTGCTTTTTATTTTTCGAAGATTGGTTTTTACACCCTTTCACAAAACAATTCGGCATTGTTTTCCATAAAAATGTGAATTATCATAACGTGACATTCCGCGCGCTGGAATAGCTCAATTGACAAGGTAAGTGTAATTTTGTTATATGCGTGTATGTGTTACTGTGTATGTACACGGCGAAGTGTAATTTTACCGGCCTCAGTGCGTTGTTCGATGCTCCAAAAGTCAAGAGTCAAAGCATTTATTCTTAGTATATGGGCGAATAAAGGCTAGACCGCACTAAGCGACACTACGCTGCAGCGGAACTACGCGTCGCGACACTGCGCGACAAAATTGACCAACTCATCAAATCTGACGCGCCGTGTCGCGTACAGATTACTATATGTGTCAGAGTGGTGTCGCGTCGTGTAGTTCCGCTGCCGCTAGTGCGGTATAGCAAGCGAGGCGACACTTCATTTTATTCAAGTTAGGGTCGGCTCACACCGCGACGTGACGCGGCGCGCACTTATTAAGAGATTATTACAAAAAAGAACTTTATTTACTACTAGCTGTGCCCGCGACTCCGTCCGTGTGGAATAGTGTCTTTGGGTAGCATTAACTAATAAATCACATTCGTATCCCAACTACACCGCGCCGTTCGTAGGTTCGTCCGTAGGTTTTCATATTCCAAATCTGATACCAAAATCTGATACTGATTCCGAATCTCATAATATATATATATATATATATACATAGTGGTAGATAAATTATTAGTATTTTATTCAATTAAAATAATAATGAATCAAATTGTAATCCTCATTGTAAATGATGTCTGAATAAAGGCTATTATTATTATATTATTATTATTAAGAAATAAATAAAACTTGGTAACCATGAGTTTTTCTTCCACACCTATCGCTTTGGAAAAGTGTATCTTGTTTTTCTAATTGGGGCTTCATAATTTGTAACAAGTCGTCGATATTATTTTGAGACATTCTAAAGTATGTATGAAACCATTTCCGATCCTTTTTAAGCCGCGGCAAAAGTGTGTGATATTCCCCTTCTTCATATCGTGAATATGGAACGTCATGAACCCATATTTTTACCTTCTTTTTTGCTTGCTTTTGTTCCATTCTTTCTTCTTCCTCACAAAGCAAAGATACTATTACAATATACAAGTAATTTTCGTCCACCTGACTCAAAATAACGTTTAAATCTGCTAGGCTATTCTGTAAGCTATCTCGACAGCGGAATCCGCGGTGAGATTCAAATTACGTATTACGAAATTCAACCGTATACCAACGTAATACGATTGAATTTCGTAGTACGAAATTTGAATCTCACCGCGGATTCCGCTATCGAGATAGCTTACAGAATAGCCTAGCTGTTTCTTCCATCTTCCTCAGAGGTTGCCGAACGACTGACAGACAACATTTGCTGCAAACTGTCTCGGCACAGCAGTTCAAGTGCGGTATACCTAAACTACGTTTAAGTCCGTCACAGACTTAGCTATAATATATATTAATATACCGTACTATAATATATATTATAGCAAGCTACCACACACTGAGAAATATATATTTAGCCTTCATAATGCCTTCATAATTGATGGTCGTCTTAGTGTATAGTAATATGCAATAATGTATATTACGGTATCGCTTGGTGACGTCACAGAAATATATATTATAGCTGAGTGTGCGGTCACGCGAAAATTAGTATAGAAAATATATAGTAATATGCCTAGCTATAAAAATATTAATATATATTATAGCTAAGTCTGTGACGGGCTTTAGGGCCTTATTCACGATCCATCCCGTCTGTACGTTAGCTCAAGGACATGCACGATGCACGATGCAAAAGTACCGTGAATAGGCTTGACGTACGTCGATAATTATTATTAATTGTTTGCTGGACTTGCACGACCGATTTTGCAACCAGCGAGCACCCCCACCACCGCGAGCGTCGTGCAGATGGACAGTGAATAACGCGGACGTACGTCAGAGCAGTCCAGCATCGTGTGGCTTGATGGTGTATAGACTTGCTGTACAGCCGATTTAACATATACGTATAATATACATTTGTGATTTAAAACATTTTTCGTTCTATTTACTCTGCTCGCTTGATGCGCGCACGACAGTCAGTATGCTACATCCAGCGCCGCGGCCTTGAGCTGACGTACAGCCGGGATGGATCGTGAATAAGGCCCTTTAACCACGGATAAAGACAGATAGTCTATTCTCCGTGCTGCAAACTGTCGCGGCACTGCAGTTCAAGTGCGGTATACCTAAAAGTGTCGCTACGTGTCGCGTCGCGCCGCTGCTGTGCAGTGTCGCTTAAGCGGTTTAACCTTTAAAAATTTGCACTTACACACGTCAAATAACATTAAATAGATCATATTCAATAAAAATTATTATAGATATAACAGAAATATAACTTCTGGGCTCCGTTCACGACCTACGCTCGGAGTGCACCCAAACGCTCTAACCTCTCTCTCTAACTCGTTTAGCGAATGTGACGCTCTGAGGTCGTGAACGGGGTTAGAGCGTTTCGTTGTACTCCGGTCGTAGGTCGTGAACGCAGCCCAGTCTAAGAGAAAGCGAGATGGCTCACAGCTTAAAAATGGAAAAGCCCCTGGTGAGGATGGTATTACTACAGAGCTCCTGAAAGCAGGTGGAATACCATTTACCGATACAGCTTGCATTTAGTGATACCGACCTCTGAGTCTTGAGAACTTATGATGACCACAGACGTCGGATTACATTACACTACGATTACTGACGAGAAGGTCATTGTACCAAAGATCAATGAACTCTGACATAGTAGAAAATTTATTTCATAATTTGGCAATAGATATAATACGACCTTATCAAAAAACACCTATCAAATAAAATAACTCGAATACTTATATTATTATTGGTTTACACCAATGATTTTACATTACGCATCGTTGCCGGTTGTCATGCCAAAAAAAAAATGGTAGATCTACGCTACACTATACACATAATAGTATTATCTGTGCAATGCAAGTAAAAAGTAAATGCAGTGTTGCCGTTCTAGACTTTGTCGCTAGATCTAGCGGAATGTGTGAGTGGTTATCGGCAAAAAAAATTGAGTTAGCAAAAAAAAACTATTTAGAATTTTCTAGCGGATTTTGAGCCGCCGCACATGCGACTTTTTTTCGAAATATGATTTTTAATATTTGAAGAATAATGTGTTTTTAAGACCACCACTACACCTGAACAACCATAAACATCCGTTCTGGCACAAAATATCCTTAAATAGCCTTAATTCTTAGAAAACATAACAGTTTCAGATTTTTTAGCATCCAGAACATTTGTTGTGATTTTTCGAATAAATATGTTGATATTGTTTTTTTGTTATTTATTGCGAGAAATGAAAATATTTGCCAAAATTAAACGATCGGCGCCCTCTAAAGCCCCCAAGATATGAGGCGCGGACTTCAAGATTAGACTTGAGCGTCAGCGATACGATTTAGCGACTTCTAGCGGAAAAAAAAATATTACCAATATCTAGCGTATCAAATGGTAATCTGTGTGATGTGCAGGGGTGCCAGACTAGGCGATTTATCGCCATTTAGGCTACCTGGAGGGGTCAAATGGCAACCAAAAAATCCAATCGGCAACCAGTAGCCATTTAGGATACCTAGAAACAAAAGAACGGGCGATTTAGGCTACTTCAGGATTACTCCAAATGTTTTATATTATTTCTTGATAGTTATATCTAAATATACGAAAGTATGCGATATAAACGGTAAGTAATATCATTTGATTGCGTTTACATACAAGTTTAATTTTTTACACTGTATTTGATATACATTTCAGCTTAATATCTCTACGCGTTCCTGAGAAAAATAGTCTTGACAGACGGACAACAAAGTTATCCTATAAGGGTTCCTTTTGTTAATTTGAGGTACGGAACCCAAAAAAAATTATAATTTTGCTTTACGATGTTATTTTCTTACGTGTCTTTTTTATTTGGGCTAAATATAGGCTACTTAGCTCAAAATGTTAGGCGAATTAGGCTATATTCCCAAAAAAAATAATTAGGTGATTTAGGCTACTCGGTAGGCAAATATCGGCGAATTGAGTTAGCTGATATTTGGCAACCCTGGGGATGTGAAGAGAAGCAAAGCAATGCAATCGACGAATCGATTCATTCATGCTTTTGTTTGTTGTTACAATTTTATTTTAATTTGAAGGTACTTGTGAATATTTCTTATGCTCTAATAATGACGATGAAATGTGAATAAATGTATATTGTACAATAGTGAAGACAATCTTTGCAATAGCGGTAAAAGGTAAAAATATTTGCAAAAGCTTATTTGTTATCCATTCTTTGTTACCAAGATTGGTAGTAAATAAATTTAATGTCTTTGTTTGTTACAATCGCTAAAGTCGTAATATTTGATTTATCTTTTTCAGTACACTAAGTCCTACAGTAGAAAGAGTTTTCGTAGAGGCAGTTTTCGCAATAAGCAGTTGAGTTAAAGTTGAAGGATATGGCGTTTTCGCTTCGAAAAATGTTATCAAACATAAATTATTTCTCCAAACCTGGCGAGGGCGAAAATCCCGATCCTGGGACTCCAGGTCGGGTGACAGCTACGAATCAACATCAAGATAGTTTTCCTTCGTTCCCCGCTTCGGAGAATGTAGATTTTGATCTTGTAGAAGAAAGCTTAACGTTGTGCACTGCCAGTATGAATCTTCCCGAATGTGTGAAAAATTACGCCCTAAAAAAAGGTTCGATGTCTGATACTGACCTCCTGAACCTCAATGATGCCATCGACACCGAGAGACGAAAGTGCCGTAAGCTCAAGCTGGACATAAAAAAAGCAAGTAAGTCCATGACCGATTCTGTAGAATACTCTGAAGACAGTTCTGTCAATGTCGAGAATACCCCAAAGCATAAGCTGCTAGACTGTAAAAGTGCAGACCTGTTCAAAGCCTTCAATTTCAACCAATCTTTTGATATATCTGATGCTGCATCGATCGCATCCTCATGTGACGAAGAAATTGATATTGAATCTCTCACTGAGTATTCAGACACAGATATATCTGCGGAAAATGAAAAGAAGTCAGACATTAAAATGTGTCGTAAAGTTGATGTTCAATCTCAACTTGAAATACCATCGGCAACTCCAGAATCGTTTGCAGATGTTGAATTGGACAAAAATGAAGAAGAAAGAATCGCGCTGCTCCTAAACTACCAAATGAAGATTGAGAAAATTGAATGCCTCCTAGAAAAATTACTGTCTGAGTTCAAATTCCATATTGAAGTGTCCAAGATCTTTAATTCCAAATCCATAGTCACAGCTTTACCTGGTACAGACATCTCGAAAATACCAAACACTCTAAGAGAGGTAACGTACATAGATAACATTCATCGTGGCATTAGTCCAGCTGGTTGGAATATAATCATGGAAAAAGAAGATACAATTACCAAAAATAAATTAAAGAACCAGTTATACACTATGAAACATTCCATTGATTCGTTCATCAATACGTATCTCCAGGACAGGAAGCCAAAGCAAATGCGAAACTTAACATTTGATTTCCATGAAGGGCAGCATCACTTCAAGTCACATAACATGAGCCATAAAAAAAAGATGAAGCACTTCGACTTCCCTGATCTACGTGAGGCTATGATCAACCTGTTTTCTGCCCAAGATTGTGACATTGCCAACAGCGATGTCGAGGAAAGTATCAGCAGGAAATGCTCTTGCCACTGTCATTCTCCGTATGATTCGGATTCTCCTGCAAAATCTGATAAAGATACTCCAAACCACTCCATAACATCATCTATTGGAAATTTCAGTCTGGATTCAACCACTCTATCAGCATATTCAGAATCCCTCGATCAGATTGTTAGCTACAATAGTTTCAACGATACAAACAGTAGCTTATTTAACATAATACTTCAAAAAGCAGCAATTGAACGTATCACATTCTATATTCAGGTTCACAGCATCCAACTTAAATGCGAGGCAATGGACTCTGAATTTGAATGGAAGAAAGAGATAACATTCCATTGTCCTATATGCAAAATAACTGAGTATGACGAGAACAATTTGATAAAACACATTCTAAGTCAGAGTCACTGTGAGAAGATACATTTTGTGTACAAAACCGCCTATGTCAAGAAATGTATCAGTGCAGGTAAGGAGATTCAACCCAGTACCGTATTAAACCCGATGACCATGTATAGGGACTACAACAAAATAGTCTGCTTCGGTGATGCCCTGTACGCCTGTTCGTTGTGCTTTGAAAACCTCATTAAAGGTGAGTCCATCCTCATGTCTCATTGCTCGGAAGAAGAACATGTTAATCGACGAGAAATGCTGCCTGATATTTTTTAATAAGTACTTCAGTTATCTTTTATCATTCAAGCTTTATCAGAAAGTCAAGTTGCTATTATTACCCTTTATGTGCCATTCAATAGTAATTTTATATGAAGATAAAATAATGGTTTTATATATTTGATTTGACTAAACTTTCCAATCGGGCTTCAGGAATATTTAGTCAAATTTTTTGAAACCCTCTTGAAATAATCTTCTGTACGCTTAGAATATTCTGCATTATTCAGGTAGCATTGAGGTTGACGATAAGCTATAGTATGTAGACCTATTATTAACAGTGTAAAACTAGTTATTAAGGTGAATCTTGGTAGTTTTAAACTTCTTCTCGCCACTGCCCTTACGTACCTTTAATAATAAATAGTAATAATATGATGATAGTAATTTTTATACATGATCATTCAATATAATTAATTTTGTCAATGATAATCTGGCATTGCTTTAAATTTTTTTCACAACACAGTGTGAAACTTCTCAATTGAATAGTTGTACAAAATTATAGTGTCCTTTTTCTGTTTTTAAAAAGTGACCAAAAATGTTAAGGAAGCTTTTCATAAAACCTAAGTACCGAAAAAGTGTTCATATATTAAAAAAAATCTGTCCAAGTCTACCAAAATTTAGTCAATTGTAAGTCAACAATATTCTAAAGTTATTTATTCGCTTTCTCACCCATGTAAGGTTGTGAAATGTTTAAATTTTATAGTCATGTCAATTTTTAGTGTAACGGTGAAATAGGTGATCAAGTTGTTTTAAAAATAAATCTTATCCATAGAAAATTAATAGTTCATTGAAGTTACGTTAAAATATTGTGAGAAAGCGAAGCCATTGTTAAAAAAAACAGGGTCTTTTTGAAAAAATGCATGTCCTCTTTCTTTACTGAGCTTGTAAAACTTTGTAGTTGTATAATGTCGTTAATTTCTAAGTAGATGAATTCTTTACTGACATTTTCATTAGTAAGTAATTCTTATGAATTTTACCTCTATTACCTTGACTTTGTCCTTCTTTAGTTATTGTGACGTTATGTACATTTTTTTAAATCTAATTTTATGCAGAGCTAAAATAATGCATACAGCATTTGTGTGTAAACACTCAAGCTTGTCCATGGTATGAAAAATAATAAAACCTTTTGCAAGATAATTAGCTTAAAAAGTTTATCTACACCAGTGGTTCCCAACCAGTTCGAACTTAAATATGGTCCGCAAAAGATTTTGACTAAAAAACTGATTTAAAAAAAATTATGGTATTCATATAAATGAGCAATAATATCAATATCATAGCAATAATATCAATATCATAGGAATAATATCACCCCAATATAAGAAATAGTTTAGAATATGCCAGGTCACAAATCTTATTGATTGAAACTATTTTTTTCTCAGCCTGTTCTATCCCAATGCCGGGCAAAGTTCTCTCTTAAAAAAACTAAATTATCTACTAAAAATTATATTGTTACAGTTTACTACTACTACTATTTTACTTTGTGGTACCTGATACTAATAATAAACATAAACTGGTCCCTGATCACAAGAAGGTTGGGAACCAATGATCTACACAAAAATTTGTTTGATTTTTATTTTATTTTGGAATTTCCTGTGTGTTTACATTATGTGTTGCAATCATGGTAATTTCTTCATCTACCTCTAGATCTCAAAAATCTTTTTTTACTGACTTATACTAATAATATATAGATAGTGTTTAGCGCGTAAGAAAACAACAATGTAATATAATGATCTCATACAAACCCCTCAAAATTACAAGACTGATATTTTGAAACCACTGCCGAAATTGTGAATTTCAATAACTTTATAAGTGAAACATTTTAGGAATATCAAAAGAAATTTTAATTTTTGAAACAATCTGTGATAGAAACTTTTTAACCGCTCAAATTGAAATGTTAATGTTTTGATAAATATTTTTTTTTAGTTAAACCATTTGGCTCATTGCAACTCTTACAATTTTAAAAGTAAGCTTAATATAGTTATAATTATTAATATTTACCTATGCACTGATTTTGTAGCATCTCATAGCCTTATATAGCAATCAAATATGTAGTATGTAAGTATTAACATTTGCCAACAATAATAAAATCAAATTTTAAATGTTATTCAATGTTTTCCACAGTAGTCACAAATTGCAGTAAAATGTGTAATGTAACTATATAATCTGGAATCCTAGACATTCTTCTATCTGTGGAGTGTGGATTCAAATTTCACTGAATGGGCAATTTGCAAACCTTACTTATGTGGAACATAAGGTTTCTGTATCTTTGAATATAGTCAGTGATATTTTAATATTCAACTCTAATGAAGCGAATGTTACAATGTCTGTCTGTCTTGTGATGATAATAATATGTTTACAAATGTAACTTTGTAGAACATTGTTCACCTATGTCACTTTGTAGAACATTATTCGCCTATGTCACTTTGTAGAACATTGTTCACATATGTCACTTTGTAGAACATTACCTATAATTATTAATTCAAGTTACATCTCCAATCACTTGCTTGAAGTAGTCGTAAGTGAATAAGTAATCTTACTAATAATTAATGTATGTCTACTTTTATGCATGTAATTTTAACGAAGTTAGCTGGTGGCAAGGCATTATAAAAAATTATGTAATCACAAAAAAAAATTAAAAAACGTATTGCCATCGACTATCTTTACTTATAAACTTAAAGTATGCATAACGTAAACTTTATTTGTAAGATTTTTCTAATAACGACAGTCCTTGCGTACAATGGTCACTAAACGTAGCTTCGGAGCTGGCATCTCATCTCACGGCATACAATATGTGGGACATTAACACCATATGCAGAGGTGTTGCTATGTTTTAGGTACTAGACATAACCATAAGCACTATTGATATTTAAATTAACTTAATCGTAGTCATAAGTCACCAAGAATTAATCAAAATTGTATGCATAATATCATAATCTTGGTGATGAAATGAATTAAGTCTTCGAGCATAATTTGTATTACTTTAAAACAACGTAAATTACAATTGTAAAATTCAACGTAACATTTTGACTACAGATTGAAAGCATTGTTGTTCAGAAACATGTCTACAAAACATATGGAGATTGAGGCTCAAAGTAAAAATAGGAGAATTAATGGATTACACGAAACTGTGATTTGTAATGTTGTTAGAAAAAAATCCAAATTGTTGTTATAATAGTTGTAATAAAAGTTAATTTATGCAGCATTTAAAAGCCTCTTTAACTTTTTATTATCTCATGAATTACTTATTAGTGACTTAAATATTTCTACTAACATTTTCTAGTCTAAAACTATGATTTTTAAAACATTTTAACTTCTCATTATCTCTACTACCACTACCACAGATTAAAATAATACAACAACATATAATTTATAAACGAAATGTAATTTATAAATTCATTTATCACTCTATAATTACTAATCTATTAACATCTACTCTAAATGCTTGTGGAAATGGGCTTTTAAATGCTGTTAGATCATCAGCGGTTATAAAATATCTGTGATTATTTACCCTTTGAAGTGTTCATATCATTCAAACTGCTTTTGTTAACATAAGTAAATTCTTTACTGGATTTTAATTTAGTTTTTCTATTAGATCATTTTTTATTATATTTTTTTACGTTTTTACAATATTTCTTTAAGCTGCTGTTATGTGACACATTCAAATTACTTTATATCATTTATTTTGCAGTTGATTGTAATAATAATTTATGTCATGTGATAAAATAAAATACTAAAAAATTAAAGTAAATTTTGTTGTAATTTGAGAAAAATGTTACCTCATAATTTTTCTAATTGTTTATTGTTTATTTAATTTCAGTAAAGTATTTACAAAATGAGAATAAAACTACGCCTTTCTACTGTTATATTTTAGATGAATGGTACCGGTTTTCGACTGATTAAATTTTGTACTTTTTTACGAATTTATCTTTTATTTACAACAAGCTGTGCAAGCCCCGCGGCTTCGCCTTCGCTATCTATGTACAACATTTCAGCTAAATCGGTCCAGCTGTTTGACCGTGAAGAAGTCCCAAACAAACATAAATACTAACTGACTTTCGCATTTATTATATTAGTGTTGGTACCCTATTTAAGCAGAACCCACAGATCCAAGGAGAGTGTGATTTTGGGGCCAGTTGTATATTGAACAACATAACAAAATAAGGAACGGGATGGGGGTCAGTCATTGTCACCCACGTAAGAGCTGCTACCGTACACTTAGATCTTATTGTATCTTACATGTGATCCCTCGGTGGTGATAAATGGGTGACCATTGGTGGTAAGCTTCAGCCGTGGTTCGGACCATATACCGGGCAAAGATATGTCCTTTTTCTTTTAGATATTTCCTAAGTTCCGGCATGATGTCCGGAACTTAGCTAAACAATAGCCAGTATGGAAGACTTGGGTGGGATAGTCGCGGTCTGTCATCATCATAATCAGCCTGTGTCAGTCCACTGCTAGAAGTAGGCCTCTCCCAAGATACGCCACTGAGCCCGATCTTCGGCTCATTGGGAGAGGTATGCCCTAATCGCCACGCTGGGCAGGCGGGTTGGCGATCGCAGGATGTAGCTCCTTGCACCGGTGACGCTGCTGCCCGTCACCGGCCTGTAGTATATAGCTACGCCATAATTTGAAATGTTTATGCCGCTATTTGTCGGTCAGCAGGATTCACCACGGGCAGGTGAGGTTGGCTGGGAGCACTGAGGAGGTAAGTTTTTGTGCTCCCTTACATGCGGTCTGTGGATTGGACTAACGTCGCAAAAGTAACTTAACACCGTGGAAGATAGTGGTCAAACGCTATTATAGTTTGTCAGATAGAAAAATCGTAACGCCGACAAAAATTGTTAAACTTTTAAGTACTTATTCTCAGACTTCGGATTACACGGACAATCTCGTCTGGCTTCATCGTTTCGGATACCCGGATTTGGATATCCGGATACCTGACCTGACACCAGGTTTTTTATTGACAAGACTTCATTCAATCAAATTATGTACTCCGGATTCGAATACCCCAAGAAATGCTGCGGTTACAAGATAAAGTTTTTTTTTTTAATTAAAGCTTACTAGCAATGTGCGTTACACATTACTAGCAGTGTTGTTAACCCCTTAACTAAATATGCTTGTGTCTGTAGTGGGTTCACGTCAATGGTGCAATGGGTGGGTTCGAACTCACGACCTCTCGATCGCTAGGCCGGCGTCTTAGCCATTGGGCTATTGCCGCTTTTTTTTTATTAGGTAGGTATATTTACTTGGCTACTTTTAGGTTGCATTGCAATAGAAAATATATACTATTTATGTAGACGGAGGACCTGTCTTCCTACTGCATATTATACCGACCGACCTTACTATATTTTATTCGTAGCCTCCGACTACGTATGAGTTATTTTATTATGTGATGATGAGGTCGACGATGGTAAACCCGCAAAGCCTGGAAATGGAATGTACAAACAAGTACGGACTAACAACGACCAATAAACGGTTCGGGGCTTCGCGCTAACGAGGAAGTGTGTATTAGCTGCTTATAGATTTGTTTGTAACGGATGGAAGCCTGTGTACAAAGTAGCTCCATCTAGCGGCGAGTAGTCGTCCCTTTATTTTTTTCCTTTTACTTTTCTATCAGTGTCACTGTCAAACTAAAGTCTGACATTTATCGTTTTACTACACAGTCAGTTGCAGTGCAGTCAAATGTCAAATAAATCAAATCAAATACCTATGTATTCTTGTAAAATCGTTGGTGTCGGTGGATGACGTTTTTAGTTCAGTGACCGTACAAAATTGCAAATTAATTAATTAAAAATTTAGGATGAATGTAAATAATGCTGACGAGGAAATACTTTCATCCAGAAGCTTGGAAGATATCGACAGCCCCCGGTAATAATATTAGGTGTTTCATTGTAAACTCGAATTTCGTTCACGTTGATACGGTGACAGCTGATCGCCTAGCGGGAAAGTTAAAAGGCGCCAAACTCTTCGTATGGAAACGCTATACCTTTTGCTGAAAATACTAGTGAAATTGATCTAAACGTGGTGTTTTCCGCAGGAAACGCATGCGTTTGGATAATTCGGCTCGTAAAAGTTGGAGTTTAATGGACAGAAGGACAGATCATGAGGTAATAAATTTGACATTATATTCCCGCCCATTTAGCATCTCTTTTTGGTTAGGTATCAAGTTTTCTAAGTTTTTGTTATATTTGCTCGTCTTTTTCTCGCTACATTAGGTCCAAGGACTATGCCTTGAAGTTCATGTTCTGAATTTATTAAATTAAATTTATTTAGCATTGACCCAAGCGTCAAGTGCCCCTCGTAAATAATTTCGTAGTCGTGGTATTTTCGTGTCTTGACAATTACTCATGATCTTGAATTTTGGTGACAAGGGGTAGAATATGTTGCCAAATATATATTTATAATTAATTTATTGTAGGTAATTTAACCTGACCCTAACCCAAGCAACCTGACTGTCAACTGTCTCTTAGCATTATCAAAATGTCCAAGCCATTTTATATGATGCTGAATACCTAATTTTTACGAAGTTACATTTAGCAGCATTTTTTACTTCTTTTGATGCAATTTTGTCTTTATTTGTGTAGTTCTCACAATGAATGAAGGGTCATTCACCTTAGTTAAACCACACTAAATTATTTTAGTCTGTTAACTTAAAGCAATCGCAAAAATAGTTCAAAGGATTGCATTTGTTATTTCTGTATTCTCCTAGCCAGTCTCTATTTGGTGTCAGATATTGGCCACATCAATTTTTACTAAAGATTTTTGTCTACTGACAAAATAATAAAATTGACAGGAAAAGACTACAAGAGAGTCACCACAGATAGACAAATGGCAAAAGATGGAGAAGCTTTTAACTGGGTTCAAACAATAATGAAAATTAACCTACTGACAATAACAATTAATTAATTAAGTGACATTGCTGTGCCATTCCAGGGTCTATAAAGAACTGTACATTTCTATTATAACCTTTGTTAATACTCAGCCCCTGTTCTACAATTTTTTTGAAGCGGGACAGAAACTTGGTAGTGGCGCCCCACTCTCCAGTGTTTGAGATAAATTACTTTAAAATCTGACATATAATGGTTGGTATTTTTTGTGAATGGGACAATATGAATCCATTATAATTTGCTTATGTTGTGGGCCTGTGTGGCAACTGTTTCTTACAAGTTGCAGTGGGCCAACCAGGCTTCTGTAGGCTAGGTTTGTATGCTTTGTGAAGCAAATTTTTTATTGTTACCCATACTATATTATGATTTTGGCACCCTCTGAAACTGTGGCCCGAAGTAGGTGCCCCAATTGCAATTACAGAGATAATCGTTATCACCAACACTAAATGCCTCACTCACCTAGCACTTACTGATCAAACACCTTAAATAATTATTACATACCATGTAATCACCCACCAAAATACTTTTTCATTAGCAAACAAGCTGCAATTCTTAAAATTTAATTAGGCACTGGTAATATTCGGTTTATATCTAGTTTTTACGAAAAAATACAATCTTTTTTTTTTTTTTTTGTCAAGACAATACTTATAGTCTACATTATAAGGCTCTGTAAGTACTCACATAGAACAATCCGCGGGAGAGCACTGGTGACCTGTACTACAGGTTTTTCTAAACCTATTTCAGGCACCAGTCTTTCACAAAGATAGGTTGCTATTCATGTATATAAAATAAGCCAATAATGTAAGTATCTAATATTTAAGAACCTTTTGTGAAAGATAATAAACGATTTATTTATTTGAAAAAAAAAATAAAAACAATCGCAAAGCATTTTCTGTCAAGCAAAAAAAAAATTTTTCTAAATTGCTTAACAAATGATGAGGTGCTGAGGTAACAAACATGAAAAAATATATATGTATACAGTATATATATATATAAAGGCGAATTGAAAACCTGCTTCTTTTTCGTGATCTGGTTTAAAATACTTAGACATTAATGATTAAATAAAATATTTTGATTTTAGGTTCTCCACGAGATGGGAGTCAGCTTATTAGAACCAGATGATGGTGAAACATTGGCGGATGCAGCTTTGGTAAGTTTCTTTTAAATCAATAATTAAGATAGTTTCCATCATGTCATCTGCTCATCAACACCATCAACATCATCACCATCTACTTTACTAGGAGCGCTATGTCAGCGACCCCGGGCCTACCTTCGCTTCATAAAACAACTGGGTTGGCTTGGTTAGTCGCTGTCAGGGGGGAATGCACAATACACCCCAAGCGGGACGTCAGTGCAGGACGTATCGCCCCCGCCTCAAATTAGAATTAGATAGTTTAAAAACAAAAACATTATAGTGTCCAGTGAAATTACAGGGCCAATGAGACTTAACATCCTTTATGTCTCGAGGTAACAGGCGCAGTGCAGTGACATGCAATATTTTGGCTGTCCAGAATTTTGCATACTGCTGTATCTGTAATCGGTAGACCTCATTGCCTACCACCAGGCGAATGTCCTAATTGTCCTTTTATCTTATACCAAATAAAAAAATATGGCCAAGAAATCGAGGTAAATTCACACATAAATAATATTATACAGACTTAAGAACCTTTTCCTTTTCTTGAAGTCGGTTAAAAGGGTTGCCATTGTGAGAATAAAGGCCATTGCCGATATAGATAGTGATGAGTCAGTCATTTAAAAGACAGGTTCAGATTGTTGCTCCATATCCACTGCTTTATAGTGGAAATTCCATCACCAATTACATCTCTATACAACAATCAATAATTATATCTAGGGTACTACAATGGGCGATTTAGATCTAGAGCCAGTTCCCAATCTAGGCCTAGCGTGCTACCATCTTCGACCGCATCATCACTTATCAATAGGTGAGATAGTGGTCTTTCAAACACAAGAGTATTATTATATTTTGTACGACACAAGCTAATATGATTATTAGTGATCAAACAAGGAATGGAAATCCCTGCCTGAGTCCTTTTTACGTGACTGCGAAAGGAGGGTTATGTTTTTCGAGTGTATGTATGTAAGTATGTATGTAAATATATATGTAAGTATGTATGTCTGTATATTTCTTTGGCATGCCCTAGAGCATAAACGGCTTGTCGTATTTTTATGTGAGTGGTGTCAATAGAATCGTCTTAGTCGTGAGAGTGACACTGGGTACATCAAAATAAAAAAAAAAAAAACAAAATTAAGGATTTGTGGCGCCGAAAAGTGATCTAAAAAAATAAATTTTCAAAATACATCGAGTGTGGTATCAAAAGAAAGTTTTAACGGTGATTACGAATATATATATATATATATATAACTTATATTATTTATTGGAGTTTGGAATAGGAAATACCAATGAATCATTTTTACACAGTCAGGTTTTTTGTACTTTTCAATAATTCACTTGTTCATATAGTTAGCAAACGGCCCACCTGACGGGAAGTGGTCACTGTCGCCTGATGTGAAGATGTTAAGTCTCACATGCCCCGTAATTTCACAGGACAAATTGCCATTGAATCGAAAAATATTCATATCTTACGGCTGAATTAATTAGCAAAGTGGTACTGTCCCACGCGGACTAGCAGAAGTCCTACCACTTCACATTGTGAACAGATTTTAATGATTATTTTTTTCATGTGTAGGGTGGTATATCTCCGCGGCGGTCCCATTATACGAGATTTGATCAGTATCTTCAGAGATATGGAGATTAACACTTAAAACTTGCTACAAAAATAAATTGCGCAGCATGTTAAGTTGATTTTTTTATATTTTTAAAAGATCTTAATTATTTATAGAAGTAAATTAAAAGCGACAATAGCCCAATGGCTAAGGCGTCGGCCTGGCGATCGAGAGGTCGTGAGTTCGGCACTATTGTCGTGAACCCATTCCAAACACAAGCATATTTAGCTTAGTTGGAGGGGTTACCATGAGTGATAGAAATATGCAACACACATTGCTAGTAAGCTTTAGTAAGCTTAAAGCAAATAAAATAAAAATTGCAAGAGAAATACTAGCTTAATGGTAAGTGATCACAATGAGGGCCCGGTGGCGTAATCGGTAGAACGGTCGGATTTGATGCCGTGGTACCGAGTTCAAACCGACGTGCACCAATGGATTTTTTTTTCTATCGAAAAATGTATGTGCGCTTCTCACAGTGGCCCTCCGGTGTAGGAAAACATCGCTAAGAAACCAACAACCCCCGCATGGTGGTAGGACACTATCTAATGTCCGCCTGGCCAGCTACCACCCTCAAGTTAGAAAATCTGTCTGTTGTAATGTGTTCCGGCAGCTATCCTTGAGAGCCAGTTCCCATTCTAGGTCTAGCGTGCTTACCATCTTCGACCGCATCATCACTTACCAACAGGTGAGATAGTGGTCAAACGCTAGCCTATATCGTATTTAAAAAAAATCACATTTGTCTTTCAAACCGAAATAGATGCAATTGCATATATTAAATCCATTTCACCGCTGAATAACATACAACATATATGATACAAAACTATCCTACTAACATTATAAATGCAGAAAAATAAAGTTTGTGAGTGTGTAAGTAAATTTATTACTTCTTCACGCTAAAAATATTCAACCGATTAAGCTGAAATTTGATATGTCTATAGCCTAGACCCTGGATTAACACATAGGCTACTTTTTAGGGTTCCGTACCCAAAGGGTAAAACGGGACCCGGAGCGGAGCGGAGTCGTAGTAATAACTACGACTCCGCTGTCCGTCTGTCTGTCTGTCTGTCTGTCCGTCTGTCCGTCTGTCACCAGGTCTGAAATTTTCACAAATGATGTATTTCTATTGCCGCTATAACAACAAATACTAAAAACAGAATAAAGTTAAATATAATAGAGGGTCCCCATACAAGAAACGTGTTTTATCGGCATTTCACGCCATCTATGAACGCTTAGTTAGGTAAACGTCCCATAGATGGCGTTATATTGAAATGTCGATCCCTAACACCTTTGGTAGACGTTAGATGGCGTTATAAGAAATAAAATGTTTATTAATTATTATTTTTTGCTGGCGAAAATGATAGTGTTAGTGGTATTTTTTGCTCGATTTTATAAAACACTGTAGTGTGGTACGGAACCCTACGAGTGCGAGTCCGACTTGCGCTTGGCCAGTTTATTTAGGGTTCCGTACCTCAAAAGGTAAAAAAAGGAACCCTTATAAGATAAGTTTGTTGTCCGTCTGTCTGTCTGTCTGTCTGTCTGTATGTCCGTGTGTCACCACCGATTTTCTCAGGGCCACGGGTGGACCTATAAAGTTGAAATTTATACCAGATCAGTATTATTATCTTTTCTATGACCAGATACTGAAGTCTATAGTCCCTATTGGGTGTATAAAAATCAAGGTCCTGAGTCAACACGATAAAAAGATATAGAAGAAAGGGAAAATTTAGATTTTCGCGAAAACTTGTAAGTACCAAAATTTACTTTAATTTTCATTTTATTTATTTTTTGGAATTTTACTTTTATTTGTGCTGTAAGACCTTGCTTTTAACCAAAATTGACAATTCTATCGAAAGTACCCTATAGGTTTTCGACCCAAAACCTACAGGGTACTTACTTCCCGTAGACCTAGAATCATGATATTTGGCAAGAAGCAAGGTCTTACAGCACAAATAAAGGAAAAATTCCAAAAAATAAAAAGAGTTGTAAATTAAAGGGGGTCCCCATACATACATAGTTTACGCCAAGTAAGGTATATATAGGCCTCTGAGTTATACGAGCGCTCATACAATTTAGAGGTCTTGCTTAATTGGTATTTACCAACGTTGGTTCGGAAGCCTCGGTGGGCAGTCCAACTCGACTTGGCCGGTTTTTTATTCTAGATACATATCCTACTATTCTACTTATATTATAAAGGCGACAGTGTGTGAGAGTGTAAGTATGTTTGTTACTGTTTCACGCTATAACTTCTCAATCGGTTAAGCTTAAATTTGGTATGTAGATAGCCTAAACCCTGAAAAAACACAGGCTTTTTATCCCGATATTCTCACGGGAACGATGTCTACGCGGGTAAAACCGCGGGGCGCAGCTAGTCCAATGTAAAGCGTTAAAAAGTAAAACTCTACCTCTGTAACATTGAATCATCAAAATTGTTGCAGCATGAACGTCCTCCTGTAAAACGTAAGCACAACATAGAGAATGTGAATCCCAATGTGATTTGTTCTCCGCGCCGGCTCTCCGGCCGCAAGGGAAGCCCCGGCGTATCGGCTTCTAAGGGGCGAAGTCCTAGAACCTGCAGCAGCATTGAGAAATGTAAGCTTTCTTTTTTGTTTTTTTTTTTAAATCTATTTTTAACCAGAGTGTTATAAGTTTGACGTGTGTATCTGTGTCTCTGTCTGTGGCATCGTAGCGCCCAAACGGATGAACCGATTTTCATCTTTGATTATTTACTTGAAATAATCAAAGATTTTCATTTAGTGTTTTTTGTTTGATAGGTCATCGAGTGTTCTCAGCTTTATTTCATGAAAATCCGTTCAGTCGTTTTAATATTATCAGCTCTTTTTTGGTTGAAAAGACTACGAAAGCAACATTCGTAAACTCGTAGTCCTTTGACCGGGAAAAAAAAAAAATGGCGCTTCTGCCCACTACTTACCTGTCACACTGCTGCCGTCTGTTTAGCGTAGTTTACACTATTCAAATCAAATGTATTAATTTGAAATTCAGTATCCTGTTACTTCAATGATATTGCAAGAATATAATATGGTAAACTTGATCTAATGCTGAGACAAGACAACCCCTTGAACCTGCTGAATACTCTCTACTCCTCGTCTGAGATATCGCATTAAAGCTCATTGGAATGGTTTCAATGAACAAATTATACATATAAAAATCTGTCGGGGGTGGTTTTAAATATTGAATTTAAGTATTATTATTACTTACTATGTAAGTTATCCTACAATATTAGCAAAACATTTTTAACCATCTGCATGTTTCCGATTGAGCTAAATTTGGCATAATAATGTAAGTTCGGTGACAATGCAATATGGGTATGGTACCACATCAATATGGGTATGGTACCACATTTTTTAGGGTTCCGAACCCAAAGGGTATCAACGGAACCCTATTACTGAGACTCCGCTGTCCGTCTGTCCGTCTGTCTGTCTGTCTGTCTGTCTGTCTGTCTGTCTGTCTGTCTATCTGTCTGTCCGTCTGTCACCAGGCTGTATCTCATGAACCGTGATAGTTAGACGGTTGAAATTTTCACAGATGATGTATTTCTGTTGCCGCTATAACAACAAATACTAAAAATAGAACAAAGTTAAAAATGAAAGGGGGTCCCCATACAAAAAACGTGTCTTTACTATAGCGCCATCTATGAATTATTATAATAACCTTATGAACAAATAATATTAATTACCTACCTTTGTGTTAACGATCACTTAGTTGGTGTTAGAAGTTCGTTAGATATTCGTTAGATGGCGTTGTAGTTAATAAGCATGTTTGGTAATGGTATTGACACGGTAATATAATATAATATTATACTTTGGTTATTATGTTATTATATACTGTGGTACGGAACCCTCCGTGTGCGAGACAAAAGTCTGACTCGCACTTGGCCAGTTTTTTTATATCGCCTGGTGGTAAGCGATGATGTAGTCGGAGATGTTGAACACGCTAGGCCTAGAATACTTTGACTCTCAAGGGCTGTGTGCTGACGGAACACCGTAAGTAAGGTAATGGCGACAGATTTTCTCCTTGATGGTGGTTGGTGGGTGGTGGTAAGCTACTTTTTGTTAGCATGTCAGGCGGAGCATCGATATAATATGCTTAACAACTGGACGAACACCCGTGCTACGACTTGAACCGGTGATCTCTTGCTTAGAAGTCGAGTCATTTATAATTTACGCCTGGGTACGGGTAGTAGTAGTTATTATACATGGATTAAATATTATGCGGCATTTAAATATTAATAATAATATGAGAAGGATAAAACTATACAATCACTAGTATGAGAGAGCGAGATGAACAACATTTTTTTATCCTTTACCTGCGTATACGATTAAACTGTATCCAGCAATGTTTGGATGCAAGTTCTAGTGCACCCATTGGCTCTCACCCGCTGTCATGTATAACCCGACCAAATTACGTTGTTCATTTTATCTTATAGCTGGCATATGTATCACGTGTTCATCGTTTTAGTCGGGTTATATCTCTATACCTATTTCATTCGCATACGGTAATGTTCTCTCTACATATATACTTTCTCTATGTTATTATACGTAGTTATAAAGTATTGATTTTTTTTTTAAAGCTGACTAGCAATGTTTGTTGCGCATTATTAGTAGTCTTTTTAACCCCCTCCAACTAAAAGGGGTATTACACTACAGACATTTACCACACAATCAGGGTCCCTAACTCCTTAATGAGAGAGGCGTAATAAGATAATGGCAGTAAGAGTTCCTAATTAGGGAGAACGTGAGGACCCGGTCCGCCTATATATGTGCAGTGTAATAACACTTAGGGAGTTAAGGCGCCTGATTAGGTGCCACGACCATCCTTCATTAGGGACCCTGATTTAGTGTGGTGTAATATTCTTCAGCATTAATTTTTTTTGAATTTTTTTTATAAAGATTACTCGCAATGTGGGTTCCACGGTACATTACTAGTATTCTTGTTAGTAACCCCTCCAACTAAGCTAAATATGCTTGTGTCTGGAGTGGGTTCACGTCAATAGTGCAATGGGTGGGGTGGAGCTCGAACTCACGATCTCTCGATGGCCAGTCCGACACCTTTTCCATTGGGCTATTGCCGCCTATATATATGCTTGTGTCTGGAGTAGGCTTACGTCAATAGTGCGTAGGGTAGGTAGAAATCAAAATGTACATCTACCTACATTGATTGTAAATGACAGTAAAGATCTAACAAAGAGATACTCGTACATGTACACGGTAACGGTACACTACATCTGATTTTCGTGTTATTAATGTGATACCCATAGATAATACATAATAGACAGAATAGTACTTATGGTCCAAACGTACCACCAGAGGTCTACCACTTACCACCACTCTGGGTTCACGTGTACAATTAAGGCATTTAAATCTACGGACGCAGGTTACAATGACCCCCGAATGGGTGTCAATGACCTCTAAATTGCTAGCGTATCTAAACCGTAAGTAAATTAAAATTAAATAACTTATAGAGTCTGTGCAAAAAGAGAACCGTCGTAGAAATCTTATCATTATCGTGTGCTACTTGGTTAGATAGGTATGTACCTTCCTTCCTTCCTTACCTTTGACTTGTATTATTCATTATTCTGTCTTTGAATGAAATTTGACGGTTCTCTTTTTAACCGACTTCCAAAAAGAAGGAGGTTCTCAATTCGTCTGTATGTTTATTTTTTTACTTTTTGTAAGTATGTTACGTGGTTACTTCGTTAATTGTAAACTGAATTGAATAATTATTTTTTTAATCGGTAGGGTACATTTCCGAGGTGGTCCCATTTTAATTTCATCGAGATCTGATAAGCATCTCCAGAGATATGACGATAAACGTCTCAAACTTGCTACTGAAACTGACCCGGGCGACATGGAAGTCGACTGTTTTAGTTTTTAAACTATCTTAATTATGTTGCATTGACCACACTGCTGTCACTGCCAATACGACTAAAAATGTTTGATACTTGGTAGGTACATACTCTTTATGGTGCTACTAGGTAGGTATGTACCTTCCTTCCTTACCTTTGAATGTTAGTTGATCGTAACGCCACGAGTATCTTTTTGCACATACTCTATAAGCGAAGCTCGCTTAAATTCTGTTGTTTGTGCATTTAATGCAAATTGCAATTTAATTACATTATGCTTTCATCAATATCTCAGGGTTTCGCGGTATTGGCGGTTTTATAACCTACTTAAAAAGATAACGATTCTAGTTCAATAAAAATACGCATTGCTAGTAGTCGTTGAATTATTTTATGTTTTTAGGGTTCCGTACCTAAAGAGGACAACGGAACACTATTACTGAGACATCGCTGTTCGTCCGTCCGTCTGTCCGGTGTATAACGTCATATATGGTCCCATTTAAATTTTATCGAGATATGTTCAGTATGTGAAATCGAAGTCTGTGGTGATGTAAGGGAGCACAAATACCACCTCAGTGCTCCCAGCCAACCTCACCTGCCCATGGTGCATCCTGCTGACCAACGAACGAGGCTCTGGCGACCGACAAATGGCGGTGGAAATGGTTATCCATTTCAAATTATGGCGTAAATACCTACTACAGGCCGGTGACGGGCAGCAGCGTCACCGGTGCGAGGAGCTACGTCCTGCGATCGTCATCCCGCCTGCCCAGCGTGGCAATTAGAGCATATCCCTCCCATTGAGCCGAAGATCGGGCTCAGTGGCGTATCTTGGGAGAGGCCTACGTCCAGCTGTGGACTGACACAGTGACACTAGCTGATTATGATGACGATGATGTTCAGTATCTCCAGAGATATGGAGATAAACACCTCAAACTTGGTACTCAAATTGACTAGCGCGGCGTTTGAAGTCGGTTCTTTGATTTTTAGGGTACCGTACCTTAAAAGGATAAAAGGAACCGGAAGTCTGTCTGTCTGTCTGTCAAGACCTTTTATCTCAGGAACCAGTAGAGGTATCAAGTTGAAACTTATATCAAATACTCGGGTCTACGGTATCTTTCGGCTGTGAAAAAATCAAACCCTTAAGTCAACGCGATCAAAAGATATGACAGTTTAAGTAGCATTTTTCGCATATGTATTTTGCGATTTCAAAAGGTAATTAAAACCTATAGGGTACTTTCCGTTGCCCTCGAATCATGAAATTTAGCACGAAGCAAGGTCTTGAAGCACTTATAAAGGAATAAATCTGAAAACCGTAAATATGTAGAGTAATAACTAAAAAAAGTTAATCTACTAAAACAAACTTATTATGTGTAGTTGGTGCAATACATTTTCTATAGATCAAACTGCAAAGTTAAGTTTGTCCTTTAACCGAAATTGAGAAGTTCGTATGGAAGCCTCGGTGGGCGAGTCCAACCCGGCATGGCAGGTTTTTAGGGTTACGAACCCAAAGGGTACCAACGGAACCCTATTACTGAGACTCGGCTGTCCGTCTGTCTGTCTGTCTGTCCGTCTGCCATCAGGCTGTATCTCATGAACCGTGATAGTTAGACGGTTGACATTTTCACAGATGATTTATTTGATTATTAACAGATGATTATTAAATACCTACCCTAACCTTTGTGTTAACGTTCACTTAGTTGGTGTTAGAAGTACGTTAGATGGTGTTGTAGTAAATAAGCATGTTTAGTATTGACACGGTAATATAATATAATATTACCGTGGTATTATACTGTGGTTCGGGACCCTCCGTGTGCGATACAAAAGTCTGACTCGCAGTTGGCCAGTTTTATTTTAAATATCTTACATTTTGAATTATTTTATTCTTCAACCCCTTATATAATTGTATGTTTTTAGGTAAACCATTAACAGAAACTCAACTGGACTCAACTCTGACCGGAGACTACCAAATAGACGAAGAGACGCCACTGGGTCAATCAGTCAGTGCCAACTACTGCCGTTCACCACTGACTAATAGCAGGAAAGATAGTTTCACATGTAAGAACTCTTTTATTAACTGACTTCAAAAATGGATGATGTACTCAATTCGTCGGTTTTTTTAATGTATGTTCACCAATTATTCAAAGACGCCTTTACCGATTTAGATATTTTTATTATAGCATGACATATAGCATAGAACACGATTGTGATACATTAATTTAGTGCAAGAAATCCAGATTAATATAAAAAACGTTTGTAACTCTCTCTGTTTGTAACCTAATCACGCCTAAACGGACGATCCGATCTTACTGAAATTTAACAAGGAGATACTTTACAGTATGGTCATGCTCATGCTACTTTTTGTGAACATAAAGAAAATTACAGTGATAAAATTCTTGGAGAACGTAAAAGATGTCATATCTGCCGTAGGACCGATAACCGTTGGGGTAGACTGGTTCTAGAGTGGAGACCGCGAATCGGTAAACGTAGCGTAGGACGCCCTGTTACCAGGTGGAGCGACGACATTCGTAAAGCGGTGGGCAGTGACTGGAAACAAAGAGCCGAAGATCGGGCTCAGTGGCATGACTTGGGAGAGGCCTATGTCCAGCAGTGGACTGATACCGGCTGATTATGATGTAAAAGATGTCAGCTAGTGCTGTTATAAAATATGGGTTGCACATTACTAGTAGTCTTGTTAACCCCTACAACTAACCAACTCCAACTGTCGAGTGGGCTCACGTCAATAGTCTCAATCACTCGTAATACAACTCGACTAAAATTACAGTTATATACATATTAGCTGCGCCCTGCGGCTTTGCCTGCTGGTTATAAACCTTCCTTTTGAATTACTCTATCTATTGCTGAAAACCTCATTCAAATCCGTTGCGTAGTTTAAAAGATCTAACCGTACAGAGGGAGAGACAGACGGCGGGAATGGACTGTATTATACCATTGAAAGATTAATAAAATAATTGAATTATTATTATTAAATTCCAGTGCTTGGTCAAGAGGAACAGCAGATATTATCAAAGCGTCAATCCTGGGAGCCAGCGGGCACGGATTCTTTCCGAGAGTTATCAGACGAGGTGATGCTCAGCGTTTTCCGCTGGCTGCCCAAAAGAACCCTTGACAACTGCATGATGGTCTGCAAACGGTGAGATGTTCATGTGTTATGCTGTCCTAGTACCTACTTTAATCTCACGATGCGATGCTTTGTCTGTATCTGTTTGATTGTTAAGTTTCTTCATTGCTTATGATGTCCTAGTACCATGTGACTGTGTTAAGATGAAGTAATGCGGATTTTAGCTGGCTACTCAAAAGAACCCTTGACAACTGCATGATGGTCTGCAAACGGTGAGATGTTCATGTGTTATGCTGTCCTAGTACCTACTTTAATCTCACGATGCGATGCTTTGTCTGTATCTGTTTGATTGTTAAGTTTCTTCATTGCTTATGATGTCCTAGTACCATGTGACTGTGTTAGGATGAAGTAATGCGGATTTTAGCTGGCTACTCAAAAGAACCCTTGACATTTGCATGATGGTCTGGGGCATGGTCATGATGCAGGGCGATTGCGCGAGGTGTCATTCCAAAATATTCAAAAATGACGTGTTCAAGTTTTCACTTCTGCCTGCACTCCCGGAGTGCAACCCGTTGTTTTTTTTGTTAAATTTTGATGATTTGTAGCATACATTAAATTCATTTTGTATTAATATTCACACGTAATGTGCAAATGGATTCTTGAATACATTTAATTGAAACGAATGAATTAATTTCAGATGGTACAGAGTAGCATGCGACGAGACTTTGTGGCAACGATTAGATCTAGGCAGCAAAACCATATCGAAAAACGCTCTCGGCAGGATATTGTCTCGGAAACCCGTTATAGTGCGACTTGCCAGCTCTGAGGTTATTACGTTTCTTTATTTATTTCTAAAGTGGAAGAAGATAAGTACTTCGCCTGGTGGTAAGCGATGATGCGGTCGAACGGTGAAAACGCTAGGCCTACAATACTCTGACTCTCAAGGGCTGTGTGCTGCCGGAACACCGTAAGGTTATGGCGGTAGGTTTTCTCCTTAATGGTGGTAAGGTACTTTTAAGTCGAGCGGAACATTTATATAATACCACAATACTATATATACGTCAAACTTGTTACTGAAAATGGCATATGAAGTCGCTTCTTTAGTATTATCAACCTACTTTCAAAAAGAAGGAGGTCTATGTTTTTTTTTATGTATGCAACACGTTTACTCCGTCAATTGTGTACTTCGAATGATTCTTTTTAATACAGTTGCTCAAAAAGTGGCGTATTGCAGGGACCTATAGCGTTCGGGATGTGGGCCCTCGCCCTCGCCTTCGGCTGCGCCTCGGCTCGGGTAGACATTTGTCGGAACTCTTTGCAATGACAGCCTTTCCGCACTTGTAATGAAATATACTATTTTTTAATCGGTAATGTACCCTACATTTCCGATATGCTCCCATTGTAATTTTATCGAGATCTGATAAGTATCTATAAACGTCTCAAACTTGCTACTGAAACTGGCTCACGGGGCATAGAAGTCGGTTGTTTGAGTTTTTAAACTATCTTTATTATAATCTTTACATAGTACAAAACAAAGTTCCTCCCGCTGTCTGTACGCTTAGATCTTGAAACCACGCAACGGATTTCAATGCAGATTTCAGCAATAGATAGAGCAATTCAAAGGGAAGGTTTATAACAATAATTAAAAACTAAAACAACCGACTTCCATGACCCGCGAGTCAATTTCACTAGCAAATTTGAGACGTTTATCGTCATATCTCTGGAGATACTTATCAGATCTCGATGAAAGAACCTCCTTCTTTTTGGAAGTCGGTTGAAAAGTAGTAAAAAGGTAAAGCCGTAGGGCGGAGATAGTCTGTAAATAACATTTTTTTTGTTAATTGTTAAACACTATCCAATTTTTAGGGTTCCGTAGTCCTGACAAGGAACCCTTATAGTTTCGTCATGTCCGTCTGTCTGTCTGTCTGTCCGAGGTTTTGCTGAGAGACCGTTAATACTAGAAATCTTTAAGTTTGTGGGGGTATGTCTTCAAGCATTTACCAATGGAGATGTTAACGTTGTAATCCGCAAACATTTTTTCTGCCGATACTTACGGGGGACGAGGTAAACACGCATTGCACACACACCAATCAATCACTTTAACGATCCCGCACGCTAGCTTGAAACACGCACACAGTATTAAAAATACAGCGCACGCTCATATGGCCAGCAGAAGGGTAAGCCTTGCGTTAACATCTCCATTGGTAAATGCTCGAAGGGGTATGTATATACTACGTCGCCAAAGTGCTGAAATAAAATTGTGAAAAATATTTTTTTTAGGGTAGCTCCCCTATATGAGAAGTGGGGATGATTTTTTTTCATCGTCTACCCCATGGTGGGTATCATTGAATAGGTCTTTTAAAATGACTAAAGGGTTGTTGATACCATTTTTCGATTGAATGCTCCATTTACGAAATATTTAACTTTAAAGTGCAAATTTTTGTTCCAGTAGGGCGTCCCCCCCCCCTTTAAAAGCTAAACTGCTGGCTTGAAAAATCTGGAAAAATTCGTGATAAAAGCGCATTTCATGAACTTTAAAGGAAAATTATAGCGGTTAAGATAACTTTATTAGTTTAGCAGTAATAGTCGTTGAACTTGGGTGTTGGATAATTTTGTACCAAATACAAAATCCTTAGAATAAATCCTTTAAAGTTACAAAGACAGAGTACCTAGTTGCTTGTTTAAAACGGGTAAAGACTTGCATTGAATAACAGGCTACTACGGAACCTTACACTGCGCGTGGCCCGACACGCACTTGGCCGGTTATTTTTTTAAGTCCCATCGGTACTTCGGTATTTACGAAAAAAATATATAAAGTGTGAAACACTTCCATGAAACAGAATTTTGTTTTTTTAACAGATAGGCGAATGGCGACCCACTTCGCCCGTAGAGCCTGCGAGAGTTCAATATCTAGACCTTAGCATGGCAACCATAGACACAACTACGTTAAACCACCTGCTAGCGAGATGTCCCTTACTGAAGAAACTGAGCTTAGAGAATTTACTATTGGAAGAAAGCACATGTCAACTTATTGGTGAGTAACACACCTTGCTTGTTTATGAGACCCTGGTACTCCTGTATTGTATTCGATATAATTTACTGCGCAATTTGTTATAACTTATACCTCTTATGAGGTCCTGGTAGTCACATTTCAATGCCATTCTAAACATAGATACAAGTACTTTACTACAACACCTTGCTTGGTTATTAGACCCTGGTACTCATGTATCCGTGTTCTGTATTATTTACCAAGATTTGTGTAAATATACCTTGTTGCATACTTATGAGATCCTGGTAGTCATATTTCAATATCTAGACATAGATACTATTGAAACACGATGGGTAGCTTTCACAGACTGATTTATTTATTCATAGACAATTAATTAGTTTAAATGTTCTATACATATAGTTCCGACAGGCGTCACCAGATGGCGCCACGAGTTATGTTTTAGGTATTTTAATACTATTACTAATACCGCCACTTATTAAAATAATCCAGACACATCAATAACAGTAAATACCCTAACTACATCAGATTAACAATGCCTATTTTCTGCATAAAACAACTATGCTTTACTTTACATAAACTTTTAGTAAATAGATCAGCTGGCATTTCTGAAGTATTTAGGTATGCAATTCGAACTAATTTCTTTTCTACAGCTTCTCGAATAAAATGAAACCTTACATCTATATGTTTGCTTCTTCTGTGATACATACAGTTTACAGAAAGTTTCTGTGCGCTTTGATTATCATTATATAATAATATCGGTACATTATCTCTATTCACAAGTTCAGATAGCAGATATCTTAGAAAAATTGCTTCTTTACTAGCCTCACAGATGGCCATATATTCGGCTTCTGTGCTAGACAAGGCCACTGTCTGCTGCTTTCTGCACTCGTGAGAAATTACACATCCTGAGTATTTAAAACAATATCCAGTATAGGATCTTCTGTCGACAACATCTGATGCCCAATCAGCATCTACATATCCAACTATATCTTCACTATTTTTAACAAACATTAAACCATAGGATTTTGTATAACTCAGATACTTCAAGATTCTTTTTGCATGTTTCCAATGGGTTTCACTATTACAATTATTGAACTGACTCAAGTAACTTTAAGTACTGAGAGATACATCAAGCTTCCGATCAGTTGCTGATACGGATATGTAATAGACATATTTACACCTTTTTCAAGTTTCAAATTTACCTCCATTGGAGTCTCTACACTTTTACAATTTTGCATGTTAAATTTACACAATAAGCTCTCAATAAATAGTTTCTGATCAACACAGATCTTATCTTTTTCAATTCTAACATTCATACCTAAACACTGCCTTAATTGACCTAAGTCTTTTAACTTGAATCTGATACTTAACTGGCTTTTTAGATATTCTACTTCATTGTTACAATTTGAGAAGATGAAAAAATCATCAACAAATAGAGCTACATAGGTTTTTACACTTCCAGATGACTTTAAAAATAAACATGGCTCATGCACAGATTTTTTATAACCTAACTCTTGTAGACAATTATCAACTTTTATATACCATGCCCTCGCCGACTGCCTTAACCCATATATGGCCCTTTTTAGCTTTAAAACTTTACCTACATTATTTTCACATTTCAAATGCTGAGGCAATTGCATGTACACAGTTTCATCAAGATGACCATTTAAAAAGGCTGTTGTCACATCCAAATGGGTAATATTTAAATCTAAGTTAACACTGATAGTGAACAACAATTTCAAAGTAGAGTACTTAAGAACCGGTGAAAAAGTTTCTTTAAAGTCAATTCCTTCTTTTTGAGTAAAACCTTTTGCCACCAATCTGGCCCTATACCTCACTGTGTTATCACTATTTAACTTTTTTTTGTATACCCACTTGCACTGAACAACACGAGCGTCACTGGGTTTGTCCACTATTTCCCACGCTTCATTATCTTGGAACGACTGCAATTCTTCCATCATTGCTTTGCACCATTGTTCCTGCTCTGAGCCTCTTATGACATCTACATAGGTGAGACTTTCTTCACTTACATCTTCGGGGTTGTTCACACATACATTACTCAACCCGTACCTTTCTGGCGGTTTTCTCACACGCTTCCCCAAGGTAGAGTCTTTAATTGGTTCAAGATTAATTGCATCTTTTTCCGACGTTGTGTCCCAAAAAACTTCAGAAGCTGAAGAACTTTCTGATGAATTCTCTTCATCACAGGTACGTATGTGTTGTCTGTTGTGTCAAGCACAGACTGGTCTTGTTCTTCTCCATAATCTTTTTCCTCCTGCTCCACCACTGCTTGCATCATATCAGAGTCTCTACTGGTCTCGATGATAGCAACATCTCTGCTGGTGACGATGCTTTTGGTTACAGGATTGTATAACCTATAACCCTTTGTATTTTCTGCATATCCGAGGAGAATGTATTTCTCCGCCTTCTTGTCCCATTTCAATCTTTTTATTTTGGGAACATGAGCCATTGCAATGCTTCCAAATGTACGGACGTGGCTTAGATCTGGCTTTCTGCCTGTCCACAGCTCGTATGGAAGCCTGAAGCCAAAGTTCTGTTCCGTAAGTATACAGTAGTATTTACCGCTTCAGCCCAAAATTTCTTTTCCATTTTGGCATCGAAGAGAAGACACCGAGCTCTCTCCACCACTGTTCTATTTAGTCGCTCACACATGCCATTCTGCTCTGGCGTATAGGGATTTGTTTTTTGATGCACAATTCCGGCTTTCTTCAAAAAACTGTCCATTTCTGAAGAACAAAATTCTCCACCATTGTCTGTTCTTAGTACCTTGATGCACTTGCCAGTCTGTTTTTCCACCACAGCTTTAAACTCTTTAAAGTGCATCACGACCTCGGTCTTCGACTTTAAAAAATATACGAATGACATTCGGCTGTGATCATCGATAAATAGGAGAAAATATCTTGACTTTCCTATTGAGACTGTCTCCATGGGGCCGCATACATCTGCATGGACAAGCTCAAGCAGACCCTCACTCCTGGTACCTTTGTTTGTGAAAGGCAACCTCGTCATTTTCCCTTCACAGCATGTGATACACTGAGACTTGTTAATATCGGCTTTGTCAGAGAAGCAAATGCCATCCACAGCGCCATTTTTCATACTGGCCAAATCTCTGCCGTTTATATGGCCCAACCTTCTATGCCACAATATACTTGTATCCTGCATAGCTGGACTTACCAAAGAACATTCTTGTTTTATGTCTAGTTTGTATACACCATTGATTAGATGTGCATTCCCAACTAGGACATTCTTCTTGTTGTATATTTTGCAAACACCTTCTTCAAAAGTCACTCTGTTTCCATTTCTAATCAACTCACTGACTGAGAGACGATTTGTTGTGAGATTAGGTATACATAAAACATCTTTCACGGTAATATTGAACTCTGAACCATCTACTAAAGTCGTCAACTTCGTGTTTCCTGAGCATAACACTGGTACTGTAGTCTCGTTCGCTACTACAATCTGTTTCATGGTCGGGTTGTAGGAAATATCTGACAAACATTCTTTGTCGGAAATCATATGAGTGCTGGCTCCGGAATCAACATACCAATCCGTCTTCTTGTATGTTGAGTTCAAGAAAAATCCACTAAACACTGTGCTTTCTTTTTCTTTACTGTTGAAATTGCATTGATTTTTATAATGACCAATTTCCTTGCAACGAAAGCATCGAATTGTTTTGACAGTTTTAGAAGATGGCGTCTTCGACTTTGACTTTTCTGCAGCGCCATGTTTCTTGCGTTGCTGCCAACCTTTAGATAAAAACGCACTATCGTTTCCGCCGGTACTGCCAACCTCTGCACTCATATCCAACAATTTTGATTTTATGACATCTGTACTTATGGCCATTCCAGAATGCTCGATTGCCATAATCATCGGGGCAAATTTTTCCGTTAATCCCGCCAATAATAAACATCCAATCCACTCATCAGTAATTTGAAAACCTGTTCCTCGCAATTTATTCGCCGTATCTACGATTTGCGTCACGTAGAAAGTCATAGATTCACAATCTTCTAAACGAATCGATATTAAATGCCGTAGTAAACTGATTTTACGTTGAAATCCCGAATCAGCGAAGAGTGATTTTAGACGTTGCCACACATCATACACTGTTTTTTCATTCTTGATATGGACATACAGCGACGAATCTACGGTCATTATCAACTTTGCTTTCGCCTTCTGCGAATCATAATCGGGAGCTGTAGCGACACCCGCTTGACCCGCTGCTGAAACTGTTGGTTTTGGCTTCTCGTTGATGTCCACCCCTTCTAGTATGAGGAAATTTTCCGCAGCAAACGACCACTCGTCGAAATTCTCACGACCCTTGAGCTTCGGTACGTTGACAATGTAACTGCCGGCCATGTTCAAAAACTTGATGCCACACACGCAGTTTTCTGCAGCACACAAAGTTCTTAATCTGAACAAGTTCAGTCCGACTTTACACACTCCACACTTGAGTAATTACTGAGAGTCAATATTTCACAGTTCTAAGATGATTAAAATGCTTTGTAACGCGAATTATGATAGACTGGGCTCCATAACCTATTGAAACACGATGGGTAGCTTTCACAGACTGATTTATTTATTCATAGACAATTAATTAGTTTAAATGTTCTATACATATAGTTCCGACAGGCGTCACCAGATGGCGCCACGAGTTATGTTTTAGGTATTTTAATACTATTACTAATAGATACAACTACGTTAAGTTTAACCATCTCCTATAGACCTAGCGAGTTGTAGTTACTGAAGAAATTGAACTTAGAGAATTAAGTATTGGAAGAAAGCACATGTTAACTTATTGATGAGTAACACACCTTGCTTGTTTATGAGACCCTGGTACTCCTGTATTGTATTCGGTATAATTTACTGAGATTTGTGTAATTTATACAACTTATGTTGTAGTAGTCAGTCATATTTCAATGTCATTCTAAACATAGATACAACTACATTAAGGGGCAGTTTCACCGGTTCCTGATAGATCTATTAGGGACTTATCTGACATATTTTTGACAACTTTCATATGGCGTCATCTGTCAGTTTCAATAGGAACCGGTGAAACTGGCCCTTATTTAAGTTAAACCATCTCCTAGCAAGATGTCTCTTATTGAAGAAATTGAGCTTAGAAAATTTACTATTGGAAGAAATCACATGTCAACTTATTGGTGAGTAACACACCTTGCTTGTTTATGAGACCCTGGTACTCCTGTATTGTATTCGATATAATTTACTGCGCAATTTGTTATAACTTATACCTCTTATGAGGTCCTGGTAGTCACATTTCAATGCCATTCTAAACATAGATACAAGTACTTTACTACAACACCTTGCTTGGTTATTAGACCCTGGTACTCATGTATCCGTGTTCTGTATTATTTACCAAGATTTGTGTAAATATACCTTGTTGCATACTTATGAGATCCTGGTAGTCATATTTCAATATCTAGACATAGATACTATTGAAACACGATGGGTAGCTTTCACAGACTGATTTATTTATTCATAGACAATTAATTAGTTTAAATGTTCTATACATATAGTTCCGACAGGCGTCACCAGATGGCGCCACGAGTTATGTTTTAGGTATTTTAATACTATTACTAATAGATACAACTACGTTAAGTTTAACCATCTCCTATAGACCTAGCGAGTTGTAGTTACTGAAGAAATTGAACTTAGAGAATTAAGTATTGGAAGAAAGCACATGTTAACTTATTGATGAGTAACACACCTTGCTTGTTTATGAGACCCTGGTACTCCTGTATTGTATTCGGTATAATTTACTGAGATTTGTGTAATTTATACAACTTATGTTGTAGTAGTCAGTCATATTTCAATGTCATTCTAAACATAGATACAACTACATTAAGGGGCAGTTTCACCGGTTCCTGATAGATCTATTAGGGACTTATCTGACATATTTTTGACAACTTTCATATGGCGTCATCTGTCAGTTTCAATAGGAACCGGTGAAACTGGCCCTTATTTAAGTTAAACCATCTCCTAGCAAGATGTCTCTTATTGAAGAAATTGAGCTTAGAAAATTTACTATTGGAAGAAATCACATGTCAATTTATTGGTGTGTAAAACACCTTGCTTGATTATGAGACCCTGGTACTTATGTATCACAGTTTTACAATCCATACAGGCAACGAACGTTCTTGTATAGAGCAACGGGCATCTCGCGGGGAGGCGGGCGGCGCTGATCGCGGCCCCCAATCTCGGTTAGTTTGCGGGCTCGGACGTTGAGGGCCGCCGCGAATTGGGAGCGAGTTTTACGAGATTCATTGATTATAATGGTGCATACTTGTTCTGTGTATGAATGTGCCTCGAAAGCAAAATACAACAAGCGTTGAAGATTTCATAGGTTGACGTGAGGGAAGTTTATTCCTATACGCTGTACTAATTCAGCTACAGTACGAATCAATCGATACGACGAAACTACTGGATGGTATTTTAACCAATCATGTAATTGTTAGCGCCATCTGTAATTACTGCTTAGAAGTAAATTACTTGGTTGAAATCATAACAGATTTCTGATGACAAGAGAGATTATTTTAATTTCTTAAATTTTATTCGTAGGTAAGGAATAACAATGTCTTTTCTGAATGTTGCAGGTAAATGTACGAATATAGAAACATTGAACCTAACAATGGGGCAAGGAATCACGCCCGAAGGATTAGTCCACATACTAAATGGATGTACTAGGTAAACAGCAAGTTATTAAAAACTTTTATTTTGTCACATATAAACTGAAACAAACATTTTTCTTTTCCTTCTTGGGTGATATTAATTTACTTATGTCTAATGTGTTTTGTTTTGTACATAAATAAAAATATACTTTTATTCAAATTTTGCTCGCTAAATCCTTGGCCCCATTCACAGGGTCTAATAAGGATGTTGTCTAATTTAAGGAAGTGTTTCAAAACAATTTATGTATATAAAATACCATATAACATTTTTCTTTAAAACGCAAATACGGCTGTCATGAACGATATCGATTATAATACGTCACACGTTCCAAAACGTTGTCATAATGCAAGTAACGTTGACAATGAAGTAATGTCAAACGCTCGTTGCCCGAGGAGTTATAAAATATCGGTGCGTTAAGGACGCACGTGTATTGTACGTTACTTATCGATAACCGCATTATCAGCCGGTATCAGTCCACTGCTGGACATAGGCCTCCCCCAAGACACGCCACTGAGCCCGATCTTCGGCTCTTTGTTTCCTGTCACTGCCCACCGCTTTGCGAATGTCGTCGCTCCACCTAGTCACAGGGCGTCCTACGCTCACCGATAACCGCTTATCGTTCTACTTTTACATAAAATTAACATCGACTCGACAGTGGTGCGTCAATATGCCTCCAAGGCACAAGCGGCAATAACCCAACAATCGCTAAAGCGTCGGCCTAGCGATCGTGAGTTAGTGAGCTCTATCCCCCCACCTATTGACTTGAACCCACTCCAGACAAAAGCATATTTGGCTTAGTTGAAGGGTTTTTTTTTTAAATATAAATCTTTGCTACAATTAACTTCATTGAGGTTTCATGCACATACATAATACAGTAGTACGTAGTACGTTTAGTGTAACTGTTTTTTATTGTGTGCGTTAGTGTGTGTTCATTCCTGTACGTGTGTATGTATTACAAATATTCTTTTCTTTTTGTTTCTTTGTCATTTTTCTTTTTTTTTTGTTATATTTTGCTTTTTTTTTTCTTTGTTTTTTCTTTTATTTCATTTATTATTATTATTACTTTTTTTACAGTGTTATATTCAATTCATCCATTATAAGAATAAAATCAATTAATTACAATTACAATATTTCTTATCTATTCTAATATAATTGCATTATAACTCAAATAGTTGAAGGGGTTAACAAGACTACTAGTAATGTGCAACCCACATTGCAATTTATTATCTTATTTATCTGTACATACTGTACATAGTTGTATTCGTTGCAGTCTCCAAGCATTGAACATATCATGGTGTTCATTAAGCGAAGAATGTCTAGAGGTGTTGGTGAACAATTTGCCGAGCAGGCTGCAACGACTGAATGTAAGCGGAGCACGGGCTATTACTGACGATAGTAAGTATTATTATTATATTTTAAGTGAAAACTTGTTTGGGCGCGTTGAGCACTTTTTAGGTGAACATAAGATCGTTTAAAAAACTAAAAGAACCGACTTTAAATGCCGCGCTATTAGTTTTCAGTACCAAGTGAAGATCCATATCTCTGGAGATACTCATCAGATCTCGATGAAATTACTATGGTACCACCCTTGGGATATCTCCTTTCCAACAAAAAAAAAATCATCAAAGTCGGTTCATAAACGACGAAGTTTTCCGCGAACAAACATTCAATATATATATATAGATATTTATATAAATATGTATATTTAATGTTCCTGAGAAACCTTCTTTTTTGGGAAGTTGGTTAAAAAAAGCGTGAAACTCGCGTCATCGTCACCGCACGCTTCCCATGTGCTATATGTATACTGTGTATCTCGACGATACAATTCACAAGTTATTTAGTTTTCACTTCCATAGGCAGTCCCCAAAGACTGCCCCGCTTGTTTTTTTACCCGATAGACAAGTACTTCACCGCTATCTCACCCAAGGCTAGACCTAGACCAAAATCCAATAAATACTTTCATTTGTTTGCAGTGGTGTCAATCCTGAGCTCCCGCTGCCCTCACCTCACCGAGCTGGACCTGTCAGACTGTGCTCGTCTCACCCGCGCCTGCGTCAGACCCCTGCTACGTCTGTCTAGACTGCTCCACCTGGCACTGTCCCGCGCGTACCTGCTGCCCGCGCACTCACTGGCGTCAGTATGAACATACACTTACATTACATTACATTACACTGTGTGCTACGTCTGTCTAGACTGCACCACCTGGCACTGTCCCGCGCGTACCTGCTGCCCGCGCACTCACTGGCGTCAGTATGAACATACACTTACATTACATTACATTACACTGTGTGCTACGTCTGTCTAGACTGCACCACCTGGCACTGTCCCGCGCGTACCTGCTGCCCGCGCACTCACTGGCGTCAGTATGAACATACACTTACATTACATTACACTGTGTGCTACGTCTGTCTAGACTGCACCACCTGGCACTGTCCCGCGCGTACCTGCTGCCCGCGCACTCACTGGCGTCAGTATGAACATACACTTACATTACATTACATTACACTGTGTGCTACGTCTGTCTAGACTGCACCACCTGGCACTGTCCCGCGCGTACCTGCTGCCCGCGCACTCACTGGCGTCAGTATGAACATACACTTACATTACATTACATTACACTGTGTGCTACGTCTGTCTAGACTGCACCACCTGGCACTGTCCCGCGCGTACCTGCTGCCCGCGCACTCACTGGCGTCAGTATGAACATACACTTACATTACATTACATTACACTGTGTGCTACGTCTGTCTAGACTGCACCACCTGGCACTGTCCCGCGCGTACCTGCTGCCCGCGCACTCACTGGCGTCAGTATGAACATACACTTACATTACATTACACTGTGTGCTACGTCTGTCTAGACTGCACCACCTGGCACTGTCCCGCGCGTACCTGCTGCCCGCGCACTCACTGGCGTCAGTATGAACATACACTTACATTACATTACATTACACTGTGTGCTACGTCTGTCTAGACTGCACCACCTGGCACTGTCCCATTGTAATTTCATCGAGATCTGATAAGTATCTCCGTATCATATCTAAGTATATCAGAGATATGACGATAAACGTCTCAAACTTGCTACTGAAACTGGCTCGCGGGGCATGGAAGTCGGTTGTTTTAGTTTTTAGGGTTCCGTACCCAAAGGGTAAAACGGGACCCTATTACTAAGACTCCGCTGTCCGTCTGTCTGTCTGTCTGTCTGTCTGTCCGTCTGTCACCAGGCTGTATCTCATGAATCGTGATAGTTGAATTTTTTACAGATGATGTATTTCTATTGCCGCTATAACAACAAATACTAAAAACAGAATAAAATTAAAAATAATAGGGGTTCCCCATACAAACAACGTGTTTTTTCGGCATTTCAAGATAACGTCCATAGATGGCGTTATATTGAAATGCCGATCCCTAACTCCTTTGTTAGACGGTAGATGGCGTTATAAAAAATAAAATGTTTATTACATATAATTTTTTGCGGCCAAAAAATGACTGTGGGAATTTGCTCGATCTTATAAAATACTGTATTGTGGTACGGAACCCTACGAGTGCGAGTCCGACTTGCACTTGGCCAGTTTATTAAACTATCTTAATTATATACTACTAGCAGCGCCGCTGGAGTACACAGCACTTTTACCCGCGTAGTTCCCGTCTCCGTGAAAATACGGGGATAAAATATAGCCTGTGTTACTCGCTGGTAATGTAGCTTTCCATTAGTGAAAAAAAAATTGAAATAGGTCCAGGGGTTTTTGAGTTAAATCGTAACAAACAAACAAAAAATCAAATACTTCCTCTTTATAATATTAGACTAGAATGATTCTTTATTGTACACCAAAATAAAACATACAGATAATATTTCATAACGAAACAATTGTAATACAATGGGCGGTCTTATCGCTTGGAGCGATTACTAGACAACCTTTGGATGGACAGGATTTCACATATAAATGTTGTAGGGTATCATCATCATCATCATCATTAACAGCCTGTACTCGTCCACTGCTGGACATAGGCCTCTCCTATGGCACGCCACTGAGCTCGATCTTCAGCTATTTGTTTCCAACCGCTGCCAGCCAGCTTGCGTATATCATCGCTCCATCTAGCTGGAGGGCGTCCTACGCTTCGTTTCCCGAGTCGTGGTCTCCACTCTAGAACACGTCTACCCCAACGGTTATCGGTTCTACGACAGATGTGACCAGTCCACTGCCACTTCAGCTTGCTTTGTAGGGTATAAATAAAATAAATAGTATAAATAATACGTATAAAATAAATAGTATAAATGTTTCAAATATAAATGTACAGCTACAAAGTTATATCAATAAAGAATCAAAAATCAAACATTCAGTTTGTAGGCAGTATTAAAGTCTGTTAAAACCAACCATACATGTGTGTTTCAGTACTTCAAAGTTCAGACAATTTTTATATGAAAAAAATAAAAAAATGTGAAATAGTGAAACACAAATTAAAATAAAACTGGCCAAGTGCGTGTCAGCATCGCGTCTCTTATCGCACACTTAGGGAGGGTTCCGTACAATACGAAGCATAACAGAGTTTCAACCTCATACATTTAATTAATTGATATTACCAAGAATATTTGGTTTGGTCGCGATCTAGAAAGACGGGGCTCGTTTACTAGCGCCATCTATGTCATTTTGCCGAAACTAATTAGATAGATGGAGTTTAAAAACACGTTTTTTGTATGGGGACCCCCTTAAATTTTTAACTTTATTTTGCTTTTAGTATTTGTTGTTCTAGCGGCAAGAGAAATACACCATCTGTGAAAATTTCAACTGTCTAACTATCACGGTTAAGGAGCTATAGCCTGGTGACAGACGGACAGACAGACAGACGGACAGCGGAGTCTTAGTAATAGGATCCCGTTTTACCCTTTGGGTACGGAACCCTAAAAACGCTATAACAATATATAATCCATTAAATACATACACCACATATACACATACATTATATATATATATAATATTGGCTTAGACGTAAAGATATTTTTGTATTCCAGTGAACTGAAAGAGATGTCGTCGCTGCAATATTTGGAAGTATGGGGAATGTTGCAGTCTGTGTCCGTGAGCGCGCTGCGAGCCGCGCTGCCCGCCGTGCAAGTCAACCAGTTTATGTTCAGGTAACTACAACCTATGCTGGTCATAGGGCTCTGGCATCCCTGTCATTTCCCTCTTCGTCGATCTTTGACGATTTTATTATTATCGCTGCTAGCGTTTAACCTCACCTGTCCTGTTGGTAAGTGACGATAAGGTCGACAATTAGAATTGCCCCAATTACTGTGCCGGGACAGCCAATATTGTAACATTAGGCCCCCCGCGCACTAGGCCGCTTGGCTGCGCAGCCATACTGCTGCAGCCAGAATATTTGCGCAGCCAGTTATAGCAGCCAATCGATTTCCCGAATACATTTCTCTGTATCGAAAGTGAAAAAAAAAGTTGAAGAACTTTTTCAAAAAATAACTTCAGGCAGCCAGCTGGCTGCCGTGTGTATGTTAAACAGGCGCGTTGTATTGGCTGCCGCAACCGGGAATTCGTGGCTGCCTAGTGCGCGGGCTCCCATACAACGTCACAGGCTACGGCTTAGTACGCGGGGGGCCTAAACCAGGACTTTTTAGCGTAGACGAAACTACTAAACTAAACTAATGTTTTCTTTTGTTGCAGCGCTATCGCGAGACCCACTGTGGGTACGAGAAGGACGTCTATATGGGGACTGCGTACAAGAGACTAAATAAAACTAAACTAAAACTAAATTAAACTATGGTATGTTTCTAAGGCAGATGCAAAATCTGATAAATTTGTAACGTTATGATGTAACTCACGTACGTAGTAGAATTATCTCGGCAAGGTTTCGACGGGCTCCATCACTCTTATTCGGGAGTGAGGTCACGCGGTCAGATCGCGACATTCTCTGCTTATTCAACTTATAAAACTTGGTCATTGACTTTACTAGAATTTAGACACTCGATGCATTAAACTACGCTGGTCATCGAAAAAGATAATTAAGATGGTTTAAAAACTAAAACAAAAACTTCTAAAACCGACTTCCATGCCCCGCGACTCAGTTTCAGTTGCAGGTTTGAGACGTTTATCGTCATATATCTGGAGATACTTATCAGATCTCGATGAAATTACAATGGGACCACCTCGGAAACGTACCCTACCGATAAAAAAAAAGAATTATTCGAATCGGTTCACAATTGACGGAGTAATCGTGTAACATACATACAAAAAAACATACAGACGAATTGAGAACCTCCTTCTTTTTGGTAGTCGGTTGAAAATACTAAGGGCCAATATCACCGGTTCCTGATTGCTCTATTGGGAACTTTTCTGACAGATTTTTTGACTGCTTTAAATATGGCGTCATCTGTCAGAAGGAATCAGTGAAACTGGCCCTTACATACATACATAGAGATCTTCTACGATAACATGACCCGCTCCTCCAAAATTCAAAAACGTTTGAAAATATTTGTGAAAGTATTTACAACGCACCACCACGCATGTGTGCGTACTCGTACTGCCTGTTCCGCGACATTGCATACATAATTAAATAACTCCTAATTATGACCGTACTTTGTACCAAGCAACACTGCAAAAAAAGTTTCTATGAAATTTATAAGCAATACTTTCCTTTAAGTGACGTTAGCTACAAAGTACGTTCATAATTCGGGTCAACAATGTAGGGAAGTGCCTACTCTTATAACGTAGTACAACATAATTACAACTACATACAAACTCTTTCGTAAGGATGTGACTACACACATTAAAACAGTAAATTAGAGGGGCGGGCCATGTTATCGTAGAAGATCTATACAACCACGCCTTTTTCCCGTTGTGGTGTCGTTGGGAAGTGTTTAAAACTATCAACAGCATATATTTTTATAGATTTTTCACTCTCTTTATTTTAAAAAAGTTAGGGGGGGGGACACATATTTTACCACGAAAAAATAATTTTAGGAACCTCAATGTCATTTTTAAAGACCTATTCCATAGACACCCCGTACTTCCACGACACGAATTTTTTTAGTGTCAGTTCCATGTATGGGGAGCCCCCCGTTAAACTTCTATTTTTTAAATTTTTGTATAAAAATCGTAAAGTGGTTAACAGAATACATCTACCTACTAACTTTCAACTCTGTAGCACGGATTATGTAGTAGTTACTACGTAATCTGTAGTCCTAATAGTTTCGGAATAAAATGGCTTTGACATACGAACGGACAGACAGAGATGACGAATCTATAAGGGTTGCGTTTTTTGCCATTAGGTTACGTTACCCTAAAAAGTATGCACCAATATAAAATATGTTTGCTATTACAATTGTAATGGAAAAGCAAACATTTTCCACAGAAACTTTGCGTATACATACATTTTAAAAATTTCTGTTTTTGCTATGGGAGATAGCTGTGCCACAATTTGCAGTTAAGATTAAGATTAATTAAGATTATCACAGAAAATTTAAAATTCGTTAACCGACTTAACAAAAAAGGAGGAGGTTCTCAATTTGACTGTTTTTTTAAAATGTTTGTTATCTTAACCTTTACCCATCTTTGTACCTACTCTATTTTTTATGAAATAAATGTATTTGTATTTAGAACTCTGTCAAATCTTAACCGATTTAATAAATCTTTTTTTGTTTGAGACATTATGTTTAGTCCCATTCAAATTTTATCGAGATCTGACAATTATCTCCGGAGATATGGAGATAAACAATGTAAGCAAATTTGTAGACTTTGATGACAGAATTATAGCTATTGGCAACTTTTACTATCGTGGCATGTGAAGTCGGTTTTTTTCGTTTTGTAACGATGATAAATTATTTTTTCATCATAACGTAAATGCGCGACACGTGTTGACCAAATCGTCTATTATAACAATTGATTTCATGTCAAAGAGTAAAAACGTTTTTAAAACTAAAGCTGCATTTCAAAACTCATTTCGTATTTTTAACCGACTTCAAAAAAAGGAGGAAGTTTCTCAATTTGACCGTATATGTTTTTTTTTTAAATTTTTAATGTTTGTTTGTAACTTCGTCGTTTATGAACCGATTTTGATTATTCTTTTTTTGTTGGAAAGGAAATATCCCAAGTGTAGTACCATGGTAATTTTGTCGAGGTCTGGTAAGTATCTCCAGAGATATGGAGATAAACACCTCAAAATTGGTACTGAAAATTAATAGCGCGGCATTGAAGTCGGTTCTTTTTAGTTTTTTAAACGATCTTATGTATGAGTGTTGTTTCCATAATATTTATTAAATGTTGTGTTTAATTTATTAAAGTTAATTAATATTCTGATGCATTAAAGTTCATCGAGTTAATTTAAGTTAACTTAATTCTTATGCATTTAAGTTCATCGAGCTAGTTTTGAGTTTAGATATAGCGAAATGATTTTGATAATAATAGGTAAATTTTTACTGGTGTCCCATTTTTTACCGACTTCACAAAAAAGAAGGAGGTTCTCAATTCGTCGGAACCTTTTTTTTTAATGTATGTTCACCGATTACCCGAAGATGCCTGAACCGATTTGGAAAATTCTTTTTTTGTTTCAAAGGGTGGTCCCATTTAAATTTTAACGAAATCGGCCGAGCCGTTTTTAATCTATCAACATTTGTATTACGACGCATTTACTTATCTCGACGACTTACTACTTGGCTGGCACTTTACTTACTGGCACATATTATGTAATAGTTACTTCGTCTGGCTACTTTGACTAGCGCGATGTTTGAAGTCGGTTCTTGTAGTTTTTTAAACGATTTTAAATTATTTTAATGATATTTTTATGTACATTATCCGAGAGGCTGGAGTTTGCTCAAGGGCTGTGTGCTGTCCGAACAACGTAAGATTATGGCGGCAGATTTTCTCCTTGATGGTGATAAGCTACTTTTTAGTAGCAAGTCAGGCGGAACATCGATGAAATATGCTTCTACCAACTGTGAAATTTGATGGAGAATTTGGATTGAAAGATTGATTGGAATGGATTGGATAAAAAGTGTCTTTTGTAAATTCCTAATGATAAAAGTATAAAAGTGTACCAACCAGTGTTGTATTTAAATACTTTGGCTTCGTTATTTAGGCAGTTAATCTAATGGCGCTCTTAAGCCAACTAATTAAATACCTAATTTAACACGTCTTTACTTAGCATTAGGTGAGATATTAGTCAAAGGCTCATTCATCTATTTTTTTTAATTATTAAAGCTTACTTGCAATGTGGGTTACACATTTTTAGTAGTCTTCTTAACCCTTCCAACTAAGCTAAATATGCTTGTGTCTGGAAGGAGTTCACGTCAGTAGTACAATGGGTGGGAATCGAATTTACGACCTCTCGATCGCCTTAGCCATTAGGCTATTGCCGCTTCAAAAACTATAAAAGAAAGTATATATATTTATTACCAGGCAGGCAAGCGTTTGAACCCCTATCTCACCTGACGTTAACTGTACCCTTATTACAAAATTTTATACCTAACTCGATATCGTATATCGACAAATTTTGTATGAACAACAGTATAGCGCCTCTAGTGGGTCTCACACTTCACTATATTTAGAAAAATCAGGGAGCCAGTATAAGTCGAAAACTATGTGAGATCTGTCAAAAGCGTTAACGATGAAAACTCGTACTAAGGGTACTGCCGATGCGATCGACGATATAACAAGCTTACCTAGAGAACATAAATTACACTTTGGCAATATAATAATTTCTCCGGATAAAGCCGGGTGACGTACGTAGCTACTAAAAAAAAACAAATAATAAAATTCTATATCGCCAGTTATTTATAATATATTTAGCTTATAAGTTTAGTGGTTTTTTTTATCAAAAATAAATTTTGAGCCTGATTTATAATTATTAACCGACTTCACAAAAAAGGATGAGGTAGTCAATTCGTCGGAATCTTTTTTTGTTATTTTTCTTTTCTTTTATCATTGTTAATGAAACATTTCTTCAGCTGTATTTTTTATAATTTACGGACTAACGGACTCTAAATGGCTCTTCCGATTTCAGTAAACTCTTGTACATTATCTAGTTATAATAAATGCCTTACATCTTTTTGTTCTGTAAAATGCTATCGATGACGTCATTTTGCAGTATCGTATCATATCATAGATAGAACTATATAATTATTTAAAAAAACTCAGCTGATCCATAAAAAAGTTCATTGACGTCTGACAAAATGTATCATCGTTATCACGGCCAGTATTCGTCCACTGTTGGACATAGGGCACCCCTATAGCACGCCACTGAGCTCGATCTTCAGCTCTTTGTTTCCAAGCGATAATATACACAAGCTGGCTCAAATTTTTAGAAGTAGTACAAAATTCGTTTATTACAATTTATTGAGAGATTAGCCTAAATTTTTATAATTTGCGCGTCACTCCACTGCGCCCGTTTTTTTACGATCGACACCCGTGATCAAATGAAATTGAGTAAAATTTGTAATTCAATGAAAACATGCTGGGTTAAAATATCCTTGGCGTTTTGATATTATTGCGCCAATTTATATGTCTACATATAAATTAAATTGTTTCATCACACGTCGATCGTCAAAAAAAGCATACTCGAACAAAGAACCTATTTTTTATTGGTTGAAAATCGAGCCGATTTTAAGACCCATAGAAAGTTACATGTTAACATCTAAAATCAAATAATCGTTCTAAAAATTGTATTTACATTAAATTCATATAAATAAATATGATTTAAATATAACAAGACGAAGAAAACTCTACCTCAGATTTGCACAAACTAATTTATGATACCTAGATACTTATTGTTATTTAAAAAAAAATATTGGTTTAAATGTTTTGACGAATAACTGTAATAACTAAAAACGAAACAATAGGGATTATGCATGATTTTTTAAAATATTTTTATTTCACATATTACATCCGTTTAACACAGTCAAAAAAATGAAATAATACTGAAAGTGTTCAAATTAAGCTACAAAAAATAGATTTAGCATTGAAAAAATACGAGGTATCTAAAACGCCGCCAAATTTTCGCGTGCCTTTGTGACGTCACAGTGCAGCACACGGTCTCCACAGATTAAATCTTTTTAATAGAAATAGTATGTATTCGTACAATAGTGCATACTATTTCTATGAAAAAGATTTAATCTGTGGAGATTGTGTTGGGCACTGTGACGTCACTTTCTAATTGACAAGTGGTGATGTGTTTTGCAAATTAAAATTTCCCACGCTTTTTTTACATTTTTCATATAATATTTTAACACATTTAAGAGTATTTTATTTATAAAAAAATGTTTAACATACAACACCAGTACAATAATGATTCGAAAATAAATGATTTCAAGTAAATTTATACCACATGCATATTCCCTATTGTAGATAATCTGACTACATTTCTCCTTGGAGGCTCTTGGTCATAAGGAATATAGCTTACAAAACTTTTTCAAAACTTCAGGTTAGATTTTTACTTTTCTAAGAACGTAACATTTATATAATTTATTCTTTTCTACTTCCATACATACATACATATATTCTTGACCACATCGCCACATACACACAACGGTTCAACTGCTTGTTTGATAGCAACAAATATATGTCTATGTTTGTAATATCCGTTAATACAATATGCTGGGCTGATATGTTCAAAAAGCAAATCGATACGGATTTTTATGACAATATTTTAGACCGTAGATGGAATATTAAATTGGCTCAGACCAATTATGTTACTCTTTGGCTTAAGACTAAGAACGCTGTCAAAAACGAGGAATGAGAAGCGAGCTATTACGGAGAATAAACTCTACTCTTGCGAGCTATTTAAAGTTTAGCTAGCTAACAGAATTGGGCCATCTACAACATAGTTTTTAAGGTCATTACATAGAGTATACTTAAGGTTAAATTGGAAGTGATTGTTTTTCAGATCAGATATTTAGAAATAAACTTTTTCTATTAAACCTTTGTTTTATTTTGTATTGGAGTGAGTGAGCTTGTAAAATATACATTAACGAAATTACCTTTGCCGTACCTTGACCTCCAGTGATGCTGGGAATGCCGGTACCTGTACCTGTACCGTACAATTACATCTTTACCGGTAAAATGCAGTTATGTAGATCATAAACGTATCCCTGAATAGTGCTTTATGGGGTACCACCAACCAAACAAAGATGTTTCGCCAACCTGTTCATGTTACATCGTTTATATTCAGTGGGTGGCAGTTTGGATGAAATGTTGTGATATGTAATTAGTACTTAAGTCGGTGGTCCATCGCCACGTCCCACCGTCTGGATTCTCGTCACGTCTTGCATTTTGAGGCAAGCCGAATACCATAATAAGTAATAGCGTTAGCAGCAGGCAGGTGAAGACTAGTCCACTACTACTCAATAATAGATGGCGCTAACATTTGATACTCTATTTTTATGTTCTGTGGATAAAGGCAGCAACGCGTACACATTTTTTTTAGTTTATGGCTCCACACGTTTAGTGTATTTAGCCAGTGGCAAGTATTAGAATGGGATGTAAGGGAGCAAAATTCCACCTGATTGCTCTCAGCCAATCTCTCCTGCACGTGGTGCATCCTGCCGATCAGCGAACGAGGCTCTGGCGACCGACAAATGGTGGGATATCCATTCAGAACGACGTAGCTAAATACCACAGGCCGGTGACGGGCAGCAGAGTCACCGGTGCGAGAAGCTACGTCCTGCGATCACCCAACCCGACTGCCCAGCGCGTCGTGATTATTTGGGCAAAACCTTCATGGCAGACACAACCACACAACGGCCCCCAGTTCTCGGTCGCCCCGCGATTCCTGACCAAGGCGGCGATTACGGTAACGGCGGGGCAGTGGGTGCTAAGAATCCGCCAAAACCGACTGACCCTGGCTACATTTAACGGACGCAAGCTACGGCTCGATACACACTTGGCACTTCTGGAGGAAGAGCTGAAGAACATGAGATGGCATATTCTGGGGTTATGTGAAGTCCGAAGAGAGGGGGAGGATACCGTTACCCTAGAATCAGGCCATCTTATGTATTTCAGAGAGGGAGAACAACCATCCCAAGGCGGCGTCGGGTTCTTGGTCCACAAGATCCTCTCTGACAACGTTTTAGAAATCTCCAGTGTGTCGACAAGGGTAGCGTATCTTGTGATTAAACTCACCGAGAGGTACAACCTCAAGGCTATCCAAGTATACGCACCGACTTCGGTACACTCGGACGATGAAGTGGAGGAATTGTACGAGGACATTTCCAAAGCCTTGCACACAACCCAAAAGGCCCACTTCAACGTTGTCATGGGGGATCTCAACGCTAAAGTGGGAGTACAAACAAGCGGCGAATCGATAGTACACGGATTGGGAAGCAGAAATCATAGGGGGCAAATGCTCGTCAACTTCCTAGAAAAAGAATATTTTTTTTATGATGAACTCTTTCTTTCAGAAAGATCCCCAGCGGAAGTGGACGTGACAAAGCCCCGACGCTATGACCAAAAATGAGATCGACTTCATTATGACGGACAAAAAGCGCATATTTAGGGATGTCTCAGTGAACACTAGGTTTAAAACCGGCAGTGATCACCGACTAGTCCGAGGCTCTCTAGATATTGACTGCAAACTTGAACGTGTTCGTCTAATGAAGTCCACGCTCCGACCCAATGTGCTACAATCCGTGGTCGGGTCTGAAACGTTCCAGCTGAAACTGGAAAACCGATTTGCTGCACTGGAAACCACAATTGACGTTGACCAGGATCTCGACCATGTGGTGGACATCCTCAGGGAGGAAGGGACAAAATTCTGTGAGACGCGAGGTGCTGGCAAGAAGTCCAAGCTTTCAGAGGAATCTCTGCAGCTAATACAAAAGCGACGTGAAAACCCTGCAGTCACTTCGTCGGATCAACGGACCCTAAATAAAAAGATTTTTAAATTGGTACGACGTGACCTGCGGAGCTCAAACACACGCTCAATTAAAGAAGCGATCGAGCAAAACCGGGGTTCAAAAGTCTTTGTCCAACAGCTGGGCCGAAGCCATCTGACGAAGTTGACCACTTCTAGCGGGAGTGTCATCGCTTCTAAGCCAGAGATTCTTAGGGAAGTAAAAGACTTCTACAGCCAATTATACACCTCACAAGCGTCCGTTCCCCAACCCGGTATCGAGGATCCTAGAGCCACTCTGACCCGCCACTATACCGAAGATTTGCCAGAAATCAGCCTAGATGAAATTGTGATGGCTCTCAGACAGCATAAAAACGGAAAAGCCCCCGGAGAGGGTGGAATTACAACGGAGCTCTTAAAAGCCGGTGGAACTCCTACGCTACTACAGCTTCAACGTATTTTCAATTCCGTACTCTTTTCGGGGAGAACTCCGAAGATATGGAGTAAGAGTGTGGTTGTTATGTTCTTCAAAAAGGGAGACAAAACCCTTTTGAAGAACTTTCGACCTATCTCGCTCTTAAGCCATGTCTATAAGTTGTTTTCTAGAGTCATCACAAATCGTCTCGCGCGTAGGCTCGACGAATTTCAACGCCCCGACGTCTGGCTGGATTTCGAGGAGGATACGGCACCATAGACTACATCCACACAGTGCGGCAGGTTATACAGAAGACTGAAGAGTATAACTAGCCCCTGTGCTTAGCGTTTGTGGACTATGACAAAGCCTTTGACTCCATTGAAACCTTGTCTGTTCTGGAGTCTCTGCAACGGTGCCAAGTTGATTGGCGATACGTGCAAGTGTTGAGAGGTCTGTATGACGCCGCGACTATGACCGTCCAAGTACAAAATCAGCAGACTGAACATATCCACTTACATTGAGAAATGAGACAAGGGGAAGTTATTTCCCCCACATTGTTCACAAATGCTCTAGAGGATATGTTCAAAACGCTGAACTGGAAAGGACGGGGAATAAATGTCAATGGCAATTACCTCTCAAACTTGAGCTTTGCGGACGACATCGTCATCATGGCTGAAACCGTGCAGGACCTGCAATACATGCTGACCACCCTCACTGATTCTTCTGCACGCATCGGTCTCCGGATGAACTTGGATAAGACCAAGATCATGTTCAACGAACATGTTATTCCGGAACCGATTGCCTTATACGGAGTTCCTCTCGAAGTTGTTGACGAATATGTCTACCTTGGGCAAATCTTGCAATTGGGCAGAAACAACTTCGAGAATGAAGCTCGCAGAAGGATACAGCTTGGATGGGCAGCATTCGGAAAACTTCGTCGAGTCTTTACATCGCCCATACCACAAAGCCTGAAGACGAAAGTCTTTAACGAGTGCTTCCTACCTGTTATTACTTACGGAGCCGAGACGTGGACACTGACAGTGCGACTAGTTCACCAATTCAAAGTCGCTCAGCGAGCTATGGAGAAGGCTACGCTCGGAGTTTCTCTGAAGGATCGAATTCGAAACGAAGTCATCCGTCAGAGAACCAAAGTAATCGACATAGCTCAGAGGATTAGCAAGCTGAAATGGCAACGGGCCGATCACATCTGTCGCAGAACCGATAACCGTTGGGGTAAACGAGTTCTAGAGTGGAGACCACGGCTCGGCAAAAATAGTGTAGGACGCCCTCCAACTAGATGGAGCGATGATATACGCAAGCTGGCTGGCAGCGCTTGGAAACGAATAGCTGAAGATCGAGCTCAGTGGCGTGCCATGGGAAAGACCTATGTCCAGCAGTGGACGGAAATTGGCTGATAATGATGATGATGACGAAGTATTAGAATTCTTCAAGGTTTTTGAATGCAAGTTATTTCGATGAGCCAAAGTCACATTTCAGGTCAATTTGAAGTCAAAGTCTAGTCCAAGTCATACCCTCACTAAAGATGTGTAGTTTACTGAAGATTTTTGGTGAGAACGCAAACAGCATGTTTTTAGGGTTCCGTAGCTGAATGGCAAAAAACGGAACCCTTATAGGTTCGTCATGTCTGTCTGTCTGTCTGTCTGTCTGTCTGTCCGTCCGTATGTCACAGCCATTTTATTCCGAAACTGCTAGGACTACAGAATTGGAACTTGGTAGGTAGATGTATTCTGTGAACCGCTTTCCGATTTTTATACAAATATAAAAGTTTAAGGGGGGGCATCCCATACATGGAACTAAAACAAAAGAAAAAAAACTTCAAACCTATACGTGTAGGGTGTCTATGGATAGGTCTTCAAAAATGACATTGGGTTTCTAAAATCATTTTTTCTCAAAGTCAATTATTTGAAAGATAGGCGCGTCTAAAGTGGTAAAATGTGTGTCCCCCCCCCTCTAACTTTGAAAGTATGGGAGTGAAAAATCTAAAAAAAATCTATGCTGTAGATCTCAATAAAAACTAACAACGAAAATTGGTTTGAACGAGATGCAGTCAGCAGTTTTAGAGATACGGCGACCGCAAAGATAACTTTGTTTTTCATACAAACACTATGAAAAACAAAGTTAATTTTGTAGTTGCGAAAAATCATAGTTATGGTATACTTAACTGTGTTACGGAACCCTACGAGTGCGAGTCCGACTTGCATTTGGCCAGTTTATTTCAACATTGTGTACTCCTAAACTCGCACACATTCACCGGTTCACTTAATGGTAAATAGTCCACATTTATTTCATTCGCGAATTAATATTCGCGGAAAAACACAAGTTTTAGGGAGAAATACAATGCGAGCACACACACTTTTTCACGTTCCCGCCAAAAAAAACCCGACGCGTATACTTCAAATTAAATCGATTGATATAATATTGAACAAATATTTAATACTGCTGGTAACATTAACGCAATTCTTTTTTTGACCAATCAAAGTTCATATTTTATGTGCTTATCTTTGTGATTGGCTAGATTTTATCAGGTGAAAGCCAATCAGCATATCAGCGCCTAGCACGCTGGATCTGTCTCTGTCAGTCTAGCGGGCAAAAATCAAAACACGACGCAAAAAGAAAACAAAGGCAATCGTGGCTGGTTGTTTTCATCGCTATTTCTCGAGAAATATACGTGAATTCATCGCAAGTGTATACATTTATCTTCAGGGACTAATTCTTGTGTTGCATTTGTTACATTTACGAAGATGACGACTCGAAAGCTGAACACCATCGAAGATCTTTCGGGTGAGTTGTAACAATAGAACCCAAACAAAAACATTGGGAAACCTGATACCCACCCACTATACCTGTTTCGATCAAGGATGCGAGATAATGTTGCAATCTTGCTTTATAAACCTACCTACGCAGTTGAATATCCTAGCGTACAACTAAATATTTACTATCGAGGCTTATTTCCGATTTGCGTCTTAGTATTGGTTTTTAACAAAATATTATTTTCGTGGCCTTCGAGAATGATGTTTGATGTTACGCTACCCACTTGAAACAACTTATTCTAACGTACTTGAATCATTTAAATTCGTTACTTTCCAATTTGCTTGTGTAGTATGTTATGAGGTTGAACCTCTTGTATCTTTATGATATCCTAGTACACATATATCGATTGGCGGACATTTTTGTTTACCTTTCTTTGTTTGTAAACAGAGGGTCAAATTGCGATGACAAAAGGGTTAAGGGTAAGAGTACTTTGGTTAGAAGAAGGTAACAAGAAGGTAGGGATCTAAATCCATTTGATTTGCCTCACAAAACACATGTCACTTATTTGTATTGCCATGTTCTAGCTTGATGTTTGGTGCCAGTCGATCATAAAAATTGGTTGCGGCTTAGGAATAAATAACTTATGTGTACAGTAATTTTAAGATAAAGTTAAACAAAAGTTTTAATATACCTTATTATTTTTTTTATACTATTATTTTATTATATTGAACTATGTAGATTGTTATAAATATTAAAATACGGGACTTATCGCGCCTAAAACATAATTTTTTATTTAACCCTATAGATTAATGAATATATAGATTGGTCTAATACCGAGTTCACACTAGGCAAATTTAGTGGTTAAACTGCCTGCTTAGGTATGAACTTTTTTTTCGATTGCAAGTACTTTTAGTATCAATATACTTTGTATTGGATCTGATATAGAAAGGGAAATACGTACGCCCGCCGTTGAGGATGCAAAAAAAACCGATTAATTTAATAACTTAATTTATTTCAAGTAAAAATAAAATATAACTTTTACAATAAAAGGGACGTGACGATTGCTCGATGCGAGAGCATAAAGTGAGTAATTACAATAAGGTATATTGAATGAAGATTCGCGGAAATGCTTATGTTGCTGTTCTCACGGGACTGCTGCCGTGCGGTCCGTTCCGGGTATCGCTCGATGAAATTGCGCAACTGCATATTCTGGTTAAGTGGTGGATCTGCGTCATGGATATCCGTGGTGGTTGTATATGTGACATCTCCCTCCACAAGATCTTCATCTATTAGAAGACTTTAGTTGAAAATAGTGAAGATATAGACTTGGGTTCCGGTCGGATGTCGTTGGCTTTGTTAGAAGTGGCGTCTGAAGAATTTCTTTCGGCTTCATTAGGAGAATAGCATTCTCGTTGTGTTCTGTTGCGACGAAGTGCAGCGATGATAATAATGAGTACGGTTGCACCGAGTAGTAGCACGTATACGGGTATTGTAGTGTGGTATACGGTTTCCAATGAAGAGTTGATAGTTGCTGGTTCTTGTAACGAAATTTTCGAGTTTATGGAGTGTATCTGCTGGAGGTCTATGGTGTTTAATGTTATAATTTTCTTCACAGGAGCTCTATAAGAATCCTGATTTCCAACTGCTATGTTTGATATTTTCAATATCTGTCCTTTGACTCGGTCGTGGTAGTTGCTGGCGGTATATGCTGGCGTTTGAAGAAGACATCCTTTGGGTATCGTGGCGAGGTAGCTTCCTTGCAGCATCCTGTATTGGTCTTCAGAGCAGGTTACACGAACTTTCGTTGAGTTAGGAAAGCTTAGCACGTAGTGTTGATCGTCGAGTTGTTCTATTGCTTCAGAAGACAGTATTACAGATGTAAATGCGCAGGATTTATGTATGCGCTGTTGCGAGATGAGATGTTGGATGCAATCTGACTGGTCCCCGTGGTGGCGGCTCAAATTGTCCTCGCAGAGATGACCATGAGAGTATTTAGAACATTCTGTCGCTACGTACAGCAGATTTTTGTCGTGTATTGCCACGTAAGGATAGGTAGGTAAAAGGACTTTACTATCTCTATTTGGAGCTAAGGATAATCTGTAAAGGATGTAGTTAGTAGGACAGACAATTGGAAATTTGATAACTAGGATTATATCATTACCCTTATAGTAAAATCCTAATCTAATTATATCAAAATATTCCCTAAAGCTAATATCTAAAATTTCTTTTTCGTTATAAAGATTCTTTAACCTACGAAACATATCTCTAAACATTTCATAATTAAGTACAGAATGATGAGCACTTTTGGCTTTAATAAATGCCAACATATTCTGTAATTTCGTAAATTCTATAGACAGACTATCTATGTTGTCTCCGAGTATTAAAAGTAACTGAAACAGATGCATGAATTTAATTAATTTTTTTTCATTTTTTTCATCACTTTCTATGATAGAGTTTATATTTTTTTCTATTTCAATTTGGTTTTGGACTATTCTATCAGTAACATTAGAACTGCGGGAGACCCATTGTTTACTTAAGCTCATTTGGTGATTGATTTCTGCTGCCAAATTATTTTCGTTTTGTTTTAGAACTGTAATGGCATTGTCATACTTTAATGCATCAGTATAATCCAAGTTGCCGGAAATGCTTTTGATGACTGAACCGAGACCGTCTATCAGACCTCTTTTAACACGTCTAACTTCAAATGTTTCTAATTGGTTTGAGATTTCCTCTAATTTCGTTTCTAAGTATTTTACATGTGGTACATAATACGACGACGTTACATTATTTAACAGTGGTATAAGATCTTTTAATTGGCTTTTGATAGATTCTAACTCGGTACGTTCATATTCTAGATTAATAGTTTGAACAAAGGAATGATAATGGGAAATTACTCTGGTATGTCCCAGGTTGAAAGGCAAGATTCCTGGTCCATCTTTTAGGCTTTCAAGTAACACCTCGTCCGCTTGGGCCAGGAGCAGAGCTTGGGCCAGCATCGGAACGAGCAGGATTTTCGGTATCCTGTAACAAACGAGGTACTCGTTTAAGACGAGACTTAGGTACGGGTCCTTTTTTCTTTCTGGTATAGATATGTATAGGCAAGTCTGCTAATACAGTATCGTGAGTATAGCGAGCTGCTAGCTTTTGCCTATTCGCTAAAGGGTTTCTTATATAGACTTGTTGCGCGGGTGTATAATTTCTTTCAGGTTCGCGGTCTTTATTAGCGTTTTCAGTAATTTCAGTTCGTTGATGAAGGGCAGTTTCATTAATAATTTCAAATACTTTAGACATCCGTTTACGGTGATCCTGAATATATTCCTGTAATAAATGTTCTGTAATATTCACATCTAAAGGGTCACGAGGATCGAGGTGACCTGTAATTAAATCGATTGGCCTACACTTTGTGAAGCTGTGAATAGAACTGTTGTATGCAAGAATAGCGTATGTCATTAAATTTATTACAGATTCTTCTCGGCGCTCTAATTTCAGAATACGTAGATGTTCAAGCAGTGTGGAATGTAAGCGTTCCACCATTCCATTTTCATTTGGTGTATTCGGGCATGTTTTATGATGGTGAATCTTATGCAATCTAGTGAATTCCATAAAAAGTTGATTAGCGAATTCCGGTCCGTTGTCAGTGACAAAGGTTAGCGCTACACCGTGATGTGAGAAGAATTTTAACAAGGCTTGAATGACACTTACGGCAGTGGCATCTCTCAAGAAGTAAGCCTGGGCATACTTAGAGAACGCGTCAACTATCGTAAGGTATTTATTAGAGTCTACGCTAAGTAGGTCTAAATGCACAACTTCAAAAGGTTTTGTAGGTGGTGGTACAATTTGGAATCGCGGTCTTATGGGATTACGGTCGTATTTGGCTTGGCCACAGATGTGACATTCATTGATGTACTTTGTAACGTCTTGTTTCATAAGGGGCCAGAAGTACCTATGGGATAGAGCTAGGTAGCTTTCATTAATTCCTCTATGATTTGTTTTGCCCTCATGGTACTTTTTTAAAATATCTTGTTGTTTAAAATAGTCTTTGACGTTTTCTATTTCCGTTTTTGTAAGAACTAGCTTCATTGCTGAACTTTTGAAATTTTTTTGAATAATTGGTACTATGGAATACATTTCTGACCGGGGATTGATTAGAATACAAGTTTTAACTTTTGGATTCACGTACTCCTTTATAGCGTTTACAACATCCAGTTCAAGATTAGATTTGGAAACTTGGATGCAAGTCCTTGTGTGATTTTCAAAAGGCTTGGATACGCTAGGTCTACTTTTTATATCTCCTACTACAGAAAATATTATTTGCTTCTGGAATTTATTAAGCGGATCATCTGTTATGGGCACATCTATAATAGGACTCTCCGCATCGGTATGTACGCTATCGGTTCTAGAGTCTACACTTTCCGTGCGAGAGCCTACACTTTCAGTTCGAGAGTCAGAGTCTGTTCTTTCTGAGGTATTAACTGCGATGGAACTAGATTCTTCGTTGTGGATTTCAATACGCGAAAGAGCGTCAGCATTGGTGTTAATTTTGCCTGGTTTGTACATGACAGTGTAGTCATATTCGCTAAGGCGTAGTCTCCAGCGTGTTAAACGAGAATTGGGTTCCTTAATGTTCATTACCCATTGCAAAGGACGATGGTCGGTAACTATTTTAAATTTTCTGCCAAATAAGTAGGGCCTGAAATATTTGGTTGCCCACACGATAGCCAGCAATTCCTTTTCTATCGTGCTATAATTGATCTCACTTGAATTGAGAGTTCGCGACGCGTAAGCTATAGGCTTGTCGGAACCTATGGGACCTTGTGAAAGAACGGCTCCAATTGCTAATTTAGAGGCATCTGTAGTTAAGACAAATTCCTTTGTAAAATCTGGGTATTGAAGAATTGGGTCATTAATGAGCAATACTTTGCATTTTTCAAAACATTCTATGTAATTACGGTCAAGAGTGATTTTAGAACCTTTCTTTAAACATTGGGTCATTGGCTTGGTTATTTTAGCAAAATCTGGTATGAATTTCCTATAATAACCAAGTAATCCTAAAAATCTTTTAATTTCAGTGGGAGTCTTTGGCAAAGGGTAGTTTTTAATTGCCGATATTTTATCTGGGTTAGGTTTAATGCCATCCTTGCTAATGACATGTCCCAGGTACGCAGTCTCAAGTTTAAGAAATTCCGACTTGTCCATCTGTATTTTGAAGTTAGACTCGCGTAATTTTTCGAAGACTTTGGACAAATTGCTGACGTGTTCCTGAAGGGATGTACTGAATACTATTATGTCATCTAAATAGACAAGGCAAATAGTATTCTGTAGCTCGCGTAGCACGTTGTCCATTACCCTTTGAAAAGTAGATGGACTATTTTTCAAACCCATTGGCATTCTGAGAAACTCAAAATGCCCATGTTCTACGTTGAACGCGGTCTTCGGAATATCTTCTGGCGACATCTCGACTTGGTAAAAACCACTAGCAAGGTCTAGGGTTGTAAAATATTGGCAATTCCCCAATTTGTCTAGGACGTCCGTAATATTTGGAATCGGATATTTGTCATCGACGGTTTTTTCGTTAAGTTTACGGAAGTCTATAACGATTCTCCATTTGGTTTTACCCGATGCATCAGCTTTTTTAGCAACCACCCAAATGGGCGAACTCCAAGCGGAATTAGACGGCCTAATTATACCTTGGTCTAACATTTTGCCTATTTGTTCTTGAACTTCCTGTCTATGTATGTATGGATATCTGTAACTTTTTGTATAAACTGGGATCTCGTCTGTGGTTTTAATTGAGTGCTTAATTTTATTTGTAAAAGTTAAAGGCTCGCCCTCTAAATAGAAGACGTCTGCATATTCTGCACAAAGAGATTTTAAATTCGCGCGCTCTTCAGCGTTTAAGTGATCTGTGCGAAGACGCGAGAGTACTTCTTGTACGCGTTGCGACTGGTTTGGATTACGCTCACATTCAATATTGTGTATCTCAGCGGACACAGCCCGATCCATTGAAAATATGACGTCACTACGAGTTGGATTAGTTACTTCTATTATTCCTCTATTTTTAAAGACTGACGTCAGGCATTCACCTATGACACAGTTTGAAATAGTTTGTTCTTTTACATATACATCTCCGTCATGAACATTTATCGGTATTTTAATTAATTTTGAAGTTCCGGCAGGTATTATCTCTTCATATAAGTTGGCATTACGTGAGTCATATACTCTTATGGGATTGGAGGCTGTTTTGGTCTGAAAGACTTTATTTTTATAATCTATGACAGCTTCCCATTTGTCTAACAAGTCAGTACCTATAAGTCCATCGAAAAAGTCATGGAACTTATACACGTAAAAAGTCAAGTCCGTGGAGTCGTTAAACTCGTTGAAACTAGGCAGCGTGATGGAATAGTCGCTTCTAGTTTTAGCGTGAACATTGCACACTTCAAATGGATCATAATTAAGTGGATAGTTGCCAAAATAAGTTTTTACGACCTCGGGACTTAAAAATGACTGGTTCGCTCCCGTGTCTATAAGTAATTTCATTGGTGGAGATGAAATTTGTATATACGGAAGTTGGCGTTGGGTGTGCAAATTTATTTCTATTTTAAGGTGTCGGATTTCGATGTTTTCTGAAAATCCTGTTCAGTAGAATTTGGGGCATCGATTTGGTTTTCATTTTGAGTATTTTCGGAGTATTCAGCACAATCCTGAAGGGATGTGTCGTACTCATACGGATATTCTGGATACTCTGTATAGTCAAAATATGGGTCATAGCATATATCGGTGTAATATTCACCGCTATATGCGTGGTCGTTCACACAATCGTTAAAGTTCATTTCGCGCGTTCTAAAATAGTTACTCGGGGGTGGATTACCTGACCTACGCCAGTCATGCCCGGTAAGGCCTTGAGGCGTTGGTGGTAACTCTTTCGTAACATAGTGGCTAACGCCACTCATAGGACGCGGTTGCTGGTTTGGTCGCGGGGCTATTTGAAATTTATTTTGCTGTGGGTTGTAACTAGTAGGCAGCGCTCTAAAAATCTGCTGTGTTCGAGTGGGGCCAAATTGCCGAGGTTGGAAATTATTTGGTCTCCATTGAGGTTGAGAATAAGATGGAAACTGTGGTCGCGATGGGCCTGGCATTCCATAATTAAATGGTCTAGGAGCAGGCATATTATAAAATGGTTGTGCAGGCATGGAAAATTGTGGAGTGGGCATTTTAAAACCACTGGTAAAATGATTAGGTATTGGCATGGAATTTATTGATTTCTTGTCCGGTAAACGTTGGTTCCGATTTTGAATATACATAGTATTTATTTCCTCATGAACGAATTCAAGAGCATTTTCGATAGTCGCGGGGCGCATGCAACGTATACGCGACCCGAGAGGATCGTTTAATCCACGCAAGTATGCTTGTAGCGTCAATTTCTTATATAATTCACGTTTAGATACTATTGTCGTTCCCTCGTTTTCATGGAGGCTTATATATGTCATTATGGTGCTGAATAAATTTTGACAGCGCTCGTAATACTCTTGAGCGGTGCTAGAACCCTGAGTCAATATAGCAAGGTCATTATATAGAGCGGTCTCGTCTCTACTGTCCGCAAAATTGTTAACTAAAGCATTACGAATGCCATTCCAGTCAGAAGGAATTCCGTTGGTGTTTATTAAACGAGCAGCAGGGCCAGTTATTTTATTTAAAATTCCATTAATAAATGCAACTCTTGTTAAATCACTGCTTTGCTCGGTATAATATACACAGACTAATTGTTCACATATATTAATAAATCTGGTCAACACATTGGGATTTCCATCGAAATCCGGGACAAGCCGTAGGGCTTTAAAAATCCCATCTAAATCTGCCATTATTGAAGACGAAGAGCTTTGTCTAGGTTCTATCACACTACAGCTGGGCTCGTCACTAATATATTCTACACTGTTTATATCTATATTTCTTAGATTATCTAAAAACGTTTCCCTACTACTGCTACTTAGCCTACGGTCCTTGTATTTTCTTGAAAGAAAAATCTTGGAAAATTATGTTAGTAAGGATCTATGAAACTAGGACGTGGGCAAAACACTAAAAAACCAGTGTACTCACATATGCATTTCTTCGGTCTCTCTGCGCTATCGATGGCTGGATAGGCTACCTCGGAGCAGGGCGACTCGTAGATTCGATGCTCTGTACGCGGCTTAACAGCCACACGGCGATTTCGGCGAAATACGGAAATCTTCGTCGCGAAAACGATAACGGATATCTTCTTTTACGCGAAACCGACCGCGAGCATCCTACCGACTGCGCCAAATACGTACGCCCGCCGTTGAGGATGCAAAAAAAACCGATTAATTTAATAACTTAATTTATTTCAAGTAAAAATAAAATATAACTTTTACAATAAAAGGGACGTGACGATTGCTCGATGCGAGAGCATAAAGTGAGTAATTACAATAAGGTATATTGAATGAAGATTCGCGGAAATGCTTATGTTGCTGTTCTCACGGGACTGCTGCCGTGCGGTCCGTTCCGGGTATCGCTCGATGAAATTGCGCAACTGCATATTCTGGTTAAGTGGTGGATCTGCGTCATGGATATCCGTGGTGGTTGTATATGTGACAAGGGTATCAACATTTAATGGGTTTAATATTCATCTATGGTATCTGTTAAAAGTAGGTACTCATATTGTTACTCAATTACTCATTATAGCACAATACTAATGCAAAAAAGGCTGACAGATGGCCTAGTTGTGGAAACTAGCACCTGTACCAAGTAGAGTGGTACAATGCAGCAAAACAGTAAATTAGAATACACAACCTCTGTTTCTACATCGGTTCTCTTTTTCCACAGACTAACTATTTTCATATATGTGTAAGATATTCAAAACTTTTTCAGCTGAACGATATATGTTAACCACATTAGATATAATAAATCTCTCATTATCTATATTCTGTGATCTTCTTCTGAATCATCATCAATCATCTTTGTATGTCTATAAAGTATTTACATATATATTCTCTTATGTTAGGTCTTACGTCTGACTTGCTACCAAAAAGGTAGCTTACTTGCTTACCACCATCAAGCAGAAAATCTGCCAGTTTGTAAAATCAAGCATAAAGTGCCTAAAAAAACATGTTTGTTATAATAATATATATAAATATTTTATTTAAAATAAAAAAATTATTCTGTTATTAGTATTTGTTAGTAAATTTTAAACTTTCGCGATTTACACACATAATTATATTGTAATACGGGACTTATCGCGCTAAAAACATAATTTTATTTACCTCGACGTTTCGATCAAGTTGCATTGACCGTGGTCACGAGAAGACTGAAGTTGTGGGTATCAGCATTATTTTTATTGAGAGTAGTTTGAAACTACCCTCATTTGATCTTGATCGGAGTTGCCATTGCGACTCACAATACTGACGACATCTTGGTCGAAACAACTTGATCGAAACGTTGAGGTAAATAAAAGTATGTTTTTAGCGCGATAAGTCCCGTATTAAAATATAATTATTAGTATTTGTTGTTATAGAGACTATAGTAACATACTTTGTGAAGATTTCAAGTCTCTTTCTGTTTTGGTTCTTAAGATCAAGCAAGAAAACGTAGAAAAAATCGTGTTTCTAGGATCAGGGTCCCCTTTAATTTTTAACTTTATTCTGTTTTTAACCGAAAGGAGGAGGTTTTCAACCCTTCGGAATCTTTTCGGTCATATCGGACCCCCTTTAATATGTAACTTTATTTTGTTTTTAGTATTTGTTGTTAAATCTCCCATAATAATACATATTTCGTAAAAATTTCTTTATGGTTAAGGAGATACGAGTACAGCCCAATGAAATGCGGACGGATGGACGGACAGTAAAGTCTCAATAATAGGGTTCCTTTGGTACCCTTTGGGTACGTAACTCTATAAAATCATATAATAAAATTTGCAGTATATCTGGCACATCATTTGCTGATAAATAAGCTATCAGGGGATCTCTAGTGAAATTGGCATTTAAACTGTGTAATATATGTACCTTTTAACACAATAGCCTCAGTTCGTCTCTGTACCTATGAGATGGTAACAATATCCACATGACTTGAAATATCCTTCAATTCCTTCAATTGGTTAACGACTGCTAAATTTAGAGGCAGCACAAAGCGAGCACTGACTTCATTGGAGATTATTGTGTTATTGTTAGCCATTGTATGGAGCTATTCTTGAATGCGCTTAATTTTTAGGTTTCAGGTAGGTAGGTAGTTAGGTACCAACAGAACCCTATTAGTGAGACTTCGCTGTCCGTCCGTCGGTCTGTCAGAGGGCCTCTCTGTCTCGTAAACCGTAATAGGTAGACACTTGAAATGTTCACAAAATATGTATTACTATACTATAGCCGCTATATCAACAAATACTAAAAACAGAATAAGGTTAAAATTGAAGAGGGGGTTCCCATACAAGAAATTTATTACTGTGCTACATAATTCTACGTGCGAGTACGACTCGCACTTGGCCAATTTATTTTTATTTAAATCTGATAGGCTAGCGTGTGACCACTAATATCGCCTGATGGTAGGCGATGATGTAGTCAAGGATGGTTACCACACTAGGCTTAAAATGGCTGTGGTTGGCTGACTCGCAAGTAAAATGTAGCAAATATTCTCCTTGGTGGTCGTAAACTACCTCTTGGTAGCAAGTCAGGCGGAACATCGATATAATATGCTCCTACCATCTGTAGACGAACACCTTTGTTTGAATTGTACCTGCGACCTTTCGCTTAGAAGACAAGCTATCTATCCCTTGCGCCAAAAGGGCTCTCAAAATAGCAAAGTAAATCGGCGTCATCTATCCTTTGCGCCAAAAGGACTCTCAAAATAGCAAAGTAAATCGGCGTCATCTATCCTTTGCGCCAAAAGGGCTCTCAAAATAGCAAAGTAAATCGGCGTCATATATCCTTTGCGCCAAAAGGGCTCTCAAAATAGCAAAGTAAATCGGCGTCATCTATCCTTTGCGCCAAAAGGGCTCTCAAAATAGCAAAGTAAATCGGCGTCATCTATCCTTTGCGCCAAAAGGACTCTCAAAATAGCAAACTAAATCGGCGTCATCTATCCTTTGCGCCAAAACAGCTCTCAAAATAAAAGTAAATCGGCGTCATCTATCCTTTGCGCCAAAACAGCTCTTAAAACAGCGAAGTAAATCGGCGGCCTTATCGCTAAACAGCTATCACTTCCAGGCAATCTAGGACTGATTACTTGATAAAGAGTTATCATCTAAATCCGAAATTATAGCGAATGTAATAAGACACATTTTTCAGCGAACGAGACATTTCTATTTCTTTGTATTAAAATCAATAAAATTTAAGATCGTTTAAAAAACCAAAAGAACCGACTTCAAACGTCGCGCTACTCATTTTTAGTACTAAGTTTGAGGTGTTAAACATATATAATATATAAAACATATATTAATATATATGTTCACCGATTACTCGAAGACGCCTGAACCGATTTAGAAATTTTTTTTTTATTTGAAAAGGTATACTTCACAGTGGTCCCATTTAAATTTCATCGAGATATGTTCTGTAATTCAGTATCTCGAGATATATGAAAATAAACACCTCAAACTTAGTACTAAAAATGAGTAGCGCGACGTTTGAAGTCGGTTCTTTTGGTTTTTTAAACGATCTTAAATTTTATTGATTTTAATACAAAGAAATAGAAATGTCTCGTTCGCTGAAAAATGTGTCTTATTACATTCGCTATAATTTCGGATTTAGATGATAACTCTTTATCAAGTAATCAGTCCTAGATTGGTGTTTATATATATATATATATATATATATATATATATAATATATATATATATATATATATATATATATATATATATATATATATATATAAACACCTACAGTAGAACCTCCTCCTTTTTTGGAGTCGATTAAAAATTTGTAAAAGTGTTTAATCACTTTTATCTTGCGTTTCTATACATTCACCTCAAATTGTTTTTGCTTTGTGGACTTAAAAGCCATATCGACAGTTTTGACCTTGGTTTTAGAGTAAGGTTACAGAATAGCGAATTTGATCTATTTTTTTGTGGATCTTGTTACTCGAGCTCAGCGAGGTATGACTTTATAAAAACTAGGCACCTAACACCTGATTTTATCATTAAGATAGTTTAAAAACTAAAACAACCGACTTCAATGCCCCGCGAGTCAATTTTAGTAGCAAGTTTGAGACGTCATACCTCTGGATATATTTATCAGATCTCGATGAAATTACAATAGGACTGCCTCAAATTTGCCCTACCGATTAAAGACAGGATCATTCTAATCGGTTCGCAATTGACGCACTCGCAATCGCGTAACATACATACAAAAAAAACTACGAACAAATTAAGTACCTCCTTCTTTTTGGAAGTTGGTTGAAAGATGCACAATGGACAAGATGGCTTTTGGAAAAGAGTGGTTAATTATTCCTCTGTGAGTATGTACGGCAGCACACTGTCCTTGATTAAGAGTCAGAGTATTCTAAGCCTAGAGTTTTCACCATCTTCGACCACATCATCGCTTACCACCAGGCGAGATAGTAGTCAAACGCTAGCATATAAAAAGAAAAATGCTCCAGGAGTTCGGTATTGGATGTAAGGTCCCAACCTTCTAACAGCTCTACGCTGAATCGTATCAAGTTCATGATACTTGCGTACTCCGTTCCAATGATGAGAGCAATACTCCACGTGTGGTGGGTGTGTGCTTTATACAACAAACGTTTTTGACGTTACGTGAAGTATCGCCTCGTCTTATTAAGCACTCCCAAGTTACTTGGACGTAAGTTTAGCCTTTGACGTGATATGATTGCTGAACCACAGTGTGGTGTGACAGTGAGGCAGAAATGTCGACGCCCAGAATATTGATACTCTCTGAGATTTTGAGGGGAGTGTAACCGAGAAGCTACGACAAAAGGAGTTTTTATTAGCTTTTTATTAGCTTCACCTGTATGTTTGTAACCGACTTCTTTGGGCGCGATTTTGACCCACTTCAAACGGCCAGATTTCGTTCAAACTTCGTAGATTTATCGAGGACCGATGACAATACACTAATTTGATAAAAAATTGTTCCATTTTTCAACTAAAAAGTAGAAAATAAATAATTGTTTTAAAAATCTAAAAAACACGCTTTTTATAGAAAACCGAACTAAAAAATAGAAAACAAATTTTAATAAATTTAAATTAAGAATAGTGTTAAACATTTCAAAAATTAAATTAATAATAGTGTGAATAAAAAAATATATATTTTATTTTTAAAAAAGCGTGAGGTGCTTTTAAGATATTATCAAAATGATAATCACTCTACTCATATCTGTCAATAAAATATTTATAACTATTGACACCATGCACCTCACGCTTTTTTTTTAAATAAAATATATTCTTTTTTATTCATAATATATATTTTTTTGTTGTGAACGCGCAGACTTGCTTGCGTCTTAGTCGGATTGAATTTGACAAGATTCTGGTCTCCCCAGTTTGACACTAGATCGAGATGTCTCGACTTCGGACACAAGTCGGTTCCTGCATTCTTCAACCACAGAACAGAACGGGGAGGTTTGCGCGACAGGAATAGCACAGACTCAGACCAAATAAAAATAAGCATTTCCAGGGAGGAAACGGGGGAAAACATTTGTATGGAAAAGTGCACCCCGCGTTCGCTTTTAAAACTTCTTATTCGTTTATGAACCGATTTTCATGATTCTTTTTTTGTTGGAAAGGAGATAATCGCATGGGTGGTACCATTGTTATTTCACCGAGATCTAATAAGTATCTCAAGAGATATGCCGATAAACGTCTCAAACTTGCAACTGAAACTGACTCGCGCGGCATTGAAGTTGGTTGTTTTCGTTTTTATTTATTTTTATTAATTTTATTCTTATTGATAAACATTTCAAATATTTTCGCTAAATAATAAAAAAAAATAAAGTTCGCTTTGACAGTGACGTCTCATTAGGTTCGCATCAAACAAAAACCACCTAACAAGTGTAGTAAAACTATATTGTTTCTTAATTAACGGCTCATTGCAATTGAAAACGAATGAAGGGGAAACCTTAAATGACTGTTTAACCTACTAATTTTCTTGCATCAAACGTGTATTTGGAATTCTGGGAATAAGCGACCTAATCGCCCGGCATAACCGTCATCGGTCATCGGTTTTATCAATTTTGGTAATTTGTTGTAATGTTTCTTTATTTAGGGTGTTCAATAAACTTTACAGAAAACACTTTATTGAATAAAGTGTTTTAAAGTGAAAATTTCTTTAGCGACGTTGTGAACTTTTTTGGGATGGGTAAAAAAATGTTAAACTCGCGTCAGGACACGTGACATGACTAATCGAAAATTCGTAAGACGTTAGTGTACTCTGCCTCCGTTCAAGTTTTCACTTCTGCCGGCACTCCCGGAGTGCAACCCGGTTTTTTTCTATTATTTTTCAATTTGTAACCGGCCCTCTGCATTGTGATTCTAAATTTATCGGATATATTCTAATTAGAAAGCCTTATATTGAATGTAAAAATTTAGATTAATCTGCGAGCTATTTCGGTCGCAATTTCATCCAGATCTGCTCAGCCGTTTTTGCGTTTCAGTAACAAACAATATTTTTAAATGTATAATATTATTAGGGATATCTTGTGTTTAAATAAAAAGGCTTTTCGCGGAAACCTATTTTGCAAGATAAGTTGACGATAAAACGATAGATAAAGAATTTTTATGTATAAAAAAATATTTTTTTATTTGAGAGAATATGCTTTCCGTTTGCTCCCATTGTAGTTTTATCGAGATCTGATTAGTATCTTCAGAGATACGGAGATAAACATTTCAAACTTAGTACTGAAATTTACTAGCGCGGCATTTTAAATTGTTTTTTTTTCGTTTTGTAGAACAAACTCCGACAGCTACGATACGTAGTACTATTAATTATTCTGTGGCTACGATATTGAGTGAAGACACAGAAATACTTGTGGTAGGTGAAGACACAATTGTTTATCACTGGCTAATGACCGCGCCACTTGGACAGCCGCCATGTTTTGTTTCCGAAGGCATGAGAACGTATCGACTGTAAACATTTGAAATGTCGTAAAGGACAAACCTCTACTTTTTAGGAGAGCCAAAAAACTAAATTTTCTCAAAATAACATCATAACTTTTCATTTTTTCCCCTAGAAAATCTTATATTACATATTGTTTTGAATATACATAACGTCTCTAATTAAGAGTATTAATTTTTTGCGTGATACCGTTCCGTATTTTATGCGCATATCGAATTAATTATAATCTAATCTTCAATAACAAGGTCAATATGTAATAGTTTAGCGTATTTATAACTGATTAATTATCATCCTCGGATTTCTGTGATATCCTTTGGGGGTCGCGCAGTGTATACTCCGTCGAAGCATTTATTTCCTCTTTGACAGCTCTAGGGTTGGATTTAGGTGATATGAAAAATTGTTACGGACGAACTAAATAGTTTTTCGGTTAGTTATAACAAAATTCATCGTACAACACTATTTAATTTATATTCAAAAGTTTACTGGAAATGATGTGGATAAATTACCAAAATCTAATAAATGTAAATGGAAGTCTAATTTGGCCAGCGACGTCTAACCCTTTTGGCTTTCCTGCGAATGAAGTTAATGCGACCCTGGACAGTTTGAGTACTTATCACATAGAGAGGTTCTAATCGATTCGATGTTTTTATAACGACTTTTAATCGACTCAAGATTAAACAGTTTTTTTTTTCTTTGAATGGGTACAAGTGTAAGCTGGACTCGCACTCGTAGGGTTCCGTAACACAGTAGAGTATTTTATAACTTTAATTTTTCGCCAGCAAATAATTAACTTTGTATTTCATATAAACACTTTGAATATTTGCGGTTTTAACAATGTGCTATGTTTAAAAACTGCTGACTATATCTCGTTCTATCCAAAGTTGAAAGTGTTTATTGAGATCTACAGTATATATTAGGGGGGGGGGGGGGGATTTGGCTACGGAACCCTCAAAAGGCAACAAATGGTTAGTAGGAGTAGAAGTGGTAGGAATAAAATAATCAACACCAATATTGTAAATGCGAAATTTAGTTTGTACGTTTGTTTGTGACTTCACTGTCCGACTATGATATTATTATCTCTAAACTAGCAGCGTCTCGCGGTTTCCCCCGCGTAGTTCGCGTTCCCGTGAAAATACGGGGATAAAATATAGCTTATGTTACTCGCTGATAATGTACCTTTCCATTAGTGAAAGATTTTTTGAAATCGGTCCAGTAGTTTGTGAGTCAAATCGTAACAAACAAAAAAAAAAAAAACTTTGCTCTTTATAATATTAGTTTAGATATGTCTAAAAAATATTTTTATAAGTAACAAAGTGGTGGTCTAGCAGAAGTCTAAACTAGTTCTTCTTCTAGACAAGAAAGTCCATTCTTAAGCCGCATCGTCACTTTACATCAGTTGAGATTATAGTCTAGCTATTGTTACCTATGCAACAATAAATAGGATAACGCCTTGAAAATTGATATAGGTGCGTATGATAAACGTTATCTTGGATTACGCGATTTTAGTTCAACTTCCTACTTTTTTATCTAATAATTTGGTGATAGTAATTCACAACAATAAGCCTGCATAATATATTGCCTTTGCAAAAACCGCTTTGAAAGAAAGATAGAAAGAAAGAAAAATCATTTATTTTGCAACAAAACAACAACAGTACTTATAATTTCACTTATTTAAATATGAAACAAAATTAAAATGTTATATAGTGAAAAATGATTTGGTATGTCGTATACTACCTATTAGTCTATTATTAATGTCCTATCTTAGTCCTATTATCGTTTAAAAGCCAAGTCAAAAGTACGTATAACCGGCGATGTATGAAGGCGCTCATGAAAGTGGAAGAAGCGAAAGAGGTATGTCAGGATCGTAGGTAGCATGTGGGTGGAAAGATCTGCCTACCACAACGGGAAAAGACAGGACAGACAGACAGATGGACGGACAGACAGCGAAGTCTCAGTAATAGAGTTCCGTTGGTCCCCGTTGGGTTCAGAACCTTAAAAAAGATCCAGCAAACATGCCGAACCCACTTCTTGTACGAATGAGGACCCCAAAAATATGTTTACTATCTTTATGTTTAAGAGGTATCTATCTCTCTTAAATCTTAATACAATTCACATATCACAAATTTTGAATATGAAATGCTAACGCGGGCTAATTACAAGCTTTTATTTTACTGTTAACGCCATCTAGTAAGCGTCTATGTAAATTGAAAAATGCCGAATTAAAAACGTTTATTGTATGGCGAGCTCCCTTTAATTTTTAAACTTTATTTTGTTTTTATTATTTGTTGTAATACTACTTGTACTATTCATTATTCTGTGGTAACACACATTTAGTAAAAAAATCAAGTGTACTGTCTACCTATTATGCTCGCTAACGACGCTGACGGACAGACAGCAAAGTCTCGGGTAATAATAATATAAATTGGATGCTGTTGGTACCCCCTTCTAAACGCTAAAAATCAGCCAAATAGACCCGTGTTCATGTGAGAATTTTTTTTGATACATGCGCTAATTGATATTTTATTAATATAGTGGCTTGTAATATTAGAGGCTGCAAAAGGTGATCAATATTGAAATATGAACAGCTGTTTTATTTATAGCCTTTAAAATCACAAAGGTCAGTGTTCTGCTATCAGTAGGTCTATGTAGGTACCTACTCTGTATGTTCATTATCAATATAATGTTAGTTCGCCGGCCATTAATTACATTATCTTTCTACACTCTACGACACTAAAAGAGGGGTGCTATAAGTTGACGTGTGTATCCACAGAAGTTGATAAGGACTTCTGTGTGTGTATCTGTGTATGTGTTTGTCTATCTTTGCGCCCAAACGGAAGAACCGATTTTGGTTTAGTGTTTTTTTTGTTTGATAGGTGATTGGCGAATTCCGTGTTGTTACTTTCTAGGTCATTTTATGAGTTTCTATTGGACGTTGCCTGTTTCTGATTGGCTGAAACAATTAGTCTTCAGATTCTCTAGCCAACGGCATCAAAATGGCAAAATCGCCAAAAATTTACTTACGTGGTGTTAGAACTTAAACGACGATAAGTAAAAAGTTCAGTGTACTTTTGCTAGGCAAACAAAAACATGTCATATCAGTAATATCTGAATAAATCAAATTCTCCTAGGTACCAAGGTCATATAAACGTAGCGTAGGGTCGCCCTTCAGCCATCTAGACGTCCCGAACGCCCTCATGGGTTCAATGAACGTCTGGATAATTATCTACTCGTGTTTTCTGCTAGCCTGGTACTTTCACCGTGGCTGTATTGATTTTGTTTGAACTTTACAGATTTTATTTGTTTGCGAGGTTTCGGTTAAGTTTATGAACAACGAACATATACCTAAACAGATCAAACTTATAACACACGTCAAACTTACAATAACTCCTCATTGTCTATGGGGGTTAAAAATGTCAGTGATGTCCATGGCTTTACTAATTAAAACTAATTTTAACATTTACTTGGTCTCGACTTCAAATGCCGCGGTAGTCATTAATACGCTTTTATTAGCTTCAGACGTATGTATGTTTGTATGTTAGTATGTAACGGAATCTTTGAACATGATTTTAACCCCCTTCAAAACGTCGGATTAACTCGAAATTTGGCATACTTATTAAGGCCCGATGACATAGATAAATAAAAAAAAAAAAAAAAAAAATCGACTAAAAAATGAAAAATAAATAATAGTTTAAAAAAACTAAAAAAATACGTTTTTATAGAAAATCCAACTAGAAAATAGAAAATAAATTTTGATAAATTTGAATTAAAAATAGTGTAAGAAAAAATGATTTTATTGTAAAAAAAGCGTGGGGTGCTTTTCAGGATATTATCAAAATAACCCTTCTAGTCATATCTGTTCATAAAATATTTGGAACTATTGATACCATGCACCCCACGCTTTTTTTTTACAATAAAATCATTTTTTCTTACACTATTTTTAATTCAAATTTATCAAAATTTATTTTCTATTTTTTAGTTGGATTTTCTATAAAAACGTATTTTTTTAGTTTTTTTTAAACTATTATTTATTTTCAGTATTAAGTTTGAGGTGTTTATCTCCATATCTCTGGAGACACTTTTCAGATCTCGATGACATTTACAATGGGACCTTTGAGATGTACCCTACCTATTAAAAAAATAATCATTCCAATCGGTTCACAATTACCAGAGTAATTGCGTAACCAATACAAAAAAAAAACAGACAAAATTTAGAACCATTTTTTATGTTAACTGTTAACTTGAGACATAACGATGTTGAGTCTCACGTGCCCTGTAATTTCACTGGACACCTTGCCATTTCAACCGAAAAACATTCCTATTTCACGGCTGAAAATTAATTAACAAAGTGGTGGTACCGCCGCAGGCGGACTAGCAGAAGTCCTACCACCACAGAAACCTGCTCCTACCTCCTGCTTCCTGCTTTTTATAAGCATAAAAAGAAAAAAAACTTATTATTTAATTAAAAACGCTTACCTAAGCGTTTGACCACATACACATTGATATATGTATGTATTGATGTTTGTATTGGATAATGCGTAGTTAAGATACACTCATTGACAGATAACATGATATTTCTAAGCAGCTGTTTCACTATACGTACGATAATGTAAAGTATCACATTTTGTGTTGAAATTAGATAACATATATATTATTACACTAGCAGCCCGCCCCGGCTTCGCACGGGTAGAACATATATGCCTACAAAATTTGCATCAGTTTGTTGCATCGAATATAAAATATGAACATATTTAACAACCATCGTCATATTTCATCCAATTTACACAAAACCTTAACGAATTATGCACCTAAACCTTCCTCATAAACACTCTGGCTATTGGTGAAAACCGCATGATAATCCGTTAAGTAGCTATTGAGATTATTGCGAACAGACAGACAGACGCAGTGATGAACTTTGTTTTATAATACTTACGTATTGATATTGGACGGCCCTTTGGCGTAAAGGATAGTTACCCTGATTCTGACCCGACGGTCGTTGGTTCTAATCCTAGCTATATACCTACCAATGAAAGTTTTATGTGCATTCATGAATCATGAGTTTTCGTACAGTGGTAGTGGAATCATTAAAACTACCAAAAAGTAGCTTACCATCAAGGAGTACATCTGCCGCCGTAACCTTACGGCGTTCCCCGACGCAAAATGTAGGGGTAATATACGTTTAACGTGTGTATCTGTGTGTCTGTCTGTAGCATCTTAGCACCTAACCGGATGACCGATTTTGTTTTTATTATTGATAGTTTTTTTTTGTTTGATAGATGTCTTCATCGAGAGTTTTCTTAGCTTTGATTCATGAAAATTCGTTCAATCGTTATAAAATTATGAGCTTTTTTCTAGTTAACTGCGCTATGAAATCAACTTTCATAGGTCTGATCAATTCGAAAATCTTCTTCTTCAACGATATTGTAAGAACATGGAAGCCTCCTGGACTCTACAGAATACTCAAATCCTCACCAACTTACAGCTCAGATTTTAAATGTCGTGTTTAGAGTCATTGGAAAAAGCTATTATACATAGATCAGTCGGGGTGGTTTAAAATATTATATTATATTATTATATATATAGATGAATATTATTTTATACAATAGATCATATTATTATACTATATTGACTTCAAATTGATTGTGATCGGTGGGGATCTACAGCATAGCTAAGCTTATAATAATATTTTCGAAGTAACTATGACCTAATCTGTGGTTTCACTGCAAATATTTTATTAATTTTGCGATGCGTGTTTGTGAAATTCGTGATATCTTCTAGAGTTTTCATTTGAACTATATACTGTAAAGGACAATTTTAATCTATAATATGTGGCCAAGCTAATTAACGTAATTATTTGGATAAGGATTAATACTATATACTTGAAAATAGCCTTGGAAGTTATGTAATATTTTTTAACAAACATTTTAAGATTAAAATGGTTACTGTGAGTCAACCTTAAGAGATAGACATATGCTGTCGCGGACTTTTTTGTTGGTCTTATTAAGTTGTACAACTCTTGCATAGAAAATATTCTTCTATCTATTTTCAATTAAGCAGCGTTCGTAAGAAACGTGTTTTTTCGACCGTTTATTTGCCGACTTAGGTTGCAAATTAGGTCTCCACGAATGTACCTTTGATTTAAACGGGATAATATATAGCCTATTTTCATTCCGAAAGTCCATGCTATGTATTAGTGAAAGAATTTTTTAAATCGGTTCTGTAGTTTTTGAGCTTACTCATTACAAACATACAAAAATACAAAAATACAAATGTTCTCTCTTTATAATATTAGTATAGATTATATTATATATATATATTAACATTATATTAGATAGTATATATATAGTATATATACCTACTATTTATTAGCGATACAAAGATATAATAAATTACAAGTTGAGAAGTTTTTAAACACAAGCTTTTCTTTTCTATAAGCGGTCTAGCGCTGCATGTTTTAATAGCTTGGTTAGACGACGCTACTAAGATAAATTATGTAATCATGTTTTTGTGCTGCAGCGAAATTTATTTCTAACTCTTACCAGTATTTGGACATATGATCTATAGGAAGAAACGTTCTAGTCTATTGGTAGAATTCAAGTCCATGTGGCTAATTGTAAAATTGAAGCCAAATCTCAAGCCGTCTGACCTATAAAAGGTAACTAACAAACTGACTCCTATTTATAATGTACTAGCGACCCGCCCTGGCTTCGCATGGGTAGGTAGTAGAGCATACATATAATGCCTACCATTTTTCGCGTACTACGAAATTCAATCGTATCACGATCGTAATAGGGTTGAATTTCGTAATACGAAATTCAAATCTCACCGCGGATTCCGCTTCCGAGATAGCTTACAGAATAGCCCTACAGCTTGTTGCGTCGAGTATGAATTAACATCTTTAACAATCATCATCATATTTCAACCAATTTACCCAAACCTTAACGAATTATACACCTTTAAATTCCTCGGGAATCAGTCTGTTGATAGATGAAAAACACATGTAAATCCGTTTTGTAGTTTTTGAGATTATCGCGAACATACACAGACATACAGACGTAAGCGTAGTGGGAATTTCTCTTATAATATGTAGTGAAGTGACTAGCAAACTCCCCGCGCGGCTAAAATTGGTCCAGTAGTTTTTTTACTGACTTCACAAAATAGGAGGAGGTTCTCATTTCGCCTGCATGTTTATATGTTATATGTATATTACCTACCTCAGAACCACGTCATTTCTTAACCGATTTGGAAAATTATTTTTTTGTGTACCTATGGTTTAGTTCAATTGTGATTTTAACGAGATCTGATAAGTATCTACTGAGATGTGGAGATAAACACCACAAACTTAATACTGATAAGACCGTTTAAAAAACTAAAATAACCGACTTCAAATGCCGCGCTATTAATTTTCAGTACCAAGTTTGAGGTGTTGATCTCCATATCTCTAGAGATACTTATCATATTTCGATGAAATTACTATGGTACCACCCTTGGGATATCTCCTTTGTAACAAAAAAGAGTCATCAAAATCGGTTCATAAACGGCGAAGTTATCCGCGAACAAACATAAATAATATATGTATTGATACGGTCGAATTGAAGAAACCTCCTTTTTTTGAAGCAGGTTAAAAATGACTAGCGCGGTATTTGAAGTCGGTTTCTTTCGTTTTGTAAACGATTTTAAACTAATTAGTTTGTCCATCACAAACAAACATACAATTTGTTTTCTTTATATTATTACTATAACTAGTATTTATTCTGTGCTACTGTGTCATAATCAGAATCACTCATCTCAGATACTACGTCTAAGAGTACTATGAAGTGTTCTGTGGTCTAAGCCAGTCACTCAGCGTTATCTAAACGAAAACAGTTTTTCTTTATAATACGCAGAAGCAAATTTGCAACAACAACAACATGTTTGTTAGCTACACTAACGTACTTACCCACTTACCACCTACGATTATTTCAAGGTTACACTTATACGAAGCAAAATATCGAAATGTATAATGCGTCGTGCGCACATAGTTGTATGGTTGCGGTGCGTTTATGCTACCGCACAGTCTACGAATAAATCATAAGTCAGGAAAAGTAACTGCGTTATAAAAATGACCCAACAAAAGTCGTGTCCAAGCAGGCGGGGTTAAAAGTTGTGTCCAGCGCGTCATTAGTCGGACATTTAACTTGTTTGACTCAACTGTCATAACAGACATTGCAGGCTATTGCAGCACATGCGCGAACCAATCCCTGGTTTCGTTCCGAATTTAAATCAATCTCCAAGCCAATCATTTGTAACTTCGAAAGTGATTCTTATTTTGAATCTACGTCGTTTTGGTTTGAAGGAGGGCCATTTTTAACGCGGGCGAAGCCGCAGTGCACGGCTAGTACTTTAATAAACTGGCCAAGTGCGAGTCGGACTCGCACACATTGGATACCTTACAGTACAATATATGATTGAAAATAATGTCCTAAAAACACGTCTCTTTACTACTTACTACCAGACTATATAGTGGTCAAACGCTAGCATATCAGATAATGTATTTGTATACAAAAAGAAAGAAAGTGCTTGTACTAAACAATCATTAGGATCAAGAAAAATCTCGAACATTTTGTCTCTGTTTACGGAAAATGTTGCCCTTCGTCATGAATAGTAGACAAAGTAGACGGTTGGCTAAATATACCTAGTAATGGTACGCGTACTATTATTTATTCTGTGGCAGTGGTAGGTGTCAAGGGCACGGCATAATGACCTAATTTGCTATTCAGATGTTTGCCCACAGTGCATGGCGCCTGGCCAAACCTTGGCTATTTGCCCTAGTATGCTACTAGGACTATATGAAAGGGTGAATGAGAGCTAGTTTTTGTGCTCACCAGTAGGCGCCACTGGCGATTGAAGTTTGGTGCTAAAAGCACATTATATCGATGTTACACCTGACTTGCTACCAAAAAGTAGCTAATAAGTTGTATCCCGTGATGCATAAAAACAAATTCGGACTCTATTAATAATTCATATTATCGCTTTAATTTTTAACTTTGTTCTGTTTTTAGTATTTGTTGTTATAGCGGCAACAGAAATACATCATCTGTGAAAATTTCAACCGTCTAACTATCGCGGTTCATGAGATACAGCCTGGCGACAGATGGACAGACGGACAGATGGACAGCGGAGTCTCAGTAATATGGTTCCGTTGGTACCCTTTGGGTTCGAAACCCTAAAAGGTACCCTTTGGGTTCGGAACCCTAAAAAATCATAAGAAGAAGAAGTAAACTGCCCTTCCTTCGACTCGGATCTTTGCAATTTACATTGCTCCGGAAAAAAAATGACATTTCAATTCGAATAATAATTAAGATAGTTTAAAAACTAAAACAACTGACTTCCATGCCGCGCGAGTCAGTTTCAGTAACAAGTTTGAGACATTTCTCATCGTATCTCCGAAGGTACTTATCAGACCTCGATGAAATTTAAATGGGATACCTTAGAGATGAAATGAGTAACAAAAAAAAAAGATTCCGACGAATTGAGAACCTCCTCTTTTTTTGTGAAGTTGGTTAAAAATAATTTAAGATCGTTTTAAAACTAAAAGAACCGACTTCCTACGTCGCGCTAGTCAAAGTAGCCAGTAGTTAGAAGCATGTCATCGAGGTATACAAATGCATCGTAAATTCGTAATACAAGTGTTGATATATTAAAAACGGCTCGACCGATGTCGATAAAATTTAAATGGGGCCACCTGGAAAGGGTAAGGGTACCCTTTGAAACAAGAAAATATTTTTCCAAATCGGTTCAGGCATCTTCGAGTAATCGGTGAACATACATAAATAATAAAACGAATTGAGAACCTGCCCCTTTTTTGTGAAGTCGGTAATCATTCAAATCGGTTCACAATTGGCGGAGTAATCACATACATACAAAAAAACATAGAGACGAATTGAGAACCTCCGCCTTTTTGGGAGTCGGTTGAAAAAACAGCGATTCTATTCCATTTGGTTTCCGCGAGGAAATAGCTCATTTCATATTATTCAAAGTGAGGCTTTTATATGTGCAGTTATCAAGGAGAAACTGGGCCTCTAGATAACGGTCAATTTAACGTAGTAACCAGTACATTATATGAATCTACATTTACTACTGATAAGCAGGTCGCTAAACAAACATCGAATTATGGATATGTTGGTTGGCATGGCCTTGGTTTACCATGTTACTGAATAGTGAATACTCAATATAGTTTCGTTTAGAAACTTTAATAATTTAATTTAGAATCGTTTATACGGATAAAACTTTAATAATTTAATTTAGAATCGTTTATACGGATAAAACTTTAATAATTTAATTTAGAATCGTTTATACGGATAAAACTTTAATAATTTAATTTAGAACCGTTTATACGGATAAAACGGACTACTAATGCCGCGCTAGTCATTTTCGGTACAAAGTTTGAAGTGTTTATCTCCATATCTCTGGAGATACTTATCAGATCTCGATAAAATTACAATGGGACCAAACTCAAAAATGGGAAGTAAACTCTTGTCTCTCTCTTTCTGTCTCTCAAACAAAAAAAATATTCCAATTCGGTTTAGAAATGACGGAGTTGTAACAAACAAAAAAAATTAAAAGGATTATCGCGGAGTGTGAAGGCGTTATTTTACACTTCCTCCTTTTTCGGAAATCGGCTAAAAGTAGAAATAATTTAAATTACTTAAAACTGAAATAATTAAAATTGTGTCATTGGACACAGTTCACTCTACGGCCATGGAAAAGATAATAATGCTACAGCACCCGTTACCTAACCTATCCAGTGTCTGCCAAGGATGACTTATTGTAGAAAACAATTGTTTGATTTACAATTAAAATTTGATATTGAACCAAATACATATACATACATGTTAATGTTTTCGAAATTTCGAGTTGAGTTTAGTATTCTTCAGTGACTGAAGAATACCGTCATAGTTTAGTTGTCTGTAGACTTCGAAAAAGAAGCTTCTCAATTGTTTTTGATTGATGTTTAATTTGAGTGTGTATGGTGTGGTTGTGTGTGAATGATTATTTTTCAAGAATAGGGTATAAATACAGGTACCTCAAAAATCTGTAGGTACTTACTATTTCCTTAAGTTGAAGTAAATGTAAGCAAATATAAAAACAACTCGTTTAGGTTAAATACGAGTATATAAGATTGAAAGTGGCCCAAAATGTTTTATTACATCTAAACCAGATTGAACAGACATTTTGAGAGTCAGTTTCCATTCTAGGCCTAGCGTGCTTACCATCTTCGACCGTATCATCACTTACCAACAGGTGAGATAGTGGTCAAACGCTAGCCTATAAGATATATAAAAAAAACCTCAGCCTGTGTGTCGCCCTTTTCTACTGACTTCTAAAAAGAAGCAGGTTCTCAATTCGGCTGTAGGTATGTATTGTTTTTGTATGGTTGTTCATCGATTACTCGGCCAATTGTGAACCGATTTGAATTATTTTTTTTTTCAAAGGTAAGGTTAATCTCCAAGGTAGTCCTGCAAATGTTATCAAGATCTGATAGGTAGCTCCAGGGTTATGACGATAAACATCTCAAACTTGCTACTGAAACTGACACGCGCGGCATGGAAGTCGGTTTTTTTAGTTTTTAAACTTAATTATGCTTTGCTAACTTGGCTGACAGTGTCATGTTTCTAGCATTTCGTGATATACCGCTAATTAGAAGTGACAGATAATTGTTTATTCCATCAATTACTTAACAAATACTTGGCATGGACATGTGAAGTTTATGCTAGGCATTGTTAGGACACTTAGGACTACTCCGCGTGGTACCACTACTTTGTCAGTTATTCAGCCGTAATATAGAGATTTTCTTCAATAGCAATGTGTCCAGTGAAATTACAGTGCATGTGATACTTAACATCTGTAAGTCTCTCTCGAGGTAACAGGCGCAGTGCAGCGAAATGCAAAATTCTGGCTATCCACTATCCAGAATTTTGCATGCCAATGTATCTGTAATAGGTAGGCGTCATCGCTTATCATCAGGCGAACGTCATGCTTTTGCTGTTACCTTTTATCATGCGACGCGCCCTTGCAGGTGACGGCGTAGGACTATTATCTTTTCTGTGGTGATGGTCAAGCCAGAAATTTGCTTGCTACTGTTTTAGTTATAGGCAGACGTATCGGTTACTATTAGGCGAGCGTTTTGCTTATCCTGGTGCCTCGTACTATAAAAATATTACGACAGAATTGTCAATGTTTTATTTCTTTTTGAATGGACTTTTTACTCACTCTTTCTCAGCTTTTTTTAAGATATAAGATCGGACAAGCACGACGCTCGCCTGATGGTGGTAGGACACTATCTATTGTCCGCCTGGCCACAGCTACCACCCTCAAGTTAGAAAATCTGTCGCCAAACTTCTAATGTGTTCCGGCAGCTATCCTTCAGGGCCAGTTCCCATTGTAGGCCTAGCGCGCTTACCATCTTCGACCGCATCACCGCTTACCAACAGCTGAGATAGTGGTCAAACGCTAGCCTAAAAGATATTTAAAAATAAAGGGAAGCGATGACATTTACCTGTTAAAGTGGCATGCGAAATTCTGGATAGCCAGAATTTTGCACGTCACTACCTACACTGCCTATGCGCCAATTATCCGGCGACATAAAGATGTTAAGTGTTAAGTCCCACATTCACTGGACACTTTGCCATTCAAACCGAAAAACGTTCATGCATCACGGCTGAATTAACTAGAAAAGTGGTGGTACCACCCCAGACGGACTAGCAGGAGTCCTACCACTAAAGCAGAAGTCTATTAACATGTTTCCGTTTAAAAGTAAATTGTCATATTAGAGTTGGATGCGGGTTCACTGGCCTATCCACCGCTGTATCCTGTCTAGAGGTCCCCCTCTGGGATATTGCAATCAAGACCATTTTCAGGACGGACTCAGTCGCGACCTCTTATATCTTTGGTACTTTTACATCTGCATGTATTCGAAAGCCTTTAACACTTATCCAAGGTTTGCACTGTCCTTGAGAGCCAGTTCCCATTCTAGGCCTAGCGTGCTACCATCCTCGACCGCATCGTCACAGTACTACAGTAAGTACCTGGTCTACCTGCCTTAGACATCTTTGAGTATTAAACTTTAAATAATTTGTCTTCTGTTTTCTAATTAACTTTTGACTTATTGGCGTAAGCGTAAAGAATATTTGGCTTGACTCTATTTAAATCCTAGCACGCGTGTTTTTTCACAGGTGATAGAAGCATATTAAATCGATGTTCCGCCTGACTTGCTACCAAAAAGTAGCTTACCACTATCAAGGAGAAAATCTGCGGCCATGACCTTACGGTGTTCCGGCATCATATAGCCTTTTAAATTCATAATATTCTACGCCTAGCGTGTTCAGCATCTTCGACCACATCATCGCTTACCTCCTAAAGACTTACCACGGAAATAAATTTTCTGATTAAAACAGAGATTGCCTTGAGAGCCAGTTCCCATTCTAGGCCTAGCGTGCTTACTATCTTTGACCGCATCATCACTTACCAACAGGTAGTGGTAGCGTTTGAACGCTAGCCTATAAGATATTTAAAAAAAAGATACACACGTCAAACTTATAAGAGCCGTCTTCTGTGTCCGGGGTTGAAAGACTGATATCATCGATAGGTATTAAAAGCTTCAAATGAATTGATAAGCCAATAAGGCAAAGTGAAGTAATTAATTAATGTTGCATACGTGATACGTGTCATATGGACGATAAGGCAATGTACGGACGTCAATGTTAACAAACAGAACTGTAGATTAGAATGGACAGGGTAATTTTAACCGACTTCAAAAAAGGATGTTTCTCATTTCGATCTTGTAAATATATATATATATATATATATATATATATGTGTGTGTGTGTGTATTTTATGTTTGTTTGCGAATAACTGTCGTTTATGAACCCACTTTGATGATTCTTTTTTTTGTTGGAAAGGAGATATCTTAATAATGGTACCATAGTAATTTCATCGAGATCTGATAAGTGTCTCCAGAGATATGGAGATAGACTCCTCAAACTTGGTACTGGAAATTAAAAGCACGGCATTTGAAGTCGGTTTTTTTATTTATTCTTATTATGTCTTATAGGCTAGCGAGCGTTTGACCACTAACTCACCTGTTAGTAAGTAATTATGCGGTCGAGGATGGTAGCGCGCTAGGCATCGACGTCCTAGCAATGTCGAGATAAAAGGTACCCTATGTATTATTCCTATGTCTAGGCTATCTACATACCAACTTTCAGGTCAATCGGTTCAGTAGTTTTAGCGTGAAGAAGTAACAAACACACTACACACCTGTGCTACACACTCACAAACTTTCGCCTTTATAATTTTAGTAGAATTTTATAGAATTCTTATTATTTGTTGTTATAGTGGTCATAATAATACACACTCTGTGAAGATCCCAAGTGTCGATCTATTACCTTTCATAAGATCCAGCAAAAACGCAGACAAAAGAGTTTCTTGTATGAGAATCCCTAATTTTAATCTTTATTTTGTTTTTATCATTTGTTGTTTTAGCGGCCGTAGTACATTCATATTCTGTTTGAATTTCAAGTGTCTGCCTATTTCGGTATATTCTAAATCTCAGTAATAGGGTTCCGTTGGTACCCATTGGATACGGAACCCTAAATAAATAGAGGCATTGCCCTTTCCAAAACGCTGTAGTTTATTTTATATCTTTGACTTCAAGTAAAAGTCTCACAACGCAGATGTTTGAAATGTGGTCGTTCGTAGAAAGGCAATCTTGGCTACGTGCCAATCGGAAACAAATTACTCCAGGCCTTATGCCAATGTAAATACGGTTGTAAATAAAGATTTAAACGTTCGTGCACTCCGTATCTTTACTTAGATGGATTATTCGAAGTAGCCAATAGAGGGAACCGAATGTCTCGCGTGAGAAATATCACGTCATAATTGTAAGTTACTATTGGTCTGGGAAAAGACTACTCCTAGGCACAGAATAAATAATAGTCCTAGGGCCATTTTCGCCGGTTTACAAGTGTGCAAATAAACAGTAAAATCAGTCCAAACCATCGAATTATTAATAATTCGATGGTCCAAACGTTTGAACACGTTTGACCGTGAAGAGGAACATACAAATAAATGTAAGCACCTGTACATTGGCTTTATTAATGTTTTTTTTATATATAAAGGTTACTCGCAATGTGGGTTGCACCTTACTAGTATTCCTGTTAATCCCTCCAACTAAGCTAAATATGCTTGTCTGGAGTGGGTTCAAGTCAATAGTACAATGGGCGGTGATTGAACTCACGACCTCTCGATCGCCAGTCAGACACCTTATCCATTTGGGCTATTGCCTATATTTCTATTTGTCGTATGGAATCATCATCATCAGCCGATCTCTGTCCACTACTGGACATAGGCCTCACCTATGGCACTCCACTGAGCTTGGACTAGTATTCTTCTGTGACTGAGCTCGATCATCAGCCCCCTGATTCTCAATCATTTGAATCCTATTCGGATTCGGAAGCTTCATTTTTAGGGTTCCGTACCCAAAGGTTAAAACGGGACCCTATTACTAAGACTACGCTGTCCGTCTGTCTCCAGGCTGTATCTCATTAACCGTGATAGTTAGACGAAATTTTCACACATGGTGTATTTCTGTTGCCGCTAGAACAACAAATACTAAAAACAAAATAAAGTTAAAAATTAAAGGGGCCATATATGAAGGTCTAGGTCTAGGTTAAGATCTGGGTGTTAACAACTCCTTCGTGTTTGTTAAGCTAACAACCTTTCTAATTAGTTTCGGCAAAATGACATAGATGGCGCTAGTAAACGAGCGCCCCGTCTTTCTACATCGCGGTGTCGAGATTCTCCGTGAACTCGTATACCAAACAAATTTTTTTGGTAATATCAATTAATCAAATATGAAGTAGAAACTGTGTTGTTTCATATTGTCACACCCCGGACACTCGACTAAATCTTCATACAAACTCGCGTTTTAACGACCTATTACACAGACACTACACACATGTCGTTTTTCTACAGGCGCAATTGTGTGCGTGATGTCTAAGGATGTCACCGTAAGAACCTACTTCATTTTGAAGTCGTTTTAGACTTGCTAGCCAGTACTTCACCATGGTTTCAAAAGTATCCTATATATAGATAATAATAGATTATTCTCATTTACTCAACGCGATACGCCATAACTAAGACACTTGTCTCGCTGCGAACGAAGACCGATACGCGTGCGAGTGAAACAATTGCTAAAGTTTTTGCAAACTAAAATCTTCTAAATATTTGATTACGTTATTTGAATAGTGTAGAGTTAGGTAGGGACATTTCATATACTAAAGTTACTTGATTTGAAAAAGTGACAAAGAGAAATAAATCATTAAGAAAGTTTTTATTCAATATTTAAAAACTAAGGTTTGTTTATGCACAAGTATATCGTTGTTTCATTTATGAAAATGAATTCTAAAATACGAATATATAGTTAGGTATACAAATATAAGTGTATTAGTATATATACATTATATAGAAACTACTTAAATTTGAACCTCCTGTGTCTACCTAGTCCCACAGAAATATTCCATAATACTTATTATTAATATTTCTGTTTTATATTCATACATGTATGAAGTTGATGTTCTTCTCCTTGTGAGGCAGTATTGTTCTGTAGTCGTGCGCGTTTGGCGTCCTTGCTCACACTAGCTCCTCGACAGCTCCAGAATCGGTGGCGAGGTGAGGTAGCCCGGATTGGTGGGGGGAACAGAGTGTCCGTTCTATACGTAGTATTATTATCTTTTCTATGGTATTGTACTGTAGTAAGTACGGAACCCTCCCTAAATGTGCGATGCGAGACGCGACTCTGACTCGCACTTGGCCAGTTTTATTTTGAATATTGTTAAATCCGTGAGCTATTTTGTCGCGGAAACCTCTCCAATTAGAATCACAAAACTTTCCAAATTTAAATATCAAAAGAAACCGATCGGAGCATTGTGAATTGCAAACATGCAAGTCGAAGCAAGTAAAGGCAGTTTCCGAATCCAAATTTGCTTTTGAATGATTGAGAATAACCCTGCAGCTCTGTGTTTTGTATGGATTTATGTATATGAATTATTATCACATTTTATATATACGAGTACAACCCATTATAAAATAGTGTAGTCACGACTCACAACAACACAGCTAGTATTATTTATTTCCTCAACATGTGGTTGTAACCACAGATTGACTGGTAGTTACTTTGCTGGTACATACACAACAACGCAAGATATTATACTATGTGGGTAGGTGAACGGCCGTGACTCTAACACGTAAATAAACACGTATGTTCTTGTCAATGACTGACGGTATTATGGCGGCACAACCCTTGAGAGTCTGACCATTCTCTGCCCAGCGTGTCCACTATCCTCGACCACATCATTTAAGATATATGAGATCGTTCACAAAACGAAAAAAACCGACTTCAAATGCCGCGGTAGTCGATCTCAGTAGGTACTAAGTTTGAGGCGAGTCCATATCTCTGGAGATACTTATCAAATCTCGATAAAATTACAATGGGAATGGAATGGGACTAAACGGAAAAGAAACTCTCTCAAACAAGAAAATAATTTTCTAAATCGGTTAAGAAATGACGGAGTTGGTAACAAACAAAAAAACATACAGGCGAATTGAGAACCTCTTCCCTTTTTGGTACGTCTGTTACAAAACTAGACATACACCGCTGGTTTGCCTGCGTTAGCAAGTCACATCTCGAATAGCTGATTCAAACCTTTCTATCTGACCTGCCTATTGCAAATTTCTTTTGCTTCAATAAATTACCTTCAATGTCATTCGCATTTCCATACATTTCGAAGTAGCGTTTGGCGTGAACGCTAACAGAAATTGGATTTTGTGGAGAGTTAGAAGCATCATGATGCTTACGTGACCGTAGTCGTGTTCCGTCACTCTAATCATGTTCAAGTAATTGGCCCCCATTACGGGAACAAAGTGGATTTTGATTGCTTTGACACTTTGACTTTAGGCTATTTTATTAATCGATCGCATCATCACTTAACATTAGGTGAGATAGTGGTCAAGTGCTACCCAGTTCGGTGTAAAAAAAAGTAGTAACTAGTATTTAATTTGTGCTCTTACGTTTCGACCAAGAATATTATACTCAGTGGAGGTTGCATGTAGATCAAAATCTTGAGTAAATAATAATATAAGATAGTTTAAAAACTATAACACCGACTCGACTTACATGCCGCGCGAGTCAGTTCGAGATGTTTATCGCAATATCTTATCAGACCTTGATAAAATGTTCAATGGACCACCTTGAAGAACCAGAACCAGAACCCTATCTTTGACAAAACATATTATGTATCATAATCATTATCAGCCAATTTCCATCCACAGCTGGACATAGGCCTCTCCTATGGCACGCCACTGAGCTCGGTCTTCAGCTATTAATTATATATAATTGTTGTAAAATCGTGCGAAGTAACGGGCACAAAGCGGCTAGTTTATAAAATTAGTCGTAATAACAAACACCCTATACTCTGTTTTTATTACTTTATTTTTCATGCAGTCAATCAATTAATAGTAGATTAGTAGCCAAGGGCTGTAAGGCATCAATTGCAGCCCGAGATATTTAGGCGCACGAGCGCAGCGAGGGCGCCCATAGTTCGAGGGTGCAATTGATGCTTACACCCGAGCTAACTACTCTGCTTTACATCTCCATTGTGAGGTAAGTAGAAAAAAACCGGCATTACAAGAATAAAACATTTTATTAGTTAAAATGTATAGTGAAATGATTGTTACTTGCTGCTTCAGCTTCCATTTTTAACCGACTTCAAAAAAAGGAGGAGGTTTCTCAATTCGACCGTATATATATTTTTTTTTTTTATGTTTATTCGGGGATTACTTCGTCATTTATGCACCGATTTTGATTATTCTTTTTTGGTCGAAAGGAGATATCCCAAGTGTGGTACCATGGTCATTTTATCGAGGTCTGATAAGTATCTCCAGAGATATTGAGATAAACATCTCAAAATTGGTACTGTAAATGAACATTGAAGTCGGTTCTTTTTTAGTTTTTAAACGATATTATCATTGAATCGGGAGTGCAGCTTATTTCTTCATCACTTGCAGAACTCATGTTTTTTTCCTAATTACCACGTAATTATAAAAAAATCCCAAAAACAAACAATATTTAAAATAAAAGTTTTCTATTCCCGCCTTTTTTCATCTTTTTTTATTTATTTTTTCAAGAACGAAATTGATCTTTGCCGTTCGATATTTAAAATTGATGACTATTATACTCATACGAAGACAAGACTGATTAGCGAAGCGACCTCTTTTGTCATTGGGCTGAATGCATGATGTCTATTGCCAGTATGATGGTTAGATGTACGCGAACTTTTTGACAGAGTGAAGAGTTTTTTTTTAATTACTTACCGCCCTAGGGCTTTTCTAGCTACATTATTACCCTAGAGCGCTAATTGGTTACCTACAAGCCCCATTTGGGGGTAATAAGGAACTACTTACCGAATATGAGAGATGTAAATATTTATTTTGGTTCTTGAGAAATTCTCATAAGTAATTACTGGCACTGGCGTACTAATTAATCAATGCGAATCCACGTCATGTCAGTGCCTACCCAACGTCACGGTAATGTTATCTATACATGCCTGCCTACGCTGGTTAATATACGCAGCTGAAAGGTTCATTACATTATTTTTTTTAAATTCAATGCGTTAAATTCTGCTTTTGCTATGTTTTCTTGATAATTGATTATGATTTATTTAACGATTTTGACGTGAATATGTGCGTATATTAATACTGCCTACATGCGTAGGTACCGAATAAATGATTTGATTTGATTACGTGCATGGAGAATAGACATTCTGCATGCCTACCTACGTGAATTATCAGAATCCACCTGGACAAGACTATCCAGTTGGATTCTGGTATATATTTGGAGGTAGAATCTTGTAAAGAATACCTACGGGCTACGTCAATAGCATCTTAGACGGATCACGTTAATACTTATGGCTTAATACTACTCGCCCCCTAGACGACATAGAGAAGTGGCGTTGGGCGTGAACGCTTACAGAAATTGTACTTCGCTTAGGGCGGCACTGTGACGTAAAGAAATCCGTTCTGTAAGTGCATAAATCGACCGCAACCAATATCTTTTGTTGATGCGTGCGTGTACCTATTTATTTATAGAATGCGTACGTGCTTGTACGGAACAAAGGAAATGAAAACACTCCGCGGTAAATGCAATATTTTCTCTACATATTTATATACATACAAATATGTGCAGTAAATGATGCGTCATTGAGATGTTTATCGGGTAAAGTCAGCTTCCGCTCTTTCTCGCAGTGCACTTGCAATATATTCATATCATTACAACTATAAAGAGTTTAATCTATTCACCTGCTTGTGTGTGTGTAATGTAAACATTAACGTGTCTGCGCCCACGCAATCGATCGCGCCATTCGTTTGTTTACACGCGTTCTAAATTTGAATTCGAAAACGTGCGTCGCTCGCCGTTGCGGCGGCAGTCTCGATTGGACGCTCGGCGCGTACAGACGCGCCGGCGATCGCTCCGCTACTACTACTACTACGATTAAAAATATTTGCGCACGTTCTTAGTGACCGGTATTTGCGCAGTTTTCTTTTTTCGTGTGTGAATAATTCATTTGAAGGAGTTTTTAGTGATTGTGTTGTGAAAATGACGGAACAGAAGTGTTTAGCTCCCGTTGAGGATGATTTAGGTATTGTTTTGCTTTGTTTTTGCACGTGCTTTAAATGCGTAGAAACGTTCTTATTATATTATTTATGCATGATTAAGAAATGCTGCAAATTAGTTATTAAAAATCGAAGAAATACAGAAGTTACTATTTTATTTCCATCGCGACTACAATCTGTAATGTCATTGATTTTGACGGACTTTACATTACTAAAAGAGGAGGTACCTACTCAAATCTACTCGTAATTAATTATATTACATGTGATTTATGATTAATTCGACATAATTGCTACGGTCGATGCTCGTATATACCCACGAAAGCTTTTTATAATAATTTGAATACCCTTTGACTTTTGGCCAGATTATTTTAATAAAGTGTAGGTAGGTATGTCAATCGGTTCAACCATTTCTCATTACTTAATGAAAAATGGTTGAACTAAGTGACGTACCTACTTTACTTAAGTTAAACTTTAATACATAGAAATCTTGACATTAAATTCTTATGGATATTTGAGCGTCATATCTTTCAAAATATGATAATGCAAAAGTTAATCCGTCCGTCACTTTGTATGTGACCGCTTTACGGCTAAATTGATAAATCAATTTAGCTTTATTTAGAATAAATAATAATATATTAATTAGTTATAAAGGAATTCATTGCTTTCACCTTTGTGTTAATTATCTGGACTCGGTACGGACTTCGATGAAATAGTATTTATACCACGGGCAATTATTATCTTTTCTATGCCACGGGAGTGCACTGGTGACCTGCAATACAGCTTTTGCAAAACCTACAGGAGGCACCACCATATAGTGTATTAGGACATAGGACATTTTTTAAGCGGGCGAAGCCGCGGGGAGCTGCGATTATCTGTCGAGCCGTATGACCGTGAAAAGGTCCCAAATAAACAAATGTACAAACTGACTTTCGCATATCTAATATTGGCGTTGATATTGATTTTAGTAATTTCGTCGTACAGTACTGTACGACGAATTAATTCAATAATTAATTCAATAATTAATTCAATAATAATTTTAGCAGCACTCTGACTGCATAATTTGAACATAATTTATTCAGACCGGATCCACTGGCCGAGAATAACATAGAGGAAGTGACTTCACCGAACGACACTCGAACGATATGGCCTCATGTGTTTTATACTAGTTTTGCACTGCGGCTTTGACTGCTTTTCAAAGCTTCGTACGTCTAAATCCACACTAGGTGTGCCCCGCGGTTTTACCCGCGTAGACGTCGTTTCCGTGGGAATATCAGGCTAAAAAGTAACACAATATGTAACACACACACGCACACACACACACACGCGCACACGCACACACACACACACACACACACACACACACACACAATCTTTCGCCTTTATAATATTAGTCTGAACAGATAAGTTGGTCGCTATATTTATATTACTTACCGTTTCTAAATTCGTTTTAAGTCTAGCAAATATTCAGTCTCATAATTTTCCTTTCAAACTGCATTCATTAATAAATTTTGCGTTTAACACGAATAAATAATTTAAATTGAAATAAACCGTCATAGGTACCTACCATGAATATTTGCGATTAATTAGCAAATTAACAATAAATAATAATTCAACTAATTCCAGTAATTGTATGATTGTTCGGTATCGTGTCAAAACACTGAGTCGAGTCTGAGTGCCTTTTAATAAGCAATATTGTGTATAATTATAATATTATCAGCGCCTCGCGGTTTTACCCGCATAGACATCGTTCCCGGGGGAATATCGAGATAGAAAGCACCGTGTTATTTTTTTTTAATTCGTTAAGTCTCCTCCTTTTTTAACCGACTTCAAAAAAAGGAGGAGGTTTCTCAATTCGATAGGATATATTTTTTTAATGTTTGTTCGCGGATAACTTCGTCGTTTATGAACCGATTTTGATTATTCTTCTTTGTTCGAAAGGAGATATCCCAAGTGTGGTACCATGGTAATTTTATCGAGGTCTTATAAGTATCTCTAGATATATTGAGATAAACATCTCAAAATTGGTACTGAAAATGTATAGCGCGGCATTGAAATCGGTTCTTTTTTAATTTTTTCGATATTATTTTGAATTCGGTTAATAAATAATAAAAGCTTGTAAAAAATAATATTTACCGCGAATTGAGTAGTATTCTATATAGGTGAATGTGCCAACACATCGCGTGCTGGCTAGCATGCCTCAGTCCGGGCCTCCCTGATACTATTCTATATTCTGTGCCGATACCCAGATAACGAAATACGCAAACTGTTGGCAAGTTAGTTGCAATTAGCAATACGATAATGAAACCCGAGTTCACGTTAATATTCGTAACAAATGTATATTGTTCTTAAGTTTCGGGAACGTTGCTCTGAACTGCGAAAATATGGTATGTTATAGTCTGTGTTAATGGTTAAGTATGTGCAGTGCAATTAAATATGGCCTATGAGGGTCTTCTAATACGGGCTTTACACTCGCGCTTCGTCCCTCGCCTCGTGGCTCGCCTCGTCCCTCGTGCGAGGCTCGTGTTGATCGATGGTAAATGAGTTGCCTGTTTACACTCGCGTGCCGAGTTCAGTCGTCCACTCGCGTGCGACGCGAGGTCCTTTGACTCGTGCCCCAAAAACCGCTACGGACGCGAGCGCCGCGAGTGACGAGGCGAGCTACGAGCGTCTGTTCACACTCGCACCTCGCCCCTCGCCTCGCGACTCGTACGCGAATGTAAATGAGGTATAAGAGAGAAATGGCGACGAATAGTTAAGCGTGCCACTAATTAATAATACTGATGTGACGACCACGACCGCTCTGCCAAGAGTGATACTATGAAGATGAAGAAGTAGAATAGGGGTATTCTAAACGCGAGTGAATAAGTATCTTCTGAGTAAGCGTGCTCTATCATTAATCGTATCATCACTTATCTGTGCTGTGACACAATGTAAAATAATTAAGATAGTTTAAAAACTAAAACAACCGACTTCTATGCCGCGCGAGTCAATTTTAGCAGCAAGTTTGAGACGTTTATCGTCATATCTTTGGAGATACTTATCAGATCTCGATGAAATTACAATGGGACTACCTCGGAAATATACGCTACCGATTAAATAAATAATTATTCAAATCAGTTCACAATTGACGGAGTAATCGCGTAACATACATAAAAAAGATGAATAAATAATAGTTAAAAAAAACTATAAAACACGCTTTTTATAGAAAACCGAACTAAAAAATAGAAAATAAATTTTAATAAATTTGTTGTGTTGTCAATAGTTATAAATATTTTATTGACAGATATGAGTAGAGAGATTATCATTTTGATAATATCTTAAAAGCACCCCACGCTTTTTAATTTTTTTTTTTTATTCAGACTTATTAATTTATATTTATTTATTTATATTTATTGAAAATTTTAACACTATTCTTAATTTAAATTTATCAAAATTTGTTTTCTATTTTTTTAGTTTTTTTTTTCTATAAAAGCGTGTTTTATAATTTTTTTAAACTATTATTTATTTTCTACTTTTTAGTTGAAAAATGGAATAATTTTTTATCAAATTAGTGTCATCGGTCCTCGATAAATCTACAAAGTTTGAACGAAATCTGGCCGTTTAAAGTGGGTCAAAATCGCGCCCAAAGAAGTCGGTTACAAACATACAGGTGAAGCTAATAAAAAGCTAATAAAAATAAACATACAGACGAATTGAGAACCTCCTCCTTTTTGGAAGTCGGTTGAAAATGTAGAATGCCGTAATACCACAGAAAAGATAATAGTGCGTGTCTCTGCCTACTCCAACGGGAAAAACTGACCAAGTTCAAGTCGGACGTGCACTAGTAGAGTTCTGTAACACAGTAGAAGGGTATTTTATAACTATAATTTCGCGTCTGTATGTATATTGGGTATTTTATAACTGTAATTTTGTATCTATCTCAAAAACTGCTGACTATATAGTCAGCAGTTTTTGAGATAGATAGATAGATAGATTTTATATTTGATTTGAACGGGATATCCCGTTCAAATCAAAAGACCATCTATAGGCACCCCGCACGTGTAGGTTTGATTAATTTTTTTTAGTTTAAGTTTCATGTAAGCTTCCTCTTAATCTTATATTTTTTTTAGTTTTATGTAGTATTATTATCTTCTCTATGGTTTTGTATAAAATACGTAAAGCGGTTCACAGAATACATCTACCTACCAAGTTTTAATTGTGTAGTCTTAATAGTTTCAGAATAAAGTGGATGTGACATACGGACGGACAGACAGACAGATATGACGAATCTATAAGTGTTCCGTTTTTGCCATTCGGCTACGGAACCCTAAAAGGCGATTTTATGTATGCACTTAATATTTGTTGGTATCGACCAGAGATTTGCTTTGAATTGTCTACAAAGGCCCTTACGTTACTTCTTTTCTGTCTGGCAATAATCTCAAATTTTCTCAGTGAAATGTGTATCTTTTATTGTAGTAAACAAAGTTCTATTTTCTATCACGTGGCTTTTCGCTGTGCTACGCGCCGAATCATCTCAATGAAAAGTGTATTTTTTTGTGGAGTAAATGAAGGTAATTTTCAACCGACTTCCAAGAAGGAGGAGGCTCTATGTTCGACTATGTTTTTTTTGTGTATGTTCAACGATACTTTCGCCAATTGTGAACCGATTTAAAAAATATTTTTATAGTTCGAATGGGTATACTCCCGAGGTGGTCCGATTGTAATTTCATCGAAATCTGATAAGTATCTCCAGATATATGACGATAAACGTTAACTTGCAATTAAAACTGGCTCGCGCAGCATGGAAGTTGGTTGTTTCAGTTGTTAAACTATCTTAATTATGCTTATGTATCACTCTCTTAAAAAGTGCGCGCTTCGCGTCGCGTCGCATCGTGTCTTGGTGTGAGCTGACCCTACAGAGTGATTTATCATTTGTTTACACTTTACAGTCATCACTTCAGTTTCTGGGTCGTTAACTTTGCTTTTTCAAGGGCGTGATAATAACTCACTATAACTATTATTTATTCTGTGCTACAACCAAGAAGTGTGTTTGTTGTTGTTGACCCTCGGCGCAAAAAGAAGGGGTGTAATAATAAGTCAATAGAATTTTGTAAGTTCAGTATTTTAATTGCATCTATAAAAGTATTAACAAAGTCTTAAATAAAATTGAAAGTTCTTTATAGACCATGGAAGGGCAATTAACTAGGAGAGACGAAGAATATTAAATGTCGATTATTATTTATTCATTTTTGTTTTAAAATTATCGTAATTTGTAACATTATTAATGTTATCTACCGGCTGTAATGTGTAGGTAGCTTACTAATTATTTATTAAATGTCAGTTGATGTATATATTTTATTATACTTATGTTAAGGAAAGGAAGGAAAAGAGTCATATTATTAAATATGGGGCAATATCAGAATTTATCTTTAAAATATTAGTTTCATGGTCATTATGATACCAAGTTTTCATCGTCACTAACACTTTTGAAATGTCGGAAGCTCATCTAAACTAATATTATAAAGAGGAAAGATTTGATTTTTTGTTTGTTTGTTACGATTTAACTCAAATACTATTGGATCGATTCCAATAATTCTTTCACTAATAGAAAGCTACATTTTCAGCGAGTAACATAGGCTATATTTTATCTCCGTATTCTCACGGAGACGGGAACTAAGCGAGTGAAACCGCGAGGCACTGCTAATAAATAGTAAAAACATGGATAAGATATATTATAAATATCGTGGAAAAAAAACTCAATTAAAATCGGTTCAGCCGTTTGAGAGCTACGATCCCACAGACACACACCCACACAGATACACAAAGTCTAAGTTATATAACTGTACTCTTTGCGTCGGTGGCTAAAACATATTTTGATTATTAATGTGCAGGTACGTAAAAGAAACCAGTATATATACAGGCTGTTTAGTTAGTGGATGGACCGACTAAATTTTTTGGGGGTTGGGGAGGTTATACACAAGTTTTCCCCGGTAGACCCGTAGTCCTAAGGGCGGGGGCACACGATGCGTTGCGGCGCCGCACCGCAAAGATTTCACCGTGTCAGTGGGCACACGAGCGGTGCGGCGCCGTAACGTTGTTATGTCGCAGCGGAGTGAGCGAGCGTGTGTCCTTCCTTGTGACGCAAAACAACTGAGCGGTGCCGCTCCGACGTCGCCCCTCCCCGCCTCGTCTTGGTGGTTGCAAGTCCGGTGCGGCGCCGGAGCGCATCGTGTGACATGCCACAGATATTTCTATGTAAGACGACGCAGCGACACCGCTCCGGCGCCGCACCGCCGCCGCAACGCATCGTGTGCCCCCGCCCTCAGTGTTTGGTGTTTTAAGATATTATTCTTTTTGTTATTTTTTTACCGTGACACTTTGGACTTCAGGTCTACCGGGGAAAATTGGGCATGACCTCCCCAACCCCCAAAAAATTTTTGTCGACCAAACACCGTGTATAATAAATCTTGGGCCCGTCCATCTTTTCGGTCTGGTTTAAAATCTTGTCTACAAACCGGTTCCAAGCGAGAACTATTTGTATCGGTTGAAGGCCACATTGAGAACGTATGTGGAATTTTATTATAACTACGGTTTGGAATAATTACCTATTACTGAACTTACTTTTTTCAACCTACTTCCAAAAAGAAGGAGGTTCTCAATTCGTCTTTAAGTTTTTTTTTGTGTATATTACGCGGTAATTCCGTCAATTGTGAACCGATTTGAATGATTCTTATTTAATCGGTAGGGTACGTTTCCGAGGTGGTCCCATTGCAATTTCATCGTGATCTGATAAGTATCTCCAGAGATATGACGATAAACGTCTCAAACTTGGGCATGGAAGTCGATTGCTTTAGTTTTTAAACTATCTTAATTATATTATAATATCTTAAAGTCTAGCGTTTGACCACTATCTCACCTGGGCCACAGAATAATGAATAGTACAACTGGGCCGGTAGTCTCTACATGAATAGCGATGAATTTCGACCGATCGTCGATAAGAAAAGAGATGCAGATAACAACTGTCTAGCTGCATCTCCTTCTAGTAGACGTAGGATATCAATGTAGAGAGTTCCACCCCTGGCAATAAGCGTTGTTGTAGCCGAAGATGGTAAACACGCTAGGCTTAAAATACTCTTTTATCTCGCACTGTGTAAACTAACCATAACTTTTACATTACTCTCAACTTGAAGGGATGTGTCCTGCACTGCTGCCGGACACACCGTAAGGTTATGACGGCAGATTTTCTCCCTTATGGTGGTAAGCTACTTTTTGGTAGCAAGTCAGGCGGAACATCGATATAATATTCTTCTACCACCTGTAGACATTTACTAACCGAGTCACAGAATAATTAATAGTACAACTCGAGTACTGAAATGGCAATAATGGGTGTGATCCTAGTTCTGCTATTCTAATAATATTATTAATTAGCTGCAATTTTCAGCCGTGAAATAGGAATGTTTTTCGGTTGAAATGGCAAGGTGTCCAGTGAAATTACAGGGCATGTGAGACATAACATCTTTATGTCTCAAGGTAACAGGCGCAGTGCAGCGACATGCAAAATTCTGGCAGTTCAGAATTTTGCATGCCGCTATATCTGTTATAGGTAGACGCCATCGCTTACAATCAGGCGAGCGTCGTGCTTGTCCTGTTACCTTTTACCATAAAAAAACGCTAGCCTATATGATTTAAAAAAAGCTTCCTATGCACATAGAAGCTTTTCATTATCTATCAGTGTATCTAATTTCATCCAAATTCGTTTAGCTATTTTTCCCTGATTTAGGAACAAACATACCCTTCACATTGTACAAATATTATATACAAAGATGCGAAAGTTTATGAGAACGGTATGGATGGATTAATTTAGTTAAAGTTCCAACTCACATGCGCAGTAAGGTCAAGGGAAGTTTCATACGACATTGTATGTGGCCGTATCTTTGATTTGAACTGTCTTAAGTTGTTTTGAACTGACCTAAGATAACAACATTGACTCATACTGTTATTTATTTAAAGATATACCTGCACTTGAAAACATTAACATTATATGTATATGGCAGTCAGTTAATAAACAGTAGGCTTACTGTATTAGGAAAATGCAGGGTTAACAGTTCATTGACCGAGCGAAGCGAATTGCCGAATTTTGTGAGCAGTATGGTAATGTATGGATACTATGGGGTAGACGTGTTCTAGAGTGGAGACCACGACTCGGTAAACGTAGTGTAGGACGCCCTCCAGCTAGGTGGAGCGATGATATACGCAAGTTGGCTGGCAGCGGTTGGAAACAAATAGCTGAAGATCGATCTCAGTGGCGTGCCATAGGATAAGCCTATGTCCAGCAGTGGACGAATACTGGCTGTTAATGATAATGATGATGATGGATACTAGTTGATACTCGTGACTTCGTTCACGTATACCGACAGAGCAGAGCTTTACTACAGAGCTTTACTGATATATGAATTGTATCAGTAAAGCTCTGCCAATCAACATTTATGTGATATGAGTTATTTAAGTTAGTGTACAAATTATGTTTTTTTTTTTTTCACAAAAAGTAGCCTATGTTCATCCTCATGCTATAAAATACCAATCTCCTGGTTAAATTTCAGTAAGATCGGATCGATAGTTTAGGCGTGATAAAGGAACAAACAGACAGTGACAGAGTTACAAACGTTTTTATAATATTAGTCTGGATTTATGTCGATTCATTTGTTGGTAATTTTTGTACATCGAGGCACTAGTTATTATTACGCCTAGTTAAACTATACCGACTTCCGTTCATATTGTAATTAACTTTACATATAATAATATAAATAATGTATAAATGTCATTGTAATTTACACTGGCAAGCAGTAAACAATGGCATCGCGTGATAATGGCTAATTTTAACCTTGTTAGTTTAAACGCCGTGCATACAGGCGCGGTCGCAGTTAGGATGTGTGGCGCGGGCAGTTGTCATGTATGGAACCAATAAGAGGTCCTACATCAAAGCGACGCGATCGATCTAGCTAGACAAAATACATTTCTGGTAACGCCAAAGGCAACTTAAACAATATTTTAAAAAAATATTTAAACACAAGCTTTAAGTCAAGACAAATCCAATAAGCCCAAACATGACCGGTATAACGTGTGTAGTTTAGGAGTTCTTTTGGCCACCTTTCAGCTCCATCATCAGAGCAGCACCATGTCGTCGTAATCATAATATGGCATTGTCACGCGATTTACACATGTGTGCTAAATTTCAGCTTAATCAGTGACCGGGAAGTGGATCATATTTAATTTGCAAGATTTGATGACAAACATCGGGGTTTCACCCATGTGAAACTAAATAAAAGCTTGTAAAATGTATGTATGGAAATACCATTGACAGTGATTTGTGGTGAATAAAGCTATGTCATTCTCATATATTTTGAAGTTGCGTTTGTCGTGAATATAAACATACATATAAGTACATGTATTTTGTCTAGGCCTGCAGGTGGCATCCGATCGCGTCGTTAGCCCCAGTCTGAATATATGTACAAGGAGTACTGCATAATTAGCGACTTGTATCTTGTATTAACCTGCTTTAATGTTTTGGCGCATCCCTCTATCTTTGTTTAAGAGGGAACGCGGGGTGCACTTTTCCGTACAAATGTATTCCCCCGCTTCCTCCCTGGAAAATGCTTCTACAGAAAAAATTGTTTCTGCAATAAAATTGAGGTCTGCTGTAGCTACGCCCCTATAATTTTCTTTTTTTGACCAACCAATTAAAATAGAAATATGACCCTTCAAAGATCTTAAAGGGGAGATTAAAAGGCTTATATTTGTTTTTGCTATAGGTTGGTACAAAAAAAAACAAATGATAGAGGCGTACAGCAGACCTTGATTTTTAGGGTTCCGTAGCAGAATGGCTTATAGATTCGCCATGTTTGTCTGTCTGTCTGTCTGTCTGTCCGTCCGTATGTCACAGCCATTTTATTCCAAAACTGTTAGGACTACAGAATTGAAACTTGGTATGTAGATGTATTCTGTAAACCGCTTTCCGATTTTTATATAAAAATAAAAATATAAAAGTACAAGGGGGGGGGGGGCATCCCATACATGGAACTGGAACAAAAAATTTTTTTTTCTTCAATCCTATACGTGTGGGTATAGATAGGTAGGTCTATAGATAGGTCTTTAAAAATTACATTGAGGTTCTTAAAATCATTTTTTCTCAAAGTCAATCATTCAAAAGATAGGCGCGTCTAAAGTGGTAAAATGTGTGTCCTCCCCCCCTCTAACTTCTAAAGTAAGGGAGTGAAAAATCTAGAAAAAGTATATTCTGTAGATCTCAATAAAAACTTTCAACGAAAATTGGTTTGAACGAGATACAGTTAGCAGTTGTTGAGATATAGCGACCGACCATACAAACACTATGAAAAACAAAGTTATTTTTGTAGTTGTGAAAAATCATAATTATAGAATACTGTACTGAGTTACGGAACCCTACGAGTGCGAGTCCGAGTCCGACTTGCACTTGGCCAGTTTTATTTGTAGAAACAAATTTTGCTCTAGAAGCATTTTCCAGGGAGGAAACGGGGGAGTACATTTGTATGGAAAAGGGCACCCCGCGTTTCCTCTTAACGCCCACTGTGAATATTCACAGTTCAAGCTTGAATTTTAATTGTATTAGATAAGACTCAAGTTAGAAAATATGTTGCCAAACATCTAATGTGTTCCGGCAGCTATCCTTGAGAGCCAGTTCCCATTCTAGGCCTAGCGTGCTTACCATCTTTGACCGCATCATCACTTACCAAACAGGTGAGATAGTGGCCAAACGCTAGCCTATAAGATATTAAAATAAAAGACTGCTAATACCGAGTTCACACTAGGCGATTATATTCGTTCAACTGGATAGGGATGTACTTGTCTTTCGATTCCAAGTACTTTTAGTATCGATACTTTAGAATCGATACTTAGTAAGTACCGGTTATAAGTACTCCTTTCCTTAATCAATTATTTGTTTTGGAAGAACATTAAGGCTGGCATTATACAGCGATAATAGGGTTTTGAATGAAACTATTTGATTTGCTAATCAAGCGTGATTTAATCGATACAAAATATCGATTGGGTATTTTTTGTATCTCGTATCGTACATCCCTAGGAAGTTTAACGACTAGAATCGCCTGGTCTGAACCCGGTAAAAATTTCGATTAATTCACGCCCACAGCTGTGTGGATATACCGCGCCGCATGACCTTGAATACGCCTACCACCGCCACCCCGTTTGTCTGGGACCCTGAAAGGACCTGACATATACACAGTACATAGGCTTGGCTTTTTGAACTTAACAAGATATGGATGGACATATTTCTCCCCTCCACCACCCTTGTCTCACACACATTTTTCTTACACACACTTCCATTCTTGTCTCAAATACTTACGCTCTTTTTACAAGCTTTTATTTAACTTGCAATGTATGTATGTCAGTCACTATGTATGTTCGGGTGGAATCTTGGAAGCTAAATTAAACCCACTTCCCGATGTCCGATTGGACTCAAATTTGATGTACTTATGTATCTTCGGTGACAATACAATCATATGGTACCATGAAGCTGGTCTGATGATGGAGACGGAAGGTGGCCACGGCATCTCTGTGATAAAACAACATAACCCCACCGAGTTTGGGCTAGATTGATTTGTCTTGAAGAGAACTTTACGCCTAAATGATATCCAGGGTCTGATGATGAAGCTGGGAGGTGGCCACGACATCTCTGTGATAAATCAACGTAACTCTACCGAGTTTGGGCTCGATTGATTTGTCTTGAAGATAACTTTACACCTAGATGATATTTAGCGACTGGTGATGAAGCTGGAAGGTGGCCACGGCATCTCTGTGATAAAATAACGTAACCCTAGTGAATTTGAGCTCAAATAATTCGTCTTGAGGAGCACTTTACACTTAAATTATAGCCAGGATCTGATGATGAAGCTGTAAGGTGGCCATGGCATTTCTGTTATAAAGCAACATAGCCCCACCGAGTCGATTGATTTTCCTTGAAGAGCACTTTACCCATAATCACATCAAATATCCGTGGAATATTTTAAAACATCATGCCTTCTGTTAAATACTTAGGTAGTAGGTAGTTAGTCGGTATCTATACCTAACTACTAAAAAGCTAAAAATAAATTATAAGTAAAAAATATTTTTAAAAACAAGCTTTTATCTGGGACTATGAACTAAAATGTTAAAAATAAATTCTAGTAAGTATTTGGCGTGTAAGTATATATATATTTTTAAAAGCTTGAGGCACTGAAGTATAGTAATTACCTAGCCTGAAAAACGGGTAGTGCTTCAAGCTTTAAAGAATATAGGTAAGAACCTACACGCCAAATACTTACTAGAATTTATTTTTATCATTTTAGTTCATTGTCCCAAATAAAAGCTTGTTTTTAAAAATATTTTTTACTTATATTTTATTGTTTTGATTACATTTTATGTTGTTAGTCGCAGCTTTCAGTACACATCTCAATCTAAGAGTTTCTATAGGGTGGGCAACTACCGCCAAGGACGCTCTGGTCATTTAAAATCAAGAATAATTACCCGGATACATGAGTCCGTGACTCGTGATACGCGGCTTGTACTATTACTTATTCTGTGCGGCACGGTTTCCGACTTTTATAAATTTCGATATAATAAACCGTGTGTATAAAACCGCCCTAATTAATGACTGTGTTAGTCTCACGATGATTTGACAATCCAACTTTATGTTTATAGTATGATAATGTTGTTACAGAATCATGGGTGGAGCTCAATTCCGGCGGCGGACTGGCCGCCGCGGAGAACGAGTACATCAGACTGCTGCGAGAGGCGCAGCGCGAGAGCAGAGACTCGTCTGTACGGCACTCCCGCGCCTCTAGCGTTAAAGGCAGGTGAGAGACAATCCGAACCTCCAATGAAAAAAGACGCGAGGATAGGAACTCGAGCGCGAAAGCAAAGACACTCTCTGCTTTCGGGCTTCAAATATTAAAAGCAGGCGACGACTGATTTACTGAGCATTCAATAAAAACTATGCAAGACGATGGCAAGCAATCTTAAGAGCGTACGCGGGGTGCACTTTTCCATACAAATGTATTCCCCCGTTTCTTCCCTGGAAAATGATTCTAGAGCAAAATTTGTTTCCAGATAAAATCAAGGTCTGCTTTAGCTATGCCCTGTAGAAATATAAGCCTCTTAATCTCCTCTTTGAGAGTTTTGAAGCGTCATATTTCTATTTAAAATTGGTTGGTCAAAAAAAGTAAATGATAGGGGGCGTAGGTAGCTACAACAAACCTTGTTTTTTGTAGAAACAAAACTTTGCTCTAGAAGCATTTTCTAAGGAGGAAACTGGGGAATACATTTGTATGGAAAAGTGCACCCCGCGTTCGCTCTTAAATATACGATAAGCTTAGACAGACAAGCAATGGATAAAGACAGGTGAAATGATCTATAAAACGTAGGAATATCGAGACGATCTGGAAAGTAACTTAACGATAGTTTTGTTATGATGATTGATGAAACACTGGACCGCAATTATAGCGGGTAGTTCATAAAAAGCGATAACTTTTAAATTATTTGAGAAATCCTTTTAAAATAAAAACTAATTTATTTCATGGCAAATATAAGAAGTAAATCCATTTTATTTATTTTTAACCGACTTCAAAAAGGAGGTTTCTCAATTCGACCGTATATATATATATGTATTTCTTTAATGTTTTTTTCGCGGATAACTTCGTTGTTTATGAACCGATTTTGACGATTCTTTTTTTGTTGGTAAGGAAATATCCCAAGTGTGGTACCATGTTAATTTTATGGAGGTCTGAATAGTATCTCCAGAGATATGGAGATAAACATCTCGAAATTGGTACTGAAAACTAATAACGCGGCATTGAAGTCGGTTCTTTTTTAGTTTTTTAAACGATATTATTTTATGTGTGTTATCCGCGAACACACATAAAATAATTCGTCGTTTATGAACCGATTCTGATGATTATTTTTTTAATCGGTAGGGTACCTTTCTGACGGGTCCCATTGTTCATTCCCGTTCCCATTCATCGAGATCTAAAAAGTATCTTCAGAGATATGACGATAAACGTCTCAAGCTTGCTACTGAACTGAAACTGACTCGCGGGACATGGAAGTCGGTTGTTTTAGTTTCAAATAATAAAAAAAAAACAAATTAAACATATAGTCAGTTGCTGAAAAGAATCCATTACATAGTGACAGGTCGACGTGTGTTATAAATCAAAATCACGAGTCACGAGGACTTACAAACATTGAAAAATACACAAAATTGCAAACACAAAGCGCGACCAATGACGCCTGAAGGGTAAAGTCGCCGCCTGAAAGCATGTAGCCACGCCTTTTGACCCGTGTTACCTTTCACTGCAAACAAAGACGATATTGCGAGGGTTACTCATCCCCTTCTAAACAGTTTAAAGAACTCCTCTTTGTATTTTTCTTTGAAACAAAGAACGTTGAGTCACCGGTGCGCCGTCAACCTTTTGGCCCAATATGAGCGCCTGGTACTTCGAAGCAAAAATTGTAGGCCTATCGAATTTTTGAAATTATTCAAATAATTTGTATAATTTATTCATATTTTAAACACAGGCAGGCCTATTGGATTTATGAAATTAGGTATGTATTAATTTAAATAATTGTATAATGTAAACAGTCATTCATATTGGGTATTAACTGTTTGAATATATATATGAATATATATATATATAGAATGGCAGAACAGTTTTAAGCGGCATAGCGAGATAGATGCTCGCAAAAAAAGCTACTATTTAAGAGGGAACGCGGATTGTTTTTCCATACGACAAAAAATTACAGGAGCACGGCTGCACACATCTGCAAAAATTTTGTGCAAACAATAATTTGATCGGATCAGTTTAAAAAGATAAAACAGGGAAATACGAAACCTTATTATAGACAACATTTCGTTTATAAAATGGGTCTAATTGCTTTTCAACCGAATTCCAAAAAGAAGGAAGTTCTCAATTCGTCTGTATGTTTTTTTTATATCCCTATCGCTCTCTTGTTGGTCGTTCGGGCACTGCGCGACGGCAATAGTTTCTTTAAAATACCCATTTTTAAAATTCCTCGCACGCCGTGTTTCCTCTTAATGGTAATGAGCCGTTAGTAATTCTTAGCAGGGGCCCGCCGACCCCCCACAGCACCTGTGTGCGAAACCTATGAAGCGCCTCTTTTTTCACGAATCTTCATGTTTTAACTTAAGTTTTTTTTGTATAATATTAGTTAATTTTGACGTAAATAAATGTTCTCCAGTTTTATATACTTAAGATAATATTTCCTAAATAGGTAAAACCAGGTCGCTTCCGCTTGCCTATAAGAATATGTTGTTGTGTAAGTGTAACAATAATATCGTTTAAAAACTAAAAAACAACCGACTTCAATGCCGCGCTATTCATTTTCAGTACCAATTTTGAGATGTTTATCTCAATATCTCTGGAGATACTTATCATACCTCGATAAAATTACCATGGTACCACACTTGGGATATCTCCTTTCGAACAAAAAAAGAATAATCGAAATCGATTCATAAACGACGAAGTTATCCGCGAACAAACATAAAAAAAATAAAAAAATAAAAAAAAATATACGGTCGAATTGAGAAACCTCCTCCTTTTTTTGAAGTCGGTTAAAAATAATTTCGATGGCGGCGCCTCTATTGTCTTGGCGCCTGTGTGCGCCGCACGCTTCGCACACAGGGGCGGCGCGGCCCTGATTCTTAGTCCAAGATTGAGGTGTTTATCCACCCTTGGAGATACTGGACATATTTCAATGAAATTTAAACGGGACCACTTGAAAAGTATTAAATACCCTATCAAACCAAAAATAGTAGATTAGTAGCCAAGGGCTGTAAGGCATCAATTGCAGCCCGAGATATTTAGGCGCACGAGCGCAGCGAGGGCGCCTATAGTTCGAGGGTGCAGTTGATGCTTACACCCGAGCTAACTACTCTGCTTTACATCTCGATTGTGAGGTAAGTAGAAAAAAACCGGCATTACAAGAATAAAACATTTTAGTAGTTAAAATTTATAGTGAAATGAAAACAATTTTCAAATTTTAGGGACAGGTGTTTTTTTTAACATTAAATAAATGCACCACAAACTAGATGGCTGCAGCTTTTTTGATAGCTCACTAAAGTATGTTAAGAATACAATCTCAGATAAAGACTTTACTCGTTTTTCTTTTCGCCACTTCATGAACTCGTCGTAAGTTTTCAAATATCTCTCTTTAGAACTTTCAGGCAAAATATTGTTACTTGCTGTTTCAGCTTCCATTTTCATTGAATCGGGAGTGCAGCTTATTTCTTAATCATAGCAGAACTCATGTTTTTTCGTAATTAGCACGTAATTATAAAAAAATCCCAAAAACAAACAATATTTAAAGTAAAAGTTTTCTATTCCCGCCTTTTTTCATCATTCTTTTTATTTTTAAGAACGAAATTGGACTTCTTTCGTTCGATATTTAAAATTGATGACTATTATACTCATACGAAGACAAGGCTGATTAGCGAAGCGACCTCTTTTGTCATTGGGCTGAATGCATGATGTCTATTGCCAGTATGATGGTTAGATGTACGCGAACTTTTTGAAAGAGTGAAGTGTTTTTTTTAATTACTTACCGCCCTAGGGCTTTTCTAGCTACATTATTACCCTAGAGCGCTAATTGGTTACCTACAAGCCCATTTGGGGGTAATAAGGACCTACTTACCGAATATGAGAGATGTAAAAGAATTTTCCAATGTGGTCCAGGCGTCTTTAAGGAATCGTGGAACATACATAAAACATAAAAGATTCCGACGAATTGAGAACCTACTTCTTTTTTGAAGTTTGTTTAAAATAATTTTTCAGTGCCAATCTATAATATTTCTTATACAGATTAAAACATTCTATGAGATCATGATTCTGTAGTCACTAGAAATTTAAGAAATATTAATATATATATTTACTTCTGCAAATTAGGATCTCTTCTGTAGTGGTAGGACTTCTGCTAGTCCGCCTGGGGCGGTACCACCACTTTGCCAATTAATTTTTGGGCCGTGAAATAAGGAATGTTTTTCGGTTGAAATGGCAAGGTGTCCCGTGAAATTACAGGGCATGTGAGACTCAACATCATTAGTCTCAAGGTAACAGGCGCAGTGCAGTGATATACAAAATTCTGGCAGGTCAGAATTTTGCATGCCGCTGCATCAGGCGAGCGTCGTGCTTGTTCTTTTACCTTTTACTTTAAAAAAAATCTCATATCTACCGTAAGTACACGCCCATTGACGCTATTAGATACAAATTGTTTAGTTATGTTTCTGTATTTTTTATAATTGTTAAAAAAAACTATTTTTCAAATCGGTCCAGGAGTGTTTGAGTATCCATTTATATCTATCTATCTATTCCCAAAAGTTTTTTGCGATTTCTGATATTTCTTGGACTCTGAAGCTCAGTTTGTCTTGTTTTATCGTTTACGCCAACGGGGATCTCATATCTAACACTGTAAGAATCTTTGTTCTGACATACTGACTGACTGACAGACAACGCACAGCCTTAACCGCTGGTCGTAGAGATTTGAAATTTGGATTAATTTGTCTTGGTATGTAATAAGAAAGGATTTTCCAAAATCCTTTTAGGGGATGAAATGGGGGTTCAAAGTATGTATGGAGAAACGAAGATGATAGTTTTTTCTGTTCGAAACTTCACACAAGTGCTTCAGTAAATAAATAAGTAAATACGTGTTTCAGGCTTTTTTGAAATTCCATCCCTAAGAGGGTGAAATGGGGTAACAAAGTGTGAAAATCAATATTGTTTCGGATTGCGCTGAAATTTGGCATGCAGATGGTTATTACGACGTGAGATTTCTCTGAAAAATGATTTTCTAAAATTCACCCCTTAAGGGGATGAAACGGGGGTTCAAAGTTTGTATGGAAAAACAAGATTAGATAGATTTTCTATTCAAAACTTCACACAAGTGCTTCAGTAAAACAATAAGTAATAACATGTCAGGCTTTTTCGAAATTCAACCCCTGAGAGGGTGAAATGGCGTAACAAAGTGTAAAAATCAATATTTATTTGGATTGCGCTGATATTATTATTTTGACGTAGATATCCGCTAAGAAAGGATTTTTTTAAATTTACTCTTTAAGGGAATAAAGGGGGGGTTCAAAGTTCGGATAGTCATTTTATTCGACATTTCACACAAGTGCTTCTGTAAATAAATAAGTAAAAACGATTTTCAGGCTTTTTCAAAATGCCACCTAAGAGGGTGAAGTGGGTAACAAAGTCTGAAAATCAATAATGTTTCGGATTGCGCTGAAATTTAGAATGCAGATATTTGTTATGACGTAGGTATCCGCTTAGAAAGGATTTTATAAAAATTCCCCCCATATATAACTTATTATTTTTAATTATATATATAAACTTATAGATTTACTTAAGTACTTCCGTAAATAAATAAGTAAATAGGTGTTGCAGGATTTTTGCAGGGGGTTGGTAAAAAAGTCTGAAAATCAATATGGTATATGTATACCGATTTGGCTTTTACTTCTTCGATTGTCTTTTATGATAGAAAGGTTTTTTTACAAAAATTATTTTGAATTTGCATTTGGCCTGAACGCTAACAGATCTGTATTTTGTGGGGTGCTGATATATTGGTGTAAGTAAGCGTACGTATGTGCATAGTGTACTGCACAACCAACTTAATAAGATCGTATAAAAAACTAAAATAACCGACTTCAAATGCCGCGCTATTAATTTTCAGTACCAAGTTTAAGGTGTATATCTCCATATCTCTTGAGATACCAATCAGATCTTGATGAAATTACTATGGTAACACTCTAGGGATATCTCCATTCCAAAAAAAAATCATCAAAATCGGTTCATAAACGAAGTTATCCGCGAACAAACATAAAAATATGTATACGTATGTATTTTTGGGAGCCAAAAGTTTAAACATCCAGTATTTCCATAAACGTTTATTAATCACATTTATATCCTATTTTTACAAAACTCTGCTTAGCTTGAACAACAGTTTATATCACTCTGTTACCACTTATCAGTAAACCAATATCTAATTTTAGAGACCGTGTTGTCTCTTTGCCGCTTCCTTAACGAATGTCCGCTTCTACGCTCCCCTTCCAACCGTCAGGCCTGCGTAATAGGAAGTTACTCGCCGGAAGCGGACATTTGTTAAGTTTTAATTTAAATAAACCAAATTAATATTTTTGTAAATTAAACATGTTAAACACAATCCAACATTTCATCGTACCGACGGGACTTGAACCCACCCGCAACCTCCGGAATAACATGTTGCTTAATTGGCAAAGCACCGGAAAATATAAAGTGTGAAACACTTCAAAGAAACATAATATCAAATTAATATAATTTAAACAAAACTAAAATTCATAAAATTATTTGTAAATACTTAATCATAATTTTAGATAATTATTACATTTACAAAAACAACTCAAACATTGAGTCAGCCGGAAGTAAACAATATGAATATTAAACTTATCAAATCATGTCTTCATTTTATTAGTAAATTTTACTTTAAAATCAAATATCCATTCCTAATGTGATAGTTTATGAAAATAACCCTTACAGTATATACGGTCGAATTGAGTAACATCCTTTTTTGGAAGTCGGTTAAAAATTACGTATGCGCCACAGAAAATAGACTTTATTCTTTGCATGTGCGGATAATACAGCTCGCTCAGTACTCATTCATGTGACTTCCTCGCATTGTTTACTAATTAACCGACTTCAAATTATATAAGTTCAAGATCTATAGCTATCGTGAGTTTGAATCATGATTATAAAACACCGACTATTATACTCACTACTGTTTGCTGTCGACTGTCTCGACTACAAGTACCTAGTACGTGTACTATTCATTATTCTGTGACCTAGGTTTTTAATGCATGTCCACACAGTGGTCGTCGCGATCTCGCTGCGTAATCTCCCGAGGATGTGCATCGGACATGCATGAAACCCAGGTCGAGACAGTCGACAGCAAACAGTAGTGAGTATAATAGTCGGTGTTTTATCATCAAGTTCAAGATCGTTTAAAAACTAAAAGAACCGACCTTTTTTTTCTTTTTTTTATTGTAGATAAGCAAGCGTTTGACCACTATCTCACCTGATGTTAAGTGAAGATGTGATCGACGATGTAGCACGCTTGCCTAGAAGATACCTGTCCACTCGCGAAAAATAGCAGAAGAATAGATATATAAACACTTCAAATGCCGCGCTAGTGTTTTTTAGTACCACCAAGTTTGAGGTGTTTATCTACATATCTCTGACTGAACATATCTCGATCAAATTTAAATGGGAAGAATTTTGAAGGTCACTTTCAAACAAAAAAAAATCCAAATCGGTTCAGGCGTCTTCGAGTAATCAGTAATTTGTGAACATACATAAAAAAAGATTCCGACGAACTGAGAACCTCATCCTTTTTTGAAGTCTGTTAAAAAAATGTTCTCAGTTCGTCTGGAATGTATTTTTTTATGTACTATTTTCACCAATTTCTCTGTCATTATTGACCCGTCAGTCAAAAACCCCATACAATGAAAATAAATGAAATGATCATGGGGTCATTTTGAGACCCGCGGGAAGGTGTCGCCATTCTGCGTAAATGGATTCGGTCGTGGCTCGATCAAACCACATAATCGGCTGGACATATGTAGCTGAAATTTTGCACAGGGATAGCTAGTATGGTTTGTACTATTCATTATTCTGTGGTATGGTGGATATGACACTATGACACGCGGGCGATGCTGTGGGTTGCTAGTAGATCATAAGCTGTAGTAGTTATTCTTATACGAACGCAATTGAAATTGTATAAGACGTGTAATATTGACCGTCAACTTAACTGGGGCACGGCGAGAACTCTTCATGTTTCATAACAGCCTGGTACATTGGTCTCGTGAACGTTTTCACTTTTGCCAGAATGTTGCTCTCTGATTCGTGCAAGTTCAATTCTTGGAATTGCTGATAGCCTGGTACTTTAGATATACATTTGACGTAATAACAATTTTGATTTCATTTTTATTTACTACGTGTATTATACTAAAATCCTTGCTCAATTAAATGTATATATTAAATTATTAATTAAATTAAGGTAAATTAACGTTTACTGTCTACGTATTTCCTCATTGCCGATTCGTTGTTATGATTATGAAAAACGTCGTCGAAACGCATATGCGTCGCAAAATTAATATGTAAACACGGTGACTCATAATATGGTAAAGTCATGTCATATGAAGACTCGAAAGCGATTGACATCATCTTCAGTCTGAATTCGATGAAGGACTTATTATTATTATTACAAACGTAATGCCAAAAGGATTTGAAATTGGAGTTAATTTCCTTCATACTCTTCGGACTAAGTCAGTACCTTATTTTATAAAGTTCATAAGTACACAATTTTCGCTGTAAAATTCTCACTTATTATAAAAAAATACTATACTTATCCATTTATTGTCTCTCACAATATTACAAATAGGGTAGGACATAAGGTTAAAAGGACTTTTAGGACTTAAAAATTTACATTATATAAAATGAAAATAGTGCTGTGTATTTCTTTGCATAAATTATATTTTTTTAATTGTTTTGTATTAAAACGATAGAGATCGGAGAAGTTTTAAATAAAGGCCAAGTCAAAAGTACCTATAACAAGCGAGACTAACTATATAGTAAAGTTATGCCACGGTTATACAGTAGGTTTTAGAGGTGAAACCGTAAAGGCAGCTGCCTCATCCATTGTAGATACAAGAAAACGTTCTGAGGAGACTGTCCGTCATTTTGACCAGCTGTGCCCTGCGGTTATACCCATATAGACATCGTTCCCGTGGGAATATGGGGATTAAAAGAGGTATATAAAAATCGTATGTGTTATACCAGGGTCTACGCTATCTACATACCAAATTTCAGCTCAATCGGTTCAGTCGTTTTCACAAATTTTCGCCAATAGCAGTAGGATAAGCAGTCGGGTGTATTGATCAGTAAATAGTCCAGTCCAGTGAAATTACAGGGCATGTGAGACTCAACATCTTTATGTCTCAAGGTAACGGGCGCAGTGCAGTAACATGCAAAATTATGAACTGGTAGAATTTTGCATGCAGCTTTACTGTAATAGGTAGACGTCATCGCTTACCATCAGGTGAGCGTCGTTCTTGTCCTGTTACCTTTTACCATAAAAATATATTTACCTATATAATAATATATATTGTATCCGTCCTGTATATGTATGAAGACCCTCGCTTTGTGTAGCGTAGTCATGCCCGGATCAAATTGCATGCGGTCACGATCTGGCGCCAAAGCGGACGCGGTTGAAAGGCATCTCTTTAATACCACATATTATTACCTACATGCAACATATTTATTTTATTTACATAACCTGACAGCTCTTAGAAAAATATAATATACTAGCAGCCCGCCCCGGCTTCGCACGGGTAGAACATATATGCCTACAAAATTTGCATCAGTTTGTTGCATGGAATATAAAATATGAACAATTCAATATTTAACAATCATCGTCAAATTTCATCCAATTTACACAAAACCTTAACGAATTATGCACCTAAACCTTCCTCATAAAACTATTGGTGAAAACCACATGATAATCCGTTCAGTAGCTATTGAGATTATTGCGAACAGACAGACAGACGCAGTGATGGACTTTGTTTTATAATACTTACGTAGTGATATTGGACGGCCCTTTGGCGTAAAGGATAGTTATCCTGATTCTGACCCGACGGTCGTTGGTTCTAATCCTAGCTATATACCTACCAATGAAAGTTTTATGTGCATTCATGAATCATGAGTTTTCGTACAGTGGTAGTGGGATCATTAAATCTACCAAAAAGTAGCTTACCACCAAGGAGAACATCTGCCGCCGTAACCTTACGGCGTTCCCTGACGCAAAATGTAGGGGTAATATACGTTTAACGTGTGTATCTGTGTGTCTGTCTGTAGCATCTTAGCACCTAACCGGATGAACCGATTTTGTTTTTATTATTCATAGATTTTCTTTTGTTTGATAGATGTCTTCATCGAGAGTGTTTTTATCTTTAATTCATGAAAATTCGTTCAATCGTTATAAAACTATGAGCTTTTTTCTAGTTAATTGCGCTATGAAATCAACTTTCATAGGTCTGATCAATTTGAAAATCTTCTTCTTCAACGATATTGTAAGAACATGGAAGCATTGACTTGATGCTGGGACATCTCCTGGACTCTACAGAATACTCAAATCCTCACCAACTTAGAGCTCAGATTTTAAATGTCGTGTTTAGAGTCATTGGAATGCTTAGGAATGAAAAGATTAGGTATACATAGATCAGTCGGGGTGGTTTAAAATATTATATTATTATATATATAGATGAATATTATTTTACACAATAGATCATATTATTATTCTATATTGACTTCAAATTGATTGTGATCGGTGGGGATCTACAGCATAGCTAAGCTTATAATAATATTTTCGTAGTAACTATGACCTAATCTGTGGTTTCACTGCAAATATTTTATTAATTTTGCGATGCATGTATGTGAAATTCGTGCTATCTTCTAGAGTTTTCATTTGAATTATATACTGTAAAGGACAATTTTAATCTATAATATGTGGCAAGCTAATTAACGTAATTATTTGGATATTGATTAATACTATATACTTGAAAATAGCCTTAAAAGTTATGTAATATTTTTTAACAAAAATTTTAAGATTAAAATGGTTACTGTGAGTCAACCTTAAGAGATAGACATATGCTGTCGCGGACTTTTTTGTAGGTCTTATTAAGTTGTTCAACTCTTGCATAGAAAATATTCTTCTATCTATTTTCATTTAAGCAGCGTTCGTAAGAAACGTGTTTTTTCGACCGTTTTTTTGCCGACTTAGGTTGCAAATTAGGTCTCCATGAATGTACCTTTAATTTAAACGGGATAATATATAGCCTATTTTCATTCTGGAAGTCCATTCTATCTATTAGTGCAAGAATTTTTTAAATCGGTTCAGTAGTTTTTGAGCCAAATCATTACAAACATACAAAAATACAAATATTCTCTCTTTATAATATTAGTATAGATGTATTATACAATGTATACTACATATATTATACATAGGTTTACATTTTTAATTAAATTAAAATGCTACTTCAACGGTCATATTCGTTTCTTTTGATCGAGCTGACTTACAAAGTATAAATTTTCACAGCTGAAAGATTCAAGTTGATATCTCTAAGCATTCCTGATAAAAAGGGTCTTGAAGGGTCTTGAAAGACTTGACAACAAAGTGATCCTATAACGTTTTCTTTTTTCTTTTGAGGTACGGAACCCTAAAAATTACAAATATAGAAATGTAACAATAACAAAGAAAAAATCATTAGTCAACTATGTAATCATTTATGATCGTACAAAACCAAAAACCGAATGCACATGCCGCGATAGTCAAAGTACTGGCTAGTTATAATTATGTCATCTAAGTATACTAATTTGCTTATATTGTTTATCTCCATATCTCCGGAGATAATTGTCATATCTCGATAACATTTTAATGGGACTAAACGGGAGGCATAATCTCTCACACAAAAAATAATATTTCAAATCGGTCAAGATTTGACGGAGTTCTGTACCCTTAGTACGAGTTTTCATACCAAACTCGATATCGTATATCGAGCAAATTTTGTATGTAAAACAGTACAGCGCCTCTAGTGGTTACTACACTTAACTAAATTTAGACCAATCAGGGAGCCATAATAAGTCGAAAACTATGTGAGATCTGTCAAAGGCGATTACGATGAAAACTCGTACTAAGGGTACTGAGGTAACAAACATTAAAAATACAGTCGAATTGAGAACCTCTTCCTTTTTTGTGAAGTCAGTTTATAAACACATTTTATTCTGTCGGCTACTGTCACTGTCAAAATCGTGATAATTAATGTTTGTATTTAAACGAAAATATTTATTATTTACCTAATAAAAGGTCTTCGAAAATTAGGAATGTTAGAAATCTAACTAAGCGTTTAATAGATATCGATCGAAAACGAAGAATATAAAAAACACTAGCAGCGTCACGCGGTTTCACCCGCGTAGTTCCCGTTCCCGTGAGAATACGGGGATAATATATGTATATAGCGTATGTTACCCGCTGATAATGTATGTAGCTTAAGTGAAAGATTGTTTGAAATCGGTCCAGTAGTTTTTGAGTTAAATCGTAACAAACAATCAAGCAAAAAATCAAATGTTTACTCTTTATAATATTAGTTTAGATGAGATTGAGGATAAAGTTTGATGAGGATGTAAGGGAGCACAAAAACCACCTCAGTGCTCCCAGCCAACCTCACCTGCCCGTGGTGAATCCTGCTGACCAACCAACGAGGCTCTGGCGACTGACAAATGGCGGTATAACCATTTCATAATTATGGCGTAGCTAAATACTACAGGCCGGTGACGGACAGCAGCGTCACCGGTGCGAGAAGCTACGTCCTGCGATCGCCAACCCGCCAGCCCAGCGTGGAGATTTTTTTTTTTTTTTTTTTTTTAATGTCTTTATTAATCATTTTGTATAATACAATGTACAAACTAGTGTAAATTTTATCCTAGGAGTACAAACTATTTATAATTTATAACATGTTTTCCAAACCTAAAAGCTTATATAACATTTTTAACTTAGGATTACTTACTACTACAAGACATTGGTTTAAGGCATAATAAATAATATCAAACTATGTTTAACTATGTAAGCTTTAGGTGAGCATTACATTTTTAGATGTTTATTTCAATAAAATAATAACCAGTGGCGGTAGATATAAAATAGTTTCATAATGATAATACTACTAAATTCTCACACACGAATGCACGCACTCCGCTTCGCGGCACACGCGCGATTACGCTCTTTATATGTACACATAATAGGAGCGATAATAGCGCGCGCATCCACGGCAGGCGGTACGTTCACTTGTGTGTAGAACTGTGCCTATTCATCGGGTTCAAAGTCGAGGAACAAGTGATGAGGTAGCTTGTACCGTTTGTATCTATCGATGTATGGAAGATTCTTTTTTCGAGTTTTGCATAGGTGTTTAATAAGTTTGTTTTTATGTTTATGATTATTATTTAGGATGTAAAATTTTTTAGAAATGTTGTAAATATATGACTGGATAGTAGGAAAAGCTATACTAATATGAATTTTATGTAGGTTGGTTTTAAACGGAGTATTAAAAGCATATTTAACAGCCTTATTTTGGATGACTTGCAATTTGTCCATATTAGACTGACAAGTGCTACTCCACACTGGACACGCATAAGTGATGCAAGGCCAAATTAGTGTAGAATACACTCGAAGCTTAGTTTGACTTCTAAGACAAGAGTGTCTATTAAGTATTGGACTTAAAGCATTAAATGCTTTCATACCTTTAAGACGAAGTTTAGAGGTATTCTCAGTCCAGTTTAATTTACTATCCAAAGTTAGACCTAGATATTTAACAGAGTGACTCCAGGGTATTTTAAATGAATCAATTTGTAAGTTACGGGATGGTAAAGTTCTTTTACGGGTAAATAGTATTGCTTCTGTTTTAGAAGAATTGATTTTAAGTTTCCATCTATGAAAAAAATTTTGAAGCTGTTCTATGGATAGTTGAAGTCGGTCAATTATAAGATCGATGTCTGGAGAAGACGTAAAAGATGCTGTGTCATCTGCAAAACAGGCTAAATGGGTACGAGTTTGTATAGGTATATCGTTAAGGTACAACAAGAACAAGTATGGTCCTAAAATCGATCCCTGGGGGACGCCAGCAGGTACCTCATTTAAAGGTGAAGTAAAGTTATCAATGTGTACTTTGAATCTACGGTTTGAGAGGTATGATTCTAATATTTTCACGAGTGGTAATGGTAAATTAAGAGTAATGAGTTTGTGTAAAAGGCCTTGATGCCAAACTGTGTCGAAAGCTTTTTCAATATCCAACAGTACCATACCAGTTGATTCCTTAAGGTTAAGGCTGTGTGTCACTGTTTCAGCAACTCTGGCTAGTTGTTGGATTGTAGAATGGCCTTCACGAAAACCAAACTGTTCGTTGATTAGATATTTGTGAGAAGCTTGTAATAATCGTCTATATATTACCTTTTCGAACAGCTTGCCAAGACAGGGTAGGAGGCTTATCGGGCGGTAGGAGGTTGGATCCGATGGAACTTTGCCGGGCTTGTGAACAGCGATGACTTTAGCAATTTTCCATTGTGGAGGATAATAATTTAACATGAGACATGCATTAAATATTTTGGACAATAGAACAACACCTTTTTGGGGTAGATTTTTTATCAATAGGTTGGTTATATCGTCTGGTCCAGGTGCCTTACGAGTTTTTAAGTTTGAGATGTATTTTCTAATTTCTACTGGTCGGACTAGCTGGATGTGTTTATCTGTAATCTGGCTATTAAGTAAAGTTAAAGATTTGTCTACCGTCATTTGTTCATTACTGTGCCAGTCTCGCGTTAAGAGCATGTTGTTTAGAAAAGCTTTTGCTAATACGTCACATTGATCTTGGGGAGAACCAGTTATCTGGCTATCATCAGATCGAAGTGGCGGAATCGTGGAATTAGAAGTCTTCAGTCCTTTAGCTAAACGCCAGATGTCACCACTAGGATTGTCGACTTTGCGAAGCTTTTGGTTCCACACAAGATCATTATGTGTTTTTATGCCTGTATTAATATCTACCTGCAATTGGTTTATTTTATGGTGAAGGACTTTACGCACAAGTTTGCTCTTTTCTGCAGCGGCTAATCTGCGTAGCTTGTTTTTATATTGTATGAGGCGTTTTATGCGTCGCGGCAGCGTGCTGGCGTTCCAAGGCTTTAAGGTAGAGAGAGGTACACTTGCGTGGAGAGCGTGGAGATTAGGGCACCCCCAAAATGGGCGTATTTTAGGAGAGGCCTACGTCCAGCAGTGGACTGACACCGGCTGATGATGTGTGTGAGGCTTGTCAGATTAACCCTATTATCCTATCATAATGATAGTGTCAGAACTGTCAGACCATTGCGTTCATTTTGAAAGCCATCTGTTGGTTCGCTAGGAGCTATGTTTTTATTTTTTTATTTTAAGAATACGCCTCATTTCTATTTGTAGGTATTTTCTATACTATCAACTATATATTTTTGGAATGGAATCCAGTACGTCTCATAGAAGTGCTGCGGAAACCGGTCGGAAAGTCTGTACGTCGTTCGATACGACCATGACATTCCATGAAGGTTCTTTTTAACAACGACGCAAAAAGATAGGTGTTGTAAGTTTGTATCTGTGTGTCTGTGTATCTGTCTGTATATACAATTTTTTTTGTGTTTGTCTGTGGCATTATAGCGTCCAAACGAAACCGAATTGATTTTGTTTTCTTTTTATTGGTAGATTGCTTGATCGACAGTATTCTAAGCCATGATTCAATAAAGTCTGTTTAGCCTTTTGAACAATAGATTATTAGCTCTTTAGGATGTAAGGGAGCACAAATACCACCTCAGTGCTCCCAGCCAACCTCTCCTGCCCGTGGTGCATCCTGCTGACCAATGAACGAGTCTGGCGACCGATAAATGGCGGTATTACCATTTCAAATGATGGCGTAGCTAAATAATACAGACCGGTGACGGGCAGCACTAGGAGCGTTACCGGTGCGAGAAGCTACGTCCTGCGATCGCCAACCCGCCTGCCCAGCGTGGCGATTAGGGCATATCCCTCCCAATGATTGAAAGTGCTCAATGGCGTATCTTGGGAGAGGCCTACGTCCAGCGGTGGACTACAACCGGCTTATTATGATGATGATGTAAAAAAAGGAGGTTTCAATTTGTTGGAATCTTTTATTTTTACGTATGTTCCCTGATGACTCAAAGACGTCTGGATTTGTAAAATTATTTTTTGTTTAAAAGGGTATATTTTTCAAGTGGTTCCATTTAAATTTTACTGAGATATGTTCAGTACCTCAGGAGATATGAAGGTAAACATCTGAAACTTGGTACTACAAATGACTAAGGCGGCATTTTAAGTCGGTAACTAGTTATTTAAACGATTGTAAATTATTTATAACTAGTAATATATCCTAGGCTTCCGACATAAGAGTATGTTTCACGGTTTGATCGATTGTAATTTGGTATACTGTTACTTCAATGATTTAATGATATTGCAAGAACATGGTAACCTAGACCCGTCTGAAGTTTTTAAAGTGTTTGTTTTTGGTAAGAATAATGTATGTCCGTACAAAACGAAAAAACCGACTTCACACACCGCGATAGACAAAGTACTGGCTTATTATAATCATGTCATTAAAGTATACAAATTTGCTTATATTGTTTATCTCCATATCTCCGGAGATAATTGTCATAGCTCGATAAAATTTGAAAGGGAAAAGGAACCAAACGAGAGGCATAATATCTCAAACAAAAAAAGAATTTTTCAAATCGGTTACGATTAGACGGAGTTCTGAGGTAACAATAATAGAGTAATTTAAAAAAAAATACAGTCGATTTGAAATCCTCCTTTTATGTAAAGTCGGTTAAAAAGTCTAACTATTTATTTTGTTTAGCTGCTCATTTTACTTATCCTAGTTAATAAATACACTGCGCCCGCTTAAATGTTTCTCTTTCCTCTATTTTCAGCCCTAAATCACCGCCGAACAGTCCAAACCTGGAGCCTTCGACGGAAGACGAGCTCAAAGGTGTCTACATTAACTGCTGGCGAGTGAGTATCTGCTAACCGACTTTAAAAATAGGGGGGGAGGGAGAGAGTAAGTGGGAGGGGAGGTGGAAGTAAGTGGAATGGGGAGGGGAGGGTAATAAGAGAAGGGGGGATTAGCGTGGCGTGGTACGGCGCGGTGTAGTTGGGATACGTATGTGTCTTATTTGTTATTGCTGCCCAATGACACTATTCCACGCCAAGCGCACAGCTAGTATTTTATATTTATAAACGCCCTCTATTGTAAGACGGCGTAACTACGAAGACGTATTCGCTAAAGTTCAGCAGATGGAGTTGTATAAAAAAATAATTAGTGATGTTGGGAAATAAATTGAATTAACTGGGAAGTTTAACTTCTAACGCGTAGCTTTCTACGCAGCCTCTTTTTTGTTCGTGAGTAGGGTAGGTGTATATTGTAGAATCATTAGATCTCAATAAATTGTATAAGAGAACTAATTTAATGACCTGCATGGTGGTAGGGTACTGTCTAGAGTCTGACTGGCTAGCTACCAGCTGACTGACTGACTGGCTAGCTACTTCTAGCTGGAAAATGTGTCGATAAACAGTCTAAAGGTATGTTCCGACTAAAGGTACCTCTTCTAAAGATGTCTTTGAGAGCCAGTTACTAGAGGGTTGTCCATTAAATACGTGATGATTTTGGCAATTTTTTAACCCCCCTTCCCCTCCTGGTGATATGTTTGGTGATGGTGATATGAATTAAGTATTGTGATTCAAATATCCAGACAGACATTAAGGTTGCAGGTCGTTTTTGACTAGCATTAAAATAATAAAGGGTGATAAATAAATACACGTGATATCTCATTATATCATCCTTGTGATATGTCGTGATTTTATTCCGAACGTGTGATTAATGGATGATCCCTAGCGTGCTACCATCTTCGACCACATCATTACTTACCAACAGGTGTTAATGGATGATCCCTAGCGTGCTACCATCTTCGACCACATCATTACTTACCAACAGGTGTTAATGGATGATCCCTAGCGTGCTACCATCTTCGACCACATCATTACTTACCAACAGGTGTTAATGGATGATCCCTAGCGTGCTACCATCTTCGACCACATCATTACTTACCAACAGGTGTTAATGGATGATCCCTAGCGTGCTACCATCTTCGACCACATCATTACTTACCAACAGGTGTTAATGGATGATCCCTAGCGTGCTACCATCTTCGACCACATCATTACTTACCAACAGGTGTTAATGGATGATCCCTAGCGTGCTACCATCTTCGACCACATCCTTACCAACAGGTGTTAATGGATGATCCCTAGCGTGCTACCATCTTCGACCACATCATTACTTACCAACAGGTGTTAATGGATGATCCCTAGCGTGCTACCATCTTCGACCACATCATTACTTACCAACAGGTGTTAATGGATGATCCCTAGCGTGCTACCATCTTCGACCACATCATTACTTACCAACAGGTGTTAATGGATGATCCCTAGCGTGCTACCATCTTCGACCACATCATTACTTACCAACAGGTGTTAATGGATGATCCCTAGCGTGCTACCATCTTCGACCACATCATTACTTACCAACAGGTGTTAATGGATGATCCCTAGCGTGCTACCATCTTCGACCACATCATTACTTACCAACAGGTGTTAATGGATGATCCCTAGCGTGCTACCATCTTCGACCACATCATTACTTACCAACAGGTGTTAATGGATGATCCCTAGCGTGCTACCATCTTCGACCACATCATTACTTACCAACAGGTGTTAATGGATGATCCCTAGCGTGCTACCATCTTCGACCACATCATTACTTACCAACAGGTGTTAATGGATGATCCCTAGCGTGCTACCATCTTCGACCACATCCTTACCAACAGGTGTTAATGGATGATCCCTAGCGTGCTACCATCTTCGACCACATCATTACTTACCAACAGGTGTTAATGGATGATCCCTAGCGTGCTACCATCTTCGACCACATCATTACTTACCAACAGGTGAGACAGTGTACGTAGACAAATAAACTAGGTTCTATCACGACGAAATATCACAAGGGGGGGGAGAGGGATTTGTGTAATGAGATGATCACGTGATTCATTTTTCGTGGAACGCACGATTTCTAAACCAAACAGCGGTTTTATCACGTCACGTTGCTGTCCAAAATTTAATCAGATTGTTCTTTAATATACAAATTATTTAAAAATAATATGATGAAAAAAATACACGTGATTTTGGGTAGGGGGGGGTTACGTATAGGGTTGCTGTTGTCTAAAACCTTACCATATAACACCATAAAGGGAGGAGGAGGTTAAAAGTAGCTAAAAAACATCACGCGTTTAATGGACGACCCACAAAACACATGTTCTGTGGGACGATCCCTTAAATAAAGAGTAATTTCTATTCTGTATCTGTTCCAGGATGACTCCAACGATTGGGTGTGGGAATGGAGCAGTCGACCGGACCAGCTGCCACCAAAGTAAGTCACTGTTCAAATGATATGATATCCTAGTACTTATGACGCGTTCGATGAAACGAATTATGTGGTTCACAAGACTATAGCTAGCAAGTTTTTTTAAAATGAATTTGCAGCATATTAATTGAACCCACGCGGTTATGTGAAACAGTCAGTATACTTCTACACATTTTTTCCGCCAAATACTCTCCTAAAACAAAACATTCTACCACAATCTAATAGAATAGCTGGCTAGTTAAGGTCTGTGTGCTGCCGGAACGCCGTAAAGGTTGTTATTGCTTTGTAGAACAAAACGGCCCAATTGGGAGACACCCAGGTGGGAGTGTGTCCATGTCTAACAACCTGCTAGTGCTATATATGTTCTATACTATATGTATGGTATATATATAAGATTTCCATACAAAAGAAAGGGCTAAACTCCGTTCAAGATCGGTCTCATGGGGGCCGGTGTACGCGATCAAGTTTAATGTGTAGCAGGTCTGTGGCTTCTTGTGTTGTCAATGTCGTGTGAGTCGTGTTGGTGAGTAACCTTTAGCCACGATCTCACTGATGGAAAGTGACGATGAGGTGTAAAGAACCGTTTACACAAAAGCGGTTCCAGTAAGCCATGCTAGTGCAATGTTTATGTAAATAAATTCACTGTAATGCATTGTCTTAATTTACACAATGCCTATACAGGCTCGCTGGAAGCTCGTCGATTGGTCTGGAACATAGATTCGTCGTGCTTACCACGAACATAAAAATGTTAGAGCGTATTATACATCAGAATAAGCACATATCATTAAAAAAAATTGCTATAGTGCGAAGATCGACCTAATGAAATGTATTTTGTTAGGGACTGGCGTTTCAAGCACCCCACTAGCGTTCGAGGCCCGCCGTCTGCCACGTCTTCTATCGAAGTGTTGGAGCAGCAACTTGCACCGCCGGTCATGCAGCAGGTAAATAACTCTTCTGATGTTATGGAAGCCTGGTACTTTTTCTAATAGGCTAGCGTTTGGCCAGTATCTCGCCTGGTGGTAAACGATGATGTGTTCGTGGATGGTGGACAACTGGACACGCTAGGCCTAGGATAGTGTAGTTCTCAAGGGCTGCCGGAACACCGTTAGGTTTTGGCGGTAGATTTTCTCCTTTATAAATGAAAAAAGAGACAGTAAAATACAAAGATATTCAACTATAAAATAAGACAGCAGACTTTTGACAAACTCAATTTAATCCTTACGCTCTAAATATAAGGTTGTAATTGCTTTACTACATCAAAACGGGCCGAGCGAAAGGATTGTAGAACGGAGTGTGTCCTTGTCTAACAACCTGTCACTGTAAAATATGTATTATAGTATATATGTTTATTTCTATTGTGGTCACCACAGAAGAAAGAGACAAACACCGTGCAACTGTCGGTCTTGTTCAGTCCGGTTTTTGCATCGAGTGCACAGTCTTTTTTTTTAAATACTTAATAGGCTAGCATTTGACCACTATCTCACCTGTTGGTAAGTGATGATGCGGTCGAAGATGGTAAGCACGCTAGGCCTAGAATGGGAACTGGCTCTCAAGGATGGCTGCCGGAACACATTAGATGTTTTGGTGACAGATTTTCTTACTTGAGGGTGGTAGCTGGCCAGGCGGACACTAGATAGTGTCCTACCACCATGCGGGGGTTGTTGGTTTCTTAACGATGTTTTCCTTCACCGGAGGGCCACTGTGAAAAGCGCACATCAATTTTTCGATAAAATATATATAATGTTTTTGGTAAAATATATAAATATTAGACTTTATGTATAGGATCAAAGTAGTATTAATTTACGGCAATCGGTTCGCCGAGTTCCGGCATGATTTTCTGTACTAGCCAGCTTGGAAGACTGGATTGGACTATAGTCACTTGTCCTGGACCTGGTCTCACTGCCGTCTTTTACTGCCATACACGCACAACGCCTAGCTTGTTAATCACGGAGAATAGACTCTTCTCTCGTGCTGTTAATGATGATGACAATGACACCTGATAAAATTGTTTGCAGAGCCACTGTTTGTCTGTGAGGCGTACTTGCCTGTTTTCCCGCGGCGCTGTGGCGGCCGTTCTCGTCACCAACCTAGTGTCACTGCTTCTCGGCGCTGGCATCGGGTAAGTTGATAATATACATTAAATAAGATCGTTTAAAAATGAAACTAAAAATAACCAACTTCAATGCCGCGCTAGTATATTTTCAGTACCAATCTTGAGGTGTTTATCTCCATATATCTTGAGATACTAATCAGACCTCGATAAAATTGCCATGGTACCACACTTAGGATATATCCTTTCCAACGATAAAAGAATAATCAAAATCGGTTCATAAACGAAGAAGTTATCCGCGGACAAACATAATATATATATACGGTCGAATTAAGAAACTTCCACCTTTTTTTGAAGTCAGTTAAAAAATAGTAGTTTGACTTTATTTTTTGTTTGTTATGGCTCCACACAATTAGTGTATTTAGCCAGTGTCAAATATTCAAATTCATCAAGTTTTTGAGAAGCCAAGTCATAAAGATGGGTCAAAGTCACATTTCAGGTCAAGTTGAAGTTGAAAGTCTAGTCCGAGTCATACCCTTAGTAAAAATGTGGTGTTTACTGAAGATTTTCAGTGGAATTTTGGTGAGAACGCAAATGGCATGTTTTTCAAAATTGTGCTGTTTCCCTACAGTCGCACACATTCACCGGCACTTAATGGGTAATAATCCACATTTATTACATATTATTTCTCGGAAGAACACAAGTTTTAGAAAAGAATACATTCGTCCGTTCCTGCCAAAACCCATAGTTCGACTTATTCGCTAGGTACTTATTGATGCAAACGTCCTAAGCTGTCACTGTCAAAAGCATCGATGTAAATATTTGTTTTTTTAGCGATAATATTTTTTATACAAGTTGGAGCAAGTGGGTTTTTGGCGGGAACGTGGAATCGGCCTGGGGATTGAGAGGTCGTGAGTTCGATTCCCACCCATTGCACTATTGACGTGAACCCACTCCAGACAAGCATATTATTTGGCTTAGTTGTAGGGGTTAATAAGAATAAGGGCCAGTTTCACCGGTTCCTGTAAGCCCTATCAGTAACTAATCTGACACTTTTTTGACAGCTTTTGTACGAAATCATCCGTCAGATATCTACCTGTCACTTTATTCATTAACCTGAAACTGGCCCTAAATGTGCCAACCCACATAGCAAGTAAAAAATAAAAATAATGTACCAGGCAAGAAGAATCCTAAAAGAGGTTTATATTTCGTTTCCAGAGTGTGGCTGAGTCGACGTGGACTGCTGCCGCCCCGGCTCATCGTTATCAACTGAACACAAGACTGAGAGCGACGCACAGAACTGTTGTTATACAACCTTTATATTACTTATGCAGTCCTAGTAATACATATATATTATATGTATCTAAAAGGCGAGCGTATGACCATGACCACTATCTCGCCTGGTGGTAAGTGATGATGTGTTTGAGGATGGTGAACATAAAGCCTAGGTGGCATAGAGTGGTCTGACTGTTGGTCTGTGCTGCCGGAACACCGTTAGGTTTTGGCGGCTGATTTTCTCCTTGGTGGTGGTGAGCTATTTTTTGGTAACAAGTCAGGCGGAACATCGATATAATGCTACCACCTGTGGATGAACACCCATGAATGTACATAAAAAAGCCATTAGTGCACGGCTCGGATTTGAATCTGTGACCTCCGGGTTAGGAGTTAAGGTATCTATCCTTTACGTCAAGGGGCTGTAGTAATACCTCAAAAGTTACCTCAATAGTTGGAAAATATGTCGCTTAGATGTCCTAACAGTGTTCCGGCAGCTATCCTTGAGAGCCAGTTCCCATTCTAGGCCTAGCGTGCTACCATCCTCGACCGCATCATCACTTACCAGCACGTGAGATAGTTGTCAAACTTCGGCTTATATGTTATAAAAAGTACATATATATAACGAATTGGCAATCTAGAACACGCATGATATTGTGAAATAAATAATTTTTATTGTTTTTACCAAAGTTTCAAAGCCATTTGTCGTTTTAAAACTTTAAAAAGAACCTTATTAAAATGACGCGCAAGTCTTTTTAAGGTGTTTTTTCCATTTGAAGATAGCCATCAAAAATGAAATTTAATTTAAATAGTACTAATTTAAGCTAAAAAACTTAAATGAATTAAAAAGTTTTATAACAACAATCTCCAAGCGTCGAAAGGAATGAGTAGAATTAAAATATCTAAATAAAAAAATAAAAACATTTTTATTAAATAAAAAGTAGTCGCGATAGATAATGTACCACTTTTGTATTTTTCTTACTCCATTCGGTAAAAAAAATAGCTGACTTTTCAAACTATTGAAATAAGCTAAAAAAATAACATTTTGCAAAAATAAATAATACGTTTTCGTTTGAAAAGCCAGCTATTAGCTTAAAAACTGTAAGGCTCGCCGCACATCGACAACTATCGCCCGAAAGATAGTTGCTTATGCTACGGTCACAATTGTATAAGCTAGCGAGCATAAAACAAACAGTGCCAGCGCGATGCCGATGCGCTGTTGTGATTAGCTTACAGACGAATGCTGTCAAAATCTGCGAGTGAGTTGCGAGTGGCTTGCTATTATAACGATTTGCTAGCTTATAGAATTGGGAAACCTGTTCTGTGAGCAACATGTCTGTCGCATGTAACATATGTAACAGCCGAGCAACTGTTTACATGCGACCATTGCTTACATAATGTTCAAAACTACTTGATCGCGCGAACCAACAGTTGCTGAAAAAAGAAGGTCATGTGCGGTTAGCCTAAGGGAATAGTTATAACGGGCGTAAAAACGCTGCATTTTGGTTACTGTACTGTGAGATATACTTATATTATAAAGAGAAAAACATGTTAGTTTTTTGTATGATTGTTTGTAATGGATAAACTAAAAAAACTACTGGAACAATTTAAACAATTCTTTTACATATCAAAAGCTACATTATTAGCGAGTAACGTTGGCCGTATTTTGCAGACGAAGTCGCGGCAGGTTGCATGATTGACATAATTTTTTTTAAAGCTTACTGGCAATAGTGGCAATGTGGGTTGCACATTACTAGTAGTCTTGTTAACCCCTCCAGCTAAGCTAAATATGCTTGTGTCTGGAGTGGGCTCACGTCAATAGTGGGGATCGAACTCACGACCCTCGATCGCCATAATGTTAAGGTTATTGGTAAAATAACTGTGAATGGACTGAAAGGCATAAATAAAACAGATATGGATAGCCCATGATGCCCAATGATAGCCCAATGGCGGCCAAGAGTTAATAAATTAGTACCTAAGTTAAGAAAAGAAACTATTTTTTGTTTTGTTTTACCTAAATGTTTGGCATGACCTGTAATCGTAGCGTTTTCGACGCCTGTTGTAACGATAACCTAAAATATTTTTATATAAAGCTAGCGCGCGTAGGCGTTAAGGTATAAACATATAAGGGACTTGTGATCTTTTGTCTAATTAATGCTTTTTTGTAAGCGTTTAAATATTATATTATTTGCAACGAATTACTTACCTTTACTTTCATTAAAAATAATCTCGTGGTTCATTTGAATCTATGACTAAAGCCCATTGTACACAATACGGCGTAAATCTCCGATAGCCAACGATTTTTGTGTCAAGCCGATTACTGCAATACAATTTGAAATGTCGGCGACGCGAATGTGTACGAAAATCTTTGAATTTTTGTACATTATTATTTACAATACAAATTCACCGTCCAACTTTGCCTTCCAGCGGAACGCCAATTTTGTAACTCTTATTAAAAAAAAATGTAGATAATACTTTTTTATTTGTGTTTGAACTGAAGTAGTCGTCGTGTATTCGAGATTTGCGTCGTACTGTGTACAAAGGGCCTAAGAATTTAAAATGTCTCCATATTAGCACTAAAAATATCATCCAGACTAAAAAAACTAAAAAAACGTTTGTAACTCTGTCACTCGGTCTGTTTTTAACCTAATCACGCCTAAACGGACGATCCGATCTTACTGAAATTTAACAAGGAGATACTTTATAGTATGAGAATGAACATAAGTTACTTTTCTGATCGCACTACAAATTATATAGATCTGATCGTCCGCATTTCTTAGAGTCGATCAATGACATATCATAATAGTTCATTGCAAATGATTTAATATCAATGCATTCTTCTAAAGCTAGAAGCTAGCAATGCGTAGCTTTTGTAGTTTTTTGTATAATATTTAGAGAGAAAACTGATGTACTTTTAACGAAGTTATATGTATGTACAACAGTAAATTATATTATTTACTTAGGTTGCAAAATCTATCGCCAAGAATTTAGTGTGTTCTGACTTTCTTTAGCTTTCTAGATGTCGTTGAGAGCCAGTTCCCATGCTAGGCCTAGCGTGCTACCGTCCTCGACCGCATCATCACTTACCAACAGGTGAGATTGTTGTCAAACGTTAGCCTGTGATACTGACATCGTGTAAGTTCACCATACTATCACGTTACACAAATTCGGAGGAGTTTAGTATAAAAATCAAGTAGAAATTAAATTAACCAGTAATAAGAAACAATTCAATTCCTTGCCCGAGTCTGTGTTTCCCGATTTCTACCACCTGGGGGTCATTAAGTCGCGAGTGAACAGGGCCTCTAGACAAAATCCAATTTCCTGTTTGCCTTCACGCTAACGCAAGTTCATAATGTATGGGAATGACATTTTTGTTGCGGAAACATAAAAGTCATGCGTTTTGACTTGCGTTAGCGTGAAGGCAAACAGGAAATTGGATTTTGTCTAGGGGCCCAGGCACCTTACACAAAATCTAACTTCTGTTTGCATTCACGCTAATGCAACTTTAAAATGTATGGGTATGACAACTTTGTTGCGGAATAATAAAGGTCATTCCCATACATTTTGAACTTGCGTTAGCGTGAAACGAAACAGACATTTGATTATTTCTAGGGGGGCTGGTATCTTTTAAGCAAGTGTGCTACATCTTGGACCACATCGTCACTTAACATCAGGTGAGATAGTGGTCGAACGCTTGCCTATTTATCATAAAAAACAAACAAATAATATTTGTAATGTTTGAACAAGTGAACATTCATGAATAATATCAGTTTACAAAATGTAGTATATATAACTTCGTTCTATACTTTTTAATTAAAAATAGAAATTAAGCCATTGATAAATTATTTTGTTTCGTCACCATTAATTAACGAGAAATAAAAGTGTTAGGCCCAGTTTCACAAGTTCCTGATAACGCGTTATATACACATGACACCATGTCAAAAATCTGCCAATTTCTTAATATTAGCGCTATCAGGAACCGGTGAGACTGGCCCTCATAATCAATTTCTTTCATCTATGTTTTCATCACTTGTTTCCTTCCTTGATTTTATATACACTGCTATCTCTTCTTTTCTTACAATTTTCTTAAATAGATTTTTTTAATAAGGTGACGAAATTCTACTATATTAATGCTTGTCATTAAATAATAAAAAAATATCACGAGACTGTGATTTTATTAATATGTATTTAAAATATATATTTTCAACGCAAATTTGTAATTTTGTTAAATTGAAGAATGTTTAAGTGAAAGTGTAGTCTTAGCCTTATTTTTGTCTTAATTTTAAATATTCATATTGGCCTGTAGATGTATTCCATAGAAAAAAAACTAATTAATGTTTAATTTTTATGTTAATAATTTTTCTATGATTTATTGTCATATTAATTTAACTTTTTATCGTTTAGTTAGTTTATTTTATTTATTATAATCCAAAAAAAAAATGATTTGTCCTGCTAATTTAAAGCCTTGATTTTTTTTATAATTTTAATAAATTTACAGGCCATTATAACGTTACTTAGTTTAAAATGTAGCATTCTTTAGTAGTGTGCAGTTTTTTTTAAGTTTAAACAGTAAATATAATTTATAATCTAACTTTGTTTTACTACTCTCACTGACCCTTACAGAGAATAATGAGGCATTTTTAAAATATATTATCGTATTATAGACCCCTCTACGGAAACCTCATGTAAAAAGAGCTCTCTCTCTCTCTACTCTATCTCTACGACGGTTCTCTTTTTGCACAGACTAGTAGTAGGTATCTGTGTGATTGATTTGATACACAGGTAAGTAAACGTAATCTGTGGGGCGGACTGCGACGTAGCGTAGCGGAACGGATTACGGAATGTATGTAATACCATAGAGAAAGTATATATACCAAGCTATAGCCCAAAATCCGAATGAATAGTAATCCATAGATCCATACGTACGTATATATGTATACACACCGCGTAGGGGGCGAGGTTCTATTTATACTAGGCCACAGATAAAACAACTAATGAAAAATTTGTAGGGCAGACGGCAGTCTGATACGCAGTATCTCCTTAGTAGTCTGTGTATATACTGCAGTGCAGCAGGACTAGCATGTCAAGGGGACTATTTTGTCTTTCCATATCCGTGTTTTGTTTGGTGAAGGCAAATTAGAACTAAAGTTTTTCGACAATTATAAACGCCCGCTGACTTTTAATCAAACTTTTTAATATGAAACATAATCAAAACTCGGGGTTAAACTTCACCAAGCGTTTTAATTGTTGTGTTGATCTCCTGTCAGTGGCGAAAAGCAGGAAAATAATTTTGTCTCTCCCCCGGGCACAGACTAAGTAGAGATACTACGTGGATGCTACGCATCCCCCAGGGATATGGCCATGCTAGCCATGGGCCTATCATGGAGTTTGATAGAGATTGAAATACACGAACGGGACATAGATGGAGTTATACATCCATAGAAAAAGTATATAATATGTAGAAGAGAGAACATTACCGTATGCGAGTGAAATAGCTATAGAGATATAACCCGACTAAAACGATGAACACGTGATACATATGCCAGCTATAAGATAAATGGACACTACTTAATTGGGTCGGGTCATATTAAAAACTTTAAAGCTAAAAAAAGCTAGCCTTATTTCTAATAGTTACTGCTCTGAAATACATATCAGAAGACTATATAGTCTTCTGCCTTCTTGCTATATAGCAACAATATTTACTAAATTTATAAAGATATAATTGCATCAACACGCTTACTTACCGGTGAAAGGTTATTCTTTCATCGTAACGGTCAGGATGGTTTTTACACTCTTTTACACAGCATGTAGGGATGTAAGGGAGCACAAATACGACCTCGGTGCTCCCAGCCAACCTCATCTGCCCGTGGTGCATCCTGCTGACCAACAGACGGGGCTCTGGCGACCGACGAATGGCGGTATAACCATTTCATATCTATGGCGTAGCTAAATTCTACCTACAGGCCGGTGACGGGCAGCAGCGTTACCGGTGCGAGAAGCTACGTCCTATGATCGCCAACACGCCTACCCAGCGTGGCGATTAGGACATATCCCTCCCAAAGGAATGAAACCAAAATGGAAAGTCACAATAAGCCGCAGCCCCCAGTTCCCGGCCGCCCTGCTATTCCTGACCACGGCGGCGGTCACGGTAACGGCAGAACAAACTGACCCTCGCAACGTACAATGGACGCACGATTCAGCTAGACGATCATCTAGCGCAGCTGGAGGAGGAGCTGAAACCGTAACCTGAAACCGAAGTCCGAAGACAGGGAGAGGACACCATAACCTAAGAATCGGGCCATCTTATGTACTACAGAGAAGGAGATCAGCCATCCCATGGCGGCGTCGGGTTTCTGATCAACAAGGTTCTCAGTGACAACGTTGTAGAAATCTCCAGTGTGTCGACCAGGGAAGCGTACCTCATAATTAAGTTGACCAAGAGGTACAGCCTCAAGATTATCCAGGTCTACGCACCGACCTCGACACACTTGGATGATGAGGTGGAGAGCATGTATGAAGATACCTCAAGATTATCCAGGTTTACGCACCGACCTCGACACACTTGGATGATGAGGTGGAGAGCATGTATGAAGATATCTCCAGAGCTTTACACACCACCTCCAAGGCTCACTACGACGTTGTCATGGGAGACTTTAACGCCAAAGTGAGAGTACAAACTTGCGGCGAATCGTCTATAGGACCACACGGATTTGGGAGTAGAAATCACAGGGGGCAAATGCTCGTCAATTTCCTCGAGAGAGAGGGGCTTTTCTCGATGAACTCGTTCTTCAAGAAACAGCCCCAAAGGAAATGGACGTGAAAAAGCCCCGACACTGTGACTAAAAACGAGATTGACTTCATCATTACGGACAAACGGCGCATATTCAGAGACGTCTCACAAAGACGTCTCTGAATACGACGTCATTAGGTTTAATACTGGAAGTGATCACGGACTTGTATGAGGCTCTCTGGATATCGACTTTAAAGCCGAGAGATTCCGATTGATGAAGTCTACACTCCGTCCGAACCTACTCCAAACCGTTGTTGGGTCCGAAAAATTCCAATTAAAATTGGAAAATCGATTCGCTGCCTTGGAAACCACAGATGACGTAGACCAGAAACTCGAAGAAGTGGTGGAAATCCTCAGGGATGAAGGGACGAAATTTTGCAAGAGCAAGCGTACGGGCAAAAAGTCCAAATTTTCGGCAGAAACACTTCGGCTAATGGAAGAGAGATGAACAGACCCTTTGTCAGCTTTGTCAACTAACCTGTTGCGCAAAAAATCCATAAAGAAGCTGGTACGACGCGACCTCCGATTCTCTAACACGCTCTTGATTAAAGAATCAATTGAGCAGAATCGGGGGTCGAAAGTGTTCGTCCAGCCTCTGGGTAGACCGTAGAAGCCACCTCACAAGGCTGACAACGTCAACGGGGAACGTCGACGCATCCAAGCCGGAGATTCTGTCGGAAGTTGAAGACTTCTACGGCAAGCTCTACGCATCGCATGCTTCAAGAACCCGATACTGAGGATTCTAGAGCCACCTTAACCGAAGATCAACTTCACAGAAGATCTGCCCGAAATTAGCCGAGACGAAATCGTGATGGCCCTTAAGCGACTCAAAAATGGAAAAGCCCCAGGAGAAGACGTACGAGTAATCACAACGGAGCTTATAAAAGCCGGAGGAGCTCCAGCAGTTCAACAGCTTCAGCAGCTCTTTAATTACGTTCTTTTCACTGGGAGAAGTCCACAGGCATGGAACAGAAGCATGGTGGTTCTGTTTTTCAAAAAAGGAGACAAAACCCTATTGAAAAACTACCGCCCGATTTCGCTTCTGAGCCATGTCTACAAGCTGTTTTCAAGGGTCATCACGAACCGTCTTTCGCGAAGACTCGACGAGTTTCAACCTCCGGAACAGGCCGGGTTTCGAAGCGGTTACGGCACCATAGACCACATCCACACGGTGCGGCAGATTGTGCAGAAGACCGAAGAGTACAATCGGCCCCTGTGCTTAGCATTTGTGGACTATGAGAAGGCCTTTGGCTCAATCGAAATCTGGTCTGTTCTCGAGTCCTTGCAGCGATGCCAAGTCTTAAGAGTCTTAAGAGAACTTAAGTTATCGACATAGCTCAACGGATTAGCAAGCTGAAGTAGCAGTGGGCTGGTTATATCTGCCGCAGGACTGATAACCGTTGGGGTAGACTTGTCGTAGAGTGGAGATCGCAAATCGGCAAACGTAGCGTAGGACGTCCTGTGACCAGGTGGAGCGACGACATACGCAAAGCGGTGGGCAGTGACTGGAAGAGAAGAGCCGAAGATCGGGCTCAGTGGCGCATCTTGGGAGAGGCCTACGTCCAGCAGTGGACTGATACAGGCTGATGATGATTACACAGCAACGCCCCATGAATAACCGTAATATTTCTACACAAATGCAACTTTACCAGAAAAATAGCGTTTATCACAGAAAAATTAAAAACTTCCCGTAAACGCAGTCAGAACACTATTAAGACTATGACATCACACAGTGACAGCTGTTTGTTTGGAAACATTTGAATGTATCCAAACAAAAAGATCGAATATGCAAGAGAAGGATAAAAAATTGTTATCCGTCTCGCTCTCTCATACTAGTGATTGTATAGTTTCATCCTTCTCATATTATTATTATTTAAATGCCATATCCGCTTAATATTTAATCCATGTATACATCCTACATAGCTGCGTCGTTTCGTCATTTCGTTCATTCAATTATCCACCGTCAAATTTTCGTGATAGGCCTGCTGTACCTACTGTGTAGTCGTAGCGTAGACCGTAGAAGCACAAAATAATGAATAGTACAAGTACAGAAAATGCACTCCCTGATAGCAAAAATGCGGGATTAAACCTAGTTACGACGATAACGTTCAAAATACGCTACACGCCTCGGATGCGACCTTGAATTTGCGACACAGAATAAACTAATAGTAACTAGGAGCACATGTTGCGAACCGCAAAATGTATCGTAAGTCTGTGCGGCGAGAGTCTGTATCACTCGGTCAACTCGCGGGCCGTCAGCTGTCTCTTTCTGTAGAGTTAAGTTTTGTAAGAAAACAGATCGAATAGTAATATACAAGCCCGCGTCCGATCGAGAGCACGCGTGACACTACTGACTGACTGACTTCATTTTACCTTATAGCTGGCATATATGTATCACGTGTTCATCATTTTAGTCGGGTTATATCTCTATAGATATTTAATTCGCATACGCTAAGGCTAATGTCTTCTCTATTTAATTTTCCCCCTACGGTCTACGTGTACAGTAGTGGTGTAGTGGATTCGTAAACAGAGAAAAGAATAGACCGCGGGTAGCTCCGTATCTTTCCCACATAAAATTGGATATACTATGGATTGAGTTATTCCATGTAACGGAAAAGGACAAAGCTATAATATTTCCCTCTCTCAGTGCGTGCCGGTTTTTACAGGGTCAGTAACGTAGTTAGCCGTTCTTAGCTTAACGAACTTTGACCTTTATTGCTATGTACAGTGACACAAGTATAACTTGGCGGTGGTGGTTTTTGGAACTAATTATTTTAATTGAAACTGTGAGTTTGACGTTTCAGAGATTACCGCGACATTATTGTTGATAAATCTGCTACATTAAAATAGTTCAATAATGCCAAAAGTAATTAAAAGTGGTTTAAGAGAAACTGTTATCAAAGTAAAAAGTAAAAGCACAGTGGCGCACAGGCACGCCAAGTTATACTTGCCAGACTGTATTCTCATGTGGCCACGCTACTCAAATCTATAGTTTTATCCCTCTACGAGTGGACTTGTATACAGTTATCTGTACACCCACAGATAACTGTAGTATAGTATATAATCTAATCGAAGAGAATAGAATTTCCAGTATATAAAAGTACTCTGTGGAATAGAATATATCTAATCTGTGAGCGGAACTGGCGGACGGGGACGGTCATATATGTATATATATATATAATATAATAACCAAAACTGTTTTATAATTATTGATAATTATTTGGAACGTATCAATTGAATTCATGCGATCGGCATCTCCATTCCGGAATTAAAAGATGTCTACCGTCGTGTCCGACTGTTTCACTATCGGCAGCATCGTCCGCACCAGGACCTGTTATAATGAAGACATCGAGGGGGAAGTTCTCGCGTTCGATCCTCAAACTAAAATGTTGATACTGAAATGTCCGTCGTCTAGCGGCAACCCGAAGCGACACGACGTGAATATTGTGAACCTGTCGCTTGTCAGCGACGTCCAGATCAAGAAGGAAGTGACCGCAGTGCCGGAACCCCCACACTCTTTGAATTTGCACAGATTAAACACTAGAGTTAGGAATTCGACGGAAACCAAAAGAAGACTAGTAAGTCAACGATTCCTACGTTTATCATCAGCCGTGCTAGCTGCTCGCGGGCCGCTAGCTCTGCCTTTACATTCTAAGCCATCAATCTCTTTTCCTTTTCTTTCTAATAAAGACAATCTTCGAACTAGGAAATAATCTGTCGCGGGACTTTTAAACATTCAAATCGCAGACACAGTTCCACCCATACTCGTAGTAATGGGAATATTATGTATTTTTTTATATGATACATTGTATTATATAGTTATATAATCATAAATAAAATAGTGAAAAGCAAATGAGGAGTAAACAAAAAATATTAAAAATTACAAATGGATTCGGGCACTTTGGAACACCCTCCATTTTGGTGTGCTGGCTTTATAACAAAGTAAATATTAATCAAATATTGAACTGTTGAACCTCCGTATAATTCTAGTTCAGATGTCTCAAAACTACACAAATAATGTTAATATAGACAATAGGCATCCCATTTCGCACTTGCACTGCCTACTTTAATTAATAAAAATTTAATTGAATTAAATAGCAACCCACCCTAGCTCCGCACGGGCAAGCCTGTTGCACTCTGCGCTGTAGCTATGAAACTACAAGTACTTCCGTGTACCCGCTCGAGTACAAGTTCAGTCAGTAAAGTGTCATGCGTGCCCTCGATCGGCCGCGCGCCTTACTTGTACCTACCTCAATATTATATTCCTTGCTTACGATATTAACATGTAGTAACTGTAAAGAGTAACTATGTAAAAAGCAAAGAATGTCACACATAAAATAGTAGGTAGGTATAAATAAGATGGGTTTTATGTTTCAAGGGAATTCACCTTTAGAGAATTTCTATCGACATTACATCTTGCAAAATATTAATTGTAACCTATTTGAAATTGATAGGTTATTTTATTATTTACTGTAGGTATGTTACGTAGGTTCTATAGGTACCTACCGAAAAAAGATAAATCTGATTGACTGACATATCAGTGCACAGCTAAAACCAACAAAGTTATACCTACCTACCTACTTATTTGAATTGACTTAGCCTTTTCTTTGACTAATGAACCTTACAATATGATTTTGTCGAGACAAACAAGTTGTATAGTCCGAGAGTTGTATAGCTGATGCAAGATTTGTACTCAGATAAATAAGTAGGGTTACCAATGTTTACTTGGGGTTTTATTTTAATATTTTTTAACAGTATATAGATTAGTTCTAAGATAAATAAATGGGGTAGGTACCAACTAATGTTTACTTGAATTTTCCTTTTTTCTTTCTTAATGATTTTGTCGTGTCATACAATAATCAGATTTTTATAATCCAAGAGTTAATGTAATTAAAGTACTTATAGATCTCAAATCACTGAGATTCATTGAGATCTGATAAGTATCTCCAGAGATATGACGATAAACTTGCTACTGAAATTGACTCGCGGGGCATGGAATTCGGTGTTATAGTTTTTAATCTACTTCACAAAAACGTTGTAGGTTTTCAATTCGTCAGTTTTTTTAATGTTTGTGACCTCAGAACTCTGTCAGATCTTAACCGATTTGAAATTGAAAATTCTTTTTAGGGTTCCGTAGTCCTGATAAGGAACCCTTATATTTTCGTCAAGTCCGTCTGTCTGTCTGTCTGTGTGTATGTCTGTCTGTCTGTCTGTTTGTCCAAGGTTTGGTAAGAGACCGTTAGTACTAGAAAGCTGAAATTGTGTAGGTATGTGTATATCAATAACGCCGACAAAATTGTGAAATATAATATCGTTTAAAAACTAAAAAACAACCGACTTCAATGCCGCGCTATTCATTTTCAGTACCAATTTTAAGATGTTTATCTCAATATCTCTGGAGATACTTATCATACCTCGATAAAATTACCATGGTACCACACTTGGGATATCTCCTTTCGAACAAAAAAAGAATAATCGAAATCGGTTCATAAACGACGAAGTTATCCGCGAACAAACATTAAAAAAAAAAAAAAAAAAAAAAAAAATATACGGTCGAATTGAGAAACCTCCTCCTTTTTTTTGAAGTCGGTTAAAAATAAAGATTTTTTTTTGTCGTCTACCCCATCGTGTGGGGTATCGTTGAATAGGTCTTTTAAAATGAGTTAGGGGTTGCTAATACTATTTTAAGGTTTAATACTCCATTTAAGAAATAATAAACTTTAAAGTACATAAGTCCAGTAGGGCATACATAATTATTTTTGGTAGAGAAAGTGAGTCAGCTCCTAGACTATTATAATGTTACAAGTCAAACAACCTACGATTCTAGGCAAGTGAGTACTATTTTTTCGCGTTATTTAACTTCAAAAATTTCACACAATCTAAAACTTTACTCAATTTTAATTGAACATCACATATTTTAGTATAACTGTAATACTTTTATCCTACTCGACATTAAACATTAATGTAGCACTTATTATCAGTAATGTACTCATTACATTGTTCTACCTTAGAGTATTCTTCTACCAATTAAAGGCTTCAACAAGTTTTCTCGTAACATTCAACCCTACAGGAGAGGCCGCAAGTTGACTGAGTTATTCAGACTCTCGCTGTGCGGACTTACGGTGCATTTTACTGTGCGCAACACGAGGTTCATAGTTACTATTAGTTGATACTGTGACGCAAATTCAAGGTCGCACCCGAGGCGTCAAGCGCATTTTGAACGTTACCAGCGTTGTAACTAGGTTTAATCTCGCATTTTTGCTCTCAGGTAGTGCAATTTCTGTATTTGTACTATTCATTATTCTGTTGCACGGGTGAAATTTATATACAATATTGCAAGGTCGGTTGGCATAAAGGATAGTTCGTTACCTTGACTTCTAACTCGAAGGTCACTGGTTGTATTGTAACTTGTAATTTTAGCCATATACCAATGTATGTGCATTCATGAATCATGGGTGTTCTGTACACAGGCACAGAATAATGAATAGTACAAGTACAGAAATTCACAGAATTTCACCATTTTGTCGGCGTTATTAATATACACATACCTACACAATTTCAGCTTTCTAGTACAAACGGTCTCTTAGCGAAACCTTGGACAGACAGACAGACAGACACACAGACAGACAGACAGACGGACATGACGAAAATATAAGGGTTCCTTATCAGTACTACGGAACCCTAAAAAATAATTTTCAATTTCAAATCGTTTAAGATCTGACAGAGTTCTGAGCTCACAAACATAAAAAAAACCGTCGAATTGAGAACCTCCCCCGTTTTTGTGAAGTAGATTGAAAACTAAAACACCGACTTCCATGCCCCGCGAGTCAATTTCAGTAGCAAGTTTGAGACGTTTATCGTCATATCTATGGAGATACTTATCAATCTCAGTGAATCTCAGTGACCTGAGATCTATAAGTACTTTTATCTACACTAATGTTATAACATTCTACTTATGTTTCCAATACTTGACTTATAATTACTACTGTTATAGCGCAGATAACAAAACACTCAATTTAAGCAATTTCACATGATGGTATAATATCCACATCGATATCGTAAAATCTCATTATAACATCAATAAAACGCGACCAATTAACCTGGCGAGCCTTATGTCAAAATCCTCATACAAGTTGTATAACATTTTGATATTAGGCTGGCTTTTGAAAACAGTTGGGTTATACGTGAAAACTTCGTCAAAACTACTAAACTTACATACACAAAACTCTTTGGTAAGATCTTGTGCCAATTAAATAAAAAAAGAACAGCGCGCGCTCGCTCCTGATTGGCCCTGCGCGCGCAGCTGCGCTCTCATTGGTTAGATTTTAATGGCGGCAAGTTCACTGACAATACACGTACGCGTGAATTTAATGTTTCGCAATGTGTTTTGTTTTTAAAATACAAATTAAAAGTTAAAAATGGATAGCGACGATGATATTTGTATGCCTCCGGATATTCTAGAATTGGCAACAAAAGTAACTCACAATCTTTTGCCAGAAAAATCTAGAAAATTATATGAAAAAGAATATAATAACTTTTTGGCATTTTAACTTTCAAAATTGTACCATCCAAAATTTGAACAATTATTATAAATAAACTATTGTCAGCTTTTACTCTTGTTGTTTGATTAATTGCTTTAGTGAAGATAAAGTAGTGTATGCAACTGCATATAACACGGGTATTAAAACACTCGTTACTATTATGAAACTCGCTGCGCTCGTTTCATAAACTCACACTCGTGTTTTAATACCCTTCATTATATGACAGTTGCATAAACTACTATAATTACATTAACTCTCGGATTATAAAAATCTGACTATCGTATGACACGACAAAATCATTAAGAAAGAAAAAAAGGAAAATTGAAGTAAACATTAGTAGGTACCTACCCTATTTATTTATCTTAGAACTAACTAACTAAAGCAAGATGTAATGTCGATAGAAATTCCCTAAAGATCATAACGTGAATTCCCTTGAAACATGAAACTCAGCTGATTTATACCTACCTCCCATTTTATGTGTGACATTCTTTGCTTTTTACATAGTTACTCTTTACAGTTACTATATGTTAATATCGTAAGCAAGGAATATAATATTGAGGTAGGTATACAAGTAAGGCGCGCGGCCGATCGAGAGCGCGCGTGACACTTTACTGGCTGAACTTGTACCCTAGCGGGTGCGTGGAGGTACTTGTAGTTTCATAGTTACAGCGCGGAGTGCGACAAGCCTGAGAACAGGTAGTAAAATCATTAAATCAATGTTCTTACTTACTGACTACCCAGGTTGTGGGATCATTAAATCGATTTTCTACTTGACTTGCTACTAAAAAGTAGCTTATCACCATCAAGAAGAAAATCTGCTACCATATCCTTACAGTGTTCCGGCAGCACAGCTCTCGAGAGTCAGACCATTCTAGGCCTAGTGTGTTCACCCTCCTCGATCATCACGATTTTATTGAACTATATTGACATCAAATTAATTTAAGATTGTTTGAGATCTACGGAATAGCTAAGCTGTTTACGTAATAACTATGGTCTAATGGTTTACTGCATAGATTTCATAAATAAATAAATAATTTAAATAAATAAATTTCATTAGTGATGAAAGTGGAAGAAGCGAAGGAGGTATGTCAGGATCGTAGCATGTGGAAAGAAGTAGTCTCTGCCTATCCCAACGGGAAAAAGGCGTGATTGTATGTATGTATGTATTAGTGATAATTTTAAATCCGTGATTATTTTAAACCTTTTGTTTAAATTCTGAAAGTCCTATTCCGAAGTATTATTATAGTAAAAGATTTTTTTAATGGGTCCATTAGAGTTTGAGCCTATTCCTTACAAAACAAACATACGTACAAAAATATAAAGATTTAACTTGGCAGGTGTCGGCGTTGTCTGCGTGCTTGGATCCCGAAGGTCAACGCTTGTTCTTAGCTATTGCACGCGTTATCGATGATGTCACATGGGCAGGACAGAACATCAGGGTCTACAATGAAGTCCTCATCACACCTCCTTATAAGGTAACCTTAACACTATATTTTTATGTCACAAGCAACTGTTTATTTATTGTGTTTCATTTTTTCACAATTTTTTTGATAAAAATTGTCTGGAGCACTGAAACATGCACTGGGTTGCGGGTGCACGTAATAGTACGGTTGGCAACCCTACATTAATCAGGGAAATTATACATTTGTTTTCAGTGTGACGTTCGACGTTTAGATGAAAGCTGAATGGCTGATTTTTTGTTTTACCACTCAGGGATCGCTGACCCACCGGTGGGTCAAGAACAATTACAAGCAATTCCGTCAAGCTTCACGGACCCACCGGTGGGTCAGCTTAGCCAACTTTTTTTTTCTATATTTACAGCGCATAATATTAGAAATTGTAACCATTTTTTGGTCTTACACGCTTGATGAAGAAATATTTTATTTATAAAATGCCATTTTGAACTGTATTTTATTCTTCCCCGCACCATGAAAACTACTTAATGAATACGCCTTAGGTCGACCATAGACGCCATTGACGCTTGGAATGCTGACGCTAGATTGTGTTTTGAAATGTTATTTTCTGTTGGTTTATTTTAGTTTTTAGTATATATCTAGTGTAAATTCTATTCATTTGTGTTTTGTGAATCCATCTTAGCTATTGAATACTAGAAATATCATCGTATTTGTGTGATCGTCGGGTTTTCTACCAAGTGGCGGTTTTCCCGCAATTTCGAGTTTCTGTGTTGCGTAAAAAGTGAAATTAGTGAAAATAATGAATGAAATAAGCATTTCGAATATCATTGCAAATAAGTAGACGAATCACTAAATCAATTCAAGAAATAAATTCAGGATGGTATGAGTCATGCTGACGAATGTTTATACAATCGTAAAAAACGTAAGTACCTACTTAGACCCTTTCAAGTGGGTCGGGTTTCGAGCTCGGTTTTTATAAATATTTACGCAATAGGATACCGAATTCTTTGTGTATAGTGGTAGCTGGGTTCTAGAACTTTGATTTGCGTATTGTATTTTTAATATTTCGGTTTTGAGTATCTCATATTCAGGCAAAGATCCAAGATATACATTTCAGGGGTTTTGAGGTGTAAATAAAAAATAACAAAACTAAATATAAACTTTATTTTTATACAACAATGAAGTAAATCTATTACAAAATAAAGCACAGTTTACAGAATAAGAAAATATGGTGTGATTAGTTTTGCATGCGAAGAATTACGCGACGCGACGTTCGCGCCATTCCGCTACTGCACACATTTTCAAAGTGGATTAATTTTTTTTTTTGTTTTAAATTCCCGATACCTGAGTGGTTAATAGAAATAATTAACCATAATAATTCAAAGCAATAAGTTATGTTTCTGTTATATCTATAATAATAATAATTGAATATGATCTATTTAATGTTATTTGACGTGTGTAAGTGCAAATTTTTAATTTGCCCATATACTGAATGCTTTGACTTTTGATTTTTGTTATCCTGATGTTAAGTCAAGATGCGTTCTAAGATGGAATTGTGCTTGTCGGTATATGCATGATTTTTTTTTATATGTTTATTTCACTGAATACATCCATTTAAAACAGAAAAAAAATTAAATAATACTGAAAGTGTTCAAATTAAGCTACAAAATATAGTTTGAGCATTGAAAAAATATGAGGTATCTAAAAAGCTGCCAAATTTTCGCGCGCCTTTGTGACGTCACAGTGCACGACACGGTCTCCACAGATAAATATTTTTAATAGAAATACTACGTATTCGTACTACAGTGCATACTATTTCTATGAAAAAGATTTAATCTGTGGAGACCGTGTTGTGCACTGTGACGTCACTTTCTATTTGACAAGTGGTGATGTGTTTAGCAAATTTAAATTTGCCACGCTTTTTTTGCATTTTTCATATAATATTTTAACACATGTAAGAGTTTTTATTTATAAAAAAATGTTTAACATACAACTCTGGATGTAGAGACTTTAACAGTGAGGACACATTAATATGGGGATTAATGTGTCCCGACTGTTAAAGTATCTATATTCCATATAACAATGTATAATTTATTTTATGAGTGTATCGACCGAGAGAATTTTAATGGTATAGCTTTTTGATATCCCTAAACAGAAGTCTAAACTACTTACTAGACTTACTTGTTTTTAGGGTTCCGAACCCAAAGGGTACCAACGGAACCCTATTACTGAGACTCCGCTGTCCGTCTGTCTGTCTGTTTGTCTGTCTGTCTGTTTGTCCGTCTGTCACCAGGCTGTATCTCATGAACCGTGATAGTTAGACGGTTGAAATTTTCACAGATGATGTATTTCTGTTGCCGCTATAACAACAAATACTAAGAACAGAACAAAGTTAAAAATTAAAGAAAAGTTCAAAAAAAGTTTTTTACGATAGCGCAGCGCCACCTATCTAGCATCAATGATGGCGCTATCGTCTTTACCTTAATCTGAATCTCCGAAGCGGCTCCAACGATTAAATAAAATGTAGTATACCTACAGGGGATTTCGGGGGCGATAAATCGATCTAGCTAGGAGTCATTTTCAGAAAATGTTGTTTTATTCTTGTTTTCAATAATCAACTTTAATGATAATCAACTTAAAATATGACTCTTCCCGACATCTATTGGCGAGTAGAAGTACTGTTTTAGTAAAGCAGTTAGTTGCTCTCAATTAAAAAAAATAGTATTATTATTCGTCAATAGATGTCGGGAAGAGTCATATTTGTCTGTTTAAGTGGCAAAAAATACCGAGCAAAGCTCGGTCAACCAGATATTTAATAATATTAATTACTACAATTACTATAATTGGTATGGCGCCAAGTCTTCAATAAAATTCCTAAATCTTTAAAGGACATGGACAATATTATGTTTAAAAATAGGCTAAAACAATTTTTAATTCAGAAATGTTATTATGGTATTGACGAATTTTTAAGTGACAAATTATAATCATTATTATTATTTTCATGACATTGTGCTGTAACCTTTTAATTTTATAATTCAATTTAGTTTATAAGAATGACCAGTGTAATATGTATTTAAATTTGGATTATATGTAGTGAGTAAAACAGCGCCATCTGCAATGTTTGCACGCCTGTTAAGGCAAAACATGACGATCGTTTGAATATTTTGTCACAACTTTTTGTTATACGCATGTTTTACGCAAATAAAATATCTTTATCTTTATCTTATCTTTATTACTACTATTACTATTACTACTATATAATACTATTCTAACTTTGTGTTAACGTTTACAACTTAGTTGGTGTTAGAAGTTCGTTAGAAATTCGATAGATGGCGTTCGGAACCCTCCGTGTGCGGGACCAAAGTCTGACTCGCACTTGGCCAGTTTTATTTTCTTTTCAGTTCGTTTTTTAACACTTCACTTTTTGCGCAGTCGGATTTTTTGATTTTTTAATTTAATGTTTTATTTTACACTTTTTAGTTAAGTAAAGGACGGCAAATTCCGTAATCTTCTCATTTCATTTAGAGAGTTGATGTCATGTGGATTATAAGCACCGCAAACTTGTTACTGAAAGTGACTAACGCGGCATGTAAAATCGTTTTTTTTTTCGATTTGTACGATCATAAATTATTTGTTATAAATATATTTTGAATCTCCATTTTAAGACCTTTAATTCGATACCCCACTCGATAGGTTTTGAAAAAAATAAATATTTTGAACCCCAAATTTGGCGTCTGAAATCCGCCATTTTCAATTTTTCAATTTTTTTATGTTTTTGTTGACACTCGCGCTAGCATGGCGAATCTATTGACGTGCCAATTATCAAAATCGGCCCACGCGTTTGGTCTCTAGTGTGCCACAAAGGAACAAACATACATATATAGACTGATAAACACATTACCTCTCCTTTGCGTCGCGCAGTCGGGTCAAAAATGTGTTAAAAAGCGAGTACATTTCAATAGTGTTTTTGTTTGCAGGTAGACAACGTACTAGGAGAGAAGGAATCCAAACCATACAACTATATCCGCAAGTTCGTAGAGAGACACTGGCGCGACCACCGCGACTGCGCGCCTCGGCCGCAGTAGTCATTATATATTACACGTTGACATATACATTCATTGTTTTATTAAATCCTGGTAGTTCAAACTATAGCTAAATCCAAGTTCGAACCACTATAACTATAGTTATAGGTGCGTTCAAAGGGTGCTTTCTGGTGAAGGAAAACATCGGTCGTGAGGAAACCCTCGACTTAGTAACGGCGCATTCGCACATTAGGGTGAATCGTTCTTTCGCCGGATCATCGAAGTACAGCCGATTCTTTGCACTCCACAGCTGTATCTCATCTAAGAGTCAGTTCACACCGCGACGCGGTGCGCACTTATTTAGTGAGTGATATAAAGAGAACTTTACTACACAAAAAAATACACATTTGAGTTAATTCGGTGCAGCCTGAAGCCGCTCGGTGCAGCGAGGTGCCGCGTCGCGGTGTGAACATAGTCGCGTTGTAATAAGAGTACGTCTTTCACAGACTCCCACTGACCTGACACTGTTAAATATTTTTACGTCATCAGCATATATACTAGCCACTAGCTCACTCAACTAGAATAAAATATATTTTTTTATTCTAGTCTGAGCTAGCTCAGTATATTAGACATCTCCCAGAAGTCTCTGTAGAGATATATTCATACATGAATAGCGATGAAATCCGGGCGATTATTATCGTGAGGAAAAGAGATACATCTCTTGCAGTTACATAACTGTCTAGCTGCGTCTCCCCATACTGCCGCCACGAAACCATAATACTACATGCCTTTTTGTAGTGGTAGGACTTCTACTAGTACCACCACTTTGCCAATTAATTTTCAGCCGTGAAATAGGAATGTTTTTCGGTTGAAATGGCAAGGTGTCCAGTGAAATTACAGGGCACGTGAGACTCAGCATCTTTGTCTCAAGGTAGCAGGCGCAGTGCAGTGACATGCAAAATTCTGTACGTAGGTACGTAGGTACAGAATTTTGCATGTCACACATTCTGGCTGTAGAGCCAGAATGTTGCATGCCGCTGTATCTGTAATAGGTAGACGTCATCGCTTATCATCAGGCGAGCGTCGTGCTTGTTCTGGGCCCCTAGACAAAATCCAATTTCCTGTTTGCCTTCACGCTAACGCAAGTTCAAAATGTATGGGATTGTCAATTTTGTTGCGTAAACATAAATGTCATTCCATACATTTTGAACTTGCGTTAGCGTGAAGGCAAACAGGAAATTGGATTTAGTCTAGGGGCCCTTACCTTTTACCATTAAAAATATATATAATTATATCTGACAGATTTTTGACAGTTTTTATACGGCATCATCTGTCAGATAACTATCTGACATTATCAGGAACCGGTGCAACAGGACCTCATGATTATAGAGTACCTACCCACTATTAGAGAGCGCCCGCAGATACCACAGATACAATAACACCGGAACCGCAGTAATGTCTGTTAATTATAGAAGCGGAACACTAGCGAAACCAGTTGATTGAAGTCCCACTGGATGCAGTTTGGAGAAAACTTACGTGGCTCAGACATTTGTGCGGATACGAGGCATGCCTTTTAAGTTTTGTCGTTTAAAGAAAAAAACACAACTAGAACATTATAGTACTTTTTATTGTTTTTCAAAGTATTCACCACGTAGTTTAATACACTTTTCCATTCGCTCAAACCAGTTATTATAACATTTATTCCACTCTAAAATGGGGGTGTTCAAAATTGATGACTTGAAAGCGTCGACTGCTTCTTCACCGGACTGGAACCTTTGACCACGAAGACTTCTTAATTTTAGGAAATGTAAAGAAATCGTTAGGGCTTAGGTCAGGACTGTATGGAGGATGGTCAAGAATTTCTACTTTTTCCTGCTTCAAATACTTAATCGTTCGACGAGCGCTGTGTGAGCTTGCTTTGTCGCGTCGCTGTGAGTTAGATTTTCGAAGTTCGGCGATGACTTGTGGTAAACTAACTGTGGTATACCACTCTGGGTTAACCGTTCTACGATCTTCAAGTGAAATAGAAAAGAAGTGCTTCAAGAACGAACCACTTTAGTCGGCTTTGACTCATCTTGAAAGACCCAGATTGTAGATTGCTGTTTGAAATTAAGATCGTAGGCATAGATCCAAGATTCGTCACCACTGATGATGTCGTAAACGTGATTTGTTGTGACGCTGTGAATAAACAAAAGCATTAATCCTAATACTTTCAAAATTTAAACACATTCGAATATAGAACAGTTCCAAATTCAAAATTGCCTATTGTATTAATCTGCCAGAGTTAAAATGTAGGTCCCAAATCTGCCTAAGGGTCCCCGCACACGGGCCACGGGCCACAACCACAAAACGCCGCCACCGGCATATTTTCTATAGTTTTCATACATTTTATCATGTAGCGTGTGGCGGCCACCGGCGTCACCGTGTGCGGCGAGTCCATATAAAATGTATGAAAACTATAAGAAATATGCCGGTGGCGGCTTGTGGCTGATGGCCCGTGTGCGCCGACCCTAAATGGCAGAAATCTGCCACATATGGCACACTGATACCAGATGTCATTTGGATGACAGATGTAAATTCTTTAGATTCCCAACAGATGGCGTTAGTAACCAAACATTATGTTCGCAGCGAAGTTAATTCTTTGTTCTTCTAATGGATGGCGTTAGTAGTACAATTATATTCTATCCTAGAAAAAAAAATGTTAATCTTCATTTTTAGGGTTCCAAACCCAAAGGATACCAACGGAACCCTATTACTGAGACTCCGCTGTCCGTCTGTCTGTCGATCTGTCTGTCTGTCCGTCTGTCTGTCTGTCTGTCTGTCTGTCTATCCGTTCGTCCGTCTGTGTCCAGGCTGTATCTCATGAACCATGATAGTTAGACGGTTAAAATTTTCACAGATGATGTATTGCTGTTGCCGCTATAAGAACAAATACTAAAAACAGAACAAAGTTAAAAATTAAAGTAAATGGGGACCGCATTCAAAAATAAAACCGGCTAAGTCACCGTTACAGTGGCTAAGTCGAGTTGGACTCGCCCACCGAGGCTTCCGTACCAACGTTGGTGGTACCAATTAAGCTAGACCTCTAAATTATATAAGCGCTCATATAACCTAGAGGTCTATCTTAATTGGCGAATCAATGTATGTATGAGGACATCCTTTAATTTTTAACTTTTTTTTATTTATTGGAATTTTTCCTTGCTTCTTGCCAAATTTCATGATTCTAGATCAACGGGTACCATATACGTTTTCGACCTAAAACCTATAGGGTACTTCCGGTTTACCTAGAATTGTCAATTTTGGTCAAAAGCAAGGTCTTTTAGCACAAGTAATGGAAAAATTCCGGAAAATAATAAAGTCTAATATTAAGGTAAATTTTGGTACTTACAAGTTTTCGCGAATATATAAATTTGCCCCTATCTTTCTATCGTGTTGACTCAGGACCTTGATTTTTATACACCTAATAGGGACTTTAGACTTCAGTATCTGGTATAAATTTCAACTTTCCACCTGTATCTGAGAAAATCTGGTGGTGACACATGGACAGACGGACAAAAAGTGATCATATAAGGGTTCCTTTTTTTACCTTTTGAGGTACGGAACCCTATAAACGTGTTTTTTACTATAGCGTCATCTATAAATGATTGTTTACCTCAGTGTTTTTCAACATATTTCATCACGACCCCTCTTAATTGCACTGTTTATAATCTGTATTTTCTTATATCGCTAGCTTCTTATTCTTATGCCTGCGGCTTCGTTCGTGTGGCCTCAGGAAACAAATTACATATTTTTCAAAGAAATATTATAAGCACTCTCAATCACAACACCTACAAATGCTCTTTAAGTAATTCATATTTTCTTAAAAAGTTTAATTTCAAACTTGTTTTTTTTTCTTTTACTGAGGCTTCGCGACCCCCTGCGACCCTCTAACAGAGGCGAGTCCGACTCGCACACTTAGGCTGATTTTAGTCTCACGCTCACCGTCAGCGCTCATAGCTCAGCGCGTAGTTTGTCAGCGCTGAGGCTCAACGTGGCTCGTTTTAGTATCGTACTGACCGCCTTACTGTACAGACGATGACTGTACGCGCTGACGACGTCCGCTCCGCTCGACACTAGAACGCTCACTGAAAGCAGAGGCGCTCGTGCGATCGTCAGCGCCGACAGCTACGCGGGCCGACGCGCGACGCGTACGGCCGCGTAGCTATCAGCGCTGACCACCGTGCGTGCTGATAGCTACGCGTCATTCAAAAACGCTTCCTAGAAGTTCATATATCTCGGCCATCAGCGCTGACGGAGCGCGTGCCGTCAGCGTAAGACTAAAACCAGCCTTAGGGTTCACGCGTCTGACTCGCACTTGGCCAGTTTATTTTTAATGGTAATCAGATGATTTTTTTTACTGATAACACATCTACATGTGAATTTAAGTTATTATGTTAAAGCACAAATCAATAGGCGTGATAGTTTTTCAGTTAAGTGAACCACAAAAGTGCTCAGGTTGTGGGATAGTGTTAGGGCTCGCTTCGCTCGCCCTGATTATGTAAGTTATTATAAAGGACTCTCAAATCTATACTAATATTATAAAGAGAGAACTTTTGTATTTTTGTATGTTTGTAATGATTTGGCTCAAAAACTACTCAACCGATTTAAAAAATTCTTTCACTATTACATAGAATGGACTCTCGGAATGAAAATAGGCTATATATTATCCCGTTTAAATCAAAGGTACATTCGTGGAGACCTAATTTGCAACCTAAGTCGGCAAAAAAACGGTCGAAAAAACACGTATCTTACGAACGCTGCTTAATTGAAAATAGATAGAAGAATATTTTCTATGCAAGAGTTGTACAACTTAATAAGACCTACAAAAAAGTCCGCGACAGCATATGTCTATCTCTTAAGGTTGACTCACAGTAACCATTTTAATCTTAAAATGTTTGTTAAAAAATATTACATAACTTCCAAGGCTATTTTCAAGTATATAGTATTAATCCTTATCCAAATAATTACGTTAATTAGCTTGGCCACATATTATAGATTAAAATTGTCCTTTACAGTATATAATTCAAAAGAAAACTCTAGAAGATATCACGAATTTCATATACACGCACCGCAAAATTAATAAAATATCTGCAGTGAAACCACAGATTAGGTCATAGTCACTGCGAAAATATTATTATAAGCTTAGCGATGCTGTAGATCCCCACCGATCACAATCAATTTAAAGTCAATATAGTATAATAATATGATCTATTGTATAAAATAATATTCATCTATATCTATATATATAATAATATAATATTTTATACCACCCCGACTGATCTATGTATAATCTTTTCATTAAAAGCATTCCAATGACTCTAAACACGACATTTAAAATCTGAGCTGTAAGTTGGTGAGGATTTGAGTATTCTGTAGAGTCTAGGAGATGTCCCAGCATCAGGTCAATGCTTCCATGTTCTTACAATATCGTTGAAGAAGATTTTAGAATTGATCAGACCTATGAAAGTTGATTTCATAGCGCAATTAACTAGAAAAAAGCTCATAGTTTTATAACGATTGAACGAATTTTCATGAATCAAAGCTAAGAAAACTCTCGATGAAGACATCTACCAAACAAAAAACTATTAATGATAAAAACAAAATCGGTTCATCCGGTTAGGTGCTAAGATGCTACAGACAGACACACAGATACACACGTTAAACGTATATTACCCCTACATTTTACGTCGGGGACCGCGTAAGGTTACGGCGGCAGATGTTCACCTTTTTTTTTATATCTTATAGGCTAGCGTTTGACCACTATCTCACCTGTTGGTAAGTGATGATGCGGTCGAAGATGGTAAGCACGCTAGGCCTAGACTGGGGAACTGGCTCTCAAGGATAGCTGCCGGAACACATTAGATGTTTTTGGTGACAGAATGTCTAACTTGAGGGTGGTAGCTGGCCAGGCGGACACTAGATAGTGTCCTACCACCATGCGGGGGTTGTTGGTTTCTTAACGATGTTTTCCTTCACCGGAGGGCCACTGTGAGAAGCGCACATACATTTTTCGATGGAAAAATCCATTGGTGCACGGTAAGGTTTGAACTCGGTACCACGGCATCAAAGCCGACCGTTCTCCCGATTACGCCACCGGGCCCGGGCTCCTTGGTGGTAAGCTACTTTTTGGTTGATTTAATGATCCCACTACCACTGTACGAAAACTCATGATTCATGAATGCACATAAAACTTTCATTGGTAGGTATATAGCTAGGATTAGAACCAACGACCGTCGGGTCAGAATCAGGGTAACTATCCTTTACGCTAAAGGGCCGTCCAATATCACTACGTAAGTATTATAAAACAAATTCCATCACTGCGTCTGTCTGTCTATTCGCAATAATCTCAATAGCTACTGAACGGATTATCATGCGGTTTTCACCAATAGCCAGAGTGTTTATGAGGAAGGTTTAGGTGCATAATTCGTTAAGGTTTTGTGTAAATTGGATGAAATATGACGATTATTGTTAAATATGTTCATATTTTATATTCGATGCAACAAACTGATGCAAATGTTGTAGGCATATATGTTCTACCCGTGCGAAGCCGGGGCGGGCTGCTAGTATTTAATAAGTAGGTAAGAGCAATTCTTAGATGCAACCAAAACAGTGTTATTTTGTCAATGTATAAAATTGACAAATAGTATGTTTCTTTGAAGTGTTACACACTTTATATTTTTGTAAATTGTTAAACAGAATCCAAAATTTCATCGTACCGACGGGACTTGAACCCGCAACCTCCTGGATAACATGTCCAGGTGCTCTGCAAATTAAGCCACGGGTCGATCTATCAGTAAGACAAAATAATTGGATAAATAAATAAATAATGCAAAATTGGGTTAAAAATGCAATCCACTAATTTCGTCGTATCGATAGGTCGAACTGTGGCTTAATTGGCAGAGTACCTCCAGGAGGTTGCGGGTTCAAGTCCCATCCATCGGTACAATTAAATTTTGGATTGTGTTAAATGATTTATAAAATTGTCAATATCTAGTATCTTTTTTCAAACCAGACTAATATTGTAATAAACTGGTCAAGTGCGAGTCAGACACGCACATGTAGTGTGTGTTTTTTCAACGAGTAGGAATGTACACATTAATAGTCACACATATTACATGCATGTGGTTTTCCACCAGTAGGTGTAGGTATCTTCAGAGTTTTTAAATGCAAATTTATAGTCACACATAAGTAAAAGTAAAAATGTCTTTTATTCAACTACCTACACGATTACATGGTTCATCGATTCTATTATTTTAATTACATTAAATATATATATTAAACTAATGTATTAGGTAGGTATTTATTTTTTATTTTTTTTGTCAAAGTTGAGAAACAAGCAAGCGGCCCACCTGATCGAAAGTGGTCACCGCCGCCTATAAACACCTGCAACACAAGTAGTATTGCACGTGCTTTGCCTACCTTTTGCATTGAGGACTCTTTTTACCCCTCTCTTAAATCGCTGCATGTTGTACCGTAGCGGAAAAACATCTGGTCTGGGGAGATCGTTCCACATTTTAAAAGTCCGCGGAAGAAACGACCGCATAAAACGTACCGTATGCGATGTCCACGTGTCAACAATATGTGGATGAGTTCTCTCGCGGTGTCGAGAAGAATAGAATAACTCTTTATTGAACACCATTCAGAAAACATTAAAAAACTTAAGTAAACATTCACAAATAAGTGTTACAAAAGGCGGTCGAGAAGAACGATGATAAAAGCGAGATGGCGGGATGAGGTTAAAGATTTCATCAGAACATTGCCCGTTATAATATCGGTAGAAGAGGCTAAGTGAGCCAATATCTCGGCGTAACGCTAGTGGCTTTGACTTGTCAGTAGTTACAGGACTGTCATCAAATCTAACGGCTCTTCGCTGTAGGGAGTCAAATGGTTGCAGCTGGTACTTCGGAGCCCCACTCCAGAGATGAGAGCAGTACTCCATGTGCGGCCGAATTTGGGCTTTATAGAGTAGAAGCCGTTGGTTTGGCGTGAAGTACCGCTTGGCTTTGTTGAGGACACCAAGCTTTTTAGCAGTTATACTTGCTTTGCATTCCAAATGACTCCGAAACTGGACTTCGCTGGAAATAATTTGTTCTAACTCAATTCAATAGTAATGTCTATTACTTGTACTATTATTTATTCTGTGGTAATGTCTTTTAAATCAAAATAATTATGAAATATCGGATGATGTCGAATGAATGTCATATCACAGAATAATGAATCGCACTTCCACTAGATATACGACAGGCTAAATCTCTGTCAATCTTTAAAAATATGGTGAAAAATCATTATCTATCACACTTGTAGTTCATTTAATTATTTATTTTATTATTTATATCAAAGGTGTAAATTTATTGTCTATGTATGCATGTATGTATGGTATATGTATGTATATATCTATATGCATGTATATTATATATGTATATGTATTTATGTAATGTAGTATGTATTTATATATTTTCTTATATTATATTGATGTTTATTTGTGTGTACCTATATACCATATCAATATTATTACAAAAATACTGGTTTTTGATTGTTGTTATTTATTTATTATTATTATTTTTTTAACTATAGTTGTATGCTATGCATTGTACCACCGTGTTTTTTCTGCTTTAAATTCTGTCCATCCTAAGGTTGTCTGGAAGAGATCGCTTCAAGCGATAAGACCGCCCATTGTACTATCCTTGTTAAGTTTTCTTTGTTATTTTGTTTCTCTATACTGGTGTACAATAAAGAGTTTTTCTATTCTATTCTATTCTAATGAATCGTACAAGTTATACGTATTATTAAACTATTTAGTATGCTTTATTTTGTCGACTGTTATGCGTGTGTAGATGTGGCCTCATGGGCGTAGGCCTCCCCTCCCAGTTTCCATTTTAAACCATAGATTCCTCTCTCGTGAAATCCTCATTTACTCCTGTCCATGTCTGTATGAATACATCCTTCTATCGTCTATTTGGCCTTCCTCTAGGTACTTTGTTTGTCAGCTCGTGGTATCCAGTGAATGGCTTTCTTCGTCCACCTATTAGTGTCCATCCTGCATACGTGACTGCCCAGTTTCTTTTCAATGTCCTTATAGATACTACTAGCTGAGCACCGCGGCTTCGACCGCGTGGAAATTGATGTATGGCAAGTGGGAAATAATATCAGATAATCAATGTATAAAACGGCTGCCAATAAAAGGCTGTATGGCAGCCATAATATTAGTAATTAAATTAAATAAATTAAAAATTAATTAAATTAGCGTACGTGTTATTTCAGATGTAGAATAAATTAAAAATTAATTAAATTAGCTTATGTGTTAGAGCAGCTATCTACATTTCCAATTTTATTAAAATCGATTTAATAGTAGTTATGGAGATACGTGGAAACAAACATTCATAAATTTTCTATGATTTCTACAAATAAAATTCATTTTCACACCACCTAAGGGTAGATTTAAAAATATAATAAACACGTGTTTCATTACATATTTGTTTTAAGGTTTATTTGTACCGAGTTTTGAGTGAATCGGATCGGACCAAGGCGTAAATTTTTTCAAAAAAACTTTATCACCCTATTTAACCTCTTTGGGTATGATTTTTGAAAATAATATTGATTTATGTCTTATTTGTAAACCCACACTATCTATGTTTCAAATTTCGTTATAATCGGTTAAGTGGTTAATAACCACAACAACAACATGGTTATGGAGATACATGAGTAAAAAGTAATGAGGATACATGGTGGTAACGTGCATCGTGGTGGTAACGAACATTCACACATACACACTTACACATTTATACACACATCCACAATGTCTAAGGATATTGTATTTCAGTAAACTATTTACAGTAGGTATCGAAAAAGTTTGTATGTGTAAAATAAACTCCGCCGTTCCTTCTTTCGAAATTAAAAAAAAAAAAAATCATATTAAAAACCAAGAAATGCGCGGTAATTCGAATTTGGCTTATTCAGTCACAGTAATATTGGTTACAATTTAACAGAGCAGATTTTATAAATTAAAGGCTTTTGCAAATTTTTTTAACTATAATTTTAATAGTGTGTATCGTTCATTGTTATCTCTCTCACTTCCCCTCACCTTCCTCCCGCTTTCACCTTCCCTTCACTTCCACCTCCCCTCCCTCCTCCTTCCCCTTTCTCCTCACAAACTTTGAATGTCATATTTACTTATATCGAATCATCAGCCTAAACAATAACTTTCAAGCTTCTGGCTTTTACAATGACAATACTTCCATACAACATTTCATCCCCCCTTTCAACCCCTTACAACCCTTTTTTCGCATTAAAAAGTAGCCTATTTCCTTTCTCAGGCTCTAGACTATCTGTGTACCAAATTCCATTTAAATTCGTTTAGTAGAACATTCATATGAACCGCACATATTTCTATACAAACTTTCATCCCCCATTGTTATTTTACACCCTTGAGGGTAAAACTTTTACAAACTTTGAATGTCATATTTATCCATAATCCATAATAATATTATAAATGCGAAAGTAACTCTGTCTGTCTGTTTCACTCTCACGCCAAAACCACTGAACCGATTTAAATGAAATTTGGTACACAGATAGTCTAGAGCCAGAGAAAGGACATAGGCTACTTTTTAATGCAAAAAGAGGGTTGAAAGGGGGCATGAAAAGTTGTATGGAAGTATCGTCACTTTTAAAGCTAGAAGATTGAGACTTATTTTTTAGGCTGTTGATTCGATATAAATAAACATGACATTCCAAGTGTGTGAGGGGGATTGGAGGGGAGGAGAGGGGGCATGTGGGGGAGTGGAGGAGTACGTCTGGTATCATTGTGACAATTTGTGGCAGATTTCTGCCATTTAGGCAGATTTGATATACATACAGTACAGTTAGAAGTAGTACAGATGTAAATTCTTTAGATTTACAAAAGATGGCGTTAGTAACCAAACATTATGTTCGCAACGAAGTTAATTCTTTGATCTTCTAACGGATGGCGTTCCTAGAAACAAAATTGTTAATCTTCATATTTTAATGGTAATAATATAATATTTTTTTACATGTGAATTTAAATTACTATGTTAAAGCACAAATCAATAGGCGTGATAGTTTTTCAGTAAAATGTACCACAAAAGTGCTCAGGTTGTGGGATAGTATTAGGGCGAGCGAAGCGAGCCCTGATGATTGAATTTAATGGTGTAATCGAAATCGAGATCTATTGTAATAATGTCGTATGGTATAGTAAGAATAATCTGTTTTGACATATAATTAATAATGAATTGCCATACATTTGTAAAAATTTGCACGCCAATACTGGCAAAATACGGATAGAACTAAAAATTATGATGTTACTACCATAGTATTTTGCCTTTTGTATTACTACCATTGTATACCTGTGTTTTTGGCAAATAAAATATCCGAATCTAAATCTATGAAGCGCACTTTGTTACAAATAAAAAAAAAATACCGTGTGCTACTACATGCCGACAAACTCTCGTGATAACTTACCTATATTTACAGAAATATTAAGCGAAGTAAGTGCGATAATGGTAGTAGCTTCTGATGTTGAAAGTATGTTCGCTCTAGGCGGTTTTAATGTGCATCCTGTCGAACTGTTTTCAAAAGAGCTGCTTGTTTTCTGTAAGGACCAATTTTGGACATGTGCAGATTTAGAAAAACTGGGACCTACTTCAAACACTTATACCTATGTACTGACATAGGTATAAGTGTTCGAAGTAGGCCCCTAGAAACTAGAACCATCGCATGCATCCGAGGCTCACGGATGCATGCGATGGTTGGACCACTGTGTTGTCACGTCTTCAGCTTTATCTAGTATAGTAAATATCGCTGTAGTAGAAGATTTATATGTGTCCGATCATCTACCTCTACTGATTGAGTGCGACTAAACGTAGTTAGGCGTATATTATTGTCACAAAAAGATCGGTGCGACAAAGTTCACTGGGGAGAAAGAACGCAGTCAGAAATAAATAAATACTTTAATTTATGTAATTCTCAACTGCGAGGTATTGATTTCCCTAATGAGCTTGTAGAATGCAGCCATGGATTTTGTAATAGAACTGACCATACCTTGGTATTGGACGGTCTTTTATTGTAAAATTATTAACACTTTAATGGACGCGGCTGTGCAATCCAGGGAGACGCGTTGCTATGGCAGGAGGAAGGGTAGGCCTTTAAGCGGATGGGACTTACACGTGCGGGACGCCCACCGGGAGGCCAGGATTGCTTTTCAAACATGGACTTTATCCAGTAGACCTAAATCGGGTAAGGTTTATGAACATATGATTGAAACTCGTAGGATTTTCAAATCTCGCCTTAAGTGGTGTCAAGCAAACCAAGACCAAATAAAAATGGATCAGATAGCTTGTCATCGCTCCAATAAAAACTTGGGCGAGTTTTGGAAATCCACGAGTAAACTCGACATCAAGCCTGGGCTTCCGGTGAATGTGTGAGTGAGTCAGCAGATATCGCAAACCTATTTAAAGAGGTCACTTTAGAGTTCAATTTCCACTCGGGACATCACACTCAATACCGTTGCCTGGACCTTGTCGTGTGGGTGATGAGAGACTACTTTTTTCTGCAAGGCAAATCCAGTTAATTATCACCAACATGAGTAGAGGAAAATCCCGCGGACACGATGGGCTCAGTATCGAGCATTATAAGCACGCAGGTGCTCATCTACCGCGAGTCCTATCTTTACTTTTTAATCTTTGTGTGAATCATTCATATCTACCTGAGGACCTGATGAAGACTATCTTGGTACCTATAATTAAAAATAAAACAGGAGATATTTCAGACAAAAATAACTATCGGCCCAATCTCCCTGGCTACCACTGCAGCAAAAATATTGGACGGTGTGCTTGATTCTCAACTCGATAACTATATGAGTCTACATGACGCACAGTTCGGGTTCCGACCTGGGCTATCTACTGAAAGCGCAATAGTAAGTCTCAAGCACACCGTTTAGCACTATACCAATCGCAGGACACCGGTATACGCCTGTTTCCTCGATCTCTCCAAGGCATTTGACCTCGTCTCATATAAAGTGCTTTGGAGAAAGTTGGAGGACAGTAGTGTGCCGGCAAGTATGATCAGGCTCCTCCAGTATTGGTATAGTAATATGGTGAGGTGGTCTAACGTCCCCTCAGAATCATACAGGTTGGAGTGCGGGGTGAGACAGGGAGGGTTGACGTCTCCCAAGCTCTTCAACCTGTACATAAACGACCTTTTGGTTGAACTCAGCAGCATGCGTGTCGGCTGTCGTGTTGGTGGAGTTGTCGTCAACAACATCAGTTATGCGGACGACATGGTGCTGCTGGGTCCAACTGCGGGGTCTATAGGACAGATGCTAGCAATCTGCGAGAGGTATGCTGCATCGCATGGTCTCATCTACAATGTGAAGAAATGTGAATACATGGTTTAAGTCCGCCGGCAAATGTCCTGATACCTGTCCAAAACTTATTTTAAATGGTCTAGAGATCAAACGGACACATAATTTTAAATATTTAGGTCATATTCTTGCCGACAACCTTAAGGATGATGTAGATGTCAAACGGGAACACAGGGCACTGGCGGTCAGAAGTAACATGTTGACTCGTAGATTTGCTCGGTGTAGTAAGGAAGTCAAAATCACCCTTTTCAAGGCGTACTGTCAAAGCTTCTACACCGGCAATCTATGGGTCAACTGTACTCAAAGATCGCTCAGTGCTCTACGCATCCAATATAATAATGCCTTCCGAATGTTGTTGGGCCTGCCTCGGTTCTGAAGTGCTTCGACAATGTTTTGCGCAGGCTCACACTGATGACTTTTGTGCAGTTATTCGCAAAAAGACGGCGTCCGTGCTCGAAAGGATTCGAGGCAGTCCTAACAGCATTCTGAGAACAGTAGCAGATAGATACAACTCGCCTATCATGGCGCACTTTGTAAGAGTACTGAGCATCAGAAATAAACCAGTGTACCTTTAATAGACTCTGCTAAAGAAACTTTGTTTGTTTTAAAATGCTTAATGAGAAGATGTTAATATATTCAATTACATGTTTACTAACATAGAAAATAGACAACTACCTACTAACCAATGGATGTAACTTATCTGATAATAAATAATAATAATAATAATAAAAATGTGCATGTAAGATAGCTATATACGAGGTGTCTTTAGTTTCGTTTCGTTTGGCTTCTGGACAAAGACCGAAATCCCGAGTATAGTTACTTCTTAGGAATTGTTAGAAATACACTAATACAGGCAGGGTTGGCAATGTTTAAAACAAGTGTTTAAAATACTGGAAAAAATACATACATGTTTAAAATGTGTTTTAAAACATTTTGTTATAAACTCGTTTAAAACATACATAAAAAACATCATGTTTTTTATCATCAACATCATTGTTTTACTTCATCAAGTTATAATACGAATATACTCATACTTATCATTATTACTTGTTGTAATTTAAAAAAAAAAAACTAGCAACATCTAATAGGTACTATAAGAAAGAATCTTTGTCCTGACTGACTGACTGACTGACTGACTGACTGACTGACTGACTGACAGACAACGCACAGCCTAAACCGCTGGTCGTAGAGACTTGAAATTTGGAGGGTATATTTGTCTTAGTACGTAAGGATGTACTAAAGAAAGGATTTTCCAAAATTCATCCCTTAAGGGGATGAAATGAGGGTTCTAAGTTTGTAAGGAGAAACAAGATTCGATAGTATTTTCTATTCGAAACTTCACACAAGTGCTTCAGTAAATAAATAAGTTAATATGTGTTTCAGGCTTTTTGAAATTCCACCCCTAAGAGGGTAAAATGGGGTAACAAAGGGTGAAAATCAATATTGTTTTGGATTGCGCTGAAATTAGGCATGCAGATAGTTATTATGACGTTAGTATCAGTTAAGTAAGGATTTTTCAAAATTCACCCCGTTAGGGGATGAAATGGGGGTTCAAAGTTTGTATGGAGAAACAAGATTAGATAGTATTTTCTATCCGAAACTTCACACAAGTGTTTTAGGTTTTTTTTAATTCCACCACTAAGAGGGTGAAATGGGGTAACAAAGTCTGAAAATCAGTATTGTTTTGGATTGCACAGAAATTTGGCATGCAAATAGATATTAAGACATTAGTTCCCTCTGAGAAATTATTTTCTAAAATTCACCCCTTAAAGGGATGAAACAGGGGTTCAAAGTTTGTAAGGAGAAACAAGATTAGATAGTTTTTTCTATTCGAAACTTCACACAAGTGCTTCAGTAAATAAATAACTAAATACGTGATTCATGCTTTTTCAAAATACTACCCTAAGAGGGTGAAGTGGGGTAACAAAGTCTGAAATTAATATTGTTTCAAATTGCGCTGAAATTTGGCATGCAGATTAATTTGTTATTTTGCTGTAGATATCCGCTAAGAAAGGATTTTTCAAAATTCACTCTTTAAGGGGATGAAACGGGGTTCAAAGTTTGTATGGAGAAACAATATAAGATACGTTTTTTCTATTCGAAACTTCGCACAAGTACTTCAGTAAATAAATAAGTAAATACGCGTTTCTGAATTTTTCGAAATGCCACCCCTAAATGGGTGAAGTGGGGTAAGAAAGTCTGAATCCGCTAAGAAAGGATTTTTCAAAGTGTTAAGGAACCTTAAGGGGATGAAACGGGGGTTCAAAGTTTAAACTGATTTGGCTTTTACTTCTGATGTATTTTATGATAGAAAGGTTTTACAAAATAAAAGTTTTGAAAAAGAAGTTTTTAACGCGGGCGAAGCCGCGGGGAACTTCTAGTTATAAATATAATGTTAAAATGTGTTGAAAACTCTTAATTTTATGAATTCGGAAAAATCCTGGACTCGAAATGGGGCGTGCGGGGATTGATTACCTGATCAGACTTCAATAAGTGAGTGAATAAATAAGGTATATTTTACAACGGGTAAATGGGACGAGGATGAAGATATTTCGCTCCGCTTGTACTGCGGTATTTTTTTCAACAAAATAATTCAAATAATATTTGCAGGTGTTTAAAAAAATGTTTAAAACATGTTTTTATTGTATGTTGAATAAAACATGATGTTTTGTTCTTTTAAAAAAAAACGGTTCTCTTTCCAACCCTGAATACAGGGTTGGTAATGTTGAAACTATCCCATCCCACTTCAGCTCTCCATTGGCGTGAGAGTGAGACAGACAGACAGACAGACAGAGTTACTTTCGCATTTATAATATTATCCTAATCCTAACTATAATATTATAAATGCGAAAGTAACTCTGTCTGTCTGTCTGTGTCACTTTCACGCCAAAACCACTGAATCGATTTGAATGAAATTTGGTACACAGATAGACTAGAGCCTGAGAAAGGACATAGGCTACTTTTTAATGCAAAAATAGGGTTGTAAGGGGTTGAAAGAGGGGATGAAAAGTTGTATGGAAGTATCGTCATTTTTAGAGTTAGAAGCTTGACATTTATTTTTTAGGCTGTTGATTTGATGTAAGTAAATATGACATTCAAAGTTGGGGGAAGAGAGGGGAGAGGAAAGTGAGGGGAAGGGGAGGAGAGGGGAATGAGGGGAATACAGAGGGAAGGGGAGGGGAAGTGAGGGCAAGGGGAGGGGGAGAGGGAATTGAGGGGAAGATGGGTAGGAGAGTGAGGGCAAGAGAGAGGGGGAGGGGAGGGGTGAGGGGAAGGGAGAGGGGGAGGAGGGATTACCGTGGCGTGGTACGGTGCGGTATAGGTGGGATACGGATGTGACTTATTTGTCAGGGCGAGCGAAGCGAGCCCTAACACTATCCCACAACCTGAGCACTTTTGTGGTGCACTTTACTGAAAAACTATCACGCCTATTGATTTGTGCTTTTGTATAATAATTTAAATTCACATGTAGATGTGTTATCAGTAAAAAGATATATAATTTTATTAACATTAAAAATAGCCGGTCAAGTGCGTGTCGGGCCACGCGCAGTGTAGGGTTCCGTAGTAGCCTGATATTCAATGCAAGTCTTTACCCGTTATAAACAAGCAACTAGATACTTCGTCTTTGCACTTTAAAGGATTTATTCTAAGGATTATGTATTCGGTACAAAATTATCCAACACCCAAGTTCAACGACTATTACTGCTAAACTGATAAAGTTATCTTAGCCGCTATAGTTTCCTTTAAAGTTCATGAAATGCACTATTATCACGAATTTCTTCAGATTTTTCAAGCCAGTAGTTAAGCTTTGAGGGGGGGGGGGAGGACCATTAGAAGATCAAAGAATTAACTTCGCTGCGAACATATTGTTTGGTTACTTACGCCATCTGTTGGAAATCCAAAGAATTTACATCTGTCATCCCAATGACTTCTGGTATCAGTGTACCATTTATGGCAGATATCTGCCATTTAGGCAGATTTAGGGCCTAAATTTTAACTCTGGCAGATTTTTTTTTAATATCTTCTAGGCTAGCGTTTGACCACTATCTCACCTGTTCTGATGATGCAGATTACGCTGACGATTCAACAAAAGTGGCAGATTTCAAGGATCTTTATGAATTTTGAAATATAAATAGAATTTTGTCAATTTCCTGTTTCTATTTAAAGTAGTAAGTTTTTTCTTATAACATTCTTATTATGCAATTTTTTGGTTGGAAATGCCCTAGGCTCTCCGTCTCCTCTCAAATCTACCACCGTACTCCGTCAAATCATAACCGATAAAAAAAATATTACTATCGCGGCGTGTGAAGTCGGTTTTTGTCGTTTTGTAAACGATCTTAAATTATTTTAATTTTGTATATATATCGAAAAGCGGTTCATAGAATACATCTACCTACCAAGTTTCAACTGTGATCTTAGGTAGGAATTTCGTAACTATTATACTAATTATTCCCAAATTATTAGTAGGTTCGGAAAAAAGTGGCTGTGACATACGGACAGACATGACAAATCTACAAGAGTTCCGTTTTTTGCCATTCGGCTACTGAACTCTAATAAAGTGTCAAAATAATAATATTTTGTTCCTTGAAACATAGCTAACTATGATTGAATAATAAAATTGATAATTGACTTTCGAATGTATTATTTATTTACTTTCACAATAGAAGCTATTGTTGTTATTTTGAAAATTAATACTATTTTTAATAATATATGTACATGTAATACATATATATGTACATAAATAGCAGAAAAAAGCAATTAAAAGAGAGCATGTGATGTATTATATGTAAATGCATGATAGTAGTAGAAGATAGAGACCGGAAAGTTACTTTTTAGGGTTCCAAACCCAAAGGGTACCAACGGAACCCTATTACTGAGACTCCGCTGTCCGTCTGTCTGTCTGTCTGTCCGTCTGTCACCAGGCTGTATCTCATGAACCGTGATAGTTAGACGGTTGAAATGTTCACAGATGATGTATTTCTGTTGCCGCTATAGCAACAAATACTGAGAACAGAACAAAGTTAAAAATTAAAGGGTTTAAAACAAAAAACGTGTTTTTTACGATAGCGCCATCTATGAATCGTTCATTTTTATTTATTTATTTATTTATTTATTTATTTATTAACAAGTACTTGTTACGCTTACAGCATAGCCAAAACGCATAACAAGCTAAAATTACAAAAAGATCTTAAACAGTAGGTAACATTAATAAATTAACTGTAAAAACTATAAACATTAACAGATGCGTTTAAAAATGCCTGAATTCTCACACAAAATATGTCAATGTCTGGTTCATGAACAATGAGTGCGTTGAGCAGACTCAGAGCTTGGTAAGTGGGGGCAGATTGAGCCGCTCGTGTGCGTACCGACGGGGTCGCGAACAGACGTCGCCGACGCAGCCGCCTCAACTGATCCGGTACGAAGAGTGTGCAGCGAGACAGAGCCGTGGGATTATCTATTTTCCCGTTTAGCAACAGGAAATAGTGAAGCAGTATCGCACACTTTCGCCTAAGTTCTAATGTATGTATGCCTACCATGCCTGCTATGAATAGAGAGGGATACAGAAAAGGATAATAACCGTACAATTTTTTGTATAGATATCGAGCAAATTTTTTCTGTACTTTTTCGAGCATTAGCTTATATTTACTTTCATGCGGATTCCAAATTATTGAGTTATATTCTAATTTACTCCTTACAAGCGAATTAAAAAGAGATAAAATTGTACACTTGTCTTGGAAACGAGCTGTCTGTCTCATAACGAAACCGAGAGACTTGTACGCTCGACCGCAGAGTTCGGTGATGTGCGCGTTGAGTGTGAGCTCGGCGTCTAACTCCAAGCCTAAGTCTCGAATTCTCACAACTCGCTCGAGAGGGACGTCGCAGATATTATAGGTGTATGAAATGGGTGAGAGGGAGCGAGTAAAGGAGATTGTTTTGCATTTAGATGCATTAAACTCTAGTTGGTTGTCCACACTCCATTTCACAACACTGTCAACGTCCCTCTGTAGCGCCTCACAATCAGCCACGCTATCTATACCTAAGAATAGTTTTAGATCATCGGCGAACATGAGGCACTCTGCCGCCCTGACAACATTCGGCAAGTCATTTATCATGATCAAAAATTGCGTAGGTCCGAGTGTGCTGCCCTGGCTTACACCGGAACACACAGCATACGGGTCAGAGCGGAAACCTTGCAGTTGAACATATTGATGTCGATCTGAAAAGTAGCTAGCGAAAAAACTTAACAATTGTGGAGTGAAGCCCAATGTAGAAAACTTTCGCAGCAATACATCGTTATGAACGCGATCGAAAGCTTTTTTAAAGTCAAAGTACGTCACGTCCACTTGTTTCTTATTATCCATAGCGGTAAGAGCGTAGTCAACAAAGTTAATGTGATTGGTTGCTGTAGACCTGCCCGCTCTGAACCCGTGCTGCGCGTCGCATAGCTGAGTATTGACCTGCCTGGTGATATGGAAATTTAGGATCGATTCAAATACCTTGCCGATCGCTGACATCACGGCTATAGGCCTATGGTTCTCGATATTCAATCTAGAACCACCCTTAGGTATAGGGGTGACTCTGGAAACTTTCCACCTGGTCGGGTAAGTCGCGGTGTCAAGGGCCAGGTTAAAGATGTACAGAAGGGGAAGCTCAAAAACATTCGCGCAATCCTTAACCAAAAACAGAGGTATACCATCTGGTCCTACGGATGAGTGAGCCTTTAGTTTCCGAATAGCACAACGTATATCACTTGAGTCGATACCGTCCACTGCGACACGCGAGGAGCACTGCGAGTTGACAGTCTCCCGCTCGGCGTCGGCCGCTGATAACGTAGGTACGTTACTTAAAAAAACAGATATAAAATAGCTCGCAAATGCGTTTGCCGCATCGAGCCCGGACACTGTGACCACTTCATAGATGGTGCTATCGTGTTTACCTCGGAATCTGAATCTGAATCTCGGAAACGGCTCCAACGATTAAATAAAATTAAGTATACAGGGGATTTCGGGGGCGATAAATTGATCTAGCTAGGATAAATTTTCAGAAAATGTTGTTTTATTCGTGTTTTCAATAATCAACTTTGTCGATAATCAACTTAAAATATGACTCTATCCGACATCTATTAGCGAGTAGAAGTAGCTTTAGTGTTATTGTGTCGTTAAAGCAGTTAGTTGCTCTAAATAAAAAAAAAATAGTATTATTATTCGCCGATAGATGTCGGAGAAGAGTCACATTTTTCAGTTTAAGTTGCAGTAATAGTGGCAAAAAATACCGAGCAAAGCTCGGTCAACCAGATATTTAATAATATCAATTATTTTATATAAGAGCTATTATCAGTCCTAAAGATAATTAAAAAAATTGGATTAATTGCTGCAGTCTGCCTTGAAAATTTTTTTTTTCAGTTTTTTACATTTTCTGCTTTAGAAAAAAAAACAATTGAGTTACAGATCTTAAACTTTCAGAAAATAAATATTTTATTAGAACCTACATGTCGTATAAATATCAATCAGATTTCTTCCGGGGGCAGATTTTATTAGCTTATACCCCTAGGGGCCTTTGTAAAAGTTTGAATGAGAAGGTAAACTTTATTTTTTGGGTTCCGTACCTTAAAAGGTAAAAAAGGTACCCTTACAAGATCACTTTCTTGTCCGTCTGTCTGTCTGTTCGTGTGTCACCACCGATTTTCTCAGGAGTGGGTGGACCTAGCAAGTTGAAATTTATACCAGATACCGAGATCTATAATCCCTATTAGGTGTGTAAAAATCAAGGTCCTGAGTGAACACGATAAAAAGATATGGGCAAATTTAGATTTTCGCGAAAACTTGTAAGTACCAAAATGTATCTTCATTTTCAACTCTTTTATTTTTTGGAATTTTTCCTTTACTTGCACTATAAAACCTTACTTTTAACCAAAATTGACAATTCTAGGTCTAGGAGTTGAAAATCAAAGGGTGTCCCCAAACATACACATAGTTCACTCCAATCAAGATAGGCCTCTGAGTTATATGAGCGCTCATACAATTTAGAGGTCCAGCTTAATTGGTACCTACCAACGTTGGTACGGAAGTTTCGGTGGGCGAGTCCAACTCGACTTGGCCGGTTTTATTATGCCTTATTTTATGCCATAATTCAATAATATGATGGCAAATTTTATGCATTTGTTGGAGTGGTTGGTGTTTTGGCAATTTTTTTGCCAGTGTGGGGCAGATTCGCTATTTAATATAAAAAAAACTGCCTTAAAATTATTACGGCAGAAAAACTACGCGAGCCCTCACAAAGCACGGCTTTTAGCTAGTAAAATACATACATACATACAATCACGCCTTTTTCCCGTTGGGGTAGGCAGAGACTACTTCTTTCCACATGCTACGATCCTGACATACCTCCTTCGCTTCTTCAACTTTCATGAGCGTCTTCATACATGCTCGCCGGTTATAGGTACTTTTGACTTGGCCTTTTTTTAAAACGTCTCCGATCTGGTCGTGATACGTTCGCCTAGGTCAGCCTCTACCAACTGGCCCATTCACACACGTCTCATAAATCTGTTTCGTCAATCTTTCTTCATCCATCCTCACTAGATAAAATAATTAGCCTAAATACCTAAAAATGCTACCCAAAGACACTATTCCACGCGGACGAAGTTGCGGGTACAGCTAGCTATGGATAAATATGACATTCAAAGTTTGTAAAAGTTTTACCCTCAAGGGTGTAAAATAACAATGGGGGATGAAAGTTTGTATGGAAATATGTACTTAAGGTTTATGTGAACGTTCTACGGAACCGTTTTAAATGAAATTTTGTTCACGAATAGTCTAGAGCCTGAGAAAGGACACAGTCTACTTTTTAATGTTAAAATGGGTTGTGAAGGGTTCAGAAAGGGCCGCAGGGGGGATGTTTAATGTATTAAAAGAAATACTTCAAACAATCATTTCTTGTTTTATTTATTTTAATTAATAAATAAAATACAGATAAATTATAAATATACCCAACACAAGCGTGGCTTTATGGATGGCATAATAGCTTTGTGTTACTTTACTTTGCCAATTTAATCTCAATTTTAGTTTTTTTTAAATAATCATACTGTATTACAAAATCTCATCACGCGATTAGTGTATTTAGCCAGTGTCAAGTTTTATGAATTCTGTCACTGACATGTTTTGAAATGTGACTTTGACAAAAACTTAACAATATTTATTACTTGTCACTGGCTAAAAACACTACTCGATATACTAAGAAATATTAATTGGCTGAAATTTGTACGGCAGTTTTGCAAAATACGGACATAGAACTAATAATTTTGTTGTTACTTTACTTTATATAACCTGTGTTTTCTGCAAGTAATATATCTGAATCTGAAAAACTACGCGAGCCCTCACAAAGCTCGGCTTTTAGCTAGTTATTATATTACATCTACATTATTGTAACTCTTTTTACCACTTCTTGTTTATATCCAAATAATCATTAAATTGAGTCAAAAACTCTTGAAAGTAAACACTCAAACAATTTTCTTTGAAATAATATTAATGTCAAAGTTTTCTTAAAACTTTATAAACCATGGCATAAGTGCTTATAGATGTCGAGTGCTTTCTCACTTTTGGATAAAGAAGTCTATCAGGGTAGCGGCTATTGTAATCCGAGACCTCCATAATTTTTTTGAAAAATTGTGGATATTGTTTGACAAAGACGCTTAACTCAAACACGTACATCCTCGGTAAAGTGAGTAAGCCAATATTAGGAACACAGAGTACATTGAATATATAGGGAGAATTAGGAAAGAGTTCTCGACATGAGTGTAGAGGTCCTACTCCACACAGAGCTCGTACATACTTCTTTTGAGCAATGAACGCTTTATTAAACCACACACTGTTGTCACTGTCACTGATTATTATGTCATATCTTAAAAGTGACGCTACGTAACCGTATGGCTTTTATGTGCACATTTATTGTAACACTTATCACATGTATATGGTTTCTCTCCAGTGCGTGTTCGTATGTGTCCAATTTTCTATCAATTTAAAGGCGCTTCATTATCCAATCCAATAGCTTAATTCTAAACCTTATTATTGCTCTATAATGCCAGCCTAAATGTTAAACTGAGACAATAAAATTAGTAACGAGACGATACTTTTAACCGGTACCTACTCAGTATCGATGCTAAAATTATTTGGAATCGAAAGAAAAGTACATCCCTAGGAAGTTAAACAACAAAAACGCCTGGTTTGAACTCGGTAACACATTTATATCTACTTGGCTACTTATTATTCTATTTATCTACAGATATAAGTCTTAATAATCTAAATATCTACCTATGTAGTACACTGTATATACATGCACATTTAGTTAAGCTAATTATGTGACTAACATATTGTCTGTAGCATGTGTGTCATTAATTATTTCCAAAATCAATCGATTATTATGTCATATCTTAAAATTGACGCTACGTAACCGTATGGCTTTTATGTGCACATTTCATAGTAACACTTATCACATGCATATGGTTTTTCTCCAGTGTGTTCGTATGTGTTCCTTCAACGAGGAATAACGTGCACATTTAAACACACATATTTCATGCATGTAGTTTTTTACCTGTACATGTTCGTTTGTGATTTTTCATCGAGGAAGAATGTGCACTTTTATAGTCACACATGTCACACGCATATGGTTTTTCTCCAGTGTGTCTTCGTATGTGTGCCTTCAACGAGGAAGAATCTGCACATTTAAAGTCACACATATCACATGCATATGGTTTTTCACCTGTGTGTGTTCGTATATGTATTTGCAACGAGGATAATTGCGCATATTTATAGTCACACAAGTCACATGCATATGGTTTTTCTCCAGTGTGTGATCGCATGTGTCTGTTCAACTTGGAATTACATGCACATTTATAGTCACACATTTCACATGCATGTGGTTTTTTATCTGTATGTGTTCGTATGTGATTTTTCAACGAGGATAATTGTGCACATTTATAGTCACACATGTCACATGTATGTGGTTTTTCGCCTGTATGTGTTCGTTTGTGATTTTTCATCGTGGATAATTGTGCACTTTTATAGTCACACATGTCACATGCATATGGTTTTTCTCCAGTATGTGTTCGTATGTGTTCCTTCAATGCGGATAATTGAACACATTTATAGTCACACATATCACATGCATATGGTTTTTCTCCAGTGTGAGTTCGTATGTGATTCTTCAACTTGCAAGGTTGTGCACTTTTATAGTCACACATATCACATACATATGGTTTAACTTGTGACTGTTTAGCCATGTGTCTCTCCATATCGATTTATTTTCATATACTTATACAATACAATACAAAAACTCTTTATTGCATACAAATTACGTATCTATTGCAACAATCAAAAATTATTTCTACGAGGTATTGCAATGGGCGGTCTTATCGCTATTAGCGATCTCTACCAGACAACCTTTGCATGGACAGAAATACAAGAAGAATGTACAATATTGTGGTGGTGGTGTACAATATTAAGTGTATGTATTTATATTATTATCATATATAAAATTAAAAGATAGAATGATATAAATAACTCATACAAATATACTACACACATAAAACGTAATCCATATCAATACGATACATATATTACAATACATACCAACAAATAAATAAAATATTATATTTTTAATAGTTTAAATGACAGTTTATGTATAGTTACACAAGTGAGAGATACCTAATGAGTTTTCAACTAGGTTTGATAATGACTTGGCTCATCGTATGTAAAAAAAGTAAGTCGTTCCAGAGTCGTGCAGCTTGTACTGCAAGGAATTGGTAAAATATTCAGAAAAATGAAAAGGAATCTATAAAACTATGTTTTCAGCGGAGCGTTAAGATAGGGGGTGTTAGTTATGCAAATCTGAAAACGTAGTTTTAAGGTAAGGAGTAGAAGGGATAAAAAAACAGAGTATAATAGAAAAAGGATGTGAGCATGCCTGCGCAGATGAATGGGTAACCAGTTCAGCTTTTTACGAAATTCGGAAATGTGGTCAAATTTACGCAGACCATATATATGTCGCGGATGCTATTTGTTTAAAGATAGACACTTTTAAAGATACAATATATTATATACTATGTATAAATGGTATGTACACAATATTACATGTATACAGCTGTTCTCCAGTGTGTTCATGGGTAACCAAATGTATGGTCACATAATATCACACGCTTAAATGTGGTTCTAAGCGAATCTTGCTATGTTCAGATCCTTCTTTGTGTTATTTTTAGTAGTTATACCAGGTTCAGACCAGATGATTTTTGTTGATCATATTTTCATAGAGATTTACAGTAAAGTTTCAATCAATACTCATTCAATTTTCTATCAATTTAATGGCGCTTGATTAGCCAATCGAAAAGCTTAATTCTAAACCTTTTTATTGCTCTATAATGCCAGCCTAAATGTTATACTGAGACAAAAAAAAATAGTTACGCGACGATACTTTTAACCGATACCAACTCAGTATCGATTACGAAGTATCGATACTAAAATAAATTGAAATCGAAAGAAAAGTACATCCTTAGGAAGTTGAAGAACAGAACCGCCTGGTTTGAACTCGGTAACACATTTATATCTTGGCTACTTATTATTCTATATATCCACAGGTACAAATCTTCATAATCGAAATATCTACCTATGTAGTACAAGTTATATACCTGCACATTTAGTTATGCTAATTATGTGACTTACATATTGTCTGTAGCATGTGTCACTCATGAATTATTTCCAAAATAAATCGCTGATGTGTTACACCATGTGTACCAGCAACACTAATCTCAATTGTGCATGATAACTTTATTTTGATAATCAACGAAATATTGACGACACTAATTTCATAATATTCTGTATGAATGTGCTTAGACTGTACACTAACGTAGGTACTAATTTATAAGGTCAATTTGGCACAACAAATTGATTCACACTCGGTCAGGGTGTATCACCCTAGCATACAGCATGCAACAGGTTTCAATAGCTATCTCTCAGAATCTTGTCGTTTTTATGTTCCACGCTTGTTGGCAAACTATGTCAATGTACAGGTTGCTAAGTAGTGGTTTTATAACATAATAGAAGCGGCACAGTTCGTTATATTTGTGGATTATATTTTACAACAAATTTGGTCAAACATCAAGTAGGTAATCATTTATGTGTTGGTCATTACCTGCAACAGAGATATTTAGAATTAATTATCATACCAAACTGTTGAACAAAATAACCATAGTTCAAATTTAAATCTGTTGTAATACTAGCTGTGTCCAGCGGCTTCACTCTCATTAAAAAGTATCCTATGGCCTAATCCATACATAATACGGCTGTACCTGTGCAAAATTTCAGCTTTATCACATGAGTAAAGAAAAGGAACAGAGGCAAAGCTTTAAGGAGCGGACAAAATGTTTACCTATTCTTGTAGGGTTGGCATAAAAAAAAACAAGAAATATCTACATCGTTATAAAATCCTCCTTCGAGTTAACCACAGTGTAAACATGTCGACAACGATCAATGTCATGAGATGTCACGAAAAGTCATTTAATGTCATGATGTGTCATATATATCATGAAATGTCACGAAATGTCATGATATGTCAAGAAATTTCATTAAACCTCCTTAGACAGGTCACTATAAAAAAACATTCATGAGCCAAAAATTAAAAAAAACATTTTCCCGTCCGAGGGCGGAAAATACCTACTTTGCGCGCACATATTGAGGTACCAACCATCACTTTTCGAAAAGATGGGATGAAAAATAATATAATATACCGCGACGCGTCGCGAGCGACAGCCCTGAGTTAAAGCACCAGCCGAGCCACTATAAACCGGTTTCACTCCGTACGTGACAGGCGGCACACAGGCCGCTAGTGCTCAGGCACACACGCGCGTCTACGTCATCATCACAGCGCAGTTGTATGAAGCTTTGCCTCTGTACTTCTTTACTCATGTGGCTATATCCAGCAGTTTGACCATGAAGAAGTCCAAAACAAATAATAATTTATAAGTTTCTCTAAAATCAGAATTAGTGATGTTGCGATAGCGATAGTCTATCGATAGTATCGTGATACTATTGTGACCATCAGCGATGACCTATTAGTAAGCAAGAGACTCCAGAGTCTCGCGCATCGCCGCAAAGTCGCTTGTTTATCGGTTTTCTATCGGATACATTTCGGAGAGTGTGCAATGGAACTGCATGATTTGATTCCACCATCCCCATTTTATAATCGGACATCCAGAGACACTAAAAGGCGCCACCGATTTATGGTGGATATACCATCTACCCGAACGAAGCGATTTGCTTCTTCGTTCATCATACGAACCGCTAAGGAATGGAATACCCTGCCTGAGTCCGTGTTTCCGATTAAGTACAATATGGGGGTCTTCAAATCGCGAGTGAATAGGTATCTTCTGGGTAAGCACGCTACATCATCGATCGCATCATCACTTAACATCAGGTGAGATAGTGATCAAGTGCTACCCAGTTCGGTATAAAAAAAAAAAAAAAAAAAAAACCTTGAAAATCAGTCTTACTATCGATATCCCTATCGAAATTTGACGATACTATCGATAGTATCGATTGTCAAAAATAAGTAATAATGTTGTCCAATATCAATAGTATCAATACTATCGATAGAATTACTACAAAAACTGTCAATTGTATCGATACTATCGATATAATGAATTTCAAAAGTATCGATACGTTCGATAGTATCGATAGTCGTGCCCTATTAATAGGCGAACATTTTACGATAGTGTTGCTTGATGACAATACGTCACGCGCTACCGTGTAATGGGACCTTATATCGCAGCATAGAAAATATAATAATTAATACTACCGCAGCCAGACTTAGACAACTTGAAGCATGAGTAACAGATGCTGCACGCTTATAGATGTAAGGGAAGGAAATACCGTTTATTACATTAAATAAAATGCATTTCGTTTTGTTAATCAAGACTTTTTATACTTATTTTTTATATAGAGTTTTATTACATCCTTTACATTTGCCAATTATTGTGGTCACTACTTGTATGAGATCGACACTCATCGATCGAGTAATTTTAACGAAATTCTCCCTGTTCTTGTGGCTGATTCTTATCTAGCGTTGGTTTTATTCGATTCAGAATATTTTTTGAAAATATCTTATACTTATATGTTACACATAGATAGATAGATATACACTTTATTGAACACCACTTACAAAACGGCAAGTACTTCGGAACTAGATTAATACATGTATAATGGGTTCACCAGTATGTGTTAGTATGTGTCTCTTCAACGAGGAATAACGTGCAGATTTATAGTCACACATATTACATGAATGTGGTTTTTCACCAGTGTGTGTTCGTAAGTGACTCTTCAACGAGGAATAACGTGCAGATTTATAGTCACACATATTACATGCATGTGTTTTTTCACCAGTGTGTGTTCGTATGTGTTTTTTCAACGAGGAAGAAAGTGCACATTTATAGTCACACATATCACATGTATATGGTTTTTCTCCAGTGTGTGTTCTTATGTGTTCCTTCAACGAGGAATAGCGTGCACATTTATAGGCGCATATATTACATGCATGTGGTTTTTCACCAAAATGTGTTTGTATGTGTTCCTTCAAAGAGTTTTTAAATGCAAATTTAAAGTTACACATATTGCATGTGTATGGTTTTTCATTAGTGTGTGTTCGAACGTGCATTTTCAACGAGGAAAAACGTGCAAATTTATAGTCACATATATTACATGTATGTGGTTTTTCACCAGTATGTGTTCTTATGTGTCTCTTCAACGCGGAAGAAAGTGCACATTTATAGTCACACATATCACATGCATATGGTTTTTCACCAGTATGTGTTTGTACGTGTCTCTTCAACGAGGAATAATGTGCACATTTATAGTCACACATGCTACAAGCATGTGGCTTTTCACCTGTATGTGTTCTTGTGTGTCTCTTTAATGTGGAATAATGTGCACATTTATAGTCACACATATCACATATATATGGTGTAATTCCTGTATGTGTCACCATGTGGCTCTTCAACATAGAATTAGATGCACATTCATAGTCACACATATTACATGCATATGGTTTTTCTCCAGTGTGTGTTCGTATGTGTTCCTTCAACGAAGAATAACGTGCACATTTATAGTCACACATATTACATGCATGTGGTTTTTCACCTGTATGTGTTTGTATGTGTCTTTTCAACGAGGAAGAAAGTGCACATTTATAGTCACATATATAACATGCAAATGGTTTAACTTCTGACTGTTTAACTATGTGTCCCTCCATATTGGTTTATTTTTACACATTTGTTTACAGTCACATAAATAACATGCTTTTTTCAGATTTGTGTGTATACATGTTTCTCTTTTTATAAGCACTCTATGCAAATGTATGGTCATAAATTTATCGTCTTAGTGATCTTACAGCAATACATTTATTTTTATTAGTAATATTTATAGATAATAGCCAAAACAGATTGCAAATATTCATCCTAAATTGATAATAACTAACAGTTGTATATGTTGTGCTTGTATGTGTTTAATATAAATATATAGTACCTATAGATACATAATATACATGTGAATGAGCGTTAACGGATTGTATGTGGTTTTGTTTGTGTGTTTTTTCTTTCTTATTCTTCTATTAAAATGCATGATAATTCTTGAACTTTAGCTCTTTAATTTCACTTAAGTTCATTTTTAGAAAGATAATAATATAATATAAATGTTAATGGTGTGTACACAATATGTATAGTACAGCTGTTCTCCAGTGTTCATGGGTAACTTCAAATGTATGGCCACATACTATCACATACCTTTGTGTGGTTCTAAGCAAATCTTACAATGCTCAGATCCTTTCTTGTATTATTTTACACACATATATATATATCTTGGCTACTTATTATTCGATATATCCACAGGTACAAATCTTCATAATCTTAATTACTAACTAGGTAGAATTTATAGGTAATATAATTCCTATATAGAATATATACACTTTTAATTACGCTAAATTATGTGACTGACTAACATATTGTATGTAGCATGTGTCATGAACTATTTCCAAAATTAATCGCTGATGTGTAACACCACGTGTACCAGCAACACTAATCTTAATTATGCATGATAACTTTATTTTGATAATCAACGAAATATTGACGACACGAACTTCATAATATTCTGCATGAATGTGCTTAGACTGTACACTAACGTAGGTACTAATTTACAAGGTTAATTTGGCACAACAAATTGATTCACACTCGGTCAGGGTATATCACCCTAGCATACAGCATGCAACAGGTTTCAATAGCTATCTCTTAGAATCTTGTCGTTTTTTAGTTCCACGCTTGCTGGCAAACTATGTCAATGTACAGGTTGCTAAGTAGCGGTTTTATAACATAATAGAAGCGGCACAGTTAATTATATTTGTGGGTTATGTTTTACAACTTAAAATCCAGATATTTCTGAATCAAATTTGGTCAAACATCAAGTAGGTAACCATTTTGATTTATGTGTTGGTCATTACCTGCAACAGAGATATTTAGAATCAATAATCATACTAAACTGCTAAACAAAATACCATAGTTTAAATATTATAAATCTATTGTAAAACTAGGTCTCTAGTCCTCTCCATCCAAAGGTTGTCTGGTAGAGATCGCTCTAAGCGATAAGACTGTACATTGTACTACCGATGTCTTATGTTCTATTGTTACTTTTGTTTGTTTTTTGTTCTCGGTGTGCCATAAAGTATTATTCATTCATTCATTCATTCAACTAGCTGTGTCCCGAGGCTTAGCACGCTTTTAAAGGTACCCTATAGTGTAATACATAATGCTGGCTGTCCTTGTACAAAGTTTCATGGTGGCGATTTTATTGTCTTAATATCCACAATTCCATTGACTCAACTAATTTTATTTGCTAATTAAATCATTTAAGTTGAATTTCGTCATTTGGAAGAAATAGGCCTTGATCTCTTACGTATTATATCGTTTTGGAATCTCAATCAAATACACACATTTTACCATTTTAGACGTGCCTATCTTTCAAATGATAGACTTTGAGAAACAATGCTTTTGGGAACCTCAATGTCATTTGTAATTGCAAGGACCTATTTATAAACACGCCACTTGTATAGAATTGAGAAAAAAAAATGTTTTAGTTTTAGTTCCATGTATGGGGAGCCGAACCCCCTAATATGTTATTTTTTTATTTTTATATAAAAATCGTATTGCGGTTTACAGAATACACCTACCCACCAAGTTTTAAATGTGTAAGTAGTCTTAATAGTTTCGGAGTAAAGTGGCTGTGGCATACAGACGGACAGACAGACATGACGAATCTATAAGGATTCTGTAACCTTGAAAATCATTCGTACTATCTATATCTCTATCGAAAAGTGACGATACTATCGATAGTGTCGATTGTCAAAAGATAGTAATACTATTGTTCAATATCAATAGTATTACTATAAAAACTATCAATAGTATCGATAGTATCGATAGTCGTGCCCTATCGATAGGCGAACATTTTACGATTGTATTGCTTGATGACAATACGTCACGCGCTACCGTGTAATATTCGGGTGTAATATACTTTCGTAACCATTAAACATGCCGTATATTTCTGTCCCTGTGTTACCGACCAGGTGTCGTTTTATTCCCAGTCAATAGTATCGAAATCACGTCGATAGTTACTAAATCAATACTATCGAAAGGCGCCTATAGGTTATAGATAGTATCGACTACTTTTTCGCGATACTATCTATAATATCATATTTCGTTAGTAGCGATAGTATTGACAAAGTTCAATAGTATCGCCTAATTTTTTCTGTCGATAGTATCGTCACGTTTCGATAGCACTATTGAACTATCGACTATTTTTTAAGATCTACTATAGATAGCTAAACTATCGACTATTGCAACAACGCTGATCAGAATGAGAAAATTGTTTGTTTTGTGGTCATGCCATTGAAAAGTGTCACCGAGGGTGAAAATATTATAAAATTTTGAAAATCCTAACTAATATTATAAATGCAAAAGTAACTCTGTCTTTCTGTCTGTCTCACTTTCACGTCAAAACCACTGAACCGATTTAAATGAAATTTTGTACACAGATAGTCTAGAGCCTGAAGGACATAGACTACCTTTTAATACGAAAAAAGGGGTTGAAAGGGGAGATGAAAAGTTGTATGTAAGTATCGTCATTTTAGGAGCTAGAAGCTGGAAATTTATTTTTTAGGCTGTTGATTCGATATAAGTAAATATGACATTTAAGTTTGTAAAAGTGTTACCCTCAAGGGTGTAAAATAACAATAGCGAATAGGGGATGAAAGTTTGTATGGAAATATTTATGTATAAATATATATAAAAATGACATTCAAAGTTTGTAAGGAGGAAGGGGGAGGGGGAGGGAGGGGAGGGAAGGTGGAAGTGAGGGAAAGGGGAAGGCGAAAAGGGGAGGGGAGGTAAGGGGAAGGGGAGGGGGAAGTGGGGGAAAGGGGATGGGAGAGTGAAGTGAGGGGAGGGGTGTGGGAAGTAGAGGGAAACGGGAGGGGGAGAGAAGTGGGGGGAAAGGAGAGGGGGAGAGGGAAGTCAGGGTAGGGGGAGGGGGTTGGGGGGTTGGGGGGAGGGGGTTGGGGGGGGGAGGGGAGAGGGAAGTGAGGGGAAGGGGAGGCAAGAGGGAAGTTAGAGGAAGAGGAGGGGAGTGGTGGTCGAAAGAGGGGAGGGGATGGGAGGGGAGGGGGGAGAGGGAATAGCGCGGTGTGGTACGGTGCGGTGTAGGTGATATACGCATGTGTCTTATTTGTGGAATAATTAGCCTAAATAATTAAAAATGCTACCCAAAGACACTATTCCACGCGGACGAAGTCACTGGCACAGCTAGTGGTCAATAACTCGAAAATCATAATACCTACTTACTTTTACTGAACACACATTTTGATTTTCTGATTAGTCGTGAAGCCCTCTTACATGTGACGGCTTGACTACTGTTTACGCCACACCCTGTATAGTATTAATATACTATACACTTTTATTTATGCTAATAAAAGTATGTGTCTGACTAACATATTAGCTGTCATCAATAGCTGATGTGTTACGCCATGTATGCATGTGTACCAGTCATACCAATCTCAATAATGGATTGGATAATATCGTTTAAAAACTAAAAAACAACCGACTTCAATGCCGCGCTATTCATTTTCAGTACCAATTTTGAGATGTTTATCTCAATATCTCTGGAGATACTTATCATACCTCGATAAAATTACCATGGTACCACACTTGGGATATCTCCTTTCGAACAAAAAAAGAATAATCGAAATCGGTTCATAAATAACGAAGTTATCCGCGAACAAACATAAAAAAAATATTCATTTTCAGTACCAATTTTGAGATGTTTATCTCAATATCTCTGGAGATACTTATCATACCTCGATAAAATTACCATGGTACCACACTTGGGATATCTCCTTTCGAACAAAAAAAGAATAATCGAAATCGGTTCATAAACGACGAAGTTATCCGCGAACAAACATAAAAAAAAAAAAAAAAAAAAAAAAAAATATACGGTCGAATTGAGAAACCTCCTCCTTTTTTTGAAGTCGGTTAAAAATGAGAAAATTGTAATGGAAAACTATTATTATATTATTACCGTGGTCAGGGCGTAGCACCGTAGCCATCTCTCAAAATCTTGTCGTTTTTAGGGTTCCGTACCCCAAAAGGTAAAAAAAAGGAACCCTTATAAGATCACTTTCTTGTTCGTCTATCTGTCCGTGTGTCACCATCGATTTTCTCAGGAACGGGTGGACCTTGCAAGTTGAATTTACACCAGATACTGAGGTCTATAGTCCATACAGTTACGGGTCCTTAACTTAAAATACGGTCCCATCCGGAAGAATGCATGAAGCTTTGCATCAATGTAGCTTTCATATATGTGCTTCATTGACGATATGGAAACACTTCGAGAAATGACTGCTTCCCCCCCCCCCCCCCCCCCCCACTTTCTGGTTTTCTTAATTTTGTACAAAAACGGTGGGACTGAGGAGTTTAATTTCTGAGTACCAAATCATCGTCGATAAATTACCTACAAAACGATGCTAAATTTATAGAAGTAGACATTCTATTTATTTAATTACATCTATACTAATATTATAAAGAGAGAACATTTGTATTTTTGTATGTTTGTAATGAGTAAGCTCAAAAACTAATGAACCGATTTAAAAAATTCTTGCACTAATACATAGAATGGACTTTCGGAATGAAAATAGGCTATATATCCCGTTTAAATCAAAGGTACATTCGTGGAGACCTAATTTGCAACCTAAGTCGGCAAATAAACGGTCGAAAAAACACGTTTCTTACGAACGCTGCTTAATTGAAAATAGATAGAAGAATATTTTCTATGCAAGAGTTGTACAACTTAATAAGACCTACAAAAAAGTTCGCGACAGCATATGTCTATCTCTTAAGGTTTACTCACAGTAACAATTTTAATCTTAAAATTTTTGTTAAAAAATATTACATAACTTCCAAGGCTATTTTCAAGTATATAGTATTAATCCTTCTCCAAATAATTACGTTAATTAGCTTGGCCACATATTATAGATTAAAATTGTCCTTTACAGTATATAATTCAAAAGAAAACTCTAGAAGATATCACGAATTTCATATACACGCACCGCAAAATTAATAAAATATCTGCAGTGAAACCACAGATTAGGTCATAGTCACTGCGAAACTATTATTATAAGCTTAGCGATGCTGTAGATCCCCACCGATCACAATCAATTTAAAGTCAATATAGTATAATAATATGATCTATTGTATAAAATAATATTCATCTATATCTATATATATAATAATATAATATTTTATACCACCCCGACTGATCTATGTATAATCTTTTCATTAAAAGCATTCCAATGACTCTAAACACGACATTTAAAATCTGAGCTGTAAGTTGGTGAGGATTTGAGTATTCTGTAGAGTCTAGGAGATGTCCCAGCATCAGGTCAATGCTTCCATGTTCTTACAATATCGTTGAAGAAGATTTTAGAATTGATCAGACCTATGAAAGTTGATTTCATAGCGCAATTAACTAGAAAAAAGCTCATAGTTTTATAACGATTGAACGAATTTTCATGAATCAAAGCTAAGAAAACTCTCGATGAAGATATCTACCAAACAAAAAACTATTAATAATAAAAACAAAATCGGTTCATCCGGTTAGGTGCTAAGATGCTACAGACAGACACACAGATACACACGTTAAACGTATATTACCCCTACATTTTACGTCGGGGACCGCGTAAGGTTACGGCGGCAGATGTTCACCTTTTTTTTTATATCTTATAGGCTAGCGTTTGACCACTATCTCACCTGTTGGTAAGTGATGATGCGGTCGAAGATGGTAAGCACGCTAGGCCTAGACTGGGGAACTGGCTCTCAAGGATAGCTGCCGGAACACATTAGATGTTTTTGGTGACAGAATGTCTAACTTGAGGGTGGTAGCTGGCCAGGCGGACACTAGATAGTGTCCTACCACCATGCGGGGGTTGTTGGTTTCTTAACGATGTTTTCCTTCACCGGAGGGCCACTGTGAGAAGCGCACATACATTTTTCGATAGAAAAATCCATTGGTGCACGGTAAGGTTTGAACTCGGTACCACGGCATCAAAGCCGACCGTTCTCCCGATTACGCCACCGGGCCCGGGCTCCTTGGTGGTAAGCTACTTTTTGGTTGATTTAATGATCCCACTACCACTGTACGAAAACTCATGATTCATGAATGCACATAAAACTTTCATTGGTAGGTATATAGCTAGGATTAGAACCAACGACCGTCGGGTCAGAATCAGGGTAACTATCCTTTACGCTAAAGGGCCGTCCAATATCACTACGTAAGTATTATAAAACAAATTCCATCACTGCGTCTGTCTGTCTGTTCGCAATAATCTCAATAGCTACTGAACGGATTATCATGCGGTTTTCACCAATAGCCAGAGTGTTTATGAGGAAGGTTTAGGTGCATAATTCGTTAAGGTTTTGTGTAAATTGGATGAAATATGACGATTATTGTTAAATATGTTCATATTTTATATTCGATGCAACAAACTGATGCAAATGTTGTAGGCATATATGTTCTACCCGTGCGAAGCCGGGGCGGGCTGCTAGTATTTAATAAGTAGGTAAGAGCAATTCTTAGATGCAACCAAAACAGTGTTATTTTGTCAATGTATAAAATTGACAAATAGTATGTTTCTTTGAAGTGTTACACACTTTATATTTTTGTAAATTGTTAAACAGAATCCAAAATTTCATCGTACCGACGGGACTTGAACCCGCAACCTCCTGGATAACATGTCCAGGTGCTCTGCAAATTAAGCCACGGGTCGATCTATCAGTAAGACAAAATAATTGGATAAATAAATAAATAATGCAAAATTGGGTTAAAAATGCAATCCACTAATTTCGTCGTATCGATAGGTCGAACTGTGGCTTAATTGGCAGAGTACCTCCAGGAGGTTGCGGGTTCAAGTCCCATCCATCGGTACGATCAAATTTTGGATTGTGTTAAATGATTTATAAAATTGTCAATATCTAGTATCTTTTTTCAATCCAGACTAATATTGTAATAAACTGGTCAAGTGCGAGTCAGACACGCACATGTAGTGTGTGTTTTTTCAACGAGTAGGAATGTACACATTAATAGTCACACATATTACATGCATGTGGTTTTCCACCAGTAGGTGTAGGTATCTTCAGAGTTTTTAAATGCAAATTTATAGTCACACATAAGTAAAAGTAAAAATGTCTTTTATTCAACTACCTACACGATTACATGGTTCATCGATTCTATTATTTTAATTACATTAAATATATTAAACTAATGTATTAGGTAGGTTTTTTTTTTATTTTTTTTGTCAAAGTTGACAATCAAGCAAGCGGCCCACCTGATCGAAAGTGGTCACCGCCGCCTATAAACACTTGCAACACAAGTAGTATTGCACATGCTTTGCCTACCTTTTGCATTGAGGACTCTTTTTACCCCTCTCTTAAATCGCTGCATGTTGTACCGTAGCGGAAAAACCTCTGGTGGGAGATCGTTCCACATTTTGCAAGACCGCGGAAGAAACGACCGCATAAAACGTACCGTATGCGATGTCCACGTGTCAACAATATGTGGATGAGTTCTCTCGCGGTGTCGAGAAGAATAGAATAACTCTTTATTGAACACCATTCAGAAAACATTAAAAACTTAAGTAAACATTCACAAATAAGTGTTACAAAAGGCGGTCGAGAAGAACGATGATAAAAGCGAGATGGCGGGATGAGGTTAAAGATTTCATCAGAACATTGCCCGTTATAATATCGGTAGCAGAGGCTAGTGAGCCAATATCTCGGCGTAACGCTAGTGGCGCTGACTTGTCAGTAAGTACAGGACTGTCATCAAGTCTAACGGCTCTTCGCTGTAGGGAGTCAAATGGTTGCAGCTGGTACTTCGGAGCCCCACTCCAGAGATGAGAGCAGTACTCCATGTGCGGCCGAATTTGGGCTTTATAGAGTAGAAGCCGTTGGTTTGGCGTGAAGTACCGCTTGGCTTTGTTGAGGACACCAAGCAGTTATACTTGCTTTGCATTCCAAATGACTCCGAAACTGGACTTCGCTGGAAATAATTTGTTCTAACTCAATTCAATAGTAATGTCTATTACTTGTACTATTAATTATTCTGTGGTAATGTCTTTTAAATCAAAATAATTATGAAATATCGGATGATGTCGAATGAATGTCATATCACAGAATAATGAATGGTACAAGTTATACGTATTATTAAACTATTTAGTATGCTTTATTTTGTCGATTGTTATGCGTGTGTAGATGTCGCCTCAGGGCGTAGGCCTCCCCTCCCAGTTTCCATTTTAAACCATAGATTCCTCTCTCGTGAAATCCTCATCTACTCCTGTCCATGTCTGTATGAATACATCCTTCTATCGTCTATTTGGCCTTCCTCTAGGTACTTTGTTTGTCAGCTCGTGGTATCCAGTGAATGGCTTTCTTCGTCCACCTATTAGTGTCCATCCTGCATACGTGACTGCCCAGTTTCTTTTCAATGTCCTTATAGATACTACTAGCTGAGCACCGCGGCTTCGACCGCGTGGAAATTGATGTATGGCAAGTGGGAAATAATATCAGATAATCAATGTATAAAACGGCTGCCAATAAAAGGCTGTATGGCAGCCATAATATTAGTAATTAAATTAAATAAATTAAAAATTAATTAAATTAGCGTACGTGTTATTTCAGATGTAGAATAAATTAAAAATTAATTAAATTAGCTTATGTGTTAGGGCAGCTATCTACATTTCCAATTTTATTAAAATCGATTTAATAGTAGTTATGGAGATACGTGGAAACAAACATTCATAAATTTTTACAAATAAAATTCATTTTCACACCACCTAAGGGTAGATTTAAAAATATAATAAACACGTGTTTCATTACATATTTGTTTTAAGGTTTATTTGTACCGAGTTTTGAGTGAATCGGATCGGACCAAGGCGTAAATTTTTTCAAAAAAACTTTATCACCCTATTTAACCTCTTTGGGTATGATTTTTTAAAATAATATTGACTTATGTCTTATTTGTAAACCCACACTATCTATGTTTCAAATTTCGTTATAATCGGTTAAGTGGTTAATAACCACAACAACAACATGGTTATGGAGATACATGAGTAAAAAGTAATGAGGATACATGGTGGTAACGTGCATCGTGGTGGTAACGAACATTCACACATACACACTTACACATTTATACACACATCCGCAATGTCTAAGGATATTGTATTTCAGAAAACTATTTACAGTAGGTATCGAAAAAGTTTGTATGTGTAAAATAAACACCGCCGTTCCTTCTGTCGAAATTAAAAAAAAAAAAAAAACATATTAAAAACCAAGAAATGCGCGGTAATTCGAATTTGGCTTATTCAGTCACAGTAATATTGGTTACAATTTAACAGAGCAGATTTTATAAATTAAAGGCTTTTGGAAATTTTTTTAACTATAATTTTAATAAAGTGAGTATCGTTCATTGTTATCTCTCTCACTTCCCCTCACCTTCCTCCCGCTTTCACCTTCCCTTCACTTCCACCTCCCCTCCCTCCTCCTTCCCCTTTCTCCTCACAAACTTTGAATGTCATATTTACTTATATCGAATCATCAGCCTAAACAATCCATCCAACATCCCCCCTTTCAACCCCTTACAACCCTTTTTTCGCATTAAAAAGTAGCCTATTTTCTTTCTCAGGCTCTAGACTATCTGTGTACCAAATTCCATTTAAATTCGTTTAGTAGAACATTCATATGAACCGCACATATTTCTATACAAACTTTCATCCCCCATTGTTATTTTACACCCTTGAGGGTAAAACTTTTACAAACTTTGAATGTCATATTTATCCATAATCCATAATAATATTATAAATGCGAAAGTAACTCTGTCTGTCTGTCTCACTCTCACGCCAAAACCACTGAACCGATTTAAATGAAATTTGGTACACAGATAGTCTAGAGCCAGAGAAAGGACATAGGCTACTTTTTAATGCAAAAAGAGGGTTGAAAGGGGGCATGAAAAGTTGTATGGAAGTATCGTCACTTTTAAAGCTAGAAGATTGAGACTTATTTTTTAGGCTGTTGATTCGATATAAATAAACATGACATTCCAAGTGTGTGAGGGGGATTGGAGGGGAGGAGAGGGGGCATGTGGGGGAGTGGAGGAGTACGTCTGGTATCATTGTGACAATTTGTGGCAGATTTCTGCCATTTAGGCAGATTTGATATACATACAGTGCAGTTAGAAGTAGTACAGATGTAAATTCTTTAGATTTACAAAAGATGGCGTTAGTAACCAATCATTATGTTCGCAACGAAGTTAATTCTTTGATCTTCTAACGGATGGCGTTCCTAGAAACAAAATTGTTAATCTTCATATTTTAATGGTAATAATATAATATTTTTTTACATGTGAATTTAAATTACTATGTTAAAGCACAAATCAATAGGCGTGATAGTTTTTCAGTAAAATGTACCACAAAAGTGCTCAGGTTGTGGGATAGTATTAGGGCGAGCGAAGCGAGCCCTGATGATTGAATTTAATGGTGTAATCGAAATCGAGATCTATTGTAATAATTTCGTATGGTATAGTAAGAATAATCTGTTTTGACATATAATTAATAATGAATTGCCATACATTTGTAAAAATTTGCACGCCAATACTGGCAAAATACGGATAGAACTAAAAATTATGATGTTACTACCATAGTATTTTGCCTTTTGTATTACTACCATTGTATACCTGTGTTTTTGGCAAATAAAATATCCGAATCTAAATCTATGAAGCGCACTTTGTTACAAATAAAAAAAAAATACCGTGTGCTACTACATGCCGACAAACTCTCGTGATAACTTACCTATATTTACAGAAATATTAAGCGAAGTAAGTGCGATAATGGTAGTAGCTTCTGATGTTGAAAGTATGTTCGCTCTAGGCGGTTTTAATGTGCATCCTGTCGAACTGTTTTCAAAAGAGCTGCTTGTTTTCTGTAAGGACCAATTTTGGACATGTGCAGATTTAGAAAAACTGGGACTTATACACTTATACCTTTCACTTATACCTATGTACTGACATAGGTATAAGTGTTCGAAGTAGGTCCCTAAAAACTAGAACCATCGCATGCATCCGAGGCTCACGGATGCATGCGATGGTTGGACCACTGTGTTGTCACGTCTTCAGCTTTATCTAGTATAGTAAATATCGCTGTAGTAGAAGATTTATATGTGTCCGATCATCTACCTCTACTGATTGAGTGCGACTAAACGTAGTTAGGCGTATATTATTGTCACAAAAAGATCGGTGCGACAAAGTTCACTGGGGAGAAAGAACGCAGTCAGAAATAAATAAATACTTTAATTTATGTAATTCTCAACTGCGAGGTATTGATTTCCCTAATGAGCTTGTAGAATGCAGCCATGGATTTTGTAATAGAACTGACCATACCTTGGTATTGGACGGTCTTTTATTGTAAAATTATTAACACTTTAATGGACGCGGCTGTGCAATCCAGGGAGACGCGTTGCTATGGCAGGAGGAAGGGTAGGCCTTTAAGCGGATGGGACTTACACGTGCGGGACGCCCACCGGGAGGCCAGGATTGCTTTTCAAACATGGACTTTATCCAGTAGACCTAAATCGGGTAAGGTTTATGAACATATGATTGAAACTCGTAGGATTTTCAAATCTCGCCTTAAGTGGTGTCAAGCAAACCAAGACCAAATAAAAATGGATCAGATAGCTTGTCATCGCTCCAATAAAAACTTGGGCGAGTTTTGGAAATCCACGAGTAAACTCGACATCAAGCCTGGGCTTCCGGTGAATGTGTGAGTGAGTCAGTAGATATCGCAAACCTATTTAAAGAGGTCACTTTAGAGTTCAATTTCCACTCGGGACATCACACTCAATACCGTTGCCTGGACCTTGTCGTGTGGGTGATGAGAGACTACTTTTTTCTGCAAGGCAAATCCAGTTAATTATCACCAACATGAGTAGAGGAAAATCCCCCGGACACGATGGGCTCAGTATCGAGCATTATAAGCACGCAGGTGCTCATCTACCGCGAGTCCTATCTTTACTTTTTAATCTTTGTGTGAATCATTCATATCTACCTGAGGACCTGATGAAGACTATCTTGGTACCTATAATTAAAAATAAAACAGGAGATATTTCAGACAAAAATAACTATCGGCCCAATCTCCCTGGCTACCACTGCAGCAAAAATATTGGACGGTGTGCTTGATTCTCAACTCGATAACTATATGAGTCTACATGACGCACAGTTCGGGTTCCGACCTGGGCTATCTACTGAAAGCGCAATAGTAAGTCTCAAGCACACCGTTCAGCACTATACCAATCGCAGGACACCGGTATACGCCTGTTTCCTCGATCTCTCCAAGGCATTTGACCTCGTCTCATATAAAGTGCTTTGGAGAAAGTTGGAGGACAGTGGTGTGCCGGCAAGTATGATCAGGCTCCTCCAGTATTGGTATAGTAATATGGTGAGGTGGTCTAACGTCCCCTCAGAACCATACAGGTTGGAGTGCGGGGTGAGACAGGGAGGGTTGACGTCTCCCAAGCTCTTCAACCTGTACATAAACGACCTTTTGGTTGAACTCAGCAGCATGCGTGTCGGCTGTCGTGTTGGTGGAGTTGTCGTCAACAACATCAGTTATGCGGACGACATGGTGCTGCTGGGTCCAACTGCGGGGTCTATAGGACAAATGCTTGCAATCTGCGAGAGGTATGCTGCATCGCATGGTCTCATCTACAATGTGAAGAAATGTGAATACATGGTTTAAGTCCGCCGGCAAATGTCCTGATACCTGTCCAAAACTTATTTTAAATGGTCTAGAGATCAAACGGACACATAATTTTAAATATTTAGGTCATATTCTTGCCGACAACCATAAGGATGATGTAGATGTCAAACGGGAACGCAGGGCACTGGCGGTCAGAAGTAACATGTTGACTCGTAGATTTGCTCGGTGTAGTAAGGAAGTCAAAATCACCCTTTTCAAGGCGTACTGTCAAAGCTTCTACACCGGCAATCTATGGGTCAACTGTACTCAAAGATCGCTCAGTGCTCTACGCATCCAATATAATAATGCCTTCCGAATGTTGTTGGGCCTGCCTCGGTTCTGCAGTGCTTCGACAATGTTTTGCGCAGGCTCACACTGATGGCTTTTTTGCAGTTATTCGCAAAAAGACGGCCTCCGTGCTCGAAAGGATTCGAGGCAGTCCTAACAGCATTCTGAGAACAGTAGCAGATAGATACAACTCGCCTATCATGGCGCACTTTGTAAGAGTACTGAGCGTCAGAAATAAACCAGTGTACCTTTAATAGACTCTGCTAAAGAAACTTTGTTTGTTTTAAAATGCTTGATGAGAAGATGTTAACATATTCAATTACATGTTTACTAACATAGAAAATAGACAACTACCTACTAACCAATGGATGTAACTTATCTGATAATAAATAATAATAATAATAATAAAAATGTGCATGTAAGATAGCTATATACGAGGTGTCTTTAGTTTCGTTTCGTTTGGCTTCTGGACAAAGACCGAAATCCCGAGTATAGTTACTTCTTAGGAATTGTTAGAAATGCACTAATACAGGCAGGGTTGGCAATGTTTAAAACAAGTGTTTAAAATACTATAACACCCCGTTAGGGGATGAAATGGGGGTTCAAAGTTTGTATGGAGAAACAAGATTAGATAGTATTTTCTATCCGAAACTTCACACAAGTGTTTTAGGTTTTTTTTAATTCCACCCCTAAGAGGGTGAAATGGGGTAACAAAGTCTGAAAATCGGTATTGTTTTGGATTGCACTGAAATTTGGCATGCAAATAGATATTAAGACATTAGTTCCCTCTGAGAAATTATTTTCTAAAATTCACCCCTTAAAGGGATGAAACAGGGGTTCAAAGTTTGTAAGGAGAAACAAGATTAGATAGTTTTTTCTATTCGAAACTTCACACAAGTGCTTCAGTAAATAAATAACTAAATACGTGATTCATGCTTTTTCAAAATACTACCCTAAGAGGGTGAAGTGGGGTAACAAAGTCTGAAATTAATATTATTTAAAATTGCGCTGAAATTTGGCATGCAGATTAATTTGTTATTTTGCTGTAGAAATCCGCTAAGAAAGGATTTTTCAAAATTCACTCTTTAAGGGGATGAAACGGGGTTCAAAGTTTGTATGGAGAAACAATATAAGATACGTTTTTTTCTATTCGAAACTTCGCACAAGTACTTCAGTAAATAAATAAGTAAATACGCGTTTCTGAATTTTTCGAAATGCCACCCCTAAATGGGTGAAGTGGGGTAAGAAAGTCTGAAATCAATAGTGTTTCTGATTGCGCTGAAATTTGGCATGCAGATAGTTATTTTGACGTAGGTATCCGCTAAGAAAGGATTTTTCAAAGTGTTAAGGAGTCTTAAGGGGATGAAACGGGGGTTCAAAGTTTAAACTGATTTGGCATTTACTTCTGATGTATTTTATGATAGAAAGGTTTTTACAAAATAAAAGTTTTGAAAAAGAAGTTTTTAACGCGGGCGAAGCTGCGGGGAACTTCTAGTTATAAATATAATGTTAAAATGTGTTGAAAACTCTTAATTTTATGAATTCGGAAAAACCCCTGGACTTGAAAAGGGGCGTGCGGGGATTGATTACCAGGGGCCTTATTCAGTATGAACAATGAGATAACGCGTTCCTTGACGCGACACGTTACATTATTGAAAAATTGTATTCTGTATGCCACACGATAGGTAAATTATACAAAACGCGCGCGTTACACGTCCTCATATGTCACGATATTTTGACAGCTCAAAACGTGCTCATAACCTTACCCTACCGCGTTTTAATTGGCACAGAGAATACCATAACGCGGAGATAACGTAACACGGCACGGTAAGACTTTAAATTGGTCATACTGAATAAGGGCCCAGATCAGACTTCAATAAGTAAGTGAGTGAATAAATAAGGTATATTTTACAACGGGTAAATGGGACGAGGATGAAGATATTTCGCTCCGCTTGTACTGCGGTATTTTTTTCAACAAAATAATTCAAATAATATTTGCAGGTGTTTAAAAAAATGTTTAAAACATGTTTTTATTGTATGTTGAATAAAACATGATGTTTTGTTCTTTTAAAAAAAAACGGTTCTCTTTCCAACCCTGAATACAGGGTTGGTAATGTTAAAACTATCCCATCCCATTTCAGCTCTCCATTGGCGTGAGAGTGAGACAGACAGACAGACAGAGTTACTTTCGCATTTATAATATTATCCTAATCCTAACTATAATATTATAAATGCGAAAGTAACTCTGTCTGTCTGTCTGTGTCACTTTCACGCCAAAACCACTGAACCGATTTGAATGAAATTTGGTACACAGATAGACTAGAGCCTGAGAAAGGACATAGGCTACTTTTTAATGCAAAAATAGGGTTGTAAGGGGTTGAAAGAGGGGATGAAAAGTTGTATGGAAGTATCGTCATTTTTAGAGTTAGAAGCTTGGCATTTATTTTTTAGGCTGTTGATTTGATGTAAGTAAATATGACATTCAAAGTTGGGGGAAGAGAGGGGAGAGGAAAGTGAGGGGAAGGGAAGGAGAGGGGAATGAGGGGAATACAGAGGGAAGGGGAGGGGAAGTGAGGGCAAGGGGAGGGGGAGAGGGAAGTGAGGGGAAGATGGGTAGGGGAGTGAGGGCAAGAGAGAGGGGTAGGGGAGGGGTGAGGGGAAGGGAGAGGGGGAGGAGGGATTACCGTGGCGTGGTACGGTGCGGTATAGATGGGATACGGATGTGGCTTATTTGTCAGGGCGAGCGAAGCGAGCCCTAACACTATCCCACAACCTGAGCACTTTTGTGGTGCACTTTACTGAAAAACTATCACGCCTATTTATTTGTGCTTTTGTATAATAATTTAAATTCACATGTGGATGTGTTATCAGTAAAAAAATATATAATTTTATTATCATTAAAAATAGCCGGCCAAGTGCGTGTCGGGCCACGCGCAGTGTAGGGTTCCGTAGTAGCCTGATATTCAATGCAAGTCTTTACCCGTTATAAACAAGCAACTAGATACTTCGTCTTTGCACTTTAAAGGATTTATTCTAAGGATTATGTATTCGGTACAAAATTATCCAACACCCAAGTTCAACGACTATTACTGCTAAACTGATAAAGTTATCTTAGCCGCTATAGTTTCCTTTAAAGTTAATGAAATGCACTATTATCACGAATTTCTTCAGATTTTTCAAGTCAGTAGTTAAGCTTAGAGGGGGGGGGGGGGCTAGGGACCATTAGAAAATCAAAGAATTAACTTCGCTGCGAACATATTGTTTGGTTACTTACGCCATCTGTTGGAAATCTAAAGAATTTACATCTGTCATCCCAATGACTTCTGGTATCAGTGTACCATTTATGGCAGATATCTGCCATTTAGGCAGATTTAGGGCCTAAATTTTAACTCTGGCAGATTTTTTTTTAATATCTTCTAGGCTAGCGTTTGACCACTATCTCACCTGTTGTGATGATGCAGATTACGCTGACGATTCAACAAAAGTGGCAGATTTCAAGGATCTTTATGAATTTTGAAATATAAATAGAATTTTGTCAATTTTCTGTTTTCAGTGATCGTTCGATTTTCGCTAAGATCGGTTGTGAATCGCGCCCGCGCGTGACCTACTGTGTAGTGCTAATGCATCATAAAATGCTACCGCTGCATCAAGACGCGACCGTTCCACGACGATGACCTAGTTATCGCTGTGCAAGGTCGACAGTGAGTAAATTATTAAGGCGAGGTTATACTGACCGCCCTAATCATGGATCCAAATTCGCCAAATAGTGAGCCCATAGAATTAACAACTAGGCTTGAACATATGCTCTACGAGCGTTTTGTTGAAGAACGACAAGAGCGTAAAAGAATGGCAAGCCTTATTGATGACCTAAATAGTCAAATCGAAATTCTGCAAAAACAGTTGAAATGCCTCGCAGAAACTAATACTACCAAGCCTGCACTTCCAACCAACGAGTATTCTGAAGCCAATGTTGAATATAACACGGACGAGGAAGAGCTCGCACAAGAAACAGAGTGGATTCGTAACAAAACACGAAAAAAAAGAAAATTGAACACCTCTCCCACTCAAGAGAAAGATGACGAAAAAAACATCAAAGAAAGTGTGTCCAGGGAAAAAGTCCGAAAAATTCCCCTGCCACCACCAATTATCGTCGACGGTATAAACAATTACCAAAAGTTTTATGACTTCTTGTCTGATAAGCAGCCAGCTGATACATTTAGCGTTAAAATGATGAGCGGTAATACTGTTAAGGTAAACACTGCAAGTGACGAGTCATACCGAGCAATAACAAATGCTCTCAATGTCAATAACAGTGTGTTTCATTCTTATGAAAACAAACAAGTAAGGCCAATACGAGTTATGGCAAAAAAATTACACGCCACCTGCGAACCAGAACGGATAATAGACGACTTGAAAAATAAAGGCTTCAAAATTATCGAAGCAGTAAACAAACTTAGTTGGAAAACTAAAGAACCTCTCAACATGTTCATGCTGACGTTCGACAATAACGAAGAGATCAAGAAAATCTTTGGAATTAAAATTATTATGGGATGTAAAGTAGAGATACAAGCGATAAAATCGACAAAACTCGTCCCTCAGTGCAAAAGGTGTCAAGCTTATGGGCACACTCAGAGATATTGTTTTAAGGAACCAAGGTGCGTCAAATGCACAGGTAAGCACTTAACAAAGGAATGCCATAAACCAAAAGATGCTAAGCCAAAATGTGTCCACTGTGGAGCGCCTCATCCAGCTAACTACCGAGGATGCTCTATAGCAAAAGAGATACAATTACTTAAAAACAAAATCACAAAAAAATCTGCTCCAACACAACAATATAGACAAGAGAGACATGCTCAAACAAGAGACAGTAATATTCTGTCAAAGCCAGTTACAACAAACAAAGAAGTGAATAAGAATATGTCTTACGCACAAGTCGCTTCAACAGTCGTACCTAAAGTACTTCATGCTCCTCCCTCAGCAATTAGTACTGACAAAAAGTTGGATAACATAATGAATCTTATGTTATCATTTGATGAGAGACTGAAAATAATTGAAAATAGCACCAAAAGAGCAAAATCTAGAGCTACATAATGAACAAACAACTGAGAATTATGGCCTGGAACTGCAATGGATTACTAAAACATCAAAATGAATTGCAAGTAATCCTAGATATGGAAAAAATTGACGTATGTTTGGTTTCAGAAACCCACTTTACAAAACAATGTTTTATTAAGTTTAAGGGCTACAAAATTTATCACGCACTTCATCCTGATAATACAGCAAGAGGTGGTAGTGCCGTTATAATAAGAGACAATACTGATCATCATAAAAATGTAACTTACGAAGAAAAAGATATCCAAGCTGTAGCTATCTGTCTTAAAACAAAGAAATATCCTGTAACGGTATCATCTATCTACTGCCCGCCGCGGTATATGTTAAAAAAAAAACAGTACTTTGACAGCTTTTTGACAAGTTTGGGTAACAGATTTGTACTTGGAGGTGACTTCAACGCTAAGCACACTTATTGGGGCTCAAGACTGTCAAATACTAAAGGTAGGGAACTATACAGCGCAATCAAAGACATGAAATGCGATTCAATTTCAACTGGAACGCCTACCTACTGGCCCACAGATCCAAAAAAGATACCTGACCTCTTAGACTTTTTTATTGTAAAAAATTTGTCTTTGAATTATATGAGAACTCGCCAGAGCTACGACTTAAACTCTGATCACTCTGCTATATATCTCGAAATATGTGAGAGTATTAAACATAGAGAAAAAGTACCATCTTTATGTAACCGGCACACGAATTGGGAAAATTTTAAGCAAGATCTGGATAGTTCTGTAGATCTTAAGGTATCATTAAAAAGACCAGATCAATTAAATTTGGAGTTACAAAGATTTATAGAACATATTCAACAAGCAGCATGGAAAAACACACCTGATTTTAATAGAACAGCTAAATGCAATATATACCCGGTAAGAATTAAGCATCTTATAGAAGAAAAGAGAAAACAGAGAAAAAAATGGCATAGCTCTAGATGCCCAGAAGACAAAAGAAAGCTGAATAATCTCACCGCTAACCTAAGCAGACAGATAAAGAGTTATAACGACGACAATACAAACATATACCTCGAGAAACTAACCAGTGATAAAAGCACAGACTACTCTTTGTGGAAAGCAACTAAAAACGCAAAAAAGCCAACCGTACAAATTCCGCCTATTACAGAAGAAAATGGAACGTGGGCTATTAATAACGAGCAGAAAGCAAAAAGATTTGCTGAGCATCTAGAAAGTATATTCAGACCAAACAATTCTGAGATTACTTGCGAATCCTTAACCTTAGAAGTAAACTCTACCAACATAGACGAACCGAAATACATCAAATTAGTGACGCCAAGAGAAGTTCTACGAGAAATTAAATATAGTAATAAGCCCAAGAAAAGCCCCTGGATATGACCTGATATCGGGGGAAATACTGCGAAACTTGCCGAGAAAGAGCTTGGTAAAATTAACAACAATCATAAATGCCTCATTTAGATTGAAATATGTACCGGATTTGTGGAAAGTTGCAGAAGTAATAATGATAGGAAAGCCAGGCAAGCCACCACATTTAACATCATCCTATAGACCAATATCTCTTTTGCCGATAATGTCCAAACTATTTGAAAAGCTGTTACTCAAAAGGCTAAAACCAATAATAGAAAGCTCTAACCTCATCCCTGAGTACCAGTTTGGATTTAGAGAAAAACATTCGACAATTGATCAAGTCCACCGAATAACTAACATAATAGAAAAAACTCTCGAAGAAAAGAAGGTATGCTCAACTGTATTTCTTGACGTGGCACAAGCTTTTGACAAAGTCTGGCACGAAGGCCTTGTTCATAAGCTTAAAAAGTTCTTACCGAAGCCGTACTCAGATATCCTAGAATCTTATATTTCAGACAGAATGTTTAGGATAAGACAAGAAGAGGCTCATTCAGAATTAAAACAAATCAAAGCCGGAGTTCCGCAAGGAAGTGTACTTGGTCCGGTCCTGTACCTTCTGTACACCTGCGATATTCCCAAATTAGAAGACAATACAATAGCGACCTTCGCAGATGACACAGCAATCATGGCCGTAGGCAGCACTCACGAAGAAGCGGCTGCTAAAGTCCAAAAAGCTATTAATAAGGTTTATAACTGGACAACAAAATGGAGGATCAAGCTTAATGAATCTAAATCCATCCACATCAACTTTACCAACAAAAATGAAAAGTATTGTGAAGTTTTTCTCAATGGTAATAAAGTACCATATGAGAATACAGCCAAATATCTAGGCATGACGCTTGATACGAAATTACGATGGAAAGCCCATGTCAAAAAAAAAAGAGATGAATTAGACCTCCGCTATAAGAACATGTATTGGTTGCTTGGAAAACAATCCAAACTATCAATACAAAACAAGATTCTTATATACAAACAAGTCCTTATGCCCGTCTGGACTTATGGTGCGCAGCTTTGGGGCTGCACCAAACAAAGCAACATTGCCATCATACAGAGATTCCAAAATAAAGTACTGAGAGGAATAGTTGGAGCACCCTGGTATATACGCAATGATGACCTCCATCGGGACCTTCACATAGAGGTTGTCGCCAGCACCATCAAAAAATGCGCAGAAGCTCACGAACGAAGGCTTCACCATCACGTGAACGTCGAGGCAATACAACTCCTCGACCTCACAGATATAGAGAGAAGACTCAAAAGAACTAAACCGTTCGAATTAGTGTAGTGATAGTGTATAATGAACCTTAGTGGAATATAGTGTAAGTGCTATGCATAAAGAACACGATAACAATGTGTCTTCACCTTAACAATAGAGACTATAAGAAAAGTGCTGATGAGCACATTCTTTATTTATGTCAATTTATAAGTTTATGATAGATTTAAATTACTTATTAGCCTACCTAGGCTAGATTGTAATATGATTAGGCGATACAATACTTGTATTGTGTATCCTAATATAAAAAAAAAAAAAAAAAAAATTCTGTTTCTATTTAAAGTATAACATTCTTATTATGCAATTTTTTGGTTGGAAATGCCCTAGGCTCTCCGTCTCCTCTCAAATCTACCACCGTACTCCGTCAAATCATAACCGATAAAAAAAATATTACTATCGCGGCGTGTGAAGTCGGTTTTTGTCGTTTTGTAAACGATCTTAAATTATTTTAATTTTGTATAGATATCGAAAAGCGGTTCATAGAATACATCTACCTACCAAGTTTCAACTGTGATCTTAGGTAGGAATTTCGTAACTATTATACTAATTATTCCCAAATTATTAGTAGGTTCGGAAAAAAGTGGCTGTGACATACGGACAGACATGACAATCTACAAGAGTTCCGTTTTTTGCCATTCGGCTACTGAACTCTACTAAAGTGTCAAAATAATAATATTTTGTTCCTTGAAACATAGCTAACTATGATTGAATAATAAAATTGATAATTGACTTTCGAATGTATTATTTATTTACTTTCACAATAGAAGTTAATGTTGTTATTTTGAAAATTAATATTTTTTTAAATAATATATGTACATGTAATACATATATATGTACATAAATAGCAGAAAAAAGCAATTAAAAGAGAGCATGTGATGTATTATATGTAAATGCATGATAGTAGTAGAAGATAGAGACCGAAAAGTTACTTTTTAGGGTTCCAAACCCAAAGGGTACCAACGGAACCCTATTACTGAGACTCCGCTGTCCGTCTGTCTGTCTGTCTGTCCGTCTGTCACCAGGCTGTATCTCATGAACCGTGATAGTTAGACGGTTGAAATGTTCACAGATGATGTATTTCTGTTGCCGCTATAGCAACAAATACTGAGAACAGAACAAAGTTAAAAATTAAAGGGTTTAAAACAAAAAACGTGTTTTTTACGATAGCGCCATCTATGAATCGTTCATAGATGGTGCTATCGTGTTTACCTCGGAATCTGAATCTGAATCTCGGAAACGGCTCTAACGATTAAATAAAATTAAGTATACAGGGGATTTCGGGGGCGATAAATTGATCTAGCTAGGATTAATTTTCAGAAAATGTTGTTTTATTCGTGTTTTCAATAATCAACTTTGTCGATAATCAACTTAAAATATGACTCTATCCGACATCTATTAGCGAGTAGAAGTAGCTTTAGTGTTATTGTGTCGTTAAAGCAGTTAGTTGCTCTAAATAAAAAAAAAATAGTATTATTATTCGCCGATAGATGTCGGAGAAGAGTCACATTTTTCAGTTTAAGTTGCAATAATAGTGGCAAAAAATACCGAGCAAAGCTCGGTCAACCAGATATTTAATAATATCAATTATTTTATATAAGAGCTATTATCAGTCCTAAAGATAATTAAAAAAATTGGATTAATTGCTGCAGTCTGCCTTGAAAATTTTTTTTTTCATTTTCTGCTTTAGAAAAAAAAAACAATTGAGTTACAGATCTTAAACTTTCAGAAAATAAATATTTTATTAGAACCTACATGTCGTATAAATATCAATCAGATTTCTTCCGGGGGCAGATTTTATTAGCTTATACCCCTAGGGGCCTTTGTAAAAGTTTGAATGAGAAGGTAAACTTTATTTTTTGGGTTCCGTACCTTAAAAAAGGTACCCTTACAAGATCACTTTCTTGTCCGTCTGTCTGTCTGTTCGTGTGTCACCACCGATTTTCTCAGGAGTGGGTGGACCTAGCAAGTTGAAATTTATACCAGATACCGAGACCTATAATCCCTATTAGGTGAGTAAAAATCAAGGTCCTGAGTGAACACGATAAAAAGATATGGGCAAATTTAGATTTTCGCGAAAACTTGTAAGTACCAAAATGTATCTTCATTTTCAACTCTTTTATTTTTTGGAATTTTTCCTTAAAACCTTACTTTTAACCAAAATTGACAATTCTAGGTCTAGGAGTTGAAAATCAAAGGGTGTCCCCAAACATACACATAGTTCACTCCAATCAAGATAGGCCTCTGAGTTATATGAGCTCTCATACAATTTAGAGGTCCAGCTTAATTGGTACCTACCAACGTTGGTACGGAAGTTTCGGTGGGCGAGTCCAACTCGACTTGGCCGGTTTTATTATGCCTTATTTTATGCCATAATTCAATAATATGATGGCAAATTTTATGCATTTATTGGAGTGGTTGGTGTTTTGGCAATTTTTTGCCAGTGTGAGGCAGATTCGCTATTTAATATAAAAAAAACTGCCTTAAAATTATTACGGCAGAAAACCTACGCGAGCCCTCACAAAGCACGGCTTTTAGCTAGTAAAGTAATTAGCCTAAATACCTAAAAATGCTACCCAAAGACACTACGGACGAAGGTGCGGGTACAGCTAGCTATGGATAAATATGACATTCAAAGTTTGTAAAAGTTTTACCCTCAAGGGTGTAAAATAACAATGGGGGATGAAAGTTTGTATGGAAATATGTACTTAAGGTTTATGTGAACGTTCTACGGAACCGTTTTAAATGAAATTTTGTTCACGAATAGTCTAGAGCCTGAGAAAGGACACAGTCTACTTTTTAATGTTAAAATGGGTTGTAAAGGGTTCAGAAAGGGCCACAGGGGGGATGTTTAATGGATTAAAAGAAATACTTCAAACAATCATTTCTTGTTTTATTTATTTTAATTAATAAATAAAATACAGATAAATTATAAATATACCCAACACAAGCGTGGCTTTATGGATGGCATAATAGCTTTGTGTTACTTTACTTTGCCAATTTAATCTCAATTTTAGTTTTTTTTTAATAATCATACTGTATTACAAAATCTCATCACGCGATTAGTGTATTTAGCCAGTGTCAAGTTTTATGAATTCTGTCACTGACATGTTTTGAAATGTGACTTTGACAAAAACTTAACAATATTTATTACTTGTCACTGGCTAAAAACACTAATCGATTTACTAAGAAATATTAATTGGCTGAAATTTGTACGGCAGTTTTGCAAAATACGGACATAGAACTAATAATTTTGTTGTTACTTTACTTTATATAACCTGTGTTTTCTGCAAGTAATATATCTGAATCTGAAAAACTACGCGAGCCCTCACAAAGCTCGGCTTTTAGCTAGTTATTATATTACATCTACATTATTGTAACTCTTTTTACCACTTCTTGTTTATATCCAAATAATCATTAAATTGAGTCAAAAACTCTTGAAAGTAAACACTCAAACAATTTTCTTTGAAATAATATTAATGTCAAAGTTTTCTTAAAACTTTATAAACCATGGCATAAGTGCTTATAGATGTCGAGTGCTTTCTCACTTTTGGATAAAGAAGTCTATCAGGGTAGCGGCTATTGTAATCCGAGACCTCCATAAATTTTTTGAAAAATTGTGGATATTGTTTGACAAAGACGCTTAACTCAAACACGTACATCCTCGGTAAAGTGAGTAAGCCAATATTAGGAAACAGTTCTCGACATGAGTGTAGAGGTCCTACTCCACACAGAGCTCGTACATACTTCTTTTGAGCAATAAACGCTTTATTAAACCACACACTGCTGTCACTGTCACTGATTATTATGTCATATCTTAAAAGTGACGCTACGTAACCGTATGGCTTTTATGTGCACATTTATTGTAACACTTATCACATGCATATGGTTTCTCTCCAGTGCGTGTTCGTATGTGTCCAATTTTCTATCAATTTAAAGGCGCTTCATTATCCAATCGAATAGCTTAATTCTAAACCTTATTATTGCTCTATAATGCCAGCCTAAATGTTAAACTGAGACAAAAAAATTAGTAACGAGACGATACTTTTAACCGGTACCTACTCAGTATCGATGCTAAAATTATTTGGAATCGAAAGAAAAGTACATCCCTAGGAAGTTGAACAACAAAAACGCCTGGTTTGAACTCGGTAACACATTTATATCTACTTGGCTACTTATTATTCTATTTATCTACAGATATAAGTCTTAATAATCTAAATATCTACCTATGTAGTACACTGTATATACATGCACATTTAGTTAAGCTAATTATGTGACTAACATATTGTCTGTAGCATGTGTGTCATTAATTATTTCCAAAATCAATCGATTATTATGTCATATCTTAAAATTGACGCTACTTCACCGTATGGCTTTTATGTGCACATTTTATAGTAACACTTATCACATGCATATGGTTTTTCTCCAGTGTGTTCGTATGTGTTCCTTCAACGAGGAATAACGTGCACATTTTAACACACATATTTCATGCATGTGGTTTTTCACCTGTACATGATCGTTTGTGATTTTTCATCGAGGAAGAATGTGCACTTTTATAGTCACACATGTCACACGCATATGGTTTTTCTCCAGTGTGTCTTCGTATGTGTGCCTTTAACGAGGAAGAATCTGCACATTTAAAGTCACACATATCACATGCATATGGTTTTTCACCTGTGTGTGTTCGTATATGTATTTGCAACGAGGATAATTGCGCATATTTATAGTCACACAAGTCACATGCATATGGTTTTTCTCCAGTGTGTGATCGCATGTGTCTGTTCAACTTGGAATTACATGCACATTTATAGTCACACATATCACATGCATATGGTTTTTTATCTGTATGTGTTCGTATGTGATTTTTCAACGAGGATAATTGTGCACATTTATAGTCACACATGTCACATGTATGTGGTTTTTCGCCTGTATGTGTTCGTTTGTGATTTTTCATCGTGGATAATTGTGCACTTTTATAGTCACACATGTCACATGCATATGGTTTTTCTCCAGTATGTGTTCGTATGTGTTCCTTCAATGCGGATAATTGAACACATTTATAGTCACACATATCACATGCATATGGTTTTTCTCCAGTGTGAGTTCGTATGTGATTCTTCAACTTGCAAGGTTGTGCACTTTTATAGTCACACATATCACATATATATGGTTTAACTTGTGACTGTTTAGCCATGTGTCTCTCCATATCGATTTATTTTCATATACTTATACAATACAATACAATACAAAAACTCTTTATTGCATACAAATTACGTATCTATTGCAACAATCAAAAATTATGTCTACGAGGTATTGCAATGGGCGGTCTTATCGCTATTAGCGATCTCTACCAGACAACCTTTGCATGGACAGAAATACAAGAAGAATAAGACGGTGGTGTACAATATTAAGTGTATGTATTTATATTATTATCATATATAAAATTAAAAGGTAGAATGATATAAATAACTCATACAAATATACTACACACATAAAACGTAATCCATATCAATACGATACATATATTACAATACATACCAACAAATAAATAAAATATTATACTTTTAATAGTTTAAATGACAGTTTATGTATAGTTACACAAGTGAGAGATACCTAATGAGTTTTCAACTAGGTTTGATAATGACTTGGCTCATCGTATGTAAAAAAAGTAAGTCGTTCCAGAGTCGTGCAGCTTGTGCTGCAAGGAATTGGTAAAATATTCAGAAAAATGAAAAGGAATCTATAAAACTATGTTTTCAGCGGAGCGTTAAGATAGGGGGTGTTAGTTATGCAAATCTGAAAACGTAGTTTTAAGGTAAGGAGTAGAAGGGATAAAAAAACAGAGTATAATAGAAAAAGGATGTGAGCATGCCTGCGCAGATGAATGGGTAACCAGTTCAGCTTTTTACGAAATTCGGAAATGTGGTCAAATTTACGCAGACCATATATATGTCGCGGATGCTATTTGTTTAAAGATAGACACTTTTAGAGATACAATATATTATATATTATTATATAATATATTGTATATATATTATATTATATACAATATAATATATATATATATTATATTGTATATGTATATATATTATATATTATAATATATTATATACTATGTATAAATGGTATGTACACAATATTACATGTATACAGCTGTTCTCCAGTGTGTTCATGGGTAACCGAATGTATGGTCACATAATATCACACGCTTAAATGTGGTTCTAAGCAAATCTTGCTATGTTCAGATCCTTCTTTGTGTTATTTTTAGTAGTTATACCAGGTTCAGACCAGATGATTTTTGTTGATCCATTTCATAGAGATTTACAGTAAAGTTTCAATCAATACTCATTCAATTTTCTATCAATTTAATGGCGCTTGATTAGCCAATCGAAAAGCTTAATTCTAAACCTTTTTATTGCTCTATAATGCCAGCCTAAATGTTATACTGAGACAAAAAAAAATAGTTACGCGACGATACTTTTAACCGATACCAACTCAGTATCGATTACGAAGTATCGATACTAAAATAAATTGAAATCGAAAGAAAAGTACATCCTTAGGAAGTTGAAGAACAGAACCGCCTGGTTTGAACTCGGTAACACATTTATATCTTGGCTACTTATTATTCTATATATCCACAGGTACAAATCTTCATAATCTAAATATCTACCTATGTAGTACAAGTTATATACCTGCACATTTAGTTATGCTAATTATGTGACTTACATATTGTCTGTAGACATGCATGAACTATTTCCAAAATCAATCGCTGATGTGTTACACCATGTGTACCAGCAACACTAATCTCAATAACGGATGATAACTTTATTTTGATAATCAACGAAATATTGACGACACTAATTTCATAATATTCTGTATGAATGTGCTTAGACTGTACACTAACGTAGGTACTAATTTATAAGGTCAATTTGGCACAACAAATTGATTCACACTCGGTCAGGGTGTATCACCCTAGCATACAGCATGCAACAGGTTTCAATAGCTATCTCTCAGAATCTTGTCGTTTTTATGTTCCACGCTTGTTGGCAAACTATGTCAATGTACAGGTTGCTAAGTAGTGGTTTTATAACATAATAGAAGCGGCACAGTTAATTATATTTGTGGATTATATTTTACAACAAATTTGGTCAAACATCAAGTAGGTAATCATTTATGTGTTGGTCATTACCTGCAACAGAGATATTTAGAATTAATTATCATACCAAACTGTTGAACAAAATAACCATAGTTCAAATATAAATCTGTTGTAATACTAGCTGTGTCCAGCGGCTTCACTCTCATTAAAAAGTATCCTATGGCCTAATCCATAAATAATACGGCTGTACCTGTGCAAAATTTCAGCTTTATCACATGAGTAAAGAAAAGGAACAGAGGCAAAGCTTTTAAGGAGCGGACAAAATGTTTACCTATTCTTGTAGGGTTGGCATAAAAAAAAACCAAGAAATATCTACATCGTTATAAAATCCTCCTTCGAGTTAACCACAGTGTAAACATGTCGACAGCGATCAATGTCATGAGATGTCACGAAAAGTCATTTAATGTCATGATGTGTCATATATATCATGAAATGTCACGAAATGTCATAAATGTCATGAAATGTCGCAAAATGTCATGATATGTCATAAAATATCACGAAATGTCACGAAATGACAAAATGTTACGAAATGTCATGATATGTCAAGAAATTTCATTAAACCTTTTTTTTTTTTATACGTTATAGGCTAGCGTTAGACAGGTCACTATAAAAAAACATTCATGAGCCAAAAATTAAAAAAAAAAAAATCCCGTCCTAGGGCGGAAAATACCTACTTTGCGCGCACATATTGAGGAACCAACCATCACTTTTCGAAAAGATGGGATGAAAAATAATATAATATACCGCGACGCGTCGCGAGCGACAGCCCTGAGTTAAAGCACCAGCCGAGCCACTATAAACCGGTTTCACTCCGTACGTGACAGGCGGCACACAGGCCGCTAGTGCTCAGGCACACACGCGCGTCTACGTCATCATCACAGCGCAGTTGTATGAAGCTTTGCCTCTGTACTTCTTTACTCATGTGGCTATATCCAGCAGTTTGACCATGAAGAAGTCCAAAACAAATAATAATTTATAATATTGTGGTTTTATAACATAATAGAAGCGGCACAGCTAATTATATATAAGAGTTTCTCTAAAATCAGAATTAGTGATGTTGCGATAGCGATAGTCTATCGATAGTATCGTGATACTATTGTGACCTTGAAAATCAGTCTTACTATCGATATCCCTATCGAAATTTGACGATACTATCGATAGTATCGATTGTCAAAAATAAGTAATAATGTTGTCAAATATCAATAGTATCAATACTATCGATAGAATTACTACAAAAACTGTCAATTGTATCGATACTAACGATAGAATGAATTTCAAAAGTATCGATACGATCGATAGTATCGATAGTCGTGCCCTATTGATAGGCGAACATTTTACGATAGTGTTGCTTGATGACAATACGTCACGCGCTACCGTGTAATGGGACCTTTTATCGCAGCATAGAAAAAATAATAATTAATACTACCGCAGCCAGACTTAGACAACTTGAAGCATGAATAACACATGCTGCACGCTTATAGATGTAAGGGAAGGAAATACCGTTTATTACATTAAATAAAATGCATTTCGTTTTGTTAATCAAGACTTTTTATACTTATTTTTTATATAGAGTTTTATTACATCCTTTACATTTGCCAATTATTGTGGTCACTACTTGAATGAGATCGACACTCATCGATCGAGTAATTTTAACGAAATTCTCCCTGTTCTTGTGGCTGATTGTTATCTAGCGTTGGTTTTATTCGATTCAGAATATTTTTTGAAAATATCTTATACTTATATGTTACACATAGATAGATAGATATACACTTTATTGAACACCACTTACAAAACGGCAAGTACTTCGGAACTAGATTAATACATGTATAATGGGTTCACCAGTATGTGTTAGTATGTGTCTCTTCAACGAGGAATAACGTGCAGATTTATAGTCACACATATTACATGAATGTGGTTTTTCACCAGTGTGTGTTCGTAAGTGACTCTTCAACGAGGAATAACGTGCAGATTTATAGTCACACATATTACATGCATGTGTTTTTTCACCAGTGTGTGTTCGTAAGTGTTTTTTCAACGAGGAAGAAAGTGCACATTTATAGTCACACATATCACATGTATATGGTTTTTCTCCAGTGTGTGTTCTTATGTGTTCCTTCAACGAGGAATAGCGTGCACATTTATAGGCGCATATATTACATGCATGTGGTTTTTCACCAAAATGTGTTTGTATGTGTTCCTTCAAAGAGTTTTTAAATGCAAATTTAAAGTTACACATATTGCATGTGTATGGTTTTTCATTAGTGTGTGTTCGAACGTGCATTTTCAACGAGGAAAAACGTGCAAATTTATAGTCACATATATTACATGTATGTGGTTTTTCACCAGTATGTGTTCTTATGTGTCTCTTCAACGCGGAAGAAAGTGCACATTTATAGTCACACATATCACATGCATATGGTTTTTCACCAGTATGTGTTTGTACGTGTCTCTTCAACGAGGAATAATGTGCACATTTATAGTCACACATGCTACAAGCATGTGGCTTTTCACCTGTATGTGTTCTTGTGTGTCTCTTTAATGTGGAATAATGTGCACATTTATAGTCACACATATCACATATATATGGTGTAATTCCTGTATGTGTCACCATGTGGCTCTTCAACATAGAATTAGATGCACATTCATAGTCACACATATTACATGCATATGGTTTTTCTCCAGTGTGTGTTCGTATGTGTTCCTTCAACGAAGAATAACGTGCACATTTATAGTCACACATATTACATGCATGTGGTTTTTCACCTGTATGTGTTTGAATGTGTCTTTTCAACGAGGAAGAAAGTGCACATTTATAGTCACATATATAACATGCAAATGGTTTAACTTCTGACTGTTTAACTATGTGTCCCTCCATATTGGTTTATTTTTACACATTTGTTTACAGTCACATAAATAACATGCTTTTTTCAGATTTGTGTGTATACATGTTTCTCTTTTTATAAGCACTCTATGCAAATGTATGGTCATAAATTTATCGTCTTAGTGATCTTACAGCAATACATTTATTTTTATTAGTAATATTTATAGATAATAGCCAAAACAGATTGCAAATAATCATCCTAAATTGATAATAACTAACAGTTGTATATGTTGTGCTTGTGTGTGTTTAATATAAATATATAGTACCTATAGATACATAATATACATGTGAATGAGCGTTAACGGATTGTATGTGGTTTTGTTTGTGTGTTTTTTCTTTCTTATTCTTCTATTAAAATGCATGATAATTCTTGAACTTTAGCTCTTTAATTTCACTTAAGTTCATTTTTAGAAAGATAATAATATAATATAAATGTTAATGGTGTGTACACAATATGTATAGTACAGCTGTTCTCCAGTGTTCATGGGTAACTTCAAATGTATGGCCACATACTATCACATACCTTTGTGTGGTTCTAAGCAAATCTTACAATGCTCAGATCCTTTCTTGTATTATTTTACACATATGGCTACTTATTATTCGATATATCCACAGGTACAAATCTTCATAATCTTAATTACTAACTAGGTAGAATTTATAGGTAATATAATTCCTATATAGAATATATACACTTTTAATTACGCTAAATTATGTGACTGACTAACATATTGTATGTAGCATGTGTCACTCATGAACTATTTCCAAAATTAATCGCTGATGTGTTACACCATGTGTACCAGCAACACTAATCTCAATTATGCATGATAACTTTATTTTGATAATCAAAGAAATATTGACGACACTAATTTCATAATATTCTGCATGAATGTGCTTAGACTGTACACTAACGTAGGTACTAATTTACAAGGTTAATTTGGCACAACAAATTGATTCACACTCGGTCAGGGTATATCACCCTAGCATACAGCATGCAACAGGTTTCAATAGCTATCTCTTAGAATCTTGTCGTTTTTTAGTTCCACGCTTGCTGGCAAACTATGTCAATGTACAGGTTGCTAAGTAGCGGTTTTATAACATAATAGAAGCGGCACAGTTAATTATATTTGTGGGTTATGTTTTACAACTTAAAATCCAGATATTTCTGAATCAAATTTGGTCAAACATCAAGTAGGTAACCATTTTGATTTATGTGTTGGTCATTACCTGCAACAGAGATATTTAGAATCAATTATCATACTAAACTGCTAAACAAAATACCATAGTTTAAATATTATAAATCTATTGTAAAACTAGGTCTCTAGTCCTCTCCATCCAAAGGTTGTCTGGTAGAGATCGCTCTAAGCGATAAGACCGTACATTGTACTACCGATGTCTTATGTTCTATTGTTACTTTTGTTTGTTTTTTGTTCTCGGTGTGCCATAAAGTATTATTCATTCATTCATTCATTCAACTAGCTGTGTCCCGAGGATTAGCACGCTTTTAAAGGTACCCTATAGTGTAATACATAATGCTGGCTGTCCTTGTACAAAGTTTCATGGTGGCGATTTTATTGTCTTAATATCCACAATTCCATTGACTCAACTAATTTTATTTGCTAATTAAATCATTAAAGTTGAATTTCGTCATTTGGAAGAAATAGGCCTTGATCTCTTACGTATTATATCGTTTTGGAATCTCAATCAAATACACACATTTTACCATTTTAGACGTGCCTATCTTTCAAATGATAGACTTTGAGAAACAATGCTTTTGGGAACCTCAATGTCATTTGTAATTGCAAGGACCTATTTATAAACACGCCACTTGTATAGAATTGAGAAAAAAAAAATGTTTTAGTTTTAGTTCCATGTATGGGGAGCCGAACCCCCTAATATGTTATTTTTTTATTTTTATATAAAAATCGTATTGCGGTTTACAGAATACACCTACCCACCAAGTTTTAAATGTGTAAGTAGTCTTAATAGTTTCGGAGTAAAGTGGCTGTGGCATACAGACGGACAGACAGACATGACGAATCTATAAGGACTCTGTAACCTTGAAAATCATTCGTACTATCTATATCTCTATAGAAAAATGACGATACTATCGATAGTGTCGATTGTCAAAAGATAGTAATACTATTGTTCAATATCAATAGTATTACTATAAAAACTATCAATAGTATCGATACGATCGATAGTATCGATAGTCGTGCCCTATCGATAGGCGAACATTTTACGATTGTATTGCTTGATGACAATACGTCACGCGCTACCGTGTAATATTCGGGTGTAATATACTTTCGTAACCATTAAACATGCCGTATATTTCTGTCCCTGTGTTACCGACCAGGTGTCGTTTTATTCCCAGTCAATAGTATCGAAATCACGTCGATAGTTACTAAATCAATACTATCGAAAGGCGCCTATAGGTTATAGATAGTATCGACTACTTTTTCGCGATACTATCTATAATATCATATTTCGTTAGTAGCGATAGTATTTACAAAGTTCAATAGTATCGCCTAATTTTCTCTGTCGATAGTATCGTCACGTTTCGATAGCACTATTGAACTATCGACTATTTTTTAAGATCTACTATAGATAGCTAAACTATCGACTATTGCAACAACGCTGATCAGAATGAGAAAATTCTTTGTTTTGTGGTCATGCCATTGAAAAGTGTCACCGAGGGTGAAAATATTATAAAATTTTGAAAATCCTAACTAATATTATAAATGCAAAAGTAACTCTGTCTTTCTGTCTGTCTCACTTTCACGTCAAAACCACTGAACCGATTTAAATAAAATTTTGTACACAGATAGTCTAGAGCCTGAAGGACATAGGCTACCTTTTAACACGAAAAAAGGGGATGAAAGGGGGGATGAAAAGTTGTATGTAAGTATCGTCATTTTAGGAGCTAGAAGCTGGAAATTTATTTTTAGGCTGTTGATTCGATATAAGTAAATATGACATTTAAGTTTGTAAAAGTGTTACCCTCAAGGGTGTAAAATAACAATAGCGAATAGGGGATGAAAGTTTGTATGGAAATATTTATGTATAAATATATATAAATATGACATTCAAAGTTTGTAAGGAAGGGGGAGGGGGAGGGAGGGGAGGGAAGGTGGAAGTGAGGGAAAGGGGAAGGCGAAAAGGGGAGGGGAGGTAAGGGGAAGGGGAGGGGGAAGTGGGGGAAAGGGGATGGGAGAGTGAAGTGAGGGGAGGGGTGTGGGAAGTAGAGGGAAACGGGAGGGGGAGAGAAGTGGGGGTAAAGGAGAGGGGGAAAGGGAAGTCAGAGTAAGGGGAGGGGGTTGGGGGGTAGGGGAGGGGAGAGGGAAGTGAGGGGAAGGGGAGGCAAGAGGGAAGTTAGAGGAAGAGGAGGGGAGTGGTGGTCGAAAGAGGGGAGGGGATGGGAGGGGAGGGGGGAGAGGGAATAGCGCGGTGTGGTACGGTGCGGTGTAGGTGATATACGCATGTGTCTTATTTGTGAAATAATTAGCCTAAATTATTAAAAATGCTACCCAAAGACACTATTCCACGCGGACGAAGTCACTGGTACAGCTAGTGGTCAATAACTCGAAAATCATAATACCTACTTACTTTTACTGAACACACATTTTGATTTTCTGATTAGTCGTGAAGCCCTCTTACATGTGACGGCTTGACTACTGTTTACGCCACACCCTGTATAGTATTAATATACTATACACTTTTATTTATGCTAATAAAAGTATGTGTCTGACTAACATATTAGCTGTCATCAATAGCTGATGTGTTACGCCATGTATGCATGTGTACCAGTCATACCAATCTCAATAATGGATTGGAAAATGAGAAAATTGTTATGGAAAACTATTATTATATTATTACCGTGGTCAGGGCGTAGCACCGTAGCCATCTCTCAAAATCTTGTCGTTTTTAGGGTTCCGTACCCCAAAAGGTAAAAAAAAGGAACCCTTATAAGATCACTTTCTTGTTCGTCTATCTGTCCGTGTGTCACCATCGATTTTCTCAGGAACGGGTGGACCTTGCAAGTTGAATTTACACCAGATACTGAGGTCTATAGTCCCTATAGTTACGGGTCCTTAACTTAAAATACGGTCCCATCCGGAAGAATGCATGAAGCTTTGCATCAATGTAGCTTTCATATATGTGCTTCATTGACGATATGGAAACACTTCGAGAAATGACTGCTTCCCCCCCCCCCCCCCCCCCCCACTTTCTGGTTTTCTTAATTTTGTACAAAAACGGTGGGACTGAGGAGTTTAATTTCTGAGTACCAAATCATCGTCGATAAATTACCTACAAAACGATGCTAAATTTATAGAAGTAGACATTCTATTTATTTAATTACATCTATACTAATATTATAAAGAGAGAACATTTGTATTTTTGTATGTTTGTAATGAGTAAGCTCAAAAACTAATGAACCGATTTAAAAAATTCTTGCACTAATACATAGAATGGACTTTCGGAATGAAAATAGGCTATATATCCCGTTTAAATCAAAGGTACATTCGTGGAGACCTAATTTGCAACCTAAGTCGGCAAATAAACGGTCGAAAAAACACGTTTCTTACGAACGCTGCTTAATTGAAAATAGATAGAAGAATATTTTCTATGCAAGAGTTGTACAACTTAATAAGACCTACAAAAAAGTTCGCGACAGCATATGTCTATCTCTTAAGGTTTACTCACAGTAACAATTTTAATCTTAAAATTTTTGTTAAAAAATATTACATAACTTCCAAGGCTATTTTCAAGTATATAGTATTAATCCTTCTCCAAATAATTACGTTAATTAGCTTGGCCACATATTATAGATTAAAATTGTCCTTTACAGTATATAATTCAAAAGAAAACTCTAGAAGATATCACGAATTTCATATACACGCACCGCAAAATTAATAAAATATCTGCAGTGAAACCACAGATTAGGTCATAGTCACTGCGAAACTATTATTATAAGCTTAGCGATGCTGTAGATCCCCACCGATCACAATCAATTTAAAGTCAATATAGTATAATAATATGATCTATTGTATAAAATAATATTCATCTATATCTATATATATAATAATATAATATTTTATACCACCCCGACTGATCTATGTATAATCTTTTCATTAAAAGCATTCCAATGACTCTAAACACGACATTTAAAATCTGAGCTGTAAGTTGGTGAGGATTTGAGTATTCTGTAGAGTCTAGGAGATGTCCCAGCATCAGGTCAATGCTTCCATGTTCTTACAATATCGTTGAAGAAGATTTTAGAATTGATCAGACCTATGAAAGTTGATTTCATAGCGCAATTAACTAGAAAAAAGCTCATAGTTTTATAACGATTGAACGAATTTTCATGAATCAAAGCTAAGAAAACTCTCGATGAAGATATCTACCAAACAAAAAACTATTAATAATAAAAACAAAATCGGTTCATCCGGTTAGGTGCTAAGATGCTACAGACAGACACACAGATACACACGTTAAACGTATATTACCCCTACATTTTACGTCGGGGACCGCGTAAGGTTACGGCGGCAGATGTTCACCTTTTTTTTTATATCTTATAGGCTAGCGTTTGACCACTATCTCACCTGTTGGTAAGTGATGATGCGGTCGAAGATGGTAAGCACGCTAGGCCTAGACTGGGGAACTGGCTCTCAAGGATAGCTGCCGGAACACATTAGATGTTTTTGGTGACAGAATGTCTAACTTGAGGGTGGTAGCTGGCCAGGCGGACACTAGATAGTGTCCTACCACCATGCGGGGGTTGTTGGTTTCTTAACGATGTTTTCCTTCACCGGAGGGCCACTGTGAGAAGCGCACATACATTTTTCGATAGAAAAATCCATTGGTGCACGGTAAGGTTTGAACTCGGTACCACGGCATCAAAGCCGACCGTTCTCCCGATTACGCCACCGGGCCCGGGCTCCTTGGTGGTAAGCTACTTTTTGGTTGATTTAATGATCCCACTACCACTGTACGAAAACTCATGATTCATGAATGCACATAAAACTTTCATTGGTAGGTATATAGCTAGGATTAGAACCAACGACCGTCGGGTCAGAATCAGGGTAACTATCCTTTACGCTAAAGGGCCGTCCAATATCACTACGTAAGTATTATAAAACAAATTCCATCACTGCGTCTGTCTGTCTGTTCGCAATAATCTCAATAGCTACTGAACGGATTATCATGCGGTTTTCACCAATAGCCAGAGTGTTTATGAGGAAGGTTTAGGTGCATAATTCGTTAAGGTTTTGTGTAAATTGGATGAAATATGACGATTATTGTTAAATATGTTCATATTTTATATTCGATGCAACAAACTGATGCAAATGTTGTAGGCATATATGTTCTACCCGTGCGAAGCCGGGGCGGGCTGCTAGTATTTAATAAGTAGGTAAGAGCAATTCTTAGATGCAACCAAAACAGTGTTATTTTGTCAATGTATAAAATTGACAAATAGTATGTTTCTTTGAAGTGTTACACACTTTATATTTTTGTAAATTGTTAAACAGAATCCAAAATTTCATCGTACCGACGGGACTTGAACCCGCAACCTCCTGGATAACATGTCCAGGTGCTCTGCAAATTAAGCCACGGGTCGATCTATCAGTAAGACAAAATAATTGGATAAATAAATAAATAATGCAAAATTGGGTTAAAAATGCAATCCACTAATTTCGTCGTATCGATAGGTCGAACTGTGGCTTAATTGGCAGAGTACCTCCAGGAGGTTGCGGGTTCAAGTCCCATCCATCGGTACGATCAAATTTTGGATTGTGTTAAATGATTTATAAAATTGTCAATATCTAGTATCTTTTTTCAATCCAGACTAATATTGTAATAAACTGGTCAAGTGCGAGTCAGACACGCACATGTAGTGTGTGTTTTTTCAACGAGTAGGAATGTACACATTAATAGTCACACATATTACATGCATGTGGTTTTCCACCAGTAGGTGTAGGTATCTTCAGAGTTTTTAAATGCAAATTTATAGTCACACATAAGTAAAAGTAAAAATGTCTTTTATTCAACTACCTACACGATTACATGGTTCATCGATTCTATTATTTTAATTACATTAAATATATTAAACTAATGTATTAGGTAGGTTTTTTTTTTATTTTTTTTGTCAAAGTTGACAATCAAGCAAGCGGCCCACCTGATCGAAAGTGGTCACCGCCGCCTATAAACACTTGCAACACAAGTAGTATTGCACATGCTTTGCCTACCTTTTGCATTGAGGACTCTTTTTACCCCTCTCTTAAATCGCTGCATGTTGTACCGTAGCGGAAAAACCTCTGGTGGGAGATCGTTCCACATTTTGCAAGACCGCGGAAGAAACGACCGCATAAAACGTACCGTATGCGATGTCCACGTGTCAACAATATGTGGATGAGTTCTCTCGCGGTGTCGAGAAGAATAGAATAACTCTTTATTGAACACCATTCAGAAAACATTAAAAACTTAAGTAAACATTCACAAATAAGTGTTACAAAAGGCGGTCGAGAAGAACGATGATAAAAGCGAGATGGCGGGATGAGGTTAAAGATTTCATCAGAACATTGCCCGTTATAATATCGGTAGCAGAGGCTAGTGAGCCAATATCTCGGCGTAACGCTAGTGGCGCTGACTTGTCAGTAAGTACAGGACTGTCATCAAGTCTAACGGCTCTTCGCTGTAGGGAGTCAAATGGTTGCAGCTGGTACTTCGGAGCCCCACTCCAGAGATGAGAGCAGTACTCCATGTGCGGCCGAATTTGGGCTTTATAGAGTAGAAGCCGTTGGTTTGGCGTGAAGTACCGCTTGGCTTTGTTGAGGACACCAAGCAGTTATACTTGCTTTGCATTCCAAATGACTCCGAAACTGGACTTCGCTGGAAATAATTTGTTCTAACTCAATTCAATAGTAATGTCTATTACTTGTACTATTAATTATTCTGTGGTAATGTCTTTTAAATCAAAATAATTATGAAATATCGGATGATGTCGAATGAATGTCATATCACAGAATAATGAATGGTACAAGTTATACGTATTATTAAACTATTTAGTATGCTTTATTTTGTCGATTGTTATGCGTGTGTAGATGTCGCCTCAGGGCGTAGGCCTCCCCTCCCAGTTTCCATTTTAAACCATAGATTCCTCTCTCGTGAAATCCTCATCTACTCCTGTCCATGTCTGTATGAATACATCCTTCTATCGTCTATTTGGCCTTCCTCTAGGTACTTTGTTTGTCAGCTCGTGGTATCCAGTGAATGGCTTTCTTCGTCCACCTATTAGTGTCCATCCTGCATACGTGACTGCCCAGTTTCTTTTCAATGTCCTTATAGATACTACTAGCTGAGCACCGCGGCTTCGACCGCGTGGAAATTGATGTATGGCAAGTGGGAAATAATATCAGATAATCAATGTATAAAACGGCTGCCAATAAAAGGCTGTATGGCAGCCATAATATTAGTAATTAAATTAAATAAATTAAAAATTAATTAAATTAGCGTACGTGTTATTTCAGATGTAGAATAAATTAAAAATTAATTAAATTAGCTTATGTGTTAGGGCAGCTATCTACATTTCCAATTTTATTAAAATCGATTTAATAGTAGTTATGGAGATACGTGGAAACAAACATTCATAAATTTTTACAAATAAAATTCATTTTCACACCACCTAAGGGTAGATTTAAAAATATAATAAACACGTGTTTCATTACATATTTGTTTTAAGGTTTATTTGTACCGAGTTTTGAGTGAATCGGATCGGACCAAGGCGTAAATTTTTTCAAAAAAACTTTATCACCCTATTTAACCTCTTTGGGTATGATTTTTTAAAATAATATTGACTTATGTCTTATTTGTAAACCCACACTATCTATGTTTCAAATTTCGTTATAATCGGTTAAGTGGTTAATAACCACAACAACAACATGGTTATGGAGATACATGAGTAAAAAGTAATGAGGATACATGGTGGTAACGTGCATCGTGGTGGTAACGAACATTCACACATACACACTTACACATTTATACACACATCCGCAATGTCTAAGGATATTGTATTTCAGAAAACTATTTACAGTAGGTATCGAAAAAGTTTGTATGTGTAAAATAAACACCGCCGTTCCTTCTGTCGAAATTAAAAAAAAAAAAAAAACATATTAAAAACCAAGAAATGCGCGGTAATTCGAATTTGGCTTATTCAGTCACAGTAATATTGGTTACAATTTAACAGAGCAGATTTTATAAATTAAAGGCTTTTGGAAATTTTTTTAACTATAATTTTAATAAAGTGAGTATCGTTCATTGTTATCTCTCTCACTTCCCCTCACCTTCCTCCCGCTTTCACCTTCCCTTCACTTCCACCTCCCCTCCCTCCTCCTTCCCCTTTCTCCTCACAAACTTTGAATGTCATATTTACTTATATCGAATCATCAGCCTAAACAATCCATCCAACATCCCCCCTTTCAACCCCTTACAACCCTTTTTTCGCATTAAAAAGTAGCCTATTTTCTTTCTCAGGCTCTAGACTATCTGTGTACCAAATTCCATTTAAATTCGTTTAGTAGAACATTCATATGAACCGCACATATTTCTATACAAACTTTCATCCCCCATTGTTATTTTACACCCTTGAGGGTAAAACTTTTACAAACTTTGAATGTCATATTTATCCATAATCCATAATAATATTATAAATGCGAAAGTAACTCTGTCTGTCTGTCTCACTCTCACGCCAAAACCACTGAACCGATTTAAATGAAATTTGGTACACAGATAGTCTAGAGCCAGAGAAAGGACATAGGCTACTTTTTAATGCAAAAAGAGGGTTGAAAGGGGGCATGAAAAGTTGTATGGAAGTATCGTCACTTTTAAAGCTAGAAGATTGAGACTTATTTTTTAGGCTGTTGATTCGATATAAATAAACATGACATTCCAAGTGTGTGAGGGGGATTGGAGGGGAGGAGAGGGGGCATGTGGGGGAGTGGAGGAGTACGTCTGGTATCATTGTGACAATTTGTGGCAGATTTCTGCCATTTAGGCAGATTTGATATACATACAGTGCAGTTAGAAGTAGTACAGATGTAAATTCTTTAGATTTACAAAAGATGGCGTTAGTAACCAATCATTATGTTCGCAACGAAGTTAATTCTTTGATCTTCTAACGGATGGCGTTCCTAGAAACAAAATTGTTAATCTTCATATTTTAATGGTAATAATATAATATTTTTTTACATGTGAATTTAAATTACTATGTTAAAGCACAAATCAATAGGCGTGATAGTTTTTCAGTAAAATGTACCACAAAAGTGCTCAGGTTGTGGGATAGTATTAGGGCGAGCGAAGCGAGCCCTGATGATTGAATTTAATGGTGTAATCGAAATCGAGATCTATTGTAATAATTTCGTATGGTATAGTAAGAATAATCTGTTTTGACATATAATTAATAATGAATTGCCATACATTTGTAAAAATTTGCACGCCAATACTGGCAAAATACGGATAGAACTAAAAATTATGATGTTACTACCATAGTATTTTGCCTTTTGTATTACTACCATTGTATACCTGTGTTTTTGGCAAATAAAATATCCGAATCTAAATCTATGAAGCGCACTTTGTTACAAATAAAAAAAAAATACCGTGTGCTACTACATGCCGACAAACTCTCGTGATAACTTACCTATATTTACAGAAATATTAAGCGAAGTAAGTGCGATAATGGTAGTAGCTTCTGATGTTGAAAGTATGTTCGCTCTAGGCGGTTTTAATGTGCATCCTGTCGAACTGTTTTCAAAAGAGCTGCTTGTTTTCTGTAAGGACCAATTTTGGACATGTGCAGATTTAGAAAAACTGGGACTTATACACTTATACCTTTCACTTATACCTATGTACTGACATAGGTATAAGTGTTCGAAGTAGGTCCCTAAAAACTAGAACCATCGCATGCATCCGAGGCTCACGGATGCATGCGATGGTTGGACCACTGTGTTGTCACGTCTTCAGCTTTATCTAGTATAGTAAATATCGCTGTAGTAGAAGATTTATATGTGTCCGATCATCTACCTCTACTGATTGAGTGCGACTAAACGTAGTTAGGCGTATATTATTGTCACAAAAAGATCGGTGCGACAAAGTTCACTGGGGAGAAAGAACGCAGTCAGAAATAAATAAATACTTTAATTTATGTAATTCTCAACTGCGAGGTATTGATTTCCCTAATGAGCTTGTAGAATGCAGCCATGGATTTTGTAATAGAACTGACCATACCTTGGTATTGGACGGTCTTTTATTGTAAAATTATTAACACTTTAATGGACGCGGCTGTGCAATCCAGGGAGACGCGTTGCTATGGCAGGAGGAAGGGTAGGCCTTTAAGCGGATGGGACTTACACGTGCGGGACGCCCACCGGGAGGCCAGGATTGCTTTTCAAACATGGACTTTATCCAGTAGACCTAAATCGGGTAAGGTTTATGAACATATGATTGAAACTCGTAGGATTTTCAAATCTCGCCTTAAGTGGTGTCAAGCAAACCAAGACCAAATAAAAATGGATCAGATAGCTTGTCATCGCTCCAATAAAAACTTGGGCGAGTTTTGGAAATCCACGAGTAAACTCGACATCAAGCCTGGGCTTCCGGTGAATGTGTGAGTGAGTCAGTAGATATCGCAAACCTATTTAAAGAGGTCACTTTAGAGTTCAATTTCCACTCGGGACATCACACTCAATACCGTTGCCTGGACCTTGTCGTGTGGGTGATGAGAGACTACTTTTTTCTGCAAGGCAAATCCAGTTAATTATCACCAACATGAGTAGAGGAAAATCCCCCGGACACGATGGGCTCAGTATCGAGCATTATAAGCACGCAGGTGCTCATCTACCGCGAGTCCTATCTTTACTTTTTAATCTTTGTGTGAATCATTCATATCTACCTGAGGACCTGATGAAGACTATCTTGGTACCTATAATTAAAAATAAAACAGGAGATATTTCAGACAAAAATAACTATCGGCCCAATCTCCCTGGCTACCACTGCAGCAAAAATATTGGACGGTGTGCTTGATTCTCAACTCGATAACTATATGAGTCTACATGACGCACAGTTCGGGTTCCGACCTGGGCTATCTACTGAAAGCGCAATAGTAAGTCTCAAGCACACCGTTCAGCACTATACCAATCGCAGGACACCGGTATACGCCTGTTTCCTCGATCTCTCCAAGGCATTTGACCTCGTCTCATATAAAGTGCTTTGGAGAAAGTTGGAGGACAGTGGTGTGCCGGCAAGTATGATCAGGCTCCTCCAGTATTGGTATAGTAATATGGTGAGGTGGTCTAACGTCCCCTCAGAACCATACAGGTTGGAGTGCGGGGTGAGACAGGGAGGGTTGACGTCTCCCAAGCTCTTCAACCTGTACATAAACGACCTTTTGGTTGAACTCAGCAGCATGCGTGTCGGCTGTCGTGTTGGTGGAGTTGTCGTCAACAACATCAGTTATGCGGACGACATGGTGCTGCTGGGTCCAACTGCGGGGTCTATAGGACAAATGCTTGCAATCTGCGAGAGGTATGCTGCATCGCATGGTCTCATCTACAATGTGAAGAAATGTGAATACATGGTTTAAGTCCGCCGGCAAATGTCCTGATACCTGTCCAAAACTTATTTTAAATGGTCTAGAGATCAAACGGACACATAATTTTAAATATTTAGGTCATATTCTTGCCGACAACCATAAGGATGATGTAGATGTCAAACGGGAACGCAGGGCACTGGCGGTCAGAAGTAACATGTTGACTCGTAGATTTGCTCGGTGTAGTAAGGAAGTCAAAATCACCCTTTTCAAGGCGTACTGTCAAAGCTTCTACACCGGCAATCTATGGGTCAACTGTACTCAAAGATCGCTCAGTGCTCTACGCATCCAATATAATAATGCCTTCCGAATGTTGTTGGGCCTGCCTCGGTTCTGCAGTGCTTCGACAATGTTTTGCGCAGGCTCACACTGATGGCTTTTTTGCAGTTATTCGCAAAAAGACGGCCTCCGTGCTCGAAAGGATTCGAGGCAGTCCTAACAGCATTCTGAGAACAGTAGCAGATAGATACAACTCGCCTATCATGGCGCACTTTGTAAGAGTACTGAGCGTCAGAAATAAACCAGTGTACCTTTAATAGACTCTGCTAAAGAAACTTTGTTTGTTTTAAAATGCTTGATGAGAAGATGTTAACATATTCAATTACATGTTTACTAACATAGAAAATAGACAACTACCTACTAACCAATGGATGTAACTTATCTGATAATAAATAATAATAATAATAATAAAAATGTGCATGTAAGATAGCTATATACGAGGTGTCTTTAGTTTCGTTTCGTTTGGCTTCTGGACAAAGACCGAAATCCCGAGTATAGTTACTTCTTAGGAATTGTTAGAAATGCACTAATACAGGCAGGGTTGGCAATGTTTAAAACAAGTGTTTAAAATACTATAACACCCCGTTAGGGGATGAAATGGGGGTTCAAAGTTTGTATGGAGAAACAAGATTAGATAGTATTTTCTATCCGAAACTTCACACAAGTGTTTTAGGTTTTTTTTAATTCCACCCCTAAGAGGGTGAAATGGGGTAACAAAGTCTGAAAATCGGTATTGTTTTGGATTGCACTGAAATTTGGCATGCAAATAGATATTAAGACATTAGTTCCCTCTGAGAAATTATTTTCTAAAATTCACCCCTTAAAGGGATGAAACAGGGGTTCAAAGTTTGTAAGGAGAAACAAGATTAGATAGTTTTTTCTATTCGAAACTTCACACAAGTGCTTCAGTAAATAAATAACTAAATACGTGATTCATGCTTTTTCAAAATACTACCCTAAGAGGGTGAAGTGGGGTAACAAAGTCTGAAATTAATATTATTTAAAATTGCGCTGAAATTTGGCATGCAGATTAATTTGTTATTTTGCTGTAGAAATCCGCTAAGAAAGGATTTTTCAAAATTCACTCTTTAAGGGGATGAAACGGGGTTCAAAGTTTGTATGGAGAAACAATATAAGATACGTTTTTTTCTATTCGAAACTTCGCACAAGTACTTCAGTAAATAAATAAGTAAATACGCGTTTCTGAATTTTTCGAAATGCCACCCCTAAATGGGTGAAGTGGGGTAAGAAAGTCTGAAATCAATAGTGTTTCTGATTGCGCTGAAATTTGGCATGCAGATAGTTATTTTGACGTAGGTATCCGCTAAGAAAGGATTTTTCAAAGTGTTAAGGAGTCTTAAGGGGATGAAACGGGGGTTCAAAGTTTAAACTGATTTGGCATTTACTTCTGATGTATTTTATGATAGAAAGGTTTTTACAAAATAAAAGTTTTGAAAAAGAAGTTTTTAACGCGGGCGAAGCTGCGGGGAACTTCTAGTTATAAATATAATGTTAAAATGTGTTGAAAACTCTTAATTTTATGAATTCGGAAAAACCCCTGGACTTGAAAAGGGGCGTGCGGGGATTGATTACCAGGGGCCTTATTCAGTATGAACAATGAGATAACGCGTTCCTTGACGCGACACGTTACATTATTGAAAAATTGTATTCTGTATGCCACACGATAGGTAAATTATACAAAACGCGCGCGTTACACGTCCTCATATGTCACGATATTTTGACAGCTCAAAACGTGCTCATAACCTTACCCTACCGCGTTTTAATTGGCACAGAGAATACCATAACGCGGAGATAACGTAACACGGCACGGTAAGACTTTAAATTGGTCATACTGAATAAGGGCCCAGATCAGACTTCAATAAGTAAGTGAGTGAATAAATAAGGTATATTTTACAACGGGTAAATGGGACGAGGATGAAGATATTTCGCTCCGCTTGTACTGCGGTATTTTTTTCAACAAAATAATTCAAATAATATTTGCAGGTGTTTAAAAAAATGTTTAAAACATGTTTTTATTGTATGTTGAATAAAACATGATGTTTTGTTCTTTTAAAAAAAAACGGTTCTCTTTCCAACCCTGAATACAGGGTTGGTAATGTTAAAACTATCCCATCCCATTTCAGCTCTCCATTGGCGTGAGAGTGAGACAGACAGACAGACAGAGTTACTTTCGCATTTATAATATTATCCTAATCCTAACTATAATATTATAAATGCGAAAGTAACTCTGTCTGTCTGTCTGTGTCACTTTCACGCCAAAACCACTGAACCGATTTGAATGAAATTTGGTACACAGATAGACTAGAGCCTGAGAAAGGACATAGGCTACTTTTTAATGCAAAAATAGGGTTGTAAGGGGTTGAAAGAGGGGATGAAAAGTTGTATGGAAGTATCGTCATTTTTAGAGTTAGAAGCTTGGCATTTATTTTTTAGGCTGTTGATTTGATGTAAGTAAATATGACATTCAAAGTTGGGGGAAGAGAGGGGAGAGGAAAGTGAGGGGAAGGGAAGGAGAGGGGAATGAGGGGAATACAGAGGGAAGGGGAGGGGAAGTGAGGGCAAGGGGAGGGGGAGAGGGAAGTGAGGGGAAGATGGGTAGGGGAGTGAGGGCAAGAGAGAGGGGTAGGGGAGGGGTGAGGGGAAGGGAGAGGGGGAGGAGGGATTACCGTGGCGTGGTACGGTGCGGTATAGATGGGATACGGATGTGGCTTATTTGTCAGGGCGAGCGAAGCGAGCCCTAACACTATCCCACAACCTGAGCACTTTTGTGGTGCACTTTACTGAAAAACTATCACGCCTATTTATTTGTGCTTTTGTATAATAATTTAAATTCACATGTGGATGTGTTATCAGTAAAAAAATATATAATTTTATTATCATTAAAAATAGCCGGCCAAGTGCGTGTCGGGCCACGCGCAGTGTAGGGTTCCGTAGTAGCCTGATATTCAATGCAAGTCTTTACCCGTTATAAACAAGCAACTAGATACTTCGTCTTTGCACTTTAAAGGATTTATTCTAAGGATTATGTATTCGGTACAAAATTATCCAACACCCAAGTTCAACGACTATTACTGCTAAACTGATAAAGTTATCTTAGCCGCTATAGTTTCCTTTAAAGTTAATGAAATGCACTATTATCACGAATTTCTTCAGATTTTTCAAGTCAGTAGTTAAGCTTAGAGGGGGGGGGGGGGCTAGGGACCATTAGAAAATCAAAGAATTAACTTCGCTGCGAACATATTGTTTGGTTACTTACGCCATCTGTTGGAAATCTAAAGAATTTACATCTGTCATCCCAATGACTTCTGGTATCAGTGTACCATTTATGGCAGATATCTGCCATTTAGGCAGATTTAGGGCCTAAATTTTAACTCTGGCAGATTTTTTTTTAATATCTTCTAGGCTAGCGTTTGACCACTATCTCACCTGTTGTGATGATGCAGATTACGCTGACGATTCAACAAAAGTGGCAGATTTCAAGGATCTTTATGAATTTTGAAATATAAATAGAATTTTGTCAATTTTCTGTTTTCAGTGATCGTTCGATTTTCGCTAAGATCGGTTGTGAATCGCGCCCGCGCGTGACCTACTGTGTAGTGCTAATGCATCATAAAATGCTACCGCTGCATCAAGACGCGACCGTTCCACGACGATGACCTAGTTATCGCTGTGCAAGGTCGACAGTGAGTAAATTATTAAGGCGAGGTTATACTGACCGCCCTAATCATGGATCCAAATTCGCCAAATAGTGAGCCCATAGAATTAACAACTAGGCTTGAACATATGCTCTACGAGCGTTTTGTTGAAGAACGACAAGAGCGTAAAAGAATGGCAAGCCTTATTGATGACCTAAATAGTCAAATCGAAATTCTGCAAAAACAGTTGAAATGCCTCGCAGAAACTAATACTACCAAGCCTGCACTTCCAACCAACGAGTATTCTGAAGCCAATGTTGAATATAACACGGACGAGGAAGAGCTCGCACAAGAAACAGAGTGGATTCGTAACAAAACACGAAAAAAAAGAAAATTGAACACCTCTCCCACTCAAGAGAAAGATGACGAAAAAAACATCAAAGAAAGTGTGTCCAGGGAAAAAGTCCGAAAAATTCCCCTGCCACCACCAATTATCGTCGACGGTATAAACAATTACCAAAAGTTTTATGACTTCTTGTCTGATAAGCAGCCAGCTGATACATTTAGCGTTAAAATGATGAGCGGTAATACTGTTAAGGTAAACACTGCAAGTGACGAGTCATACCGAGCAATAACAAATGCTCTCAATGTCAATAACAGTGTGTTTCATTCTTATGAAAACAAACAAGTAAGGCCAATACGAGTTATGGCAAAAAAATTACACGCCACCTGCGAACCAGAACGGATAATAGACGACTTGAAAAATAAAGGCTTCAAAATTATCGAAGCAGTAAACAAACTTAGTTGGAAAACTAAAGAACCTCTCAACATGTTCATGCTGACGTTCGACAATAACGAAGAGATCAAGAAAATCTTTGGAATTAAAATTATTATGGGATGTAAAGTAGAGATACAAGCGATAAAATCGACAAAACTCGTCCCTCAGTGCAAAAGGTGTCAAGCTTATGGGCACACTCAGAGATATTGTTTTAAGGAACCAAGGTGCGTCAAATGCACAGGTAAGCACTTAACAAAGGAATGCCATAAACCAAAAGATGCTAAGCCAAAATGTGTCCACTGTGGAGCGCCTCATCCAGCTAACTACCGAGGATGCTCTATAGCAAAAGAGATACAATTACTTAAAAACAAAATCACAAAAAAATCTGCTCCAACACAACAATATAGACAAGAGAGACATGCTCAAACAAGAGACAGTAATATTCTGTCAAAGCCAGTTACAACAAACAAAGAAGTGAATAAGAATATGTCTTACGCACAAGTCGCTTCAACAGTCGTACCTAAAGTACTTCATGCTCCTCCCTCAGCAATTAGTACTGACAAAAAGTTGGATAACATAATGAATCTTATGTTATCATTTGATGAGAGACTGAAAATAATTGAAAATAGCACCAAAAGAGCAAAATCTAGAGCTACATAATGAACAAACAACTGAGAATTATGGCCTGGAACTGCAATGGATTACTAAAACATCAAAATGAATTGCAAGTAATCCTAGATATGGAAAAAATTGACGTATGTTTGGTTTCAGAAACCCACTTTACAAAACAATGTTTTATTAAGTTTAAGGGCTACAAAATTTATCACGCACTTCATCCTGATAATACAGCAAGAGGTGGTAGTGCCGTTATAATAAGAGACAATACTGATCATCATAAAAATGTAACTTACGAAGAAAAAGATATCCAAGCTGTAGCTATCTGTCTTAAAACAAAGAAATATCCTGTAACGGTATCATCTATCTACTGCCCGCCGCGGTATATGTTAAAAAAAAAACAGTACTTTGACAGCTTTTTGACAAGTTTGGGTAACAGATTTGTACTTGGAGGTGACTTCAACGCTAAGCACACTTATTGGGGCTCAAGACTGTCAAATACTAAAGGTAGGGAACTATACAGCGCAATCAAAGACATGAAATGCGATTCAATTTCAACTGGAACGCCTACCTACTGGCCCACAGATCCAAAAAAGATACCTGACCTCTTAGACTTTTTTATTGTAAAAAATTTGTCTTTGAATTATATGAGAACTCGCCAGAGCTACGACTTAAACTCTGATCACTCTGCTATATATCTCGAAATATGTGAGAGTATTAAACATAGAGAAAAAGTACCATCTTTATGTAACCGGCACACGAATTGGGAAAATTTTAAGCAAGATCTGGATAGTTCTGTAGATCTTAAGGTATCATTAAAAAGACCAGATCAATTAAATTTGGAGTTACAAAGATTTATAGAACATATTCAACAAGCAGCATGGAAAAACACACCTGATTTTAATAGAACAGCTAAATGCAATATATACCCGGTAAGAATTAAGCATCTTATAGAAGAAAAGAGAAAACAGAGAAAAAAATGGCATAGCTCTAGATGCCCAGAAGACAAAAGAAAGCTGAATAATCTCACCGCTAACCTAAGCAGACAGATAAAGAGTTATAACGACGACAATACAAACATATACCTCGAGAAACTAACCAGTGATAAAAGCACAGACTACTCTTTGTGGAAAGCAACTAAAAACGCAAAAAAGCCAACCGTACAAATTCCGCCTATTACAGAAGAAAATGGAACGTGGGCTATTAATAACGAGCAGAAAGCAAAAAGATTTGCTGAGCATCTAGAAAGTATATTCAGACCAAACAATTCTGAGATTACTTGCGAATCCTTAACCTTAGAAGTAAACTCTACCAACATAGACGAACCGAAATACATCAAATTAGTGACGCCAAGAGAAGTTCTACGAGAAATTAAATATAGTAATAAGCCCAAGAAAAGCCCCTGGATATGACCTGATATCGGGGGAAATACTGCGAAACTTGCCGAGAAAGAGCTTGGTAAAATTAACAACAATCATAAATGCCTCATTTAGATTGAAATATGTACCGGATTTGTGGAAAGTTGCAGAAGTAATAATGATAGGAAAGCCAGGCAAGCCACCACATTTAACATCATCCTATAGACCAATATCTCTTTTGCCGATAATGTCCAAACTATTTGAAAAGCTGTTACTCAAAAGGCTAAAACCAATAATAGAAAGCTCTAACCTCATCCCTGAGTACCAGTTTGGATTTAGAGAAAAACATTCGACAATTGATCAAGTCCACCGAATAACTAACATAATAGAAAAAACTCTCGAAGAAAAGAAGGTATGCTCAACTGTATTTCTTGACGTGGCACAAGCTTTTGACAAAGTCTGGCACGAAGGCCTTGTTCATAAGCTTAAAAAGTTCTTACCGAAGCCGTACTCAGATATCCTAGAATCTTATATTTCAGACAGAATGTTTAGGATAAGACAAGAAGAGGCTCATTCAGAATTAAAACAAATCAAAGCCGGAGTTCCGCAAGGAAGTGTACTTGGTCCGGTCCTGTACCTTCTGTACACCTGCGATATTCCCAAATTAGAAGACAATACAATAGCGACCTTCGCAGATGACACAGCAATCATGGCCGTAGGCAGCACTCACGAAGAAGCGGCTGCTAAAGTCCAAAAAGCTATTAATAAGGTTTATAACTGGACAACAAAATGGAGGATCAAGCTTAATGAATCTAAATCCATCCACATCAACTTTACCAACAAAAATGAAAAGTATTGTGAAGTTTTTCTCAATGGTAATAAAGTACCATATGAGAATACAGCCAAATATCTAGGCATGACGCTTGATACGAAATTACGATGGAAAGCCCATGTCAAAAAAAAAAGAGATGAATTAGACCTCCGCTATAAGAACATGTATTGGTTGCTTGGAAAACAATCCAAACTATCAATACAAAACAAGATTCTTATATACAAACAAGTCCTTATGCCCGTCTGGACTTATGGTGCGCAGCTTTGGGGCTGCACCAAACAAAGCAACATTGCCATCATACAGAGATTCCAAAATAAAGTACTGAGAGGAATAGTTGGAGCACCCTGGTATATACGCAATGATGACCTCCATCGGGACCTTCACATAGAGGTTGTCGCCAGCACCATCAAAAAATGCGCAGAAGCTCACGAACGAAGGCTTCACCATCACGTGAACGTCGAGGCAATACAACTCCTCGACCTCACAGATATAGAGAGAAGACTCAAAAGAACTAAACCGTTCGAATTAGTGTAGTGATAGTGTATAATGAACCTTAGTGGAATATAGTGTAAGTGCTATGCATAAAGAACACGATAACAATGTGTCTTCACCTTAACAATAGAGACTATAAGAAAAGTGCTGATGAGCACATTCTTTATTTATGTCAATTTATAAGTTTATGATAGATTTAAATTACTTATTAGCCTACCTAGGCTAGATTGTAATATGATTAGGCGATACAATACTTGTATTGTGTATCCTAATATAAAAAAAAAAAAAAAAAAAATTCTGTTTCTATTTAAAGTATAACATTCTTATTATGCAATTTTTTGGTTGGAAATGCCCTAGGCTCTCCGTCTCCTCTCAAATCTACCACCGTACTCCGTCAAATCATAACCGATAAAAAAAATATTACTATCGCGGCGTGTGAAGTCGGTTTTTGTCGTTTTGTAAACGATCTTAAATTATTTTAATTTTGTATAGATATCGAAAAGCGGTTCATAGAATACATCTACCTACCAAGTTTCAACTGTGATCTTAGGTAGGAATTTCGTAACTATTATACTAATTATTCCCAAATTATTAGTAGGTTCGGAAAAAAGTGGCTGTGACATACGGACAGACATGACAATCTACAAGAGTTCCGTTTTTTGCCATTCGGCTACTGAACTCTACTAAAGTGTCAAAATAATAATATTTTGTTCCTTGAAACATAGCTAACTATGATTGAATAATAAAATTGATAATTGACTTTCGAATGTATTATTTATTTACTTTCACAATAGAAGTTAATGTTGTTATTTTGAAAATTAATATTTTTTTAAATAATATATGTACATGTAATACATATATATGTACATAAATAGCAGAAAAAAGCAATTAAAAGAGAGCATGTGATGTATTATATGTAAATGCATGATAGTAGTAGAAGATAGAGACCGAAAAGTTACTTTTTAGGGTTCCAAACCCAAAGGGTACCAACGGAACCCTATTACTGAGACTCCGCTGTCCGTCTGTCTGTCTGTCTGTCCGTCTGTCACCAGGCTGTATCTCATGAACCGTGATAGTTAGACGGTTGAAATGTTCACAGATGATGTATTTCTGTTGCCGCTATAGCAACAAATACTGAGAACAGAACAAAGTTAAAAATTAAAGGGTTTAAAACAAAAAACGTGTTTTTTACGATAGCGCCATCTATGAATCGTTCATAGATGGTGCTATCGTGTTTACCTCGGAATCTGAATCTGAATCTCGGAAACGGCTCTAACGATTAAATAAAATTAAGTATACAGGGGATTTCGGGGGCGATAAATTGATCTAGCTAGGATTAATTTTCAGAAAATGTTGTTTTATTCGTGTTTTCAATAATCAACTTTGTCGATAATCAACTTAAAATATGACTCTATCCGACATCTATTAGCGAGTAGAAGTAGCTTTAGTGTTATTGTGTCGTTAAAGCAGTTAGTTGCTCTAAATAAAAAAAAAATAGTATTATTATTCGCCGATAGATGTCGGAGAAGAGTCACATTTTTCAGTTTAAGTTGCAATAATAGTGGCAAAAAATACCGAGCAAAGCTCGGTCAACCAGATATTTAATAATATCAATTATTTTATATAAGAGCTATTATCAGTCCTAAAGATAATTAAAAAAATTGGATTAATTGCTGCAGTCTGCCTTGAAAATTTTTTTTTTCATTTTCTGCTTTAGAAAAAAAAAACAATTGAGTTACAGATCTTAAACTTTCAGAAAATAAATATTTTATTAGAACCTACATGTCGTATAAATATCAATCAGATTTCTTCCGGGGGCAGATTTTATTAGCTTATACCCCTAGGGGCCTTTGTAAAAGTTTGAATGAGAAGGTAAACTTTATTTTTTGGGTTCCGTACCTTAAAAAAGGTACCCTTACAAGATCACTTTCTTGTCCGTCTGTCTGTCTGTTCGTGTGTCACCACCGATTTTCTCAGGAGTGGGTGGACCTAGCAAGTTGAAATTTATACCAGATACCGAGACCTATAATCCCTATTAGGTGAGTAAAAATCAAGGTCCTGAGTGAACACGATAAAAAGATATGGGCAAATTTAGATTTTCGCGAAAACTTGTAAGTACCAAAATGTATCTTCATTTTCAACTCTTTTATTTTTTGGAATTTTTCCTTAAAACCTTACTTTTAACCAAAATTGACAATTCTAGGTCTAGGAGTTGAAAATCAAAGGGTGTCCCCAAACATACACATAGTTCACTCCAATCAAGATAGGCCTCTGAGTTATATGAGCTCTCATACAATTTAGAGGTCCAGCTTAATTGGTACCTACCAACGTTGGTACGGAAGTTTCGGTGGGCGAGTCCAACTCGACTTGGCCGGTTTTATTATGCCTTATTTTATGCCATAATTCAATAATATGATGGCAAATTTTATGCATTTATTGGAGTGGTTGGTGTTTTGGCAATTTTTTGCCAGTGTGAGGCAGATTCGCTATTTAATATAAAAAAAACTGCCTTAAAATTATTACGGCAGAAAACCTACGCGAGCCCTCACAAAGCACGGCTTTTAGCTAGTAAAGTAATTAGCCTAAATACCTAAAAATGCTACCCAAAGACACTACGGACGAAGGTGCGGGTACAGCTAGCTATGGATAAATATGACATTCAAAGTTTGTAAAAGTTTTACCCTCAAGGGTGTAAAATAACAATGGGGGATGAAAGTTTGTATGGAAATATGTACTTAAGGTTTATGTGAACGTTCTACGGAACCGTTTTAAATGAAATTTTGTTCACGAATAGTCTAGAGCCTGAGAAAGGACACAGTCTACTTTTTAATGTTAAAATGGGTTGTAAAGGGTTCAGAAAGGGCCACAGGGGGGATGTTTAATGGATTAAAAGAAATACTTCAAACAATCATTTCTTGTTTTATTTATTTTAATTAATAAATAAAATACAGATAAATTATAAATATACCCAACACAAGCGTGGCTTTATGGATGGCATAATAGCTTTGTGTTACTTTACTTTGCCAATTTAATCTCAATTTTAGTTTTTTTTTAATAATCATACTGTATTACAAAATCTCATCACGCGATTAGTGTATTTAGCCAGTGTCAAGTTTTATGAATTCTGTCACTGACATGTTTTGAAATGTGACTTTGACAAAAACTTAACAATATTTATTACTTGTCACTGGCTAAAAACACTAATCGATTTACTAAGAAATATTAATTGGCTGAAATTTGTACGGCAGTTTTGCAAAATACGGACATAGAACTAATAATTTTGTTGTTACTTTACTTTATATAACCTGTGTTTTCTGCAAGTAATATATCTGAATCTGAAAAACTACGCGAGCCCTCACAAAGCTCGGCTTTTAGCTAGTTATTATATTACATCTACATTATTGTAACTCTTTTTACCACTTCTTGTTTATATCCAAATAATCATTAAATTGAGTCAAAAACTCTTGAAAGTAAACACTCAAACAATTTTCTTTGAAATAATATTAATGTCAAAGTTTTCTTAAAACTTTATAAACCATGGCATAAGTGCTTATAGATGTCGAGTGCTTTCTCACTTTTGGATAAAGAAGTCTATCAGGGTAGCGGCTATTGTAATCCGAGACCTCCATAAATTTTTTGAAAAATTGTGGATATTGTTTGACAAAGACGCTTAACTCAAACACGTACATCCTCGGTAAAGTGAGTAAGCCAATATTAGGAAACAGTTCTCGACATGAGTGTAGAGGTCCTACTCCACACAGAGCTCGTACATACTTCTTTTGAGCAATAAACGCTTTATTAAACCACACACTGCTGTCACTGTCACTGATTATTATGTCATATCTTAAAAGTGACGCTACGTAACCGTATGGCTTTTATGTGCACATTTATTGTAACACTTATCACATGCATATGGTTTCTCTCCAGTGCGTGTTCGTATGTGTCCAATTTTCTATCAATTTAAAGGCGCTTCATTATCCAATCGAATAGCTTAATTCTAAACCTTATTATTGCTCTATAATGCCAGCCTAAATGTTAAACTGAGACAAAAAAATTAGTAACGAGACGATACTTTTAACCGGTACCTACTCAGTATCGATGCTAAAATTATTTGGAATCGAAAGAAAAGTACATCCCTAGGAAGTTGAACAACAAAAACGCCTGGTTTGAACTCGGTAACACATTTATATCTACTTGGCTACTTATTATTCTATTTATCTACAGATATAAGTCTTAATAATCTAAATATCTACCTATGTAGTACACTGTATATACATGCACATTTAGTTAAGCTAATTATGTGACTAACATATTGTCTGTAGCATGTGTGTCATTAATTATTTCCAAAATCAATCGATTATTATGTCATATCTTAAAATTGACGCTACTTCACCGTATGGCTTTTATGTGCACATTTTATAGTAACACTTATCACATGCATATGGTTTTTCTCCAGTGTGTTCGTATGTGTTCCTTCAACGAGGAATAACGTGCACATTTAAACACACATATTTCATGCATGTGGTTTTTCACCTGTACATGATCGTTTGTGATTTTTCATCGAGGAAGAATGTGCACTTTTATAGTCACACATGTCACACGCATATGGTTTTTCTCCAGTGTGTCTTCGTATGTGTGCCTTTAACGAGGAAGAATCTGCACATTTAAAGTCACACATATCACATGCATATGGTTTTTCACCTGTGTGTGTTCGTATATGTATTTGCAACGAGGATAATTGCGCATATTTATAGTCACACAAGTCACATGCATATGGTTTTTCTCCAGTGTGTGATCGCATGTGTCTGTTCAACTTGGAATTACATGCACATTTATAGTCACACATATCACATGCATATGGTTTTTTATCTGTATGTGTTCGTATGTGATTTTTCAACGAGGATAATTGTGCACATTTATAGTCACACATGTCACATGTATGTGGTTTTTCGCCTGTATGTGTTCGTTTGTGATTTTTCATCGTGGATAATTGTGCACTTTTATAGTCACACATGTCACATGCATATGGTTTTTCTCCAGTATGTGTTCGTATGTGTTCCTTCAATGCGGATAATTGAACACATTTATAGTCACACATATCACATGCATATGGTTTTTCTCCAGTGTGAGTTCGTATGTGATTCTTCAACTTGCAAGGTTGTGCACTTTTATAGTCACACATATCACATATATATGGTTTAACTTGTGACTGTTTAGCCATGTGTCTCTCCATATCGATTTATTTTCATATACTTATACAATACAATACAATACAAAAACTCTTTATTGCATACAAATTACGTATCTATTGCAACAATCAAAAATTATGTCTACGAGGTATTGCAATGGGCGGTCTTATCGCTATTAGCGATCTCTACCAGACAACCTTTGCATGGACAGAAATACAAGAAGAATAAGACGGTGGTGTACAATATTAAGTGTATGTATTTATATTATTATCATATATAAAATTAAAAGGTAGAATGATATAAATAACTCATACAAATATACTACACACATAAAACGTAATCCATATCAATACGATACATATATTACAATACATACCAACAAATAAATAAAATATTATACTTTTAATAGTTTAAATGACAGTTTATGTATAGTTACACAAGTGAGAGATACCTAATGAGTTTTCAACTAGGTTTTAAACATTGATAATTACTTGGCTCATCGTATGTAAAAAAAGTAAGTCGTTCCAGAGTCGTGCAGCTTGTTCTGCAAGGAACTGGTAAAATATTCAGAAAAATGAAAAGGAATCTATAAAACTATGTTTTCAGCGGAGCGTTAAGATAGGGGGTGTTAGTTATGCAAATCTGAAAACGTAGTTTTAACGTAAGAAGTAGAAGGGATAAAAAAAAACAGAGTATAATAGAAAAAGGATGTGAGCATGCCTGCGCAGATGAATGGGTAACCAGTTCAGCTTTTTACGAAATTCGGAAATGTGGTCAAATTTACGCAGACCATATATATGTCGCGGATGCTATTTGTTTATAGATAGACACTTTTAAAGATACAATATATTATATACTATGTATAAATGGTATGTACACAATATTACATGTATACAGCTGTTCTCCAGTGTGTTCATGGGTAACCAAATGTATGGTCACATAATATCACACGCTTAAATGTGGTTCAAAGCAAATCTTGCTATGTTCAGGTCCTTCTTTGTGTTATTTTTAGTAGTTATACCAGGTTCAGACCAGATGATTTTTGTTGATCATATTTTCATAGAGATTTACAGTAAAGTTTCAATCAATACTCATTCAATTTTCTATCAATTTAATGACGCTTGATTAGCCAATCGAAAAGCTTAATTCTAAACCTTTTTATTGCTCTATAATGCCAGCCTAAATGTTATACTGAGACAAAAAAAAAATAGTTACGCGACGATACTTTTAACCGATACCAACTCAGTATCGATTACGAAGTATCGATACTAAAATAAATTGATATCGAAAGAAAAGTACATCCTTAGGAAGTTGAAGAACAGAACCGCCTGGTTTGAACTCGGTAACACATTTATATCTTGGCTACTTATTATTCTATATATCCACAGGTACAAATCTTCATAATCTAAATATCTACCTATGTAGTACAAGTTATATACCTGCACATTTAGTTATGCTAATTATGTGACTTACATATTGTCTGTAGCATGTGTCACTCATGAATTATTTCCAAAATCAATCGCTGATGTGTTACACCATGTGTACCAGCAACATTAATCTCAATTGTGCATGATAACTTTATTTTGATAATCAACGAAATATTGACGACACTAATTTCATAATATTCTGTATGAATGTGCTTAGACTGTACACTAACGTAGGTACTAATTTATAAGGTCAATTTGGCACAACAAATTGATTCACACTCGGTCAGGGTGTATCACCCTAGCATACAGCATGCAACAGGTTTCAATGGCTATCTCTCAGAATCTTGTCGTTTTTATGTTCCACGCTTGTTGGCAAACTATGTCAATGTACAGGTTGCTAAGTAGTGGTTTTATAACATAATAGAAGCGGCACAGTTAGTTATATTTGTGGATTATATTTTACAACAAATTTGGTCAAACATCAAGTAGGTAATCATTTATTTGTTGGTCATTACCTGCAACAGAGATATTTAGAATTAATTATCATACCAAACTGTTGAACAAAATAACCATAGTTCAAATATAAATCTGTTGTAATACTAGCTGTGTCCAGCGGCTTCACTCTCATTAAAAAGTATCCTATGGCCTAATCCATACATAATACGGCTGTACCTGTGCAAAATTTCAGCTTTATCACATGAGTAAAGAAAAGGAACAGAGGCAAAGCTTTTAAGGAGCGGACAAAATGTTTACCTATTCTTGTAGGGTTGGCATAAAAAAAAACCAAGAAATATCTACATCGTTATAAAATCCTCCTTCGAGTTAACCACAGTGTAAATATGTCGACAACGATCAATGTCATGAGATGTCACGAAAAGTCATTTAATGTCATGATGTGTCATATATATCATGAAATGTCACGAAATGTCATAAATGTCATGAAATGTCGCAAAATGTCATGATATGTCATAAAATATCACAAAATGACACAAAATGTTACGAAATGTCATGATATGTCAAGAAATTTCATTAAACCTCCTTAGACAGGTCACTATAAAAAAACATTCATGAGCCAAAAATTAAAAAAAACATTTTCCCGTCCGAGGGCGGAAAATACCTACTGTGCGCGCACATATTGAGGTACCAACCATCACTTTTCGAAAAGATGGGATGAAAAATAATATAATATACCGCGACGCGTCGCGAGCGACAGCCCTGAGTTAAAGCACCAGCCGAGCCACTATAAACCGGTTTCACTCCGTACGTGACAGGCGGCACACAGGCCGCTAGTGCTCAGGCACACACGCGCGTCTACGTCATCATCACAGCGCAGTTGTATGAAGCTTTGCCTCTGTACTTCTTTACTCATGTGGGTATATCCAGCAGTTTGACCATAAAGAAGTCCAAAACAAATAATAATTTATAATATTGTGGTTTTATAACATAATAGAAGCGGCACAGCTAATTATATATAAGTTTCTCTAAAATCAGAATTAGTGATGTTGCGATAGCGATAGTCTATCGATAGTATCGTGATACTATTGTGACCTTGAAAATCAGTCTTACTATCGATATCCCTATCGAAATTTGACGATACTATCGATAGTATCGATTGTCAAAAATAAGTAATAATGTTGTCCAATATCAATAGTATCAATACTATCGATAGAATTACTACAAAAACTGTCAATTGTATCGATACTATCGATATAATGAATTTCAAAAGTATCGATACGATCGATAGTATCGATAGTCGTGCCCTATTGATAGGCGAACATTTTACGATAGTGTTGCTTGATGACAATACGTCACGCGCTACCGTGTAATGGGACCTTATATCGCAGCATAGAAAATATAATAATTAATACTACCGCAGCCAGACTTAGACAACTTGAAGCATGAATAACAGATATTGCACGCTTATAGATGTAAGGGAAGGAAATACCGTTTATTACATTAAATAAAATGCATTTCGTTTTGTTAATCAAGACTTTTTATACTTATTTTTTATATAGAGTTTTATTACATCCTTTACATTTGCCAATTATTGTGGTCACTACTTGTATGAGATCGACACTCATCGATCGAGTAATTTTAACGAAATTCTCCCTGTTCTTGTGGCTGATTCTTATCTAGCGTTGGTTTTATTCGATTCAGAATATTTTTTGAAAATATCTTATACTTATATGTTACACATAGATAGATAGATATACACTTTATTGAACACCACTTACAAAACGGCAAGTACTTCGGAACTAGATTAATACATGTATAATGGGTTCACCAGTATGTGTTAGTATGTGTCTCTTCAACGAGGAATAACGTGCAGATTTATAGTCACACATATTACATGAATGTGGTTTTTCACCAGTGTGTGTTCGTAAGTGACTCTTCAACGAGGAATAACGTGCAGATTTATAGTCACACATATTACATGCATGTGTTTTTTCACCAGTGTGTGTTCGTAAGTGTTTTTTCAACGAGGAAGAAAGTGCACATCTATAGTCACACATATCACATGTATATGGTTTTTCTCCAGTGTGTGTTCTTATGTGTTCCTTCAACGAGGAATAGCGTGCACATTTATAGGCGCATATATTACATGCATGTGGTTTTTCACCAAAATGTGTTTGTATGTGTTCCTTCAAAGAGTTTTTAAAAGCAAATTTAAAGTTACACATATTGCATGTGTATGGTTTTTCATTAGTGTGTGTTCGAACGTGCATTTTCAACGAGGAAAAACGTGCAAATTTATAGTCACATATATTACATGTATGTGGTTTTTCACCAGTATGTGTTCTTATGTGTCTCTTCAACGCGGAAGAAAGTGCACATTTATAGTCACACATATCACATGCATATGGTTTTTCACCAGTATGTGTTTGTACGTGTCTCTTCAACGAGGAATAATGTGCACATTTATAGTCACACATGCTACAAGCATGTGGCTTTTCACCTGTATGTGTTCTTGTGTGTCTCTTTAATGTGGAATAATGTGCACATTTATAGTCACACATATCACATATATATGGTGTAATTCCTGTATGTGTCACCATGTGGCTCTTCAACATAGAATTAGATGCACATTCATAGTCACACATATTACATGCATATGGTTTTTCTCCAGTGTGTGTTCGTATGTGTTCCTTCAACGAAGAATAACGTGCACATTTATAGTCACACATATTACATGCATGTGGTTTTTCACCTGTATGTGTTTGTATGTGTCTTTTCAACGAGGAAGAAAGTGCACATTTATAGTCACATATATAACATGCAAATGGTTTAACTTCTGACTGTTTAACTATGTGTCCCTCCATATTGGTTTATTTTTACACATTTGTTTACAGTCACATAAATAACATGCTTTTTTCAGATTTGTGTGTATACATGTTTCTCTTTTTATAAGCACTCTATGCAAATTTATCGTCTTAGTGATCTTACAGCAATACATTTATTTTTATTAGTAATATTTATAGATAATAGCCAAAACAGATTGCAAATAATCATCCTAAATTGATAATAACTAACAGTTGTATATGTTGTGCTTGTGTGTGTTTAATATAAATATATAGTACCTATAGATACATAATATACATGTGAATGAGCGTTAACGGATTGTATGTGGTTTTGTTTGTGTTTTTTCTTTCTTATTCTTCTATTAAAATGCATGATAATTCTTGAACTTTAGCTCTTTAATTTCACTTAAGTTCATTTTTAGAAAGATAATAATATAATATAAATGTTAATGGTGTGTACACAATATGTATAGTACAGCTGTTCTCCAGTGTTCATGGGTAACTTCAAATGTATGGCCACATACTATCACATACCTTTGTGTGGTTCTAAGCAAATCTTACAATGCTCAGATCCTTTCTTGTATTATTTTACACATATATATATATATATATCTTGGCTACTTATTATTCGATATATCCACAGGTACAAATCTTCATAATCTTAATTACTAACTAGGTAGAATTTATAGGTAATATAATTCCTATATAGAATATATACACTTTTAATTACGCTAAATTATGTGACTGACTAACATATTGTATGTAGCATGTGTCACTCATGAACTATTTCCAAAATTAATCGCTGATGTGTTACACCATGTGTACCAGCAACACTAATCTCAATTATGCATGATAACTTTATTTTGATAATCAAAGAAATATTGACGACACGAACTTCATAATATTCTGCATGAATGTGCTTAGACTGTACACTAACGTAGGTACTAATTTACAAGGTTAATTTGGCACAACAAATTGATTCACACTCGGTCAGGGTATATCACCCTAGCATACAGCATGCAACAGGTTTCAATAGCTATCTCTTAGAATCTTGTCGTTTTTTAGTTCCACGCTTGCTGGCAAACTATGTCAATGTACAGGTTGCTAAGTAGCGGTTTTATAACATAATAGAAGCGGCACAGTTAATTATATTTGTGGGTTATGTTTTACAACTTAAAATCCAGATATTTCTGAATCAAATTTGGTCAAACATCAAGTAGGTAACCATTTTGATTTATGTGTTGGTCATTACCTGCAACAGAGATATTTAGAATCAATTATCATACTAAACTGCTAAACAAAATACCATAGTTTAAATATTATAAATCTATTGTAAAACTAGGTCTCTATAGTCCTCTCCATCCAAAGGTTGTCTGGTAGAGATCGCTCTAAGCGATAAGACTGTACATTGTACTACCGATGTCTTATGTTCTATTGTTACTTTTGTTTGTTTTTTGTTCTCGGTGTGCCATAAAGTATTATTCATTCATTCATTCATTCAACTAGCTGTGTCCCGAGGCTTAGCACGCTTTTAAAGGTACCCTATAGTGTAATACATAATGCTGGCTGTCCTTGTACAAAGTTTCATGGTGGCGATTTTATTGTCTTAATATCCACAATTCCATTGACTCAACTAATTTTATTTGCTAATTAAATCATTAAAGTTGAATTTCGTCATTTGGAAGAAATAGGCCTTGATCTCTTACGTATTATATCGTTTTGGAATCTCAATCAAATACACACATTTTACCATTTTAGACGTGCCTATCTTTCAAATGATAGACTTTGAGAAACAATGCTTTTGGGAACCTCAATGTCATTTGTAATTGCAAGGACCTATTTATAAACACGCCACTTGTATAGAATTGAGAAAAAAAAATGTTTTAGTTTTAGTTCCATGTATGGGGAGCCGAACCCCCTAATATGTTATTTTTTTATTTTTATATAAAAATCGTATTGCGGTTTACAGAATACGCCTACCCACCAAGTTTTAAATGTGTAAGTAGTCTTAATAGTTTCGGAGTAAAGTGGCTGTGGCATACAGACGGACAGACAGACATGACGAATCTATAAGGATTCTGTAACCTTGAAAATCATTCGTACTATCTATATCTCTATCGAAAAGTGACGATACTATCGATAGTGTCGATTGTCAAAAGATAGTAATACTATTGTTCAATATCAATAGTATTACTATAAAAACTATCAATAGTATCGATACGATCGATAGTCGTGCCCTATCGATAGGCGAACATTTTACGATTGTATTGCTTGATGACAATACGTCACGCGCTACCGTGTAATATTCGGGTGTAATATACTTTCGTAACCATTAAACATGCCGTATATTTCTGTCCCTGTGTTACCGACCAGGTGTCGTTTTATTCCCAGTCAATAGTATCGAAATCACGTCGATAGTTACTAAATCAATACTATCGAAAGGCGCCTATAGGTTATAGATAGTATCGACTACTTTTTCGCGATACTATCTATAATATGTTCGTTTCGTTTCGTTAGTAGCGATAGTATTGACAAAGTTCAATAGTATCGCCTAATTTTCTCTGTCGATAGTATCGTCACGTTTCGATAGCACTATTGAACTATCGACTATTTTTTAAGATCTACTATAGATAGCTAAACTATCGACTATTGCAACAACGCTGATCAGAATGAGAAAATTCTTTGTTTTGTGGTCATGCCATTGAAAAGTGTCACCGAGGGTGAAAATATTATAAAATTTTGAAAATCCTAACTAATATTATAAATGCAAAAGTAACTCTGTCTTTCTGTCTGTCTCACTTTCACGTCAAAACCACTGAACCGATTTAAATGAAATTTTGTACACAGATAGTCTAGAGCCTGAAGGACATAGGCTACCTTTTAATACGAAAAAAGGGGTTGAAAGGGGGGATGAAAAGTTGTATGTAAGTATCGTCATTTTAGGAGCTAGAAGCTGGAAATTTATTTTTTAGGCTGTTGATTCGATATAAGTAAATATGACATTTAAGTTTGTAAAAGTGTTACCCTCAAGGGTGTAAAATAACAATAGCGAATAGGGGATGAAAGTTTGTATGGAAATATTTATGTATAAATATATATAAATATGACATTCAAAGTTTGTAAGGAGGAAGGGGGAGGGGGAGGGAGGGGAGGGAAGGTGGAAGTGAGGGAAAGGGGAAGGCGAAAAGGGGAGGGGAGGTAAGGGGAAGGGGAGGGGGAAGGGGGGGAAAGGGGATGGGAGAGTGAAGTGAGGGGTGTGGGAAGTAGAGGGAAACGGGAGGGGGAGAGAAGTGGGGGGAAAGGAGAGGGGGAGAGGGAAGTCAGGGTAGGGGGAGGGGGTTGGGGGGGGAGAGGGAAGTGAGGGGAAGGGGAGGCAAGAGGGAAGTTAGAGGAAGAGGAGGGGAGTGGTGGTCGAAAGAGGGGAGGGGATGGGAGGGGAGGGGGGAGAGGGAATAGCGCGGTGTGGTACGGTGCGGTGTAGGTGATATACGCATGTGTCTTATTTGTGAAATAATTAGCCTAAATAATTAAAAATGCTACCCAAAGACACTATTCCACGCGGACGAAGTCACTGGCACAGCTAGTGGTCAATAACTCGAAAATCATAATACCTACTTACTTTTACTGAACACACATTTTGATTTTCTGATTAGTCGTGAAGCCCTCTTACATGTGACGGCTTGACTACTGTTTACGCCACACCCTTTATAGTATTAATATACTATACACTTTTATTTATGCTAATAAAAGTATGTGTCTGACTAACATATTAGCTGTCATCAATAGCTGATGTGTTACGCCATGTATGCATGTGTGTACCAGTCATACCAATCTCAATAATGGATTGGAAAATGAGAAAATTGTTATGGAAAACTATTATTATATTATTACCGTGGTCAGGGCGTAGCACCGTAGCCATCTCTCAAAATCTTGTCGTTTTTAGGGTTCCGTACCCAAAAGGTAAAAAAAAGGAACCCTTATAAGATCACTTTCTTGTTCGTCTATCTGTCCGTGTGTCACCATCGATTTTCTCAGGAACGGGTGGACCTTGCAAGTTGAATTTACACCAGATACTGAGGTCTATAGTCGCTATAGTTACGGGTCCTTAACTTAAAATACGGTCCCATCCGGAAGAATGCATGAAGCTTTGCATCAATGTAGCTTTCATATATGTGCTTCATTGACGATATGGAAACACTTCGAGAAATGACTGCTTCCCCCCCCCCCCCCCCACTTTCTGGTTTTCTTAATTTTGTACAAAAACGGTGGGACTGAGGAGTTTAATTTCTGAGTACCAAATCATCGTCGATAAATTACCTACAAAACGATGCTAAATTTATAGAAGTAGACATTATATTTATTTAATTACATCTATACTAATATTATAAAGAGAGAACATTTGTATTTTTGTATGTTTGTAATGAGTAAGCTCAAAAACTAATGAACCGATTTAAAAAATTCTTGCACTAATACATAGAATGGACTTTCGGAATGAAAATAGGCTATATATCCCGTTTAAATCAAAGGTACATTCGTGGAGACCTAATTTGCAACCTAAGTCGGCAAATAAACGGTCGAAAAAACACGTTTCTTACGAACGCTGCTTAATTGAAAATAGATAGAAGAATATTTTCTATGCAAGAGTTGTACAACTTAATAAGACCTACAAAAAAGTTCGCGACAGCATATGTCTATCTCTTAAGGTTGACTCACAGTAACAATTTTAATCTAAAAATTTTTGTTAAAAAATATTACATAACTTCCAAGGCTATTTTCAAGTATATAGTATTAATCCTTCTCCAAATAATTACGTTAATTAGCTTGGCCACATATTATAGATTAAAATTGTCCTTTACAGTATATAATTCAAATGAAAACTCTAGAAGATATCACGAATTTCACAACCACGCATCGCAAAATTAATAAAATATTTGCAGTAAAACCACAGATTAGGTCATAGTTGCTACGAAAATATTATCATAAGCTTAGCTATGCTGTAGATCCCCACCGATCACAATCAATTTGAAGTCAATATAGTATAATAATATGATCTATTGTATAAAATAATATTCATCTATATATATAATAATATAATATAATATTTTAAACCACCCCGACTGATCTATGTATAATAGCTTTTTCCAATGACTCTAAACACGACATTTAAAATCTGAGCTGTAAGTTTGTGAGGATTTGAGTATTCTGTAGAGTCCAGGAGGCTTCCATGTTCTTACAATATCGTTGTTCTTACAATATTTTCGAATTGATCAGACCTATGAAAGTTGATTTCATAGCGCAATTAACTAGAAAAAAGCTCATAATTTTATAACGATTGAACGAATTTTCATGAATCAAAGCTAAGAAAACTCTCGATGAAGACATCTATCAAACAAAAAAAAACTATCAATAATAAAAACAAAATCGGTTCATCCGATTAGGTGCTAAGATGCTACAGACAGACACACAGATACACACGTTAAACGTATATTATCCCTACATTTTGCGTCGGGGAACGCCGTAAGGTTACGGCGGCAGATGTGCTCCTTGGTGGTAAGCTACTTTTTGGTAGATTTAATGATTCCACTACCACTGTACGAAAACTCATGATTCATGAATGCACATAAAACTTTCATTGGTAGGTATATAGCTAGGATTAGAACCAACGACCGTCGGGTCAGAATCAGGGTAACTATCCTTTACGCCAAAGGGCCGTCCAATATCAATACGTAAGTATTATAAAACAAAGTTCATCACTGCGTCTGTCTGTCTGTTCGCAATAATCTCAATAGCTACTGAAAGGATTATCATGCGGTTTTCACCAATAGCCTGTGTTTATGAGGAAGGTTTAGGTGCATAATTCGTTAAGGTTTTAATTTTAATGAAATATGACGATGGTTGTTAAATATGTTCATATTTTATATTCGATGCAACAAACTGATGCAAATTTTGTAGGCATATATGTTCTACCCGTGCGAAGCCGGGGCGGGCTGCTAGTTATATTATAAAATTATAAAACTGGCCAAGTGCGAGTCAGCATCACGTCTCTTATCGCACACTTAGGGAGGGTACTCTCCGTACACTCCGTACAATACGACACATAATAGAGTTTCAACCTCATCATATAATTAATTAATTGATATTACCAAGAATATTTGGTTTGGTCGCGATCTAGAAAGACGGGGCTCGTTTACTAGCGCCATCTATGTCATTTTGCCGAAACTAATTAGATAGATGGCGTTTAAAAACACGTTTTTTGTATGGGGACCCCCTTTAATTTTTAACTTTATTTTGTTTTTAGGGTTCCGTACCCAAAGGGTAAGACGGGACCCTATTACTAAGACTCCGCTGTCCGTCCGTCTGTCTGTCTGTCTGTCCGTCTGTCACCATGCTATAGCTCATTAACCGTGATAGTTAGACAGTTGAAATTTTCACAGATGGTGTATTTCTGTTGCCGTTAGAACAAAAACTAAAAATAAAATAAAGTTAAAAATTAAAGAGGGTACCCCCATACAAAAAACGTGTTTTAAATGCCATCTATCTAATTAGTTTCGGCAAAATTACATAGATGGCGCTAGTAAACGAGCCCCGTCTTTCTAGATCGCGACCAAACCAAATATTCTTGGTAATACTAATTAATCAAATATATGAGGTTGAAACTCTGTTATGTTTCGTATTGTATGGAACCCTCCCTAAGTGTGCGATAAGAGACGTGATGACCTTAGACCATTCAAAAAGGACGAGCCTCGCATTGCATTTCTCTAGCAAAAAGTTCTGTCATTTTATGCGGGGGAAGACAAAGGCACAGGCAAATGATCGCAACACACAAAATTTCTTTGTGTTGTCATAAACGCAAACATGTACAAATCTTCAACACTAGTTGAAGATAGCGTAATTACGCACATGTTATACGCACATTACGCACACAAAGACAACTCACACAATTTGAAAATACAAGATAATGCCATATCATAGTTGTAGTTTTCCTCATGATCTATCATAATTTACTGAAATTTGTGAAAATATACATGTTATTTTTTTAGTATTAAATTGGATTATTACAAAATCTTTGAAATTATAATAATTAAATAGTACCACATTGACGACTTGTTAGACTAACGCTGGTCGAAATAAGATTTTAGTTTTTAAGTTATGAAAATTGTGTTGTAAACTTTCACTATTTCACTTAATCCTGATCGCTAAAAATGCTTTAACATAATATATAAATGATGTACATATATCTCAAATGTTTACTTGTTCTCTAATCTTAACTCACCCTAGATCTTGGGAGGAAAAATACTGGTATCACTACTGCACAAAAGGGTTACTTTCTTAGGGATAGATAAATATCGATACTTTGGTATCGATATTTTCACTAGACATACTAGATTTGAACATTAGCGATCTAACAAAATTGGGATCTGGTGGATGTGGAATAATTACGAAATTATAAGTTTAATTTGTTTATTTTACATAAAAATAAGCAAAGATCAGTCACTTGTCAAAGTCGTTTGCGCCATTTTGTCGAGACGTATACTGAAAGGGTGTTCTATTTTACGAGTATATATTTTCAACCAAGTTTATCCATGAAATTGAAAGCAGCTATGTTTTATTACAAACTTTTATTTCACTTGAAATGTATGTGTGTTTGTATGTATGTATGGTATGTATGTTCGGGTGGAATCTTGGAAGCTAAATTAGACCCACTTCCCAATGTCCGATTGGACTCAAATTTGGTGTACTTGTGTATCTTCGGTAACAATAAAATGACATGGTACCATATCATGGAGCTCGTTTGATGATGGAGACGGAAGGTGTCAACGGCATCTCTGTGATAAAAGAATATAACCTCACCGAGTTTTGACTCGTTTGATTCGTCTTGAAGAGAACTTTACACCTTATGATATCCAGGGTCTGATGATGAAGCTGGAAGGTGGCCATGGCATTTCTGTGATAAAACAACATAACTCCACCGAGTAGATTGATTTTCCTTGAAGATCACTTTACACATAATCACTTTACACATCAAATATCTTTTAAATATTTTAAAACATCACGCCTTCTCTTAAATACTTAGGTAGTAGGTAGGTAGATAGTCGGTATCTATATCTACAAAAACGTTAAAAATAAATTTAAAGTATAAAATATTTTGAAGAACAAGCTTTTATCTGGGACAATGAAGTAAGATGTAAAAAAAAGAAATTCTAGTAAGTATTTGGCGTGTAGGTACCTATTCTTAAAAGCTGGAGGCACTGAAATATAGTAATTATAATTACCTAGCCTATTAAATAGTGTAGTAGTAGGTAGTGTTCAAGCTAGTAGGTAGTGCATCAAACTTTTAAGAATATAGGTACCTACACGCCAAATACTTAATAGAATTTATTGTTAACATTTCAGTTCATTGTCCCAGACAAAAGACAGTTTAAAAAAAAATCCTTTAAATTATTACATTTGAGAATATTTTTCTAAACTTTTTCATAGTTACAATAGTATAATATGTGGTACTTGTTTGTATAACATCGAGTCGTTCACACGACATTTGAACGCGAATTTGAAAATTTACAGCCGTGTCTCAAAAAAAATCAACATAAAATAAAAATACAATACAAGACATTAATACCTAGCCTTATAGCTTGTTTTTAATATCTTTCAGATAAAGCAACCCAAAGCACCATAATCCTAGAAGGGAAGAGAGCTAGATAGAAAACTAAGCTATATAAAGTAGAAAATAATTTTCCAATAGGGACCTCAGTATCAGGTATAAATTTCAATTTGCTAGGTCCACCCGTTCCTGAGAAAATCAGTGGTGACACACGGACAGACAGACGGACAGATTAAAGGGTGTCCCCATACATACATAGTTAAGCCAATTAAGATAGGCCTCTGAGTTATATGAGCGCTCATACAATTTAGAGGTGTAGCTTAATTGGTACTAACCAACGTTGGTACGGAAGCCTCGGTGGGCGAGTCCAACTCGACTTTACCGGTTTTATTTAGTTATTCAAACGATCATTTATTGAACTTTAACCGCCCTGTGATGGGAGTTGGGAATTTGCGCGCCTGCTGACATCCTTGGATGTTGTAACCGTTTAAAATAAAAACAAAAAAAAAACGAGTTCAAAAGCCGCGCTAGTCATTTTAGTCCATAGTTATTCAGTATGTAGGCTGTATTAGTATACGCACAAATACACGTCTAAAATCACAAATAAATGATAAACACAGCAATAGCATACTTTAACGCTTTGAATTAAAAAATAAATTAAAGTTATAAGCCATCCGGCGATAATTCAGCTGTCATATTTTAAACGTTGACGTCAAACTATCAAAAAATATTAAAGTAGGGTGGCCAGACATACTATTACACGCACCTCCATGTTTCAGTGCTTCAGACAATTTTTATTTTAAAAAATGTGAAATAGTGAAACACATCTTTAAAAAAACGCACAAAGACACTACCGGGATATAAAAAAATCGCTAATCCTGATAATCCTAGTATTTAGGATAATGGGACAAAATATTTAGGTTATTGCATTGTCATCGGTCTACTAATTTACTTCAATAAACAATATTTTATTGATTCTTGAAGTGAATCAGTTTTGTGTAAATATGCCTTATACATTTACTAGGATCGCTTTTTTTCACAAGGTAAGAGATTCTGGTATCTGAATACTTATTCATTACTGCTTTAGCTAGTCAACTTTATGATTTACATAAATATCGGTATCGTGCATTTCAATATTTGGAAATAAATTAACACCTACCAAGTGATGCAGACCTTTTGTTGTTACGTATGAGGTTGTGTATTTTGCAATTAACTTTTTTCTGTCGTCTAGACCCTGTCTTATAATTTTTTCACATAAGCGGCACAATTGGATAACACTTTCTGAAGCATACTTCAGATAGCCTTTAGTTTTGTGATGACTAAATAAGGCTTGAAGGCAATCGTCACATTTTATTTTTTTTGAAAGAGAAAACGCCACAAATCCAGCTATGTACTCTACGACCTTTTCTCCAAAAGGCGAGAGATACATTTGACATTCAAAATCTATATCATCAGTGTCTTTTAAGTCTACATTTTCTGAATCAGATATGTTTTTTCGTGATGTTGTATTGTTGATTTTATCGGCAGGAGAACAATTTAAAATGCTTATTTTTTCTAAAGGAATGCAATTGGTCCCTGCTAGGCTATTCTGTAAGCTATCTCAACAGCGGAATCCGCGGTGAGATTTGAATTTCGTACTACAAAATTCAACCGTATTACGAACGTGACACGATTGAATTTCGTAGTACGAAATTCGAATATCACCGCGGATTCCGCTGTCGAGATAGCTTACAGAATAGCCTAGCAGTGCTAGATATTGATAATTCTTTGTGAATTAAGAGTTTTTTATACAAAGTTTCAAATAGTCGCGCAGTCGGATTGTCTGAAAAACCACCGTGACTACGGATTTTTGAAAACAATATTTCTATATGGTCTTGACTTATTTTGTGGTATGGAAGATAGCTAAGCCCCCTTCTAGGATTCAATATTAAGTCTTCAAATAAAGACTTGGCGCTTTCAATACACACACAGAATCCTAAAAACCCTGTGTAGCGTAGACTTTTTAATATATTCTTTCTACTTATTTGGTTATTTCAGCCTGGTACATCAGCACTTAAGTTTTTTATTATTTCTTTTGCATGATCAAGCTTTGCAAAACAATTTTGATAATTACTCAGATTCATTGCTCGTTTATAGCCGAAACCACGAGTTTTGGAGTCCAGGATATCAAAAACATCATTTACGATTTTCAAAAAGTCTGCCGTTGGGTGAACATTTATAAAACCGGGCAATTTAAGAAGATCTTCACAAAACGTTATGGCGTCGGCTACACTTTCACTGAAGAGTTGAGCTGCTAGACGGACATTCATAATTTTTGATTTGAAATAAATGTGATTTGATCTCAATTTATTTGCCAAAAAAAATAATTCTTCTTCTTGTACTTGATGTAATTTTAATATGTGATTCCATTCAATCTTTTCGCCCGAATTGTTGATGAAATATTTGTAATGCTCAAACGTGTTTCGTATTAATTTTAACATATGACAAGGATCTAAAAAGAAATGAACTTGTTGACCAGAAGTAGGGTCTAGTATTTTTGTCTGTAAATTATCAGGGTCCATGCAGCAGCCCAATTCTTCAGCCATAGCAATATTGGACTTAGTTCCATCACAGGTCAGTGCTTTGATTTCAACTCCTGTATTACCAACGAGCTCTAGTGCTTTAGTTACCAAACGGGCTTTAAGAGCAGCAGGTGTCCCTTTGACTAAAACGTAACCTATTGGTAGTTTCCAAGTCGTATTTATTCCTACCAACAAAAACACTAAAGCATCTGTAGCTTCTTCATTATTTTCAGTAATGTTTTCGAAACCATAATCAACGTAACCGTAATACCGTTCAGATTTAGGATGCCATTCAGGACTATGTTTGATTTTCATCTCATCAATGACAAGGGAACAGTAATTTTTTTTATCCGGGCTGCTTTCCTGCTCACGTTTCAAAGAGTTTAATGATTCTTGGGTAAATCCAGGCCTCCCGTCTACAGTAGCATACCACTTCGTTAATGTTCGAGGATGCGGTAATGCGGTCGTAAAAACCTTTCTGATGTATCTATAGGCTTTTGGTGAGTAATAATTCAAGTTGAGCGCAAAGCAACGTAGCTCTGGTGAAAATGGTTTACGTGATGTCTTTCCTGTTACTGCATTAGTCATCTGTCTTTTTAATAGTTCTTCGTTAGTTACTCCAATATTCTGTAATATAAGTTTTTGTTCCTTGTCTATCAGAGATTTTTCATTTAACGTCTTCAGAATTTCTTCTAGGGAAGCTACTTTTTTTTTAAATATCTAGTTTTTGATTGCAATTGTTTTATTTTTTTGGCTTGAACTTCAATTTTCTTTCTCATTTTCTTTTTTCTTGGTGTGAATTCGATATTGCTTTCCACATTTACATCACTTTTTACAATGCAGGGTTTGCATTGCGAAGTTCCTGGAACTTTGCTTTCCTGAAGGGTTTCGCTTTCCTGTAAAATTAAATCAGCGATTCGTGAAAATTACGTGTTACCGAAAATTAGACGTAACTTGCCAAATATAACCAACTTACGGTATCTAATAACAACAATGTCGGTACTGCATTATCTACCAATTTTCGTCGTTTATTAGGCAAGCACTGGAATTGAGACTGATCAAAATGTACAGAACAAATAGTGCTTGTACGAGTAGGTTCCCAATTCCGCTTTCTCTTGCACGATTGTGTCCACTTCTTTTTTAATACAGGATCTTTTGGAAATCTGTAAAATTTATATGAATATTCAAGTTATAATATGTATATATTACCACAGGGTACAGCTAGTCTAATATAAAAAAAATGTTATGAAATGTCATAAAATGTAATTTAATGTCACAAAATGTGATGAAATGTCACGAAATGTCATGTAATATCATCAAGTGTCATAAATGTCACGAAAATATCTCGTAATGTCATGAAATGTCATGAAACATCATGAAATGTCAAGTCAAATGTCATATTATATTCATATTCAATTATTATTCATATTAATCTGTTTTATCTGACAGATTTACAACAAAAGAGCAATAAATTAGTTAATATTTCTTTAAATTTATAATTAGGCATATTATATAACTCTTTGCACATACATTTCATTTTTATAGTTGTTTTATTTATTATTTTTATATGGAATATTATAAAAAACCTACATTTAAGAAAAAGAAATATATACATGAATAATAATTATTTTAATTTTAAAATTATCGTGAATTTGTAACATTATTATTGTTATATACCGGCTGTAATTCACGTACCTTTAGTCGAATTTTCTCGACCTAGGTTTCGAGCGAGTCAGTCGCTCTTCCTCGGGAGTGAGGTCACGCGGTGAGATCGCGATGTTCACTCTGATCATCATGTGAGTGAACATCGCGATCTCACCGCGTGACCTCACTCCCGAGGAAGAGCGACTGACTCGCTCGAAACCTAGGTCGAGAAAATTCGACTAAAGGTACGTGAATTACAGCCGGTATATAACAATAATAATAATAATTATAATCATATTTTCGACCGACTGAATCAAAGGTAACTTTTATCGATATCGACACTGAGTAATATGTACAGATTATCTCATCTCTATAGGTAGCTCAAATATAGACTCTATTGCTGTACTGTTACGGTTCAAAGTAAAAAAGCCAAGCAGCGTTAGAAGAAGAAGAAGAAGAAGTAAATCATAGATAATACAATCTGTTTCATAAAATCGATTATAGAATCGATGTTCTATAACCTCAACTTTAAGAAACAGTTTTTAATTATAGTATTAAAAATAATCAATAATTACACATAAAAACACTCACATATGAAATGTAACCCCGTCTTTTTGCAGGTTTGAGGTGTTTGATTTTTTGTCACACATGTTAACTGCACAGGTTGGCATTTTTGAGGAGCTCATCGCACGGCGATAACGATACCGAGACTGGTAAACATCGATTATTGAACTAGTTTTTATAAACGCGTTAGACTGGTTAGTCTTGTACCTTGGCAGAGGGGTATGCTCATACGAGGCTTGTCCTTTTTGTATGGTCTAAGATGCTGACTCGCACTTGGCCAGTTTATTAGTATTTGTTGTTCTAGCGGCAACAAAAATACACCATCTGTGAAAATTTCAACTGTCTAACTATCACGGTTTATGAGTTATATATTTTATTGTATTTCATAAATATTCTTAGTGGTGCTCAGAGGATAGCCGTGGTCGTATGTCACCTACCGTAACAAAACAATACACTCTGCAAAGTAACATACGACCACGGGTATCCACTGAACACCACTATGAATATATATGAAATCCGATAAAATATTTATTACAAGTTAGTTGATTGTATAAAACATGATACATATGGAATAGTTTGTACATAGCGATCTCAGATGAGAATATTTTCTTGTTTCATACTTTTTAGAGAGTGATTTTTTAGTAGACGGGTTTTAGTTTTTGAACTTATTTTTTATTGATATTCGTGTGTTGATCACTTGGACCGGGACTAGTACTTTCAATGTGTTAAGGGTGCGTTTCTTAAATGCACAGGTCTAAGGCTGAGCGCAGACTATAGACAAAACAGTCTTAGGCTGAGCGCAGACTATAGACAAAACAGTCTTAAGACTGTCTCAAGACTGTCTCAAGACAGTTTTGTCTATCACCCTGCGCACACTGCGAACAAAACTTTTTTGTCTGCGATGATGCGACACAGAACAAAATATAGAATGGACACTTTGATCACTCCACCAATACATGTATTATGTGCCTACCTACAATTTGTCTTCTTCAGTTATACAGTAACTAGATATCTACTTTATCATTTTTAGCGTTCTGTTTCTCAAAAGGTAAAAAAGGAACTGAGCGCTCATACAATTTAGAGGTCTAACTTAATTGGAACCAACCTTAAAATATGTTAATAAATAAAATAGTGCTATTGAGTGATTTATTTACGTCGCGTCGTTCGCGTGTGGCGCGTCCTTGCTCAAGTTAGTTCCTCGACAGCTCAATCGGTAGGGAGGTGAGTAAGCCTCGATTGTTGGGGCGAACAGAGTGTCCATACTATACGTAGTATCTGTTCTGTGTTGCATCGGTTTTCTTTGTCGGCACCGAGAACAAATAATAATACTACGTATAGAATAGACACTCTGTCCCACCCACCAATCGAGGCTTCCTCACCTCGCCACTGATTCTGGAGCTGCTGAGGAGCTAGTTTAAGCAAGGCACCACACGCGGACGAACACAGAACAATAATACTACTCACGTGAAGATTAACGTCAACTTCATACATATATGTTGGGACCAGTACACACAGGAGGTTCAAATTTACGTAGGTTCTATATTATATATAAAAACCAGCAAAATCGAGTTGAAATCGCCCACCGAGGCTTCCGTACCAACTTCTCAGACTAGTTTAAGGGACAAACTTAACTTTGTAGTTCGATCCATATAGGAAATGTATTGCAACAACTACAATTAATCATAAGTTAAATATTATGTTTCTTTGAAGTGTTTCACACTTTATATTTTTGTAAATTGTTAACCAATTATTTGTTTAGCAATTAATCATAAGTTTGTAAAAGTAAATTAATCGTTTTTAGGGTTCCGTATCTCAAAAGTTAAAAAAGGAATCCTTATAAGATCACTTTGTTATCCGTCTGTCCGTCTGTATGTCCGTGTGTCACCACCGATTTTCTCAGGAACGGGTGGACCTAGCAAGTTAAAATTTATACCAGATACTGATGTTTATGGTCCTAATTAGATATATAAAAATCAAGATCCAGAGTCAACACGATAATAAGATATAGATATATTTAGATTTTCGCCGATATTTGTAAGTACCTAAATTTACCTTAATTTTCGACTTTTTTATTTTTCGGATTTTTTCCATTACTTTTGCTGTAATACCTTGATTTTGACCATAGTTGACAATTCTACGTCAACCGGAAGTACCATATAGGTTTTGGGTCGAAAACCTGTAGGGTACTTTCCGTTGACCTAGAACCATGAAATTCGACAAAGAGCAAGGTCTTACAGCACAAAAAAAGGGGAAATTTCAAAAACGAAAAAATTATTAAAGTAAATGGTGTCCCATACATACATAATTAACGCCAGTTAAGATATGCCTCTGAGTTATATGAGCGCTCATACAATTTAGGGGTCTAGCTCAATTGCACCAAACTTAAGTTTGGTGCCATAAGGTAAATATGTAACTAAAATTGTGCCTCTGTGTAATTTATTTTATTCATAGTTGACGCTAATTAAGATAGGCTTCTGAGTTATATGAGCGCTCATACAATTTAGATGTCTAGCTAACCAACCTTAAAAAATGTAAATAAATAAAATAGTGCTATTGAGTGATTTATTTTCGGCGCGTCGTTCGCGTGTGGCGCGTCCTTGCTCAAGTTAGTTCCTCGACAGCTCAGAATCGGTAAGGAGGTGAGGAAGCCTCGATTGTTGGAGCGAACAGAGTGTCCATTCTATACGTAGTATCTGTTCTGTGTTGCATCGGTTTTCTTTGTCGGCACCGAGAACAGATAATAATACTACGTATAGAATAGACACCCTGTACCACCCACCAATCGGGGCTTTCTCACCTCCCTATCAATTCTGAGCTGTCGAGGAGCTAACTTGAGCAAGAACGTGCAACACGCGGATGACGCCACGAGACGGTTGTTTTTAAAACATAACCCTCCTTCTTCCGCAGTCGGGTGACTGCGAAAGGAGGGTTAATTTTGTTTCGAGTGTATGTATATATATATTATATATATATATATATATTATATATATATATATATATATATATACATACATATTATATATATATATTCACCGTATATATATTATATATACATATGTATATACATATAAATATATGAATGTATGTATATTTCTTTGGCACGCCCTAGAGCCTGAATGGCTTATCGTATTTTTATGTTAGTGGTGTCAACATTCATGTATTAGAAAGATAATTCTTGTTTTCAAAAAGCTTCGTCAATTGCAGACGAGAATACTATCAGATCTGTATATACAAAGTTTTGAATTCCCACCATATTTGCAGGGGTATGTATACTCCATGTAAATAAATCAGTAAAAAAATATATAATTAACTAGGTACTTGAAATCAAACCTTAAATCGACTCGCTCTTGGCGAACTACACGCACTCAGTCATAGCGCCGCCACAGGCGCCGCATTGCCTTTTGGCAAAAATCAAAGGGGCCGCGTCCGTCGGCGGCGACCGGTGAAACATGTTTGTGTTATTATTTTCGATTTGTCGCTTCATTTTTAACCTACTTCAAAGGTTTCTCAATTCGACCGTATATATGTTTTTTTTTTATGTTTGTTCGCGGATAACTTCGTCGTTTATGAACCGATTTTGATTTTTCTTTGTTTGTTGGATAGGAGATATCTCAAGTGTGGTACCATGGTAATTTTATCGAGGTTTGATTAGTATCTCCAGAGATATGGAGATAAACACCTCAAAATTGGTACTGAAAATTAATAGTGCGACATCGAAGTCGGTTTTTTTTAACCGACTTCAAAAAAAGGGGGAGGTTTCCCATTTCTACCGTATATATGTTTTTTTTATGTTTGTTCGCGGATAACTTCGTCGTTTATAGAACGATTTTCATTATTGTTTTTTTGTTGGAAAGCAAATATCCCAAGTGTGGTACGATGGTAATTTTATCGAGGTCTGATAAGTATCTCCAGAGATATGGAGATAAACACCTCAAAATTGGTACTGAAAATTAATAGCGCGGCATTGAAGTCGGTTCTTTTTTAGTTTTTTAAACGATCTTATTTAGTTTTTAAACGATATTATAGCCTAGTGGTGAGTCGTAGTCACTTGTTATTGCCAAGACAAAGTTTGTAGAGAAGACAAAATAAAGGAATAACATCGTTTAAAAAACTAAAACATTCGACTTCAAATGCCGCGCTATATTTTCAGTACAAAGTTTGAGGTGTATATCTCCATATCTCTGGAGATACATGGGGGGAAGGATAGCTGGAGGGGATTGCATGTGGAAGTGAGGGGAAGGGGGAGGGTAGGGGAGCAAAAGGGGAGGGTAGGTAAGCGAGGGGGAGGTTGGGGGGTTTAGGTGGAAGTGAGGGGGTAGGGGGAGGGGAGAGCATGTGAGGGACGAAGGGAAAGGGGGAGTAGCGTGGCGTGGTACGTCGTGGTGTAGTTGGGATACGTATCTGTCTTATTTGTTAATACTACCCAAAGACACTATTCCACGCGAACGAAGTCGCGGGCACAATATATACATATATATATATATATACATTTTTAAGGTTTGTTAGCGGATAACCGCGTCGTTTATGAACCGATTTTGAATTTTTTTTTTGTTGGAAAGGAGATATATATAAAGAGGTCTGATAAGTATCTCTAGAGATATGAAGATAAACACTTAAAAATTGGGACTGAAAATTAATTGCGCGGCATTGAAGTTCTTTTTAATCGACTTCACAAAAAAGGAGGAGGTTCTCAATTCGTAAGAATCTTTTTTCTTTTTTATTTTAGTTCACCGATTACTCGAAGATGCCTGAACAGATTTGGAAAATTATTTTTTTGTTTCAAAACATACCCTTCGCAGGTGGTTCCATTTAAATTTTAACGAAATCTGCCGAACCGTTTTTAATATATCAACATTTGTATTATGACGCATTTACTTATCTCGACGACTTACTACTTGGCTGGCACTTTACCTACTGGCACAGATTATGTAATAGTTACTATATCTACTGGCTACTTTGACTAGCGCGACGTTTGAAGTCGTTTCTTTTAGTTTTTTTAAACGATCTTAAATTATTTAGTTTTTAAACGATCTTATCTGAAGTCGATTAAAATAAAATAAATAGTTTTTCTTTTTCCATACAAGTTGTTCGTACCCGTCAAACAGGATGCGTTTATTTCATTTGTTAAGGTGCGTACAGACTATGTAACAAAACGTATTGTATAACATGGTGAGATAACATGTTTCAGATGATGTGGACACTCATAAAACATGTTCAAATAACATCGCCAGTCGTCAAAGCGCCGCTTCGCTTTTCGGCAGAATTCAAAGCGGGCCGCTTCCATCGGCGAATCACGTGTACACGGTAAGGCGCGGTTTATACAGAAGAAACGTGGCGCGGACGGATGTCAGTGTGGACGTTCGTTCCCATTCTGGGTTCGTGTGAGGGTTTCGAGGCGAGCCTCCTTACCCTGGTTGGGCTCTAGGGCAACTACCCTCGGGGTACGCGCGGGCTTTAATCAGCCCTATAGTGGTCCGATATGGTCGTTGGCCAGATCTGGGCGTGGTGGTCATGTGCTGCTGTGGTAACTGCTACTCCTCCTCTTTGCTGTCTTCATCCACCGGGACTAAGTCGCGTGGGAGTGCACGCCAGGTCGATACAGCGCCATCAGGCGGCCGGGCGTGGTGCGGTGCAATGTTCTGGAGGCGAGGGTGTGGTCCGTTGTCTGCACGGTCATATTGACAGCGCGCCAACCAGACCACGAACTCCCTCACCGTCTCGATTTTCACGTCCCGGGCGTTGGCGTCATTGCGTACGTATCGACCGGCTCCCGTGCATATCCGCAGGGTGACGTTCTGAATGATCTGAAGACGCTTGCGTTGGGTTTCCGAGCATAGGGCATACCACGCAGGAGCAGCATACGTCATCTTCGTGCGTATATACGTCTTGTATATGCCGACTTTGGTGTAGAGTGGCAGCTTCGATCGGAGGACCGGATGGAGGAGGGCCTTAGCGGCTTTCGCTTGGTGGACTGCGTGATCCACGTGCGGGCGCATCCTCAACGTCCGGTCGATGTAGAAGCCCAGGTACTTTGTACTCGTTTCCCACTTGACGTCTTGTTCTCGGAGCTGCAGTGGAGGTGGCAGGATGGGTTTGGGCTCTGGTCAGCAGCGTGGCCGTCTTCCTCACGTTGACGGCCATGCGCCACTTGTCCAGCCAGACTGGCAGGATGTCCAGAACCTTCTGCATTCTGTTGGCGGCTATAGTAGCTTTGACAGAGGACGTTATATACGCACTGTCGTCGGCAAAAAGTGCTAGTAGGTGCTGCTCATCCAGATCGTAGAGGACCTCCAGATGAATTGGGGCTGGCAGGTTCTTGTGGGCTACTACATCGATGACGTCCGGGTTGTGGCGTGGATTGGATGTGGGTAGGAGAGTCTGGGCCGATTACTTCGTAACCATTCCTCTCCGTATCCTCTTGGAGTTTTCTTCCAATGGGATTAATGACTCTGGACCCCCACACCAAATGTTTGGCGTTGAGGTCCGCTGCCAGCAGGGTTGGAGTGGCGTCCATAAAGATACGTCTCATATCACCAGGGTCGAAGTTGGAGTTCGGTGGCCGATATCCGCCAAATATCTTCACATCGTGTCCTCCAAGTTGGACCACGACGGCAGTGGTTTTGGTGATTTGATTGGGTAGGTCACCAACTACTTCGTGCACTAATTCCCTCCGCACTAAGGCAGCCGTTCCACGATATGGTCGGCCCTGGGGTGAGACATCGTCGTGCCGGTACACGAAGTAGTTGGCGAATTTAAATTGTTCCGTCTTCTTCAGCTTGGTCTCACCCAGGAGGATGATATGAACATCCTGCGAGTGGGTGAGAATGCGTAAGTTGTCGGTCTTGGTCTTGATGCCGCCTGGGTACCAGTACAGTATGCGGAGGTCTTATCTATGCATACTGGAACCGGGATAGTGCGGACAGTCCTCGCATAGCTGCCGTCCGAAGATCGTCCGGCTGCTATGGCTGCAAGTAGGCCCACCAGGGCTCCCACCAATGCTGAGATGGGTTCCAGGAAGGTACTCTGCTGTTGACCTGCTTGGTAGCAGGGGTATCCGGCTTGAGTAAAGACGGCTGTCATTTGTGGCTGGTATGGTGGGGCCCATGGGTATGGACCTGTTGGCATGGGTCTTGTAGGAAACCTTGCTGCAGAGCGTGGGCGTGGCTGGGCAAAAGCACTCGCACCTGCTTGCATATAGTATGGTGCTCCTGGTGGTCCCTCTGGCCAGTCTCGGTGTGGGTCTAGTCACTGCCGATGCTGTGGTGGTGGTACCCGTGACAACCTGAGTTACTCGCACGAAGTAGACTCGTGACTCTGGTCTCGGTCTGGTTAGTGCTTGTGCTGGTCTTGGTACTTCTGTTGTATTAGTGGTGGGCTGTTGCGGTTGGTGTTGCAGGGGTGCCCCTTCTGTCGCAGTGTCCGATTCTCCTGCTGGAGTACTAGCAGGTGCTTGCCGTCTTCTTGGGGCTCTCCACCTTGAGCGAGGTCTGGTTGTTGCTGGCTCGGGTAGTGGAGGGTAGTGCGCCATGGAGGCTCTAGACGGCCCATAGGTTACTGTGGGTGCAAGTAGCCTTGGGTCTTGTGGTGGTTGCATCTTGGGTAGGAATGGTGTGAAGTTGGCCGGTCGCATTGAGGGGGGTACCGAGGTGGATGCTGCCGTGGGCGCGGCGCTTTCTGGTCTACCCTCCCTTCGCGTTCTCTTCCTTCTTCTCCCTCCTCTTCCTCCCCTACGGTGCACTGTGGGGGCGCCTCGTGGTATTGGGTCGTTAGCTGGAGGGCGCGGACGGATGGCGGAGGTAGATAGTCAAAGTAACGCAATATAAACCTTATAGTGCGTAATATAGAGTAATTTTTGGCTTAAAGAGAATTGCGCCCGGTTCTTTAAAACGTTAGCCGATCGTGTCAGAGGCTAAAATAAGAAGCCAATACTGCCAAAATGGTAGGAACCTGCCACATATGGTCACACTAGCCGTATCGCGCCACATGTCTCCGCCACTTCAGTATAATTTACGAAACTACGTGACAAAAGTTGGCGCCACGCCACAAGCCCTCGCCACGTCTCTTCTGTATAAACCGCGCCTAATATTCGCAAAACAGTCGTCAAAGCGCCGCTTCGCCTTTTGCTGCAAAGTTCAAAGAGGCCGCGTCCATCGACGGAACACGTGTACACTACTAAATAGGCTTGGGCTAACTATATCCAACAGAGGAGTGAGTACATCGTGTATCATTCCATGTAAGGATATATATCCGCTTAGTATGTCCGCTTAATATATTATCCGCTTAATATAACTGCTTAGTATGTTCGGTATATCCATGTGAAATGTGTTTCAGACTTTGCAGATAAATAGATAAATAATGCTTCAATGATTAGTATATCCCATATCCAAAATAAAGTATATCCGCATTTCATAACCGATATTATGTAACATTATAAGACCGTATCTGTTGTGTTTTTGCATTGTTTTTGTACTCGTTGTTAGTGATGATGTGATCCAAAATAATATGGCAAGGTTGCCTAGAAAATACCTATTCACTTACGGCTTTACTTTTTAACCGATTTCACATTTTTTTTTGTGTTTCATAAAGGTATACCGGATATATGGGATATACTAGTATTAAGGTTTCGGGAAGTGGAATGCTGGGTATATATTCGCTTAGGGATATATATCCGAAGATATAGATGTGTCCGGAGTTACCCAAGCCTACTAACCGAGAACGACAAACGATAATTGTTAAATAACATTGTTATTCTATTGTGTACAGTAATGTTTTGGGTTGCAATGTTGAATAACAAGGTTACATGGTGTGGACGTGTTATATAACACAAGTTAAATAACATGTTACATAGTCTGTACGCACCTTTATCAAATCAGACATTTTTTAGGGTCCCGAAACCAAAGGGACCCTAGGGACTACTGAGACTTCGTTGTCCATCCGTCCGTCTGTCTATCCGCCTTTCTCAAAACTGTATCTCCTTTACAGTAATAGGTAGATACTTGACATTTTCACTAAGTATGTATTATTATGGGGATTTAAGAACAAATACTAAAACCTAAAATAAAGTTAAAAATAAAACTGGCTAAGTCGAGTTGAACTCGCCCACCGAGGCTTCCGTACGAACCAATTCAGCTAGATCTCTAAATTGTATCAGCGCTCATATAACTCAGAGGTCTACATTAATTGGCGTAAACTATGTATGTATGTACACCTTTTAATTTTCAACTTTTTTATTTTTTGGAATTTTTCCATAATTTGTGCTGTACCTTGCTGCTTGCCAAATTTCATGATTCTAGGTCAACGGGATAGGTTTTCGACCCAAAACCTATAGGGTACTTCCGGTTTACCTAGCATTGTCAATTTTGATTATAAGCAAAATCTTAGAGCACAAATATAGGAAAAATTCCGAAAAATAAAAAATGTTGAAAATTAAGGTACATTTTGGTACTAACAAGTTTCCGCGAAAATCTAAATTTGCCCATATCTTTTTATTGTGTTGATTCAAGACCTTGATTTTTATACACCCATTAGGGACTATAGACTTCAGTATCAGGTATAAATTTCAACTTGCTAGGTCCACCCGTTCCTGAGAAAATCAGTGGTGACACACGACAGACGGACAGACAGACGGACAGACGGACAGACAGACACACAGACAGAGAGACAGACGGACAAGAATGTGATTTTATAAGGATTCCTTTTCTACCTGTTGAGACACGGAACCCTAAAAACGGTTAATTTACTTCTACAAACTTATGATTTGTAGTTGTTGCTATACAACACATTTCCTATGGATCGAACTACAAAGTTAAGTTTGTCCCTTAAACTAGTCTGAGAAGTTGGTACGGAAGCCTCGGCGGGCGAGTTCAACTCGATTTAGCTGGTTTTTATATACAGTGTGGAAATTAAAATCAGGCCCTGGAGGGAAACTACTTTAAATCCTTAAGCTAGCTCATTTTACTTAAAGGAGACATTCCTTTATATTTGAAAAGAAACAAATCTGCATTAAAAGATTTTTTTAAACTTGCTTGCTTCGCCCGGGACTCGAACCAACTAAAATAAAAAAAAATAAACACTCTTTATTTTATTATACTAATCGGTAGTATTAATATTCAGGATAAAGTTTCTCTAAAAAATGTTTGGTTACTGTTCACTTTTAACAAGTAAAAGACACGTAACAGTTCTGTTATCTCTCCAACCCTCAAAGACTTCGTATGAAGTACACGCTTGCTAATTTATCGTTAAGTACCTTGTTGAAATCTTCGATAAGAAAATTGTTCAATGGTGGTAATACTTCTATGCACATTTCCTTCTTACATGATCCGAGGCGTTCAGTGGAGAAGTTTAAAAATGGAACGTTTGACTTTGTTTGCAATGCGGGACAATAATTTTAAAATTCGAACGATATTTATCAACAGATTTTATTTAAGTAGTGTTGCTTTCCTTACGTAATAAAATTATCTCATAATGGCGTATCAAGAACAATTCGAGTTATTAGAAGCTTACTTTGTTTGCAACAAGAGCTACGATTTAGCTCTGCAGTGGTATCGCGAGTAACAATTTATCAGTTAAATAATTTAAGTGTTACAAAATTGATAGTAAAATAAAGTTGATGTTAGATTTAACGATTATTTTTATTTTTAAGACCTAATGTTTGTTAGAGAAACTTTATCCTGAATATTAATACTACCGATTAGTATATTAAAATAAAGAGTGTTTATTTTTTTTAATTTTAGTTGGTTCGAGTCCCGGGCGAAGCAAGCGAGTTTTAAAAAATCTTTTAATGCAGACAATGCATGCAAAAATAAAGGAATGTCTTCTTTAAGTAAAATGAGCTAGCTTAAGGATTTAAAGTAGTTTCCCTCCAGGGCCTGAGTTTAATTTCCACACTGTATAATATAGAACCTACGTAAATTTGAACCTCCTGTGTGTACTGGACCCAACATATATGTATGAAGTTGACGTTAATCTTCACGTGAGTAGTATTATTGTTCTGTTTTCGTCCGCGTGTGGTACCCTGCTTAAACTAGCTCCTCAGCAGCTCCAGAATCAGAGGCGAGGTGAGGAACCTCGATTGGTGCGTGGGACAGAGTGTCTATTCTATACGTAGTATTATTATTTGTTCTCGGTGCCGACAAAGAAAACCGATGCAACACAGAACAGATACTACGTATAGAATGGACACTCTGTTCGCCCCAACAATCGAGGCTTCCTCACCTGCCTACCGATTTTGAGCTGTCGAGGAACTAACTTGAGCAAGGACGCGCCACACGCGAACGACGCGACGAAAATAAATCACTCAATAGCACTATTTTATTTATTTACATTTTTTAAGGTGGGTTAGCTAGACATCTAAATTGTATGAGCGCTCATATAACTCAGAGGCCTATCTTAATTAGCGTCAACTATGAATAAAATAAATTACACAGAGGCACAATTTTAGTTACATATTTACCTTATGGCACCAAACTTAAGTTTGGTGCAATTGAGCTAGACCCCTAAATTGTATGAGCGCTCATATAACTCAGAGGCATATCTTAACTGGCGTTAATTATGTATGTATGGGACACCATTTACTTTAATAATTTTTTCGTTTTTCAAATTCCCCCTTTTTTTGTGCTGTAAGACCTTGCTCTTTGTCGAATTTCATGGTTCTAGGTCAACGGGAAGTACCCTACAGGTTTTCGACCCAAAACCTATATGGTACTTCCGGTTGACGTAGAATTGTCAACTATGGTCAAAATCAAGGTATTACAGCAAAAGTAATGGAAAAAATCCGAAAAATAAAAAGTCGAAAATTAAGGTAAATTTAGGTACTTACAAATATCGGTGAAAATCTAAATATATCTTTATCTTATTATCGTGTTGACTCTGGATCTTGATTTTTATATATCTAATTAGGACCATAAACATCAGTATCTGGTATAAATTTTAACTTGCTAGGTCCACCCGTTCCTGAGAAAATCTGTGGTGACACACGGACATACAGACGGACAGACGGATAAGAAAGTGATCTTATAAGGATTCCTTTTTTAACTTTTGAGATACGGAACCCTAAAAACGATTAATTTACTTTTACAAACTTGATTAATGATTAATTGCTAAACAAATAATTGTTTAACAATTTACAAAAATATAAAGTGTGAAACACTTCAAAGAAACATAATATTTAACTTATGATTAATTGTAGTTGTTGCAATACATTTCCTATATGGATCGAACTACAAAGTTAAGTTTGTCCCTTAAACTAGTCTGAGAAGTTGGTACGGAAGCCTCGGTGGGCGATTTCAACTCGATTTTGCTGGTTTTTATATATAATATAGAACCTACGTAAATTTGAACCTCCTGTGTGTACTGGTCCCAACATATATGTATGAAGTTGACGTTAATCTTCACGTGAGTAGTATTATTGTTCTGTGTTCGTCCGCGTGTGGTGCCTTGCTTAAACTAGCTCCTCAGCAGCTCCAGAATCAGTGGCGAGGTGAGGAAGCCTCGATTGGTGGGTGGGACAGAGTGTCTATTCTATACGTAGTATTATTATTTGTTCTCGGTGCCGACAAAGAAAACCGATGCAACACAGAACAGATACTACGTATAGTATGGACACTCTGTTCGCCCCAACAATCGAGGCTTACTCACCTCCCTACCGATTGAGCTGTCGAGGAACTAACTTGAGCAAGGACGCGCCACACGCGAACGACGCGACGTAAATAAATCACTCAATAGCACTATTTTATTTATTAACATATTTTAAGGTTGGTTCCAATTAAGTTAGACCTCTAAATTGTATGAGCGCTCAGTTCCTTTTTTACCTTTTGAGAAACGGAACCCTAAAAATGATAAAGTAGATATCTAGTTACTGTATAACTGAAGAAGACAAATTGTAGGTAGGCACATAATACATGTATTGGTGGAGTGATCAAAGTGTCCATTCTATATTTTGTTCTGTGTCGCATCATCGCAGACAAAAAAGTTTTGTTCGCAGTGTGCGCAGGGTGATAGACAAAACTGTCTTGAGTCATCACCCTGCGCACACTGCGAACAAAACTGTTTTGTCTGCGAGGATGCGACACAGAACAGATACTACGTATAGAATGGACACTCTGATCACTCCACCAATACACGTATTATGTGCCTACCTACCATTTGTCTTCTTCAGTTATACAGTAACTAGATATCTACTTTATCTTTTTGAGGGTTCCGTATTTCAAAAGGTAAAAAAAAGGAACTGAGCGCTCATACAATTTAGAGGTCTAGCTTAGGTGGAACCAACCTTAAAAAATGTAAATAAATAAAATTGTGCTATTGAGTGATTTATTTTCGTAGCGTCGTTCGCGTGTGGCGCGTCCTTGCTCAAGTTCCTCGACAGCTCAGAATCGGTAGGGAGGTGAGTAAGCCTCGATTGTTGGGGCGAACAGACTGTCCATTCTATACGTAGTATCTGTCCTGTGTTGCATCGGTTTTGTTTGTCGGCACCGACAACAGATAATAATACTACGTATAGAATAGACACTCTGTCCCACCCACCAATCGGGGCTTCCTCACCTCGCCACTGATTCTGGAGCTGCCGAGGAGTTAGTTTGAGCAAGGCACCACACGCGGACGACAACAGAACATTAATACTACTCACGTAAAGATTAACATCAACTTCATACATATGTGTTGGGAACAGTACACACAGGAGATTTAAATTTACGTAGGTTCTATATTATATACAATAAACTGGCCAAGTGCAAGTCGGACTCGCACTCGTAGGGTTCCGTAACACAGTTAAGTATTCCATAACTATTATTTTTCGCAACTACAAAACTTTGTTTTTCATAGTGTTTGTATGAAAAACAAAGTTATCTTTGCGGTCGCCATATCTCTAAAACTGCTGACTGTATCTCGTTCAAACCAATTTTCGTTGTTAGTTTTTATTGAGATCTACAGGATATATTTTTTTTAGATTTTTCACTCCCATACTTTAAAAGTTAGAGGGGGGGGGGGGACACACATTTTACCACTTTAGACGCGCCTATCTTTCAAATGATTGACTTTGAGAAAAAATGATTTTAGGAACCTCAATTTCATTTTTAAAGACCTGTCCATAGACAACACCACACGTATAAGTTTGAAGAATTTTTTTTTTGTTTCAGTTCCATGTATGGGATGCCCCCCCTTAAACTTTTATATTTTTTATTTTTGTATAAAAATTGGAAAGCGGTTCACAGAATACATCTACCTACCAAGTTTCAATTCTGTAGTCTTAACAGTTTCGGAATAAAATGGCTGTGACAAACGGACGGACAGACAGACAGACAGACAGACAGACAGACGAATCTTATAGATTCCGTTCGATTCCGGGTTCCGTTTTTTGCCATTCAGCTGCGGAACCCTAAAAACCAGCAAAATCGAGTTGAACTCGCCCACCGAGGCTTCCGTACCAACTTCTCAGACTAGTAGTTTAAGGGACAAACTCAACTTTGTAGTTCGATCCATAGGAAATGTATTGCAACAATTACAAATCATAAGTTTGTAAAAGTAAATTAACCGTTTTTAGGGTTCCGTATCTCAAAAGGTAAAAAAGTAATCCTTATAAGATCACTTTCTTATCCGTCTGTCCGTCTGTATGTCCGTGTGTCACCACCGATTTTCTCAGGAACGGGTGGACCTAGCAAGTTCAAATTTATACCAGATACTGATTATAGTCCTAATTAGATAATAAAAATCAAGGTCCTGAGTCAACACGATAATAAGATATAGACATATTTAGATTTTCGCGGAAACTTGTAAGTACCCAAAATTACCTTAATTTTCAACTTTTTTAGTATTCGGAATTTTTCCTTTACTTGTGCTGTAAGACCTTGATTTTGACCATAGTTAACTTTGTTTCGAAAAAACGGAACCCTTATAGATTCGCCATGTCTTTCTGTCTGTCTGTCTGTCCGTCTGTCCATCCGTCCGTATGTCACAGCCATTTTATTACGAAACTATTAGGACTACAGAAATGAAACTTGGTAGGTAGATGTATTCTGTAAACTGCTTTTTGATTTTTATAAAAAATAAAAAATATAAAAGTTTAAGGGGAGGCATCCCATACATGGAAGTGTAAAAAAATTTTTTTTTTCTTCATACCTATACGTGTGGGGTATGTCTATGTATAGGTCTTTAAAAATGACATTGAGGTTTCTACAATCATTTTTTCTATAATATTTTATATTTGAGAATAATATATTCTGTAGATCTCACTAAAAACAAACAACGAAAATTGTTTTTCATACAAACACTATGAAACACAAAGTTAATTTTGTAGTTGCGAAAAATCATAGTTATAGAATACTCTACTGTGTTACGGAACCCTACGAGTGCGAGCCCGACTTGCACTTGGCCAGTTTATTTTTACCTTTTGAGATACGGAACCCTTAAAACGATAAAGTAGATATCTAGTTACTGTATAACTGAAAAAGACAAATGGTAGGTAGGTACATAATACGTGTATTGGTGGAGTGATCAAAGTGTCCATTCTATACGTCGTATCTGTTCTGTGTCGTATCATCGCAGACAAAAAAGTTTTGTTCGCAGTGTGCGCAGCGTGATAGACAAAACTGTCTTGAGACAGTCTTTAGACAGACTTAAGACTGTTTTGTCTTTAGTCTGCGCTCAGTCTAAATTTCGTACTACTACATGCGCATAGTCCTCACACACACAGCGACGGAACGAAAACGAGTCAATAAAATCATCTTGATACATTCTTAGCTGAATAAGTAGTAACAGTAGCTAAATGGTTCATTACTTTTGTTTTATTTTTTAAATTCAAAGCGTTAAATTATGCTTTGACTATGTTTATTTGATAATTGATTATGATTTATTTTATGATTTTGATGTGTATATGTGCGTATATTAATACTGCCTACATAATGAATAAATGCGTTGATATGATTTGATTTGATTATAATTTTTTTTTTACTTTGCTTGTATGTACTTATTTCATATTTTCTATTTGCAATTTTTTTTTATATCATGCCGGCTACCATTTGACCATTATTTCACCTGTTGGTAAGTGATGATGCAGTCTAGAACGGTAGCATGCTAAATTATGTAAGATGTGCTGTGTTTGACCTCGATTTGTCGTGACGAGACTTTTTATTTTTTAGACCTTTCTCTAGGAGTGACTTGACTGACCTGATGGTGAAATTCAGAGATTGCTACTGGAACCGTCTTACAGTCTAGCAGTTCAAGTAGCAGTCTCTAAATTCCATCATCAGGTCATCCAAGTCAGAGTGACCTGAAAAAGGTCTCGTCACGACTTACAAGACGAGCCCAAACACGGCACACCTAACTTAAACCATCTAAGAGTTCCAGTAGCAGTCTCCGAATTCCATCATCAGGTCAGTCATGTCGCTTCTAGAGAAAGGTCTCGTCTCGACTAACAAAACGAGCCCAAACACGGCACATCTAACTCAAACCATCTAGGAGTTCCAGTAGCAGTCTCCGAATTCCATCATAAGGTCAGTCAAGTCACTCCTAAAGAAAGGTCTCGTCACCACTAACAAAACGAGCCCAAAAACGGCACATCTAACTGATCGTCTAGCAGTTCCAGTAGCAGTCTCCGAATTCCATCATCAGGTCAGTCAAGCCACTCCTAAAAAAAGGTCTCGTCACCACTAACAAAACGAGCCTAAACACGGCACATCTAAATCTGATCGTCTAGCAGTTCCAGTAGCAGTCTCCGAATTTCATCATCAGGTCAGTCAGTCACTCCTAAAGAAATATCTCGTCACCACTAACAAAACGAGCCCAAACACGGCACATTTATCTCAAACCATCTAGGAGTTCCTGTAGCAGCCTCCGAATTCAATCATCAGGTCAGTCGAGTCACTCCTAAAGAAATATCTCGTCACCACTAACAAAACGAGTCCAAACACGGCACATCTAAATGTGATCGTCTAGCAGTTCCAGTAGTAGTCTCCGAATTTCATCATCAGGTCAGTCAAGTCACTCCTAAAGAAAGGTATCGTCACTACTAACATAACGAGCCCAAACACGGCACATCTAACTCAAACCATCTAGGAGTTCCAGTAGCAGTCTCCGAATTCTATCATCAGCTAGGCTATTCTGTAAGCTATCTCGACAACGGAATCCGCGGTAAGATTTGAATTTCGTACTACGAAATTCAACCGTATTGCGAATGTGATACGATTGAATTTCAAAGTACGAAATTCGAATCTCACCGCGGATTTCGCTGTCGAGATAGCATACAGAATAGCTTAGCGGGTCAGTCAAGTCACTCCTAAAGAAAGGTCTCGTCACTACTAACAAAACGAGCCCAAACACGGTACATTTTACTCTGACGTGTACATTTGCCTGTCTGAGATAAAAACTAAATATTTGTAATTGATAACCTACATACTTTTCTACTCAAGGATCAAGTTAGAGGAAGCATAATTTTCGAGTCTGTACAGCGATGTTTTTTCGTCAAGCTGATTCCGTCAACTGACACAGGTCTTGCCTCTACGGCGGTTGACCGCGGATTGCTTACGTAGAATTTATATTCTGTTTGGCGGATTGAGAAGTAATTTCAAATTATTGTTTATTTATACTCAAAATTGCCATAGGAAAAGCAACTTTACAAGCGTGTTATAACGTTTTATAGAATCGAGCAAAATCTACGATAACTCAACAAAACAAAGGTAAAGGTATTATTTTTTCTGGACGTTATTGGAAACATTTTTAAATATTTTTACTACTTTATTTGTTGTTCAGTATATATGCTTTTTTATTGTATTTTTGTTTACTTTAGAAAATTGGTGTTTTTGTGAAATATTGTACCGAAACCCGACTCGATTACGATATTTTCGTGGTACGAGTATACGGAAAATATTTTTAATTATTTAATAATATATTTTTTTAAATAAATAAATTGCTTAACTTGATTGCAAAGGACCTGTCTATTGATAGATAATAATAACAGTTGACTAAGTTTCGTGGAGTCATCGCTAATTGTACCTAAAATATGCTAAAATCAGCTATTTTATGACATTTACAGAAATGCGTCCTTAATTTGATTGCAAAGGACCTGTCCATTGGTAGATAATAACACAATTGACTAAGTTACGTGGAGTCATCACCATTTTTACCTAAAATATTCTAAAATCAGCTATTTTTTGACATTTACAGAAATGCGTCATTAACATAAAAAATATTTCTTATAATTAATTTCGTTTATTAAGTTAATAATTTGCTATAAAAAGTTTTCTTTTGGCACTTTGTTATATAATATGACTTCTTTTGTATTTTTTTTTATCTGTCAGAATTTTTTCATATCAAATTATTAACTTAATAAACAATGAAATTGTTTAAAAAGAAATATTTTTTTGTTAACACATTGATAGTACCTATTATGATCTTTAAGAAGGATAATTTCTTAAGGAGGTTGCTCGTCGTCAGCTAACCACAACAGCGCCAATAGGTGGCTTCGATACTCTTATTTGATGAATTTTTTTTTTTAATGACTGAAATAGTATTTGGTAAATAAAAAATATTGATTTTGCGAGTAAAGCGTATAAATTTTAATTTATTCAGCTAAATTTGAAGTATATATACACTCTCTATGTACTTTTATTTGTACACAAGCGTGGCGTCAGGACTGATCACGCACACACGCGAAAGTATTTTTGTATCACAGATTATTTAATAGTGTATTTGGCATTTGCTAATTTTGTCACTTTGTAAATGAGTAATGTAGCCGATTGGTGAGGACTACTGGATTAAGCGCATCAGGGACTGGGTTCGGACCCTTCCTTACTAACAAACTTTTTTCGTTTTCCATTCTAAACATTACCTTTTTATTTATTGTTATTAGTTTACTATCTACATTACTCTCGCTAATAACAAAATACCAAATATCACATAGATTTGTACCACTTTTTGATGTGAACTGTAGTACCTACTCTTACTAACGCTATTGGGTGGTTTTAAGTCCACGAGGTCCAAAGTACATTTCGTTGCTGTACTGCACAGAGTACTAAGGACCTAAAGTGAAGCATTTGGCGTACTAGTTGTGCTTTGCGGCTTTACCCACAATCTAATAGAAACTGCTATTTGCGATAAAATGTAGCCTATGTGAGTCGGATAATAAATCAGACTACTCTTGTCATGTAACAAAATAAAAACAGTAAGTCATAATGTAAAGTATACTAGCTAAAAGCCGAGCTTTGTGAGGGCTCGCGTAGATTTTCTGCCGTAATAATTTTAAGGCAGTTTTTTTATATTAAATAGCGAATCTGCCCCACACTGGCAAAAAATTTGCCAAAACACCAACCACTCCAACAAATGCATAAAATTTGCCATCATATTATTTAATTATGGCATAAAATAAGGCATAATAAAACTGGCCAAGTCGAGTTGGACTCGCCCACCGAAACTTCCGTACCAACGTTGGTAAGTACCAATTAAGCTGGACCTCTAAATTGTATGAGCGCTGATATAACTCAGAGGCCTATCTTGATTGGAGTGAACTATGTATGTATGGGGACACCCTTTGATTTTCAACGCCTAGACCTAGAATTGTCAATTTTGGTTAAAAGTAAGGTTGTATAGTGCAAGGTAAAGGAAAAATTCCAAAAAATAAAAAAGTTGAAAATGAAGGTACATTTTTGTACTTACAAGTTTTCGCGAAAATCTAAATTTGCCCTTATCTTTTTATCGTGTTCACTCAGAACCTTGATTTTTACACACCTAATAGGGTATATAATATAATATTAATAAAATAAAATAATAAAACTTCACTCACATATTGACATAAATGAATTAAAATCTCGATCCTAGTTTTCATATTATTTTATAAAATTATGTAGTGAGATATGATTTCCCGTATGTATAGAGTTGTATAAAGACCAATAGATGTGATTTCATTGCAATTTTCATTTTTTTTATCCATTTACTCGTTACTCCATTACGTATTTGTAAATATACTTTTGTATGGAAATCGAACCACCTTAACTAACTATTTACTTAAACAATTTAATTTCAAAAATATAAAATAAACAAAAATATAAGTGTTTAATAATTTATTTATTCATTTATAAGCATTTTTTTTCCAGGAAAACAATATAGTAAAAAAAATTGTTCGATAATATTTAATTTGTCTATTTGTTTATAAATAATTTATAAACAAATGACGTTACATTTTTTTACCAATATTAATTACTGCCTTTGGTAGATGTAATAATTTATAAGTAAAAAAAATATGTAAAAATAAACTGGCCAAGTGCAAGTCCGACTCGCACTCGTAGGGTTCCGTAACACCGTTAAGTATTCCATAACTATGATTTTTCGCAACTACAAAATTAACTTTGTTTTTCATAGTGTTTGTATGAAAAACAAAGTTATCTTTGCGGTCGCTAAATCTCTAAAACTGCTGATTTTGAGAAAAAACGATTTTCGAAACCTCAATGTAATTTTTGAAGACCTATCCATAGACACCCCACACGTACAGGTTTGAAGAATTTTTTTTTTTTGTTTCATTACCTTAAACTATATATATATTTTTTATTTTTGTATAATATATCGGAAAGCGGTTTACAGAATACATTTACCTACCAAGTTTCAATTCTGTAGTCCTAACGGTTTCGGAATAAAATGGCTGTGACATACGGACGGACAGACAGACAGACAGAAAGAAAGACATCGAATCTATAAGGGTTCCGTTTTTTGCCATACGGCTACGGAACCCTAAAAACAAGCTTTTATCTGGGACAATGAACTAAAATGTTAAAAACTGTGAGGTTGTTGTTTTATCACAGAGATGCCGTGGCCACCTTTCCACCTTCTCCATGGTACCATATCATTGTATTGTCACCGAAGATATATATGTACACCAAATTTGAGTCTAATCGGACATCGGGAAGTGGGTCTAATTTAGCTTCCAAGATTCCACCCGAACATACATAGTGACATACATACATACATACATTGCAAGTTAAATAAAAGCTTGTAAAAACGGCTATAATATAACATTAGTAAAAAATAACTTTTAACAACATTTATGGGATATTTCATTTTTTAGGGTTCCGTAGTCCTGACAAGGAACCCTTATAGTTTCGTCATGTCCGTCTGTCTGTCTGTCCGAGGTTTTGCTAAGAGACCGTTAATACTAGATAGCTGTAATTTTGTGAGGGTATGTAAATAAATGACGCCGATAAAGAGCTGAAATAAAATTTTGAAAAATATTTTTTTTAGGGTAGCTCAGCTATATGAGAAGTGGGGATGATTTTTTCTTTCATCATCTACCCCATCGTGTGGGGTAACGTTGAATAGGTTTTTTAAAATGACTTAAGGGTTGCTAATACCATTTTTCGATTGAATGCTCCATAAACGAAATATTAAACTTTAAAGTGCAAATTTTTGTTCCAGTAGAGGTCCCTCCCCCCTCTAAAAGCTAAACTGATGGCTTGAACAATCTGGAAAAATTCGTGATAATAGCGCATTTCATGAACTTGAAGCTAAATATTTTTAGGTCCATTATTTTAAGTTTAATGTCGTTATTTATAGAAACAGACTGGAAAGAAATTTGTTAAATAACAATAGTATAACTATTAGAATAATTGACTAAAAGTTTTTTCTTCTTCAGGGATTTATTCGTTTAAGTGTCCGAATGATACTGTTACGTGCGGGGTGGTATTAAAATGCCAATCCGATGAGATGAACGTTTTTTTCCACTTGAACACTAGGTTACACAATGTTTCACAGTAGTTGTCCGAATCGTCTTGCACAATGATCAAATGTCCGTTACACACACTCAGGTCGTCGGTAATTCACAATTCACTGTTAACACTTTGCTACTTCACTTGGTCGCTATCCGCGCTTAGATGTTTTCGCTGTCGCTTCCAAAGAATGACTGACTCAACGCCGCGGTGCGACGCTTTCTATAGGGTACAATAATTATTCTAGAAAATCCTCGATCAATAAAGAACAAAAATAATAGACAAACAAATCAAAAACAATAGGCGGCTTTCCTTTGATCATCTGATGTAAACAACTTTACCATACATGCTAATTGGATCTCTAACGACTTATGAATAAGAGTCAATATTAACTACAAAACTAGGTACATTGACTAAGGTCGGAATTCCAGGAAGGTTACTTTTATGACGGTCGGTTTATGGCCGGCAATTAGTTTTTTTTTCTCCCACGGTTATTATTGTTTACTGCGAGAATCGTTGCGAAACTTCGAGACCTATCGACACGATGTAACAATACCATGATTTATTCAATTTTTAAAATAACATTTGTTACAATAAAACATTATTTTATGGGAAGATATTTTCAAGGCTTGAAACCGGTTTATGCTTAACCGTTTCTTAAAGGTTTAAACCGGTTTTAACCAATTATTTCGCTCGAAGCAGGCTTAGAAACCGGTTTATGGATAACCGGTAAGTATCGTCACTTTTAAAGCTAGAAGCTTGAGACTTATTTTTAGGCTGTTGATGCGATATAAATAAATATGACATTCAAACTTTGTAAAAGTTTTACCCTCTAGGGTGTAAAATAACAATAGGGGATGAAAGTTTGTATGGAAATATGTAAGGTTTATGTGAATGTTCTACTGAACCGATTTAAATGAAATTTAGTTCACAGATAGTCTAGAGCCTGAGATAGGACAGTCTACTTTTTAATGCGAAAAAAGCGTTGTAAGGGGTTGAAAAGTTGTATGGAAGTATCGTCATTTTTAGAGCTAGAAGCTTGAAACTTATTTTTTAGGCTGTTGATTCGATATAAATAAATATGACATACAAAGTGTGTGAGGGGGAGTGGAGGGGGGGGGGCGGGGAAGGAGAGTGGAAGGGTGGAGTGGAGGGGGGGGGTCATGGGGGGGAGTGGAGGCGGAGTGGTGGGGGAGGGAGAGGGTAAGTGGGATGGGATTTTTTAAACATAAACCAACCCTGTATTAGAGCATTCCTAACAATTCTTAACAAGTAACTATACTCGGGATTTCGGTCTTTGTCCAGAAGCCAAAGACACCTCGTATATATATATCTATCTTACATGCACACGGTATTTTTTTTTTATTTGTTACAAAGTGCCGCTTCATAGATTCAGCTTTAGATATTTTATTTGCCAAAAACACAGGTAATACAATGGTAGTAACATCATAATTTTTAGTTCTATCTTTATTTTGCCAGTATTGGCGTGCAAATTTTTACAATTGTATGGCAATTTATTATAAATTATATGTCAAAACAGATGATTCATACTATACAATACAACATTATTACAAACAATAGATCTCGATTTCGATTACACCATTAAATTCAATCATCAGGGCGAGCCCTAACACTATCCCACAATCTGAGCACTTTTATGGTACACTTTACTGAAAAACTATCGCCTAAACGCCTATTGATTTGTGCTTTAACATAGAAATTTAAATGTACATGTAGATGTGTTAACAGTAAAAAATAGTAGATTAGTAGCCCGAGATATTTAGGCGCACGAGCGCAGCGAGGGCGCCTATAGTTCGAGGGTGCAATTGATGCTTACACCCCAGCTAACTACTCTGCTTTACATCTCGATTGTGAGGTGAGTAGAAAAAAAACCAGCATTACAAGAATATAACATTTTATTAGTTAAAATGTATAGTGAAATGAGAACAATTTTCAAATTTTATGACAGTGCAGCTTATTTCTTCATCACTTGCAGAACTCATGTTTTTTTTCCTAATTAGCACGTAATTATAAAAAAATCACAAAAAATAATAATATTTAAAGTAAAAAATTTTTATTCCCGCCTTTTTCATCTTTTTTTAAATTTTTTTTTTCAAGAACGAAATTGAGCTTCGCTGTTCGATATTTAAAATTGATGACTATTATATACTCATACGAAGACAAGGCTGAATAGCGAAGCTACCTCTTTTGTCATTGGGCTGAATGCATGATGTCTATTGCCAGTATGATGGTTAGATGTACGTGAACTTTTTGATAGAGTGAAGAGTTTTTTTTTAAATTACTTACTGCCCTAGGGCTTTTCTAGCTCCATTATTGCCCTAGAGCGCTAATTGGTTACCTTCAAGCCCCATTTGGGGGTAATAAGGACCTACTTACCGATTATGAGAGATGTAAATATCATTTAATTATCATTAAAAAAATATGAAGATTAACAATTTTGTTTCTAGGATAGAATATTATTGTACTTACTACTAACGCCATCCGTTAGAAGATCAAAGAATTAACTTCGCTAGGAACATAATGTTTGGTTACTAACGCCATCTGTTGGAAATCTAAAGAATTTACATTTGTCATCCAAATTACGACTGGTATCATTGTGACAATAACTCTGGCAGATTAAGCTGACGATTCCAAAAAGTGGCAGATTTCAAGGATCTTTATGAATTTTGAAATATAAAATAGAATTTTGACTATTTTCTGTTTCTATTTAAAGTATATCATTTTTATTGTGCATTTATTTGGTTGGAAATTTGTAAAAGTTTGAATGAGAAGGTAGATAAACTTTATTTTTATGCCTTATTGAATTTTATGCCATAATCATCGAATTATAACCTACAGAAAGTAGGTCTTCAAACAACGCTTCGCTCGGATGCTAGGCCGAAAATTCGCTACGTGTGCGTAACTGAGTATTATTATCTTTTCTATGACTGAGGTGTGTTTACTTGCAGTGTCACACGCACAGACGCATTATAATGTTGCCAGTAAGAAAGTCTTTGCGTTAAAAGTTGGGTAAGGATGATTCGTGATTTATTGTATGGGTATTGGGTACATGTAGTTTGTTAGTCGGAGAAGTGAGCTTGTTTTCATCATCTTAATTTTTAATAATATAATCGCGTTTAAGCCCACGAGGCAGTCCTAAATTGTATATTTTTAATTCAGATAGTATAGCAAACCCTGGAAAAGTTAGGGCTCCGTATCCATAGAATGCCGACAGGATCCTATCACTAAGCCTGTGATATGCGTCTGTCCTTCCGTCAGTGGTATCTCAGGAACGGAAATAGGTAGAAAGACGAAATTTTTACAAAATGTGTATTTCTATTGCCGCTAACTATATAAAAAAATAATATATTATAGAAATAAATAATGACAAAAAAGTAAAAATAAAAGAGGTGCCATACAAAACGTAATTTTATCGGCATTATAAGCTAATTTTCTTGTTTTGTTTGTAGTTCTGTATTTAGGATGAAAAAAAGTTTAAAGTATAGGATAAAAGAAAAGGATTTATATTCACTGTTTTTAGATTTCCGTAGCCGAATGGCAAAAAACGGAACCCTTATAGATTCGCCATGTCTGTCTGTCTGTCCATCCGTCCGTATGTCACAGCCATTTTATTCTGAAAATATTAGGACTACAGAATTGAAACTTGGTAGGTAGATGTATTCTGTAAACCGCTTTCTGATTTTTATACAAAAATAAAATATATAAAAGTTTAAGGATGGGCATACCATACATGGAACTGGAACAAAAACAACTGTTTTCTTCAAACCTATACGTGTGGGGTGTCTATGGACAGGTTTTTAAAAATGATATTGAGGTTCTTGCTATCATTTTTTCTCAAAGTTAATAATTTAAAAGATAGGCGCGTCTAAAGTGGTAAACAAAGTTATATTTGTAGATGCGAAAAATCATAGTTATAAAATAATGAGGGCCCGGTGGCGTTTTGAGGGCCCGGTGTCGTAATCGGGAGAACGATCAGCTTTGATGCCGTGGTACCGAGTTCAAACCGCCGTGCACCAATGGATTTTTCTATAGAAAAAATTATGTGCGCTTTTCACAGTGGCCCTCCGGTGAAGGAAAACATCGTTAAGAAACCAACAACCCCCGCATGGTGGTAGGACATTATCTAGTGTCCGCCTGGCCAGCTACCACCCTCAAGTTGAAAATCTGTCACCAAACATCTAATGTGTTCCGGCAGCTATCCTTGAGAGCCAGTTCCCATTCTAGGCCTAGCGTGCTTACCATCTTCGACCGCATCATCACTTACAAACAGGTGAGATAGTGGTCAAACGCTAGCATATAAAGTATAAAAAAAGGAACTTAGTCTTACTAAGTCTTACGGAACCTTACGAGTGCGAGTCCGACTTGCACTTGGCCAGTTTATTTTTTTATTCGAATAAAAATCACTGAATAAATAATAAAGTACAAGTACCTAACAATTAAAAAAATCTTTTCATCCCATCTATTCGAACAACAAATTGTTGGTTTCTCGATAAGTGCGCTCAAAATAGGTCTTTTCCGCCCATGAGTGGTAAAGTGTTTTTTAGGGTTCCATACCGAAAGGGTACCAAAGGAACCCTATTACTGAGACTTTACTATGCATCTGTCCGTCCGTCCGTCCGCATTTCAGAGGGCTGTATCTCATTAACCGTAATAGGTAGACACTTGACATTGTTCACGAAGTATGTATTATTATTATGGGGGAGCTATCAACAAATATTAAAATAAAATATATTAGGGTTCCGTAGCCGACCTATAAATATATATTAAGCGCCCTATGTGTTATTTATATGACATGTTAAATTGAAGCGTGAAAAAAATATCGTATGTTCCCTCTTCGAACTTTTTTTCGCGGAGTCGTCTTAAAATTTTGTACACTTTGTCACTAGCAATATTAAGACGTTTTATATGACACCTTATATATCAATTCTATCCAGCTGTTTAGGCTGTAGGGCATGTCAAAGAAACCTCATATGTATGTGACATACTTCATACATACACTCGAAAAACATAACCTTCCATGCGCAGTCGGGTAATACGTTCACAATCGACGAAGATATTGTGTAATTATTTGAAATAACATTAAATAAAACCTACTAAATAAGTAATAAAGTAATACTAAATAATTAATTAATTTTTTCATAGTTTGTATGAAAAACAAAGTTATATTTGGGGTTCGGAAGATGTGCTATATCTCAAAAACTACTGACCATATCTCGTTCAAACCAATTTTTGTTTAAGTGTTTGAAACGATCTACAGCATATATATTTTTTTTCACTTTCTTACTTTAAAAGTTCACAAGTTTAAAAGGAAACATAAAACAAACACACACACACGCACGCACGCACGCACGCACGCACGCACGCACGCACGCACGCACGCACGCACACACACACACACACACACACACACTTTACGAAAAAAAAAGTGATTTTAGAAACCTTAATGTTATTTTTAAAGAACTTCCACCCCCCTCCTCACACGTATCGGTTTGATGTTTTTTTCAGTTCTATGTATGTTATACTTTTTTGTATCAAAATCGGAAAGCGATTCACAGAATATATCTACTTACCAGTTTCAACACTGTAGTCTCTATAGTATATATAGTTTCTGAATAAAATTGCTTTGACATACGGACGTACGGACGGACAGACGGACGGACGGATGGACAGACAGACATGACGAATCTATAAGGGTTCCGTTTTTTTCCATTCGGCAACGGAACCCTAAAAGTTAGTTAAGTCTCCTTTGATATATATTATGTATCTAATATATTTTTTTGTTATTATTTTAAATGAATAAATGTTGGTAAAGAATGTATAAATTAATTTGGATCAATTTCACACCTACCCATCTGGCAACACTCCGGTCGTACTAAGATGTAGTAGTTATTTTGATTCACAAATTTTGTTTTATTACACAATTTACGTAATTAAATTTTTGTCTTACCTGTGAAATTACACACCAGAAACCTTATGATCCTTTTCCGATGAATTGTGGCACAAATCACCACACAATAAGTCATATTTTAATAATTTTGCGGGAGACGCACTCGCTACCTTGTGACACGGCGCACTAATTACGCGGGCGTCGATTGGGTCAGATCCTGGCCCAAATGAACGGTGAGTATGACGAGCGCGTACTTGGTTTCTGTAGGTTATAATTCGATGGCCATAATTCAATATATGATGGCAAATTTTATGCATTTGTTGGAGTGGTTGGTTTGGTGGTTTGGCAGAGTTTTTGCCAGTGTCGGGCAGATTCGCCATTTAATATAAAAATAAACTGGCCAAATGCGAGTCGGACTCGCACACGTAGGGTTCCGATTGAACAAAATTTGCCGGAAAAATTAAGTACATAGTTTTAACATCGATATATATAAATACCGTGTCAATACTAAACATGCTTATTTACTACAACGCCATCTAACGCATATTTAACGAACTTCTAACACCAACTAAGTGAACGTTAACACAAAGATGTTATACCGAGTTCACACCAGGCGATTCAAGTCATTCAACTGGCAAATCGCAAGCGATTTGAAAGGTGTGTACAGGCTTTTAACAAAATTGAAGCGACTAAAATCGTTTCAACAGAATTTAAACGCCTTTCAACTTTAGTCGCCTTCAAATTTTTGTTGAAAGCGATTTGACAGGTGTGAACCCGTGCATTCAAATCGCTTTCAGTTTTAATTTTCTATACCGGAGCGGAGCGTGAACTTGCTACTTATTCGCAAACATTGTTTTAATATTTTGTTTTTTTTAACAAAATTATTTACAAGTTTTTAATCATATAGCACCAGTAAACCTTATATAGGTTTGTCTAGGCACTAGATCCTCTACATATTACAAATTCATTTTAGCTTAATGTTAACGTTATTTAATAAGTTATGATGTAAGTTCGTAAAGTTAGTTTATTTAATATTAAAGTGAATTTTACATTTGTATGATATTTTTATACTAGTGAGACAATGTTAATGTTTTAGTTGTTAGTTTGTGTATTAATAAAATTATATTATTTAAAAGTGTACAATAATAAAGCGACTACGAGCGGCCAATCATCACCCACCGCTGGCTGTCGCGCTCGCTCTTAGGCAAACAATGACGGTCTGGCGCGACAGTACCCTTAGTACGAGTTTTCATACCAAACTCGATATCGTATATCGAACAAATTTTGTATGAAAAACAGAACAGCGCCTCTAGCGGTTACTACACTTCACTAAATTTAGACCAATCAGGGAGCCAGAATATGTCGAAAACTATGTGAGATCTGTCAAAAGTGTTTACGATAAAAACTCGTACTAGGGGTGCAGGCCCGCAGGCGCTTGCCGTCGGTTTACACACATAGATATAGGATGCTCCAAGCTTACTTAATTATGTTATTTGTTGATTTTGTGTTTGTATATAATATTTCTTTAATGTAGCTTTTATATTTTGCTTTGTAATTTTATTCCTAATTTCTATCGGTAAGCTATTGATTAATTTAGGCATTAAATATTGTGAGGTACGTTTCCCGTAAGTGTTACTGAATTTAGGCGTGATAAGTTTTTTTCTTGTCATATTTCTAGTTATTATCGGGTGGCTTATTTCATTTTGAATTTCTGTTCTAAAGAATTGCTCCAACAATAAACTATATGCTATTTTTTTATGTATGGGGATCACACCGCAAAGTTTGAAAATACTAATTGGATCATTTTTATATTTTTATTTTATTTTATTTGGCAAAATCAATTTTAATAGTCTAAGTTGCATACTATATATTTGATCTATGTAGGTTTTATATGTTCGACCGTAGCTACTCAGGCCATAGGACACTTTAGATCAAAGCTTTATACATGGTTATCAGGACGGCAAAGGGGACACGACTTTTAATTATGTAAAATTTAGCCAAAACGGCTCTAAAAATAAAAACTCTAGTTTGTGTTACTATGGAAGTGAAAATGTCAGCAAAACCTATCCACTTTTAGTTGTATTGAAATAGTTCTCAGTTTATCTTGTAATAATACAACTATTTCAAAATGGTTGGTGTCGTGTGCATAAAAATTCGTGACTAAACCACAGTTTTATGATTGTAAAACTGTGACTAAACGCTATTTTAGTGCAGTTTCTCGTGCAAGCAATGTGATAAGACTCAAGACTCAATATGTGGTTAAAGTTCATAGTTCATTACATGTGACCAGAGAAAACGTATCATTGACAATGTGAAAAATAGTAATAAGGCTTAATGTATTAAAAGAAATACTTCAAACAATCGTTTCTCGTTTTATTCATTTTAATATATAATATATAGATAAATTATAAATATACCCAACACAAGCAGGGCTTTATGGATGGCATAATAGCTTTGTGTTACTTTAGATTGCCAATTTAATATCAATTTTAGTTTTTTTTAATAATCATACATTACAAAATCTCATCATGGCCCCACGCGATTAGTGTATTTAGCCAGTGTCAAGTTTTATGAATTCTGACACTAACATGTTTTGGAATGTGACTTTGACAAAAACTTAACAATATTTATTACTTGACACTGGCTAAATACACTAATCGCGTGGAGCCATAATGAAACAAAAATAAAAAAGTACTCTGTGGACTAGCAAAGAGTACTTTTTTATTTTTTTCACGTCAGTCTTGGCAAAATACGGACATAGAATTAATCATTTTGTTGTTACTTTTCTTTATAACCTGTGTTTTATGCAAATAATATATCGAGCCCTCACAAAGCTCGGCTTTTAGCTAGTTATTATATTACATCTACATTATTGTAACTCTTTTTACCACTTCTTGTTTAATTCCAAATAATCATTAATTGAGTCAAAAGCTTTTGAAAGTAACCACTCATACAATTTTCTTTGAAATAATATTAATGGCAAAGTTTACTGAAAACTTTAACAGCCATGGCATAAGTGCTTATAGATTTATAGATGTTGAGTGCTTTCTCACTTTTGGATAAAGAAATCGTTTGTGATTTTTCAATGAGGAAGAATGTTCACATTTATAGTAACACATAGTTTTTCTCCAGTGTGTGTTCGTATGTGTTCCTTCAACAAGGAATAACGTGCACATTTAGTCACACATATTTCATGCATGTGGTTTTTCACCTGTACATTTTCGTTTGTGATTTTTCAATGAGGAAGAACGTGCACATTTATAGTAACACATATCACATGCATATGGTTTTACATCTGTATGTGTTTGTATGTGTTTATTCAACGAGGATAATTCCGCACATTTATGGTCACACATGTCACATGCATATGGTTTTTCACCTGTATGTGTTCGTATGTGATTTTTCAACGTGGATAATTGTGCACATTTATAGTCACACATGTCACATGCATGTGGTTTTTCACCTGTATGTGTTCGTATGTGTTTATTCAACGAGGATAAATGTGCACATTTATAGTCACACATGTCACAAGCATATGGTTTTTCACCTGTATGTGTTCGTATGTGATGTTTCAACGTGGATAAATGTGCACATTTATAGTCACACATGTCACATGCATGTGGTTTTTCACCTGTATGTGTTCGTATGTGATGTTTCAACGTGGATAAATGTGCACATTTATAGTCACACATGTCACATGCATGTGGTTTTTCACCTGTATGTGTTCGTATGTGCTTTTTCATCGTGGATAATTGTGCACTTTTATAGTCACACATGTCACATGCATGTGGTTTTTCACCTGTATGTGTTCGTATGTGTTTATTCAACGAGGATAAATGTGCACATTTATAGTCACACATGTCACATGCATATGGTTTTTCACCTGTATGTGTTCGTATGTGATGTTTCAACGTGGATAAATGTGCACATTTATAGTCACACATGTCACATGCATATGGTTTTTCACCTGTATGTGTTCGTATGTGATGTTTCAACGTGGATAAATGTGCACATTTATAGTCACACATGTCACATGCATATGGTTTTTCTCCAGTGTGTGTTCGTATGTGTTTCTTCAATGCGGATAATTGAACACATTTATAGTCACACATATCACATGCATAAGGTTTAACTTGTGACTGTTTAGCCATGTGTCTCTCCATATCTGTTTATTTTCATATACTTGTACAATACAATACAAAAACTCTTTATTGCATACAAATTATGTATCTATTGCAACAATCAAAAATTATGTCTACGAGGTATTGCAATGGGCGGTCTTATCGCTATTAGCGATCTCTACCAGACAACCTTTGCATGGACTGAAATACAAGATGAATAAGACGGTTGTGTACAATATTAAGTGTATATATTTATATTATTATCATATACAAAATTAAAAGGTAGAATAATATAAAGAACTCAAACAAATATACTACACATATAAAACGTAATATATATCAATACAATACATATATTACAATACATACCAATAAATAAATAAAATATTATACTTTCAATAGTTGAAATGATAGTTTATGTATAGTTACACAAGTGAGAGATACCTAATGAGTTTTGAACTGGGTTTTAAAATGGATAATGATTTGGCTCTTCGTATGTCCAAAGGTAAGTCGTTCCAGATTCGTGCAGCTTGTACTGCAAAGGAATTGGCAAAATATGCAGAAAAATAAAAAGGAATCTTTTAAACTAAATTTTCAGCGGAGCGTAAAGATGGGGGTGTTAGTTATGCAAATCTGAAAACGTAGATTAAGGTAAGGAGGAGTAGAAGGAATAAAAAAACAGAGTAAAATAAAGAAAGGATGTGAGCATCCCGGCGCAGATGAATGGGTAACCAGTTCAGCTTTTTTCGAAATACGGAAATGTGGTCGAATTTACGCAGACCATATATGTCGCGGATACTATTTGTTTATAAAAAGACACTTTTAAAGATACAATATATTATATGTAATTGGTATGTACACAATATTACATGTATTTAATGGCGCTTGATTAGCCAATCGAAAAGCTTAATTCTCAACCTTATTATTGCTCTGTAATGCCAGCCTAAATGTTATACTGAGACAAAAAAAAAGTAACGAGACGATACTTTTAACCGGTACCTACTCAGTATCGATTACGAAGTACCGATACTAAAATAATTTGAAATCGAAAGAAAAGTACATCCCTAGGAAGTTGAAGAACAGAACCGCCTGGTTTGAATTCGGTAACACATTTATATCTTGGCTACTTATTATTCTATATATCTACAGATACAAGTCTTCATAATCGAAATATCTACCTATGTAGTACAAGTTATATACCTGCACATTTAGTTATGCTAATTATGTGACGACTAACATATTGTCTGTAGCATGTCATTAATTATTTCCAAAATCAATCGCTGATGTGTTACACCATGTGTACCAGCAACACTAATCTCAATAACGCATGTAAACTTTGTTTTGATAATCAACGAAATATTGACAACACAAACTTCATTATATTCTGCATGAATGTTCTTAGACTGTACACTTTATGTAGATACTTATTTATAAGCTCAAATTGGCACAACAAACTGATTCACACTTGGTCAGGGTGTAGCACCCCAGCATACAACAGGTTTAAATAGCTATCTCTCAGAATCTTATCGTTTTTATGTTCCACACTTGCTGGCAAACTATGTCAATGTAGTGCAGGTTGCTAAATAGCGGGTTTATAACGTAATAGCAGCGGCACAGTTAATTATATTTGCGGATAACATTTTCTAAGATAAAATCTATTACTGAATTAAATTTGGCACAAACACCAAGTACCTAACCTTTTTGATTTTTGTGTTGGTCATTACCTGCAACAGAGATATTTAGAATCAATTACCATACCAAACTGTTGAACAAAATAACCATAAATTGTTAAACACAATCCAAAATTTCATCGTACCGACGGGACTCGAACCAAAAATATAGTGTGTGTGACACTTCAAAGAAACAATATTTAAAATAACCATAGTTCAAATATAAATCTATTGTAATATTAGCTGTTTCTAGCGGTTTCACTCGCATTTAAAGGTATCCTATAGCCTAATCCATACATAATACTGGTCGTACCTGAGCAAAATTTCAGCAATTCCAGGTGTTGGACCATTAAGAAGTCCGAAACAAACAAATATACAAACTGACTTTCATTTGGCATTTATCATATTGGTTGTTGATGATGATAGAGCGATAATGGATATCCACTCGCTTTTTAAGGTTACCATCATGACTAATGTCAAATCTCTTATCTAATACTATAAGAATCTTTGTCCTGACATACTGAGTGACTGACTGACTGACTGACTGACAGACAACGCACAGCCTAAACCACTGGTCGCAAAGACTTGAAATTTGGAGGGTATATTTGTGTTAGTACGTAAAGGGTGAACTAAGAGAGGATTTTCCAAAATTCACCCCTTTAAGGGATGAAATAGGGGTTCAAAGTTTGTATGGAGAAAAAAGATGAAATCGTTTTTTCTATTCAAAACTTCACACAAGTGCTTCGCTAAATAAATAACTAAATACGTGTTTCAGACTTTTTCGAAATGCCAACCCTAAAAGGGTGAAATGGGGTAACAAATTCTGAAATCAATATTGTTTTGGATTGTCCTGAAATTTGGCATGCAGATAGTTATTATGACGTTAGTATCTGTTAAAAAAAGGATATTTCAAAATTCACCCCTTAGGGGATGAAACGGGGGTTCAAAGTTCGTATTGAGAAACACGATAAGATAGTCTTTTCTATTCGAAACTTCGCACAAGTACTTCAGTAAAAAAAAAAGTAAATAAATGTTTCAGGCTTTTTTGAAATTCCACCCCTAAGAGGGTGAAATGGGTTAACAAAGTTTATAATCAATATTGTTTCGGATTGCACTGAAACTTGGCATGCAGATAGTTATTACGACGTTAGTTGCCTATGAGAAATGATTTTCTGAAATTAACCCTTTAAGGGGATGAAACAGGGGTTCAAAGTTTGTAAGGAGAAACAAGATTAGATAGTTTTTTTTAATTTGAAACTTCACACAAGTGCTTCAGTAAATAAATAACTAAATACGTGTTTCAGACTTTTTCGAAATGCCACCCCTAAAAGGGTGAAGTGGGGTAACACATTCTAAAATCAATATTGTTTCGGATTGCATTGAAATTTGGCATGCAGATAGTTATTTTGACCTAGGTATCCACTAATAAAAGATTTTTCAAAATTAACTCTTTATGGGGATGAAACGGGGGTTCAAAGTTTGTATGAAGAAACAATATTAGATAGTTTTTTCTGTTCCAAGCTTCACACAAGTGCTTCAGTAAATAAATTAGAAAATACGTGTTTGAGGCTTTTTTGAAATGCCACCCTTAAAAGGGTGAAGTGGGGTAACAAAGTCAGAAATCAATATTGTTCCGGATTGCGCTAAAATTTGGTATGCAGATAGTTATTTTGCCGTAGGTATCCGCTAAGAAAGGATTTTTTAAAATTCACTCTTTGCGGAGATGAAGCGGGAGTTCAAAGTTTGGATAGTCAATTTATTCGACATTTCACACAAGTACCTACTTCTGTAAATAAATAAGTAAATACAACTTCAGGCTTTTCCAAAATGCTACCCTAAGAGGGTGAAGTGGGGTAACAAAGACTGAAATTAATATTGTTTCGGATTGCGCTGAAATTTGTTATGCAGATAGTTATTTTGCTGTAGGTATCCGCTGAGAAAGGATTTTTCAAAGTGTTAAGGAGTCTTAAGGGGATGAAACGGGGTTCAAAGTTTGTATGGAGAAACAATATAAGATATGTTTTTTCTATTCGAAACTTCGCAAAAGTACTTCCGTGTTTTTTTCGGCATTTTAACATAACATCCATAGATGGCGTTATATTGAAATGCCGATCCCTAACTCTTTGTTAGACGGTAGATGGCGTTATAAAAAAAAAATTATAATTTTTTGCTGGCGAAAAATGAGTGGTATTTTTTGCTCGATCTTATAAAATACTGTAGTGTGGTATGGAACCCTACGAGTGTGTTAGATTACTGATCAATGACAAGGATGGGTGGTAGATAGATAGATAGATAATCTCTTTATTGTATACCAGAAAGAACCTTAATACCTAGACATAACAACCTAATTCGGTGATAAAATCGGCGGTCTTATCGCATAGAGCGATCTCTTCCAGACAACCAAGTGTGGAGTAGTAACAAAAAACAAAGGGAGTTTGGCGATAGCGATTATTTATGTTAACTGGAAACTGCAATAAAATACTTATTTATTATAATAATTAAAATACTAAATATACATATATGGACATACATACAAATACATATAAATTACATAACATATATATACATATATTACATAAACATACTCATATATTTTTATAATTTATTGAATACATAAATACTTTATAAATACAAATAAATACAATATACACATAGCTGAATACATTCAAGTCTATAACAAAGTGTGATCAGTAGAATTAGCATGTTTGGGACAAATAGTGCTTTTAAACTAAAGATTTAAATTGCAAGAGAGATTTAGCACGTCTGATATCTACAGGTAGCTCATTCCATAACCGGGCATCATGCACTGTAAAGGATTTGTCGTAGAACCGTGAGGAGTGTAGAGAAATAAGTAACTGAAGGTTTTCTGAGGAACGAAGAGGTAAGGGATTAGAGAGATGTAGGAACTGAAAGCGCTCTTTAAGGTAGAGAGGAGTAGATGGGATAAAAAGGACAGAATATAAAAGGGAAAGGATATGACCATTTCTACGAAGACGAATGGGTACCCATTGTAACTTTTTGCGGTATTCAGAAATGTGGTCAAACTTGCGTAATCCGAACACAAACCGAATACACAAGTTTTGGAGACTCTCAAGCTTATCGAGCTGTTCCTCAGTCACATCCAGATAGCAGGTGTCGGCATAATCAAGAATGGGGAATAGGATAGAGTTTGCAAGTGCAGTTTTGGTTGAAATTGGGAGGAGGTTACGTAACCTACGAAGAGAGCCTGCAGAAGCGAAAAGTTTTCGACTGACTTCCGCTAATTGAGGCACCCAGGAAAGTTTTCTATCCAAAAGTACCCCAAGATTTTTGACAGATTCACTTATTGGAATGTGAGTACCATCGAATATAAACTGCGGAAGGCGGAACCAGTCGATTTTTGAGACCATTCGAGAACTGCCTATTACAATAATTTGCGTCTTTAATGGGTTGACGTTGATTCCGTAACATTTGCTCCACTCAAGAATGTGCTGCAAGTCTGTGTTGGTGTGCACAATAGATTTATTTAGTTTGGTGAGTGGTGATTGTCTATAAATTTGTAAATCATCGGCATAGAGGTGGTAGGAAGAAGAAAGATGACATGAAATAGAATTTATGAAAATAGCAAAAAGAAGAGGAGATAGAACGCCGCCCTGAGGTACGCCTGCAGACGTAGTACACCATGTAGAAAAGGAATCATCAACACGGATACGCTGCCGACGACCGAACAGGTAACTACGAAACCAGGAAATTACTACAGGAGATATGTTAAGAGAGCGAAGGATACCTAGGAGAAGGTCAAAATCGACGTTGTTAAATGCGTTACTGAAATCTAGCAGTGATAACATAGTCACAAGACATTATCCATTCCATGTCTGATATCATCGGTAATTTTGACCAGAGCAGACACTGTACTGTGACCGGAACGAAAACCTGATTGAAAGGGATTAAGGAGGTTGTTAGTGTTAAGGAAAAGAGAGAGCTGCTGATGGACCAGACGCTCGAGGACTTTAGAAAGGAAAGGTAAGATAGATATGGGTCGAAGGTCGGAAAAGGATGATGGGTTTGGACTTTTTAGGAAGAGGGATGATTTGCGCATCTTTCCACAAAGCTGGAAAGCTACCAGTTTTGATGGACTCATTAAGGATATACGCTAGGACAGGAAGGATTTCGTCGAGAATGGGCATGATCATATTGCGACTAATGTTATCACTGCCGACTGCATTTGACGCAATGGAGGTAATGCTTCTCTTAACATCACTGACAGTAAATTCACGAAAAACAAAAGGAGTATAGTTAGGAGTTGGAATAGAAAAAAGATTGTCCAAAGTCGATGCTTTAATAGAAGCGTCTAAATTATTTGAAGTAGAAAAATGCTGATTAAGTAAATTAATGTTTAAGTTTTTAGGTAAATTATCTTGACGTTGTTTTCCAACTCCTAGCGAGCGAAGAAACTTCCATACTTTGGACGGATCATCATTATCGACAGAGTTGTGAATGTGCTGGCGTTGAGCATTCCTACACACCTTGTTGCAGTGATTACGAGAGTCTGTATATTTTTTCTTACTAACGTCATTAGGTCGTAGCTTGCATCAATTACATCTGTCCAATCTATGTCATTGGCGTCTTTTTTCAACTGTTCCAAATTCATATTACCAAAACTGCGCTGCAAACGTATAGTAGGCTTGGCTTTCGGTGGCCTAATTTTGTAGGAAATAAAGATTAGGTCATGGTAAGAGAAACCATCCGCCGCACATTGACCATGTTTAGCGACACGGTCTGTCGAAGAGACAAGAATTAAGTCGAGAAGTGAGGGCAAAGAATTTGGAAAGTGGTGTGTAGCATCAGAAGGAAGAATATTTAGATTGCTAGCTCTAGCGATAGATTTAAATTTAAGAGAACGAAGAGAAAAAGAGAATCGTTTTTGATAAGACACGTATTGAAATCACCCATGAGAATGGTATGATCATATAATGGAGCGAAGTTTTCTAAAAGAGTCTCAAAAGATGCGAAGTAATCAATACGAAGAGATGGACAGTAATAAACGCCGAGTAAGAGCTTAGCATGAGACAGAGTGACCTCAACAAAGATATGTTCGCCAGCATTAGCAGGAGGTGGTTGCGCTGACATATCTAGAATAGAGAAAGGAATGTGCATACGTAGATATATTGCAACGCCACCACCACCACTGCCAACGCGATCGTTACGAAGTAGTCGAAAGCCAGGAAGAGAATAGAGAGATGTGGGAAGGCAAGGCTTAAGCCATGACTCCGACACTAAGATGGCATGTATGTTTTTATGCTCAAGAGACACCTGCATCTCTGTATAATGAGCTGAGATACTCTGTGCATTGATGTGTACGACGTTAAAATTTTTAGTTACGTCACCAAAATGTGACTCCAGAACAGTAGTAAGACTTGGGATACTGCTAAAACTATCATCACTTGATACTGAATTATTCGAAGAACAAGAAACAAACTCATCTTCACTGATAATAATAGACATAGTTTTATATAATATAAATATACTAACTATACTAACTATCTATAAAATGATATTATAATAAAATTATATAATAAAAAATAATATCTAAAACCAAACAAACAACTACCCGTTGCATTTCATACCACCCACCATACTGTGTTTAAATATATATCACAATTTTGCAAAAAACAATAAATATGGAAACATTTTTTAGTAATTAAACGAAATTAATGTAAAATAAATGAAGCAAAATAAACAAATAAAAAACAAAAAAACACTACATTTAAAACGATGGGCTGCAATATCTACTAAGTAATTACACTATGCCACTGGCTAAATACGCAAAGAGTGCTAAGCCTATGAGTTAAACCTCATTAATGACAAATATTGACTTTTGACAGTATTTCATAACATCTATTACAGTAATCACTGGGCTCCGTTCACGACCCACGCTCGGAGCGCACCCAAAACCCTCCAACCTCTCTCTCTCTAACTCGTTTAGCGAATGTGACGCTCTGAGGTCGTGAACGGGGTTAGAGCGCTTGGTCGCACTCCGGGCGCAGGTCGTGAACGCAGCCCTGCGCTGCGCTGCAGTAAGTATCTGCTCTGTGTGAAATCTCTGACACATATAGTAATCTGTGGTGTGAAACAAAAAGAAAAATAAAAATTAATTAATAGATAGATAGATAGATAGATTAACTCTTTATTGTAAACCAAAAGAACTTAAAGTTAAAGTAACAATAAAACAAAAAAAGGGATTACAATCGGCGGTCTTATCGCATAAAGCGATTTCTTCCAGACAACCTAATTACGGATTGGTTATAATACACAGAGCGTTGGCGAATAACGTAAAAATACTAGCAAAACAAAAATCATAGCAAACAAATCAATTCCTAATATGATATAACTACATTTATAAACATCTAAAAGAGTTGTATACATCTTTATTACAATCATACAGCATAGAATATTAAATAGTTACATATACTAAAATAGAATATAACTACACATATATACATACACATATATATCATATACAATGATAATTATATATATACGTCAAAATAGTACAGGCAGTTGAGACAATGTTCTACAGCTTAGCTTGTTAGAGACAAATAATAAGACTTAACCATGGATTTAAATTGTGTGATTGACTTAGCACGTCTAATATCAACAGGCAGCTCATTCCATAATCTGGCGGCATGCACTGTAAATGATTTATCGTAAAATCCTGAGGAATGCAAAGGGATTAGCAACTGAAGGTTTTCTGAGGAACGGAGAGGAAGAGGATTAGAGAGATGAAGGAACTGAAAGCGTTCTTTTAAGTAGGAGGGAGTAGAAGGGTTAAATAAGACAGAGTACAAGAGAGAAAGTATATGACCATTTCTGCGTAGACGGATAGGAAGCCATTGAAGTTTCTTACGATATTCTGTAACATGGTCAAACTTTCGTAGACCGTAAATAAAGCGTATGCATACATTTTGTAGACGCTCAAGTTTGTCGAGTTGTTCCTCAGTTACATCCAGATAGCAGGTGTCAGCATAGTCGAGAATGGGAAGTAAGATAGAGTTTGCCAGTGCAGTTTTTGTAGATATAGGGAGAAAGTTACGCAATCTACGAAGTGATCCCGCAGAGGCAAATATTTTACGACTGATTTCCGCCATTTGAGGTACCCAAGATAGTTTCCTATCAAAATGCACCCCAAGGTTCCTAACTATCTCACTAACAGGAATTTGCATCCCATCAAACATAAATTGTGGAAGGCGGAACCAGTCTATTTTTGACACCATCCTAGAGCTCCCAATTATGATGATTTGTGTTTTTAATGGATTTACACTAATTCCGTTGGATTTGCTCCACTTTATAATAGTTTGAAAGTCAGAGTTAGTAAGAGCTATCGCTTCAGGTAATTTAGAAAGTGGCGCTTGCGTATAAATTTGCAAATCATCCGCATAAAGGTGGTAGGAAGAAGAGAGTTGGCTAGAAATCGAATTGATGAATATAGCAAAGAGAAGTGGAGATAAAACGCCGCCCTGAGGAACGCCTGCAGACGTAGTACACCATGTAGAAACAGAAAATTAATAAATTGTGATTACCTGCAAATTACGATATCTAGAACAAATAAAGGCAGACGTCGGTATTTAGAAAAATTACAGCCCACCTTCTACTAAACAAGATAATAATATACACGCAATGACAATAAACAAATACATATACGACAAGGAAAAGTTACGTCTTCTTCGCGGCTGCAGCTCGGCGAGACGCCTTTGTTGTGACAGGCTCCTTACCCACAGTCGTGGGCTTAGAGACCAGCTTCTGTTGGACAGCGTCGATATCCCCAAGGCGACTTATTCGGTGTCGAACTCCATCTACTCCGATAGCGAAGATGAAGCCCTCTCTCGTCCAGCACTTCGAAACACCAAAGCGCTGACGAGCCGCCATGAAGAGATCGTGACGGGTTTTAGTGAGGAACTCGGATATTGTTATACCCGAGCCCTTGAGGCCGGCCTTGGCAGTCCAGATCTTGTCCCGCACAGTGACATCACGGAACTCGCAGAGAATCGGCCGCGGCTTAGAGGTATTGGTGCTCTCTGTGCGACCCATCCTGTGACACCGGATGATGTCACCTGCTGAAAAAGATCCCTGTTTCAGCCGCTCAACTACGGCCCGAGCTACAGCCTCCCCTGAGTTCTCCGATGATTCTTCGGCAAGGCCATGCAGCATTAACAGCTTGCGTCTTCCCCGCATCTCGAGTTGGTCTATGCTGGCAGCAAGACATTCTATTTGAGCTTGAATTGCTCGAAGAGAGTTCAGCATAAAAGTTTTAAATTAAGCAAATTCTTCAGCCAGCTCATCTCGTGTGGGTGAAGGATTAGGGTTATCAGCAAGTTTACCTTCGAAACTATCCATCCTCTTCATGAAAGTGTCCATTAAGTCATTCATAGTCTGTTTCATTGAAGAGGCATCCATATTGAAAAGTTAATACACAGCAATGATTTTTGAACACAGTGAAGTGATTAATTAATTGTGAGAGATAAGTGAATATTATTAAAGGAAATCACAGTTTGGCAGGTGAGGTATTTCTTTATGTAATTACAACATAGGTAAAGGCACTGTTTATATTTTAAATATAAAAAAATTTATGCAAGCAAAGTTTATTGCTGTTTCTTTTTTCACGCCTACCCGCCAAAAAAAAGTTGTTAGTAGTCTAATGGTCTACCATAAACTTAATATGTCTGGAGCTAAATACTCACTTGGAACCACGTCCAATACTACCTGCCTTTATACTTCAGCTAATAGGAAGGACTTATTAATAAAATAGAAAGTCAGGACATCACCGAGAAAGTATTTTATTGTACCTTCATCATTATAACAACATTTTATGTACCATCAGGAGACTCAGGGCCATTATAATAGACAATATCGTTAAGGATACTTTTAGAACAAATAGAACAGCAATATACCAATAAGTATTTAATGTTACGTTATCAGATTTTATAACAACTTTCAACAAGACATAACATAATAAAATCTATACCGATTTACTATATAATTTATACAAAATATTATGGGGTTTCCCCCAAAAGGCCTCCACCACCCCTCATAGCCTTTCCTTACCACCCTCAACCCTCAGAGAAAAGGTGACGATGTTAGCCCGAAGGCTAGAAGGAAAAGTGTCCCAACTAACGTTTCTAACGTTTCTACCACCCTTTATTATTATTAATATTGCCTCAAATAAGGTTGTTTTTACTGTGATCGATACATTTGAGGGTAGTCTAAACCTTACAAGATGTGTCAGAGCCGACATCTTGGTTTTCTGTTTGACTGATGTTATAAAAGGGCGGTAGAAACGTTAGAAACGTTGGTTGGGACACTTTTGCTCGAGCAGCCTTCGGGCTAACATCGTCACCTTTTCTCTGTCGAGAATATCGTTCAGACGACCAAGTGCTGTCCAACTCAATGAAGCTAAGTATTTGTATTACATAATGTATTGAATAATTGTGGTTAGAATGTAGTTTTCTAGTATATATAATAATGATGGTTTCACCTAGGAATGGTGATGATAAAGTGTTTCAGCTTCTTTGAGGGTGGTAAGGAAAGGCTATGAGGGGTGGTGGAGGCCTTTTGGGGGAAACCCCATAATATTTTGTAGTAGTAGGCAGTAGGGCCGAAGCCATCTGACGAAGTTGACCACTTTTAGCGGGAGTGTCGTCGCTTCTAAGCCTGAGATTCTTAGAGAAGTTAAAAACTTCTACGAAGAAAATGTAAAAAGTAAAGTGTAAGTACGTAAGAAAGTAGTAGTGTGAATCGCGTAATTAAAATAAAATTCCCGAAAGTACCGAAAGAACCGGGAATCAAAATTGATTTCCCGGTTCCATTTTACTGACAACACAGACTTTTATTTTTTTACTGACACTTGGCCAGTTTATTTTCATTACCTGAAAGCTCCGAACAGTAAGAGTATAAAATAATGTGTATACCTATACCTACTAGTACGTAATTTTTTTCAGGTGTATATTTCGTTTTTTCCTCAACAGGATAGAATACCTAAATTAATAAAAAAATAAACGGAAAGCGTCAAAAAATTGATACACGGGTGACCTAGTCAACGCTCGTGTTAAAAATAGACTAGTATTTAGGTAGTTGCTTAAGCCAGACTATCTACTTTTTTTAAATATCTTATATGCTAGCGTTTGACCACTATCTCACCTGTTGGTAAGTGATGATGCGGTCGAAGATGGTTAGCACGCTAGGCCTAGAATGAACTTACTTATACATTGAGCTACTTACATAGAGTAATAAACGGCAGTTACCCTACGTAGTATTATTATCTTTTCTATGCCTACGTAATAAGATTTACTTTGTAATTTACCTTTCGAGTAATATATGGAAGTATATAAAATATGTACTGTCATATTTTCACAACGAATTTCATTTTATTAAATAAAATATATAAATTACAATCACAACAAACTAGAAACATCGTCAAGTAGGTAGATGCAATTAAAATACTGTAGGCGGGCACTGTCGCGCGTGTACGTAACGCGCGTTGCCGCCGGCCGCCGAGCGGCTTTAGCTTTTGATCTCAAGGACACGCCGAGTCACAACAATACTGTATTATAATATTACCGCGGTATCTGTTAAGAAGGGATTTTCCAAAATTCACCCCTGAAGGGAATGAAACGGGGGTTCAAAGTTTGTATGGAGAAACAAGATTAAATAAGTTTTTAGGGTTCCGAACCCAAAGGGTACCAACGGAACCCTATTACTGAGACTCCGCTGTCCGTCTGTATGCCTGTCTGTCTGTCCGTCTGTCACCAGGCTGGTGTCTGTCACCAGGATGATGTATTTCTGTTGCCGCTATAACAACAAATACTAAGAAAAGAACAAAGTAAAATATTAAAGAGTTTATAAACTACAAATAACTTACCTGTGTCATAGCCTTTGAAATTTATTCAGCTCGACGCAACTAGATGGCAGCACAGGAAAAATTAGCACGCGCAAGCGTTTCATTTGTTAAATTTGTGGGCCTCGGTCGATTTGTTTACTTATTAGAGTATTATTGCATGTAGTCGAGTACAGTATTGATTAATATATCTTTTATTTTAGTACTAAATGGAGTTTCATTAAGCTAAAATCAGTGAAAAGTTAGTTATTCGTACGAACACTCGGTCTTCCAGATATTTAATTAATATCAATTACCTTTGAGTTAACGGTTACTTAGTTGGTTTGGTGTTAGAAGAAGTTCGTTAAATGGCGTTCGGAAGTTCGGAACCCTCCGTGTGCGGGACAAAAGTCAGACTCGCACTTGGCCAGTTTTATTTCTATTCGAAACTTCACACAAGTACTTTAGTAAATAAGTAAGTAAATACGTGTTTCAGTCTATTTTGAAATTTCACCCCTAAATGGGTGAAGTGGGGTAAGAATGTCTGTAATCAATATTGTGTCGGATTGCGCTGAAATTTATCATGCAGATAGTTATTTTGACGTAGGCATCCACTAAGGATTTTTTAAAATTCACTCTTTAAGGGGATGAAGCAGGGGTTCAAAGTTAGGATAGTAATTTTATTCGAAAATTTACACAAGTACTTCTGTAAATAAATAAGTAGATAAGAGTTTCAGGTTTTTACAAAATGCCACCCCTAAGAGGGTGAAATGGGGTAACAAAGTGAAAATCAATATTGTTTCGCATGGCGCTGAAATGTAGAATGCAGATAATTATTATGACGTAGGTATCCTATAGGAAAGGATTTTTTAAAAATTCCCCCCGGATACGGGGATTCAAAGTTTGTATGGCGAAACAAGATAAGATAGTCTGTTTTATTCGAAACTTTACATTAGTACTTTTGTAAATATATAAGTATGTGTTACAGGATTTTTCGAAATGGGGTAGTTAACAAAGTCTGAAAATTTGGGTTTTTCGGGTGTTATAAATACGAATGCCGATTTAACTTATTCACGCGATTACATGAAAACGTGTGAACCAATTTGGCTAATTCTTATTTGATGTGTCTTTTATAATAGAAAGGTATAATACAAAGGAAACGTTTTAAGTAAATAAAATGAGTTTTTAACGCGGGCGAAGCCGCGGGGCACTTCTAGTTTACACAAATATTATAAAGAGGAGACATTTTATATATATTCCAAATTCTAAAAACAAGTAAAAAAAAGCAAGAGACAAAGCAAGTGCATCAGGTTCTAACGTTGCGAAAAATATCGTTTGCGCGATGCAGGATCTCATACATTTAACGATTTATGTACTTTCGACAGTCTTGATGTTGGTAAAACTAGTTTATCCTTGTGTCTCGTATTGAAACAGTGAGTATCACTACGCTTTACAAATTTGCTAAGATGCTTTCGAGCATACATTACGTTAGCAAAAATATACTGACAGGGCATTGTCAGAATATTGATTGTCTTAAAGAGTTCTCTCAGGGATTCTCTGGGTCCAAGTCTATAGATGCCCCCCCCCCCCCCCCTTATTGCCCTCTTCTGAATTATAAAAATTGTATTAAGATCTGCTGCATTAGCCCACAGAAGAATGCCGTATGACATTAAAGAATGAAAATAAGAGAAATATACCACTCTTGCTGTTTGTAAATTTGAATATTCTCTTATCTTCTTGACTGCATAAGCACCTGAATTTAATTTCCCGGCTAGTTCTTCAATGTGGGGACCCCATTGTAGCTTTTTATCTAGTATTAGTCCCAAGAATTTAGTGTAGCATGTAAAGTTTAAAATGTTATTATTTATATTAAGAGAAGGTAATGACGATGTGTTATTGGTCAGTGAAAATTTCATACATTTTGTTTTAGTATCATTAAGTAAGAGATTATTAATGCTGAACCATTGTTGTATGTCATCTAGAGCTAAATAAATACAGTCAATATTTTCTACTTTTCTGTTAACTTTAAATAGCAATGAGGTGCCGTCAGCAAACAACACAGGTGTTGCAAATTTCTCCAAATAGAAAGGTAGGTCGTTAATATATACTAAGAATAGAAATGGACCCAAAATAGAACCCTGAGGAACACCTATATCTACGGGTAGTGTATCTGACCGTACACCATCCACATCTGCATTCATAATCCTATGAGATAAGTAGGATTGTAACAGTTCCAGAGCTCCATGTCTTATTCCGTAGTATGACAGCTTTGATAAGAGTATGCTGTGGTTAACACAATCGAAGGCCTTCGACAGATCGCAAAATATACCAATTATATCTTGCGAACTACCCCAGGCCTCAAAAATTTTGTTAACAAAGTTGTCACGGCATCAGTTGTGGAGCATCCTTTTGAGAATCCAAATTGCTTTGAATATAGTATGTTGTTGCAGTTAAAGAAAGCAGTTAATTGCACAAGTAAATTTTTTTCGAATATTTTACTGAAAGCTGGCAAAATAGAATTCGGTCTAAAGTTATTCAGTTCCTGGTGATTACCACTATTGTACAATGGAATAATCTTGCTACATTTCATGAGATTCGGAAAAATATTATTATTTATGCAATCGTTGAAGATATCAGCCAGATATTGAGCCTAAGTAAATATAATTTTGCTTATAAATGATATTGAAAATCCCCAGATATCCTCTGAAGTTTTCGATTTAAGCGATTTGAAATTTTTAATTATTGTGCTGGCCGTGATATGGTGAAAACTAAAGTCATGTTGAAAGGGTCTCGTATTTTCTATCAGGTAATTAGAAGCTTTGATTTTGCATGCTTTTGAAGTTTTCGTTGTGTCATATGGAACTTTTGAAAATAATTGGCAAAGAGGTTTGATACTTTTGTTTTTTCGGTAATTACCTTATCATGATGGACAATTTCAATTTTTCTTTTATTATGTTTAACTGTTTTACCAGTTTCTGCTTTTATTATTGCCCAGACTGTTTTAATTTTATTAGTCGAAGAAGATATTTTTTTATTTATATCAATCGCTTTGGCAGCTTTACATACTTTCTTAAACATATTACTATAATTTTTCACATACGTCAAAAATGAATCGTCGTTTCTATATGATTTTTCTGCATAAACTTCGTAAAGCCTATTTCTGCTTTTTTATATTCCCTTCGTGGCCCAATCATTAAAGGTACTTTTCACATTATTTTTCGTAGTGATAAGTGGAAAAACCTCGTCAAAACTCAATTTTAAAATTTGAAAGAATTCAAAATAATTGTCATTAGTCTTATATATCTGCTCTGCATTTATATTTCAAGTATATATGTCGAGTAAAATGAGTATACCTCCTCTTATAGCTTTAGACCTGCAAAAGTAGCTACCCACTACCGGCCTTACTAATAAAGTTTTTTTCACTCTGTACACACGTTGTATACCACAAAAGCTGACCAATAAAAATATTTTTGACGTAAGCCTTGGATAATGTTGGTATACATATGTGCCATTATCAAAGGAGGCTGTCCATTTATTAAACAGCCTGGGACCCTAGTTTAGCGAGTGTGTTAAGGATTAAAATGGCGGATTTTTCTATTAGCAGCTGATTGAAATCATGTCTAGACATTGTAACTATTATTGAATCTGTGTCTAGTATTCTGTAAAAAAAAAACGTTATGATTCTTCAAACTTCAAAAAGTATGCTGTTATTTGAGGATCGTTTGTATGTGTTAGATTTATTCTCATTGAAATGGATAACATAAATTATTTCGACATATTTGAACATTGGGAGATAGAGGAGGCAAATAAAAAAATCGAAAACATTATGAAGACCGTGCAGATCCATTTTTTTGAACAATTCAGATTTTCCATTTTATATACAAATTACAGGTTTTCGAAAAGGTATGCGCGGAAGAAACTAAACGCAGTGATTACATTATCTTTGGAAATTGACAATTTATTCAAAGATGGCTACAATCGTGTTTATATTGTAGCCATGGAGACTATCGGTCTCCATGGCTACAATATAAACACGTAGACAGAGGACAACAGTCAATTTGAGTGTTTCGTTCTAAAATTTGTTTTAATTCTTTCACTCCTACTAAAAGAAAATATTTTCCATTATATCGACTAATTTCAATAAAAAGTTCCAAAAGCAACGCAGTTTGATTAATATTGCATTCCTAAAACAAAATTTCATGACTAATATTAATAATTAGTAAACTTTATGAAATAATAATTTACGGAACTATTTAAGACGAAAACAGTTTCTAAACGAATTGACTAATAGTTGCCAGATGAAAAAGAAAAAAAGTGTTAAACGTCTATGTAGATACCCACCGCCTATTCAACGTTTATTAGTCAAACAATGGATTGACGCGTGTTTAGCGCTTTTTCATCGTGCAACTGTACAACCGTTTAACAGATGTATAGGCAAATTTTTATTAGTAAGGCCGTACATGTTTACTATAACCTAACTGCATTTCGGATTCTTTCAACTAGCTTTCAGTTAAGCACAAGACGTCTATTAAATCGGATTCCAAGAAGAGACCAATTTACTGTTCTTTGTTCAAGCAACCTTGAATATTCTGATGATATTTATTATTGTTTATTATGTTTATATTATTATGATTTGAATATCTTGATATATGATGGAGCGGACTCATGGAAAAAAATTCCGTGCTTTTTTTTTAATTCTTTTGATTTCGCCTTACTATTTACAATTTCGCTGTATAGTGGCACTTCCTTAGATATATTGTTAACGTCATTTAATGTTATATTTATAACAATTTTAGTCTTTGCAATAGGAGCGTCAATATTAGAAATTAAAATTTTACCTAATATTTGACGGTATTTAAAATTAAACATTTTCTTACATCTAGTCAGGTCATTAATTTGATTAACATATATTATTTGTATGTTGTCATAGTAACAAATAATATTATACAAATCTGTATTGAGTCTAAATAAGAAATTATCATATGCATAATTTTTGCTATATCGTAGTGTACATATAAATACTTTTTGTGTTGGATGTTTTGTAGCAGTGTCTATTAACTTTTGAACACTATCTTTAAGCTCCTGACGTGTCGTTTTAATCTTCTCGCTGGCGATTAGAAACCATGATGTTATCGAGTTCGTCGAATTCATGTCATTGCAAAGCCTTTCAATTAATGTTGTAATGGTGGAGCCCGGGCTGCAATAGTTAAAGACATTATTTGTGGTATGTCTTGAAAGCCAGGCCGCAAGTCCTTGACCTGACTTGACAGAGTATATCCCAGTGTCATTGAAATTATTTTGTTTCGTGGCTTGTTTAATATTTGTAGTTGCAGGTGTCTCTTTAACTAAGTTAATTCTTGCTAACTGTTGTTGCTGGAGTTTATCTTTTGCTGTATTTAATTTGCATCCACAACTATCTTCTTTTGTCAAGTCAATATAGTTTTGTAAGCTATACATTTGTTTCTCTATATAATTTATCGTATTAATCGTCTTTTCATTTTGAGTTTGATTGATTCTAAAAGTATTTACTAGATTTATTAATTTATTGTTTTCATGTAGAGATTCTTCAATTATAGTGTTCCTCTTTATTAATTCTTCGGTCAATAATTCATTTTCCTTACGTAGCAGCTCTTTTTCAAGCTCACTTATTTTATTCGTTTTTATTACTGTAGTATCATGTTTTTCGTTAAAGCTTTTAATTCTATTATTTAATTTATTAATTTTCTTTTTAAGATTATTCCATAGCTATCGCTTTTTTGAACTAATTTGAGCCTTAACAGTGTCTCGGACAATTTTTTTATTCTTTTTCTGGTCAAAGTTTTTCGTGGAATCAAGTAATAATTTACTGTACTTTGTCTGTAGTAGTTCGAATTGCATTGATATGGTTGCCAATTTTTCTTCCAGGGGACTTATTACACGTGCCAACTCAATATCATATTCTTTTATTTCCTTCAAACATGTAATTTCACACCTTCTGTTCCAATAAATTTCTGACTTCTATTAGCTCGCATTTAGTTTTTTCACCGGCAGATAATTTCGTCCGGAGGCTATTATTTTCTGTGCACATTCTGTCAAATTCTAGAGAGTTACTATCATGTTCTTCCATTAATTTATTGATTAATTTATCTTATCTTATCTTTTTATAAGCATTTAAATATTTAGAAGCAGAGTTGTTCCACCGACTCTAGCGCCATCTAGGTGTTTTTAGAGATGCCGTGGCCACCTTCCAGCTTCATCATCAGACCCTGGATATCATCTAGGCGTAAAGTTCTCTTCAAGACGAATCAATCGAATCGAAACTCGGTATGGTTATGTTGATTTATCACAGAGATGCCGTGGCCACCTTCCAGCTTCATCATCAGACCCTGGATATCATCTAGGTGAAAAATTATCTTCAAGACGAATCAATCGAGCCCAAACTCGGTAGGGTTATGTTGATTTATCACAGAGATGCCGTGGCCACCTTCCAGCTTGATCATCAGACCCTGGATATCATCTAGGCGTAAAGTTATCTTCAAGACGAATCAATCGAATCGAAACTCGGTATGGTTATGTTGATTTATCACAGAGATGCCGTGGCCACCTTCCAGCTTCATCATCAGACCCTGGATATCATCTAGGTGAAAAATTATCTTCAAGACGAATCAATCGGGCCCAAACTCGGTAGGGTTATGTTGATTTATCACAGAGATGCCGTGGCCACCTTCCAGCTTCATCATCAGACCCTGGATATCATCTAGGCGTAATGATATCTTCAAGACGAATCAATCGAGTCCAAACTCGGTAAGGTTATGTTGATTTATCACAGAGATACCATGGCCACCTTCCAGATTCATCATCAGACCCTGGATATCATCTAGGCGTAAAGTTCTCTTCAAGACAAATCAATCGAGCCCAAACTCGGTGGGGTTATGTTGTTTTATCACAGAGATGCCGTGGCCGTCTTCCGTCTCCATCATCAGACCAGCTCCATGGTACCATATCATTGTATTGTCACCGAAGATACATAAGTATACCAAATTTGAGTCCAATCGGACATCGGGAAGTGGTTCTAATTTAGCTGCCAAGATTCCACCCGAACATACATAGTGACCTACATACATACATACATACATTGCAAGTTAAATAAAAGCTTGTAAAAAAAAGTTGAAAATTAAAGAGTGTCCACCCTATTATTTTTTTGAATGTTCCCTTTATTTGTGCTATAAGATTTTCTTGCCAAATTTTATGATTCTAGGTCAACGGGAAGTACCCTATTGGTTTTCGACCCAAAACTTATAGGGTACTTCCGGTTGACCTAGAATTGTCGATTTTGTTCACAAGCAAGGTCTTACAACACAAGCAAAGGAATAAATTTCAGCACGATCCGAAACAATATTGATTTTCAGCCTTTGTTACCCCAGTTCTTCACCCTTTTAGGGTGGCATTTTGAAAAAGTCTGAAACTCGTATTTACTTATTTATTTACAAAAGTACTTGTGTGAATTGTCGAATAAAATGATGATTCAAACTTTGAACCCAAGCTTCATGCCCTTGAAGAAAGAATTTTGAAAAATCCTTTCTTAGCGGATACCTACGTTAAAATAACTATCTACATGCCAAATTTTAGCGCAATCCGAAACAATATTGATTTTCAGACTTTGATACATCAAGCCTGAAACACGTATTTACTAATTTTTTTACTGAAGCACTTGTGTGAAGTTTCGAATAGAAAATACCATCTAATCTTGTTTCTCCATACAAACTGAGCCCCCATTTCATCCCATAAAGGCGTGAATTTTGGAAAATTCTTATGTACTAAGACAAATATACCCTCCAAATTTCAAGTCTGTACGACCAGCGGATTAGACTGTGCATTGTCTATAAGTCAGTCAGTCAGTCAGTCAGTCAATCAGTCAGTCAGTATTTCTGGACAAAGATTCTTATAGTATTAGATTAGTAGATGATTGATGTTAAATTAATATCACTATATTCGACTGGTATATCAGTCGTAAAAATATTTTAAAGGGTTGTATTTAAAAAAGTCACCTACAGGGTAAAAACATTTGTCACTAAGCCAATTATAGAATTTTCTGTTAAATTTTGAGTTGGTCATGTCACGAAATTCATTTGGCAAGTTATTGAATATTTTGATTGCCATACTATGACTATTTTTATTGCACATTTCCAGTCTTTTTTGGGGCATTAGCAATGGTTTTCGGGCAACTTTCCTTCTCTGCATAAATTTTGTATCTTCTTCAAAAAGTTTGGGATTATTTCTTACAAATTTGCACATCTCACATAGAGACACACACACAGAGACGGGAGAGTGTTAATAATTTTTCCTTTTTAAAGATGGGTTTACACGAAATTCTCCATTTTAAATTGAAAATCGATGTAAAACATTTTTTTTGGGCAATGAATACTCTTTGTGAATCGTTTGAGTTACCCCAGATGGGTAGTACATAGCGTAGTTTCGACACAATATGACTGTGATATACCATAAGTGCAGTTTTAATATTAGTAATCTTTTTTGTTTGACGTAAAGCAAACACAAATTTATTTAATTGGAAGTTAACACAAATGTGTTAGGGTAGTCAGTGTTTTTCAACCTTTTACATGACGCGACCCCCTTAGTATGAAAATAAACTGGCCAAGTGCAAGTCGGACTCGCACTCTTAGGGTTCCGTAACACAGTATTCTATAACTATGATTTTTCGCAACTAACAAATTAACTTTGTTTTTCATAGTGTTTGTATGAAAAACAAAGTTATCTTTGCGGTCGCCATATCTCAAAAACTGCTGACTGTATCTCGTTCAAACCAATTTTCGTTGTAAGTTTTTATTAAGATCTACAGCATATATTTTTTTTAGATTTTTCACTCCCATACTTTAAAAGTTAGAGAGGGGGGACACACATTTTACCAATTTAGACGCGCCTATCTTTCAAATGATTGACTTTGAGAAAAAATTATTCTAGGAACCTCAATGTCATTTTTAAAGACCTATCCATAGACTCACATCCACATCCCACACATATAGGTGTGAAGAGAATTTTTTTTTTGTTTCGTTTCTATGTATAGGATGATGATCCCCCCTTAAACTTTTATATTTTCGATTTTTGGTATAAAAATCGGAAAGCGGTTCACAGAATACATCTACCTACCAAGTCTCAATTCTGTAGTCCTAACAGTTTTGGAATAAAATGGCTGTGACATACGGACGGATAGACAGACAGACAGACAGACATGACAAATCTATAAGGGTTCCGTTTTTTGCCATTCGGCTACGGAACCCTAAAAATAGGTATTATATGCGCTCTCACTCCTTCTCAATCACAACACCTATAGATTCACTTTAATATTTTCCTATTTCAACGTATATTTGCTTTTTTTTTTTAATTTTTCTTAGGCTCCGCGACCCACACGTTGAAAAACACTGGGGTAGATAATTAATATTATTAATAAGGTAAACAGTCGTTCATAGATGGCGCTATAGTAAAAAACACGTTTTTGTATGGGGACCTCCTTTATTTTTAACCTGTTTTTAGTATTTGTTGTTATAGCGGCAACAGAAATACATCAGCTGTGAAAATTTCAACCGTCTAACTATCACTTGGGGATGATGTGTGGATAAAAATGCATTTACACTCAACGTCATATCGTAAAGTTCTGATTTTTAGTTACAAAATAGTAGAGTAAATATGTGTGCACACATAAATTCTGTGTGTGTACACAAACTAAATTATAAAGATTTATTATAATACATATTTTACAATAAAATAATGCTATAAAAAAACAATTTTTCTGTTATAACACACTTTGGATCAACTACGAAGTTTTTGAAGTTTGTTTTTATTATTGTTTATGAGGACTGTGCAAGGGCATATTCAAGATCGACCGATGGTTACGGAGCCATTGTTGTGTTTGTTGTGCTTAGCTACCTTTGTGTTTTATTTGAATAGGTTTTACTACCTATTGCATGAGTGTATATACATAAAACTGCACATAACTAGGTTTTAAAACACTCATGTGATCCTATTAAACACACACTTGTGTTGTACTACCTCTCATTATGCAGTATACAGTTTCACAGACTACTATTATATTTTACCCCTGCCATGATACCAGGTTCACACCAGGCGATTCTAGTTGTTCAACTTCGTAGGGTTGTACTTGTCTTTTGATTCCAAGTACTTTTAGTATCGATACTTTAGAATCATACGGAAGTAAGTACCGGTTATAAGTACTTGTTTCATTACTCAATTATTTGTTTTGGAAGAACATTTAGGCTGGCATTATAGAGCGATAATAAGATTTCGAATGAAACTATTTGATTTGCTAATCAAGCGGGATTTAATCGATAAATATATTGGGTATTTTTTGTAAGTCGTATCGCACATCCCTTGTAAGTTGAACGACAAAAATCGCCTGGTCTGAACCTGGTATAATTGACCTGAGTTCGACCACTGGACCCATTGTTTTTTATAAATAGCTGAGGATACTTACCACTAATCATATTCTTATCAAACGATCTGACTGTTATATTTCCCTTATATGAGGTATCTGTAACAAAGATATTTCAAATGAATATTTTAGAGCTTGTAACAGCATTCAATACTTATGATCATAGACTATCACTATATGTGATATGTAGCAAGCCGAAAGATTAACTAGTGCAGAAAGAGAATAGTCTGTTTTTACGCCAGACATATCAGGTTCAATCCTCACTATGGACCAATAGATTTGTCAATAGAAAAATGTATCTAGTACGTGCGCGTTTCAGTGGCCATCCGGTGAAAGAAAAACATCGATATAAACATGGTAGGACCATAGGACACTTTAGTGTCCGCCAGGCCAGTCACGACCCTCAAGTTTGAAAATTTGTAGTCCAACATCTAATGTTTTCCGATTCGAAAGCTGTCCTAATAAGCCGGTTGCCAATCTAGGCTCTAAATGCTTGATACTGCCATCCTCGACGACATCATCACAAAGCTAACATAAACAAACAATAAAAAAAAGCTAGTAGAGTTGCTATTGTTCCGATAATAAAAAAGAAATAGATCAAGGCTAGGATAGCACTGCATTAAATATTATATATGTTACTTACGTGGAGACTTGTTCACTGTCATCAACGATTTCCCGTTTATATACTTTCATCTATGTCAACGATCGTCTTACAACAATATTGAAGTGATTGATTAGTCAGTGAGTATAAAGTATTATACAAGGTACTCTGTGATTGAAGACATTGAAGATGAAACGATAGTGAAATTAGTAAATGCATAGAATAGATTTAATTTATTTAAATAATGAATTTACGATCAAAGCAAAATTTCAAAAATCTATTTCCAAAGAGAATATAATACTACGCTATCTATTTCATCAAAGAGTGATTCAAAGAGAATCAGGGGGCCTATCACGAAATTTGATAAGGTACTCTGTGATAGGGATGACAGACATGACAGAGACGGAGCTATACAGTCTACATAGCTGCGTCCCCATCATTTAGTTCATTTCGTTCATTCAGCCTAACTTCGTGATAGGCGTAGATCCCCTCTGTAGTTTGTGGGCGTAGATGGATAATACTTTCTCTATGGTGATAGGCATCGACGTCATAACAATAAAGCCAGCTTTTCACTATGGGATATAATATAATTTATATTATATCTTGAGATATAAAATTTTATCGCTCGTCATACATTTTGTATGAGACCGTTTACACTATGCTATAATATATACTAGCTAAAAGCCGAGCTTTGTGAGGGCTCGCGTAGTTTTTCTGCTGGTAATAATTTTTAATGCAGTTTTTTTAAAATATTAAATGGTGAATCTGGCCGTCACTGGCAAAAAGTCTGCCAAACCACCAACCACTTCAACAAATGCATAAAAGATGGCATAATAATAATGTGTATATACCTTCTCATTCAAACTTTTTCAAATTTATAATTTACAAATAAATGCATAATAAAAAATAGAAACATAAACTGTCGAAATTCTATTTATATTTCAAAATTCATAAAAATCGTTGAAATCTGAATCTCTGTATCTGAAATCCACTTTTTGGAATCGTCAGCTTAATCTGCCAGAGTTCAAATTTAGGTCCCAAATCTGTCTAAATGGCAGAAACCTGTCACAAATAGTCACACTGATACCAGACGTAATTTGGATGACAGATGTAAATTCTTTACATTTCCAACAGATGGCGTTAGTAACCAAATATTATGTTCGCAGCGAAGTTGATTCTTTGATCTTCTAACGGATGGCGTTAGTAGTACAATTAATATTCTATCCTAGAAACAAAATTGTCAATCTAATTTTTTTTAATGGCAATAAAAAAATATTTTTTGACTGATGACACATCTATATGTGAATTTAAATTACTATGTTAAAGCACATAACAATAGGCGTGATAGTTTTTCAGTAAAGTGTACCACAAATGTGCTCAGGTTGTGGAATAGTGTTAGGGCTCGCTTTGCTCGCCCTGATTATTACATCTCGAGCTATAAATATTTTTTGACCGAATGAGCCATATTTGAAGGTTTATATTTTACCTCACGTCCCCGGACACCGCGCCTCCCCCTGCCTCGCCATCAGTTTTTTTGTAGTTTTTTTATTTTTGTTGTGGCTCCACACAATTAGTGTATTTAGTCAGTGTTTGAATAAAACCATAGACAACCAAAGATGAACTATATATCTTTTAGTGTGAACAGCAATCGCGGGATGTGATATATAAGCCAAGATGTGATTTACATTATATCCCATAGTGAAAAGCCGGCTTACACCCCGCTTGAAAGGCTTCCGCTTCCGCTAAATCATCGGACTTATAAGTCATTTATAAATCCACGCCCACAAACGCGATGTTAGTTTCGACAAGTACGGTAACCTGTAAACACCTCCGCGCTCAGATACTTAAAAGTCGTTGTGATGGCTCCTTGCAGTGCAAAATGGTGTGTAAAAACCAGTACAAACTCAAATTTTAAGGCAAACGGTATAACATTTCACCGGTAGGTCCATAAATGTATCTAATCTTCAAAAGTACATGTTAGGTAAAGCTCAGCTTATATTTGTCGGTCGGCAGTTGTCTTTAATTACTATCTCTTTTTGTCACGGGCAATGTTTAATAGTTCTATCCCGTTATTGCGTGGATTTAGTGTTGCGCCTCTGCTGCAGTGATACATATCGATAAACTAGGAATATTATCGACATTCATTTTACAATTAGGTATAATTTGTAAATTTGGATGTAGCTAGTTCAACATGTATGGGAATGACATTTTTGTTGCGGAAACATAAATGTCATTCCATACATTTTGAACTTGCGTGAGCGTGAATGAAAACAGAAAATTTGATTTTGTCTAGGGGCCCTGATCCCACAGACCATTTATGGAGATCTACAGAGTAAGTACGTTTTAATATGGTTCCACACGATTAGTGTATTTAGCCAGTGTCAAGTGTTAAAATTGTTCAATTTTCCGTAAATTCTACGTAGTTTTTTACTTTACCATAGTTAACAGTTAACGCATAATTTTTAATGGCATAATAGTACTTATGCATATATTTGTTGGCATATTATTTAATCTATATATATATAAAGGCGAAAGGTTACTCATCACGAAATCTCGAAAACCGCTGGACGTACATTATGAAATTTGTATGAAATTAGACAGGGAGGTAGTTTATAGTTAGTAGACGTCCGCTAAGAAAGGATTTTGCGACAGGGCCGGATTATGGGATCAAAGGGCACTCGCAAATTTTTTTATGGTCCTTCATGTATTTGCAACAGGGCTGGATTAAGGAGGTTTTAGGGCTCACGCAAGTTTGTATAAATAATCTTTTAAATTTTTTTGCTATAAACTTGAAATTTGGCCAGAGGTGATAAGTTAACGTTCAACGAATACGAAAAAAGTAAGAACGAATTTTACGACAGGGTCGGATTAAGAAGATCTAAAGGCTCTCGTGGGGTTCCGCAACTTTTCCTTCAAGGGGGGGGGGGGGGGGGGGGGTAAAGTACATCCTACCTTAATAATAATTTTGCCCTCGCACTAAATAGGATAGCTAACTCATATGTTATGATTTCTCCAAACCTCGATAGTGCACCTGTTTGTATACTTATATATTTTTACTATATACGTCCATGTCGATAGTGTACTTAACTTTTATCTATATTTTTTACGATACATTGGTATGGTCATCTCTATCTGAGATTTATGACTTTGTCCGCCCGTCGAAACTAGTCGGAAGCGCCAATCACAAACAGTTCCGCGCGACCGCATACCTCGGCCAGTTGCGGAATCGATTGTACCGCGCGCCAATAATGATTAGGGGTCTAATTGCTATGACGTCGATGGTGATAGGCCATCAAGCCGGCTTTTCACTATGGGATATAATGTAAATTACTTCTTGAGCTATATATTACATCACGCGATTGCTGTTCACAAATATATAGTTCAGTTTTGGTTGTCTGTGGTTTCATACAAACACTGGCTAAATACAGTAATTGTGTGGAGCCATAATAAAAATAAAAATCAACAAAACAAAACTCATGGCGAGTCAGGGGGAGGTGCGGTGTCCGGGGACGTGAGGTAAAATATAAACCTTCAAATATCGCTCAGTCGATCGAAAAAATATTTATAGCTTGGGTTATAAATATAATATATATTATAGCATAGTGTAAGCGGTCTCATACAAAATGTATGAAGAGCGATAAAATATTATTAAATATCACAAGATATAATATCACATAGTCAAAAGCCGGGCCTGTGAACCCTGTGACATTGCATACATAATAAAACGCAGACTACAGATACTAAAACTATTCATAATTATGAAGGTACTTTGTACCGACATTGCAAAAAAAATACTTTACCAAATTTAAATGACATACTATTCGTAAAGATTACCAAGTCACTAGTCTATTAAATGTATACGCCTCTAAAGGCTAGACCGCACTAAGCGACACTTCACTGCAGCGGCGCGACGCGACACATAGCGACAAAATATTCTTTGTAAGAAATTGTATGAGGTATATCGCACTACGCTGCAGCGGAACTACGCGCCGCGACACTACGCGACAAAATTGACCAACTCATCAAATCTGACGCGCCGTGTCGCGCACAGATTACTATATGTGTCAGAGTGGTGTCGCGTCGTGTAGTTCCGCTGCCGCTAGTGCGGTATAGCAAGCGACGCGACACTTCATTTTATTCAAGTTAGGGTCGGCTCACACGACGCGGCGCGCACTTATTAAGAGATTATTACAAAAAAGAACTTTATTTACTACTAGCTGTGCCCGCGACTCCGTCCGTGTGGAATAGTGTCTTTGGGTAGCATTAACTAATAAATCACATTCGTATCCCAACTACACCGCGCCGTTTTTTCCATGAATGATGTCGAGTTTCTTAATAGGTTTTCATATTCCAAATCTGATACAAAAATCTGATACTGATTCCGAATCTCATAATATATATATATATATATATATATATATATATTATGAGATTCGGATTTTATTATTATATTATTATATATATATACATACTGGTTGATAAATTATTAGTATTTTATTCAATTAAAATAATAATGAATCAAATTGTAATCCTCATTGTAAATTATGTCTGAATAAAGGCTATTATTATTATATTATTATTATTAAGAAATAAATAAAACTTTGTAACCATGAGTTTTTCTTCCACACCTATCGCTTTGGAAAAGTGTATCCTGTTTTTCTAATTGGGGCTTCATAATTTGTAACAAGTCGTCGAATTTATTTTGAGACATTCTAAAGTATGTATGAAACCTATTCCGATCCTTTTTAAGCCGCGGCAAAAGTGTGTGATATTCCCCTTCTTCATATCGTGAATATGGAACGTCATGAACCCATATTATTACCTTCTCTTTTGCTTGCTCTTGTTCCATTCTTTCTTCTTCCTCACAAAGCAAAGATACTATTACAATATCCAAGTCATTTTCGTCCACCTGACTCAAAATAACGTTCAAATCTGCTAGGCTATTCTGTAAGCTATCTCGACAGCGGAATCCGCGGTGAGATTCAAATTACGTATTACGGAATTACACCGTATACCAACGTAAAACGATTGAATTTCGTAGTACGAAATTTGAATCTCACCGCGGATTCCGCTATCGAGATAGCTTACAGAATAGCCTAGCTGTTTCTTCCATCTTCCTCAGAGGTTGCCGAACGACTGACAGACAACATTTGCTGCAAACTGTCTCGGCGCAGCAGTTCAAGTGCGGTATACCTAAACTACGTTTAAGCCCGTCACAGACTTAGCTATAATATATATTAATATACCGTACTATAATATATATTATAGCAAGCTACCACACACTGAGAAATATATATTTAGCCTTCATAATGCCTTCATAATTGATGGTCGTCTTAGTGTATAGTAATGCAATAATGTATAATATGCATAAAATAATATGCAATAATGTATATTACGGTATCGCTTGGTGACGTCACAGAAATATATATTATAGCTGAGTGTGCGGTCACGCGAAAATTAGTATAGAAAATATATAGTAATATGCCTAGCTATAAAAATATTAATATATATTATAGCTAAGTCTGTGACGGGCTTTAGAGCCTTATTCACGATCCATCCCGTCTGTACGTCAGCTCAAGGACATGCACGATGCACGATGCAAAAGTACCGTGAATAGGCTTGACGTACGTCGATAATTATTATTAATTGTTTGCTGGACTTGCACGACCGATTTTGCATCCAGCGAGCACCCCCACCACCGCGAGCGTCGTGCAGATGGACAGTGAATAACGCGGACATACGTCAGAGCTGTCCAGCATCGTGCGGCTTGATGGTGTATAGACTTGCTGTACAGCCGATTTAACATATACGTATAATATACATTTAAGTAATTTAAAACATTTTTCGTTCTATTTACTCTGCTCGCTTGATGCGCGCACGACAGTCAGTATGCTACATCCAGCGCCGCGGCCTTGAGCTGACGTACAGCCGGGATGGATCGTGAATAAGGCCCTTTAACCACGGATAAAGACAGATAGTCTATTCTCCGTGCTGCAAACTGTCGTGGCACTGCAGTTCAAGTGCGGTATACCTAAAAGTGTCGCTACGTGTCGCGTCGTGCCGCTGCTGCAGTGTCGCTTAGTGCGGTTTAACCTTAATACTTTCCGTTAGGTTGACTTGGCTACCATGTCTGGTGATAGTCTGTGAATCAAATAGTAACATCAAAGAGATATTCAAAGAAAAAATACTCTGTGAATTTTTGTGGCAATTTTAGAAAACTTTGAAACGTGCTGCTAATTATTTTTTTACATCAAAAACTCATGTGTTATTATAATGGGTGGCTTAATCTATATATATAAAAATCAATTGCTGTTCCTTCTAGTCTCACTAAAACTCGAGAACGGCTTGGCCGATTTAAGAGTCGCTATCCCGAGTACATTTTGTCGAACGCTTATAATTCACACGGGGGCAGGGGGGAGCGGTTGCCGCCATAGATAAAACCGACAAACAAATGTGACAAATTGTAGATTCAACACCTGTCGCCATAGTGTATGTTACCCCAGCAAGAAAGTATCTCCTGCAGTGATATGAGTGGGACGTATAATTAGTGCTAGGTCTGCTGTAAATGTGCGCCGAATTAAAAATTTGTGCGTCTTGCCGTTAAGAAAAAAAAACACAAAAAACGATTCCTGCTGGAGTAACGTTGTTCCAGCAAGAACATTTTAAACGAATGATCGGAGAGAGAAGTATTGTGTATGGGCAGAGAGCTTATATTTGTGCTAGAATATGCGCCGAAAATATAATTTGTGCGTCTTTAGGTTTTTGAGATATTGCATTTCCTGCTGGGGTAACGTTTTGCAGAATCGTGTATCTCTTAAACCAGTGTATGTGCGCTTATGGGATAAACATACACGAGTAGCTCTTAATTTGTGCTAATTTGTGACAGAACTAGATTTAAGAAAATATTTATAATTTCCAAGTAATAGCGCTTATTACAAATTCGGAAAAAAATTCGCTGCGCCTAAATGAGAAAACGTATAAGGTCACTGAAAACTGTATTCGTTCCGCCTTGACACCTGTAATAACCATAAAAGGTTTCAAAAGCCTACATACATGCGTTATTGAATAATATTATTAAAAGTAAAAAAAAGACGGTGTCATAACTTTGACGTCAACATACAAGATAACGGCTCGACCCAAGATGTGCGAGTGTAAACCAAAAATTAGTGCGTTTAATCATAAAACATAGTGAAACTTTTCAGCTTGAAATGTTTCGTATATACGTAGATATAAACAAAAAACAAAACATGTAAATAACGGCCCGTTATCCAACCAAATTCGAATGACTACAAAAAAGCGATGGTTTCATACATATCGATAACCTTCTTAAATTTACCCACGAACAGATTGACACTTACCGTGCGGGAGTACACTGAAGTAGAAAACAACAAACATAAAAATAAAACTGTTATAGGATAGTATTGTACTAGCTGTTTTAAAATTGTACTTAGGTATAACTGATCTGTGATTTTCTGTAAATATGCAATTTTGTTGTTTGGATTTTAATACCTGGTTGAAAAACTGATCTGTGATTTTATATTATAGTAACTAACGCAACTATAATAAATGCGTGTAATTTTTGACGTTATTTTTACTGTACGCATGTAAAGTAAAGGACATAAAATATTTTTAATCAATATATATTGTTTTATTTTCATAAAAAGTCACTGTACAACGCGGGTGCAGTCGCGGGGCACTGCTAGTTAGATGATAATTATAAATTACTATCAGACTTTTGAACGCGACTGTACATACCATGCATATGTTAATACGTTCAAATATAGAAGGTCATCGATATATATGAAACCATCGCTTTTTTGTAGTCATTCGAATTTGGTCGGATAACGGGCCGTTATTTACATGTTTTGTTTTTTGTTTATATCTACGTATATACGAAACATTTCAAGCTGAAAAGTTTCACTATGTTTTATGATTAAACGCACTAATTTTTGGTTTACACTCGCACATCTTGGGTTGAGCCGTTTTCTTGTTGTGATGTGATGTTGACGTCAAAGTTATGACACCGTCTTTTTCACTTTTAATAATATTATTCAATAACGCATGTATGTAGGCTTTTGAAACTTTTTATGGTTATTACAGGTGTCAAGGCGGAACGAATACAGTTTTCAGTGACCTTATACGTTTTCTCATTTAGGCGCAGCGAATTTTTTTCCGAATTTATAAAAAGCGCTATTACTTGGATATTATAAATATTTTCTTAAATCTAGTTCTGTCACAAATTAGCACAAATTAAGAGCTACTCGTGTATGTTTATCCCATAAGCGCACATACACTGGTTTAAGAGATACACGATTCTGCAAAACGTTACCCCAGCAGGAAATGCAATATCTCAAAAACTTAAAGACGCACAAATTATATTTTCGGCGCATATTCTAGCACAAATATAAGCTCTCTGCCTATAACACAATACATCTCTCTCCGATCATTCGTTTAAAATTTTCTTGCTGGAACAACGTTACTCCAGCAGGAATAGTTTTTTGTGTTTTTTTCCTTAACGGCAAGACGCACAAATTTTTTATTCGGCGCACATTTACAGCAGACCTAGCACTAATTATACGTCCTACTCATATCACTGTAGGAGATACTTTCTTGCTGGGGTAACGTACACGTCGCCATACCGTCGATACCGACGACGACTAAAGTACTTTTTGTTAAAAAAAAAAGGAGGATAGGATACGATTAGGATAGGATAGGTACTAATCATAACATACATACATATACTCGAAAAACATAACCCTCCTTCTTTTGCAGTCGGGTAAAAAGGCTGAAACATTTAAATTGAATTTTAAAATTTAGTTTGATATATTATGAACTAAAACTAATGTTTTCCGACTGCTTTTTGCCTAAGCTATCTCAATTATTATTAAAAAAATCTATAAACGTATTCGTTTATAGATTTTTGAGATTTCTGATATAGAGTAAAATAACCTATTATACAGTAAATTACAGCATATACACACATGTCAAACTGTTCTCCGAAGGTTAAAAATAGGCAATTGAATTTAGCTATAATGTCATATCTGTTTACACAATCTATGAACTGCCCGTGCAAACAGCAAACATGGCGCCTCGTCGTGAAGTGTTTTTACCAACAATTTGACAAAATAATGTTTTATTTTAGCGTGTTTTATTCGAAAATCTGAACTTACTTATGAAAAGTGACTCCGTCACTTTTGTTTGTTTTTCCTGGTTGGTATTTAGAGTATCTGAGGACACACGATGGCATTTCGGTTTTTTCATAACGCACGTGTTGTTCGTTTGAGTGCCGTGCCGAGCTACGTGTGAGCGGGACTGCTGGTGGGTCTTGCGTTCCCTTCTTGGGATTGCGTTTGGGTCTCGAGGCCTGGCCTCTTTACCCTGGTGGGGCGCCGGGGGCAATTGCCCCGGGGATCTTGCGGGCTTGATCCAGCCCTTTCTTGGTATGATATCTTCATGGCGTGGTGGTCATCTTCACCTACGTGGTATGCCGCTGTGTCTCCTCTTCGCTGGAACCCTCTTCCATCACCGGGATGAGATCGCGTGGGAGTGCACGCCTGGTCGGTCCGCTGTCTGGCGGCCGGGCGTGGAGCGGCGCAACGTTGTGTAGGTGAGGGTGTGGTCCGTTGTCAGCGCAGTCATATTGACGGCGCGCCATACGGACCACGAAATCCCTCACTGTTTCGGCTCTCACGTCCCGGGCGATGACGTCGTTGCGCACGTACCGACCGGCTCCCGTGCACATCCGCAGGGTGACGTTTTGGACGACTTGGAGACGTTTCTGCTGTGCTTCGGCGCAGAGGGCATACCACGCTGGAGTCGCATATGTCAGTCTTGACCTTATATATGTCTTGTAGATGCCTATTTTTGTTTGGAGGGGCAACTTCGAGTGTAGGACCGGACGGAGAAGGGCTCTGGCGGCTTTCGCTTGGCGAACAGCGTGGTCCACCTGCGAGCGCATTCTCAACGTCCGGTCGATGAAGACGCCAAGGTACTTCACGCTGGTTTCCCATTTGACGTCTTGTCCACGAAGTTTCAGCGGTCTCGGTAGGGTTCGATGGGCCGGTAGGGTTCGATGGGCATGAGCGGGAAGTTGCCGGCCAGCACCTTTGCGGTGTTCGACAATGCCAGTTCGAGATGTTCAGTCTCGAGGTATAGGGTTATGCATTCACCAAATTTATAAGTGTTTTTTTATCATTTTTTTGGTTTTGTATGTCAAACGTTTGATGTTTGTCCTGTAGTAAAGAAATTAAATTAAATTGAAAAGAATACTTTTGTTTTTCTTTTAAAATCGAATTCCAAGAAAAAAGGTACGCGGGTACATATGTTGTACGCGGATAACTTCGTCGTTTATCAAACGATTTTGATTATCATTTTTTTGTTGGAAAGGGGATATCCCAAGAGTGGTACCATAGTAAATTCATCGAGATCAGAAAGTATATCCAGAGATATGGAGATAAACATCTCAAACTTGGTACTGAAATTTAATATCGCGGCATTTCAAGTAGGTTCTTTTAGTTTTTTAAACGATTTAATTCCATTTGTTTTTGACATCTGACATTGACCAACAATTTCTGATCGCAACTCAGAGCTCAGACTATCATAAATAAAACTGGCCAAGTGCTAGTCAGCTCTTATCGCACACTTAGGGAGGGTTCCGTACAATACGCAACATAACAGAGTTTCAACCTCATATATTTGATTAATTGATATTACCAAGAATATTTGGTTTGGTCGCGATCTAGAAAGACGGGGCTCGTTTACTAGCGCCATCTATGTCATTTTGCCGAAACTAATTAGATAGATGGCATTTAAAAACACGTTTTTGTATGGGGGTCCCCATACAAAAAACGTGTTTTTAAATGCCCTTTAATTTTTAACTTTATTTTGTTTTTAGTATTTGTTGTTCTAGCGGCAACAGAAATACACCATCTGTGAAAATTTCAACTGTCTAACTATCACGGTTAATGAGCTATAGCCTGGTGACAGACGGACAGACAGACAGACAGACAGACAGACGGACAGCGGAGTCTTAGTAATAGGGTCCCGTTTTACCCTTTGGGTACGGAACCCTAAAAAGGTAGACAGATTCGTGCCGAACACCCGAGTGACCGCAACTTCAGTAATACTACTTTCTTGAGTAATAAGTTACCGCGCTCAGTCCGGCATGATTACTACGTAAGCAACTCTGCGAAGTAATACTGCACGGAACCGTCCGACTCTGCTGCCGCTTGGTAGCAAACTGAGTGCGGAAGCGTATTACTCAAGCATTTAGTATTACTGAACTTGCGTTCACTCGGGTGTTTGGCACGATTCCGTCTGCCTTTTTTTATGATAGTTTGAAACACCGAGTATAATAATTTTTACGAGATTTTTGGCGGGAACGTGAAAAAGTGTGTGTGCTCCCGGAGTTAATGTGTAAGAAGTGTGGATTATTAACCGTTACGCCGGTGAATGTGTGCGAGGGAAACAGCACAATATTGAAAACATGCTATTTGCGTTCTCATCAAAATTCTACTGAAAATCTTCAGTAATGTCCACATCTTTACTAAGGAGTATGACCTGTTTTTGTAAAAAATAGTATAATTAATATAATAACTAGCTAAAGCCGAGCTTTGTAAGGGCTCGCGTAGTTTTTCTGCCTGGTAATAATTTTTAAGGCAGTTTTTTTTATATTAAATTGCGAATCTGCCCGACACTGGCAAACATTTTGCCAAAACACCAACCACTCCAACAAATGCATAAAATTTGCCATCATATTATTGAATTATGGCATAATAAAACCGGCCAAGTCGAGTTGGACTCGCCCACCGAAACTTCCGTACCAACAACGTTGGTTGGTACCAATTAAGCTAGACCTCTAAATTGTAAGAGTGCTCATATATGGTTAAAAGTAAGGTCTTACAGTACAATTAAAAGAAAAAATCCGAAAAATTCAAAATGTTTAAAATTAAGGTTAATTTTGGTACTCAAAAATTTTGGCGAAAATCTAAATTTGCCCATATCTTTTTATCGTGTTCACTCAGGACCTTGATTTTTACACACCTAATAGGGACTATAGATCTCAGTATCTGGTATAAATTTCAACCTGCTAGGTCCACCCGCTCCTGAGAAAATCGTTGGTGACACACGGACAGACAGACAGACAGACGGACAAGAAAGTGATCTTATAAGGGTCCTTTTTTTACCTTTTGAAGTACGGAACCCTAAAAATAAAGTTTACCTTTTAATTCAAACTTTTACAAAGGCCTTAACCTAAGAAAATCTCCCCCAGGAAGATATTTGATTGATATTTATACTACATATAGGTACTAATAAAATATTTATTTTCTGTAAGTTTGAGATCTGTAACTCAATTAGTTTTTTTTCTAAAGCAGAAGATGTAAAAAACTGAAAAAAATTTTTTTTTTCAAGACTGCAGCAATTAATCCAAATTTTTATATATCTATAAGACTAATATTAGCTATTATAAAAAAATAAGAGCTTTATAACATTATAGGATCATAGAAAGATTAAAAATATTAATGTTTAATTTAATTTTTTACCTTGATACAATTTTTGCACAATAACAAAAAAAAGATTTCGTACCTTTCATATTTCCCTATAATAATATAATATTCATTTTTTTTTAATAGGTACGCCGTTTTTAAATAATACATTACATTAACATATAATACATTACATGCTCGCTTTTAATTGCTTTTTTCTGCTATTTTTATACATATGAGTATATACATAATTTATTAAAAATAATATTAATTTACAACAATATTTGCACAGCCTTCTATTGTTTAAGTAAATAAATAAAACATTCAAATATCAATTTTATTACTCAATCTTAGTTAGCTATGTTTCAAGGACCAAACATTAATTTGACACTTTAATAGGGTTCCGTAGCCGAATGGCAAAAAACGGAACTCTTATAGATTTGTCATGTCTGTCAGTCTGTCCTTCCCTATATCACAGCCACTTTATTCCGAAACTACTAATAATTTGGGAATAATTAGTATAATAGTTTAGAACAGTTTCGAAATTCCTAAGAATACACAGTTGAAACTTGGTCGGTAGATGTATATGAACCGCTTTACGATTTTTATACAAAAATAAAAAAATAAAAGATTAAGGGGGTGCTCCCCCATACATGGAACGGAAACCAAAAAAAGATCATCAAACCTATGGGTGTCTAAATGTCTATAGATAGGTTTTTTAAAATTATATTAAGGCTTTTTTTTTTCTTTATTTTCCATAAATAGATATTACATATACATTTTGATGAGTACTAATAAACTTTTGGTTTGTGCTAGTACTCACATCCGCAAATCACAGCTGCTGATTCAACTACATATTATTTACTTTATACTTATACTAGCAGCCCGCCCCGGCTTCGCACGGGTAGAACATATATGCCTACAAAATTTGCATCAGTTTGTTGCATTGAATATGAACATGTTTAACAACCATCGTCATATTTCATCCAATTTACACAAAACCTTAACGAATTATGCACCTAAACCTTCCTCATAAACACTCTGGCTATTGGTGAAAACCGCATGATAATCCGTTCAGTAGCTATTGAGATTATTGCGAACAGACAGACAGACGCAGTGATGGACTTTGTTTTATACTTACTTACGTAGTGATATTGGACGGCCCTTTTGGCGTAAAGGATAGTTACCCTGATTCTGACCCGACAGTCGTTGGTTCTAATCCTAGCTATATACCTACCAATGAAAGTTATGTGCATTCATGAATCATGAGTTTTCGTACAGTGGTAGTGGAATCATTAAATCTACCAAAAAGTAGCTTACCACCAAGGAGTACATCTGCCGCCGTAACCTTACGGCGTTCCCCGACGCAAAATGTAGGGGTAATATACGTTTAACGTGTGTATCTGTGTGTCTGTCTGTAGCATCTTAGCACCTAACCGGATGAACCGATTTTGTTTTTATTATTGATAGTTTTTTTTTGTTTGATAGATGTCTTCATCAAGAGTTTTCTTAGCTTTGATTCATGAAAATTCGTTCAATCGTTATAAAATTATGAGCTTTTTTCTAGTTAATTGCGCTATGAAATCAACTTTCATAGGTCTGATCAATTCGAAAATCTTCTTCTTCAACGATATTGTAAGAACATGGAAGCCTCCTGGACTCTACAGAATACTCAAATCCTCACCAACTTACAGCTCAGATTTTAAATGTGTTTAGAGTCATTGGAAAAAGCTATTATACATAGATCAGTCGGGGTGGTTTAAAATATTATATTATATTATTATATACCAGTATATAGATAAATATTATTTTATACAATAGATCATATTATTATACTACATTGAGTTCAAATTGATTGTGATCGGTGGGGATCTACAGCATAGCTAAGCTTATAATAATATTTTCGTAGTAACTATGACCTAATCTGTGGTTTCACTGCAAATATTTTATTAATTTTGCGAGCGTGTTTGTGAAATTCGTGATATCTTCTAGAGTTTTCATTTGAATTATATACTGTAAAGGACAATTTTAATCTATAATATGTGGCTAAGCTAATTAACGTAATTATTTGGATAAGGGTTAATACTATATACTTGAAAATAGCCTTGTAAGTTATGTAATATTTTTTAACAAAAATTTTAAGATTAAAATGGTTACTGTGAGTCAACCTTAAGAGATAGACATATGCTGTCGCGGACTTTTTTGTAGGTCTTATTAAGTTGTACAACTCTGGCATAGAAAATATTCTTCTATCTATTTTCAATTTAGCAGCGTTCGTAAGAAACGTGTTTTTTCGACCGTTTATTTGCCGACTTAGGTTGCAAATTAGGTCTCCACGAATGTACCTTTGATTTAAACGGAATAATATATAGCCTATTTTCATTCCGAAAGTCCATTCTATGTATTAGTGAAAGAATTTTTTAAATCGGTTCAGTAGTTTTTGAGCTTACTCATTACAAACATACAAAAATACAAATGTTCTCTCTTTATAATATTAGTATAGATATAGACTACTATGTAAAGTACTATGTAAGGTACCCTTAAAAGGATCCGGTCTAATTACCAATAACCCTGTATACTACATTATTATACAGATGTATACATAGAAAATAATTATAATAATGGCTTCTATATATATATTGAACAATCATCTATCTGCAAGAATTCAAATATGTTATTATAACCTACCCTACAAATCTTGAAGTAAGCAACTACTCATAAGGTCGCTCGTCGCTGCCGAGCGCTGCTATTGTGCTTAGCGATAGGCAAGACCGGTTCTGTGTTTAGATACAGAATGATCTTTAAAATGATTATTAAATATATATATATCAATTTTTTTTTTGCCAAAGTTATTGTAATATTTATATATTAATTAAGTATGTATAGGTAAAATAATTTTGTATTTTACTACAGTTCAATAGCATAAAGTTGTGATTAATTTACTTATTCAGTGTTGGTTTTTGTACAGTTTCCATTATATTTTTTAAATTTGCGTTTATAATTTAGTGCGTTTAGTTCATGGTGCAAAGTTTGTGGGATGTCATTGTATATAGTGGGTATTAAATACTCAAAGTTCCTTCTTCCTTAAAACTATTTACTCTCAAAGTCAATCGTTTGAAAGATAGACACTTCTAAAGTGGTAAAATGTGTGTCTCCCTTCCCGTCTTACTTTGAGCAGATAATGGGGGGCTAAAATGCGACATATTTAGTACCAATAACCCTGCATAATACATTATGCAGGGTTATTATTATTATTGTAACCAAAGTAATAGCCCCGCACGTATCTATAGGTTTGATGATTTTTAGGGTTCCGAACCCAAAGGGTACCAACGGAACCCTATTACTGAGACTCCGCTGTCCGTCTGTCTGTCTGTCCGTCTGTCACCAGGCTGTATCTCATGAACCGTGATAGTTAGACGGTTGAAATTTTCACAGATGATGTATTTCTGTTGCCGCTATAACAACAAATACTAAGAACAGAAAGTTAAAAAATAAAGAAAAGTTAAAAAAAGTTTTTACGATAGCGCAGCGCCATCTACCTAGCATAAAGGATGGAGCTATCGTCTTTACCTTAATCTGAATCTCGGAAGCGGCTTCAACGATTAAATAAAATTTAGTATACCTACAGGGGATTTCGGGGGCTATAAATCAATCTAGCTAGGAGTCATTTTCAGAAAATGTTGTTTTATTCGTGTTTTCAATAATCAACTTTATTGATAATCAACTTAAAATATGACTCTTCTCGACATCTATTGGCGAGTAGAAGTACTGTGTCGGTAATGCAATTAAGGCCCATTTAGACGGGGAGAGTTTCTCGTACGTTTCCATACGAGAAACCATACGCTATTATCACAAGCAATAATCGCCATAACACAATTGTATCAAAATGTTTACATACAGGCAAGAACTAAAATCTCGCCTATGATTATGTCATACGAGATTCGCATATGACTTATTGCTAGGCGATAATTGCCTATGTTTGTTTACACAACAAAAGTATAGTAAGCAGATTCTTGCTTATGAGAGTCTCGACTTGTATAAACACGATCTCGTATAACATTTTTCAAGTTCATACGAGTATCGTACAAATCGGGTTGAACCGTTTTGAGTGCGAGAATCGAAATACGAGAAAATTCTGTTTAGACCGACACTATCAATATTCTATTGCGAGTCAATTGTCGCCAGAGTGGAAGAGCGAGAGGTGTGAATGTTTAGACATATAATCTTTTTTATTTTCCTTCGATAATCGTATCTTCGAGACGAGAAGCTCTCCCCGTCTAAATGGGCTAATAAATAGTATTATTATTCGTCAATAGATGTCGGGAAGAGTCATATTTGTCTGTTTAAGTGGCAAAAAATTAACGGTCAACCAGATATTTAATAATATTAATTACTACAATTACTGTTATATAATAATATTCTACCTTTGTGTTAACGTTTACTTAGTTGGTGTTTAGAAGTTCGTTAGAAATTCGATAGATGGCGTTCGGAACCCTCCGTGTGCGGGACAAAAGTCTGACTCGCACTTGGCCAGTTTTATTTTTTAAGTATATGTATGGGTACTCCCTTTTATCTCTTATTTTCAACCGACTTCACAAAAAGGAGGAGGTTCGCAATTCGACAGTTTTTTATAAAGTTTTTTTGTTACCGCAGAACTCCGTCAAATCTTAACCGATTTGGAAAATTCTTTTTAGTTTCATAGAGTATGCTTCTTGTGTGGTTCTATTCAAATTTTAACGAGATCTGATAATTATCTCCGGAGATATGGAGAATGGAGATAAACATCTCAAACTTAGTACTAAAAATTACTATCGCGGCATGTGAAGTCGGTTTTTTTCGTTTTGTAAACGATCTTATATTATTATTTTTTTGTATCAAAATCGTAAAGCGGTTCATAGAATACATCTACCTACCAAGTTTCAACTGTGTATTCTTAGGAATTTCGAAACTATTCTAAACTTTTCTAAAATATTAGTAATGTTGGAAAAAAGTGGCTGTGGCCGTCCGTATGGGACGGACAGACAGATAGACATGACAAATGTATAAGAGTTCCGTTTTTTGCTATTCGGCTACGGAACCCTAATGAAGTGTCATAATAATAATATTTTGTTCCTTGAAACATAGCTAACTAAGATTGAATAATAAAATTTATAATTGATATTTGAATGTTTTATTTATTTACTTTCACAATAGAAGCTATCGTTGTTATTTTGAAAATTAATATTATTTTTAATAAATTATGTATATTTCATATATATATGTACATAAATAGCAGAAAAAAGCAATTAAAAGCGAGCATGTAATGTATATGTAAATGCATAATAGGGGCCAAAAAGTTGTTTTTATTTATTTTTCACTTTGGCGTACATTTTTTTAAAAATAAATATTACATTATTATAGGGAAATATTTTCAATATTATTAGGTATGAAAAAAATTGTTATTGTGACAAAACTGTATCATGGTAAAAATTTCGATTAAACATTTTTTTTTTCTATGATCCTATGATGTTATAAAGCTCTAATTTTTTTTATAATAGCTATTATTAGTCCTAAAGATATAAAAAAGAAATTGGTTTAATTGCTGCAGTCTGTCTTGAATTTTTTTCTGTTTTTTACATTTTAGAAAAAAAACCTATTGAGTTAGAGATCTCAATCATTCAGAATACAAGAATAATAATAATAATAAAAAATATAAAAATATAATAATAATAATAGAATCAAATACATATTTTATTAGTACCTACATATCGTATACATATCAATCAAATATCTTTCGGGGGCAGATTTACTTAGCATATACCCCTAGGGCCTTTCCAACCAAATAAATGAATAATAAGAATGTTATACCTTAAATAGAGACATTTGTCAAAATTCTATTTATATTTCACAATTCATAAAGATCCTTGAAATCTGCCACTTTTTGGAATCGTCAGCTTTATCCGCACCATCACTTAACAACAGGTGAGATAGTGGTCAAACGCTAGCCTATAAGATATAAAAAAAATCTGCAAAATGTAGGTCCTAAATGGCAGATATCTGCCATAAATTGTACACTGATACCAGAGGTAATATGGATGACAGATGTAAATTCTTTAGATTTCCAACAGATGGCGTTAGTAACCAAACATTATGTTCGCAACAAGTTAATTCTTTGATCTTCTAACGACCCCCCCCCCCCCCCCTTTAAAAGATTAACAGCTGGCTTGAAAAATCTGGAAAAAATCGTGATAATAGTGCATTTCATGAACTTTAAAGAAAAACTATAGCGGTTAAGATAACTTTATTAGTTTAGCAGTAATAGTTGTTGTACTTGGGTGTTGGCTAATTTTGTACCAAATACATAATCTTTAGAATAAATCCTTTAAAGTGCAAAGACGAAGTACCTAGTTGCTTGTTTATAACGGGTAAAGACTTGCATTGAATAACAGGCTACTAAGGAACCCTACACTACGCGTGGTCCGACACGCACTTGGCCGGTTATTTTTAATGTTTTTTTTTACTGATAACACATCTACATGTGAATTTAAATTACTAATTTAAAGCACAAATCAATAGGCGTGATAGTTTTTCAGTAAAGTCCACCACAAAAGTGCTCAGGTTGTGGGACAGTGTTAGGGCTCGCTTCGCTCGCCCTCGAAAATCCAACAATATAAAATATACATTATTTATACATAATTCAATGAAATTACTTGTGTTGTCTTTCTTGTCACGAATGTCATGATCAATACTTGTCAATGTCAATATACGTTGACATACAAATCCGTGTACGTGTACAAATACATGTTTCCCACAGATTGTCTATTACGTGTCCCTACATCACTCTCTTTGCTCAGCAGTGGCGCGCATTTAAAAAGTTGGTTCCGGTTCTTACAACTATGAGTAGTTTAACTTTTTATGATATTTATATTTATCCGTTATATGTTATATTATACTATTATATATATATATATGTATATATATTTATAAATATGTTATCAGTTATTGTTAATTTATGTTATTGTATCTATTTTATTTAAGTTATTGTTATCGGTGTTAGTCCTACTCCCGCTCTCAGGCCATTCTGAAAATCAGCGTCTTGGTTTTGGGGTCTACGATCCAAGAATCTAGACATTTGTGCTGAGACTGGTCTGTTTCAGCACCTCATATTGTATTTCTTTTTTTGTTTTATTTAGTTAAGTTTTTTTTACTCAAAATGTCAAATATATTTTTCATCTGTACTTTAACTTGAGGACCGCTGAATAAATGATTTTTCTTTCTTTCTAATAATAATAAGTACAATTTTATAGTAAAATGTAAGTATTATTAGCATGTATAGAAGTTAACTAACCATATTATGTTGTGTTTAATATATATATATATAAATATATATATGTTATAATATAATAATATGTATTATAATAATATATGGATAGTATATATAAATAAAACACTACATACATTCGGTAACTGATTTTTTATATATTATACATATATCCGGCTTCAAAAATATCATGCAACGGATTTAGATTGAACTTTAAAAAAAAGATGTGTAGCATAATATTTCATTTACGGTTATATAGGTACATATTAAATCACCTGGTAATAATAATGGCTACATCTATATATATATAAAAGAAAGTCGTGTTAGTTACTACACTTATAACTCAAGAACGGCTTACCCATTTTTATGACTTTTGTATTTTTGGAATTGTCTTTGTCAGGAATAGGATATTAAGTATTAAAAACAGTGAATAATAGACCTAAAAAAATTATTTAAGAAAAAATATTTAGCCAAAATGTTCCTGGGTTTCACAACTGCCAATCATTTGATGTTCAATTGTTTATCCCGTCGATACGGTAAACCGCAAATTAATAAGGGTCATCGCTCCACACGCCAGTGTCAAGTATAAAAATTCTTCAAGTTTTGTGAATTCAATCCATGTAGATTTTAAAAATGTTAAAACATTTTAAATACTGTCAGTAATAAGAATTGTATGACATATTTATTGATTGTGCGTTCAGATTGTTCAGAAATTTATGCTTACAAGCAATCAAGACAATAATAATCAATGCCTAATCAATTTTATATTTAGTCAGAATGTAGGTAAATACAATGATATGAAAGAATGTGATAGCCAATTTATGAGTGCCGTATACAGTCTTATCCATAAGGCAAAATAAATATTAGACAGTTATTCATGAAGTAAGTATACTTATTCAGAATTAAACTTAAATACCGGTGATTATATTTTTACAATTAAAATTAAACTCAATCTTAAACTGATGTCAAGTTAATAACTTATCTATAACAATAATAACATTGTCTCATTCCATCATGTCTTGCTGACACGCGGTTGAAATACTTGATTCTTGTATTTTTATTCTATTTCTGTACTGCCATAATACATTACTAAACGTAATATCTCTTTTATTTACATTATTAGTACAGTATTCATTTTATTGAAACTATTTATAAATTAATTATAATTAAATGAACTCCCTCAAATTACACAAAATACTTGTGTTATATTTGCCGATGACGCAACTATTTTTATTCCCCAAAATGAGCTCAACATAAATGAATTTGAAAAAAAGGTCAACAACACATTACAACTAGTCACGAACTGGTTAAGAAACATAAATCTAAGAGTTAATTTTAGTAAGACCAATATACTGCAGTTTAAAAACTATAAAAGAAATACTTTACAAATAAATGTAATAAATAAAGGAAATACAGTAAAAGAAATTAATGAAACTAAATTTTTGGGCGTGACTCTAGACTGTCACCTAAGTTGGAAAGCACACATAAGTAAAATTAATAGTAAAATTTCAAAATATTGCTACGCATATCAGTCTTAACTAATGTATCATCACAAGAGGTAGCAATAAATGCTTATTACGGTTACGTCTACCCTCATTTAAGTTACGGAGTTATATTTTGGGGAAATTCCGTTGATGTTCAATCAACATTTATACATCAAAAAAGATGTTTACGGAATATATATAGAATGGGCGATACCGAATCTCTTCGAAGTATATTTGTAAATAATAATATCCTTACTTTGACATGTATATATATTCTAGAACTCTGTACTTTTGTGAAATATAATGAAAATACCTATTTCAGTCTTGCAGAGTCAGTATTCAAATCTTGCAGAGCCGACAACTTGAGAAACAGATATAGATATAATATGTGTATTCCACAAGTGAACAATACAATGTACCATAAAAGTGCTCTCATATCTGGAATAAAAATTTTCAATAACTTACCTGTAGATATTAAGGCAACAAATGAAAATGTCATGTTTAGGCGAAGGCTAAAACAATGGTTGACTAAAAAAGCGTTTTACGATTTGAATGAATATTTTGAAAAAAGTTAGCTTGTATTGTAGAATATTACCTAATTAAGTTGTAAATTTTACGAGAAAATAAATGTTATATAGTAGGTATTCTAAAATGATAGTTCACTAAGTACCTAAGAACGTAATTACTTACCTATGTTATAATAACTATGTTGGTTTAATTCGTAAATTAGCCTTACAATATTATTGTATGTTCGAAAAGAACAAACTGTTGAAACTACTTTACTTTAAGATCTTTGTAAACACAGTTTTGAACAATAAATACTTTTCTATTCTATTACGTTCATAAAAGCCTAAATTAAGTTAATTTAAAAGGTAACACGACATTCATTTTCTGTTAGGAGGTATGAAGTTCGCCGGGCCAGCTAGTTACATAATATATGTCAGTTGGGCACAACGGCTTGGCTTACGTGATAACGTAAGCCAAGACACACATCATAACAACAGAGTGTAGGTTTAAAAAATAATTAAACGTTTTCTTAACATAATAGATGTTTATGTAACAATTTACAATAATAGATGTTATTGGTTTTGTCTATTGAATCAAACGAATCACATAATAATTATTTACATGAACATTAGGTATATTCCATTTTGCAATGTTACTACATCTGCACATTTAATCTATGACTGTTGTAATGTCCGGTTTACGGAGATATAGACGACGGCCGATCGCCAAGAATTGGTACGTAACAGTCAAAATTATTGCTATCTCGTTCGCGCTACAGTCCGTGTATGTCTCTCTATCTCTGTTCTTCATGCAATCAAGCTCGACATTAGAAATATACATAATTATAGATAGTGTGTGTGTGTCATGTAGGTAGTTTTTAGAGTCCCATTTTGTTTTCGTGGCGTTAGACAGGTCCCATATCTGGTGATTTTATCAATACATAGCGCTCAAGTTACTGACACAGTTGGTCGATGTGCAATTTAAATGTTTATCCATTGTAAAACCTAAGAATTTGGCTGTATCACCTTCTTCAACGTTTCCTCCATTATAATCATTACTAGGAAGTATATTGGCTTCGCACGTGTTAAAAACTTATTTAATTTACTTAAAAGTTTTTTTCGAAAAAAACCTTTCATCATAAAAGACATCAAAAACGAATTAGCCAAATCGATTCAACCGTGTTCAAGTTGTCAAGTGTAATGGAAATAGCGATTCATTTTTATAAAACCCGAAAAACCATATTGATTTTCAGACTTTTACCTCATTTAGAAAAATTAAAAAAATCCTGCAACGCGTATGTACGCGATGCAGGATTTTTTAAAATTTTTAATTTTACTTAAAGTTTCGAATAAAACAATCTTATCTTGATTCTTCATACAAACATTGAACCCCCGTTCTATCTCTTAAAGGGGTGAATTTTGGAAAATCCTTTCTTAGCGGATATTTACGCATGCCTAATTTCAGCGCAATCGGAAACTATATTTATTTTCAGACTTTGTAACTCCACTTTACCCTCTTAGGAGTGGCATTTCACAAAAGCCTGAAACACGTATATTTATTAATTGACAAAAGTACTTGTGTGAAGTTTCAAATAAAAAGACTATCCAAACTTTGAACCCCGTTCCATCCCCTTTAACCTAACCTAACAAAGTGAATTTTGGCAAATCTTTTCTTAGCGGGTACGTAACCTACGTTATAATAACTATATGCATGCCAAATTTTAGCGCAATCCGTAACAATATTGATTTCAGGCTCAGTCAGTATGTCAACCTACAATGGACGCAGCTGGAGGAGGAGCTGAAAAACATAGGATGGCACATTCTGGGGTTATGTGAAGTCCGAAGACAGGGAGAGGACACCACAACCTTAGAATCGGGCCATCTTATGTACTACAGAGAAGGAGATCAGCCATCCCAAGGCGGCGTCGGGTTTCTGGTTAACAAGGCTCTCAGTGACAACGTTGTAGAAATCTCCAGTGTGTCGACCAGGGTAGCGTACCTCAAAATTAAGTTAACCAAGAGGTGCAGCCTCAAGGTTATACACTTGGATGATGAGGTGGAGAGCATGTACGAATATATCTCCAGAGCTTTACACACCACCTCCAAGGCTCATTACAACGTTGTCATGGGAGACTTTAACGCCTAAGTGGGAGTACAAACATGCGGCGAATCGTCTATAGGACCACACGGATTTGAGAGTAGGAATCACAGGGGCCAATGCTAGTCAATTTCCTCGAAAAAGAGGGGCTTTTCTTGATGAACTCGTTCTTCAAGAAACAGCGCCAAAGGAAGTGGACGTGGCAAAGCCCCGACAATGTGACTAAAAACGAGATTGGCTTCATCATTACGGACAAAAGGCGCATATTCAGCGACGTCTCAGTGGTTTACTAGGATATTGCTGGATATCGACTTTAAAGCCGAGAGATTCCGAATGATGAAGTCTACGCTCCGTCCAAACCTACTCCAAACCGTTGTTGGGTCCTAAACATTCCAATTAAAATTGGAAAATTGATTCGCTGCCTTGGAAACCACAGATGACGTAGACCAGAAACTCGAAGAAGTGATGGAAATCCTCAGAGATGAAGGGACGAAGTTCTGCGAGAGCAAGCGTACGGGCAAAAAGTCTAAACTTTCGGCAGAAACACTTCGGCTAATGGAAGAGATAACAGACCCTTTGTCATCTTTGTCAACTAACCTGGTGCGCAACAAATCCACAAAGAAGCTGGTACGACGTGACCTCCGATCCTCTAACATGCTCTTGATTAAAGAATCAATTGAGCAGAATCGGGGGTCGAAAGTGTTCTTCCAGCCTCTGGGTAGAAGCCACCTGACAAAGCTGACAACGTCAACGGGGAACGTCGTCGCATCCAAGCCGGAGATTCTGTCGGAAGTTGAAGACTTCTACAGCAAGCTCTACGCATCGCATGCTTCAAGGCCCAAACCCGATACTGAGGATACTAGAGCCACCTTAACCCGCCACTTCACAGAAGATCTGCCCGAAATTAGCCGAGACGAAATTGTGATAAAAACTGAAAAATGGAAAAGCCCCAAGAGAAGACGGAATCACAACGGAGCTTTTAAAAGCGGAGGAGCTCCATCAGTTCAACACTCTTTAATTCCGTCCTTTTGACTGGGAGAACTCCACAGGCTTGGAACAGAAGCATGGTGGTTCTGTTTTTCAAAAAAGGAGACAAAACCCTATTGAAAAACTACCGCCCGATTTCGCTTCTGAGCCATGTCTACAAGCTGTTTTCAAGGGTCATCACGAACCGTCTTGTGCTAAGACTCGACGAGTTTCAACCTCCGGAACAGGCCGGGTTTCGAAGCGGTTACGGCACCATAGACCACATCCACACGGTGCGGCAGATTGTGCAGAAGACCGAAGAGTACAATCGGCCCCTGTGCTTAGCATTTGTGGACTATGAGAAGGCCTTCGAATCAATCGAAACCTGGTCTGTTCTGGAGTCCTTGAAGCGTTGTCACGTTGACTGGTGATACATCGAAGTGATGAGATATCTGTATAATGCCGCAACAATGACTGTACAAGTACAGAACCAGCGAACTAAACATGTCCACCTGCATCGAGGAGTGAGACAGAGGGACGTCATATCCCCGAAACTGTTCACTAACACGCCTTGGAGGATATGTTTAAGACGCTGGTCTGGAAAGATTGTGGCAATAATATCAACGGCAAGTACATCTCTCACTTACGATTCGCAGATGACATCGTCATTATGGCAGAGACGCTACAGGACCTACAAATGATGCTGAATGGCCTAGGTGATTCTTCTCGTCGCATCGGTCTTCGGATGAATTTGGATAAAACCAAAGTCATGTACAACGAGCACGTTGTTCCGGAACCGATTGCCGTAGATGGAATCCCACTCGATGTTGTCACTAAGTATGTTTACCTAGGGCAGACGCTCCAACTAGGCAAACACAACTTCGAGAAGGAAATCCAGAGAAGAATTCATTCAGCTGGGCTGGGCAGCATTCGGAAAACTCCGTCGAGTCTTCTCGTCGCCTATACCGCAGTGTCTAAAGACAAAAGTCTTTAACCAGTGCGTCCTACCTGAATGACATACGGAGCCGAGACGTGGACACTCACAGTTCGACTGGTCGCTCAGCGAGCTATGGAGAGAGCTATACTCGGTATTTCTCTGCGGAATCGAATCCGGAACGAAGTAATTCGCCAGAGAACTAAAGTTATCGAAATAGCTCAACAGATTAGCAAGCTTAAGTGGCAGTGGGCTGGTCATATCTGCCACAGGACTGATAACGGTTGGGGTAGACTTGTCCTAGAGATGAGACCGCGAATCGGCAAACGTAGCGTAGGACGTCCTGTGACCAGGTGGAGCGACGACATACGAAAAGCGGTGGGCAGTGACTGGAAGAGAAGAGCCGAAGATCGGGCTCAGTGGCGCATCGTGGGAGAAGCCTACGTCCAGCAGTGGACTGACACAGGCTGATGATGACCAATATGTCAGGACAAACATTCTTATTTTTTTAGATTAAATTTTACTGTATTATTATTATTATACTGTATCCGTATTTTTAATTATTTAGTCTGATTATTTTACAAATAAGACACATTCGAATCCTACCTACACCGCACCGTACCACGCCGCGCTAATCTCCCCTCCCCCTCAAGATAATGTTCATAGATGGCGTTATAAAAAATAAAATGTTTGTTAATTATATTTTTTTGCTGGCAAAAAATTATAGTGGTATTTTTTGCTCGATCTTATAAAATACTGAAGTGTGGTACGCAACCCTACGAGTGCGAGTCCGACTTGCACTTGGCCAGTTTTTTTTATGTGACACCAAATGACGCTTCATATGGCTTTTACGTGCACATTATAGTCACACTTGTCACATGCATATGATTTTTCTCCAGTTCGTATGTAAATGAAATGAAATGAAAAATGTTTATTGGTAACCTACGTCACAAATCGGCCCCAACTCAGCATAATGTTAGTATCAGAACTAACGCTGGTCTTCCGGTGGGGCCGGTCGGTAACGTCACCTTACGGCTAACACCATGCTAATTATTATATTAAATACTGAAAATGACAAACATAAACATAGCAATAGAACCGGAGGCAAAATTAGTTATAAACATGACGAACATATGATATGTGTTCCTTCATCGAGGAATAATGTGCACATTTATAGTCATACTGTTATAATAACTGATCTTTTTGGTCATTTAAAATTAAGAATGAATAAAGAAGATTGTACTAAAGTTGACACATTTTTCAATGTAAAAAATTAATTGATTTAGTCTTTACTGTTATTCCTGTATTTTTCTTGTATTATATTTATAAAAAGCTCTATTCCATGTTTTAGTAAAATAAATCTTCTTCAGAATAAATATGTGTATTCAGTTTGAATAACCAATTTCCAACAATCGTTATCAGCACGAGAAAAGGATCTGGTGAGCTGACATTATTATAAGGACGTCGTTGCTTTATTGTTCACTAATTTATACGATCCATAAGGAGATTTATTTTAAGCGATGATGATGACAGGAGCCTCCAATTTTAATGGAATTCCTCTTCTTAAGAATAAAGATGGATATCCCGTTTGGAAATTCAAAATGAGAATGCTCCTGATCCATGAGCAGCTGTGGAGTACTATAACAGGATATGATGAAAGTGACAAAAGTTCTCCAGAGACCCGAAAACAAAATGACATGAAGGCGTTATCCAAAATTGGTCTAACTGTTGATGGCTCGGCAATAACACACGTTACAAATAGTGTTAGTGCAAAGGAAGCTTGGGATGCTCTTTGTTCAGCATATGAGGACAAAGGAATGGGAAGAAAATTGTCACTCCAGAGGAAACTATACAGGTATTCACTATCGGATTTTGAAGACAGTCTTATTTAACGGCGATTACTACTACTGCTCAAGATTTGGCAGATATTGGCAAACAGATTGATGACAGTTCACTTGCAGCTATAATTTTAGGTGGATTATCAGCCCGCTATGAGCCCCTCATAATGGCTCTTGAGCACAGTAACATAGAGGTTGCATCTGAAATTGTCAAAACAAAATTATTGAGCGAAATGAGTAAAGACACCAAGGAATCCGACAATGTAGCAGCATTACGATCTTCAAATGAAAAGAAGACTAAAAAGGAAATAATCTGCTACAGATGCAGAACACCAGGGCATAAAAGACCAAATTGTCCACTTAACAGAAATATGGCAAATAGAAATAATATCAAAAACGATGGTCTAGTGGTGACTCATACGTCATTGTTCGAAATTGGTTATTCAAACTGAATACACATATTTATTCTGAAGAAGATTTATTTTACTAAAACATGGAGTATAGCTTTTTATAAATATAATACAAGAAAAATACAGGAATAACAGTAAAGACTAAATCCAATTAATTTTTTACATTGAAAAATGTGTCAACTTTAGTACAATTTTCTTTATTCATTCTTAATTTTAAATGACCAAAAAGATCAGATATTACAACACATACATATCCTGTCTATAGTTTTTCTCCAGTGTGTGTTTGTATGTATTCCTTCAACGAGGAAGAATGTGCACATTTATAGTCACACATGTCACATACATATGGTTTTTCTCCAGTGTGTGTTCGTATATGTTCCTTCAATGCGGATAATTGAACACTTTTATAGTCACACATATCACATGCATATAGTTTTTCTCCAGTGTGTGTTCGTATGTGTTCCTTCAACGAGGACGAATGTGCACATTTATAGTCACACATGTCACATGCATATGGTTTTTCTCCAGTGTGTGTTCGTATGTGTTCCTTCAATGAAGAAGAATGTGCACATTGACAGTCACACATGTCACATGCATAAGGTTTTTTTCCAGTGTGTGTTCGTATGTGTTCCTTCAACGAGGACGAATGTGCACATTTATAGTCACACATGTCACATGCATATGGTTTTTCTCCAGTGTGTGTTCGTAAGTGTTCCTTCAACGAGGAAGAATGTGCACATTTATGGTTACACATGTCACATGAATATGGTTTTTCTCCAGTGTGTGTTCGTATGTGTTCCTTCAATGCGGATAATTGAACACTTGTATAGTCACTCATATCACATGCATATAGTTTTTCTCCAGTGTGTGTTCGTATGTGTTCCTTCAACGAGGACGAATGTGCACATTTATAGTCACACATATCACATGCATATGGTTTTTCTCCAGTGTGTGTTCGTATGTGTTCCTTCAATGCGGATAATAGAACACATTTATAATCACACATGTCACACGCATATAGTTTTTCTCCAGTGTGTGTTCGTATGTGTTCCTTCAACGAGGACGAATGTGCACATTTATAGTCACACATGTCACATGCATATGATTTTTCTCCAGTGTGTGTTTGTATGTGTTCTTTCAATGCGGATAATTGAACACATTTATAGTCACACGTGTCACATGCATATGGTTTCTCTCCAGTGTGTGTTCGTATATGCTCCTTCATCGAGGAATAATGTGCACATTTATAGTCACACATATAACATGCATATGAATTATCTCCAGTGTGTGTCCGTATGTGCACCTTTAACGAGGAAGAATATGCAAATTTATAGTCACACATATCACATGCATAAGGTTTTTCTCCAGTGTGAGTTCGTATATGTTTCTTAACCGTGGATAAATCTGCACTTTTATAGTCACACATAGGACATGCATATGGTTTTTCTCCAGTGTGTGTTCGTATGTGTTCCTTCAACGTGGTAGAATGTGTACTTTTATAGTCACACATATAACACGCATATGGTTTTTCTCCAGTGTGTGTTCGTATGTGTCCCTTCAACGAGGAAGCAAGTGCACTTTTATAGTCACACATATCACATGCATATGGTTTTTCTCCTGTGTGTGTTCGTATGTGTGCCTTCAACGAGGAAGAAAGTGCACTTTTAAAGTCACATATATCACATGCATATGGTTTTTCTCCAGTGTGTGTACGTATGTGTTTCGTCAACGTGGATAATTCTGCACTTTTATAGTCACACATGCCACATGCATATGGTTTTTCTCCAGTGTGTGTTCGCATGTGTCTCTTTAACTTGGAATTACGTGCACATTCATAGTCACACAATTGACATGCATATTGTTTTACTCCAGTGTGTGTTTGTATGTGATTCTTCAACTTGTAAGGTAGTGCACATTTATAGTCACACATTTTACATGCATATGGTTTTTCTCCAGTGTGTGTTCGTATGTGTGCCTTCAACGTGGAAGAATATGCACATTTGTAGTCACACATATTACATGCATGTGGTTTTTCTCCAGTGTGCATTCGTATGTGTTTCTTCAACGAGGATAATTCTGCACCTTTATAGTCACACATATGACATGCATATGGTTTTTCTCCAGTGTGTGTTCGCATGTGTCTCTTCAACTTGGCATTACGTGTACATTTATAGTCACACAATTGACATGCAAATCGTTTAACTGGTGACTGTTTAGCCATGTGTCCCTCCATATCGGTTTATTTTTACACTTATTTGTTTATAAAATGACACGTTAAAGAGACAATATACTATATACTTATATGTGAATGGTATCTACACAATATTACATGTATACAGCTGTTCTCCAGTGTGTTCATGGGTAACCAAATGTATGGTCATATAATATCAAATGCCTTTATATGGTTCTTAGCAAATCTTTGCAATGTTCAGATCCTTTTTTGTGTTATTTTTAGTAGTTATATCAGGTTCAGGCTAGATGATTTTTGTTGTTTAATTTCTTAGGGATGTACGTTACGAGTAACAACAAATACTCATTCAATTTTCTATAGATTTAATGGCGCTTGATTAGCCAATCAGATAGCTTAATTTTAAACCTTATTATCGTTCCATAATGCCAGTCTAAATGTTATACTGAGACAAAAAAATTAGTAACGAGACGATAATTTTAACCGGTACCCACTCAGTATCGATTACGAAGGATCGATACTAAAATAATTTAGAATCAAAAGAAAAGTACATCCCTGGGAAGTTAAACAACAAAACGCCCGGTTTAAACTCGGTAATACATTTATATCTTGGCTACTTATTATTCTATATATTTACAAATACAAGTTTTCATAATCTAAATATCTACCTATGTAGATGTTGTAAAGTATGTAGTACAAGTTATAAACCTGCACATTTATTTATGCTAATTATGTGACTAAAATATTGTCTGTAGACATGCACGAATTATTTCAAAAATCAATCGCTGATGTGTTACACCATGTGTACCAGCAACACAAATCTCAATAATGGATGATAACTTGATATATGATAATCAACGAAACATTGACAACACAAACTTTATAATATTCTGCATGAATATTCTTAGACTGTACACTTTATGTAGATACTTATTTAAAAGCTCAAATTGGCACAACAAACTGATTCACACTCGGTCAGGGTGTAGCACTCCAGCATACAGCATGCAACAGGTTTCAATAGCTATCTCTCAAAATCTTGTCGTTTGTATGTTCCATGCTTGCTGGCAACCTATGTCAATTACAGTACAGGTTGCTAAGTAGCGGTTGTATAACATAAAAGAAGCGGCACAGGTAAATATGTTTGTGGATTACATATTATGAGATAAAATCCAGATATTATTGAATTATACTTGGCACAAATGGACGTAGTTACGCAAAAAGGATCCAATCCACACTTTTTCTGAAATTGAGTTATATATACCAAACGCATCCTCAGCGTGATATTTATAATATCAAAAAAGATCCATGTGACAAAATACAATTTTAAACATATCTACAACTACTGGATACCAAGCCACGTCTATGGGCTACATCAGATATTTTTCATCAATACAAATCCAAAGCTTTTGGAACATTTTTGAGAAATGGTAAATTTATGGAATATGTGTTTTAGGATAATCACAAAAATGTCCTAATCCGCTTGGATCTTTTTTGAGAAATATACTTTATATTCCCAATTAAATATCAGAAACGATCCAAATTAGTTGAATCCTTTTTGCTAAAAATAAATGTCTCGTTTACCAGCATACCTAAATATTAAAAAGGATCCAAACGGTTTAGATCCTTATTATAAAAGTATTTGTTTACATTCAAAAATATACCATAAGAATTGGCGCCTTCTTAACTATTACAACTAACTTAAAATACAAATTACTAAATAGATCTTAGATTTTATTTTACACTATGCTGGAACTTTTACTCGTTGGAATGAAATTACTCTATGTTTTCGAACGCACGAAACGAAACAGCTTTATCATCTGTGTTCAATGCCCACGCCAGCTGTTTATGTCAAAGAGTAAACTGAGTAGTTATTGTTGAATGTGAATAAAATGAAGAGAAGTGAGTTTATATTGTTTAAAGCTTTGGGATACTCCAAAAAACGAAAAAGAGGAATCTCTTTAAGCGATGGTAAGTAAACTTGGAAAGTTTCATAACCTAAAAAATGCAAGTTTGTCGTAATCATTGTCAAAACTAACACAATGTTTTATTTAACAGATTGTAATGATGATATCGCTTACGACACTACAATAGACACAGACGGGAAGAATCCTTCATCTTTTGGTACGTACTTCAACTGAAAAATAAAAAAAAATGTTCATACAATTATAGACTCTAACGTCGAACGAAAAAGACCTACAGTCGGTGACCTTGGCCGGCCCGCCGGCGGTCTCGCGCCTGTTTAGGAAAAAAATGAAAAATGTTCATACAAATATAGACTCTAACGACGAACGAAAACGACCTTACTTTCACTGACCTTGGCCGGACCACCGGCGGTCCCGCGCCATTCAAAGGGCTACTAACAGTCGACAGCTTTTCGACCTATAAACTTTTATTGCAAATTAAATTATAATATAAAATTATCTATTTATTTCTGTTCTTTTTAGTCGTTTTGGATCTGCCGTTGGCACCCACGCCAATGATTTCGTGTTCAAGCTCACCCAGATCTCCTGAAAAGAATAAAGCGCTACTGCCGCCTACTCAGTCACCTTCGACGCTGCTCGAAGCCCCACCTATAAGTCCTGAAAAGAATGAAGCACCACTGCCGCTTACTCAGTCACCTTCGACGCTGCTCGAAGCCCCACCTATAAGTCCTGAAAAGAATGAAGCACCACTGCCGCTTACTCAGTCACCTTCGACGCTGCTCGAAGCCCCACCTATAAGTCCTGAAAAGAATGAAGCACCACTGCCGCCTACTCAGTCAACTTCGACGCTGCCCAAAGCCCCACCTAGATGTCCTGAAAAAAATGAAGCACTACTGCCGCCTACTCAGTCACCTTCGACGCTGCTCGAAGCCCCACCTATGAGTCCTGAAAAGAATGAAGCACCACTGCCGCTTACTCAGTCACCTTCGACGCTGCTCGAAGCCCCACCTATAAGTCCTGAAAAGAATGAAGCACCACTGCCGCCTACTCAGTCAACTTCGACGATGGCCGAAGCCCCACCTAGATGTCCTGAAAAAAATGAAGCACTACTGCCGCCTACTCAGGCTCCTTCGATGCTGCTCGAAGTCCTACCTATAAGTCTTGAAAAGAATGTAGCGCCACTGCTGTCTGCTCAGTCACCTAGATGTCCTGAAATGTACTCACCTATAACTCCGCTGGCAGGCCCGCCTAAAAGTATTGAAAGTATCTATGACTCGCCGATGGCACCTGCGTACTCACCTTTAACACCGCTGGTAGTCCAACGCAACCGTACTAAAAATATAAATGACTCACCCATGGCGCCTATAAGCCCTCAAAACGTATATGATTGCATGGAAGGAGGTGAAATTTTTTCACCTTTGCCTGCCATGTCGCCATACACTTTGGAGATTTTTAATACTTTAAAATATGGTGACTTCACATTGGAAATGGAGACAACAAATGAAGATAACGTTATGGAAGAAAACATAGTTGTTGAGAGTACAAAAGAGAAACCTAAGTTGACTAAACCTAACTCACAAATGGACGAACAAGATCAGGTCACAGACTTTAGTTCTGATACGAACTCAGATTACATACCAGATACAGATGAATCAGAAGATAAAGCCTCTCGACCCAAATCAAGGAAAATTATTATAATGACTAATGCTATGGTACATAGTATTAAAAGCGACAAAATGAACTGCAAAGACAGAGTAAATAATGAGAGAGATTTTATCTCGAATGAAAATACTTCAAGCCGAGAACCAACTGTTGGTAAACCAATCGAAATAAGTGTTTTGTCTGAAGCTGAAAATGAAAGAGAAACGAATACCACTTATGAGTTAAATTGTTATCCTGGAGCTGAAACCGAATGTCCCAATTTAAAAGGTCGACCAAAAAAAGGAAGGAAACGAAAATTTCTCGACTATACCCTCGCTGAACGTAAACAGAGAAAATACGCGAACTTATCGTACCATGGCAAAAGTAAACAAGTAGAACCAAAAACATTTAAAGACTTTTCTTGTACATGTGCTAAGCAATGTCAAAAATTAGTCTCGGTTGAAAAGAGGCAAGAAGAATTTCATAAATATATAACACTTGGAAGTTATGAAGCCCAGCTTTTATACATCACAAAATATGTATCGGAAAGTGCAAAAAAAAGATCATATACTGTCTTGAAAGGGAACAAAACTGGGAAGAAAAGACCCAAGCAGTTTCACAGAGTTTACAGAATTTGTGACACGCAAGTTTGCAGAGACATGTTTGTTAATACTTACCAATGGCAAAGAAATCGCCCAAGCCAAATTGGACGACTTAAAGTCCATGTTTGACTTAATTCCAAAAGATTGTTTGGATTTTTATAAACGACTTTTGCCTTTGGGCAATGCTCAGATTTTAGAAGATGTCGATGGATTCAACAATTTAATAGTTGACTTTGAAGTTGATGCAGACAGCCAACTTTGATGTTGGCATGCATATACCTACCATTTTTACTGTAAAAAGGTACGGGTTTTGTGATTGAATCGGTAGCGTTAAGTTTTACTTGCTAGTTTTCACACGAAACTAGCAATTATTAATCAATCACATTGCTTGATAATAAGCCGAAACGACTATTTTAGCCTTAAATTTGAAAACAATTTTTGCTATTAAATAAAAAGAACTATATTAATATTGATTTTCATTGAATAAGTAATTAAAATGTTACCTGGATCGTTACTGATGAATGTATGTTGAACAGCATCCCTTACATTTATTTATTTAGCAGAAAGGATCCAGACCCACTTTTTTTCCATTATCTCTATAAAATTGTATTGCATACACTGCAAAACTTAATACCAAAATTAAATACGAAAAATTTGCTAAGTAATCATCACAATAAAATATGATCTAAACATATCAATGTTCGACTAAACTCCGTTACAACTTCATTAGCCTATAACTCAAAACGAACTTCATGTGGATTGGATCCTTTTTGTGTAACTACGTCCAAATATGAAGTAACCTTTTTGATTTATGTGTCGGTCATTACCTGCAACAGAGATATTTAGAATCAATTATCATATCACTGTTGAACATAATATCGTTTAAAAACTTAAAAACAACCGACTTCAATGCCGCGCTATTCATTTTCAGTACCAATTTTGAGATGTTTATCTCAATATCTCTGGAGAGACTTATCATACCTCGATAAAATTACCATGGTACCACACTTGGGATATCTCCTTTCGAACAAAAAAAGAATAATCGAAATCGGTTCATAAACGACGAAGTTATCCGCGAACAAACATAAAACAAAAAAAATATATATATATACGGTCGAATTGAGAAACCTCCTCCTTTTTTTGAAGTCGGTTAAAAATAACCATAGTTCAAATATAAATCTGTTGTAATACTAGCTGTGTCCAGCGGCTTCACTCTCATTAATTCATAATCATGCATTATTGAGATTTGTGTTGCTGGTACACATAAGTGTAACACATCAGCGATTGATTTTGGAAATAATTCATGCATGTCTACAGACAATATGTTAGTCACATAATTAGCATAAATAAATGTGCAGGTATATAACTTGTACTACATAGGTAGATATTTAGATTATGGAGACTTGTATTTGTAAATATATAGAATAATAAGTGTTACCGAGGTGTTACCGAGTTCAAACCAGGCGGTTCTGTTCTTCAACTTCCTAGGGATATACTTTTCTTTCGATTCCAAATTATTTCAGTATCGATAATGAGTAGGTACCGGTTAAAAGTATCGTCTCGTTACTAAATTGTTTGTCTCAGTATAACATTTAGACTGGCATTATAGAACGATAATAAGGTTTAAAATTAAGCTATTTTGGTATATTTATTGTAACTCCTAGTGTACATATTTAAGAAATTGAACTACAAAAATCATCTATTCCGAACCTGGTATAACTACTAAAAATAACACAAAGAAGGATCTGAACATTGCAAAGATTTGCTTAGAACCACATAAAGGCGTGTGATCTTATGTGACCATACATTTGCTTACCCATGAACACACTGGATAACAGCTGTATACATATAATATTGTGTACTGTTAGCGAGTTCAGAAATGAGACACCTTTCTTCTTTTCTTTCGTCATAGTGTAGCACCACAAGGTTCTACCTGTCTCTCAAGTATTTCTCATACTTGGCCATCCTAAGAAATAATACGACCACGTATTATCATTTGTCACATTTTACTACACCGATAACCTTTAGTGATGATCTCAAACCTAACTGGTCTTAACCAAACTGGTCATAAAGTGAGTCTAACTGATCCAGTTTACGAGATCACACTAATGGTCTGCATTATTAAATTGTTATTACAATGATCTATAGTTCTTGATCTCAAACCTATCTGGTCTTAACCTAACTGGTCATAAAGCGGGTCTAACTGATCCAGCTTACGAGATCAAACTTATGGTTGGCTTCAGTCAACAACTAAATTTTTATTATATCATCTATAATAGTCCATGCTTGTGCAGACATATTGTCTTTCTCAATATTACCCGAAAAACTAGGTATACTTTCTGACCCTGATAATAATTTGTTTACATAAACTTGATTTGTCGACCAAACCGTGGGTCCGACCGTGCTCGGTCCAGGCGTAGCAGTATCCATGACCTCCGCTGCGCTCAGCGAAGCGCGGCTGGCAGCGGTGGCGCCGGTGTACCCGGTGCGTTCTCCGTCGCCCGTGTTGGCATAGCACGCGCAGTGCCGGACGCGCACTTCGCTGTTGGCAGCGCCCGGTCGGGTGGACACGATGGACGTTGTGGGGATGATGAATCTTCATGCACACGGCTGTCTCTGGGTAGCGGCGACGGCGTCCTGCCATCACGCACGTTACGGCGCGTGACTGGAGGCGCCCGCGTCGGTGAACACGACGTACGTTCTAAAGGTGATGAACTGTGACGGGCCCGGCTTCCGTTGCCCTTCGGCAGTGGTGATTGCATTCTGCCATCGCGCATGCCACTTCGTTCACTGGTAAAATCTCGATGATCGGGTTGTCTCGCTCTGATCAATATTTGAAGCATCAGTTCCAAATTATCAAGTCTTGATACCGAGTCGACTCGTCTTCGTTTGGATCGCCGCGCGTCACGATGTCGTTCCCTGGAATGTCTTTCCATTTTCTTGTGGGACGGGTTATCCTTTTTATGGGATGGCGAAGTTTTGTCTCATCCCACTTCTGAACTGTTAGAGAGTTCAGAAATGAGACACCTTTCTTCTGGTTATAAATCACGTATAATAATAAATCTATACTAATATTATAAAGAGAGAACATTTGTATTTTTGTATGTTTGTAATGATTTGGCTCAAAAACTACTGAACCGATTTAAAAAATTCTTTCAGTAATACATAGAATGGACTTTCGGAATGAAAATAGGCTATATATTATCCCGTTTCAATCAAAGGTACATTCGTGGAGACCTAATTTGCAACCTAAGTCGGCAAAAAAACGGTCGAAAAAACACGTTTCTTACGAACGCTGCTTAATTGAAAATAGATAGATGAATATTTTCTATGCAAGAGTTGTACAACTTAATAAGACCTACAAAAAAGTCCGCGACATCATATGTCTATCTCTTTAGGTTGACTCACAGTAACCATTTTAATCTTAAAATTTTTGTTCAAAAATATTACATAACTTCCAAGGCTATTTTCAAGTATATAGTATTAATCCTTATCCAAATAACTACGTTAATTAACTTGGCCACATATTATAGATTAAAATTGTCCTTTACAGTATATAATTTAAATGAAAACTCTAGAAGATATCACGAATTTACCATGCACGCATCGCAAAATTAATAAAATATTTGCAGTGAAACCACAGATTAGGTCATAGTTAATACGAAAATATTATTATAAGCTTAGCTATGCTGTAGATCCCCACCAATCACAATCAATATAGTATATTAATATGATCTATTGTATAAAATAATATTCATCTATATATATAATAATATAATATTTTAAACCACCCCGACTGATCTATGTATATTCTTTTCATTAAAAGCATTCCAATGATGCTAAACACGACATTTAAAATCTGAGCTGTAAGTTGGTGAGGATTTGAGTATTCTGTGGAGTCTTTTTTTTTTATATATCCTATAGGCTAGCGTTTGGCCACTATCTCACCTGTTGGTAAGTGATGATGCGGTCGAAGATGGTAAGCACGCTAGGCCTAGAATGGGAACTGGCTCTCAAGGATAGCTGCCGGAACACATTAGATGTTTGGTGACAGATTTTCTAACTTGAGGGTGGTAGCTGGCCAGGCGGACACTAGATAGTGTCCTACCACCATGCGGGGGTTGTTGGTTTCTTAACGATGTTTTTCCTTCACCGGAGGGACACTGTGAGAAGCGCACATACATTTTTCGATAGAAAAATTCATTGGTGCACGGCGGTTTGAACTCGGTACCACGGCATCAAAGCGGAACGTTCTCCCAATTACGCCACCGGGCCCTCAAAAGGTCCAGGAGATATCCCAGCATCAGGTCAATGCTTCCATATTCTTACAATATCGTTGAAAAAGAAGATTTTCGAATTGATCAGACCTATGAAAGTTGATTTCATAGCGCAATTAACTAGAAAAAAGCTCATAGTTTTATAACGATTGAACGAATTTTCATAAATCAAAGCCAAGAAAACTCTCGATGAAGACATCAATAATAAAAACAAAATCGGTTCATCCGGTTAGGTGCTAAGATGCTACAGACAGACACACAGATACACACGTTAAACGTATATTACCCCTACATTTTGCGTCAGGAAACGCGTAAGGTTAAGGCGGCAGATGTTCTCCTTGGTGGTAAGCTACTTTTTGGTAGATTTAATGATCCCACTACCACTGTACGAAAACACATGATTCATTAATGCACATAAAACTTTCATTGGTAGGTATATAGCTAGGATTAGAACCAACGACCGTCTTTTTAACCTACTTTAATTTTTTTTTAATATTCTGACGTAAACGATTGGATGACAGCTGAATGGTTCATTACTTTTTTTTTCTAATTCAAAGCGTTAAATTCTGCTTTTGCTATGTTTACTTGATAATTGGTTATGATTTATTTTATGATTTATGATTTTGACGTGTATATGTGCGTATATTTATACTGCCTACATACTGAATAAATGCTTTGATTTGATTTGATTTGTAATTCTTCACAACCACAATTATCATCCCTGAAAACCCACCAATGTTATCCACCTAAAACTGAACTAAGCTGCAACTGTCTGACTCTTGAACGGGTCCACCAGCATATAAAATATCTTGGCATATACATCGACCAAACTCTAAGCTGGACGCAGCATATTAAGACTCTCACAGAACAAGTGCGCAAACTTATAGTTATTTTTAAAAAACTCAGGTAATCAGCTGATCTTTCAATTCTAAAATTGTCTACACAGATGTAGCTCAGTCCATCTTGAGCTATTGCGTTACAGCGTGGGGCGGCACATACCAGACGAGCAAGCTCACACTGGAACGGGCACAAAGAGCGGTCTTAAAAGTTATGCTCAAAAAGCCATTCTTTTACCCCACTATAGACCTTTACAAGATAGCTGAAGTCCTGACAGTTAGACAGACTTTTGTGCTCAACATCATACTAAGGCAGCACTCATCCATCCCATACGATCGAGAAAAACAGAAACTGAAAAGAAGACAGGATAGAATATATCAGTTGTTGTCATGTAGAACCCATGAAATAGAGTAGAAATAGAAATTCATTTATTGATAAAGGGAGACACACAGCCAAATATTTTTACAATATATGTCAGGTGAATCAAAATATTTTGTCAATACATTGTCCATAGTTCATATAACATTAATAAATCAACATGTAGCCGAGCGTCACTTCATAACACTTGGTCCACACTTATATAATCACATTAGCAAAACAATTGAAATCTATTCATTGACACGAAAACAATGCAAACACAAAGTCCAAAGTTGGTTGATGAAAATCGTGTAGAGAGACTGAACACCTATTTATTATCTTAAAGTAGTTTAACAATTTCACAATCTTTTTAAAATTAAGATTCAAATATTCTACCACACACAAACATGCGCAGACATCCTCGCATACGCCCACACACACACACACACACACACACACACACAAATAAGTAAGTAACGTTAATGAATACATAAGATAATATTAATTTAGCTGTAACCTTGCTGTAAACACTGAAATATGAATAAATATTACTTTACTTTACTTTTTCTCCGGTTTGCATTTGTATGTGTCTCTTCAACATGTCAGGAAGTGTACATTTATAGTCACACATGTTACATGCGTATGGTTTTTCTCCAGTGCGTTATCGTATGTGATACTTCAATGTGGATAATTGGGCACATTTATAGTCATATGCATATGGTTTTTTTTTCCGGTGTGGGTTTGTATGTGCCTCCTCAACGACTGTGGAAGTGCACATTTATAGTCACATATGTCACATGCATATGGTTTTTCTCCAGTGTGTGTTCGTATGTGACTCATCAATGAAGATTTTTGTGCACTTCTATAATCACACATGTTACATGCATATGGCTTTTCTCCAGTGTGTGTTCGTATGTGTACTTTTAACCTGGAATAACGTGCACATTTATAGTCACACATATTACATGCAAATGGTTTTTCTCCAGTGTGTGTTCGTATGTGTTCCTTCAGCGAGGAATAATGTATACATTTATAGTGACATATATTACATGTATATGGTAAAACTCCTGTATGTGCCACCATGTGGAACTTCAAAGAGCTTTTGTCTGCACATTTATAGTCACACATATTACATGCATATGGTTTTTCTCCAGTGTGTGTTCGCATGTGTCTCTTCAACTTGGAATTACGTGCACATTCATAGTCACACAATTGACATGCATATGGTTTTACTCCAGTGTGTGTTCGTATGTGATTCTTCAACGTGGAAGGTAGAGCACATCTATAGTCACACATTTTACAAGCATATGGTTTTTCTCCAGTGTGTGTTCGTATGTGTGCCTTTAACAAGGCAGGAAGTGTACATTTATAGTCACACATGTTACATGCGTATGGCTTTTCTCCGGTGTGCATTTGTATATGTCTCTTCAACATGTCAGAAAGTGTACATTTATAGTCACACATGTTACATGCGTATGGTTTTTCTCCAGTGTGTTTTCGTATGTGATTCTTCAATGTGGATAATTGGGCACATTTATAGTCACACATGTCACATGCATATGGTTTTTTTCCGGTGTGGGTTTGTATGTGCCTCCTCAACGAGTCTGGAAGTGCACATTTATAGTCACATATGTCACATGCATATGGTTTTTCTCCGGTGTGTGTTCGTATGTGCCTCATCAAAGCAGATTTTTGTGCACTTCTATGGTCACACATGTCACATGCATATGGCTTTTCTCCAGTGTGTGTTCGAATGTGTACTTTTAACCTGGAAGAATGTGCACATTTATAGTCACATATGTCACATGCATATCGGTTTTCTCCAGTGTGTGTTCGTATGTGTACCTTCAACTTGGAAGAATGTGCACATTTGTAGTCACACATGTCACATACATATGGGTTTTCTCCAGTGTGTGTTTGTATGTGTTCCTTCAATGCGGATAATTGAACACTTTTATAGTCACACATATCACATGCATATAATTTTTCTATATATATATGAGTTACAACAAATATTCACAAATATTTTCTATTGATTAAATCGTGCTTCATTAGCCAAACGAATAGCTTAATTCTAAACCTTATTATCGCTCTATATAGCCAGCCTTAATGTTTTTTGTAAATAGTTAGTAATGAGACGAGTACTTTTAATACCTACCCAGTATCGATTCCAAAGTATCAAGACTAAAATAACAAAACCTCCTGGTTTGAACTCGGTAATACATTTATATCTTAGCTACTTATTATTCTATATATCTACAGATACAAGTCTTGATCTAAATATCTACCTATGTAGCATAAGTTATATACACATTTATTTATACTAATTATGTGACTAACATAATTTCTGTAGCATGGGTCATGAATTATTTCCAAAATCAATCGCTGATGTGTTAGGTACTACATGTGTACCAGCAACACTAATCTATATAATGGATGATAACTTTACTTTGATAATCAACGGAATAATGACAACACAAACTTCATAATATTCTTAAATGTTCTTAGACTGTACACTTTATGTAGATACTTATTTATAAGCTCAAATTGGTACAACTAACGGATTCACACTCCATCAGGGCGTAGCACCCTAGCATACAGCATGCAACAGGTTCCCCTAGCTAACTCTCAAAATCTTGTTGTTTTTATGTTTTACGCTTGCTGGAAAACTACTTATATCAATGTACAGGTTGCTAAGTAGCGGTTTTATAATATAACAGAAGCGGCACAGTTAATAATGTAAGATAAAATCCAGATATTACTGAATTAAATTTGGCACAAATATTAAGTAACCCATTTGATTTATGTGTTGGTAATTACCTGCAACAGAGATATTAAGAATCAATTATCATACCAAACTGTTGAACAAAATAACCGTAGTTCAAATTTAAATCTATTGTAATACTAGACTACTACTAGCTGTGCCCTGCGGTTTTAATCGCGTTAAAAATAATCTTATATATATTGCCTTATCTGCAATACTGGCTACCCCTGTGCAAAATTTTAGCTACATCCTAACAGCTGTTTGATCATGAAGGAGTCAAAAACAAACAAATATACAGACTGACTTTCATTTGGCAATATATTGGTGTTGATGCATATATTTTTTTATAGAGCAATACTGGATATCCACTCGCTTTTTAAGGTTTCCATCATCACGGATGTCAAATCTCTTATCCTTACTTATATTATAAAAATGCGAAAGTAATGTCTGTCGCTCTTTCACGCCAAAATTACTGAACCGATTTAAATGATATTTGGTACTAAGGCTACTTTTTGATGCGAAAAAAGGGGTTAGGGGGGATGAAATTCATTCAAATTCAAATTAGATTTTAAAAAATTTGCCTTCCTCTGCTCTAATATTGTTGTGCCCGACAGGGTCTCTAATGTACTGTATTTATTTATAAGATCTTTTATAAACATTTAGAGAACGCAATAAACGAATGAATTATGAACCAAATTTTGAATTCAACATTCAAGAGTTGAACTTGGGCGTTGGATAATTTTGTACAAAATACAAAATCCTTAGAATAAATCCTTTAAAGTGACAAAGACGGAGTACCTAGTTGCTTGTTTATAACGGGTAAAGACTTGCATTGAATAACAGGGTACTACGGAACCCTACACTGCGCGTGGCCCGACACGCACTTGGGCGGTTTTATTAGATCTAGAAGCTTTAAACTTATTTTTTAGGCTGTTGATTCGGTATAAATGAATATGACACTAAAAGTTTGTGAAAGCTTTACCCTCAAGGGTGTAAAATAACAATAAACAGTGTATAAGGGATGAAACTTTTATGTAAGATTTATGTGAATGTTTTATAAGTTTGCGACAAGAGATAAAATATTAGAGCTATCCTGATGTATCTATACATTTATGGAGTCATTACATTTAGTAATACACAATGAGTGCTGTGCAGTGCCTAACTGTGTTTACCCGAACGGGCAGACACGTGACGGCAGATGACGATAAAGTTTATTTACGATGTCTTATTTGTAAAATTATTAGCCTAAATAATTAATAAAACTGGCCAAGTGCGAGTCAGCATCGCGTCTCTTATCGCACACTTAGGGAGGGTTCCGTACAATACGAAACATAACAGAGTCAGGCCTGTCGCACTCCGCGCTGTAGCTATGAAACTACAAGTACCTCCGCGCACCCGCTAGGGTTCAAGTTCAGTCAGTTAAGTGTCACGCGCGCTCTCGATCGGCCACGCGCCTTTCTTGTACCTACCTCAATATTATATTCCTTGCTTCATATTATAGTAACTGTAAAGAGTAACTATGTAAAAAGCAAAGAATGTCACACATAAAATGGTAGGTAGGTATAAATCAGCTGAGTTTCATGTTACAAGGGAATTCACGTAATGATCTTTAGGGAATTTCTATCGACATTACATCTTGCTTTATTTAGTTAGTTCTAAGATAAATAAATAGGGTAGGTACCTACTAACGTTTACTTCAATTTTCCTTTTTTTCTTTCTTAATGATTTTGTCGTGTCATACGATAGTCAGATTTTTATAATCGGAGAGTTACTGTAATTAAAGTACTTATAGATCTCAGATCATTGAGATTCACTGAGATCTGATAAGTATCTCCAGAGATATGACGATAAACGTCTCAAACTTGCTACTGAAATTGACTCGCGGGGCATGGAAGTCGGTGTTTTAGTTTTTAATCTACTTCACAAAAACGGAGGAGGTTCTCAATTCGACGGTTTTTAGGGTTCCGTACCCAAAGGGTACCAACGGAACCCTATTACTGAGACTCCGGTGTCCGTCTGTCTGTCTGTCTGTCCGTCTGTCACCAAGCTGTATCTCATGAACCGTGATAGTTAGACAGTTGACATTTTCACAGATGATGTATTTCTGTTGCCGCTACTAAAAACAGAATAAAGTTAAAGATAATAGAGGGTCCCCATACAAGAAACGTGTTTTTTTCGGCATTTCACGCCATCTATGAACGCTTAGTTAGGTAAACGTCCCATAGATGGCGTTATATTGAAATGTCGATCCCTAACACCTTTGTTAGACGTTGGAAGGCGTTATAAGAAACTAAATGTTTATTTATTATTATTTTTTGCTGGCGAATAATGATAGTGGTATTTTTTGCTCGATCTTATAAAATACTGTAGTGTTGTACGGAACTCTACGAGTGCGAGTCCGACTTGCACTTGGCCAGTTTATTTAAATGTTTGTGACCTCAGAACTCTGTCAGATCTTAACCGATTTGAAATTGAAAATTATTTTTTAGGGTTCCGTAGTCCTGATAAGGAACCCTTATATTTTCGTCATGTCCGTCTGTCTGTCTGTCCAAGGTTTTGCTAGGAGACCGTTAGTACTAGAAAGCTGAAATTGTGTAGGTATGTGTGTATATCAATAACGCCGACAAAATGGTGAAATAAAATATTGTTTTTTTTTTTAAATATATTTTTTTATTTTGATATTCAACTATTACAAAATAAAGTTTTCCTAGAATGAACAAAATACATAATTATTTTTGGTCGAAAAAGTGAGTCGGCTCCTACACTATTATAATGTTACAAGTCAAACAACCTACGATTCTAGGCAAGTGATACTATTGTCGCGTTATTTAACTTACGCAATCTAAAACTTTACTCAATTTTAATTGAACGTCACGTATTTTAGTTTAACTGTAGTACTTTTATCCTGCCTCGACATTAAACATTAATGTAGTAGTAGTGTATTATCAGTAATGTACTTATTACATTGTTCTACGAGTATTCTTCTATCAATTAAAGGCTTACAAGTTTTCTCATAACATTCAACCCTATAGTAAAGGCCGCGAGTTGACCGAGTTATTCAGACTCTCGCTGTGCGGACTTACGGTGCATTTTACTGTGCGCAACACGCGGTTCATAGTTACTATTAGTTGATACTGTAGCGCAAATTCAAGGTCGCACCCGAGGCGTGAAGCGCATTTTGAACGTTACTAGCGTTGTAACTAGGTTTAATCTCGCATTTTTGCTCTCAGGGAGTGCAATTTCTGTACTTGTGCTATTCATTATTCTGTGACAGAGTTTCAACCTCATATATTTGATTAATTGATATTACCAAGAATATGTCGTTTGGTCGCGATCTAGAAAGACGGGGCCTCGTTTACAAGCGCCATCTATGTAATTTTGCCGAAACTAATTAGATAGATAGCGTTTAAAAACAGGTTTTATGTATGGGGACCCCCTTTAATTTTTAACTTTATTTTATTTTTAGTATTTGTTGTTCTAGCGGCAACAGAAATACACCATCTGTGAAAACTTCAACTGTCTTACTATCACGGTTAATGAGCTATAGCCTGATGACAGACGGACAGACAGACAGACAGACAGACAGGCAGACAGACAGACAGACGTACAGCAGAGTCTTAGTAATAGGGTCCCATTTTACCCTTTGGCTACAGAACCCTAAAAATAAGCTACATGGCTGCCATTTTATTATAGGGAGAGATAACTTTTGGGGATGATCTGTGGATAAAATGTATTTACCTCAAGATACTCATACCATAAAGTTTTGATGACTTACAAAATAGTACCTACCATAATGGCAGAATTTATGTGTGCAACTGAAACTATATTAAGATTTATTATGATACAGATTTCTGAGCAAAATAAAGCTATAAATAACTTTTTTCTGTTATCTAATACTATAAGAATCTTTGTCCTGACATACTGACTGACTCACTGACAGACAACGCACAGCCTAAACCGCTGGTCGTAGAGACTTGAAATTTGGAGGGTATATTTGTCTTAGTAGGTAGGGGTGTACTAAGAAAGGATTTTTCAAAATCTACCCCTTAAGGGGATGAAATGGGGGTTCAAAGTTTGTATGGAGAAACAAGATTAGATACGTCTTTTCTATCCGAAACTTAACACAAGTGCTTCAGAACATAATTAAGTAAATACGTGTTTTAGGTTTTTTCGAAATTGCACCCCTAAGAGGGTGAAATGGGGTAACAAAGTCTGAAAATCAATATTGTTTCGAATTGCGCTGAAATTTGGCATGCAGATAGTTATTACGACGATAGTTCCCTATGAGAAAGGATTTTCCGAAATTCAACCCTGAAGGGGATGAAACGGGGGTTCAAAGTTTGTATGGATAAACAAGATTAGATAGTATTTTCTATTCGAAACTTCATACAAGTGCGGATTGCGCTGAAATTTGGCATGCAGATAGTTATTACGACGTTAGTTCCCTCTGAGAAAGGATTTTCCGAAATTCACCCCTGAAGGGGATGAAACGGGGGTTCAAAGTTTGTGTGGAAAAACAATATTAGATAGTCTTTTATATTCGAAATTTAACACAAGTACTTAAGTAAGTAAATACGTGTTTCAGGCTTTTTCGAAATTCCACCCCTAAAAGGGTGAAGTGGGGTAACAAAGTGTGAAATCAATATTGTTTCGGATTGCGCTGAAATTTGGCATGCAGATAGTTATTTTGACTTAGGTATCCGCTAAGAAAGAATTTTTCATAATACACTCTTTAAGGGGATGAAGCGGGGGTTCAAAGTTTCTTGGTACTAATATATAGTTTCTTAGTTAAGTACTTCTGTTAATAAATAAGCAAATACGAGTTACAGACTTTTTCAAAATGCCACCCTAAGAGGATAAACTGGGGTAACAAAGTCTAAAAATCAATATTGTTTCGGATTGCGCTGAAATTCAGAATGCAGATAGTTATTATGACGTAGATATTCGCTCAGAAATGATTTTCTGAATATTCCTCTCGGATACGGAACGGGGATTCAAAGTTTGTATGCCGAAACAAGATGGGATAAAGTACGTGTTGTAGGATTTTTCTAAATGGGGTAGGTAACAAAGTCTGTAAATTTAGATTTTTAGGGTTTTATAAATATGAATCCCGAATTGCCTTAGTCACGCAATAACATGAAAACGGGTGAACCGATTTGGCTAATTCTTATTTGATGTGTTTAATGATAGAATCGTTTTTACAAAAGAAAAGTTTTAAGTAAATAAAAGAAGGTTTTAACGCGGACAAAGCCGCGGGACACTTCTAGTACATATATATAACTAACGACTAAGAACTATCGAAGTAGATAACTACCTATTACCTATTGCATACATAAAACTGCACATAACTAGGTATTATAACACTTGTGTACCCCTCATAATGCAACAGTTTCACAAAATAATATTATATTTCACCCCTGGCCTAATGGACCTGAGTTCGACCACTGGACCCTTTGTTTTTTATAAATAGCTGAGGATACTTACCACTAATCATATTCTTGTCAAACAATCTTCTATACTGATATATTTTCCTTATATGGCGGTTTTTTATTTATTTATGAACTTGTATCAGTAGGTATATGAACATTAATGTTGCTTTATTTTGACATAGGACAGTATTTAACAGTCCGGTGATGTTTCTGTAGAAAAGATATTTCAAATGAATATTTTAGAGGTTGTAAGTTGTAACAGTATTCAATGCTTGTGACCATAGATCAATTTTTTTTATATATCATATTAGCAAGCGTTTGACCACTATCTTGCCTGTTGGTAAGTGATGCGGATGAGGATGGTAGCACGCTTGGCCTAGAATGGGAACTGGCTCTCAAGGATGGCTGCCAGACCACATTAGATGTTTGGCAACAGATTATTCTGACTAGAGGGTGGTAGCTGGTCAGGCAGACACCAGATGTGTCCTGCCACCATTCAGGGTTGGGGGTTTCTTAATCATGCGTGTTCTTCACAGGAGGGCCACTGTAAAAAGCACAAATACATTTTTGATAGAAAAATGACACACACAGCAGGGATTGAACTCGGTACCTCTGGCATCAAACCTGACCATTCTCCCACTACACCACGGGGCCTTAGTTGTGATATGTAGCAAGCTTAAAGTTTCAGTAATACAGAGGGAGAATAGTCTGTTTTGATGCCAGACGTAGCAGTTTCAATCCCCATTCTGGACCAATGGATATTTCAATCAAAAAATGTGTAGGTATATGCATGTTTCAGCGGCCATCCGGTGAAGGAAAAACATTGTTAAGAAACCCCCAACCCCGGCATGGGCATGGTGGTAGGACACTTTAGTGTCCGCCTGGCCAGCTACTACCCTCAAATCGGAAAATCTGTTGTCAAACTTCGAATGGCCCTTCCTCACATTGGTATTTTGCCGAATATTTGTTGTACGGACAAATTAAGCGATACAACCGTCCACACATGGAGCCAAATGACAAAGACATGTTTCACAAAGAATGTAATTTGCTGTTGTTTATATCACTCGTTTCTAGGGTCCCAAATACATGGTTGCATTTGATAGAGTTCTAAAAACCATAAAACCTCAAAGAAAATACAGTAACTGGACAATGTTTGGTCGTATTGGCGTTGCGTGTTTGCCTATTTGTGTTGAGCCTTAAAAACCGACAGATTTTCGGTAAGGGATGTTTGTTATTTGTTATATGTGCCAAATACGCGAATAATTTCGAGAATATACCCTCCACACATAGTCGCAAATAGCGAATAGCAATTCCAAATACTCATGTGTGGTGCTACTGGTGCTGGCATAATGTATTCCGATTCGACTCGACAGCTGTAGTCGTCCGAGTTGTGGTACTCGGCGCGGTACGCCCAGTCGGCCGAGTCGAGCGTCTTTGAGCCGGTTTTCATTCTAGGCTTAGCAGAGTGAGTAGTAGTGTTTATTGTTCTTTTCTTCTTGATAATATTATAGATCAAGGATTTAGTTAGTAGGCATTACAAATGTTACTTACGTGAGACTTGTTCACTACCATCAACTATCGTATTACAATGTGAAGAATTGAAGATGGAACGATAATTATAATCAGCGAATGCACAGTACAATGCATAGATTTATTTATAATTAATTATTATTATTATTTTCTTTGTTTTTGGCTTATTAATTATTATTTTACGATCAAAGCAGAGCAAAACATTCGTCCATTACGAAAACATTACATTATTTTATGCACAGATTACTTAATGTGTCAGAGATTTTATGCCACAGATATGTTTTATGCACGCACAGATTATCCACAGATTACTATTCGACTAACACAGACTAAACTAAACTAAGTGACTCCGTGCCGTGATACAGCCATAGAGAAAGTATGAAGAGAGAACATTAGCGTATGCGAATGAAATAGCTATAGAGATATAACCCGACTAAAACGATGAACACGTGATACATATGCCAGCTATACGATAAAATGAACAACGTAATTTGGTCGGGTTATACATGACAGCGGGTGAGAGCCAATGGGTGCACTAGAAACTGGCTCCATACATTTCTGGAGCCAGTTTATCGCATACGCAGGTAAAGGATAAAAAATGGTTGTTCATCTCGCTCTCTCATACCAGTGATTGTATAGTTTTATCCTTCTCATATTATTATTGATATTTAATTGCCACATCCGCTTTATATTCCATCCACGGATGCAGCCGACTAAAGACCAGACCACAGACTAAGTATAGATGCTACGCATCAGCCGGCTGACTGTGGAACAATACAATGGTAGATTGTATATCGAGGCCGCAAAATAGTACGTTTCTGCGAGGCCGCTATTTTAAATCCTGAGAGATTTGAAGTACGTCCGTCGGCCGAGAGAAAATAATGTTGCGGCCAAGTTATACACTCCCCTTATACGCTTTTCATCCCCCTCTATGAGATTGAGAAAAGGGAATAGATAAAAGCGTGGATTGAGTATTAAGTGGATGTGGCATATAAATTACAATAATAATATGAGACTGATAAAACTATACAATCACTAGTATGAGAGAGCGAGATGAACACCATTTTTTATATCCTTCTCTGCGTATGCGATTAAACTGGTTCCAGCACTGTATGGAACCAAGTTCTAGTGCACCCATTGGCTCTCACCTGCTGTCATGTATGACCCGACCAAATTACGTTGTTCATTTTATCTTATAGTTGGCATATGTAGCACGTGTTCATCATTATCATTCATTTAGTCGGGTTATATCTCTATAGCTATTTCATTCGCATACGCTTATGTTCTCTCTTCATATAATTATAAACTTTCTCTATGGATAAAAGGCTCTATAAATTAGCAAATCAAGAGCATAATCCTGTAAAAGACACTGAATAACACATTACTAACATAAACAAACGTTATAAACCAATAAATACATACAGTTTCAGATACAAACATCGAACCTTTTACAGTTTTCACTCGATAAAAATGTTACCTTTAACTCATTGACATATTATAACTAAGAACATGAAATACCTATTACAAAAAGGTGCATACCCAAACCTAAAATGTCTGCCATTGATTGTCCATTGGTCCATTGCTAAGATTGTGTCAATTAAGGTCATCAATGGCAGTCCTTTTAGGTTGCATTATAACGTTTAGGTTGTTATGTTAAAGTTATAAGAAGTTTTTAATACATTGATAGACAAAAATCGCATACGCAGAGAAGGATAAAAATGTATTGTTTATTTTGCTCTCTCATACTAGTGATTGTATATTGTATTGTTTTATCCTTCTCATATTATAGATAGATAGATAGATAGATGAATACTTTATTGCATACCAATCAACACATTATAATCTAAGACAAGGAAAAACGAATTAGGTGTGACAATGGGCGGTCTTATCGCTCAGAGCGATCTCTACCAGACAACCTTTGGATGGACAGGAGCTAGTTTTGAAAATAAGCGGTCGGTGGCATACAATACCTTTGACAAAATAAGATAAGTCATAATATTATTTTACATAAACCTACATACAAATATAGTCGAAATACTAGATAATGATATCCATAAAAGAACAAATACACTTACATATAACATTATAGATCTATATAAATATATGTACATAAATATATATACACACACACAAATACACTAAGTAAATATAATAATACAATACATACATATACATATTATATTTAGAGTAAAGCTAGTCAATTTACGATAGTGTTATATAATGCTTACATACCATATTTTTAAATATTTGCGGCGTTCGGGCTTCTTTGATGTTGACAGGGAGTGCATTCCATAGATGAATAGCTTTCATGGTAAGTGATTTGTAGTAGTTTTGCGACGTATCTGGGTGTTCTGACATCTTCAATTTGAGGTTATGTTGAGAACGCAATGGACGAGGGTTAGATGATTGTGAAAATTCAAAGCGTTCCTTCAAATAAGAGGGAGTGGCTGGAAGGAAAATAATATTATAAAGCTGGGAAAAAATATGTGCGTTTCGCCGAAAACGGATAGGGAGCCACTTTAGCTTTGCTCGAAATTCTGACACGTGGTCAAACTTTCGCAGACCATAGATAAAGCGGATGCAGAAGTTCTGTAAACGCTCGATTTTATCAAGTTGCTCCTCGGTGAGGTCAAGGTAACAAACATCGGCGTAATCTAAAATGGGGAAGAGAAGGGATTGTGCTAAGGCAGTTTTGGTGGTGATAGGAAGGAAGTTACGTAATCTACGAAGAGAAGAAGCCGACGCGAACAATTTCCTACTCATTTCCGCCAGCTGAGGTTCCCATGAGAAACAACTGTCCATTTGTATTCCCAAGTTTTTTACAGAATGGCTTATACTTATAGGAACTCCGTCAAAAATAACTTGGGGGAGTCGGAACCAATCGATCTTGGAGATCATCCGTGAACTCCCGATGATTATCACCTGAGTTTTCAACGGATTCACTCTAAGACGGTAAGGTTGGCTCCAGTCCCGGATGCGTCTCAAGTCCGTATTTGTAATTTCAATTGCCTCATGGAGTTGGTCTAAAGGAGCTTGTGTGTATATCTGTAGGTCGTCTGCGTAGAGGTGGTAGGAAGAGGAAAGTTGTTTTGAGATTGAATTTACGAATATTGCGAAGAGGAGAGGTGATAGAACGCCGCCCTGTGGGACACCAGATGACAAATCGCACCATGAAGAATACGTATCTTCAATGTTTACGCGTTGTCGGCGTCCACACAGGTAACTACGAAACCAGTCAATTACTGTTGGAGATATATTAAGAGAGCATAAAAGACCCAGCAAAATATTAAAATCCACATTATTAAAGGCGTTACTAAAGTCGAGTAGTGATAGCACAGTGAGTTGCGTATTGCTCATGCCATACCTGATGTCATCGGTGATTTTAATCAGAGCCGTGGTAGTACTGTGTCCGGGGCGAAAACCGGATTGGAATGGATTGAGGAGGCTGTTTTTGATAAGGAAGGAGGAAAGTTGTTGATGGACGAGACGTCCTAATACTTTAGACAGGAAAGGAAGAATGGAGATGGGCCGGTATTCTGTGAAGGTCTTAGGATTTGATTTTTTAGGAAGAAGAGTTATTTGAGCTTCTTTCCAAATCATTGGGAAGGAACCAGAGGAGATGGAGATATTTAGAACATAGGCAATAACACGTGTGATTTCATCAAGTATGGATAATATCATTTTACGACTTATGCTATCACTACCGACAGCATTTGATTATATAGACTGAATGCTCTTCTTAACACCACAATTACTAAATTGACTGAAGAAAAAAGGATCGTGAGTAGGCAGAGGAAGAGAAGAAAGACAGTTTAGAGTAACAAGTTTAGTCGGTCCATCAAAATTGGAAGAAGAAGAGAAATATTGATTTAAGGCATCGATTATAATTGTTATTTAAATGCCAAATCCATTTAATACACCATCCACGACGTAATATAAAAATATGGTGCACTCCAGATGTCTTGAAAAATTCAATTTAATCCGTATTACCAAACATAGTAATTGCTTTGTACAACTACGTAGTATTATTATCTTTTCTATGGTACAACAAAACGGCCCAAATAAAATTCACCAAGGTGGAAGTGTGTCCTTGTCTAACAAATTGCCATTGCAAAAAAATAATTGAGTTTGGTTGAAATGTAAAAAAGAACGACGTCGTTCACTAGACTTAGAAGTATATTCTTTTTTGTTGTTTCTAGACAAGTTTAATATAATCTTTATAAGTAAGTTTATTAGTTATTTACGTTTATTAGATATTTACGTGCTTGGCATGTAAATAACTTTGTTTACGCGGTAATATCAATTTACAAGTACGATTAATTTAATCTGGTCGGGTAACACTAAGTAAGGTGCTATTATTTTTTTATTGACATAACAATTTCAGGGTTTTTAACGTAGTGGTTATATTCTCTTTGGAGTTTTTGGCGGGAACGAGAAAATGTGTCAAATGTGTGTGTGCTCTCATTGTATTTTAATTATTATTGATAATTAAACTAATTATGAGCATTGTTAACCATTACGTGACAAAGAAGTAGTATCTGCCTACTCCAACGGGAAAAAGGCGTGATTTTATGTATGTATGTATATAAGTGACGGTTTAATTTTGCCTCCACGGTGACGGTGAATAAGAGTGTAGGGTAACAACACAATCGACAAAAATTCCATTTTGCGTTCATAACAAAATTCCACTTCAGTAAAGTTTTAGTAAGGTCCACGTCTTGACTATGAATTTAACTTGAATTTATTTCTAACTTGCCCTGCCCCGCGGCTTTGCCCGCGTAGGCAGAAACCTTCTTTGGCTTATGCACAACAACTTTGCTAAAGATCATCACATGATCAAATGCATAGTTTACGATTCTATAAAGGACATACAGACAAACATTCATTTTTATATAAGAGATAAAACTTGAAGAAATACATATAATACTTTGACACTGGTTAAATAGATGTGAAGAATTTCCCAAAGTAAATTTAATTTTAAATTTATTGAAAATACGCGAGAGAAAGACATGCCTACGTTTTCCGTACCTACCTTTATACAATTAATTTTTTAATACTGTATAATTTTAATATTAGGTACTATTAGGACGATTCGGTAATTTTTGGTATGTAAATTTGTTTATTATTTCCAGATTGTTAGGAATGTTGAAGCACTAGTTACGGTTGAAAAGGCTTGTGGCAGTCCCCCACCTATAAATGTTAATACTACACCAGACTAGATCCAGTTGATACAGTGCTGAGATACAAGTTAAATCTATTTTTATTTTAAAATTATCGTGAATTTGTAACATTATTATTTTTTATATACGCACCTTTAGTCGAATTAAAATAAAGGTACGTGAATTACAGCCGGTATATAAACAATAATAAAGTAAATCTAGATTCGATTTAGGTTAATTAATACTAATTTCATGGCAACTTTTACGTTCTTATTGAGTGGACATCAAAGAGCTTTAATTAATTATGTTATCTTAATTTTAGGTACAAAGAATAAAGAAAGGACTGAAGATAAACCAAAAACATCTTCCCCAGGTGTGGAAGCTTTCACCAGATAAAGTTCGACTAATTCGTCTTCATCTAGTTCTTCCTCATCCAGTTCTTCCTCATCGAGTTCTAAGAGTTTGTCAAGTTCAGACAAGTCTAAGCACACTAATTCAGCTACACGTTCAGCAGTTCGCCCACACTATCAGGTATCACCGATCCACACTGATGTAAGTGACTTAAACTTGAGTGACTCAGATCAAACACCCAAATAATACACGAAGGGATGTTTCAAATATCCCTCCATCAAGCTCCTCGTCATTCCCGTCCCAACCTCCTACGAATGATTTAAGATATATATTTTTTTTACCAATAAATAATACATTTTAATATAATTTAACAACATGCATTTACATACAACGATATAGGAACAATGTAAGCCGATACAGTATAGCGATGGGCCCCAAACTAGGCTAGGCCTGTATCTTGGGTACTTGTACTATTTATTATTCTGTGTCTTGGGTGCCCTATTTCTAAACAATTCACAATGGTGAGCGCGGAGACTGTACATAGTACCTATTACATAGTAATATTTATTATCTATCACTTTGTAACATATCACAAAACTTGTGTCAATTTATATTATTAGATTACACAATAATTTTTAAGTGAATTAACAGTAAATAGAAAAACAGAACAGTTAACATGACTTCAGTGTTAAGCTAACAAACTATAATCGTTTATAGTGCAGTTGCGAAAATACTTTCAATTGCTACTGTAAACGTTATTAAGGAAATTATTATAGATTAGTTAGTTTATTATTTTATTTATTATTATTTATTAATTAATTTAAGATTAATACTAAAGAATATGAGTACTATGTAATCGTGCGCGTTTGTGTGTATGTGCGTGTGTGTGTGTGTGTGTGTGTGTGTGTGTGTGTGTGTGTGTGTGTGTGTGTGTGTGTGTGTGTGTGTGTGTGTGTGTGTGTGTGTGTGTGTGTGTGTGTATGTGTGTGTCTGTGTTTGGGTTCAGGTGATGAGATGATGGTAAGTACCTTATGAATGCTAGATATTATATATATACTAGGTACCTTAGACCTTTAGTTAGGCTTCGTTTTGCTTAACAAGTCTCTCTGTATCCACGTAAGAAAGAGACTGCAGCCACTTTTTTATCTTGTTTTTGGCTTCCCAGTAATTTGAAACTCGTATTTCAATTTCTCTGCATGCGGCATTAAAGGAAAAAATATGATCGTAATTTGGAAGACGGCTGGCAAATACGGTATCGATTTTAGGTAGCGGTTGTCGTGCTGGCTTGTATCTTGTTTGCGGGCTTAGTTGACGAGTAGGATGCGGTAATCTCTTTAGTATTGCTCGCATAACGAAAAGTTGACGAACTCGCAATACCGATGTGTCTTTGTACAGCTTGTCGGTAGGATAACGAGGCTTACCCAACATTACCTTTAAAACTGCTCTATGAGCTCGTTCCAGTGCTATCATATGGGTTTTTGCCGCTCCTCCCCAGACTCCTATACAGTATTGTATTAATGATTGGCACATCGCGACATACACTAGCTTCCTGGTATTCAATGAAGCAACAGGTCTCAGTATTTTCATGACATATATAAGTCGGCGCACCCGCTTTGCAAGTAGTGTTAGGTGGCTTTTAAAGGATAGGTTTTGGTCCAATATAACGCCAAGATATTTAGTATGTTGAACTTTGCCTATACTGCCGCATTGACAGCTTGATTCAGTTGGCGATTCCCTATTATAGTTCACACAAGCAGTCTCATGAATCTGTAGGTTTGTCAGAGGCGGTTCGGAGCTCGGGTAATATGGAAGGGTATGAAATTTGTTTTCTTAATATTTAAAGTAAGTAGATTAGCGTCAAGCCACCTAGACAGTATAGCCATTCCTTTTTCTGCGACTGCGGTAGTAGAATGCCAGCTATCATCGTGAAATATAGCTACAGTGTCATCTGCATAACATAAAAGTTCAGCTTTAATGAGTTTTATCCTAAGGATGTCGTCCATGTATACCGTGAACAACGTAGGCGCTAGTGTGCTGCCCTGTGGCACGCCATGTGATATAAACCTCTCGCTGCTCATGTAATCTCCGATTCTTACACACTGTAGTCTATTTGTTAGGTAGCTGGAGAACCAGTTGTGGGCATTCCCTCTAATGCCAAAGCGTTCCAGTTTGTTCAGTAGAATTGGGATAGAAACTGTGTCGAACGCTTTGGCAAGATCCAGAAAGACTCCGATACATCGTTGTCCACGGTCTAAATGTGATGACACTGTTTCGACTAATAGTTGGACGGCATCTTCAGTCGATTTTCCACGTCTGAAACCGAATTGGCGTTCGGATATAAGGTCGTATTTGTCCAGAAAGTCTACTAACCTTTTGTTTACAATCTTCTCAAGGATTTTAGACACTGTGCTCAGCAGTGAGATAGGCCTATAGTTGTCTGGGGTAGATTTAGAACCTCCTTTATGTATCGGCACAACCACTACCGTCTTCCAGCAGTCTGGGAATACACCTGACGACATACTTAGGTTACATATATGCATGATGGGTTTAATAAGGGTATCCCTTGCGTATTTTAGGACCAAAGCGCCTATTTTATCCTTTCCAGGGGCACTGTCTGACTTAAGATCATTTATAATGTGAAATATTTCTTGTTCATCCGTGGGAGCAAAGAATAAGGAATTAGGGCAGTGACTTGTAATACCTAAAACATTAAGCAGTGATTCCTCCGTAGAACCCATTCTATGCAAGATGCTTGCTGCTAGATTTGTTCCTATTGTAGCGAAGTACTTATTACAGTTGTCTAATGAATACTGTGTATTGGATGCCATCGTGATGAGTTCGTGACAGGTTTTGTTAGGCTGTGTGATATTGCAGATCTCTTTAATAGTATTCCACAATTTCTTGCCATTTTTCTGGTTTTCTGTGATTCGAGCATTATAGTATTCAATTTTGAGTTTGTGAAGCAGGTCATTACAAAAAATGTTGTACCTGTTATACGTTAATTTAAGCATTTCGTTAGTGGGATCACGTCTAACTTGTAAATGTAAGCTGTCACGATGTCTCATGCATCTAATTAGTCCATAAGTTATCCAACGCTTTATTTAAAATTTAGATCTACTGATTTTCTTTACCTGAGTATGCTTTTTGATGCAGTCTGTGATTAATACATTGAATATTTTAACAGCTTCGTTTACGTCATTCGAATTAAGAATTGGACCCCAGTCTGTCTTTTTTAAATCAGACGCTACTTCAGAGTAATTAGTTTTGGTTATGGCTCTGTTGATGTTCGCTCTCTTGGTATCTAAAGTCATACCTATGATGATAGCATCGTGGTCAGTTATGGAACATTTGCAAACCATGCCCATAGCCTCCCCTTTGGATCTAATATAGGCATGGTCTAGACAGGAGCTCCCTCTTGTCGGTAGTGTTATGGCTGGCAGAAACCCATTTTTTGCTAGTATATTCTCATAGATTTCATAATCAGAAGTAGGAGTGTCTTCTAGCAGATCAATGTTCATGTCACCAGCTACCAATACATATTTTTTATTTTTAATGGTATCTAGGAGATCTTCTAGTGAGTCCAGAAATTTTGTCAGGTTGTTGATTGCAGGTGATCTATAAATACCTATGACCGAAAGTGACGATTCATCGTTAACTAACAGGCAATTAGCATCCTCAAAGGTAGGTTCGATCGAGGACGAAGACCAACAGTTTTTACGTATATAGTTACTCCACTGCACTTATTTATATATGTACTAGTATAAAAGGCGTTGTAACCTTGTATGGCAGGAATCTGTATCGATTCATTTAACCAACATTCTGTCAAAACCAGAACATCGAGATCAAAATCTAGGCGTTTAAGTAATGTTAACAATGATAAGAAGTTATGCTGCAGACTTCTTATATTAAATGTAATGACAGTCTGTAATCTGATGACAGTCTAGACAACATGAAGGGGTATGACGCCCTACAGGAACAAAAATTAGCACTTTAAAGTTTAATATTTCGTAAATAGAGCATTCAATCGAAAAATGATATTAGCAACCTTTAAGTCCTTTTAAAAGACTTTCTAGCTTAGACAGCTTTCTAGTATTGACGGTCTCTTAGCAAAACCTCGGACAGACAGACAGACAGACAGACAGACAGACGGATATGACGAAACTATAAGGGTTCCTTGTCGGGACTACGGAACCCTAACAAAAAATGATGAAAATAATTAGTAACAGCGGAAAATTCTGTGTGTTCGTATCAAAACAAAAGAAACAAGTACCTTCTCGCACATTGTGTATTTACAAAAATTACATGTTTTTGATCCACAGTCAGTAAGATACTAGTTTTTAATGAATCAATACAGATATTGGTACCAGAGAAAATTCTATAAGATGAAATAAAATAAACTGGCCAAGTGTAAGTCGGACTCGCACTCGTAGGGTTCCGTACCACACTACAGTATTTTATAAGATCGAGCAAATACCACTATCATTTTTCGCCAGCAAAAAATAATAATTAATAAACATTTTATTTCTTATAACGCCATCTAACGTCTAACAAAGGTTTTATGTTTCTTTGAAGTGTCTCACACTTTATATTTTTGTAAATTGTTAACTAGATTGTTGTCTAACAAAGGTGTTTAGGGATCGACATTTCAATATAACGCCATCTATGGGACGTTTACCTAACTAAGCGTTCATAGATGGCGTGAAATGCCAAAAATAACACGTTTCTTGTATAGGGACCCTCTATTATTTTTAACTTTATTCTGTTTTTAGTATTTGTTGTTATAGCGGCCACAGAAATACATCATCTGTGAAAATTTCAACTGTGTAACTATAACGGTTCATGAGATACAGCCTGGTGACAGACGGACACACAGACAGACAAACAGACAGACAGACAGACGGACAGCGGAGTCTTAGTAATAGGGTCACGTTTTACCCTTTGGGTACGTTTACCCTAAAAACTGTATGAGAGTGCCCCGCATGTGACATTGTCGTGGGTGTTTATTCAACATTTTAATTTCGTTACTTGTACAGTATCAATATGTCGCATTATCACGAACATCAAACTGCGTAGTATTAAATTATCTGTTCTGTTCTGGGTACATTCTCTGCGAAGCAGTGTCTCCATCACATGAGTAAAGAAGGAACAGAGACAGACCTTCTTAGGAACGGAAAAAAATGTTTACCTATTCTTGTAGGGTTGGTACAAAAAAAAAAACAAGAAAAATCTTCATCGTAATAAAATCAAGTAAACATGACTTGCTTTTTTATTTTTCAAGCTTCATCATTGTCGACAACGATGTATGTCTATAATGATCTTGAGATATCACGAAATGTCATGAAATGTTACGAAATGTCACAAAATGTCATGAAATATTATTCAATGTCACGAAATGTCATAAATGTCATGAAATATCATTAAATATTATTCAATGTCATTAAATGTCATGATATATCACAAAGTGTCATGAAATTGCATGAAATGTCATTTTATGTTACGAAATGTTACAAAATGTCACGAAATGTCATGTAAAGTAACTAAATGTCATTAAATGTCACGAAATTTCATGAAATGTCGATAAAAAGTCATGTGTCAATAAATGGAAAATGGCTGAACTGTCAACAAGAAAAAATCAAAATTTTATTTCAATAAAATAAAATAATTATTTTCGCACTCTTGGGTGAGCCCACGAGTTAAAATAAAAGAACAATCCCTTACGAGGGCCTTATATACGTTACGTTACATAAACGCAATAACGTGGTCACCAGAAACCCACCACCTACATAAATTTAACAATTATTGATTGGTGCGATAGGATGGGTGGACCTACATCCATCTACATGTCTACAAATAGAAAACGAATAACAACTTTTTATTGAAGAAATACTTTTGGATGGTGCCGAGCCGCGGCGCGCCGGGGGTGCGCCCCGTGTGCGCCTGTGCAGCAAAAAAAAAAAGCAGTTTGATTCAAGTGAAATTCAGTGACAATGTCTACCAATGTTTGTTTTTGTAATTATTATTGCGTTTTTTGTTATTATTTTATTTATAAGGAAAAAAATGGACAGTGAAACTAGTGATGTATTAAGAAGATCGCAGCCTGCCGGTGCCCCCTATGTTGGACCAAGGTATGAGGGTAATGAGCTGGTGTAGTGTCCTCATTGCTCCCAAGCGCGTTTCTTTAAGGGCCAGCGAGGACTTAATGTACACATTGGGAAGAGCCACAAATCTCTTTCTCAAAGTGTACATTCTGTTAACATTGGTGCCCCTTTGACTCAAACCACCGTTCAGACACAAAGTTCTAATTCACAACCTCTTTGGCAATATCTATCAAAATTAAAATCATGCAATTCGATCGTTAAGCGCATTCCCCGTGGTGCACGAATATCAGTCGCTCAAAATTTATCAATTAAAATTCAAAAAGTTATACAAGAAAATTCTGAAAGCGCTTGGGAACAATTGTTGGTTTTTCCCTTCGAAGTCCTCCACTCTAAAAATACCACGAAATCTCTCACTACCGCAATTAAAAATAACTGTCTCACACAGTCTCACTTTAGGCACGATAATTCTTCCCAAATTCCAAATTTCCAACAACATTCACATTGGCACAGTAATTCACAACATAAAAAATCTCATAGTATTTTTGAAAAAGTAGAAACTAAAATAAGTGATGGGGACTTAAAGGGAGCTGCTCAGCTCTTATTTACCAATGACACCATCGCTCCAGACACGCCAGAGACTTTATCAGCCCTGATTGACAAACATCCACCATCGCTATCACCGCCTTACCTTCCGGTTACCACCACTCCTGTTGAATCTTTACAGGCGACAGAAAAAGACATAAGGGCAGTGATGTCTTTTAAAAATGGATCGGCTGGTGGACTTGATGGCCTAACTCCCCAACACATCAAAGATCTTATTTTTGGAGCTACTGGGGATGCGGGCCAGAGTCTACTGCGAAACATCACCGCCCTTATAAACTTCATGCTATCAGGTAAGGTGCATGCACAGATTGCCCCTCTCCTATATGGTGCAAACCTATGCGCATTGAAAAAGAAAGATGGCGGCATTAGGCCAATAGCCGTAGGTTGCACATATAGGAGAATCGCATCCAAGGTTTGCTGCCGCCACATACATACAAAACTAACTGAAAAGTTCCAGCCCTTTCAGTTAGGCTTTGGCAGTAAGGGCGGATGCGAGGCAGCTGTTCATGCTCTCCGTACATTTGTACATCACGGTTGCGGTGAGGTGATATTGAAGGTGGATGTCAAAAATGCCTTTAACTCTGTTGATCGTACTTTTGAATGAAATTCAAAATTATATTCCAGAAACTTTTGACTACCTTTGGCAATGTTACGGATTGGATTCTAAATTACTTTACCGAGACCATTTAATAAATTCTTGCTCAGGTTGTCAACAGGGCGACCCTCTTGGGCCAGCCATTTTCGGACTAGCAATACACCCCGTAATTTCGAGTCTAAATTCCAAATTAAACATGTGGTATCTGGACGACGGAACCCTCGGAGGCAAAGCCACAACTGTATTACAAGATTTACAGTTTTTAATCGACAAATTTAAATTGATTGGCTTGGAACTAAATTTTTCTAAGTGTGAACTTTTTATCACAGATATTGTACCATCGGACCAAAGAGACGATTTGTATAATAAATTTAACAGTTTGGCTCCAAATTTAAAATTACTCAACATAGAAAGTCTACGCCTCCTAGGAGCTCCGATCCTTCAAGAGTCTTTCCCGGTCTTTGTGGATGAACATCGTCAAAAATTTGACGATACGTCTAAGCGTCTCACCGAAATTCATAACCACATGGCTTTCCATCTAATAAAATTTTGTCTTTTTGTGCCTAAATTTACATACATACTACGCTGTAGCCCTCTTTGGAATCATATACCATTACTATTAATTTTAGATGACGCGATCAAAAATATTTTAACCCAAATTCTTAATTGTTCACTTTCAAATAATTCATGGTGTCAGGCCTCTCTGCCTATTCGGTTTGGAGGCATTGGCATCCGCAAAATGTCAAGTGTTTCGCTACCGGCCTTTTTATCTTCTACTAATAGTGTTTCAGATCTTTTAAAAAAAAAAAATTTTAACTCATCATCTGAAATTTCCATAGCATACGTAGAAGAAGCTAAAACGGCCTGGTCTTTGGCTTGTCCAGGGGAGGTCTTACCCAAAAAACTTAGTTCACAAAGGCTATGGGACGAGCCCCTTTGTAAAATTATTCAAGATGAACTATTTCAAAAAAGTGTTGATATTAGGGACCGGGCTCGTCTCCTTGCCACACGTGAAAAAGAATCTGGATACTGGCTACACGCATTACCTTCTTCCAACATAGGTACCCTTATGGACGATGACAGCTTCTCCATTGCTGTGGGATTACGTCTGGGCATCTCCCGGACAGTACCTCACAATTGTCACTGCGGCAGTGAAGTAGACAGATTAGGCCACCATGGCCTGTCATGCCGCCGCAGTGCAGGGCGTCTCTCACGTCACGCCTTTTTGAATGACGTCATTCGTCGGGCCCTTGCCACCGTGAACGTGCCGGCTATATTAGAGCCGAACGGTATATCACGTGACGATGGCAAGAGACCCGACGGTATGACGTTGGTTCCGTGGTGCCGAGGGAGACCGTTGGTGTGGGACGCGACGTGTGCTGACACGTTAGCAGCGTCCCACATATGCGGAACCTCACGAGCAGCGAGTGCGGCAGCGGATGCGGCAGAAACCCTCAAACGGAGGAAATATGCTGCCATTGGTGATGGCTACATTTTTCTTCCGTTTGGGGTCGAAACAATGGGTCCGTGGGGTCGAGATGCCCGGAGTTTTGTAAAGGAGCTGTCCAGACGTTTAATAGACGTCACTCATTACCAAAGAGCTGGCGCTTACCTCGGCCAACGGATTAGCCTAGCAATTCAACGAGGTAACGTCGCCAGCTTTTTGGAAACGTTACCGGCAGACAGCTGCGACCTAGGTTCTGTTTTTTATTTATAACTATATTAATTTTTATTTATAACATTTCATATAGTTTTATTTATTTTTAAGTTGTATATTTGCTGTAAATATTTGATGTAATTAAAAAAAATTACTATTAAATAATATAAAGTCATGTTATGTTATGAAATGTCACAAAATGTCATGAAATGTCACGAGATATCATAAATGTCATGAAAAGTATGGAAATGTCATTAAATGGCACGAAATGTCAAGAAAAGTCACGAAATGTCATAAAATGTTACAAGATGGCATTAAATGTCATGAAATATCTTGAAATGTCATCAAATGTAACGAAATGTCATCAAATGTCACGAAATGTTATAATAAGTAACAAAATGTAACGAGATTTCATAAAATGTCACGAAATGTCATGAAATGTAACAAAATGTCATTAAATTTCATAATATGTCATGAAATGTCCGAAATGTCATCAAATGTCATGTAATGTTATGAAATAAAAGAAAATAAAAAATCGAGATTGAACGGGTATCTACAAGGTAAGCGTGCCACATCGACCGCATCGTCACTTAACATCAGGTGAGACAATGGTCAAATGCTTGCCTATTCAGCTTAAAAAAAATGTCATGAAATGTCAAGGAATTTCATTGAGCCTCCTTAGACCGGGCACTACAGAAGAACATTCATAAGCCAAACATTTTAAAAATACTTTCCCGCCCTAGGGCAGAAATGACCTACTTTGCGCGCACTTATCTAGGAACAAACCATCACTTTTCGAATAGATGGGATGAAAAATAATATAATATAACGTAACGCGTCGCGAGCGACAGCCCTGTGTAAACCGGTTTCACTCCGTACGTGACCGGCGGCACGCAGGCCGCTGGTGCTTACGCACTCACGTGCGTCTACGTCATCATCACAGCGCAGTTGTATGAAGCTTTGTCTCTGTTCCTTCTTTACACATGTGGTCTCCATATGAATTTTTGGTAAGGAGGTGTTGCTAGGGTAAAAATACGGTAGTTTTACCAGAAATTACGGTGTAATGATAAAAAATTGTCGAATACAATAAATAATCATCAAATTGAATTAAAAAAAATGTATCGTTATCTAACACGATGGTTTCTTTTTCGTAGATAGAGGCATTCATTTTATTTCCCATTTCTTTTGTAGGCTTAAAATCAACACGACACAAAACGACACTGTAATACATGTTTACGGTAGACGGTAGATTGGACCGGATTACGGTGTATCTACCGTAATTATGGTGTATATGGAGACACTGCTGCGAAGTGTAGCTGTGCAAGTGCGCCGCGGCCGCGCTCGCAGCGCAGCATCTCTACTTAGTCTGTGCAGCGCAGTTAGCCGGCACTGGCAGCCGCCGCCGCGCGCGCTCGCTTTTGGATGCTCTGTCCGACATCTTCATCGTATGCCGCCACAGAGCCACAGTCACAGAATAATGAATAGTACAAGTACCACAGTGTAATAATACAGGATGTGATTAATTTTTCAAAATCAATGGGTTCGATTCCTGGCTAGGAATATTGATTTTTCAAAAATCCAATGATGCAGTTTTAGTCTTCATAAAAATCGAGATCGATACTTCTTTGAGTACTTTTCGCTATTCCTCATAGTTTCTGATTCGGCCATCCACGCCCACTTGAAAAATTCATGTTGTATACTATCTGTGCGCCGAATTTCATTCAAATCCGTTCAGCAGTTTTGCGTAAAGAGTAACAAACATCTATAATCTAACCATTGTCACCAAGTATATATATAGTAGTAAGTGTATAGTAGTATTATAGCGTCTAGATGGCGCTAAAGCATGTTGCATCCTTCTCCTTGTAAATATAGCCTCAATGTATGGGCCATACATTGAGTAAAGGTGGGGCCTAACTGTTATATTTTTCTAACTGTTATTTTAAACTGTTATAACATATATTATATTGTTAGTTTAGTTGTTAATTGTGTTATGAATATATCATTATGTTGATGATTGATATAATAGTTTGATTTGATTATTCAGTTGGACCTTGGACGTTAAATCATATGAGATTACAATATTTAAACATTTGAAATTGAATAAGATTTGGAAAAAAATAGTATTTTATGATTTTCAATTAATTTTACTTTGTTTTTTTCTGTCCTTCACACATTCAATTTCGAAATAAGTCCAAACAGCAGCACTCTGTGATCGCGACATTATTGCACAAACTAAACAGTAGTACATTACATAGGTCAATAAGAACTAAACCAAACACGTGGTCCTAGAAAAAGGTGGGCTGGCAGAAAAATGGTTATAACATACAATAGTCAATATAATTAATTATAAAAATATACCTTACAACACATTAGATATATCGATCGCAAACTGTTACTATATATTTTGGTAAGATGTTATAACAACATCGAGCCTCGGCTACGATCGAAAATATTTGGGATTCGTCAGGTCGGGACCCGCGTGGTCAAACTAAACAATCGTGGCGAACTTCATCTCTCAGGAATGACACACTAATATCATCGCATCGCATCATCACTTATCAACTGATGAGAAAGTGGTCAAACGGTCAAAATAATTATACTCATATTAATATAATTTATGATAACGATGTTCTTCTTTCACCGGTACCCTTAGTACGAGTTTTCATACCATATTCGATATCGTATATCGAGTAAATGTTGTATGAAAAACAGTACAGCGCCCCTAGTGGTTACTACACTTCACTAAATTTAGACCAATCAGGGAGCCAGAATAAGTCGAAAACTATGTGAGATCTGTCAAAAGCGTTTACGATGAAAACTCGTACCAGGGGTACGGAGGACCAATGTGAATGGATTTGAGCCCAGTACTTCTGGTGTCTAGCCTCTAGGTCCTTTGGATGATTTCATGTTCTAGTTGTAGACACAGTGACTCAGGCTGTGTATTGTCTGTCAGTAAATCAGTGTAAGTATTATACAGTTACACTTTATTTATTATTATTATTTTTTTTTATACCGAACTGGGTAGCACTTGATCACTATCTCACCTGATGTTAAGTGATGATGCGATCGATGATGTAGCGTGCTTACCCAGAAGATACCTATTCACTCGCGATTTGAAGACCCCCATATTGTACTTAATCGGAAACACGGACTCAGGCAGGGTATTCCATTCCTTAGCGGTTCGTATGATGAACGAAGAAGCAAATCGCTTCGTTCGGGTAGATGGTATATCCACCATAAATCGGTGGCGCCTTTTAGTGTCTCTGGATGTCCGATTATAAAATGGGGATGGTGGAATCAAATCATGCAGTTCCATTGCACACTCTCCGAAATGTATCCGATAGAAAACCGATAAACAAGCGACTTTGCGGCGATGCGCGAGACTCTGGAGTCTCTTGCTTACTAATAGGTCATCGCTGATGAGTTTTTTGGCTCTCCTCTCAATAGCTTCCAGTGTCTCCAGCTGGTATTTAGCAGAACCATCCCAAAGGTGAGAATAGTACTTCATACACGACCGGACTTGTGCTTGGTAAAGATTAAGCAACTGTCCCGGTGTGAAGTACCGTCTCACCTTAGCCAAAATGCCAAGCTTTTTTGAGGCTAGCTGGGCTCTAGACTCAATATAAGAGCCGAAATTGAGAGTTGGTGTCAAAGAGATGCCAAGAAGCTCGAGATTGTTACTTATCGGAACGGACACATCCCGGAAAGTAGGAGCCAGTAGAAATGGGCTCCGTTTAGCGGAGAAAAGACACGCCTGGGTTTTCGCAGCATTGAACTTGACCAGATTGGCATCGCCCCAATCAGAGACTGCCTTCAAAGAAAAGTTCAAGCGTTCGACCATCGCTTCTCTATGAGACTGGATTTGTAATGCACTGGTTCGTGCGTTGGATGTATAACTCTCTACAACAGTGCTGTCATCTGCGTACCCAAAGATACCGGGTTTAAGCAGGTCATTAATATGCAGCAGAAAAAGTGTTGCAGAGAGTACTGATCCTTGAGGGACTCCGGCATTTATGGCCAATTGGTCGGAAGAACAGCCATCGATGACCGCTCGAATCGACCGATCCCTTAAGAAATCTGCTATCCAAACACATAAACCAGTGGGCAGGCCGTATGAAGGAAGCTTGCTAATAAGGCTATCGTGCCAAACCCTGTCGAAAGCCTTCGAGATGTCAAGAGAGACGGCCAGCGCCTCGCCGTGGTTCTCGATGGCTTCGCTCCAGATGTGCGTGGCATACGCTAGAAGATCCCCAGTAGACCGGTTTCGGCGAAACCCGTATTGTCGGTCACTGAGGAGATCGTTCACTTCTAGGTATGCCAGGAGCCTGTGGTTCAGTACACGTTCCATAGTCTTACAGAGTATGGAAGTGACTGAGATAGGCCTGTAATTGACAGGGTCTGCACGACTACCCTTTTTCGGCACGGGTTGCACGTTTGCTTGCTTCCAGGACTTAGGCACTTGACCAGTCGCCATAGACAAGCGAAAGAGGCGCGTCAAAATAGGAGCCAACTCAGGCGCACACGTCCTCAAGACTACAGCTGGTATACCGTCTGGACCACTAGCTTTGTTCACGTCTAGATTGCGCAACGCTTTGCGTACTTCAGTCTGACGAATGCGGATTTCCGACATAAACGTCCCGCAAGTCGGCAGACTAGAAGGTACAGCATTGCAAGCATCTAAACGTGAAGAATCCGCAAACAGAGTAGCAAATAAATTCGCTTTCTCTTCAGCCGAGTGTGCTAGTGATCCATCGGGTTTCAGTAGTGGAGGCAGTGAGGGACGGCAGAAGTTCTCTTCGATCGACTTCGCCAGGGACCAGAACGCTTTGCTACCCGAGGGGTAAGAAGCAAGTTTGTTCCCTGTTCGGCGTATGTGACCGAAGCGAGCCTTCTTGAGAGCCTTTTTGCAGGACTTGGCGGCTAAGTTAAAGGCTTTCTTCTTTTCGCGTACATCTCTAGTCTTGCGGGTTCGAGCATCAGCCCAGGCTAAGTAAGCTTCATGTTTTGATGCTTCTGCATCTCTACATTTGGCATTAAACCATGGACGAGCTTTGCTTGACACCGGAACGTCAGAAAATGGTATGAAATATTCCATACCCTGACGTAACACTTCTGTCACAGCATCCGCGCAAGCTGAGGGGTCGCTCGAAGATAAACATACCTGCCGCCAAGGATAAGACGCGAAAACACAACGCATCTCATCCCAATCTGCTGACCTGTATCGCCACACCCGCCGGGTGCCTTTTTGGCTGGGATCGGGCGGGGAGTAGACGGATACAGACTTCACCAGACAGTGGTCGGAGCTACCTAAGGGTGATGAAACCGACACCGAGTAGCGGTCTGGTTCTGTTGTCAGCAGAAGGTCCAAGCAATTGGCTGTATGGCCATCAACGTCCGGTATCCTTGTTGCTCCCTGGACCAACTGAGTGAGGTCTAGCGTTAAAGCAAGCTTTCGCATCTCTCGACCAGCGTGGTCTGTGCTCTGGTATGGGTATAGCCAGTCTTGATGATGGGCGTTGAAATCCCCCAGAAGCACTAATTGAGCAGAAGGATACCTCTGTTGGGCCACATCAGCCGCCTCACTGAGGTGGTTTGTGAGCCTGTTTGTCTCTTCGTCTCCGCTGTGCGAACGGTAGACACTAGCATAAAGAATTTTCTCTATGCCAGTGTCCACCAAAATCCACATGACGGAAAGTTGAGGGTCTTCAAGGTTGCGGAGACGCCGATAGCAAATGTCATCGCGGGCATACATACAAACTCCCGCCCTCGCCCTAAAGTTATGCTCTAGAACATAGCCTGGGTAGGCAAGGTACGCCGCGTCAGCTGGACATTTGATCTGCGTCTCCGTGAGGAACAGAATATGCGGTTTTTCGGTCTCAAGGTGGTGGTGGACCGAGAGGATATTGGAGTGCAAGCCTCGAATGTTTGAGAGGTGCACTTGAAGGGAGAGGACGTGCTTCCGCTGATTAACCTTTATTCTGTTTCTGCCTTTCATTTTGTGGGGAGTGAAGTTAGGTAAGGGAAACGGAAGTGGAAACGAGGCGCTAATTACCAACCCGTGATACATATTAGGTCTTTTCACCTATTGGGAACCAATCCTGGAGACCGCGGGGACGCCCGAGCCCCCCCAGAGGTGTCCATCGGGTCCTCTCGTCCGGTCGCCAACCGGCACGATGGCGCACCTCCGGGATTTTTCGCGAGATGGCGGGGCAGCCTTTCATGAGTGGCTGGCTCACTACTTGGGCCCCCAACTATCTGCGGTCGGCCAGCGGAGAAGCGTGCCTCGTATCCCGATGCTCTCCAAGATTGGCTGCCAGGTAAATTGACCTTCAATGTATCACGACTAGCTATAGTAAGCAACGCAACTGTTTCCGACCCGTTCCCCATAATGGCTTCACCAAACATTCATGCCGTAAAGCGACCGCTTGGCGGCATGGCTTTGTCTGGTGGGTGGTAACACGCCGCGGCCTAAGCCTACCACCTGAAAAGTACTGCTCTTTTGGCGCCACCCAGGGGACACGTGTAGGACATCGAGGGCTAAACCCTACGGACGCGAGCAGTAATAGTCCCCCAAAGCATACAAGCATGTATACTGAGAATTGTAGACTCTCATTTCAGTCCTTCAGTCGAGTAGTATCGTAGCATACGCAATTTTATGCAACGCGTAGCTCGTAGCTGTTTCGTAGGTGAGCTACGTAAGCGCTACGTATTCAGCTACGATGCAACTAAGACTGACTGGGTTGGAGGAGTTGTAGAGTTAATTTTTAATATGATCTGATATACAAGGTGTGGTTTTTCATTCTCGCCATATTTGCATAGTCGATGGTAACGGGTACCCTTAATCACTTAATAATATTATTAAAGTTCGCCCGTGAATTAATACCCGGATATTTGATAAAACAATTTTGTGATTTTCAGAATGATCCCCGAGTAATATCAGAAAAACGCCATGTAAACTGCGCAGGCGCGTACACACATACGTAGATGATGTTATGACACTGATAGAGCGGTCAGCTGTGGCTGTGGCGGCCAGTGACGTGTACCGCCGCCGCTCTACCCTGGCTATAGAGCCAGCTGGTAGAGCGGCGTAAGCATTAAAATGATTAAAAAAAAATTTTTTTTTTACTGATCTTGTTCTATACTTGGAGTATACCTACCCCTTCAAATATGGCGAGAATGCAAAACCACACTTTGTAGAATCATGCATGTCTAGAACATAAGGCAACAGTGATGATACGAGGCGCTGGAAAACAGTTTCAATAATACTGTCAATCATTGAGTTTTAATTGAAACTGTTGGTTTACCATAAATAAATAAATAAATAAAAAATAAATAATAATAAAGGCAGCAAACTACGTGCCGAACTTGCTAAGGTAAGGTAAATGCTTAACATCACTGTGGTATAAATTTCTAATCTGTCTTTGTATCTTTAAATACATTGCTATATGTATTAGTATCGCTGAACTGTACCTATATTATTTATTATGTTATTATTAATATGTTTGTCTGTAAGGTATTATATGTTTAAATATGCGCCTATACAATATCTATATTAGTTTCGATATAAATAGATGTAATATATGGATTTATGTAACGCGGGGATTTTCAACTATTACGCGCGCTATCGGTCGCGTGCGTTTCCCGCGCACTTCATACGCAGTTAGCAACAAACCGCGAAGATGTGCGACGCGAGCGCCCCAAGCGGGACGCCAGAGTTCCATTGGCGACAGTTTAGCTGCGCGCACGATCTTTTACTCTTCCTCCGCGATTCTATTACCAGCGTTATTCTGTATACCTATATCTATACTAATATTATAAAGAGAGAACATTTGTATTTTTGTATGTTTGTAATGATTTGGCTCAAAAACTACTGAACCGATTTAAAAAATTCTTTCACTAATACATAGAATGGACTTTCGGAATAAAAATAAGCTATATATTATCCCGTTTAAATCAAAGGTACATTCGTGGAGACCTAATTTGCAACCTAAGTCGGCAAAAACACGGTCGAAAAAACACGTTTCTTGCGAACGCTGCTATTGAAAATAGATAGAAGAATATTTTCTATGCAAGAGTTGTACAACTTAATAAGACCTACAAACAAGTCCGCGACAGCATATGTCTATCTCTTAAGGTTGACTCACAGATAGATAGATAACTCTTTATTGTACACCACAAATTACATGAAATTTTTAAACTATAATAGGCTTAATTTAAGTTGCACAATGGGCGGTCTTATCGCTAAAAGAGCGATCTCTTCCAGACAACCTTTGGATGGAGAAGAAACAAATCACGGTAAATCGACGGCGCGGTGTAGTTAAAAAAAAATAAAATAATATACATATATATATATATAATTATATAAGCAATTATCATAAAGATAAATATCAAAAGAAAACACATTTTTAATAGTAATAATTATTAGACATTATAACTATATGTATCTTGGATAAATAAATAGTCATTATATATATAAATAAAGACATACATATATATTCATACATCATACTCAAATACACAAATACATACTATATACATATTTGGCATGTATTGAAAAATAATAATAATAGTAATATAAATTGATATCTAGAGATAAGAACCATTAGTAAAAGAACAGACAAGAAGATTGTAAAACCATAAAACATTTTAGTCTCGTAGTTCAGTTAGATAAAACTTTTTCACCTGATCTTTGAATATTGAAAGAGACTGTGCATGGCGAATAGTAGAGGGGAGATTATTCCACAGGCGAATTGCTTCTACAGTAAAAGAACAATCATAAAATGAGCTACTATGTTGTGGTATTAACAAAGCAAGATTTTCTGATGACCTAAGTGAATGAGTGTGAGTGCAATATAGGAAATTGAAGCGTTCTTTAAGATATGGTGGTGTAGAAGGACAGAAAAGTATGTTGTACAGAAGGAAAAGTATGTGAGTATCCCGGCGAAGACGTATAGGAAGCCACTTGAGTTTAGTACGATATTGTGAAATATGATCGAATTTACGTAAGCCAAAAATAAATCTTATGCAGAAGTTTTGGAGACGCTCAAGTAACCATCTTAATCTTAAAATTTTTGTTAAATAATATTACATAACTTCCATGGCTATTTTCAAGTATATAGTATTAATCCTTATCTAAATAATTACGTTAATTAGCTTGGCCACATATTATAGAATAAAATTGTCCCTTACAGTATATAATTTAAATGAAAACTCTAGAAGATATCACGAATTTCACATACACGCATCGCAAAATTAATAAAATATTTGCAGTGTAACCACAGATTAGGTCATAGTTACTACGAAAATAGTATTATAAGCTTAGCTATGCTGTAGATCCCCATCGATCACAATCAATTTGAAGTCAATATAGTATAATAATATGATCTATTGTATAAAATAATATTCATCTATATATATAATTATATAATATTTTAAACCACCCCGACTGATCTATGTATAATCTTTTCATTAAAAGCATTCCAATGACTCTAAATACGACATTTAAAATCTGAGCTGTAAGTTGGTGAGGATTTGAGTATTCTGCAGAGTCCAGGAGATGTCCCAGCATCAGGTCAATGTTCCATGTTCTTACAATATCGTTGAAGAAGAAGATTTTCGAATTGATCAGACCTATGAAAGTTGATTTTATAGCGCAATTAACTAGAAAAAATCTCATAGTTTTATAACGATTGAACGAATTTTCATGAATCAAGGCTAAGAACACTCTCGATAAAGACATCTATCAAACAAATAAAAAACGATCAATAATAAAAACAAAATCGGTTCATCCGGTTAGGTGCTAAGATGCTACAGACAGACACACAGATACACACGTTAAGCGTATATTACCTCTACTTTTTGCGTCGGGGAACGCCGTAAGGTTAAGGCGGCAGATGTTCTCCTTGGTGTTAAGCTACTTTTTGGTAGATTTAATGATCCCACTATCACTGTACGAAAACTCATGATTCATGAATGCACATAAAACTTTCATTGGTAGGTATATAGCTAGGATTAGAACCAACGACCGTCGGGTCAGAATCAGGGAAACTATCCTTTACGCCGAAGGGCCGTCCAATATCACTACGTAAGTATTATAAAACAAAGTCCTTCACTGCGTCTGTCTGTCTGTTCGCAATAATCTCAATAGCTACTGAACGGATTATCCTGCGGTTTTCACCAATAGCCAGAGTGTTTATGAGGAAGGTTTAGGTGCATAATTTGTTAAGGTTTTGTGTAAATTGGTTGAAATATGACGATGATTGTTAAATATGTTCATATTTTATATTCGATGCAACAAACTGATGCAAATTTTATAGGCATATTTGTTCTACCCGTGCGAAGCCGGGGCGGGCTGCTAGTTACTTATACATGTGCTTGTGATATTCTGTGACATCGAATTATACATTTTACAAACAATCGACTAAAGGTACGTGAATTACAGCCGGTATATAAACAATAATAAAGTAAAATCTAGATTCGATTTTCTAGGTTTCGAGGTTAATTAATACTAATTTCATGACAACTTTTACGTTTTTATTGAGTGGACATCAAAGAGCTTTAATTAATTATGTTATCTTAATTTTAGGTACAAAGAATACAGAAAGGACTGAAGATAAACCAAAAACATCTTCCCCAGGTGTGGAAGCTTTCACCAGATCAAGTTCGACTAATTCGTCTTCATCTAGTTCTTCCTCATCCAGTTCTTCCTCATCGAGTTCTAAGAGTTTGTAAAGTTCAGACAAGTCTAAGCACAATTATTCAGCTACACGTTCAGATATAAAAAGATGTAATAATTGGATTTATGTAACGCGGGGATTTTCAAATATTACGCGCGCTATCGGTCGCGTGCGTTTCCCGCGCACTTCATACGTTCCTTCCATAGTAGCTATCCGTCGCGCATACGCAGTTAGCAACAAACCGCGTAGATGCGCGACGCGAGCGCCCCAAGCGGGACGCCAGAGTTCCATTGGCGACAGTTTAGCTGCGCGCACGATCTTTTATCTAAACTCTACTCTTCCTCCGCGATTCTATTACCAGCGTTATTCTGTATACCTATATTACTTATACCTTGTGCTTGTGATATTCTGTGACATCGAATTATACATTTTACAAACAATTTTGCGTGTTATATTTATTATTATTCACGTTATTTATTTTCTTTCTTAGTTTTAGGTTTTTTTACAATAAAGATATCCAAACAAAAATAGAAAAAAATCATTACAAATAAACAATATTATAAAAAAACCTAAACCTAGAGTGCCGCCAGCAGCGGGGCAGGGCCCAAGCTACCGGTGGTTAGGGCTGCAGAGAGAGGAACCTCCTGACGATGCGTGCCGTGTCAAGAAGTACTGCCTTCTGTATCTGGCCCTTGATCCAGCCGTCTAGCGAGAGTCTCTTGAGATGTTGGTCGAGACTCTTCGCTATTAGGCCGTTCGCAGAAACGACTATTGGGACAATGCTAGTCGAATCAACATCCCACATGGCGGTAACCTCGAAAGACAAGTCAAGGTACTTGCTGATCTTGTCCTTTTCAGCCTTCACGAGGTTCTCGTCATGCGGGATGGTGATGTCAACTAACACTGCCCGCCGCTGGGACCGGTCGACTATCACGATATCAGGTTTATTGGCGACAATAGTCCTGTCCGTGATAACCGATCGGTCCCAATAGAGCAAAGCATGACCATTTTCAAGAACTGGAGCAGGTGCGTACTTATAGTACGGCACCTCAGACTCGACAAGGCCGTATTGAAGAGCAAGTTGCTGGTGGATGATCCTGGCTACGAGGTTATGTCTGTGCAAGTACTCGGAGTTAGCAAGATGAGAACAACCGGAAATGATATGTCTGAGTGACTCTCCGGGACGGCGGCATGCCCGACATATGTCGACCGTACCGTCCTTCATAATATATTTCCGGTAGTTGTTCGTCTTGATAACTTCGTCCGCAATTGCACAAACAAAACCTTCGGTTTCCCCAAAGAGGTCCCCGAATCGTAGCCAGTTCACCGACGCGAGCAGGTCCACATCGGGTCCCGTTAAGACTCGATAGAACCGGCCATGCAGCTCCTTGCTCTTCCATACGTCCTTGCGGTCCTCGGTGCTCAGCACCTGAGGCTTGCGCCAGTTCTCTTTGCCTAAGGACAGAGGGGTGAAAGTCTTGTCAACTGACACCACATCGCAATGCATCCCACACTCGTTGTTTAGGAAATATTCCCGGAGACTGCATACCTCACGGTTGTGGAGTGTCTTGGCATTTAAAAAGCCTCGACCACCCCATTTCCGTGGGATATACAGTCTCATAACAGACGAGCGTGGGTGAAGCATGCGATGTGATGTCAATTGCTTTCGAACTTTTCTATCCAGGGCGTCTAGTTCAGTCTGAGTCCACCTTAGTATGCCAAAGGTGTATATAAGTAGGGGCATAACCCAGCCGTTGAAGGCACGTACCTTGTTGCCTCCTGACAAAAGACTGTTAAGTACTTTTGTCAGGCGACCGAAGAAACGTTCCTTCACCGACTGTTTTATCCCCCCACTCTCGATACCCAATGACTCTGACATACCAAGGTATTTATAGGTGTCGGCTTCGGAGAGAGATCTGAAACTCATTGTATCAGAAAGTTGTAAATTCATTGAATTAACAACTTTCCCCCGCTGCACGTGCATGACCGCGCACTTATCTACACCGAACTCCATATTGATGGCGTTGCTGAAAGTCTCAGTGACTTTCAATAACTCCATTATTATTATTATACTCTTTATTCAATTCACATCACGGGCTGCAAATCGCCCGGTCCTTTGGAAGGCATTGACGGAGCCGAAGCCAACGTCAAGAGGCCCTTTACAATATTAAATTAAATAAAAATATGATTTGTGGATGGAGACATGAAAAACTATAAAAAGATGGTACTATAATTTATTATGGCTATGAATGTGTGCTGCTTGATGACTGTTTTCTGGTCTATGGGATGAGGTACGGCACCCGCCAATTATGCCTCATTTCAAAATATTAAGGCGAGTGGTGACTAGCTATACACTGAATGGGCCCCCCATAAAGGCGGACCGTTATGTCGGCGCCGAGGGGCAACATTGGCGTGGATAGCTAAGGGTGTTGAGAGGTGTGCTGCACTTTCACTAAACGCTACTAGCGGCTTTATGCCTTTAACACTTCCACCCTGGAGCTTTGGTCTTAGCTCTTGCGATTCCCACCACCGGCCGGCCGGTCAAGGCAAGCCGGGGGTCAGAGGGTCTCATTTAGCCCTCACGGGATAGGGGTCCGCGGTGTCGCCACTCACCGTCGGCTCGCCACAAAGCCGCCCCTGCGGGATTATTATTGTTACTTGTATTAGAATAAGTATATATTAAACAATATAATGGTTTATGTATATTATTCAGGGTACTGTTACAATATCCTACCTACACTCGAATCTAAGTCTACAGACACAGTGCATGGGGTAAACTGCTTCGCTTGCAGTACTTATGCATTGACGTCATTCTAGTTTAGGTATGGAATTATGCACATTCCATTTTATTACAAATTTCTCTAGATCGATTTTAGATTTAGCTGTGGGCACTTGGGTTTTGTTTCTATTTAAGATTTTTATATAATATATGACTATCTTCAAAAGTCATTTTGGGATTTTTTTTAAAGCCATTTCTGAACCCCGCAGTAACAGTAGCAAGCTGATGTAATTTTGCACCACCACCTTTACAGCACCACCGTCCTTTCTTTGTAATATGTCCATCCTAATGATTTCTGGAAGAGATCGCTTTAAGCGATAAGACCGCCGAATGTATTACCTAAATTTCTGTTACTTAAGTTTTTTATATTCTTGGTAATTAAAAAAAGCGTTATTGTATTGTATTATATAGGATTAAAAAAACATCCTTTCTCATTATTCAGTGCACCCTTAAGTTGCCTGTAAGAGATTGGTTTATACGATAAAATAATATAGATATTACTATATAAATAATTATAGTATAATCTTTATAATTTTTTAAATTAAAATCCTTGGAAATTAACATTATAGAATAATTTAATTTTAATTTATATTTTTTTAAACAAACAAAATACTTCAATAGTCATAGTTATTATATATATTAAAACATAAAATAAGTATTTTATTATTTATATATATTGTATGGTCTGTGCTACAATGTTATGTTCATATAAACATAAGGTCGTTTAAATAACTAAAAGAACCGACTTCAAATGCCACGATATTAATTTTCAGTACCAAATTTGAAGTGTTTATCTCCATATCGCTGGAGATATTTCGATCTCGATGAAATTACTATGATATCATACTTGGGAATCTTGGGATATCTCCTTTCCCACAAAAAAAAACATCAAAATCAGTTCATTAACTACGAAGTTATCCGCGAACAACCATAAAAATATCTCTCAAAGGTTCTCAACTCAACTGTATTTAGTTTAAGGTCGTTGTATGACGGGATCCTATCCTATATGTTTGTTACCTCAGAACTCCGACAAATCTTGACCGATTAAAAAAAATCTTTTTTGTATGAGAGATTATGCCTCCCATGCCAAATATATGCGGTCCCATTCAAATTTTATCGAGATATGACAATTATCTCTGGAAATATGAAGATAAATATAAGAAAATTTGTATACTTAGATGACATGATTATAACTAGCCAGTACTTTGACTATCGCGGCATGTGAAGTCGGTTTTTTCGTATTGTACGATCATACATTATTTTGAAGTCGGAGAAAATGTCATGTTAAATTATTTTATAACAAAGAGAACTAAAAATAATCAACAAAATAAAACATGATTTGCATTCAAATATAAAATAAAATAATAGATTACTCAGTGAAATAACAAAATACAATAGTCGAAACAACACCATATATTATAAATGCGAAAGTTAGTTTGTATATTCGTTTATTTGGGACTTCTTCACGTTTCGTTGAGATTTTGTACAGGGTTAGCCAGTACTATAAATTAGTGAAAGTGAAAGTGAATGTGAAAAAGTTTATTGATGACAGCATAAAGTAGTAGTAGTACAAAAATATTTATAAAAACTAAAATTAGAAAAAACTTGTAGCTTAATAATTAATTATAGATATAAGTAATATGAATAAGTGTCACCAAACGGCCCCACCTCAGCAAAAATTGTCGGCCAAATGACCAACGCTGGTCTTCCGGTGATGCCGGTCGGCGACGTCACGTTACAGGCTAACAGACAGACAACAGAATAGAAAACATTAAATCATATTATAAGGCATAGAAGTATCAAGCTCTTACAGACGGCTGCGTTCCGCGGTCAGTCGCGACGCGCTCGTCGCGATGTGCTGGCTAAAGTAGGGCGGGCTAATAATCCCGTTATAACATACTATATATGTTTTGAATTATTCAGGCAAATTAGTAATTTTAAATAATAAAGTAAGTTTGTCTATGCTATAGTATACTGGCTTCATGGATATGAGTTCCTGTGTTTTCTGATGTTCATAAATACATTTTCTTAATTGAATTCTAAAACTATTAATATTTTGCAGGTTCCTCAGTGGCGGTGGAATATTATTCCAGCATTTTGTAGCTGAGTAGCGGAAACTCCCACGAAAAGCAGCGGAGCTATGGGCTTGAGTGGAAAGCTGCGGAGCGCACTGTCGGGATTCAACAGACCTACGGCTGGAATACCAGGATAATTTTTCATATAAATACAATGGTTTTTAAAATTTTAGTACTCCAAAAAGGAGACAAGCTAAATGTAGTTTTCTACGGTATTTCATTTTTAAAATAGTATGTTTGTTTAGAAATGGTGCCACATGAGCTCTGAACGGTATGTTGAAACAAAAGCGTGCGCATGCATTTTGAACTCTTTGTATAAGTTAATCTAGTAGTTTTGTATAAGTTCTTTTATAGACGCAATAAAATACTGAATACTGAAAGTTTTTGTGTTCGTGTTAGAAGTCTAGGGCCAAAAACAGTATCCATATAATTTAGCTTGGATAATACCAAAGACTCAACAAGCTGAATACGCAGGTCTTCCTTTAAATATGGCCTTATGCGGTAAAGGATTTTAAGTTTATAAAAGCAACTCTGAACACATTGAGATATATGCTGCTCGTATCGTAAATTACAATCAGTAAATAATCCTAGATTGCGAGCCTAATATACGCGTTCAATGGGACTATTCCTTAGCGTAACAGTAACTGAGGGATTTAATTTAGCTAATTGGTTTTGATTGCCATAGATTATATATTTCGTTTTGGTTGGATTGAGAATAAGGCAGTTTTGATCTGACCAGGACGAAAGACTGGCAAGATCTTCGTTGAGTTTGCCAATTGCACTATCTATATCGCTAGGTTTGCAGGAGATGTACAGCTGAGTATCGTCAGCATACATATGAAATTTGCAGTGTTTAATATGGTTTCTGATATCGGCTGAATATAAAATAAAAAGGATTGGGCCTAATATTGATCCTTGTGGAACCCCTCTTTTTACTGCTACTTTATCTGATAGAACATTAGTGCCATCAATCCGCCTTAATTTCACATATTGGTAGCGATTGCTAAAATAACTATGAAACCACTGTAATGCATTACAGTCGAAACCATAAAAGTGCAATTTTGACATCATGAGGTCTATATTTAAACAATCAAAAGCTCTGGAGTAGTCGAGAAGAACAGTACTGTGCACATGCCTTTATCCTGTGTACACAGAATATTATCAGTGACATCAAGCAATGCAGTTACTGTACTGCGCCCCTTTCTGAACCCTGACTGTTTCTCCGGCAAGATGTTGTTCTTTTCGAGATAGTTTATGAGCTGTATGCAAACCGATTTTTCTAAAATTTTAGAGAGACAAGGCATGATGCTAACAGGTCTCAAGTCTTTTCAATCTAAAGGATTCGTAATTTTAGGTAGAGGGGTCACAATAGCCTGTTTCCACATGTCAGGAAAGATGGATGTATTAATGGATTTGTTGATCAGCTCTTTCAAAATATCTAACGTGTAAGGGAACGTCATGATCAACATATCGAGGCTGATAGCGTCAGAGCCCTCTGCATTTGATTTTAGACTTTTTATTGTTTTTATAATACTGTCAAAACTTACAGGTTCAATGTGGAAAACAGCTTCGTTTAAGCGATTATATTCAAAAAATGTTAGATGCGAGATATTTACATTGCTGTTACCCGGTGTATTTAGAAAGTGGTTATTTATCCTGTTAAGATCATTGAAAAAAGGTGGTAATTCTGCTTTATTTGGAGGTAACAATGTATTTTTCAGATTCTTCCAAAGCAGCTTCGGACTATGTTTTTTATTGTTAATGTTATATTTAAAATACGCTGATTTTTCATGATATAACGCTTGATTGACCGTTGATTTCAAATATTTGAAATACTGTTTCTTGCTGTTAGACTTAGTTTGATGATATGCCTTAGCGGCTTCATCACGTAGCTTCATCATTAGTTTAATCGTATCAGTGATCCAGGGGTACGATCGTTCTTTAATAACAAGAGTCCTAACGGGGGCATGTTTGTCAAAAAGAGTTATAATGTTCTGGCTAAACGAATCAACCATATCATTAATATTCCTGGAAGTCAAGATTTGGTCCCAGTTAAATGTTTGTAAGTCATTATTAAAATGTTCAACACATATTTGTTTTTTCGGTCTATATGTTACGGTATAGGGGACTGGTTTCTCCCGTTTGATACAAAACTCAACACAAACAAGGCAATGACCCATAATAGAGCCTACATGTTCGACGGAAATATTTTTAGTGCGAATATCTGAGCATACAACATCTATAAGAGTTTCGCTCGTCTCTGTGTAGTGAGTAGGCACATTGATTAATTGTTCTAAATTAAAAGATGATAAGAAAGTATTGAATTTGATTGTTTTTATATCCTGTTTACATAACAAGTCAATATTTAAGTCTCCTACTAAAATCATATAGTCATAGTTACGAATAGAGCTAATAGAATCAAAAATCGCGTCAAAAAATAAGTCAGTGTCCATCCAAAGAGGACGGTAGGCAGTGCCGATCGCTAGCTTCCTACCGTTCAGAGTCATTGTGAGCCACATTTGCTCGACCGACACATGTAGCGGGCTCCCCGGGTGAGACCAGGTACGCACACTAGTATTACGTTTGATATAAAAGCCCCCACCTCGCGAGTGCACGCTCGGCGGTCGCGGTATGTGTCGCAGTCGGTACCCCGGCAGCGCCGGTGCGCGGCCCTCCTCGCCCGCTCTCTACCAGGTCTCGTTTATAGCGAGAATATCAATGTTACTGTTAGAGATCGTCGCAATTAAATTGTCGTGGTTCGTACCGAGGGAGCCTGCATTGTACAAACCTATTTTTATGTGTTTGTTTTTATCCATACTGAGTTGATGAAATGACTGTAAAACGTTGGTTTATATAGGATAGACAAGCGAGATTTAAATGTTTACAAAAAGCTAATTTTTTGCCATAATAAAGATTATAATAAAATAATAGAATTGAAGTATTGATACATTTGATAAAAAATTATGATATTATACCTTTTCCATGAAAAATGTACTAAATATTGTGTACAATTATCATAGCTTAAATTATATATAAGCAGTTGCTAAGGAATAGCCTCGTAGTATCATAGCATTATTAAGTAGCCTCTCAAATAGCATTAGTCCCAAAAACACGACCGAACTCGAACTCCGACCTTTTTTTTCCGACCGATTTAGGCTATAGTATACTTTTTAACGCGGGCGAAACCTCGGGGCACAGCTAGTATAACTGGTCGGTCGGCTGTTGTCGAGACCGCTCCTGGAATATTAAAACATATTGTTGTAAACACTTGATATATCTGAAGGCACGGGAGTAGTACCCCCATCAGTATTCGGGTTCATTATAGGCTGCCGAACCTACTTTGGACGTGGGTAATCTGGCAAGGAGAAGGGAAACGCTTCAACTAATTCTACATAGACACTCTACCGAACACGTAGTGCCTCCGCCCGATGCAAATGCATTATATGATCTCCAGTGCGTTGCTTCGCTTTCTGTTCATCACACTAGCGTCCGGGGTTGTGTCAGAGTGGCACCTATAGAGTAAATTTTCAACCGACTTCCAAATACAAGGAGGTTCTCAATTCGTCTGTTTTTTTTCTTTCTTTTTTTTGTGTGTATGTTACGCGATTACTCCGTCAATTCTGAACTGATTCGAATGACTCTTTTTGTAATCGGTAAGACACGTTTCCGAGGTGGTCCCATTGTAATTTCATCGATATCTGATAAGTATCTCCAGAGATATGATGATAAACGTCTCAAACTTGCTACTGAAATTGACTCGCGGGGTATTGAAGTCGGTCGTTTTAGTTTTTAAACTATCTTAATTAATATACTGGGAAGTGGCACCAACGTCAGCCGCTCGCTGCCAGTTTTATTTTTTCATTTCGTTTATTGTAAGATTTGTTGCCACTGTCAAAACTCTTTGCGCCGTTATATCTATCTCTTTTTTATTATTTGCGGTAACAAGATGAGCAAGAAGCTCGCCTGATGGTAAGTGATGACTTCTACATATAGCAGAAACAGTGTAACAGAAAACTCTAAATTGACATAATTTTGCATCAATGCACCGCGTCCGTCACCTCGAAACAATTAAATGTTGAATCTCACATTTTAAACATCTGTTAGGCGTTTGACCACTATCTCGCCTGGTGGTATGCGATGATGTGGACGAGTAAATAACATGCCTGTACTTCTACTGGACAATTTTATATTTAATTCGAAAACCGTTTCTATTTCATTTCGGTGGTATTACCGCCCCAGATAGACTAGCAGAAGTCCTACAACTAAATTATATGCAGCTGATAATCCGTCTTTGGTCCTGATATATATACGTGTTACATTACCTCACTCTGCGGTACAGTCGTACAGAGCCTTGCCTTCCTCAAACCACTGCGTGAAACTGAAGTACTTGAGTCTCCTCAGTTCAGTGCTGGTGTGTATCATCAATGGAGGTTCTCCTCTCCTTCCCACCTCCAGTGTGTCTGAAATAATAATAACATCAATGAGCATTACATTATTTTATACTAGCTGTGCCTCACGGCTTCGCCCACATTAAAAATGATGCTATGGCCTAATCCATAAAGCCGAACGTTCACCGCCGGCTAAACTAAGTTAACTCGCATAGTTGAGCCAGTTTTTCATACATGTGCGGTGGGTGGAAGCACATGTATAAAAAACTGGCTCAACTTTGTACTGACGTTTAGTTTTTTAGAACAAAAATTGTTTATTATGTTTAAAATGAATTATTAGTCAAAGTAAATCGTAATAACGCTTTATTTTGTAATTATTAGAATTAATATCATCAAATCAGTAGCTGAGCAAATATGCAGTCATTTAAGCCACATTATTAATCTGAGCATTAGTGCAGGTATTTATCCCAAAGCCTTAAAAGTATCAATTATCAAGCCTCTATTCAAAAAAGGTAGCAAGGAGAATTTATCAAATTATAGACCAATCTCGCTCATACCCATAATCTCGAAAATCTTTGAGAAATACATTTATAAGGAGCTTAATTCTTTTATAGAAAATAAACATATTTTATGTGAAGAGCAAAAAGGATTGGCTATCTATGACTTTTTGTTGTTCTGCCTTAATAGGCAGAACCAATTTTAACTTGATCCTTAACATGACCCGTTTGATCTTGTCCTTTTTTTTATTTGTCCTTGATTTGCGATTGGTTGGTCAAAAAAAGAAAATTAAAGGGACGTAGCTACAGCAGACCTTGATTTTTGTAGATATATATTTTTCTCTCGAAGCATTTTCCAGGGAAACTGGGGAATACCTTTGTATGGAAAAGTGCACCCCGCGTTACCTCTTACCTTGTTCCTTGTTAGATGAGCGCTTTTCTATGAGGCTGCAGTTTTGTGCGCTACATACATTTATTATAAGTCTATACAACGATGCAGTCACCTGGATACCGATTACAAGGTATATCAGATTTTAGCAAGTTTTTTTAATATGCAACAGAATAGCGTAGCAGATTTAATTTATCTTGGCCCTATTCAAATTATGAAGCATTTATGCACAGGCTTAACCTGTAGAGATGAAATTAATAAAAACATTAAGTGTTCAAACACTAAAACAGTTTTTGCAGGCATTGTAGGCATCCCGAACGAAGTCGCGGGTACAGCTAGCAGCAAATACAGCAGGCACAAGATAGATAGATAGATAGATAAACACTTTATTACACCATACAAATTAAAAGTAAAAAATGGTAAATAAAACAATGTGGCAACAGGCGGTCTTATCGCTTAAAGCGATCGCTTAAAGCGATCTCTTCCAGACAACCTTAGGGTGGAAAGGAATAGATTAGCATACATGGCGGTATAGGTGTAGAAAAATAATAATAATAATAATAATAAAATAAATAATGAAATGATAATAATGATAATAATAATAATAATAATGATAATAAATAATAATAATAATGAACGATAACGAGTCGATAATAAATAATAATGATGATAATAATGAAATGAGGCATAATTGGCGGGTGCCGTACCTCATCCCATAGACCAGAAAACAGTCATCAAGCAGCACACATTCATAGCCATAATAAATTATAGTACCATCTTTTTTATAGTTTTTCATGTCTCCATCCACAAATCATATTTTTATTTAATTTAATATTGTAAAGGGCCTCTTGACGTTGGCTTCGGCTCCGTCAATGCCTTCCAAAGGACCGGGCGATTTGCAGCCCGTGATGTGAATTAAATAAATAATAAAAAAAATAAAAAAAAACCGCTGAGTCGTCAAGTCGACTTTTTGACGAATTTATTTTTATATTTTCTTTTTATCAATATTTTCAGCCCTGAACATTTTATTAAGTGCAAATAAGTGATATCCTACAATAAATAAATATAATAAACACACATGCAATGAAATATATAATCAAAATGGAAATAAGTTTATCAAGAATTCCGAAGAAGAAATGTAATAGTTTTACACATGACATGACACATGTCAGTCAACATAACACAAAAATATTGTAAAAGAAAATAAGAAATATGATCACCAGATCAAAAAGAAGACAAGAAGCGGAAATTAACGCGCAACCTACACCCTCGCCCGTTCCCACGTCTCCCAGCTCAACATCGGGAGACGAGTTTGCCACTCCCCCCGAGGGATCCAGCTCGTCGAGCAACGAGGACGGGCCTCCGTCGCCACGACCGCCGCTACCACCTGTGCGACGTGGACGACCACCGCTGCCGGCACGCTTGGGGCCTGCGGGGCATCCTGCTCCGCGCCCGGCCCCCGCTACCGGTGGTGTAGCGCGTCGCATGCGATGGACTCAGTCTATAAACGAGAATTGCATGCGCGCCTACTACAGGGCTACAGAGGGAGGAACTAACCTGTCCGCGTACCGTGATAGGATGCTACCTCTGTTTCAGACCCTTGAACCAGCTGTTGCCGTTACCGCACAACGACTGTCAGATCAGGTGCGTGCCATCCAGCGGCTTAAACTGTTGGACGAATCAGCGCTTGATCGGCTACGTCTGGAGGCGTTACCTGTTATTCGTGCTACTTCTGCTTTAGCGCGGGACCCGCCTTGTGTGTCGTCGACGCAGGTGCCGACAGGCTCGGCTTCGACGTCTGCCCCGGCGGATGCCGCGCTAGACGCAGACGATTGTACGAATGCAAACGTAAGTACCCAGACTAATGAGCATTTGAGGAGGGCTTTGGAAGACGCGATTTTGGAGTTTCGCACTACTCCTGACTCTAGGCCGCGACTACCACGTTTGCCAATGAATAAACGTAACCTGGCGTTAATGGGAGCCCTAAACGTTTTGCTAGTCCCATATATGCAGGCTAGCGAAACATTAGTTGATACACACTCGATTCTTTACTGCGCGGCTATAGCGGCGTGTCGCGTTGTTCGTGTCAAGTTTCCGGATACTGGCCGAATACCGCGACGCCCCGCTATCCCTGCGTGGCAAGAACGAATCGAGTGTCGCATCAATATGTTTAGGACTCTCATTGCGAAGTTGATCTGCTTCAGAGGGGGTAATAATCGCCCCCGAGTCATGCGTTTCGTGAACCAGGCCTTTGCTGGGACCGGGATTAGCCCCCGGGACTACATGACCTGTGTCACGGAACGCATTGACTTTCTGAAGCAAAAAGTTGAAAGTTTATGCATTGGCAAACCGTATTCGTCGCTATAGAGCGCGTGTAGATCGCTATTATCAAAATCGCCTCTTCCAAAGTGACCAAAGGAAGGTATACCGAGGTTGGGAAGGAACCAATCAACGTGTGAATGACGAGCAGTGTCCGGATGCTACTACCATGAATAACTTCTGGCGTAGTATCTGGTCGGAGCCCGTCGAACACACGGAGGGTGATTGGATGAGCGTCGTTGAGCGTGCGTGTGAGCCTATCGAATCCATGGGGGCTATTAGTATTAGCCCCGAAGACGTTAGTTGTGCGATCCGTACGGCCCAGAACTGGAAAAGTCCAGGACCGGACGGATTACACAACTTTTGGATAAAGTGGATTCGATGCTCACACGACTGCTTAGCGGCGCAATTCCAACAAGCTCTCGAGGTTGGTTCTTTGCCAACATTGATGACAACCGGTGTCACCTTCCTGCTCCACAAGTCCGGTAGTACCACGGAACCGAAAAACTACAGACCCATCACATGCTTGCCGACGCTTTACAAGCTACTTACATCTATTCTGAGATTCAAAATTAATTCGCACATTGTTGCGCACAACATTTTGGCCCCCTCTCAGAATGGATGTAAGGTTGGGTCTCGTGGTACTAAGGAGCTCCTCCTCATCGACACGGCCATTTGCCAACAAGTCCGGCGGAACAAAGGGGCTCTCTCCACCGCCTGGATTGACTACAAGAAGGCCTATGATTCAGTGCCTCATACCTGGCTGGAGAGGATATTGGAGTTGTATAAAATTGATACAACTCTGAGATCTTTTCTAGGTTCTTGTATGAGGCAGTGGACCACAGTCCTTCGTCAACCGGGTGATGGAGACAGCCTCTCTGGTCAGCAGGACTTTATAAGGATTGAGCGAGGCATCTTCCAGGGTGACAGTTTGAGTCCATTGTGGTTCTGTCTAGCCCTAAATCCTCTAAGCATATTATTAGAGGATTCGGGGCTAGGCTATCGGCTTAGGAGAGAGGGTGAAGTCATTTCTCACTTGCTGTACATGGATGACCTCAAACTTTTTGCACCGAAGCGCCATGATTTGATGGAATTACTGAAAGTCACTGAGACTTTCAGCAACGCCATCAACATGGAGTTCGGTGTAGATAAGTGTGCGGTCATGCACGTGCAGCGGGGGAAAGTTGTGAATTCCATGAATTTACAACTCTCTGATACAATGACTTTCAGATCTCTCTCCGAAGCCGACACCTACAAATACCTTGGTATGTCAGAGTCATTAGGTATCGAGAGTGGGGGGATAAAACAGTCGGTGAAGGAGCGTTTCTTTGGTCGCCTGACAAAGGTACTTAACAGTCTTTTGTCAGGAGGCAACAAGGTGCGCGCCTTTAACGGCTGGGTTATGCCTCTACTTATATACACCTTTGGCATACTAAGGTGGACTCAGACTGAACTAGACGCCCTGGATAGAAAAGTTCGAAAGCAATTGACATCACATCGCATGCTTCACCCACGCTCGTCTGTTATGAGACTGTATATCCCACGGAAATGGGGTGGTCGAGGCTTTTTAAATGCCAAGACACTCCACAACCGTGAGGTATGCAGTCTCCGGGAATATTTCCTAAACAACGAGTGTGGGATGCATTGCGATGTGGTGTCAGTTGACAAGACTTTCACCCCTCTATCCTTAGGCAAAGAGAACTGGCGCAAGCCTCAGGTGCTGAGCACCGAGGACCGCAAGGACGTATGGAAGAGCAAGGAGCTGCATGGCCGGTTCTATCGAGTCTTAACGGGACCCGATGTGGACCTGCTCGCGTCGGTGAACTGGCTACGATTCGGGGACCTCTTTGGGGAAACCGAAGGTTTTGCTTGTGCAATTGCGGACGAAGTTATAAAGACGAACAACTACCGGAAATATATTATGAAGGACGGTACGGTCGACATATGTCGGGCATGCCGCCGTCCCGGAGAGTCACTCAGACATATCATTTCCGGTTGTTCTCATCTTGCTAACTCCGAGTACTTGCACAGACATAACCTCGTAGCCAGGATCATCCACCAGCAACTTGCTCTTCAATACGGCCTTGTCGAGTCTGAGGTGCCGTACTATAAGTACGCACCTGCGCCAGTTCTTGAAAATGGTCATGCTTTGCTCTATTGGGACCGATCGGTTATCACGGACAGGACTATTGTCGCCAATAAACCTGATATCGTGATAGTCGATCGGTCCCAGCGGCGGGCAGTGTTAGTTGACATCACCATCCCACATGACGAGAACCTCGTGAAGGCTGAAAAGGACAAGATCAGCAAGTACCTTGACTTGTCTTTCGAGGTTACCGCCATGTGGGATGTTGATTCGACTAGCATTGTCCCAATAGTCGTTTCTGCGAACGGCCTAATAGCGAAGAGTCTCGACCAACATCTCAAGAGACTCTCGCTAGACGGCTGGATCAAGGGCCAGATACAGAAGGCGGTACTTCTTGACACGGCACGCATCGTCAGGAGGTTCCTCTCTCTGCAGCCCTAACCACCGGTAGCTTGGGCCCTGCCCCGCTGCTGGCGGCACTCTAGGTTTAGGTTTTTTTATAATATTGTTTATTTGTAATGATTTTTTTTCTATTTTTGTTTGGATATCTTTATTGTAAAAAAACCTAAAACTAAGAAAGAAAATAAATAATGTGAATAATAATAATAAATATAAAAAAAAAATTTGACACCGCTCAGACGAGACGTCTTTTAGAAATTTTTTTTCTTTTATATTACTTTTATTTGTGAATTTTGCTATTTCAACCTTGATTATACCATAAAAACAGTAAATACAATAAACAAATAATCTTACATCAAGAAAATAGTGTTCAAAATTCAGTATACATTTAATTTAATCTACATCGTTTTTCTCATTTGACGTATCATGTCATATATCAACAAACCCAAAATAATGTGCAAGCAAAATAACTACGATAAAAGTGATAAAAAATGATAACGAGATCTCGAAGATGTCTAGCGGAGACAAGAAGCGCGCACCCACCACCTCCGCCCGCCGCATCATCTCCGAGCACATCGTCGGGAGACGAGTTTGTCACTCCCCCGGAGGGCAGCTCGTCGAGTGATGACGACGGGCCTACGCCGCCGCCACCACCATCTACGCGACGACGAGGACGGCCACCGCTACCGGCACGCTTGGGGCCTGTGGGGCATTCTGCTCCGCGCCCGGCCCTCGCTACCGGTGGTGTAGCGCGTCGCATGCGATGGACCCAGTCTTTAAATGAGAACTGCATGCGCGCCTACTACGGGGCTACAGAGGGAGGAACTAACCTGACCGCGTACCGCGATAGGATACTACCTCTGTTTCAGGCCCTTGAACCAGCCGTCACCGTTACCGCACAACGACTATTGGATCAGGTGCGGGCCATCCAGCGGCTCAAGCTGTTGGACGACTCTGCGCTTGATCGGCTGCGTCTGGAGGCGTTACCTATTATTCCTACTACTTCTGCTTTAGCGTGGGACCCGCCCAGTGTGTCGTCGACGCAGGGGCCGACAGGCTCGGCTTCGACGTCTGCCCCGGCGGATGCCGCGCTAGACGCAGACGATTGTACGAATACTAACGTAAGTACCCAGACTAATGAGCATTTGAGGAGGGCTTTGGAAGACGCGATTTTGGAGTATCGCACTACTCCTGACTCTAGGCCGCGACTACCACGTTTGCCAATGAATAAACGTAACCTGGCGTTAATGGGAGCCCTAAACGTTTTGCTAGTCCCATATATGCAGACTAGTGAAACATTAGTTGATACACACTTGATTCTTTACTGCGCGGCTATAGCGGCGTGTCGCGTTGTTCGCGTCAAGTTTCCGGATACTGACCGAATACCGCGACGCCCCGCTATCCCTGCGTGGCAAGAACGAATCGAGTGTCGCATCAATATGTTTAGGACTCTTATTGCGAAGTTGATCTGCTTCAGAGGGGGTAATCATCGCCCCCGAGTCATGAGTTTCGTGAATCAGGCCTTTGCTGGGACCGGGATTAGACCCCGGGACTACATGACTTGTGTCACGGAACGCATTGACTTTCTGAAGCAGAAAGTTTATGCATTGGCAAACCGTATTCGTCGCTATAGAGCGCGTGTAGATCGCTATTATCAAAATCGCCTCTTCCAAAGTGACCAAAGGAAGGTATACCGAGGTTGGGAAGGAACCAATCAACGTGTGAATGAGGAGCAGTGTCCGGATACTACTACCATGAATAACTTCTGGCGTAGTATCTGGTCGGTGCCCGTCGAACACACGGAGGGCGATTGGATGAGCGTCGTTGAGCGCGCGTGTGAGCCTATCGAATCCATGGGAGCTATTAGTATTAGCCCCGAAGTCGTTAGTTGTGCGATCCGTACGGCCCAGAACTGGAAAAGTCCAGGACCGGACGGATTACACAACTTTTGGATAAAGTGGATTCGATGCTCACACGACTGCTTAGCGGCGCAATTCCAACAAGCCCTCGAGGTTGGTTCCTTGCCAACATTCATGACAACAGGTGTCACCTTCCTGCTCCACAAGTCCGGTAGTACCACGGAACCGAAGAACTATAGACCCATTACATGCTTGCCAACGCTGTACAAGCTTCTTACATCTATTCTGAGGTTTAAAATTAATTCGCACATTGTTGCGCATAATATTTTGGCCCCCTCTCAGAATGGATGTAAGGTTGGGTCCCGTGGTACTAAGGAGCTCCTCCTCATCGACACGGCCATTTGCCAACAAGTCCGGCGGAACAAAGGTGCTCTCTCCACCGCCTGGATTGACTACAAGAAGGCCTATGATTCAGTGCCTCATACCTGGCTGGAGAGGATCTTGGAGTTGTATAAAATTGATACAACTCTGAGGTCTTTTCTAGGTTCTTTTCTACGATTGTACGAATACTAACGTAAGTACCCAGACTAATGAGCATTTGAGGAGGGCTTTGGAAGACGCGATTTTGGAGTATCGCACTACTCCTGACTCTAGGCCGCGACTACCACGTTTGCCAATGAATAAACGTAACCTGGCGTTAATGGGAGCCCTAAACGTTTTGCTAGTCCCATATATGCAGACTAGTGAAACATTAGTTGATACACACTTGATTCTTTACTGCGCGGCTATAGCGGCGTGTCGCGTTGTTCGCGTCAAGTTTCCGGATACTGACCGAATACCGCGACGCCCCGCTATCCCTGCGTGGCAAGAACGAATCGAGTGTCGCATCAATATGTTTAGGACTCTTATTGCGAAGTTGATCTGCTTCAGAGGGGGTAATCATCGCCCCCGAGTCATGAGTTTCGTGAATCAGGCCTTTGCTGGGACCGGGATTAGACCCCGGGACTACATGACTTGTGTCACGGAACGCATTGACTTTCTGAAGCAGAAAGTTTATGCATTGGCAAACCGTATTCGTCGCTATAGAGCGCGTGTAGATCGCTATTATCAAAATCGCCTCTTCCAAAGTGACCAAAGGAAGGTATACCGAGGTTGGGAAGGAACCAATCAACGTGTGAATGAGGAGCAGTGTCCGGATACTACTACCATGAATAACTTCTGGCGTAGTATCTGGTCGGTGCCCGTCGAACACACGGAGGGCGATTGGATGAGCGTCGTTGAGCGCGCGTGTGAGCCTATCGAATCCATGGGAGCTATTAGTATTAGCCCCGAAGTCGTTAGTTGTGCGATCCGTACGGCCCAGAACTGGAAAAGTCCAGGACCGGACGGATTACACAACTTTTGGATAAAGTGGATTCGATGCTCACACGACTGCTTAGCGGCGCAATTCCAACAAGCCCTCGAGGTTGGTTCCTTGCCAACATTCATGACAACAGGTGTCACCTTCCTGCTCCACAAGTCCGGTAGTACCACGGAACCGAAGAACTATAGACCCATTACATGCTTGCCAACGCTGTACAAGCTTCTTACATCTATTCTGAGGTTTAAAATTAATTCGCACATTGTTGCGCATAATATTTTGGCCCCCTCTCAGAATGGATGTAAGGTTGGGTCCCGTGGTACTAAGGAGCTCCTCCTCATCGACACGGCCATTTGCCAACAAGTCCGGCGGAACAAAGGTGCTCTCTCCACCGCCTGGATTGACTACAAGAAGGCCTATGATTCAGTGCCTCATACCTGGCTGGAGAGGATCTTGGAGTTGTATAAAATTGATACAACTCTGAGGTCTTTTCTAGGTTCTTGTATGAGGCAGTGGACCACAGTCCTTCGTCAACCGGGTGGTTGGGACAGTCTCTCTGGTCCGCAGGACTTTATAAGGATTGAGCGAGGCATCTTCCAGGGTGACAGTCTGAGTCCGTTGTGGTTATGTCTAGCCCTAAATCCTCTAAGCACATTATTAGAGGATTCAGGGCTAGGCTATCGGCTTAGGAGAGAGGGTGAAGTCATTTCACACTTGCTGTACATGGATGACCTCAAACTTTTTGCACCGAAGCGCCATGATTTGATGGAGTTATTGAAAGTCACTGAGACTTTCAGCAACGCCATCAACATGGAGTTCGGTGTAGATAAGTGCGCGGTCATGCACGTGCAGCGGGGGAAAGTTGTTAATTCAATGAATTTACAACTTTCTGATACAATGACTTTCAGATCTCTCTCCGAAGCCGACACCTATAAATACCTTGGTATGTCAGAGTCATTGGGTATCGAGAGTGGGGGGATAAAACAGTCGGTGAAGGAACGTTTCTTCGGTCGCCTGACGAAAGTACTTTACAGTCTTTTGTCAGGAGGCAACAAGGTACGTGCCTTCAACGGCTGGGTTATGCCCCTACTTATATACACCTTTGGCATACTAAGGTGGACTCAGACTGAACTAGACGCCCTGGATAGAAAAGTTCGAAAGCAATTGACATCACATCGCATGCTTCACCCACGCTCGTCTGTTATGAGACTGTATATCCCACGGAAATGGGGTGGTCGAGGCTTTTTAAATGCCAAGACACTCCACAACCGTGAGGTATGCAGTCTCCGGGAATATTTCCTAAACAACGAGTGTGGGATGCATTGCGATGTGGTGTCAGTTGACAAGACTTTCACCCCTCTGTCCTTAGGCAAAGAGAACTGGCGCAAGCCTCAGGTGCTGAGCACCGAGGACCGCAAGGACGTATGGAAGAGCAAGGAGCTGCATGGCCGGTTCTATCGAGTCTTAACGGGACCCGATGTGGACCTGCTCGCGTCGGTGAACTGGCTACGATTCGGGGACCTCTTTGGGGAAACCGAAGGTTTTGTTTGTGCAATTGCGGACGAAGTTATCAAGACGAACAACTACCGGAAATATATTATGAAGGACGGTACGGTCGACATATGTCGGGCATGCCGCCGTCCCGGAGAGTCACTCAGACATATCATTTCCGGTTGTTCTCATCTTGCTAACTCCGAGTACTTGCACAGACATAACCTCGTAGCCAGGATCATCCACCAGCAACTTGCTCTTCAATACGGCCTTGTCGAGTCTGAGGTGCCGTACTATAAGTACGCACCTGCGCCAGTTCTTGAAAATGGTCAATGCTTTGCTCTATTGGGACCGATCGGTTATCACGGACAGGACTATTGTCGCCAATAAACCTGATATCGTGATAGTCGACCGGTCCCAGCGGCGGGCAGTGTTAGTTGACATCACCATCCCGCCTGACGAGAACCTCGTGAAGGCTGAAAAGGACAAGATCAGCAAGTACCTTGACTTGTCTTTCGAGGTTACCGCCATGTGGGATGTTGATTCGACTAGCATTGTCCCAATAGTCGTTTCTGCGAACGGCCTAATAGCGAAGAGTCTCGACCAACATCTCAAGAGACTCTCGCTAGACGGCTGGATCAAGGGCCAGATACAGAAGGCGGTACTTCTTGACACGGCACGCATCGTCAGGAGGTTCCTCTCTCTGCAGCCCTAACCACCGGTAGCTTGGGCCCTGCCCCGCTGCTGGCGGCACTCTAGGTTTAGGTTTTTTTATAATATTGTTTATTTGTAATGATTTTTTATATTTTTGTTTGGATATCTTTATTGTAAAAAAACCTAAAACTAAGAAAGAAAATAAATAACGTGAATAATAATAAAAAAAATAATAAAATAATAAAAACGCTTTAACTGACGGACGTGTCTTTTTACAAATTTATTTTTTATTTACTTTTATTGAACATATTTCCATAATCCACATTATTTGGCATCAACATATTCACAACAATATTAACCCTGCACCTATTAGTGATTATTTTACCCCTGTTCTGTGAAAATCCGAAGGACATCGCTATTATTTAACTGTGATAGTAATGACACAACATGTCAATAGTGAAAATAGTGAAAAACCAACAAACAATACGAGATGAAAGTAAATAGAAGAAATGATAACTCGTTTGAAAGCACATCGAGAACAAGCGGTACATAGCGCGCACCAACCACCTCCGCCCGTCGCATCATCTCCGAGCACATCGTCGGGAGACGAGTTTGTCACTCCCCCGGAGGGCAGCTCGTCGAGTGATGACGACGGGCCTACGCCGCCGCCGCCGCCACCACCATCTACGCGACGACGAGGACGGCCACCGCTACCGGCACGCTTGGGGCCTGTGGGGCATTCTGCTCCGCGCCCGGCCCTCGCTACCGGTGGTGTAGCGCGTCGCATGCGATGGACCCACTCTTTAAATGAGAACTGCATGCGCGCCTACTACGGGGCTACAGAGGGAGGAACTAACCTGACCGCGTACCGCGATAGGATACTACCTCTGTTTCAGGCCCTTGAACCAGCCGTCACCGTTACCGCACAACGACTATCGGATCAGGTGCGGGCCATCCAGCGGCTCAAGCTGTTGGACGACTCTGCGCTTGATCGGCTGCGTCTGGAGGCGTTACCTATTATTCCTACTACTTCTGCTTTAGCGCGGGACCCGCCCAGTGTGTCGTCGACGCAGGGGCCGACAGGCTCGGCTTCGACGTCTGCCCCGGCGGATGCCGCGCTAGACGCAGACGATTGTACGAATACTAACGTAAGTACCCAGACTAATGAGCATTTGAGGAGGGCTTTGGAAGACGCGATTTTGGAGTATCGCACTACTCCTGACTCTAGGCCGCGACTACCACGTTTGCCAATGAATAAAAGTAACCTGGCGTTAATGGGAGCCCTAAACGTTTTGCTAGTCCCATATATGCAGACTAGCGAAACATTAGTTGATACACACTCGATTCTTTACTGCGCGGCTATAGCGGCGTGTCGCGTTGTTCGCGTCAAGTTTCCGGATACTGACCGAATACCGCGACGCCCCGCTATCCCTGCGTGGCAAGAACGAATCGAGTGTCGCATCAATATGTTTAGGACTCTTATTGCGAAGTTGATCTGCTTCAGAGGGGGTCATCATCGCCCCCGAGTCATGCGTTTCGTGAACCAGGCCTTTGCTGGGACCGGGATTAGACCCCGGGACTACATGACTTGTGTCACGGAACGCATTGACTTTCTGAAGCAGAAAGTTTATGCATTGGCAAACCGTATTCGTCGCTATTGAGCGCGTGTAGATCGCTATTATCAAAATCGCCTCTTCCAAAGTGACCAAAGGAAGGTATACCGAGGTTGGGAAGGAACCAATCAACGTGTGAATGAGGAGCAGTGTCCGGATACTACTACCATGAATAACTTCTGGCGTAGTATCTGGTCGGTGCCCGTCGAACACACGGAGGGCGATTGGATGAGCGTCGTTGAGCGCGCGTGTGAGCCTATCGAATCCATGGGGGCTATTAGTATTAGCCCCGAAGACGTTAGTTGTGCAATCCGTACGGCCCAGAACTGGAAAAGTCCAGGACCGGACGGATTACACAACTTTTGGATAAAGTGGATTCGATGCTCACACGACTGCTTAGCGGCGCAATTCCAGGGGAGTGACACTTAAAACATTTGACAGTTCTTGAATCGAAGCTGCGGCATCTTACGAGCGGTACCAAACAAATGTGACAGATAGGTGACACTCTCGTTCACTTTTTATTCGGTAGATGACTCTACAGTGACATTTAAATAAATTATTATTTATTTATTTTTATTTTAATGCAAAATAGTTGTATAAAAAATTACTAAATTTTAAAAACTTATATTTGCTTATATTACATATTTTAGTAATTATTTCGTACAATAAATACTCTTTGGTCTAGATAATTATAAAAAGTATGTCACGTCAACGCATTATGTCATAGAGTTTTTGTGGGAATTTACGAAAAATTATGATATCACTAATTATATTTTTCTGAAAGAAAATAAATGTGAATTATAGTTATTTCTTTCCTAAAAATAAGAAATTATGCCATTTTACTGCCTATTGTGCTGTAATAAAACAAGTAAGTACACATACCTTTTCAATTACTACTAGACCCTTACATTAGTATCATACAAGTTATAATAAAATGATTTAGCCCAGATCGACTCGACTTAGAATGTGGCGACTTTGTGACTTCAGCTTATATAGAGCAACGTTTGTTGGTTCAGCTAAATAATAATAGATATTATTTGGTATTAGTCATACCTATGATGAACTCCTATATTTATTCCAGATGTGTTGCATAGATTTCCGGAGCCACAAAAATATCCCGAACGTTTCCGATCATGGGTTAAATGTGTACCGGGTGGAAAGTTAGATTCACAGGCTGATTATGAATATTATAAAAAAAAAAGGATTTGCGACGAACATTTTGAAACCAATTTTAAAAATCGTTGCAATCGGTTAAATGTTTTAGCAGTACCGACTCTTCTTTTGCCAGGTAAGTCAAATATACTATTCATAAATTTCATGTGTAACGCTCAGTTATTTTAATAAAACAGTTACTAACAACTACCTAACCACCGTTAAATATATCACGCCAGAACTTGGTGACTGACTGGCGACAAAAGTTTGTCCGGTGGGTGATTTAGGACAATCATTTTGCACCACGCAGGGATCATGTGTAGGGCAGATAAAGGTCTAAGCCTACGAACAGGGTGGCCTTACCCATTGAGTAGCAATGAACAAGAAAACAAGAAGTCAATCAAATGAGTCAAGTTACCCATTTATATGTTAAAATTGAATTGAATGAATTGACCATGTATAAACTTTAAGGGCACATTCTCAACACGAGGTACTCAGCTGATGATGCACCTGGCTCGAGCTCTGGACTCTTAGGCTCCGCTATATCAGGTAATTATTTTACTTATTAACCAACTTAAAAAAAGGAACAGTTTCTCAATTAATCTGGTTTTAGGGTTCCGTACCCAAAGGCTACTAACGGAACCCTATTACTTAGGCTTCACTGTCGCTTTATTCGGTATTTTTTCAAACTTATTAAATACTAGCGACTTGCTCCGGCTTCACACGGGTAGAGCATACTATGCCTGCATTTTTTAATCAGTTTGTTGCGTTGAGTATGAATTAATGCCTTCTACAACCATCGTAATTTTTTAACAAATTTACAGAAAACCCTAAAGAAACACACATACAAACCTTTCCCATAAATCACTCTGCCTGTCTTTCAAAATAGCATGAAAATCCGTTCAGTAGTTTTTGAGTAATTTGTGAACAGATAGACAGACCCGGGGGGGGGGGGGGGATGTTGCTTTTTACCGACATCACAAAAGGAGGATGAGGTTCTCAATTCAACTGTTTTTCTTTAAACCGACTTCACAAAAAAGGAGGATGTTCTCAAGTCGACTGTTTTTTTTTGTTTGTTACCTCAAAACTCCGTCAAATCAGGAACGACTTGAAAAAAAAATTTTTCGGGAGATTATACCTCCCGTTTGGTTTCATTTAAATGTTATCGAGATATGACAATTATCTCCGGGGATATGGAGATAAACAATATAAACAAATTTGATACCTTGACGACATGATTATGACTAGTGGATATTTTCACTATAGCGGGATGTGAAGTCTGTTTTTTCGCTTTGTAAAAAATCTTAAATTATATAATACCTATGTAGTGATTGTATTTTAGTACGGAACTCTACGAGTGCAAGTCCAACTTGCACTTGGCCAATATATATATATATCTATCGCTCAGGTGAAGGTCTAAGCCTACGAATAGGTAAAAATTACCCAATGGGTGGCAATGCACAAGAAAAACAAGAAGTCAATCAAAGTATTTAAGTTACCCATTTATATGTTAAAATTGAATTGACCCATTTATAATCTTTAAGGGCACATTTCCAACACGAGTTACTTAGCTGACGATGCACCTGGCTCGAGCTCTGGACCTTTGGGATCCGCTATATCTGGTAATTATTTCACTTTTTAACCAACTTCCAAAATGAAGAGTTTCTCAATTCATCTGTATTTAGAGTTCTGAGTTTAGAGTTCCGTACTCAAAGGCTACCAACGGAAACCTATTAATTAGAGTTCACTTTCGCTTTTTCGGTAATTTCTTTTAAACTTATTAAATTATAAATAACATACATTATATAGTTACTAGCGAGCCGCTCCGTCTTCGCACGGGTAGAGCATAACTATGTCTGCATTGTTGAATCAGTTTGTTACGATGAATATGAATTAATTTTTTAACCGATTTACACAAAACCTTAACAAATTACATAACTTTCCACCGCAGTACAACTTCCGATAGTCGGACCATTTCAGGCCTAGCGTGTTCACCATCCTTGACCACATCATTATTACCAAGTTTGAGATGTTTATCTCCATATCTCTGGATATAATTATCAGATCTTAATGAAATTACTATGGTACTACTCTTGGGATATCTTTTTTCCTAAAAGAATCGACAAAATCGGTTCATAATCGATGATGTTATTCGCGAACAAACATATACATAACTATACTAGCGGATGCGGCAGACATTGTCCTGCCCGATCGCAGCGCCACCTATCGGGTCCAATTCTGAATCTAAATCATCTACGGACTAATTCAAACACACATACCAAAATTCATCTAAATCGGTCCAGCCCATTAGGAGGAGTTCAGTGACATACACTCGTACAGTAGAATTATATATATAAAGAAAGAATTATACACATTATACATAAAGATACACGGTTGAATTGAGAATTTCAATTGGAAATTCCTTTTTGAAGTCGGTTAAAAATACAAGAGTCCAAAGATACAAAATTACAAATGTTCTCTCTGTATAATATTATTATAGATATATAGATTTTAAACAATCGTAATCATCAAATCAATGACTGCGTACATAATAGGTACATATGCTAAGTAATATAAAATATACAAATTTAAACGTATAGGTACATATACTAAGGACGCACGCAAGTAAAGCGCAGACTGGGAAGTCGACTTGGTTTTTCCGACATTATTGTTTAGTGTGTTCCATGATACTCTTCATTCACTTATTATTTATTTTCAGATGAAAGGAGCCACATAAGTGCCGAGTCAGCACTTTTGGATCATAACTACTGTACTACAGCAAGAAATAACAAGAAGCCTTCCAACAATACCTATACCTATAATACATCTTCAAAAGTGATTAAAAATAAAATTAGAAATTTACGTAGTCAAATATATAAGTTGCGGAAAAAAAGCAAGTCGTTTAAAGCTCGACTTGCGCAAGCGGAAAACATATCTGAGAATGCGGCATTTCAAATAACTACCAAAAATATGACTGGACCTGCACAGCTATTTACGCAAATGCAACTGCAAAACGTAAAAAAACCTAAAGGCAGACGTTTTACTATAAAACAAAAAATACTGTCACTATCGCTCTACAAAAAAAGTCCCAAATCATACAGACTTCTGTGTAAATATTTCACGCTGCCATCCATGAGAGCTATGAAAAGGCTTTTGGGTCAAATCCAGATAACAACTGGCATAAACCCAATCATCTTTGAACAAATAAAAAAAAAACCGGCAAAAAGAAATGCGACAGGCTGTGCAGTCTTCTCTTTGATGAAATGTCAATAACGCCACACATTGCTTACGATCCACACAAAGATCAACTACGAGGATTTGCGACAAACCAAACCGCATCTTTTGCTGATCATGCTCTTGTTTTTATGGTCAAGGGAGTGAAAAATAATTTTAAGCAGCCTATAGCTTACTACTTTACGAGCGGATTAAAAAAAATTGAACTGAAGCAATTGATAAAAAACGTTGTGCAATATGCTCTTAAATCTGGTCTTATAATTGTCAGTACAATATGCGACCAATCCGCCGTCAATGTCGGTGCCATAACGGAATTAGTTGACGAAACAAAAGCAACATTCTTGCGGAACGAAAAAGAATGGCGTCACGACATTATATGCATTAAAGACCACTACATAATTCCTTTATATGATACTCCGCATCTAATAAAAGGAATACGTAACAATTTACTTACAAAGGACCTCATGTACACAACTAACAATAAACAAAAAATCATAAAATGGGACTACTTTCAAAAGATCTACTGTGCAGATAAATCATATGGAGAGTTGCGGTTGCTGGATAAATTGACTGAAGAGCATGTCAATCCTGACAAAATAAGTAAAATGCGAGTCAAGTCAGCAACGCAATTATTCAGTCACAGCGTTGCTGTGGTAGCTGAACATTTAACAGCTAGGGGAGACTTACCGGAAGAATGTCGTGAGATAATAGACTTTACTTTACTGATAGACAATTTATTTGATTCATTGAATGTTAGCTGTTTATCCGTACCAAATGGCAAAATATTTAAAGGACCAGTAAAACGCAATTCACCACACCATCAATTGTGGCAAAGAGCAAAAATCGTGTTAAATACTGTCAGATTTATAAAAAAAACTAATATTGGGGACAAAATTCGAATGACGGAATCAAACGTTCCATCTATAACCAATTTAATAAAAACTATAGAGGGCATGGAAAATTTATGGAAAATGTTATCCAGTAAATATGGGTTAGATTGTTTAATGACGAGAAATTTCAATCAAGATCCATTGGAAAATTTTTTTGGAAACATCCGTAGTTATGGTGCTAGAAACATAGCACCAAATACCGTTGCATTCGAAGGCGCTTTTAAGGCAATAATGGTTAATAATATTAGTTCTCATTCTAAAAGAGCAAACTGTGAGGAGGATTTGAGTGAAAATCTTCAATCTTTGGAGTTTTTCCTTACAGAAAAGGTCGAGCCCTGTAATCCGGTTGATGGAGATGAAAATGTAAATTTCAGTTCTGAATTACTAATTTCACCACCTGATACGAGTGACGCTGGCCAAGCAAGCTATGTGTGCGGGTGGATTTTAAAAAAATGCCTCATGAATGTCATTAAAGGTTGCCAGGTATGTAAGTCAACATTGTTAGAGGGAAAGAATACGAATAATGCTAATTGTTTCATTAAAGCGAAAGAATACAGCAATAAAAAAAACCTATGCTATCCCAATAAACCTAGTGAACAGTATTTTAATGACATTAAACACCTAACAACATCATTCTTGAAGGGGGATGTACCTAAAAACAGATTGAAACACAAAATATGTACATTTATCGATTTACTTATAAATTGTCCGGAACTATGTTCGATTCATCAAAACAAATTCAAATCATTATTCATTAACACATCATTAAATGTCCTAATATTTAGTTGGTGCAAATCAATTAATAGAATTTTAACGGGAAAAATTTGTTACAGTGGTGATGATGACACAACTAAAATTGCTGCTCGCCAATATTACACAAAACATAAAAACTACAAAAACAGAAAATAAGTAAAAGCTCCTCCCTCATTGCATCGCTCAACTCAAGTCAAGCAGACTAAGTGCTAAAATATAATTTTAAATTTTTTTTTGTAAATACACGAAAAAAAATTATGAAACTTACCAAATAATGTGTAAAAACGTGTACAAAATTGTAAATAACTTATGAAATAATGTGTAAACACTTGTAGAAAATTGTATAGAACTTATGAAATAATGTGTAAAAACTTGTTATTTTTTTTTTATATTCCCAGATAGGTAAGCGTTTGACCACTATCTCACCTGATGTTAAGTGACGATGCGATCGATGTTAACAGTTTATGGGATTGTTATTTTAGGTATATACATTATTATACATACTATTTTATATTACTATATTACCAGCTAATATTGATATTATTACCTGGTAAGTATAAAATAGTATGCATAATACTAAAGTTGTGTGCTCGGAAAATTGTTGTAGTTACTGAAATGGTGATAAGATATTTTTTTTAATAGTTCTATAGGTTTTTACAAAATGTACATATTTTCTAAGTGTTTAAAGTAAAAAGATAATGAAAAGTAACTTTGTTTCATTGTTACAGAAATATCTGATATTTCAATGTTTATTTAATTAAATATTATTTTAGCCAGGTGTCTGTATTTATCTCACAAATAAATTAACTATATATACATTTATTATCGTTAATAGTTTTGAGATGATTTCATATATGTAGGTAGGAGGTAGGTATTTTTTGTAACCATTATTTAAAATATATCATACTATAAAATATTACGTATTTGATAATACATGTCACATAGAAAATCTAAATAACACCAACAAAAAAAATCCATAAAAATAAAGTATTATAAATATAGCTGCAATTGTGGGCGTGCGTGTGTATGTGTGCGAGGGAGCGTATATGAGAGAGTGTATATGTGTGTGTGTGTGTGTCTAATCCACGCACACATGCATAGCAAGCTTCCTGCATCAAGCACCAGAGGCGCTTAATGCGTGATATTAAAAACCTCCTTGAAAGGCAACTCTTAGTCAGTATATATTATGTTACTCTTTGCGCAATTCCAACAAGCCCTCGAGGTTGGTTCCTTGCCAACATTCATGACAACCGGTGTCACCTTCCTGCTCCACAAGTCCGGTAGTACCACGGAACCGAAGAACTATAGACCCATTACATGCTTGCCAACGCTGTACAAGCTTATTACATCTATTCTGAGGTTTAAAATTAATTCGCACATTGTTGCGCACAATATTTTGGCCCCCTCTCAGAATGGATGTAAGGTTGGGTCCCGTGGTACTAAGGAGCTCCTCCTCATCGACACGGCCATTTGCCAACAAGTCCGGCGGAACAAAGGTGCTCTCTCCACCGCCTGGATTGACTACAAGAAGGCCTATGATTCAGTGCCTCATACCTGGCTGGAGAGGATCTTGGAGTTGTATAAAATTGATACAACTCTGAGGTCTTTTCTAGGTTCTTGTATGAGGCAGTGGACCACAGTCCTTCGTCAACCGGGTGGTTGGGACAGTCTCTCTGGTCCGCAGGACTTTATAAGGATTGAGCGAGGCATCTTCCAGGGTGACAGTCTGAGTCCGTTGTGGTTCTGTCTAGCCCTAAATCCTCTAAGCACATTATTAGAGGATTCAGGGCTAGGCTATCGGCTTAGGAGAGAGGGTGAAGTCATTTCACACTTGCTGTACATGGATGACCTCAAACTTTTTGCACCGAAGCGCCATGATTTGATGGAGTTATTGAAAGTCACTGAGACTTTCAGCAACGCCATCAACATGGAGTTCGGTGTAGATAAGTGCGCGGTCATGCACGTGCAGCGGGGGAAAGTTCTTAATTCAATGAATTTACAACTTTCTGATACAATGACTTTCAGATCTCTCTCCGAAGCCGACACCTATAAATACCTTGGTATGTCAGAGTCATTGGGTATCGAGAATGGGGGGATAAAACAGTCGGTGAAGGAACGTTTCTTCGGTCGCCTGACAAAAGTACTTATGTACTTATGTACTTATGTAATTTAATACATACATAGCAATATATACATAGCAATATAATACATGTATAATGTCATACAATACATATTATATATATTCATATATACATATAATACAATATACACATATTTCATAAAAGAGAATTGTGATCAAAAGCAATAGCAGTTCAGGAGAGATAGTGGGCCTTGACGCGATCTTTAAACGTAATAAGAGTCTGTGAGCGTTTAATTTCCAATGGAAGCGCATTCCAAAGCCTGACAGCTTGCACTGCAAATGAGTTGTCATAGAAAGAGCTATGGTGGCTAGGCATGGACAGTGTATGATTCTCTGATGACCGTAAAGATAAGGCATTGGAGGTGTGAAGGAATTGGAACATATGTTTGAGATAAGGTGGAGAAGTAGGATGAAATAGGATATTGTAGAGAAGGGACAGGATATGTGCATTCCGGCGAAGGCGAATTGGAAGCCACTTGAGCTTAGAGCGAAATTCAGAGACATGGTCAAGATTGCATGTGGTGCGCTCGTCACCCTGTCCCTGTAATGTCACTGGCTCCCGTGTCCTTCATAATTATAGTAATGATCACTTACCGCCGGATATACGCACGTAGTAGTACGTGTAGTGTTCTGTAGAGATGATGTTAGATGTATAGAGGTCATGGACTAATCTTTGAGAGTCGGTCGGCAAACGTTCATACATGAAGATGTCACCACCTTTGCTGTCGTAAAACCCTGTTAAAAGTAAACAGTCATTAGTCAAATAAAGAATTTATATCATACGTTCTACGTATCAGTAGAACTACACGGAATTCATATCCGTTTTACAATATACTACACGGATATATAACTACTTAAAAGGAATTTATTTAATTTAAACACTAACTGAGAACGGAATATATTTCCGTTTAGTTCTGCAGAAGAACTAGACTGATAGAAGTATCATCCTTTTTATCACCTCTTTAAGATTTTTGAAGGATCATATTTCTATTTGCAATAGGTTGGTCAAAAAAAGCAAATGATAGGGCATACAGTAAACCTTGATTTTTTGTAGAAACATATTTTGCTCTAGAAGCATTTTCCAGGGAGGAAAAGGGGGAATACATTTGTATGGAAAAGTGCGCTCCACGTTCGCTCTTAAGTGACGATGTGTCACGGTAGTATTATTACATTACCGTGATGATGTAGCGCGCTTACCTAGACAGGTACACCCATTCGCTCGCGACTTGACGACCCCCGAAAACTCAGACTCAGGCATGGAATTCCATTCTTTGGCGGTACGTGTGATTAAACAAGAAGCGAATAGCTTCGTGCGGGTAGAATAAATATCTGCTATAAAACAATGACGCCTATTAATATCCCTGGTTATCCGATTATAAAGTGCCTCCGAAATGTCTCCAATAATAATTTAAGATAGTTTAAAAAATTAAAAGAACCGACTTCAAATGTCGCGATAGTTATTTTCAGTACCATGTTTGAAATTTATATATCCATATCTCTGGAGATACTCATCAGATCTCGATGAAATTTGAATGGGAGCACCTTTCAAACAAAAAAATATTTTTTCAAATCAGTTCATCTTTGAGTGAACATACTGTAGCGTGGTAACCTCACGATTCAGACAGCGAAACTAACGCCGCTACGTCACAGACCTCTAGCACTAATGGGGAAGCGCCTCTCGCGCGGCACGTAGTACGATGTGAGAGTGAGAGGGACTGTGCGCCGCGTCGCGTTTCGTCGCGAAATCGGAGACCGCCGACTTTGTTCGATTTGTAGTAATTAAACCGTTTTCACTCTCAAATAAAGCTGTAATGTGTGTTTCGTGATTACACTACTTTAACCATATATTAAGAAGTTTCACTCGGAGGTCCGAACCCCTTAGCCCGGCGGCTAAAATACATAAAAAAAAGATTCCGACGAATTGAGAAACCCCTTGCTTTTTGTGAAGTTGGTTAAAAACCAATAGACTGGCGACTTTGTGGCGATTATCAAGGCTTTCGAGCCTCTAGCTCACAAGCAGGTCACCGTTTCTGAGTTTCATGGCTCTCCTCTCAATAATGCGTACTGCGCAGCCATACCTACGCGCTAACTTTCTAGGGCTCATAATGTTTTGCACGACCTCTACTTACCGATTATAAAATACAGATCATGGTAAGGCGACGACGATGACAGTAAAAGCCTCGCATGGTCTCCTCTCACCGCGAAGTACATGGTGTACTCCTGCAGGCCGGCGCTGGTCATGTTCACGACTGTGTGACGCCCACTTGCGGACATCGCTGTGTACACTGCATATTCGTCGTGACCTACAACAGCTGCAGTGCAGCACTCCTCTTGCTGACTGCGGTCACACTTGCTGGGACCTGTAAACACAATACAATGTACATCCTGAACGTTATAATATGCGTACATAATTAGTGTCATCATAATCAACAAAATGAGAGGGAGAGGCCTACGTCCAGCAGTTGACTGACCTCAAACTTTGTACTGAAAATTAAGAGCGCGTCATTTGAAGTCGGTTCTTTTAGTTTTTGAACCGTCTTCAAAACTTTTTTTTATGTATGTTCACCGATTACTCGAAGATGCCTGAATTGATTTGGAAAATTATTTTTCTGTTTCAAAGGGTACCCTTCCCAGATAGTTCCGTTCGATCGAGCCGTTTTTAATATATCAACATTTGTATTACGATGCATTTGTATACTTCGATGACATCAACTGACTGCATGCTACTATGACTAGCGCGACGTTTGAAGTCGGTTCTTTTAGTTTTTTAAACGATCTTAAATTATATTGAGTTGACAACGCTGCTTTCTGATTGCCGTTACGACTAAACATGTTTGATACTTGGTAGGTGCGTACTCTTACCATTATCGGGTGCTACTAGGTAGATAAGTAGTTTCGTTTCTTAAATTTGAATGTTAGTTTAACGCAACGTCACGATAGTTAGATAGATTAGTTGCAAAGAGTATAGTATATTTACGATATGGAGGTAGAAAATACATACAAACATAAAGGCGCCGCGATACATTTGCCTCTATGGAAATACCTCCAAATGCACCTGCATAACTTAACCTCATAATCCAGACTAATATTATAAAGAGGAAACATTTTCAAGACACACATCTTACCACTTTAGACGCGCCTATCTTTCAAATGATTGACTTTGAGAAAAAATTATTTTAGGACCCTCAATGTCATTTTTAAAGACCTATCCATAGACACCCCTCACTAATAGGTTTGAAGAAATTTCTTTTTAAGTTTCAGTTCCATGTATGGGATGCCCCTTAAACATTTATATTTATTATTTTTGTATAAAAATCGGAAAGCGGTTCACAGAATACATCTATCTACCAAGTTTCAATTCTGTAGTCCTAACAATTTCGGAATAAAATGGCTGTGACATACGGACAGACAGACAGACATGACGAATCTATAAGGGTTCCGTTTTTTGCCATTTAGGCTGTTGATTCGATATAAATAAATATGACATTCAAAGTTTGTAAAAGTTTTACTTCCAAGGGTGTAAAATAACAAAAGGGAATAGGGGATGAAAGTTTGTATGGAAATATGTAAGGTTTATATGAATGTTCTACTGGATTTAAATGAAATTTGGTACACAGATAGTCTAGAGCCTAAAAAAGGACATTGGCTACGTTTTAAATAAAAAAAAGGGTTGTAAGGGGTTGAAAGGGGGGATGATATGTTGCATGGAAGTATCGTCATTTTTAGAGCTAGAAGCTTGAAACTTATTTCTTAAGCTGTTGATTCGATATAAATAAATATGACATTCAATGTTTGTGAGGGGGAAGGGGAAGGGGTAAGGGGGAAGGGGGAGGGAGGGAAAGTGGAAGTGAGGGGTGGGGGAGGGGAGGTGAGGGGAAGGGGAGGGGAGGGGGAAGTAGGGGAATGGGGAGGGGAGAGGGAAGTGAGGGGAAGGGGAGGGGGAGAGAGAAGTGAGGGGAAGGGGAGGGGGATGGGAGTGGGGGGAAGAGAGAGGGGGAAAGGGGGAGGGGGGATTAGCGCGGCGTGGTACGGTGCGGTGTAGGTGGGATACGCATGTATCTTATTTGTAAAACAATTAGCTGAATAATTAAAAATGCTACCCAAAGACACTATTCCATGCGGACGAAGTCGCGGGCACAGCTAGTCTTACATAAAATAGCTGCCATTGCTAAGATTGTGTCAACCAAAGTCATTAATGGACCTATGGAACGGTTCTCTTTTTGCACAGAGTCTCACTAAATATCGAAATAGAATGTTAAGTGTAATTTTGTAAGCGAATCAGCGGGGCAAGTAAACCTTAAAACATAAAACTACAACTTACTTGGTTTTTGTTTGACTGCCATAGTAGTATTCAATGCGGAGACATTATGAGCAGGTTCTTTTGTCGAATTCAAAAGACCTGAAATGTTGTTCTCAATAGCCGGCACAACGAGGTTACTCAGGTTGTGTATTGTTTTATTCATCTCATGTAATCGAGCAGACATATTGAGAGTTCTCATATCCATATCGCTTATATTTGTTGATGTGTTCTTTAATAATGCGGCGGTTTCCAAGCATACTTGGCAACACGCGTTGTTGTTATTTAAAGTGTCGCTCGCGTTCAGTGCGTGTGTTATAGTTGATTCCAAACTGGTGATCTTACTGTCGATGTGTGAAGTGTACCTGGATATTTTGTCCTCTATAACAGTAAGCTTCGACTCCATGTAGGTTTTGGTATCTTGAAACTTGCCGTACATTTTTTTATCCAACTCGTCGAATTTTCTCTCTATGAAATGCTCTAATTTCTCTAGAAGTTTAAAAAATCCGAGTTCTATGTTATCTTTAAGATTGGGAGTTATACTTCGCACGGTATCGTCCATCTTGTCCAGTTGTTTGCGAGACATTTGTACTGACGCTAATATTGTCCCGCAGTCGCCGGAAGTTTCTTCTGTGCCGCCGCCCTCTATAAGCTCTATTTCCGAATGGATCGACCCGAAACTGTAAAAATACAATGCAATTTATTAAGTCACCATTATATTTTCCACAGAATACTATTTACTCGGGGAGATATATTCGTTTATATTTTTATGCTTCTTTTATATTGATTCTAAAGCCTAGTCAGCCCCTTGGCGTTTTGAATAAAGTGAGATGACAATATTTCACCCGGGACTGTTCTATCAAAGCGATGGTTGATGGTTCTACAAAATTCCAGCTATATAGTTTAAGCGTCCATTACACGGTAGGTTATCCGTAATTCAAAACCATCAGTCATGACTTTTGGTTGCTGATGGAGCAATGATGATGATGATGATAAATAGTAGGATTATCGAAAGGCAAATTAGACATTAATGACAAATGGTACAGTCCGGCAAGTATAACTTGGCGTGCGTGTGCGCCACTGTGCTTTTATTTTGTACTTTGATAACAGTTTCTCTTAAACCACTTTTTATTACTTTTGGCATTATTGAACTATTTTAATGTAGCAGATTTATCAACAATAAAGTTGCGGTAATCTCTCAAACGCCAAACTCACAGTTTCAATTAAAAGAATTAGTTCCAAAAACCACCACCGCCAAGTTATACTTGTGGAACTGTATGTGACTCAACTTCGGTAAAGGACGCATTTCGATAATACACGAGCATCTTGCTTGTTCTGTCAAATAAGATTTTAAAACTTCACTGTGATCATACTATTCAAATCAACAAAATAATAGTGAAACTTACCCACTGGACAGTATCAGTGCAGCTGATAATAGCACTATAGATAATTCCGACATTTTACTAACTATCAGGTAGTTGTAATTTTCTTCAGACAAGTTCACCGGCGGGTTGCTTTGCGCTCACTGATATATAATTATTGTTCTCGCTCGCTTTTATATGTATTAATATTAAAACATCGTTAACGCAGGGCCTAAACCGAAAACATTTCGTTTTGTTAGATTGCTTCGAGGAGTGAAGTGAGAGTTAATCAATAATTATAATGCCCAGCAAACCAGTGTCAGTTTATATATAGGCACTGATATGCTTACTTATCTCGTACATAAATGTATGCTTTAATTAATAGTGAGGACAAATAAGTTATCGGTGGTCAAAGGCTATCGCCTAGCGTTTGACCACTGTCTCGCTAAACAAATGATGTGTTCGAAGGTGGTGAACACGCTATGTCTAGAATGGTCTGACTCTCAAGGGCCTATGACTGCCGGAAAACCTTAAGTAGGTTATATATTATACCGTATATATATATCATATATATATAATATATATAATAATATATATATATATATATATATATTATAATATATATAATAATATATATTATATATATATATATTATATATATTATATAATATATATAATAATATATAATAATATATATATATATATATTATTATATATTATTATATATATATATATATATATATATATATATATATTACATTATATATATATATATTACCGTAGGTTATAGCGGCAGATTTTCACCTTGATGGTGGTAAGTTACTTTTTGGAAACAAGTCAGGCGGGACCTCGATATATTGCTCCTAATTCTCTAATTTTAGAGGAGAAGTAATTGAGATCTTGGAGAGATAACAGTGAACTCCAGTGCGTAGGTTTACATACTTCATTATTGAACGAATCGTGAGTATTATTCATTTTTATTATTTATACGGTTTGACTCACGTGTAATGGTCGACTGTCAGCTAGACGTCCGACCGGTTTCGAGGCAATCGGTGCCTCATCATCATGGGTCAGTGCGCGTACCCTCGCGGAGCGCTGTACCCGCACTGTCGCCGGAGTTTATCGCGTTAATGTCACATCACTGTGTTTTATGGCGAGAACTGGTTTCCACGCAGGGGCTAGATCCATCCATGGTCTCGGTTGAAATTTGGATGACGCTGGATTCGCCTATGATACGATACGATACGATACGATACGATACGATACGATACGATACGATACGATACGATACGATACGATACGATACGATACGATACGATACGATACGATACGATACGATACGATACGATACGATACGATACGATACGATACGATACGATACGATACGATACGATACGATACGATACGATACGATACGATACGATACGATACGATACGATACGATACGATACGATACGATACGATACGATACGATACGATACGATACGATACGATACGATACGATACGATACGATACGATACGATACGATACGATACGATACGATACGATACGATACGATACGATACGATACGATACGATACGATACGATACGATACGATACGATACGATACGATACGATACGATACGATACGATACGATACGATACGATACGATACGATACGATACGATACGATACGATACGATACGATACGATACGATACGATACGATACGATACGATACGATACGATACGATACGATACGATACGATACGATACGATACGATACGATACGATACGATACGATACGATACGATACGATACGATACGATACGATACGATACGATACGATACGATACGATACGATACGATACGATACGATACGATACGATACGATACGATACGATACGATACGATACGATACGATACGATACGATACGATACGATACGATACGATACGATACGATACGATACGATACGATACGATACGATACGATACGATACGATACGATACGATACGATACGATACGATACGATACGATACGATACGATACGATACGATACGATACGATACGATACGATACGATACGATACGATACGATACGATACGATACGATACGATACGATACGATACGATACGATACGATACGATACGATACGATACGATACGATACGATACGATACGATACGATACGATACGATACGATACGATACGATACGATACGATACGATACGATACGATACGATACGATACGATACGATACGATACGATACGATACGATACGATACGATACGATACGATACGATACGATACGATACGATACGATACGATACGATACGATACGATACGATACGATACGATACGATACGATACGATACGATACGATACGATACGATACGATACGATACGATACGATACGATACGATACGATACGATACGATACGATACGATACGATACGATACGATACGATACGATACGATACGATACGATACGATACGATACGATACGATACGATACGATACGATACGATACGATACGATACGATACGATACGATACGATACGATACGATACGATACGATACGATACGATACGATACGATACGATACGATACGATACGATACGATACGATACGATACGATACGATACGATACGATACGATACGATACGATACGATACGATACGATACGATACGATACGATACGATACGATACGATACGATACGATACGATACGATACGATACGATACGATACGATACGATACGATACGATACGATACGATACGATACGATACGATACGATACGATACGATACGATACGATACGATACGATACGATACGATACGATACGATACGATACGATACGATACGATACGATACGATACGATACGATACGATACGATACGATACGATACGATACGATACGATACGATACGATACGATACGATACGATACGATACGATACGATACGATACGATACGATACGATACGATACGATACGATATGATATGATATGATATGATATGACGTGATTTTACTATAGCGCCATCTATGTGCAATTGTTTACCAGTGTTTCTCAACCTATTTCATGACGCGACGCGACCCCCAGAGTATGAAAAAAAATCGACCTACTTGCACTGTTTATAATTTGTATTTTGTTATATTTCTAGCTTCTATCCGCGGTTTCGTTCGTGTGGCCTTCGTTTGACCACTGTCTCGCTAAACAAATGATGTGTTCGAAGGTGGTGAACACGCTATGTCTAGAATGGTCTGACTCTCAAGGGCCTATGACTGCCGGAAAACCTTAAGTAGGTTATATATTATACCGTATATATATATCATATATATATAATATATATAATAATATATATATATATATATATATATTATAATATATATAACAATATATATTATATATATATATATTATATATATTATATAATATATATAATAATATATAATAATATATATATATATATATTATTATATATTATTATATATATTATATATATATATATATATATATATATATATATATTACATTATATATATATATATTACCGTAGGTTATAGCGGCAGATTTTCACCTTGATGGTGGTAAGTTACTTTTTGGAAACAAGTCAGGCGGGACCTCGATATATTGCTCCTAATTCTCTAATTTTAGAGGAGAAGTAATTGAGATCTTGGAGAGATAACAGTGAACTCCAGTGCGTAGGTTTACATACTTCATTATTGAACGAATCGTGAGTATTATTCATTTTTATTATTTATACGGTTTGACTCACGTGTAATGGTCGACTGTCAGCTAGACGTCCGACCGGTTTCGAGGCAATCGGTGCCTCATCATCATGGGTCAGTGCGCGTACCCTCGCGGAGCGCTGTACCCGCACTGTCGCCGGAGTTTATCGCGTTAATGTCACATCACTGTGTTTTATGGCGAGAACTGGTTTCCACGCAGGGGCTAGATCCATCCATGGTCTCGGTTGAAATTTGGATGACGCTGGATTCGCCTACGATACGATACGATACGATACGATACGATACGATACGATACGATACGATACGATACGATACGATACGATACGATACGATACGATACGATACGATACGATACGATACGATACGATACGATACGATACGATACGATACGATACGATACGATACGATACGATACGATACGATACGATACGATACGATACGATACGATACGATACGATACGATACGATACGATACGATACGATACGATACGATACGATACGATACGATACGATACGATACGATACGATACGATACGATACGATACGATACGATACGATACGATACGATACGATACGATACGATACGATACGATACGATACGATACGATACGATACGATACGATACGATACGATACGATACGATACGATACGATACGATACGATACGATACGATACGATACGATACGATACGATACGATACGATACGATACGATACGATACGATACGATACGATACGATACGATACGATACGATACGATACGATACGATACGATACGATACGATACGATACGATACGATACGATACGATACGATACGATACGATACGATACGATACGATACGATACGATACGATACGATACGATACGATACGATACGATACGATACGATACGATACGATACGATACGATACGATACGATACGATACGATACGATACGATACGATACGATACGATACGATACGATACGATACGATACGATACGATACGATACGATACGATACGATACGATACGATACGATACGATACGATACGATACGATACGATACGATACGATACGATACGATACGATACGATACGATACGATACGATACGATACGATACGATACGATACGATACGATACGATACGATACGATACGATACGATACGATACGATACGATACGATACGATACGATACGATACGATACGATACGATACGATACGATACGATACGATACGATACGATACGATACGATACGATACGATACGATACGATACGATACGATACGATACGATACGATACGATACGATACGATACGATACGATACGATACGATACGATACGATACGATACGATACGATACGATACGATACGATACGATACGATACGATACGATACGATACGATACGATACGATACGATACGATACGATACGATACGATACGATACGATACGATACGATACGATACGATACGATACGATACGATACGATACGATACGATACGATACGATACGATACGATACGATACGATACGATACGATACGATACGATACGATACGATACGATACGATACGATACGATACGATACGATACGATACGATACGATACGATACGATACGATACGATACGATACGATACGATACGATACGATACGATACGATACGATACGATACGATACGATACGATACGATACGATACGATACGATACGATACGATACGATACGATACGATACGATACGATACGATACGATACGATACGATACGATACGATACGATACGATACGATACGATACGATACGATACGATACGATACGATACGATACGATACGATACGATACGATACGATACGATACGATACGATACGATACGATACGATACGATACGATACGATACGATACGATACGATACGATACGATACGATACGATACGATACGATACGATACGATACGATACGATACGATACGATACGATACGATACGATACGATACGATACGATACGATACGATACGATACGATACGATACGATACGATACGATACGATACGATACGATACGATACGATACGATACGATACGATACGATACGATACGATACGATACGATACGATACGATACGATACGATACGATACGATACGATACGATACGATACGATACGATACGATACGATACGATACGATACGATACGATACGATACGATACGATACGATACGATACGATACGATACGATACGATACGATACGATACGATACGATACGATACGATACGATACGATACGATACGATACGATACGATACGATACGATACGATACGATACGATACGATACGATACGATACGATACGATACGATACGATACGATACGATACGATACGATACGATACGATACGATACGATACGATACGATACGATACGATACGATACGATACGATACGATACGATACGATACGATATGATATGATATGATATGACGTGATTTTACTATAGCGCCATCTATGTGCAATTGTTTACCAGTGTTTCTCAACCTATTTCATGACGCGACGCGACCCCCAGAGTATGAAAAAAAATCGACCTACTTGCACTGTTTATAATTTTTATTTTGTTATATTTCTAGCTTCTATCCGCGGTTTCGTTCGTGTGGCCTACAGGAAACAAATTACAATATTACAATATTTTCTTGAAAAGTATGTTTTCAAACTTTAAATATATATATTATTAATAGTAAAAACACGTTTCTTAAGTATCCCCATACATCACAACATGGTCCCCACCATACAAAAAACGTGTTTTTACTATAGCGCCATCTATGTGAACGATTGTTTAACTTATTAATAAATAATATTAATTACCTACCTTTGTGTTAACGTTCACTTAGTTGGTGTTAGAAGTTCGTTAAATATTCGTTAGATGGCGTTGTAGTTAAGCATGTTTGGTATTGACACGGTAATATAATATAATATTATACTTATATATTATTATACTGCGGTTTGGAACCCTCCGTGTGCGAGACAAAAGTCTCGAATCGCACTTGGCCAGTTTTATTAAATTTATTCCTATATAAGTGGTTCAAGACCTTGCTTCTTGTTAAATTTCATGATTCTAGGTCAACTAGCCACCACCAACTTTTGATTCCCTTGTGAAATCGCAAAGTATGCTAAAAATGCGACTTAAATGGTCCTAACTTTTGATCGCGTTGACTTAAACATACGGGTTTGATTTTTTCACAGCCGAAAGATACCGTAAACTCAAGTATTTAGTATAAGTTTCTCTTTGATAGGTACTTATACGCGTTCCGGAGATAAACTGACGGACTGAACTGACTGAACGGACTGACGGACAAAAAAGTGATCCTATAATAGTACATTTTTCCTGTTAGGGTACGGAACCTTAAAGTCTATAAATTATCGAACTTCCTCACAAAATTTCAGGAGAATCTGTTGATAAATGCGACATGTAGAAGAAAACAGCTAAACAGACATACAAAAGCATTTTTGGCCAAGCTGAAGCAGAGACCATTGCTTAGCTCGCTCAATAATCACTTACCGCCGGATATAGTCACGTAGTAGTAGCTGTACTGGTCACCAGAGATGATGTTGGTTGTATGGACTTCATTGACATATCTCGAAGAAACGGTCGGCAGACATTCAAACATGTAGATGCTACCACCTTCGTTGTCCATAAACCCTGTTAAAGTAAACAGTAAGGTTCAGCAAGTTAGATGAAATGTTTCAGTTTACTTACATACACTCAGTACTCGACTTATTATTAAATTTAAAGTCAGTACGTCAAACGTAATTTCTATGTGGTTTTTGTAGCTGATTGATTGATATTCTCGCATTGTTGTGACACACATATAAGATCTTTCGACTTAAAATGTCGCGCGAGTCATTTTCAGTAGCAAATTTTGAGATATTTATCTTCATATCTTTGGAGATACTCATCAGATCTTGAATAATGGGACTATAACGAAAATACATACTACTCATAAAATAATTATATTCAGATCATAATTGGCGAAGAAATCGAGTAACATAACCGCACAAAAAAAGACCAATTGAAAAATAGTCATGATATAGTGTGCTATATTTTTATCGTTTCCCATAGCTTTTCATCCGCAGATGTCCCTAATCAGATAAATACCTAAGGTAACATTGAACCATTCACCGAACAAAGTCATGACGCCAATCAATTTACCTAGTTCTGGCATGATGTTCGGTGCCAGCCAGACTAGTGGATTGGACTACAGTCACTTGTCCTGCACCTCATTGCCGTCTTCCATTTCCAGACAAGCACGATTCAGACCGTATCGTCACTTAATATCAGGTGAAATAGGGGTCTGTCAGATTAAAAAAAAATTACATGGTACAACTGCCCTGATCTGTGCAAGTACGCAAAAACCACTAGTGGGCACTCCTTACCATCACCCACGGAATACGCATCCCTTATTGTCGAGGTCAACCGATACGGATGCGGATGGAACTGACATTTGATATGATTCCAAAGTTTGAATTTGTGCGCGTTGTGCGTCAGTTGTTGAATTTTAACCCATTCAAATTGAGGCATAAATAAGGCCCGCCATATACATACGGAATTCCGTTTTGAAATTCCAAATCAGGATTCTGTTGCCAGCCACATACATTCGGAATTCTGTTTCGAAGAGAAAACTAGGACGGAACGCTATATATACGCGTGTTGTGGGTTCCATAGATTTGAATGGATTCACTGCTTTCGAAATTTTGGAAACGGAATTCCGTATGTATGTTTCCGGCCTTACGGATTATAGCTACGATTATATTCATGCATTTCTAAATATCAGCATGTTTTACTATTTTTAACCGACTTCACAAAAACGAGGAGGTTCTCAATTAGACTGTATTATTTTTTTGTTTGATACCTCCGAACTCCGTCAAATCTTAACCGATTTGAAAAATTCTTATTTTGTTTGAGATTATGCCGTTGTTCCCATACAAATTTTATCGAGCCAAGACAATTATCTCCGGAGATATGGAGATAATAGACATGATTATAACTAGCCAGTACTTTGTCTATCGCGGCATATGAAATCTTTTTTTTCATTTTGTACGATAATAAATGATTAAGCACTATTGTCGGGATATTAAATATTTTCATTATATTTTATATGAGTTTTCAACATGCAACCGAAATCATGGCGCCTGCAATAAAGCCGAAATATCGAATACTCATACATAATGTAATCATGGTAATTATCCCTATATGAACGTTAAAAATTGTAAAACAATTGTTTTATTAAGATATAAGTTTTGTACGAGTATTAGTAGGTACATACTGATTCCATAATACAGATCATTAAAAGGTGAAGTCGATGACAGTATCAGCAACATATCCTCTCCTCGCACCGCGAAGTACATGATGTACTCCTGCAGGCCGGCGCTGGTCATGTTCACCACTGTGTGACGCCCCCTCGCGGACATCTCTGTGTACTCTTCATACTTGCTGTTACAACAGCAGCAGTGCAGCAATCCTCTTCTTGACCGAGGTCACACTTGCTGGGAGCTGTAAACACAATACATAAACAATGTAAATCCTTAACGTCACAGGACGAGATCCAAATTAATGCATACCTAAAATGTTGGTAAACAGTTTATTTCTTCGTTCGCAACATCAAGCACACATTATTAACGCAGTTTACAGTATGAAATGGAAAAAAAACGCAAGTAGGACCTAAAAATATAATTAATGTTGACCGGTGGATGACGCGGAGCTCACTGAACTAACTAATACCCAGTTCACACCAGTCAATTCTAGTCGTTCAACTGGCGAATCGCAAGCGATTTGAAAGGTGTGAACAGGCTTTCAACAAAATTGAAGCGACTAGAATCGTTTCAACAGAAGTTAATATAAGACACAGAAAAACTAATTAAGACTGCGCTAAATAATTCTAACTTCCAACTAATTTACTCTTGGATTTGAAAATATTCATAGAATACTTTACCAAATCATGCATCTAACTATAAGACATTATTATTGAATGGCTGTATAGCCGAGTACAGAGGACTTGGTTAATAGTTGTATTGAATTCTACTGTTGTTAAAGCCCCATTGGAGTAATAGCTATGAGACAGCCCATTATTAAATACTTTTAGAGTATAATACGAGCAACGCAGAGTATTGTATAATAGTGAATCGATATTCAAGTCCGATTGGAACCAGAAATCAAAATCAATGTATCATAGATACAACCCATTGGTCTTTTAACAAGCTACAATTCCACTGAAGCTCATCACGCGACTTCACCATTGGCATCGGACGCATGGTGATAGCAGATACTTTATACTACGGGAGTTATCAGATTTTGCACCAAATACAATACATATGATTTTATCTATAACCATCAATTATTGGTTTATAGTATTTATGCAGAATGTAAATAAGTATGGATAAATTGAAATATTTATCCCCTTTAAAATACATCTGCAATCATTGCCTGTTGGCTAGTTTTAAATTCAGCACTTGCTCCTATAATAACTCCTATAGACTGAATCACATGAGTATGTTCGAATTGAAATAATGTAGTTTTGTAATAAAAGTGTTGTGTTAGCGATTTTCGATTAATAGAAATCATGTATCCAATATTTACGTTATTATTTTACAATATGATGTATCAAAACAATGAATAGTGATCGAATAAATCTAGAACTAAAATTAACATCTACAATTTACACCTTCTGGTATGTGTGTAGCAGTATATGTGTATATACTGTAAACTCTACGTAGATATATATACCATTAATTCTTTCTTGACACCATCTTGTGGTAAAGTCTATGGTAAAACCATTCATTTCACGTCATTATTATATTTATTATTGCACAGAATGATTGAAAACGTTAACTGAACTCAAAAGAGTAAATGTATGAATATTCAATCATGAATAATTGATGAATTAATAAATTGTGGATTATTATGCATAGTGGTAAACTAGAAATGGACTGACTTCGGTCGCATAGCGTCACATAATGAGAAAGTGACGTGTGTTCAAGGTTGTAGTAAGCACCGTGCGTGCCACTATCGACTGAATGACATCAGCGTGACAAGATGTTAGGTACTAGCCGAAGTGTTGACATCCTAAACATCTTGAATATAAACATGTTAGCTGATACAAACCAAACGCATGCTAAACTCATGGAGCCTTGCATAAACATCTTGAATATAAACATGTTAGCTGATACAAACTAAACGCATGCTAAACTCATTGTTACTATCGACTGTGAATGACATCAGCGTGACAAGATGTTAGGTACTAGCCGAAGTGTTGACATCCTAAACATCTTGAATATAAACATGTTAGCTGATACAAACTAAACGCATGCTAAACTCATGAAGCCTTGCATAAACATCTTGAATATAAACATGTTAGCTAGCTGATACAAACTAAACGCATGCTAAACTCATTGTTACTATCGACTGTGAATGACATCAGCGTGACAAGATGTTAGGTACTAGCCGAAGTGTTGACATCCTAAACATCTTGAATATAAACATGTTAGCTGATACAAACTAAACGCATGCTAAACTCATGAAGCCTTGCATAAACATCTTGAATATAAGCATGTTAGCTGATACAAACCAAACGCATACTAAACTCATGGAGCCTTGCATAAACATCTTGAATATAAACATGTTAGCTGATACAAACTAAACGCATGCTAAACTCATTTCATTTCAATATTTTAAGTGGATTCACAGATGGACCAATAACGCAAAACGTCTAACTCTTTTACTACTCACCAGACATTTGAGAAATAGTTCATCGATATATTATCTACACTCCATAGAGTGAACTCTCGTTGAACTAGTAGATTGCAATTGGTAATGTTAAAGCCAAAAGCTACATATAACATCAGTAAAGTCGCTGAGGCAAGGGGTGTCTACAACAAATGCAAGCTCACCCTGGGCAACTCTAGGATTAAAGCGGAGATAAAAGAATCCATATTTGACGGACTGGAGAGACTGCTTCAAATTGTTAAAGAGCAAGAAGCAGACATAAAGAAGCTTAAAACACAGGGCAAGAACCAAAGAGAACGGAGCGAAGAACTGCTTCCAACTCCGACTCTCCCAGTCAATCTGCCTGCAAATCATGTGGAACTGTGTAAGAGATTAGAGGAACACAGTAAACTCCTGATAGAAAACAGCGTGTGTATGGCCGAACTAAAAGCTAAGATAGGAAGTCATCAGGAAGCTATAGAGAAAACAACCTACGCGGGTGTGGCAGCCATCAGCAACACGAAGAAACTCGTGCAGCAGACGGCGTTGCACTCCGTGGTTGTCACCTCCAAAGATGAAACCGAGAGCGGAGATGAAGTCATTAGCCATATCAGGAAAGCGGTAAGCTCGGAGGAGGGATGGGTACTTGTGGACAAGATACGGAAGGCCAAGGACAGGAAAGTTATTGTTGGCTGTAGGACTCAAGACGAAATAAAAAAAGTCACAAAACGGATTAAGGACAAAGGAGTTCAACTTAACGTAGAGCCGATGAAGAACAAGGATCCCCTTATCGTCCTCTTCGGTGTCCTTCAGTATCATACTGATGATGATATCGTAGAGGCGATAAGGAATCAGAACAAGCATCTCCTGCAGGAGGTGACCGGCGAAGAGGACCGCATCGAGGTACGCTATCGGCGTAAAGCCAGGAACCCGCTAGTTGCGCACGTTGTCGTCAAAGTGTCACCATCTATTTGGCAAAGACTGACCGAAGCAGGGACTGTACACATCGACATGCAGAGGGTCAGAGTTGCTGACCAGTCCCCCCTAATCCAGTGCTCGCGCTGTTTGGGGTACGGACATGGCAAAAGATTCTGCAACGATGTAGCCGATCTGTGCAGTCACCGCGGAGGACAGCACATGCGGAACAGTTGTGCGGAGAGACTGGCAGACTCCACTCCGAGCTGCACCAATTGTGTCAAAGCAAAGATGGAAAGGGTCGACCACAATGCCTTCAGCAGTAGCTGCCCGGTCCGTCGCAAATGGGAAGCCTTAACCAGATCCACCGTAGCTTACTGCTAAGGTTGCGTCATATAGAGTCCTACAGTCAAATCTTCAGCGTAAGAAATTGGCAACCGCGGAAATCTTGATCCAAGCCAAAACCCAGAAAGCAGAAATTTTGCTCCTTCAAGAGCCGTACGTGGGTGGAGCCAGAAGCATGAGATCATACCAAGGGGTAAGAATCTTCCAAAGTGCTGCTCAAGGCGAAGGAAAAGTGAAGGCCGCAATAGCCATTCTTGACTCAAACCTAGAGGTAATACAATTTCCGCAGCTCACCACTGACAACGTCGTGGTGGTAGGAGTCAAGACCAGAACCTGGAAGATTACCCTAATATCGTATTACTTCGAACCAGACCAGCCCATTGGCCTATATTTAGAACAGCTTGCGGAAATTAAGAGGCAGACGGGATCAAGGCGTATGTTGATAGGTGGGGACTGCAACGCCAAGAGCACTTTGTGGGGGAGTTTGAAAGTTGACAGCAGGGGTGAAGACATGGCCACAGCTCTCGACGAATTGGGCCTTCATGTGCTAAATATTGGAACCGTGCCAACTTTTGACACGACAAGGGGTGGTCAACGTTTCAGTAGTCATGTCGACGTCACGGCTTGCTCTGAGGATATGCTGGACCTGGTGGATGACTGGCGAGTGTCAGAGGGTCTCACGAGCTCGGACCACAACACGATAACCTTTAAGATCATGCTTCAAAAAGCGAAAGGAACTACCATTATAAGAACAACCAGAATTTTCAATACCAAAAAAGCAAACTGGAGTGAATTTCATGCGAAATTCACCCAGTTAAAAATAGAAAATAACTTAAATATAGAGTCACTAGAAAATAATACAAACAAAAGAAAGTTTAGATTCAGCAATAGATAACATATACAGATAAATTATAGATAGATCATAGATAAATAAATACAGATATTATAACAAAGGCATGTATCAGTTCCATACCAAAGAAAAAGAACGAAGGTGTACTTACCATCTCGTGGTGGTCCAAGAAGCTCGAAGAGATGAGGAAGGGTGTCGCCACCAGGAAAAACAGGATCCGATGTGCAGCCAAGGTCCGAAGGGCGAAGGTCGTCGACGACTATCTGAATCATAAAATAGAATATGAGATGGCAGCACAGAAGGCTCAAGTTCAAGTCAAGTTGGAAGGAGTTTTGTGGGAAACAAGAGAAAGAGGGGATCTGGGAAGGGATTTATCGGGTAATTGGTAGGACAAGAAAGAGGGAAGAAGATATTCCACTGGAGGAGGAGGGAAAAATCCTGAACGCCAAAGATTCAGCAAAGCTTTTGGCTAAAACTTTTTACCCAGAAGACACCACAGAAGGCGAAGGAGTAGAGCATAAGCTGATAAGAGAGCAAGCGGAAATAGTGAACAATGGTGGACAAGCTGATACCTGTGACCCATGGTTTACACAGACCGAGCTCTTCTCAGCGGTGGATGCCTTTAACAACAAAAAAGCTCCGGGAGCGGACGGCCTAACAGCCGACATATGTAGTCATGCCATCAGAAACGACCCTGGCTTATTCTTGGGACTTCTCAATAAATGCCTGGCGAACCACCACTTCCCAACCAGTTGGAAGGAAGCAACGGTGGTTGTGCTAAGAAAGCCGGGCAGAGAGAAGTACACCGTTCCCAAATCGTACAGACCTATTGGACTTCTGCCCGTTTTGGGAAAGGTGTACGAGAGAATGTTAATGACCCGCATCAAATTTTACATAGTGCCGAGGATAAGTCCCAACCAGTTCGCATTCATGCCCCAGAAAAGCACTGAAGACTCCCTCTATACCCTTATTCGAAGAATCCGGTCCAAAATAGAGGATAAACGAATTGTCACACTTGTGTCCCTGGATATAGAGGGAGCTTTTGACAGCGCCTGGTGGCCAGCTATAAGAGTCCGTCTGGCTGAGGAGGAGTGTCCAATTAATTTGAGAAGGGTCATTGACAGTTACCTAAGTGACAGAAAAGTCAGGGTTAGATACGCGGGCGAAGAGTTTGCGAAACCGACCAATAAGGGTTGTGTCCAGGGTTCAATAGGAGGACCTATCCTCTGGAATTTAATCCTGGACCCACTCCTTAAAGGTCTTGCAAGTAGAGGCGACTACTTTCAAGCTTTCGCGGACGATGTCGTGTTGCTTTTTGATGGTACGACAGGAGAAGAAATCCAGAGACGTGCCAATGCCGCACTCGAATATGTTCAGTCTTGGGGTGTGAAAAACAAGCTTAAGTTCGCACCGCATAAAACAAGTGCCATGGTTCTAACAAGGAAACTTAAGTTCGACACACCAAGACTGAGCATGGCGGGGATCGACATTGGCATGTCAAAGGAGATCAAACTGTTGGGATTGACCGTAGACGACAAGCTCACATTCAATACGCATGTGAGCAACGTATGTAGAAAAGCGGTCAATTTCTACAAACAACTGTCTCGAGCAGCTAAGGTTCAGTGGGGCCTTCATCCCGAAGTAATAAAGATCATTTATATGGCGGTGGTAGAGCCAACGATTCTCTACGCAGCAAGTGTGTGGGCTTCAGCATCTCACAAATTAGGCGTCCGTAAGCAACTGCAAGTCGTACAACGTGGCTTTGCCCAAAAGATTATGAAGGCATATAAAACGGTATCTCTACACTCGGCGGTAATACTTGCTGGGCTGCTTCCCTTAGACATACGGATCAGAGAAGCAGCACTTCTCTATGAAACAAAAAAAGGCCAGTCCCAGCAAGTAATAGGCGACCGAGAAATTGAAGAACCTACGGCCTTCACGGACATGGTACACCCAGCTGAACTTGACGAATTAAAATTCGAGTGTTTGGTGGACGATGCAGCATTGAGCCGTAACAACAACTGTGGCTCAAATATATTCACTGACGGCAGTAAACTCGAGGGGAAAGTTGGGGCGGCATTTTCCCTGTGGGAAAATGGCGCAGAGACGAGTACCCGGAAGTTCAAACTGCAACAATGCTGCACCGTCTACCAAGCAGAGCTGCTGGCTATATCTGAAGCTACAAAACTTGTCCTACGAAAAAGCGCTCAGACAAATAATATATACAGCGATTCAAGAGCCGCACTAGAAACGACTGTAAACAACGCTTCCCTCCACCCCCTAGCAGTGATGACCAGAAAGAACATAGCCAAAATTAAACAGAGTGGTAAAACAATTAACCTTTTCTGGATCAGGGCACATGCGGGGTTGGAGGGCAATGAGAGAGCGGATGAATTAGCCAAGTCTGCAGCAAAATACATGAAAACCAACCCTGACTATGACAAGTGCCCTATATCATTCATCAAGCGACAAATAAGGCTGGAGTCGCTTGATGAATGGAATAAACGATACATAAATGGAACAACGGCAGGAACCACCAAAGCATTTTTCCCAGATGCAATAAAGGCATATCCCCTCATTAAGAAAATAGATCTTAACCCTTTAATTGTACAAACCTTAACAGGACATGGCGGGTTTTCATCGTACTTGCATCATTTTCGTTGTAAGGACAGCCCGGCATGCCAGTGTGACCCACTAGTAGAAGAGAGTGCTCTGCATGTCTTAACAGAGTGTCCGATTTATAGTAAATTAAGATTTGATATACAACAAGAAATAGACGTAGATATTAAGATTGAAAACATATGTAAAATAATAGAAAATAAGGAAATTAGAAATAAGTTTATAGAGTATTGTAAAATTGTAACAAGTAAAGTCGTATTAAAAAATAGAAGTAAGTAATGTGGATGTACCATCATATATATTAAATATATAAGGATAGGTACCCGAAATCTGTAATATAGCATAAAATATGAGAAGATTGTAAGACAAGAAAAACGAACTCTGCGTTAAATTTATTTCACACTTAGGGTAAGAAACCTATGTAAAAAAATAAAGAAATTCAGAAAGACATAGATTAGAATTGGCAACCCACCAATTGATGAATGAAAGAGACGAATGCAAGAAAGATCATGTATGAGGAATGACTTGGACCGAGAAAAAGCGAGAATCTGTATGAACCTGACAAATACACAAAGGCTCCAATTTTGTTGGAGGACGTAGGCATAAAAAAAAAAAAAAAAAAAAAAAAAAAATTGGTACTGTTAAATCGGGCATCGGATCTTACTCGGCTGGCGATGCGGAACTTAAAACGCCGGGCATTGGGACGCTGGTATCGGCAGGCAGCGCGGCGCTAGCAACGCATGGCGTTGCGGCGCTCGTATCTGCAGGCAGCGCGGTGCTATGCTCTGCGCGGTGCAAAGACGGTGAGGCAGCGTGGCACCCGCATCAGCAGTGCGGCGCTTGCATCGCATGGCGGTGCAGCGCTCGCATCGGCGGGTGGTGCGGCGTTCGCATCGGTAGACGACGCGGTGGCGCTCGCATTGACAGACGGTACGACGCTCGGCTGTGGCGAGACGGTGTGGCACTCACACCGGCAGGCTGCGGTGCGGCGCTCGCATCGCATGGTGGTGCAGCGCGGCACTCGCATCGGCAGCCGGCGCGGCGCTCGACCCAGCAGGCGGCGTGGCGCTCGACCCAGCAGGCGGCGTGGCGCTCGGCAAATGTTGAGACGGTGCGGCACTAGCACCAGCAGGCTGCGGTGCGGCGCTAGCATCGCATGGCGGTGCAGCGCGGCACTCGCATCGGCAGCCGGCGCGGCGCTCGACCCAGCAGCCGGCGCGGCGCTCGACCCAGCAGCCGGCGCGGCGCTCGACCCAGCAGCTGGCGCGGCGCTCGACCCAGCAGCTGGCGCGGCGCTCGACCCAGCAGCTGGCGCGGCGCTCTACCCAGCAGGCGGCGCGGCGCTCGGCAGATGGTGAGACGGTGTGGCACTAGCACCGGCAGGCTGCGGTGCGGCGTTCGCATCGCACGGCGGTGCAGCGCGGCGCTCGCACGGCGGTGCAGCGCGGCGCTCGCACGGCGGTGCAGCGCGGCGCTCGCACGGCGGTGCAGCGCGGCGCTCGCACGGCGGTGCAGCGCGGCGCTCGCACGGCGGTGCAGCGCGGCGCTCGCACGGCGGTGCAGCGATGAAGGGCTCGAGCTGGCAGCCGACGCGGCGCTCGACCCAGCAGGCGGCGCGGCGCTCGGCAGGTGGCGAGACGGCGCGGCGCTCACGGGTAGGCCGTGGTGCGGCGTTCGTCCCGGTAGGCACCGCGGCACTCGATCCGGCAGCCGACGCGGCGCTCGATCCAGCAGGCGGCGCTACGCTCCACAGGCAGCAGGCGGCACGGCGCTCGGCTCGGCAAGTGATGCACCGCTGCCAGGTTAGCAGGCGAACTGGAATTGATACAAATCTCGCAAAGTAACTGATTCAAAAATATATAGTAATGTATCTTTTTGTATTATCTTTCATTCCTTGATTACAGGTAATTATAAAACGTTACCCCATGCAGAAATGCAAAACTTGTATTTAAGTCGGGTAGTTTCAAAACTAATTTAATATGCATGATCGTCTTTTTTTTTTATTAATATTATTTTTTTTAACAAAGATAAATTTTCATAAAAGGGCAAGTAGGTTAAAGATTTTATGCCTGTGGCTTAAATTAAATACAGTTAATAATTCTAAAACTCAATAAATAAAAAGAAATAAATGATGTAGGGAAGTTAAGACTGGTATACTTCCAATATATATATATATATTATATATATATATATATATTGGATATCTATATATATATATATATATTATATATATATATATATATATATATATATATATATATATATATATATATATATATATATATATATATATATATATATATATATATATATATAATATATATATATATATATATATAGGGTTGTTAAGTTTACTAGTTAGTACACTTTAGGTTGATACTCGTTATTATATACTTACAAGGTAAGAGAGATAAAAGTAAGGAGTAACGAAACTAGTTTCGTCGTTACTACCTACTAGTCACTACCTACTAGTAGGTAGTGACAAAACAATCTACATCATTTTCACAGTACTGATATATCATCGTTTGATCCCAAATTCAAGATGTAGGTAGTTACGAAATTTACTCATCAGTGCTCAGCACTTAACGAGTCCATCTGAACATTCCCTACATAATGTTACTTTACTCTCGAGTACTCGAGTCCATCTGAACATTCTGTTGGAACTGTATAAACCAAACAATCTTATATGTACTTAGCTTAGTACTAAACTAGGCTGTTAGTTGGCGCTGCTATCGTTGTGATCGCTGGTTTCCTGTATGTCGTCTATGCAAATAATGATATAAGTTGTCCGTTGAGTGTTCAATGTTCATTCGTCTAATATACTCTCCTTACTCACTATAATAAATTGCTAATTACAAACTCAATCCTGCGCTTTTCTGCTTTAATCCCATCAGGTTATGGGCCCAGGATTAGTGGAAAATAAAAGTGCGTTAATAGTTTTGTCAAATACTAAATACAAGTTACAAGCATAATAAATACGAGATGCCAAATGATGGCGTGTTACCGGCGTCTTCGTCGTCTTCAGCTACGAGTTCTGGAATATCTATCAATTTTGAGAAGCTCAGTGGTATTTCAAATTACGGCAATTGGAAATTTTTGATGCGGATGTACTTGATTCATGAAGACCTGTGGGACTGCATCGTAGATGCCGAGTCAGGTGTCCCCAAGGACAATGATGATCGCAAGCAACAACGTGCACTTGCAAAAATATGTTTAATGGTGCAGCCGTCGTCGTTTTCTCATGTACGAAACGCAACCACTGGTTTTGAAGCCTGGAATAACCTAAAAACCGTCTATGAAGACAAAGGCCTGTGTAGACGTCTTGGTCTTTTACGTACAATGTTTGGATTGAAGTTGGAACAATTTAGTGATATGGAAGCGTATCTCTTAAGGGTCACGGACCTAGATCAACAACTACGAGATATAAACGCTCCATTAGATGATGATTTCCTGTCTGTGTTAATATTAAGCGGCTTACCACCAGATTATGATCCGCTTATAATGGCATTGGAAAATTCAAATATAAAATTGTGTAGTGAAACAGTAAAGAGTAAATTACTGCAAGAAAATTTACGCAGAGAGTTTGACAAGAGTGAAGAAAGTGCAATGTTCGCCAAACGAAATTCTAAAAATGTATATAAGCCTATGAAAGGCAAGTGCTTCTTATGTAAAAAACCGAATCACTATGCTAAGAACTGTCCGACGAAAATAAACACAAGTGCAGAACAGAGTGAAAATTGTGAAACAGCGTGGAACGGAACGTTATTAACTGCATTAGCTGTGAACATCGACTCAAATGCATGGTATGTGGACTCCGGCGCGACTTGTCACATGACAAACAACAAATATTTACTACAAAATTATGTTGAGAATACCCCACGGTTAGTGGCAGTGGCCAACAAAGAAAAGATGCATAGTGAAGGACATGGTGAAGTGGAATTGTTGTTAAGGGGACACACTCAAACCACGAAACTTTGTGAGGTTATTTATGTGCCAGGTTTGTCAACCAATTTGATTTTGTACATAATGTTACTTTACTCCAGCATCAAGCCAGCACTCCTGGATAGTCTCGATCTATGTCGACCAGAAAGTACTAACAAGGATGCTGTAGCAGTTTTGTGAACAAATGAGGGTTCTCGAAAAAAAAAATTTCAGGGGCTCGAGAAAAACTAAATAAATAAAATGAAACAAATGAGACTGCCAACCAATTTCACAGTTATCGATATTCAAACCTTGGTCAGAAACTTCGAATATCGATACCGCGCCAGCTAAAATTAAAGCCCGCATTTGCCGGATAGTCTCGGTGTATTACCGACCGAGGAAATGCACACACAAAAAAAAAAATGGCACGCCATTTGGCTGAGAGCATCATCGATCCCACTTCTGAAATGATAGCACACCCCGCAAATATTTAGAGAGTAGATGCGGGGCGTGCCACAATCTTTCTACCTACCTAAATTATAGCATGAGCAAGTAAGGGTTAGGGAGGTGAAATAAAAACTGTACTCACGTGTTCCATCACATATAGGGTTTTATTTCTCACTTTACACCATTTTTACTTTTATTATATTTATCGCTATCTTGCAGCGTAACGCCTTAATAGTAGAATAAGAACTGAGACAGCACTAGCTGCTTGCCGACTTATATATCCAAAGGTCGACCATAAAAAGTCCCGCCATTACATTATGCGATGCTAGCGCCATCGCTCGACAACTACAGTCTATATAGCCAATAGAATGTCCATTTATTAAGTTTAAATAATATTTAAAAGGTCTTCTGACTTAATTATATTCTAATTTAATATAACTATAATTATCAATGTAGTTATCAGTCTATAGTTACAAGTGTTGTTATTAACAGTATTACATTATGCGATGCTAGCGCCATTGCTCGACAACTACAGTCTATAGCCAATAGAATGTCTATTTATTAAGTTTAAATAATATTTGAAAGGTCTTCTGACTTAATTATTTTCTAATTAAATATAACTATAATTATCAATGTAGTTATCAGTCTATGGTTACAAGTGTTGTTATTAACAGTATTACATTATGCGATGCTAGCGCCATCGCTCGACAACTACAGTCTATAGCCAATAGAGTGTCTATTTATTAAGTTTAAATAATATTTAAACTGACATAATAATATTCTAATTAAATATAACTATAATAATTAACAATACTTAACGCCTACAATATTTATATTAGTGTATAAATATTGTGTTAATTATTTAAGAATTAGCTGTGTAACATAAACATCAATAACTATTTATAAGTATTGTTAACACAGTGTCTCTAGTTAAGTATCGGGGTAGGTAAAATGCCTTTTTAAAAACTAAAATGAAAACTAAACTTAGGTGTTGCCGATTCGGAGGCAAGAAATATATTGAATGAATTAATCTAATTGTCTGTACAAGAACCCTTATGTTTACTACTTAAATGCTAAATCAGCTTATATCTAGAATGCCTCGTTAGCGTCTGTGTGATCACCGTGAGAATGCCCACGCAGCGCTAATCAAGTACTGAGGGGTGAGGTACACACATAACGTCTCCCCCCTCAAGAGCGAAATTATCGGGTTTATTGATTTTTAAATTATCCCGATGATTTCGCGAAAAGATGACAATACATTTTTTTCTAAAAATTAACAAACAAGAAATAATAAGGCTTAACATTACTACACATAACGATACATAAAATAAGCAGTCACTTGTAAAAACCGAATCACTTTTGGCACTATTCACTAATTCAATTTGTTTTAACGCATACGCCATGTACTTCAGTTCGTCCAGGTTAACTTCCTTCATGTTTAGTGCATGTGCACCGGATAGCTCGGTGCTTGAGTGCATCTGTAGTAGAGGCAATTTGATGATAGGGATTTGTTCCACATCCTCGTGCATCACATAGGCATTGTGATAATGGATTTTGATACCGTCGACTTCAACATCGCAGGGTTCATTCAGGGTCATCAAATATGAACCAAAAATAGGATATCTGGTAATGTCATCTTCACATATTTGTACAAGTGTAGTTCTCAATCTGGAGTAAATGATCCAGTTAGCATCATTAATTTGCTGTAGCTTAATGTCTTCCATCAATATCGGTTGCTGTACACATCTAGAGGTATTGTCGAACTCCATGAGCTGCTCTATACATGTAGGCTCCGCATACAAGGCTTGATTGTTGTTGGTGCAGAGGAACTGATCCCCAGCGGCGAGTGCGCGACATGGTTTCGCAATCGGTAAGTAGCTAACACCTTTCGCCAAAAGGAAGGGGTGTTTGGGAAATATGGTAAGTTTTAGGTTCTCACGTTCATGGTAAATAGGTAGGGAGTACATTTTAAAATAGTTATAAGTTATATTAGTGATAAGGGGTATATCCATTATGAACGTTATCTGGTTTTTCTTAAGGTAAGATTTAACACTAATCGATTCTTCAAGTTTTACTAGGTTACTGTCTGTAGGTAGATATAACAAATTTCCATATTTGGATATAGACTTCAGGTGAAACAATAATTCGGTAGAGTTAACAATACTTTGATGCAAAACTGAAACTTTACTTAAAGCTAAGGCAGTTTCAATTTCACTTATTTTAATAAATACAGTTCGAAAGTTACTTATAAATAAATTGAACAATCCTAATAAATATGTAGAAAACACCCAATTTTTCTGTGCAACTAATTCTCTGAACATTATTTCAACCTTCTCTATTCTTTTACCTAATAAGATAACGTTACTGTTCATGGTTTCGGTATCATTAATAACACTATCTAGCATTTTAGAAATTAATGTTACTTTATTGGACACAATAATCTGATTATCACCTAGTTGTGTAGTAAGTTTATCATACTTCAGAGCGTCATCGTGATCTAGATTGCCAGTTACAATTTCAATCAATGATCCTAATGGATTGATAAATCCTCGGCTGAATCGTTGCGGAACGAGCAGTCTATATTTTTCTATAGTAGTAGAAGTAAGTACTCTACATGAGTCTTAAGTGCAACGAATTCTTGTGGATATGTCTTATTTTGTGCCAATATTTTTGCAAATGTATCATATTCAGATGTAATGAGTTTTAAATCGGTATGAAGTGGATCGAGTTTAATTACTTTAATTATAGTCCAATTATCAACTTGTAGGTACGCATTTCCTTTCTTTACCGGCAGAATCCCTGGATTGCCTTCAAGTGATCGAAGTTGAAGGGCCTGCAACGGAGTGGCTAGTATCAGGAGCCACCACCTGTGGAGGACGTTTTATAATTTTTATAGGTACCTTGGTCTGTCTTTCACCTACTTGAATGGGTACAACATTTTTATTTGTGGGACCACCTACTTTAGCCTTTCGATAGCGGGGCTTATCTTTACTGTTTCTTGTATTTACTGATAACTACATTGATAATTATAGTTATATGTAATTAGAAAATAATTAAGTCAGAAGACCTTTCAAATATTATTTAAACTTAATAAATAGACATTCTATTGGCTATAGACTGTAGTTGTCGAGCGATGGCGCTAGCATCGCATAATGTAATACTGTTAAAAAGACAGACACACATACACAGATACTCACGTCAAACTTATAACACCCGTTCTTTTTTACGTTGGGGGTTAAAAACAGCGTGTTTAATGACATCCAACCAACCATATATCAAATAATAAAGATAGATTAGAGGCTTGGTACGTAGTTTGTTGCCTTTATTATTATAAACGAGACCATTCTCCAGCGCCTCGTCTCACTGTTGTCTTCATGCACTATTCTATGTCAGATCGTATCATCATTTGTCATCAATTGAGATTGTATGTAAGTGCTTGCGTCTCAAAAATTGACTCCACAACTCCTCTAGTCCAGTCAATGTGTTATTAGTAGCTTGAATGTAGCAGAACACGTAGCGCTTCCGTAGATCAGCTACGAAATAGCTACAAGCTATGCGTTGCATGCTACGAACTACACTACTAAAACCATTTAACCATCGAAACCATTTATTGCTGTGAATTGTGGGTATAATATAATCAATAATATAATTAAATGAGAGCTTATAACTATATGCAAACAGACCCGGCACAATTTACTCATACGAGTGTATATGGGTGATAAAGCTGGAGTCGCGTCACAACGTCAACTTCGGTTCCTTCGTGGTGAGGGTTCCAGCTAAGTCCCTCGGAACGTATATGGCGGAGGAATTCTGGCCGAGGGGTGTCAAGTTTCGACGCTTTCAAGGTCGGATACCGGACACCATGACCGTACGTCACACGTCGTCGTGAATTTAACGTGTCTTATTTACTTGTATTTCTTTATTGTATATATGTTAGTCTCTAAGGTATGTATTAATATGGGCTAATTTTAAGATGCCTGAAATAAACACATTATTATTATTATATTATTATAGCCTATTCGATTGAAGTGAGCGTGGCTACAAATCAGAACTTATACATGCTTGTATCTGTAACCTTATAATACTTACACTGACTAATAGACAGACAATGCACGGCAAAAGTCATCTTTGAGAGCTTTCTAGCGTGCGTGTTTCCACCCTCGACCGCATCGTCACTAATAAACAGGTGAAAAGGTGGTCAAACGCTAGCCTCCACTATAAAAACGCGCGTGATGCGTATTAATGAATCTCATTATGTTAATTAGTGTGAAAATAATGTTGTTTAATGATAGGGATTATATTATATACTATACTACTATAAACCACTCAGTATGTTAAACCCACTTACTAGCTAATTGCTCAATCGCTCGAATTCAATTTAGCTCGAGCAACGGGGTAGACTGAAAATCAGCCCTGCGTAGACCCAGTCCACGCAGAACAGTGCTGAGTCTATCCCAGTTGCCAAAATTTGATTTTGCGTAGGACGTCCTGTGACCAGGTGGAGCGACGACATACGAAAAGCGGTGGGCAGTGACTGGAAAAGAAGAGCCGAAATCGGGCTCAGTGGCGCATCTTGGGAGAGGCCTACGTCCAGCAGTGGACTGACACCGGCTGATGATGATCTATTTTTAATTTGTTTCTCTACTGTATTATTTTATTGGCAATAAATGTGTATTTTATTATATTTTTATTTATCATTTGGCATGCATGCATGGTGGTAGGACACTATCAAGCGTCCGGCTGGTCAGCTACTAGTTCAAGAGGAATCTTTATAACCAAGATTAAACGCGGGCAATGCCACGGAGCACAGCTATTATAATATATATGTTATAAAGTATCGTAATTTAGCAGTGTAGCACTCGGGCACACTTGTTGTTTTGAAAAGATTGGTTTATGCGATAAAATAACGGCGTGTATCACTGAACACTATCAATAACAACTTAATTGTTATTGTTTCTAGGTAATAATATATAATTAATTAAAATATTGGTGGAGCGACGACATATGCAAAGTGATGGGCAGTGACTGGAAAAGAAGAGCCGAAGATCGGGCTCAGTGGCGCATCTTGGGAGAGGCCTACGTCCAGCAGTGGACTGACAGCGGCTGATGATGATGATGAATATATATATATATATATACATATACATATATATATAATGTATTTTATTATCCTATATTATGTAATATATAAATAGTATTTACATGTAATAACATAGGTATTTATTATAGGTATATTTACATATTTTTACAAAATAGTTTTATGACCACCGCCATCCATTATGGTCTATTTTAAACCTATCCATGCATGGTTGTCTGGAAGAGATCGCTTTGAGCGATAAGACCGCCTATTGACACTATTTTTAACAAAAAAAATTAGTACTAAGTTTCTTGGTGTTCAATAAAGAGTATATCATCATCATCATCATGACTTAAAATATAATCTTAGTTGTATTTCTTTTTTTTTTTTAATTACTTAAACTCCTTGGGAATTTACATTATGGAGCCATTTAAAGATACAAAATACTTCAATGTTCATAATTATTTTATTTACTAAACCATAACATAAGTATTTTATCATATGTAATGTGTATATAAACAAAATGTTATGTTGAATTATATTACAACAAAGAGAACTAACAAGAATCAACAAAAACAAACATTAAGCATATGTAAATTGTTAAACACAATCCAAAATTTCATCGAACCGACGGGACTCGAACCCGCACCCCCCGGATTACACGTCCAGGTGCTCTACAAATTAAGCCACGGTTCGATCCATCGATACGACGAAATTAGTGGATTGCATTTGTTAATCCAATTATGCATTGGTGGCGCCATCTATGACTACTTATTACGTAAGTTAATCATTCGGAAGAAATCATTACAGTTTTCAAATCCGACGAGAGATGTTGCAGTGCGTAAATCAAATATTTTGTTTCTTTGAAGTGTCACACACCTTATATTTTTATAAATTGTTAAACACAATCCAAAACTGACACTGTAGCAAATACATAATATGACTATTAATCTTTATATATAATAATATCGTTTAAAAACTAAAAAAGAACCGACTTCAATACCGCCCTATTCATTTTCAGTACCAATTTTGAGATGTTTATCTCAATATCTCTGGAGATACTTATCAGACCTCGATAAAATTACCATAGTACTACACTTGGGATATTTCCTTTCGAACAAAAAAATAATAATAAAAATCGGTTCATAAACGACGAAGTTATCCGCGAACAAACATAAAAAAAAAAACAATACGGTCGAATTGAGAAACCTCCTCCTTTTTTTGAAGTCGATTAAAAATGAATCCCAATTGCCCTTGGTCACGGCATCACGCGTGAACGGCTAGACCGATTTCGCTAATTCCTTTTTTTTGTGTTTTTTATTGTCAGGAGATTTTTGATGATGATTTTTTAATTTTGATTATGAAAAAAAAATTAAAATAAATATTTAAAAAATAACATTTGTTTTTAACGCAGGCGAAGCCGCGGAGCACAGCTAGTTAAAAATAATAATGTAATATAAGATCGTTTGAAAAACTAAAGGAATCGACTGCAAATGACGCGCTAATAATTTTCAGTACCAAGTTTGGGGTGTTTATCTCCATGTCTCTGGAGATACTTATCAGATCTTGATGAAACTACTATGGTGCTACCCTTGGGATATCTCCTATCCAACGAAAAATAATCATCAAAATCGGTTTATAACTGACAAAGTTATCCGCGAACAAACATACATATACGGTCAAATGTATAACCCTTTCTTTTCTAAGTCGGTTAAAAAGTCACATATATTATAACTGGAGGTCAGCTGTTGTCGAGTCCGCACCTGGAAGATATAAACAAATTATTGTTAAACTATTAAACCTAGATATGTTTTTCTCCCTTTTTATTATTTGCGGTAACAAGATGAGCAAAAAGCTCGATAAGTGATGACGTGTGATGACATTATTGGCATCACTTCACCGCGTCCGTTATTTACCTTGAGACAATAAGATGTTAAATCAACATCTGATAAGCTAGCGTTTGACCACTATCTCGCGTGATGGTAAGCGATGATGTGGACGAGTAAATAACAGTCAAAAGTCAAAAGTCAAAGCATTTATTCAGTAGATGGGCAAATTAAAAATTTGCACTTACACACGTCAATTTACATTGAATAGATCATATTCAATAAAAAATATTATAGATATAACAGAAACATAACTTATTGCTTTGAATTTACAAAAAAAAACAAAAGTATTGAGCCATTCTGCTTTCATCTAGACGTCGAACGTCACACTTAAAACACATGTTTAATTCCCCTGATTAATGTAGGGTGCTAACCGTACTATTACGTGCACCTGCAAGCCAGTGCATGTTTCAGTACTTCAGACAATTTTTATCCAAAATATTGTGTAACATGCTTGTTCCACTACTGCACGTTTTTCCCTTCGAAAAACATTTATATTTCTTTTTTGTGGTGGTGCCGCCCCAGGCAGACAAGCAGAAGTCCTACCACTAAACAATAGTACTAACACCAAATTAACCATAACTGATAATCTGTCGTTGGTCGTAAATACACACGATGTGTTACATTACCTCACTCTGCTGTACAGTCGTACAGAGCCTCGCCTACCGTGGCGCCCAACTTCGAGAAACTGAAATACTTGAGTCTCCTGAGTTCAGTGCTGGTGTGTTTCATCAATGGAGGCTCTCCTCTCTTTCCCACCTCCAGTGTGTCTGAAATAATAATAACATCAATGAGCATTACATCATATCTAGATTATTATTAGGACGTCACCTACAGCACAAGAGTAAAGAAGAAAGTGCCTACAGGAGTGTCATTGTTTTTTATTTTTTAGATTTATGATGGCTCCACACGGTAAGTGTATTTAGCCATTGTCAAGTATTGAAATTCTTCAAGTTTTATGAATTTAAGTCGTAGAGATGGGTCAAAGTCACATTTCAGGTCAGTTTTAAGTTAAAGTCTAGTCTAAGTCATACCTTCAGTAAAGATGTGGCGTTTATTGAAGATTTTCAGTGGAATTTTGGTGAGAACGCAAATAGCATGTTTTTCAACATTGTACTCTTTCCCTACACTCGCACACATTCACCGGCACTTAATAGTTAATAATCCACATTTATTACACATTAACTCACGGAAAAACACAAGTTTTAGGATAAAATACAATGAGATCACACACACTTTTCCACGTTCCCACCAAAACTCCTGTGTCATTTTTATGTGCCTGCGTCCGTCGGCTTAGACCCATAGAGTAAAGTAATAAATACGGGCATAGACAGTTAAATCCCTCGATACTACAGTGCCACAAGTATAACTTGGCGGTGGTGGTTTTTGGAACTAATTCTTTTAATTAAACTGTGAGTTTGACGTTTGAGAGATTACCGCGACATTATTGTTGATAAATCTGCTACATTAAAATAGTTCAATTATGCCAAAAGTAATTAAAAGTGGTTTAAGAGAAACTGTTATCAAAGTACAAAGTAAAAGCACAGTGGCGCACAGGCACGTCAAGTTATACTTGCCGGACTGTAACATGGAGGAAGAGTTTTTAGCCAATGTAAGGTGTCGAATTTCGCTGCTTTCGAGGTCGACTACCTGACACCAACAAAATGCGTCACACGTCGCAAAACTAACGGGTCTTATTAATTTAATATCGTATTTGCATATACATTAGTTAGGTAAATGTTTAGATATGGGCTAATGTAACAGACATTGTAATTGCCTGAAATAAATGAATTATTATTTTTATAGAGGACCCTCTCTCGAGTTTTAATCTCAGCCGAATTTTTACTTTTAGTACGCGCTTAGTAACATCTGTTAGACATTCACCTGAATTATATATACTGCTTTCATCATCATCATAATCGGCCGGTGTCAGTCCACTGCTGGACATAGGCCTCTCCCAAGTCGTGCCACTGAGTCCGATCTTCGGCTCTTTGTTTCCAGTCACTGCCCACCGCTCTGCGAATGTCGTAGCTCCACCTCAGGGTTGTCCTACGCTACGTTTACCGATTCGCGGTCTCCACTCTAGAATCAGTCTACCCGAACGGTTATCGGTGTTACGGCAGATATGACCAGCCCACTGCCACTTCAGTTTGCTAATCCGTTGAGCTATGTCGATCACTTTAGTTCTCTAGTTTTATACTGCTTTACCTACCTATAAATAGAGGTACATACAATACGCAATTTATATACATACTATATACTAGCTGCACCCCGCGGCTTTGCTCGCGTTTAATCCTGGTTATAAACCATCTTCTTGAACTTTACCTATTGCTGGAAACTGCATTAAAATCCGTTGCGTAGCTTAAAAGATGTTTATACTATGTAAAGATAGGTAAACTAGCACCACAGGAACTTTTGACCTTTTAACCCCCAACGCAAAACGATGTTAAAAGTTTGACGTGTGTATCTGTGTATTCGTGTGTCTGTCGCTATGAGATCAACTTTTTTATATCTGATCAATTTGAAATTCGGAATCCTCTTACTTAATTGTTATTGTAAGAACATGGTAGCATTGACCAAATGCTGGGGTATCTCTTGGAATCTACAGAATACTTAACTCCTCACCAACTTACAGCAGATATATTGTGTTTGGGACGGTTTAAGCTTATTAGAATTGTCTCAATGAACAGATTGTAATTAGATCCTTCGGGGGTGATTTTAAATTTTTAATGTAACTATTATTAGTGTCTTATTCAGATTCAACTTTGCAATTTAAGTAATATAAAGGCTGTAGTAGAACTGAACCTACTCGAAGTTATTTATTAATTCAGAATTTGACGGCAACATTGGATTTTGATTTTAAAATTATCGTGAATTTGTAACATTATTATTGTTATATACCGGCTATAATTCACGTACTCTCACCGCGTGACCTCACTCCCGAGGAAGAGCGACTGACTCGCTCGAAACCTAGGTCGAGAAAATTCGACTAAAGGTACGTGAATTATAGCCGGTATATAACAATAATAATTGTAAAGATTGTTATGTATTCCGATCAAACATATTCTAAAACATCTTAAGACATCTAAGGGACCGTTCAAGTATAACGTAAGCAGATTTATTACCCCTCCCTCCCATTTTTACGTCAACATTGGTTGTCCTGGATGCATTTTTCTGTTTTTTTAATTTTGACAAGTGAATAGCGCGCGGTATTTCCCCTACTCGGTTCTAAGCGAGTACCTAAACGTATTCATTATTTGTGTGAATCCCCGAAAATGCGTTTCCTTTTCAACTGTCGACAAATCACCATCTATACTCCCACCCCCTATTTCATCAAAAATAAGCAAAGGATAAACCTCCCCGCCCCCCTATAGTGCTTATGTAATACTTGAACGGCCCCTAAGACATCACATTCTAAGACATCTTATTTTTAGACATAAGATAATAACAGTAAAACATATTATAGTAATTCGAGCCATTACAATGTGCTGCTTGTGAGTTCCGCTGGACTAGTATTTGAGTAGATTTGCATTTCGTGCTCATAACAAATATGGAACAAGAGTGCGTGTGCCTGTGTCCTTCATAATGATAACAATGATCACTTACCACCGGATATAGTCACGTAGTAGTAGCTGTACTGGTCGCCAGAGATGATGTTCGTTGAGTCGAGTTGATGGACTATTCTCTCAGAGACAGACGGAAGACTTTCATACATCCTGATGTAATTAGCCTTGTTCTCGTTTAACCCTGTTAAAAGTAAACAGTCAGGTTTAGTTTGCATGATATATAAAATGGTTCATTAACTTTAATATACTCTAGCGGCTAGTGAATATTTAGTCTTTAGATCTTTTTAATGGCTAAACAGATTATCAATTTGGGATCACAATTGGCGGAGATGTCGAGTAACGAAGTTAAGTTCTTAGTTGGAAGACGGTTAAAAATATAACACAATCCTATTCTTGGTTTGTTATAAATGTGTAACTGCTGGTGGTAGGTTTTGGTCGTGGTTCGAACCACACACCGAACAAAGTCATGTTGCCAATCAGTTCGCCGAGCTCCAGCATGATGTTCGGTGCTAGCCAGACCAGTGTATTGGACTTAAGTCAGTTTTCCTAATGAGACCGTCTTCCATTTCCAGACCAGCACGATTCCATCTTAGACCGCACTGTCATTGAACATCAGGTGAGATAGTGGTTAAGTGCTTGTCTGTCCAGAATAAAAAATCAATAGAGAGCAACTGTCCTGACCTGGATGGGTGGACCGATTGGTGATTGGTCTTTTTAGAGTGGTTGGTTGCAGTCACGCCAAAGCCTACCTACTTACTTGTGGTCAATCTCTATTACCACCGTTTATCCTCATTGCCTAGTTACTTTCACCAATGTATACGGATGCGGTAGAAATGTAATTTCATATGATTCCAAAAGTTTTGAATTTGCGTTGTGCGTCAGTTGAATGTACAACGGAAATACGAGTAGAATGTTGATTATTTGTAACAAACCAAACTACAATGGTAATTTAATAATAATTACCGTGATACTACATCGAGAGTAAACATATTTATTGCGTACAATTACCTACTCTATCATCATCATCATAATAAACCGGTGCTAGTCCACTGCTGGACATGGGCCTCTCCCAAGATATGCCACTGAGCCCGATCTTCGCCTCTTCTTTTTCACTCACAACCGCTTTGCGCATATCATCACTCCACCTGGTCACAGAACGACATTCACTACGTTTGCCGATTCGCGGTCTCCAATCTAGAACAAGTCTACGCCAACGGTTATCAATCCTTTTTTTTTTGACCCAGGAATATCCTTTATGGATACCACTCGCCCGGGGGAGCGAATAGTTATGTGGGACTCGCTGCCTGAAGGGCAGGATACCGCACTAAAAACCTGGGGTGAGCCGTCATCCACCGTGGTGGGGCAAGATGGGGTTGCGCTAGCATTCACCAACTTTGGCCGGTGATCCCCCCTGGGAGCTCCAAGCGGAGATCCTCGCCGAAGTTTACCATTTCGTGGCGGCGAGGAGATCCCGAGGAGAGCCTCCAGCGTGGGAGGAGGTCGCACGCATGCGGAGGCAGGCGCAGGGCGCCCTGTTGCGGCGGTGGACGGAGGACCTGGCTCCACCGGTCCCTGGACAGTGGACGGTGGATGCGGTCAGGCCGGTCCTTCGGAAGTGGGTGAGGCGGCGGTTCGGGTCGCTGACCTTCCGATTGGTGCAGGTGCTTTCCGGGCATGGATGTTTCGGTAAGTACCTGCACCAAATCGCGAGACGGGAGGCGACCCCTGCCTGCCACGAGTGTGGAGCGCCAGAGGATACGGCGCTCCACACGCTGGGGGCGTGTGCCGCATGGAGCCCGCAGCGGCACACGCTTTCAGCGGTCATAGGGCGGGATCTCTCTCTGCCGAGCATGGTAAATGCCATGCTCGACAGTGAGAGATCGTGGCAGGCGGTGGTCTCCTTCTGCGAAGAGGTGATGGCGCAGAAGGAGACCGCGGAGCGGGCCAGGGAGGACGACGCCTCTTCTGACCCGATCCGGCGCAGACGTACGGGGGGAAGGAGGAGGCGGTTTGCCCGCCTCCTCCCCCAATCATAGTGGGGTCACTGGCCGAAGGTCGGGGGACTTTCGGCCGGCTTGCACGACCCCACACGTCTGAGGGGTGGCCTTGGTGAGCGAGGCCACCCCTCCCTGTGCTGGGGCCTGGATGTTTTCATCCGGGCCTACCGCCGGGGCAAGATAGTGATTGCTAGCGTGACCCTATCTTGCCCCATCTCGGCGGAGGACTGCTCACCCCAGGTTTTTAGTGGGTATACTGCCCTTCTGGCAGTGACTCCCACATAACCATCTCGCTCCCCCGGGCGATTTGGTATCCATAAAGGATTTTCCTGGGTCAAAAAAAAAAAAAAAAAAAAAAAAAGCATTCACCAACTTGCCCCGGTGGCAGACCTAAATGGGCCTCTGCCGCTGCGAAGGGCTGACCCTGCTCTCCAAGATCAACCCTCAACCGTCATATGGGGAGTGCAAGCCGTTGGAGAGTACCCCGACCCTCCAACAGTTACCCCACAATGACAGAGGAGTGTGGCACCTGGCCTCACATCCTCCGTCCCTCTGCTGACATGTGTGCGAAGAGCAAATACCCCTACTCGCACACCGTCCACCGTCTGGCTCGCATGACAAAAGCATGCGAGAAGCCCTCATGCAGCCCTTAGCGGCCCCGACACTTAGGCCGAGCATTATGCTCAGACCCACCACCGACGGCTCCCACCACCGAGCCAGCCCTACCCCGTCACGCTGTACCCTCTGCTAAATATCAGAGGGACACGCGGAGGAGCCCCTCACGTCGGAACTTCGCTATAGGTCAACAACTTAACCCAGTTAACTGGAAAAAGTTGTCGGCCGATACCCAGGGTACACCGCGAGGATGTGTTCCAACCCGCACCCCTACGGTTATCAGTCCTACGGCAGATATGACGAGCCCACTGCCACTTCAGTTTGCTTACCTTTTGAGCTATGTCGATCACTTTAGTTATCTGGTGAATTGCTACGTTCCGGATTCAATCCCGCAGAGAAACACCAAGCATAGCTCTCTTCATAACTCACTAAGCAAATTTAAATTGGTGGGCAAGTCGAACTGTAAGTGTCCACGTCTCGGCTCCGTATGTCCTCACATTTAGGACGCACTGGTTAAAGTTTTTTTTGTTTTTAGGCACTGTGGTATAGGCGACGAGAAGACTCAACGGAGTTTTCCGAATGCCGCCCAGTACAGCTGAATTCTTATCTGGATTTCCTTCTCCAAGTTGTGTTTGTCTAGTTGGAGCGTCTGCCCTAGGTAAAAATACTGCGTAACAACTTCGAGAGGAATCTCATCTAAGGCAATCGGTTCCGGAACATAACTTGCTCGTTGTACATAACTTTGATTTTATCCAAATTCATCCGGAGACCGATACAACGAGAAGAATCAGCAAGGCCATTCAGCATCCTTTGTAGGTCCTGCAGCGTTTCTGCCATAATGACGATGTCATCTGCGAATACTTGCCGTTAATGTTAATGCCACAATCTTTCCAGACCAGCTCACTCTTTCTCACTCCTCGATTTAGGTGAACCTACTCTATGTGAACCAGATATGGTTGATATTCAATTTTGTTCCTAACTAGCTGACCCGGCGAACTTCGTATCGCAAATATAAATAAACTGTCCAAGTGCGAGTCGGACGACATGCAAGTTTCCGATTAAAGAAAATTTGCCGGAAAAATACGTTTATTGTATGGTGATTTGTACGATATTTTTTTAATGTATTCTTATATTTAATCGAATAGCAGCCATTAATACACACCATGAGTAAACTTCAAGTCTCTATCTATATTAAAGGTAGAAACCATAATTACTTAGTTACTCATAGAAGATCCAGCATAAAAAGCCTGAAAAACACGTTTCTTGTATGAGGACCCCCTTTATTATTTAATTTTATTTTGTTTGTATCGGTTTTTATACACAAATAGCGAGTACCCATGTATGGAAGCGCCATAATGACGAATATGTCGATACAATGACAAACATTTCTGAACGATTCACCAATGACATCCTGGGACAACCATAAAAATTCAAAATATTAAAATGTAAATACCTACGCGGTAATCCAAGTAATGTGGATATATTATGTTGTCGATTCAAAGCCCTTAATTTAATACATGCTTCAAATTTCAATTCGAGAGTGGAACAGTGTCTACTCTACCGTACCGAAGGAATGAACGTCAAATGTTTGATAGAATGTAGGTAGAACAGTTTATATGGGAAAATAAAATTGTTTTTTTACTATCTACCTCACAATTTTTCCATATTTTCTGACCGTTTAAACCTTCCCTCGACTACGACAAACATTAAAAAACCAAAATCAGCTAAATCAGCCCAGCCGTTCTCGAGTTTTAGCGAGACTAACGAACAGCAAATGAATTTTATATATAAAGATGTAAATAAATGTTTATCATAGTCGTAAACAGACTAAAGTCGAGAATAGTACAAATACAAAGTATAGAGCAGCATGCTATCCCTCTTTAGTATGTAGTCGTGCTCGCTCTGTTCCGACCCATTATACCGTCGCTCCTCAGGCACAGCTACCGCTGTCGTTCTGTATCTATATACATATATTCAAGTACTTCTGAATATCAGCGTGTTTATATTATTACAAGTATTGTAGTACATACCGATTGTATAATGAAGACCATTGTCAGGTGACGTTGATGTCAGCATCAGCCACATCCACTGTCCTCTCACGGCGAAGTACATGGTGTACTCCTGCAGGCCCGCGCTGGTCATATTCACCACTGTGTGACGCCTCGCGGAAATCTCTGTGTGGCTTGTATAGCCCTCACCGACAACAGCAGGAATACAGCACTCCTCTTGTTGACTGCGGTCACACTTGCTGGGATCTGCGAACATAATACATACTGTGTAAATCCTTAACGTTATAAGACAAGTACATATGTGTATTTGTTTTAATTGCTACAAGCAGACGCTTTGCTTACCATCAGCTAAATGACCAGCGTGTCTTGTTAAATATAAAAGACTATGTATTTCTAAATTATATACGTAAATTAATATACCTACACAAATTATTATGCTATTATTGTCTGAAACTTAATCGCAATAGACGTAACGACATAATACGCATTGTAAAAGGAAAAACCGCGTAGACATCGTTCACGTAGGAAGGTCTAAATAAAAAGTGTGTTATAATGTGTTATTTCAGGGTCTAGGCTATCTACATACCAAATTTAAGCTCAATCAGTCGTGTAGTTTTAGTGTGAAGAAGTAACAAACATACACTCAAACCTTCGCCTCTATAATATAGCAGGAAGTAGAATAATACGAAGAATCGTAGTATTCTACTTCCTAACAGTACAATAATGTACTGTTTTCTCGCAAATGTGTTGAAAAACGTTGTATGTCACACGTGCAGATATTGGTTTTTACAAACTCGTTACTATGGTAAGCCCTCGACTTCGAATCAGGCTTAAGGAACACACATGCTACTTACCAGCATTCTTTTTAGTATGCTCATTAGCATACTAGTTTCGAGCATGCTCTGCACTTGTCTACATTTGCTAGATTAAGCATGCTAGTTTAGACTGATAGACTGATCGATACTAGCATGCTTAATAAGCAAACCTGTTCACACACGCTATAAGCACGCCCCCTTCCACTCGCGCTTCAGGTAGCATGCCCAAAAATCGCACGACCGTCGATTTTTGAGCAAACTTGAAACTAGCATGCTCATTATTAGCAATGTTTCGACACACGTACCACTAAGTAGCAATTGCTCAATAGTAGCATGCTTTCGTGCTACTAACTAGCATGTGTACCTTTACATTCGTTTAATCGTTTGTAAAAACCAACATTAGTATCGTATATAACTTTTTTGGACAGGGTTGTTCTTTCAACAAGTCGAGTTGCATGATTATTTACACTTTTGTCATGTTTTGACTAGTGCCTGAGACGCCAGACAGACATATCCACCAATCACTAAAAATGCGACAGTGAGTTTGTATATTTGTTTGTTTCTTTTTGTGATCTCCTCATGGCTCGATCGATTTTACTAACATTTTGCACAGGGATAATGTACCTACTACAAATTGAAACAGAATGTCATGTCATGTGTAATTGCAATTAGTAAAACATAATGTATAAAGTATAACTTACCTGGTTTCTGTTGGACTGGCGTAGTAGTATTCAATACGGAGACATTATGAGCAAGGTCTGTTGTCGAATTCAAAAGACTAGAAATATTATTCTCAGTAGTTGGCACAACGAGTTTATTCAGGTTTTGTATTGTTTCATTCATCTCATGTAATCGAGCAGACATATTGAGAGTTCTCATATCCATATCGTTTATTTTTGTTGATGTGTTCTTCAGAAATGCGGCAGTTTCCAAGCTTGCTTGGCAACACGCGTTGTTATTATTTAAAGTGTCGCTCACGTTCAGTGCGTGTGTTATAGTTGATTCCAAACTGGTGATCTTACTGTCACAGTGCGAGTTATACTTAGATATTTTATCCTCTATAACAGTAAGCTTCGACTCCATGTAGGATTTGGTGTCGTGAAATTTGCTGTCCATTTTTTTATCCAACTCGTCGAATTTACTCTGTATAAAAAGCTCTATTTTTTCAAGCAGTTTAAAATATCTATTTTCTATGGTCTCTGTAAGATGGGGTGTTATACTTCGCACAGTATCGTCCAACTTGTCCAGTTGTTTTTGAGACATTTGTACTGTCGTTAGTATTGTCCCGCAGTCGCCGGAACTTTCTTCGGTGCCGCCGCCCTCTATTACCTCCATTTCCGAGTGGATTGACCCGAAACTAAAATAAATACAGGACAAATTATATTAATTAAATTATGTAAAAGGTGCTAAAGGTACTTATCAACACTGATTCACTGCCTCACAGACGCAAATCGTGACATTGGATTTACTGAAAATTCATGTCGGCTGACACCTTGAAGTACTAATACTTTAGGAGGTAGTTGTTCAACATTATTTGTCGATGGAATTGTTCCCTCTCCGCTGTCGTACTCCAACACAGACCTAGGATTCGTTAACATACTGACTTTAAGGTCTGTGTACTCTCCACCCCCTTCGAACGGCAGCCATTTTAATTTTGAGGGTTCCGTGCATATTGGGTACCAAAGGAACCCCGGCGAGCATGTATGAAGGCACTCATAAAAGTGGAAAAAGCGAAAAAGGTATGTCAGGATCGTAGCATGTGTAAAGTAGTAGTCTCTGCCTACCCCAACGGGAAAAAGCCGTTATTGTATGTATGTAAAATAATAGTAAAACTTACCCACTGACCAGCATCAGCAAAGCTAATACTACCACGATAGATAATTTCGTCATTTTGCTAACAGTTGTTATTTTTAACCGACTTCACAAAAAAGGAGGAGGTTCTCAATTCGTCTGTATGTTTTTTTTTTTTTTTTTTTTTTGTGTGTATGTTACGCGATTTCTCCGTCAATAGTGAACGGATCCAAATGATTCTTTTTTTAATAGGTAGGATACGTTTCCGAGGTGGTCCCATTTTAATTTTATCGAGATCTGATATGTATCTCCAGAGATATGGAGATAAATACCTCAAACATAGGAGAATGTACTGGTTTTAGTAGAAAAGTCCCAAGAAGATTATACACAATAGAGGTTGCTATTGGATATACATTTGAAGACTAAAAAATATGACCTTTAATAATGTTTTTACATCTTTCTTCTCGTTGATTTTGGTTTTTGACAGATATTCTTACAGTAACTGTGAGCGAGATAGAAATAAAGGTGGGGATAATATTTTTTTTTTTTTTTTTTAATATCTTATAGTCTACAGTTTCACCACTATCCCACCTGTTGCTAAGTGATGATGCGGTCGAAGATAGAGAAGTGGACTAGAATGGGAACTGGCTCTCAAGGATAGCTGCCTGAACACATAAGATGTTTGGAGACAGATTTTCTAAGTTGAGGGTGGTAGCTGGCCAGGCGGACACTAGATATGTCCTACCACCATGCGGGGGTTGTTGGTTTCTTAACGATGTTTTCCTTCACCGGAGGGCAACTGTGAGAAGCGCACATATATTTTTCGATCGCAAAATTCATTGGTGCACGGCGGTTTGAACTCGGTACCACGGCATCAAAGCCGACTGTTCTCCCAATTACGCCACCGGGCCCTCAATAAATAATTATATATTAATAATTATAATAAATAATTATATATAAATATAAATAATTTGTCTTCACAGGAATGTTCTACCGGGCAAAGTCTTGTTAGGGTGCAAACTTTTTTAAACATACCTAAGATTTTTTGACATGACATGACGTTTGCCGAAGATGGCGGCCATTTCAGTCCCGCGACACTACATACATTATTAAATAACTCGGAATTATGAACGTACTTTGTACCAACCAACACTGCAAAAAAAAATTATAAGCATAATACCACAGATTATATAATAGTTACTACGTAAATAATACTTTCCGTTGTTAGGTTGGCTACACAGTGCTTTCATAATTCGGGTTTCAACAATATAGGGAATTGCCTCTTATAACGTAGTAGAGTGATTCAGTACTCTGTTGGCCATATGGCGGCAAGTAATGTTAATAATCGCAAATAATACTTTTTTACATTCATTTTGGAATACAACTAGTCCGTGTTATAGAAGTATTTGGAATTATTGTAATAAAATAGACAATTAATTATCGTGTGTGTCAGATGCTTTAATTGCACAGGGCCATTTTGGACATTGTCCTTTGATACCTTGATGACATCATTATTACTAGTGAATATTTTCACTATAGCGCGGCATTTAAAGTCAATTTTTTTAGGGTTCCGAACCCAAAGGGTACCAAATGAACACTTTCTGAGACTTTGTTGTCCGTTCGTCCGTCCGTCCGTCCGTCCGTCCGTGTGTCTATACATATGTGCGCACTTTACAGATCTGTATCTTCTTAACCGTTATAGATACATACTTGAAATTTTCAAAAAACACCAAATGTAATAGATGCATGTAATTTAATTAAAACTTGTTATGCACTAAAAAGGGTAAAATAAGTTATTTTTCAAAAAAAATAAAACCGACTTCATAATCACAAACAGGCACTCAAAAAGCGAAAAATAAATTACTTAAAATTATTATAAGCGCTACCCACTTATCTATTTGAAGTCGGTGCCAGCCAAGTCTATTGGATAGTAGATAGATACTATGTATGTAGTAGTAGTAAGTAGGTACATGTAGGTTAGTAAGTAGGTAGATACATGTAGGTATTATCTATCTACTACCTATTAGACTTGGCTGGCACCGACTTCAAATAGATAAGTGGGTAGCGCTTATAATAATTTTAAGTAATTTATTTTTCGCTTTTTGAGTGCCTGTTTGTGATTATGAAGTCGGTTTTATTTTTTTTGAAAAATAACTTATCTTCAGACAAGTACACCGGCGTGTTGTTTCTCGCTCACTGACACACTATCGTTCGCACTCTGTTATTTAAAATACTCGTTATCACACTTATCTCATAAATAGCAACTCACACAAACTCAGGGCTTGCTTGTTTATAGTTATAAATATTAAAATACGGGACTTATCGCGCTTAAAACGTTATATATATATATAACGTATATATATATATACATATATATATATATATATATATATATATAGGGGCGCCAGCGTCCTAGGCCCGCGGCTTATAAAAAAAATGTATATGAGGCGGTGGAAATAAAGTGGCTTAAGTGGCACTTATAAAAAATGTAAATCCAGCACTGTGTGTGTTACCTAATCACGCCTAAACAGACGATCCGAACCTACTGAAATTTGACAAAGACATACTTTAATTTCTATAATGTTATATGTAAGTGTATTTGTTCTTGTATTAATATCATTATCTAGTATTTTGACTATATTTGTATGTAGGTTTATGTAAAATAATATTATGACTTATCTTATTTTGTAAAAGGTATTGTATGCCACCGACCGCTTATTTTCAAAACTAGCTCCTGTCCATCCAAAGGTTGTCTGGTAGAGATCGCTCTGAGCGATAAGACCGCCCATTGTCACACCTAATTAGTTTTTCCTTGTCTTAGATTATAATGTGTTGATTGGTATGCAATAAAGTAATCATCTATCTATCTATCTACTTTATAGCATGAGGACGAACATAGGCTATTTTATTATGGCTACATATTTAGAATGTTAAACTATTTTAAATTAATGCTAGGTTTTGAATGTGGACACTAAGGGCCATTTTTAGGGTTCCGAACCCAAAGGGTACCAACGGAACCCTATTACTGAGACTCCGCTGTCCGTCTGTCTGTCTGTCTGTCTGTCTATCTGTCTGTCTGTCTGTCTGTCTGTCTGTCTGTCTGTCTGTCTGTCCGTCTGTCACCAGGCTGTATCTCATGAACCGTGATAGATAGACGATTGAAATTTTCACAGATGATGTATTTCTGTTGCCGCTATAACAACAAATACTAAAAACAGATCAAAGTTAAGAATTAAAGGGGGTCCCCATACAAAAAACGTGTTTTTATTATAGCGCCATCTATGTACGATTGTTTACCAGTGATTCTCAACCTTTTTCATGACGCGACGCGACCCCCTTAGTATGTAAAAAAATCGACCTACTTGCACTGTTTATAATTTGTATTTTGTTATATTTCTAGCTTCTACCCGCGGTTTCGTTCGTGTGGCCTACAGGAAACAAATTACATATTTTCTTTTAAACCAAAAATTATAAGAACTCTCAGTCAACACACCTACTTTACTCACTCTTTAATTAATATTTTCTTTAAAAGTATGTTTTCAAACCTTTTTTTTTTTCTTTTACTGAGGCTTCGCGACTCCCTTATAGAGGCTTTGCGACCCCCCAGGGGTTCGCGAGTGGCACGACCCACACGTTGAAAAAAACTGGTTTTTTGTGTTAACTAGAGATGCGCTGAATATTCGTTTGGTATTCGGTCTCAGCGTATTCGGCATCTTTTCCATTATTTGTATTCTGCCAAATTATTCGGTTTTGTTGCCAAATATATTCGGTTCAAGCATTTCTATTTTCTTGGCTCATGTAGCCAAGGTGTAGAACTAAAAGACAAAACTTCTTATAAAAGACTTATGTTATATTATAAGTCAAAGAAAACATATTTACTTCTTAACCTATAGTTAGTAGGTATAGTCAACATTTATTTTAAGCCTTAAATCAACATTTAATTTAAATCTCGCAACAATATTTATTTTTAAACTTTAAATCAACATTTATTTTTAAATTTAAAATCAACATTTTTATAAATCTCAATTAAATCCATCCAAGTTCCTAATCTAACCAGCAGCGGCACGTAGCGGTCATGCTAGAACTTGTTTACGCGGCAAAACAATGTAATGGTAAACCGAATAATTCAGCTGAATATCTGTTTCGGTAAAGGTTAAACCGAATAATATTCGGTATTCGGTAATTCGGTGAAACCACTATACGGCGCATCTCAAGTGTTAACGTTCACAGGGTGATAGACAAAACTGTCTTGAGACAGACCGTTAAGACTGTTTTGTCTATAGTCTGCGCTCAGCCTTAGTTGGCGTTAGAAGTTCGTTAGACATTCGTTAGATGGCGTTGTAGTAAATAAGCATGTTTAGTATTGACACGGTATTTATATTATCGATGTACTTTGTACTTAATTTTTCCGGCAAATTTTGTTTAATCGGAACCCTACTTGTGCGGGTCCGACTCGCACTTGGCCAGTTTATTTATACTAGATACGTAATCGTTTGACCACCTGATGTTAAAAGTGAACAATTACAAATGGAAGTGAAATTGTTATCTGACATATGCCGCCATACGAGAGTTGTCAAAAATCTGTCAGATAAGTTCCTAATAAGCCTATCTGAAACCGGTAAAACTGGCCCTAAGACTGGAAAATTCCAGTCTGTCCAGTACATAAATTAAAGTTCACAATAATTTATGAGAAGGACCTCCCCACCAAAATACAGGTGTCACGAACACCTAGTTTGGCGGCAATGGCTGTATATAATGTAATTACCTATAGTATATTTTTAATGAAATAAATAAATTTTAAATTTGAATTTTTGTAGAAATAAAATCATGAATTTTACACATAACTTAAATAACTGAGATCACACAAATGTTGATTGACAGAGCTTTACAATGATAAAATATTTGGTGTACCTACGTCTACGAAGTCGCAGGTAACGGGCGCCCCCATTATATTTTAATGTATAATTATGTTTTTTTTAGTAATTTGATGTTATAGATATACATACCTACTTTGTCAAAATTTAAAATGTCTTCTAATTACGGTTTAAATTTAGAAGATACAGCACTCAGACAGACTGACGTTCAGCGATGTCTCAGTATTAGGGTAACCTTTGGGTACGGAACCCTAAAAATAGTGAGAATATAAAAATCTAGATCGTGACAACGCGAGGGTATAGGTAGGGGAAATGTAGGTAATGGGGATCACCTACCTGACCTACTAGATAAGCCTTTATCATCGTATCCATGTTCAGGTACTACAGCCTCCAACTTGACTGAGCACCGCTAGATGTTGTTTGTACCATCTCGAGAGATAATGAAACCTTCACACTCTAACCGTCAAACCGTTACTTATGTCTGACTCCTGCTGAAGTATAATTGGCTACTGACTGCTGTTCGATCTCTACAGAATGACTGAGCTATGACTCCAGCCCCCTGATACTCAATCTTTCGTATTCGGAAACTCCCTCTCCTTCGACTCAGATCTTAATAATTTATAATCGTACAAAACGAAAACACCGACTTCACATGCCGCGATAGTCAAAATAGGCAGTTGCCTTGTCATCAAGGTATACACATTTGTTAATATTGTTTATCTCCATATCTCCGAAGATAATTATCAGATCTCGATAAAATTTGAATGGGACCAAACGCGAGGCATAATCTCTCAAACAAAAAAAAATGTTTCAAATCAGTTACGATTTGACGGAGTTCTGAGGTAATAAACATTTTTAGAAAACCGTCCAATTGAAAACCTCCTCCTTTTTTGTCGGTTAAAAAGATCAATGCTCTGACTGATCCATAACTTTAGATATTTTAATTAGAATAAAAACTGGCCAAGTGCAAGTCGAACTCGCACTCGTAGGGTTCCGTAACACAGTAGAGTACTCCATAACTATGATTTTTCGCAACTACAAAAATAACTTTGTTTTTCATAGAGTTTGTATTAAAAACAAAGTTATCTTTGCGGTCGCTATATCTCAAAAACTGCTGACTGTATCTCGTTCAAACCAATTTTCGTTGAAAGTTTTTATTGGGATCTACAGAATATAATTTTTGTAGATTTTTCACTCCCTTACTTTAGAAGTTAGAGGGGGGGGACACACATTTTACCACTTTAGACGCGCTATTAAATGAAAAATATATTTTGACACAAAACAGATCTTCCTACCAACTAATAAGCGAGGTGTGCCACAAGAAAGTATCTTAGGCCCCTTCTTATTCTTGCTCTATGTAAACGACTTACCCTTAGCAACAGAGCATAAGTGCGCTCTATTTGCAGATGGCGTATCTGTTGTGGTGACCGACAAAAAAAATAAAACAACCGGCATAAATCATTTGACATCTAATATAATTAACTCGACATCTAATATAAATAATTTGCACAGAACAACGATCGGGCCACATCGCCCCCGCGCGCGCCCCCCCCCCCCCCCCCCCCCCCATAGAAGCGAATTGAATAATAATACGTGGTTCTCGTTTGGACCAGTAAACAGGCCAACCTACGACAGCGCTTGTCAGTCTGTTGTCGAACATAGTCCGAGCGAGAGAGAGTTTTCGGTCGTTTTACTCGGTTTTACAGCATGATAAACTATTAAATATGTCTTGGTGTCAAGTAAAAAATTGTAAAAACAATAGTTCCAGTGTTACCGGCGTGAAATACCATCGGTAAGTAGTAAAATTTCGTAATTTTAATTTAAAAAAACTTTCGTCATTTTGAATGCGCATTAACACATTCGTTGTCTTGAGACGCTCGGGAAGGAAGCTCTGTGATTGGTTTTTTGCATCTTACTCTCTCACAGTAGTCGCTCCTATGGTCATCGCACTCCCACAACGCTGCTTCGTATGACTCGATAGCAAAGTGATGTGTAAATGGAACCTAGCAAATTATCGATAATCGATATAATGTATATGATGTTTCTGGATTTGTATGGAAATGTTTCTGGATTACTGTTTTTATTTAATACATACTTAATTTACAGATTTCCAAAAAATCCAGAGTTAAAAAATAAATGGATATTGGCGACCGGTAGATACAACTGGTTTCCTCATAAAAATGCCAGAATATGCTCCAGTCATTTTGAAGATGATTTGATAATTCACAAGAATAAAGTCACGAGATTAGCTGAAGGCGCGATACCAACACTTAATTTACACCCCATATTGGACGAAGTAAGTTATTTTTATGTTTTCTTTATTTCATTATTTTTAACCCCCGACGCAAAAAGAGGGATGTTATAAGTTTAACGTGTCTGTCTCTGTATCTGTCTGTGGTATCGTAGCTCCCAAACGTATGAACCGATTTTCGGTTAGTTTTTTTTGTGTCATAGTTAATTTTATCCCGAGTATTCTTGTTAGCCATGTTTCATGTAAATTGGTCCAAGATGGCCGCCGCTTCAAAATGGTGGATTACATATTTTTTCACAATTACCTCTATATGGATATCAAATGAATGGGCTTGACTCGTAGAATACTATATATACACTTTGTTAATATTCAAATCCAAGATGGCCTCCACCACAAAATATAGTGTCGGGGGTTTTCTCGTTAGCTCTTCCGAGACTGAATTATAAAACTTATTGACATTATTATGAAATAAAACAATTAACTGTTTTTCCTGTTTTTACAGTTAGCTCAGAAAACTTCTACCGATGATGATACATTTCTCTCTTTAGTAGTACCACCAAAGCGCATGAAGGTAAATTTCGTAAACTGCTTTTCCTTCTTCTTTTTTGTCAGTGTTATTATTTATCTTATTTACGTAATGTTACAGTTGTCGACGGACGATGGATCTCAGAGCACTTCAGAATCCGTTTATACACCTGCCCTTACTGATACACCTCGTAGGCGCAAACTAAAGATGACAGTTATTAGAACACAGCAAAATTTACAAAAACGACAAAAAGAAATACGACGCTTCAGACAAGTAAAATTGAGATTGTCAAAAAAAGTAGCTGAGCTAAAAGACATCATAAAGACCCTAAAAGACCGATCATTTATCAGTGAGGAAGACGGAAGGGTCCTGGAGAATGTAAATGTCCACGATGGTGGATTAAAAATCAACCGCAAAAATGTGTATTCCCAAGAAGTAAAAGCTTTCGCAGTAACTCTTCATTATTATTCACCAAAAGGATACAATTATGTACGCAAAAAATTCAATACTTGTCTTCCACATCCTAGAATAATACAAAAATGGTATGAGAATGTAGACGCAAATGCTGGTTTCACGAAAGAATCGTTAACTGCTATAGCTAATAAACAAAAATACACTAACTACGGAATTATTTGCAGTTTATCAATAGACGAAATGGCTATAAGACGAAGAATCGAATGGGATGGTAAAATATTTCACGGCTACGTTGACATTGGCGCCAACATAAACACTGATGACCTAAGAGAGGCTAAAGATGCTCTGGTATTTTTAGTCACAGCAATAAACGCGGATTGGAAAGTGCCTGTTGGGTATTTTTTTGTAGATGGGGTAAATGGAGAGCAAAAACATAATTTAGTTATCCAGTGCTTGAAACTACTCCATGAAACAGGCGTACGAGTAGTATCCCTGACATGCGACGGTTGCCCGGCAAATATCAGCATGCTCAATAAGTTAGGGTGTAATATAAATGCCGAAAATACAAAAACCAGTTTTGAGCATCCAGTTACAAAACAAAATGTTTACGCATTTCTCGACGCCTGCCATATGGTTAAGCTAATAAGAAATTCTCTACAGTATTATGAAACAATTTTAGATGAGACAAATGGTAAAATTCAATGGAGATTCTTTGAAAAACTTCACGAAGTTCAGCAAAAAGAACATTTAAATCTCGCAAACAAACTATCCAAAGAACACATAGATTTCGAAAAAAATAAAATGAAGGTTAAGCTGGCAACACAGCTGTTTAGTAACAGTGTAGCAGATGCGATCACATTTTGCGAAATGGAACTACGATTGGATTATTTTACTAATACCACTGCAACAACAAATTTCATAAAAGTAATTAACAACTTGTTTGATATCCTAAACTCTAAAAGCATGCTGCAAACAAAATACAAAAAGCCCCTATGCTCCTATGAAAAAAGTGAAAAGTTTGAATTTATGGAAAATGCAAAAAAATATCTCCGATCATTGATGCTAGAGGACGGTACTAAGGTTATGCGGTCGGGCAGGAAGACTGGATTCGTTGGAATGTTAACTTGCATTGAAAGTTCGCAGCAACTGTATCTAGAGTTGGTAGAGGAAGAAAAAGTCTTGTTTTATATCCCTATGTATAAAACAAGCCAAGACCACTTAGAGTTGCTGTTCTGTAACATAAGGTCACACGGTGGGGCCAACAACAATCCGACGGCTCGCCAATTTAAAGCGATCTACAAAAAAATACTTGTTCACACAGAACTACAAAACAGCGAAAAAGGAAACTGTGTGCCGCTGGAAGAAATTTCCATACTTCACTGTTCATCTGCTTTAAAATCCATTAATAACACGTCTGAAAAAAAACTACTATGTGTTGAACAGCAAGATGAACTCTTGGAAACAGAATACATAGCAAATGATATGTTTTTTGACAACACCTTGACAGAATTCACAAAACAAATAACAACTTACATTGCTGGTTATGTAGTGAAATTCCTGTCACTTAGACTGAAATGCGAAGACTGTTTAAATGAGCTGCATTCAGAAGATTTAAATCCGACTCACAGACTAATAGAAATAAAGAATCAAACTGGCCTTACTACACCATCTAAAGATGTGATCCTGATTTGCGAAAAAGTTGAAAAAATCTTTAAAAATATTTTAAGCTGTGGATATATTAAATCAAAACACACCAAGCAGTACTTAGTAAATCAAGCCTTGCATACATGTATTGGATTAGACATTTTTAAAAATTTAGATTCTCACCAGTTTGACCAATCGCCACTTGAAAATCATTCAATAAATTTGATTAAAGCTGTCATGGAAAAATACGCAGACATTAGATTATCATATCTGAGTAAAAAGAAAACTAAGCAAATATCTCTTCGCACTCATTACAACAAAACTATCCTGTTCTCCGGACAATAGCACACAATCTGTAGCAATGGGCTATATCTGCGAATGTGTTGTGTCTTCAAGTTTTGATCTTGTTCTTGAAATTGATAATTTAGAATAGCTTTTTAAATTTTTCGGTTTTCCAATATTAAAGTGTTTACTTTTTAATTTAATATACAAATACAAGAGTTAATGCCTGAATATTACTTTATTTCATGATAAATCCATGCTAATCTATACTTCCATACTAATATTATAAATTCGAAAGTATGTCTGTCAGTAATTCTGTCTGTCTGTCTGTTACCTCTTCACGCTTAAACCGCTGAACCGATTTTGATGAAATTTGGTATAGAGATAGTTTTTATCCCACGGGATAAAACATTTTTTACAGCGGATAACACCGCGGGCCATAGCTAGTTAACTATAATTTGTACTTAAATAATATAGTTATACTAAAGACATATATTTCCATCTTCGAAGTAAATGTGTAAATAATCGATAAAAAAATATCGACATTGCACAGCCGATGAAGTTGAAGCGTACTGTGTACATGAACATCTCGTTGAGTTGTAGTGTGCGTGCCGAAAGTGTGTTAGTTTTAGTAAATGGTGACACCTGTTTTGTATCGAATAAAGAAAGAATTCGCCTCTAGTCACAGGGCGACACGCATGGACTTCAAAACAGGGCGACACGCATGGACTTCAAAGCTCTGTGATAATTTGACATGTAATATACATAATTTAATGTCAAATGAGGGTGTAAACAATAAATTATAGAAAAAATTAATAGTTTTAATTATCTTAAACTTAATAGATATTATTAATAATATTCGACATAATTAAATATTCAATTTTTTTAGTGAGAAAAATAGTATTTATTATCGAACGCAAACAAAAAACATTGAATATTGAATAGGAAATAACAATATGTACATAAAATAAGTAATTAAAACAGTAAATAATACTGTATTATAAATGTGTCATTTAATAATTATATTTCAATTTTCATTATCATAATACATAATACGATGCAATTTCTTCCAAGCAATAAATTGATTGTAACAATTTTTATATCGCTGTACCGATTTGGAGGGTGCTAAATTTTGAGTTATTTCCGCAGCTTCCGCAGCAATGTTTCGTCGCACTTCTTCATCTTCAGAGTCGTCACTTGAATAATCCGATGAATTCATTGTCGGGTTTTTTTTTACACAGCTGTATTCACTTATTTTTTATACACAAGTTTTTTTCTATGTATATTTTTGATGTAATTTTTATCAGAATCAGAAAATTTGACTCTTATTGAAATAACAACTGCACGGTTACCATGGTAATAAGTTATTTCAAATAGATAACGGGAAGAAAATTAAAACAAAAATAGACTAAATTTTAAACTGTCACTAATTGTGAGCAGTCTGAAATATGCATCTTTCTTCCCACAAACAAAAGAAGAAATTCAAACTTTCGGCCTCGGAATGATGAAAAAAACATTCCGTATGTCCGTTGAGTTCCCCCAGACTAAGAGGCCATATCTTAGTACGGAACCAACGTAACCGTGATAGGCTGTGAGAGCAGCTTTCTCATTTACAGTGCACCTTAGTCTCGTTAATGCGAATACGAAACGGTTCAGTTTTGAGCTAACATACCTTTTGTGAGCCTTCCAGTTATAAAATTCGTCAATATAAATACTTAGGAATTTATATTCTTTTGAAAATTCAATGGGCTGACCTCTACACGACACTACATATGTAGGCTGTTCAGATTTATAAGAGTGAAAATTAATATATTTTGTTATTTATAGATTTGGTATCAATTTATTATTCACCAGCCAGTCGACAATGCAGTCAGCTGCAGAATTAATTAAATTTTCATGATTATTATTATTAAATTTATTGTTTACACCCTCATTTGACATTAAATTATGTATATTACATGTCAAATTATCACAGAGCTTTGAAGTCCATGCGTGTCGCCCTGTTTTGAAGTCCATGCGTGTCGCCCTGTGACTAGAGGCGAATTCTTTCTTTATTCGATACAAAACAGGTGTCACCATTTACTAAAACTAACACACTTTCGGCACGCACACTACAACTCAACGAGATGTTCATGTACACAGTACGCTTCAACTTCATCGGCTGTGCAATGTCGATATTTTTTTATCGATTATTTACACATTTACTTCGAAGATGGAAATATATGTCTTTAGTATAACTATATTATTTAAGTACAAATTATAGTTAACTAGCTATGGCCCGCGGTGTTATCCGCTGTAAAAAATTTTTTATCCCGTGGGATAAAAACTATCTCTATACCAAATTTCATCAAAATCGGTTCAGCGGTTTAAGCGTGAAGAGGTAACAGACAGACAGACAGAATTACTGACAGACATACTTTCGAATTTATAATATTAGTATGGAAGTATAGATTAGCATGGATTTATCATGAAATAAAGTAATATTCAGGCATTAACTCTTGTATTTGTATATTAAATTAAAAAGTAAACACTTTAATATTGGAAAACCGAAAAATTTAAAAAGCTATTCTAAATTATCAATTTCAAGAACAAGATCAAAACTTGAAGACAGAACACATTCGCAGATATAGCCCATTGCTACAGATTGTGTGCTATTGTCCGGAGAACAGGATAGTTTTGTTGTAATGAGTGCGAAGAGATATTTGTCCAAGATAAATTGGTCCAAGATGGCCGCCGCTTCAAAATGGTGGATTACATATTTTTTCACAATTACCTCTATATGGATATCAAATGAATGGGCTTGACTCGTAGAATACTATATATACACTTTGTTAATATTCAAATCCAAGATGGCCTCCACCACAAAATATAGTGTCGGGGGTTTTCTCGTTAGCTCTTCCGAGACTGAATTATAAAACTTATTGACATTATTATGAAATAAAACAATTAACTGTTTTTCCTGTTTTTACAGTTAGCTCAGAAAACTTCTACCGATGATGATACATTTCTCTCTTTAGTAGTACCACCAAAGCGCATGAAGGTAAATTTCGTAAACTGCTTTTCCTTCTTCTTTTTTGTCAGTGTTATTATTTATCTTATTTACATAATGTTACAGTTGTCGACGGACGATGGATCTCAGAGCACTTCAGAATCCGTTTATACACCTGCCCTTACTGATACACCTCGTAGGCGCAAACTAAAGATGACAGTTATTAGAACACAGCAAAATTTACAAAAACGACAAAAAGAAATACGACGCCTCAGACAAGTAAAATTGAGATTGTCAAAAAAAGTAGCTGAGCTAAAAGACATCATAAAAATCCTAAAAGACCGATCATTTATCAGTGAGGAAGACGGAAGGGTCCTGGAGAATGTAAATGTCCACGATGGTGGATTAAAAATCAACCGCAAAAATGTGTATTCCCAAGAAGTAAAAGCTTTCGCAGTAACTCTTCATTATTATTCACCAAAAGGATACAATTATGTACGCAAAAAATTCAATACTTGTCTTCCACATCCTAGAACAATACAAAAATGGTATGAGAATGTAGACGCAAATGCTGGTTTCACGAAAGAATCGTTAACTGCTATAGCTAATAAACAAAAATACACTAACTACGGAATTATTTGCAGTTTATCAATAGACGAAATGGCTATAAGACGAAGAATCGAATGGGATGGTAAAATATTTCACGGCTACGTCGACATTGGCGCCAACATAAACACTGATGACCTAAGAGAGGCTAAAGATGCTCTGGTATTTTTAGTCACAGCAATAAACGCGGATTGGAAAGTGCCTGTTGGGTATTTTTTTGTAGATGGGGTAAATGGAGAGCAAAAACATAATTTAGTTATCCAGTGCTTGAAACTACTCCATGAAACAGGCGTACGAGTAGTATCCCTGACATGCGACGGTTGCCCGGCAAATATCAGCATGCTCAATAAGTTAGGGTGTAATATAAATGCCGAAAATACAAAAACCAGTTTTGAGCATCCAGTTACAAAACAAAATGTTTACGCATTTCTCGACGCCTGCCATATGGTTAAGCTAATAAGAAATTCTCTACAGTATTATGAAACAATTTTAGATGAGACAAATGGTAAAATTCAATGGAGATTCTTTGAAAAACTTCACGAAGTTCAGCAAAAAGAACATTTAAATCTCGCAAACAAACTATCCAAAGAACACATAGATTTCGAAAAAAATAAAATGAAGGTTAAGCTGGCAACACAGCTGTTTAGTAACAGTGTAGCAGATGCGATCACATTTTGCGAAATGGAACTACGATTGGATTATTTTACTAATACCACTGCAACAACAAATTTCATAAAAGTAATTAACAACTTGTTTGATATCCTAAACTCTAAAAGCATGCTGCAAACAAAATACAAAAAGCCCCTATGCTCCTATGAAAAAAGTGAAAAGTTTGAATTTATGGAAAATGCAAAAAAATATCTCCGATCATTGATGCTAGAGGACGGTACTAAGGTTATGCGGTCGGGCAGGAAGACTGGATTCGTTGGAATGTTAACTTGCATTGAAAGTTCGCAGCAACTGTATCTAGAGTTGGTAGAGGAAGAAAAAGTCTTGTTTTATATCCCTATGTATAAAACAAGCCAAGACCACTTAGAGTTGCTGTTCTGTAACATAAGGTCACACGGTGGGGCCAACAACAATCCGACGGCTCGCCAATTTAAAGCGATCTACAAAAAAATACTTGTTCACACAGAACTACAAAACAGCGAAAAAGGAAACTGTGTGCCGCTGGAAGAAATTTCCATACTTCACTGTTCATCTGCTTTAAAATCCATTAATAACACGTCTGAAAAAAAACTACTATGTGTTGAACAGCAAGATGAACTCTTGGAAACAGAATACATAGCAAATGATATGTTTTTTGACAACACCTTGACAGAATTCACAAAACAAATAACAACTTACATTGCTGGTTATGTAGTGAAATTCCTGTCACTTAGACTGAAATGCGAAGACTGTTTAAATGAGCTGCATTCAGAAGATTTAAATCCGACTCACAGACTAATAGAAATAAAGAATCAAACTGGCCTTACTACACCATCTAAAGATGTGATCCTGATTTGCGAAAAAGTTGAAAAAATCTTTAAAAATATTTTAAGCTGTGGATATATTAAATCAAAACACACCAAGCAGTACTTAGTAAATCAAGCCTTGCATACATGTATTGGATTAGACATTTTTAAAAATTTAGATTCTCACCAGTTTGACCAATCGCCACTTGAAAATCATTCAATAAATTTGATTAAAGCTGTCATGGAAAAATACGCAGACATTAGATTATCATATCTGAGTAAAAAGAAAACTAAGCAAATATCTCTTCGCACTCATTACAACAAAACTATCCTGTTCTCCGGACAATAGCACACAATCTGTAGCAATGGGCTATATCTGCGAATGTGTTGTGTCTTCAAGTTTTGATCTTGTTCTTGAAATTGATAATTTAGAATAGCTTTTTAAATTTTTCGGTTTTCCAATATTAAAGTGTTTACTTTTTAATTTAATATACAAATACAAGAGTTAATGCCTGAATATTACTTTATTTCATGATAAATCCATGCTAATCTATACTTCCATACTAATATTATAAATTCGAAAGTATGTCTGTCAGTAATTCTGTCTGTCTGTCTGTTACCTCTTCACGCTTAAACCGCTGAACCGATTTTGATGAAATTTGGTATAGAGATAGTTTTTATCCCACGGGATAAAACATTTTTTACAGCGGATAACACCGCGGGCCATAGCTAGTTAACTATAATTTGTACTTAAATAATATAGTTATACTAAAGACATATATTTCCATCTTCGAAGTAAATGTGTAAATAATCGATAAAAAAATATCGACATTGCACAGCCGATGAAGTTGAAGCGTACTGTGTACATGAACATCTCGTTGAGTTGTAGTGTGCGTGCCGAAAGTGTGTTAGTTTTAGTAAATGGTGACACCTGTTTTGTATCGAATAAAGAAAGAATTCGCCTCTAGTCACAGGGCGACACGCATGGACTTCAAAACAGGGCGACACGCATGGACTTCAAAGCTCTGTGATAATTTGACATGTAATATACATAATTTAATGTCAAATGAGGGTGTAAACAATAAATTTAATAATAATAATCATGAAAATTTAATTAATTCTGCAGCTGACTGCATTGTCGACTGGCTGGTGAATAATAAATTGATACCAAATCTATAAATAACAAAATATATTAATTTTCACTCTTATAAATCTGAACAGCCTACATATGTAGTGTCGTGTAGAGGTCAGCCCATTGAAATTTCAAAAGAATATAAATTCCTAAGTATTTATATTGACGAATTTTATAACTGGAAGGCTCACAAAAGGTATGTTAGCTCAAAACTGAACCGTTTCGTATTCGCATTAACGAGACTAAGGTGCACTGTAAATGAGAAAGCTGCTCTCACAGCCTATCACGGTTACGTTGGTTCCGTACTAAGATATGGCCTCTTAGTCTGGGGGAACTCAACGGACATACGGAATGTTTTTTTCATCATTCCGAGGCCGAAAGTTTGAATTTCTTCTTTTGTTTGTGGGAAGAAAGATGCATATTTCAGACTGCTCACAATTAGTGACAGTTTAAAATTTAGTCTATTTTTGTTTTAATTTTCTTCCCGTTATCTATTTGAAATAACTTATTACCATGGTAACCGTGCAGTTGTTATTTCAATAAGAGTCAAATTTTCTGATTCTGATAAAAATTACATCAAAAATATACATAGAAAAAAACTTGTGTATAAAAAATAAGTGAATACAGCTGTGTAAAAAAAAACCCGACAATGAATTCATCGGATTATTCAAGTGACGACTCTGAAGATGAAGAAGTGCGACGAAACATTGCTGCGGAAGCTGCGGAAATAACTCAAAATTTAGCACCCTCCAAATCGGTACAGCGATATAAAAATTGTTACAATCAATTTATTGCTTGGAAGAAATTGCATCGTATTATGTATTATGATAATGAAAATTGAAATATAATTATTAAATGACACATTTATAATACAGTATTATTTACTGTTTTAATTACTTATTTTATGTACATATTGTTATTTCCTATTCAATATTCAATGTTTTTTGTTTGCGTTCGATAATAAATACTATTTTTCTCACTAAAAAAATTGAATATTTAATTATGTCGAATATTATTAATAATATCTATTAAGTTTAAGATAATTAAAACTATTAATTTTTTCTATAATTTATTGTTTACACCCTCATTTGACATTAAATTATGTATATTACATGTCAAATTATCACAGAGCTTTGAAGTCGATGCGTGTCGCCCTGTTTTGAAGTCCATGCGTGTCGCCCTGTGACTAGAGGCGAATTCTTTCTTTATTCGATACAAAACAGGTGTCACCATTTACTAAAACTAACACACTTTCGGCACGCACACTACAACTCAACGAGATGTTCATGTACACAGTACGCTTCAACTTCATCGGCTGTGCAATGTCGATATTTTTTTATCGATTATTTACACATTTACTTCGAAGATGGAAATATATGTCTTTAGTATAACTATATTATTTAAGTACAAATTATAGTTAACTAGCTATGGCCCGCGGTGTTATCCGCTGTAAAAAATGTTTTATCCCGTGGGATAAAAACTATCTCTATACCAAATTTCATCAAAATCGGTTCAGCGGTTTAAGCGTGAAGAGGTAACAGACAGACAGACAGAATTACTGACAGACATACTTTCGAATTTATAATATTAGTATGGAAGTATAGATTAGCATGGATTTATCATGAAATAAAGTAATATTCAGGCATTAACTCTTGTATTTGTATATTAAATTAAAAAGTAAACACTTTAATATTGGAAAACCGAAAAATTTAAAAAGCTATTCTAAATTATCAATTTCAAGAACAAGATCAAAACTTGAAGACACAACACATTCGCAGATATAGCCCATTGCTACAGATTGTGTGCTATTGTCCGGAGAACAGGATAGTTTTGTTGTAATGAGTGCGAAGAGATATTTGCTTAGTTTTCTTTTTACTCAGATATGATAATCTAATGTCTGCGTATTTTTCCATGACAGCTTTAATCAAATTTATTGAATGATTTTCAAGTGGCGATTGGTCAAACTGGTGAGAATCTAAATTTTTAAAAATGTCTAATCCAATACATGTATGCAAGGCTTGATTTACTAAGTACTGCTTGGTGTGTTTTGATTTAATATATCCACAGCTTAAAATATTTTTAAAGATTTTTTCAACTTTTTCGCAAATCAGGATCACATCTTTAGATGGTGTAGTAAGGCCAGTTTGATTCTTTATTTCTATTAGTCTGTGAGTCGGATTTAAATCTTCTGAATGCAGCTCATTTAAACAGTCTTCGCATTTCAGTCTAAGTGACAGGAATTTCACTACATAACCAGCAATGTAAGTTGTTATTTGTTTTGTGAATTCTGTCAAGGTGTTGTCAAAAAACATATCATTTGCTATGTATTCTGTTTCCAAGAGTTCATCTTGCTGTTCAACACATAGTAGTTTTTTTTCAGACGTGTTATTAATGGATTTTAAAGCAGATGAACAGTGAAGTATGGAAATTTCTTCCAGCGGCACACAGTTTCCTTTTTCGCTGTTTTGTAGTTCTGTGTGAACAAGTATTTTTTTGTAGATCGCTTTAAATTGGCGAGCCGTCGGATTGTTGTTGGCCCCACCGTGTGACCTTATGTTACAGAACAGCAACTCTAAGTGGTCTTGGCTTGTTTTATACATAGGGATATAAAACAAGACTTTTTCTTCCTCTACCAACTCTAGATACAGTTGCTGCGAACTTTCAATGCAAGTTAACATTCCAACGAATCCAGTCTTCCTGCCCGACCGCATAACCTTAGTACCGTCCTCTAGCATCAATGATCGGAGATATTTTTTTGCATTTTCCATAAATTCAAACTTTTCACTTTTTTCATAGGAGCATAGGGGCTTTTTGTATTTTGTTTGCAGCATGCTTTTAGAGTTTAGGATATCAAACAAGTTGTTAATTACTTTTATGAAATTTGTTGTTGCAGTGGTATTAGTAAAATAATCCAATCGTAGTTCCATTTCGCAAAATGTGATCGCATCTGCTACACTGTTACTAAACAGCTGTGTTGCCAGCTTAACCTTCATTTTATTTTTTTCGAAATCTATGTGTTCTTTGGATAGTTTGTTTGCGAGATTTAAATGTTCTTTTTGCTGAACTTCGTGAAGTTTTTCAAAGAATCTCCATTGAATTTTACCATTTGTCTCATCTAAAATTGTTTCATAATACTGTAGAGAATTTCTTATTAGCTTAACCATATGGCAGGCGTCGAGAAATGCGTAAACATTTTGTTTTGTAACTGGATGCTCAAAACTGGTTTTTGTATTTTCGGCATTTATATTACACCCTAACTTATTGAGCATGCTGATATTTGCCGGGCAACCGTCGCATGTCAGGGATACTACTCGTACGCCTGTTTCATGGAGTAGTTTCAAGCACTGGATAACTAAATTATGTTTTTGCTCTCCATTTACCCCATCTACAAAAAAATACCCAACAGGCACTTTCCAATCCGCGTTTATTGCTGTGACTAAAAATACCAGAGCATCTTTAGCCTCTCTTAGGTCATCAGTGTTTATGTTGGCGCCAATGTCGACGTAGCCGTGAAATATTTTACCATCCCATTCGATTCTTCGTCTTATAGCCATTTCGTCTATTGATAAACTGCAAATAATTCCGTAGTTAGTGTATTTTTGTTTATTAGCTATAGCAGTTAACGATTCTTTCGTGAAACCAGCATTTGCGTCTACATTCTCATACCATTTTTGTATTGTTCTAGGATGTGGAAGACAAGTATTGAATTTTTTGCGTACATAATTGTATCCTTTTGGTGAATAATAATGAAGAGTTACTGCGAAAGCTTTTACTTCTTGGGAATACACATTTTTGCGGTTGATTTTTAATCCACCATCGTGGACATTTACATTCTCCAGGACCCTTCCGTCTTCCTCACTGATAAATGATCGGTCTTTTAGGATTTTTATGATGTCTTTTAGCTCAGCTACTTTTTTTGACAATCTCAATTTTACTTGTCTGAGGCGTCGTATTTCTTTTTGTCGTTTTTGTAAATTTTGCTGTGTTCTAATAACTGTCATCTTTAGTTTGCGCCTACGAGGTGTATCAGTAAGGGCAGGTGTATAAACGGATTCTGAAGTGCTCTGAGATCCATCGTCCGTCGACAACTGTAACATTATGTAAATAAGATAAATAATAACACTGACAAAAAAGAAGAAGGAAAAGCAGTTTACGAAATTTACCTTCATGCGCTTTGGTGGTACTACTAAAGAGAGAAATGTATCATCATCGGTAGAAGTTTTCTGAGCTAACTGTAAAAACAGGAAAAACAGTTAATTGTTTTATTTCATAATAATGTCAATAAGTTTTATAATTCAGTCTCGGAAGAGCTAACGAGAAAACCCCCGACACTATATTTTGTGGTGGAGGCCATCTTGGATTTGAATATTAACAAAGTGTATATATAGTATTCTACGAGTCAAGCCCATTCATTTGATATCCATATAGAGGTAATTGTGAAAAAATATGTAATCCACCATTTTGAAGCGGCGGCCATCTTGGACCAATTTATCTTGGACAAATATCTCTTCGCACTCATTACAACAAAACTATCCTGTTCTCCGGACAATAGCACACAATCTGTAGCAATGGGCTATATCTGCGAATGTGTTCTGTCTTCAAGTTTTGATCTTGTTCTTGAAATTGATAATTTAGAATAGCTTTTTAAATTTTTCGGTTTTCCAATATTAAAGTGTTTACTTTTTAATTTAATATACAAATACAAGAGTTAATGCCTGAATATTACTTTATTTCATGATAAATCCATGCTAATCTATACTTCCATACTAATATTATAAATTCGAAAGTATGTCTGTCAGTAATTCTGTCTGTCTGTCTGTTACCTCTTCACGCTTAAACCGCTGAACCGATTTTGATGAAATTTGGTATAGAGATAGTTTTTATCCCACGGGATAAAAAATTTTTTACAGCGGATAACACCGCGGGCCATAGCTAGTTAACTATAATTTGTACTTAAATAATATAGTTATACTAAAGACATATATTTCCATCTTCGAAGTAAATGTGTAAATAATCGATAAAAAAATATCGACATTGCACAGCCGATGAAGTTGAAGCGTACTGTGTACATGAACATCTCGTTGAGTTGTAGTGTGCGTGCCGAAAGTGTGTTAGTTTTAGTAAATGGTGACACCTGTTTTGTATCGAATAAAGAAAGAATTCGCCTCTAGTCACAGGGCGACACGCATGGACTTCAAAACAGGGCGACACGCATGGACTTCAAAGCTCTGTGATAATTTGACATGTAATATACATAATTTAATGTCAAATGAGGGTGTAAACAATAAATTTAATAATAATAATCATGAAAATTTAATTAATTCTGCAGCTGACTGCATTGTCGACTGGCTGGTGAATAATAAATTGATACCAAATCTATAAATAACAAAATATATTAATTTTCACTCTTATAAATCTGAACAGCCTACATATGTAGTGTCGTGTAGAGGTCAGCCCATTGAATTTTCAAAAGAATATAAATTCCTAAGTATTTATATTGACGAATTTTATAACTGGAAGGCTCACAAAAGGTATGTTAGCTCAAAACTGAACCGTTTCGTATTCGCATTAACGAGACTAAGGTGCACTGTAAATGAGAAAGCTGCTCTCACAGCCTATCACGGTTACGTTGGTTCCGTACTAAGATATGGCCTCTTAGTCTGGGGGAACTCAACGGACATACGGAATGTTTTTTTCATCATTCCGAGGCCGAAAGTTTGAATTTCTTCTTTTGTTTGTGGGAAGAAAGATGCATATTTCAGACTGCTCACAATTAGTGACAGTTTAAAATTTAGTCTATTTTTGTTTTAATTTTCTTCCCGTTATCTATTTGAAATAACTTATTACCATGGTAACCGTGCAGTTGTTATTTCAATAAGAGTCAAATTTTCTGATTCTGATAAAAATTACATCAAAAATATACATAGAAAAAAACTTGTGTATAAAAAATAAGTGAATACAGCTGTGTAAAAAAAAACCCGACAATGAATTCATCGGATTATTCAAGTGACGACTCTGAAGATGAAGAAGTGCGACGAAACATTGCTGCGGAAGCTGCGGAAATAACTCAAAATTTAGCACCCTCCAAATCGGTACAGCGATATAAAAATTGTTACAATCAATTTATTGCTTGGAAGAAATTGCATCGTATTATGTATTATGATAATGAAAATTGAAATATAATTATTAAATGACACATTTATAATACAGTATTATTTACTGTTTTAATTACTTATTTTATGTACATATTGTTATTTCCTATTCAATATTCAATGTTTTTTGTTTGCGTTCGATAATAAATACTATTTTTCTCACTAAAAAAATTGAATATTTAATTATGTCGAATATTATTAATAATATCTATTAAGTTTAAGATAATTAAAACTATTAATTATTTTTTTTTCGTCTGGGGGGGCGTCGCCCCGAACCCCTTTCGTCTTTCTATGCGAAACTTCATACAAGTACTTCATTAAATAATAAGTAAATACGTGTTTCAGACTTTTTCGAAATGCCACCCTTAAAAGGGTGAAGTGGGGTTACAAAGTCTGAAATCAATATTTTTTCGGATTGCGCTGAAATTTGGCATGCACATAATTATTTTGACGTAGGTATCCGCTAAGAATTTTTCAAAATTCATTCCTTAAGGGGATGAAACGGGGGTTCCAAGTTTAAACCGATTTGGCTTTTACTTCTTTGATGTATTTTAGGATAGAAAGGTTTTTACAAAATAAAAGTTTTAAGTAAATAAAAGAATTCTTTATCGCGGACGAAGCCGCGGGGAACTTCTAGTGAACAATAAATATAGGTACGTGATGAGGACGTGATGAGGACGTGATAATTTAAGAGATTGTAATAATTACAAAACAGAATATTATCGCTTAACCCCGAGGTCTGCTCGGGGAAAAGCCCGCAAACTAAAGATAGAAGTGTACCTACATCTTTAGTTCTTTAGTTTGCGGGCTTTTCCTAACCTAACGTACCTATAATTATCAGGTATGTTACTGCTTACTTTCAACCTACTTTTATTTACGATGTAAGGTAACAGGACAAGTATGACGCTCGCCTGATGGTAAGCGATGATGTCTACCTATTACAGATACAGCACTGTCACGGCACTGCGACATATTGCCATTCAAACCGACATACGTTTCTATTTCGCTGAATCAATTGGCAATGTAGTGGTACCGCTCCAGGCGGACGAGCAGAAGCTTACCTACCGCTACTTGTTCATACATATGAGTTACACACCGCATCAAGCTGGTAGTCCGTCAGATGTTACCTAGAGTCTCTCACCACCCTTCGTGAGCTCGGCTTGCGGTGTTGCGCGACACTGCGCCCGTAACTCTGACACTATCGCTCTCTCGATCGAGGTAACTTGTTCTACAAGCCTGGAAGGTATTATAAGGTACGTGATGGTACTTTATAACATAGTTCTATCTTTGGTTTCCTGGAAGGTGTCGCTGTTCCACTCATATTTATATCTGTGAGCTACCCTACGGGTATGGCCCTCGTAACTTTTCAGTACTTTTAGGGCCAGTTTCACCAGTTTCTGATAGCGCTAATATGAAGAAATCTGACAGATTTTTGACAGCTTTAATATGGTGTCATACGTCAGATAACTAATTAACGCATGATTATAAACTACCGACTATTATACTCACTACTGATTGCTGTCGACTTTCTCGACCTAGGTTTCATGCATGTCCGATGCACATCCTCGGGAGTTTACGCAGCGAGTGGGAGTGTCGTGGGAGTGGTCGTCGCGATCTCGCTGCGTAAAATCCCGAGGATGTGCATCGGACATGCATGATACCTAGGTCGAGACAGTCGACAGCAATCAGTAGTGAGTATAATAGTCGGTAGTTTATAATGATGATTCAACCTCACGATAACTATAAATCTAAAATATCTAACGCATTATCAGGAACCTGTGAAACTGACCCTTAGGGACGGTTTCACCAGTTCCAGATATCCCTATCAGCAACTTTTTTGACAGATTTTTGTCAGCTTTTATACGGCGTCACGTGTCAGATTACTATCTGACACTTTATCAGGAACCGGTGAAACTGGCCCTTTGTCTAGTAAATTAGAAACGGCCCTTGCATAGTGGTAGAACAGTCTGTGTCCGCCTGGCCAGCCACCACCTGCAAGCTGAAAATCTATCGCTAAACATCTGTGTTCCGGCAGCTGGCCTTGAAAGGCAGTTCCTATTCTAGGTCTAGCGTGCTATTATCCTCGAGCGTATCAACACTGACCAAAAGGTGAGATAGTGGTCAGAGAGAGTAGTGGTCTAGCTGATACCCTACGATTAACCTATACCACTATATGTGTAGCAAGCTTATAGCCTATACGATATAAAGATTAAATTAGTCTTAACTCGAGATATTTCTCCTAGTCTAGAAGAAAGAGTCTCTATTGCTCATCAATCTCAGTCGGTGTCAGTCCACTGCTGGACGTAGGCCTCTCCCAAGACACGCCACTGAGCCCGATCTTCGGATCTTCTTTTCCAGCCACTGCCCACCGCTTTGCGTATGTCGTCGCTCCACCTGGTCATAGGACGTCCTACGCTACGTTTGCCGATTCGCGGTCTAGTGCTCTTTTGCACTAAACTAAATAATCGCCTAAGATTTCAAAATATCTTAATTAAAACAACATCGGGCAGCAAAATCTCAAAATATATCTTGCAGATAGGTTAATGTTCATATATTTATCTATATTTTAAGATATTGGTTTTGTTCATTTTGGTTCAGCCGGATTTGTTCATTTTGTGATATTTTGACAAGCTAAGGCGATTCTTAAGTTTTAGCGCAAGCGGCAGTAGGAGTCCTAGGTCTAGGACCTAGACCTACTGTGTTAACGCCTGCCGTAGAAGTCATGGCAAGATAATATTTGTTTGTGAAGTCGGTTAAAAATAAGATAAAATTTCAAAAAAAATATGCAATCTGATACTGTGTTGGCAGCCATCTTAAATTTGTAATTTGTCGTAGCGTACTAAAAATTGTGGAACTAGTGTGCTGCAATGTCTGTTATGACAGTTGAGTCAAACAAAACAAATGTCCGACTAATGACGCACTGGACACAACTTTTGTTGGATCTTTTTTTTTAACGCATTTACATTTCCTTATTATTTATTCGTATGTACTATATGCCATATTGGATTTTCATTCTTTTCATAACCTCTGTTCTACTCAGCCCTCAGCTCAGTCAAGCCCTTTCATTCAAAACCGATATTGAGGTAGTTGTGAAAAAATATGTACAGTGCCACAAGTATAACTTGGCGGTGGTGGTTTTTGGAACTAATTCTTTTAATTGAAACTGTGAGTTTGACGTTTGAGAGATTACCGCGACATTATTGTTGATAAATCTGCTACATTAAAATAGTCAATAATGCCAAAAGTAATTAAAAGTGGTTTAAGAGAAACTGTTATCAAAGTACAAAGTAAAAGCACAGTGGCGCACAGCCGCGCCAAGTTATACTTGCCGGACTGTAATCCACAATTTTGTAGCGGCGGCCATATTGGATTTACAATAACACTGAATGTGTTAAATAGTTTTGTCATCAGAACTAAAGGTGTGTACTAAATATGATAATCAATCTGTCTAAAGAAAGGGGTTCAAACAATTAGAAAATTTGACCCAAACAAATAGGTCAATCTAAATAAAATCGTTTAAAAATAAAAACAAATAATTAATGTTATGTGAAGTGGGCATCCCTTCACACAGTTCGTCGAATGTGACTTGTCTTCAAAAGAAGACGCCATTTATTGTGTGAGTGCAATAACTAGCTGCCCCCCGCGGCATTGCCCGCGTTTAATCCTGGTTATAAACCTGCCTCTTGAACACTCTATCTATTGCTGAAAACTGCATTAAACTCCGTTGTGTAGTTTAAATTAAAAGATCTAAGTGTACAGACGCAGGAAGCAATTTTGTTTTATAATATGTAAAGATCACAGATAATGGCTGTATACTCAAAGGTAGGCTAGCGTTTGATAACTATCTCGCTTGGTGTGTTTCCTATGTAGAACGTAGGGTTTTTTAATGTATCTTATAGGCCAGCGCTTAACCACTATCTCCCCACTAGGGGAGTAGTTATCGATTTAGCCGAAAACGGTGAACACGCTAGGCCTGGAACACTATGGACTTTAAGGCCCTGTCCGCACAGCGATATGTCACAGCGCGATTTTTTTCCGACATTCTGTAAAGTATTGAATCTATTGGACGTAACCGCACTAGCGGAAAAAAAAATTGTGCGAGAAGATAATCTGTGATTTGATGCAAATTGTACGCGAAGCGGTACTTCCGATCGCGGAATTTATATCGCTAGAATAAAAATCGCGCTGTGAAATACCGCTGTGCGGACCGGGCCTAAAGGGCTGTGTCCTTCCGGAACACCGTAAGGACTAAGGCGACTTATAGTGGCAGATTTTCCACTGATGGCGGCAATTTACTTTTTGTTAACGAGTCAGGCGAAACATCGACAAAATAAGCTCCTACCTGTGAAGACTGTACTACGAAATGAAACAAGAGTTTGTAAAAAATAGTACATTATATTAATGATAAAAGTAATAATACTAGGACAGGTACAAATTGGGATGCTGCTCTATAACCTCTCTCAATTCTTCAGGCATCACCCCTAGCTTACTGCTGATAAAAAACCTGAGAACAAACAAATAATATATAAAAGTAAGATATTTTAACCGACTTCACAAAAAAGGAGGAGGTCCTCAATTCGTCGGAGTCTTTCTTAAGGTTCCGACAAATAGTAGACTGACAGACAGCTGTCCACACGTGGACATCGTGTATTCAACTCTGTTTAAGACGGTGTTGTGCGGAAGCGGTTTTGGAGCGGGGTTGTTTCTTCTAACTACGCCCCTATCAATTGCTTTTTTCGACCAACCAATTGCAAATAGAAATATAAGCCTTCTAATCTCCTCTTTAAGATTTTTGGAGGGTCATATTTCTATTTGGAATTGGTTGTTCAAAAGAATAAAATGATAGGGGCGTAGCTACAGTAGACCTTGATTGTTTGTAGAAACAAATGTTGCTCTAGAAGCATTTTCCAGGGAGGAAACAGGGGGAATACATTTGTATGGAAAAGTAGTCCCTCTTAAGCGCACGGACTCAGGAATGTAACACAATGACGCCCGTCATCATGCCGAAGCTCGGCGAGATGTGTTCACATGGTTTGAGGTCCAGCCGAAGCCTGCCACCACTAGTCACATAGCTGTTAAACAGATGGACTCTGGAACTTTCAAATGTCGTAAGGGACAAACCTCTACTTTTCACGAGAGCCATAAACAATTTTTTTTCTATAAAGCATAACTTTTTCATTTTTTTTTTCTAAGAAAGATTTAAGTCACTTAAATTATAGCTATATATTGAGCAAACCAATATAAATACAAAGTTTAAAATATTATGTCCATTGCATTTTTGGAAGAGACTGTCCGTTACAACATTTCGTTTACGACGTTAATGACTTAGTGCCGATTTTACCAAACTCAGTTAAGGTTACTCTAGAGTAAATCGTCATTTGTTCAAATAAAAATAAAAAAAATACATAAAAAATTGGTTTATTGTCAGAACAAATAGAGCACATCATACATATTTCATTTCCAATCACAAGATATAGTTTTGACAATCGGAGTACACTCAGCACAATTCTGCGGAGATACGAGTCTCCGCAGGGCTGGTTTTCAGTGCACTCCGTTGCTCGAACTCAGATGTTTGTCGAGCGTAGGATTATGTAGTAGCGGGTTAGCATAACATGATATATTCATGAAGAGAACAAACAAACAAAAGCACAATTTAAAAGAAGGTGAAAAGAAATCAAATGTAAAAAAAATAATAATAATAATATTAGACAAAAAACAAAACCCAACGTTCATTCTTACTACTATTTGTTGTGGTGAATTCTATTTACGAGTCTGAGTGTATGTGAAATGTGTGTGAGGTGTGTTTATGTGTGAGCGTTTAATAGTTGTGTGGTTTGTGTATACGTATGTGAGTATATTTGTGTAGGCTATTTGGTCTTAAAAGTCTTCAAAGAATCAGCATAATTTTTTTGACGTTTCCAATACTTTACTGTAAAGTAACTCTTATCCGGGTTTGGTAAAATCCGCACTTAGTATAATAATATGTTACTGCTTGCCATAAATTGCGCTGAAAATTAAGGAAAATAAAACAATTTGCTACAATTGTTACGAGTACAACACATACATTTCTTAGTTATTACGTTGCATAAAAATAAAATTAAGTTAATATCTAAAATTTTACCCATACGATATAAAATTAAACTATTTACCACCTCTTACTGCAAAGTGTATGTTATCATTAACTCCGTCATTTTAAGAGATACCTAAATATTAAAAATACAGTTCGTTAGAGAAAAAATGCATTCAATGGTATATTCTGTGTACTTACGATATAATTTATGATCGTACAAAACGAAAAAACCGACTTCACATGCCGCGATAGTCAAAGTAGCCAATAGCCAGTATTATGTCATCAAGGTATACACATGTGTTTATATGGTTTATCTCCATATCTCCGGAGATGATTATCAGACCTCGATAAAATTTAAATGGAATCAAACGGGAAGCATAATTATAACTCTTAAACGATTTTTTTTAATCAGTTAAAATTTGACGGAGTACTGAGGTAACAAAAATAAAAAAAATAACCGTCGAATTGAGAACTTCTCCCTATTTTGTGAAATCGGTTAAAAATGACCCTTACAACATTTGTAATGTCGACAGTCGACATAGTGACAGTTGCACATACCTCAGTGTGTCTCTGAGAGCGTGCGGGAAGTAAGGCTCATCGATTATAGTAGCTAGCATCTTGTAGCTCTCCGTCAGTGACCACCGGATCTTGTAGCATTTGTTCTCGCTCTGTTCAACAACACAAACAATTCATATCACAATCATATCTTCAGAATCAGAATAAGGATTTTTTTTTCTTATAGGCTAGTGTTTGACCACTATCTCACCTGTTGGTAAGTGATGATGTGGTCGAAGATGGTAAGCACGCTAGGTCAAGGATAGCGCCAGGAACACATTAGATGTTTGGCGACAGATTTTCTAACTTGAGGTTGGTAGCTGGCCAGGCGGACACTAGATAGTGTCCTACCACCATGTGGGGGTTGTTGGATTCTTAACGATGTTTTTCCTTCACCGGAGGGCCACTGTGAAATGCGCAAATACATTTTTCGATAGAAAAATCCATTGGTGCACGGCGGTTTGAACACGTTACCTCTGGCATCAAAGCCAACCGTTGTCTCGATTACGCCACCGGGCCCTCTAAAGTGGCGTAGGCGTTTTACTCTACAAGAGAAAAAATCTAATAATATATTATTGAGTTAGCTTAGGAAAAAAGCAGTCGGAAAACGTTAGTTTTAGTTCATAAAATAGCAAATTAATATTTATAATTAAATTCAAAAGTTTCAGCTTTTTTAATCTGTTACATACGACTTTTGACGTGTGTAAGTGCTGATTTTTAATTTGCCCATATACTGAATAAATGCTTTGACTTTTGACATAACACCATTTCCATGTTATTAGGCGCCCATTACACGGTAGGTTATCCGTCAATCAAAACCATCAACCATGACTTTTGGTTGCTGATGCAGCCATTAAAAGTATGTACATTTCGGTCAATCACTGTCAATCACCCCATTAGACGATAGGTTATCCATTAGTCACAGCCGTGATTGCCAGCAAACTGACAACAAAACCTATCGTGTAAAGGCCGCCTTACGTTATACGGCTATGTAAACTTAGAAGTGTCAACTGTCAACTATCATATCCCTGCATAGAGAAAGTATATAATATGTAGAGAGAACATTAGCGTATGCGAATGAAATAGCTATAGAGATATAACCCGACTAACACGATGAACACGAGATACATTTGCCAGCTATTAGATAAATGAACACTACTTAATTAGGTTGGGTCATACAAAAAACTTTAAAGCTAAAGCTAGCCTTATTTCTAATATTTACTGCTCTGAAATACATACCAGAAGACTATATAGCAACAATATTTACTACATTTATAAAGATATAATTGCATCAACCCGCTTACTTACCGGTGAAAGGTTATTCTTTCATCGTAACGGTCAGGACGGTTTTTACACTCTTTTACACAGCAACGCCCCATGAATAACCGTAATATTTCTACACAATGCAACTTTACCAGAAAAATAGCGTTTTATCACAGAAAAATTGAAAACTTCCCGTAAACGCAGTCAAAACACTATTAAGACTATAACCTCTCTCACACAGTGACAGCTGTTTGTTTGGAAACATTTGAATGTATCCAAACAAAAAGATCGCATATGCAAGAGAAGGATAAAAAATTGTTATCCGTCTCGCACTCTCATACTAGTGATTGTATTATTATTATTGTTTTATCCTTCTCATATTATTATTATTATTTAAATGCCATATCCGCTTAATATTTAATCCATGTCCCTGCATTTGTTTACACAGCTAATATGGCTGAACACAGAGCAATATGACGTCCACTGCGTCCAGCGTTTTCTTCAAATTACGCGCGAAATTTGAAAATCCAAAATTTAAATGCATTTGTATGGCACTGAACGATTCAATAAAAACTTTGTGATTTTTTTTAGTGGATCATTACCCATTAGTACTATGAAATCTAATTAAGACACTTTTAAAAAATGGTTGCCTATCATTTTATTGAGTTACCAACTTAATTTACATTATCATTGCCCTTAACACTTTGACTGCGGCACTTTTTCGCATATTTTTTCATTTTTTTAATTATTTTTTTATTTATTTTTTTGTAGGTGTGGCATCAAATAAAAACTAAAATCCAACAGCAGAAGGTCACACGCACCCCTTGTGAAAAAATCAATTTAAAATAAACATGTATTATTATTTTATTTTTATTTGTCTTCCGATACCAAAAATCGAAAATACGCACGGTGTGTGTTTTCAGCAGCGAACGTGTTAAGACCCGTCATTTATACCAGGTTCAGACATGCCAGGCTATTCTGTAAGCTAGTTTACGCATCTCGCAAGCGGAATCCGCGGTGAGTCGTACTACGAAATTCAAATCGTAACACGATTGGAATACGGTTGAATTTCGTAACAAGAAATTCAAATCTCACTGCTAATTTCGCTTCCGAGATTAGCTTACAGAATAGCCCTACAGGGCCGGTAGTCTCTACATGCATATCGATGAATTTCGAGCGATAATCGTCGATACGAAAAGAGATGCAGATAACAACTGTCTAGCTGCATCTCATTCTAGCAGACGTTTGCGATGACAGGACGCATCGCTCTCAATGTAGAGACTTCCACCCCTGGCCATTTTCTTTCTATGCAAAATTCAAAATCACGCTCGACGTGGTGCCACAGAATACATACCAGTTTTATATCTCTTTGCTCTCTCTGCGTGAACTCTCGCTACCCCGTTTATTTATTATGACTATAATGAAAGAAATGAAAAGTTTACTGTTGCTCTACTTTGCAATTGATATTTTATATTGTTTGTAACGTAAAAACTAAAAGCTAAAGGTAGACCGAATTCACAAAAAAGGAGGAGGTTCTCAATTCGACTGTATATATATTTTGTTTTAATGTTTGTTACCACAATAGTCGATCAAATTTTGACCGATTTCAAACATTTTTTTTTTTGGGGTTCCCTAGCCGAATGGCAGAAAACGGAACCCTTATAGATTCGCCATGTCTGTCTGTCTGTCTGTCTGTCCGTATGTCACAGTAATTTTATTCCGAAACTATTAGGACTACATAATTGAAACTTGGTAGGTAGATGTATTCTGTAAACCGCTTTCCGATTTTTATACAAAAATAAAAAAACAAAAGTTTAAGGGGGTGCATCCCATACATTAAACTGGAACAAAAAATGTTTTTTCTTCAAACCTTTACGTGTGGGGTTTCTATGGATAGGTCTTTAAAAATGACATTGAGTTTCCTACAATGATTTTTTCTCAAAGTCAATCATTTAAAAGATAGGCGCGTCTAAAGTGGTAAAATGTGTGTACCACCCCCCCCCCCCCTCCTCCTTCCCCCCTAGAGATTATGCCACCCGTTTGGTCCCATTTCAATTTTATCGAGGCGAGGTATCAGGAGGACACATCTCCGGAGATATAGATATAAACATCTCAAACATATTACATACCTTGATGACATATGCATTTGTATAACTTGACGACGTGATACTACTGGCTATTTTGACTATCGCGGCATGTGAAGTCGTTTTTTTTTTCGTTTTGTACGATCATAAGTTATGGCCAAAATCTTACATACAAAAATGAATTGACGTTTATTAGTCTCTCATGAACTCAAGTACCGTTGAACCAATTTGCCTAATTTTGGTTTTAGTACATTTGTAGAAGTCCAAGGAAAGTTTAAAAGGTGTAAACATATTAAGAAACTAGCTGTGCCCCGCGGCTTCACCCGCAATAAAAAGAGTTTCATTCATATGACGCGTTTCTGTCATAAGAACCTTGTCCTGATATTTTACAAAAACAAGATAAAATTATTAGCAATATCGGCTCACCCGTTCTAAAGTTATGGCCTGACCAAGGTAAATAGCCAGACGATAAAAACCGAAGACTTATTTTTCTTGAGAAACAAAATTTTATAAGCGCTCTCACTTCCTCTATATTAATAAAAAAACTGGCCAAGTGCAAGTCGGACTCGCACTCGTAGGGTTCCTTAACACAGTAGAGTATTCTATGTATATGATTTTTCGCAACTACAAAAATAACTTTGTTTCATAGTGTTTGTATGAAAAACAAAGTTATACTTGCGGTCGCCATATCTCAACAACTGCTGAATGTATCTCGTTCAAACCAATTTTCGTTGAAAGTTTTTATTGAGATCTACCGAATATAATTTTTTTAGATTTTTCACTCTCTTACTTTAGAAGTTAGAGGGGGGGACACACATTTTACCACTTTAGACGCGTCTATCTTTTAAATGATTGACTTTGAGAAAAAATGATTTTAGAAACCTCAATGTCATTTACATTTAACATTTTTAAAGACCTATCCATAGACCCCACACGTATAGGTTTGATGAAAAAAAATATTTTTTTGTTCCATTTCCATGTATTGGATGCCCCCCCTTAAACTTTCATATTTTTTATTATTGTATAAAAATTGGAAAGCGGTTCACAGAATACATCTACCTACTTAGTTTCAATTCTGTAGTCCTAACAGTTTCGGAATAAAATGGCTGTGACATACGGACGGACAGACAGACAGACAGGCGAATCTATAAGGGTTCCGTTTTTTGCCATTCGGCTACGGAACCCTAAAAACTGACAATATTTTTTCCCGTTTTAAGTCCGTTTTAAAATGTGTTTACCGTATTACCCTCTTAGGGATAGAATTTAAATAAACCTTTTTTCCTTTCTGAGTGGAGAGTGGAGAGTCCTTGGTGAGTGGTCCTTTATGTGCGGGTTATCTATAGATAGGTCTTTAAAAATGACATTGAGGTTTCTTAAACTATTTTTTCTCATATCCAATCGTTTTAAAGACACTTTTTATTCCATTTTCATTCCATTCCATTTCCATTCCGTTTCCGTTCCGTTTCCGTTCCGTTTCCGTTCCGTTTCCGTTCCGTTTCCGTTCCGTTTCGTTTCCATTCCGTTTCCGTTCCGTTCCCGTTCCGTTTCCATTCCGTTTCCATTCCGTTTCCATTCCGTTTCCATTCCGTTTCCATACCGTTTCCATTCCGTTTCCATTCCGTTTCCATTCCGTTACCATTCCGTTTCCATTCCGTTTCCATTCCATTTCCATTCCATATCCATTCCATTCGGAAAAAAAAACGTTACGTTAATTTACCACAGAGATTCCGTGGCCTACTTCCAGCTTCATCATCAGACCCTGAATATAATCTAGATGTAAAGTCCTCCTCACTACGAATCAATCGAGCCCAAGCTCGGTGGGGTTATGTTGTTTTATCAAAGAGATGCCGTGGCCAGCTTCCGGCTTCATCATCAGACTCTGGATAATATCATCTAGGTATATAGTCCTCCTCAATACGAATCAATCGAGCCCAAACTTGGTGGGTTTATGTTGTTTTATCAAAGAGATGCCGTGGCCACCTTCCGGTTTCATCATCAGACCCTGGATATCATCTAGGTGTAAAGTCCTCCTAAAGACAATTCAATCGAGCCCAAAGTCGGTGGAGTTATGTTGTTTTATCACAGAGATGCCGTGGCCACCTTCCGTCTCCATCATCAGACCATACAAGTTGTAACTTGCATTTTAAAAATAATAGCGCGACATTGCAAGTTAAAAATAATAGTTTGTAATTTATTATGTCATAATACCTTATATTTGTTCAGTTTTAGAATTTTATTAAAGTAGAGCAACTTTAGATGCGTAACAAAGCTTGAGCAAGGTAAAGCGAGAGTAATGATAGAGCGAGAGGTACGCTCAAAATTCGGCATGGATCATACGTCTGATCGAGACGACTGCTTGGCCCAGTCTACTAAAGCTGCAGTACAATATAAGTAATGTGTTCCGGCAGCTATCCTTGAGAGCCAGTTCCCATTCTAGGCCTAGCGTGCTTACCATCTTCGACCGCATCATCACTTACCAACAGGTGAGATAGTGGTCAAACGCTAGCCTATAACGTATAAAAAAAAAAAAAAAAAAACAAAAAAAAGATGAAAGGGAATGATATGAAAAGGAGGGCGCGTCCGATGGAAGTCTATATTCGTCTCACTCACTATTTCTTACTATCTCTTTCGTTTGGTTGTCATAATAAATGCCATCAAGTAGCATGATGTGAAGAAAAAGAAGTTACATCTCTACTTAGTCTGTGGCTAGCATGTATTTCTACTTAGGCTGTGGTAGCGTTATAATCGGCTTTTTCAAAATAATTATTTTATTGTTTTATTTTGTGTTTTACAATAAATAACCTATTGTGGACGCATATATATAGAAAGCATGCATTTGGCATGAATTTAAGGTGTTTGATGTAAGATGTAAGTCACCTTGCTTGTAAGTGATAATAAAACATAAATAGTGAAATATGCGGACTGCTAAGACTTACTCTACTAAACGTTATTTTATGGTAAGATTTCCACTTTATGAAGCTCAGTTAGTAGAATATCTTAAAATAATAGCCGATTACTGCTTCTTTAGGTCTAATATCTCAATATTTCATCAATTAACAATCTTTATAAACTCTTTGTGAAAAATAGGGCGGGGCGCATTGCGGTGCTTGTCGATATCGATAGTGTATATTATTATATGATCAGTGATCGGAATAGAAGTGTAATTTCGCGAGATGTCATGACGATGTTTTAATAGGGATAAACCATCAAAGTGATATTGAGTAATTTTAACCAACAATGTCCGCAAGCTCATACTCATCATCGAGCAATGATTTCGTCCTTCTGGTGATGAATACATCAAGACGAACTTCAAGCTACCGCAACTGGCACTATACCTAGACCCTTTCAGGCGTCCACTCATAATAATTTTGCTTCTGCACAGGCAACACTTATTATTCTGTTTTCATTAGGTCAATGACGCTGAATAGCTGATTTATGGTTGAATCTGGCTAAGTTTACGTAAAAGTTTAACATGTGATAGTATGATAACTCGCGATCCCAGTTATATACTGAGGAAAGGAAGACTTTGCTGGTAGACTATACATCAGGCTAGGTATGGCATGCACAGTTTAAGTATTAGTACACTCTTTTGTTTGAAGATACTGAAGATATTGAGGTCTATAGTCCCTATTAGGTGTATAAAAATCAAGGTCCTGAGGCAACACGATAAAAAGATATGGGCAAATTTAGATTTTCCCAAAACTTGTAAATACCAAAATTTACCTGAATTTTCAACTTCTTTTAATCTTCGGAAATTTTCCTTTACTTGTGCTGTAAGACCTTGCTTTTAACTAAAATGTACAATTCTAGGTCAACGGGAAGTACCCTATAGGTTTTCGACCCAAAACCTATAGGGTACTTCCCGTTGACCTAGAATCACAAATTTTGGCAAGAAGCAAGGTCTTATAGCACAAATAAAGGAAACATTAAAAAAAATAAAAATGTAAGTTAAAGGGTGCTCCACATACATAGATTCGCCAATTAAGATAGGTCTCTGAGTTATATGAGCGCTCATACAATTTAGAGGTCTAGCTTAATTGGTACGCTTCAGAAGCCTCGATGAGCGAGTCCAACTCGACTTGGCCGGTTTTTTCACCAAAATATCGTAGATGATTTAGATGTTTGAATTTTTTTATTGTAGGGTGTGTGTAGGCCCCGGGGCTGCTGCCCCGGTTGCCCTCCCCTAAATCCGGCCCTGTATACAGCATGCCCCAGAAACTAGTGTTAAGCGATAAACTAATAAGTCAATATTACATTACAGGTATATCGTTATCTTAAGCTGCTGATGCCGATGCCGAATAAGCGAACCCTACAGAGCATCATACTCCAAAAATAAAAAACTTGATAAAATTTAATATTTTGTTTTAGTGCCTATCATTTCCTCAAACCGGTTTTGTCTTAGTGGTGGAGTTGTTAAACCAAAATAGGAAAAATATAACTTTCACAATCTAATCACTAAAACAAAATTAGTTAAGTACAAAATATAACCTTCTAAAGTATTGACCAAGCAACGGTAGTTCGATCGTTATCGATGTTTTTGCCGACACGGTACATCACTAGGTTTTTTTTTGTTATGTTGGTCAATTAGCAGAAGATTTTTTCGCTGGTATTTTGGCTACTATAAAAGCCCTGTGTTTTGACATTTCGCTATTTGGTCAGTTTGCTCTATGGGAGTCCCGACTCTTCTTAACGTAGTGGTTATATTCTCTTTGGCTTGGCCGCCACTGAGGAATTTTTCACGCGATTCTTGTTTATAAACTGCATTTTTTAGTTTTTCTCCATGTTATTATGATTTGAGTAATAATCAAATACGAGTGCTACTTTTTACATGGTTATTGAATTAAATCATAGGCATTTTAAAACATAATATTTTACGTAAATGCGTCACTTTATTATCAAGAAAAAAACAGTTAAAAAAACAACGAAATCTTTACAACTTTACCATTTTGTAACATGTGAATTAAGAATATGATAGATATTAAGAAAAATCTATCCAGGATATATCAAATAAAAAGATGTTTTTCAATGTTGAAAAGTCCTGAAAAGTTTAGCCATTTCTTTATTTATTTCCATATACTAGGTATTCAAACCTAACCCGAAATGGTGTTAGGCACGGCAGAGTCCTATTTAGCGTTTGATTTACCAACCATAATACTTCGTGATGATCCTTAAAAAAATATGTAACGATAACTTATGTCCAGAATATTTATGTACATCAATTTTTATTTGTTCATATTAAGTGGCTTTGCTTTAAAAAAATAGTAACGCTGCACAAATATTTTGCCGCGAGTCAATTTTCCAAGACAACGGCCTTAAGGATGTACCTACGTTACGAGTTACAAAAAATACTCGATCGATACTTTTAGCTCGATTAAGTCGAACTTGATTAGCCAATCTAACAGCTTAATTCTAAACCTTATTATTGCTCTTTGATGCCAGCCTAAATGTTCTTCCAAGAAAAATAATTGAGTAACGAGACGAGTACTTTAAACCGGTACCTACTCAGTATCGATTCCAAAGTATCGATACTAAAAGTACTTGGAATCGAATGAAAAGGAAGTGGTACATCCCTAGGAAGTTGAAGGACAAAAATCGCCTGGTATGAACTCGGCATTACCCACATCGGGCCATCAATAATCTTTACATAGTATAAAACAAAATCGCTCCCGCTGTCTGTACGCTTAGATCTTTTAAACTATGCAACAGATTTTAATGTAGTTTTCAGCAACAGATAGTGATTCAAGAGCAAGGTTAACAATTATATATGATAGAAGACCGTGCGAAGCCGGGGCGGGTCGCAGGTTTAATATAATATACTAAACTGAAGGAACCGGTGCAAGAAAAACTTCGTTAAGAAATATTATGTTTTTAAAGTGTTACACACTTTATATTTTTGTAAATTGTTACACAAAATACAACATTTCTTCGTAGCGACGGAACTCGAACCCGCACCCCTCGGATAACATGTGCTGATGCGCTGCCAATTAAGCCACGGTCCGATACTATCGATACCATTAATTAGTGGATTGCATTTTTAACCCAATGGCATAATTGGGTTGAAAATAGTTCGAGTCCCGTCGGTACGATAAAATTTTGGATTGTGTGTAACATTTATCGTTTAGAAACCCTCAACCCCCGCATGGTGGTAGGACACTATTTAGTGTCCACCTGGCCAGCTACCACCCTCAAGTTAGAAAATCTATCGCAATAAAAATCAAACATCTAATGTGTTCCGGCAGCTATCAGTTCCCATTCTAGGCCTAGCGTGCTTACCATCCTCGACCGCATCATCACTTACCAACAAGTGAGATAGTGGTCAAACGCTAGCCTATATGATATAAAAAAACTACACTGTACCTTGATGAGACGGAGAGCGGCTAGCACGACGTCCGTCAGTGTCCATTGTTCCCCGCGGCGTGTCACGTTATATTGCACTAGACGAGAGAACATGTCCCGCGCGCACGCCGCTCGCACGCCGCTCACTAGGAGGAGAGCTTCCACGTACGCTTTGGTAAACTCTGACGGCTCCTTTATCGCCTGAAAGCGGTTATATTAACGGGTATACTCGTATTGTTCACATTACTACGAGCGGCCATACGAAAGCAAGCACTCATCTCCGAACCCTTCAAGCTGCGACACGAAATACAATCTTTTAATTCATCCAACGATGTTTTACTATGAACATAATCGGGCACAGCAGATTTTTGACAAACTCAATTAAAATCCGTATGCTCTGAACATAGGGTTGTAATTGCTATGCTATGTACATCGTACAAAACGGCCCGAGCGAGAGGATGGTCGGAGGGAGTGTGTCCTTGTCAAACAACCTGCCAGTACTATACCAGCAGGGCTAGCATGGCCTTATCCCCGGGGGAAAGACAAAATTATTTCCCTGTTTTTCGCCACTGACAGGAGACCAACACAAAAATTTAAACGCTTGGTGAAGTTTAACCCCGAGTTTTGATTTAGTTTCGTATTAAACACTTTAAAAAAAGAATTGATTAAAAGTCAGCAAGCGTTTATAATTGTCGAAAAACTTTACTTATAATTTGCTTCTCCACCAAACAAAACACGGATAGGTGGAAAGACAAAATAGTCCGCTTGCCATGCTAGCCCTGCTGTACTATATATTATATGTATTTATATAATTTTGTATAATATACAAAATGAATTTTTCAAAAGGGCGTGGATGGCCAAATCAAAAACCATGAGGAATAGCTAAAAGTACTCAAAGGATTATTGGGCCCGATTTTGATAAAAACTAAAACTGCATCATTGGATTTTTGAACTATCAATATTCTTAGCCAGGAAAAGATCCCGTTCATTAAAAAAAAAGGGTTGCACTCCGGGAGTGCCGGCAAAAGTGAAAACTCGAACACGTCAAACTAAGTATAAGATAAATATACACCCTGTACTATAACACCATTCTATAGTGTCGCTAATAAAGAACGAATTATGGGAAATAATGACTAAATATTGATTTTTCAAAAATCTTATGATGCGGTTTTAGTTATCATCAAAATCAGGCCCAATGATCCTTTGAGCACTTTTTGCTATTACTCATAGTTTCTGATTTGGCCATCCACACCCACTTAAAAATTCACCCTGTATAATTTTTTGTAGTGGTAGGACTTCTGCTAGTCCGCCTAGGGCGGTACCACCACGTTGCCAGTTAATTTTCAGCCGTGAAATAGGAATATTTTTCGGTTGAAATGGCACGGTGTCCAGTGAAATTACAGGGCATGTGAGACTCAACAGCTTTATGTCTCAAGGTAACAGGCGCAGTGCAGTAACATGCAAAAATTTCTGGGTAAGCACGCTACATCATCGATCGCATCATCACTTAACATCAGGTGAGATAGTGATCAAGTGCTACCCAGTTCGGTATAAAAAAAAAAAAAAAAAAATCTGGCAGTTCAGAATTTTGCATGTTGCTCTATCTATAATAGGTAGACGTCATCGCTTACCATCAAGCGAGCGTCATGCGTGACCTATTACCTTTTACAATATTTTTAAAAAAAAGTTCACCTGTAAATGTGTATCGATGACGTCAGCAGCGTTGGGTCCCAGCTTGTCAAGGTTGCACGCGACCGGCTCTCGCAAGAATCTCTCCACGTCAGATTCTACCTCGTTCACACCTGTTACAAGGACTTACGATATAGAGCGGTCGTATCGCTTGAAGCTATCTCTACCAGACAACCTTAAGACTAACAGTAGTACCTTTTTTAGTATATCATATAGGCTAGTGTTTGATCACTATCTCACCTATTATCTACGAATAAATAATAAGTCAGGAAATGTAACTGCTTTAAATAAAATGACCCAACAAAAGTCGTGTCCAAGCAGGCGGGGTTAAAAGTCATTAGTGGAACATTTGTCTTGTTTGACTCAACTGTCATAACAGACATTGCAGCACATGCGCGAACCAATCCCTGCTTGCGTTCCGAATTTACATCAACTTAACTTAACTTAACAGTCGGTCTGTAAGTTACGGACGATAATTTTACGTGATAACGTCATACGATCGTGCCTCTCCATCGCTTGTTCCGCGCTCTCGCTTGCACGCGGAACGTGACACTTTTTCGTGCGTGCAGCCGGCGTTCATCAATTTATAAGAACTTATCACGTCAAAAAATAGATTAAAAAAATGATGATGTAAAACATATACCACAAAATAGAAAAAAAAATACAGAAAATAAGTTAAATTTTATGACTAACATAGTTATAAAAAGAACAAGCAAATGTAACATCCGGACCACCGTTGCATACCCTTAATGTGTGCGTTATTTTTCAAACTAAATCAAAGAGAGCAACATTGTATACATTATATAGAAGTTATGAAACAACGTCAAGCTTGAATAATTTAAGATCGTTTAAAAAAACTAAAAGAACCGACCTCAAATGCCACGCTAGTAATTTTCAGTACCAAGTTAGAGGTGTTTATCTCCATATCATTGGAGGTACTGAACATATCTCAATGAAATTTAAATGGGACCACTTGGAAAGTATACTTCTAAGTAATCTTTCAAACATAAAAAAAGAATTTTCTAAATCGGTCCAGGCGTCTTTGTGTAATCGGGGAACATACATACATAAATCATCAGATAGGGTAGGCAGAGACTACTTCTTTCCACATGCGACGATCCTGACATACCTCTTTCACTTCTTCCACTTTCATGAGCGCCTTCATACATGTTCGCTCGCGTCAATTAAACCAGTAGTCAGTATCATGTCATCAAGGTAAACAAATGCATCGATTTCGAGTTTAAGATGTTTATCTCCATATCTCCGAAGATTATTATCAGATTTTGATAAAATTTGAATGGGACCAAACGGGAAGCATACTCTCTCAAAGAAAAAATATTATTTTTCAAATCGGTTAAGAATTGATAGAGTTCTGAAGTAACAAATATAAAAAAATAAAAAATACAGTCGAATTGAGAACCTCCTTCTTTTTCGTGAAGTCGGTTGAAAAATAAAAGATTCCGACAAATTGAGAACCTCCTCCTTGTTTGGAAGTCGGTTAAAAATAAAACTCACCGCATGTATCGAGCAAAAATTGTATAACATCCGTCGTATAAATTAAGACTCACCGGATGCATCGAGCACAAGTTGTATAAAATCCGTGGTATAAATAAGACTCACCGGATGTATCGAGCACAAGTTGTATAACATCCGTGGTATAAATAAGACTCACCGGATGTATCGAGCACAAGTTGTATTACATCCGTGGTATAAATAAGACTCACCGGATGTATCGAGCACAAGTTGTATAACATCCGTGGTATAAATAAGACTCACCGGATGTATCGAGCACAAGTTGTATAAAATCCGTGGTATAAATAAGACTCACCGGATGTATCGAGCACAAGTTGTATAAAATCCGTGGTATAAATAAGACTCACCGGATGTATCGAGCACAAGTTGTATAAAATCCGTGGTATAAATAAGACTCACCGGATGTATCGAGCACAAGTTGTATAACATCCGTGGTATAAATAAGACTCACCGGATGTATCGAGCACAAGTTGTATAACATCCGTGGTATAAATAAGACTCACCGGATGTATCGAGCACAAGTTGTATAACATCCGTGGTATAAATAAGACTCACCGGATGCATCGAGCACAAGTTGTATAACATCCGTGGTATAAATAAGACTCACCGGATGTATCGAGCACCAGTTGCATAACATCCGTGGTATAAATAAGACTCACCGGATGTATCGAGCACAAGTTGTATAACATCCGTGGTATAAATAAGACTCACCGGATGTATCGAGCACCAGTTGTATAACATCCGTGGTATAAATAAGACTCACCGGATGTATCGAGCACCAGTTGTATAACATCCGTGGTATAAATAAGACTCACCGGATGTATCGAGCACCAGTTGTATAACATCCGTGGTATAAATAAGACTCACCGGATGTATCGAGCACAAGTTGTATAACATCCGTGGTATAAATAAGACTCACCGGATGTATCGAGCACCAGTTGTATAACATCCGTGGTATCAGCGTGCTGAGCGTCCTCCGTCGCGCTGTCTTCACTCTCCTCAGTCGCTGAGTTTTCAGACTCTGAATCTGTTACATCTGCAAACAGCAATATTTGTATTATAAACATATCTGCTAGCTAAACAAATCTAAACTTAATTTAAAAAAAAAACTAAGATTAATAAGAAATATTCATTAAGATATAAAAGCTAAAATGCTTGTGCCTGTAGTGGGGTTTTTTCGTATACGACCTACTACCTTTCTTTCGACCTTGACTATTTAGACCTAGACTTTTACTTTGGTAAATAATAAAAATATTCGTGAAAAAATTACAAAAACTTATTTTGACGCTCCTGACACTTGACAATGACATCTCAGTAGGTTCGCATCGAAAGTAGCGGTGGGCGCTTTTAATCGGAAATAGCTTTTTAAAACGTTATCCAAAACAAGCGCCAAAGCGCGCTTCCAAAATTAAGCCGTCTACGATTAAAAACATTTTTCGTACTACTATATTCGACCATAAAATGACCTTATTCCTACAGCTGCTATACGGCACATTATAAACATTTTTTATTAAATTGATATAACAACCTTATTGCCATGCACATAAGACTCAATATCGAAGGGATTGGTTACAGTTTACAGTATTATATGACTAAAACAAATGCAGCTTGATTTCGTTGAGGCAGACTGACAATGAGTACAATGACCCGTTTTTGATTTGTTAGTATTATTTCAAAAGAAACGCAATCGGTATTATGCGACTAAAATAAAGTCTACTTGTTTGCGTTGTGGTAGACTGACAATTACCCGTTTTTGATTTGTTAGTATTTTCAAACCAAACGTGATAATCGGTATTATGCTAGTAAAATAAATTCTGCCTGTTTCCATTGTGGCTGACTGACAACGACCCGTTTTTGATTTGTTAGTATTTTTTAAGGACAACGTAATGTTATGTTCGTGGTTATTTTCATGGATTATTTTTGTTAGTACGTATTTTGTTATTTTGATAAGACGAGCTCGTTTTATGCTCGTTAATTAGAATTTAGAACGTATGCGAACGAAGTAAAAGTGCGTGTAGTCGATGTTTTGCTCATTAAATTGCGCAATGGTGCAATCAATTGTTCAATTATCGAACTATAATAATTAAACATTGTATATAATATAACTAAAACATAGGTTAGGAAACTGTAAAGTGTAATTATAGTGAGTGATGTGAACTGTTTTTTAAGATGTCGAGAACGAGAACTCTCTATCTGAGATAATGGTGTGGATATTCATTTCAGAAAGTCCTAAGCCTGTTGATAAGTACGAAGGGAAGTTAATTGATTTATAGTAATTTGCATTGTATTAAGTAATTTTTTTTTATATATCCTAACACTGTCCTAGTAAAGCCATAAAACATAAAAACATTAACTTACGTTACGTCATTACATTACTATTTCAAATAAGCCCCCGTTTTATTACGTTACGATACTTACTACGATCTTCACAACAATAGTGACTTGCACTGCTTATAGTTTTAAAAAGCCGTTAAGCGTAAAGTTTATTTTAAGCTGGCTTTTAAAAAAAAGCGCAACGTTTAAGCGTGTTCTCAATTTAAAGCCGTTTATCACATCTCTATTCGAAAGCCATCTGACAAGTGTAATGGAACAAATTATTCTTTTATGATAATAATTACGATAGTTTAAAAACTAAAACAACCGACTTCCATGCCCCGCGAGTCAATTTCAGTAGCAAGTTTGAGACGTTTATCGCCATATCTCTGGAGATACTAATCAGATCTCGATGAAATTACAATGGGATCACCTCGAATGTATATATATATATATATATATACTAGCTGACCCGGCAAACGTTGTTTTGCCATATAAATAATTTCGTAGTAATTTCTAGTGTAGACAAAAAATAGCTTACTTATTGTAAGTATGTATGGAGGAAAAATGATTAAATTACTAAAGTGGCTATTAAAAAATAAGGGTTGATCGTAGAAGGGTGAAAATTGAGGATTGTATGTATTTTTGTATGTTGTATCATAAAAAAATAGAAATTAAAAATTTTGTCTAAAAAATAAAAAAATAAATTTAGGGGTGGACTACCCCTAACATTTAGGGGGATGAAAAATAGATGTTGGCCGATTCTCATAGATACCGGATAAGCACAAAAAATTTCATCAAAATCGGTCAAGCCGTTTCGGAGGAGTATGGCAACGAAAACTGTGACACGAGAATTTTATATATTAGATATACCCTACCGATTAAAAAAATAATCATTCGAATCGGTTCACAATTGACGGAGTAATCGCGTAACATACATACAAAAATAAATATTTAAAAAAACATACAGACGAATTGAGAACCTCCTCATTTTTGGAAGTCGGTTTATGTAACACGTAGGGATGTAGCACGGGAAGCAAACGTCGATCTAAATAAAAGCAATAAAACTTACATTCGTCGTCGCTCCCCTCACCGTCGCTCAGTTCTGCGCACGCTCCCAGTTTGTCGCGCATCAACTTTTTGTTGGCCGCGCCACCGAGACTGTTGCCTGTTCAACAAACATACATTATGACAACTGGGTAATTTATAACCAACAGAACACAAATAATAATTAAGAAAGTTTAAAAACTAAAACAACCGACTTCAATGACCCGCGAGTCAATTTCAGTAGCAAGTTTGAGACGTTTATCGTCATATCTCTGGAGATACTAGTCAGATCTCGATGAAATTTCCGAGGACCACCTCAGAAACGTTTCCGAGGTGGTCCCATTGTAATTTCATCGAGGGTACGTACCCTACCGATAACAAAAACACACATTTTACCACTTTAGGCGCGCCTCTTTAAAATCTTTAAAATAATTGACTTTGAGAAAAAATGATTTTAGGTACCTCAATGTCATTTTTAAAAACCTATCCATACCCCACACGTATAGGCTTGAAGATTTTTTTTTTGTTTTAGCTCCATGTATGGATTGCCTTAAACTTTTACATTTTTATTTTTGTATAAAAATCGGAAGGCGGTGTATAGAATACATATACCATATATTCGGAATAAAATGGCTGTGACATACGGACGGACAGACAGACATGACGAATCTGTAAGGGTTCCGTTTTTTGCCATTCGGCTACGGAACCCTAATGAGGGTGCGGAGAAACCTACGCGTTAAAAGCCTAACTTCCTTCACTTTTTCTCACACCGATTGACGCGTACGTCAGTTCCGTTGCATTCATCCGTGACGCTTCCGCTTAATTAAATTTTACCCCAGGGCGCTTAAAGAAGTCTCACTTAAAAAAAATCCGAGCAAAGCTCGGGGGTACTTACAATAGGCGTGACGAAAGATTTTGAAATCCTCTTCCGTAATGTGGGAACACATTTACTATTCACGAAAAAACCTTTATTTCGGTAAAAAACTTAAGTTTAACGAAGTTTAAAACAATGTTTCTAATATTTTTTCAATAGTGCGCGAAAACAGCTCACATGTGTACTTAAGGATAGTAACTATTATATAATCTGTGACAATGATTACACATGAGTTTTCCAAAATTTAATATCGTTTTAAGAAAACCTCATAAGAGGACCTAGGCGTGACGTAATGAGCTGTGATTGGTGTTTCAATCAAAATGGCCGATTGCAGTATTATAATGTTTTATTTTATTGAAAATCTTAATAATCTCGATATTTTATATAAAACTAAACTAGTGTTTTAAATTGTTTTAATATGTATTTTCCCCAAAAATCATTAAATCTTCGATTTTTGTATACTGCCGTCATGCCTATTGAAGTAATGTGTTTGAACTTACCGGCCAGTACAACTCTGGACAACGTCGCCTGCGAGTCTGGCTGAGCCGTGAGGGCGGTCGCCACTTGTAGACACGCCTCGCGACCCATCTCATTGTGACTCAGGTCTATGCACTGAAATATACCAAAACATCATTAAATAAAACTGGCCAAGTGCGTGTCAGACTCGCAGTCACGCACAAATAGGGTTCTGTACCACAGTCGTAGGACTAGTATGCCACTGTGCCGCAGTAAAATACTAAACATTTAACAAAACCGAGTAGGAAACCGCGTGCTTATTTACTATAACGCCATCTAACGAACGTCTAACGCTATTTAAGTGAAAGTTAACACAACGGTGTTAGGGTAGGTAAACGTTCAACAAAACGTTCATAGATGGCGTTATAGTGAAATGCCGAAAAACACGTTTCTTGTATGGGGACCCCCTTTAAATTTTAATTTTATTCTGTTTTTAGTATTTGTTATTATAGCGGCAACAGAAATACATCATCTGTGAAAACTTCAACTGTCTAACTATCACGGTTCATGAGATACAGCCTGGAGACAGACGGACAGACAGACAGACAGACAGACGGACGGACAGCGGAGTCTCAGTAATGGGGTTCCGTTGGTACCCTATGGGTTCGGAACCCTAAAAATTACCTTAAGTACCTATAAAAGTCAAAAGTCAAAGCATTTATTCAGTATATGGGCAAATTAAAAATCTGCACTTACACGCGGCAAATAACATTAAGTAGATCATATCAATAATTATTATTCTAAATATAACTAAAACATTACTTATTGCTTTGAATTTAAAAATAAAAACCGGCTAAGTCGAGTTGGACTCGCCCACCGAGGCTTCCATACCATCTTCACAGACTAGGTTAATGGACAAACTTAACTTTGCAGTTCGATCTATAGAAAGTTCATTGCATCAACCGCAAATCATAAGTTTGTATTAGTAAATTCTCTTTTTTTATTTTATTAACCTACATATTTACGGTTTTCACGTATTTATTCCTGTACAAGAGCTTCAAGACCTTGCTTCTTGTAGCACCCTATAGGTTTTTATTCCCTTGTGAAATCGCAGAATATGCGACATAAACTGTCATATCTTTTGATTGCGTTGACTTGCTAGTTTGATTTTTTCGCAGCCGAAAGATACCGTAAACCCAAATATTTAGTACAAGTTTAAACTTGATACCTCTGCGCATTCTGGAGATAAAGGGTCTTGACAGACGGACAGATGGGCGGACATACGGATAGACAGACAGACGGACAACAAAGTGATCCTATAAGGGTTCCTTTTTTACTTTTAAAGTACGGTATCTTAAAAACTACGTAACGTATCTATAACCGGCGAGTATGTATGAAGGCGCTCATAAAAGTGGAAGAAGCGAAAGAGGTATGTCAGGATCGTAGCATGTGGAAAGAAGTAGTCTCTGCCTACCCTCTTTCGCTGCTTCCATTTTCAAAAGCGCCTGTATAAAGATACATGCTCGCCGATTATAGGTACATATAACATACGTTCGGCCTCTACCGGCTGGCCCATTCACACTCGTCTCATAAATCTGTTTCGTCAATCTTCATCCATCCTCTCTAAATGTCCAAACCATCTAAGCTTCCCTTTCTCATCTTTGTCACTAACACCCATATGCATAGTCGGTTCCTCAAGATTTCCTCCTCTCGAAGGTGATTTGACTCAACCTCAAGGATAAAATCGGTATGCAGAAAGAAAAAAAAAAACCTCGACTTGAGCAAATTCCTCATTCGAGTCGAGTAATGAACTGTCAAACTCAAGGTACGTCGCGATCTACCTTAAGGTCTCCTCAAAGCTTGTTATCAGCGCTTTCAAAGTTATTTCTAAGGTTATTTCAAGTTTTAATATATATAATAATAATATAATAAATTAATTAATGACGTCATTCCTTCACTCAACCTCGACTCGACCTTACTGGAGGTTCCTTACTGGAGGGTGAAGACGTAACTGAACATACTGATTTCAGGGGTGTTTTTAAGAATTCCTTGAGGTGACCTCGACTAAGGTCGAGTGGAGGAAATCTTGAGGCACCGACTATGCATATGGGTGTAAATCTTCTACCACACCACAACATTCCCTTATCACGCTGTTCTCCACCTTATTCATCAGTCACTCCAATGATACATCATCAATATATACTAATATTAATATAATTACGTGGTTTCTTAAACCAACAACCCCGCATGGTGGTAGGACACTATCTAGTGTCCGCCTGGCTAGCTACCACTCTCAAGTTAGAAAATCTGTCGCCAAACATCTAATGTGTTCCGGCAGCTATCCTTGAGAGCCAGTTCCCATTCTAGGGTTAGCGTGCTTACCATCTTCAACCGCATCATCACTTACCAACAGGTGAGACAGTGGTCAAACAGTAGCCTATATGAAATAATAAAAAAAAATATCAAGAGGAAAGATTTGACTGTTTGTTTGTTTGTTACAATTTAACCCAAAAAACTACTGGACCGATTTAAAAAATTCTTTCACTAATGGAAAGCTGCATTATCAGCGAGTAACATGGGCTATATTTTATCCCCGTATTCTCACGGGAACGTGAACTACGCGGGTGAAACCGCGAGGTGCTGCTAGTCATATATAAATAAAGATACAGTAAAAGTATGTAGGATGCTTACCTCTACTCGTATTGCATTGGTTTTTAAAGCTGTTGCTAACGCGATAGCTCCTTTACTCTTCAGTAGACAGTCGCCGAAATTTATCGCTTTGAGATTCGGTATACTGTGGAACAAAACATTGTATTAATTTAATATTATATATTATAATAATATAATATATATAATCCACATCACGGGCTTTTGCAAATTGTCCGGTTCTTTGGAAGGCATTGACGGAGCCGAAGCCAACGTCAAGAGGCCCTTTACAATGTTTACTTAGGTATTATTAATTGATGAGGAGGAGATATGGGAAACTATATTATAAAAAGATGGTACATTATTTTATGAGACTATTGGGTGAGCTGATTAATGTCGGATTGCTGGTCTATGGGATGAGGTACGGCACCCGCCAATTATGCCTCATTACAAAATATTTAGGCGGGTGGTGACTTGCTAAACACTGAATGGGCCCCCCATAAAGGCGGACCGTTGTGTCGGCGCCGAGGGGCAACATTGGCGTGGATAGCTAAGGGTGTTGAGAGGTGTGCTGCAGTTTCACTAATCGCTACTAGCGGCTTTATGCCTTTAACACTTCCGCCCTGGAGCTTAGGTCTTAGCTCTTGCGATTCCCACCACCGGCCGGCCGGTCAAGGCGAGCCGGGGGTCAGAGGGTCTCATTTAGCCCTCACGGGATAGGGGTACGCGGTGTCGCCACTCACCGTTGGCTCGCCATATATATATATATAATTATTATAATTATAAATATAATAAATATAATTATAAATATGTATTATTATATACATTATATTAAATATTATTTCTTTAAGTGCTACACACATTATATTTTTGTACATGGAATCCGAAACCCTCAATCCGAAACCCTCCTGAGTTGTCTATCGATAGGATCGTACCGTGGCTTAGTTGGTCAGAGCACCTGGGCATGTTTCTCAGGAGGGTGTGGGGTCGAATCCCATCAGTACGATGAAATTTTGGATTGTGTGTAACAATTGCATTAATTTATAATACACACACACATATACACTACTAAATTAACTAACTAGCTCCTGTCCATCCAAAGATTGTCTGGTAGATCATTCTAAGCAGTAAGACCGCCCATTGTCACACCTAATTAGTTTTTACTTGTCTTTTGGCCGGTTCAAGTTTCAAGTTTGAGGTGTTTATCTCTGTATATCTGGAGATGCTTATCAAATCTTGATGAATTTAAATGGTACCACCAGGAAAGTTCACCATTCCAAATAACAAAATAATTTTTCAAAACGGTCAACATACATTAAAAAAAATCAGTGAAAAACAGTGAACATACAGAAAAAAAACCAACGAATTGAGAACCTCTTCCTTTTTTGAAGTCGGTTAAAAGGGTCTTAAAGTTTTATTTTACTTGGGTAGTGCATCGGCGATTGCTTGGGCTCCTTTCCCGCCAACAGTGTTGTCGTTCAAATTGAGCCGACTAAGCCTGGGGTTGTGTTTGAACGCTTCTGAGAGCGCCGTCACGCCTGGGTGGTAGATGCCGTTCTGTGGCATGGATATCTCCTCTAGGCTGCCCATTGCCTGCAGACAAACCATAGAGATAGTATATATATAGAGAGAGAACATTAGCGAATGCGAATGAAATAGCTATAGAGATATAACCCGACTAAAATGATGAACACGTGTTACATATGCCAGCTATAAAATAAAATGAACAACGTAATTTACATGACATGTCGGGTCATACATGACAGCGGGTGAGAGCCAATGGGTGCACTAGAACTTGGTGCCAGTGCTGGAGCCAGTTTGTAAAATCGCATACGCAGAGAAGGATAAAAAATTGTTGTTCATCTCGCTCTCTCATACTAGTGATTGTATAGTTTTATCCTTCTCATATTATTATTATTATTTTATGGACAAGTCTATTTTAATATACTTAGTCAATGGGACAAACATTACGAGTTTCATTGTAGAACGTATCGTGAGAATAGGGAAGATACAAAATTTTAGAAAGTGAAAGTTATTTAGGCGCACTGAGGTAAAATTTGACGAAAATTACGAAGCGTCACGATCCGAAGGCGGCGGAATTAACGTAAGCATCATGTTATATTTTTATTTATAAACGCCCTCTATTGTAGAACAGCGTAACTACGAAGAAGTATTCACTAAAGTTCAACAGATGGAGTTGCAAAAATAATTATTAGTGATGTTGAGAAATAAATTGAATGAACTTGGACGTTTCACTTCTAACGCGTAGATTTCAACGCACCATCTTTTTTTTATATATTTATTTCAATTTTCTTTTCAACCGACTTCCAAACAAAAGTAGGATCTCAATTTGTCTGTATGTTTTTTTTTGTGTGTATGTTACGCGATTACTCCGTCAATTGTGAACCGATTTGAATTATTCTTTTTTTAATCGGTAGGGTACGTTTCCGAGGTGGTCCCATTGTAATTTCATCGAGATTTGATTAGTATCTCTAGAGATATGACGATAAACGTCTCGAACTTGCTACTGAAATTGACTCGCGGCGCATGAAAGTCGGTTGTTTTAGTTTTTAAACTATCTTAATTATTACAGTAGTATGATTTCCATATAAGATGAGTATAAGAGTATAAGAAGAGTATAATAATGAGTAAATAATATGAAATAAAATAAATTCATATTATTTATCATCATCACTTACCAATAGGTGAGATAATGGTCAAACGCTAGACTATAAGATATTTTTAAAAAAATCTTTAAATCACAATTGCGATTCTTTAAACACGAATTAATCGAGTAACAAGCGGCAATAGCCCAATGGATAAGGTGTCGGACTGGCGATCGAGAGGTCGTGAGTTCGATCCTCACACATTGCACTATTGACGTGAACCTACTCCAGACACAAGCATGTTACTTAGTTGGAGGGGTTAACTACTAGTAATGTGCAACCCACAAAGCTAGTAAGCTTTTTAACAAAAAAAAAAACAAACTTGAAAAAAAAAATCTTACAGAAGAATTAAGAAGAGAGAGAAGAGAAGTCCTTTTCAAGGTCGGTAGATAAATTTACCTTAAATACAGCAGCGAGTGCTGTGGCCCCCTCATTTTCCAGCCTGTTGCGTCCCGCTACGAAGATCTTCAGCCGTCGAGGCCGGGCCGCCAATGCCCCCGCTAGCAGTTTGCCCCCGGTTATTCCCAACCCGTTGTTGTTTAGACGGAGCTCCTGCAATATAATATAAGATCGTTTAAAAAACTAAAAGAACCGACTTCAAAATTCACGCTAGTCAAAGTAGCCAGTAGACTTAAAACTATTATATAATCTGTGCCAGTATTTTATAGTACAGTATTATATAGAAAGTCGTGGAGATAAGTAAATGCATCGTAATACAAATGTTAATTAATATTGTTACGCGCGGGGTGGTATTAAAATGCCAATCCGATGAGTTGAACGTTTATTTCCACTTGAACACTAGGTTAGCACAATGTTCCACAGTAGTTGTCCAAATCGTCTTGCACAATGATTAAATGTCCGTTACACACACTGAGGTCGTCGGTAATTCACAATTCACACTTCACTGTTCACAACACTAGTTCACTGTTAACACTTTGCTACTTCACTTGGTCGCTATCCGCGCTTAGATGTTTTCGCTGTCGCTTCCAAAGAACTACTGACTGAAGCCGCGGTTTCAACGTCTTATATAGGACGAGAATATTTCTACAGAACTTTCCAGTATTGACTCGAACAATAGACAAAAGACGTTCAAAACAAAGCAATAAAAATCACAAACAAAAGGGGCGGCTTTCCTTTGAGCATCTGATGTAAACAACTTTACCATACATGCTAATTTGATCTCTAACTACTTATGAATAAGGTTCAATCTTAACTACAAAACTAGGTACATTGACTAGGGTCGGAATTCCCGGAAGGTTACTTTTATGACGGTCGGGTCGGGTGTTTATAGCCCCTAATTAGTCTATTCTTTCCCACGGTATTTTTGTTCGAGAAGCTTGGCGAAACATCGCGACTCGACGACGCGATGTAACAATATATTAAAAACGGCTCGGCCGATTTCGTTACAATTTAAATTGGACCACCTGCACGGCCTTATCCCCGGGGGAAAGACAAAATTATTTCCCTGTTTTTCGCCACTGGCAGGAGATCAACACAACAATTTAATCGCTTGGTGAAGTTTAACCCCAAGTTTAGGCAAGGGAACCCTTTGAAACAAAAAAATATTTTTCCAAATCGGTTCAGGCATATTCGAGTAATCGGTGAATATACATAAAAAAAATTCCGGCGAATTGAGAACTTCCTCCTTTTTTGTGAAGTCGGTTAAAAATAAATAAAAACACATTTATTGCTAACTAGTTGTTACCACGACTTCGTTCACGTACACCAAGAATTTTATCACTGTAAAGCTCTAACGTTTATGTGATCTGGGTTATTTAAGTTATGTGTAAACATAGCACAGTTCAGTATTTAATAACCAGAATTTTTCGCCAGCAAAAAATAACTTTATTTTCAGTGTGTAGTATAGTTTCATAGTGTTTTTTCAATTTATATTAGCGGTTTTGAAAAAACTGCTGATTATATCTCGTTCAAACCAATTTTCGTGGAAAGTGTTTATTGAAATCTACAGCATTTATATTTTTTTAAGATTTTTCACTCCCCTATTTTAACAGTTAGAGGGGGGGAGGGGGACACACATTTTACCACTTAAGATGTGTCTATCTTTCAAACAATTGTCTTTGAGAAAAAATAGTTTTAGAAACCTCAATTTCATTTTTAAAGACCTATATATAATTCTGCACTGTATAGGTTTGGAGATTATTTTCAGACTATTACAATTAAGATAGTAGTTTAAAAACTAAAACATCCATGCCCTTCGACTCGACTTCCATGCCCAGCGAGTCAATTTCAGTAGCAAGTTTGAGACATTTATCGTTATATCTCTGGAGATACTAGTCAGATCTCGATGAAATTACAACGGGTCCACTTCGGAAATGTACCCTACCGACTAAAAAAATAATCATTTAAATCAGTTCACAATTGACGGAGTAATCGCGTTACATACATACAAAAAAAACAAACAGACAAATTAAGAACCTCCTTCTTTTTGGAAGTCGGTTTAAAATACCAAGGAATAGCGACCCTTCTCCTTGATAGCATTCGATCAAAAGTAATAGTATATTACGATACGTGTGACTTAAGTTGCCTATTATTGCACGCCGTGCAATAATATTACTAATCTAATACAATAAGAATCTTTGTCCTGACATACTGACTGACTGACTGACTGACAGACAACGCACAGCCTAAACCGCTGGTCGTAGAGACTTGAAATTTGGAGGGTATATTTGTCTTAGTACGTAAGGGTGTACTAAGAAAGGATTTTCCAAATCTAATACTATAATAATCTTTGTCCTGACATACTGACTGACTGACTGACTGACTGACTGACTGACAGACAACGCACAGCTTAAACCGCTAGTCGTAGAGACTTAAAATTTGAAGGGTATATTTGTCTTAGTACGTAAGGGTGTACTAAGAAAGGATTTTCCAAAATTCACCCATTTAGGGGATGAAATGGGGGTTCAAGGTTGTATGGAGAAACAAGATAAGATAGTCTTTTCTATTCAAAACTTCACACAAGTGCTTCAATAAAAAATAAGTAAATACGTGTTTCAGGCTTTTTCGAAATTCTACCCCTGAAAGGGTGAAATGGGGTAACAAAGTCTGAAAACCAATATTGTTTCGGGTTGCGCTGAAATTTGGCATGCAGGTAGTTATTACGACGTTAGTGCCCTCTTAGAAATGATTTTCTAAAATTCACCCCTGATTGGATGAAACGGGGGTTCAAAGTTTGTATGGAGAAACAAGATAAGATAGTCTTTTCTATTCAAAACTTCGCACAAGTACTTCAGTAAATAAATAAGTAAAGACGTGTTTCAGGCTTTTTCGAAATACCACCCCTAAAAGGGTGAATTGGGGTAAAAAAGTCTGAAATCAATATTATTTCGGATTGCGCTGAAATTTGGCATGCAGATAGTTATTTTAACGTAGGTATCCGCTAAGAAAGGATTTTTCAAAATTCACTCTTTAAGGGGATGAAGCGGGGGCTCTAAGTTTGGATAGTCATTTTATTTGACACTAACAGCCCGCCCCGGCTTCGCACGGGTAGAACATATATGCCTACAAAATTTGCATCAGTTTGTTACATCGAATATAAAATATTAACATATTTACAAACATACAACATATTTCAACCAATTTACACAAAACCTTAACGAATTATGCACCTAAGACCTAAACCTTTATTTTATTTTATTTATTTTTGGGAAACTTACTACTAAACAAATATAAAAATAAAAACTTAAATTTTGAAGGCAATTTACAAATTTCCACTAATAGGTAGTTAATATTATCAAAATAAGAGTAGGTTAGTATTAAATTAAAGTTAAAGTTAAGCACTATGGAAAGAAATTGCTTGCTATAGTCCGCCTTAATTGCATTAAACTAGTATTAAACAAGTCTAAGTCATGTTGCACAGCCAACTCATTGAAACTTCGGCTCGCTCTTGACAAATAAACATTTTTGCTATAGTTCGTGCTTGCCCAAGGAAGTTTTAGTGAACACTGTCTTCTAAATGGGTTACATGGTACCTTCAGACCAAGTCTTGCGAGCAATTCAGGACAATCTACTGAGCCGTTGGCTATTTTTAATAAGAAACCAACATCAGCTACTAATCTCCTTATCTTCAAAGGTAGAATATGGAATTTCTTGCAACGGTTGATATAATTTGAGTAATATTTTTGTATTTTAAATTGAACAAATCTTAGGAAACGTCTTTGAATGCGCTCAATACGTGTGTTATAAATGTCATAAAAAGGATTCCACACCTGGGAGGCGTATTCCAAATGGCTACGAACATAAGCACAATAAAGAATTTTTAATGTCTTTATTGAGTTAAAATCCCGCGACAGGCGCATGACAAAGCCAAGCGCCCGCGAGGCCTTGTTAATTATGTTGTTTATATGTTCGTCAAATAACAATTTACTATCAAAAGTGACGCCTAAATCGCGAATAGAGTATACCCGTGATACATTTGTGTTTTTAAGTCTATATGTGAAAATAAGAGGTTGCGGCTTACGAGTAAAGGAACATAAATAACATTTGGATACATTCAAGTCCAGCTTATTCGATGAACAATAGTCATTAAATCGGTCTAGATCATCTTGTAGAAGCTGAGCACTATCGGGTGAACTAATAGGACAAAGAATTTTCATGTCATCAGCATATAACAATATTTTAGAGTTAACAAAACATTTAGAGATATCATTAACAAAGATGTTAAACAATAGCGGTCCCAATAAAGATCCCTGAGACCTTCCTCATAAACACTCTGGCTATTGGTGAAAACCGCATGATAATCCATTCAGAAGCTATTGAGATTATTGCGAACAGACAGACAGACGCAGTGATGGACATTGTTTTATAATACTTACGTAGTGATATTGGACGGCCCTTTGGCGTAAAGGATAGTTACCCTGATTCTGCCCCGAGTGTCGTTGGTTCTAATCCTAGCTATATCTCTACCAATGAAAGTTTTATATGCATTCATGAATCATGGGTTTTCGTGGGATCATTAAATCTACCAATAATTAAGATATTTTAAAAACTAAAACAACTGACTTCAATGCCCCGCGAGTCAATTATTTCAGTAGCAAGTTTGAGACGTTTATCGTCATATCTCTGAAGATACTTATCACATCTCAATGAAATTACAATGGGACCACCTCGGAAACGTACCCTACCGATTATAAAAATAATCATTTGAATCGGTTCACAATTGACGGAGTAATCGCGTAACATACACACACAAAAAAAGAAACATACCGTCGAATTGAGAACTTCCTTCTTTGTGGTAGTCGGTTGAAAAGTAGCTTACCACCAAGGAGAACATCTGCCGCCGCAACCTTACGGCGTTTCCCGACGCAAAAAGTAGGGGTATTATTAGGGGGGTATTATTAGGGGTTTAACGTGTGTATCTGTGTGTCTGTCTGTAGCATCTTAGCACCCAACCGGATGAACGGATTTTGATTTTTATTGATAGTTTTTTTTTTTTTGATAGATGTCTTCATCGAGAGTGTTCTTAGCTTTGATTCATGAAAATTCGTTCAATCGTTATAAAACATGAGCTTTAATCAACTTTCATAGGTCTGATCAATCCGAAAATCTTCTTCTTCAACGATATTGTAAGAAAATGGAAGCATTGACCTGATCTCCTGGACTCTACAGAATACTCAAATCCTCACCAACTTACAGCTCAGATTTTAAATGTCGTGTTTAGGTTCATTGGAATGCTTTTAATGAAAAGATTATACATAGATCAGTCGGGGTGGTTTAAAAGATTATATAATATATATAGATCATTATTATTTTATACAATAGATCATATTATCATACTATATTGACTTCAAATTAATTTTGATCGGTGGGGATCTACAGAACAGCTAAGCTTATAATAATATTTTCCTAGTAACTATGACCTATTCTGTGGTTTCACTACAAATATTTTATTAATTTTGCGATGCGTGTATGCATAGTGTATGTGATATCCGTGATATCTTCTAGAGTTTTCATTTGAATTATAAACTGTAGAAGACAATTTTTATTTTTGTAGGTCTTATTAAGTTGTACAACTCTTCGATAGAAAATATTCTTCCATCTGTTTTCAATTGAGCAGCGTTCGTAAGAAACGTATTTTTTCGACCGTTTTTTTGTCGACTTAGGTTGCAAATTAGGTCTCCACAAATGTACCTTTGATTTAAACGGGATAATATATAGCCTATTTTTATTTCGAAACTACATTCTATATATTAGTGAAAGAATTTTTTAAATCTCGGTCCAGTAGTTTTTGAGCCAAATCATTACAAACATAAAAAAATACAAATTCTCTCTTTATAATATTAGTATAGATTACACACAAGTACTTCTGTAAATAAATAAGTCAATACGAGTTTCAGGCTTTTTCAATATGCCACCCTCAGAGAGTGAAGTGGGGTAACCAAGTCTAAAAATCAATATTGTTTCGGATTGCGCTGAAATTTAGAATGCAGATAGTTGTTATGATGTAGGTATCCGCTTAGAAAGGATTTTCAAAAAAATCCCACCATTACTTATTATTTTTAATTTTATATATAAACTAATAGATTTACATAAGTACTGTAAATAAATTAGTTATTACGTGTTGCAGGATTTTTGCAAAGGGTTGGTGAAAAAGTCTCAAAATCAATATGATTTTTCGGGTTTTATATTTAATATGAATCCCTATTTCCCTTAGTCACGTAATAACTTGAAAACGGGTGAACCGATTTGGCTTTTATTTCTTTGATTTCTTTTATGATAGAAAGGTTTTTAATGCCGGTGGTTGGAATCGCAAGAGCTAAGACCTAAGCTCCAGGGTGGAAGTGTTAAAGGCATAAAGCCGCTAGTAGCGTTTAGTGAAAATGCAGCGCACCTCTCAACACCCTTAGCTATCCACGCCAATGTTGCCCCTCGGCGCCGACATAACGGTCCGCCTTTATGGGGGGCCCCTTCAGTGTATAGCAAGTCACCACCCGCCTTAATAATTTGTAATGAGGCATAATTGGCGGGTGCCGTACCTCATCCCATAGAACAGCAATTCGACATTAATCAGCGCACTCAATAGTCTCATAATATAATGTACCATCTTTTTATAACAGTTTCCTATATCTCCTTCTCATCCATAGTAATAACTAAGTTAAAATTGTAAAGGGCCTCTTGATGTTGGCTTCGGCTCCATCAATGCCCTCTAAAAGACCGGGCGTGTACGACCCGTGATGTTAAATGAATACTAATAATAATATATAAGTTGTCTATTATTGCACGCCGAGCAAAACTTAAGTCACGAGTAACGTATATTATTTTATAGCTGTCAGTGTGACATAAACCCGGCCTTTACGCTTGCTACGCTTTTCCGTCAAATAGAAGAATTCCGTGAAGTTGCTAAACGTCGTGCAATAAAACAATCGACTATTTAAGTCACGGAAAAGCGTGCGTAAAGTGCTGGTTTAGGTCACCCTGTGCTATAAAGAAACTTACTTCTAATTGGCTGCAGACATCACTTTGCAGTAACTTGGCCAGTCCCTCTACACCGATGGGTCCAAACGCATTGTCGCTAAGATCCAACACAGACAGTCGAGCTCCTGCTGTTATCATACCATCGCCAAGTGCACTCTGAAATTAAACATTCTTGTTACACTGATCTTTTCTTTTAAGCTTAGGGATCGTGTATTTATCACGTGAGGCTCGAAAGGCGGGGTGGGGTTCTGAAAAAATCACGAAATATCACAAGAAGGGGGAGGGGGAAATATATTGAGATATCACGTGTATTTATATTTTGTTGAATGCGGGATTTCTAAACCAAAACAGTGGCAAGATAATATTCTGAAAATATCAATATGCTTTGTACCAAAAAAATACACATGATTTTGGGTAGGGGGAGGGGGGAGGGTTTAGTCTAAAACATCACCAGTCATCTACAAAATTACAAAATTATTAGGTGATTATGACAATAAAAAGACTCCTCGAGTATTATTTGTTCGTTTCCAAAAAACTATTGAATTTTTATATACACAATCCAAGATTTCACCATCCAATGGGACTCGAACTCACACCTGAGGATCATGCCCAACCCAATCGAAAAGTTGAATTGTTTTTCTTTTTATTTTTGTCTCGGGACAAAAAGAACTTGACTATTATCTCACAAAATATTAATTAATTATGAGATTGATGATATAGCATGCATAAGCTTGTTGGCGTTAAGAAAGGGTACCTTGACTTTCAACCCAGAGGTCACTGGTTCAAATCCTAGCCAAGGGATTATTCTATGTGCACTCTTGGGTGTCTGTCCACAGGTGGTAACAGCATATTATATCAATGTTCCGGCTAACTTAGTACAAAAAAATAGTTTAGAGAAAATCTGCTTTCAAAACCTTATGGTGTTCTGGCAGTACAGCCCTTGAGAGCCAGACCATTCTAGGCCTAGCATGTTCACCATCCTGAACCATATCATCACTTGCCACCAGGCAAGATAGTGATAAAATGCTAGGCTATTAAATTAAAAAGAATTATACATTGTTCTCATAATTAGAATGTAATTGTATGAAAATCTAGACTAGCAACATTCTTTCGTTTTTCTCGCATGTCTCTGACAATGCATACTGCGTAATAGCAGGCCTGTTGCACTCCGCGCCGTAGCTATGACAATATTAGTACATACGCGGCACCCGGCCGGCTACAAGTTCAGTCAGTAGTGCCAAGCGGGCTCTTGATTGATTCCTATTTACTGTTAGTTTATTCTGTGACGCTAATTTATGGTTGCATTCGAGGCGTGTAGCGTGATTTGAACAATACCTACATTGTAACTAGGTTTAATCTCGCATTTTTGCTCATACGGAGTGCATCTTCTGTACTTGTACTATTCATTATTCTGTGATAATAGTAAAGAAGTCCCTTACCAAGGCAGGAGGTATTTCAGTCTTCATACGTCCTGTGAACATATCGGAGAAGCGGGCCACCTTCAGCTCAGGTCGATGCTCCAATGCCTTCGCTATAGCCTGTGCTGCCGTCACACCTAACGTATTCCCAGTCAGTGTCAGGTATTGTAGATTTGGACATGAGTTAATCGCGTCCACGATAGGTGCAGCTGAAATATAAACATGGTAAAGCTTATAGTTTTTAAATGTGAAAGTCAGTTTGTATATTTGTTTGTTTGTGTCCTCTTCACAGTCAAACTGCTGGATTGATTTGGCTGAAATGTTTCATAGTGATAGCCAATATGGTAGAAAAGGACATAGGATGGCTACTGAGAGTATTTTTCCGCATGTGGTTTTTATTGTATGTATGTTATGCGATTACTCCGTCAATTTTGAACCGATTAGAATGAATTTTTAATCGGTAGGGTACATTTCTAAGGTGGTCCCATTGAAATTTCATCGAGATCTGATAAGTGTCTCCAGAGATATGACGATAATTGTCTCAAACTTGCTACTGAAACTGACATGCAGGGTATGGAAGTCGGTTGTTTTAGTTTTTAAACTATCTTAATAATTAATTACACCCAAACTCAAGCCAACTGTTTATGGATCACATAAATAATTTTCTTATGTGGGAATCGAACCTACAACCTTCTTAAACAATTATATAACGACTTTTTAGGATTGAGGTAATAGAACGAATCAATAAAGACTTAACTTGGAAGTCTTGGGATTACTTTGACTCAGAGTAGGAAAAATATATTGGTTTTACAATAATTTAACACATGCAATAGGTTATGTTTTGATTTACAAGAAATACGATAATTTAGTAATATAATGGTAATGGACATGTCAATACTCATATATATGATACTGTACAATAACATTTAAGCATTAATACATAAAAATAACATAATATGCAAGCTCTACTTACCATCATCGGCAGAGTCCAATTTCAATGATTTTCCTGAGAAATCAACGCCACTGACAATTTGGCCAGAGGTTTCTAATGCTGAGTTTAATGTATTTAAATCAAACGAAGCCATTTCTAAGCAATTAACACAATAAATTAAACAATAAAACGACAAAACAATGTAAACAAAAAGCTCGTCGTTCTGACTGTGACTGTCAAACTTAAGCAACTCTCAAACAGACACTCAAAGTCTCAAACACAACAAATAGTCTCAATCAACTGTCAACAATGTCAACGGTTTATTTTGAATTTTTTCATTGTTTATGGTAGAGTCTGAGTAAAAAGAGAACCATCGTGGCCTTACGTTTTTTGTCATTTCATTTATTCATCAAAACATTTTGTACACGCTGGTACCTTATTTATTACAGAATTTCGGGCTTAAATTAAATTAAAGACTCACAAAACTTCATAACGGATGTTTTGGGACGGGGTCGAGGCAGTCCTCTTTATCCGGGCTGGGCGCATGGGGCAATTACCCTACGGGAACGGAGTGGGTTTACAACCCTTTTGGTATCCGATATGCTATCCATCCCGGCTGTACGTCAGCTCAAGGACATGCACGATGCACGATGCAAAAGTACCGTGAATAGGTTTGACGTACGTCAATAATTATTATTAATTGTTTGCTGGACTTGAAAGACCTACGTCAGATCAGTCCAGCATCGTGCGGCTTGATTGTGCATAGACTTGATGTACAGCAGAATTTAACATATACGTATAATATACATTTATATTAAATAACTTGACCGTAACTGGAAGCTTTTATATTGAGATAGGCATATCCGTTTCCGTCGATTTCCTACCAGTTTTCGTACTTTTTCGGTTCTGAAATCCGGTCCAGTGGTGCCACCTGGCGGTTGCGCAAAGCTTTGTCGATTGCCATGTGGATTTCTTTGCGCCATTTTGAAGTCATTGGCGTTTAAATTTTCGTCGAAGCAACTTGTGTGCAGCGGGTCTCTCCCCTGTTCATAACTTATTTTTATTTTCATTTAAATTTAAATATAACGATTAAATATTTTAAAAATTTTAAAAGTTTGCGTGTTGGTGGAAATCACCGAGTGATTCTTTGCAGCTTGTATCGTGTGAAAGTAAGTACTTACTACCTACCCTCAGTGTCTTTCTTTGGTGTTAAAAAAGTGAACATTTTACGGTTAAAACTTTTAACCTTATTTTACAGCAGTGCTAATCGTTATAAATTATATAAAGAACCTAAGGGTTGATTTTTAACGGCGTTTGCCGTTCGAAATATTTTAATAGAGATTTCAAGACTACCTACCGAAAGTTTTTGTACCCACTGGCTTACGTACCGTTTAGGATCCGAGATCTAACATATATTTAATTTCAGATATGGATGATTCTGGTACGAATTTACAAACTGCGGCGGCAGGGTCAAGTGATAAAGTTCGCAAGCAGAAACGTAGCCGCTCTAGCAGCAGCAGCAGCAGCAGCAGCAGTAGTTCATCTTCGTCAGATGATAAACGAAGAAACTCACGTCGTCGGCGGAAGAAGCGTGCGAAGCATTCCGATCGCATGATGGACCAACTTTTAAGGGAAGTGGGTGAGCTACGCAAACAAATTACTAATTCAGCTGAAAATAATTTTTCAGACAGTGTGTCGTTATATCCAGAAGGAGAAGACGAGTTATATCTCGATAATCATATTGGTAGTGACGATGTTCAGGGATCTAAGTGTGATTTTAATAAATTCACCTTTGACATCGAGACAAAATTGAAGGAACCGTCTGTTCCGAAAACTCCTGATGGGTTTTTGAAAATGTTACTTGAGGTTCAAAGATTAGGCGGTACCTCTTGGTCTGATGTTAGATATGCCGACACACAAAAAGCATACAATCATACTCCAGGTTTCGTAGACCTGGAAACAAACGACGAGGTAAAAATGTATGAAACCTCACGGCACCTGTCCCATGCAGACAAATCATATGCAGCTCTTACGTACTGTGTACTGCAACAGAAGGAATCTCTACAGATGGGTATTCGCGATCTTCTTTTATGGGCACAAAATAGTGAAATTAACGTTGATAACCTGAGTTGCAAGGTTGAAGAATTATTTTTAAAGGGGAATTTTCATAAAGTTTCATCCGATCTTTTGCAATTAGTATGTGGACATAGAGCCGAGAGCATTGAGATGCGTCGAGAATCGATAACCGCTCAGGTACGAGATCCTCTAGTAAAAGCATCATTAAACAAAATACCGCCTTCAGCGACACATTTATTCGAGTCTGCCGCGTTGACAGCGGCGCTTGATAAGGCAGGTGGCATCTGCAAAGCCTTTTGGCCTCTCAAAAAAGATAAATCTGTACAATTAAGATCCGAACACTATTATCGCCGCCCCTCGCGGGGGTTGAGCACATATAAATCGGCTCCATCGCGTGGAACCAACGACCAAAATATGCATAATCATGCATATAATCTACCCTCGCGGGGTGATTTACATTACACAAATGGTCCGCCCAGGGGCCCATCTACAAGTGCCGAGTACCATCAGCGCCCTAATAGAGGGTCATTTCACAACCGAGGTGCACGGCCCTATCGTGGCAATAACCATGCCTCGAGAGGTTCCAGAGCGAATCCAAAACGCTCCAATCAATGACTGCAATCGGTTCAAAGCAGGTCAGTTGTCGTTTTACCGTCAACAGTGGGCACAAATGGGTGCGCCCAGCATAATTCTTCAATTAATTCAGGGGTACCGGATACCCTTTTATCAAAAACCGCCTCTAGTTTTCCCAAAGCTCAAAGGGCCGTTCCAAACGCCCGTATCCGAGGATATGACCAAAATTATACAAAAAATGAAGACGCAAGGAGTTCTAAAATTAGCTCCGTGCACACCGAGCTTCATATCGCCTCTCTTCCTAGTGCCAAAGGCCGACGGGTCATCCCGACCAATATTCAACCTCAAGGCGCTAAACGACTATGTGCAGACCGAATCATTTCACATGATAAACATGCACCGCATTCCAGACTTCCTTCAACAACAGGACTGGATGTGCAAAATCGATTTGTCCCAAGCGTACTTTCATTTAAAAATCGCGAAGTCACACAGACGCTTCCTACGCATTATATACAACCAAGAACTGTTGGAAATGACGTGCCTACCTTTCGGTCTCAGCACGAGCCCCAAAATTTTTTCAATTCTCACAAATTGGGTTGCTCAAATATTACGAGACAGGTACAATATAAGAATCTTGGTCTATCTAGACGATTTTTTAATAGCAAATCAGAAATCACACATTCTGTGCAATCACGTGAAAATTACGATACAAATATTGCAAACGTTAGGATGGGCAATCAATTTCGAAAAATCGAATCTGTCTCCTCAAAGGACCATGATTTATCTAGGGATAATGTGGAACCCTTGGCACAATTTAAAAATGTTGCCGGTCGACAAAATAACAAAAATAAAGCAGGCTGTAAATCATCTTCTTGTAAAACGAAGAACGACAGTAAAGGAATTACAGAAAATAGTAGGCCTTTTAAACTTTGCAAGCTTTGTCGTTCCTCGGGGCCGTCTCAATCATCGACAGATTCTAATGTTAATGAACTCGTTACCAGAGGGGTCAACGATGCCCCATTCAATACCTCAAAATGTCATAGACGAGTTAAGGTGGTGGAGGCAGAACTGCCACCTGTCAACACCTTTACATTACCCACCGCCGGTAAATTTCTTAGTCACAGATGCATCCGATCTAGCTTGGGGAGCACAGTTGAACAACCAAGCTCTCTGGGGCAGCTGGTCGCTAGAAGAACAACGTCTGCACAGCAACCAGAAAGAAATGCTGGCGATCCTGCATGCTCTTCAGAGAACTGGGACCGAACTGGACAACAGCTCGATTCTGATACAATGCGACAACAAAACTGCAGTCGCCCACCTACGGAAGGAAGGAGGTACGAAATCATTGACTCTTCTAAACATAACCTATCAAATTCTGGAGTTCCTCGATCTCCATCAAATACATTTCTGCATACATCATATTCCAGGCAAATACAACAATCACGCCGACCATCTGTCGCGTCACCGCCTCCTTCCAGAGTGGCATTTACTGCCGGAATGCGTACAAATTGTATTTGCCAAGTGGGGAATTCCAATGATAGATCTTTTTGCGTCAGAGACTGCTCACGTAGTAATCAATTATGTGTCTCGGGATTTGAAAGATCCACAAGCTCTATTTCACGATGCGTTCAGTGTTCCCTGGAACTATCCTCTGGCGTGGGTATTTCCACCACCGTTTCTCATGCCCAAAGTCTTGAATCATCTGAACCAGTCGACCGGAACGTTTCTTATAGTAGCTCCGCGATGGCAAAAAGTATTCTGGCGAGCGGATCTCAAAGCTCGAGCGTTAGACGCGCCACTCACACTGTACAACCTACAAAAACACCTGATCGACACATCGACGGGACTGCCACCGTCGAAAGTCAAGGACATAACCCTAGAAGTCTGGAAATGTGGGGCTGGTCACAATCGTTAGATACATGGAACACTGAACAATTATCTTTGCTTAAAACCTCGTGGCGTAAATCTACCTTGAAAACGTATGAGAATGCTTGGAAACGTTGGATTACATGGTCAGCGAATAAAAAGGTTAACACGTATTATCCTACTGGGTCACAGTTGGCCCAGTTTTTGTCAGATTTACATCTTATCGATAAATTATCGTACAATACCATTCTTGTTCATAAATCTGTTGTTTCTACCTTATGTAACGCTGAAGAGTCGTCTCAGCTGAGTTCACACGTTCTTGTTAAACACATTTTAAAATCTATTTCTTTAAAAAATCCTAAAACTTCAAAGCGATCTATTTGGGATGTCAGTAATCTAACTGCTTATTTAAGCAACTGCACTATCGATACGAATAATTTATTTCAAACATCTCGCCATACGGCAATGTTATTACTACTATGTTCAGGCAGGCGTATACATGATTTAACATTGCTTTGTGTAGATGATCAACATTGTATAAGGTCTAGCGACAGCATTATATTTTGGCCTAAATTCGGTTCTAAAACCGACAGTAGCAATATTAGACAGTCCGGTTGGAAAATTCTTTCTAATTCCGAGAATCGTAACCTAGATTTTCATTTTTGGATAGACAGAACTATAACCTTATTAAATGAAAGGCGTAAAGCTTCAAAGTCATTTAATCTTTTTATTACAGTGAGAGGAACCGCCAAGCCTGCATCACGCAGTGTAATATCAGGGTGGATAAAAACTATTTTTAAAGAAGCTGGCATCGCAGCTCCCCCTGGAAGTGTCCGATCAGCGGTTGCATCTAAAAGTTGGTTGAACAATGAGCCCATTGATGATATATTGGCTCGTGGAAATTGGAGATCCGCTAATACATTCAAAAACTTTTATAGGCGTGAAGTGATACAGACTGATTCACAAAATGCGAGTAAATCATTTGTACCATTAAATTAAAATTAATACACAGTATTATAATGTACCTACGTGATTTTGATATGAGAATTGTATTTTGGGCATTTAATTTGCAAATATCGAAAGCTGATTTGAAAGTTGAATAAATAGTGTTCAATTATGTAAACATTTTATTTTTTAATCACATTGGCGTTAGGTCCTTTAGTAATAATATAACGGTACCAGTGGCGTCACCAGGCGATAACAAACAGGTCTCAATATAAAAGCTTCCAGTTACGGTCAAGTTATTTAATAGCAGCGTTTTACCTGAAATAAAACGCATATTAAAATACTTACCTAACTGGAAGCTTTAACTTTAAATCCTGCCTGGTGAACATATTGAGCCAATGACTACAAAATGGCGCAAAGAAATCCACATGGCAATCGACAAAGCTTTGCGCAACCGCCAGGTGGCACCACTGGACCGGATTTCAGAACCGAAAAAGTACGAAAACTGGTAGGAAATCGACGGAAACGGATATGCCTATCTCAATATAAAAGCTTCCAGTTAGGTAAGTATTTTAATATGCGTTTTATTTCAGGTAAAACGCTGCTATTATAAAACATTTTTCGTTCTATTTACTCTGCTCACTTGATGCGCGCACGACAGTCAGTATGCTACATCCAGTGCCGCGGCCTTGAGCTGACGTACAGCCGGAATGGATCGTGAATAAGGCCTTAAAGGTTTGACGGAGTTCTCAGGTAACAAAGATGGTAACAAACATTAAAAAAAAAATGGCGAATTGAGAACCTGCTCTTTTTTATGAAGTGCTGTATATTTTAATAAACACTTTCAACGTAATGTAACGAAAATTGGTTTGAACATGATATAGTCAGAAGTTTTTTAGATATAGCAACAGCAAATATAACGTTGTTTTTCATACAAACACTATGAAAAACTAAAAGGCCTTATTCACGATTCATCCCGGCAGTACGTCAGCTCAAGGCCGCGGCGCTGGATGTAGCATACTGACTGTCGTGCGCGCATCAAGCGAGCAGAGTAAATAGAACGAAAAATGTTTTAAAGGCCTTATTCACGGCTGTACGTTAGCTCATGGACATGCACGATACACGATGCAAAAGTACCGTGAATTGGCTTGACGTAAGTCGATAATTATTATTAATTATTTGCTGGACTTGCACGACCGATTTTGCATCCAGCGAGCACCCCCACCACCGCGAGCGTCGTGCAGATGGACAGTGAATAACGCGGACGTACGTCAGAGCAATCCAGCATCGTGCGGCTTGATGGTGCATAGACTTGCTGTACAGCAGTTTTAACATATACGTATAATATACATTTATAATAACGTAGCCCATGGCTGCGTTCACAACCTACGCTCGGAGTACAACCAAACAACTAACGGGGTTAGAGCGAAAAATGGGTTATACTAGGAAAATTTGAGACTTGTGCACCTATTCCTAGTCCTTAGAAATACGTGATCCAAATCTAGTATTGATCGCGTATAGATTAAAGTAGTCGACACTCAACTGTATTGCATCGTTTCGCTCTCACATACTAGAGTGCGAGTGAGAGAGTAGTATAGTACTACTACCCTCTCACTCGCACTCTCATTGCACAGCGTTTACGGCGGTACTATGCCAATGAAAATACGGCATAGATTCGAGTGAAACATCGCGTCATGTCTTAGTTAGTAGTCCGAGGTCGAATACTAGGTGGAATAGGTGCTTGTCAAAAGTAGGAATAGGTGCCACCTAGTCTCGTAAAATATCTATTCTTCGGATCTGTTCTAGTAAATACGCCTCAGTCCACACCTCTAGTTCACGACCTCAGAGCGTCGCACACAGAGTACATTGAATATCACAGAGTACATTTGGCGTCGCACTCGGTTAGCGCAACTGTGTCGTTCACGACCTCGGTTGTTTCAGTTGCAACTTTTTAACCATCAAATTCGATAGTTAAAAATCGCTCTGACGTCGTGCAATTTTTACAGATTAAGGGGATCAGAAGAATTTCGTGTTGTCGAGACCAAGACGTGACATGACGAGACATTAATCGTAAAAACAAACGGAAAATATTCAGAACAAGAAAAATAAATGGACATAACCTCGAAATTCGAGTTTGCGCAAAATGCCAAAGTCAGAATTTGAGTGAAAAACACCCGTGGTCGTTCCAGACCTTCGAGCGAGTTGCAAAACAACCAAAAAATCATCCCCGGAGGACATGAACGCAGCCATGTAATCTGTGGTCAGATTCTGATGGACGTTTGACATATTTTTTTTTTTTTTTTTTGTGGACTTGACCATAACACGGTCTGTGTATTGTGCCACTTTCACATAATAATTTATTTTCTAAATTCTCGATTTGTTATACCAGGTTCAGACCAGGCGATTCTAGTCGTTCAACTTCCTAGGGATGTACGATACGAGTTACAAAAATACCCATTCGATAGGTTTTATCGATTAAATCACGCTTGATTAGCAAATCAAATAGTTTCATTCGAAACCCTATTATCGCTGTATAATGCCAGCCTTAATGTTCTTCCAAAACAAATAATGGATTAATGAAACGAGTACTTTTAACCGGTACTTACTAAGTATCGATTCTAAAGTATCGATACTAAAAGTACTTGGAATGGAAAGACAAGTACATCTGTAGCCAGTTGAACGACTAGAATCGTCCCGTGAGTAATAGTGTTCTGTGACTAGAATCGTCGGGTGTGAACTCGGTATTAAGCAAAACCTGTTCGTTCGTACGATCTTCTGTCAGTGTTAGTTTATTTTATTATTTAGTGCTCGGCAGAAATCAGAATAGTAGTGTTCTGTGAGTTAGTGCTAGTGCTACGTACGTGACTTATCGAGATCGCACCATGGCGGGTATGTAAATTAAATAACTGTACTAGAAACCGAGAGAATTTCTTGCACCATTTCGCAAAAAATGTCGTATCATAAATGTTGACAAATGTTTCATTAGATAAATTTCTGGAATGAATGAATTGTAACTCTTGGTCATACGTAGGCTGCTTGGCTTGAGGTATTTCTATGTAAAAATATTCACCGAAACGGAGGCTACCTAACCTTTGGTCTTGTCGGTATCGTATCATTTTGTTTACTCAAGTTCACACGGTATCATATATGATATGTAAGTATGTGTTGTACACACGTTAAATATCTGGAGGTTATAAACGAAAGGTCCTCACTGTATACACATCTAATACTTTACATCGAGGTACATGTAAACCAGAGGCGCACATTATAAACTGACTTACGTGCCGAGCGACGCTCGATCGGGCGTGAGGAGTACTTACGCTAAACTAAGCGATATGTATCTACAGCTCGCTTAGTTTAGCGTAAGTACTGCTGTAAAAAGCAAAGTGCTGAATCTTCAACACTGCTTTTTATTTGAACGTTGAGCTAGTTCGCGACGCCACATCTGGTACGTAGTGCAAATCTGGTACGTAGTGCATATACATTGATGCTTTAATATTATTATAAACAGAGAGAGAAGCACCTACCCACTATCTTACTGCTATCGATGCAATCCAAGAGAGTATTATGCTAGTATGTCTTGCCGTGTTCACATCAGGCGATTATTGTTGTTCATCTTCCTAGGGATGTTTTTTCTCTCGATTCCAAGTACTTATAGTATTCATACTTTGGAATAGACGTGTGTAACTCAGGAGTGATTAACTAAAAAGAGTTCTCCTTATCCTTATCCTCATCTCCTTAAACCAAAGACTAATTCAGTATATCTTACATTTCTCAACCATCTCTTTAACTCTTATATATCTTCAACGCAATGACTCTTTCGCGGAGTTAGAGTAAGCAGGATGTAACCATATAACATACAATGCGTTAAAAAGAGAGTGTAAAGGAGTAAGAGTAAGCAAGATGCATATAACTCCCTATGCGTTAAAAAAAGAGAGGCTCATGGAGTTAGAGCAAGCGAGATGCATATAACTCTGTGCATTAATAAGAGAGCATCACGGAGTATAGTAGATGTAAACATATAACTATCTATGTGATAGAAAAGGAGCGTAGCGTCACAGAGTTATTTGGGATATAGATCTTTTGTTCAAAAAGACACGTATCGATCTTTTCTCTTTAAGGATATGGATTACCTTTGGAATCGATACTGAGTAGGTACCGGTTAAAACTACTTGTCTTATAACTTTATGTTTGTCTTGGAAGGATATTTATGCTGGAATTATAGAGCGATAAGAAGGTTTAGAATTAAGCTAATCAAGGGTGTTTAAACGATAGAAAAGTATCAAATGAACATTTGTTGTAACTCGTATCATACATCCCTAGGAAGTTGAACAACTAAATTTGCCTCGTCTGGACCTGGTATCTGAAATAGAAAACCAGCAGTTAGACAAGATTCTGAGTGATGTCACAGTGTAATTATCTCAACTTGTCTTCTGTACTTTTGCCACAGGCTGTATCAGCCACTCTATCAGATCATTATTTATTCATATCTGAATCAGTTATTTCATACTTTTTTTAAATTAGTTTCATTATAGCTCCATACGATTGGTGTATTTAGCCAGTGTCAAATATTAAAATTCTTCAAGTTCTTGAAAAATCAGGTCAAGTTGAAGTCTTAAGTCTAGTACAAGTTATACCCTCAGTAAAAATGTGGACTTTACTGACTTTTGTTTGTTCCAGCTACCGGCAATCCATACAGCAGTCTTCTGAAGACAATAGATATCAATGGCAAAACATTCAAGTATTTTGACATTGCTTCTCTCGGCCCTAAGTATGGTAAGTCATACCAATATGAATAAACAACCATTGGTAAGTGATGGTATGGTCGAGAATGGTAGCACAGATTTTTTTTAATATCTATATATACGATAACAACCTGAGCCCCAAAATGTGTGGCATGAAGGATTTGTTGAACCTAACTGTATGGGATATCCACAGGTCAACAATTTGGTGATGAGTTTAGATACGATACTGTGCAGTGCGATGGTAAAATCGTGAATATGGAATGAGATCGAAACATCATCCAAGCATTCCCCATTACAAATCTTGTTGAGAACACTGAGCGCACCAGTATCAAGAATCCCAAAAACTCATTGGTGACAACCTACTGTAAGCAAGAGACTCCAGAGTCTCGCGCATCGCCGCAAAGTCGCTTGTTTATCGGTTTCTTTCTGTTACATTTTGGAGAAAGTTCATGGAACTGCATAATTTGATTCCACCTTCCCCATTTTATTATCGGTCATCCAGAGACACTAAAAGGCGCCACCGATTTATGGTGGATATACCATCTCCCCGAACGAAGCGATTTGCATCTTCGTTCATCATACGAACCGCCAGGGAATGGAATGCTCTGCCTGAGTCTGTGTTTCCGGCTAAATACAATATGGGGTTCTTCAAATCGCAAGTGAATAGGTGAATATCTTTCGGGTAAGCGCGCTTCATCATCGACCGCATCATTATTTCAGGTGAGTACATCAGGTGAGATAGTGGTCAAGTGCTACCCAGATCGATATAAAAAAAATCCCGGTAAAGGCTCAGTGGTTTCAGAAGCTTCGCAAGCTCGGAATTGTCGATAATTCCAATAGCTCTTAGCTGCACGGAGTCGAGAGATCGAAGCTTGGTATTTTGCTGGTGCAACGTTCCGGAGATGGGCGCAGTATTCCATGTGAGGTGGGATTGGAGGATTGTGCTTTGTAGAGCACCAGCCGCTGACCTGACGAGGAATATCGCCTTGCCCTGTTGTTCGCTTCTAAGAAGCTTGGTGTCCAAGCTTATTAGAAGGGAGACCAGCTTTACTCAAAGAATCAAGAATCAAATCAAAACTGTAAGATTATAGAACCTGTAAGAGGAATGCAGAATACCCCGTAACTATGGATAAAACAATAAATAGGGTGTTTTTGGCGGTAAATACACGTAATAGTGTCTTGGTAGGGTAAAAACGAACCAGATTAAGGCGCCGCCAGCCAGAGACTCGCTTAAGGTAGCATTCAACATTGGACACAAGTGTTCTCCTACTCTCCTCCACCTTAAGCCGGGTTCCCACGGCCCGTGTTATCACAGGCCAGACCGGATCGTACCACGCCTGTTGATACCTGTTGATACCCGTGCAGCCCGGGTCCCACGGCGCGTTGTATAGCGGGCCAGTCCGCGCCGCGCCGGACCGACGGGACGTGGGAACGGTCGCATACGATGAAGCCTGTTGAAAATGGGCGAAAATGTCTCGCCGCGCCGCGCCTTTGAACTTACCGACTCCCGACGGATCGGACGGGCGACGACAGGCGACCACAGGCCTCATCGGATGCCACCGTTCCCACGATCTGTCGGCCTGTAAAGGCGCGATCTGATCTGTGAAACAACGGGCCGTGGGAACCCGGCTTTACGCAGAGGAGCGTTTGAGAGTAGGTTTTACCACCCCGCATTTCTTAAGTTAGAGACCCTTAAAGAGGGTCTACAAACAATGCGATGGTATCGCCTACACGCTTATCACTCAGTTGGTAATTCCCTCATTTTCTTGAGGATGAATTATGCTAGACCGTGACGGAAGCGAGCCGTGCCCCGCGCGAGGCACAGTCGATTCACGGATTAAACGACGGTCGGTCGGGGCTTGGACGTGCCCCGACGACGCACGGTTCCGCCTTGTGGCTATAATTTGAACATGCAGTACGTACGGGGCTCAGAAGACTGACATGGCTCGCGCCCGCCACGGTCTAGCATACATGCATAATTCATCCTTTAGTCGCCTTGACGACACCCACGGGAAGTTATAGGAAGGAGCTATTATTACGCCGGCACCTCACGGCTAAAATGTTGATATTTGGCGACATATTCTTTTGACCTGGATAGTCATTGTGTGGCGTTATCTCGACACAATCTTATCAACAATGGACTAGGTTATCATGTAAACTGGTTTAAAAATACAAATTTCGTTATCAAGAAACTTAAATTGTAAAAGTAATAAAAACTTTGATTGAATCCATAGACGGCCGAACTAGCATAGTTGTGTCTTCTCCCATACAGACACTGTACAGTCATTATCATCGGTGTCAGTCCACTGCTGGACATCTCCCAAGACACGCCACTGAGCCTATAATTTATCAAAGTCGATTGAGCTGTTGAGTAGTTACGAGCAGACATAAATACGAACATACATACAGTTCAAACACATTACCCTTTTTTATATCATATAGGCTAGCGTTTAGGGTTCATGATTTCTCGAGCTTATCAATTTCTCGGGTCTCGAGAATTCTTGAGGCTAATTTCTCGGGTCTTCTCGGGTTGTCGAGAAATTTACATTTACGTATGTTTTTGCATATCTTTTCGGTACAAATAATGAAATAAGTCGTCACAAAATAAAAAATGTGTTTAGTAAAAAACATCTTATTTTAAATCAATAAATTAGCTGGTTTTCCTCTCAAATTAAGTATCAAAATATTCATAAAAATGTATTGCCAGTTTTCAACAAAGTGAGCTTCTCTAAAACAAACAAAAAAAAATTAAAACGTTAATAAAAACGTGAATACTATCATAATCAGCCAGTTTCCGTCCACTGCTGGACATAGACTTCTCCTATGGCACGCCACTGAGCTCAATTTTCAGCTATTCGTTTCCAACCGCTGCTAGCCAGCTTGCGTATATCATCGCTCTACCTAGCTGGAGGTCGTCCTACACTACGGTTGCCGAGCCGTGGTCTCCACTCTAGAACTTGTCTACCACAACAGTTATCGGTTCTACAACAGATGTGACCTGGCCCTTTGCCATTTAAGCTCGCTATTGCTTTGAGCTATGTCTATAACTTTGGTTCTCTGACGGATGACTTCGTTTCGAATTTGATCCTTCAAAAAACTCCGAGCATAGCCCTCTCCATAGCTCGCTGAGCAACTTGGTGAACTAGCCGTACGGTCAGTGTCCACGTCTCGGGCCAGCAAGTAATAACGGATAGGACGCACTCGTTAAAGACTCTTGTCTTCAGGCTTTGTGGTATGGGCTTCAAGCATTTACCAATGGAGATGTTAACGTTGTAATCCGCAAACATTTTTTTCTGCCGATACTTACGGGGGACGAGGTAAACACGCATTGCACACACACAAATCACTCACTTTAACGATCCCGCACACTAGCTTGAAACACGCACACAGTATTAAAAATACAGCGTAGTTACGCACGCTCATATGGCCAAAATTGGCTTTATGGTCAGCAGAGGGGTACGCCTTGCGTTAACATCTCCTTTGCTAAATGCTCGAAGGGTATGGGCGATGAAAAGACGCGACAAAGTTTTCCTAATGCTGGCCATCCCAGCTGTATCCTTCAGCGAGCTTCCTTTTCGAAGTTTTTTCTACCCAATTGCAATATTTGCCCAAGGTAGTCGTATTCGTGAACAACTTCGAGAAGAACTCCGTTTAGGGCAATCGGCAATAACATCTTCGTTGAACATGATCTTGGCTTTATCCAAGTTCATCCGGAGATCGATGCGTGCACAAAAATCGGCAAGGGTAGTCAACATGTATTGCAAGCCTTGTACGGTTTCAGCCATGATGATAATATGATGATATGGTCATGTCGCAAATCTCAAATGTGAAAGGTAATTGCCGTTCATATTTATACCCCGTCCTTACCAATTCAGCGTTTTGAACATATATAACATATCCTCTAGAGCGTTAGTGAACAATTTGGGGGATATAACGTCCCTTTGTCTCACTCCTCGATGTAAGCGGATATGTTCAGTCTGCTGATTTTGTACTTGCTGACTTATAATTACAATCACAGCACCATTTTTGGCAGGTTAATTAGGAAAAAAATCAACTTTAAAATTTGCAAGATCAATAAACAACATCTGAGAATCTGAACATACATACAAAACAATTAGATCTGCTTACTCTGTCTAATAAAATATGTATTTAGAAAAACTAAAGCATTTATAGCTTTATCAGACAACCGGTTTCTTATTTTATTTACTACTAGCAGCCCGCCCCGGCTTCGCACGGGTAGAACATATATGCCTACGAAATTTGCATCAGTTTGTTGCATCGAATATAAAATATTAACATATTTAACAATCATCGTCATATTTCAACCAATTTACTCAAAACCTTAACGAATTATGCACCTAAACCTTCCTCATAAACACTCTGGCTATTGGTGAAAACCGCATGATAATCCGTTCAGTAGCTATTGAGATTATTGCGAACAGACAGACAGACGCAGTGATAGACTTTGTTTTATAATACTTACGTAGTGATATTGGACGGCCCTTTGGCGTAAAGGATAGTTACCCTGGTTCTAATCCTAGCTATATACCTACCAATGAAAGTTTTATGTACATTCATGAATCATGAGTTTTCGTAAAGTGGTAGTGGGATCATTAAATCTACCAAAAAGTTGCTTACCACCAAGGAGAACATCTGCCGCCGTAACCATACGCGTTCCCCGACGCCAAATGTAGGAGTAATATACGTTTAACGTCTGTATCTGTGTGTCTTTCTGTAGCATCTTAGCACCTAACCGGAAGAACCGATTTTGTTTTTAATATTGATTTTTTTTTTGTTTGATAGATGTCTTCATAGAGAGTTTTCTTAGCTTTGATTCATGAAAATTCGTTCAATCGTTATAAAACTATGAGCTTTTTAGGGTTCCGAACCCAAAGGGTACCAACGGAACCCTATTACTGAGACTCCGCTGTCCGTCTGTCTGTCTGTCTGTCTGTCTGTCTGTCCGTCTGTCACCAGGCTGTATCTCATGAACCGTGATAGTTAGACGGTTGAAATTTTCACAGATGATGTATTTCTGTTGCCGCTATAACAACAAATACTAAAAACAGAACAAAGTTGAAAATTAAAGAAAAGTTTTAAAAAAGTGTTTTACGATAGCGCAGCGCCACCTATCTAGTTGCTAAGGTGGCGCTATCGTCTTTACCTTAATCTGAATCTCGGAAGCGGCTCCAACAATTGCATAAAATGTAGTATACCTACAGGGGATTTCGGGGGCGATAAATCGATCTAGCTAGGAGTCATTTTCAGAAAATGTTGTTTTATTCGTGTTTTCAATAATCAACTTTATTGATAATCAACTTAAAATATGACTCTTCCCGACATCTATTGGCGAGTAGAAGTACTATATCAGTAAAGCAGTTAGTTGCTCTCAATTTAAAAAAATAGTATTATTATTCGTCAATAGATGTCGGGAAGAGTCATATTTGTCTGTTTAAGTGGAAAAAAATACCGAGCGAAGCTCGGTCAACCAGATATTTAATAATATTAATTACTACAATTACTATTACTACTATTACTATTACTACTACGTAATACTATTCTACCTTTGTGTTAACGTTTACTTAGTTGGTGTTAGAAGTTCGTTAGAAATTCGATAGATGGCGTTTGGAACCCTCCGTGTGCGGGACAAAGTCTGACTCGCACTTGGCCAGTTTTATTTCTAGTTAATTGCGCTATGAAATCTACTTTCATAGGTCTGATTAATTCGAAAATCTTCTTCAACGATATTGTAAGAACATGGAAGCATTGACCTGATGATGGTGGGACATCTCCTGGACTCTACAGAATACTCAAATCCTCACCAACTTACTCTCTCAGATTCTCAGATTTTAAATGTCGCGTTTAGAGTCATTGGAATGCTTTTAATGAAAAGATTATACATAGATCAGTCGGGATGGTTTAAAATATTATATTATTATATATATAATAGATTTTTCTATAGAAAAATTTATGTGCGCTTCTCACAGTGGCCCTCCGGTGAAGGAAAACATCGAAGGCAACCAACAACCCCCATGGTGGTAGGACACTATCTAGTGTCCGCCTGGCCAGCTACCACCCTCAAGTTAGAAAATCTGTTCCCAAACATCTAATGTGTTCCGGCAGCTATCCTTGAGAGCCAGTTTCCATTCTAGGCCTAGCGTGCTTACCATCTTCGACCGCATCATCACTTACCAACAGGTGAGATAGTGGTCAAACGCTAGCCTATAACGTATAAAAAAATTTTAAAATGTAGATGAATATTATTTTATACAATACATCATATTATTATACTATTTTGACTTCAAATTGATTGTGATCGGTGGGGATCTACAGCATAGTTAAGCTTATAATAATATTTTCGTAGTAACTATGACCTAATCTGTTTCACTGCAAATATTATATTAATTTTGCGATGCGTGTATGTGAAATTCGTGATATCTTCTAGAGTTTTCATTTGAATTATATACTGTAAAGGACAATTTTAATCTATCATATGTGGCCAAGCTAACTAACGTAATTATTTGGATAAGGATTAATACTATATACTTGAAAATAGCCCTGGAAGTTATGTAATATTTTTAACAAAAATTTTAAGATTAAAATGGTTACTGTGAGTCAACCTTAAGAGATAGACATATGCTGTCGCGGACTTTTTTGTAGGTCTTATTAAGTTGTACAACTCTTGCATAGAAAATATTCTTCTATCTATTTTCAATTAAGCAGCGTTCGTAAGAAACGTGTTTTTTCGACCGTTTTTTTGCCGACTTAGGTTGCAATTAGGTCTCCACGAATGTACCTTTGATTTAAACGGGATAATATATAGCCTATTTTCATTCCGAAAGTCCATTCTATGTATTAGTGAAAGAATTTTTTAAATCGGTTCAGTAGTTTTTGAGCCAAATCATTACAAACATACAAAAATACAAATGTTCTCTCTTTATAATATTAGTATAGATGATTGATATAATATGATTTCTCGAGTTCTCGACTTTTCTCGACCTTAATTTCCCGGGAACAAAGCCCAACGATTTCCCGGGAATTCTCGGCTCGTGAATTCCCGAGAATGAACCCTACTAGCGTTTGACCACTATCTCACCTGTTGGTAAGTAATGATGCGGTCGAGGATGGTAGCACGCTAAGCCTAGAATGGGAATTGGCTCTCAAGGATAGCTGCTGGAACACATTAGATGTTTGGTGACAGATTTTCTAACTTGATGGTGGTAACTGGCCAGGCGGACACTAGATATTAGCGCAGCCGTCATACCGACAGTCCTCCTCTTCTGCGGCCCCACCGCATCCGCCTTCAAACGGTGGCGGCCACGGAAGGCAGGGGGAGCGGCGCACGTAATACCGGCACACTTCTCCCGCCGTTACCGCTAGTTCTCAGCCGCGGTGCAGCCCATACTACACAGCAAACCGCCTCAGTCCCAGTACCGTCCAAACACCACTGCGACCTACCTCCTGTACCGCTCACACCAAGGCTTTGCGGGGAAGCCTGGTGGAACGGTCCGGCTGGGGCCAGCCTGCTCCTCTAGCCTGGTCTGGCCCCGGGTTCCTCTTAGCTTCACCGTGGTTGTTCAAGCCACGATTACTAGAGCCCCCCCGCCACGCCAAAGTGGGAACCCCATGGGGAGGAGAGTATTCTAGGCCTAGCGTATACACCATCTTCGACCACAACATCGCTTAACCACTAGGGTTATCGTAATACATGGCCTGTGACATAATCCCGCCCACTGGACATAATTAATATGTAAATAATATAAGTTTTTGGTCAAGTGACACAATATTCTGTTATCAATTGATACGACTTAGAGCTGTCATCACACTCTATGTGGCCTTGAAGATACTGATAGCATTATAAAAATATTCACACTACAGTTTTTACCCGACTGCCTAGGAAGGGTTATATTTTTTGCGCGTATCTTGTATGTATGTATTATGTATTGTAAATTTCTTTATTACCTCGTATCTTCCAAACGTATTGTTATCTGTATTGATTTCGATAGTTAAAGTATCGTTATATTCGTCTGATAACGTTTTGTTATTATTATTATTATGTTTTTAACCCAAGTGTCCTTAGATAAATGTTAAAAAAAACAAAATAGCGGATTTTTGGCGCGAGATTGTGAGTAGGTAAATACGTTAATAAAAAAATAACCAAATCTATCGAGTAGGGTATCAAAATAAAGGAAATTAAAAGGAGATTATAATATATACCTGCGTTTATGTTTCCGATTAGATACTACTTAGGGGGCTTTTAAGTCGCGAGTGAAGAATAAGTATCCTTTGGTAAGCGTAAGCGCGCTACATCATCGACCGCGTCATCACTTAACATCAGGTGAGATAGTGGTCAAGCGCTACCTATTTCCGCATAAGAATATACTAATTTTTATTAATAAAATTTTAAAGTACGATATAAATATCTCCGCGATGGTCCCATAAGTCCAGTTGTAGTACATGAGATCTGAACTACTGTATCTCGAGATATTGAGTAGGTGTCTGGTGTTGTCTTGTAATAAATGTTATCAAAATCTGATAAAAACGATGAAGATAAAAACCTCAAACTTGCTACTGAAAAGGACTTGCGACTCGCGCGGCGTTTGAATTCCGTATTTGAAGTTGTTAAAAAGCATTTTCATTTCAACCGACTTTCAAAAAGGAGGAGGTTCGCAATTAATCTGTATGTTTTTTGTATGTATTCTACGCGATTACTCCGTCAATTGTGAGCCGAATCGAATGAATCATTTTTTAATTGCTAGGGTACATTTCCAAGGTGGTCTCATTGTAATTTCATCGAGATCTGATAAGTATCTCCAGGGATATAATGATAAACGTCTCAAACTTGCTACTGAAACTCGCGTGGCATGGAAGTCGGTTGTTTTAGTTTTTAAACTATCTTAATAATTTGTTATACAGCTTGACGATTAAGTGATTTAATTGAAACAATTTGGTAACTATATAAATTGTAAATAGCGAAATAATTAAAACAAGTACGTAACTGGTATACAGTGATCGTTGATTGGCTCTTTGTATCGAGGTCAAGACGCGCCTCCAAATTATGTTACATAATTGTGAAACGTATACACAGTATGAGTTAATGGCAGGACTAAACGGGAGGCGTATTTTTCGGGATTGTTTTTTAGATTTAAAGTTATATATTCTTTTATTTGAATCACGACTATAAAAGTACCAACTATTATACTCATTGCTATTTATTTGTTGTCTACTGTCTCGACCTAAGACCGCTTTTGAATTGAATTGAATGACCGATTTTGATTTGTAAGAGTAGTTAAGTTGTCAAAGGAAAAGTGAAAGTGACAATTATATTGACGAAGTATCAATGTTGATAATGGGGGTTACCGTTTTTTTACTCACCAGGTAGCGCCGCTGAGTATGGCCCTGATGGCAGCTGTCAAGCTATACAATTTTATAATTAAATGTCAAAATGTATGATAAGTGAATGTCAATTTGGGATAAATCATAACTAAAAATGACATTGCCATTTTTCGTACCTTGTTGCACACTATCGCCCCTAGCGGAAAATTCACATGCGACAGCTCCCAATGCACACAGTTTGCTACATTGCTAGTAATAATCTCTATTTATATCACAGATTGAGCAATTTTTTTTATGTTATAATATGTTAATTACGTCAGAAAAATATATAAAGTGTATAGTGTTGACATTCCTTACTGTAATTACTTTTCTAAATCACTTCGAGAATTTGGTAGTAATTTACGAATTGTCGGAGTAGTTAAAATTATTTGTATACTATTTCGCAACTGTCCTTGTCCTTTACATACTAGCTGCGCCCCGCGGATGCATACCTCATTTCTCTTCATACTTCATTAACCTTAGACAAGACGGTGTTTCGGCAGCACTCAGCCCTTGAGAGTAAGAGTATTCTAGGCCTAGTGTGTTCACCATTTTTGACCACATCATCGCTTACCACTATCTCACCTACCTTATCTTTATTCCCCGATTTGTGTACGTTAAACTACGCAACGGATTTTAATAGTTTTTTAAGCAATAGATAGAGTGATTGGTGGAAGGTTTATAGGTATGATAGATCACCGTGCAAAGCCGGGGCGGGTCATTACTAAGAAATAAAACAAAAGATGCAAAAATGTTTGTTTCATGATTTTTTTTCGAAAGTAAGACACACGCCTCTGAATGACTGTTTTTAACCGACTACACAAATAAAAAATAAGTTCAAAAACTAAAACCCGACTACTGAAAAATCACTCTCTAAAAAGTATGAAACAAGAAAATTTCTCATCTGAGATCGCTATGTACAAACTATTCAATATGTTTCGTGTACGAGTATTATACGAACAACTAACTTGTAATAAATATTTTATTGGATTTCATATATATTCATAGTGGTGTTCAGTGGATACCCGTGGTCGTATGTTACTTTGCAGAGTGTATTGTTTTGTTACGGTAGGTGACATACGACCACGGCAGCCTCTGAGCACCACTAAGAATATTTATGAAATACAATAAAATATTTATTACAAGTTAGTTGTTTGTATAATACACGATACATATTGAATAGTTTGTACTTAGCGATCTCAGATGAGTATATTTTCTTGTTTCATATATGTTTTTAGAGAGTGATTTTTCAGTAGTCGGGTTTTAGTTTTTGAACTTATTTTTTATTTAAAGCATTTTGGGGTTTTTGGATAGATGTATACATGTATACATGTCAAGATACATACATACACAGCGATCAACAAACACATAACCTCCTAACTGCTTTTTTGCGACGGCGTGGGTTAAAAATTAGTTTTCTTGACTTCGGCGGGATATATCTCGCCAACACTATGCCTCACAAAAATATGATGTTTTAAACCCTATCGTGATTTTAAAATCCCTATTCAACGATACCACACACGATGGGGTGGGGTGAAATTTTTTTTATAGTTCTGAAATTCGTCGCCTCTAGGGGGCGCCACATTCAATTTGTTGTGACGTCACATAGCCTATAACCAGCAGACTAATAAGACGCGTCCAACGACACCTTATTTGTTAAATTATGATAAGTAGTTTAGAAGTTATGAGGGAACAGATGAACATACATACATACATAATATATACTTACATACATACATACCGGTCAAAAACATAACCTTTCTTTTTTCTTCGCCGTCGCACAACAATATCGCTCACCAACATTTACCTTGAACACTTTCACACTTAGCCATATTATATAGCAGCCAGTTTGCTTGTAATTTGCTCGTCATGTGCTATAGAGCGGAATAGTTTAGCGTAGTATATATAAGTATATATATAAGCGTACCCTCTCGTGGGTGACAAAGAAATAGTTACCATATTATAATTTGTGCCATTTATATGTGACTAAAGTGAGAGACCCCTCCAGCTAGATGGAGCGATGATATACGCGGGCTGGCTGGCAGCGGTTGGAAACAAAGAGCTTACGATCGAGCTCAGTGGCGTGCCATAGGAGAGGCTTATGCCCAACAGTGGACGAATACTGGCTGTTAATGATGATGATGAAAGTGTACCGTAATATTTCCTTCCAGAGCGGCTGCCATATTCCATCAGAGTGCTGCTGGAGTCGTGTGTACGGAACTGCGACAACTTCCAAGTTCTGGAGAAGGATGTCCAGAATGTGCTGGACTGGGAGGTGAACCAAGGAGTCGAAGGTGGCGTCGAGATCGCCTTCAAACCTGCCAGGGTTATATTGCAGGTGCGTTGCTTATCAACCGACTTCCAAAAAGGAGGTTCTCAATTCGTCTGTATGTTTTTTTTTATGTTACGCGATTACTCCGTCAATTGTGAACCGATTCGAATGATTCTTTTTGTAATCGGTAGGGTACGTTTCCGAGGTAGTCCCATTGTAATTTCATCGGGATCTGATAAGTATCTCCAGAGATATGACGATAAACGTCTCAAACTTGCTACTGATATTGCCTCTCGGGGCATCTTAATTATTTTCACATACAAATTCATATAATAACATATAATTACATTCATATAATAACAGTCTGGAAGAGATCGCTTTAAGCAATAAGACCGCCTGTTGCCACATTGTTTTATTTACCATTTTTTACTTTTAATTTGTATGGTGTATTAAAGTGTTTATCTATCTATCTATCTATCTATAATATAAAACCTAAACACGTATCACCTCAGAATAATTAATAGTAATATCGTGAAATTAACACAGACAGACAGACAGACGGACAACAAAGTGATCCTATAAGGGTTCCTTTATTATTATTTGCGGTTGGTGCTGTAATTTTTTTTTAAATTACTTATAGGCTAGCGTTCCACTATCTCACCTGTTGGTAAGTGATGATGCGGTCGAAGATGGTAAGCACGCTAGGCCTAGAATGGGAACTGGCTCTCAAGTACATTATCTATGGATCGAACTGCAAAGTTAAGTTTGCCTATTAACTTAATTTAATAAGTTGGTACGGAAGTTTCGGTGGGTGAGTCCAACTTGACTTAGCCGGTTTTATTTCATTAGTAGGGTACATTTCCAAAGTGGTCCCATTGTAATTTCATCAATATCCGATAAGGATCTTCGGAGATATGGATATAAACACCTAAAACTTGGTACTGAAAATAACTAGCGCGGCAAATGAAGTCGGTTTTTTTTACCCGACTGCGAAAGAAGGAGGGTTATGTTTTTCGAGTGTATGTATGTATGTAAGTATTGTAAGTATGTATGTATGTATATTTCTTTGGCACGCTCTAGACTGACTGCCCTAGAGCCTAAACGGCTTGTCGTATCTTTATGTGAGTGGTGTCAATAGACTCGTCTTAGTTGTGAGAGTGACACTGGGTACATCAACATTAAAAAAAACAAAACGAAGGATTTTTGGCGCCAAAAAGTAATTAAAAAAATATATTTTCAAAATACATCGAGTGTGGTATCAAAATAAAGAATTTTTAACGGTGATTACGAATATATATACATATATAACTTATATGTTTTATTGGAGTTTGGAATAGGAAATGCTAATAAATCTTTTTTCACGCAGTCGGGTTTTTTTCAATAATTCTCTTGTTCGTTTTGTCAACGATCTTAAATTATGTTTTTCAGGATTTGACCGGCGTGCCGGCTGTTGTAGACTTTGCAGCGATGCGCGACGCGGTGAGGGGTTTGGGTGGAGACCCGGATAAAATAAACCCGATCTGTCCGGCTGACCTCGTCATCGATCACTCTGTACAAGTCGACTTTGCTAGAAGGTGAGTATCTTGTGGTGGACTGACACCGGGTGATGATGATGAGTACAAATAAGTTTTAAAAGCAGTGACTGGAAGAGGTGAGCCGAAGATCGGGCTCAGTGGCGCATTTTGGGAGAGGCCTACGTCCAGCAGTGGACTGACATCGGCTGATGATGATGATGATGATGAGTATCTTCAACCGACTTCAAAAAGAAGGAAGTCCTCAATTTGTTTGTAGGTTTTTTTATGTTTGTTACGTTACGCGATTTCTCCGTCAATTGTGAACCAATTCAAATCATTATTTTTTAAATCGGTAGGGTACATTTCCGAGGTGGTGGTTTTCATCGAGATCTGATAAGTATCTCCAGAGATATGACGATAAACGTCTCAAACTTGCTACTGAAACTAACCCGCATGGCATGGAAGTCGGTTGTTTTAGTTTTTAGGGTTCCGTACCCAAAGGGTAAAACGGGACCCTATTACTAAGACTCCGCTGTCCGTCTGTCTGTCTGTCTATCTGTCCGTCTGTCACTAGGCTATAGCTCATTAACCGTGGTAGTTAGACGGTTGAAATTTTTACAGATGGTGTATTTCTGTTGCCACTAGAACAAGAAATACTAAAAACAAAATAAAGTTAAAAATTAAAGGGAGTCCCCATACAAAAAACGTGTTTTTAAACGCCATCTATCTAATTAGTTTCGGCAAAATTACATAGATGGCGCTAGGAAACGAGCCCCGTCTTTCTAGATCGCGACCTAACCAAATATTTGTGGTAATATCAATTAATCAAATATATGAAGTTGAAACTCTGTTATGTTTCGTATTGTACGGAACCCTTCCTAAGTGTGCGATAAGAGACGCGATGCTGACTCGCACTTGGCCAGTTTTATTAAACTATCTTAATTATTTTTTGAAGTGAAAAATCTTTAGGCGCTTTGAGGTGAAATTTGACGGAAGTAACGTAGCGTCACGGTCCAAAGGCAACGGATGTGACGTAAGCGTCATGTTATATTTTATATATATAAACGCCCTCTATTGTAGAACGGCCTAACTACGAAAACGTATTAAGTTTCTTGAAGTGTGTTAACTTAACACGCAGCTCACTTTATATTTTGTACCATGTTTGCACCGTGGCTTAATTGGCAGAGCACCTGGGTATGTTTCCCAGGGGGATGCGGGTTAGAGTCCCGTCGGTACGATACATTTTGGATTGCGTGTAACAATGTACTAAGACTTATTTACTAAAGTTCAACAGATGGAGTTATACAAAAATAATTAGTGATGTTCAGAAATTAATCGAACGTAGTTTAAATAAAAAACTTACCAGCAATGTGGGTTGCACATTACTAGTATTCTTGTTAACCCCTCCAACTAAGTTAAATATGCTTGTGTCTGGAGTGGGCTCACGTCAATAGTGCAATGGGTGGTGGGGATTGAACTCACGACCTATCGATCGCCAGGCCGACGCTTTAGCCATTGGGCTATTGCCTCTTATATAGTATGGCTTACGTCTACTTTTATTCCACACTAGCAGCCCGCCCCGGCTTCGCACGGGTAGAACATATATGCCTACAAAATATGCATCAGTTTGTTGCATCGATTATAAAATATGAACATATTTAACCATCATCGTCATATTTCAACCAATTTACACAAAACCTTAACGAATTATGCACCTAAACCTTCCTCATAAACACTCTGGCTATTGGTTAAAACCGCAGGATAATCCGTTCAGTAGCTATTGAGATTATCACGAACAGACAGACAGACGCAGTGATGGACTTTGTTTTATAATACTTACGTAGTGATATTGGACGGCCCTTTGGCGTAAAGGATAGTTACCCTGATTCTGACCCGACGGTCGTTGGTTCTAATCCTATCTATATACCTACCAATGAAAGTTTTATGTGCATTCATGAATCATGAGTTTTCGTACAGAGGTAGTGGGATCATTAAATCTACCAAAAAGTAGCTTACCACCAAGAAGAACATCTGCCGCCTTAACCTTACGGCGTTCCCCGACGCAAAAAGTAGAGGTAATATACGCTTAACGTGTGTATCTGTGTGTCTGTCTGTAGCATCTTAGCACTTAACCGGATGAACCGATTTTGTTTTTATTATTGATAGTTTTTTTTTGTTTGATAGATGTCTGTCTTCGTAGAGAGTTCTTAGCTTTGATTCATGAAAATTCTTTCAATCGTTATAAAACTATGAGCTTTTTTCTAGTTAATTGCGCTATGAAATCAACTTTCATAGGTCTGATCAATTCGAAAATCTTCTTCTTCAACGATATTGTAAGAACATGGAAGCATTGACCTGATGCTGGGACATCTCCTGGACTCTACAGAATACTCAAATCCTCACCAACTTACAGCTCAGATTTTAAATGTCGTGTTTAGAGTCATTGGAAAAAGCTATTATACATAGATCAGTCGGGGTGGTTTAAAATATTATATTATATTATTATATATATAGATGAATATTATTTTATACAATAGATCATTATTATTATACTATATTGACTTCAAATTGATTGTGATCGGTGGGGATCTACAGCATAGCTAAGCTTATAATAAAATTGACGTAGTAACTATGACCTAATCTGTGGTTTCACTGCAAATATTTTATTAATTTTGCGATGCGTGTATGTGAAATTCGTGATATCTTCTAGAGTTTTCATTTGAATTATATACTGTAAAGGACAATTTTAATCTATAATATGTGGCCAAGCTAATTAACGTAATTATTTGGATAAGGATTAATACTATATACTTGAAAATAGCCTTGGAAGTTATGTAATATTTTTTAACAAAAATTTTAAGATTAAAATGGTTACTGTGAGTCAACCTTAAGAGATAGACATACGCTGTCGCGGACTTTTTTGTAGGTCTTATTAAGTTGTACAACTCTTGCATAGAAAATATTCTTCTATCTATTTTCAATTAAGCAGCGTTCGTCAGAAACGTGTTTTTTCGACCGTTTATTTGCCGACTTAGGTTGCAAATTAGGTCTCCACGAATGTACCTTTGATTTAAACGGGATAATATATAGCCTATTTTCATTCCGAAAGTCCATTCTATGCATTAGTGAAATAATTTTTTAAATCGGTTCAGTAGTTTTTGAGCCAAATCATTACAAACATACAAAAATACAAATGTTCTCTCTTTATAATATTAGTATAGACAGTCAAGCACTTGATCACTATTTTGGACGGTTGGCGTAAAGGATAGGATTCCTGGACTTTTAACCCGAATGCCGCAGGTTCCAATTTTAGCCGTGCACCAATGGATTTATCTACGTGTACTTATAGGAGCATTATGTCGATGTTCCACCTAACTTGCTGCCAGAAAGTTGCTTACCATCATTTAAGAAGAAAATCTGCCGCCAACCTTGGCGTTCTTTCTGTGTTCCGGCCCTTGAGAATCAGACCATTCTAGACCTTGCGTGTTTACCATCCTCGACCACATCATTGCTTACCACTAGGAGTTATAGTGGTTAAACTCTGTCCTGTAAAATATAAAAAAATATGTATATGTTTCTGATAAGTTTGTGTATGTTGCAGCCCGGATGCGTTGGATAAGAATCAAGAATTAGAGTTCGAGAGAAACAAAGAACGTTTCCAATTTCTTAAGGTACAAATATTTATTTTATTTAATAACTAGTTGTGCCGCGCGGTTTGGCCCGCGTTAAAACGTTTCCTATATAGTATGTATAGGGTATATTTTATGTATGTGTATATATTGTATGTATCGGAGATTTATTGTATTATTGTTATTATGAATATCCCGTGCAACGTTTTTAGGCATACCTAATATTTTTTGACATGACATGACGTTTGGCGAAGATGGCGGCGATTAATGTTAATAATCGCAAATAATACTTTTTAATATTCATTTTGGAATACAACTAGTCCGTGTTATAAAAGTATTTGGAATTATTGTAATAAAATAGACAATTAATCGTGTGTTTTATGCTTTTATTCACAGGATCATTTTGGACATTGTCCTTTGATACCTTGATGACATCATTATGACTAGTAAATATTATCACGAGCGCGGCATTTGAAGTCAATTTTTTAGGGTTCCGAACCCAAAAGATACCAAATGAACACATTCTGAGACTGCTGTCGTCGTCCGTCCGTCGGAATCCATTAAAAACACCTTCGTCTATTATATTTTTCTATGAGTCCTCTCTAAGCAAAGGTTGCCTTGAAGAAATGTCTTTCAGCGATAAGGCCGCTCACTGTAACACTTATAAAATGAATTCCTTGTATGTTATTTTTAAGTAATGAGGTGTGACAATCAATAATTTTCTTGTCTAAGTCTTATCTATCTATCTAATCTGTGGTTACGCTGCAAATTTATTGTTAATTGCGATGCGCGTAATTTTAATTCTGTGATATCTTCTAAAAATAAACTGTATAAGACAATTTTAATCTATACTTTTATCTATATTTTAATCACAATATGTTGCCAAGGCAATTTGCGTTATTATTTGCATAAGGATTGATAATGTATAGTAGAAAATAGCCTTGAAAGTGATCTAAAATTTTAAAAAAAACTAAAGATGAAATACGATAGTAGTACGAGACAGACATACAAATTACTCAGAACAGAGCAGGATGGAGAAAGACATTATCCGCGCAATGACAATGACGACTGCCAGTGGTTTTCAACTAGTAGATCGTGATGATCGGATACATATTTACATACCTAAAGTTAATTTTTGGGTAACATAATATTATGGAAGAGGCCTCTTACATTATTTTGTTTCGTCAAAATCAGTAAATAAAAGTAGGGATAAGCAACCATATCACATTGTAACAGGGCAACTGTAGTTTGTGTCTAAACGGGTTTATTACACATCATTATCAGCCGATGTCAGTCCACTGCTGGACGTAGGCCTTTCTCAAGGCCTCGGAGTATATCGATTAAGTTTAATCCCGCAACCGCGGAATTTTTTTAGTAAAAAAAGTTCTTTCTGTTTTAGCTAACATCTGAACTTTACGCCAAAATCACGCCTATTTCTCATTGTGGTAGGCAGAGACTACTTCTTTCCACATGGTACGATCCTGACATACCTCTTTCGCTTCTACCACTTTCATAAGCGCCTTCATACATGCTCGCCGGTTATAGGTAGATACTTTTGACTTGGCCTTTCTTAAAAACGTCTCCGATCTGGTCGTGATACGTTCGCCTAGGTCGGCCTCTACCGGCTGGACCGTTCACACTCCTCTCATAAGCATAAGTAAATATGTATCGAAATGGTCAGTCTACTGGATATATGTGGTCTGTTGTTTAATACAATGTTATTTCTTTCAGTGGGGAGCCAATGCATTCAATAATATGCTTATTGTACCGCCCGGCTCTGGAATTGTACATCAGGTAAGTTTTGAAAAAAAAACTTATATTTTTATGGGTTACATATGAACATTAACTATCCTGTCCTTCAATATGTACAGTCTTCTAGCAGTTAGTCTGTATAAGAATATAATAAAATACCGTATAGTAACAATAGTGGTTTTGAAGTCCCAGTGGTGTAGTGGAAGAATGATCGGCTTCGACGCCAGAGCTACCGAGTTCAATCCCTGCCGTGCACTAATAGATTTTTCTACCGAATTATGTGCGCTTTTTACAGTGGCCCTCCGGTAAAGGAAAAACATAATTAAGAAACTCCCAACCGCCGCATGGTGGTAGGACACTAACTAGTGTCCGCCTGGCCAGCTCAAGTTGGAAAATCAGTCGACAAACATTTAGTGTGTTCCGGCAGCTATCCTTGAGAGCCAGTTCCCATTCTAGACTTAGCGTGCTACATACAATCCTCGACCGCATCATCACTTACCAACAGGTGAGATTGTGGTCAAACGCTAGCCTATAAGATATAACAAAAAAAAATGTTTATATGTTACAGGTGAACTTGGAGTACTTAGCCCGCGTGGTGTTTACAGAGGAGTTGTTATATCCTGATTCGGTGGTGGGGACGGACAGTCATACCACCATGATCAACGGGCTCGGAGTCGTCGGGTGGGGCGTTGGTGGTATGGTCTACTATACTGTTTTCTTTTTATACCCGACAAGCAGCGTCTTGCGGTTTCACCCGCGTAGTTCCCGTTCCCGTGACAATACGGGGATAAAATATAGCCATGTTACTCACCGATAATGAAGCTTTCCATTAGTGAAAGAATTTTTTAAATCGATCCAGTAGTTTTTGAGTTAAATCGATACAAACAAAAATCGAATCTGTCCTTTTTATAATATTAGTTTAGATAAAAGCATCTAGATGGCGCCAGAGTAGGTTGAATAGCTCTCCTTGTAAATATTGCCTAAATGTATGAGATCCTGCATCGCGCAAACGATATTTTCCGCGATGTTGGAACCTGATGCACTTGCTTCGTCATCAAACGTGCTAGAACTCGTAATAAAATGTTTTCGCTTTATAATTACCCGACTTTACAATAATTTATGATCGTACAAAACGAAAAAAAACCGACTTCACATGCCGCGTTAGTGAAAATAGCCAGTAGTACCATGACGTCAAGGTATACAAAAGCATACAAAAGGTATACAAATGCATATGTCATCAAGTTATGCAATGAGTTTGAGATGTTTATCTCCATATCTCCGGAGATAATTGTCATACGTCGATAAAATTTAAATAGGACCAAACGGGAGGCATAATCTCTTAAACAAAAACATATTTTTTCAAATAGGTCAAGATTTGACGGAGTTCTGAGATAACAAACATAAAAAATATTCAATTTCGAAATCGAGCTATGACAATTATCTCCGAAGATATGGAGATAAACAATATAAGCAAATTTGTATACTTAGATGACATGATTATAACTAGCCAGTACTTTGACTATAGCGGCATGTGAAGTCGGTTTTTTCGTTTTGTACGATCATACATTACGTTAATGTATGTAAACTATGTACTTGGTTCGGTCCTGTACCTTCTGTACACCTGCGATATTCCCATATTAGAAGACAGCACAATAGCTACCTTCGCAGATGACACAGCTATCATGGCCGTTGGCAGCACTCACGAAGAAGCAGCTGCTAAAGTCCAAAGGCTATCAATAAGGTTTATAACTGGACAACAAAATGGAAGATGAAGCTATATGAATCTCAATCCATCCATATCAACTTTACCAACAAAAATGAAAACTATTGTGAAGTCTTTCTCAATGGTAATAAAGTACCATATGAGAATACAGCCAAATATCTAGGCATGACGCTTGATACGAAATTACGATGGAAAGCCCATGTCAAGAAAAAAAGAGATGAATTAGACCTCCGCTATAAGAACCTGTATTGGTTGCTTGGAAAACAATCTAAACTATCAATACAAAACAAGATTCTTATGTACAAACTAGAAGTGTCCCGCGGCTTCGCCCGCGTTAAAACCTTCTTTTATTTACTTAAAACTTTTCTTTTGTAAAAACGATTCTATCATTAAACACATCAAATAAGAATTAGCCAAATCGGTTCACCCGTTTTCATCTTATCGCGTGACTAAGGCAAATCGGGATTCATATTTATAAAACCCTAAAAACCTAGACTTTGTTACCTACCCCATTTCGAAAAATCCTACAATACGTACTTTATCCCATCTTGTTTCGCCATACAAACTTTGAATCCCCGTTCCATATCCATCCGGGAGGAATTTTCAGAAAATCATTTCTGAGCGGATACCTATACCTACGTCATAATAACTATCTGCATTCTGAATTTCAGCGCAATCCGAAACAGTATTGATTTTTAGACTTTGTTACCCCAGTTTATCCTCTTAGGGTGGCATTTTGAAAAAGTCTGAAACTCGTATTTACTTATTTAGTTACAGAAGTACTTGTGTGAAATGTCGAATAAAGCGACTATCAAAACTTTGAACCCCCGCTGAGTGTATTTTGAAAAATTCTTTCTTAGCGGTACCTAAGTCAAAATAACTATCTGCATGCCAAATTTCAACGCAATCCGAAACAATATTGATTTCAGACTTTGTTACCCCACTTCACCCTTTTAGGGGTGGAATTTCGAAAAAGCCTGATACACGTATTTACTTACTTAAAAGTACTTGTGTTTAAGTACTTGTGTTAAATTTCGAATAGAAAAGACGTATCTAATCTTGTTTCTCCATACAACATTTAACCCCCATTTCATCCCCTTAAGGGGTGAATTTTGAAAAATCCTTTCTTAGTACACCCCTACGTACTAAGACAAATATACCCTCCTTATACCCCTACTTAGGCTGTGCGTTGTCTGTCAGTGAGTCAGTCAGTCAGTCAGTCAGTATGTCAGGACAAAGATTCTTATAGTATTAGACAAACAAGTCCTTATGGCCGTCTGGACTTATAGTGCGCAGCTTTGGGGCTGCACCAAACAAAGCAACATTGCCATCATACAGAGATCTCAAAATAAAGTACTGAGGGGAATAGTTGGAGCACCCTGGTACGCAATGATGACCTCCATAGGGACCTTCACATTGAGGTTGTCGCCAGCACCATAAAAAAAAGCGCAGAAGCTCACGAACGAAGGCTTCACCATCACGTGAACGTCGAGGAAATACAACTCCTCGACCTCAGAAATATAGAGAGAAGACTCAAAAAAACTAAACCGTTCGAATTAGTGTAGTGATAGTGTAAAGTGAACATACATACATACATACATACAATCACGCCTTTTTCCCGTTGGGGTAGGCAGAGACTACTTCTTTCCACATGCTACGATCCTGACATACCTCCTTCGCTTCTTCAACTTTCATGAGCGTCTTCATACATGCTCGCCGGTTATAGGTACTTTTGACTTGGCCTTTTTTTAAAACGTCTCCGATCTGGTCGTGATACGTTCGCCTAGGTCGGCCTCTACCAACTGGCCCATTCACACACGTCTCATAAATCTGTTTCGTCAATCTTTCTTCATCCATCCTCACTAGATGTCCAAACCATCTAAGCATCCCTTTCTCTATCTTTGTCACTACATCTTCTACCACACCACAACATTCTCTTATCACGCTGTTCTCCAACTTATCCATCAGAGTCACTCCGATCATACTTCTCAAACTTCTCATTTCTACAGCATTAATTTTACTTTCATGTTTCTTCTGCCATACCCAGAATTCACTACCATACATGAGTGTGGGAACCAACACTCCCCTATGTACAGCCAGTCGTGCTTTTTTAGACACGTTCTGACTTCTCATAAAGTTATGTAGTGCCCCACTCACTTGGTTTCCAGCCAAAACTCTTCGCTCAATATCACTTTCATACTTACCATCTCTCGTAAACTTAGAACCCAGGTACACAAACTCTTTCACTTGTTCCACTCTTTCTCCTTCAATCATCACATAACAATCAGTCATTCTTTCTTCTCTTTCAAAAACCATTACTTTGGTCTTGCTTACGTTCACTTTCATCCCTTTGCTTTTTAAGGCGTCATGCATAATATTAACCATTCTTTGCAACTCCTCCTCCGATGATGCTAATATCCCCTGATCATCAGCGTATAGGAGGCATTTGATGGTTAAATCATTCATTCTTAATCCGTACACACTTTCTTTCAGATCTGTCAAGCAATTGTCTATGAATAGGTTGAACAGCACTGGCGATGCTACACATCCCTGTCTCACACCTTTTTCGATGTTAAACCAGTCTGTGTACGCTCCGTTTATTCTGACACAAGCACTGGAACCCTCATAGAGTGATTTCAGTGCTCGTATCAAACTGCCGCCCACCCCATACATTGACAATGTTGACCACAATTCATTCCTCACCACTCTGTCATAGGCCTTTTCCAAGTCTACGAATGCGCAATAGACCTTTTGGTGTTTCGCCAAACATTTTTCGGCTATGCTTCGTAAAGAAAAGACCTGATTCATGCATCCCATTCCTCTCCTGAAACCCGCTTGTACATCCCACATTTTCTTATCAGTTTCATTCGTCACTCTTGTAATCAGTATCTTTGCATACAATTTTCCGACGATGCTGAGTAAGCTAATGCCCCGATAGTTTTTGCAGTCTTGCTGTGATCCCTTTCCTTTGTATAGCGGCACAATGACGGCTTTGCACCAGTCTTCTGGAACAATTCCATTCCTCCAGCAAAGGTTAAAAAGGCGATACAGCTGACTCGCTACCACACCTTGTCCAGCCCTCAGCATCTCGACCGAAATCCTGTCATACCCTGCAGCCTTACCCGATTTCATACTTTTCAACGCTGTCATTATCTCTTCCATGCTGATATTACTTTCATCGCCATCTTCATTGGCGTTGCCAGTTGTCACTGGCACTTGCATATCTTCCTTTTCAAATAAACTTTCAAAATATTCCTTCCATCTCTTTAGAACGCATTCCTCTCCTCTCACAATTCCTATACTGCCATCCTGATTTCTGACTTTGTCCAGTTGCGAGGTATTAAGATTTCCTCTGGCTGACCTTATGGACTTCCAGAAAAACTTAATGTTGGTCTGGAAGTCGTCAGATAACCTCCTATCAAATTCATCTCTATCGTTATCTTCCTTTCTATCCACAACCTCTTTTGCTACATTCTTTAACCTTTTATACTCTTCCTTTGCCTTGCTTACATCTTCAGTCGTTCCTTTTTGCATTCTTAGGTTGGCTTTTGAAGCTAACCAGTCTTGCCATGCTTTCTTCTTCTCAAATACAGCTTTTTGGACATCTTTACACACATTCTTAAATTTACACCCTTTTTTTCTCTTACTTACACCACACACTTCTACATCAACTTCCACGATCCCTTCCTTAAATGTAAAGTGAACCTTAGTGGATTATAGTGTATGTGCTATGCATAAAGAACACGATAACAATGTGTCTTCACCTTAACAATAGAGACAATAAGAAAAGTGCCGATGGGCCCATTCTTTGTTTATGTCAATGTATAAGTTTATGATAGATTTAAATTACTTATAAGCCTACCTAGGCTAGATTGTAGTATGATTAGGCGATACAATACTTGTATTGTGTATCCTAATTAAAATAAAATTGTATGTAAACCACATTTATTTGTCATATAATGGTTAATAATCCACATTTATTTGTCATGACAGGCATAGAAGCGGAAGCCGTGATGTTGGGTCAGGCGATCAGCATGTTGTTACCTAAAGTGGTGGGATACAGACTGGTGGGAGAACTGAGCCCGCTAGCGACCTCTACCGACCTCGTCCTTACCATCACTAAGGTAATATCTATCATATAAATATAATATTTTATTCCTCAGTTACACGATCAGATAGAGTTTATACCACTGATAGCATATTTTCGTATTTTTCAATAGACAAGTATTCCAGGGAATATATTCCTTACCAGAAGAGTTAATTTATCGGGCTCTTTAATAATAATAATAATTATACCTCGTAGCCGACTTATCTGTGGTATAAATTAAGTTTGTGACAAGTTTGAACGTCAAATTATGACGTTATGTCATTTGTTTTTGTTTAATTTAATTATGGCTCCGCACGATTAGTGTATTTAGCCATTTATACTGGCTAAATACACGAATTGTGATGATCCAATATAAAAAAAATAAATAGAAATGACATAACGTCATAATTTGACGTTAATAATACTAAAAAAATATAATAAATTCGTGCGTGGCCGAAACTAAAAGTCAAATTTAGAATCTCCTTAAGTCAAAATGTCAAATGGTTGTAAATCGTCCCTCTCGCTCTAGCATCTATAGCACTGCGTAAGATTATCTCTTTCCCACACTATTAGCGTGAAGATAGTTACAAATAGACTACAGATATCTAACTGACTGATAAAAGCACATTGAATAATCGAAAGTTTTAACCAGATGTTTAAATGGGCAGATAAAAATAGATTGCATGGGTAACTGGCCGTTTTTATGAGAATTGAAAAATCGGCCCTTAGAATAATTATTATTGATATGATTTTTGAGAGCCGAAGATCGGGCTCAGTGGCGTTACTTATAGCCCAGCAGTGGACTGACACCGGCTGATTATGATAATGATCTCGAAAACTTCTGACTATATTTCGTTCAAACCCATTTTTAACAGACTTCCAAAAAAGGACGTTACTCAATTCGACCGTATAAATATATTTTTTTATGTTTGTTCGCGGATAACTTCGTCGTTTATAAACCGGTTTTAATGATTATTTTTTGTTGGAAAGGAGATATCCCAGGAGTGGTACGATAGTAATTTCATCAAGATCTGATAAGTATCTCCAGAGATATGGAGATAAACACCTCAAACTTGGTACTGAAAATTAATAGCGCGGCATTTGAAGTCGGTTATTTTAGTTTTTTTAACTATCTTATCGTTGAAAGTGTTTATTAAGATCTACAGCATATATTTTTTTAGATTTACATAATATTTTCCTATATTTATAATAACATATTTTCCCGGTTTTCAGCACCTCCGTTCGCTGGGAGTGGTGGGTAAATTCGTGGAGTTTTTCGGTCCCGGCGTGACTGCGCTGAGCATTGCAGACCGAGCCACCATCGCCAACATGTGCCCAGAATTTGGCGCCACCGTCGCTCATTTCCCTGTCGACCCTAGGTCTCTGGGATATCTTACACAGACCAGTAAGCTATATTCAATACACTTTTTGTAAATTGTTAAACACAATCCAAAATTTCACCGCACCGATGGGACTTGAACCCGCAACCAGTCCAGGGGTGGAAGTCTCTACATTGATAGCGATGCGTCCTGTCATCGTAAACGTCTAGTAGAAGGAGATGCGGCTAGACAGGTGTTATCTGCATCTCTTTTTTATCGACGGTTATCGGTCGAAATTCATCGCTATTCATGTAGAGACTGCCGGCTCAGGTGCTCTGCCAATGGGGTTAAAAACTGCCTTTTGCTCACTGCAGATGGCGGTACTGTTGAGTGTTCCTTAAATCTGACAGCTATCTGTCATTTTCAATAGTAATTTTGTAAAGAAATAAATTCGCATTGGAATATTTACACATTATAACGCTATGTGCAGCTATGAATTACTAAATCACTGTTATTAATGTGTTCCCGAATGAAATTAAAAGTAATACAATACAATACAATACAATACAAAAACTCTTTATTGATCACCAAAGAAATTACAAATTGTACATATTATGTGATGAAAGACAGTAGAATAATAAGGCAATACAATCGGCGGTCTTATTGCATAAAGCAATTTCTTCCAGACAACCTTGGCATGGAAAAGAAGAATACAAACAAAAATTGGGGGTAGCGTACAATACAAATTAATGATGTCAGAAAAAATATATATAATAGTAATACACAAAATAGACTACTAAAATTATAGTATATTAAGATATAATACATAAAAATATAGTACATAATAATAGTAATGTTATAATTTTTAAAACATTTTTTTATCTACAAAAATAGATTATAATGCTTCACTTTGCATTATTTCTTCTTATAATTGGCTGAAAGTTCAGGTCGAATACATAATTATATCTTTTTAAGGAAGTGTGTTTGTAAAAATTCCATACAAAATTTGCAATATGGCGGTTTTTAGGAACACTCAACAGTAGCGCCAAACCCATTTTTAACCCCATTAGGCCACGGTTCGATCTATCGATACGATGAAGTTAGTGAATTGCATTTTTTGGCGGCGCCATCTATGACTACTTATTTCGAAAGTTAATCATTCGGAAGAATAAAACGTGCAACACTTCAAAGAAACAATATACTATATTCAATACATCAAGCTGCGCCCCCTGGCATCGCTCGCGTTTAAAAGTATCCCATGTTTTAAACTTTAACATGCTGCCAATAAGAAACAAAAGTTTCAATAATAGTTATATATGATACTAGTGCGGTAAGTTGGTTTTTACAAACGAGTAAACGAATGTAAGCTCGAGACGTAGTCAAAGACTTACCATTAGTTTGTCAAAACAAAACCAATATCCGCACGTGTGTTATAAAACATTTTAGCAAATTTGCGAGAAAACACTACAATTGGTAATAAAACAAATAATCAAAAGTCGAAACAATCTTTGACGTTTATAATATAAAAATGGCCCGATTTTTCAAATAATGTCGCCAAGTGTAGAAAAATTAGAAGTACATCTTTTGTCTCATTTACTCATTCGAATTAAAGTGAGTCGAACGTATTAAGCAAAAGCGCTTTCAAGGAGGTTCTAATCTAAACTAACATTCAGCTTATTTATTCTCGCAATATGAAACTCTTTGGTGGAATTCTGATGTAGGTTTTACGGAAATTAAAATAAAACTTTTTAACAAAAAAATTAAACTGCCGAAAAAACTGAAAAGAAAAAAATAATTAAACTTTTTTATTTAACCTTAATAACTGTTCTTAAACTACTGTTAGTATACATAAGGATATATTTTTGTTATTGTTTTGAGTTTTTAACTAAACATAATAACTAAGTTCTTAAACTAATGTAAGTATGTATACCTAAGTAATTTTGAGTCGGCGCCAAACAAGCAAATTAATTAATAACGTAAAGCGTGATGCGCGGCGGAGGCATAGCGCGACACGCCAGTTCGCCGGAAAATGCCGAGTGTTGGCGAAGTTATTGTCAGCGAGACTGCAACTCGAACAGGCGCCACATATATTGTAATCTGTGACGGCCTCATCTGTGGTGACGGCCCGTGACGGGCACACGTCGTTGCGAGTGGTCGTGCATCTCTATTTACAGTCCGGCAAGTATAACTTGGCGCGGCTGTGCGCCACTGTGCTTTTACTTTGTACTTTGATAACAGTTTCTCTTAATCCACTTTTAATTACTTTTGGCATTATTGAACTATTTTAATGTAGCAGATTTATCAACAATAATGTCGCGGTAATCTCTCAAACGTCAAACTCACAGTTTCAAGAGAGCGGAATTAGTTCCAAAAACCACCACCGCCAAGTTATACTTGTGGGACTGTATAATAGATCCAACCGTTTATTTTCTTTTTGACCACCCATAGGACGTAACTGCGTCATGTTACGCAAAAGTTCACTTTTAAATCCGAGGTTTTAAAAATATGACTACTGCCTAAGTTTGCTCCTTGATCCCGTATAATAATCATCTTTGACAAATTGAGTCCATAAGTGCAGTAGTTTTTTTTTATAAATTACATAAAATAACAAAAGGTTTTAAAAATTTACGTTCTATGGCTATCAACATAGTGATGTTACGATTGAGATATCGATATTGTTTATTAACTATTCTTATACGGGTATAATGTAGCATTCTAATGTAGTATAAATATAGATTGGTATGAAATGATATGAAGCAATTATTGTGACTTTTATTTTTATTTATTTATTAATCAAAATCAGATTCATCGTCGCTGTCACTCGAGTCACCCCATTTTTGTCTATGGGTAAGCAGTAGTATTTTTTCAAGGTAGCAACACTCAATGGTCCACCGCCATTTTGTGTTTGTTATTGTCATCTGTCACTCGCAACAAGACGCGCGTGCTAGACATTGTTTTCTGAGTTTTGTATTGTTTTTTATTCGAACTATAAAAAGCCGAAAGGATCAGTGCTGAAAGAACAGACGAGAGAAATGGTGATCAAGCTTCGTAATTACTTTGAAGCAGAGTATCAAAATGGCGGCCCGCTTTTACCATTGTCGCAAGTGCGAGAGCGCGTTGCGGCCGCGTTAGGTATTAGTGCACCTACGGTTACAAAAATTACTACCGAAGCCTACGGAACGTTTTAAAAACCCCGCTCTAATATTTAGGAAGATTATTATTACGTGTCAATGTAACAAGTGATAATAGAATGACGTTGTACTACTTACTAGCGCCATTCCTACGACTGTTCTCTTTCCGCACAGACTCGATAGAAAAATGAATCGATATCGTGTCCACTATAATCACTAGGTCACAACACTGTCAAATTAGATCTGTCAAATAGAAAATAAACGGTTGGATTTTATAGTCTGTGGGTCGTGTGGAAGCGAATTTTTTGGAATGATTATGTTCATCGCTGGAGATTTCACAGTTTGATTTGATTATTTCTTTAAATTTAAGAGGTTATTTAGTGATCTTTGCTTATTGATTATTTCCGTTATTGGTTATTTTCCGTCCGTCCGTCCGTCTGTCCGTCTGTCACCAGGCTGTATCTCATGAACCGTGATAGTTAGACGGTTGAAATTTTCACAGATGATGTATTTCTGTTGCCGCTATAACAACAAATACTAAAAACAGAACAAAGTTAAAAATTAAAGGGGATCTCCATACATGAAACGTGTTTTTCGGCATTTTTAACCGACTTCAAAAAAAGGAGGAGGTTTCTCAATTCGACCGTATATGTATATATATATATATATATATTTTTTAATGTTTGTTCGCGGATAACTTCGTCGTTTATGAACCGATTTCGATTATTCTTTTTTTGTTCGAAAGGAGATATCCCAAGTGTGGTACCATGGTAATTTTATCGAGGTATGATAAGTATCTCCAGAGATATTGAGATAAACATCTCAAAATTGGTACTGAAAATGAATAGCGCGGCATTGAAGTCGGTTGTTTTTAAACGATATTATACTATAACGCTATCTATGAATATTTGACTGTACTAGTTATATTAATTACCTTTGTGTTACTTTCACTTAGTTGGCGTTAGTGTTCGTAAGATGGCGTTGTACTGAATAAGGACGCGGCTCCTGTTTTAATAATTGTTTGGAATTGGCACGGTAATATAATAAAATAATATCTGGATGATCGGTCAGCTTCGCCAGCAATTTTTTTTTTATAAATTGTGTTTTATGTAATTTTTTGGCTCCCAATAATAGTCTTCTTACAAAAGAACAAACTTGGAAAAATTAATCATCACGTCTGGACTCGAACCGGGATCCTTCTGATCGCCATCCGAACGATCTCCCACCGAGCTATCGTAACAATGCAGCAATGGCGAAATTTACCTTCATATTCTAATTATATTGTAGGAGTTTTTCATTACCTGAAAACAGGGATAAAACAACATTTTCTGAAAATGAAAACCTCCTCAAAAAAAAAAAATGGTAAGCTACTTTTAGCTTACCACCATCAAGGAGAAAATCTGCCGCCATAATCTTACGGTGTTCCGGCAGCACACAGCCCTTGAGAATCGGAGTATTTTAGACCTATCGTGTTCACCATCATCGACCACATCATCGCTTACCACCAGGTAAGATAGTGGTCAAACGCTAGACTATAAGATTTAAAAAAAAAACAAATGTTTACAGACCGGTCTTCGGACAAGATTGAAATAATCGAAGCATATCTGCGAGCGACGGGTCAATTCAGAGATTACACAAACCCAGCTGAAGATCCTGTATTTTCTGAGGTAGATATATCTATCTAATATATAAAATTCTCGTGTCACAGTTTTCGTTGCCATACTCCTCCGAAACGGCTTGACCGATTTTGATGAAATTTTTTGTGCTTATCCGGTATCTATGAGAATCGGCCAACATCAATTTTTCATCCCCCTAAATGTTAGGGGTAGTACCCCTAAATTTTTTATTCTATTTTTTAGACAAAATTTTTAATTTCTATTTTTTTATGATACAACATACAAAAATACATACAATCCTCAATTTTCACCCTTCTACGATCAACCCTTATTTTTTAATAGCCATTTTAGTAATTTAATCATTTTTCCTCCATACATACTTACAATAAGTAAGCTATTTTTTGTCTACACTAGAAATTACTATACGAAATTATTTATATGGCAAAACAACGTTTGCCGGGTCAGCTAGTTCTCTATATATTAGAGGAAGAAAACTTAAATAGGGATGTTGCCTGGGTCGAAAAATAGTTATTCTAATTAGTCCATCAGTTAAATTATCATATAATATTGGACACGTATTTTTTTATTTTACAAATCAATAGAAATTGACAAAGATAAAGGAGCGTCGAAATTCGGGAGTGGGGGCTCGTGACGTCACTAACCGCTAGAAAGTAGTACGGTTTGTGGCGTCACACGGAATTTCAACGCTCTACATCTTCGTCAATTTTTAGGGTTCCGTAGTCCTGACAAGGAACCCTTATAGTTTCGTCATGTCCGTCTGTCTGTCTGTCCGAGGTTTTGCTAAGAGACCGTTAATACTAGATAGCTGTAATTTTGTGGGGGTATGTAAATAAATGACGCCGTCAAAGTCCTGAAATAAAATTTTGAAAAATATTTTTTTTTAGGGTAGCTCCCTTATATGAGAAGTGGGGATTAATTTTTTTTCATCATCTACCCCATCGTGTGGGGTATCGTTGAATAGGTCTTTTAAAATGATTTCAGGGTTGCTAATACCATTTTTCGATTGAATGCTCCATTTACGAAATATTAAACTTTAAAGTGCAAATTTTTGTTCCAGTAGGGCGTCCCCCCCCCCTCTCTAAAAGCTAAACTGCTGGCTTGAAAAAATTCGTGACAATAGCGCATTTCATGAACTTTAAAGGAAAGTTATAGCGGTTAACCGCTATATATATATTATCTTAAGATAACTTTATTAGTTTAGCAGTAATAGTCGTTGAACTTGGGTGTTCGATAATTTTGTACCAAATACAAAATCCTTATAAAAAATCCTTTAAAGTGACAAAGACGGAGTACCTAGTTGCTTGTTTATTACGAGTAAAGACTTGCATTGAATAACAGGCTACTACGGAACTCTACACTGCGCGTGGCCTGACACGCACTTGGCCGGTTATTGTTTAATTGAAAAAATAAAAAATACGTATCCAATATTTTTTGATAATGTAAATGGCGGACTAAAAATCATTTTTAGTAAACTAGCCTATTATCCCTGCTTAGCAAAACCACAAACTCGTTGAATATTTGATAATCTTTACATAGTACTATAGTATAGTTTGTTTAAAACAGTCGCTCTAACTGACTGTATACTACATCTTCTAAACTACTGATTCAAGAGGAGCATTATGTATGATAGGTTCATTATGTATGATAGATTCATTATGTATGATAGATGATCGTGTGAAGCCGCAGCGGGTAGCTAGTAAGTATAAATTATAATAATTATTAAGACAATACAGTAACATCATAAGTTTCGAAACTAAAAATCCGACTTCACTTACCGCACGAGGTGGCGTAATCGGAAGAACGGTTGGATTTCATGCCAGAGGTACCGATTTCAAACCTCGCGTGCACCAATGGATTTTTCTATCGAAAAATGTATGTGCGCTTTTCACAGTGGCCCTCCGGTGAAGGAAAAACATCGTTAAGAAACCAACAACCCCCGCATGGTGGGACACTATCTAGTGTCCGCCTGGCTAGCTACCACCCTCAAGTTAGAAAATCTGTCGCCAAACATCTACGGCCTTACTAATAAAAAATTGCCTATACGTCTGTTAAACGGTTGTGCAGTTGCACAAAGAATAAGCTCTAAACACGCGTCAATCTAATGTTTGACTAATAAACGTTGAATAGGAGGTGGGTATCTACATAGACGTTTAACACTTTTTTATTTTTCATCTGGCAACTATTAGTCAATTCGTTTAGAAACTGTTTACGTCTTAAATAGTTCCGTAAATTATTTTTTCATAAAGTTTACTAATTATTAATATTAGTCATTAAATTTTATTTTAGGAATGCAATATTAATCAAACTACGTTGTTTTTGGAACTTTTTATTGAAATTAGTTGACATAATAGAAAATATTTTCTTTTAGTAGGAGTGATAGAATTAAAACAAATTTTAGAACGAAACACTCAAATTGACTGTTGTCCTCTGTCTACGCTGTTGACATTGTAGCCATGGAGACTAGCGGTCTCCATGGCTACAATATAAACATGATTGTAGCCATCTTTGAATAAACTGTCAATTTGCAAAGAGAATGTAATCACTGCGTTTAGTTTCTTCCGCATAGCTTTTCGTAAACCCGTTATTTGTATTTAAAATGGAAAATCTGAATTGTTCAAAATAATGGATCTGCACGGTCTTCATAATGTTTTCGATTTTTTTATTTATTTCTATCTCCCAATGGTCAAATATGTCGAAATAATTTATGTAATCCATTTCAATGAGAACAAATCTAACACATGCAAACGATCCTCAAATGACAGCATACTTTTTGAAGTTTGAAGAATCAAAACGTTTTTTTACAGAATACTAGACACAGATTCAATAATAGTTACTATTTCTAGACATGATTTCAATCAGCTGATAATAGAGAAATCCGCCATTTTAATTCTTAACACACTCGCTAAACTAGGGTCTCAGGCTGTTTAAGAAATGGACAGCCTCCTTTGATAATGGCACATCTGTATACCAACTTTATCCAAGGCTTACGTCAAAAATATTTTTATTGGTCAGCTTTTGTGGTATACAACGTGTGTACAGAGTGAAAAAAACTTTATTAGTAAGGCCGCTAATGTGTTCCGGCAGCTATCCTTGAGAGCCAGTTCCCATTCTAGGCCTAGCGTGCTACCATCTTCGACCTCAAAATCACTTAACAGGTGAGATAGGGGTCAAAAGCTAGCCTATAAGAAAAAAAAGAGTCAGTTTCAGTAAGAGGTTTGAAACGTTTATCGTCATATCTCTGAAGATACTTATCAGATCTTGATTAGATTTAATTGGGACCACCCTGGAGAATAACTCTACCTATAAAAAAAGAATCATTCAAATCGGTTTCTAATAATTGTAATCGCGTAACATTTTATTTAAGACTTTTAAAACTTTTATAGATGCAATAAAAAAGGCTGCAATAAAATTGAGAAATTAGTCTCAATAAAGATTTTTTTATTTTTAACCGACTTCAAAAAAAGGAGGTTTTCAATTCGACCGTATTTTTTTTTTTTTTTTTATGTTTGTTCGCGGATAACTTCGTCGTTTATGAACCGATTTCGATTATTCTTTTTTTGTTCGAAAGGAGATATCCCAAGTGTGGTACCATGGTAATTTTATCGAGGTATGATAAGTATCTCCAGAGATATTGAGATAAACATCTCAAAATTGGTACTGAAAATGAATAGCCCGGCATTGAAGTCGGTTGTTTTTTAGTTTTTAAACGATTTTTTTTTTTTTTATTGAGACAATAGTCATACTGTATTTGTATTACACATACTGTGTATGTTTGCAGGTGGTAGAACTGGATCTGTCTACAGTAGTGACGTCAGTGAGTGGACCGAAGCGTCCGCAAGACCGAGTCTCTGTCAGCGATATGAAGCAAGACTTCAAAGACTGCCTCACCAATAAGGTAAAACTAATTTCATTACGCTTTTATCAACTTCACTTTAACAAACGAACAATTTAATGTAATCTCTGTAGTCGAATTTAACCCACTTTTAATTGTCGTTTCGAAATGAAGCTCTGTAGCTGATCTGATGATGGAACCAGGAGTGGTTGAACTCTTGAGTGACAGTGATGTGCATGGTGGTAGGACTTCTTATTGTGAATAAATCTTTTTTAGTGGGAGGACTTCTGCTAGTCCGCCTGGGGCGGTACCACCACTTTGACAATTAATATTCAGCCGTGAAATAGGAATGTTTTTCGGTTGGTGTCCAGTGAAATTACAGGGCATGTGAGACTCAAAATCTTTATGTCTCAAGGTAACAGGCGCAGTGCAATGACATGCAGAATTCTGGCAGTTCAGAATGTTGCATGCCGGTGTATCTGTTATAGGTAGACGTCATCGCTTACCATCAGGCGAGCGTTGAGCTTGTCCTGTTACCGTTTACCATTAAAAAAAACAAGGACACTATCTAGTGTCCGCCTGGCCAGCAACCAACCTCAAGTTGAAAATCTGTCGCCAAACATCTAATGTGTTCCGGCAGCTATCCTTGAGAGCCAGTTCCCATTCTAGGCCTAGCGTGTAGCCTATCCTCGACCGCATCATCACTTACCAACAGGTGAGATAGTGGTCAAACGCTAGCCTATCTGATATTAAAAAAAGACCAGTGCCTGGACCTTGGGTTCATTTGATTCGTTTTGACTACCTCAAAATAAATGGTACTCAATTTAAATATTAATAAAAATAAACAAATAAAGTGTTTAAAATAATATTATACAACAAACGAAATGTTTCCTTTCTATGATGACATATTCTGATACGCGTAACTATCACACACCCCGTGACAGACTGACATACATGTCTCCTGAGATTGTGACGGCTACTAATGACAGAATTTGATAATAAATATTATCACAAAATAAAAAATACAACACAATAATATTATATTAATACAAAATACTATCTGTGATAATACATTCGAAAAAGAACTATCTCAAACCCAGTGTCAGACTGATATACATGTTTTCTGAGATTGTGACAGCTACGAATGACAGAAATTGCTAATAATATTTATTACCACAAAATAAAACAGAAAATCTTTTCTATTATTAGTGATGACATATTCTGTCACACAAAACTATCACACACCCAGTGGCATAATGACATACATGTCTACTAAGACTGACAGCTACAAATTACAGAAATATTTCTGATATTATGGACGTAACAGTTATGTGAGAGAAAAAAAAACGTTTAAAGGCATTCTATGAAAACAAAATATTGTCTTCCGGTGTATCTTAATGTTAGTAATTATTAAAATAGCGCCAATGCTTTTCTAGTCGAATTTTCTCGACCTAGGTTTCGAGCGAGTCTGTCGCTCTTCCTCGGGAGTGAGGTCACGCGGTGAGATCGCGATGTTCACAGTGAACATCGCGATCTCACCGCGTGACCTCAAAGGTACGTGAATTACAGCCGGTATATAACAATAATAGTAGAGTTTTACCTACCATTAAAACTCTTATTATGTCCGGAGCCTTATTCGAGGCCAAAGTAGACAGAATTGAGATAGCAGCTTCCGTTTCCAGTCGTACTTAGTAGTTGAAGTTCCTTATAACGACGGAAATGACGTGTCACGTGACTTCCGCCCGCCATTCTGTTCACCAGGTTGTGCTCGTCGCAAATTTCTTCATTGTGGTCTCAATAACCTAATTATATATAAACCTACCTAACACCAGGCAGGACTTACTGCCTCGAATAAGGCTCCGGACATAATAAGAGTTTTAATGGTAGGTAAAACTCTGCTATTATGTCCTTCCGCCGTTATTCGAGGCCAAAGTAGACAGAATTGATACATTGTTTGTTATCGCCTGGTGAACAGACGCCAATGTGATAATAATTAAATGTGATAACTTGATAACAGTTATCCGCATACAATTTGATTTAAATTTTTATTCCTCAATTACTTTCAGTGCATTGTTGCTTTTCTGTTAAATGTTCATATTACTAAGAGCCTCATAAACAAACATTCTATAAAACAGAACATTAATAAATAAAGTAAAATTCGAACAAAGTTTGGTTTGTCAACACTTATCTATTCATTTATGCAACCCTATTGGAAAAATATTTTTTATTTTTTTTTTATTTAGATGCATGTCTTAGAGCCAGAAAAAATAAGTACAGCGAATAAACTGAAACAAATGTTCAAGTGAATAACTTTTTCTTACCGTTAGCCAACATGCCGTTACCTGCATACCGTTTAATTTTGCGGACTCATGTCAGACCCTAGTCAGTAGTATTTGACCTAAAAGAGTTATTATTATTATTATTAGTGGGAAAGTTAGACGACCCAACTCGATACAATTCAGAATTCACCACTTGAGCCTCCTGCTTCTCTGAAAAGCAGAAGAAAGTTAACTCGGGATCGCTTCAAAGTATGCGATATGTCAGTAGTGGATGGTTACCCAATCTACTCTTGAGATCGATTTTTATTTTATACTTCGCCATACGCAGCATTTTTTGATTAAGCATTTTCAACTAGAACTAAAATCGATTTGGATATGTTTGCAAAATCCACCGCGAAAATTGGGAGCATATATACTAATAAATAGTTCTGCAAAAACTGTAAAGGAGTGGTTATGTCAGATAATACGTTTAAATATTATTCAGTATGGCACGTTGTGCCAGAAACTAAGACTGATGTTCAGATATAATTTAAAATATTATAAAATATATAATAATTAATAAGCTATATATTATATTAGCACTATTTTTGCAGTTTAACAGAACATAGCAACGTTCATATTAGGCAAACAAAAATTGATTCATTATTATTTGCTTATTTTTACTTTAATGATCAACGTTGTGCTGTATCAGTCAAGTCTCATTAGATTAACTTTTCATTAATTACTATAAAGCATAGTGCATAGATGACTTAAGACCCGCTAAAAGATCACAAAACATATCTAGAAGAAAAAAAGCCTATTGGATATACATTAAAATGGTAAAAATCATGACCGTGGGCGACTTCACGTTGAACACGTGAAGTCGCTCAGCACGCTTGGTGCCATTGAAATTTAAAATATCAATATGTACATAACAATTCTCACAAACATTCAACTCAGTCTTCTAATATAGGTATTCTATTTAAGTAGGAGTTGCAAAATACATAGAGGAACACCGCGGTACTTGTCCTGTACCAAGAATTGTTGTTAAATTATTTGAAAAATAAATAAATAAAATTATAATATAAAGGTACCTTATATTACAGCTGGGTCAGGACTTCATATTCGCATTTTAATATTATATTTTCCTGCAAACTGTATTTTACGTACAAATAATTATAGGAAAACATTTTGTAACCTCGTATCGTTGGGCAAATAACAAATCGACGCAAAAATCTTAGTATGGACTATTATAATGATTCGCCAAAAAATGTGGACTCATGTAGCCAGGAGCAATAGAAAATTGACCCATTATCCCCAACTATTTGTCCTATCGTAACCCCATCGAGGAGCCGGTTTGTGAATAAAGGTTTGGAATGTCACCCACTGAAAACTAAACACACTCGCGTTTCTGTCGAAAAATATTGTTAACATTGAATATTAACCAAGGCTCAACTCAGCTCTCACAATTTCATTATCTAATACCTACTGTGAATGAAGGCATGTCGACATGACATTGATATAATGTAGTCAATTCAATGCTAAAATTTTATTACATGATGCATATACGGCCTTTCCGTCAAATATGATTGGACACAGCCTTAGATTAAAATGAGAGAAAAACATCGCTAGAACTCTTTTTCTCAAAATAGTCTGTACATCTAGCTAAAGCGGCGCGCTTAAGAAAAGTTGACATATTTCAGTATTACAATGACTAGAAAGTCTAAATAAACATTTAGAATATGATGTGGAATGCATATGGTCAATATTATAGTATATTTTTAAATAAAATTGTATAGTATAATTACCCATGGGTCTATACTGATCGACGCATTGTCGCTGGCGCTACTTTATATGCTTAATAAACTTTTATATGCTACGTTATAAAAATACAGTAAATCATATATTATTAGGTTTTAGTTAGTTACTTAAACAAAAAGGGTACGTAATATATATAAATAAATATATATTTTGTATTATGTTGATATCTTTTCACTTGACTATTCCTTTGCAACGTGAAGCATTGTTAAAAGCGCTGCAGAATAAAGGATATTTGCTAGTGTCTACTCACCAATTACAAATAATTCCTGCATCCCGCATAAGCAGGGAACTAATTGCATATATTTATGTGATATAATAATTATACAAATTTTAAATGTCCCATGGATGATGTCCTCCCTTGACGTGTCCGTCAACGGCGAACCTAGCTCCGAACGTGAGAGCGTAGATGGCTGGCAAAACCAAACTTGGTTATAAAAAGTCTGTTGCTAGGCGCATAATACAACTGTCTGATGAGTTGAAGGTATATGTATAGGAAAGCTTTGGTTGTTGTTTTACGTTTACCGTCGAGGTCTTGTAACCGACGTTCTTCGTACGCTGAAATGCATGGGACATTTATAACTGAAAGAACTGATACCACGGCTGATTTCGTAGTGTAACGGTGCAGTAGAGTGATCGCTCTGATATTAACCAAACGGTGTCGTGGGACCAGGTTGATTATAGTTAGTTTATCAGGTACTACTATAGGACCAGGTTAATTATAGTTAGTTTATCAGGTACTACTAATTACTAAATTAAGGTCTTATCGCCCAAAATATTGATATAACAAGGCAAATGGTGCCAAGAAGTGACAGGTCTGGTTGTCATTTCTTTACGATATTGATGATTTAATCAACGGCCAAATATTTCAACGCAAACGGTGCCGTGGAGCAACCAGTCTGGTTGTAGTTTTATCGCTAGCATCATGTTTAATCCCTTAAACGGCCCAGTATATCAATGCAAACGGTGCCATGCAGCGACCGGTCTGGTTTTAATTTCATTACTATTATGATGATTTAATCCCCTCAACAGCCAAGTATATCATCGCAAACGGTGCCCTAGAGCGACCCGTCTGGTTGTCATTTAATTACTATCATGATGATTTATTCCCAGAATGGTCAATTATATCAACGCAAACGGTGCCGTGAAGCGACCAGTCCGGTTGTCAAATAATTATTATCATGATAATTTAATTCCCCGATGGCCAAGTATATCAACACAAACGGTGCCGTGGAGCGACCAGTCTGGTTGTCATTAAATTGCTATCATGATGATTTAATTCCCGATGGCCAAATATATCAACCGCAAACGGTGCCGTGGAGCGACCGGGCTGGTTGTCATTTAATTACTATCATGATGATTTAATTACCATCACAATGATTTAATCCCCACATGCCAAGTATATCAACGCAAACGGTGCCGTGGGGCGACCGGTCTGGTTGTCCTACTAGTACTACCGGGTCCAGGTTGCGCAGCCTAGGACCCAGAAAACTCTCTTCTCTTGCGCAGAGAAGGAGGAACTAGCTATTATTCTTATATTTTTTTTCATAGATTCAAGGCATCATGCTGGCTGCAGCATTAAAGAATCAACGTTAATCGAAATAGGTACTCAATTATATTATCTCCCCTCCCCCCCTCCAAGATATCAAACAATTTTCAAATAATTGAAAGTTAAAACCTTGAAATCATACCATATTAATGAAAATTTCATTTTAATTCATCTATATCCCTTGACGGATATTTAAATCACCGCATGCGTAATCGCACCCCAAGATTTAACAGTCACTCGTAATTTCTTAATTCCTATGTAAAGGAAACATAATGTAAAATATAAAATTGTCCACTAGACCGGAGTCTAGTCCACTTTTCACAGGCGATCGTGATAACTAGACGCCATATTTGTAAGTAGGTGGCAATTAATTTTATAAAATATCTATATCTAAGCTGAGGGTATCTTAAGATTTGCAAGCAAATGAAATAAAGGAATCAAATTATGCGACAGGATTTAACTAGCTAGCTTGGTGCCAGCGCCGGGATGTGACACTCAAACAGATTGAATAGATAAAAGGTTCTGTCGGATACCACGCACTGCTATTTCTTTGAAAAAGATTTAATCTGTGGAGACCGTGTGGTGCACTGTGACGTCACTTTCTAATTGACAAGTGGTGATGTGTTTAGCAAATTTAAATTTCCCACGCTTTTTTTGCATTTTTCATATAATATTTTAAAACATGTGAGAGTATTTTATTTATAAAAAAATGTTCAACAAACAACACCAGAACAATAATGATTCGAAAATAAATGATTTCAAGTAAATTTATACCACATGCATATTCCCTATTATTATTGTTATTAAATTTATTAAAATTAAAATATTCCCTATTATCGCTGAGGCGCCGATGAGACCCGAGGACGGTAATCATTAATACACACGTGTATCATACGACGTTTTTTAACACACTTGTGAAGAAAATAATACTAAAAAATTATTTTATATATTAGACAATAGATATTTTACCTTGGAGTTTTCAGGTGGTAAACTTCCATAACGTTCAAAGGGCTTCACATCTTATATCGGGCGGTGTACAACATCAATAATTTTCTTTATAACTAGTACTTGTAAACATTTTAATTAATAAATAACTATAATTTCATCAGTGAAAACGAGTTGTGAAAAAATTTCGCAATAGCGGGAAAAAATTCATTAGTTTTCCTATGCGCGCGCATCTAACAATGGCGATTGGCCATAGACAAAAAGAATGAGGTTTCTTTTTTTTTGGTTTGTCGCGGATAGCGTTTTGGCCACGTACAGAATGAGGAATTTATAATTTTAACACAGAAAACAAAAGTTATATTTGAGTGAAAGTTTTGTTTATTAGACATGTACAAGTTAAAATTATCTATTTAAATACGAAGTTGCATGAAATGAGCAAGCAAAAGGAATATTAATTTATTTTTACTGTTGAACACGATCTTTTTGTATCGAAACTTTTTCAGAACAAAGTAACACAACCAACAAAAAAAACAAAACTATAACTCACTTGTGAATGAAAAAGTCGCAGTTTGATAACAGGTGTCATTATGTGCCTAATTGCAGTAAAATAAGAGCCACTTTATGAGCAAGTGTGTTAAAAAATAACAACTATCTACTAGAATGGTGATAGCTATCAGGTACTCAGACGACCACAGATCTCTCTTATTTGTTTCATTTCATTTTTTCCTGACGTCTTATTCTGTCACACATAACTATCACACACCCAGTGACAGACTGATATACATGTCTCCTAAGATTGTGACAGCTACATACTATGACAGAACTTAATTATAATACACAAAATAAAAAATAAACTAAATATTCTTCTCTATGTTGACATATTCTGACACACAACTATCACACACCCAGTGACAGACTGATTTACATGTCTCCTGAGACTGTGACAGCTACGTAATATGACAGAACTTGATTATAATATGACCACAAAATATTCTTCTCTATGTTAACATATTCTGACACACATAACTATCATACACCCAGTGACAGACTGGTATACATGTCTCCTGAGACTGTGACAGCTACGTAAAGTGACAGAACTTGATTATAATATGACCCCAAAATATTCTTCTCTATGTTGACATATTCTGACACACATAACTATCACACACCCAGTGACAGACTGATTTACATGTCGCCTGAGACTGTGACAGCTACGTAATATGACAGAACTTGATTATAATATGACCACAAAATATTCTTCTCTATGTTGACATATTCTGACACACATAACTATCACACACCCAGTGACAGACTGGTATACATGTCTCCTGAGACTGTGACAGCTACGTAATATGACAGAACTTGATTATAATATGACCACAAAATATTCTTCTCTATGTTGACATATTCTGACACACATAACTATCACACACCCAGTGACAGACTGATTTACATGTCTCCTGAGACTGTGACAGCTACGTAATATGACAGAACTTGATTATAATATGACCACAAAATATTCTTCTCTATGTTGACATATTCTGACACACATAACTATCATACACCCAGTGACAGACTGGTATACATGTCTCCTGAGATTGTAACAGCTACGTAATATGACAGAACTTGATGATTATATTACCACAAAATATTCTTCTCTATGTTCACATATTCTGACGCACATACGAGGGTCATTCAACAAGTACGTAGCCTCATCGCCCAATGGCACTGCGATTACAAAAAAAAATTACCATAGTACAGTGCAATGTTTTTGAAGCCTATTGGCAAAGTTTCAAACAATGACCTCTATTAGTTTTGTTTTAATAGCCTTTGAAAGCGAACGTGTCGGTCAGTTTAACAAAAATGGAAAAAGAGCAGTATCGTTCGGTGATTCGATATTATTTTTGGAAGGGAAAACGCGTAGTGAAATTAAAAATCGCTTGGATGCTGTGTACAGTGACTCTTCTCCTTCGATGGCAACCGTCAAGAATTGGTTTAACGAGTTTGCTCGTGGCCGCAAGTCGGTTTTTGATGAGCCACGCCCAGGTGCCCCGAAAACGGCTACTACGGAGGAAAACATAAAAAAAATCCACGATCTCGTGTTGGCAGACCGCCGATTGAAGGTTCGCGAGATAGCTGACACTGTGGGTATTGCAGAAAGAACGGTGCATCATATTCTCCACGAAGAACTGGGCATGAGAAAGCTGTCAGCGCGATGGGTGCCGCGTTTGCTCACACTGGGCAACAACCACGACAACGCGCCGGCTCACACCTCTGCCGTCGCCATGGGCAAATTATTCGAATTGCGCTATGAATTGCTGCCCCATCCACCTTACTCTCCAGACTTGGCCCCCTGTGACTTCTTTTTGTTTCGAAACCTGAAAAAGTCACTCGCCGGAAAAAGATTTGGGTCGAATGAGGAGGTCATCGCCGCTACGGAGGCCTATTTTGCAGACTTCAGGAAATTGTATTTTTTAGACGAGTTAAAAAAGTTGGAGCATCGCTGGGCCAAGTGTATTGAATTAAAAGGAGATTATGTAGAAAAATAAATCGGCACTTTTCGAAAATTTTCGTTTTTCTTTTGTAGGCTAAGTATTTATTGAACGAGCCTCGTAACTATCATACACCCAGTGACAGACTGGTATACATGTCTCCTGAGATTGTGACAGCTACGTAATATGACAGAACTTGATTATAATATGACCACAAAATATTCTTCTCTATGTTGACATATTCTGACACACATAACTATCACACACCCAGTGACAGACTGGTATACATGTCTCCTGAGATTGTGATAGCTACTTAATATGACAGAACTTGATTATAATATGACCACAAAATATTCTTCTCTATGTTTACATATTCTAACACACATAACTATCACACACCCAGTGAAAGACTGGTATACATGTCTCCTGAGATTGTGACAGCTGCGTAATATGACAGAGCTTGATTATAATATGACCACAAAATATTCTTCTCTATGTTCACATATTCTGACGCACATAACTATCATACACCCAGTGACAGACTGGTATACATGTCTCCTGAGATTGTGACAGCTACAAATGACAGAATTTGATAGTAATATTACCACAAAATAAAAGATAAACAAAATATTCTTCTCCATGATGACATTTTCTGATGCATGCCTCCTGAGATTGTGACAGCTACATACGATAGAACTTGATAATAATAATAAAATAATATTACCACAAAATAAAAAATAAACAAAATATTTTTCTCTATGATGACACATTCTGACACATAACTATCACACACCCAGTGACAGACTGGTATACATGCCTCCTGAGATTGTGACAGCTACAAATGACAGAACTTGAGAATAATATTACCACAAAATAAATAATAATAAAAATATTCTTCTCTATGATGACACATTCTGACACACATAACTATCACACACCCAGTGACAGATTGATATACATGCCTCCTGAGATTGTGACAGCTACAAATGACAGAACTTGATAATAATATTACCACAAAATAAAAGTTAAACAAAATATTCTTCTCTATGATGACATATTCTGATGCATGCCTCCTGAGATTGTGACAGCTATATATGGTAGAACTTGATAATTATATTACCACATAAGATTGTTAAAAAAACTAATAATAACCGACTTCAATGCAGCGCTATTAATTTGCAGTACCAATTTTGAGGTGTTTATCTCCATATCTCTGGAGATACTTATCAGACCTCGATATAATTACCATAGTACCACAATTGGTATATCTCCTTTCCAACAAAAAAAAATTAAAATCGGTTCATAAACGACGAAGTTATCCGCGAACAAACATAAAAAAAATACGGTCAAATTGAGAAACCTCCTCCTTTTTTTGAAGTTGGTTAAAAATAAAAAATACACAAAATATTTTTCTGTATGATGACACATTCTGACACACATAACTATCACACACCCAGTGACAGATTGATATACATGCCTCCTGAGATTGTGAAAGCTACAAATTACAGAACTTGATAATAATATTACCACAAAATAAAAAATAAACAAAATATTCTTCTCTATGATGACACATTCTGACACACATAACTATCACACACCCAGTGACAGATTGATATACATGCCTCCTGAGATTGTGACAGCTACAAATGAAAGAAGTTGATAATAACATTACCATAAAATAAATAATAAACAAAATATTCTTCTCTATGATGACACATTCTGACACAAATAACTATCACACACCCAGTGACAGATTGATATACATGCCTCCTGAGATTGCGACAGCTACAAATGACAGAAATAATATATACACGAACATATTCACTAACATTAAACAACAAAAAAAATTTCTTTACCTTGATGGATGACATATTCTGACACACTGAACTATCACACACCCAGTGACAGACTGCTTACATGTCTACTGAGACTGTGACAACTACAAATGACAGAAATCGACACCAATATGATAATTGCGAAAGTCAGTTGCATGTTTATTTGGGACTTCTTCACGGTCAAACGGCCGAATCAATTTAGCTAAAACTTTGCCTTTGCATAGCCTAGTATGGATTAAGCTATAGGTTACTTTTTAAAGTGAGTGAAGCCGCGGGGCACAGCTAGTATAAACATATATTCACTGACACAAAAAAAAGTTTTTCTCCTTAATGGATGACATACTCTGTCACACATAACTATCACACACCCAGTGACAGACTGACATACGTGTCTCCTGAGACTGTGACAGCTACAAATAACAGAAATATATAATGATGGTAATATATACATTAGCACAAAAATGATTATTAAACAACAAACAATAAAATAATTCTTCTCCTTGATGACACATTCTGTCACCCATAACTATCACACACCCAGTGACAGACTGACATACGTGTCTCCTGAGAATGTGACAGCTACAAATAACAGAAATATAAAATTATGGTAATATATACATTAGCACAAAAAAGATTATTAAACAACAAAAAATATAATAATTCTTCTCCTTGCTGACACATTCTGTCACCCATAACTATCACACACCCAGTGACAGACTGACATACGTGTCTCCTGAGACTGTGACAGCTACAAATAACAGAAATATATAATGATGGTAATATATACATAAGCACAAAAATGATTATTAAACAACAAAAAATAAAATGATTCTTCTCTTGATGACACATTCTGTAACTCATAACTATCACACACCCAGTGACAGACTGACATACGTGTCTCCTGAGACTGTGACAGCTACAAATAACAGAAATATATAATGATGGTAATATATACATTAGTACAAAAATGATTATTAAACAACAAAAAAAAAAATTCTTCTCCTTGATGACACATACTGTCACCCATAACTATCACACACCCAGTGACAGACTGACATACGTGTCTCCTGAGAATGTGACAGCTACAAATAACAGAAATATATAATTATGGTAATATATACATTAGCACAAAAATGATTATTAAACAACAAAAAATATAATAATTCTTCTCCTTGATGACACATTCTGTCACCCATAACTATCACACACCCAGTGACAGACTGACATACGTGTCTCCTGAGACTGTGACAGCTACAAATAACAGAAATATATAATGATGGTAATATATACATAAGCACAAAAATGATTATTAAACAACAAAAAATAAAATGATTCTTCTCTTGATGACACATTCTGTAACTCATAACTATCACACACCCAGTGACAGACTAACATACGTGTCTCCTGAGACTGTGACAGCTACAAATAACAGAAATATATAATGATGGTAATATATACATTAGCACAAAAATTATTATTAAACAACAAAAAATAAAATGATTCTTCTCTTGATGACACATTCTGTCACTCATAACTATCACACACCCAGTGACAGAATGACATACGTGTCTCCTGAGACTGTGACAGCTACAAATAACAGAAATATATGATGATGGTAATATATACATTAGCACAAAAATGATTATTAAACAACAAAAAATGAAATGATTCTTCTCTTGATGACACATTCTGTAAGTCATAACTATCACACACCCAGTGACAGACTAACATACGTGTCTCCTGAGACTGTGACAGCTACAAATAACAGAAATATATAATGATGGTAATTTGTACATTTACACAAAAAGTATTATTAAACTACAAAAATGTAAGTGTTTCTTCTCATCGATGGATGACATATTCTGTCACACCTAACTATCTCACACCCAGTGACAGACTGATGTACATGTCTACTGAGACTGTGACAGCTACAAATGACAGAAATATATGTATATATTAATGTGGTCATTAATACACAAAATAATAATAAACAACAATTAAAAAACAGAAATAAAAAAAATCTTTTTCTTGATAGATGACATATTCTGTCACACATAACTATCACACACCCAGTGACAGACTGATATACATGTCTACTAAGACTGACGGCTTTAAATGACAGAAATATATATATTATAATATATTCATTAACACAACAAAAAAATAATATTAAACAACAATAAAATAAAATGTTTCTTTTCCTTGATAGATGACACATTCTGTCACACATAACTATCACACACCCAGTGACAGACTGACATACATGTCTCCTGAGACTGTGACAGCTACAAATAACAGATATATATAATGATGGTAATTTGTACATTTACACAAAAAGTATTATTAAACTACAAAAATGTAAGTGTTTCTTCTCATCGATGGATGACATATTCTGTCACACCTAACTATCTCACACCCAGTGACAGACTGATGTACATGTCTACTGAGACTGTGACAGCTACAAATGACAGAAATATATGTATATATTAATGTGGTCATTAATACACAAAATAATAATAAACAACAATTAAAAAACAGAAATAAAAAAAATCTTTTTCTTGATAGATGACATATTCTGTCACACATAACTATCACACACCCAGTGACAGACTGATATACATGTCTACTAAGACTGACGGCTTTAAATGACAGAAATATATATATTATAATATATTCATTAACACAACAAAAAAATAATATTAAACAACAATAAAATAAAATGTTTCTTTTCCTTGATAGATGACACATTCTGTCACACATAACTATCACACACCCAGTGACAGACTGACATACATGTCTCCTGAGACTGTGACAGCTACAAATAACAGAAATATATAATGATGGTAATTTGTACATTTACACAAAAAGTATTATTAAACTACAAAAATGTAAGTGTTTCTTCTCATCGATGGATGACATATTCTGTCACACCTAACTATCTCACACCCAGTGACAGACTGATGTACATGTCTACTGAGACTGTGACAGCTACAAATGACAGAAATATATGTATATATTAATGTGGTCATTAATACACAAAATAATAATAAACAACAATTAAAAAACAGAAATAAAAAAAATCTTTTTCTTGATAGATGACATATTCTGTCACACATAACTATCACACACCCAGTGACAGACTGATATACATGTCTACTAAGACTGACGGCTTTAAATGACAGAAATATATATATTATAATATATTCATTAACACAACAAAAAAATAATATTAAACAACAATAAAATAAAATGTTTCTTTTCCTTGATAGATGACACATTCTGTCACACATAACTATCACACACCCAGTGACAGACTGACATACATGTCTCCTGAGACTGTGACAGCTACGTATGATAGAAATAAGCGTTTGAATGAAAAAGAAAATGTAATAAACACAACATACCTGTCGTCGTTATCCTTCTTCACTCTACAATCTATATTATTTTGCAATAAACATGTTTTTTTTCTCTCACACTTTATAAGCTCACATCACTACATGTACACAAAACAATTATATAGTTTTGAAGTAAGTCTCAACCAATATTTTTAAGCCCAAGCATAAAAAAATACACTTTGATGTTTTTGAGGCCGTTTTTGCTCTATCTTATATACCGTAATAAGTCTTGAAATTTGCTCTTGCTAACAAAGTCCAAACGAAAACTTGATCATATAAACAATTATTTTTACTAGATCAGAAGAAATAAATATTAATAAGATCAAATGGTCATTCGTTTCATTTCGTGTTAATATTAGCTATTATTTAATATATTATTTAAATTTACATTAAAATTCTAGTATCAGTATAGACTGGTGATAAAAATTGTTATTTTTTTTAAAGGTATAACCGCAAATTCGTCCACTATAATATCTGATAGGTACCTTCAGATACATTATATAAGTACACACTTCACACTAGCCACTTGAAAATCACTCGCGAAGCAGTTGAAAGATTATTTGGACGACTTGAATAACTATTAAAATGTTTAAAGGAAGTATTCTTCCCGAAATCCAAATCGAAACTGATGCCAAAACGATCCAGCCTTGACTATTTATACAAATAATCTACCTGCACAGTAATTAATAGGTGAAATTGACTAAGGACCCTAATTAGTAATAATCAAAATGCTGTACCTAATAAGGTAATTAGGGGATTAAACCTGAAAGAGTTGTTATTGACTTAAGCTCAAGTTATTGACATCTATCTAATAGGTGTTCAAAACAAGTGCTTTTTATGGTTCTGCACCTAAAGGCTTATATTATACCAACAATACCCTATTACTGAGACTTTGCTGTCTGTCCGTCCGTCTGTCCGTCTGCCAGAGATCTGTATCTTTTAAACCGTAATAGGTAGATACTTTAAATTTTCACAAAATGTGTATTACTGTGGCCGCTATAACAACGAATATTAAAAATATATATTTTTTTTTAGGGTTCCGTACCCAAAGGGTAAAACGGGACCCTATTACTAAGACTCCGCTGTCCGTCTGTCTGTCTCTGTCTGTCCGTCTGTCTGTCCGTCTGTCACCAGGCTGTATCTCATGAACCGTAATAGTTAGATAGTTGAAATTTTCACAGATGATGTATTTCTGTTGCCGCTATAACAACAAATAATAAAACCAGAATAAAGTTAAAAATAATAGGGGATCCCCATACAAGAAACGTGTTCGCCATCGCCATCTATGAACGCTTAGGTAAACATCCATAGACGGCTTTATATTGAAATGCCGATCCCTAACACCTTTGTTAGACGTTAGATGGCGTTATAAGAAATAAAATGTTTATTAATTATTATTTTTTGTTGGCGAAAAATGATAGTGGTATTTATTGCTCGATCTTATTAAATACTGTAGTGTTGTACGGAATCCTACGAGTGCTAGTCCGACTTGCACTTGGCCAGTTTATTTGAAGTGTTACACACATTATATTTTTGTACATTTGTTACACACAATCCGATGTACACCGAATCCGTATCCGTCGGAACCATGAAATTTTGGATTGCGTGTAACAATGTACAAATACTAAAAACAGAATAAAGTTAAAAATTAAAGGGGGTCTCTATATAAGGAACGTTTCTAAGGCGGCTTTTGTCCGGTCTTATATACCGCAACTAGGTACTTCAAGCCCGGACACCCTGTGTATTTACATCTTATAGGCGGCTAGCGTTTGACCACTGTCTCAACTGTTCGTATGTGATGATGCGGTCGAGAATGGTTCCACTCTAGGCCTCGAACGCTACCAACGAGCTGATCTGATGATTGAGCCAGGTTCAATTCATTCAGGACTAGATGATGATGTTGGTTTTCTTCCTCTCTCTATTCTTCTTTCGTAGCTCTCTCTCAGCAGCTACATTTAGTGAGATAGCTTTATGAATACGAGATCAATCATAAACTAAATCACCAAATATAACTACTGAGAAACGTCGAACTGAAGATTCTCTCGCTGCTGATCCCAGCGTATCGACCTGTCCGTATAAACGTTGTACCAAAATGTTAAAATTTATTAAACACAACCTTTTTAACAGACTTCCAAAAAAGAGGAGGTTCTCAATTCGTCTGTATGTATTTTTTTTCTTTTTTGTTTGTTTGTATGTATGTTCCGTTATTACTCCGTCAATTGTGAACTAATTCGAATTATTCTTTTTTTAATCGGTAGGGTATGTATCCGAGGTGGTCCCATTGCAATTTCATTGAGATCTGATAAGTATCTCGAGAGATATGACGATAAACGTCTCAAACTTGCTACTGAAACTGACTCGCGGGGCATGGAAGTCGGCTGTTTTTGTTGTTAAACTATCTTAATTATTGTAAACACGTTATCATGTGAAATCACAAGGCATGTGAGACTTAACGTCTTTATGTCTCAAGGTAACATGCGCAGTACAGTGGCATGCAAAATTCTGGCAGTCCAGAAGTTTGCATGCGAAATAGTGGTCAAACGCTAGCCTATCAACTATAATAAAATAATGCATTTAGTCCTGTGTATAGGCAGTATTCGTGTAATTATATAAGTCAAAAATCAATAATATCCATTATATTCTAAATATAGAATAATAAAGATAGATATATATGTATGATAGAGATAAATGATAAAGATAGATAGATATGTTAAAACTAAAAAACCGACTCCAAATGCGGCCTCAGTCTGAGTCAGTTTCAGTATATTCAGTATCTCAGTTTGAGGTGTTTAACGCCATATCTCTAGAGATACTGTTCAGATCTTGATAACATTTACTAAGAGATCACACCTGCTCAATAATTATAAGTTACCACATATGTACCTACCATATTTTGGCAAATAAAGAATTATGAATTTATTTTTCAAATTATTAATTCATTTTCAGCGACAGGTTTCAGGTGTCTATCTCCATACCTCTGGAGATAATCATCAGAACTCAATGAATTCTTTAACGGGACTACCGTAAAGGTACACCCTACTCATAAAAAAAAGAATAATTCCAATCGGTTTACAATTGGCGGAGTAACGTAACAAACCTACAAAAAAAAAAACAAAGCACAGACGAATTCAGAACCTCCTCTTTTTGAGTGGTTGGAAATAAGTATGAACGTACCTTACATTGATTACTTTCAATCTGGATCTTCAGATATGAGACAGCATTTGGAGTTTGTTTTCTTGTTATTTTTATTTTTAAAACTAATTTATAATTGTTACATGTTTTATTAAGAAATTATGACTCATATTTAAAACACTGTTACTAATTTTCGAAGGAAAAATGCTACTGTACTTTTTCAAGGTTCCCGCACAACGTCTATTTGTTTGATTACCTTGTTCTCTTCAATAATTTATATATAACTAATATTAATTAACCACTATGTACCTTTTTAGGGTTCCGTATCTAAAGGGTACCCAACTGAACCCCTAACCGGAATAGGTAGACACCTGTTACGCTTAAGGAGACACAGTCCTGAGACGGACGGACAGCGAAGTCTCAGTAAAGTATAATTATGATAGTTTAAAAAACTACAACAACCGACGCCCATGCCCCGCGAGTTACTTTCGCGAGTAGCAAGTTTAATGAATGAAATGAAAATATTTATAAGACTTGTATCGTCATATCTCTGAACATACTTATCAGACCTCGATGAAATTACAATGGGACCACCTCGGAAATGTACCCTACCAATTAAAAAAAGGATACCTCTTTCTTTTTGGAAGTTGGTTAGTAAAATTAACACGTTTCTTGTATGGCCCAAACAAGAAACTTGTTTCTGCGTTTTTTGCACGATTTTGTTCAACCATTTTATTTTTGATTTTATTTGTACCACTCATTAATCTATTAAGATTGAGATTGACGCTTGAAATTTTACTGTATTATTCTGACTGAGACTGTATTATTTCTTCTGTAAGTATCATTATTGCCACTATAACAACAAATAATATTAATAAATATTTAAATTAATTAATAGATTCAACATTGAGATTGAGGCAACGTATAATATAATTTTAAAGCATTTAAAAAAACTATAATAATTTAAGATTTAAGATTAAGATTTTAAAAACTAAAACAACCGACTTCCATGCCCCGCGAGTCAGTTTCAGTAGCAAGTTTGAGACGTTTATCGTCATATCTCTGGAGATACTTATCAAATCTCGATGAAGTCACAATGGGACGACCTCGGAAAAGTACCCTACCGATTTAAAAAAGAATCATTCGAATCAGTTCACAATTGTTGGAGTAATCGCGTAACATGCATACAAAAAAAAACATACAGACGAATTGAGAACCTCCTCCTTTTTGGTAGTCGGTTGAAAATGCCGCGCTAGTCATTTGCAATAGCATTTTTGGGGTGATTATATCTATATCTCTGGAGATACTCGATGAGTTTACTATGTGAACGTTTCCGAACAAACTTCTTCCGAACAAAAAAAAATAATATAGGCAAATCTGTCTATTACGTAGTTATGCCCGAATACAAAAATATATAAACATCCGAATTGAAAACCTCTTGGCAGTCGGTTAAAAATAAAATAGTAAATAAAAGGGGGTCCCCATACAACAAATGTGTTTCTTTCGGCATTTTTTGCTCTATCATATAACATATTGTACGGTGGTAGGGAACCCTTTGTGTGCGAGTCCGACTCGCACTTGGCAGGTTTATTAACTTATCAATGGGAATTCGTACCCGCAACTTTGTGGTCAAAAATTATACCTATATAATGTTCTTATCAATTAGTGGTACCTATCTCACTATCTGACCATTAGAACACATATATAGATGTATACATATACTAGCTGTGCCCCGCAACGTCGCCCACGTTGAGAAGTACTTGTAATTAAATAATATTCACAATTGGCGAAGTAATCGCATAATAAACATAAACAAAACATACAGATGAATTAAGAACCTTCTCCTTTTTGGAAGTTGGTTGAAAACCGACTTTACATGCCAGGCGAATCATTTTTAACCGACTTCAAAAAAGGAGGAGGTTTCTCAATTCGACCGTATATATGTTTTTTTTTATGTTTGTTCGCGGATAACTTCGTCATTTGTGAACCGATTTTGATTCTTTTTTTTGTTGGAAAGGAGATATCCCAAGTGTGGTACCATGGTAATATCGTATCGAGGTCTGATAAGTATCTCCAGAGATATGGAGATAAACACCTCAAAATTGGTACTGAAAATTAAAAGCGCGCAATTGAAGTCGGTTATTTTTAATTTTTTTAAACGATCTTATTATTATTAGACGTGACAACGTCTAATAAATCGATGAACGCCGGCTGCATGCATCCACGAAAAAGTGTCCCGTTACGCTCATTGTACGCATGCGCCGATTTCATCAATGTTTTCATGTATGAATGTGAATCGTGAAATCATATCTCGAAGAAATTACAATGGGACCACACTTGAGAAGTACCTTTTCAAATAAAAAAATAATTTTCCAAATCGGTTCTGGCGTCATCGAGTAAGTAAGCGATGAAAATATGTACATAAAAAAAATATTCCGAAGAATGGAGATCGTCCTCCTTTTATTGAAGTCGATTAAAAATACCTCTTTTTGCGTCGGTGACACGTAATCCCTTAACGATGCCTAAGTCGTTAAAATTTAACTATAAATAATGTTCTATCTTAATTACACAATTGAGTGTATCATTATTAAATGTATGTCATTAAATTATAATTATAATGATGACTACATCCTAACGAGGTATGTAATAAAGTTATTTGGTAAGGATTTTTATTATTGACCTAATTGACAATAGATGCAGGTAGGTAGGGAAAAATATGGTTTAGAATTATTGCCTTATTACTAACAAATGAAAGCTATCAATACGTTTTATATATTTTCCCTTAGTATGTACAATAATTAAGATAGTTTAAAAACTAAAACAACCGACTTCAATGCCCGCGCAATTTCAATTTCAGTAGCATGTTTGAGACGTGTATTTTCATATCTCTGGATATACTTATCAGATCTCAATGAAATTACAATAAGGACCACCTCGGAGACATAATCATTCGAATCGGTTCACAATTTACGGAGTAATCGCGTAACATACACACAAAAAAAAAAATATATATACAGACGAATTGAGAACCTCCTTCTTCTTGGAAGTCGGTTGAAAATATAAAAGTGTGTAATAATTTAAAATCGTTTAAAAAACTAAAAGAACCGACTTCAAACGTCGCGCTAGTCAAAGTAGCCAGTAGTAGTAATTATTATTATATAATCTGTGCCAGTAGTTAGTAGCATGTCGTCGATGTCTATATATAAATGCATCGCAATACAAATATTGATATATTGAAAATTTTTGCAAAACCGATTTTGTTAAAATTTAAATGGAACCACCTGGGAAAGGTACCCTTTGCAACAAAAATAATTTTCCAAATCGGTTTAGGCATCTTGGAGTAATCGGTGAACATACTTTAAAAATATATATTCCGACAAATTGAGAACCTCCTTCTTTTTTGTGAAGTCGGTTAAAAAGAAACATATTATATATGTTGTCTGAGTCATCATTTCAAAAATTTGAAATCTTAAATATTTTTTTGAAATACTTAGATAAAACTGGCGCCAATTCTTCTTACCTTATCTGATGGTACATTCTTTTTAAATTGATATTTAGCGCGATAATTGAATCAAAAAAGTTATGAGCTCCTATAATAAATAATAAGTCCGGAAATCTAACTGCGTTAAAAAATGACCCAACAAAAGTCGTGTCCAAACAGGCGGGGTTAAAAGTCGTGTCCAGCGCGTCATTAGTCGGACATTTGTCTTGTTTGACTCAACTGTCATAACAGACATTGCAGCACATGAACGAGAGCACGAGCACGCGAACCAATCCCTGCTTTCGTTCCGAATTTAAATCAATCTCCAAGCTAATCATTTGTAACTTGGAAGGTGATTCTTATTTTGAATCTACGTCGTTTCGGTTTGAAGGAAGGCCACTTTGTGTATGGATTTGTTCTGAATTAGTGTAGTGTAGTAACCTCCTGACTTATTATTTATTCGTTTCAAATGCCACGTTCGTCATTTTCAGCACTAAGTTTCAGGTTTTTATCTCCATATCTCTGGATATACTTATCTGAAAATATTTATTTACCATTAAGGAATATCTTAGTTAACCAGTTTTATGCACATATAACAGAATTTTACAGGATGCCATAAAAGGGATAAGATAAGGCCTCGCTAAAATTACAATGAGACCAAACAAAAAGCATACTCTCTTTTTTTAGGGTTCCGTAGCCGAATGGCAAAAAACGGAACCCTTATAGATTTGTCATGTCTGTCTGTCTGTCTGTCCGTCCGTATGTCACAGCCATTTTATTCTGAAACTGTTAGGACTACAGAATTGAAACTTGGTAGATAGATGTATTCTGTGAACCGCTTTCCGATATTTATACAAAAATAAAAAATATAAAAGTTTAAGGGGGGGCATCCCATACATGGAACTAAAACAAACAAAAATTTTTTTCTTCAAACCTATAGTGTCTATAGGATAGGTCTTCAAAAATAACATTGAGGTTCCTAAAATCATTTTTTCTCTAAGTCAATCATTTGAATGATAGGCGCGTCTAAAGTGGTAAAATGTGTGCCCCCCCCCCTCTAACTTTTAAAGTATGGGAGTGAAAAATCTAAAAAAAATATATGATGTAGATCTCCATAAAAACTAACAACGAAAATTGGTTTGAACGAGATACAGTCAGCAGTTTTAGAGATATGGCGACCGCAAAGATAACTTTGTTTTTCATACAAACACTATGAAAAACAAAGTTAATTTTGTAGTTGCGAAAAATCATAGTTATGGAATACTTAACTGTGTTACGGAACCCTACGAGTGCGAGTCCGACTTGCACTTGGCCAGTTTATTTCCAATTACGGTTAATAAATGTGGAGTTCTGAGGTAAGAAACAGTTACATAATATCGATTAAAATCTCTGTGTAAAAGTCGCATATTTTTATTAACATTTTAACATAAATTTACCATTCGAATTGCCGTTCATTATTATTTAAAACTGACTTTTAAAAAATATATATACGGTCGAATTGAGAAACCTCCTTTTTGAAGTCGGTTAAAAAGGAGTAATTTTTTTAATGTGTGTTCTCGGATAACTTCGTGGCTTATAAACCGATTGTGATGATTGTTTTTTGTTGGAAAAGAGATATCCCAGGGGTGATACCATAGTAACTTCATCGAGATCTGATAAATATCTCCAGAGATATGGAGATAAACACCTCAAACTTGGTAAACATTAAAATTAATAGCGGTGCATTTGAAGTCAGTTCTTTTAGTTTTTTAAACGATCTTATTTAATTATAATTAAATTCTTTCATTCACACACTGTCCTTATAATAGGGAAGATGTTTTTTTTTATATCTAATAGAATAGGCTAGCGTTTGACCACTACCTCGATGGTAAGCGATGATGCGGTCGAAGATGGTGAACTCGCAAGGCCTAGAATATTCTGACTCTCAAGGGCTGTGCCGGAACACCGTAAGGTTAGGCGGCAGATTTTATTCCTGGCGGTTGTGAGCTACTTTTCGGTAGCCTGTTAGGCGGAACATTCAGTGGGCAGTCAAGACCTAAAAAAAACTAAAATAAAATAAAATAAGGCGGCAATAGCCCAATGGATAGGGTGTCGGACTGGCGATCGAGACGTCGTGAGTTCGATCCCCACCACACCCATTGACCTATTGACGTGAACCCACTTCAGACACAAGCATATTTAGCTTAGTTGGAGGGGTTAACAAGAATACTAGTAATGTGCAACCCACATTGCGAGTAATCTTTTTCATTTAAAAAAAAAAACTTAATGTAGGCAAGGTACATTTCGCGAGGCCCTCTGATGGTTCAACAAGAAGTTAATATAAAATCACTTGAAATTAAACATTTATCAGAAATACGATTATTTCATTCACATTCATTTCGTGCGCCGAAAAATGGAATATCTTTAAGTTGAGAATTAATTCTAATGTATTTATTATAAGAAAAACCTTGTGGCGTGTATTTTCTGATTTTCCATACTTTTCAAATTTATTTTCGGCTGTGAGGCGCGAGGCCCTGTCCACCGCGAGGCCGTGGGCGGTAGCCCACACCGCCAGTAACTATTATAAAATCTGTGGTATTATGCTTTTAATATTTTTTTTTGCAGTGTTGGTTGGTACAAAGTACGTTCATAATTCTGAGTTATTTAAACATTTTTCCGTGACAGCATTATTTTTTATATTATTAGGAGGCAGTATTATTTTTGCGATTTTTTATAGCACGATTTTAAAATAGTGTCGCAAAAAATACAATCGTGATGCGCGCTAGGCCTTACGCCGCCTATGGGAACATTGATATAATATATGCTTCTATCTACTGCCTGTGGACGAACACCCGTGCTAGGATTTGAACCGGCAATCTTTCGCTTAGAAGTCAAGCCATCTATCCTTTACGTCAACGGCACATTTAGGATTAGAAGGATATAGTAACATCTCCCTTCTCACTCTTTAATAGTAGATTAGTAGCCAAGGGCTGTAAGACCAGCGAGGGCGCCTATAGTTCGAGGGTGCAATTGATGCTTACACCCGAGCTAACTACTCTGCTTTACATCTCGATTGTGAGGTAAGTAGAAAAAAACCGGCATTACAAGAATAACATATTTTATTACTTAAAGTTTATAGTGAAATGAGAACAATTTTCAAATTTTAGGGACAGGTGTTTTTTGGGTATGTTAATAGTTTGAGATTGTGATATTTGTTGGTCATGGTGCTTGTACTATCCATTATTCTGTGGTCATGGACAAAATCTGACGGGATGAAGCTTTCTTCAGCAGAAGTTGAGGGTTGCGGATCAACTCTTGAGAAAGATGTTTCATTTTTTGAAAGCTGAATAGTTTCCGTTATTAACCGACTTCAAAAAAAGGAGGAGGTTTCTCAATTCGACCGTATTTTTTTTTTTTTTTTTTTTTTTATGTTTGTTGCGGATGCGGATAACTTTGTCGTTTATGAACCGATTTCGATTATTCTTTTTTTGTTCAAAAGGAGATATCCCAAGTGTGGTACCATGGTAATTTTATCGAGGTATGATAAGTATCTCCAGAGATATTGAGATAAACATCTCAAAATTGGTACTGAAAATGAATAGCGCGGCATTGAAGTCGGTTGTTTTTTAGTTTTTAAACGATATTATTTGGTTGGTAATTTTACTTTTAAAATAAAAGTAAAATTACCAACCAAAGTATGGAATCTTCAATGTAAACTTCAGCCACCTTGCTGGATTTCCACCCACCGTGCCTTTTTATAGTGGTTAAGTTAGCCCCAGCATCCGTTCGATATTTAAAATTGATGACTATTATACTCATACGAAGACAAGGCTGAATAGCGAAGCGACCTCTTTTATCATTGGGCTGAATGCATGATGTCTATTGCCAGTATGATGGTTAGATTACGCGAACTTTTTGAAAGAGTGTAGATTTTTTTTAAATTACTTAACGCCCTAGGGCTTTTCTAGCTACATTATTACCCTAGAGCGCTAATTGGATACCTACAAGCCCCATTTGGGGGTAATAAGGACCTACTTACCGAATATGAGAGATGTAAAATATATTTATGTAACGTATGTACTTACTGACTCTGGTCAAACAAAGAAGACACTGAATGTTACGCACTATTGAATTAAAACTCAAACTTAACATTGTTAAAGCTTTTGCGAAGCTATAATAAACAAAATTATTATAAAAAAACACTATCACTCATTGCTAATTCCAAATGAAGAATAAATCCATTATGTATGTGTATAGTTTAGAACACATTGTGTCGAACAGTACTTAAAATCTCTACGTGATATAGAGAGAGTTTATACCAGAACATTTGAGTGTCAGCACTTTTTTCCACACATTTCCTGATTGAGCGTGCATCTTTTCTTTTTCCGTAACATAAGCAGATATTTTTAACTAGTTACGCCTCGCGGTGTTACCCGCACATTTTCTTTTTTCAACCGACTTTTCAAAATGGAGGAAGTTCTCGATTCGTATGTATGTTTTTGTTTAATGAATGTTTGTTACGCGATAACTCCGCCAATTGTGAACCGATTCGAATGATTCTTTTTTTCATGGGTAGGGTACATCTTCACGGTGGTTTCGTTATACAAGCCATTGAGATCTGATGATTATCTCCAGAAATATGGAGATAAACACCGCAAACCTGGCATTGATAATGAACTGATTTTTATTATTCTTAAGTAGATGTGGTCCTTTAGTAAACTTTATCAAGATCTGATATGTATCTCCAGAGATATGGCGATAAAAATCTCAAACTCGGTACTGAAATTGAAGCGCGTGGCATGTGAAGTCGGTTTTTAACTGAAAAAGGAGGTTCTCAATTCGTCTGTATGTGTTCATATATTTATAATACATACAGACGAATTGAGAACCTACTCTTTTTTCGTTATTTATCTTAATTAATATAATAAAGAACCGCCAGCAAGCTGGCGGCCCACCTAACGGTATGTGGTCACCGTCGCCTGTTAACATCTGCAATATCTGAGGTTTCATAATGAACACTTAAAAAATCAAGCCTAACCTCCAAAATCTTATTAAGAGGATTAGCTTTTAAGAGGGCCAATTGATTTCTACCGAAAGAAAGTGTTAAATTATCTACGTTATTAGTATCTAAATTTGTTAAAGATGCCGTATTTGAATATTTTCGAACAGTGACAACATTTTATCAATCAAGAGTTTTTATTCCTTGAAACGTCATTATTTATTATCAGTCAACCATCTTGAATATCCTGCTACCCACGAGAGTCCATCTGCATGTTACCTGTGATCATTGATCATAATTGTTTACCTTGTTTAAGTAGTCCTTGCATTTTGATAAACATATTTTTCTCATTTGTTTACTATTATGTCTATCTATTATTATTGTTAAAGATAAGAAAAATACAATTGTTATCAGCCGAGGGGAAAAAGGGATTACTCTGGTAATAGTCAAGAAAAAAAAAATACTACCTGCGGTAGGTAAAATATTTTGATACATTTACTATTTATTTGGTAAACAAAATAAAACTCTTTCGAACGACTTCGAAAAAGAGGAGGTTCTCAGTTCGTCTGTACGTATGTTTTTTTTAAATATATGTTCACCGATTTCTCTGCCTGTTGTGGACCGATTTTCAAACTTCTTTTTAGGGTTCCGTACGTCAAAAGGTAAATAAAACCGGCTAAGTCGAGTTGAACTCGCCCACCGAGGCTTCCGTGCCAACAAATTAAGCAAGATCTTTAAATTGTATCAACGCTCATATAACTCAGAGGTCTACCTTAATTGGCACAAACTATGTATTTAAGGGGACACCCTTTAATTTACATTTTTTTTTTTTTTGGAGTTTTTCCTTAATTTGGGCTGTAAGACCTTGCTTCTTGCCAAATTTCATGATTCTAGGCCAACGGGAAGTGCCCTATAGGTTTTCCAAAACCTATAGGGTACTTCCGGTTTACCTAGAATTGTCAATTTTGGTTATAAGCAAGGTCTTAGAGCACAAGTAAAGGAAATGATTTTCGCGACAACTTGTAAGTACCAAAATTTACCTTAATTTTCAACTTTTTTATTTTTCGGAATGTTTCCCTTACTTGTGCTGTAATACCTTGCTTTTGAACAAAATTGACAATTCTAGGTCAACCGGAGTACCCTATAGGTTTTGGGTCGAAAACCTTTAGGGTACTTCCCGCACAAATAAAGGAAAAATTCCAAAAGTAAAACAAAGTTGATAATTAAAGGGTGTCCGCATACACACATAGCTTACGCCAATTAAGATAGACCTCTGAGATATATGAGCGCTCATACAATTTAGAGGTCTAGCTTAATTGGTACTTTACCAACGTTGGTACGGAAGCCTCGGTGGGCGAGTCCAACTCGACTTGGCCGGTTTTTATTTTTTATTCAATGGAACAGACTCCTGTAGGGATATTCTGTAAGCTCGTTTATACATCTCGAAAGCGGAATCCGTCCCTAGAAATCCCCCGAAAAAAGCCCTACTGAGGTGGTCTCATTGTAAATTCATCGAGATCTGATCGAGAGATATATCGAGATTGGATGAGTATCTCCAGAGATATGGAGATAAACCCCTCAAACTTAGTACTGAAAATTACTATGACTACTATAAACCGCGACATTTGCAGTCGGTTATTTCATTTTAGAAATCTTAAATTATTTTACAATAAATTTCTCTACCTAAACACCTGCTTATACTCGTATGTATGCCTTCTCGGTACCGTCGTGGGCAAAAATAATACGTGTAATATCAAATAAGCAAACCCGTGTCAAACAGCCTATACTATAATAATAGTACAATAAATATTTAGCTGATTGTGCAAGGTCGAAACCGTTTCTTCGCGGAAATGATTTAATTTTATGTCAATGTTAAATGAATGCATTTGCTTCGTTTGCAATAATTCTTTACTCGACTGAATCTACATACAAAACTCAATAATTAAAATAGTTTAAAAACTAAAACAACTGACATCCATGCCCCGCGAGTGAGTTTCAGTAGCAAGTTTGAGACGTTTATCATCATATCTCTGGAGATACTTGTCAGATCTCGATGAAATTGCAATGGGACCTCGGAAATATACCTTACCGAAAAAAAAAATAATCATTCAAATTGGTGCACAATTGACCGAGTAATCGCGTAATATACATTTTAAAAAATATATACAGACGAATTGAGAACCTCCTCCTCTTTGGAAGTAGGTTGAAAATTGGTTCTACCTGAAAAACAAAAAAATTAGTTAAATATTTAATTAATTATAATAAATAATTACACTAAAATTACGCATTATTTATTCGGCACATTCGGTCTATTCGTGAAGTCTATTTTCGACTTTTCTCATATAAAAATTTACCCAAATTTGATTTTGAAGCTGTCGTCGAAAAACAAAACGTGTTTCTTTTTTTAACCGACTTCACAAAAATGTAGGAGGTTCTCAATTCGTCGGAACGATTTGGAAAATTAATTTTTTGTTTCAAAGGGGACCCTTCCCAGGTAGTCCCATTTAAATTTTAACGAAATCGGTCGAGCCGTTTTTAATATATCAACATTTGTATTACGATACATTTACATACCTGGACGTCATACTAACTACTGGCACAGATTATATAATAGTTACTACGTCTACTGGCTACTTTGACTAGCGCGACGTTTGAAGTCGGTTGTTTTAGTTTTTTTAAACGATCTTAAATTATTAGTATAGGTACACGCCAAGTATCCGCTAGAATCAAATAGGCAAAACCATGTCAAACAGCATATACTATAGTACAATAAAATATTTAGCTGATCGTGCAAGGTCGAAACCATTTTTCTGAGCTTGCGGAAATGATTTGATAATATGTCAATGTTAAATGCATTTGCTTCGTTTGCAATACTTGACTGAATCTATATAATCTTTGCATAATACAAAATAGCTCATACTGTCTGTACGCTTAGAACTTAATTACTCAACGGTTTTTAATGCAGTTTTCAGCAATAGATCGTGATTCAATAGGGAATATGCATGAAGCTCAGATTTATTGGAAATATTTTTTTTTCGATTCTTTGTTGTCCTGGAGTTATATGTAAAACCTTTTTTTTATTTAATTCCATTTTATTTGCTTAAAATAATAAATTAAAAATGCAATTTAAGCGAGGGAAATTTAAGTTTGTAAAACAGATCACCATTGGTCGAATCGAAAGTTGACGTCATTATGCACTACTCCACGTGATAGAAACATTGAGCGCGGGAACATAAAAATAAATGTATGGTGTGGTCTTATTGTATTTATTTCTAAATATTGTGTTTTCCGCGTATTATTGTGCAAAAATGTATATTACTTACCATTTTATATAGATAAAAATGAGTACGAGATTAGAGAAACTGTATAATTTAATAAAAACATGCCATTGGCTAAATACAATAATCGCGCGGAGTCTTAGTTAAAGAAAAAAAAAGCTAGTTTGCTTAAGCGGCGTGTGTCTGACGTAAGTGGGTGACGTCACAATGCATTACCAAAGAGCCCGGGAAATGATGGCGTTTAAACTGCTCACATTTATTTGTATATTTAAATGTCTATTTAAAAAATAATTAGACTAATTCCAGCAGTATTTTATTTTTTTATTATGTTATATGGATGTAATGAGTGAAATAAAAATATTTAAAAAAACATGCATATTCCCTATTAAGAGCGAACGCGGTGTGCACTTTTCCATACAAATGTATTCCCCCGTTTCCTCTCTGGAAAATGCTTCTAGAGAAAAAAAATGTTTTTACAAAAAATCAAGGTCTGCTTTTTTGACCAACCAATTGCAAAAAGAAATATAAGCCTTCTAATTCTCTAAGATTTTTGAAGGTTCATATTTCTATTTGCAAAAAGTACCCTATGTATTATTCCGGGGTCTAAGCTACCTACATACCAAATGTCTCTCGGTTGTAAATGTGTGTTGTCAATAATCTCAATCAGTTGATTAGTTTTAACGTGAAGAAGTAACAAACATGCACAAATACTTTCGCGTTTATAATATAAGTAGCAATAGCATGTCTTTGGTCTGTTCGGTTCATCAATCGTATGTTTACTTTGCAGGTGGGTTTCAAAGGTTACGGTCTCGCCCCGGCGGCTCTGTCAACGACGGCCAGTTTTACATACAGCGACGGTGCGACGTATGCCATCGGACACGGCAGCGTGATTATAGCGGCTATCACTTCTTGCACGAACACCTCCAATCCTAGCGTCATGCTGGGAGCTGGTACGATCACTTTATTTATATACATTAATATCATAACTAATATTGAAGTTAAACTATTTTAGGCGCATTGGGGTAAAAATGCAACGGAAAAGACGTAGCGTCACGGTCGGAATGCAACGGAAGTGACGTACAAGTCATGTTATAATTAATATTTTTAAACGCCCTCTATTGTAGAACGGCGTAACTACGAAGACGTATTCACTTAAGTTCAACAGATGGCGTTGTACAAAAAATTATTATTGCTGTTGAGAAATAAATTGAATGAACTTGGAAGTATCGCTTCTAACGCGTAGCTTTCTACGCGACCTCTTTTTTATAATTCTGTCACTAATCTTTCGAACGTTATCAGCGAGTAACATAAGCTATATTTTATCCCCGTATCCTCACGGAAATAAGAACTACGCGGGTGAAACCGCGAAGCACAGCAGAAAAAAATTAACTGGCCAAGTGCAAGTCGGACTCGCACTCGTAGGGTTCCGTACAGTATTTTCCTACAGTATTTTATAAGATCGAGCAAAAAATACCACTATCATTTTTCGCCAGCAAAAAATAATAATTAATAAACATTTTATTTCTTATAACGCTATCTAACGTCTAACAAAGGTGTTAGGGATCGACATTTCAATATAACGCCATCTATGGGACGTTTACCTAACTAAGCGTTCATAGATGGCGTGAAATGCCGAAAAAAACACGTTTCTTGTATGGGGACCCTCTATTATTTTTAACTTTATTCTGTTTTTAGTATTTGTTGTTATAGCGGCAACAGAAATACATCATCTGTGAAAATTTTAACTGTCTAACTATCACGGTTCATGAGATACAGCCTGGTGACAGACGGACAGACAGACAGACAGACGGAAAGCGGAGTCTTAGTGATAGGGTCCCGTTTTACCCTTTGGGTACGGAACCCTAAAAATAAACACAAAAGTTATTCATTAGTTTTATTAGTGTTCTTTAATCACTAAATAACTGTTGCTTACATATAAATAACTAGCTGCAGCCCGCGGCTTCGTCGCAAGAAAAGTATTTTTTTTCAACGCATGGTTTTTTTGTCCACAGGTCTTTTAGCGAAAAAAGCTGTCGAAAACGGTCTTAGCGTTCTGCCTTACATTAAAACTTCCTTATCTCCTGGTTCCGGCGTCGTTACTTACTATCTGAAGGTAAACATATTTTACTAACTAAATTCAAAAGAGGAAGAGGTTCTACATTCGACTGTATTTTTTAAATTTTTTTTACCTTAGAATTAAGTCATTTATTTACATTTATTAACCGATTTGAAATTATAATTTTTAATGTGAAAACTTGTTTAGGCGCTTTGAGCACTTTTAGGTGAACAAAAATCATGGAACTCGCGTCATCGTCACCGCACGCTTCCCATGTATATATATACACATCCCATCCCATGTATGTATATGTATACTGTGTATCTCAACGATACAATTCACAAGTTACTTAGCTTTTTTCACTTCTATCGACAGTCCCCAAAGACTGCCCCGCATGTTTTTTGTTTGAGAGGTTGTTTTTGTAATTTCCCCGTTTACCCCATTGTAAATTTATCGAGATCTGATGAGTATCTCCAGAGATATGGAGATAAATACCTTAAACTGGTTACTGAAACTGATCGCGGCATTTGAGGTTCGGTACTGTTTTAATAATCTTAAATGACAATTACACGTTTTATATTAGCTTTACGTAACTAACAAACAATGTAAAAATACATTCCTAGAAGTCTATTTTACCCTATTTGTAATTGTCGTATCGAAATTAAATGTTGTATGTATATGTAATTCGGATGACAATACTATAATTTGGTATCTTGGAGCTGATCTGATGATACAGCCAGAAGGTGGATAGTGGAACTCTTCAGTGGATTTTGGTGGTTTTTTTATACCACCAGGTATAAAAAAAAACTTGAGGAGTTTACTACGAGCCTACCAAGGCTAGCGTTTTGACCACTCTCTCACCTGGTGGTAAGCGATGTTGTGGTCGAAAATGGTGAATGCACTAGGCCTATGGCCTATAATGGTCTCACTCTCAATGGGTGTGTGATGCCGGAAAACCGTATGGTTATGTCAGCAGATGGTAAGCTACGTTTTGGTAGCACATGACTTGTCATGTGAAATATTGATAAAATGCTCCTACCACCTCCTATACCAATAAGACCAATATTATAAAACGTATTCTTGCTAATAAATGTATTTGATTGATTGATTGATTGATGTAATCATATAGTTTCACTTCAAATTAGATTTCTCAGCAAGCATCGGAGGCCTATTAAATTTATTATCTCATGATATTTTCAGGAATCTGGCGTAATCCCGTACCTAGAGAAGCTTGGTTTCGACATAGTCGGCTACGGGTGTATGACTTGTATCGGCAACTCTGGACCAATCGATGACAACATCGCCAACACCATCGAGAAGGTAAACTCTTATACTTTCATTGTATCCTAGTACTTCTGTGGAAGATACATTATTTTTTTGTTGTGTATTTAGGTTAATTAATTTTCATGTTGTTTGTGGTGGTTTAAATTACAAATTTTGATTAAAATTTATATTATAGCACAGTGTGACCTAAAACCGCACTTTACGCACGCTTTTCCGTGACTTAAATAGTCGATTATTGCACGACGTTTAGCACCCTCGCTGCGCTCGCGTGCCAACTTCACCGTGCAATAATTTTCTATTTGACGGAAAAGCGTAGCAAGCGTAAAGTGCGGGTCTAGGTCACTCTGACAGCTATAAAATCGTATATTAATACGATACTCGTGACTTAAGTTGTCTATGATTGCATAGCGTAGCACCCTCGGGCTCTCACAGCTCGGGCGCTAACTTCAAGCCGTGCAATAATACACTACTTAAGTCACACGTATCGTAATATACTATTCTTACTGTATTCTATCTAATATATAAAATTCTCGTGTCACAGTTTTCGTTGCCATACTCCTCCGAAACGGCTTGACCTATTTTGATGAAATTTTTTGTGCTTATCCGGTATCTATGAGAATCGGCCAACATCTATTTTTCATCCCCCTAAATGTTAGGGGTAGTCCACCCCTAAATTTTTTTTGTACTGTTACTGGGAAATTATTTATATGGCAAAACAACGTTTGCCGGGTCAGCTAGTAATAATATAATAACCTAAGAAATAAAATAAGTAAACTCTTGCACTGGCATTGTGTCCCAGTACTTCTGCGAAAACTGTGATCATCATCATTATCAGCTAGTATTCGTCCACTGCTGGTCATAGGCCTCTCCTATGGCACTCCACTGAGCTCAATATTCAGCTCCTTGTTTCCAACCGCTGCCAGCCAGCGCGTGCTGTGATATATAAATGAAATATTTAATAATAATTTATATTTTTCTAGGTTATGTAATTAATTTATTGCATACCCCAACAATTTAAATGTAAAAGACTGTCATTGTGACCTAGTACTTATTTTTGAAATTATTAAAAAAATATATATATTGGGTTCACGTCAATAGTGCAATGGGTGTGGAATGGGGATCGAACTCACGACATCTCGATCGCCATTAGGCAATTTATTGATATTTATTGTTGTATTAATTATCTTTCTAGAACGAGTTGGTGTGCTGTGGTGTACTATCTGGCAACCGTAACTTCGAGGGCAGGATCCACCCCAACACGCGCGCTAACTATCTCGCGTCGCCCCTGCTCGTCATCGCGTACGCGTTAGCTGGCACTGTTGACATAGACTTCGAAAAGGAACCTCTTGGTAAGTCATTATTGCCTGGTACTACGCGATAAATCTTGTCCGTACAAATTGTTTTTTATTAGAATCTGTGCAAAGAGAGAACCGTCGTAGTTTTTCGATGAACTAACATTCCAAGGTAAGGAAGGAAGGCATATACGCAAATAAAAACCATCAACACGCGCGCCCTCAATTTCTACGAAGGTTCTCTTTTTAGACACCTGTTGGTATGTGATGATGCGGTCGAGGATGGTAAACACGTTAGGCTTAGAATGGGAACTGGCTCTAAAGGATAGCTGCCGGAATAACATTAGATGTTTGGCGATAGATTTTCTTATTTGGTAGCTGGCCAGGCGGAAACTAGATAGTGTCCTACCACCATGCGGGAGTTGGAGGTTTCTGGGATGTTTTTCCTTCACTGTAAAAAGCGCTCATACATTTTATGTTTAAAAACTCCACTGTAAAAAAGAAAAAGAAATGAAAAATATAAGAATGTTAAAATTACAGGTAAACGCGCAGACGGTTCCGCCGTGTACCTTCGCGACATCTGGCCGACTCGATCTGAGATACAAGCTGTTGAGAACCAGTTCGTCATACCTGGCATGTTCAAAGAGGTGACTACTTGTTTGTTATGATCTCCTAGTACTTTTTAGGTCTCCGTACCCAAAGGATACCAACATCCATACTGTGACTTTGCTGTCCTTCCGTCCGTCTGTCTGTCCGCCTTTAGCAGGACTGCCGTAATAGTTATATAGAGATTTACTACGATAACATGACCCGCCCCTGCAAAATTCAAAACGTTTGAAAGTATTTGTGAGAGTATTTACAACGCACCACCATGCATGTGTGCGTACTGGTACTGCCGTCAAACACCTAGTCGAGCTAGCAAACTCATACATACAAACTATTGCGTAAGGATGTGACTACACACCTTACTAATAAAAATTTGCCTGTACATCTGTTAAACGGTTGTACAGTTGCACAGTGAATGAGCGCTAAACACGCGTCAATCCATTGTTTGACTAATAAACGTTGAATAGGCGGTGGGTATCTACATAGACGTTTAACACTTTTTTCTTTTTCATCTGGCAACTATTAGTCAATTCGTTTCGAAACTGTTTTCGTCTTAAATAGTTCCGTAAATTATTTTTTCATAAAGTTTACTAATTATTAATATTAGTCATGAAATTTTGTTATAGGAATGCAATATTAATCTAACTACGTTGTTTTTAGAACTTTTTGTTGAAATTTGTTGATGAAAAAATATTTTCTTTTAGTAGGAGTGAAAGACTTAAACCAAATTTTAGAACGAAACACTCAAATTGACTGTTGTCCTCTGTCTACGCTGTTGACATTGTAGCCATGGAGACTAGCGGTCTCCATGGCTACAATATAAACATGATTGTAGCCATGTTTGAATAAATTGTCAATTTCCAAAGAGAATGTAATCACTGCGTTTAGTTTGTTCCACATAGCTTTTCGTAAACCTGTAATTTGTATTTCAAATGGAAAATCTGAATTGTTCAAAAGAATGGATCTGCACGGTCTTCATAATGTTTTCGATTTTTTTATTTGCCTCCTCTATCTCCCAATGGTCAAATATGTCGAAATAATTTATGTATATCCATTTCAATGAGAACAAATCTAACACATACAAACGATCCTCAAATAACAACATACTTTTTGAAGTTTGAAGAATCAAAACGTTTATTCACAGAATACTAGACACAGATTCAATAATAGTTACTATGTCTAGACATGATTTCGATCAGCTGATAATAGAGAAATCCGCCATTTTAATCCTTTACACACTCGCTAAACTAGGGTCCCAGGCTGTTTAAGAAATGATTAGCCTCCTTTGATAATGGCACATCTGTATACCAACTTTATCCAACGCTTACGTCAAAAATATTTTTATTGGTCAGCTTTTGTGGTATACAACGTGTATACAGAGTGAAAAAAACTTTATTAGTAAGGCCGTAAAACAGTAATTTGGAGAGGCGAGCCATTATGTTATCGTAGTAAATCTCTACTTGAATTTTTCACAAAGTATGTATGCCCGCTATAATAACAAATACTAAAAGAATAAAATTAGAATTTAGATAAAATTAGAATAAAATTTAAAATTAACGAGGGGAAGAAATGTATTATTTTGGCAAGTTTTATTCCATCATATTAAATATTGTACTGTGGTACGGAACCCTATGTGTGCTAGTTGAACTCGCACTTGTCCAGTTTATATACATTTTTACCTTCCTAGGCAGACTTAGCTAGGACGAGGTTCTATATTTGACTACATTTTTTTTTTATGTATGTTCACCGATTACTCGAATACGCCTGAACCATTTTGGAAAATTATTTTTTCATTTAAAAGGATATACTTCACGTGTGGTCCCATTTAAATTTCATCCAGATATGTTCAGTATCTCCAGAGATATGGAGATAAACACCTCAAGCTTAGTACTGAAAATGACTAACGCGACGTTTGAAGTCGTTTCTTTTCGTTTTTTTCACGATTTTAAATGATTGTAGTAAACTAGTTGCACCCGCGTTAAAAAGTATACATACATAAATATAGAATCACGCATTTTTCCCGTTGTGCTAGGCAGAGACTACTTCTTTCCACAAGCTACGATCCTGACATACCTCTTTCGCTTCTTCCACTTTCATGAGTGTCTACATACATGCTCGCCGGTTATAGGTACTTTTGACTTGGCCTTTCTTTGAAACGTCTCCGATCTGGTCGTGATACGTTCGCGTAGTTCGTTCGCTTATTTTTTTAAATGTTTATTTTTTTAATTTAACTATTATTTATTTAATTTTGTAAACAGGTGTATGAAAAGATCAAAACGGGCTCGTCGACATGGCAGAATCTGGAGGTGCCTCAAGGAAAGTTATACGGATGGGATCCCAACAGCACTTATATCAAGAGGCCGCCGTTCTTCGATTCTATGGCCAGGGTACGTGTACATACGGCTAGCTGTGCCTGGCGGCTTTGTCCGTGAAAAGTATTCTACGTGTTAATGCGGGCCATAAACTCTCCGTATATCAAATATCAGTCGAATCTGTTCAGCCGTTTATTCAAAAAATTTGAGATTTTTAGCAGATTTAATTGACAGGGAATTTTTGTTAATATACAATGTGACAGTGCCCTAGGCGGACTAGCAAAACTCAAAGCATTCATTCAGTTTAAAGGCAGTATAGAATGCACTCTTACATGTCCCAAATGCTATGTAGCATATGTATAGTAGCTTACCATCATCATGGAAAAAATCTGCTGCCATAACCTTACGTTGTTCCGGCAGCATACAGCCCTTGAGAGTTAAAGTTTCCTTGGCCTAGTGGTCACCATCTTCGACCATATCATCGCTTACCACCAGTGCATGATTTGTGCATTTCCAAGTACAATCTACGTAAAGTTAATTCCTGCTTATATTGTGAGTGATAGAGTCTGTGCAAAAAAGGAACGTCGTAGAAATTGAGGGCGCGCGTGTTGATGGTTCTAATTTACTCTTTTTGTTGCGTTGACAACACTGCTCTGTCATTGCCAAATGCCAATACGACTAAAAATGTTTGATACCTTGGCAGCTACCTACTCTGATCATTATCGGGTAGTACTAGGTAGGTATATAATATAACTTACTTCCCTACCTTTGAATGTTAGTTCATCGTAAAGCCACGACGGTTTTCTTTTTGTACAGACTCTACTTGGAAATGTAAAACTCACGCACTATAACTTTATAACGCAGCCATGATTTAAAACTCAATAATGTACCAACATATGCACCAGTGCCAAAATTTTGATCTTTTCTCCTAGTTATTGTTTTTTTTTCACAGGATCTCCCACAAATAAAGAGTATAACAAATGCTCGAGTATTGTTGTACCTAGGCGACTCTGTGACCACAGATCACATATCTCCGGCCGGGTCTATCGCTCGCAACTCGCCCGCCGCCAGATATCTAGCGCAGAGAGGGTGAGTGAACTCCTTGCTACTTATGTTACCCTAGTACTTGACCTTCCTTACTCGCTTATCATTATACGTGTTACAGACGAAAAACGTTGGATATTTTTATGGCAATCAAACACAGACCTGCTACATATTAAACTTGATCGCGTACACCGGCCCCCATGAGACCGACCTTGAACGGAGTTTGTCCCTTTCTTTTGTATGGATAACTTATATATATACCATACATATAGTATAGAACATATGTAGGATTATATATAGGATAGGATAGCAGGTTGTTAGACAAGGACACACTCGCACCCGGGTACCTTTCATTGGGGCCGTGTTCTACAAAGCAATTACAACCTTATTTTTAAATCATACGGATTACATTGAACCTTTCAAAACATATGCAGTGCACCATCCGTTTATATTACGTCTATTAAATTAAATAAACATACCGCTAAGTAAAACAAAAAACTAAATATAATCACAGTCATAAAAGGTTTGTTACCGCTGCTAGACCACTGAAAGGGGAACGCACTTTTTGTCAATCCATATGTCATGGACTATAGCTGCGTTCTCTGTTACTAGAAGGGAGCTGATGCTGCTGATGACCACTCTGTGCGTCCTATGTTTTTTTTATGCTAAATAGGCAAGCGATTGGCATCACCGTCTCACCTGATGTTAAGTGACGATGTGGTCCAAGATGTAGCACGCTTGCCTAGAAAATACCTATTCACTCGCGACTTAAAAACCCCCAGGTGATTAAACAGACTCAGGCAAGGAATGCCATTCATGTGCTTAAAGATGTCAAAAATACCTACAACCGCATCATTTCTACCAACAGGCGAGATAGTAGTCAAACCTTGGCTATGTGATTTAAAAAAAACCGGCCAGCATGTATGAAGACTACGGTCCCGTCGGTACGATGAAATTTTGGATTGTGTTTAAGAATTTACAAAAAAATATATAAAGTGTGAAACACTTCAAAGAAACATAATATGTATGAAGACGCTCATGAAAGTGGAACAAGCAAAAGAGGTATGTCAGGATCGTAGCATGTGGAAAGAAGTAGTCTCTGCCTACCACAACGGAAAAAAGGCGTGATTTTGTATATGTATGCTATAATATAATGAATTAAAGAATAACTCATCCATTCCAGCTTAACCCCTCGAGAGTTCAACTCGTACGGCTCCCGTCGAGGCAACGACGCGGTGATGTCGCGTGGAACATTCGCGAACATTCGGCTCATCAACAAACTGTCGCCCACCGCTGGACCTCGCACTGCCCACTATCCCAGCGGTGATGTTATGGATGTATTTGATGCCGCTGCTAGGTAAGAAATTGCCGAGATTTCATAACGTAGTGTACTGTTAGATCAGAGGCTAGCGAGGATCGTGTTATCTGCTACAATTAAAGTCGACTGCAATTCCAGACTTTTATTATTATTATAAACACTTACTTTAAATAATCAAATGAAATAATTACATTCTTACATAAGAAAATTACACGGGCGGCCATTACAACGAGGGAGCAAGAAGAGAGAGAGAGCATTACATAGCATATAAATCTCGGAACAATGACTAAAACATGGAAGCCGGGCTAAAATAAGAAATGAAATACGTATGTTTACTTTTTTTTAATTACGATGTTAATAGTGCGTAGGAAAGAGACGTATAATGCCGTTCTGTTTCGTTATCATGCAGGTTGTCACAAGTTAATTTTTGGCTAGTGATGGGCTTATCATCGACATTATCGTGTCGATGTCAGTCATCAAAGCAAATATGTATTTAATTTTATTAAAAAATCCAAATACAAGACTGTTCATTATATGAGTTGTGTATTTCGTAGGTATTATTGATAAAACGTTTTTTGCAAAAAATAGGAGGATTTTGGGAACACGAAAAATTTGACAATGGCTATGATATCAATTAATCAATCTTAATGAAAAAAGTTAGTTCCGATTAGGTTTTTAAATTATAAAAAACCCAGTTATTTAGCGAAAATTTAGTTCATGAAATTTTCCTTTAAAATCTTCTCTTCTTCACTCAGTATAATTATAAAAAAGCGTTGCATCGTAATGTAGAAATAGTATGATAATGGTGCGTAAATCCGTAATACACCCTTCAACAACACAAGCCATCTTGTCCAAAGCCCTGTACACCTCACGTAAGTATATACTTTTACTTTCTGGTCACGTTCTCAGACAGAAATTAATAATTATATCGCTTTTTTCACTCAGTGAATTCGTCAAACCCGCGACACGTATCGAGAAAACATAAAACTGCAAAACTAAGTTGATAGCTGACATATAGTATTTAGACGTCATGGATAGAACTTTTGTATTTGTTAGCATTATAAGATGACCAAAGGTGACCATTTGACATTTCCCATTTAAGCTTTGTGACATGTTTAAAAATAATAAAAACAAACAGCCATGTTTTGTTTCTTTCACACCTTATGACATACTAATTGACATAAATGAATAAAATATAGCTTACTCGATTTTTATTTTGGCCAGGCTTCCATGTTTTAGTCATTGTTCCGAAATATAAATAGTATACATGACATTGACAGATGTGAGGCAGATTATAAAAATTATTTTAACAATAATTTAGTAAGATCGCTATCTATACCATATTCATTATTCTGTGTCTATACATCATAATTAAATTTAAATATGTATAAGGTAAGTTTTATGTGTCTGTATGTAAATTAATAATTGATTGTACTTTAACAACATTCGCCGAACACTCTAGTCCATAAATAGCTTGTCTGGAAGTAATTGCTTTATACGATAAGACCGCCGATTGTAAGCCCTTATTCATTATTGCCATCTAGAAATTAATTATCTATCTAATATTATAAAGAGGTAATATTTGCCTCTTAGAACCTCTTTAGAGCCTCTTAAAACTATCCATCCGATTTTTTAAATATTTTATAATGGAATTTCAGGATGGACTTTATCTACGTATACACGTATATAAATACGAAAAGACCTTTTTACAACCTAAATCAACAATAAAAAGGTCGAGTAAATAATTTTTTTGCAAACGCTGCCTTAACGGCAAGATGCATGTGAAAAGTTTCTATGAAAAAGTTGTAGAGCTTAATACGTAGTATGTTCTAAGAAATAACGGAGAGTTCACTCAGAACACATCTTTACTGTAGCTACAACAAAAAAGGTACCTACCCTTACGGCCCCATCTCAAAAATACATCCTATATAATTATGGTATAAAAGATTTCTGTATGCTTATGCCAGCGGTTGACCACTATCTCAGCTGATGTTAAGTGGCGATGTAATTTAGATCTAGCACGCAGATGAAGTTTTTTATATATCTTATAAAGGCGAACGTTTAAATACCAATCTTGCTTGGTGGTAAGCGATGACGCGGTCGAACATGATGAATAACGCTAGGCCTAGAATACTCCGACTCTCAAGGGCTGTGTGCGTTTGGTTTTTCTATAGTTTTAGTTTTTTTTAAGGGAATATGTATGTTTGTGACAGATACACAGAAGAGAATGTCCCCCTGATCGCTATAGTGGGTAAAGACTACGGCTCTGGTTCCAGTCGAGACTGGGCCGCTAAAGGACCTTATCTATTGGTGAGTCTTACTAATTTTATAATTGTGAAATGTTTCTATAAAAAGGTTTAAGTTTTAAGATATTTTAAAGCGGTTCGGACACTGTGAAGCTTCAAACGGTAAGCACGTACATTTTAAGCTTGAGCCGTAGATAAAGTAATAATTTATCTATGCTTGAGTGCATTTGACCGTCTATATTGTCTGCTTGATTTTTGAGTCAAGCTTTACATGGAGTTTTGGCGGGAACGTGGAAAAGTGTGTGTGCTCTCATTGTATTTTTTTCATAAAACTTGTGTTCTTTCGCGAGTTAATGTGTAATAAATGTGGATTTTTAACCATTAAGTGCCGGTGAATGTGTGCGAGTGTAGGGAAACAGCACAATGTAGAAAAACATGATATTTGCGTTCTCACCAAAATACCATTGAAAATCTTCAATAAAGTCCACATTTTTACTGAGGGTATGACTTAGACTAGACATTGACTTCAACTTGACCTGAAATATGATTTTGACCCATCTTTATGATTTGTATTCTCAAAACTTAAATAATTTTAATACTTGACACTGACTAAATACACTAACCGTGTGGAGCCATAATGAAACTGAAAAAATAAGCATTACGTGCTTACCGAGTGATTGTAGTGATTTGCCGACATTTAGGCGAGTGGTGACTTGCCATTCACTAAATGCCACCATAAAGGCGGACCGTTATGTCGGCGCCGAGGGGCAACATTGGCGTGGATAGCTAAGGGTGTTGAGAGGTGTTTCACAGTTTCACTAATCGCTACTAGCGGCTTTATTTCCTTCCTTCCTTGCCTTTACTTCCACCCTGGAGCTTAGGTCTTAGTGTTGAGAGTTGTAGTCTGTAATAACTTTAATATTTAGTAGTCTGTGTTTTTGCGATTCCTAACTCCTTATTTACATTCTCTCATTTTTTAAGTGTAACTTCTTTACGCACACTGGCGTAAAATTTAACGGATGTGACGTAGCGTCACGGTCCGAATGCAACGGAAGTGTCGTAAAGCGTCATGTTATATTTTATATTTATAAACGCCCTCTATTGTAGAACGTCGTAACTACGAAGACGTATTCGCTATGATTAGCACATATGTCCTGCTTAGAGTTGTACAAAAAATAATTATTGATGCTGAGAAATAAATTGAATGAACTTGATATTCTGAATCCACTCTGTGAATGAAGTTTCACTTCTATCGCTTAGCTTTCTACGCACCCCCATTTTTATTTATTATTAACCGACTTCCAAAAAATAAGAGGTTTCTCAATTCGACCGTATACATTTTTTTTGTTTGTTCGCGGATAACTTCATCGTTTATGAACCGATTTTGATTATTCTTTTTTTGTTGAAAAGGGGATATCCCAACTGTGGTACCATGGTAATTTCATCGAGCTCTGATAAGTATCTCCAGAGATATGGAGATAAACACCTCAAACTTGGCACTGAAAATTAATAGCGCGGCATTCGCGGTTCTTTTAGTTTTTTAAACGATCTTATTGTTTGTTAATTTATTGTTAGTAAATTGTAATAATTAAAGTGGAGAAGGTATTAAATGCGTATTAAACGTTGAAATGTATGTACCAGGGCATCAAAGCTGTGATAGCGGAGTCGTTCGAGCGTATCCATCGATCCAACCTGGTTGGTATGGGGATCGTCCCGCTTCAGTTCCTAGCGGGCCAGTCAGCTGAGAGCCTCGGACTGACGGGCACAGAACTGTACAACATCAACCTGCCAGAACAAATCACGCCGGGACAGAAGATACAAGTGCAGGTCAGTTTATAGCTCACCGTCAGTCGCGCCGCCTGCTTCTATTCACAATATAACATGATACACAAGACATTAAGAGCAAAAGCGGGGTGCAGTTTTCCATACAAACGTATTCCCGTTTCCTTCCTGGAAAATGCTTCTACAGCAAAATTTGTTTCTACAAAAAATTAAGGTCTGCTGTAGCTACTATAATTTGCTTTTTTTGACCAACCAATTTTAAAAAGAAATATAAGCCGTTTTATCTAATCTTTAAGATTTTTGAAGGGTCATTATTTCTATTTGCAATTGGTTGGTCAAATAAGCAAATGCCCTATCATTTGCTTATTTTGCATAGCTACAGCAGCAGATTTTTAGAAAAAATACTTTATAGGCTAGCGTTTGACCACTATCTCACCTGTTGGTAAGTGATGATGCGGTCGAAGATGGTAAGGACGCTAGGCCTAGAATGGGAACTGGCTCTCAAGGATAGCTGCCGGAGCACATTAGATGGTTGGCGACAGATTTTCTAACTTGAGGGTGGTAACTGGAGACTGGACAGTGTCCTACCACCATGCGAGATAACGATGTTTTTCCTTCACCGGATGGCCGCTGTAAAAAACGCACATACATGTTTCGACAGAAAAATCTTACAAGGCGGGGATTTAAACTCGCTACCTCTGGCGTTAAAGCCGCCAATGTCCAACAAAAAGCAACATTTATCATCAGTCGGGTTTAATATTTTTACCCACGACGGAACGGAGACTGTATATATGCGTTTGTAGTGAGAGGATGTTTGTTTGTGTGTGTGTGCAAACCCATGTTGCCATTTTTCTCCAAAACTACTAGTCCGATTTTGATGCAGTTTTCAGTTATGGGTTTGGGTGTAATTGGTGCATGTTTTTAGATAGGTGTTACGGTGACAAATCACTAGGGGGCGCTGCAGTAATCATTTGTTGGTGCAAATCGATGATGCCATTTTTCTATAAAACGACTAGTCCGATTTTGATTCAGTTTTTAGCTATGGGTTCGTGTTTGATTGGTGCATGTTCTTAAATAGGTGTTACGATGTTAACTCACCAGGGGGCGCTGCAGTAAACATTTGTTTGTGCAAATCCATATTGCTTATTTTTCTCCATAACTAGTTTGATTTTGTCTTTAAACTGTTCGTAATTAATCAGTGGTGGGTCTTAGATAGATGTTATGACGTTAAATTTCTAAAGAGCATAGTCGGGGATGTTTATTCAAAATTTTAATTTTGTTACTTGTTCAATTTTTTTTATTTATATTAATAATTAACAAAGATTTGCTTTGACAATGACATCTCAGTTGATTCGCATCAAAAACCACCTAGCATGTGTAGTAAAACTATTTTTTTAAATAAAAATAGCTCATTATTGAAAAACACTTATGTAATATTAATATATTATTATATTAATAAATAGGATTTGAAAACTATAATGATTTCTTCCGAATGTATAACTTACGTAATAAGTAGTCATAGATGGCGCCACCAATGCATAATTGGGTTAACAAATGCAATCCACTAATTTCGTCGTAACGATACTTCGCACCGTGGCTTAATTGGCAAAGCACCGGAACATGTTATTCCGTAGGTTGCGGGTTCAAGTCCCGTTGGTACGATTAAATTTTGGATTGTGTTTAACAATTTACTTATGTAATATGTTTATGTTTGTTTGTACAGGTGGATTCAGGACGCAGTTTTGACGTGGTCGTACGTTTCGACACCGACGTTGACCTCACATACTTCAGAAATGGCGGCATTCTGAACTATATGATAAGAAAAATGTTGTAAAGCGCACAAATCATAGACTATAGACATCGCACTACATGTACATACAAATTCAAACTGTCGCGATATATGTACACATAATTATAAACATTAAAATACGGTACTTATCGCAACTAAGGGCAAGTTTCACCGGTTCCTGATAGCGCTATTAAGAAGAAATCTGACAGATTTTTGTCAGCTTTTATATGGCGTCATGTGTCAGATAACTATCTAACGCATTATCAGGAACCGGTGAAACTGGCCCTAAACATTAATTTTATTTACCATTTATACATACCATGCAACTTGGTCGAAACGTCGAGGTAAATATAATTAATGTTTTGCCGCGATAAGTCCCGTATTTCAACTGAATTCAAAGAAAGGAGAAGGTTCTCTATTCGTCGGAATCTTTTTTTTATGTATGTTCACCGATTACTCAAATACGGCTGAACCGATTTAGAAAATTCTATTTTTGTTTTGAAAGGTTAGTTAAACCAAGTTTGAGGTGTTTATCTCCATATCTCTGGAGATACTGTACATATCTCGCTGAAAGTTTAATGGGACCACCTGGGAAGCAACCGATTTGGAAAATTCTTTTATTTGAACGGGATATACCCTTTCAAATAAAATAATTTTCCAACCTTTTGTAACCTACTAATTTGTAAAATACAAATCGGTCGAGGCGTCTGATAATCGGTAAAACATACATAATAAGCAATATATATATATATATATGTATATATACAGACACAGTGGAACATAGAACCTCCTCCTTTTTTGTAGTCTGTTATAAAAACATATTATTTCCCGAAGGCTCAATTTCAAACGGTCTAATATTGTAATTTTATTTATGATATAAGATCCAACGCATGCGAGACTTAAGGCCAGTTTCACCGGTTCCTGATAGCCCTATTGGGAACTTATCTGACAGATTTTGGACAACTTGTATGGGGTCATCTGTCAGATAATTATCTGAAACTTTATCAGGAATAGGTGAAACTGAGCCTTTACATCTTAACGTCTCGAGGTAACAGGCCCAGTGTAATGACATGCAACACTCTGGGTCTCCGGCATATTGCATGCCGCTGTATTTGTTATAGGACGTCATCGCTTACCATCAGGCGAGCGCCGTGCTTGTCCTGTTACCTTATATCATAAAAAAACTGATATTAGTACAATCCACTGAGCCTAACTATACCAACCCCTTTTACACAATATGTTTTCTAAGATTGAGTAAAATGAAAATGTAAATTGTATGTAATTTTTATATTTAAATATTATACGAATTATTATGTTATGGTTAAGGGTAATTTTTTTTGTAATTTTATTTTATTGGGACACAACTGTTATACTCATAGGGTATGTGTAGTTTTTTTTATAAGTTTGAGTCGGCACAGAAAAACTCGATATATTTTTATTTGATTTGATATTCTCTATGCAACATTGCCAATTCTCGCAGTGCGCTAATGAAACTAAATTGTACAAAAAACTCAAACACTAAGAGCCAGTTTCACCGGTTCCTGATATACCTATGAGGTACTTATCTGACAGATGTTTGACAGTTTTTGTATCTGTCAGATAACTGTTCGACACTTTATCACGAGCCGGTGAAACGGGCCACAAGCTTTTAGTCAGTATATGGGCAGAATAAAAATCTGCACCAACACACGTCGAATAATATTAAATATATCATTATATCAATAATTATTGTAAATATAAAAAAGCATAATGTATCGTTTTGAATTAAAAAAAAAATGTTTGTAAAGTCGGTATACGGACGATAATTTTACGTGATAACGTCATACGATCGTGCCTCTTTATCGCTTGTTCCGCGCTCTCGCTCGCACGCGGAACGTGACACTTTCGTGCGTGCAGCCGGCGTTCATTGATTTATAAGACGTATACACGTCAAAAAGAAAAGTAATGATAAGGTCTATAACTACAAACAATATAACTTTTGACTTCTGTAGATGCAGATTCATTTATTGACCATTATGTGTTGTTATCCTATGTCACTAGGTGACTGTCACAGGTTGTCTGCTAGTCCACCTGTGGCGTTACCACCACTTTGCCAATTAATTCAGCCGCGAAATAAGAATGTTTTTCGGTTTGAATGCCAATGTGTCCAGGGAAATTACAGGACATGTGAGACTTAACAAGTTTATGTCTTAAGGTGGTTGGCTATCCAGAATGTTGCATACCGCTGTATCTGTAATAGGTATACACCATCGCTTACCATCAGGCATGCGTCGTGCTTGTCCTGTTACCTTTTACCATAAAAAAAAATCACCGATGTCTAAGTTTCTAGAGAGTGCGGTGTGAAGTGAAGATCTTCAACCGCATCTTCAGTTAACATCATAGATGGAATCACTTTTGTCTGGAATAGAAAATTTCACTGAGGCAAGGCGGTGAACAACTGACTCTGGAAACTGACTTTTTACTGACTTTAGATTAGACAGCCCATAGTAATTTCCTCAACCTGTCTTAAGCACGAGCGATTGTGAATAAGTTAATAATATAAATGTAAGATAGTTACTTATATCTAAGCTCCACTTGCAGAGACTAGAGTGAATAGATCCATACTAATATTACAAAAACGTTTGTTTCTCTGTCACTCTGTCTGTTTGTTACCTAATCACGCTTTTTTTTTTTTTTTTTTTTTATTCCGAACTGGGTAGCACTTGATCACTATCTCACCTGATGTTAAGTGATGATGCGATCGATGATGTAGCGTGCTTACCCAGAAGATACCTACCTATTCACTCGCGATTTGAAGACCCCCATATTGTACTTAATCGGAAACACGGACTCAGGCAGGGTATTCCATTCCTTAGCGGTTCGTATGATGAACGAAGAAGCAAATCGCTTCGCAAACGCTGAAACGGACGATGCGATCTTACTGAAATTTAACAAGGAGATAATTTTTCGCATGAGGAGGAACATATGCTACTAAATTCTTGGTGTACGTGAACGAAGTCGCGGGTATCAGCTAGATTTTTATAATTTAGGGTTATGATATCTACGATCGAATTATGTACGAGTAATTTGCAATGGTTTTCTCTACTTAAAATATTTTAGATAAACCAATCCTTTTTATTAATGTTTATGTAGACATATCGTATTTTGTAGTTTTTGTATCATTATTGTGTATTGCTTTACCCTGGATTATTAAAATATGTATTGAGACCTCTGGTCTCTGCAAGCGGGCTTGTAATGCGATCTTTCGCAAACTAGAAATCGGTTCAAATATTTTTGTATGGTGTTAGTCATATGTATATATAATATTTATTATAAATGATACAGTTAATAAATGTTTATATTTTGTTAAATCTATTAGTTGTTTTATTTCCATTTAGTGTTTCGACTTCAAAATAACCGGCCAAGTGCGTGTCGGGCCACGCGCTGTGTAGGCTTCCGTAGTAGCTTGTTATTCAATGCAAGTCTTTACCCGTTATAAACAAGCAACTAGGTACTCCGTTTTTGTCACTTTAAAGGATTTATTCTAAGAATTTTGTATTTGGTACAAAATTATCCAACACCCAAGTTCAACGACTATTACTGCTAAACTAATAATATCGTTTAAAAACTAAAAAACAACCGACTTCAATGCCGCGCTATTCATTTTCAGTACCAATTTTGAGATGTTTATCTCAATATCTCTGGAGATACTTATCATACCTCGATAAAATTACCATGGTACCACACTTGGGATATATCCTTTCGAACAAAAAAAGAATAATCGAAATCGGTTCATAAACGACGAAGTTATCCGCGAACAAACAAAAAAAAAAAAAAAAAAAAATATACGTTCGAATTGAGAAACCTCCTCCTTTTTTTGAAGTCGGTTAATAAAGTTATCTTAACCGCTATAATTTTCCGTAAAAGTTCATGAAATGCGCTATTATCACGAATTTTTCCAGATTTTTCAAGCCAGCAGTTCAGCTTTTAGAGGGGGGGGGGGGGGGGGCGCCCTACTGGAACAAAAATTTGCACTTTAAAGTTTAATATTTCGTAAATGGAGCATTCAATCGAAAAATGGTATTAGCAAACCTAAAGTCATTTTAAGAGACCTATTAAACGATACCCCACATGATGGGGTAGACGATGGAAAAAAACATCATCCCCCCTTCTCATATAGGGGAGCTACTCTAAAAAAAAATATTTTTCACAATTTTATTTCAGCACTTCGTCGGCGTAACACCTCGGACAGACAGACGGACATGACGAAACTATAAGGGTTCCTTGTCAGGACTACGGAACCCTAAAAAGGAAGAGGTTTCTCAATTCGACCGTATATATATATATATATATATTTTATGTTCCCGGATAACTTCGTCGTTTATGAACCGATTTAGATTATCCTTTTTTTTGTTGGGAAAGAAATATCCCAAGTGTGGTACCATAGTCATTTTATCAAAGTCTGATAAGTATCTCCAGATATATGGATAAAAACCTCAAAACTGAAAATTAATAGCGCGGCATTTAAGTCGGTTATTTTTAGTTTTTAAACGATCTTATAGCTGTCATTGTGACATCATCATAATCAGCCGGTATCAGTCCACTGCTGGACATAGGCCTCTCCCAAGTCATGTCACTGAGCCCGATCTTCGGCTCTTTGTTTCCAGTCACTGCCCACCGCTTTGCGAATGTCGCTCCACCTGGTCGCAGGGCGTCCTACGCTACGTTTACCGATTCGCGGTCTCCACTCTAGAACCAGTCTACCCTAACGGCATAGAAAAGATAATAATACACGTATAGAGCGGACACTCTGTTCCCCCCACCAATTCCTGGCTTCCTCACCCCGCCACCGACTTGGAGCTGTCGAGGAGCTGCGCTGAGCAAGGACGCCACACGCGTACGACTATAGAACAATTACTACTCACGGAGAGAAGAACATCAACTTCATACATTTATGTTGGGACCAGTAGACACCGGAGGTTCAAATTTACGTAGGTATATAATAAACACTTAATTATATTAGTATACCTACCTACATATTCGTATTTTAGAATTCATTTTCATAAATGAAACAACGATATATATATATATTTATATACTCGTGCGTGCGTGCGTTGTGCGTACTCGTGCGTGCGTAAATAACGCTTAATTTGTAAAATATTTTAAAAAACTTTCACGTTTAAACATTTTTATAACCCAGCAATTGGGAACTTGATGTTGGTACGTAGTATTTATATTCTCTTTACTTGATGTCGCTCTAACGTGCGAGCAAGACACACGACATTTCGTACAGCTCAGGCTGGCCGCCCAACACAGAATAAAAAATAGTTACTGTGGTGCAGTTTGTTCTATGCAAGTCGACTGGACCTGGAGATGATGGTTTACGAAATAGCGACTAATATTTTTAGTGTTAAAAGCTTTTTGGGTAAGTGTACAAAAATATACATACGGTTAGTACGTATGTACGATGTAACTATTATATAATCTGTGATACGGTGATTACGGGCGACAACCTTAGACATCACGCACACAAATGCACGTATAGAAAAACGACCCGTGTGTAGTGTCTGTGTCGGTGTCACAGTGTCGGTCGTTAAAACGCTAGTTTGTATGGAGATTTAGCGAGTGTCCGGGGTGTGCTAACGGTTATCAGTCCTACGGCAGATATGACCAGCCTACTGCCACTTCAGTTTGCTAGTCCGATGAGCTGTCCTATGTCGATCACTATAGTTCTCTGACGAATTACTTCGTTCCGGATTCGATCCCGCAGAGAAACACCGAGCATAGCTCTTTCCATAGCTCGCTGAGCGACTTTAAACTGGTGGACTAGTCGAACCGTGAGTGTCCACGTCTCGGCTTCATATGTCATGACAGGTAGGACGCACTGATTAAAGACTTAAGTCTTTAGGCACTGTGGTATATGCGACGAGAAGACTCGACGGAGTTTTCCAAATGCCCAGCTGAATTATTCTCTGGATTTCCTTTTCGAAGTTATGTTTGCCTAGTTGGAGCATCTCTGCCATAATCACGATGTCATCTGCGAATCGTAAGTGAGAGATGTACTTGCCGTTGATGTTGATGCCACAATTTTTCCAGTCCAGCGAGCGTCTTAAACATATCCTCCAAGGCGTTAGTGAACAGTTTCGGGGATATGACGTCCCCCTGTCTCACTCCTCGACGCAGGTGGACATGTTCAGTTCGCTGGTTCTGTACTTGTACAGTCATCATTGCGGTATTATACAGACATCTCATCACTTCGATATATCACCAGTCGACTTGGCAACGCTGTAAAGACTCCAGAACGGACCAGGTTTCGATTGAGTCGAAGGCCTTCTCATAGTCCACAAACGCTAAGCACAGGGGCCGATTATACTCTTCGGTCTTCTGTACAATCTGCCGCACCGTGTGGATGTGGTCTATGGTGCCGTAAACGCTTCGAAATCCAGCCTGTTCCGGAGGTTGGAACTCGTCGAGTCTTCGCGCAAGACGGTTCGTGATGACCCTTGAAAACAGCTTGTAGACATGGGGACAATCGGGCGATAGTTTTTCAAGAGGGTTTTGTTGTCAGTGTGACATAAACCCGCACTTAATGCTTGCTACGCTTTTCCGTCAAATAGAAGATTATTGCACGGCGCGAAGTTGGTTGTGCTAAACCACAGATTATATAATAGTGCTAAACGTGCAATAATCGACTATTTAAGTCACGGAAAAGCGTGCGTAAAGTGCGGGTTTAGGTCACACTGTGCTATAAAACCTTTTTACAAGCTTTTATTTCACTTGCTACACGTATTAGTTTATATATTTGTGTGGTAAAATCTTGGAAGCTAAATTAGAACCACGTCCTGATGTTTGATTGTACTCAAATTTGGTATTACTTGTACGTATATTCGGTGACGATGCATAACATGGTGCCATCGAGCTGACCTGATGATGGAGCCGGACTGTAGGGACTACTACTGTTTCTTGCATACCTACATAAAATCACTTAATTGAAAGTTGCTTGCCTATAGTATTAAAACTGTTTGGGCAATCTTGTAGCAACCTAGTAACGCCCTGAAATAAAATGCATTTATTCGAATATTGTTTCTTTTAAGTGTTATTACACTTTATATTTTTGTACATTGTTATGTTATGGCGTACCGATGATCTTTTCTATGCCAATGCATATTGGTGATGGTTAATAATGCGATCCAGTAGTTTCGTCGTGGTCATACTTGTACCACGAGTTTTCATCGTAAACACTTTTGACAGATCTCAATAGTTTTCAACATATTCTGGCTCCCTGATTGGTCTAAATTTAGTGAAATGAGAGTTTTCACATTTCACTAAATGGCGCTAGAGGGCGTACTGTGTACTGTTTTTCATACAAAATTTATTCGATATACGATATTGCGTTTGGAATGAAAACGAAACTCGTACGAAGACAAAAGTAGCTAAATAAACTGGCCAAGTGCAAATCGGACTCGAACTCGTAGGGCTCCGTACCACACTATTTTATAATATCGAGCAAAAAGTCCCACTATCCTTTTTCGCCAGCAAAAAATAAAAAAGACGTGTGGCACTCGGGGACTGCCGCGGTAAAGCTATTGCATAGATTTTTTTTATTTATGCAGTTTTTTTTTCTTTGATATTAATTCAAGTTACACTTTTTGAGTGTGGTGACCGATAAGAAAACATTTTTTTTCTTTTATTAAATAAATGAGAAGTTAATATTGTTCAAAATATTTTTATTATCTTACAATACATGTAGGTTATTCAGGAATATTTATCATTGAAACTATAGGTTTATGGTAACTGAAATAAGAAACATAAGTTTGAGACTTTATATCTTCTAAATATCTGGAAAATACCGCGTCAATGGTGGTCCCATATTTTGTTGCGGATTCTTGTGGATCATTATTTATTTTCAAATTAATAATAATATAATGTATGTATATAGAGTACTCCCTCATTTTCTTTCACTCTTTTTTTCGTGACTTTCTTCATTAATAAATGGACTCTGTTTATTCATATTTACAGATAAAGATAGAGTATAGATATTCACTGTTGTACATAGATGATAAATACCTATCTGTGTCACCTATCTTTAACAAGGAGGAATTATGTAAAGTTCCGAGGACTTGTTCACCCTTGACATAATTTGAAAATAGAATTCGGAATTTATATTTGAAAAAGGAACGAGAAGACAAAATCAAAATTTGCCGGTCCGAGGGGTATGTAAGCGGTTAGGGTAGCTCCTCTACATGTGAAGTGGGGATGAAATCCGATAGATGGCGTTGTACACCGTTAACACACGCAAGTTTTTCATTTTATCAAGTTTTACCCTTTTTTTACCATTAAATTGAATGATGTGAGAAACTAAATACGACACTATCTCTACTACGCTAAGGCTTAAAAAATGAGGTTAGTTGGGGTGTTAGGTTTTGTTTTCGTTACGGAATTTCTGGATTCGGTCTCCACGCTCAAGGCCCGCGATAGAAGCTATGCAATAGCTTAATAAACATTTTATTTCTTATAACGCCATCTAACAAAGGTGTTAGGGATCGACATTTTAATATAGCGCCATCTATGGGACGTTTACCTAACTAAGCGTACATAGATGGCGTTAAATGCCGAAATAAACACGTTTCTTGTATCCCTGGGGACCCTCTATTATTGTTAACTTTATTCTGTTTTTGGTCTTTGTTGTTATAGCGGCAACAGAAATACATCATCTGTGAAAATTTCGATTGTCCAACTATCGCGGTTCATGAGATACAGCCTGGTGACAGACGGACAGCGGAGTCTTAGTAATAGGGTCCCGTTTTACCCTTTGGGTACGGAACTCTAAAAAGAGGGTAGAAAGCTAAGCGTTAGAAGTGAAACTTCCTTCACAGAGTGGGAGTTCAGAGTATTAAGTACATCAATTTATTTCTCAACATCACTAATTATTTTTTGTATAACTCCATCTGTTGAACTTAGCGGGACGAATTCCCAAATTATAGCAAATACGTCTTCGTAGTTACGCCGTTCTACAATAGAGGGCGTTTATATATATAAAATATAACATGACGCTTACTCACTTCCGGTGCATTCGAGGAGTTTATCGAGATGTTATATATACGAGATGTTTATCTTAATCTTGATAAAATTTCAATAGGAACCTCTTCGGAGATGTACCTTACCAATAAAAATAAACTGCCCTAGTGCGAGTCGGACACGCACACGTAGTGTTCCGATTGAACAAAATTTGCCGGAAAAATTAAGTAGGTACATAGTTTTAACATCGATATATATACATACCGTGTCAATAGTAAACATGCTTATTAACTAGAACGCCATCCAACGAATGTCTAACGAATTTCTAACACAGACTAAGTGAACGTTAACACAAAGGTGTTAGGGTAGGTAAAATAAGGTAAACCAGTGTTTTTCACCGCCCCCTGGGTGGTCGCGAAGCTTCAATAAAAGAATAAAACAAAGTTTGAAAATATACTTTTAAAGAAAATATATATAATAATACATATATATAATAAAAGAGCATTTGTAGGTGTAGTGAATGAGAATGAGAAAAATATGTAATTTATTTCCTGTAGGTCACACGAACGAATCCGCGGGCAGAAGCTAGCAATATAACAAAATACAAATTATAAACAGTGCAAGTTCGCAAAATTTTTTTCATACTAAGGGGCTCGCGTCATGTAAAAGATTGAAAAACACTGAGGTAAACGTAGAGGTTCATAGATGGCGCTATAGTAAAAAACAGGTTTTTTAAATAGGGACTTTAATTTTTAACTTTGTTCTGTTTTTAGTATTTGTTGTTATAGCGGCAACAGAATACATCATCTGTGAAAATTTCAACCGTCTATCACGGTTCATGAAATACAGCCTGGTGACACACGGACAGACAGACAGACAGACGGACAGCGGAGTCTCAGTAATAGGGTTCCGTTGGTACCCTTTGCGTTCGGAACCCTAAAAGCAGACGAATGGACAACAACATCCTCCTTTATGGAAGTCAGTTAATAAAAGACAGGTAATCTTGAAATAAATAATGTTTATGATGAAAGTATGGACGCCTACGCTAAACATACTAGCAACGATAAGTGTGCAGGCACGCACATCTGTCATCTCACAAACATAGGCGCGCTCTCTCGTCCTTTAAACTGTGCTCTGTCAAATACGTTGTTATTTTAACTTAATTAACATAAATAGTTACATTGTTATAATTGCCTTTGCTTTCATTTCATCAGTTTATTATACGTATGATAGATATATTCAAGTAGTAGGCTGTGTAACAGTTTTCCTCTGTCGTCTGACGTGATGATGCACCCCCCGGACGTGAGCGTTCAGCGCCGACCTGTGGAGGAAGCTCTTCGAACAAAGCTCGCACGTGTAGTGACGGACGCCTATGTGCATCTACAAAATTACATTACACAATAATTATTATAATATATATCAAAATTCAAAAAGACAAAAGTCAAAGCATTTATTCAGTATATGGGCAAATTAAACATTTGCACTTACACACGTCAAATAACATTAAATAGATCATATTCAATAATAATTATTATAGATATAACAGAAACATAACTTATTGCTTTGAATTTACAAACAAAAAAAAACAAAGATATTGAGCCATTCAGCTTTCATCTCGACGTCGAACGTCACACTTAAAACACATGTTTAATTCCTCTGATTAATGTAGGGTTGCTAACCGTACTATTACGTGCACCCGCAACCCAGTGCATGTACTTCAGACTATTTTTATCCAAAAAATTGTGAAATAATGAAACACAGTAAATATGGTATGCCGACGGTCGTATGGCGTAAGATAGTCTTGTGAGGTCGCCGGTTTGAATCCAAGCCTACCAATGGATTTTTATGTGCATTCATAGTTCGTCCACAGGATCATCGTATCGAATATTCCGCCTGCTATAAAAATGCTATAAAATTAAGATAGTTTAAAAACTAAAACAACCGACTTCCAAGCCCCGCGAGTCAGGTTCGAACCGGAACGAAGTAATTCGCCAGAGAACTAAAGTTATCGACATAGCTCAACGGATTAGCAAGCTGAAGTGGCAGTGGGCTGGTCATATCTGCCGCAGGACTGATAACCGTTGGGGTAGACTTGTCCTGGAGTGGAGACCGGGAATCTACAAATGTAGCGTAGGACGTCCTGTGACCAGGTGGAGCGACGACATACGCAAAGCGGTAGGCAGCGACTGTAAGAGAAGAGCCGAAAATCGGGCTCAGTGGCGCATCTTGGGAGAGGCTGATGATGACAATGATGATGAGTCAGATTCAGTTGCAAGTTTGAGACGTTTATCGTCATATCTCTGGAGATACTTATCAGATCTCTATGAAATTACAATGGGACTACCTCGGGAATGTACACTACTGATTAAAAAAAGAATCATTCGAATCGGTTCACAATCGACGGAGTAATCGAGTAACTTACATACAAAAAAAAACGCAGACGAATTGAGAACCTCCTTCTTTTTAGAAGTCGGTTGAAAAGTAGCTTTCCTAGTCTAGGCCTGGCGTGTTCACCAACTTCCTAGTCTAGGCCTGGCGTGTTCACCAACTTCCTAGTCTAGGCCTGGAGTGTTCACCAACTTCCTAGTCTAGGCCTGGCGTGTTCACCAACTTCCTAGTCTAGGCCTGGAGTGTTCACCAACTTCCTAGTCTAGGCCTGGCGTGTTCACCAATTTCCTAGTCTAGGCCTGGCGTGTTCACCAACTTCCTAGTCTAGGCCTGGAGTGTTCACCAACTTCCTAGTCTAGGCCTGGCGTGTTCACCAACTTCGACCACATCATCGCTTGTAACCACGCTAACCTATCAGATAAAAAAAAATCTCTGGGTGATGTTGTATGGGTGATCACTGGCTTTAGTGTCACCTCGCCTCGGTGGCTCGTACCACCCACCGGACGAAGGTATGCCGCCAATAATTTCGCCGAGTTAAGCAAGAATTCCAGTGATTCCTATTGATCACCTTCATGTGGTTAAAGATTTTGCTGCAAGTGTTGCACTCCCGCGCGGGCGGCAGGTGGCGCTCCAGGTGGTTGTATGTATGTATGTATGTATGTATTACCTTCATGTGGTTGTTGAGGTTAGCTGCGCTGACGAACATCTTGCCGCAGGTGGTGCACTCCCGCGCGGGCGGCAGGTGGCGCTCCAGGTGGTTGTATGTATGTATGTATGTATGTATTACCTTCATGTGGTTGTTGAGGTTAGCTGCGCTGACAAACATCTATGTATGTATGTATGTATATATGTATGTATGTATATATGTATATATGTATGTATGTATGTATGTATTACCTTCATGTGGTTGTTGAGGTTAGCTGCGCTGACGAACATCTTGCCGCAGGTGGTGCACTCGCGCGCGGGCGGCAGGTGGCGCTCCAGGTGGTTGCGCAGGTTGATCTTGCGGTGGAACGTCTTGGGGCACTGGTCGCACGCGTACGGCTTGACGCCGCTGTGCAGGTGCTTGTGCTCGTTCAGATCTGTCGAGTTCTGTTGACAATGTACAACTACATACGTTAGAGTATTCTAGGCTTAGCGTGGTCATAATCTTCGGCCACAGCATCGCTTACCACCAGGCGAGATAGAGGTCAAACGCTTGTCTATCCAAATGTATATAATAAAAACGTTTGTAACTCTGTCACTTTTGTTACCTAATCACGTCTAAACGGACGATCAATGAAATGTGTATCTTTTTGTGTAGTATATAAAGTTCTTTTTTGTATCACTCTCTTATAAGAGCGCGGCACGTCACATGACAGAGAAAGTCGGAAAATCTCGTCACCGGATTTTTCTAAGTTTCGAGCTCGATGTGCAGCGACATCTATGATTTTTGACGTGAAACATTCAACTATAATTAAACCATTATGCTATAAAGTATCTCCTTATAACATTTTAGTGAGATCGATACCCTTAGTGTTAGTTTTTATACAAAACTCGATATCGTACATCAAACAAATTTTGTATGAAAAACAGCGCCTCTAGTGGTTACCCACTTCACTAAATGTAGACCAATCAGGGAGCCAGAATAAGTCGAAAACTATGTGAGATCTGTCAAAAGCGTTTACGATAAAAACTCGTACTAAGGGTACAGTACTATGAAGTGTCGGTGTCATAATATTACTCAAAACAGTATATTACTGGCGCCTCGCGGTTTCTCCCGCGTAGTACCCGTACCCGTCAGAATACGGGGATTAAATATAGCCTATGTTACTCACTGATAATGTAGCTTTCTATTAGTGAAAGAATTTTTGAAATCGGTCCAGTAGTTTTTCCAGTAGTTAAATCGTAACAAACAAATAAAAATTTAAATATTTTCTCTTAATAATATTAAGATATTAGAATTTTAGATAATACTTGAGTGAAATCATCCTATTTTTTAGCGGGAGGGGAAAATTGTCATGGATACCTACTGCGATTTTTTAAAATATTTTTATTAAAAACTTACCAGCAATGTGTGTTGTACATTACTAGTAGTCTTGTTAACCCCTATACTAAGCTAAATATGCTTGTGTATGGAGTGGGTTCACGTCAATAGTGCTATGGGTGGAGATAGAACTCACGACTTCTCGACCAGGCCATAGATGAAGGAATAAAAAATAGATCGATAATGTCTCATGAGCTTCTAGTACGACGATCAAATCTGATCGAGATGGCGTTACTAGTTCCGAATGACAAAAAGTTTTTTAGGAATAAATCAAAAAACGTTTTTTACTTTACTGATTTAACATATATATTAATTTTAGGAACAAAATAAATATTTAGTTGTATTACATCCACAAAAATATGTCTATACTTTTCATCAACATGCATCAGATAATATTATTGGAGATCTAAGTCAATGGACACCTTAAAACAGCGAGGTCCTCACTCCTATTTAACACATGTACGTATTAACAAATATTACACACATAAATGCAAACTGAAAACGATTGCAAATCAACTGTAAGTTTCAACTTAATATATAACGACATCGTAGCTCAGCGGTTAGAGTGTTGCTAATTTACTTTACGAACGTGAAGTCAAGGGATCGAATCCGAGGACATGAAACTTCTCGTGCTTTTTCCAACCAACTTTCAAAAAGGAGGCGGTTCTGAATTCGTATTTTTTTTGTATGTTTTGGCTGGCAGCGATAAGAAACAAAAAGTTGAAAATTGAGGTCAGACGCGTGCGCGTGAGCTAAGCCGATGATGATGTAGATAGGTATATGCAGTTTAACACGTTAAGTGCGAAGCGAGGCCTAAATCACCCCTGATGCAACTTCCCTGTGGTGCGGCAAGCAAAAAAGTGAATTTCTCTGTCGTGCGAATGGCATAGCTTTGGTTTGGTCCAGTGTAGGAAAGAGATAAATATATATTTGAGATCACTAATGGTTCCGGACTCGGTGGTGTACCTACCTTGGTACCGGATGTCTTAGGCCTCGTGCCGCACTGAATTAATATAATTTTAATGCAGTGCGGAACGAGGCTAAAACGTCCCATATCCCCCCTGACCTCGTACCGCACTCAACGCGAGCTTCCCGCGACCAGTGTTGTGCATCACGTCGATTGGAGAGCACGTCCTTTTAGATTATTTAAAAAAAAATGTATCCTTTGATAGCTTTGTGTTGTTTTGCCAGGTTTTGCCCTTAAAACGATCTAATGAGATATAATTGATCAAAATCGGTCAAGTCGTTGCGTAGTTAAGACAGTTTAAAAACGTCGATATTATTTTTCCCATCACTAATCGCAGCGAAAATTTGCCCTATTTCAGTGCGTTACGAGGTGTATAAGATCCCATATTTTGTTTTGCTAATAATTCCTAAACTAGCCTTCAGATCCCGGGGCGACGGTGGATTAAGGTTCATCAATTCACTGTCTATATCAATAAGGACCAAAATTCTCATTTATCTTTGATTTCGCGCCAGAAAATGGATTTTAGTCTGTAAAAGGAGGTGGGGTCTAATAGACCGCGTGTCGCCCTAACGTCTGGTCACGGTACGGGCCGATTATACCTCGTGCCGCAGGAACGGAAAGTATGCAAAAATTGGTGCCGCAGCTAACGTGATATGGAAGTACCAACCAGAATATTTAGTAGATACTGATACGGTAACAAATGTGAAGTTGGTTTTTTCGTTTTGTACGATCATAAATGATTGATGTCTCGCATCGCATCTCGTGAGTCGAAACGTCCACGCAACGTCGCACTTGCGATTCCGCCGTCCGCAGTGGATTGGATGCGACCTCTCTCTCTGTCTCTCGTCCTATCTGGCAACGTCGCGTGAGTCGCGTCTTCGCTTACCTATCGAGTGGGTTACTTGCAACCACGGTAATATTACCTATATACTTTTTACTAGAGTAAGTACCTATGTACAAAGTTATTTAGTAAACACCAATAAAAACTAACTTAAGAAACAGTAAACACTAAACTTAAAACAACAGTACAATGGGTGGACTTATCGCTAATCTTCCAGTCAATCTACGGATCTAGATAGGGAGATGCGGGTTGAGCAAGGTCTGAGGTCTGTATTTTTTAGTACATAGAAATTTGCTCATAGTGTGTATTTCAATGGCTGCTATAACATTAAAGATCGTTTACTAAAAGAGAAAAACCGACTTCACATTCCACGCTAGTCAATTTCAGTAGGTACTAAGTTTGAGGTATTTATCTCCTATCTCTGAAGATACTTACTTATCTGATTTCAATGAAATAACAATGGCACCACCGAGGAAATGTACTCTACCAATTAAAAAAAAATCATTCGAATCGGTTCAAAATTGACTGAGTAATCGCGTAACATAAATAAAAAAACATACAGACGAATTGAGAACCTCCTCCATTTCGGAAGCCGGTTGAAAAAGAGGTGACCCCCTTATTAGTTATTAAATACAACAAGAAACTTATTTTCTCGGCAAATTTTGTTCAATCTCACCACATATTGTATTATATTAAACTAGAAGTGCCCCGCGGCTTCGCCCGCGTTATAAACTCTTTTTATTTACTTAAAACTGTTTTTTATGAAACCTTTATAACATAAAATACATCAAAAAAGAAATACTCGAATTGGTTCCATCGTTTTTAGGGTTCCGTAGCCGAATGGCAAAAAACGGAACCCTTATAGATTCGTCATGTCTGTCTGTCTGTCCGTCCGTATGTCACAGTCATTTTATTCCGAAACTGTTAGGACTACAAAATTAAAACTTGGTAGATAAATGCAATCTGTGAACGGCTTACCGATTTTTATACAAAAATAAAAAATATAAAATTTTAAGGGGCATCCCATACATGGAACTGAAACAAAAAAAAATTTCTTCAAACCTATACGTGAGGGGTGTTTATGGATAGGTCTTTAAAAATGACATTGAGGTTTCTAAAATTTTTTTTTTCTCAAAGTCAATCATTTGAAAGGTAGGCGCGTCTAAAGTGGTAAAATGTGTGCCCCCCCCCTCTAACTTTTAAAGTAAGGGAGTGAACAATCTAAAAAAAATATATGCTATAGATCTCAATAAAAACTAACAAGGAAAATTGGTTTGAACGAGATACAGTCAGCAGTTTTTGAGATATAGCGACCGCAAAGATAACTTTGTTTTTCATACAAACACTATGAAAAACAAAGTTAATTTTTTAGTTGCGAAAAATCATAGTTATGGAATACTTTACTGTGTTACGGAACCCTACGAGTGTGAGTATGACTTGCACTTCGCCAGTCCTCAAAAATCCAAAAATCCTGCAACACGAAATGAAATGAATGTTTATTCCACAAAATATAGAGTTAACATTAGGATGTTCCGAAATATTCATAGTCTTTCTATTTTGTCATATTTATGACATGTGAAAATGTGTAACATAAATACTAATATATATTATTTTTTTTTAATTTTAAAAGTCTTTATTGATATACTTATTAATTTGAAGTTGTACATAATAGCGTAAGTTGAATCCTACTAGTACAAAGTAATACACTTATTCTATGTTTTACAAGCGACAATAGTCGCAATAACACTTTTAAAATAAACAAAGTTTTAAAGTATACATATTAAACTAACAAAGGCGAAAAATAAATTACTTAAAATTATTATAAGCGCTACCCACTTATCTATTTGAAGTCGGTGCCAGCCAAGTCTATTGGATAGTGAATGATAGTGTAGAATGATAGTGAACGATAGTAAATGATGAATATATATCTATCTACTATCCAATAGACTTGGCTGGCACCGACTTCAAATAGATAAGTGGGTAGCGCTTATAATAATTTTAAGTAATTTATTTTTCGCCTTTGAGTGCCTGTTTGTGGTTATGAAGTCGGTTTTATTTTTTTTGAAAAATAACTTATTTTATGAAAAGGTTAATTCGTGTAAATGCCTGGCTTATAGATATTATAAGATGTATTTATATACAAGATAAGATAAGGTAACGTGGATTGGGAAACTATGATACTCATCTTAATTGTTAGCTATGAAACAAAAAATTTAAAAAAATATAAGAGCTACGGGTGGGTTCCCAAAAACAAACCATCTCAAGACATTAACATTGTATCGTCAGACATATGCGGAGTATTAACTACTCAAACGAACCTCACAATTGCTACTGAAAATAACTTGAACGGCATTTGAAAAAAGTTAAATTCGCAGTTTAAAGTCAAATTGAATCACCCACAAGCTGAAAAGAAGTTTAGTAGGATTTACTTCATTAACAAGTAACAATAACATTAACAAGGACATAATTATAACCAGACTCGGAACACTATAGATCACACAAAAAATTGGCCCGTGTGGGTTTTGAACTTTCGACCTTTGGTTTCGTGGCCAGTGCCACTAACCACTAGCCCACGTAGTTATATTAACGCCATCTATCGCTTATATATTAAAATGGATTCGATGGACCTTAAGCCAAGTGTCGCCGGTAACGCCAGATAGATGGCACTAAAAAATAACACTTTATTGTACATGTTACGCCTCTAGCGGCGTTAAGCGGAACTACGAGGTACCAGCGACGATATTAAGTCTTAGGCTAGGTCTTTACGAAAGCACTAAATAAGCATTCAATGTTGTTTTTATTCTATGACCAGGCCGACCTTAACCATTGATTGAGTTATCATTGTGATATTTCGCTGACATGCGACCTACTGATTAAAAAAGGAACAAAAATATTTGAAATAGGATACTCTTAAGCGCGAGCGATGTCGCGGGGCGCGCAGCCAATAGCTGCATAAATATATGTAATATATTATTTATTTTTAAGTAATTATTTGTTCCCGTAATATATTCCACATCTAAATGATCACTACAGGAAGAGACTGAATCTTACAACACAGAGTTTTCTCTAGTGTGAGATTCAGAGCTCATAAGCTTTGTTTTAGAATATAAGCCTTTGAAACTCTGTTTTTAATGTGCTAAGTTGCAAATAAACAATTATTATTATTTTACGGTATGTACGTGGTTTGGTAGACTACATTTTAGTTTTTATTGATTTTGATTAGGTTTATAGTTAGGTAGTTTTAAAAATATTTTAATGTATATACTATTGTGTAAATAACTTTTTCTTTTAATGGTAAAAGGTAACAGGATAAGCACGACGCTCGCCTGATGGTAAGCGATGACGTCTACCTACAACAGATAGAGCGGCATGCAAAATTCTGGCAGTCCAGAATTTTGCATGTCACTACACTGCGCCCGTTACCTTGAGACATAAAGATGTTGAGACTCACATGCCCTGTAATTTCACTTTCAATAACTTCTGTAAATAAAATGTATTATTATATAGTAAACACTGACCGCATATCCCTTGCCACATATATGACAGAGGTGTCTCCTCACATCCGCGTACATGAGCTCGTAGTCCACCGTGGGATGCTCGCGACGGAAGTGCCACATCAAGCGACCGATGCTATGCTCCGTTATCTTGCACTGGAATACAAACACAACGCGTTTTTAACCGACTTCAAAAAAGGATGTAACTTCTCAATTCGACAGTATATATATATATATATATTTGTTTGTTCGCGGATAACTTCGTCGTTTATGAACCGATTTTGATTATTATTTTTTTGTTGGAAAGCAGACATTCCAAGTGTGGTAACATGGTAAATTCATTGAGTTCCGATAAGTATCTCCAGATGGAGATAAACACCTCAAAATTGGTACTGAAAATTAACAGCGCGGCATTTGAAGTCGGTTGTTTCAGTTTTTGAAACGATCTTATAATAAAAAAAAACATACAGACGAATTGAGAACCTCCTCCGGTTAAAAAAGAGGGTGCGTACAAAGCTACGCGTCAGATGTGGAACTTACAAGTTCATTCAATTAATTTCTCAACATCCCTATTTTTTTTTTGTACAACTCCATCTTTTGAACTTTAGCGAATACGTCTTTGTAGTTACGCTGTTTTACAATAGAGGGCGTTTATAAATATAAAATATAACATGACGCTTATGTCACTTCCGCTGCCTTCGGACCGTGACGCTACGTCACATCCGTTAAATTTTACCACAGTGCAAATAAAGATGTTTCAATTCAAAAAGACATGTTAGTTCCTGGAGACCTCATCATCTATCCTTCAACCGTCTGAACGGTTTTTTTTTTAAAGCGAAGACACTAGTGATTAAGTTACAAATTAAATATAAAAATATCACATCATAATCGGTCCATTCGTTTAGGAGCTACGATGCCATATTATATACCACAGACAGACAAAATCTGTTCAAAATTGAAGGAGTAATCGCGTAACATACATACAAAATAAAAGAAAAAATAACATACAGACGATTTTTAACCTCCTCCTTTTTGGAAGTCGGTTGAAAACACCCCTCTTTTGCGTCGAGGGTTCAACGACGTATATCAATTCGTCTGTATTTCCAAAAGTTCAGAGGTTATTTAACCTCCTCCTTTTGGAAGGCGGTTAAAAATGCCACCATGTCAACTTACCACGCGGCAAACAAAGTTTGGTTTTTGTCTTGGAACGACGTAATTTCTCTTCTTGTATGTATACACGTTGTCTTTTTTTTCGAGGTGCGATTTTGTTAAATGTTTGTTCAAAACCTCGTCCGAAGCAAACACTATGTCGCATTGTTCGCAAGTTTTAACGCCTACTTCTGGTAGCTGTTCGTTCTGAAATTATATATAATACATTACAAGGTGGCAGGAGCATATTATATCGATGTTTCGCTTGACTTGCTACCACAAAGAAGCTTACCGCTATCAAGGAGAAAATCTGCCGCCATAACCTTACGGTGTTCCGGCAGCACACAGCACTTGACAGTCAGAGGAACATGTTCACCATCTTCGACTGCATCATCGCTTACCACCAGGCGAGATAATGGTCAACGCTAGCCACCCATATTATAGTTATTTTTTATTGATATGAGTTATACGTTTAAAATGTGTAATAAGTAATATTTTTTTCTATATCATATAGTCTAGCGTTTGACCACTATCTCACCTGTTGGTAAGTGATGATGCGGTCGAAGATGGTTAGCACGCTAGGCCTAGAATGGGAACTGGCTCTCAAGGATAGCTGCCGGAACACATTAGATGTCTGGCGTTTACTTACCTGGTGTTTCCTGATTTTATGTTGCGAGAGGCCGGATTCTGAGGCAAAATTTCGCGCGCACAGAACGCAGATATGTCGCGATTGATGCATGTAGTTTGTATGCGCGTGTAAACACGACTTACTTCTGAAAGTTTAAAAATAACATTACTTAACTAGCTGTGCCCGCGACTTCGTCCGCGTTAATTATTTTACAAATAAGACACATACGTACAAATAGTTTATCGTCGTCTGGCCTCACGTGTCTGTCCGTTCGGGGCCCCGAGACAAAATCGAATTTCCTATTTGCCTTCACGCTAACGCAAGTTCAAAATGTATGGAATGACAGTTATGTTACCGCAACAAAAATGTCATTCCCATACATTTTCAAAATTGGATTTTGTCTCGGGGCCCGGGTAAGCACACTTAGGCATATTTCCCCACCTATATATACCACGCCGCGCTCATTATGTACGGCGCGGTGCTTACTCAAGTTTTTTACTCGCGTTAACTTCAGTTTCACATTTTGTAATGACTCCGTAAATGTTACATCAGAATAGCTCTAATATTCTGTCTCTTGTCGCAAACTTATAAAACATTCACATAAACCTTACATATTTCCTATATATTTATTATTTATATACAATCTTTCAATGTCATATTTATTTTTAATCAACAGCCTAAAAAATTAGTTTCAAGCTTCTAGCTCTAAAAATGACGATACTTCCATACAACTTTTCGTCCCCCCCCTTCAACCCTTTTTTTGCATTAAAAAGTAGTCTATGTCCTTTCTCAGGCTCTAGACTATCTGTGTACCAAATTTCATTTAAATCGGTTCAGTAGTTTTGGCGTAAAAGCGCTACAAACAGACAGACAGAGTTACTATCGCATTTATAATATTAACTAATTCAGTATTCACATAACTGGCCAAGTGCGAGTCGGCCTAGCACTCTTGTGTTACATACCACAATCCATACCTATCTATACTAATTTTAACGAGAGCAAATTTTAAGATGATTGACGACGAATCAAGTGCATCAGGTTCCAACATCGCGGAAAATATCGTTTGCGCGATGCAGGATCTCATACATTTAGGCAATATTTACAAGGAGAGCTGTTCAACCCACGCTAGCGCCATCTAGATGCTTTTATCGAAACTAATATTATGAAGAGGAAAAAGTTGATTTATTGTTCGTTTTGATTTAAATCAACAACTACTGGAACGATTTCAAAAATTCTTCCACTAATGGAAAGCTACATTATCAGCTGGTAACATAAGTTATATTTTATCCCCGTGAGAACCACGGGAACGGGAACTACGGGTGAAACCGCGAGGCACCGCTAGTTTATAGATATGTATATTGGTTGGGATTTGAAAATTACAACCTATTTTTAAATTGAAGTATAAGGCGAATTAGAGATATATGCGATAAGAAAATAAGAAATAAATTAGGGCATACTTACTTGAATGTAGCGTTACATATTTTGCACGGATATACCATCCCTTTATGTTGGTGGTAATGGTTCACCATTGCTGTCCTGAAATTACATGTTTTACAATGAGTTTATAAACAGTAGACTTTCGTAAAGCGCATTTCAGACTACGCTATAATATAATAGCTTATAGTTTATATCACAACAATATAAAGTCCCCGTAACGAGAAGCTATAAATTATGTAAACAAACATCTTTTACTAAGTAAACATTTTATACTGCGAGATAATAATAAATTGACCATATTCAATCGACATGATACTTACATATAACCCGTCAGATATTAGACGGGTTATATGAAAGTAACAACCTATTTAATTTAGTCGGATCATATTTTAACGACGCAAAGCGCTATCGTTTGTGTTTCTTGGTACCGGACGCAGGGATTGTAAACTATCGGGACGATTTGAAATAAACGCGTCATTCGAGTTTCGAATGCGTACGAGTGATACATGTCACTGATTCTGACACAGAAATGGAAACATCTGAATCTGACGAATAATTATTCTTAAATAATATATGTTAATTAATATTTGTTCTTAATAATTTATTAAATCTTAAACAAATTCATTTTTTTTGTTGGTCCAAATGTTGTGAACTCCTGAACACTTGTTTACATAATTTATAGCTTCTCGTGACGGGGACTTTAGCTCATCATACATTTATTTAGAACACGTTCACACTTAGCTATCATATATGTGAGACGGTTTGCTTGTAATGTTTTCTATTGAGAACCCAATACAAACTTTACTTGAGTTTGTATTTAAAGTTGCCGAGATGGAATTTAAAATGTTTTTTTTTTTTTTTAATGTTACTCACAATGTGGGTTGAACATTACTAGTATTCTTGTTAACCCCTCTAACTAAGTAACATGGTTTATTAGATTAAAATGTTCGACTAATACATACATACATACAATCACACCTTTTTCCCGTTGTGGTAGGCAGAGACTACTTCTTTCCACAAGCTACGATCCTGACATACCTCTTTCGCTTCTTCCACAGTCATGAGCGCCTTCATACATGCTCGCCGGTTGTAGATACTTTTGACCAATAAACATATTAATTAACTGCATTAAAATCAACCAAAAACCAAAGCTTTCGCTTGAATAAAATAAACCAATACAATTATCGTTATATTTTTTTATAAACTAATAAAAATTGTCAACCATTATTCCCATCTTTATTTCCCAGGAGGCAAGGGTTCAAGTTCCGTCGGTACAGTGACGTTTTAGATTGAACATAGCATACATACATACAATCACACCGTTTTCTGGAAGCCATTGAGAGGAGAGCCAAAAAGCTCATAGGTGATGATCTACTTGTAGGCAAGAGACTTCAGAGTCTCGCGCATCGCCGCAAAGTCGCTTGTTTATCGGTTTTCTATCGGTTACATTTTGGAGAGTGTGCTATGGAACTGCATATTTTGATTCCACCTTCCCCATTTTACTATCGGACATCCAGAGACACTAAAAGGCGCCACCGATTTATGGTGGATATACCATCTCCCCGAACGAAGCGATTTGCATCTTCGTTCATCATACGAACCGCCTGGGAATGGAATGCTCTGCCTGAGTCTGTGTTTCCGGCTAAATACAATATGGAAGTCTTGAAATCGCGAGTGAATAGGTATCTTTTGGGTAAGCGCGCTCCATCATCGACCGCATCATCACTTAACATCAGGTGAGATAGTGATCAAGTGCTACCCAGTTCTATATATATAAAAAAAAGGTAGACAGAGACTACTTATTTCCATATGCAACGATCCTGACATACCTCTTACGCTTCTTCTTCTTTCATGAGCGCATTAATATATCCCAATAAAATAATTAATAATATATATATATATATATATATATATATATATAATATATAATATAATAAATGTTATATATAACATTTGCTGATGATAATACCTGTAGTTGGTGACGAGCGTACAAAGTTTACATTTGTACACGGCCCGGTGTCCATTTCTATGTTTAAGAAGAGCGTTCCGTGACTTGAAGCGCATCTTACAAACAGGACAGTCGTGCGGTTGGCTTTCCTGGAAAATATACCATGATCATCATTAGCCTGTATCAATTCATAGCTGGACAGAAGCCTCACCAAAAAAACACCGGCTAAGTGCGAGTTGGACTCGCCCACCGAGGCTTCCGTAAAAATATGTAAAACTAGGTTAAAGGACAAACTTAACTTTGCAGTTCGATCCATAGAAAATGTATTGCACTAACCGCAAATAATAAGTTTGTTTGTTATATTATTATATTACTATATTTTATTATATTTACGGTTTTCAGATTAATTCCTATATAAGTGCGTCAAGACCTTGCTTCTTGCCAAATTTCTTGATTCTAGGGCAACGGTAGTACCATATAGGTTTTGATTCCCTTTCGCAAAATATGCGACATATACGGTCATAATAATATCTTTTGATCGTGTTGACTTACAAGTTTGAATTTTTTCACAGCCAAAAGAGAACTTGATATCTCTACACGTTCCTGAGAAAAACGGGTCTTGATAAACGGACAGACAGACGAACAACTAAGTGATCCTATGAGGGTACCTTTTTTCCGTTGGAGGTAAGAAACCTAGTTTTTAAGGTTTCTTACCTTAGTTGGAGTAGAGTGTTCTTGGAGTGGAGACCGTGAATCGGCAAACGTAGTGTATGAAAATATATATTTGTACAGTATACAGGCGAGTATTTGACTACTATTTCACGTGTTGATAAGTGATGATGCGGTCGAGGATAGTAGTTCTTTTACTCAACTTACATCGTGGTAGACTTTGACATGATAATCCAACATTTTCTGATGTTTGAAACCTCGGTAACACAGTTCACATTTAAAATCAGATCTTATGTAGGCCTCATAGTGTTGTCTTTTGTTAAATTCATTGAGTACATCTTCCATGGTCGGCAAATGTTCTATTGTGAAAACGCTCGAGTACTGGTCACCATACTTCTTTTGGGCTCTGGATAGGACTTGCAGTGCTTCCGTTGTAAGTGTTGATGATGCTGAAATTACAAAGGGTTTTTAGATGCTTTTATTTAGTTTCACTTGTCCTTACTGTGAGTTAAGAATATTTGCAAATAAACGATAAAGTCAAAAGCAGTATATGCCGCCATAACCTTACAGCAGCATACAGGGTGTTTGGTACATGGACCGACAGGATTTTTTGGGGGGTGGGGGGGGGTCATGCGCTAGATTTCCCCGCCGGGCCCGATGTCTCAAGTGTCACGGTAGTTTAGTTTTTTTTTTTTTTAAGTTTTTTTTTAAACCCCCCGAAATCTTGTCTTTAAATCGTCATAACTTTTTTGTGTGTGGTTATAATACCACAAAATAAACTATGCTTGTATTCTACAATGTTTTCTTATTCTAAATAAATCATTACCTGTTACGATTAATATCAACAAAAAAACTTCTGAGCTTTCAAAGTGGAAATTGGTGTAAATGTTATGAAAAGTGACAACTTCTAAATTCATTAAAAAAAAACTAAGTCATTTTGAAATTAGCTTTCTTTTAAAAAGTTCTTTAGTTATTAGCCTTTCCAACGATATGCTACATGGCAGAAATAATACATCAGGGGTCGACCTAAGAGATACTTCGTTGCTTAGGGTCATGATAATGAAAATACGTTTTTTTGTGTTATCTTGTTTTTATTACATTAAAATTACAACATTCTGACACCCCTGGATTTCTACATATGGGGACGTGCAAAAGAATTAGTTTATGCGACAGAGGTGCCCACAAAAGAAATTTTAGTGGAACGAATAAACACCGCATTCGTAAAAATGCAAGAGGAAATGCTGCTATTAACCACTACCACAGAAATCAGAAAAAGGTGTCGTGCATGCATAAGGTGTGGAGGCGGCCAATTTGAGCAAATGTTGTAATTTTAATGTAATAAAAACAAGATAACACAAAAAAACGTATTTTCATTATCATGACCCTAAGCAACGAAGTATCTCTTAGGTCGACCCCTGATGTATTATTTCTGCCATGTAGCATATCGTTGGAAAGGCTAATAACTAAAGAACTTTTTAAAAGAAAGCTAATTTCAAAATGACTTTTAGTTTTTTTTTTAATGAATTTAGAAGTTGTCACTTTTCATAACATTTACACCGATTTACCACTTTGAAAGCTCAGAAGTTTTTTTGTTGATATTAATCGTAACAGGTAATGATTTATTTAGAATAAGAAAACATTGTAGAATACAAGCATAGTTTATTTTGTGGTATTATAACCACACACAAAAAAGTTATGACGATTTAAAGACAAGATTTCGGGGGGTTTAAAAAAAAACTAAACTACCGTGACACTTGGGACATCGGGCCCGGCGGGGAAATCTAGCGCATGACCCCCCCCCCCCCCCACCCCCCAAAAAATCCTGTCGGTCCATGTACCAAACACCCTGTATACTTTTTATACTATACGCGCATCTCTAACAATTATCAAAACTACCCTCATAAATAATAATAATTCCTCAGTGTGATAACTGTTACAAAAGTATAACAAAAAAATGTATTGGATTAGCTACTAGATGTAGCAGATGAGAAAAGAAAGTGCATGCTAATACGGTCTGCACATGCCTTACAGCCAAGCAACTCGCTGCACTTCGTCACAATGATAGTCTGGGATGGACTTGTGACGTATGTAAACAAGACATCCCATCTAGAAAATCTCTAATAATACAGGAACAAGATGAAGTTGACGATATTCAAATGGAAAGCTTTCTATACTACGAAGATAAAATGAATGAGATGACATTAGAAGTAAAGAAGACTATCAAAGTCGAAATTGAGAGCCTTGATCAGTCCCTGAACGGATTCGGGAAGAAAATCGATGATATGTTTAAAATGATGGAGATGTATGAGACAAGGCTAGCGGATTTAGAAAATAAAAATACAGATCTATTAAACAAAAATACATACTTGAAAGGAAACGAAAGTGATATCACTAGAGGATAATATACGAAATTTGGAACAGAATTTTATCTATACTAATATTATAAAGAGAGAATATGTATTTTTGTATTTAATGTATTTTTGTATTTTTGTATGTTTGTAATGATTTGGCTCAAAAACTACTGAACCGATTTTAAAAATTCTTTCACTAATACGTAGAATGGACTTTCGGAATGAAAATAGGGTTTATATTATCCCGTTTAAATCAAAGGTACATTCGTGGAGACCTAATTTGCGACCTAAGTCTGCAAAAAACGGTCGAACAAAACACGTTTCTTACGAACGATGCTTTATTGAAAATAGATAGAAGAATATTTTGTATGCAAGAGTTGTACAACTTAATAAGACCTACAAAAAAGTCCGCGACAGCATATGTCTATTTCTTAAGGTTGACTCACAGTAACCATTTTAATCTTAAAATTTTTGTTAAAAAATATTACATAACTTCCAAGGCTATTTTCAAGTATATAATATTAATCCTTATCCAAATAATTACGTTAATTAGCTTGGTCACATATTATAGATTAAAATTGTCTTTTACAGTATTTAATTCAAATGAAAACTCTAGAAGATATCACGAATTGCACATACACACATCGCAAAATTAATAAAATATTTGCAGTGAAACCACAGCTAAGGTCATAGTTACTACGAAAATATTATTATAGGCTTAGCTATGCTGTAGATCCCCGCCGATCACAATCAATTTGTAGTCAATATAGTATAATAATATGATCTATTGTATAAAATAATATTCATCTATATATATAATAATATAATATTTTAAACCACCCCGACTGATCTATGTATAATCTTTTCATTAAAAGCATTCCAATGACTCTAAACACGACATTTAAAATCTGAGCTGTAAGTTGGTGAGGATTTGAGTATTCTGTAGAGTCTAGGAGATGTCCCAGCATCAGGTCAATGCTTCCATGTTCTTACAATATCGTTGAAGAAGAAGATTTTCGAATTGATCAGACCTATGAAAGTTGATTTCATACCGCAATTAACTAGAAAAAAGCTCATAGTTTTATAACGATTGAACGAATTTTCATGAATCAAAGCTAAGAAAACTCTCGATGAAGACATCTATCAAACTAAAAAAAACTATCAATAATAAAAACAAAATCGGTTCATCCGGTTAGGTGCTAAGATGCTACAGACAGACACACAGATGCACACGTTAAACGTATATTACCCCTACATTTTGCGTCGGGGAACGCGTAAGGTTACGGCGGCAGATGTTCACATTTTTTTTTAAATATCTTATAGGCTAGCGTTTGACCACTATCTCACCTGTTGGTAAGTGATGATGCGGTCGAAGATGGTAAACACGCTAGGCCTAGACTGGGGAACTGGCTCTCAAGGATAGCTGCCGGAACACATTACATGTTTTTGGCGACAGATTTCGAAGTTGAGGGTGGTAGCTGGCCAGGCGGACACTAGATAGTGTCCTACCACTATGCGGGTGTTGTTGGTTTCTTAACGATGTTTTCCTTCACCGGACGGGCCACTGTGAGAAGCGCACATAAATTTTTCGATGGAAAAATCCATTGGTGCACGATAAGGTTTGAACTCGGTACCACGGCATCAAAGCCGACCGTTCTCCCGATTACGCCACCGGGCCCGGGCTCCTTGGTGGTAAGCTACTTTTTGGTAGATTTAATGATCCCACTACCACTGTACGAAAACTCATGATTCATGAATGCACATAAAACTTTCATTGGTAGGTATATAGCTAGGATTAGAACCAACGACCGTCGGGTCAGAATCAGGGTAACTATAATATCCTTTACGCTAAAGGGCCGTCCAATATCACTACGTAAGTATTATAAAACAAAGTCCATCACTGCGTCTGTCTGTCTGTTCTGCAATAATCTCAATAGCTACTGAACGGATTATCATGCGGTTTTCACCAATAGCCAGAGTGTTTATGAGGAAGGTTTAGGTGCATAATTTGTTAAGGTTTTGTGTGAATTGTATGAAATATGACGATTATTGTTAAATATGTTCATATTTTATATTCAATGCAACAAACTGATGCAAATTTTGTAGGCATATATGTTCTACCCGTGCGAAGCCGGGGCGGGCTGCTAGTCGAAAATAAAATCGAAATAGCTGGAATTCCCCAGGTAGAAGAAGCTAAAAATATTCACGATATCACTTTTCAAGTGGCAAAAAAGTTGAAACTAGAGAGTAATCACACACATATAGTAATCATGTATAGTAATCTGTGGTAATCACATAATCAGTGTCCAACGTCAATACAGAAAGAATGGAATTGCTGCGCCCCTTCTAGTAGAATTATCTAAAGGGCTTCACACACAGCAGCTATAATGTATATTAATGTACATTACATCCCGGGATGTATAGCTTTAAATTATCTTAAGGACGCATTTCTGTAAATGTCATAAAATAGCTGATTTTAGCATATTTTAGGTACAATTGGCGATGACTACACGAAACTAGGTCATCTGTTATTATTATCTATCAATAGACAGGTCCTTTGCTATCAAATTAAGTAATTTATTTATTTAAAAATATATGTATATTAAACAATGAAAAATATTTTCCGTTGACTCCTACCACAAAAATGTCGTAATCGAGTCGAGTTTCGGTACAATATTTCACAAAAATACCAATTTTCTAACGGAAACGAAAATACAATTAAAAAGCATATATACTGAACAACAAATAAAGTAGTAAAAACATTAAAAATGTTTCCAATAACGTTCAGAAAAAAATAATACTTTTACCTTTGTTTTGTTGAGGTATCGTAGATTTTGCTAAATTCGATAAAACGTAATAACACGCCTGTAAGGTTGCTTTTCCTATGGCAATTTTGAGTATAAATAAACAATCATTTAAAATTACAACTCAGTCCGCGGTCAACCGCCGTAGAGGCAGGACCTGTGCCGGTTGACGATATCAGCTTGACGAAAAAACATCGCTGTACAGACACGGAAATTTGGCTTCCTCTAACTTGATCCTTGCGTAAAAATGTATGTAGGTGATCAATGACAAATATTTAGTTTTAATCTCAGACAGGCTAATGTACACGGTCAGAGTAAGATGTACCGTGTTTGGGCTCGTTTTGTTTGTAGTGACGAGACTTTTCTTTAGGAGTGACTTGACTGACCTGATGATGGAATTCGGAGACTGCTACTGGAACTCCTAGATGGTTTGAGTTAGATGTGCCGTGTTTGGGCTCGTTTTGTTAGTAGTGACGAGACCTTTCTTTAGGAGTGACTTGACTGACCTGATGATGGAATTCGGAGTATGCTACTGGAACTCCTAGATGGTTTAAGTTAGATGTGCCGTGTTTGGGCTCGTTTTGTTAGTGGTGACGAGACCTTTCTTTAGGAGTGACTTGACTGACCTGATGATGGAATTCGGAGACTGCTACTGGAACTCCTAGATGGTTTGAGTTAGATGTGCCGTGTTTGGGCTCGTTTTGTTAGTAGTGACGAGACCTTTCTTTAGGAGTGACTTGACTGACCTGATGATGGAATTCGGAGACTGCTACTGGAACTCCTAGAAGGGTTGAGTTAGGTGTGCCGTGTTTGGGCTCGTTTTGTTAGTGGTGACGAGACCTTTATTTAGAAGTGACTTGACTGACCTGATGATGGCATTCGGAGACTGCTACTGGATCTCCTAGATGGTTTAAGTTAGATGTGCCGTGTTTGGGCTCGTTTTGTTAGTGTTGACGAGACTTTTCTATAGGAGTTACTTGACTAACCTGATGATGGAACTCGGAGACTGCTACTAGAACTCTTAGATGGTTTAAGTTAGGTGTGCCGTGTTTGGACTCGTCTTGTAAGTCGTGACGAGACCTTTTTCTAGGAGTGACTTGAATGACCTGATGATGGAATTTGGAGACTGCTACTGGAACTCCTAGATGGTTTGAGTTAGATTTGCCGTGTTTGGGCTCGTTTTGTTAGTGGTGACGAGACCTTTCTTTAGGAGTGACTTGACTGACCTGATGATGGCATTCGGAGCCTGCTACTGGAACTCCTAGATGGTATAAGTTAGATGTGCCGTATTTGGGCTCGTTTTGTTAGTGATGACGAGACCTTTCTTTAGAAGTGACTTGACTGACCTGATGATGGCATTCGGAGACTGCTACTGGATCTCCTAGATGGTTTAAGTTAGATGTGCCGTGTTTGGGCTCGTTTTGTTAGTGGTGACGAGACTTTTCTTTAGGAGTGACTTGACTAACCTGATGAATGAACTCGGAGACTGCTACTAGAACTCTTAGATGGTTTAAGTTAGGTGTGCCGTGTTTGGACTCGTCTTGTAAGTCGTGACGAGACCTTTTTCTAGGAGTGACTTGAATGACCTGATGATGGAATTTGGAGACTGCTACTGGAACTCCTAGATGGTTTGAGTTAGATTTGCCGTGTTTGGGCTCGTTTTGTTAGTGGTGACGAGACCTTTCTTTAGGAGTGACTTGACTGACCTGATGATGGCATTCGGAGCCTGCTACTGGAACTCCTAGATGGTATAAGTTAGATGTGCCGTATTTGGGCTCGTTTTGTTAGTGATGACGAGACCTTTCTTTAGAAGTGACTTGACTGACCTGATGATGGCATTCGGAGACTGCTACTGGATCTCCTAGATGGTTTAAGTTAGGTGTGCCGTGTTTGGACTCGTCTTGTAAGTCGTGACGAGACCTTTTGTCACTCTGACTCGGATGACCTGATGATGGAATTTAGAGACTGCTACTAGAACTGCTAGACGGTAAGATAAAAGTTAGATTGGCCGTGTTTGGACTGAAACTATTTGAACGAATACAGCTCTTAATACAACTCTTAATATTTAGCAGTTCCAGTAGCTGTCCCCGAATTCCATCATCAGGTGAGTCAAGCCACTCCTAGCGAAAAGTCTTGTCACGAATAACAAAACGAGCCCAAACATGGCACATTTAACTCTAGTTATCTAGCAGTTTCTGTAGCAGTCTCCAAATTCCATCATCTGGTCATTCGAGTCACTTGTGGTGTAATCAGGAGAATGGTCGGCTTTGATGCCAGAGGTACCGAGTTCAATCCCCAGCGTAGCCCCGGCAGATATCCTGAGAACCAGTTCCCATTCAAGGCCTTCCGTGCTTACCATCTTCAACCGCATCATTACTTACCAACAGCTGAGATAGTGTTCAAACGCAAGTCAATAAGATACTAAAAACGCCCAAACACGGCAAATCTAACTCTGACCATCTAGTAGTTCCAGTAGCAGTCTCCCAATACCATCATCATCAGGTCAGTCAAGTCACTCCTAAAGAAACGTCTCGTTACGAATAACAAAACGAGCGCAAACACGGCACATCTAACTCAAACCATCAAGGAGTTCCAGTAGCAGTCTCCAAATTTCATCATCAGGTCAGTCATGTCACTCCTAAAGAAAGGTCTTGTCACGACAAACAAAACAATCCCAAACACGGCACATCCAACTCTGACCGTCTAGCAGTTCCAGTAGCAGTCTCCGAATTCCATCATCAGGTCAGTCAAGTCACTCCTACAAAAAAGTCTCGTCACGACAAAACGTGCTCAAACACGGCACATCCTACATAATTTATCATGCTACCGTCCTCGACTGCATCATCACTTACCAACAGGTGAGATAATGGTCAAACGCTAGCGCGCATAATATAAAAAATAAATAAAAAGGAAATATGAAATAAGTACATACAAGCAAAGTTTAAAAAAACGTATATAATCAAATCAAATCATATCAAAGCATTCATTCAGTATGTAGGCAGTATACGCACATAAAAAAAATCAAAATCATAAAATAAATTATAATCAAATTATCAAGTAAACATAGTCAAAGCATAATTTAACGTTTTGAATTTTAAAAAATAAAACAAATGTAATGAACCATTTAGCTACTGTTAGTACCATTCAACTATAAATGTATCAAGATGATTTTATTGACTCGTTTTCGTCCTGTCGCTGTCTGCGTGAGGACTATGCGCATGTAGTAGTACGAAATTTAGACCGGTGCATTTAAGAAACGCACCCTTAATGTATCACACACACAACAGGTAATGTAATGTATCTTTCCCTTCATTTCATTGGCATACGTCCCGATTGTGTCTCTGTCTATCACAGAAACAGAAAAAGAGAGATATACGGAAATGTATTGAGATGTATTAAGATGTATCGAAATATAAATGTATATTTTCGTATCGCTCTGTATTTTAAGATTCGAAGATGTAAAAATATACATTATAGCTGTCGTGTGTGGTCTCCTGACGATTTCTATGGAAAGATGTAATGAGATGTATCGTGCTATAATGTACATCTTTACATTATAGCTGCTGTGTGTGAAGCCCTTAACACTGCTGAGACCTTGAAATGGATAAAAGCTTCTAAAGCTGAAATTATTCGCTTCGAAGATATAGTGTCATACCCTCCAGCGAAAGAAAAAAACTCAAAAATAATAGTTCGACGCGCTCTGACAAAAACAAACAAAGCACTTTTATGGATGGCTAACCAAAAACTGCGACCCACCTACAAACATATTTGGTTCCAATCAGGCAATGTCTTAGCAAGAAAAAGTGATGCGGACAAACCTTTTGTAATTCGAAAGGAAGATGACATAAACAAAATTATTGCCTAATTTCCTGCAGGTATCATCATATATTTATTGATTGTTTAATTACAAGTTGCGTATTTTTTGTCATTCTCGTAATCTTCTCATCTTTGTAGCTTAGCTTTTATCTTTTCGTGCATACCATATATAAATACACCAGTTTCCATAGTCATCGTCAGCTTTTGTCACAGCTTTTTTTTTAACAAGTTTTTTTTATAATTATAATTATTAAAAAAACTTGTTCAAACGCAATAAATACCGATGTTTTGAAATAATAATAATTTAAAATCACGTTAATGTAGTTTTATAGTGATATTTATAAATATTTTGATGTTTGGAGCACTGGGTAGCGTTAGTATATAATAATTTACATCATATTTTATTTTAGTAAGTCTTGAATCACAAGTATGTATAACATAATTATATATACTACCACATATACAATTATACATACTACTACATAATAATTTTATTTTGTTTTAAATGTGCATTTTATTAGTTATTTTATAATGTACTACTTCGACGTAGTTCAGGCTTAGAGAAATTTTATTTTTATTTTCTAACACTATTGTAACTTTTTATGTCTAATGGCAACATTTTATTCTACTTCACTTCTGTACAATATTTTTCTTTTATAGGCTTCACACGTATATTGCATTGTTGTGTTCAGTGTATATCAATTAGTCATTTAACGTTTGTACTGGTGTTACAATGTATTAGTCACCATTTGTACATAATTGTATTTAAATGACGTTCATAAGTGTACGATGTACCCAAATGGAACAATAAATAAATTGAAATTGAAATACCTTAAGATAAATTAAGCAAGTGTGAGTACCAAGACAAACCATTTTGGTTTAATGGTACAATAAGTAATAAAACTGTATATAATGTCTTGTGTATACAAATAAATAAATAATAATAATAAACTTCTGGCAACAGACAGCCCATGATCACACTTCCAAAAGTCAGACCATTCTAGGTCTAGGATGTTCACCATCCTCGACCACATTATAGCTTACCTACCTTACCTTGTACTAAATATAGCACCAAGAATGGCTTTGTTTCAAAATAAATGTTATGCAATGTGTGTAAAGATTTTCAACAAATTGCCAATGGAGCTAAAGATATTGCCGTACTTTAAATTTAGAAAACAACTTAAGACTTGGTTGCTCAATAAAATGTTTTATACTGTAAAGGAAATGTTTGACCGATAATTTATTCGAAATTGTAAAATATAATGCTATTTTCTTTGAAATTGTACAATACTCATAATTTTTTCTCATAATAATCATAATTAATCTTGCTTTTCATTTAAATTCACATACTCATGTACCTATGAGTTAAATAAAAGGACTTTGTTGCTTAAATTGTCATTTGTATTGTACTCTGTTTATTATGAATAAGATCGTTTAAAAAACTAAAAAGAAACGACTTCAATGCCTCACTATTAATTTTCAGTACCAATTTTGAGTTGTTTATCTCCATATTTCTGGAGATACTAATCAGAGCTCGATAAAATTACCATGGTACTACACTTGAGATATCTCCTTTCCAACAAAAAAAGAATAATAAAAATCGGTTCATAAACGACAAAGTTATCGGCAAACAAACATAAAAAAAAAAAAAACATATATACATTTGAATTGAGAAACCTCCTCCTTTTCATGAAGTTGGTTAATAAATATGTTTCATTTCATTTCATACAAGTAGGCCATACCACCAGGCAAGATAGTGGTCAAACGCTAATCTACCAGATAATAAACAGAAGACCACTTACCAGAAAGTCTGTTTTTTATTTGGTTTAACGTATAAATATGCATTTTGTCCAGACTATTTATAATACATTCTTTTTCTATCAGATTCCCCTCCTCGTCCTTCACCTCTCCATTGCTTTCAAATCTATTGATCACCAATTTCTTCAAGGCTTCAATATTGAATGGCTTTCTACGCCGCGTACGTTTCTTTTTACATTCTTTAGTCCCATCGCTGTCCCAATTAATTTCAACATTTTTAATCTTCTGTTTCTTTTTAATTAATACTTCATCATCACTTGAGTCATTCTCAGATTTCAACTCTGTATTTTTCAATAATTCGTTAAAGTATAATTGACTAGATTCACTTAAATCATCATACGAGTTATTACTTTTTAAATCATCTTCATTTATGTCATTGTAAGTTAATGTTTCGCTGTATCTGTCTTCTACTTTAATCATTTCTTTTATTGAATCATATTGGTCATTAATAGTTGATTGATGTTCAACTGTTTGATTTATCAACGATTTAGTTTCTTCAACAATCGTACATTGATTTGATAATGGTTCATTAATTTGTTGATTTATTCTTAATGGATTTGAGTAATCATCTGGTATGATAAGTAAATCACAAAAACTAGATGCATTTATGTCTGTATTTAATTCTGTTGTAATATCAACGGTTTGCAACTCGTGCGATTGATATAAATATATTTTTCTATTCTTTCTGTTGTCGAAACCCAATGATGATTGTGGTATCCTTTTATAGAGGTGATTTAAGGGTGTCCTGTTCTGTAAGCAATTACAAAATATCATACTTTTCCATCCAGAGTAATATTATAAAATTGTGACTGTGACTTTGTTTATCACCTAATCACACCTAAATGGACAATCTGATTTAACAGAAATTTAACAAGGAGATACTTTATAGCATAAGAATGGACATAGGCTACTTTTTGTAATAATAAAATCATGATTTTTACACATAACTCAGATCACAAAAACATTGATTGACAGAGCTTTACAGTGATAAAATTTTTGGCGTACGTGACCAAAGTCAAGGGTATCAATTAGTATAGTTAAATTTGATAACATTTTACAATATGTGAAGTAGTGATCCCTAAGCATACACAGAATGATTTTCAAGAATCCAAATTATTGCGAGGCTACGGAGATACTGATGATGTACTGAGTGAAATAATTTTTGATTAATTGGTAACTTAATTACTCAATAGAGTAAATAGCTCTAATTCAAAATGCAAGAAGATTATAATGTATTTTATAACATTTTATCTAAAAAAACTTAAATTAAAAATTTGACAGAATCATTGGATTTATCTTGGCCAAAATGGAAACATAGCAATAATCATCGGAGTCCGGTGTCATGGTGTTCAACATTTTTAAAAACAAAGTCACTGTTCACTCACAGCATTAGCATCAGCAGCAGTGTTGACACAAGTCAAAGCTGCTGATGCTGTTGACAAAGAAATGTAATACTTACAGCAATTTTCTCATTCTTCCACTTGTTTAAAATTTTGGTGGCCAGAACACATTTTTTCTTAAAATTATAGAATTTCTTCAATAGAAACACACATTGCGAGCAAAACTGAGCAATTCCTTCAACCTGCAAAAAACACCGTAATAGTTTCTGATAGGAACTAAGAACCTGTCAACTAAAAATCTGTGAAATTTTGTAAATTTTTATGGATATATTTTTTGGAGGATGGAGTTATTTATTGATGACTTGGTTGAAGATGGTGAATATATTTTTTCCTTGATGATATTTTGAAAGTGAAGTGGAATATTCATATAATGCTCCTACCAACTGCCAACGAACACCCATGAACGCACATAAATAATTAAGATAGTTTAAAAATTAAAACAACCAACTTCCATGCCGTGCGAGTCAGTTTCAGTAGCAAATTTGAGATGTTTATTGTGCATGTTTTGTATGTACAGAGACCTTACTCCGCTAAGCCATTTACAGCCACCAGAGCTACGCTGATCGTGGATAAGCATCCTAAGTGGCGCAGTGCAGTGATGCTCACCATTCTGACAATACAGAGCCTTGTAGTCTGTCTTATGCCAGTGTCTTGCATGTTTACTCAGGCACAGAATCGAAAAAAGTTTGGAAGCATTTTCAGACTTTTCTTCGTAAGCGTACGACAAAAAAACTTCAGTATCGTCAATATTATTGATAAAACATCATACAGTCGAGTATGCACTTGGCTGTAAATTATTGGATTAAAAACTCGCGTCGCGAAATTTTAATTTACTTTTCAGATAATGTAGTAGTTATTCCATCACAGTCAAATAGACCTACATCGACCCTGCAGCGTTTTGTTCTAGCTTTAGTTAGATTTAAATAACCTGATATTCATTGATGTTTTAGTTTCTATTTAGAAGAAACTCACAGAAAAATCGCATAGCTCATCATCATGCCATTGTAGCAAGGTTTCTTCGAGTTCTTGGAATTTTCTATCTGTCCGCAAACAAATTTGACAAATCGGCAACATTTTCAGAAATAAATCTAAGTGCAAACTATTTTTATTTAATCATTTAGGTACTAAATAATTTGTAAATTTTTGTTTGTTGGTTTCACAGAGTACCTTGTATAATACTGGAAATAGAGGCATATCTTATCTATAAAAATGGAAAGGCAGAAGTAGCGCCATCTCTGATCTTGTTTTGTAAAATATTATTCACCTACATATCTATGTATATAGATATACTACATAAACATATATATGTATGTAGGTTGCTATATAACCATACCCAGAGTACTTTGGTATATAATACGCTATACTTACTATATTTGCCTACATAGGTAATTTACAATATAATAAAAAACAGTTTAAAGGTCAAATTATTTATGTTTCCTTTTAAAGCACTTATAATAATATTTTTTCGCTTTCACTTTAAATGCATCCTCATCATCATCACACTCCCTCTTGTTGTTTAATATTCTGTTTATTTCTTTACAATAATTATGAATGAAAAATCTGCTAGAAATATTAATGAAATAATCAATTATTTGGTCTTTGTGTTTTTCACATTTTATAAAATCAAATTCTATATAAGCTAATACTAATGTTTTTATTAATTCTTTCAAATTATTTTTTTCTAAATTCGTTTTAATTAGTGTGTATTTTATATCTCGAAGATTTGACACACATAAAAGGAGTGAGTCACTTGGGCTGCAAAGCCACTGCTTTCCTGCATATTCCCTGTACCTTATGTACTCAGGTTGATCATTTGACATTAGATCTATTTTGCACTGTGAGCACCCCTTGAATACATTTGTTTTTGTTTTTTTTTATAAAATATCCACTGACATATTGCAATCCCCCTACATCTCGAGGATCTTTATTTTCTTCAAGGGGTGCAATTTCGATGACAGGTATTTCTTTTATTTCGCAGGATGGCAGAGCTTTGCGTTGAGTGATGATGAGTTCATTTAAAATCTGACAATGATCTTCTTCACAGTTGGCGCCTGGGGTATGGACATTAGACAGGTTATTGACTAATAATGTCGTGAATGCTGATTCAAATTTCTCAGCTGTAGAGTTAAAGTTGCGGCAACCGTGACTTCTTATAGCCCCGAAAAAAAATTCCAAGGGGTCTTGATTTAAATGACGCAACCAAACTGATGTGACACCATAATTTTCTTTAATATTTTTCAATAACTCTTCAATGCCTTCTAATGTCCATACCCAGTTGCTAAGAGTTGGAACGCGTTCTATACGTCCCGTAGAAGGATTTACAAATTGCATCTCCTTCAAAGCTTTTCTTGATTCATGCCATAATTTGTGATGTGCTGAATTTGGAGTAACAGCTCCAAGCAGAGGCTTCCCGTGCTTCTGTCTATTTTTAAAACTCCCGTTCACTGAATCGATCAGTTTGTCATAAAAAATCAAAATGTCAGCTGTGTCACGGCACTCTGACGGGAGTATACCCTTATCTGTAAAGATAAAATATAACAAGTAAGTAAATTGTAGATTACAAAATAAATACATGCATGAAATAGTTAGTGTGTTTGTACTCCTTTATGGTGAAAGACATTCATGAATCTGATGAATAGATTTTAATGAAATTTGGAATGGAGATATATATATATATATATATATATATATAAATATATATATATATATATAAATATATATATATATATATATAATACCTTGGATTCAGTACTGTTTTCCTAGAAAAAGTCATGTAGGATAATGGGCAACACTGCATGGCAGATATCTATTTTTTTCATGTTGATTACATAATGTTCAAGTCAACAGAAATTGCAGATAGCGTCACCCATGCATAATTAGTTAAACTCTGATAATTCAAAAGTTTCGTCGCTGCGGTGGGAATCATCCGTAGCTTGGGCATGTTACTCAAAAAGCGCGGATTTGAATCCCGCCAGACGGCTTAATTTTTGGATTTTATTGTGAGGAAACAAATCGGTTTTAGAAAACTATTTTAACTAACTAACCAGAAAATTATTGTATTTATTTTTAGTTTTATGGTAAGGTGTCATTCAGGATAGGCGCAGAAGTTGCCTCGCTTCCGCAAACGCTTTTTAATATATGTAATTGTTAAATGTAAAAAATAAATGTTGTAGAGAAGCACAAAAACATTTTATTTTAAAATATCTTATAGCTATATTCTTATGGCTAGAGTTTGACCACTATATCATCTGTTTGTAAGTGATGATGCGGTCGATGATGGTAAGTAAGCACGCTAGGCCTAGAATGGGAACTAGCTCTCACCGAAAGCTGCCGGAACACATAAAATGTTTTGGTCTAACATGAGGGTGGTAGCTGGCCAGACAGACACTAGATAGTGTCCTGCCATCATACGGGGGTTGTTGTTTTTTTAATGATGTTTTTCCTTCACCGAAGGGCCACTGTGGAAAGCGCACAGTATTACAATATTATACTAAAATGTTTTAGACAAATAGAGTGACATCCTAAAACGAATAAAACCGACTTCAAATGCCACGCTCGTCATTTTCAGTAGCAAGTTTAAGATGTGTATCTCCAGATCTCTGAAGATACTCATCAGATCTGCATGAATAAACCTCTTCCACACAAAAAAGTACTTTGCAAATCCGTCTATATGACGACTCCGTCATATAGACGGATTTACCGGAATGACCAAACATACATAAAAAAATTATATAAACATCAGAATTAAGAACCTTCTCCTTTTTTGAAGTCGGCTAAAAGTAAATTCAATAATTTTATTAAGTGAGATCATAAGGAAGTGAAAGTTCTTATTCACATCTTAATAATAATAATGTCTTATTACCTGCAAGGTAGCCCATGTTTACTGCGACAGTCTGGCTAAATACCTGCGTGGCATGTTTTACTTTCATCTTGGAGATTTTGGTTGGTAAGACATGACTATCCGTCAATTTCGGAACCAATCTTATGCCTTCGTAGGCCGGATTTTCGTCATGAAGATTTTTAACATGTTCCCATTTTGCTGTTTTGTACTGCTAGGCTATTCTGTAAGCTATCTCGACAGCGGAATCCGCGGTGAGGTTTGAATCTCGTACTACGAAATTCAACCGTATTACAAACGTGATACGATTGAATTTCGTAGTACGAAATTTGAATCTCACCGCGGATTCCGCTGTCGAGATAGCTTACAGAATAGCCTAGCTGATTGTTTTTTTTTTATTGTAGGTCTTTTGTCAGAAGGTTATTACGTATGCACTTCATAAGGTGCGGTGGGTCATACAATGGCACAATTTCATAACCATTTATTATTAATTTATTTCCTCTTCGTTCTTGACCTTTACGCAAGAGAGCAGCCTGTGTTTCTTGCAGCAAAATTTTATAGCACTGCACATTGTTTGTACCTTGGTCGCAAACTGTTGCAACTACGATCAAGCCAGCATCTTGCAATTGGCTTATTACAGCTTTTAATTGTTTGGCAAGTTCTGGTCCTTTAGTGGCAGCTTGTGAAAACGTGTAAGCTACGGGCTGCTTATAGTTTTTTATTAAGCCTCGGATCATAAAGACCTGGGCATGGTCAGCATAATCGGGTCGTGTTTCATATCCATTATTTACAAAACCAATAACTCTATCCTTTCTTTCATTGTATGCCACATTGGCTTTAAGTGACATTTCGTCAAATATCACAATGCACAGCCGCTCTTTTACTTTCATTTTTTTCCGTGGATTTCTTTATTTGTTTGACAATGTTTTCATTGATCCCAGGTTTGATGTCTGCCTGGTACAATAGCTTTGATAGAGTCTGCGGTGCAGGCAAAACAAATAATTTTCGAAGAAATCTATAACCTTTTGGACTCTGCTTCATTATGGATAAAGACAAGATTTTTTCTTGTATTGTAAATCGGCGGCCTTTATTCTTTTTCTTGCACTCTCGAAATTGCATAAGTGTTAAAATTTTTGCAGTGCTTGATAATTTATCCATCGTGTTAAGAAATTCTGGATTTGTCGTTATATTATGCAATGCCTTGAGCTTCATCACCTGTTTTCTATTTTTGCTGCGATATTTACTAAGCTTGACACCTATTTTTACAAGCTTTTTGTACAAATTATGCTCAGTTTGTGATGTAGCAACACGTTTACGCTTGTGGGCAATAACTTTCAATATTTCTCCTTCACATGGCACTGTAATAAAACAAATTATACATGAATATAAAAAGTAACAAGGTAAGTAGAATTAAAGCCTATAATTTTTTTAATTTTTTTTTTAATATCTTATAGGCTAGCATTTGACCACAATCTTACCTGTTGGTAAGTGATGATGCGGTCAAAGATCAACTATATATCACTTCGACTATATCTTTTATATTTTACATATTATTATTCTCATTATTTGCATCTGTATAAATAATTAAAAATCACACGTAATAATTATAAAACAGCACAATTATTTTCATTACTATTTCACGAATTATTTCTTTATCCACATTTTTCTGTTAATAGATTCCATTCGTTGCGGCTTCATTTTCGGAGGTTCCATTATAAACCCGATAAAGATGGTAAGCACGCTTTGCCTAGAATGGGAACTGCCTCTCAAGGATAGCTGCCGGACCACATTAGATGTTTGGCGACAGAATTTCTAACTTGAGGTAGGTAACTGACCAGGCGGCCACCAGATAGTGTTCTTTACCACCATGCGGGGGTCGGGGGTTTTTGAACGATGTATTTCCTTCACCGGAGGGCCACTGTGAAAAGCGTACATAAATTTTTCGATAGAAATATCCACTGGTGCACTGCGGGGATTGAACTCGGTACCTCTGGCGTCAAAGCCGACGATTCTCCCACTACAACACTGGGCCCTCAAAATAAATATATAATTCAATGCCAAATATGGTCAAGCGAGGGGAATGCTGAAACATCTGAAATTGGTGGCGGCTACAGCGTCTTCACCGTGTGACGGTGACGGGACCGCACGCTGGATTTGCACGACAGATCAACACTGGGCCGGCCCCGCGGCGCTTACAAAATTAAGTTCATAATTTTACTAATAATTATAGAAAACTTACCATTGGATGTTGTTGGTGGCTTTCTTAAATTCTCAATGGACTCCCAAGGATTTGATGTTGAAGGCTTTCTTAAGTTTTCAACTGACATCAAAGGTTTTCTTTTACCAGCGAGAGGTTTTGGTAAAGACGATGGTCCTAAAAATAAGAAAACTAATTTTACTAAAGTTTATTATACTATTAGAAAATGTAGGTATCTAAATGTATATTTTATAAAAAACCGCAGGACAACTCAATGCTTAACTCTTACTCAAGAGGTGAAGACGAATCAAACAAAACCTCACGTATCAAAATCGGTCAAGCCTGTAAGCCTGTAGGCTGTAAGAGGTAATACGGAAACATACATACAAGCATACATTCAATAATTTAAGATTGTTTAACAACTTAAAGAACCAAATTCAAACGGCACGCTAGTCATTTTCATCAGTACAAAGTTTGAGGTGTTTATCTTCATATCTCTGGAGATACTAAACATATCTTGATGAAATTTAATGAAATTTCTTCAATTTCCCTTTCAAATTAAAAAAATCCAAATCGGTTCAGGCGTCTTCGAGTAATTGGTGAACATAGTGAGGTGATATAGTGGTCATACGTTTGCTTATCTACTCTAAAAAAATACACAAATATAAACTGGCCAAGTGCAAGTCATTAGCGCTAGTAGGGTTCCGTAACACAGAAGAGAATTTCATAACTATCATTTTCATCAGAATAAAATAACTTTATTTTTAATAGTAATTGTATGAAAAACAAAGTTATATTCACAGTTCGGAAAATGTGCTATATCTCAAAAACTACTGACTACCTCGTTCAAACCAATTTTCGTTGAAAGTTTTTATTGAGATCAACAGCATATATTTTTTTAGACTTTTTTCACTCTCTTACTTTAAAAGAGGTAGGCCATTTTCTTTCCATGTATGGGAAGCCCTCCCTTAATTTTTTTTTATTTTCGTACAAAAATCGTAAAACGGTTCACAGAATACATCTACCTACCAAGTTTCAACTGTGTATTTTTTTTAATAGCTTATAGACTAGCGTTTGACCACTATGTCACCTGTTTGGCAAGTGATGATGCGGTCGAAGATGGTAAACACGCTACGTGGTAGCTGGCCAGGCGGACACTAATAGTGTACTAATAAACGGATAGTGTCCTACCACCATGCGGGGGTTGTTGGTTTCTTAACGATGTTTGCCTTCACCGGAGGGCCACTGTGAGAAGCGCTCATGCATTTTTCGATAGAAAAATCCATTGGTGCACGACAGGGTCTAAATTCGGTACTACGGCATCAAAGCCGACCGTTATCACGATTACGCCACCGGGCCCTCAAAAAGTTTAGTGCTAATAGTTTCGGAATAAAATGGTTGTTACATACGGACGGACAGACAGACAGACAGACAGGGTTCCGTTTTTGCCATTCGGCTACGGAACCTTAAAAATACATACAGTCGAACATAGACCATCCTCCTCCACCAAGTTGTTTTTTTGAAACTAAGGTTTTGATTCTATTTTTTGATTATATCTTATAGGCCAGCATTTGATCACTATCTCACCTATTGGTAAGTGATGATGCGTTCGAAGATGGTAAGCACGCTAGGCCTAGAATGGGAACTCGCCTTCAAAGATAGCTGCCGAACACATTAGATGTTTGGTGACAGATTTTCTGACTTGAGGGTGGTAGCTGGTCAGGCGGATACTAAATAGTGTCCTACCACCATGCTGAGTTGGGGTTTTCTTAACGATGTTTTTCCTTCTCCGGAGGGCATCTGTGAAAAGCGCACATACATTTGATGATTCGATGAATTCCACAGATTACTTTATGTGATGAATTCCACACACACCACAGATGACACTGATGACAGACGGCCACAGATTACTATTACTATACGGAGATACACAGATTACTATTACTATACGGAGATACACAGATTACTAATACTATACTATACTACAGGCGAACCCCGCTCGCCAAAGGTACAAGAGCGCAACCAATAAAGTTTATATAAAACTATTTGACGCGCGTTCATTTTTGAACTGTCATTGTGAAAAAACAAGCTCCGTAAAATATGCTGAATTGTAGTGTTTATTGGTGCAAAAACCACAAATCTCCAAAAAGATGGAATTTCCTTTCACCTGTAAGTACTTATTGATAAATATTTTTAATGTATTTTTAAAGTAATAAACCGTGTATTATATTCTCTTTGGTAATAAATAAGAAAATATTGCAAGTGCAAGGGTGTTGCTACTGTATTACGTTTGTGCTAATTGTAGCAAAAAAATATTGGATTCAATAAGCCTAAATTGTATATCTATATATAGTGCTGTATTAAAAAGATATTCAGTTTTATAAATTCACACAGCAGGATTATAATTTTTCAACTTGTAACTTAATGGGTGCTCAATTTTTTACTAGGGTTCCGTAGCCAAATGGCAAAAACCGGAACCCTTATAGATTCGTCATGTCTGTCTGACTGTCTGTCTGTCTGTCTGTCCGTCCGTATGTCACAGCCACTTAACTCCGAAACTATTAGGACTACACAGTTGAAATTTGGTAGGTAGGTGTATTCTGTGAACCGCTTTACGATTTTTATACAAAAATAAAAAAAAATATGAAGGAAGGGCATACATGGCACTGAAACTATAAAAATAGTTTTTTTTACAAGCTTTTATTTAACCTGCAATGTATGTATGGATGTATGTATGTCACTATGTTTGTTCGGGTGGAATCTTGGAAGCTAAATTAGACCCACTTCCCGATGTCCGATTGGACTCAAATTTGGTTTACTTACGAGTATGTATCTTCGGTGACAATACAATAATATGGTACCATGGAGCTGGTCTGATGATGGAGACGGAAGGTGGCCACGGCATCTCTATGATAAAACGACATAACCCCACCGAGTTTGGGCTCGATTGATTTGTCTTGAAGAGAACTTTTCATCTACATGATATCCAGGGTCTGATGATGAAGCTGGAAGGTGGCCACGGCATCTCTGTGATAAATCAACACAACCCTACCGAGTTTGGACTCGATTGATTCGTCTTGAAGAGAACTTTTCACCTAGATGATATTCAGGGTCTGATGATGAAGCTGGAAGATGGCCACGGCATCTCCTGTGATAAATCAACGTAACTCTATCGAGTTTGGGCTCGATTGATTCGTCTTGAAGAGAAATTTACACCTAGATAATATCCAGGGTCTGATGATGAAGCTGGAAGGTGGCCACGGCATCTCTGTGATAAATCAACGTAACTCTACCGAGTTTGGGCTCAAATGATTCCTCTTGAGGAGCACTTTACACTTAAATGATAGCCAGGATCTGATGATGAAGCTGTAAGGTGGCCATGGCATTTCTGTTATAAAGCAACATAGCCCCACCGAGTCGATTGATTTTCCTTGAAGAGCACTTTACCCATAATCACATCAAATATCCGTGGAATATTTTAAAACATCATGCCTCCTCTTAAATACTTAGATATTAGGTAGGTAGTCGGTATTTATACCTACCTACTAAAAAGTTAAAAATAAATTATAAGTAAAAAATATTTTTAAAAACAAGCTTTTAGCTGGCACAATGAACTAAAATGTTAAAAATAAATTCTAGTAAGTATTTGGCGTGTAGGTACTTACCTATATTTTTAAAAGCTTGAGGCACTGAAGTATAGTAATTACCTAGCTTGAAAAACGGGTAGTGCTTCAAGCTTTTAAGAATATAGGTAAGTACCTACACGCCAAATACTTACTAGACTTTATTTTTAACATTTTAGTTCATTGTCCCAGATAAAAGCTTGTTTTTAAAAATATTTTTACTTATAATTTATTTTCATCAAATCTATACGTGCGGAGTATATACTTATACGTCTATAGACTATAGACTTGTCATTTTTAATATATATATATGCTAGCAGCCCGCCCCGGCTTCGCACGGGTAGAACATATATGCCTACAAAATTTGCATTAGTTTGTTGCATCAAATATAAAATATTAACATATTTCACAATCATCGTCATATTTCAACCAATTTACACAAAACCTTAATGAATTATGCACCTAAAACTTCCTCATAAACACTCTGGCTATTGGTGAAAACTGCATGATAATCCGTTCAGTAGCTATTGAGATTATTGCGAACAGACAGACAGACGCAGTGATGGACTTTGTTTTATAATACTTACGTAGTGATATTGGACGGCCCTTTGGCGTAAAAGATAGTTACCCTGATTCTGACCCTAGCTAGTTGGTTCTAATCCTAGCTATATACCTACCAATGAAAGTTTTATGTGCATTCATGAATCATGGGTTTTCGTACAGAGGTAGTGGGATCATGGAATCAAAATCAATCAAATCATGGGATCAAAGAAGGGGTATTATACGTTTAACGTGTATATCTGTGTCTGTCTGTAGCATCTTAGCACCCAACCGGATGAACCGATTTTGATTTTATGATTGATATTTTTTTTTGTTTGATAGATGTCTTCATCGAGAGTTTTCTTAGCTTTGATTCATGAAAATTCGTTGAATCGTTATAAAACTATGAGCTTTTTTCTAGTTAATTGCGCTATGAAATCAACTTTCATAGGTCTGATCAATTCGAAAATCTTCTTCTTCAACGATATTGTAAGAACATGGAAGCATTGACCTGATGCTGGGACATCACCTGGACTCTACAGAATACTCAAATCCACACCAACTTACAGCTCAGATTTTAAATGTCGTGTTTAGAGTCATTGGAATGCTTTTATTGAAAAGATTATACATAGATCAGTCGGGACGGTTTAAAATATTATATCTGTACTATAATATTTTAAAGAGAGAACATTTGTATTTTTGTATTTTTGTATTTTTGTATATTTGTAATGATTTGGCTCAAAAACTACTGAACCGATTTAAAAAATTCTTTCACTAATACATAGAATGGACTTTCGGAATGAAAATAGGCTATATATTACCCCTTTTAAATCAAAGGTACATTCGTGGAGACCTAATTTGCGACCTAAGTCTGCAAAAAACGGTCGAACAAAACACGTTTCTTACGAACGATGCTTAATTGAAAATAGATAGAAGAATATGTTGTATGCAAGAGTTGTACAACTTAATAAGACCTACAAAAAAGTCCGCGACAGCATATGTCTATCTCTTAAGGTTGACTCACAGTAACCATTTTAATCTAAAAATGTTTGTTAAAAATTATTACATAACTTCCAAGGCTATTTTCAAGTATATAGTATTAATCCTTATCCAAATAATTACGTTAATTTGCTTGGCCACATATTTCAGATTAAAATTGTCCTTTACAGTATATAATTCAAATGTAAACTCTAGAAGATATCAAGAATTTCACATACACGCATCGCAAAATTAATAAAATATTTGCAGTGAAACCACAGATTAGGTCATAGTTACTATGAAAATATTATTATAAGCTTAGCTATGCTGTAGATCCCCACCGATCACAATCAATTTGAAGTCAATATAGTATAATAATATGATCTGTTGTATAAAATAATATGCATCTATATATATAATAACGCAGCCCGCCCCGGCTTCGCACGGGTAGAACATATTATATGCCTACAAAATTTGCATCAGTTTGTTGCAACAAATATATAATATGAACATATTTAACAATCATCGTCATATTTCATCCATTTGAGCAGCGTTCGTAAGAAACGTGTTATTTCGACCGTTTTTTCGCCGACTTAGGTTGCAAATTAGGTCTCCACGAATGTACCTTTGATTTAAACGGGATAATATATAGCTATTCTCATTTCGAAAGTCTATTCTATATATAAGTGAAAGAATTTTGTAAATCGGTTCAGTAGTTTTTGAGCCAAATCATTACAAACATACAAAAATACAAATGTTCTCTCTTTATAATATTAGTATAGATATTAATAAACTGGCCAAGTGCAAGTCGGACTCGCACTCGTAGGGTTCCGTAACACATATTATGTTTCTTTGAAGTGTTACACACTTAATATATTTGTAAATTGTTAAACACAATCCAAAATTTCATCGTACTAACGGGACAAAAATTTTGGATTGTGTTTACCAATTTCCGTAACACAGTTAAGTATTCCATAACTATGATTTTTCGTAACTACAAAATTAACTTTGTTTTTCATAGTGTTTGTATGAAAAACAAAGTTATCTTTGCGGTCGCCATATCTCTAAAACTGCTGGCTGTATCTCGTTCAAACCAATTTTCGTTGTTAGTTTTTATTGAGATCTACAGCATATATTTTTTTTTTATTTTTCACTCCCATACTTTAAAAGTTAGAGGGGGGGGGGGGCACACATTTTACCATTTTAGACGCGCCTATCTTTCAAATGATTGAGTTTGAGAAAAAATGATTTTAGAAACCTCAATGTCATTTTTGAAGACCTATTCATAGACAATCCCACACGTATAGGTTTGAACAATTTTTTTTTGTTTCAGTTCCATGTATGGGATGCCCCCTTAAACTTTTATTTTTTTTATTTTTATATATAAATTGGAATTGGAAAGCGGTTCACAGAATACATCTACCTACCAAGTTTCAATTCTGTAGTCCTAACAGTTTCGGAATAAAATGGCTGTGACATACGGACGGACAGACAGACAGACAGACAGACAGACAGACATGGCGAATCTATAAGGGTTCCGTTTTTCGCCATTCGGCTACGGAACCCTAAAAATAACAAGTCAATCATCTGAAAGATTGGCTCGTCTAAGGTGGTAAAATGGGGGGACACACATTTTACCTCTAACTTTTAAAGTAAGGGAGTGAATAATCTTAAAAAAAATATATGCTGTAGATCTGAATGAAATCATTCAACAATAAGTTATTTTAAAAAAAAAAAAAAACCGACTTCATAATCACAAAAAGGCACTCAAAAGCGAAAAATAAATTACTTAAAATTATTATAAGCGCTACCCACATATCTATTTGAAGTCGGTGCCAGCCAAGTCTAATAGGTAGTAGATAGATAATACCTACATGTATCTACCTACTTACTAACCTACATGTACCTACTTACTACTAGTGCATACATAGTATACATACATACTACATACATGTACCTATTTACTACTACTACATACTACTTACTACTACTACATACTACTTACTACTACTACATACATAGTATACATACATAGTAGTACATACATACTATCCAATAGACTTGGCTGGCACCGACTTCAAATAGATAAGTGGGTAGCGCTTATAATAATTTTAAGTAATTTATTTTTCGCTTTTGAGTGCCTATTTGTGATTATGAAGTCGGTTTTTTTTTTTTTTAAATAACTTATTTTACCCTTTTTAGTGCATAACAAGTTTTAATTAAATTACATGCATCTATTACATTTGGTGTCTGGGCCGTTATACACTGACGGATATATACTTTTTGAAAATTTCAAGTATGTACCTATAACAGTTAAGAAGATACAGATCTGTAAAGTGCGCACATATGTATAGACACACGGACGGACGGACGGACGGACGAACGGACGAACGGACGAACGGACAACAAAGTCTCAGAAAGTGTTCATTTGGTACCCTTTGGGTTCGGAACCCTAAAAAAATTGACTTTAAATGCCTTGCTAAAGTGATAATATTCACTAGAAATAATTATGTCATCAAGGTATCAAAGGACAATGTCCAAAATGGCCCTGTTCAATTAAAGTATCTGACACACACGATAATTAATTGTCTATTTTATTACAATAATTCCAAATACTTTTATAACACGGACTAGTTGTATTCCAAAATGAATATAAAAAAGTATTATTTGCGATTATTAACATTACTTGCCGCCATATGGCCAACAGAGTACTGAATCACTCTACTACGTTATAAGAGGCACAGCCCTATATTGTTGAAACCCGAATTATGAAAGCACTGTGTAGCCAACCTAACAACGGAAAGTATTATTTACGCAGTAACTATTATATAATCTGTGGTATTATGCTTAAAAATTTTTTTTGCAGTGTTGGTTGGTACAAAGTACGTTCATAATTCTGAGTTATTTAATAATGTATGCAGTGTCGCGGGACTGAAATGGCCACCATCTTCGGCAAACGTCATGATGTCAAAAAATCTTAGGTATGTTTAAAAAAGTTTGCACCCTAACAAGACTTTGCCCGGTAGAACATTCCTGTGAAGACAAATTATTTATATTTATATATATATAATTTATTATAATTATTAATATATAATTATTTATTATAATTATTAATATATAATTATTTATTGAGGGCCCGGTGGCGTAATTGGGAGAACAGTCGGCTTTGATGCCGTGGTACCGAGTTCAAACCGCCGTGCACCAATGAATTTTTCGATCGAAAAATATATGTGCGCTTCTCACAGTGGCCCTCCGGTGAAGGGAAACATCGTTAAGAAACCAACAACCCCCGCATGGTGGTAGGACATATCTAGTGTCCGCCTGGCCAGCTACCACCCTCAAGTTAGAAATTCTGTCGCCAAACATCTTATGTGTTCAGGCAGCTATCCTTGAGAGCTATCCAGTTCCCATTCTAGTCCACTTCTCTATCTTCGACCGCATCATCACTTAGCAACAGGTGAGATAGTGGTCAAACGCTAAGTCTAGATATAGATCTTATAGTCATAAGATATTTAAAAAAAAATATATATTATCCCCACCTTTATTTCTATCTCGCTCACAGTTACCGTAAGATTATCTGTCAAAAACCAAAATCAAAGAGAAGAAAGATGTAAAAACATTATTCAAGGTCATATTTTTTAGTCTTCAAAAGTATATCCAATAGCAACCTCCTTTGTGTATAATCTTCTTGGGACTCTTCTACTAAAACCAGTACATTCTCCTATGTTTGAGGTATTTATCTCCATATCTCTGGAGATACTTATCAGATCTTGATAAAATTAAAATGGGACCACCTCGGAAACGTATCCTACCTATTAAAAAAATAATTATTTGGATCCGTTCACTATTGACGGAGAAATCGCGTAACATACACACAAAAAAAAAAAAAACATACAGACGAATTGAGAACCTCCTCCTCTTTTGTGAAGTCGGTTAAAAATTGGTTTGAACGAGATACAGTCAGCAGTTTTTGAGATATAGCGACCGCTAATATTACTATGTTTTTGATACAAACACTATGACAGACAAAGTTAATTTTTTAGTGGAGAAAACTTATAGTTATGAAATACTCTACTGTGTTACGGAACCCTACGAGTGCGAGTCAGGCTTGCGCTTGGCCAGTTTATTTATATACCTAATGCGGTTCTATTATTAGATATCGATATATATATTATTATAGTGCATGGTGGTAGGACACTATCTAGTGTCCGTCTGGCCAGCTACAAGCCACCAACTTCAAGTTAGAAAATTTGTCGCCAAATATCTAATCTGTTCCGGCAGCTATCCTTGAGAGACAGTTCCCATTCTAGGCCTAGCGTGCTACCTACTATCCTCGATCGCATCATCACTTACCAATAGGTGAGGTGGTGGTATTTTTTATTCCAAAATCATCCCCCACACGATTGCCTAATTGACTGTCTGATATATCAACCTTAGGGTTTGCAGCACCGGTACTAAAACCGGATTTGTATTTTCCGGTACTGGAGTAGACTCAGTACCGGGAAATACAGGGAAATTCGATACTTTCGGTGCTGGAAAAAAATAATTGTTGTGCGTTGATTAAATTCAATTCACAGCCTTAACAGAACTGAAACACAGTTTCTTTCATATCAAAAACTCGAAATAGAATTTTAAATGTTTTATTAATTATATTATCATGCAAAGACAATAAACAATAAAATTATTTACTTATGGATTTTACCATAGTTAGCGTTAGCGAAACATACGTAAATTTTGAAAATACGTACATAAAATGAAAATCGCATAGAGAGTATCGCTACACAGTAGCGATCGGTCGTTGACGTATTTTTCGTTAACGCAACTAGACCGTTGAATTAACCTCCGTCAACTAGTCGATTAACTAGTTGAATTGATTAACTAGTGAATGCTTTAACCATAGTCCATTTCGCAGAGCTCGTATGAATTCAACCGTTATCGTAGTATTGGTTTATTCAATCGTTTAAATCCAAATAGCGCTGTACGTTAATTGTATTTTTTTTTTCAAAATATATTTTGATTTTAAGTAGGTTTGTTTTAGTGTAAAACTAAAACAAACCTATGTACCATAATATCATGACGTAAATTTCTAAGAAATTTATATACTAGGTTTTTGCATATAGAGCTATTAATGTTACTAAATACGTACATTAAATACATTATTACCTATTTTTTTTTATAAAAATACCTACGACGTTGTAATTCCCTTTTTTATACTATAGAATTTAGCCGTCTAACAACGAATGCTACCGTTCGAAATCAAGTTGACAGTTAATCGCGTTGCGCGCCCCCGTTCGTTGACGTCAATCGATACGTTTCTCTATACTCTTGAATTTTGCCGTCTACGGATTCAACTAGTTGATCGGTAAACGATTAACGGTCGAAACGTTGACAGTCGATGGACGGTTATTTTAACTAGTTCGTTTAATCAACGCCCATCTCTACTACACAGGGCTTGTTTCAGCGGTTCCTGATAGGTCTACTAGGAACTATTCTGACAGATTTTTGAAAATGTTTATCCTTCTGACTTTTATACTCCTGAGCTCCTGAAAGCAGCTGGACAACCTGTAATCAAGGAGCTCCAGCGTATCTTTGATATTGTCCTCTGGAGTTCGAGACACTCGAGTGTTGTCATGTTGATATTCAAAAGGGAGAAAACCTCTTCTGAAGAACTAACGACCTCAAACCGACTTGCACAAAGAATACGAATTCCAGCTACTGAAAGTAGCTTGGGTTTCAGGGAGGATACGGCACCACCTATATATATTCGGCAAATAATAAAAAAGACCAGTTAGTATAATCGGCCCCTTACTTAGCATTTATGGGATTTGAGAAGAAATGCATTGGCTGATTTGTACAAGATGCTGGACTGGAGAGGACGTGGCATTAATTTAAACGGCGAGTATCTCTCACATTTGCGATTTGCGGATGACATCGTCATCGTGGCAGAAATGCTGGAAGAGTTATACATATGCTGAACGGTCTAGCAGATTATTTTTAACGCATTGGGCTCCCGATGTACTTGGCTAAGTTTATGTTGAATAACTACGTAAAATCGGATCCAATCGCAGTAGTTACAGGGTAGTATTTTCGAAGTTGTTAATACATATAGCACAAAAATACATACTTTTCGCCACAAAACAAAATATACAACGAACAAAACCCACGGAAGCAGAGTTTCCGAAGATATATGAAAGCTGAAGCTTGTCAACTCACATACATGAAAATTATGCTAATTTATGTACTAAGATATAAGTTAATAGCAATAAAAAAGTAAAAAAAAATAATATTTTAGAATATATTTTTGCAGTACCGGAATTCCCGGGAAATGGGTTTCATTTCCCGGTACTGAGGACGATGAAATTTCCCGGGAAATCCCGAGATTTCCAGTACCGGGAATTCCCGGGAGCAAACCCTAATTAACCTACTGCCTAAACCGCTGGTTCTAGAGACATGATATTTAGAAGGTGTGTTCTTTGTGAAGTATAGGTTAGATACCTATACTTCACAAAAAACCTTTCGAAGTGGATACGCCCCTAAGAGGGTGTGATGGAAGGTTACGTTTTCTGTGATTTTTTTTTATTATCTGAGTCGATTGTCCCCAAAATTGGTCACACACTCATTAATTGAAATTATGAGACACGTGTATCAGTTTTTAGGGTTCCGAACCCAAAGGGTGAAACATGACCCTATTACTAAGACTCCGCTGTCCGTCCGTCTGTATGTCCGCTTGTCTATCCGTCTGTCACCAGGCTGTATATCATGAACCGTGATAGTTAGACAGTTAACATTTTCACAGATGATGTATTTCTGTTGCCGCTATGCTAGCAACAAATACTTTTTTTCATTATTGTGTTCTAAAAGCAGTACATTAGTGCCTTTTATGCTCAGAGTTGTACCTTTTTATTAATCTTAAAATATTATTATTGTTATATACCGGCTGTAATTCACGTACCTTTAGTCGAATTTTCTCGACCTAGGTTTCGAGCGAGTCAGTCGCTCTTCCTCGGGAGTGAGGTCACGCGGTGAGATCGCGATGTTCAGTGAACATCGCGATCTCCCGAGGAAGAGCGACTGACTCGCTCGAAACCTAGGTCGAGAAAATTCGACTAAAGGTACGTGAATTACAGCCGGTATATAACAATAATAATGTTACAAATTCACGATAATTTTAAAATTAAAATCTTAAAATAATTAAATTTTACATAAATCAATTAAAAGAAAAACAGTGGAGGTTATCAATTTGATTTAATTTAATTTAATTATTAAGTAACAAAATCCACAGTCCTTAATTTACATAGTTTGATAATGATATTGTGATGCTTAAGGCCACTAACAGATTTATTTTTTTAAGTAAAAATTGTAACAAACAAATGTATATACTTTTTCGTGAAATATATTTATATATTTAATTTTTTTTAAAGTGAGCTTCTTGTTTCTACATTTAAGTGTGTATGTTATATGTATGTCCGTCCGTACCTATTATTATTATTATATTTTTTCAGATTTCCCAAAGAGCCAGTGACTTGGGCTAAATGGATTAAAGCTTGTATGAATCATGTGTCTTGGGTTCCTAAGCGTACAAGCACAGTTTGTTCTCGGCATTTTGAAACTTCTTGCTTCATTCTGCGAGCTAGTAACAGACGAAGATTAAAACAGGGTCCCGTGCCAACTTTACAATTATCTGAGGATGTTTTATTTAGTTATGTTATATCGTATTCATTAAAATAAAATATGTGTTTGTTTCATAACGGAAAGATTTTTTCTTTGGTAGACAATTATAATTATTTTTTAAATATAATATAAATGTATATTTTTTGGGTTACAGTATAATATTTTACTAGATCATGAAAATACTAATCAGACCGAACCCGGTCCGTCTGTATCTAAAAGAATAAAACTTGAAATATTAATAGCTGCTCAAGAACGAAATCACAACGAACCAACACATTCATGCAAACCAGATCCTCAACAATGTTCTCAGGTGCCACCGGCTCCAAAAAAATATAATCTTACGGAACTAAAAGACCAAGAACCACAACAATCACTAACTTTAGAAGATTCGCCAAGAAAAAAAAACTAAAGAAGTGTCTACAGTTAAAAAATAAACAAATAAAGAAATTGCAATCTCAAAAACGACATCTAAAAAAGAAGGTTGCCGGGCTCAAAGAAATATTAAACACCCTCACACAAGATTCTTTGATAAGCAAAGAAGAACGTCTTATTTTAAATAGTATTTGCGTTGAAGAAAAAGAGCTATTAAACCGACAGCTGCTTAAAAAGAAAACTGGTAACATCCCTAGAACGAAATATTCAGCTGAACTCAGAAGTTTTGCTTTAAACCTGCATTTCTATTCGCCAAAAGCATACCGCTTTGTTAGAAAAACTTTCGGAACGTGTTTGCCTGAACCAAGAACTCTGACGAAATGGTACAGTACCATAGATGGAAAACCCGGTTTTACTAAAGAAGCGTTGGTGGCATTGAAATTACGTGCTGAAAGTAATCCTGATAAGAAAATATATTGCTCTTTGGTGATTGATGAAATGAAAATAAAACATTTGACGGAGTATGTTGAAAGCACTCAGCGGCATTATGGATATGTAGACTTTGGGTTTGAATCTACATCTGAAACATCTGATGAAGCAACAGACGCATTAGTTTTTTTACTTGTGGGAATCAACACAACAGGGAAACTACCGATAGGTTACTTTCTGGTCAAGGGTGTGAAAGCTGTTTTAAGAGCTGAGCTTGTGACACAGGCTTTACGTCTGGTCCATGAAACTGGAGTAGAAATAAAAGCACTTACCTGTCATGGTACTAAATCGAACGTTGCCATGGCTGAAGAACTAGGATGTTGCTTCGAAGCAGATAAATTACAAACAACAATTCTTGACCCACAAACAGGACAACAATGCTATTTCTTTTTAGATCCATGTCATATGCTTAAACTAGTTCGAAATGCATTCGAACATTACAATACCTTCACCCAATCACATTCTGACGATAAAATTAATTGCTCTTTTATTAAAAAATTGCACGAATTACAGGAAACCGAATTTTTCTATATGGCAAATAAATTAAAACGCAAATCACGTTTATTTCAAAACAAAAATAATGAACGTCCGACTTGCAGCTCAGCTTTTCAGCACCAGCGTTGCGGATGCACTACTATTTTGTGGCGATGTTATGAAACTAAGCTCGTTTACAAACGTTGAACCAGAGGCAAAATTTTTGAAATTAATAAACGATCTATTCAACATTCTTGACTCAAAAACATGGAGCAACGGATTTAAACATGCGTTGAATATAAACAATTTTGAACGTGCATTTCTAAAGCTTGATGAAGCTAAAGAAATGCTTTTGAATATAGAAACAAAAATAATTAATGGACGAAATATTTCCAAGACCGTGAAAGTTTTAAAATCACCTCGGTCTACAGGTTTTCTAGGATTTCTTGTGTGCATTGAGAGCGCTAAGCGCCTGTTTCAAAATTAAGTTCTGACTCCAAACGCCCCGCTTACATATCTACCGTTACATAAAACAAGCCAGGTCCATATAGAAATCTTCTTTTCAGTAGTTAGAAGTCACGGAGGTTATTGTGACAATCCGTCTGCACGCCAATTCGAAGCTATTTACAAAAGGCTTTTAGTGCATACCGAGTTGGCACACATTGAGAGGGAGACTAATTGTATTCCATTAGAAAAAAAATCTATATTGAACTGAACTTCTGCAATTGAAAAAAATAATTGTACTACCCAAGAAGATATAGCAACAATTTCAGAAAACTCCGATGAATATGATTTCGAGTCTGAAATTGAAACTCAGATGTACCTTTCACCTTTCGGCGAAAAGGTCGTTGAATATATTGCAGGCTTTGTAGTATTTTCTGCTTTAAAAAAAATTAAATGCATGACATGCATTAAAGATGTAAGGGGGCACACATACCATCTAAGTGCTCCCAGCCAACCTCACCTGCCCGTGGTGCATCCTGCTGACCAACGAACGGGGCTCTGGCGACCGACAAATGGCGGTATAACCATTTCAAATTATGGCGTAGCTAAATACTACAGGCCGGTGACGGGCAGCAGCGTCACCGGTGCGAGAAGTTACGTCATGCGATCGCCAACACGCCTGCCCAGCATGGCGATTAGGGCATATCCCTCCCAAGGGATGAAATAAGGATGGAAAGTCACAATATGCCGCGGCCCCCAGTTCCCGGCCGCCCTGCTATTCCTGACCACGGCAGCGGTCACTGTAACGGCAGGGCAGGGGGTGCTAAGAATCTCCGGGCTACGGTAGGCCGCCAAAACAAACTGACCCTCGCAACATATAATGGACGCACGATTCGGCTGGATGATCATCTGGCGCAGCTGGAGGAGGAGCTGGGACACATAAGATGGCACATTCTGGGGTTATGTGAAGTCCGAAGACAGGGAGAGGACACCATAACTCTAGAATCGGGCCATCTTATGTATTACAGAGAAGGAGACCAGCCATCCCAAGGCGGCGTCGGGTTTCTGGTCAACAAGGTTCTCAGTGACAACGTCGTAGAAATCTCCAGTGTGTCGACCAGGGTAGCGTACCTCATAATTAGGTTAACCAAGAGGTACAGCCTCAAGGTTATCTAGGTGTATGCACCGACCTCGGCACACTTGGACGAAGAGGTGGAGAGCATGTATGAAGACATCTCTAGAGCTTTACATACCACCTATAAGGCTCACTACAACGTTGTCATGGGAGACTTTAACGCCAAAGTGGGAGTACAGACCTGCAGAATCGACAATAGGACCACACGGATTTGGCAGTAGGAATCACAGGGGGCAAATGCTTGTCAACTTTCTCGAGAAAGAGGGGCTTTTCTTGATGAACTCGTTCTTCAAGAAACAGCCCCAAAGGAAGTGGACGTGGCAAAGCCCCGACACTGTGACTAAAAATTAGATCGACTTCATTCGATCGATCGAATCATTACGGACAAACGGCGCATATTCAGAGACGTCTCAGTGATCAGTAGGTTCAATACTGGAAGTGATCACCGACTTGTACAAGGCACTCTGGATATCAACTTCAAAGCCGAGAGATTCCGATTGATGAAGTCCACACTCCGACCAAACCTACTCCAAACCGTCGCTGCCTTAGAAACCACAGATGACGTAGACCAGAAACTCGAAGAAGTGGTGGAAATCCTCAGGGATGAAGGGACGAAGTTTTGCGATGGCAAGCGTACGGGCAAAAAGTCCAAACTTTCGGCAGAAACACTTCGACTAATGGAAGAGAGACGAACAGACCCTTTGTCAGCTTTGTCAATTAATCAGGTGCGCAACAAAACCATTAAGATGCTGGTACGACAAGACCTCCGATCCTCTAACACACTCTTGATTAAAGAATCAATTGAGCAGAATCGGGGGTCGAAAGTGTTCGCCCAGCCTCTGGGTAGAAGCCACCTCACAAAGCTGACAACGTCAACGGGGAACGTCGTCGCATCCAAGTCGGAGATTCTATCAGAAGTTGAAGACTTCTACGGCAAGCTCTACGCATCGCATGCTTCAAGGCCCGTACCCGATACTGAGGATCGTAGAGCCATCTTGACCCGCCACTTCACAGAAGACCTGCCCGAAGTCAGCCTAGATGAGATCGTGATGGCCCTTAAACAGCTCAAAAATGGAAAGGCCCCAGGTGAAGACGGAATCACAACGCAGCTCCTAAAAGCTGGAGGAGCCCCAGCTTTAAGCCAGCTGCAACAGCTCTTCAATTCTGTTCTCTTCACTGGGAGAACTCCACAGGCATGGAACAGGAGCATGATGGTTTTGTTTTTCAAAAAAGGAGACAAAACCCTCTTGAAAAACTACCGCCCGATTTCGCTTCTGAGCCATGTCTACAAACTGTTTTCAAGGGTCATCACGAACCGTCTTGCGCGAAGACTCGACGAGTTCCAACCTCCGGAACAGGCCGGATTTCGAAGCGGTTACAGCACCATGGACCACATCCACACAGTGCGGCAGATTGTACAGAAGACCGAAGAGTACAATCGGCCCCTGTGCTTAGCGTTTGTGGACTATGAGAAGGCCTTCGACTCAATCGAAACCTGCTAGGCTATTCTGTAACCTATCTCGACAGCGGAATCCGCGGTGAGATTTGAATTTCGTATTACGAAATTCAACCGTATTACGAACGTGATACGACTGAATATCGTAATACGAAATTCGAATCTCACCGCGGATTCCGCTGTCGAGATAGCTTACAGAATAGCCTAGCTGGTCTGTTCTGGAGTCCTTGCAGCGTTGCCAAGTCGACTGGCGATATATCGAAGTGATGAGATGTCTGTATAATGCCGCAACGATGAGTGTACAAGTACAGAACCAGCGTACTAATCATATCCACCTGCGTCGAGGAGTGAGACAGGGGGACGTCATATCCCTGAAACTGTTCACTAACGCCTTGGAGGATATGTTTAAGACGCTGGACTGGAAAGATTGTGGCATCAACATCAACGGCAGGTACATCTCTCACTTACGATTCGCAGATGACATCGTCATTATGGCAGAGACGCTGCAGGACTTACAGAGGATGTTGAATGGCCTAGCTGATTCTTCTCGTCGCATCGGTCTCCGGATGAATTTGGATAAAACCAAAGTCATGTACAACGAGCATGTTGTTCCGGAACCGATTGCCGTAGATGGAATCCCACTCGAAGTTGTCACTAAGTATGTTTACCTAGGGCAGACGCTCCAACTAGGCAAACATAACTTCGAAAAGGAAATCCAGAGAAGAATTCAGCTGGGCTGGGCAGCATTTGGAAAAATCCGTCGAGTCTTCTCGTCGCATATACCACAGTGCCTAAAGACAAAAGTCTTTAATCAGTGCGTCCTACCCGTCTTGACATACGGAGCCGAGACGTGGACACTCACGGTTCGACTGGTCCACCAATTTAAAGTCGCTCAGCGAGCTATGGAAAGAGCTATGCTCGGTGTTTCTCTGCGGGATCGAATCCGGAACGAAGTAATTCGCCAGAGAACTAAAGTGATCGACATAGCTCATCGGATTAGCAAGCTGAAGTGGCAATGGGCTGGTCATATCTGCCGTAGGACCGATAACCGTTGGGGAAGACTGGTTCTAGAGTGGAGACCGCGAATCGGTAAACGTAGCGTAGGACGCCCTGTTACCAGGTGGAGCGACGACATTCGTAAAGCGGTGGGCAGTGACTGGAAACAAAGAGCCGAAGATCGGGCTCAGTGGCATGACTTGGGAGAGGCCTATGTCCAGCAGTGGACTGATACCGGCTGATTATGATGATGATGATGCATTAAAGGCTTATGTGGTCAACCAATTAGAGAAATTTTGACATACCAAAAAAGCAGAGGTGGGCTGAAGTATGCATCTAAAGAAGTCACCGATTTATGTCGCCTTTGGGAAGTGGAGTTACGTAAAAACCTGGCCGATTTAAAAAAATTAAACGCTCATGTACGACAAAGTGGGTAACTAATAAAGTGCTCCAAAATTTTGTAGGCAAACAATTATTTCCAAATATTGAAAGCCATTATTTTGACAGCGAATCCGCGGTACCTTGTACTATTCATTATTCTGTGGCGGTACACAATATTGAACTGGCGAAAATGGTAATAGAAAAATATACGAACATCCGTATAAGTTATTTATCAAATAAAGTGGACCCTAAAAATGCATACGCCATATATATACAAAGCTAATACATTTTAAAAATCAATAGAATTTTATTTATACAGGGTTATTGGTAATTCGACGTATTCCCGGCAGGAGCAGATAGGCGGGCTAAAATGCGACATATTTAGACCTTAACCATTTAGTTTTTATTAGCAAATTTATTTAATCTAATACAGGGTGGACCGAAAGTCCGTTTATATTTGAATCGGGTGCCGCATCGAGCAGCGGCGGGCGGGGTGTTGCGGAGGGTTACGCATTGAAAGAGCGGCCAATGGGGATTTAGTACCATGGCGTCGTTCAACGGTAGTCAACGTGCTCTCTGCGTACGCGAGTACTATCGAAACAACGATTCTGCAACCTTAGCGCAACGAAAATTTTGCGCTCATTACAACATACGGCATAAAATTGAAGCTCCATCAATTCAGTTGATTAAAAAATGGGTGCTCAAGTCTTAATTAACTTTATCTACACTAATGTTATAACATTCTACTTATGTTTCCAATACTTGACTTATAATTACTACTGTTATAGCGCAGATAACAAAACACTCAATTTAAGCAATTTCACATGATGGTATAATATCCACATCGATATAGTAAAATCTCATTATAACATCAATAAAACGCGACCAATTAACCTGGCGAGCCTTATGTCAAAATCCTCATACAAGTTGTATAAAATTTTGATATTAGGCTGGCTTTTGAAAACAGTTGGGTTATACGTGAAAACTTCGTCGAAACTACTAAACTTACATACACAAAACTCTTTGGTAAGATCTTGTGCCAATTAAATAAAAAAAGAACAGCGCGCGCTCGCTCCTGATTGGCCCTGCGCGCGCAGCTGCGCTCTCATTGGTTAGATTTTAATGGCGGCAAGTTCACTGACAATACACGTACGCGTGAATTTAATGTTTCGCAATGTGTTTTGTTTTTAAAATACAAATTAAAAGTTAAAATTGGATAGCGACGATGATATTTGTACGCCTCCGGATATTCTAGAATTGGCAACAAAAGTAACTCACAATCTTTTGCCAGAAAAATCTAGAAAATTATATGAAAAAGAATATAATACCTTTTTGGCATGGAAGATCGAAAAGAAAACTACATCATTTTCTGAAAATGTCATTCTTGCGTATCTCAAAGACCTCTCCGACAAATGCAAGCCATCTTCTATGTGGGCTAAATATTCTATGCTCAAGTCCACACTGAGTATCTACAACAATATTGATATCACGAAGTATTCAAAAGTCATAGCGTTCCTGAAACGCAGTTCAGAAGGACACAAGGAAAAAAAGTCCTTGACGTTTACATCAGGTCAAATAAAGATGTTCCTGGAAGATTCACCAGATATTTTGTATCTTTTTGAAAAGGTAAGTGTATTTTAGTTCTGTTATTTAATCTACCTAGTACTTACGTACTACACACGCAAGTTATCTAGACACTCCGTTTAAGCGCTTTGTGTATAAATTTGGTAGGAGGTACCTACACTTTATTACTTCATAAATCATAGTTTTTGCCTTGGCTATGTACCTCAAGCTTATTATATCGTTTATTGTTACAGGTTGCACTAATCTTCGGCATAATGGGGGCATGCCGATGGCAAGAGCTATACAACATCCAGTTCGATGAAGTCTCTAACATAGACGACAGTACAATCATGGTGAAAGTTTCGAAAACAAAAACGAAAATAGATCGTTCTTTCGTTGTGACGGGCAACTGCTATGCCGTATGTAAAAAATACATGGAACTTCGACCCACCCCCTGTCGAAACCCTGCCTTTTTCTTGAGCTATAGATCGGGGAAGTGCGTCGATCAAAGAACTGGTATTAATAAATTTGGTGCTCTGGGAAAAACTATCGCAAGTTTTTTGAATCTGCCTAACCCAGCGTTGTACACGGGGCATTGCTTCCGGCGCACCTCGGCGACCCTTCTCATAGATAGCGGTGATGATTTGACCGCACTGAAACGACACGGGGGGTGGAAGTCTTCTACTGTGGCTGAAAGCTATATTGATGAGTCTTTAATGAATAAAATTCAAGTCTCAAATACGATCTTGAACAGTATAGAAAACAAGACGAATGAAGTAATTATAAATATTCCGACTCCGTCTACGAGCTCTACTGCTTGCCCCGCGGCCGCTACAGCTGCTGGATCAATAATTAACATTAACTTTCAAAATTGTACCATCCAAAATTTGAACAATTATTATAAATAAACTATTGTCAGCTTTTACTCTTGTTGTTTGATTAATTGCATTAGTGAAGATAAAGTAGTGTATGCAACTGCATATAACACGGGTATTAAAACACTCGTTACTATTATGAAACTCGCTGCGCTCGTTTCATAAACTCACACTCGTGTTTTAATTTAAAACCAATTATTTCAAAGCGTTAAATTATGCTTTTGCTATGTTTACTTGATAATTGATTATGATTTATTTTATTCGTGATTTTGTCGTGTATAATGTGCGTATTTAATACTGCTTACATACTGAATAAATGCTTTGATTTGATTTGGTATCGTGCATTTCAATATCTGGAAATAAATTAACATTAACACCTACCAAGACCAGCAGACCTTTTGTTGTTATCCATGAAGTTGTGTCTTTTGTATTTAACTTTTTTCTGTCGTATAGACCCTGTCGTATAATTTTTTCACATAAATGGCATAATTCGGTAACACTTTCTGAATCATACTTAAAATTAATAACCTTCAGTTTTGTGATATGTTAGGCTTTAATCATCACTTTGACTAAATATAACTTGAAGGCAATCATCACACTTAATTTTTTTAAAAGAGAATACACAATAATTCCAGCTATTTACTCTACTACCTTCTCTCCAAAAGGCGAGAGATACATTTGACATTCAAAATCTAAATCATCCCGAGATTTTCTGAATCAGAAATATTTTTGCATGTTTTGTATTGTTAATTTTATCGGCAGGAGAATAAATTAAAATGCTTATTTTTTCTAAAGGAATGCAATTGGTTCTTGTGCTAGATATTGATGGGTAATTCTGTATGAATTTTAGTTTTTTATTATAACGTTTCAAATAGTCGCCCAATCGGATTGTTTGAAAAACCACCGTGACCGCGGATTTTTGAAAACAATATTTCGATGTGGCCTTGAATTATTTTGTGATATGGAAGATTGCTAAGCCGCCTTCTGGGCCGCATTCAGAACTAAGACTTCAAATAAAGACTTGGGCTTTCAATACAAACACAGAATCCCAAAAACTCAGTATATCTATCGGTGGCTTTTGCGTGGGCTTTGTAATGTATTCTTTTAATTTTTTTGGTTATTTTGGTTTGGTACATAAACTCTTAAGTTTTTTATAAATTATTTTGCATTATCAGGCTTTGTAAAATATTTTTTATAATTATTCAGATAAATTGCTCATTTGTAGCCGAAACCATGCGCTTTGGAGTCCAGGATATTAAAACGTCATTTACGATTTCCAAAAAGGCTGCCGTTGAGTAAACATTTACCAAACCGAGAAATTTGAGATCTTATTTTAATCCTGTTTTTTGTACCTATGAAATATTCTGTAGATTGAGAAATAAAGAGCAGAATAAAGTTTTTTTTTTATATTTCATCTTCAGCTTTTTATCCAATAAATATCCATATTATTAAAGATGAAAAAAAACATTGATGGTGTAGGCTCGATGGCTCAGTGAAGCTACAAATGAACTCAAATAAAATAAAAAATATGCACCCACCGTCAAGTCCATTCTTTTAGCGATTTTTCAAGTACTTCACGTTTTTTATCACACTCCACCAGTCTTTATACACTTCACTTCCGAATTTTTCGTGGTTTATTGTAATAGATTTACTAGTTTTTTCTGTATCGAGGGATCCGCGGCGCCGGCACAGATTTTTGTATGTTTTTCGCGGTAACCAATCGCGGTCAGAGGTGAGCGATGATTCTATGACGAACATCTTCGATGAATGGCGGGCGCGGCCGGGCAGCGGCGCGCGGGCGTGTGTTTTTGCTGCGTTCCGTTTCTCGTAGGTGCAGCGAAATATTTGACGAGTATTAAAATTTTGGGTTGCGGTCCCTACATTTCCCCCCACCGAAATCCGACAGGATTTCCCAGTTATAATTCCAAGTTGGAAATAAATAAATATTGTGTTGAAAAGTGTATTGAATAACAAAATATTAATGTAGATGTAGGCTGTCACACTGAGGTGTAGTGTTAAGTAAATATAAGGTTACAAATTAGGTAGTGCTAGATAGATTAGTACTACAAGTATGTAAATTATAGAGAGTGGACTGTATAGTAAATGAAACTTAAAACTAGATGGGTTGACCTTTGTAAGATAAGTTAGAGAATAGAGAATTCTAATCATCCTGCTCCAAGGGGAGCGGGCTGAGCTTAACTACGGGTCTTGTGAATTCACCGTGTTTGGTTCGAACACTAACGACACGCGTCACATTGTCTGGGCCTGTGTGTAACTTAGTGACTCTGCCTAGTACCCACTGAAGGGGCGGTGCGTCCGAGTTTATAAGCACTAGATCGCCGACCTTCAGATCTCGACAACCTTTGGTCCACTTTTGGCGGGTTTGAAGTGTGTGAAGGTAATCTTTGCGCCACAGACGCCAAAACTGTTGGGCTATCTGTTGTACCGCCTGCCACCTACTCAGACGATTTATAGGGAGACTAGTTAGGTCATACTCTGGAGCATCTAACAATCCGCGGCCTACTAAGAAATGTGCTGGAGTAAGTATCTCGAACTCGCTGGGGTCCGAGGACAGAGCGCAGAGAGGGCGAGAATTGAGCACGGCTTCAACTCGCGCAAAGAGTGTTGTTAACTCTTCAAATGTTAGCGTCCTGCTTCCGATGGTTCTTTTTAAAAGTGACTTTGCCGATTTAATAGCTGCTTCGTAAAGACCGCCGAAGTGACTACCTGTTGGAGGGTTATGCTTCCATTGAACTTGACGTTTGGTAAACTCGGCTGAGATATCATCCGTGTTGGATTTTAAGAGTTGTGAGACTTCAGCTAACTGTTTACCGGCTGAAACGAAGTTCGTCGCATTGTCTGAGATTAGCGCGTGACATAATCCACTTCTTGCTGTAAAACGGTCAAATGATGCCAGAAAGCATTCTGTGCTAAGTGAGGATAAAGTTTCTAAATGTACCGCGCGAGTAGCACAGCAAACGAAAATGCATATATAAGCCTTGGTGATGCGAGCATTTCTACGAATGGACTCTTTTGTTAAAAATGGAACCCCTATGTTAAGACCTACCGAATGGAAGGAGTGAATATCTTCCGTTCGAAACTTAGGTAACTGTCCTATTAGAGGTTGCCTGACTGTCGGTCTTACTTTAAAACACGCTATGCATTTGCGTGTGCGTAGTCTGACTATGCTACGAGCGGACACAATCCAGAACTTTTGACTCAATATACTCTGTAGGGTACATGGTCCTACATGTAAATAAAGCACATGGTAATAATCGATCAGACAATTAGTAAAATTGCATTTTTTAGGAAGCAATACAGGATGTTTTTTGTCGAACGAAATCTCTGCGAGCGAAAGTCTACCCCCACCCTGAGGAGACCATGGGGGTCAACGAAGGGGTTGAGCTTTTGCAGAGACTGCTGCGGCTGAAGGTTCTTTGATATCGCGATTATATCGGCGACAAAGTGGTGCTGTTGCACGGATTTTATGATGACGTCACGTGCGTCTTTTAAGTCACTTAGAGAAAGTTTAGTGCGCTCGGATTTAGGTGTGCGACAATTCGTGATGAATTTTCGAATCCGAGCTACGATATTGACTAATTTCGTGTAGTTAGAATATCTCTCAGAAAGCTCATAGATGAGATTAGAGGACTCCGACGTTACCAGCGCCATAGTGTAAAGGGTGGTTTTTAGTTCGGGAGGATTGACGTCTCTGAACTCATCTATAGCGCGTACTGGCCATCGCTCACTTAATAGCCAGCTGGGACCATTAAGCCATTCGGGATTTGAGAGAAGCACGGAGGGCGTCGCACCCCGGGAACAGATGTCGCTAGGGTTACTCTCACCACTTACATGGAACCAATTAGTACTGGAAACTGTGTCAAGTATTTTTGTTACTCGAGTGGCCACGAATGTTTTAAGCTTGTAGCTTGGAGTGTTAAGCCAAGCCAGTAATACAGAAGAATCAGTAAACAACAAGGTGTCGTTGATACTGATAGCTCGCTCCTGAAGAATACCTGTGACATGACTTGACGAGTTTGGCGAGCAAGTGGGCTGCCATTAGCTCGAGTCGTGGTACAGATACCGTTTTCAGCGGAGCCACTTTTGATTTAGCAATGAGAAGGCTCGTTTTGCTATCACCATCGTCGTTAGTCGTGTGTAGGTATATCTGAGCCGCGTACCCGAGGGTAGACGCGTCAGCGAACGCGAAAATACGAGAGGTCGTACTTTGCGATACCATCACGTGACGTTCGTGCCTAAGTTCGGAAAGTAGAGGTAGCTCCCGAACGAAGGCCCGCCATTCTGTTTCAAGGTCAGCAGGCAAGCGCTGGTCCCAATCGAGTTTCAGGGCCCAGATCTTTTGCATGAAACATTTGGCTTAAAATATGCAGGGTGCAACAAAACCGAGAGGATCGAACAAACGACCGATCTGTGATAGAACGGTGCGTTTTGTGACCTCGTAATCATACTTCATCGTTCTGAAGGAAAAGCAGTCCGTTCCTGGTAGCCACTGAAGACCCAAAACCTTGAGTGACAAATCTTGATCATCGTCGAACTCGATCGGAGTTTCTCGGTGATCTTCAGGGACCGCGGCCAGCACCTGAGCACTATTACTAGCCCACTTACATAACAGGAAGCCAGCACTCTGCAACAGCTCGCGTAGATCCTTCTGCAGCTGGAGAGCGTCATCCTCTGTGGGTTCCGACCATAGTAGGTCATCCATGAAGAATCCGCTTTTAAGAACTCGAGCTGCAGCTGGATACGTATCTGCGTGTTCGTCGGCTAAAGTATGCAGTACCTTGATGGCCAGATACGGACTACTAGCGACCCCATACGTGACAGTCGTCAGCTCGTAAACCTGAACCGGTTGATCTGTTGAGTGGCGCCACAGTATGTGTTGATAAGGCCGTTGGTCTTGATGTATCAAAATTTGTCTGTACATTTTACAGATGTCTGCGGATATACAAACAGCATGTAATCGGAAATTTATTAATATCTGATTAATATCCGCCTGAAGTTTCGGTCCCGCTAGAACCAAGAGAGGTCTAACCGGCAAAGTATATCACAAGAAAACACAGTAAATACACAATGTAGGCATTTGTTTCTACAATAACACGATGCTAGACATTTATAATAAGCGATATTACTATAGAAATGAGCTAGTTCTATGAAATTCAAAAAGTTACGATGCAATTTGTTTCACTATCACATAAAGGTCAACGCACCCGTGTCACTGTTTTCGATAAAAAACACAATATTTCCGTATTTAACAAAAAGGATTGCATGAAATATGTTATTAAGTGTATGAAAACGTGTAGGTTGAAGTTGGAACCTGTATGTATGGTTTGTAAGTAAAACACAAATGAAAAAGTGCAAGCACGTGTTGGGTGTGGTACCTACTTGGTAGGTATAATATGATTTGTGTGCAATGAATGTATTAAAATAACTATGAGACTTGACGTTATAACCGGGAATCCGGCTCGAAGGACCAAAATGTAGGCTCGATGGCTCAGTGAAGCTACAAATGAACTCAAATAAAATAAAAAATATGCACCCACCGTCAAGTCCATTCCTTTAGCGATTTTTCAAGTACTTCACGTTTTTTATCACACTCCACCAGTCTTTATACACTTCACTTCCGAATTTTTCGTGGTTTATTGTAATAGATTTACTAGTTTTTTCTGTATCGAGGGATCCGCGGCACCGGCACACATTTTTGTATGTTTTTCACGGTAACCAATCGCGGTCAGAGGTGAGCGATGATTCTATGACGAACATCTTCGATGAATGGCGGGCGCGGCCGGGCAGCGGCGCGCGGGCGGGTGTTTTTGCTGCGTTCCGTTTCTCGTAGGTGCAGCGAAATATTTGACGAGTATTAAAATTTTGGGTTGCGGTCCCTACAGATGGTACAGCCCAAAATTTAAAAATGGAAAATGAATGAAATGAAAATGGAAGTGGAAATATGACTAACTGTTCCCCGCGGCTTCTCCCACGTTAAAAAGTACGCTATAATAGTCTAATCTATAGTACTGGCTATCCCTGTGCAAAATTTTAGCTAATTCGGTCCAGCCGTTTGACCGTGAAGAAGTCCCAAATAAACAAACTGACTTTCTCATTTATAATATTGGTGTTGATATTTTTGCGTGTTCTTAAATCATCGAAAAATATCGATAGCACAATGTCGATAGCTTCAATCTCTATTTCGTTTACAGGAAACGTCGTCGTGATGTCGTGCACCAATAGGACGCCTATGTTTGTGTGCGTATAGTTAAGACTAGTGTTTATATTTTTCGTCGTTTGCGTACGTAGCAACGTGATATGAAAATTACGTATGTGGTAAATATTTTTTGTGTGCGTTTTCTTGTCCCCTTCAGTTTTTGTCGAGATTTTCTGGATGGACGGAAATGTTTGTAACTACTCCTTTCTAGCTGAATACTCAAAGCTATATGTGCATAGCTAAATAAATGTCATAGATTACCATCCTGACATGACATTTGTGTGTGTAGCACCATGGAGGTAGGAAAATAAGAATGAAAAGAAAACCAAATGACATGAAACGTTTAGTGGGAAGTTGGTAAATACTCACAGGTGGGAAGGCAGAGGAAAAATCGTAGACAGAGTATAATAAAATGGACCTGGCATTGAAATAATAATATGAGAAGGATAAATCTATACAATCACTAGTATGAGAGAGCGAGATGGACAACCATTTATATCCTTCTCTGCATATTGTGATTTTATTGCTTGGAGCCAGCTTTGGCTCCTAGTTCTAGTGCGTCCATTGGCTTTCACCCGCTGTCATGAATGACCCGATCAAATTACGTTGTTCATTTTATCTTAGAGCTGGCATGTTTCACATGTTCATCATTTTAGTCAGGTTATATCTCTATAGCTATTTCATTTCCATACGCTTGTCTCTTGTCTGTTTAATTTTCCGTCTACGTGCCGCGGTCACTTGTGATGTGAAAACAAAGAGATTTTCCACACGCCAGACTGTGGACAATCTTATTTCATTTCCATAGCTAAACATCTTAGAGCTCGGTACACGTCTATGACCGGGTCAGTTAGTAGTAAAAGAAAAACTTGTTTATTTTCACAATATTTTTACTATTCCAAGCATTTGATAGCATTTTTCCTAGGCCTGCGTATGTGATCGTGAACTCCCCGTATGTGTTCTTTCAAAGCAGCGCTGTGCAGAAATCCTTTGGAGCATATCTCGCATTTGTATCTACGATCTCCAATATGAGACTGGAACAGAAATTAATGTTAGCGTTTAATATACTAGATATAGTGAAATCTCTATATTGGATCCGTCAGCGCTAGTGGCGCCTCAGGCGCCTGAGCTTATATATGTCAAACTTAACTCTGAATAACTCTGAAAAAGACTCAAGCGGCTTACGAAGTCGATTTTTTTTAAACGATTTGAATCATACATTTGACTGTCAGAGTTTATCACAGATAACTTATATTAAAGATAGTTTAAAAACTAAAACAACCGACTTCCATGCCCCGCGAGTCAGTTTCAGTGGTAAGTCTGAGACGTTTATCGTCATATCTCTGGAGCTACTTTGCAGTCATCATCATCATCATCATCAGCCGGTATCAGTCCACTGCTGGACGTAGGCCTCCCCCAAGACACGCCACTGAGCCCGGTCTTCGGCTCTTTGTTTCCAGTCACTGCCCACCGCTTTGCGAATGTCGTCGCTCCACCTAGTCACAGGGCGTCCTACTCTACGTTTGCCGATTCGCGGTCTCTTTCAAAAAAATTATTGCGAAAATTACAATAAGACCACCTTGGAAATGTACCCTACCGAAAAAAAATACTCATTCGAATCGGTTCACAATTGCCGGAGTAATCGCTTAACATACACCCAAAAAAAAAACATTCAGACGAATTGAGAACCTCCTTTTTTTTAAGTCGGTTGATAAAATAGCTCTCACGATCAGAGGCAATATAACTGTGAATGAACTATAGAAATAAGGGCATGTATGGACTAGTATTTATTTACTTCTTCTTGTCTGGTAAATCTGATGAGTTTGACCACCATATCGCCTGGTGGTAAGCGATGATGTGTTCGAACATGGTGGACACGCTAGGCCTAAAATGGTCTGACTCTCAAGAGCTGTGCTATCGGAACACCGTTTGTTACGCTATCGTTTGGTAGCAAGCCAGGCGGAACGTCGATATAGTCCTCGTACTACCTTTGGAAAAATGTAATGACACCTACCCGCATATGGTTGCTCAAATTAGACGCGCTTACGAACTTCTTGCCGCAATGTTGGCACTCCCTAGTTGGCGGTAGATGGCGCTCAAGATGCATCTTCAGACTTGTCTTCCGGCGGAACTTCGCTGGACACTTGTCGCAAGAATAGGGCTTCGCCCCCGTATGGATGTGTTTGTGCTCTCTTAAAGCTGTTATTGTCTGAAAAACCGTAGGCCCGTAGACACAGTATATTTAAAATAGACCTAGTATTAAAATAACAATAAAAATATAAGAAAGATGAAATTATACAATCACTATTATGAGAGAGCGAGAGTAGCGAGACGGACAACAATTTTTTTATCCTTCTCTGCATATGCAGAGCAGAGAGAACTACATGTAATACAGAACCTATAGCTTACACAAATAAAGTTTTGTGATCAATAGAGAGATTATTTAATCGTATATCAATAACTCAGACTATCATAAAAAAGGCAGACAGATTCGAACCAAACACCCGAGTGACCGCAAGTTAAGTAATAAAATAAATGCTTGAGTAATACGTTTCCGCGCTCAGTCCGGCATAGTCAATACGGCATGATTGCTACGTAAGCAACGCTGCGAAGTAATACTGTATGGCTATTCTGTAAGCTATCTCGACAGCGGAATCCGCGGTGAGATTTAAATTTTGTATTACGAAATTCAACCGTATTACGATTGTGATACGATTGAATTTCGTATTACGAAATTCGAATCTCACCGCGGATTCCGCTGTCGAGATAGCTTACAGAATAGCCTAGCTGCACGGAAGTGTCCGACTCTGCCGCCGCTTGGTAGCAAACTGAGCGCGGAAACGTATTACTCAAGCATTTAGTATTACTGAACTTGCGTTCACTCGGGTGTTCGGCACGAATCTGTCTGCCTTTTTTTATGATAGTCTGAGATCAATAATTGTTGTAACAAAATTAACAGCTCCTAAAATCGATAAAATTTCAGCTAAATCAAATAAGTAATAGCCAAATCAATAGATCTTCCACCGAGAGCGACATTAGATAGAAGATAAAGGAGGATAAACTGTTCCATCCTGTATCCGCTCTATTTTCTACAATTTTCTAAATTAATAATGTTATTGAAGGGGGCAGTATTCAAAATCTTATATTATTAATTTAGGGTTAACTGGTAACGGTCTTTCTCTAGAACAGTGTTTTTCAACGTGTGGGTCGCGAAGCCTCAGTAAAAGAAAAAAACAAAGTTTGAAAATATATTTTTTATATTTGTATTTGATATTTGTAATATACACATTATAGACAGTGAAGTTTAGGGTCGTGCATTTTTTTTGTTCATACTAAGGGGCGCGTCATGAAAAAGGTAGAAAAACACTGCTCTAGAATGTGTGTGATTGGTCGTTTACTTACAAAGAAACTCTTTCCACATTCGTCACAGAGATGTTTCCGTTTCTCATTGTAGACTTGTTCGTACGGCACAGACGGGTGTTCAGCTCGGTAGTGCCGATACAGCCAAGTGTTGTGGGTGCCGCTTTTTCCACACTGTTAAAACATATTGTATGTAATTAAACTATTATTGGCAATAGCCCAATGGATAGGGTGTCGGACTGGCGATCGAGAGGTCGTGAGTTCGATCCCCACCTCACCCATTGCACTATTGAAGTGAACCCACTCCAGGCACAAGCATATTTAGCTTAGTTGGAGGGGTTAACAAGAATACTAGTAATGTGCAACCCACATTGCGAGTAATCATTATAAAAAAATAAAAAAAATTGTTTTGAAGTGAAATAGTTTATAAAACTGTTGCATATAGAATAGAAATATATAGAATATAAGATTAAAAACTCAAGTATGTGTGTTTAATAATTTATGATCGTACAAAACGAAAATAACTGACTTCAAATGCCGCCATACTCAAAGTAGGCAGTAGCTATAATCATGTCATCAAAATATATTATTTATGTATTATATGTATCTGCAGTGTAGTGTTTATGTATTTGCTTATTTATTTTAGTTAAGGTATTTAACACCATATTTACCCCGCCATGTTCATTAAACAAATCCTCATTACCCAAAGGTTGTCTGGAAGAGATCGCTCTCAGCGATAAGACCGCCTTTTGTAACACTTATTTGTGAATGTTTACTTAAGTTTTTTAATGTTTTCTGAATGGTGTTCAATAAAGAGTTATTCTATTCTATTCAAAGTATACAAATTTGCTTACATTGCTTATCTCCATATCTCCGGAGATAATTGTCATATCTCGATAAAATTTGAATGGGACCAAGCGGGAGGCATAATCTCTCAAACAATAAGATAATTTTTCAAATCGGTTAAGATTTGACGGAGTTCTAATATAGTTGAAGTGAGAACATCCTCCTTTTTTGTGAAGTCAGTAATTTAAACCGAACCACACGGGTGTTTTAATACCAAATAATGTGCTCTTACACTACTTTATCAACACTCATGCAATATATACAATAGGTACAATATGTTCCTATTCAAATAAAAAAACCAAAGTCAGCAAAAAAGTTAGCTAAATAAATAAACACAATGGCTTCGTAACGATAGATGAAATAGTACAAATGATCATAACAATAAGTTGACTCGACTGAAATAAAAATAAACTGGCCAAGTGCAAGTCGGACTCGCACTCTTAGGGTTCCGTAACACAGTAGTATTCTATAACTTTGATTTTTCGCAACTACAAAAATAACTTTGTTTTTCATAGTGTTTGTATGAAAAACAAAGTTATACTTGCGGTCGCTATATCTCAACAACTGCTGACTGTATCTCGTTCAAACCAATTTTCGTTGAAAGTTTTTATTGAGATCTACAGAATATATTTTTTTCCAGATTTTTCTCTCCCTTACTTTAGAAGTTAGAGGGGGGGGGGGGGGGGGGGGGGACACACACACATTTTACCACTTTATCTATCGCGCCTATCTTTGAAATGATTGACTTTGAGATAAAATGATTTTAGAAACCTCAATGTCATTTTTAAAGACATATCCATAGACACCCCATACGTATAGGTTTGAAGACATTTTTATTTTTTTGTTTCAGTTCTATGTATAGGATGCCCCCCCTTAAACTTTTATATTTCTTATTTTTGTATAAAAATCGGAAAGCGGTTCACAGAATACATCTACCTACCAAGTTTCAAGTTTGTAGTCCTAACAGTTTCGGAATAAAATGGCTGTGACATACGGACGGACAGACAGATAGGCAGACAGACAGACAGACATGACGAATTTATAAGGGTTCCGTTTTTTGCCATTCGGCTACAGAACCCTAAAAAAGTCGATTGTAATAAAAAATCTAATTAGTAACGCATTAGCTCATCATCAACATTACTGATTGATTAGTTCTCAAAGCTGTTAAAGGTTAAAGAAATGGTTGGATGAAGTGAGCTTAATTTTTTTTTAATACTGTTGCTTAAAAAGTGGCGTATTGCAGGGACGTATAGCGTTCGGGATGTGGGATATTACACACTCGTGCTTTTTTTTTTACCTTTCCCGAACTCGTGCGTTCTCTTTCCCAACTGTTAAAATAATGTCTATTAAAAAGAAAAACCAACCATGAAGTTTTTACTCACAAAATTCAAAGAAGTTTTTATGATTCATGCAAATACGTATATTTCTAAAAAGAAGCTACTAATTTGTTTCAATATCAGATTTAATGATTTGATGGAATGAGTTAGGTTAGGTTTCATTTCATTTCATCTCATTAAATTTCATTTTCATTTCATATCAATAAAAAAATTCTACTGAAGACTTGGCTGTATGGGCATAGTTCCCTTTGCCTACCAAAATGGGTGAGGAAAAAAAAACTCTGCTAATATTCTAATTTCTACGGTTGGCGCCATTTTTCAGAAATTTTCTTTTAGTTGTTTGTTGCACAAAATGAGTAATTTCGACCCTAGTTTTTTTGAATTAACACCACCGGAACTCAGTATAATTGCACAAAATGCTTCGGAGAACATTTTACCGGAAAAGTCAAAAAGTCGCTACATATCAGCATACAACTAATTTATTGCGTGGAGAGAAGAGACAAAAACAAATACTTTTTTCAGAAAGTTAGTTGAGTTTATTGTGTTTTTAATATTTTATTAAATTGCTTCATTTTTTCGCAACTGTATTAAAAATAGTCGTTCAGTACACGTGCGGAACCGTCATTGCAACTTGTTCCGACTGTCAACCCTCGCCATCGGCTGCGCCTCGGCTCGGGTAGACATTTGTCGGAACTCTTTGCAATGACAGCCTTTCCGCACTTGTAATGAAATATACTATTTTACAAGCTTTTCTTTAACTTTCAATGTATGTATGTATGTCACTATGTATGTTCGGGTGGAATCTTGGAAGCTAAATTAGACCCACTTCCCGATGTCCTATTGGACTCAAATTTGGTGTACTTATGTATCTTCGGTGACAATACAATGATATGGTACCATGGAGCTGGTCTGATGATGGAGACGGAAGGTGGCCACGGCATCTCTGTGATAAAACAACATAACTCCACCGAGTTTGGGCTCGATTGATTCGTCTTGAAGAGAACTTTACACCAAGATGATATCTAGGGTCTGATGATGAAGCTGGAAGGTGGCCACGGCATCTCTATGATAGATAACATAACCCTACCGAGTTTGGGCTCGATTGATTCGTCTTGAAGAGAACTTTTCACCTAGATGATATCCAGGGTCTGATGATGAAGCTGGAAGGTGGCCACGGCATCTCTGTGATAAATCAACGTAACTCTACCGAGTTTGGGCTCGATTGATTCGTCTTGAAGAGAACTTTACACCTAGATAATATTCAGGGTCTGATAATGAAGCTGGAAAGCAACCACGGAATATCTGTAATATAAAAAACAAAACACGACCGAGTTTGGGCTCGATTGATTCGTCTTGAAGAGAACTTTACACCTAGATGATATTTAGCGTCTGGTGATGAAGCTGGAAGGTGGCCATGGCATTTCTGTTATAAAGCAATATAGCCCCACCGAGTCGATTGATTTTCCTTGAAGAGCACTTTACCCATAATCACATCAAATATCCGTGGAAAATTTTATAACATCATGCCTTCTCTTAAATACTTAGGTAGTAGGTGGGTAGTCGGTATTTATACTTTCTTACTAAAAAGTTAAAAATAAATTACTTATACGTAAAAAATATTTTTTAAAACATGCTTTTATCTGGGACAAAAGCTTGTTTTAAAAAATATTTTTTACGTATAATTTATTTCAATTGAAATTTAACTTACCATCGTGCATTCAAAAATGCGGTCGTCTTCATCACGACCGTTCAACAAGTTTTTCTCGGCGTGTTTCATTGCGGAGTAGTTGTAGGCTGGATGGAACTTTCTTCTGTGTGCTCGGACTAGTAGCTTATTGTCAAACTGAGCCCCGCATTCCGGACAACCGACACTAAATCGTACATTTTAATGATTAATGCAAGCACTTGGCCATTATCTCACTTGCTAGCTACTGTTTATAATTTAAGATCTTTTACAAAACGATAAAAACGGACATCAAATACCACGCTAATAAGTTTTAACAAACTTCAAAAAAAGTAGGTTTCTCAATTCGACAGTATATATTTTTTTTTATATGTGTTCGCGGATAACTTCGTCGATTATGAACCGAAATTGATGATTATTTTTTGCTGGAAAGGAGATATGCCAGGGGTGGTACCATTGTAATTTTATCAAGATCTGATAAGTATCTCCAGAGATATGATGATAAACGTCTCAAACTTGCTACTGAAATTGACTCGCGGGGCATGGAAGTTGGTTGTTTTAGTTTTTAAACTATCTTAATTATCAGTAGTAAGTTTGAGGTATTTATCTCTATATCTCTGGAGATACTTACACAGATCTCGACAATGTTACAATAAGACCAAACGGGAAGCATACTCTTTAAAACAAATAAGAATTTTCCAAATCGGCTAATAAATGTCGGATGTCTAAGGAAACAAACATAAAAAAACAGGCAAAATAAGAACATCCTCCCGTTTTGTGAAATCGGTTAAAATGGGACTAATTTTCAGCACGCGGCCATTTTTACAAGCTTTATCTCTACTTCACGGCGAATTTATTTGTCCGTCACAAATCTTACAAATTAAATTTAATCCACTTCCCGGTTACCGATTATACATGCATACAGGTGTAAATCGCCTGACAATGCAATATTATGATTATATGGAGCCGATCTGATGATGGAGCTGGAAAGTGGCCAAAGGAACTCCTAAACTACACATGTTATACCCGTCGTGTTTGGGCTCGTTGGATTTGTCTTAACTTACTCTGGTCCTAGGTTATGTAAAAGCTTGTGTTTAAAAATGTTTTTAAACTAATACTTGTTATATATCTATTAGGAAAGCGTTTGACCACTATATCGCCAGGTGGTAAGCTATAATGTGGTCGAAGAAGGTTAACACGCTAGGCCTAGAATGGTCTGGCTCTCAGGGATGTGTGCTGCAGACACAACGTAAGATTTTGGCGGCAGATTTTCTCCTTGATGGTGGTAAGAGTTACTTTTGGTAGCAAGTCAGGAGGGACATAGAAAAATCCGTTAATACATAGCTAGGATTTGAACTGGCATCTTTCCGGTGAGTTGGCAAGTAGGCCTTTACGCCAATGGGCCGTCAAGCTATTACCATCAGAGTTTAAAATCAAAACTATAAGATATTGTGCATTATTTTAGCTCCAACAATTATTACGGGGAAGCCCCCTTATCACGCACTTTGATAGTTATTGGATGAACAAAATTAAATAAAAGACGGGGACGCAGCTATGCAGGCTGTATAGCTCTATCTCTATTATTTCGTTCATTTCAATCCCTGTCAAATTTTATGATAAGCTTTGTCAAATATGCGATAACAGTAACAGAATAATGTATGATCGTACAAAACGAAAAAAATAACAGGCCAAGTGCGTGTCGGGCCACGCCTCATTGTATGAATTGTATAAGTTCTAATTACCTATTAATTAAGTATTTAAAATTAAAACTTTCAAAAATTTCATGTTGTTTTAGTATGATACAGCGGCCACTATACATATATTTTGTTTTGAAGACCGCTTTGACTAGTTAGTATTCGTAAATATCGGTAATGTATAGGAACTTACATGGTGTTTGCTAAATCTTTATGCTTCGGCGTTGTGAGAACGTGTACTATGTAGACGGCGTGTGTAGAAAATGTTATATTACAATCGCTGCAAGTTGCTAAACCGTTGCTGTCGAATTTCGATGTAGTCTACAACAAAACATATTTTTTAATACAGTTGCTCAAAAAGTGGCGTATTGCAGGGACGTATAGCGTTCGGGATGTGGGCTATTACACACTCGTGCTTTTTCTTTACCTTTCCCGAACTAGTGCGTTCTCTTTCCCAACTGTCAAAATAATGTCTATTAAAAAGAAAAACCAACCATGAAGTTTTTACTAAAAAAATTCAAAAAAGTTTTTTTGATTCATGCAAATACGTATATTTCTAAAAAGAAGCTACTAATTTGTTTCAATAACAGATTTAATGATTTCATGGAATGAGTTAGGTTAGGTTTCATTTCATTTCATCTCATTAAATTTCATTTTCATTTCATATCAATAAAAAAATCTACTGAAGACTTGGCTGTATGGGCATAGTTCCCTTTGCCAGACTAGAATACTACCAGAATGGGTGAAAAAAAAAACTCTGCTTATATTCTACGGTTGGCGCCATTTTTCAGAAATTTTCTTTGCGAGTTTAGTTGTTTGTTGCACAAAATGAGTAATATCGACCCTAGTTTTTTTGAATTAACACCACCGGAACTCAGTATAATTGCACAAAATGCTTCGGAGAACATTTTACCGGAAAAGTCAAGAAGTCGCTACATATCTACATACGACGAATTTATTGCGTGGAGAGAAGAGAAAAAAGTAAATAGTTTTTCAGAAAATGTTATGTTGGCATACTTCTCCGAACTCTCAGTAAAATTAAAACCTTCTACGTTATGGTCGAGGTTTTCGATGATAAAAAGTATGCTGAAAATAAGGAGCAACGTGGATAAAAGTGAATACCCAAAATTAAACGCTTTCTTAAAACGACAATCAGACGGTTTTACAAGTCCGTCTCCTTCACATGTTGCAGAGAACGTTCGTCCATCTACCTTCGTTGATAATGATAATTCATCAGATCCAACTCCATCAACTAGCAAACGCCATTGTATGACAAATATACATGAACAATCATACGAAATTAATAATAGTTTGTCTCAAATAGTAAATATGCAACCTAAAATTTCCCCAGTTAGTATAAAAAACAGTACCAATTTCAATGTATATGTGAATTATAACTTTTCCAAGAAATAAATGTTAATTTAGTTCAGTTTATTGTGTTTTTATTATTTTATTAAATTGCTTCATTTTTTCGCAACTGTATTAAAAATAGTCGTTCAGTACACGTGCTCGGACACGTCTCGTCGGAACAAATTGCAATGACGGTTCCCGTCATTGCAATTTGTTCCGACTGTCAACCCTCGCCTTCGGCTGCGCCTCGGCTCGGGTAGACATTTGTCGGAACTCTTTGCAATGACAGCCTTTCCGCACTTGTAATTAAATATACTAAAGACTATTTTTTTTGAAGTTATACTTCTTTTGGCGCGATAGAGAAAAATGGTGAGAGTAATTTTTTACGATGCGCGCGCACACCGACACCTAAATTTAACACCGTGAAGTTAGTTCTAGGTGGTACGATGCGCGCGCACACCGACACCTAAATTCTACACCGTAAAGTTAGTTCTAGGTGGCATGACTATGTTCAAGTTGTATATGTCATATTTAACGTCATATTTTTACGTTTGTAAAACCTTTTTTATTTAAATAAAATCTGGTTGATTAATTTTAATATTTATCGTTAATCACTACTGCATTTTAGTTATTTTTTTGCCATACGCCACAGAAGTATAACTTCTAACGCGTGTACATAAGTACACACACTCTTTTTTTTTAAAGAAAAAAGCTTACTCGCAATGTGGGTTTACTCACATTACTAGCAGTCTTGTTAACCCCTCCAACTAAGCTAAATATTCTTGTGTCTGGAGGTTCACGTCAATTGTGCAATGGGTGGGGATTGAACTCTCGACTACCTCTCGATCACCAGTCCGACACCTTATCCATTGGGCTATTGCCGCTTTATAATTATTAATAACTAGCTGTGCCCGCGACTTCGTCCGCGTGGAATAGTGTCTTTGGGTAGTATTACCTAATAAGACACATACGTATCCCAACTACACCGCACCGTACCACGCCATGCTAATCCCCCCTTCCCCCTCCCCTCACTTACCCTCCCTCTCCCCTTTACCCTCACTTCCACATCCCCTCCCCTTCCCCTTCCCTACCACTCCCCCTCCCCTCCCCCACAACTTCAAGCTTCTAGCTTTAAAAATGACGATACTTCCATACAACTTTTCATCCCCCTTTTCAACCCCTTACAACCCTCTTTTCGCATTAAAAAGTAGCCTATGTCCTTTCTCAGGCTCTAGAATATCTGTGTACCAAATTTCATTTAAATCGGTTCAGTGGTTTTGGCGTGAAAGTGACACAGACAGACAGACAGACAGAGTTACTTTCGCATTTATAATATTAGTAAGGATTATTAACTAGTACCCGCATGCTCCGTATGCTCCGTAGCTCATACTAGTCCCCGTCACGAGAAGCTATAAATTATGTAAACAAACATCTTTTACTAAGTAAACATTTTATACTGCGAGATAATAATAAATTGACCATATTCAATCGACATGAAATATAGACGGGTTATATGAAAGTAACAACCTATTTAAGTCGGATCATATTTTAACGACGCAAAGCGCTATCGTTTGTGTTTCTTGGTACCGGACGCAGGGATTGTAAACTATCGGGACGCCATTTTGAAATAAACGCGTCATTCGAGTTTCGAATGCGTACGAGTTTGTTTCATTGCTTTGCATATATCGCGGATCTGGTTGTTATTGTTAATTTTGTTATTGTTTCGTTATCACTTTTTTATTGTTGTTACTTTAATTGTTGCGTTAATTTTATTTTCACAAATTCTTTTTTTTGTTGGTCCAAATGTTGTGAACTCCTGAACACTTGTTTATATAATTTATAGCTTCTCGTGACGGGGACTTTAGTTAATATTAAGAAAGTCATTTTCAGAAGCAAGTTTTAGGTATTTATCTCTATATCTCTGAATTATAGATATTATCCGTCAAATGTGGATAAAATACAAGTTGTATGGTAAAAGGCTGCACATACTGAAAGAGTGTTCAGTACTCGATTCTAATACCAAATATGTAAAAAATAACACCAAACGGAATCAGGGTCCCTAACTTTTTAATTAGGGAGGTGTAATAAGAGACGGGCAGTAAGGGTACGTAATTAGGGAGCAAGAAAGGATCCGATCCGCTTATATAATGTGCAGTGTAATAACACATAGGGAGTAAGGACAATTAGAGACCCTGATTCAGTGTGGTGTTATGCCCCTTTCGAGTCCTACGCCCGCCGTGGAATACGGCACGAGAACATGTCAGTCAAAGCCATTTATATACTTTCATCTATGGTCAAAGCGCACGCGTCACCCCGACTGGACTGGATAGCGTGCCGCTATCGCTCGAGTGGTGACCATAACTTATGAATATTACTCTTCGACCAAGAATCTATAGATAACGGGTTACCTACAAAATCAAAGCCAAATTCTGTCCAAAGTGTATTTATACTTATACAGCTATATATACTGACTAATAAACAGAGACAAAAGTTATAAAACCGTTTTATGATCAACATCTTTACGACCATAATACCTTAAAATAAAGTCGCAATTCTGTAAAACATCATCTTATACTTACGGCTATTCGTCACACAAGTATTTGTGTTCGACGGTTACAAAGAATTTGCAAAGAAATAAACAATATCTGTCACATGAAACGAAATATCATAGCCAACCTTATTACGTTACAGTTAGGGTATTCTTCTCCTTGACTATATCGTACGAGATACATCGTTCCGTTTCGTTTCTGTTTAGTTCCTCGAATTGTACTTCGGGAGGACACGGCGCGAATAGAGACGTATTCGAATTTAAAAATCATATAATTTTAGAACAATTTATATATAATAATATTTAAGATACGGTACTAATGTACTTAATATACTATATGTAACGGGTCTTAACCGCAAATATTTATACGGCATAAATACTTCTTTATCCCCGACGTATTAATGTACTGTTTTTAAATTAGATTCGGGTTATGTAGTGAAAGATTAGAATTTTGGATACCTATCTATGTTTGTTAGTGTACAATTGTTGTTTTGAATAAATACAATAATTTAATTATACAACAAACTCTACTTTTAATGTCCTTTAAATAAGTTGAGTTTGTTGTACAATTGCCGTTTTGATTCATTTTGGACGTATAACTTTTTGATTTATGGCAAAAGTGCTAAATTGCTTAAAAACATGTATACCTAAATATCACGTCAGTGTTATAACCTACCAAAAAAAAAACCATCAAAATCCGTTCCGTCTTGGCGTAGTAATCGCGCAGGTAACAAATATACAATAAAAACATACTGTAGAATTGAGAAGCTCATTTTTTGAAAGTCGGTTAATTAGAGTTCATCATTTTCTTAAATTCAGTAACAAGGTATAACATGTTAAATCAACGTAACTAATATTATCAAACCGACTCCATGGATCCTTTGTTCTGTTACACAAATGTTTGTACGTATATTGGCCTAACATGGTCAAACATTCTTAGACGTGGTTGAAATTTGGTGATTTTATTCAAAATGTTTATTATTTATTAGTTTAAAGCTTAAAATGTAACATAATACACATTTACTTACCGGAAGTAAGACACCCCGTCCGTTAAATTCGTTTTTCGAGCATTATTTTTACAACTTCTAAAGGCACACTGAGGCATCGTGACACGTGTTTACGTTGGCCGTATTGGAACCGAACTAAACAAAATAAGAGCTCACCGCCCGGTGTGAGCTCTTATTCTTCGGGACATTCTTTTTGCGTCGACCTTATATCTATAGATTCTTGATCGAAGATATTACTACACTAAATAGATTGAGGTTTAGTATGTAGTTAATCAATATTATCTTTTTATTAAATTTTATTGATTACATAGACTATTAACCTTGTTTACCATTAACATTGTCTTTTAATATGTACAATATGTTACTAGTCAGTAACCAACCTTGAGATATACTTTTGTCCACAATCACCAACTACTAGGCGAGATAGTGGTCAAACGCTAGCCTATCTAAGCTATATATTATAAAGAGGAAAGATCTGTTTGTTACGATTCAACTCAAAAACTACTGGACCGATCTCAAAAATTATTTCACTAATGCAAAGCTACATTATCAGCGAGTAACATAAGCTATATTATATCCCCGTAATCTCTCGGGAACGCGAACTACGTGGGCGTGAGTAAAACCGCGAGGCGTTGCTAGTCAAATATAAAATTTTAAAAAACTATGCTTAATTTTTCTGTAAAGTATTCAGTACAGACGCAGTTTTTCTGCGATTTTGTTAATGTTTAGATTTATGGTTTTAATACAATAATATCTCACCTTGTGTACTTTTTTCCGATGCACCATTAATCCAACATCCGACACAAATGTCCGAGCGCAAGTAACACAAACATGTTCTGTTTTGTGTCGCGTTCTTAAATGTGTCATATACGTTGAACTGTGTCTACAAGCATACAAACATCTTGTGATGTACTCACGTGGAAACATTGAGCTTCGAATCTACATTCATATTTTCTGACTTTTGTTTTATCTTATAACTTATAGGCTATCGTTTGACCACTATCTCACCTGTTGGTAAGTGATGATGCGGTCGAAGATGTTAAGCACGCTAGGCCTAGAATGGGAACTGGCTCTCAACGATAGCGGCCGGAACACATTAGATGTTTGGCAACAGATTTTCTAACTTGAGGGTGGTAGCTGGCCAGGCGGACACTAGATAGTGTCCTACAACCATTCGGGGGATGTTAGTTTCTTAACGATGTTTTATCCTTCACTAAAGGGCCATAGTGAAAAGCGCACATACATTTTTCTATAAAAAAATCTATTGGTGCACGGCGGGGATTGAACTTGGTACCTGTGGCATCACAGCCGACCATTCTCCCATTTACACCACCGGGCTCTATCTTATCTCTCATCTCTCATCTCATATGTTGGTAAATGATGATGAGGTCGAGGATGGTAGTACGCTAGAACTAGAATGGGAACTGGCTTTCAAGAATGTGAAATATCGTCTCATTCTTTCCAATAAAACAATCGTATACGATAAAACAGACAATATTAAAGTTGTGGTTCATTATGGCAATTTTATGTTGTTACATAGAGACAGTTGTGGGTAAGTTTAACATCAACCATCTTCATTAACACAGCCCTAGCTCACAATGGCAGCCATTTTATGTGACATTATGAGATTTTGGGTCGGTATTTCCAGTCTATATATTTTTAGGTCAATGGTTTATTACCACCAAATAAAATATGTTCATTCAATACATGCTAATTTTTAATCTGTGGTAAAATAATTACTTCCAACGTGGAAGTTAATAAATATAGAATGGTAATAGTGACATACCTGTAAACGCCATTGCAATGTTTGCATTTGAACTCCACCCCTTGGTGTTTTTGAAAATGGTGCATCATTACCATTCTAAAAATGAACGATGTACACAGTTATTTTGTAGTGTAGTATAGTTTATTATACATAAAAAAATGCCTATAATATAATATATACTTGCCCTATTATTAAATTTTACTAGACTGATATAGCATACTAAGACATACATACAAATCGATCGCACAGTTGTCGATATACGACCTACTTAAATAATAATATTTCACATACATTATTATACATACGATTCATACATACATATACAATCACGTCTTTTTCTCTTTGGGGTAGGCAGAGGCTACTTCTTTCCACATGCTACGATCCTGACATACCTCTTTCGCTTCTACCACTTTCATGAGCGCATTCATAGATGCTCGCCGGTTACAGGTACTTTTTGGGTTGGCCTTTCTTAAAAATGCTCTCTACCGGCTAGCGTCACTCACTCGTCTCATAAATCTGTTTCGTCAATCTTACATATTCAGTCAGTTTTTTATTATATTAGGTAACAGGACAAGTACGACGCTCGCTTCATGGTAAGCGATGACGTCTACCTATTACAGTTACAGAAGCATACACAATTTTGGATAGACTAAACTAGAGAATTTCGCACCTTACTGCACTGTAACCTTGAGATTTGAGGATGTTAAGTCTCACATGCCCTGTAATTTCACTGGACAATATATATATATATTACTAGTGTATTAATTATTCCTCTTTCTGCTCTCCTGTTCCAAAGTTTAACACTCTTAATTGCTCACAATGAGCTTAATAAAAATCTAAATTCTGTATCGCCAGAATTTTGCATGTCACTGGATTGCACCTGTTACCTCAAGATATAAAGATGTTAAGTCTCGCATGCCCTGTAATTTCACTGGACACTTTGCCATTTGCATTTGCCGGCTGATTTATTTGGCAAAGTGGTGGTACTGCCCCAGGTGGACTAGCAGGCCTACCACTAATAATATTGATTATGATATAAATGTCGCTAAAGAGTAACAAACATCCATCGATCCATCCATACTCACAAAGTTTCGCATTTAGAATAGAATTATGATGAAGTGATAACTTACTTGTGATAGGTAACGAGAGGACATCGCTTGCATTTATACAATCCAAAATGCACATCGTTTTTGTGTTTTCTTACAGAGAGGTATTTCTTGAATCGCATATTACATACATTACAGGCAAAGTCCCCAGCAGATGGCTGTAATTTATACATTTACAATCATTTAACTACATAATATAGAATGCTTTATTATTAAGTAAAAGAAACATTACAAACAAAGGAACTCGTCGAATTTTCACGCTATTCAGTTCGTGATAACTGATAATCCTTGGAAACAGAGTATAAATATGGCTCAAGTATGTCTGTAATTCTTCAACACTTATATTATACGAACTTGTATTTACTCGAATCGAATCGTACATTCATACAATCAGTGCGTTATCAACTGAGTCGTGAGGCCATAAATCATTTTCTTATATATATCTAGCTCGCACTTACACACACCATCGACGGGTAGTCGTTTACCGATATCCTTATCTCTATTGACGTTTATGGCCTCACGACTCAGTTGATAACGCGCCGACTATATTTAGTTGAAAACCTAAATTCGCGTTGTATATGGAAAAAGCTTACATCATGCCACCTCATATGAAAGTCCAGTAACTTCTGACATTTGTAAACCGTGAAACATATCTCGCATTTATACTGCGCAGTGATGTATCTCTCTAAAGTCTTTCTTTGCTCGAATTCTAGCAAAACCTCTGCTTCTGTATGGAAAAGTTGTATATCGAACACTGTTTCGTACTCTTCTTGTTTTGAGAGAGGCTTGCGGGCACGTTTACGCTTCGTTTTTGGTTCATCTGAAATATATGTATGATAGATTAATAATTATATATATAAACTGGCCAAGTTCAAGTCGGACTCGCACTCGTAGGGTTCCGTAACACAGTTAAGTATTCCATAACTATGATTTATCGCAACTACAAAATTAACTTTGTTTTTCATAGTGTTTGTATCAAAAACAAAGTTATCTTTGCGGTCGCCGTATGTCTAAAACTGCTGACTATATCTCGTTCAAACCAATTTTCGTTGTTAGTTTTTATTGAGATCTACAGCATATATTTTTTTTAGATTTTTCACTCCCATACTTTCAAAGTTAGAGGGGGGGGGGACACATTTTACCACTTTAGACGCGAATTTTTTTTTTGTTTCAGTTCCATGCCTCCCCTTAAACTTTTATATTTTTTATTTTTGTATAAAAATCGGAAAGCGGTTCACAGAATACATCTACCTACCAAGTTTCAATTCTGTAGTCCTAACAGTTTCGGAATAAAATGGCTGTGACATACGGACGGACAGACAGACAGACAGACATGACGAATCTATAAGGGTTCCGTTTTCTGCCATTCGGCTATGGAACCCTAAAAACGAGTGAATCTAACGAAGAAATTTGATACATCCCAAAGTTTTATGAAAAAGTCCGGAAATGTTAATGTCAAATAGTATGCAGCTTGCTTTGGTCGGATCATGTTCAAAGATCAAGATCAAGTCATATGGATAATGTTGAGGCCATTTTTGAAAATGTGGAGCAAGATCAGCGTATAAGTAGTTACGAAATAGCCGAGGAACTGATGATTAACCAACATAATTTTGACGAATTTCAAAAAGTCTGGCTATACAAAAAAGCTACATATATTATTTAGTGCTCACTGAATGAAACCTAACGAATCGTGTACTTATTTGCGATTCTCTTATTGAAATGTAATGAAACCGAACCAGTTTTGAAAATTGGATCACCTACGAAGAAAGTGCGGACAAGATCATAGTCACCCTTTGACCATCAGTCAAGCTAGACAGACTGTAACGAAACCCGGATTAGTACGCAAGAAGGTGATGCTGTATGTATGATGGGATAAGAAGGGCATCGTTTACTATTTTTTACCGCGAGGCAAAACCAAGGATTCGAATAAATGAATACGTATTTCATTAAGTGTTTACCTGTATCTACTCCAATCACTTCAACTTTCAATAGAGACTTGTTTTCATGTTCCTTTTCCGCTTTTATTACACTTATAAATTCGCTTAGCGCTCTGTCATCATCATCATCGTTTTGGTGGTCACCATTATAATCATAATCATCATTATGTTGTTCGACATCGTTATAACTTTGATTATCAATATTTTCAACATCATTATCATTTTGGTGAACACTATTATAATTCTGATGATCATTATGTTGTTCAATTTTAGTTTCGAATGAATCTTCAATCTTCACCTCGACAGTTTCGATGTTTTCTATTGCTTTATTGTATTTTTTGCGGGTTGAGTGCTTAAGAGACGGAAGTTGATGGTATATTTCATTGAGTTCAACTTTTTCCTATATGACATGAAATACCATTATTACATACTCTACAAATATCGATGGATTGTATAATAGGACATGGTCACAAATAACGGAGTTCTGAGGTAAAAAAAATAAAAGCGAAATAAATAATTGAGATAACTACTCCTCATTTCTTGAAGTCAGTTAAAAAATCACTACAATAATATAAAGAACTAAGGTGTCAGTTTTCGACCATATAAAGGTATAATATACCTCAGATTTATTTTTCTTCCAATTCCGCAGTATTTTATCTGCTTTTCGACATTGTTTTTTGAAGTTGTTACATTTTTTAAGCATAGTTTCGCATGGGGAACAGCTAAGAAGCGCTGTGTTATCCGTCTGAAATATAAATAATAAGTAAAATATTGTTTTCGTTAATTATATAGGTAGTTACATAATTAAGACTAATATTTAGTAGGTATTTAAATCATAAATTCAGGTGGAGCGATGACATGCGAAAAGTGGTGGATGAGTGGAAAAGAAGAGCCGAAGTCGCCGAAAACCGGGCTCATTGGCGTGTCTTGGGCGTGATTCTTACATAGGTGATGCATATGGGTGACCACTTGTGGTAGGCATCAGCCGTGGCTTGAACAACCCATAAAGACATGTCGCCAATCGGTTCACCGATGCTACATGATCTTAGGTATTATGTTTATTGAAGTGTTACACACCTTATATTTTTGTAAATAGTTACACACAATCCAAAATTTCATCGTACCGACGGGACTCGAACCCGCAATAATTGTGTAAGAATGATCTTAGGTGCTAGCCACTAGCTTGTAAAGATGGGATGAAATAGTTGCGCTATGAGGTTTAGCCTAATGCCAGGAAAGTTTTCCTGAGCCGATTCGTCATAGTCATCCAAATAGATAGGTACTGCCAATTCCAGAATTCTTCTTAGAGTGCATCATTACACAACATCAGGTGATAGAGGTTTCTAGTTTAATGTGTATAGGTGTAAACATAAGTAGTTAACCAAAAGAAATTAATGTAAGGGGTTTATATTATGAAACGATACTTTACGCTATTATAAATATTTTAATAAACTTAATGATAGTTATAGATTTATAATAGCACGTATTCAACATTAATGTAAGCTGTATTAAAATAAAATATTTTAAAAGAAGCGCGCAATGCCCACTCAATTGATGCAAGTAATGGCCGTTCTATATTGATCGACATTAAAGTAACGAATCTGCGACAATGTTACTAAACAATTTATGAATGAAAATTTCAAAAGTGCATAATAAATTTCACTGTATTAACTGCAAAATGGTTACAATTTGCTATACTTTTTAAAACATCAGGTACTTACAGCGTAATCACAAAGTTCTTCGTAAAAATCTGACAAATTATAATTTAGTTCCCGCAGCTCTATATCAGTGCGTAAACAAATACGACAAATCTTTAGAAAAGCCATTATATAACGTGACGCTTCAAACCATCGCTTTTATTACCACAAAAGCAACTATAATATAAAACAAAATAATCTACATCCAAAGAAATACTTTCGCGATCGAACTGCTGCTTTTGAGTTTTGGTCAAAGAGAATATAATACTATGGTTTTGGTCACAGATTACTTAGGAAGCTAGTTTTTGGTCACAGATGACTTTATATAGCAAGAATTGGATTTGGATTGATTAATTTGATAGAACTAATTTTGTGAATATTTTAGTGCTTATTCACACGGCGACAATCTTAGAGCTTGCTACACTGAAAGTGCAAACGGACCTACAGAATGTTAGAGAGTGCAGCAAGAAGATATTATGCGACAAACACACTAGAGGTGGCAGTCAGCCTGCGGTCAGCCCGCGGTCAGTTATGATGTATGTACAACAATGAGATTGTCCACAGTGGCGACACTCTGGAGTGTGGACAATCTCATTGTTTTCCATACGTAACAACTGACCGTAGCATGACCGCAGGCTGACTGCAGACCGCAGACCAAAGCAGTGTGTCTGACGCTTTATTCTTCTGCCGTCTTTATGTCAGTATTAGAAAACTAACTAGTCTGTGATGTCAGTGAATGTGAAATGTCAACTTGTCAAGCGATTGGATTGACAATTGATATAACCTCAAACTATTTATTGGTTATCAAAACAAAACAAACTTCCGAAATAAATTGTAACTCCTCCAAAAGTTAGTTTTGAACTTGAAGAGATAAGAAATGTGAATGAAACAGCACTATTCAATCACTATCTATCAGCAAATTAGTGTCTAATAACTACTAAGCATACAGGTAACGCATGAAAATAACATCAGCATGTTAACAAATCGGATAAAAAAAACTGAAAAATTTCGTTGGAAGTGTACCTGTAAATAACCAGACGTACGGATGTGCGCCATCTCTTTCTTGTGGACGTTCCATCTACCAGCACAAAACGTTTCGCTTCATCATTTATCATACGTACTGCCAAGGAATGGAATTCCTTATCGGTGTCTGTGCTTCCCAGTAAGTACAACCCGCGGGTCTTCAAATCGCGGATGAACAGGTATCTTCTAGGTAAGCGTGCTACACCGTTGATCATATCGTCACATAACATCAGGTGAGATAGTGGTCAAACACTTACCTATTTAGTATTAAAAAACAAATTAAATGGAAGGTCATGGATACAAAACCACACTTAGCAAAGGTGGTTTTTAGATAGAGTCATAATGATAGCAACAACTTCATAATTTTGAGCATACTTACAAAATACAGAAAGAAAAGATTTAAAATAACATGTGTACATACAATCATGCCTTTTTCCCATTGGCGTGAGTAGAGACACTTCTTTCCACATGCTACGATCCTGACATACCTCTTTCGCTTCTTCCACGCTCATGAGTACCTTCATACACGCTCGCCGGTTTTAGGTACTTTTGACTTGGCCTTTCTTTAAAACGTCTCTGATCTGGTCGTGATACGTTCGCCTAGGTTGGCCTCTACCGGCTGGCCCATTCACACTCATCTCATAAATCTGTTTCATCAATCTTTCTTCATCCATCCTCTCTAGATGTCCAAATCATCTAAGCATCCCTTTCTCTATCTTTCTCACTACATCTTCTATCACACCACAACATTCCCTTATCACGCTGTTCTCCACCTTATCCATCAGAGTCACTCCAATCATACTTCTCATTTCTACAGCATTAATTTTACTTTCATGCTTCTTCTACCCAGCATTCACTACCATATAACAATTACAAATTAAAATAACAATGTCAAATAATCGAGTCGATTCCACTACTAATAGTACCATTAGACTACCAGGCCTAGTATGTAGTGACTCTCAAGGGCTGTGTGCTGCTGGAACACCGTAAGGTTATAATGGCATATATTCTCCTTGATCCTATCACTTGTGAACACCATGAATGCACATAGAAAAATCCATTGGTGCATGGCTAGGATTTGAACCATGGACGTCCCGTTAAAAGTAATAAGCAAACAATCTTCAGAATCCAGAATAGGAGATAGTTAACCAATGAAGTAAAAAATTCTTTGGAGGGCCTGGTGGCATTGTCTGGAGAACCATTGGCTTTGATGCCAGAGGTACCGAGTACAATTGCTGTGTACCAATGGATTTTTCTATCGAAAAATTCATGTGCGCTTTTCACAGTGGCCCTCTGGTGAAGGTAAAAACATTGTTAAGAAACCAACAACCCCCGCATGGTGGTAGGAAACTATGTAGTGTCCGCCTGGCCAGCTTCCACCCTCAAGCTAGAATATCTGTTGCCAGACATCTTATGTGTTCCGGCAGCTATCCTTGAGAGTCAGTTCCCATTCTAGGCGTAGCGTGCTTACCATCTTCGACCGCATCAACACTTACCAACAGGTGAGATAGTGATCAAACGCTAGCCTATAAGATATTAAAAAAAATAGAATTACAAAAATTCTATCTATCTAAAGGATAAGACCACCTATTGCAGCAGTAGGTCTTATCCCTTAGTACAATTGTGTATAATTATTGTAATATAAGCATTGTTTCTTTACTTATGGTGTTTAATAAACTGTATTCTACATATTCTATTATTTTGTACAAGCTATGTATAGCACAATCTCTGTCAATAAGTTCAGATCCCCGCCATGTACCAATTAACTTTCTATTGAAAATTATGAGTGCACATTTCATAGTTGCCCTCCGGTAAAGGTAAAACATTGTTAAAAACTTCACACCATAGTCATAGAACACTGTCTAGTGTCCGCCTGGCCACCGTCTTGTTGAATGAAAATGAATGAAATATTATCATGTTGGCGGTTTTAGACTTAATTAACCAACATAAAAAAGGAAGAGGTTCTATGATCTACTGAAAGTATATTTTTTTTAATCTTGTATTCATCTTTCAGGTTCAAAAATGTCGCTGAAAATTCACATACATTTCAGTGGGGGAGCAGAACTGTTGTTCGACAGGATAAAGAAGAGAGAAGTGGAGTTGCCAGACTTAAAAAAATATTTTCCTGAAACAAAAAATGATTGCTGGACTATAAGAGAACTTCTTGTATGGATTAAAGAAAATTTGTTGAGGGAAAGACTTGAATTATTTTTACAGGTAATGTTTATTACTTTTGTATACACAGAGGCCCTCCAGTAAAGAAAAAAAAATGGTTAAGAAATCCCCGGCATGGAAGTAAGACACTGTCTAGTGTCCGCCTGGCTAACTACTACCAGGCCTCTCTCACTCGCCCATAGCTACAGCGTTTTATACCTAAACTTTCGACCAGCGCCGGCGCCATATCGCCAGTCGCTTGCCACTACTCACGCGGGGGCAATGTATGTTATTGATAAAATGTCTGGAGTAAAGTATTGCTTATTTGATGGATGTCAATCAAAATCCGGAGACAAGGCACTATCATTTTTTAAATTACCTTTAGATGAGGAAAGGTGCTTTAATCTATCTAATACTATAAGAATCTTTGTCCTGACATACTGACTGACTGACTGACAGACAACGCACAGCCTAAGCCGCTGGTCGTAGAGACTTGAAAATTGGAGGGTATATTTGTCTTAGTACGTAAGGGTGTACTAAGAAAGGATTTTCCAAAATTCACCCTTTAAGGGGATGCTTTAAGGGGATGTTTCGGATTGCGCTGAAATTTGGCATGCAGATAGTTATTACGACGTCAGTTCCCTCTGCGAAAGGATTTTCCAAAATTCACCCCTGAAGGGGATGAAACGGGGGTTTAAAGTTTGTATAGAGAAACAAGATTGGATAGTCTTTTATATTCGAAACTTAACACAAGTACTTGTAAGTAAATACGTGTTTCAGGCTCTTTCGAAATTCCACTCCTAATAGGGTGAAGTGAGGTAACAAAGTCTGAAATCAATATTGTTTCGGATTGTGCTGAAATTTGGCATCGAGATAGTTAATTTGCGTTAGGTATCCGCTAAGAAAGATATTCAAAATTCACACTTCAAGGGGATGAAGCGGGTGTTGAAAGTTTGGATAGTAATTTTATTCGACATTTCACACAAGTCTGTAAATAAATAAGTAAATACGAGTTTCAGATTTTTTCGAAAGGGTAGCATTTCGAAAAAATCTGAAAGATAAGAGGATAAACTGGGGTAACAAAGTCTAAAAATCAATATTGTTTCGGATTGTGCTGAAATTTAGAATGCAGATAAGTATTATGACGTAGGTATCCGATATCAGAAAGGATTTTCTACAAAATATAAACCGGATACGGAACGGGGATTCAAAGTTTGTATGGCGAAACAAGATGAAATAAAGTACGTGTTGTAGGATTTTTCGAAATGGGGTAACAAAGTCTAAAAATTTGGGTTTTTCGGGTTTTATAAATATGAATCCCGAATTGCCTTAGTCACGCGATAACATGAAAACGGGTGAACCGATTTGGCTAATTCTTTTTTGATGTCTTTATTGATAGAATCGTTTTTACAAAAGAAAAGTTTTAAGTAAATAAAATAAGTTTTTAACGCGGGCGAAGCCGCGGGGCACTTCTTGTTTAATTTAAAAAATAAGAATCAAATGTAGAAAAAGATTACCACCTAGCTCTATTGTTTTCATTGTTATCGTGAATAATAAGCATTTTTGTGAGGTAAATAAAAGGCATTCAAAACTCTTTTGATATATATTTCCTTGAGTCAACCCTTCACTAATACACATCGTATCGGGCGCGCGCCGGTACATCGCGCGCTGAACTAAGTAATAACAACGCTAGGTCGAGCGCCTTAGGCACATTTTTGCTTGTATTGTCTGAAATAAGCATTGGTATTGTGTTTTTGTAGAGAGTAAAATATCTGTTATGTAGTAACTATTATATAACCTGTGCTACTACTCTCAAATTGGAAAATATACTTATGTGTTCCGGCAGCTGTCCTTGAGAGTCAGTTCCTATTTAAGGCCTAATAAGCTACCAACCTCGACCACATCATCACTTTGGTACACTTACCAACAGGTGAGATAATGGACAAACACTAGCCTATATAGTACCTACTACAAATAAAAAATAATGCATCAGAACCAACTTTCTCCATCGGTGATTCACTGGTTATCGGTTATCGGTGATTCATAGTTACCTGTCTGGTCGTCGTCACCGCGTCCGCGTTGAAGAGATTCTCTCTTCATGGTGCGACGCGACTGTCGGCGTACCGCAGGGCGGTGTTTTATCTCCTCTCCTATTTGCCATTTTAATTAACTCCATATCTCAACATATCTCTTCTTCCTACCACCTCTATGCAGACGATTTCCAAATTTACTGTCACGCGCCCCTGAATCAAATAGCAACTGCTGTAGAACGTGTAAATGCCGACTTACGCTGTATATCTGGGTGGAGCGAATCCTATGGTCTGAAAATTAACCCGGATAAAACGCAAGTCCTTATAGTGGGCAGTTCTAGAACTGTGTCAAAAACCAATCGAAGCATTCTACCGCATGTCGTTTTTAATGGGGTGACCATCCCTTACAGTGAAACTGTCAAGAACCTGGGAGTATTATTCGATCAGCACATGTCTTGGGGTCCTCAGTTGACTGCTGTCAGTAACAAAATGTTTGCAGCCGCGGGTGCACTGCGAAGATTACGAAATTTCTTGCCTACTGCCACTAAAGCTGCGCTTGCACAGTCTCTTCTTCTTCCTATTCTTGATTACGCCGACGCCGCCTATCTGGACATCACTGAGGAACAGCTAAACAAGCTCGAACGACTCCAAAATTTTGCGATTAGGTTCATATTTGGCCTACGCAAATATGACCACGTCTCCGAATTCCGTTCAAAGCTAAAATGGCTACCCATCCGCCTTCGCCGCAATGCTCATATCCTTACCGTCCTGTTTAATATTTTGTTTAATCCTACTTCTCCTCCCTACCTTAAAGACCTCTTCCAATTCCTACACACTTCGAATTCTCTCTCTTTACGGTCTTTAGAGACTCATACATTGTTGATGCCTAGTCATCATAGCTCGTTCTACGATAAATCTTTCGCAGTACAAGCTGTAAAGCTCTGGAATGCGCTACCAGTTGAAGTAAGACGTTGCCAGACCATTACTACATTCAAAGAACGTGTCAAAGCTCACTATCTCTCGTAAGATTAAATTGCTACCTACTGATTTTTTGTTTTCTCTCCTTGTTATATTTATTTATATAGTATATGTAATGTTTATTGATAAATATATTATTTATGTATTTTATGTATCTGCAGTGTAGTGTTTATGTATTTACTTATTTATTTTAGTTAAGGTATTTAACACTATATTTACCCAAAGGTTGTCTGGAAGAGATCGCTCTCAGCGATAAGACCGCCTTTTGTAACAATTATTTGTGAATGTTTACTTAAGTTTTTTAATGTTTTCTGAATGGTGTTCAATAAAGAGTTATTCTATTCTAACTTTCATAGCTTCCATAACTTTGGTAGGAGTATATTATATCAACATTCCGCTTGTACTCTTCATTATTCTGTGGTACCGACTTGCTACCAAAAAGTAGCATACTGGAGTCGGAGCATTCTAGGCCTAGTGTGTTGGATACCATCGCTTACCACCAGACAAGATAGTGGTCAAACGCTATCCCATAAGATATTTTAAAAATAACTTTAATATTAATGATGTTTTTTATTAAATATTTCAGGGGGAATCTGTTCGCCCTGGTATATTAGTCCTTATAAACGACGCGGATTGGGAGCTATGCGGTGAACTGGACTACCGAGTGCAGCCGGGGGACACTGTCATGTTTATATCTACGTTACATGGAGGATAAAAATAAATAATATTTATTAAATAGATGTTTTATATTTAACAATAGTAATAGTATATGTAAACAATAGTGGCGCCATCTTGTATCGACTAGGAAAATGTAATTATTTAGCCCCATTGTTGTCTACACAACAATTCTCTATGATTTCTCTATGTTCCTATGATCATAGAGAAAGTATATATCTATACTAATATTATAAAGAGAGAACATTTGTATTTTTGTATGTTTGTAATGATTTGGCTCAAAAACTACTATACCGATTTAAAAAATTCTTTCACTAGTATATAGAATGGACTTTCGAAATGAAAATAGGCTATATATTATCCCGTTTAAATCAAAGGTACATTCGTGGAGACCTAATTTGCAACCTAAGTCGACTAAAAAACGGTCGAAAAAACACGTTACTTACGAACGCTGCTCAATTGAAAATAGATGGAAGAATATTTTCTATAGAAGGGTTGTACAACTTAATAATACCTACAAAAAAGTCCGCGACAGTATATGTCTATCTCTTAAGGTTCACTCACAGTAACAATTTTAATCTTTAATTTTTGTTAAAAATATTACATAACTTCCAAGGCTATTTACAAGTATATAGTATTAATCCTTATCCAAATAATTACGTTTATTAGCTTGGCCACATATTATAGATTAAAATTGTCCTTTACAGTATATAATTCAAATGAAAACTCTAGAAGATATCACGGATTTCACACACACGCATCGCAAAATTAATAAAATATTTGCAGTGCAACCACAGATTAGGTCATAGTTACTTCGAAAATATTATTATAGGCTTAGCTATTCTGTAGATCTCCACCGATCACAATCAATTTGTGGTCAATATAGTATAATAATATGATCTATTGTATAAAATAATATTAATCTATATATCGACGGGTTCCGGGCTATTTGTATTAACCGACATTTTTGAAACTTTACACCAGAGCAGTTTAAAGTTTCGATTTTTAGAAAAAAATATATAACTTAAGCAAATAGTATTATTTTTTAAAAAAGAAGGATATAACGGTTTTTATAACATATTCCCCATAATCTGATTTAATTTTTTTTCTAATATTCCTATTTTTACCGAAGACAAATGTCGCTTAATAAAAAATTACCAATATTTTACTTTTTTTTGTTCCAGGCTAAATGATTTAACCGCCTATGATTATTGTTTCTTATTCCAGGCTAAATGACTAAACCGCCTACGTTTATTATTAATTGTTCCAAGCTAAACGACTTAACCGCCTAGGCATGCAAATAATGGATCTAAGCTAAGTGCTTTAATCAAAGAGTTGGTCATATTTCAAACCTAAGCTAATTGATTTAAATACCATATCTTAAACTTATTCATGTATGGCTAATTAGTTTATACGACTGGTTTAAAAAAAAATGAATTGTTTGTAATCCCAATTGAATAATGAAGTTTGAAGAAATTGGCGTTTAAAACGTTGATATATTAAAAGGTACATACATAGGGTGTAGGTATGTATGTACCTTTTAATTTATACCTACCTCATCATTATCAACCTGTGGTGACGCGTCAAAGCGCTTTATTTATTCCATATTTTATTTCACGCTATATATATATATATATAATATATATATACATCGCCCCTTTCATATTTATTATTTATATAACGCCTTATATTAATTTACCTTTTCAAATTGGTATGAATGCCCGCTAAAAGACGCAGAAGCAGCCTGCTGATGCCTACCCGCCGTTGAAACTTGAACAGGTTTGCCAATGGTCCAATGGGAGATCAGCAGACCGCGTCTATTGCCACCACGACGCCTGTGGTTGGCCCACGCTTGCACCACGCTCCAGGTGCAGTTCCGTTTTGGCCGCGATCCCGCTATGATCGTCGCATCGGACTCATTATTTTTTTTATAAAACGCTTATTTTTATTTTTATAAAGTGATCGTGCCGTGACTGTAAGGATCCTCCTAGTGAACTGTTTGAACTATTTATTATTCGGTCGCATTATATGCGCCGACGCCGCCTGCAGCGATTCCTCGTCTGTGAACCCTCCACGGAGGGCTGTAGTTGTTCCTGGGAGAGTGGAAAGGTACGTGGGCTTTGTATGCTGATTCTCTGTGTTCTTACAGTGGTTTATTCATACCAAACGTCCCTCTTCTCACGTTGATCTTCACAGACCCGCCCCCCCGCTATATACTTATATTTTTACCGCTTATTTGTCTAACGCATTTCTATTTATTTTCACGGCACTTTCACCCTCGCATATGGTTGAGGCTATTTACACGCCCCACCAACCTGTGTCAGTCCACTGCTGGACGTAGGCCTCTCCCAAGATGCGCCACTGAGCCCGATCTTCGGCTCTTCTCTTCCAGTCACTGCCCACCGCTTTGCGTATGTCGTCGCTCCACCTGGTCACAGGACGTCCTACGCTACGTTTGCCGATTCACGGTCTCCACTCTAGGACAAGTCTACCCCAACGTTTATCAGTCCTGCGGCAGATATGATCAGCCCACTGCCACTTCAGCTAATCCTTTGAGCTATGTCGATAACTTTAGTTCTCTGGCGAATTACTTCTTTCCGGATTCGATCCCGCAGACAAATACCGAGCATAGCTCTCTCCATAGCTCGCTGAGCGACTTTAAACTGGTGGACCAGTAGAACTGTGAGTTTCCACGTCTCGGCTCCGTATGTCATTACAGGTAGGACGTACTGGTTAAAGACTTTTGTCTTTAGACACTGCGGTATAGGCGACGAGAAGACTCGACGCAGTTTTCCGAATGCTGCCCAGCCCAGCTGAATTCTTCTCTGGATTTCCTTCTCGAAGTTGTGTTTGCCTAGTTGGAGCGTCTGCCTTAGGTAAACATACTTAGTGACAATTTCGAGTGGGATTCCATCTACGGTAATCTGTTCAACTGTGAACAACGTGCTTGAACATGACTTTGGTTTTATCCAAATTCATCTGGAGACCGATGCGCCAAGAAGAATCAGCTAGGCCATTCAACATCCTTTGTAGGTTCTGCAGCGTCTCTGCCATAATGACGATGTCATCTGCGAATCGTAAGTGAAAGATGTACTTGCCGTTCATGTTAATGCCGCAATATTTCCAGTCCTGCGTCTTAAACATAGCCTCGAAGGCGTTAGTGAACAGTTTCGGGGATATGACGTCCCCGTGTCTCACTCCTCGACGCAGGTGGACATGTTTAGTTCGCTGGTTCTGTATTTGTACAGTCATCGTTGCGGAATTATACAGATATCTCATCACTTCGATTTATCGCCAGTCGACTTGGCAACGCTGCAAGGACTCGAGAACGGCCAGGTTTCGATTGAGTCCACAAATGCTAAGCACAGGGGCCGATTGTACCCTTCGGTCTTCTGTACAATCTGCCGCACCGTGTGGATGTGGTCTATGGTACCGTAACCGCTTCGAAACCCGGCCTGTTCCGGAAGTTGGAACTCGTCGAGTCTTCACGCAAGACGGTTCGTGATGACCCTTGAAAACAGCTTTTAGACATGGCTCAGAAGCGAAATCGGGCGGTAGTTTTTCAATAGTGTTTTGTCTCCTTTTTTGAAAAACAGAACCACCATGTTTTTTTCCATGCCTGTAGAGTTCTCCCAATGAAAAGAACGGAATTAAAGAGCTGCTGAAGCTGTTGAAGTGCTGGAGCTCTGCTTCTGCTTCTACCCAGAGGTTGGACAAACACTTTCGACCCCCGATTCTGCTCAATTGATTCTTTAATCTAGAGCGTGTTAGAGGATCGGAGGTCACGTCGTACCAGCTTCTTAGTGGATTTGTTGCGCACCTGGTTAATTGACAAAGCTGACAATGTTTGTCCAACCTCTGGGTAGAAGCAGAAGCATTCTACCCAGAGGTTGGACAAACACTTTCGACCCCCGATTCTGCTCAATTGATTCTTTAATCTAGAGCGTGTTAGAGGATCGGAGGTCACGTCGTACCAGCTTCTTAGTGGATTTGTTGCGCACCTGGTTAATTGACAAAGCTGACAATGGGTCTGTTCGTCTCTCTTCCATTAGTCGAAGTGCTTCTGCCGAAAGTTTGGGCTTTTTTCCCGTACGTTTGCTCTCGCAAAACTTTGTCCCTTCAACCCTGAGGATTTCCACCACTTCGAGTTTCTGGTCTACGTCATCTGTGGTTTCCAAGGCAGCGAATTGATTTTTCAATTTTAATTGGAATGTTTCAGACCCAACAACGATTTGGTCCCACAAAACACTAAAACTCGTACGAATTTACTCACGATTTGCGTCAACTAAAGCGATCGTTTGATCGACCGCGGCGAGGAAATACGCGGCGAAGTGTGAGACTACCCGAAGCGCCCGCGTGGGATACCGGGGGTATTTAAATTCGCGCGGTTTATCGCGTTGGTGCCAAAATCATTGTTTTAACCAACGTCATAATAGTCAATCCATATAAAATGTTGATTGTATCAATGTTTATACTATTTTTATTCCATTTAAGATAAACTGTTTGAAGTGCTAGAACTTTACTTTTGTTATAACTGAAACGATACTGCAAATCAAACATTGAATAAGAAAAATAGGTTTAACCATAATCTTTAAATGTTTATTGTTTTAATCCTAAATAGTTTATGCGACCGATATATCTTTATCCTGCTGGTTGAAGTGACAACATCTTACATTTCATGTACAGAGCTAAATGTATGGACTTTCACTGGGTATGAATTTGACAAAGAGGCTAAATGTATTAAACGACATTCTTGTATATTTATAAGGTAAAGCTAATTGTATTAAGCGACACTGGATAAGAATTTAACAAAGAGGCTAATTGTATGAAGCGACATTTTTATATATTTATAAGGTCAGGCTAAATGCTTTAACGTACCTTGCCTGTAAATTGTTGCTCCAGGAAAAATAGTTTAAACGACTGTCTGGTATTTGGTTGTGAGCTTAAGTACACAGTTCCTAAACATGTCAATATTTTGTGTCACTTCATACATTGCAGTCCAAAATGGGCCCAATAATGCGGTTGTATTAAGCGACAAAAAAGTGCTCCGATCGTCACCAAACCCAGCTCAAACGACGCAGAAAAATTCGCTGATTCCAAACATGTATAAAAGTCTATATCGCCCAGAGTGTCGCTTAATACAATTAGCCCGGAACCCGTCGATATATATATATAATATATATATATCGACGGGTTCCGGTCGATATATATATATAATATATATATATCGACGGGTTCCGGGCTAATTGTATTAAGCGACACTCAGGGCGATATAGACTTTTATATATATATATATATATATATATATATATATAATATTTTAAACCACCCCGACTGATCTATGTATAATCTTTTCATTTAAAGCATTCCAATATGACTCAAAACACGACATTTGAAATCTGAGCTGTAAGTTGGTGAGGATTTGAGTATTCTGTAGAGTCTAGGAGATGTCCCAGCATCAGGTCAATGCTTCCATGTTCTTACAATATCGTTGAAGAAGAAGATTTTCGAATTGATCAGACTTATGAAAGTTGATTTCATAGCACAATTAACTAGAAAAAAGCTCATAGTTTTATAACGATTGAACGAATTTTCATGAATCAAAGCTAAGAACGAGTGTTCTTAGCTTTGATTCATGAAAATTCGATGATTCATGAAAATAGATGTCTTTCTCAAGAGTTTGAGGAAGACATCTAATCTATCAAACAAAAAAAAACTATCAATAATGAAATCAAAATCGATTCATCTGGTTGGGTGCTAAGATGCTACAGACAAACACACAGATTACACGTTAAACGTAAAATACCCCTACTTTTTGCGTCGGGGAACGCCGTAAGGTTACGGCGGCAGATGTTCTCCTTGGTGGTAAGCTACTTTTTAGAGCCGAACGGCAAAAAACGGAACCCTTATAGATTCGACATGTCTGTCTGTCCGTCCGTCCGTATGTCACAGACATTTTATTCCGAAACTATAAAGACTACAAAATTGAAACTTTGAATTGGGGCATCCCATACATAGAAATGAAAAAAAAAAAAAACTTCAAACCTATACTGTGGGGGGATGTGGGGTATCTATGGATAGGTCTTTAAAAATGTCATTGAGGTTCCTAAAATCTTTTTTTCTCAAAGTCAATCATTTAAAAGATAGGCGCGTCTAAAGTGGTAAATGTGTATCTCCCCCCCTCTAACTTTTTAAATAATTGAGTGAAAAATCTAGAAAAAATATATATTCTGTATATCTTAATAAAAACTTTCAACGAAAATTGGTTTGAACGAGATACAGTCAGCAGTTTTTGAGATATAGCGACCGCAAAGATAACTTTGTTTTTCAAACAAACTCTATGAAAAACAAAGTAATTTTTTTGGTGGCGAAAAATTAAAGTTATAGAATAGAATATATTTATTGTGAAAACTGTGTACAAAAGGTGTTAAAATACATAATATGTCTCAACAGTTTGTTCATTTCGAACATACAATAATAGGTTACAAAATCTTAAAATTATGTTAATAGAAAGACAGAATCCTAAAATAAACAATTATTACCACACTTTGTTAAGCGAGTCTAAATCTATTATAATTATTAATATGTATAACTTTCTAGCTAGAGATAAAATCATAAATCTAAAATAAAATACAATTTACAACATGACAATTCGACATTAATAAATAATAATAATTATATAATTTATATTTTTATACTTATTGTCAATTAATATCAAAGTACTCGTTTAAGTTATAATATGCTTTTGAAAGCAACCACTGTTTCAATTTATTCTTAAATGTAAACCCATGCAAAGATTTTAGTTCTGTTGGTAGATGATTGTATACTTTAATTGCGCTTACGAAAGAGCTTTTGTAGTATTTCGTGTTGTTAATTTGGGGAATACACATGTTGTACCTGTAATTGGTTCTAAGGTTTGCCAAGCGACTTGATTGTTGGCTGAAATACAGATGTTCATTCTCTTTCACAAACACTGCTAGTTCTAATATGTACATACTAGTTAATGTTAAAAAGTTATATTTAGTGAATATGTCTCGAAGAGATTCAGTACTTACTATAAAATACTCTACTGTTACGGAACCCTACGACTGCGAGTCCGACTTGCATTTGGCCAGTTTTGGTAGATTTAATGATCCCACTACCTCTGTACGAAAACACATAATTCATGAATGCACATAAAACTTTCATTGGTAGGTATATAGCTAGGATTAGAACCAACAACCGTCGGGTCAGAATCAGGGCAACTATCCTTTACGCCAAAGGGCCGTCCAATATCACTACTTAAGTATTATAAAACAAAGTCCATCACTGAACTAATAAAATTGTTGTAGGCATATGTGTTCTACCCGTGCGAAGCCGGGGCGGGCTGCTAGTATTATATATATAGAGAGAGAGAACATTCGCGTATGCGAATGAAATAGCTATAGAGATATAACCCGACTAAAATGATGAACACGTGCAATGCTTGAAACCGGTTTATGGTTAACCGTTTCTTAAACGTTTAAACCGGTTTTCACCAATTATTTCGCTCGAAGCAGGGCTAAAAACCGTTTATGTATAACCGGTTTAAATACGGCATAAACCGGTTTTTTTATTATTTCGTTCAAAAACCTCTATAAACCGATTTATTCCGCGAGAGGCTCACGCGTACTTAGTTGCATTCGGCACGGACGATAAAAAAAACATGCTCTCGCACTTTTCGAAGTTTGCTTGCCATATTATAATGTTTATGACCGACCGCTGTTTTCAATATGTGATTTACAATTACTAAATAGTTGTTTGCATGCTGCCAGTGCACACACGGCTATAAAATTCAACGAAACCTTTATCAAAAAGTTCTTTGCACAATATCGTTCAATAGCGGTTTATAGAACGAACGAAAACCAAAATAAAAAGTTCATTTGTACTTACGCCCAAACCGGTTTGAATTTTTAACCCGGTTTCCAAGCCTTGAACACGTAATACATATACCAGCTATAAGATAAAATAAACAACGTAATTTGGTCGGGTCATACATGACAGCACAGCGGGTGAGAGCCATTGGGTGCACTAGAACTTGGTGCCAGTGCTGGAGCCAGTTTGTAAAATCGCATACGCAGAGAAGGATAAAATATTATGGTTCATCTCGCTCTCTCATACTAGTGATTGTATAGTTTGATCCTTCTCATATTATTATTATTTTAAGGCCAAGTCTATTTTCTAATATACTTAGTCAATGGTCAATGTATAGGATAGTTGGCTTGACTTCTAAGCGACAGGTCAGAGGTTGTTGGTTTAAATCCAACACGGGTGTTCGTCTATATCGATGTTCTGCCCTTGCTACCAAAAAGAATCTTACCCATATAGGAGAAAATCTGCCGCCATAACCTTACAGTGTTCCGGTAGCACACAGCTCTTGACTCTTAGGGGTATTCTAGGCTTAGCGTGTTCATCATCTTCGACCACAGAATCGGTTACCACTAAGCGAGATAGTGGTCAAATGCTAGTGTCCGTCAGAATGGCAGTCACTTTTTAGGGTTCCGTACCCAAAGGGTAAAACGGGACCCTATTACTAAGACGAAGTCTGTCTGTCTGTCTGTCTGTCCGTCTGTCATCAGGCTATAGCTCATTAACCGTGATAGTTAGACAGTTGAAATTTTCACAGATGGTGTATTTCTGTTGCCGCTAGAACAACAAATACTAAAAACAAAATAAAGTTAAAAATTAAAGGGGACATACAAAAAACGTGTTTTTAAACGCCATCTATCTAATTAGTTTCGGCAAAATGACATAGATGGCGCTAGTAAACGAGCCCCGTCTTTCTAGATCGCGACCAAACCAAATATTCTTGGTAATATCAATTAATCAAATATATGAGGTTGAAACTCTGTTATGATTCGTATTGTACGGAACCCTCCCTAAGTGTACGATAAGAGACGCGATGCTGACTCGCACTTGGCCAGTTTTATTATTTATAGTCTTAGTTGACGTTGAAATGGTGGGCAATAATTGCTGCCTGATTGCTTCTATTTGCTGCTATGAGACAATTGCTGCCTGCCTATCTACTTTTTTAACCGACTTCAAAAAAGGAGGTTTCTCAATTCGACCGTATATGTTTTTTTTATTTTTTTTTAATGTTTTTTCGCGGATAACTTCCGTCATTTATCTACTGATTTTGATAATTATTTTTTTGTTGGAAAGGAGATATCCCAAGTGTGGTACCATGGTAATTATATCGAGGTCTGATAAGTATCTCCAGAGATATGGACAGAAATACCTCAAAATTGGTACTGAAAATTAATAGCGCGGCATTGAAGTCGGTTCTTCTTAGTTTTTTAAACGATTTTATTAGGTCTTGTTAATAAACGAAACCTTTAGGGTAACCGTCCTTTATGACGTCAGGATGGCTGGTCACCTTGTCGTAGTATACATGCTGTGTGGAATCACTGACATTTTCATTAGGCAATAATTGCTGCCCCTTTGCTGCGTAAATTTTTTTATACCTAGATCTTGTAGCTGTTAAGCCCGTTAAGGAAATAAAGATATAGTCAAATTTTGTACAGACGCCCCAATGCCTGCGAGAAATAGTAGAGCAAAGGGCTTACGAAGAAAATGTGTTAAGTTATTGAAAGGTAGCACGATTTTTTTAGGCTTCCGTAGCCGAATATTATTTCTGTCCGTCCGTAAGTCACAGCCATTTTATTTCGAAACTTTTAGTACTTCACAGTTGCAACATGGTAAGTATTACTCTATGAACCGCTTTACGATTTTTGTACAAAAATAAAAGTACCTAAGTATTTTTTACAGGCGATAAATGACAGTGGTATTTGGGCTAGGTGTAGATAATTGGTACGTTTAGCGGATACCGAATTTAGTTGTACCACGCGAGGCGGCACTCAAATTCTTAATGTTTTTAGAAATATTTCTAGTGAAGCTTCTAATTATAATTCTTTGTTTAACTATCATAAACCTATATGGGCTCGTATAGAGAGCTAAAGCTCCTATATATTTAAGCTGTTAAAGCTGTCGGCTCGATGTCATGCCTATACAAGACGTCTTGCCTAGACACATAGAGAAAGTATATATCTATCCACGCCGAGACACGACAATAGTGTGACCATATATTTGCACGTGGGGAATATGCCCAATCATTGATTCTTGTCATATTTAATGGATTATCCAATGACGCCTACAAATACGGTGTTTTCTTATATGGAACAAGTATGTCATCAATGTCAACGCTGTCGTCTGTCCATTTTGTACATATATTAGCGTTGCCAGACGTCCCGTATTTCCCGGGACGTCCCGGTTTTCAGGCATAATTTAAGACGTCCCGCCGGGACAAAGTCTGTCCCGTATTTCAACAATATTCAATTTAAAATCCGCGCGCATAATTCCGATGACGACGGCAGCCTGCGCTGCGCGCGCACGAGTACATGTAAATCATCATCAATTACATCCCGCGCGGAAGTACTGATCCCGTGGATCAGGATAAAAAGATATCCTATGTCGGTCTCCTGGTTCTAAGCTACCTCCCCACAAATTTTCAACCAAATCGGTTCAGCCTTTCTTGAGATATAAATATAGTGTAACTAACACGACTTTCTTTATATACATACATATTTAGATTAAGTAGCAATAAAAACAAAGTAAAAAATACATGTTTTTCATTTGTCCCGGGGGAAAATGTAATTTTTTTGGAAATTGAGCAGTTTGTCCCTTACAGGCTCAAATAAAATCTGGCAACCCAAACATGTATGTATCCTACGTGAATTGTGGCTACAGTGAATAAGGGTCGGCGCACACGGGCCACCGGCCACAAGCCGCCACCGGCATATTTCCTATAGTTTTCATACATTTTATATGGACTCGCCGCACACGGTGACGCCGGTGGCCGCCACAAGCTACATGATAAAATGTATGAAAACTATAGGAAATATGCCGGTGGCGGCGTTTTGTGGTTGTGGCCCGTGGCCCGTGTGCGGGGACCCTAAGACGTCTTGCATGTATGTGTACGATAACACAGACAAGATTTTTTTTTGTCTGGTATAGACAAGAAAATATCTTATAATGTGCTAGGAGCCTTATGGTTATCCAAGTTCACACACCGACTTTGGCACACTCAGATGATGAAGTGAAGCCTCCGTAATGAAGTCCGCGCTCCGACCTAACATTCTCCAATCCATGATTGGGTCTGAAACGTTCCAGCAGAAACTGCAGAACCGATTCGCTGCTCTGGAAACTGGAATAATTGACGTTGATATTGAATGAATGATTTATTTTTCCAAAGCATCAAATTGTTTTTAACCGACTTCCAAAAATAAGGAGGAGGTTCTCATTTCGGGAGGAACGATCGTTTTTAATGAACAGATCCTATAAGATCGTTTAAAAAACTAAAAATAACCCACTTCAATGCCACGCTATTAATTTTCAGTACCAATTTGGAGGTGTTTATATCATTATATCTGGAGATACTTATCAGACCTCAATAAAATTACCATGGTACCACACTTAGGATATCTCCTTTCCAACTAAAAAAAAAAATCATCAAAATCGGTTCTTAAACGACGAAGTTATCCGCGAACAAACATAAAAAAAAAATATATATACGGTCGAATTGAGAAGCCTCCTTTTTTTGAAGTCGGTTAATAAAAAAAAGGATCTGTGATTTACAAGGAGAACTGTGTAGCCTACTCCAGCGCCATCTGGATCCTTTTATATTAAGTTAAGTCTCAATGAAATTTTAATGGATTCATCTGAGAAGTATACCTTTTCAACAGAAGATGAATTTTCCAAATCGGTCCAGGCGTCTTGAGTAATCCTCTTCCTTTTTTTGAAGTCGGTTAAAAAATCTGCCCACGCGTTTGGCTTTTAGAAGCGCCACAAAGAACAAACATAATATAGGTAGGCAAATACACACTTAAGGTACGGACACACCGCAGCGTCCTGCGTGTGCGATTTTACATGGTGGTAGGACACTATCTAGTGTCCGACTGGCCAGCTACCACCCTCAAGTTAGAAAATCTGTCTCCAAACATCTAATGTGTTCCGGCAGCTATACTTGAGAGCCAGTTCCCATTCTAGGCCTAGCGTGCTTACCATCTTCGACCGCATCATCACTTACCAACAGGTGAGATAGTGGTAAAAAGCTAGCCTATAAGATATTAAAAAAAAAAAACTAGGTGGCGATCAGATAGCGCAGTAGTATTTGTACCGACTGGTTCACACCTAACGCGATCAGAAAACAACTGAAAAGTACTGGGATCGCACCCGCAGATCGCAGGACGCCGCGGTGTGACCGTACCTTTACGCCATAGAAAAGATAATAATCTCGGACTAATATACAGTTATCTGTGATAATGAGGCTGAGTAACTCAATCAAGACCCTCCTTAGCGTTGGGTAAAATATAAGTACTGTACCTAGGATGATGATTAGGTATAATCCATCATCCTAGTACTGTACCTACTTTCAAATATTATTACATACTTAGGTATAAAATACTTTGGAATTACATAAACAAATGGTTTTACCGGGAATGAACAAGTTGTTTACCAGTTCGATACTTCGAAGTACAGCTATCATTATTCCTTTCGTAAACAAAATATTATTATTTACTCACTTATTCATTAACTATGTAGGTAGGTACTGTCTTTTTAACCGACTCCACAAAAAAGGAGGAGGTTCTCAATTCGTCGTTTTTATCGTATGTTCACCGATTACTCGAAGATGCCTGAACCGATTTGAAAAAATATTTTTTACCCGACTGCAAAAGAAGGAGGGTTATGTTTTTCGAGTGTGTGTATGTATGTATGTAAGTATGTATGTATATAATTGGCACGCCCTAGAGCTTAAACGGCTTGTCGTATTTTTATGTGAGTGTTATCAATAGTTGTGAGAGTGTAGTATGTACATACATAGTATATGTACATTTTGAAATTTTTTTTGGTGATCAATAAATCGTTTTTGTATTGTATTGTAGGTACTTATACACCTACCTATCTCTGCCGTTGAGGATTCAAACAAAAATCGATATAGTTTACTTAAAAAATTACCGGCCAAATGCGAGTCGGACCCGTACACGAAGGGTGCCGTACCACCATACAATATTGTTATTAGATAGAGCAAAAACTCCCAAAAAATTATCTTTGTTGTATATATGGACCTCGTTTTTTTAAATGATTTATTTTTTGATATTGTAGCCATAATAATAGGAACATACTGTGCAAGTTTCAATTGTCTTATTAGCGTTCATAAGATCGAACGCAACAATAAGACACGTTTCTTGTATGGAGATCTCATTAAATTTTATTATGTTCTTAGTATATGCAGTTATAGCGGCAACAGTAATACACATTCTGTTAAAATTTCAAGTGTCTACTTATTATAATTCAAGAGATACAGGAGGAGAGACCCTTTAACAGGAGGACGGACGGAGAACGTAGTTCCAGTAAAAGGGTCTTGTTGGCACCCTTTGGTTAAGGAACACTAAAAAAATCTGGCCAAGTGCGAGTCGTACTCGTACACGATTTCCTTCAAATCAACTTTTATTTAGGCTCTGATTAAAATCAAATTGCCGGAAAAATCAGAATTTTGTACGGGCTTGCGGCTCGCGGCCCGGTGCGCGCGCTTTGAGGTTATTTCATACTAATGTATGTATCTCGCTAGCCGCTGTGACCTGGCTGCTAGTGCGCTATTGCCATAGAGAAAGTATATATATGTAGAGAGAACATTAGCGTATGCGAATGAAATAGCTATAGAGCTATAACCCGACTAAAATGATAAACACGTGATGCATATAACAGCTATAAGATAAAATGAACAACGTAATTTGGTCGGGTCATACATGACAGCGGGTGAGAGCCAATGGGTGCACTAGGACTTGGTTCCAGTGTTGGAGCCAGTTTGTAAAATCGCATACGCAGAGAAGGATTCAAAAAATGTTGTTTATCTCGCTCTCTCATACTAGTGATTGTATAGTTTGATCCTTCTCATATTATTCTTGTTATTTAAATGCCACATCCGCTTAATACTCCATCCACGGCTATTGCTCTTAGGTAATGCACACTATGTGATATGAATGTGATTGTGAAATTCCATATGTGATGACATACGGAGCCAAGACGTGGACACTCACAATTCGACTGGTCCACCAGTTTAAAGTCGCTCAGCGAGCTATGGAGGGAGCTATGCTCGGTGTTTCTATGCGGGATCGAATCCGAAACGAAGTAATTCGCCAGAGAACTAAAGTTATCAACGTAGCTCAACGGATTAGTAAACTGAAGTGGCAGTGGGCTGGTCATATCTGCCGCAGGACAGATAACCGTTGGGGTACGGGTCGGAACACCTCCTCGTGGTGTACCCTGGGTATCGGCTCGGATCGGGTATATACTTTTCCTAGTCTACTGGGTTAAGTTGTCGACCGATAGCGAAGTTCCGACGTGAGGGGCTCCTCCGCGTGTCCGTCTGATATTAGCAGAGGGCACAGTGTGACGGAGCAGGGCGGGCTCGGTGGTGGGAGCCGCCCGGTGGTGGGGCCGAGCATATGCTCGAGCCAAGTGGAGGGGCTGGTGACGGCCGATGGAGGGTTTCTCGCATGCCATTTTGGCGTGCGTGGTGGACGGTGGACAGTGTGCGAGTAGGGGTATGTGCCCTTTTTGAGGGACGGAGGGTGTGGGGCGTTGTACAGAAGTGCGCGTGCCGCATTCCTCTGTAATAGAGGGGTGCACTTGTGTACCAGGCCGTGGGTCCAATGGGCCGAGTGGTGGGGCCGGCGACGGTCGAAGAGTGGGGTCTCGCATGCCACTGGCACTGGCATGCGAGTCGAACAGCGGACGGTGTGCGAGTAGGGGTATTTGCTCTTCGCACACATGTCATCAGAGGGACGGAGGATGTGAGGCCAGGTGCCACACTCCTCTGTCATTGTGGGGTAACTGTTGGAGGGTCGGGGGACTCTCTAACGGCTTGCACTCCCCACATGACGGTTGAGGGTTGATCTTGGTGAGCAGGGTCAGCCCTCCGCAGCGGCAGAGTCCCATTTGGGTCTGCCACCGGGGCAAGTTGGTGAATGCTAGCGCAACCCCATCTTGCCCCACCACGGTGGATGACGGCTCACCCCAGGTTTTTAGTGCGGTATCCTGCCTTTCAGGCAGCGAGTCCCACATAACTATCTCGCTCCCCCGGGCGAGAGGTATCCATAAAGGATTTTCCTGGGTCAACTGATAACCATTGGGGAAGACTTGTCCTAGAGTGGTGACCGTGAATCGGCAAACGTAGCGTAGGACGTCCTGTGACCAGGTGGAGCGTCGACATACGCAAAGCGGTGGGCAGTGACTGGAAAAGAAGAGCCGAAGATCGGGCTCAGTGGCGCATCTTTGGAGAGGCCTCTACGTCCAGCAGTGGACTGGCACTGGCTGATGATGATGTGAAATTCCAATTTTATCTATTACGGTTCAGAACATAAGTATAGGTAATCCTGTAAAAGATGGACGGACGGTCAGGGGCTCAATCTTCGTCGAAGTTCAACCGTGACTTTTCTTCACAAAAAAGAGGAGGTTCTCAATTCGTCGGAATCTTTTTATATTTTTTATTTTTTATGTATGTTCACCGATTACTCAAAGATGCCTGAATCGATTAGGAAAATTATTTTTTTGTTTCAAAGGGTAACCTTCCCATTGAATCTGGTCCCATTTGAATTTTAACGAAATCGATCGAGCCGTTTTTAATACATCAACATTTGTATTACGATGCATTTACTTATCTCGACGACTTACTATACTAACTACTGGCACAGATTATGTAATAGTTACTACATCTCCTGGCTACTCCGACTAGCGCGACGTTTGATGTCGGTTCTTTTAGTTTTTTAAACGATCTCTAATTATAGTTTTTTTTAATCTTAATTTAAAAAAACGTTTTTCTGCAATCTCACCTGATGTTAAGTGACGATGTAGCCGAACATGTAGCACGCTTGCTCAGTAAGTACTTATACCAATTCACTCACTCTCGATCCAAGGATTTCTCCTAGATATAAGGAAGAAAATTCCATTTGTTGGCTGTTTTTATAATGGACGAGGAAGCAAAACGCGAATGCGAAAAATGTGCGAATTTTTGGTATGTACCTTAAATTGATGCCGTCTCAATGTCGCTCTAGATGTTCTGTTGAAAAAGGGAGACGGAAAAGATTGTGCAGTTCTTGTAAACATTCTCCGTGTCTGTAAGGCTAATGCAACCAGTATTGACGGCCCGGTGGTGTAAGTGGGAGAATGGTCGGCTTTGTTGCCAGAGGTATCGAGTGCAATCCCCGCCATGCACCAATGGATTTTTGAAAATGTATGTGCGCTTTTCACAGTGGCGCTTCGGTTTGTACTATTCATTATTCTGTGCTTCGGTGAAGGAAAACATCGTTAAGAAACCAACAACCCCCGTGTGGTGGTAGGACACTATCTAGTGTCCGCCTGGCCAGCTATTATATTATCCTATCGATCGCATCGTCACTTAACATCAGGTGAGTGGTGAAACGATTTACTTTTTTTTAAAAAAAGCTACCACTCATGTTAGAAAATCTGTCGCTAAACATCTAATGTGTTCCGGCAGCTATCCTTGAGAGCCAGTTCCCATTCTAGGCCTAGCGTGCATACCATCTTCGACCGCATCATCACTTACCAACAGGTGAGATAGTGAAGAAAGAAGAAAGAAAGAAAGAAAAAACATTTATTCATAGCCAGTACAAGAAAGAAAAAATATCGTAAAACTAAAAAAAAAAAAAAATAGTTAATGAAGTGGTTGACTATGAATAGGGCGCATGCTCAGCATTAGGCGCTACTGCACTTATTGCAGCAGTGCGCTCATTTTCAGCAGCACCCCCTTTATTTATTTTTTTTGTCTAGTAGTCGCCACATTAAATAATTAACTAATTAACATTTAATAAATTTAAATATATAATATAAAACAATAAATAAATAATAATAAATAAAAATACAAAATGAATAATATATAAAGAAAACAATAGATATATAAAACAATTATACTCCAATAATAAATGTTAAAAACTATATGAGATGATATGAGAGACCGAAATAGATACAGTAATAGGTACGAGTAAATGTGTCTTTCCAACAACATGTCACATAATATCGTTTAAAAACTAAAAAAGAACCGACTTCAATGCCGCGCTATTCAATTTCAGTACCAATTTTGAGATGTTTATCTCAATATCTCTGGAGATACTTATCATAACTCGATGAAATTACCATGGTACCACACTTGGGATATCTCCTTTCGAACAAAAAAAGAATAATCAAAATCGGTTCATAAACGACGAAGTTATCCGCGAACAAACATTAAAAAAAAAAAAATATATATATATATATACGGTCGAATTGAGAAACCTCCTCCTTTTTTTGAAGTCGGTTAAAAATTGATCAAAACGTTATCAATGATACATTGCCACTCAGACCAATAGGAATACCACAACAGGAACAACACAAAATATCTCTCTTGATGATGTTCTGTTGAAGAAGAGAGACGGAGGATAAGATTGTGCAGTTCTTGTGCACACATTCTCCGTGCTTATAAAACCAATACGACCAGTCTCCAGGGCCAAGCCAATCTTAGATACGCTACTGCTTACTCAAAAAAACATTACCCTCCTTTTGGGCAGTCGGGTGACTAAAATAAAATAGCTCAGCGGATTGTTGCATCACACTATACCATTTGCAATTTGCATGTGATTTATTTTTACAATTGTTCACACAATAACAAATACGGGGAAAAATAACCTCCTCGAATTATGATAGTACATAAGCTTTAACCCCGTTTCGCAGAAATTGGTATTTACTTATGAATTATATTCATATTAATGGCTTATTATTAGTTTTTATTAATAGGTACAAGCTTTTATGCAACTTGCAATGTTTATTTTTAATTTCAACCGACTTCCGAAAACAAGGAGGTTCTCAATTCGTCTGTATGTATTTTTTTTCTTTTTTAGGGTTCCGAACCCAAAGGGTACCAACGGAACCCTATTACTGAGACTCCGCTGTCCGTCTGTCTGTTTGTCTGTCTGTCTGTCTGTCTGTCTGTCTGTCCGTCTGTCACCAGGCTGTATCTCATGAACCCTAATAGTTAGACGGTTGAAATTTTCACAGGTGATGTATTTCTGTTGCCGCTATAACATCAAATACTACGAACAGAACAAAGTTAAAAATTAAAGGGTTTAAAACAAAAAACGTGTTTTTTACGATAGCGCCATCTATAAATTTTCATAGATGGCGCTATCGTGTTTACCTTTATCTCGGAATCTGAATCTGAATCTCGGAAACGGCTCCGATTAAATAAAATTTTGTATACAGGGGATTTTGGGGGCGATAAATCGATCTAGCTAGGATTCATTTTCAGAAAATGTTGTTTTATTCGTGTTTCAATATTCAACTTTATCGATAATCAACTTAAAATATGACGCTTCCCGAGATTTATTGGTGAGTAGAAGTAGCTTTAGTGTTATTTAAACTTTACTTAGTTGTGGTGTTAGAAGTTCGTTAGACATTCGTTAGATGGTGTTCGGAACCCTCCGTGTGCGGGACAAAAGTCTGACTCGCACTTGGCCAATTTTATTTTTTGTATGTATGTTACGCGATTACACTGTTAGTTGTAAACCGATTTGAATGATTGTTTTTTTAATCGGTAGGGTACGTTTCCGAGGTGGTCCTATTGTAATTTCATCGAGATCTGATAAGTATCTCCAGAGATATAACGATAAATGTCTCAAACTTGCTACTGAAGTTGTCTCGCGGGGCATGGAATTCGTCGACAAGCTTTTATTTAACTCGCAATGTTTGTATGTAAGTTGTCCTTTATAGTTAGCAAACTATTTATACCCAACTGCGCGACGCAAGGGAGAGTAATGTGTTTATCACCCCAAATATGTAGGTATTTGTTTTTATTATGTCCAGCAGTGGACGAATACTGGGTGTTAATGATGATGATGATGTAGGTATTAGGTAGGTATTGTTTGTTCCTTTTTTGCGCTAAGACAAAAAAGGGTAGGCCGATTTTGGTGTAAATCGATGTGAAAAAAAGATTCCGACGAATTGAGAACCTCCTTTTTTGTGAAATCAGTTAAAGACGTAATGAAAGTTGACGGACTGTAATTAATTAGGTATATTGCTTTTTACAAGCAAAGTACGAGCGTTATTGAGCATTCATTCGCAGTCGGGTTTTTTTTATTTACAGTTACTATACATGTCCAGTATAGCTTAAAAAAATATTATTTCGTATGTATTATTTTTAAACAATTTAGTAACCTAAAGGGCCCCCGGCATGGTGTTAGGACCACAGGGTAGGCCATTAAGCCCATTATCTAGTGTCCGCCTGGCCAGCTATTACCCACGTGTTGGAAAATCTGTCGACAAACGTCTAATGTGTTCCGGCAGAGCCAGTTATTTTAAGCCTAGCGTGTTACCATCTTCGACCGCATTATCACTTACCAACATGTGAGATAGTGCCCAAACACTAGCCTATACAATATTTAAAAAAAATAACTGACTTGTGAAGTCAGTTATTTTTTGTGTGGTGCGAGTAATTTTCAGTAGCAAGTTGAGGAGATGTTTATCTCTACAAGTTCGTTGCGTTAGGAGATTTATTCGAGACTTCAAGACTTTCGTATTGTGCGGCGACTAATATCGTGTTGTTTCACTCTGTGTGGGAGGCCTAAGTTCTTTGTGTTTGAGTAAGACAAATATACGTATTGATCATTGGTTTTGAGGAAGATATAATTATTTTCAAAACGGTTGTTTTAGTAGACTGACTATGTCTAATACCACCACAGGATAGGTTAGTATCGAGATCCTTGAGGTCTCCAATGCACCAGCTGAAAGTTATTTGAAAATGATGCCACAGTGATCGTGTTAAAGCCGACTATGGGATATAAAGCATATTAATTACATCTTGAGCTATATATTACATCCCGCGATTGCTGTTCACAAAGATATTTTATAGTTCAGCTTTGGTTGTCTATGGTTTCATTCAAACACTGGCTGAATATACACTAATAGTGTGAAGTCATAATAAAAATAAAAGACAACAAAAAAAACTGAGGGCGGCCAGGGGGAGGCGCGGTGTCCGGGGACGTGAGGTAAAATATAAATGTTCAAATATCACTCAGTCGGTCGAAAAAATATTTAGAGCTTGGGATGGAATATATAATATAGCATAGTGTAAACGGTCTCATACAAAATAAGATCGTATAAAAAACTAAAAGATCCGACTTCAAATGCCGCGCTATTAATTTTCAGTACCAAGTTAAATGTGTTTATCTCCATATCTCTGGAGATGCTTATCAGATCTCGAATTAATTTCTATGGTACTGCCCCTGGGATATCCCCTTTCTAACAAACAAATAATAATGAAAATCGGTTCATAAACGACGAAGTTATCCACGAACAAACATAAAATATAAAAATATATATACGGTCGAATTGAGAAACCTTCTCCTTTTTTGGAAGTCGGCTAAAAATTTAGGACGAGCGATAAAATCTCAAGATATAATATACATTCTTTTATATTCCATGGTGAAAAGCCGGCTCTCTGAAGACACTTGTCAGAATTAGGTACCTACCAAAGACCAGCAGGGTTATTCTAAATAATTGGAAAGCAAATTCAGATTCGGAAACTGCCTTTACTTCGACTTGGATCTTTGCAATTTTCAATGCTCCGATCGGTCGGAAAGGTTTCCGCGACAAAATAGCTCATGGATTTATCAAAATTAAAAATGAAGCTTCAGAATCCAAATAATTTGCGTATGATTGAGAATCAGGGGACAGCTCTGCTTAGATATTCTAATTTGAATCAGATAGGCACATTCGAATTCGGAAGCGACATTATAAATTTAGAATATAGATAAATCCGTAAGCTATTAGGTCGCGAAATTAGAAAAACCTTTCCTTTTGATTATAATGATTTTAAAGAATTGAAATATCAAGAGTTGCCGATCAGCGAAAGCCGAATCGAAGGAGATGTTGTTCTTAACCGACTTCAAAAAAGGAGGAGGTCTTATGTTCGACTGTATGTATTTTTTATGTATGTTCACCGTTACTCGAAGACGCCTGAACCGATTTGGAAAATTATTTTTTATTTGAAAGGGTTTCACAGTTGGACCCACCGAATGTGAATAATAAGGTATGTTGGACCCATTTTAATTTCATCCAGATATATTCAATAGGGATAACAATAGGGGGCCTGCTCCTGTAGGCTCATGGCGGCACTTTACGGGTGAGTAATGACTAATGAGTTTAATAAATAGTGTTTTGTTACAATTACCGTCTTATATTAAACTCGCCAACTATTCTCCTATGCGCCATGTGTACCTGACGGAAGCAGGCCCCTTTAAAAATCTAAATTTACACTTACGTAGAAGCTACGTATACCTACTTCACCTATAAATATTAAATTCTCACTTTTTAATTACCTACCTCACGTCGCATTATTTACTTAGATATTGTGTACCAACTATAATTCAATTCATCTAAAATCCATACCATATAATTATCAAATGTCAGTAAATTAATAAACCTAACTCTTTTTTTTTTCTCTTTTTTTCTCATTCGCACAACACTCACATTCCACAATGATGACTCAACCATGTATGCGATCTACATACCTACACATCTCACTACAATGCATTTTTAATAAGGGATTGTTTATGTTTATCTGTTTCTTTGTTATTACAAATGATAAAAATCGCTTTTTTTTTGTATAATTTAAACATTTTACTACTATTATTATGCCTATTTTTTTCAAATTTTGTCTTATAATTAGCACTACTATTACTGGTAGATAATAATCAAAACTGTGTAATATTTTATAATATGTATCATTACTTATAGGAAGATACTGAACCACACAACACAGGATTGTCCTAGTGTGTGTTTCAGTGCTCAACACAAGCTATGTTTAGTTCATAAGCTTAAACTGTGTAAAACCCTTCATTTGTGTTTTTGAAATAAATTATTATAAAAATTAAATTATTCAGTATCTCCAGAGTCATGAAGATAAACACTCAAACTTAGTACTGAATTAAAATGTTTGAAGTCGGTTCTTTTGGTTTTTTAAACGATCTTAAATTTTGTTTGTATTATCATGCCTGCCTGAAGTAATAACAACCTACTCATGATAATATAATCATTAAAATCGGTAGACAATTGGCGGAGAATTACAAATATACAAATATATATCATTTTTTTAATATCTTATAGGCTAGCGTTTTAACCACTATCTCACCTGTTGGTAAGTGATGATGCGGTCGAAGATGGTAAGCACGCTAGGCCTAAAATGGGAACTGGCTCTCAAGGATAGCTGCCGGAACACATAAAGATGTTTTGGCGACAGATTTTCTAACTTGAGGGTGGTAGCTGGCCAGGCGGACACTAGATAATGTCCTACCACCATGCGGGGGTTGTTGGTTTCTCAACGATGTTTTTCCTTCACCGGAGGGCCACTGTGAAAAGCGTACACAAATGTTTCGATAGAAAAATCCATTGGTGCACGGCGGGGATTGAACTCGGTACCTCTGGCACCAAAGCCGACCGTTCTCCCGATTACGCCACCGGGCCCTCAAATATAGACGAATTATACGCACCTTCTGTTTGTAAGTCGGTTAAAAAGGACACTTTTTAGATCGCTCAATGTGCATAAACTAAGTTACAAATAATAGGTATATAGGTACAGCTAAGTGAGTAATTGTATCACTTGTTCTTCATAACAGGCAAATCAACAAAACTAAATTGCTAAGCATAGATATAATCGAGTTCAGTGGTTTAAGTGAGTCATGATCTAGCAATAAAATAAACCGAGACGTTGAAAGCTGTCAGTTAGTTGTCACAGCGCCGCGGTGAACGGCAGATGCGTGGATATTTGTCTTCTTTTTAAATTCTTGATTTCGTACGTGCATCATGTAAGTTAATTTGTTTTATAACGTGTTTTTATTTGTTGTTGATTAGAATAATTATTATTAATGTGTTATTTTTTTATTCGACGTAAAAGAAAATAGTTTGATATAAAGCTAGGTCATTCATTGTTGCAGACTGGTTTAACTTCTTTGATTTATTATGAGAACTACTTCGACTCGTTTGATTGTGTTTTTTTTGTATGAATTATATTATTTTAAATCTTATCCGTGAAATTATGCAACGTATGTATTACTTAATTTTTAACCGACTCCCAAAAAACGACGTTACTCAATTTTAACGCATATATATATATATATATATGTATTATGTTTGTTCGCGGATAACTTCGTCGTTTATGAACCGATTTTAATGATTATTTTTTGTTGGAAAGGAGATATCTCAAAGGTAAAGTAATTTCATCGAGAATTGATCAATATCTCCAGAGATATAGAGATAAACACCTCAAACTAGGCACTGAAAATGAATAGCGCGGCATTTGAAGTCGGTTATTTTAGTTTTTTAAACGATCTTGTAATGAATGAATCCGTATTTGCAGACATCAAATTCCTTTTATGTGATTTTTATTTGATTTTTTATAAAAGTGAGTTAAATATAATTGAACAGTTTATAATATTATGCATTTTCACGGTTACTAAATGTATGAAAATTGTTTTTTATAGGCTATTTGTTAGTGTAGACTGGTTTCATTTCTTCTCAACCGACTATTTTGATCATTACCTCGCCTGGTGGTAAGCGATGATGTAGTCGAAGATGGTAAACACGCTAGGCTTAGAATACTCTGACTCTCAAAAGCGGCAAATTTTCACCTTGGTAGTGTTAAGCAAGCTACTTTTTGGTAGCAAGTCAGGTGGAACATCGATATAATATGCTCCTACCACCTGTGCACGAACACCCGTGCTATGATTTGAACCGGTGACCTTTCGCTTAGAAGTCAGGCCATCATACTTTACGCCAACAGAATTCTTAAAAGAAGCTCTTCTTTTAAAACGAAGGAGGCTATCAAATCGCCTGAATGATACTTTTCAACTGACTTCCAATAATGAAGATAGTTTAAAAACTAAAACAACCGACTACAATGCCCCGCGAGTCAATTTAATTAGCAAGTTTGAGACGTTTATCCCCATATCTCTGGAGATACTTATAGGATCTCAATGAAATTATAATGGAACCACCTCTGAAACGTACCCTACTTATTATATAGATAATATAGATAATATAGAATAAAAAAAGAATTATACGAATCAGTAATCGCGGTAACATACACACAAAAAAACATACAGACGAATTGAGAATCTCCTTCTTTTTGGAAGTCGGTTGAAAAGGAGGAGGTTCTCAATTCAACTGTAATATTGTTTTATTTTTTGTATGTATGTTACGCGACTACTCCGTCAATTGTGAACCGATTCGAATGATTCTTTTTATTTAGAAGGGTACATTTCCAAGGTGGTCCTATTGTAATTTCATTGTGATATGATAAGTATCTCCAGAGATATGACGATGAACGTCTTAAAATTGCTCCGCGCGGTATGGAAGTCGTTTGTTTTAAGTCAAAGTCAAAGTCAAAGCATTTATTCAGTATATGGGCAAATTAAAAATTAGCACTTACACACGTCAAATAACATTAAATAGATCATATTCAACAAAAAATATAGATATAACAGAAACATAACGCTTTGAATTTACAAAAAAAAACAAAGGTATTGATACATGAGCCATTCAGCTTTCATCTAGACGTCGAACGTCACACTTAAAACACATGTTTAATTCCCCTTATTAATGTAGGGTTGCCAACCGTACCATTACGTGCACCCGCAACCCAGTGCATGTTCAGTACTTCAGACAATTTTTATCCAAAAAATTGTGAAATAATGAAACATAATAGATAAATAAAACGCAAACTAATTGCAGTACAAATCATGTTCCGAATGGAACTGATTGTCCGACTATCAGCCGCATAATACCGTCGTAACAGGCAACCCTAGATCTGCAAACAAAAGATGAAAACTGATTGACTGTTGAATCTACTGGTGTTTCGGAAGTACTCCCATCAGAGAAGAAACACCAAGAAACTCTATGGGGCTTGTCACTTATTTTAATTCATTTTTTTTAATTCATATTTAATAAATGTTTAATGTACAATAAGTAATTCTATTATCATACAATTTATATTACATCTTGGAGCTTGGGGCATTCAGGCCAAGCATTTTTGTCATTCATATAGTCATTTATTGTATAGTACGATTTCTTCATTAAATTGGATTTTACAAAGGTTTTAAATCTGCTTATAGACAGTTGATCAATATCTTTAGGAAGTTTATTATAAAATCGTATACAGTTCCCCAGAAAAGAACCACTAACTTTCCACAACCTGAATTGAGGTAGAATTAATCTATTTTTGTGTCTTGTATTGAAATTATGTACATCGGACCTCTTATCATACTCATTCAAATTTTTGCGTACATACATAATATTTTCATATATATATTGACATGCCACTGTGAGAATTTTAATCTCCTTAAATTTTTCACGAAGTGAGTCTCACGACTTCATGGTATATATAGCTCGAATAGCTCGAATTTAGTTTTTAAACTATCTTCATTATTTCATGAATTTATATATAAAAACTTTTAATATTTATTCAGATAAAATCGGACACTAACTTTCTAAGCACAAACTATTATATAATCTTATGAATAAATATTTACCTTAAGTTATTTTGTAACTCGAATAATCTCCGGCGTGGTCTTATATACAGTTTAACTATTCTCGTTTCAGTCGCATACATTCGATTTCGGAAGCGGCATTTTAAATATCGAGCTATTCAGTCGTTGAAAATCTTTCCGATTCGATCATTGATTTTTAGGGTTCCGTAGCCGAATGGCAAAAAATGGAACCCTTATAGATTCGTCATGTCTGTCTGTCTGTCTGTCCTTCCGTATGTCACAGCCATTTTATTCTGAAACTGTTAGGACTACAGAATTGAGATTTGGTAGGTAGATGTATTCTGTGAACCGCTCAATCATTTGAAAGATAGGCGCGTCTAAAGTGGTAAAATGTGTGCCCCCCCCCCCCCTCCTCTAACTTTAAAGTATGAGAGTGAAAAATCTTAAAAAATATATGCTGTAGATCTCAATAAAAACTTACAATGAAAATTGGTTTGAACGAGATACCGTCAGCAGTTTTTGAGATATGGCGACCGCAAAGTTAACTTTGTTTTTCATACAAACACTATGAAAAACAAAGTTATTTTTGTAGTTGCGAAAAATCATAGTTATAGAACTATATATACTTTACTGTGTTACGGAACCCTACGAGTGAGAGTCCAACTTGCACTTGGCCAGTTTATTAGACAGACAGCGGGCAGCGATTTTGTTTTCTACCGACTTCCAAAAAGAAGGAGGTTCTCAATTTGTCTGTATTTTTTTTGTGTGTATGTTACGCGATTACTCCGTCAATTGTAAACCGATTTGAATGGTTCTTTTCGTAATCGGTAGAGTACGTTTCCGAGGTGGTCCCATTGTAATTTCATCGAGATCTGATAAGTATCTCCAGATATATGACGATAAAGGTATCAAACTTGCTACTGAAATTGACTCGCGGGGCATTGAAGTCGGTTGTTAAACTATCTTAATAATATACTATGTATTTTATATGTTTGTTACGCGAATACTCCGCCAGTTGTGAACCGAATCGATTTTTTTTTTCTATTGATAGGGTACATTTCCACGGTGGTCATTTTAAACAATTCATCGAGGTCTGCTAACTATCTCCAGAGATATAGCGATAAACATCTCAAACTTGCTGCTGAAAATGACTCACGCGGCATGTGAAGGCGCTTTTTAGGGTTCAAAACCTAAAGGGTACCAACGGAACCCTATTATTGAGAAAACAGAAAACATTATAAAAACAGAATAAACTTACAAAAAAGCGGGGTCCGCATACGTATTTTTTTCTGATGTTTTATGCTCGATCTTATATACCGTAGTAGATAGAGACTTACAATTTTCTCACAGTGTGTATTATCATAGTTGCTGTAAGATAAAATAATAAAAACTAAATTAAAATTAAACATTGAAGGGGTCCCCATACAAGAAACTTATTTTTCCATCAAATTTTGTTCAATAGGAAGCCTACGAGTGCGAGTCCAACTCGTACTTGGCCATTTTATTAAGTTTTTTAACGTTCTTAATTACTTTATATATGAGCTAGCGTTTGACTTCTATCTCGCCTGGTGGGAAGCGATGACGTGATCGCAGATGGTAGGCAAGGCTGAGAATGGTCTGACTCTCAAGCGCTGTGTGCTGCCGTAACACCGTAAGGTTATGGCGGCAGAATTTTTTTAAATATCTTATAGCGTTTGACCACTATCTCACCTGTTGGTAAGTGATGATGCGGTCGATGATGGTAAACACCCTAGGCCTAGAATGGGAACTGGCTTTCAAGGATAGCTGCCGGAACACATTAGATGTTTAGCGACAGATTTTCTAACTTGAGGGTGGTAGCTGGCCAGGCGGACACTAGATAGTGTCCTACCACCATGCGGGGGTGGATGGTTTCTTAACGATGTTTTCCTTCACCGGAGGGCCACTGTGAGAAGTGCAGATACATTTTTCGATAGAAAAATCCATTGCTACACGGCGGGGTTTGAACTCGGTGCCACGGCATCAAAGCCGACCGTTCTCCCGATTACACCTTTCTCCTTGGTAACTACGTTTTAATAGCAAGTTAGGCGGAACATCGACATAATGCTGCTACCACAATGTGGAATTGCTTTCGTATGTACCCAGTACCTACCAAGTTTTAGATATTATATTAAAAGCTATTATTATTAAGATGACCCACTTTTATGACCCTGGTAGGGTGTCACAAGAAGGACCTGGCGAGTAGATCTATTCAATGAAAATCAGGTGAGATCGTGGTAGTATTTCAATATATAATTTTGGATCGTTTTAAAAACTAAAGGTACCAACATCAAACTTCGCGCTAGTCATTTTCAGTACCAAGTTTGAGGTGTTTATCTCTATATGTCTGGAGATACTGAACATATCTCTAAGAAATGAAAATGGGTCCACCTGGGAATTATACCGTATCCAACAAAAAATATTTTTCAAATCGGTACAGACGTCTTTCAGTAATCGGTGAACTGACATAAAAAAAAAATGATTCCGACAAATTGAGAACCTCCTCCTATTTTGCTAAAGCCGTTTAAAAATCCTGTTCTGGGAACGATTTTATCTCCATGTTTACCCAATAGCACCAATCATTTGTAACAACTATGATTTTATTACTTGTAATTCTACGTAATCACAGTTTTAGAGTCAGAGGTTAAAATTATTGTTTTAGTATACACTATCTGTACGATTCGTTTTAATAAGATTGATATAATTACTGGAATTCTACAAGTGGTAAGTTATCGAAAATACATTTAATTTATACAATTTGCATTGTGGTCGTATTCACATACAATACAAAGTATACACTCTGTGACACCAAGACTTAATAATATTATAGAAACATTTGTAACTCTGTCACTCTGTCTGTTTGTTACGTAATCACGCCTAAACGGAAAATCCGATCTTACTGAAATTTAACAAGGAGATTGCACAATGGTATGACACTATATAGAGCTCGCCTGGCCAGCGACCACCGTCAAGTTATAAAATCTGTCGCTAAACAGCTAATGTGTGTTCCGGCAGCTATCCTTAAGAGCCAGTTCCCATTCTATACTTAGCTGTTACCATCCTCGACTGCATCATCACTTACCAACTGGTGAGATAGAGGTCAAATGCAACACACACACTTTTTGTAGGCTACTTTTTGTGAAAATAAAATCATGATTTTGACACATAAATAAATTAAATTATAACAAATGTTGTTTGACATAGCAGTGATAAAATACTTGGTGTACGTGAACGAAGTCTCGGTAATTATCAGCTAGTACACAATAAGTACTCGTATACTTTTCCTCCTATATAACATTCTTTTCTGTCCCTCCACACTTTTCTATCTTAAGGAACGCTTTATTTTCTTATGTCGTTCAAACACTCATTCACTTCGGTCATCAGAAAATCTTGCTTTGTTAGCGCCTTCGCATCGTAGTTCCTTCTATGATAGTTCATTTACAGTTGAATCAATTCGTCTATGGAGTAAACTGCCTATTACTATTCGGCAGGCACAGTCTCCTTCTTCATTCAAAGAACAGGTAAAAAAGTTTTATCTTGCCAAAATACCACATATAGCAACCATACACAGTTGATCTTCTGTCTGCTAATTTATAAACCTTATTAATGTTCATAATTGAAATATCACAACGCATACCATAGAATAATATATATATATTGTGTAATATTATGTATGATATTGTATATTTAAATATGTGTATGTATAATGCATTTATTATTGGGAATATGTGTAGTTTAAATATATACATATTTATGTTAACTAGGCATATAATATGTATTTGTCATGTAATTGTTAAGTGGTAAAAATATCCTTCTTCTTTACATTTAAATTACACCGCCTATATGTCTAATTTTAATCCATTCCATCCAAAGGTTGCCTGGAAGAGATCGCTCTTTTAGCGATAAGACCGCCCATTGTACGGTTCATATTACATTTCGCATTTTATGTTTGTATATATCTTATAAGTTGTGGTGTACAATAAAGAGTTATCTATCTATCTATCTAAGTACATGAGTGTAGTGTCCACCACAATGCGTTTGTCAAAATCTCCTTGAATATGAGTATTATTAACCCCCGTATTCATAAACATAGTGTTCTCATACTGCTCGAACGCTTTGTCATTCAAACCCGAGAAGATTATACACAATAGAGGTTGCCTGTTGAACAAACTTATGAAGACTAATACATCATTTTTCAAAAAAAAATTAAACCGACTTCATAACTACAAACAGGCACTCAAAAGCAAAAAATAAATTAATATAATTATTATATGCGCTACCCACTTATATATTAGAAGACGGTGCCAGCCAAGTCTATTGTGTAATAGATAGATACTACCTACAAGGATTACTATTAATTGTTACGACTAGTGCTAAACAATGTAATTTGCCTTAAAAATCACTATAGCACTAATCTTACAAATTACTAATAAAACTTACTAGTTTATTAACCTATTCAAAATGGCAAACAAAACATATTAGATATTTTTTACTAAAACAGTATTATCAAATCAAGACTACCACGGGAAGTGTTCAGAACATAGGACATGCGTTAAACGTAGGTATTTTATTAGTTTCTTCAAATGATAACTTTTTAAACAATTTCTTACTTTGATTTCACAAGTGTGTCTGTGTTTCTGTGTAGCTATGTATGTGTGTCTGTGTGTGTGTCTGTGTGTCTGTGTAGCTATGTATGTGTGTCTGTCTGTCTGTCTGTCTGTCTGTGGCATCGTAGTGCCCAAACGGATGAACCGATTTAGATTTCGTTATTTTTATTGTTCGAGAGTGTTCTTAGCTTTGATTAATAAAAAATTGTTCATAGCCTTTTTGGGGTTCCGTAGCCGAATGGCAAAAAACGGAACCCTTATAGATTCGCCACGTCTGTCTGTCTGTCTGTCCGTCCGTATGTCACAGCCATTTTATTCCGAAACTATTAAGACTACAGAATTGAAACTTGGTAGGTAGATGTATTCTGTAAACCGCTTTCCGATATTTGTATAAAAATAAAAAAATATAAAAGTTTAAGGGGGGCATCCCATACATGGAAATGGAACAAAACAATTTTTTTTTTCATCAAACCTATACGTGTGGGCTGTCTATGGATAGGTCTTCAAAAATGACATTGAGGTTTTAAAATCATTTTTTCTCAAAGTCAATCATTTAAAAGATAGGCGCGTCTAAAGTGGTAAAATGTGTGTCCCTCCCCTCTAATTTCTAACAAAGTTATTTTTGTAGTTGCGAAATATCATAGTTATAGAATACTCTACTGTGTTACGGAACCCTACGAGTGCGGGTCCGACTTGCACTTGGCCAGTTTATTCTAGATGATGACGGTACATGAGAGGAACTTGAATAGGTCTGATCAATTCAAAATTAGGTACCCTCGTAGTTCAATTATATTGTAAGAATATGGTTAAATTAATTAACATTGGCTTAATGCTGGAACATCTCCTGGAATCTGCAGAATACTCAACTCCTCATACTCCAACTTACAGCAAAGATGTCGAGTTTGGGCTCATTGGAATGATCTCAATGAACAGATTATACACATGTAGATTAGTCGGAGTTATTTTTAACCGACTTCAAAAGGAGGACGTTTCTCAATTCGACCGTATTTATTTTATTTTTTATTTTGATTTTTTTACACAACGAAAATTTAAAATATCTTAAAAACTTTAACACAAATAAAATTAAATTAAAACTATAACTACAATATAAACTACTTACTCCTAAAAGATCGTTTAAAAAGCTAAAATAACCGCCTTCAAATGCCGCGCTATAAATTTTTCAGTACAAATTTTGAGGTGTTTATCTCCATATCTCTGGAGATACTTATTCGATCTCGATGAAAATACTATGGTACTATTCTAGGGATATCTCTTTTCCAAAAAAATAAATAAATAAAAATCGGTTCTTGAAGGACGAAGTTATCCACGAACTAACATAAAAACTCTTTTTCTTGAAGTCGGTTAAAACCTATTGCCGTGGGAGGCATCTACATCAGCCGTCTGGAGTTGTATTAAGAACCATATAATATTTCAATAAACGATTAAGTATAGATGGTATAAAAAAGTTGTCTAGTGCAATGAGTCGTAACTTAGATGACTAAATCATGGGAAGGACTAGCTATTACTTCCCACGATTAGTCATTACAGTATGTATAAGGAAAAGAACGTGATTCTTATGTTTTCCTGTTGATTTATACAAAGATTAAGAAAGTAACGTCATACGAGGTCTGTGGGTTTAAACTATTATTTGTGTTAACGAGCGCACGCACAGGGCTGCGTTCACGACCTACGCTCGGAGTACAACCAGACGCTCTAACCCCGTTCACGACCTCAGAGCGTCGCACTCGGTTAGCGCAACTGTGTCGTTCACGACCTCGGTTGTTTCACTCCGGTTGCAACATTTTAACCATCAAATTGGATGGTTAAAAAACGCTCTGACGTGTGACAGTAAAATTGGCGGGAAAAGCTGTAATTTTTGTTACAGATTAAGGGAAAGGGGTGTCGGACTGGCGATCGAGAGGTCGTGAGTTCGATTCCCACCCCACCCGTTGCACTATTGACGTAAACCCACTGCAGACACAAGCATATTTAGCTTAGTCGGAGGGATTAACAAGAATACTAGTAATGTGCAAGGCACATTGCGAGTAATCTTATAAAAAAAAATACCATAGATTAAGGGACTTGCATCAGTTCCTGAAAAAGTGCCATTATAGAGCCTGCATCTGTTTGCATCAGTTTGTTGCGTAGAGTAGTATGAATTAACGTCTTCAACAATCATCGTCATATTTGAACTAATTTACACAAAACCTTAACGAATTATACACATCAACCTTCTCATGAATCACGTTGTCTATTGGTGAAAACCGCATGAAAATACGTTCAGTAGTTGTTGAGTTTATCGCCAACAGACAGACAGACGCGGCTAGGGGCTTTGTTTTATAATATGAGTTTAGTGATAAGCCACAATGTCATCCCCTTATAATAATATGAACACATTTTTTCATTTAGAAATATTTAGTTGCAGAAATTGCCAATCAAAATATTATTATATATTAAAAACTGTACCTAATTATTGACGTGTTTTTGTTGTTTGTTTACAGAATGCGCGCTCTGCTATTCCTGCTGTTCGCAGTTTGTGTGTACGCTCGCACGACTGTTCGACAACAGTCGATTTCTGGGCCTATTACCTCGCTCACTGACAAGGTATTTACATTATTTATTTATTACCGACATACCTAACTCTCAGAGAAACTCCAAGTATATCTCTTTCTAGGGGTGAAAGTCTTTTTTTTAATATCATATAGGCTTGCGTTTGACCACTACCTCACCTGTTGGTAACTGATGATGCGATCAAGGTTGGTAGCACACTAGGCCTATTATGGGAACTGGCTTTCAAGGATAGCTGCCGGAACAAATTAGATTTTTGGCGACAGATTTTCTAACTGGTGGTAGCTGGCCAGTCGGACACTAGATAGTGTCCTACCACAATGCAAAATGTCTCTTATATTGATAGCGATCTACGGCCAACTATATACCTCGCAAGCGTCCCGTCCCCAACCCCAGTCCGAGGATCCTAGAGCCACTCTTACCCGCCATTATACCGAGGATCTGCCAGAGGTCAGCTTGAACGAAATTGTGATGGCTCTCAAACAGCTTAAAAATGGGAAAGCCCCCGGAGAGGATGGAATTACAACGGAGCTCTTAAAAGCTGGTGGAACTCCAACGCTTGTACAGCTGCAGCGTATATTTAATTCCGTCCTCTTTTCGGAAAGAACTTCAAAGGCGTGGAGCAAGAGTGTAGTCGTTATGTTCTTTAAAAAAGGAGACAAGACCCTCTTAAAGAACTATCGACCCATTTCACTCTTGAGTCACGTCTATAAGCTGTTTTTGAGAGTCATCACAAATCGACTCGCGCGTAGACTCGACGAGTTTCAGCCCCCTGAACAGGCTGGGTTTCGAGGAGGATATGGCACCATAGACCACATACACACAGTGCGGCAGGTTATACAGAAGACCGAAGAGTATAACCAGCCCCTGTGCCTTGCGTATGTGGACTATGAGAAAGCTTTTGACTCTGTAGAAACCTGGTCTGTTCTGGAGTCTCTGCAACGGTGCCAAGTTGATTGGCGATACGTCCAAGTACTGAGAGGCCTGTATGACGCCGCGACTATGACCGTCCAAGTACAAAATCAGCAGACTGAACATATCCTTTTACATAGAGGAGTGAGACAAGGGGACGTTATTTCCCCCAAATTGTTCACCAACACTCTTGAGGATATGTTCGAAACGCTCGATTGGAAAGGACGGGGCATAAATATAATTGAGGTTTGCGGACGATATCGTTATCATGGCTGAAACCGTGCAGGACTAGCATTACATGCTGACCACCCTTGCTGATTCTTCTGCACGCATCGGTCTCCGGATGAACTTGGATAAGACCAAGATCATGTTCAACGAACATGTTATTCCGGAACCGATTGCCCTAAAGGGAGTTCTTCTCGAAGTTGTTCACGAATATGTCTACCTTGGGCAAATCTTGCAATTGGGTAGAAACAACTTCGAAAAGGAAGCTCGCAGAAGAATACAGCTGGGATGGGCATCATTTGGAAAACTTCGTCAAGTCTTTTTATCGCCCATACCGCAAAGCCTGAAGACGAAAGTCTTTAACGAGTGCGTCCTACCTGTTATTACTTACGGAGCCGAGACGTGGACGCTGACAGTGCGACTGGTTCACCAATTCAAAGTCACTCAGCGAGCTATGGAGAGGGCTATGCTTGGAGTCTCTCTGAAGGATCGAATTCGAAATGAAGTCATCCGTCAGAGAACCAAAGTTATCGACATAGCTCAAAGGATCAGCAAGCTGAAGTGGCAGTGGGCTGGTCACATCTGTCGTAGAACCGATAACCGTTGGGGTAGACGTGTTCTAGAGTGGAGACCACGGCTCGGTAAACGTAGTGTAGGGCGCCCTCCAGCTAGGTGGAGCGATGATATACGCAAGTTGGCTAGCAGCAGTTGGAAACAGAGAGCTGAAGATCGAGCTCAGTGGTGTGCCATAGGTGAGGCCTATGTCCAGCAGTGGACGAAGATAGGCTGATGATGATGATGATGATTGATATTGTGCGTCCTGTCATCGCAAACGTCTAGTAGAGGGAGATGTAGCTAGACAGTTGTATACTTGCATTTCTGTTCGTAACGACGACCATCGGACGAAATTTATCGCTATATATGTAGAGACTACTTGCCCAGACTTAGAGCACGCTTAGCGACCTTAAATTTGTGGACCAGTCCAACCGTGAGTATCCACGTTTCGGTTCCGTATGTCATGACGAGTAGGACGTACAGATTGAAGTCTTTGTCTTTAGACTATGTGGGATTGGCGATGTGAGAACTCCACGTAATTTCCCATATGCGGCCCAGCTCAGCTGTATACTTCTATTGGCCTCTTTCTCGAAGTTGTTTTCACCCAGCTACAGAACTTGCCGGAGGTAAACTCCTCAGAGCTGGATGAGAGTAGCCGACGATCATGCTCAGTGGCTTAAAATTAGAGAGGCCTATGCCTAGCAATGGGCTGGTATAGGCTGATGATGATGATGATATCTAACCTTTGCTCATTGTCACCCAATGTAAGCACATTGTTGACTTCCTGGGTCCGTATGCTTAGACCTAATCTACGTGATCCCTGGGTGGTGCTAAACTGTGGCACTGGTGGTAGGCTGGACTGGTGATAGGTGAGCCCCGATGGCGTAAAGGATAGTTGTCTTGACTTCTAAGCTAGAGGTGGCCGGTTCAAATCCTGGCACGGGTGTTCGTTCACAGGTTGCAGGAGCATATTCGATGTATATCGATGTTCTGACTGACTTTCTATCAAATAGTAGTTTACCACCATCAAGGAGAAAATCTACCGCCATAACTTTACGGTGTTCCGGCAGCACACATCCCTTGAGAGTCAAGGTACGGACACACCGCGGCGTCCTACAAGCGCGATCTAGGCGGCGATCAGATAGCACAGTAGTAATTGTATCGACTGTTTCACACCAAACGCGATCAGAAAACAATTGAAATGTACTGAGATCGCGCCCGCAGATCGCCGGACGCCGCGGTGTGTACGTACCTTCAGAGTATTCCAGGCCTAGAGCGTTTACCATCCTCACGTTTATAACGTAAAGTGTCAGTATTTGTATGGTAAAATGGTATGAGTCGTTTCATTCGAAGATGTAAAACCCACCCTACCCAAAGACCCAACCGAAGTTTTGTTAAATTATGAATTGAGGATCTTTAAAGGAATGAGTAACAGCGATGGTGCGGCTATAGTGTTGCCGTGTTTTGAGTTTTAAAATCGAGTAAACAATCGATTCTACTTAAAAAAATCGTGCAGTCTACCTGTAGGTTTGAAAGTACTACGTTTGAATACATTTATATCGAGAATGAAACGACGAAATACAATTGTGCTGTGTGTGAAAATACATATACTGATTTGATTACTTCCTACTTCCTTGGCTGCGCCGTAATCGGGTAAGAAGATAAAATGGCAATACACAGTTCAAGGTAGCCTACATAGAGCACGTACGTACATCTTGATAGCAGATATTGTATGTATGGAGTACATGACCTTACTTATTTATACAACTTAGAATATTTTAAAATCTTAGATATACCTCTTTGTACGCTTTGACGCGTCGGGACAGAAATACGCGGACGAGTGAAAGTTTTATTGCAATATGTGTGTAACAAACATTATTACTACTAATGTACGGTCTTAACTGCAATGGGATCGTACACATATAGCCACTGCCAAGACATAGCAGTTATAAATGTTTACAACTTGCTCTACAAATTATATTATGATGACGTGATGATGTAGTGGAGGTTGGTAGCACACTTAGCTTAGCTTAGTAACTGGCTCTCAAGGACAGCTGTTGGAACACATGAGATGTTTTGTCGATATATTTTTCAACCTTATTAGCAAATTCATCATCATCATCAGCCGGTGTCAGTCCCCTGCTGGACGTAGGCCTCTCCCAAGATGCGCCACTGAGCCCGATCTTCGGATCTTCTCTTCCAGTCGCTGCCTACCGCTTTGCGTATGTCGTCACTCCACCTGGTCACAGGACGTCCTACGCTACGTTTGCCGATTCGCGGTCTCCACTCTAAGACAAGTCTACCCCAAAGGTTATCAGTCCTACGGCAGATATGACCAGCCCACTGCTACTTCAGTTTACTAATCCGTTGAGCTATGTCGATAACTATAGTTCTCTGGCGAATTACTTCCTTCCGGATTCGATCCCGCAGAGAAATACCGAACATACGAGTAGCTCTCTCCTAGCTCTCTCTATTGGCAAAGTACAAAATAAACACACATACTGCGGAATAAAAAGGAGTTGTTCTTTTTCAGGATGCGAGGTCCAAAGCCAGAGTGCACACCGCATTCGCCAACGCCGGCAGACAGGCTGGTATTGAAATTTGGAAAATTCAGGTAAATTAAAACGTTATATGTTGATGGATAGTGTGTATATCACTGTCCGCTTTTCTCTATTATTATTACCTTTTGCCCCGCGGTTTTACCCGTGTAGACATCGTTACCGTGGGAATATCGGGATAAAAAGTATATTGATGTTCCCTATGTGTTATTCCAGGGTCTACACTATCTACGAACCGAATTTCAATGTCAATCGGTTCAGTAGTTTTAGAGTGAAGAAGTTACAAACATACACATAAACTGTTGCCTTTATAATATTAGTAGGATTTTTATGTATGTTCACCGATTACTCAAAGACGCCTAGATCGATATGGAAAATTATTTTTTGTTTGGAAGGATATATATTTCCCAGGGGATATTTGTTCCATTATAATTTCATCGTTCAGTATCTCCAGAGATATGGAGATAAATACCTCAAACTTGGCACTGAAGATGACTAGCGCGACGTTTGAAGTGCTTTGCCCGCGTTTAATCTTGCTAAGTAACTACTAAACTTTCTTCTTAAATCATTCTATCTATTGCTGAAATATCCGTTGCGTAGTTTAAAAGATTTAAGCTTACAGACAGCATGAGCGATTTTGTTTTATACTGTGTAATAGATTATAATTTTTGTAGCGTAAAAATGTTCAACTCGCGTCAGGTCACGTGTCCTGATCGAAAATTCGTAAGGCGGAGCGCAGGGCCCTTTCGCGAGGTGTCATTCCAAAATATTAAAAAATGACGTGTTCAAGTTTTCACTGCTGCCGGAACACCCGGAATGCAACCTGTTGTTTTTTTTTGTAGAGTCATAAGAGTATTCTAACCATATTTATTGTATTTTTGTAGAATTTTGAACCGGTGCCAGTGGCTGCGAGCGATTTTGGAAAGTTCTACAAAGGTGACTCCTACATTGTATTAAAGGTAATATTTATTAACATTGTTTGAATATTAGATATACAATATATAATTCTATATACTTGCAATATTGTGATATATCAATCCTGCAACTAACTTAGATATTCTCATAGTGATTGTCTATAATGTATGTGTATATAATGTAAGTACCACTATTCCATTTCTTTCTAAGTGACGATGTATTGAGTACTGGCTCCAAAGGATAGATGCCGGAACACATAAGATGTTTGTCCACAGATGTTACAACTTGAGAGTGGTAGCTGGCCAGGCGGACACTAGACAGTACACTTAAGGTACACCCAAACCCCGGCGTCCTGCGTCCGCGATCGGATTTTCAATCGTTTTCTGATCGTCGTAGTGGCGTTTGATGTGAATCAGTCGGTACAATTACTACTGCGCTATCTGATCGCCGCCTAGATCGCGGATGCAGGAACATGCGGTGTGACCGTACCTTTATAGCGATATAGATAGATAGATAAACACTATATTTGCAAACCAATTACAAGAGAAAAATACTGAAGCCATGTAATGCAATGGGCGATATTTTACATGTTACAGACAACAGCAGACAAACGGAAGAACCTATCATGGGACATCCACTACTGGATCGGCAGTCAGTCTTCTCAGGACGAGTCGGGGGCCGCTGCTATACTAACAGTCGGGTTGGACGACAAGTTCAACGGAGCGGCTGTACAGCACAGAGAGACTGAGGGTCACGAAAGTGCTAACTTCCTTGCTTATTTCCCGTCTGGTGAGGTTACAACGACGCTATTCTTACCCACAGCATATGCAACTTATCAATACTTATATTATAAAGAGGAAATTTTATAACGATATAATTATTTAACGGCTTTACATTCACGAGTTGAGATATAGAAATTACTCCGACATGTTTCCATAAAGAAATTTTATAAAGAATTCAAATTTTAATATGTTTGCTGACGAAGCAAGTGGATCAGGTTCCAACATCGCGGGAAATATCGTTTGCGCGATGCAGGATCTCATACATTTAAGCAATATTTACAAGGAAAGCTATTCAACCTACTCTAGCTCCATCTAGATGTTTTTATCGAAACTAATATTATAAAGCGGAATGATTTGATTATTTGTTTGTATCGATTTAATACTAAAACTACTAGATTGATTTAAAAAATTATTTCACTTAATTGTTAAACACAATCCAAAATGTCATCGTACCGACGGGACATGAACCCGCAACCTCCGGAATAACATATTCCGGTGCTTTTTCTATTTTTTTTTCTAATTATTTCACTAATGGAAAGCTACATTATCAGCAAGTAACATGGGCTATATTTTATCCCCGCATTCTCACGAGTACGGAAACTACGCGGGTGAAACCGCGAGGCGTTGCTAGATATTATATCGTGCTAGCGACCCGTCCCGGCTTTATACGGGTAGAGCATAAGAGCTATACTTACACTTTTTACATTAGCTTGTTCAACTATCTATGTTGCTATGCTACGTTCAAAAATCAATCGTCATATTTCAGACAATGTAGGTACACAAAACCTTAACAAATTAATATACACACCTAAACCTTCCTTATGAATTACTCTGTCTATGGGTGAAAACCGCAAGAAAATCCGTTCAGTCGTTTTTGAGTTTATCGCGAACAGACAGACAGACGCGCCAAAGGAACTTTATTTTTAACCGACTTCAAAAAAAGGAGGATGTTTCTCAATTTGACCGTATATATATTGTTTGTTCGCGGATAACTTCGTCGTTTATGAACCGATTTTGATTATTCTTTTTTTGTTGGAAAGGAAATATCTCAAGTGTGTTACCATGTTAATTTTATCGAGGTCTGATTAGTATCTCTAGAGATATGGAGATAAACATCTCAAAATTGGTACTGAAAACTAATAAATAACGCGGCATTGAAGTCGGTTATTTTTTAGTTTTTTAAACGATATTATATAATATGTAGTGATAATAGTAGGCTAGAGTTGGAGTACTATCCCACCTGTTAGTTAGTGAAGATGCGGTCCAGGATGATAGCACGCTATGCTTATAATTTGTAATGGCTCTCAAGGATAGATGTCGGAACACATTAGATGTTTGTCGACAGATTTTCTAACTTAAGGGTGGTAGCTGACCAGACGGACATTGCATAGTGGTCTACCACCATGCGGGGGTTGGGGGTTTCATAAAGATGTTTTATTGTAACTGGTCGTAACCTCTTAACTAATTTACGCGAGTACTTAGACAAAATACCAGTAGAAAACACAATTCAATGTTGATAATACCGGTTAAATCGATAAGCGAGAGGTCGCAAACGTCGTTCAAGTCCTAGCACGGGTGGTAGAAGTATATTATATCGATGTTCCGTTCATAATTTCCGATCGTTGAACGAAGTTGAAAATAACTCTTACTTTTTGAAATGTCTATAAAAATGTATTGATTTCTTCAGATCGATGTTGTTTAATTGCCAGATATATGTTAAGTGAGTTGCCCTTGGACATCGATCGATGATTCAATTGCCAACAATTACGGAGTGCCCGTAAATTGTAACAATTATCTTGTTAATAGTTCGAAGGTTTCATCATTGAAAGCTCATGATAATGGTATTTTATAGCCAAAATGTTATCAACTAACATTACAAAATGTTATTAGCAAACGTAGCATAGGACGTCCTTGACTAGGTGGAGCGACGACACACGCAAAGCGGTGACTGGAAAAGAAGAGCCGAAGATCGGGCTCAGTGGCGCATCTTGGGAGATAGCTACGTCCAACAGTGGACTGACACCGGCCGATAATGATTAACTAACACAGGCACTGAAAGAGCGTTAACTTAAATAATAATACATAGTGAGTACTAGTCTGCCACAAACTAAGCCTGTATCTTTAGGCTCCGGTGTTGTTTTTTGTGGCAGTAGTTTTATGATTTATACACTAGAAATATACTGATGCCGATAAATGACGAACCATCGTGTGTGTTTATTTGGATGTGTGTATGTGTGTGTGTTTGTGTATGTGTGCCTTTTTGTATGTGGTGTGTGTGTGTGTGTGTGGTTATGTGATGCTAAAATGTGTAAAAGGATGTACGTAACTTAAAAATAATTACCTTATGACAATATCAAGATTATATAAACTACAATAATAATATGTATACTATAAATAAAAGACAGAACCTAGGTCGCTACCTGCCGGTGATGTTCCCAAAAAGCTAGCGACGTTACCTCGTTGTATAGCTAGGCTAATACGTTGGCCGAGGTAAGCGCCAGCTCTTTGGTCACGGGTGATGTCAATTAGGCGTCTGGACAACTCCTTAACAAAACCTCGGGCATCTCTGTGTTCTCTTCTACATTTGTAATTCTTTAAAATGGTAGTATAAATAAAAACGATTGCATATTCCCTGTTGTGACTGGGCTGTCAATAATGCGTACTTGTGGCTTATTTCAGCTATTCAGTACTTAAACGGAGGTGTAGCGTCGGGTTTCAACCATGTGGTAACCAACGCGGGGGCTACCAAACGTCTCATCCAGGTCAAAGGAAAGAGAAACGTGCGAGTGCGTGAGGTAAACACATTTATGCGCATTTTTACTAGAAATCATACTAGTTGCACCTCGCGCCTTTGCCCAACGTGGTGGTCCCACTGTAATTTCATCGAGGTCTGATTAGTATCTCCAGAGATATGATGATAAGCGTCTCAAAATTGCTACTGAAACTGACTCTCACGGCATGGAAGTCAGTTGTTTTAGTTTTTAATCTATCTTAATAATTACAAACTGTGTTTGTTTAAAGGTGTTTAAATTGTTAAAATTGCTACAAAATTGTACCTTACCGCCATCAAAAGAAAATGTATAAAAATATTTGAAAGTTCTGGCAGCACAGTTTTATTATGGTTACAGGTAGACCCTCTGATATCCTCAATGAACAAAGGAGACGTATTCGTACTGGATGTCAACACGGACGTGTATGTGTACGTTGGAGAAAAAGCAAAGAATGTGGAGAAACTGAAGGCAACATCCGTGGCCAACCAGATCAGGGATCAAGACCATCGCGGCCGTGCTCGCGTTGTCATTTATGGTGAGTTTGGCTAGGCACAGAAAAATGAATAGTACAAGTACAGAAGATGGATGCACTCTCTGTGAGCAAAAATGCGAGATTAAACCTAGTTACAACTTTGGTATCGTTCAAAATACGCTACACGCTTTGGATGCGACCTTGAATTTGCGTCACAGAATAAACTATTAGTAACTAGAAAACGCATGTTGCGCACCGTAAGGCCGCGCTGCGAGAGTCTGTATCACTCGCTCGCTCGCGGGCCGTCTGCTGTCGCTTACTGTAAGGTTGAGTGTTGGGAGAAAACTGATTGAATAGTAAAGTACAGGCGAGCGTCCGATTGAGAGCGCGCGTGACACTATTGACTGAACTTGTTGCCGGCGAAGTTACTAGCATTTTCATAGTTACCGCGCGGAGTGCGACAGTCCTGGTTTAGGCAGTTTACTTTATCTGAAGTGAAGTGCAAAAGTTTCTGACATATCACCACAGGTGGTAGGAGCATATTATATCGATGAACCGCCTGACTTGCTATCAAAAAGAGCTGAAAAGATGAGAAAATCTGGCGCATAACCTCAAAGTATTCCGGCAGCAAATTTAGCCCTTGAGAAGAGAATAATTAGATTTTTTTTTATTTTATATCATATAGGCTAGCGTTCTGACCACTATCTCACCTGTTGGAAAGTGATGATGTGGTTGAAGATAGTAGTACGCTAGGCAGAACTATTATTTATTCTGTGGCTTAACTTGAACGGTACTGGCTCTCAAGGACATCTGTAGAAACAGATTAGATGTTTGGCGACAGATTTTTCAATATGAGGATGTTAGATGGACAGGCGGATACTAGACAGTGTCCTACTACCATACAGAGGGCTGGGGGGGATCTTAAAGATGTTTTGAAAATGCGCACATAAATTCTATAGAAAAATGCATTGGTGCACGGCGGGAATTTGAAACGAATATCTCTGGCGTTAAAACCAATCGTTCTCCGACTGACCACTGAGCTCTGAAATGGAATTCAATTCGAATCGAAAAGGTTTCTGCAATTAAAAAGCTCACAAAAGAGCAAAATGAAGAAAAGATTAAAATGCAATATTCAAAATAATCGATTAATTTAAATCGATTATTTCATATATATTATATACATGAGTGGAAGTCTCTACATTGAAATCGATGCGTCCTGTCATCGCAAGCGTCTTAAAGAGGGAGATGCAGCTAAAAAGTTGCATAATATAATCATAGGGTATTAAGTGCCCCGGAGACGGTCATTCGAAATTGACAAAGGGCTTCAATCAATATTTCCATTATTAGCTTATTACCTCGTAGTTCCGAATGACAATTGCTTCAATTGCCTCTGTAGACGATCATTTGGTCCATCGATGACGTAAAAATTGTCAATCGTGAATGACCGTCTCCGGGGCACTTTATACCCATTTTTGAAAAGTGTCTCAACTAGATTATATAGTACTAATATACCACAAAAAATACCACACAAAATTTATATTCAATCGTTAAGTGCCATAAAAATGCATTTACATTTTGAATTTTCAAATTTTGCGCGTAATTTGACGAAAACGCTCTACGCAGTGGACGCCATATTGCTCTGTGGTCATGACGTTAGTTGGCTGTGTAAACAAATGCAGTGATATGATAGTTGACAGTTGACACTTCAAAGTTTACATTGCCGTTTGATGTAATAACATGGCGACTACTGGCGTCTACTATGTGTTTAATGGTGTTTTGAAACAGAATAAAAGAGCTGAAACCTTTGAATTGAATTTTGTTTGTTATTTTATGAACTAAAACTAACGTTTTCTGACTGTTTTTGTGCCTAAGCTATCTGATCATATATATATTTATAGATTTTTTCTCACATAGAGTAAAATACCATATTATTGCATCTCTTTCCTTAGCCACGATCATCGCTCGAAATTCATTGATTTTTATGTAGAGAAGGTTTTAAAACCTGCTTTGCAACCCACATTTCTAGCAAGCTTTTTTACTATTATTTTTAAAGATATTTTATTATATATATTAGATATGTATTAAAAAACTATATAAAAAAATCTTTTCAGATCAATATTCGAGTGAAGAAGACATTCAGAAATTCTTCACTGCGTTGGGATCAGGCACCAAGGACTTAGTTCCTGAGGAAAGTGCGGGCGGAGATGATCAGGTACTGAACATTTTCACAGGTGGTAGGAGCACATTATATCGATGTTCCGATTGACTTGCTACCAAAAAGTAGCTTACCCTCATTAAGAGCGTACGCGAGGTGCAGTTTTCCATTCAAACCTATTCCCCTGTTTAAATTTGTTTGTACAAAAATCAAGGCCTGCTGTAGCTATGGCCCTATATATCATTTGCTTTTTTTTACCAACCAATCGCAAAAACAATGTACGAATGTAGAACGTACGTATGGAAAACTGGTTTCCGCGTTCCCTCTTAAGGAGATAATCTCTATATATATAGATAATCTGCCGAGAGTCAAGAGTATTCTAGGCCTAGCGTGTTTACCATCTTCGATCACATCATCGATTACCACCAGGCGAGACGCACTCAGATATAAATTTTTTTAATTGACTGCAAACTCATATTTTTAACCGACTTCACAAAAAAGGGAGAACGGTCGGCTTTAATGCCAGAGGTACCGAGTTCAATCCGCCGTGCACCAATGATTTTTTCTATCCAAAAATTTATGGGCACTTTATACAGTGGCCCTCCGGTGAAGGAAAAAACATCGTTAAGAAACCAAAAACCCCCGCATGGTGGTAGGACACTATCTAGTATCTACCTGGCCAGCTACCACCCTCAAGTTAGAAAATCTGCTGCGCCAAACATCTAATGTGTTTCGGCAGCTATCCTTGAGAGCCAGTTCCCATTCTAGGCCTAGCTTGCTTACCATCTTCGACCGCATCATCACTTACAAACAAGTGAGATAGCGGTCAAACCTTAAGATATATAAAAAAAAATCTCTCTTGATGATATTCTGTTGAAGAAGAGAGACGGTGGATAAGATATATATGTAAGGTATACAAAAATAAGAAGGTTCTCAATTCGTCTGTTTTTAAATGTTTGTTGCCTCAGAACTCCGTCAAATCCTAACCGGTATGAAAAAAATCTTTTTTTTTCTTATTATGAGAGTTTCAGAGATTATGCCTCCCGTGTGGTCCAATTCAAATTTTATCGAGCTATGACGATTATCTCCGGAGATATGGAGATAAACAATATAAGGAAATTTGTATACTTAGATGACATGATTGTAACTAGCCAGTACTTTGACTATCGCGGCATGTAAAAATCGGTTTTTTCGTTTTGTTCGATCATTATTTATAATTTAATATCTACAAGTACATAATCTGTTTGTTTTTTTTAATAGGTAGGTATTTCACTTTTTCCACCGAGTAAGTAGGTCCGACCCTATCGCATATTTTTATGTACCGCACGGCTGTACGTAATTATTTCAAGGACAGTATCGAACCACATTCCAGGCTTATATTATAATAATTAAGATATTTTGAAAGCTAAAAGAACCGACTTCCATGCCCCGCGAGACAATTTCAGTAGCAAGTTTGAGACGTTTATCGTCATATCTCTAGAGATACTTATCAGATAGCGATGAAATTACAATGGCACCACTTTGAAAACGTACCTTACCGATTAAAATAAGAATAATTTGAATCGGTTCACAATTAACTGAGTAATCGCGTAAAATACCTACAAAAAAAACACAGACGAATTGAGAACCTCCTTTTTGGAAGTCGGTTGACAAGTTATAAACATTTATAACTCTATCACTCTGCATGTTTGTTACCTAGTCACGCCTAAACGGACGATCCGATCTTACTGAAATTTAACAAGGAGATACTTTATAGTATGAGGATGAACATAGGCTACTACATTCTTGGTGTACGTGAACGAAGTCGCGGCTATCAGCTAGTACTGTATAGATAACATTACCGTGCTGGAAGATATAGGTCGTCAAGCCAAAAGTACGCGAACTTACTCGCAAGTCTTTTATTTGATTTTTAGTTTCATTATTTAGTTCCACACGATTAGCGTATAAAGCCAGTGTCAAGTATTAAATTGCTTCAAGTTTTTGTGAGTTCAAATCATAAAGATGGGTGTAAGTCACTTTTCCGGTCAAACCGAAGTCATAGTCTAGTCCAAGTCATACCCCCCAGTAAAGATAAGTCAGTAAAGATGTGTACCTCACTTAAGATTTTCAGTGGAATTTTGGTGAGAACGCAAATAGCATGTTTTTCAAAATAGTGCTGTTTCACCGGCACTTAATAGTTAACAATCCACATTTATTACACATTAACTCGCGGCAGAACCCAAGTTATAGGAAAAAACACAACGAGAGTACACACTCTTTTCCACGTTCCCGCCAAAACTCCCAGTTTGTTTTTCACCTGCAAGTCTTATCACCCACTTTACAGTGATTCAATGAACCATATTTTGACAGGCCTTTGAAAAATCAGAGGAACAAACCGTAGTCCTCTCAGAAGTGACGGAGACTGGCGGCAAAGTTAAGGTCAACGCACTACCGAAACCTCTAAGACAGGATCAACTCAAACCACAGGTCAGTTATTGTTTTGAACACGCTTTTATTAAGTAGAAAGCTATTAATTAATTAAAAAAATAAAATAAAGTGTGTTTGCGCATGTAAAAAGTGATAGGTACTTCTTTGGCGTAACAAAAAAAGACCGCAACGCAACGCGACGCGACGCGCGCTTAGCTGGGTGCACTTTTCCATACTAATGTATTTCCCCGTTTTCTCCCTAGAAAATGCTTCTATAGCAAAATTTGTTTCTACAAAACATCTAGGTCTGTTGTAGCTATCATTTGCTTTTTTTACCAACCAATTGCAAATAGAAATATGACCATTCAAAAACCTTAAAGAGAAGATTAAAACGCTTATATTTCTTTTTTCAATGGGGCGTAGCTACAGCAGACCTTGATTTTTTGTAGAAACAAAATTTGCTTTCTAAAATCATTTTCCAGGGAGGAAACGGGGGAATACATTTGTATGGAAAAGTGCACCCCACGTTCGCTCTTAAGAGAATGATATAAAAAAAACTTCATTTAAGTACTACACAAAAAGATACACATTTTATTGAGTTATTTCGGCGCCGCGCTTAGCTAAAGATTCCAAGAATTAATGTTGCCAGCCTTTTGGTAACTTTACTCTACCAGCAGACAGCGACATAAATTAGGTTTTTTATTTGTAGTTTCAAATAGTATTTTAATGTTAGTCATAGTAGATATTTTAGTTTTATTTTTATGTTAAGTTTATATTATAAAACAAACGGAGCCGAAACGTGGACACTCACGGTTGGACTTGTCCACAAATTTAAGGTCGCTCAGCGTGCTATGGAAAGAGCTTTGCTCGGAGTTTCTCTGAAGGATGGAATTCGTAACGAGGTGATCCGACAGAGAACCAAAGTCATCGATATAACTCACCGAATTAGCAAGCTGAAGTGGCAATGGGCCGGCCACATAAGCCGAAGAACCAACGACCGCTGGGGTAAACGATTTCTTGAGTGGAGACCGCGAATCGGCAAACGTAACGTAGGACGCCCTCAGACTAGGTGGAGCGATGATATCCGCAAGGTGGCTGGCAAGAGCTGGATGAGAGTGGCCGAGGATCGTGCTCAGTGGCGTGACATTGGAGAGGCCTATGTCCAGCTGTGGACGAGTATAGGCTGATGATGATGATGATGATGATAAAACAAAATCCCCCGCAGCGTTTCTCTGTTTGTCTGTTTGCGAAAAACTTAAAAACTACTGAACTGATTTTGATGTAGTTTTCACCGATAGACAGAGTAATTCATGAGGAAGGTTTAGATGTATAGTTTTTGTGTGAATTGGTTGAAATATGACGGCGACTTCACGTTAATTCATACCCGACGCAACAAGTTGACGCAAAAAGCCGGGGCGAGTCGCTAGTAAATAAAACTTTAAAATGAATTTAATTATTTTACAGGATGCATACATCTTGGATACTGTGAGTGGAAGTATTTACGTGTGGGTCGGGAAACAGGCGACTGAAAAGGTAATTTTTGAAGTATAAAGTTATATATTGAGAGAATAAATTAATAACATTTCACGGACTACAACAGAGCAGCGGCAACCACAAGATAAAACAGTCATACTTATATCGGAATTAATTAAGACTATGTTTCAAACTATTCTAGTCCTAGCGTGCTACCATCCTCGACCGCATCGTCACTTACCAACAGGTGAGATAGTTGTCAAACCGTAGCCTGTATTCCTTTGAGTGTGTTTCAGACCCCTTACGGCCGAAAAGGTTGTGTACGTAATAGATGATGATTTTATTCGTAGTTATGTAGGTACCTAAGCATATATTGCAAAAAAGTATTTATAGTCTTTTTTTGAGATCAATAAAAAAAAGTATAATACTTATATGAAAAAAAAAACATACGTGTCTGGAAAATGCTTATAATAATTATTAATAATATTTTTTTTAAATAATAAATAATAGAAATTAGTAGTAAGTTAGAATATTAATAAAGTAACATGAAAAGAAAGACACACCCGTCTGATGGTAAGCGATGAGGTCTATCTATAACTGAACGAGTAAAGGTTTTGGCGAGATCGTAAAAAAGTGTGTGTGTAAAAAAGTGCAGTCTCATTGTAATTTTTTCTAAAACTTTTGTTATTCTACGTGCAGATTATTAACCTTTTATATTAAGTGGTGGTGTAGGTATGCACACGAGTGTAGGGAAACAGCACGATGATCAAAAACATGCCATTTTGCGCTCACACCAAAATTCTAATGAAAACCTTCGGTGAGGTCCACGTTAAAACTGATGGTATGACTTCCGACTGAAGTTTTTAGATAAAGCAAAATCGAAATAATAATGGTGCAAGCACAAACCTGCAAATCGACGCGATGCTTTTTCGCAACGCAGAAAGCTGCAATGCGAATTTGTGCGGCAAGGCCTTCTTTCTCCACGGTTCGGTTGAACATTCCTTTGACAATAATCAACAATATAGTTGTCCGTGAAAAAGATAAAAGCGGTAGTACTCTATGGAATTTCTACAAACAAAATAAAAAAATAAATAATTGACGTCTGTCGGGTAGTAAGTAATAACTTAAACATTTTGCAGGAAAAGACCGAAGCTATGGCAAAAGCACAAGAGTACTTGGCTGCTAAGAAATATCCTGCCTGGGTAAGTTTTATTGTGACAGACTTACCTATGAAAGATATTTTTAAGGAAATCTCCTGCCTGGGTAAGTTTTATTGTGACAGACTTACCTATGATGTATATTTTTAAAGAAATATCCGGCCTGGGTAAGTTTTATTTTGACCGACTTACCTATGAAGGATATTTTTAAGGAAATCTTCTGCCTGGGTAAGTTTTATTGTGACAGACTTTACCTATGAAGGATATTTTTAAAGAAATATCCTGCCTGGGTAAGTTTTATTGTGACATACTTACCTACGAAGGATATTTTTAAAGAAATATCCTGCCTGGGTAAGTTTTATTGTGACATACTTACCTACGAAGGATATTTTTTAAAAAATATCCTGCCTGGGTAAGTTTTATTGTGACATACTTACCTACGAAGGATATTTTTAAAGAAATATCCTGCCTGGGTAAGTTTTATTGTGACATACTTACCTACGAAGGATATTTTTAAAGAAATATCCTGCCTGGGTAAGTTTTATTGTGACAGACTTTACCTATGAAGGATATTTTTAAAGAAATATACTGCCTGGGTAAGTTTTATTGTGACATACTTACCTACGAAGGATATTTTTAAAGAAATATCCTGCCTGGGTAAGTTTTATTGTGACATACATACCTACGAAGGATATTTTTAAAGAAATATCCTGTCTGGGTAAGTTTTATTGTGACATACTTACCTACGAAGGATATTTTTAAAGAAATATCCTGCCTGGGTAAGTTTTATTTTGACTGACTTTTTGTTTTCTTTGAAATTACTTTTTATCGACCTACCCAAGAATGATATTTTTGAAGAAATAACCTTCATGGGTAAGTAAGTTTTTTTTAACGTCACAAATTAACTGTATTGTTTTTGTGCGTATGTAACTCGACTTGCTAATTTTATGAATATTTTTTAACCGACTTCAAAAAAGGAGGAGGTTTCTCAATTCGACCGTATATGTTTTTCTATGTGTTTGTTCGCTGATAACTTCGTCGTTTATGAATCGATTTTGATTATTCTTTTTTTTATTGGAAAGGAGATATCCCAAGTGTGTTACCATGGTAATTTTATTGAGGTCTGATAAGTATCTCCAGAGATATGGAGATAAACACCTCAAACTTGGTACTGAAAATTAATAGCGTGGCATTAAAGTCGGTTCTTTTTAGTTTTTTAAACGATATTATTTCTGAGTAAGGTTATCTGATCTGATGAATATCTTCACAGATATTGTATGATACATAAGATATATAACACAGATATATACACAGATACATAACTTTTTTTGTCCCCAGTCTGTCCTAGGGGACAGACTGGACAAAAAAAGTTCACGAGCTAGGGCTCGTAGCAAGTGTCAACGTTTTTTGTTTGCTTCGGCGGTTAATAAAAATACATAATAATTTGCAGGTCCACGTGGAGAGAGTGCTGCAGCTGACGGAGCCAGCTATTTTCAAGCAATACTTCTCGACTTGGCGCGATCCCGGCATGTCGCACTCTCGTCTTGTTTAAAGTAACTATCCTACTTACCCACAGGGTGTGGGGTTTTGTATGTTTCATACGAAACCATCGATAGAGAGGTCCATGAACTCCCCGAATGACCCCCTGTATTTACCATGAAAATTATAGATTACGACTTAATTCTATCTTCGACCGCATCAACACTTACTAAAAGATGAGATAGTGGTCACACGAAGAATTATTAAAGGTAAGTTTTTTGTATGGAGACCGTGCACAGATCATACATATATATATAACAGATAACGCATATGCGTGTACTTCCCGTGTCTGAACCCCGACCAAGCGTCAAGGTTGGCCGCCTCTACTTACAGTCACGCGCCTGTTTTTGCAGCTGGATGGCGGCGAAAGCTATAAACATACCTCGTTAGAAAAAAGTCACTAAATTTTGGCTGTGCTGTCAAATAATGTATTAAAAAGTTGGCACGCATAGTTACAATACAAATCGTGATACTTGCGTTATCTATTGTACATAATAATATGTATCTGTGGGAACACACAAAAAACATGTTTTCTATACAAATCTTATTAAATATTGTACTGCGGTAGTACGGAACCCTACAAGTGCGAGTTTATTAAGACTGGCGAAGCTTTTTTTTTTAAGCTTACTAGCAATGTGGGTTGCACATTACTAGAAGTCTTGTTAACCCCTCCAACTAAGCTAAATATGCTTGTCTTGTCTGGAGTGGGCTCACGTCAATAGTGCAATGAGTCGGGATCAAAGTCACGACCTCTCGATAGCTAGGTCGACAGTGTCGACACCTTAGCCATTAGGCTATTGCTGTTTGTTTCATACCGTCTTCCTGTATATGTAGCTAATAATGTATTGAATTCTTTATTATTTTTCCAGGTAAGAATACTAAAACATCGCACAAGAGCAACACTTCTGTGCCTTATGCATTACATAGTCACAGAAAAAGAGTTAATTTAAAGACATAATGTAAAAAAAATGTGATCATGTCGAGCTACAAATTTATAATACATGTTTTTTATATAGAACATACGAGTCATGTTTGTTATGACTTTGAGTTACCAATTGATTAAATGCCGTTGTATAATTTATAATTATTGTATGCTATGGATACATAAAATTTCATTATAATAAATATGTTTAGTTCATTTAACCCCACTTTTTAATATTCTTCCAGTACAAAAGAATATATATATATATATATATATAGATTGTGAACGCGTTAAGTAAAAAGGTAAAGGTACATGTATTCATATATAAACCAACACCCTTTGTTTTAACACTCCGAGCAAAAAGCAGTGTTATAAGTTTAACGTGGGTAGCTCTGTGTCGTCTGTGTTCTGTCTGTTCAGCGGCGCTGAAGTTGTCCTGTAGGGTCGCAGCACCACATATATAAAATAAACTGGCCAAGTGCGAGTTGGACTCGTACACGTAGGGTTCCGATTGAACAAAATTTGCCGGAAAAATTAAGTATCTACATAGTTTTAACATCGATATATATAAATACCGTGTCAATACTAAACATGCTTATTTACTACAACGCCATCTAACGAATGTCAAACGAACTTCTAACACCCACCATGTGAACGTTAACACAAAGATCAGTAACCTTTTTGTTGGTTACCATCGTTCATAGATGGCGCTATAGTAAAAACACGGTTTTTGTATGGGGACCTCCTTTAATTTATAACTTTGTTCTGTTTTTAGTATTTGTTGTTATAGCGGCAACAGAAATACATTATCTGTGAAAATTTCAACCGTCTAACTATCACGGTTCATGAGACAGACAGACAGACGGACAGCGGAGTCTCAGTAATAGGGTTCCGTTGGTACCCTTTGGGTTCGGATCCTTAAAAACCGGCCCTTAATGCGAGTTACACCGAGGCTTCCGTAAAAAGTAGGCAAAAGACAAACTTAACTTTGCAGTTCTATGCCTAGACCGATGCCTAGACACTTAGACTCTTGGTAGATTTTTTTGCCGTAAATCTACATATTTATGGTTTTCAGATCTTTTTAACCGAAATCACAAAAATGTAGGAGGTTCTCAATTTTTTCTTTTTTGTATATGTATGTTACGCGATTACTCCGTCAATTGTCAACCGATGCAAATGATTCCTTTTTACAAGCTTTTATTTAACTTGCAATGTATGTATGTATGTAACTATGTATGTTCGGGTGGAATCTTGGAAGCTAAATTAGACCCACTTCCCGATGTCCGATTGGACTCAAATTTGGTGTACTTATGTACCTTCGGTGACAATATAATGATATGGTACAATGGAGCTGGTCTGATGATGAAGCTGGAAGGTGGCTACGACATCTCTGTGATAAATCAACATAACCCTACCGGTGGCCACGGCATCTCTGTAATAAATCAACATAACCCTACCGAGTTTGGGCTCGATTGATTCGTCTCGAAGAGAACTGTACACCTAGATATTAGATATTTAGCGACTGGTGATGAAGCTGAAAGGTGGCCACAGCATCGCTGTGATAAAATAACGTAACCCCAATGAAATTGGGCTAAAATGATTCGTCTTGAGGAGCACTTTACACTTAAATGATAGCCAGGATCTGATGATGTAGCTGTAAGGTGGCCATGGCATTTCTGTTATAAAGCAACATAGCGCCCCACCGAGTCGATTGATTTTCCTTGAAGAGCGCTTTACCCGTAATCACATCAAATATCCGTGGAATATTTTAAAACATCATTCCTTCTCTTAAATACTTAGGTATCGTTAGGTCGGTATCTATACCTACCTACTAAAAAGTTAAAAATAAATTATAAGTAAAAAATATTTTTAAAACAAGCTTTTATCTGGGACAATGAACTAAAATGTTAAAAATAAATTCTAGTAAGTATTTGGCGTATAGGTACTTACCTATATTTTAAAAGCTTGAGGCACTGAAGTATAGTAATTACCTAGCCTGAAAAACGGGTAGTGCTTCAAGCTTTTAAGAATATAGGTAAGTACCTACACGCCAAATACTTACTAGAATTTATTTTTAACATTTTAGTTCATTGTCCCAGATAAAAGCTTGTTTTTAAAAATATTTTTTACTTATAATTTACTTAATAGGTAGGATACGTTTCAGAGGTGGTTCCATTGTAATTTAATCGAGATTTGATCTATCTTCGAGTCATCGGTAAACATACATTTTAAAAAAAAGTTTCTGACGCATTGAGAACCTCTTCCTTTCTTGTAAAGTCGGTTAATAATAAAATATTATGTTATAGCATTCTACTTTCAAATTGCCCTTCTCAGCCAGTCTACTTATCTATTAGAAACTTTAGAATGCAAATATGGATGTTACACTAAATATACCTACTCAGTGAAAACCTCATTAATGTATTAATAGTTGCTATAGATATAGATAGTTACTCGTCGCGATCTCGCTGCGTGTACTCCCGAGAATGTGCATCGGACATGCACGAATGCTTGGTCGAGATAGTCGACATTAATATTAGGTGAGTATATAGTAGTCGGTACTTTTGTAATCATATTGATAGTTTGTAGTAAATAAAGTAAAACAACAGAGCACCGCGTCCGCTCTCTTATCGCACGAATATTGTCTGGAGTTCTCACAGGTCACGATTTTTGATAACAAGTTGTTTTTAGTTGCCGAGTTTTTACTTTAATATTACGTAAGTACAGTTGTTACAGTATTTATATTAAAATAATTAAGATAGTTTACTTTCACTGAGTAGGTATATGTAGTGTACATCCATATTTGCATTCTTAAGTTTCTAATAGATAAGTAGACTGGCTGAAAAAGGCAATTTAAAAGTAGAATGCTATAGCATAATATTTTCTTATTAACCAATTTCACAAAAATGGAGGAGGTTTTCAATTCATCGGAATCTTTTTTTTTAATGTATGTTCACTGACTACTCGACGATGCCTGACCCGATTCGGAAAATTCTTTTTTTTTGTTTCAAAGGGTACCCTTCTCAGGTCCCATTTAAATTTTAACGAAATCAGTCGTACGGTTTTTTATTATTTCAACATTTGTATTACGATGCATTTATATATACCTCGATGACATGCAACTACTTTGACTAGCGCAACGTTTGAAGTCGGTTCTTTGTCTTTTTTAAACGATCTTAAATTATTTACTGTTGATACTTGTTGGTACTATTATAAAGTCATTGACCCACCAGCAAAGAAAATAAATGTAACTAACTGGTAGCGAGAAGTTGACAAAGTTATTTTTTTTTGTATGTTTATTACCCGATTATCCAACTGATAAGATACATCTCCGAGGTGGTCTTAATTAAATTATATCAAGGTCTGATAATTATTTTCAAGACTATGACGATAAACGTCTCAAAATTGCTACTGAAACTGACTCGCGCGGCATGGAAGTCGGTTTTTTAGTTTTTAAACTATCTTAATTATAGCATATAGGCTAGCGTTTGACATATATCTCACCTATTGGTAAGTGACAATACGAGTTGTAAGCATTGATTAGTTCAGTGTTTTTCAACGTGTGTCAATTGTCTTCAACGTACCCTCTAAAGGGTGCTCAACTTTCATGCTCAACTACGTAGCCTCTATAAGGGGGTCGCAGGGAGTCGCAAAGTCTCAGTAAAAGAAAAAAAAACAAATTTGAAAAAATATTTTTATTAGGAAAATATTAATTAAAGAGCATTTGTAGGTGTTGTAATTGAGAGCGCCTATAATATTTTGTTTCTGAAGAAAAATATGTAATTTGTTTCCTGTAGGCCACGCGAGTGAAGCCGCGGAGTAGGGGGTCGCAAATTTTTTTTTTCATACTAAGGGGTCGCGTCGTGAAAAAGGTTGAAAAACACTGGATTCGTTTATATACGTCGTAATGATAATTGACTTGACTCATTCCCCACATTAGATGTAGACACATCGTAACGTCACAGAACTGACCGTCCCCTCGCGTTCTGACATGAAAGAATCCAACGATTCTTCAAAGAATTACGGACGCAGCCTTTCACCTCCTCCTTTTCACTCTACAAGCCGCGGCCTTTCCTGTCGCCTAAGAGCGTGTGTCCACAGCATCGGCACCGTAACGTCAACGGGAACAAAATGACGGCGCAGAAGTACGGGTACATATGTATGTATGGCAGCTTGTCCACAGCATGACCGGCACCGGGCGACGTCATTCCGGCCGCCGATATTTAGAGTAGATTAGCGCGACCGCTAGAAATCGGCCCGAGATTTTGACGGGACGGGAGACCCGGAGACGGTTATTCGCGAATGTCGATTTTTACGTTAATGATGGACCAATCGATCGTCTACAGAGGCAATTATATAGATATTAACATGAAGAAAGAGATAAACAGTAGGTAGGTGAGTTTATATATTAGCTAAGTTATAAATAGCACAAGTGGCCGATTCAATTACGATTAGGCCACGACGGCCTGTCATGCCGCCGCAGTGCAGGGCGCCTCTCACGCCACGCCACAATAAACGACGTCATCCGTCGGGCCCTTGCCACCGTGAACGTGCCGGCCATATTAGAGCCGAACGGTATATCACGTGACGATGGTAAGAAGCCCGACGGTATGACGTTAGTGCCATATGGTGTCGAGGAAGACCATTGGTGTGGGACGCCACATGTGCAGACACATTAGCAGCGTCCCATATATGCGGGACCTCACGGTGAGCGGGCGCGGCAGCGGATGCTGCAGAAAACCTAAAACGGAGGAAATATGCTAGCATTGGTGATGGATACATATTTCTTCCGTTTGGGGTCGAAACAATGGGCCCATGGGGTCGAGATGCCCGAGGTTTTGTTAAGGAGTTGTCCAGACGCCTAATTGACATCACCCGTGACCAAAGAGCTGGCGCTTACCTCGGCCAACGTTAGCTTAGCTATACAACGAGGTAACGTCGCTAGCTTTTTGGGAACATTACCGGCAGGTAGCGACCTAGGTTCTGTCTTTTATTTGTAGTATAGATATTATTATTTATACATGTTTATATAAGTTATATAAGTTTATATATTTTTTATATTGTCATTAGGTAATTATTTTTAAGTTGTTTCAATAAAATTATAATTTTTTGTACAAGTATAAATTAGGCTAAATTATCAAATAAAAAACATTTGAAATTTGAAATTGAAGCCATTGCACATTGTCATTCGCAACTATACGTGATTGAAGACAATTGACAATCGCGAGTGACGCACCCATGAACGTCTCGACGATGGAGAATCATGGGGTGAAGTCTCTACATTAATAGCGATGCGTCCTGTCATCGTCTACTAGAAGGTGATGCAGCTAGATAGTTGTATATTTGCATCTCTTTTCTTATCGACGATTATCGGTTGAAATTCATCGCTATTCATGGAGAAACTACCGGCAATGGTATCGACTCTCTTGCTGGGCGAGCGTCGATTGAATTGAACTGGTAAGCGCGCTACGAGCTTGGCTACGCTAGCTACGGTCTACGCTACGCGAGTTACGGACTATGCTACGAAGGACGACACAGTCAGTGTATTTATTATTATTTGTTTGACCGAGCGAAGCGAAAGTATCTGTCACAGCTTGCTTGGGCAAAAATGCTTTCGTATGTCTGTCGAGCTGTTCTCATCTACAGGTCGACCGATTCTCGAGAAATTTTATGAGCAAGTTTGATAATTATATAGACTTTCTTGCCGATTCTGTATCTGGATATTTTTAAAAATTGCGCGGTCGAATACGTAAAAAATCAGAACTACATCATTTATTAACGGTTAAATAATTTGAAAATTATCTTTATTGTTTGAGAGGGTAAGTACTTCCCGTTTGGTACCATTGCAAAATTTAGTGAGTACCGATGAGAGATATGGAGATAAACACCTCAAACTTGCTAATAAATGAGAAAATAAGTGTGTTTGTGAATGTTTTTTTATCACGTATATTTTTATTCTTAACGTTTAATTTTAACTTTCGCAATTATAATATTAGTAAGGATAGGCTAGAACGTTTGACTTATAACTCGCCTGATGGTAAGCGATGATACAGTATCAACATTTTTATTCAATTACGATTTCTCGATGTCTGGAAGAGATTGCTTTATGCGATGAGATTGCCGATTGTAAAACCTAATTACGTTTGCTGTCTAGAAATTAAATCATTTTGGTTTACAATAAAGAGTTATTCAATAACGGTTTAAAATTAAACAAGCAAATGTTCGTTAATTATAAATTAAAGCACAGATAAGCCTTATCAGTACCTATGTGTAAACAAGTGACATACGAGTGTGATTACGACATATTATATAAGTATATATGCGTGTGATATTCAATATACGTAAGTGAACGCGAACCTACCCCTCCGTGGTAACTCTCTCTAAACTCTCTATCAAAAATTACTTTTTTCTAATCAAAATGGTACATACGTTATTTGTGCTACAATTAACTGTACTAGTGATCTTTAGCGGGTAAGTTTCATAATTCGTTTGTTGTTCTGGATTACATTAATATTCACAGTGAATTTTTAAAATCTTATGTAAGACTAGCTATAGCAGCTTCGCCCACGTTAAAAACTTTCAATTATTTAAACTATTATTTTATTTTAAAAAAATACTTTAATTAAAACACAAAAAGAATTAGCCAAATTGGTCCACCCGTTCTCAATTTATGGCGTGACCAAAGGAAATAGGGATTCATTCTTATAAAATCCGAAAAACCATATTGATTTTTAGACTTCGTTATTTCCATTTCACTCATTAAGGGGTTGAATTTAAAAAAAGTCTGAAACTCGTTTTTACTTATTTATTTACAAAAGACTATCTAATCTAGTTACTCCATACAAACTTTAGACCCCCGTTTCATCCTTTTAGTTAGGGGGTGAATTTAGGAAAATCCTTTCTTGTAAATTTTTAAAAAAGTGTGAGACACTTCAAAGAAACATAATATTTAAATCCTTTCTTAGCAGATACCTACGATATAATAACTATCTGCGTGCTGAATTTCATCGCAATCCGTTCAGTGGCTTGAGCTGTGTGTTGATAGATCATTCAGACAGGCAGTCAGAAAAGATTGCATTTTAATACGCTTTTATTAGCTTCAAACGTATGTATGTTTGTATGTTAGTATGTAACGGAATCTTTGAACATGATTTTAACCCCCTTCAAAACGTCGGATTAACTCGAAATTTGGCATACTTATTAAGGACCGATGACAATAAATAAATAAAATATATATATATATTTAAAAAAAAATTCGACTAAAAAATGAAAAATAAATAATAGTTTAAAAAAACTAAAAAAATACGCTTTTATAGAAAATCCAACTAAAAAATAGAAAATAAATTTTAATAAATTTGAATTAAAAATAGTGTAAGAAAAAATTGATTTTATTGTAAAAAAAAGCGTGGGGTGCTTTTCAGGATATTATCAAAATAACCCTTCTAGTCATATCTGTTCATAAAATATTTGGAACTATTGATACCATGCACCCCACGCTTTTTTTTTACAATAAAATCATTTTTTCTTACACTATTTTTAATTCAAATTTATTAAAATTTATTTTCTATTTTTTAGTTGGATTTTCTATAAAAGCGTATTTTTTTAGTTTTTTAAAACTATTATTTATTATATCTACAGAAGACGACAAGCAATACGCTTGTATGTTTTTGCATTTCATCCGTTACCTGAGATTTTTTTTTAATAGTAGATAAGCAAGCGTTTGACCACTATCTCACCTGATGTTAAGTGAAGATGTGATCGACGATGTAGCACGCTTGCCTAGAAGATACCTGTTCACTCCTGATTTAAAGATTCCCAGAAGAGGATTGTACTAAACAGGAAACACAGACTCTGGCAGAGAATTCCAATCCTTTGCTGTGCGTATGATAAATATGGATGCAAAGCGCTTTGTACGACAGAATGGAATAATTATGTATGTATATCTTCTAATACTATAAGAATCTTTGTCCTGACATACTGACTGACTCACTGACTCACTGACAGACAACGCACAGCCTAAACCGCTGGTCGTAGAGACTTGAAATTTGGAGGGTATATTTGTCTTAGTACGTAAGGGTGTACTAAGAAAGGATTTTCCAAAATTCACCCCTTAAGGGGATGAAATGGGGGTTCAAAGTTTGTATGGAGAAACAAGATTAGATCATCTTTTCTATCCGAAACTTCACATAAGTGCTTCAGTAAAAAAATAAGTAAAAACGTGTTTCAGGTTTTTTTGGAATTCCACCCCTAAGAGGGTGAAATGGGGTAATAAAGTGTAAAATCAATATTGTTTCGGATTGCGCTGAAATTTGGCATGCAAATAGTTATTACGACGTTAGTTCCCACTGAGAAAGGATTTTCCAAAATTAACCCTCGAAGGGGATGAAACGGGGGTTGAAAGTTTGTATGGAGAAACAAGATTAGATAGTCTTTTGTATCCGAAACTTCACACAAGTGCTTCAGTACAAAAATAAGTAAACACGTGTTTCAGGTTTTTTTGTAATTCCACCCCTAAGAGGGTGAAATGGGGTAATAAAGTGTAAAAATCAATATTGTTTCGGATTGCGCAGAAATTTGGCATGCAGATAGTTATTAATTACGACGTTAGTTCCCTCTGAGAAAGGTTTTCCAAAATTCATCCCTGAAGAGGATGAAACGAGGGTTCAAAGTTTGTATGGAGAAACAAGAATTGATTGTCTCTTATATTCGAAACTTTACACAAGTAGTTTAGTAAATAAATGAGTAAATACGTGTTTCAGGCTTTTTGAAATTCTATTCCTAAAAGGGTGAAGTGGAGTAACAATGTCTGAAATCAATATTGTTTCGGATTGCGCTGATATTTTGCATCCAGATAGAAATTTTGACGTATGTATCCGCTGAGAAAGGATTTTTCAAAATTCACTCTTCAAGGGAGCGGGGGTTCAAATTTTGGATAGTCATTTTATTCGACATTTCACACAAGTACTTCTGTAAATAAATAAGTAAATACGAGTTTCAGACTTTTTCAAAATGCCACCCTAAAAGAGTGAACTGGGGTAAAAAAGTCTGAAAATCAATATAGTTTCGGATTGCGCTTTATTGGGTTTTTCGGGTTTTAAAAATATGAATCCGATTTGTCTTAGTCACGCGATAACATGAAAACAGGTGAACCAATTTGGCTAATTTTTATTTGATGTCTTTAATGATAGAATCGTTTTTACAAAAGAAAAGTTTTAAGTAAATAAAAGGAGTTTTTAACGCGGGCGTAGCCGCGGGGGACTTCTAGTATAAATATATATGTCTGTTTGCCAATTAGTGCAATTGGAAGGCACACTGTCCGAAATGTATCTGTAGAAGACCTATAAACTGGCTCTTCCAAAAAGCTCAAGGTGGTCAGTTATCGGTACGGACACATTCCGGACAGTAGGAGTCTGATGCATTAAACTTGACCAGGTTGGTTTTTTAGTTTTTTTAATATTGTTTCTAGAATTCCATACCCAAAGGGTACCAACGGAACCCTATTATTGAAACTTCGCTGTCTGTCCGTCCGTTCGTCCGTCCATCTTTTACAGGATCTCCTTAACCGTAATAGGTGGATCCTTGACATTTTCACAAAGAATGAATTAATTACTATGGGCGCTATAACAACAACGGCCAATAATTTAAGATCGTTTAAAAAACTAAAAGAACCGACTTCAAACGTAGCGCTAGTTAAAGTAGCCAGTAGACGCAGTAACTATTACATAATCTGTGCCAGTAGTTAGTAGAACGAGTAAGTCGTCGAGATAAGTAAATGCGTCGTAATACAAATGTTGATATTTTATAACGGCTCTGCCGATTTTGTTAAAATTTAAATGGAACCACCTAAAAAGGGTACCCTTTGAAACAAAAAAAGAATTTTCCAAATCAGTTCAGGCATCTTTGAGCAATCGGTGAATATACATAAAAATAGAAAAAAAAAGGTTCCGACGAATTGAGAACCTCCTTCTTTTTTGTGAAGTCGGTTAAAACAAACGTGTTTTTTTATGCGTTTTGTGCTCGAACTTATGAACTGTAATAGATAAAAACTTGAAATAGCCGCTAAAACTACAAACTAAAAATGTAAAACGACTGATTTGTATATGTAATGTAATAATTAATGAATAAATAATGAATTGAATATGTAATTTTGTTCATTGAGACCATTTCAGTGAGCCTAAATACGACATCTCAGACGAGGAGTTGAGAGTATTCTGCGGATTCAAGGAGATGTATCAGCATTAGGTGAAGTTAACCATATTTTTGCAATATCATTGAAATAACAGGATACTGAATTACAAATTAATACATTTTATTTGGCTAATGTAAACTACGCTAAACATTCGGCAGCAGAATGACGGGTAAGTAGTGCACAAGTGGCATTTTGATTTTTTTGACGTCCGCGATCAAAGGACTACGAGTCTACAAAAGCTGCTATCGTAGTATCATCAACCAAAAAAATGCTGATAATATTTAAACGGCTGAATGGATTTTCATGAAACAAAGCTAAGAAGACACTCTCGATGAAGACACCTATCAAACAAAAAAAAAACTAAATCAAAATCGGTTCATCCGTTTGGGCGCTACGATGCCACTGAAAGACACACCGAGATACACGTCAAACTTATAACAACCCTTCTTTTTGCGTTGGGGGCTAAAAATAGAATGAAGTTAAAAACGAAAGGGGGTCCCCATACAAGAAACATATTTTTGCAGCAAATTTTGTTATATTAAACCCTACGGACTGTCCAGTTATAGTTATAAAACGTAAATAAAATAGGATCAACATTGTCTTCTGAAAAACAATTAGGCAATTGCCGTGCAAGCAATGTTCCGATGGAAGAAAATTCAAAGGGCGCCGAGGCCTTAATATTCATATTACTCGGTGCCATAAAATCAGTTCCAGCCTTCCTACACTTACACATAAGCCTTCAACTTCTAACTCTTCCAAATTCCCTTCAGGCGCACCATCAAATATCCCTTTTGACCAATATCTTAGCCACCTACATGCAAATATATTATTAGTAAAAAGAATCGCAAGAGGAGCTCGAATATCACTGGCCAAGTCCTTATCCATTGCTATCAATACTTGCATTGATAATCAACAATGCAACACAGATTCTTGGGAGCTGTTACTGACTTTCAGCTACACTCACTTTCATGCCTCATCCAATAGCTTTTCTATAACCTCACATCTCAAAAAAAATTGTAATTCCACCACTACGCACCACAATACTATTTCAACGGACATCATGAAATCTCGTAAAAACCAATACGGCGCCAACAAAATTGTAGAGAATAAAGCAATGGACGGGGACCTTGAGAATGCCGCTAGAATTTTATTCTCAGACGATACTCATGCTCCTAACAACGAAGAGACACTTGCAGGCCTGCGTGAGAAACATCCGTCAGCCAACCCATCCTCCACGTATCCTTATCCAACTGACTTGACACTTCCGGCCCTACAAATCAAAATTGAAAATGTTTTAGATGCCATAAATTCTTTCCCCAATGGTTCTGCTGGCGGCATCGATGGAATTTCACGTCAACATCTTAAAGATCTGGTCAGTGTATCCGCCGGTGACGCCGGCAGAACTTTACTAAGTGACATTACAACATTTTGCAACTTTTTGCTTTCAGAAAATATTTCAGACAGCTTTAGACCTTTTTTATTTGGTGCGCGGCTCTGCGCTTTTAATAAAGAAGATGGAGATTCCGCCCCATAGCCGTTGGTACCACATTTTGCAGACTTGCCTCCAAGCTTGCCTGTCGTAATATTGCTCTTAATTTAAAAGACTTATTTCAACCAAATCTGATATATTTGGCAATGTTACAGTTCTCCATCAAAATTATTTTATGACAACCATCAAATCTCATCGGAAGTGGGCTTTCAGCAGGGTGATCCGCTAGGACCTGCACTGTTCAGCTTAGGTATTCATCCCATCACTTCAAATTTAAACTCAAAATTAAACGTCTGGTACCTAGATGACGGAACCCTAGGAGGTAAAGCTAACACTGTTTTAAATGATCTAACCAGAAACATCGTTAATTTTAGAAAATTAAATCTAGATTTAAATTTTGAGCTTTTAATTGACTTTTTGAATTGAATTGATTAAAATGTGAGCTTTATATTTCGGAAAAATTCAGTGTAATTGATCGTACAAAATTTACACAAAATTTTCAAGAAATTGCACCGGGTATAAACATTTTAAATAAAGAATCGCTATGCTTTCTAGGGGCGCCGTTGTTCGAGGAAAGTGTGAGGCCACTTTTAGAAAAAAAAACTAACTTTACTTTTACTTTACTTTCAGAATATTTGACCAGATTGGGCCTTCTAAATTCTCATATCGCATATACCATTTTAAAGTATTGTCTTTTTGTGCCTAAATTCACATACCTTTTAAGATCATGCCCGATCTGGAAACATCGTGATATGTTAGAAAACTTAGATGCCACTCTCAAAATTTCTTTAGAAAAATTCTAAATTTTAACCTCGACAATAATTCTTGGACCCAAGCTACTTTGCCTGTAAGATCTGGTGGCATCGGCGTACGAAAAATTTCATGTATCGCACTTCCGGCTTTTTTGTCCTCGGTTCACAGCGTATCAAACCTGTGCTTAAAAATTCCAAAGACTCAATCGCCAGAGATACACTGCGCTTCTGAGGCCAAGAAAGTCTGGAGGTATCTCTGTCCCAATGAAAGTCCCCCAAAGGAACCAAATAGTCAAAAACTTTGGGATCTTTCATTGGTCCAGAGAGCTTTTAGAGACTTGTCCCAAAATTTATGCTCTGATAAAGATCACGCACGTCTGCTTGCTGTGTCGGAGCAGGAGTCAGGCCAGTGGCTTCACGCGCTTCCTTCATCAAACATCGGAACACTGCTCGATGACAGCAGTTTCCGCATCGCAGTCGGTCTCCGTCTCGGTGCGGGACTGGTAGAAATACACAGGTGTCCGTGTAGTAGCGACGTCGACAGGTATTGGCTCCATGGTCTCTATTGTCAACGTAGTGCCGGCAGATTTTCCCGCCATGGCTCTATTAATGACATTATAAACGAGCGCTTACTACCATTCACGTTCCATCTATGCTGGAACCAGTAGTGGTGCTCCGTGATGATGATAAGCGCCCGGATGGCATGACGCTAATACCCTGGGAACGTGGGCGAGCCCTTGTATGGGATGCAACTTGTGTCGACACTCTGGCCCCTTCCCATCTCAGTGGGACATTGTCGAGAGCTGGAGCCGCGGCGGAAGCTGCCGAAGACACCGCGGCGTAAATATGCATCTTTATCTAGTAGCTACATATTTATGCCGCTTGGTGTTGACACTTTTGGTCCATGGGGTCCGAGCACCAAAACATTCCTAAAAATAATTGCTCCACGCCTTGTCGATGCCACCGGTGACAAAAGGGCTGGCTCATTCCTAGCACAAAGAAGTTCTTTAGCGATTCAACGCGGGAATGCAGCCAGCGTTTTTGGCACTTTACCATACGGACATCCCTTAATTTTCGTTTAGTTCAGTTTTATTTTTTATTTTTATCTCCAAAATGTATATTATTATCTGAAATTAATTTTCATTAATTAGGCAATTTAGCTATTCAGCTAAATTGCCTTTTAATATAATGTTACATATATACAACGTGTAACATAATAAGCGCAAGACCTCGGACACCCCAAATAGAATAACGAGTCCAAATATCATAGCAAAAGCGTAAACTCATTTCGAGACATGTAATCGATGAACCGATTTTGATTTAGATTGTTTTGTTTGATAGGTGGCTTAATAAAGAGTGTTTTTAGCTTTGATTCATGAAAATCCGTTCAGCCATTTTAAGACTGAGGTTTTTTTGTTGATGACGCTATGAGAACACTTTCTTCTTCACTTCACTTTCATGGGTCTGATTAATTCAAAATTCGGTATCCCTTTACTTTACCAATATTGTAAGAACATGGTAGCATTGACCTGATGCTGGGACATCTCTCCGCCTGCAGAATCCTCAACTTCTCACCAACTTACACCGGAGATGACGAGTTAGGGCTCATTAGGATGGTCTCAATTAACAGATTAGTAAGGTCGGGGGTGGTTTTACATTTTGAAGAGAGAAGAAAAAACTTGTTAAAGGTGTGGCCGGCGAAGTTAACACATCGATAGTGCTTGTAAAAAATAACAGTTGTTTAAATTGTTAGCATACCATAGATGTATAATAATGTCAGTGTAAAGATATGGCTTAAATCTTTTGGGAAACTCTGTAGAGTTTAATGCTCTAGGGAAGTCTGTAGACTTCCCTAGAGCATTCACAACTACGTAATAAGTACTAAGTTACGTTTTGTGTCTGTGAGGCAGTGAATCAGTGTTTATACGTATAAACACAAACAGTGTTTATAGAGTATGTATGATAGTGACTTAATAATATCGTATTGTATTTATACAGTTTCAGGGCGATCCACTCTGAAACAGATGGCGGCAGCACCGAAGAAAGTTCCGGCGACTGCGGAACAATATTAACGACACTACAAATGTCTCAAAAACAACTGGATAAGGTGGACGATACCGTGCGAAGTATAACTCCCCAACTAAAAGATAACATAGAACTTGGATTTTACAAACTCCTTGAAAAAATTGAGCATTTTATAGAAAGAAAATTTGATGAGTTCGATAAAAAAATGGACAGCAAGTTTCATGACACCAAAACCTTCATGGAGTCTAAGCTTAGTGTTGTAGAGGACAAAATATCTGAGTACACTTCACGCATCGACAGTAAGATCACCGGCTTGGAATCAACTATAACACACGCACTGAACGTGAGCGACACTTTAAATAATAACAACGCGTGTTGCCAAGCAAGCTTGGAAACTGCCGCATTTCTAAAGAACACATCAACAAAAATAAACGATATAGTAATGAGAACTCTCAATATGTCTGCTCGATTAAATGAGATGAATGAAACAATACAGAACCTGAATAAAGTCATTGTGCCGGCTATTGACAATAATATTTCTAGTGTTTTGAATTCGACAACAGAACCTGCTCGTAATGTTCCGGACATTATTACTACTACGGAAGTCAATAAACCAGGTATTATTAAAAATATTCATTTATAATAATTTAAGATAGTTAAAAAAAACGAAATATTTAGGATAGTTTAAAAACTAAAACAACCGACTTCCATGCCCTACGAGTCGGTTTCAGTAGCAAGTTTGAGACGTTTATCGTCATATCTCTAGAGATACTTATCAAATCTCGATAAAATTACAATGAAATCACCTCGAGAATATACCCTACCAATTAAAAAAAGAATCATTCGAATCGGTTTACAATTGACAGAGTAATCGCGTAACATACATACAAAAAAAACATACAGACGAATTGAGAACCTCCATCTTTTTGGAAGTTGGTTGAAAATACCGACTATTATACTCACTACTATTTAAAGTCGACAGTCTCGACCTATGCTTCGTGCATGTCCGATATCCGATATCCGCACGCCGTACTGGAACAAACATATGCACTTTAAAGTTTAATATTCCGTAAACGGAGTATTCAATCGAAAAATGGTATTAGCAACCCTTAAGTAATTTCAAAAGACCTATTCAACGATACCCCACACGATGGGGTAGACGATGAAAAAAAAATCCATCCCCACTTCTCATATAGGAGAGCTACCCTAAAAAAAAATATTTTTCACAATTTTATTTCAGCACTTTGTCGGCGTTATTTATATACTTACCCCTACAAAATTACAGCTTTCTAGTATTAACGGTCTCTTAGCAAAACCTCAGACAGACAGACAGACAGACAGACAGACTGACAGACAGACGGACCCTAAAAAACGGCTTAGCCGATTTCGTTAAAATTTAAATGGGACCACCTGGGAAGGGTATCCTCTCAAACTATCATAAAAAAGGCAGACAGATTCGTGCCGAACACTTGAATGAACGCAAGGTCATTAATACTAAATGCTTGAGTAATACGCTTCCGCGCTCAGTTTGCTACCAAGCGGCAGCAGGGTCGGACGCTTCCATGCAGTATTACTTCGCAGCCTTGCTTACGTAGTAATCATGCCGTATTGACTATGCTGGACTGAGCGCGGAAGCTTATTACTCAAGAATTTAGTATTACTGAACTTGCGGTCAATCGGATGTTAGATCGGATGTTAAGATATAAGTCAGCAGTTTTTGAGCTCTGCTAGGACTTCAAATAAAACTTTGTCCTTTATACCAACACGAAAAACAACCGGCGAGCATGTATGAAGGCGCTCATGAAAGTAGAAGAAGCGAAAGAGGTATGTCAGGATCGTAGCATGTTGAAAGAAGTAGTATCTGCCTACCCCAATAGGAAAAAGGCGTGATTGTATGTATGTATCTATGTATGAAAAACAAAGTTATTTTTACTGACAAAAAATGATAGGTATTTTAGCTTATTGTACTGTGGTACGGAACCCTGCGAGTACGAGTCCAACTTGCACTTGGCCCGTCTTTTTATATCAAATGAACTAAGTACTCAAATACCAATTTTCATCGCTATAAGTTCAAAAATAAAGAACTTTCATACAAAATGTTTCACCCCATTTAACCCTCTTTGGGTAGGAATTTCCAAAAATCCATTCTCAGTATGTATATCCTTACGTAATGTACTCTCTTTTTAAGTTTCTGCGACCAGGGGTTTAAGTTGTGCGTCAGAATAAATTAGTATGTCAGGACAAAGATTCTTATACGATTAGATTAAGAAACATTCGGTCAGTTACGCTGGCAATTTATTATAATACTAGCTGAGACCCGCAGCTTCGCCCACGTGGAAATTGGTGTTTGAGAACATTATCAGTTTCGCATACACTTACTTTCGCATTTATAATATCAGTAAGATTTTTAAGGTTTATTCGTACCAAGTTTTTGAATTGAACCAAGTAATTAAATTTTCCATAGTAAATGTATCACCCCGTTCAACCATTTTAGGGAATGATTTTTAAAAATAAAATTAGCCTATCTCTTCCAGAGCCTACACTATCTACATTTCCAATTCTAGTAATTGGTAAGAATTAATTAATTAAAAATTGGAAGATTTAGTAGTTACGGAGATTAAATACTTGATATAATACATTAATAAATTTTCTAAGCAAAATTCATTTTATACACCCCTATGAGTAGATTATATACTTAAAGTCCCCGTCACGAGAAGCTATAAATTATGTAAACAAACATCTTTTACTAAGTAAACATTTTATACTGCGAGATAATAATAAATTGACCATATTCAATCGACATGAAATATAGACGGGTTATATGAAAGTAACTACCTATTTGATTTAGTCGGATCATATTTTAACGACGCAAAGCGCTATCGTTTGTGTTTCTTGGTACCGGACGCAGGGATTGTAAACTATCGGGACGCCATTTTGAAATAAACGCGTCATTCGAGTTTCGAATGCGTACGAGTGATACATGTCACTGATTCTGACACAGAAATGGAAACATCTGAATCTGACGAATAATTATTCTTAAATAATATATGTTAATTAATATTTGTTACTTAAACATTTATTAAATCTTAAACAAATTCATTTTTTTGTTGGTCCAAATGTTGTGAACTCCTGAACACTTGTTTACATAATTTATAGCTTTTCGTGACGGGGACTTTAGGGTTAACTTTGAAGGTAAACTGCACACTTAAGGGTAGTTCGATAAAGTCGGAGTAGTAAAAAATTGTCAGTTAAATTGTTTTCAATGTATGTCATACAGAAACAAATTTGTCGGAGATGATTATGGAAAAACTGTGATTAACGTGTCTTCAAATTTTCATTGAAGAGTATGTGTACCAATTTTCGAGTCAATCGACCGAGAAAGCAAAAAGTTTCATAGAAAGTTCAACCCTGCATTTCATCCTTTTGAGGTGGAATTTTGAAAAACCTTTTATTACTTTTCTTTACATACACTTCACAAATAACACACTCCTATTTTCATTTGCAAACATTTCCAAACACAGGGGGACGTCATATCACCGAAATTCTTCACTAACGCTCTAGAGGATATGTGTAAGACGCTGGACTGGAAAGATTGTGGCATCAACATTAACGACAAGTATATCTCTCACTTACTTTGAGTATACTCAAAGGCGGAGACGCTGCAGGACCTACACCGAATGCTGAATGGCTTAGCTGATTCTTCTCGTCACATTGGTCTCCGTATGAATTTAGATAAAACAATGTCATGTACAATGAGCACGTAGTTCGGAAACCGATTGCCGTAGGTGGAATCCCACTCTCTCACATCCCGCTCAAACTAGGAAACCGATTGCCGTAGGTGGAATCCCACTCTCTCACATCCCGCTCAAACTAGGCAAACACAACTTAGAGAAGGAAATCCAGAGAAGAATTCAGGTAGGCTGGGCAGCATTCGGATAACTCCGTCGAGTCTTCTCATACCGCAGTGTATAAAGACTAAGTCTTTAACCAGTGCGTCCTGCCTGTAATGAGGTCATATATGCCGCAGGACTGATAACTGTTGTCCTAGAATGGAGAATGCGAATCGGCAAACGTAGCGTAGGACGTCCTGTGACCAGGTGGAGCGACGACATACGCAAAGCGGTGGGCAGTGACTGGAAAAGAAGAGCCGAAGATCGGGCTCAGTGGCGCATCTTGGGAGAGGCCTACGTTCAGCAGTGGACTGACGCCGGCTGATTATGATGATGATGATGTCAAAAAAAGAAAAGTCTACGTATTGGACTTGTCCACCGAGATTTCCGTACCAACTTCTCAAACTCGGTTAAACGACAAACTTAACTTTGCAATTCGATCTATAATTAAGGTATTGCAACGACCGCAAACAATAAGTTTAAAATAGTCAATTAACTATTTTTAAATAATTAATCTAGATATTTATAGTTGACTGATTTATTCCTGTATAAGTGGTTCAAGACCTTGCTTCTTGCCAATGTTCATGGTTCTACGTCAACGGTAAGTACCTACAGGTTTTAATTCCCTCGTGAAATCGCAAAATATGCGACATACACGGTAATATCTTTTGATCGCGTTGACTCACAGGTCGCGTTGGTTCACAGGACATACAGACAGACGTAGAGACGGACAGACACACAGACAGACAGACGGACAAGAAAGTGATCCTTTAGGGGTTCTTTTTTTTTCCTGTAAGGTACGGAACCCTAAAAAACACATCCAAATCGGTTCACCCCTTTTGGAGTAACGGTGCCACAGATAGACCACAAATACCACAATGACATAGTGGCCAAACTTTTTGCATGGGGGGGGTTAAAAAAATAAAATAATGTCTTTAACTTATCTGTTTCTAAAACTTGTAAAATTGCTTGTTGCAAATAAAACAATAATATGAAATACGATGAAATTTTGGATTGTGTTTAACAATTTACAAAAAAATATATAAAGTGTGAAACACTTCAAAGAAACATAATATTTGATTTACGCAGTGCAACATCTCTCGTCGGATTAGAAAACTGTAATGATTTCTTCCGAATGATTAACTTACGTAATAAGTAGTCATAGATGGCGCCACCAGCGCATAATTGGGTTAACAAAATGCAATCCACTAATTTCGTCGTAACGATACTTCGCACCGTGGCTTAAAGTCCCGTCGGTACGATGAAATTTTGGATTGTGTTTAACAATTTACAAAAAAAAAAAAAAAAAAAATATATAAAGTGTGAAACACTTCAAAGAAACATAATAAAACAATAATAAATGAATTATTTTGATCCTCGTCGTATAGTTATAATATATAGTTGAGAATTAATATTGTTTAATTATGTTAAATGTGCTTACAGCTTCCAGCAAGTGTGACCGCAGTCAGCAAGAGGAGTGCTGCACTGCAGCTGTTGTAGGTGAGGTCGAGTATACAGTGTACACAGCCATGATGTCCGCGAGGCGCCACACAGTGATGAACATGACCAGCGCCGGCCTGCAGGAGTACACAATGTACTTCGCGGTGAGAGGACGGTGTATCCAGATGGTACTGTCACCGACATCACCACAGAGTGATCAGTCTTATGAAATAGGTATGCACTTTTTACCGTTAAAATACAAACAAGCTAACATTTAGGAATACTTGAATACACTCGTAGCTATAGTCCGACCGCGGTAGCCGTGCCAAAGGAGCGACGGTTTGGGTTGGATCAGAGCGAGCACGACTACGTGCTAGAGAGAGATAGCATATGCAGCTCTACGCGCTCCGTTACCTGAGTAGGGGTACTCGTTATACTGTAGTAATAGTTATATTAGGTAGTGAGTTTGAGGTATTTAACTCCATATCTCTAAAGATACTCATAAAATCTCGACGAATTTACAATAGGACTACATCGAAAGTATTATCTTTCAAATAAAAAAATGATTTAAATCATCGGTCCACAATTGACAGAGGTATCATCAAACATGCATACAGATGAATCGCAAACCTTCTCCTTTTTGAAGTCGGCTAAAAAGTGTACCTTTTTAATGCTTCACCGGCCGCTGCCGCGGCACGCTCGCTTTGCTCACTCGGCTCACGCGTGGTGTTGTCGCAGTTCAAACCTAAACCTAATCTACTGATTTACGTTAACTTACTATTTAGCTTAAAAATAGAATAGGATGTGGAAAGAGTGGGCTGACGTGCCAAAGCCCCTCTCCCCCACCCTGTTAACTAGCAATCTGGCGATCTGGCGAGGAAGGACGTTTTTCTTTAATCTTAATTATAATAAACTAGCTGTGCCCGCGACTTCGTCCGCGTGGAATAGTGTCTTTGGGTAGCATTAACAAATAAGACACATACGTATCCCAACTACACCGCGCCGTACCACGCCACGCTAATCCCCCCTTCCCTCCGCCCCTCACATTCATTAGTTCAGTAGTTTTGGCGTGAAAGCGAGACAGACAGACAGAGTTTCTTATCTTGTTTCTCCATATAAACTTCGAACCCCGTTTTATCTCCTTCAGGGGTGACTTTTTAAAAATCCTTTCTTAACAGATACTAACGTCATAATAACTATCTGCCTGCCAAACTTCAGCGCAATCCAAAACAATATTGATATACACATTTTGCTACCCCATTTCACCCTCTCAGGGGTTGAATTTCGAAAAAGCCTGAAAAACATTAATACTTATTTATTTACTGTAGCACTTTTGTGAAGTTTCGAATAGAAAAGACTATCTTATCTTGTTTCTCCATACAAACTTTGAACCCCCATTTCATTCCCTAAAGGGGTGAATTTTGGAAAATCCTGATTTAGTACACCCTAACGTACTAAGACAAATATACTCTCCAAATTTCAAGTCTATACGACAAGTGGTTTAGGCTGTGCGTTGTCTGTCAGCATGTCAGGACAAAGATTCTTATAGTATTAGAATAATAGATTACTTTATGTTATAAGTGCAATAAAGCTTATTCTATTATATAAAGTACTATCTGTAGTTTTTGATTTGTTTGTTTTCTTTGCTGCTCACTTTCGGCACATGAGCACATGAGTAAAGAAAAGGTAAAGAGACAAAGCTTCATACAACTGCGCTGTGATACCATTACATGACATTTCGTGACATTTCATGACATTTTGCGACATTTCATGACATAAAATGACATTTTATAAAATTTCATGACATTTAATGACATTTCGTTACTTTTCATGACATTTCGTGACATTGTATGATATTTCATATTTCATGACATTTATGACATTTCATGACATATGACATTTCGTGACTTCTCATGACGTTGATCGTTGTCGACAATGATGAAGCTTGAAAAATAAAAAAAGCAGGTCATGTTAACTTGAAGGAGGATTTTATTAGCATGAAGATATTTCTAGTTTTTTTTTGTACCAACCCTACAAGAATAGGTAAACGTTTTGTCCGTTCCTTAGAAGCTTTGTCTCTGTTCCTTTTCTTTACTCATGAGTAATCAGTCTTATGAAGAAGTGAAGTAACTTGCCGAGGGTGATACACCATTTTTTTTATGTATGTAGAGTCAAAGTTGAGTGATAATATTTTTTCAACTTCGACTCAGAGAGACTACTTTAATTTTAAACTTTAGATCTTTTTTGCTTGATTTGTGACTGCGTATCGTTAGTATGTTTATTTAGCACCACGTTAGTGATAAAAACAACGTAAAATTGTGAAATTTGTGGTCACAGGACCTAAAGATATGATTTAGGGTGTCAGTTTTCCTCATTTTTATAAATTAGCCAGTTAAAATTTCACTAACAGATAAGGATTTTTTTTTCTATTTTTCCCAGGACTGCTGTGACCCTCCTCTCACCCCGTGCCCGCTTGACGTTGAGAGCGGGACACCCTGTATACAGCTAAATCTGACCGCTTACTTTTACAGGGCTTACCGACGCCAGTGGTGGTTACATCGACATGAATGAATATCCGTCGACTAACGTTGTGAAAGTAGTCCAATCGTTCTATATAGCCAACACCATCTCTATCGACTCGTACAGCTACTACTACGTGTCTATATCTGGCGGTAGGTGATCATTATTATAATTACTCACAGGCGCCAGTGACATTACAGGGCCAGGGTGACGAGCGCACCACACGCACTCTCGTGCTACTGTAATAAGCAGAAACAGGTGACAGAACAATCAAGACGCTCGCCTGAGACATCTAAATGTGGAGTCTCACATACCTACCGTGCTAGTCTGGAACTGAATTACGACACTGAGATGAATCCTTCAGCGCCTCTTCCATACTGACTGCCAACAATCATCATGTCTGAACTCGGCGAACTGATTGGCGATATTTATTTGTTTATTTACCATAAGTAAAACGGTACGAAACCAATCACATTAATTACGCAAAGAATATTTTACAAGTAAATTGACAGAAAATCTTAATCCATAATAATTTAAATTAAGATATTTTAACAACTAAAACAATCGACTTTAATGCCCCGCGAGTCAATTTTAGTAGAAAGTTTGAGACGTTTATCGTCATATCTCTGGAGATACTTAACAAATCTCGATGAAATTATAATGGGACTACCTTGGAAACGTAACCTACCGATTCCAAAAAGAATAATTCGAATCGGTTCCGAATTGACGGAGTAATTGCGAAACATACACAAAAAATCGCGTAACGTACAGACGAATTGAGAACGTCCTCCTTTTTTCTGAAGTCGGTTAAAAAATGAAATAAAATCAATCAAGAATGTCATCAGTATTAGAATAACATGACATGTTTTTGTTCAATGGGTGGTTGGAGCCAAGGCCGGCATCTAACTCTAGTGGTCGCCCGTATAGCACCACCCAGGATTCACACGTAGAGCTCATTTAAGTCTACGGACGCAGGCAGGTAACAATGACCTCCAAATAATAATCTGGATAAAATGTGACGCTCATTGATGTTATTATTATTCCAGACACACTGAAGGTTGGAAGGAGAGGAGAGCCTCCATTGATGACACATACCAGCACTGGACTTAGGAAACTCATGTACTTCAGTTTCAAGCGGTGGTATTCCGCGACAGACGCGGCTCTGTACGACTGTACCGCAGAGTGAGGTAATGTAACACAACATATTATGTATATAACGACCAGCGGTGGCTTATCAACTAAAGATAATTCAGTGCTAGTACTATTGTTTAGTGGTAAGACTGATAGTCCACCTGGGGCGGTACCACAACAAATTAAATAGAAATGATTTTCCATTTGAAGGACAAAGGTTTATGCAGTGAAACTACAGGCATGTAATGTACATGACCACACTATCGCTTACCACCAAGCGAGGTCTTTCAAATATTGGAAAAAATGTGAGACTCAACATCTAATTGTCTCGTCTCGAGGTAATTGACGCAGTGCAGTGACGCAAAATTATGTCAATTTAGAGATTTCTGTTCCCCTGGTTCTGCCTATTGGCAGAAGTCATCATTTACCATCGAGTGTCTTGCTCATTTTATTAGCTCAAATAATATATATATATGTACTCGTATATATATTTTTATATATATTTTATAGGCTAGCGTTTGACCACTATCTCTCCTGTTGGTAAGTGATGATGCGGTCGAAGATGGTAAGCACGCTAGGGCTAGAATGGGAACTGGCTCTCAAGGATAGCTGCCCGAACACATTAGATGTTTTGGTGACAGATTTTCTAATTTGAGGCTGGTAGCTGGCGTGGCGGACACTAGATAGTGTCCTACCACCATGCGGGGGTTGTTGGTTTCTTAACGATGTTTTCCTTCACCGGAGGGCCACTGTGAGAAGCGCACATACATTTTCCGATAGAAAAATCCATTGCTGCACGGCGGTTTGAACTCGGTACCACGGCATCACAGCCGACCGTAATCGGGAGATTACGCCACTGGGCCCTCGCCTAAGAGCATGTATAAAACGAAAGAACCGAGTTCAAATGCTAATCATTTTCAGTCGCAAGTTTGAGATATTTATCGCCATATCTCTGGAAATATGTATCAGATGATCGTGATAAAATTTAAATAGGAACATACCGCAGTGTCTAAAGACAAAAGTCTTTAACCAGTGCGTTCTACCTGTGTTAACATATGGAACTGAGATGTGGACACTCACAGTTCGACTGGTCCACCAACTTAAAGTCGCTCAGCGCGCTATGGAGAGAGATATTCAAGGGCCCGGTGGCGTAATCGGGAGTGCGGTCGACTTCGATGCCAGAGTTCAAACCCGCCGTGCACCAATGGATTTTTCAATCGAAAAATGTATGTGCGTTTTTCACAGTGGCCCTCCGGTGAAGGAAAAAAATCGTTAAGAAACCAACAACCCCCGCATGGTGGTAGGACATTATCTAGTGTCCGCCTGGCCAGCTACCACCTTCAAGTTAGAAAATCTGTCGCCAAACGTCTAATGTGTTCTGGCAGCTATCCTTGAGAGCCAGTTACTATTCTAGCCTTAACGTGCTTACCATGTTCGACCGCATCATCACTTACCAACAGGTGAGATAGTGGTCAAACGCTAGCCTATAAGGGTTGGCTCACACCGCGACGCGCCGCGGCGCGCACGTATTAAGAGAGTATTACAAAAAGAACATAAACTACTATAAAATAAGGTACACATTTCATTGAGTTAGTTCGCCGGATTCAGGCTGCACCGCGCGGCGTCGCGCTGCATCGCGCGGCGCAGCGGGAAGAAACAATTGAACCGCGTGATAAACAATTGAACTTTATTAACTACACAATAAGATGCAAGTTGCATTGAGAAAATTTGGTGGCGACACTCGTTTTGCTGCGCTGCGCGGCTTCTGGCAGCGCCGCGCTGCGTCGCGTGACTCCAAATGCATCGTCGCGTCGCGTCTCGTCGCGTCGCGTTGCTGTGTGAACTGACCCTTAGATATTAAAACATATATATGTTCGGTATTTCTCTGCGGGATCGAATCCGGAACGAAGTAATTCGCCAGAGAACTAAAGTTATCGACATAGCTCAACGGATTAGCAAACTGAAGTGGCAATGGGCTGGTCATACCGCAGGACTGATAACCGTTGGGGTAGACTTGTCCTAGAATGGAGACCGCGAATCGGCAAACGTAGCGTAGGACATCCTGTGACCAGGTGGAGTGACGACATACGCAATGCGGTGGGCAGTGACTGGAAACGAGGAGCAGAAGATCGGCCTCCGTGGCGCATCTTAGAAGAGACCTACGTCCAGAAGTGGACTGACACAGGCTGATGATAATGATGATGATGATAAGGACCACATTGAAGATGAACCCTACCAATGAAAAAAATATTCATTCAAATCGTTTAGTGGTGGTTTGTAATCGGTGGAGAAAGGAAGCCGGTTGAAATGTAGGTAGATATCTAGGTTTTACAAGAATTTGTCTTTATCTTCAGGAGCGGACTTGACAACAGCTGACCTCCAGTTATTATCTATTTGAGTATTGTATTTGTTATTTCACTACGTCATCGAAATATTTTTTAATTATAATACAAAGAATGTTGTTTAGTCTTGTTGTTTTTATTTGTCACAAAAACAAAGTAAAAATCTGATAAAACTCTTGTGTAAAAACTTTTAAATATAATGTTTGTAATAATGAATATTGTAGTTTCTCTCAATTTCATTTCAATTGAATTGAATGTCAATCCTAAGTCCTCTGCTAATATGCTATAGACATGCATATTATCGTACTTTTCCTAAAATGTCTTTTATTTGTTATATCTGTGCGGTATCACCAGTGTGCGGTGATCACCAGCATGGGGTGTGTGCAGGTACCTTTGTAGGGGAACCTCTGCACTACCCTTACTATAGCGTGTTCTCGCAGTTGGTGTGGGGGAAGAAATAACAAGATGTGGTTACATATGCACTACGTTTATTGTCAAGACATCTGTCCTATATCGCGTCCGGGAAACCACTGCCGGTGGGCCAATAGGTATGCGGGACGTGGGCTACGTTACATGTTATGTCGCGTAAGCTCTACCTACTGTGCCCCCACAGTCATCCCCTTCTACAAAAAAAAACTTCTATATATATCTTATTCGTACGTTATACCTAATTATTTGTCATAAAACTCTTATATAATGTATTGCATGCATGACCAACACTAAGTTCAGACAAGTCACTGTCTGTGCAACTAAACCTAGATCTTACTTAACTCGACACCAGGTCACTAGGTGGTGTTAAATTACGCCAAAATAAAATAACTCATTGTTTACTGAGAATATCTTATTATCAAGATATAACAACAACCTAATTTTATGATACAAGCGGTGATTTAGTCGAATAAATCTATTTCTATCAGGCAATTTAGGTGTGCATTGTGGGTTTATCCAATGTGGATGATAAATGATGATATCTGCTAGGGGCGCTAGTAGACAATGAGGTCCGCAAAATGTCAACTTACATCGACCGACATTACATGACATCTAACGTTTCATTTTTAATTTGATAGCTTGACAGCTGTCATCAGGACCATTACTCAGTAGCGGCATCTGGTGAGCGAAAGAGTAAGAGACCAATTCAAACCAAATCCCCCGTGCTTATAGATATGAAGATGTATTATAAGTGTATATCAAAGCGATGTTAGGCATCTTTGCAGGTTCGGCGCGAACGAGACGGTTGTCCAGCGCCTATTTTCACTGTAGTCTTTAAGTTCTCAATATTCACTATTCTATATAAGAGGTATCATCACTTATCATCAATTCAGAGAGTATGTAAGTGCTTGATTGACTCAAAAATTAACTCGACAACTTCTCCAGTCCAATATCTTAGCTGCTTGCATCGTAGCTAAACACGTAGCACATCGTAACTCAGCTACGAAACAACTACGAGCTACGCGTTGCGTGCTACGAGCTACGGTACCGTACTACTTCTATACAACTGGAGTCTCGCTACAACTCGGTATACTTGTATCTGTATCTGTATAATGCATACACGACTGACAGTCAGTGCACCGCCTTCTGTGTCTACAACTAGAAATAGTAATCATACAAAAGACCTAGAGGCACGCGGGTTCAAATACCAATGCGCATTTCACTTTTATCCCCCGGTGAAGGAAACAAATCGTTAGGACACGCCTGGCTTGGTAAGCGTGCAGGGTTTGGACAAGGTTTGGGCCTTATTCAGTATCACCATTTTAAAGTCTTACCGTGCCGTGTTACGTTATCTCCGCGTTGTGGTATTCTCTATGCCAATTAAAACGCGGTAGGGTAAGGTTATGAGCGCGTTTTGAGCTGTCAAAATATCGTGACATATGAGGATGTGTAACGCGCGCGTTTTATATAATTTACCTATCGTGTGGCATACAGAATACAATTTTTCAATAACGTAACGTGGCGCGTTAAGGAACGCGTTATCTCATTGGTCATACTGAATAAGGCCCCTTGTATAAATCCAGTAACGTGCTACATGGTGGCAGCTCACTGTCTAGTGTCCGCGTGGAAGTGGAATTCGTCAGATTATATATTTTTCGTTATCCTTGAAAGATTTCCTTCAAAACAAAAAAAAATATTAGCCACGCTCAAGAATGTCGAGATGACTTTTTTTCACAACTTTGTAGACCTCCCCTTTTTTACGTCACTATCAAATTGTCTGATAAGTGGAATATACACTTTTTAACATGTAATTTACTCACCCTACCTTAATCTGACGCGCTCGAGAATTTCAGATGATCAATTCATTTTTACTAATCTGATCCCTTATCCTTGACGGTCGGCCTTATATATGGGGCTCATATTTGGTGGAGGTGCTTAACCGGGTACAAGGTATCCCCCTGTTTATTAATCTGCCGCGCTTTAGTATAACTCGAAATCCCCGCTTGGGCTCCCCTACTAATAAGATCAAATACTAATAACTAAATTAAATTAAAAATGTATAGGATGCAATGACTGTTATAAGATCAAATAGTAACAAGTAACAAAATTAAAATTTAGAATATACACCCAGACAATGTCCTTTAGAAGATTAATGTCATACATCTATCTAAGAACCACCACTGATTAATAAAGACCCGTTCAAAGACAAAATCGAACTAGTTTTGGAGAAAAATGGCAACATGGATTTAAACAAACAAATGTTTACTGCAGCGCCCCCTGGTGAGTTGACACCGTAACACCTATTTAAGAACATGCACCAATCAAACACAAACCCATAACTGAAAACTACATCAAAATTTGAATAGTCCTTTTGAAGAGAAATGGCAACATCGATTTGCACCAACAAATGATTACTGCAGGGCCCCCTGGTGAGTTCTCACCGTAACACTCATCTTAAAACATGCACCAATTACACTCGAACCCATAACTGAAAACTGCATCAAAATCGGACTAGTAGTTTTGTAGAAAAATGGCAACATGGATTTGCACACACAAACAAATAAACATCCTCTCACCCCAAATGCATATACAGTTTCCGTTTCGTCGTGAGTAAAAACTAAATTAAATTAAAAATGTATAAGATGCAATGGCTGCTGTAAGATCAAATACTAAAAACTAAATTAAATTTAAAATTTATTACTATTCATTATTCTATGGCCATACAAGTAACTTATTTTTCTAGCAAATGTTGTTCCATCCGAACCCTACGTATGCGAGTCTTACTCGCACTTGGCCAGTTTATTACCTGATCTATCTTTTAATCAAGATGAACTCAATCATCTTAAGCCTTAAAAATAACTTATATGTCAGAGAAGATTCTCTTTAGATTTGTATCGCAACGCTATGTGGCCGTATAGAGTTGATAATGGTTTGGGACCTCCGGGAAATTTCCCGGGATATCCCAGTTACTTTTTCGTGTGCCAACCCCATCGACTGCTACTTAGATACTGAGACAGGAATGGTATGGCACTTGCAGTTCCGGCGTTTTACGACTGGTGAAGAACAGAGAGGGGTCCTCTTATAGATTTAATAATGAAAGTATACTTAGCTTTTGTTATCGACGGTCCCGGGTAGATATTAGTCCGACTGGACCGTCGCAATGCTCTGGGATTTTCTATGTAACCAACGCAGTATTACATAATTTGTTGTATTCGAAGAAAATATTATGGTAACTAGGGTCTTTTAATCTCCCATCACGAATTGAGGTGATATTTGTTACTGCATGGCCTTGATGCTTTTCAATCAAGGCTCAAGCTTTAATAGCTAGTTATTACATTAAATTAATTGAGTATTTTTACATTACAATCTTGCCAATCGGGGCAAGAGAAAAATATTAACTACTGAAAAATAATGTCAGAATCCTTGACAACCAATTCTACCATCGACATATGAAAACATTCAAATCTGTCGGATGACAAAATTAAGCTGTCATCAAAGAGTCCGAACATCATAAAATAAGGCGAGGTCACCACAATGTTTTATGGTGCGAGTTAGTGTCAGCTGTCAGGGTCAATGTCATCTTCACCCAGTCAGAAGTGCGTTAAATGGGAGAGAGGAAGATGGTGCCAAAGAGAATATAAATACTACGTGATGGTGCTGGACGAGATATACAGTTATCTGTGGTGCTGGAAGCTGATCCTCTCGATGGAAACGTCTGCCGTCTAAGTATGTGCAAACCTGACGTTAATGGTGAACATGGGCGATGATCCTGATGGGCAGCATCGACAACTATTTAGCTCTCAGAGTGATCAAAACTTAACTTGTATAATTAATATAGGTACTCTGTATTTCATAAAGCGAGCTGCAATATTTTAGGAGTTATTTATTAATTGCTACCGACCCTTAATACCAACCCGATTTCTTTGCGGCTCATTGTGTTTAAATATGTAGTTTTACACAAAAATTATCGCCACTAGGTCCTTATTGGTCAAAACATTCATTGATATAAAAATAATCATCACTGGGAACAAAAAGTTTTGGGACCTCCGGGAAATTTCCCGGGATAATCCCAGTTACTTTTACGTGTGCCAACCCTATCGACTGCTGCTTAGATACTGAGACAGGAATGGGATGGCACTTGCAGTTCCGGCGTTTTACGACTGAGGCGTAAGAGCCGGTGAAGAACAGAGAGGGGTCCTCTTCTAGATTTATAATGAAAGTATAGGTACTTAGCTTTTATATCGACGGTCCCAGGAAGATATTATTCCGACGCGACCGTCAAGTGCTCTGGGTTTTTGTATGTGACAAATTCTCTTCAATAATTATTTCGTCTTGTTTGTTTTAATAATTGAGATTATATTCACAAGAATTGGTTTAACATCAATCCTCACATGGACGGTTTACTTTACAAAACGGTCTCATGTGATTTTAATCCTTTAATTGGAAAATAATATTGGTTTCCTTTAATAACCAAACATTGCAAGAGAAAAATATTAACTTGTGAAAAATAACATGTCAAACCCTTGACAACCAATTCTACATCCACATATGAAAACATTCAAATCTGTCGAATAAGAAAATCAAACCGTCATCAAGGAGTTTGAACATCATACAATAAGGCGAGGTCGCCACAAAGTCATGAACAAATCGTTCTTTGTGTCCTACCGGAATACAAAGAAACATTAATTATTTTAAACAATTACTCCGTTGTTCTGGCTAACTGATATGCCTAATAAAATTCCTATGAAATATGACACACTGTTATTAAAGATATCTTTGTTGAAATTATCGAGTCTACAGCTTAACTAAATGACTGTTGCTTTTTACAAATGAATATTACTTATCTTCATTTCAACCAACTTCCAAAAAGGAGGAGGTTCTCGATTCGTCTGTAGTTTTTTTTTATATAATGTTTTCTACGCGATTACTCCGCCAACTGTTAAATGATGATGAATGATGATGAATTATTTTTTTCATTCATCTTCGCGGTGGTCCTATTATTAAATTAGTTAAGAATTGATTATCTTTAGAGATATAAACACCTCAAATTTGTCACTTGAAAAGAAGCCGATTTTAATTTTGATGATAAAAATCTCAAATTCACTACTAAAATTGACTCGCGTGGTATATAAAATTGTTTTTTTTTTTTGTATTTAAAATATAACTTATTTATTTCATATTTTATTCTGCCTCGATGACGTGAGTTGTACATATATTATAATATATTTTATGATATAAGGTACCTGGACAAGCACGATGCTCGCTTGGCGGTTAGCGATGACGTCTATCTATTACAGATACAGCGACATTCTACATTCTGGATAGCCAGAATGTATTATAGAATGTCGTTCTATTTTTTATCCATCCTCTCAAGATGTCCAAACCATCTATTAATACGAATTAATCTATTAATATGTAATTAAAAATTACAAACGTAAGAAATCTAAAAAATGAAAGTGGTATAGATTTTAATTGAAAATGAGTTAAAAGAAAACAAAAATTCGGCAGATTTATTCGGAGTCTCCAGAAACATTTATTATTTACTATCTACTTCTTCACACAGCTTTGAGTTCTGTTAAAACCATACTACTCGCATCCCAGAGATAAGTTTAGTTTTACGGAGAACTTCGTCCTTATTGCTTTGTTTGGAATATTGTCATTTTGTATATTCAATTCCGAGTGAGAGCGCTTATACTATATTTTTACAACATATATATATATAGTATAAACGCTCTCACTCACTCACCTATGTCGTTTGTCCTGTCGGCCACGCGGGCGAATCTGCGGGCAGAAGCTAGTGTGTAAGCAAGTGACGTATGTGTGAGAGATAACAACAGAGTATATAAATGCGCGCGATTATTAATATACGTTATTGAACGTGAATCCGCTTCTATGGTAACACATCTTTAAAACATTACTGCTTTGAAATCAATATGGTGCAGACAATGTGTGCGCTACAATTAGCCGTTCTACTATTCTTTAGCGGGTGAGTTTATTGATTTGATGATTTATCGGTAGTTTAATTTTGTTGATTTGTATTATATAAATACTCCGAGTGAGTGTGTAATATTAATATCATGGGTAAGAAAACAAGCAAGACACTTGTGCGTCTGCACTGCGGCCGTTACCTGACACTTGTCACTAGGGTCCTTTCCTATTAACCTTTCAGATTAATCCTACTTTACATAGTGCGGTACAAACATAAACGTCCAAACATTTTTTAGAATTTTGTGGGTCAAGGTGGTATCCAAATATATAAATTAAATTAAAATTGATTCACACAGCGTTGCTTCAATGTTGAATAATTTTAAAATGAAAAACCGGCCAAGTTACAGTTGGAGTCACGCACCAAGGCTTCCGTACATGTCAAACTTAACTTTGCAGTTCGCTCCTTAGACCGATGCCTAGACACTGTTCACGAACCAACAGCATATTCACTACAACACTAAGTTTGTAATAGTAATTTCACTTTTTTGTTATAAAACATCATACTTACGGTTTTCAGATTTTTTTCCTTAATAAGTGCTTTACGAACTTGTTTCTTGCCTTTCATGATTTTTGGTCAACGGGAAGTACTCTGTAGATTTGATTCCCTGAAAGTGAAATCACAAAATATGCGACCTAAACCTAAATCTTTTGATCGCGTTGACTTACAAGTTTTTTTTTTTTCTTTTTTTTTAAAGCTTACTCGCAATGTGGACTGCACATTACTAGTATTCTTGTTAACCCCTCCAACTAAACTAAGTATACGTGTGTGTGGAGTGGGTTCACGTCAATAGTGCAATGGGTGGGGTGAGGATCGAACTCACGACCTCTCGATCGCCAGTCCGACAACCTATCCATTGGGCTATTGCCGCTTAAAGATTGTTTTTTTTTATTGCTGAAAGGTGCCGTAGTCCCAGCTATTTGATAAGTTTAATCTTGATAACTCTACACGTTCCTGAAAATATGGTCTTGACTGACGGACAGACAGACGAATAGACGGACAGATGGACAGACGGATAGACGGACAGACGGACAGACGGACAGACGGACAGACGGACAGACGGACAGACGGACAGACGGACAGACGGACAGACGGACAGACGGACAGACGGACAGACGGACAGACGGACAGACGGACAGACGGACAGACGGACAGACGGACAGACGGACAGACGGACAGACGGACAGACGGACAGACGGACAGACGGACAGACGGACAGACGGACAGACGGACAGACGGACAGACGGACAGACGGACAGACGGACAGACGGACAGACGGACAGACGGACAGACGGACAGACGGACAGACGGACAGACGGACAGACGGACAGACGGACAGACGGACAGACGGACAGACGGACAGACGGACAGACGGACAGACGGACAGACGGACAGACGGACAGACGGACAGACGGACAGACGGACAGACGGACAGACGGACAGACGGACAGACGGACCGACGGACAGACGGACAGACGGATAGACAGACAGACGGACAGACGGACAGACAGACAAGCAAGTGATCCTATACGGGTTCTTTTATTCCTTTTGAGGTACGAAACCCTAAAAATAACATAGCGAAGCTTGACCGCCCAAGTTCTAACAAAATAAAATGCAAAAATTAATACGTATTTTTGTATAATATCAATGTTTTGGTTTTATAGTTTAGGAGAACATAATAATGAAATGCATTATTATCGATAACTAATATACCAGTGCTATTGCCTCCAAAACTTTACATTTTGTAAAACTTACATGGAGGTCCTTTGGGTAGCCCATGAACCCCTGTGTCGAAGGATTTCATGATGGACCGTCAGAAACCAGACACCGATTTTCTTATAACTAAATGTCTAGATATAAGCATTTAATAATTAATTTAATTTAATAGCATTTCAAGTGCCAGAACCCGTATGGCATTACAATTATTAGGAAATTAAAATTATTCTTTAGGGATTTATACAAATACACAAAACTATAATAAATGACAAATTAGACAACCAAATTAGCAAATATATAATAATTTATATTGTTAATTAATAAATAATATATATTGTTCGGACTACTTTTCTAAATCCGTAGTATGAATCGTGAGTTATGGCAGTTTGCCATACATATATCCTTAAACAAAATCATACAAAAAGACGTTCAGTTAATTTTACATTTTCATATTCCTGGAAAAAGTTTCAATGTTTTTCATAAGAACCTGATTTGGACTATAAGTAACTATAACAGACGTTTTGACACAAATAATTAACAAATCGGTCAAGCCGTTCTCAAATGAAATCAAGGCAAATTTTATAATTCTCTGTAAAACCACCCTATATATTAACCCATACTAATCACACTGTCCCCTTGCTTGTAGCAAGGTAAGATAAGATAAGATTATTAGTACCAAAGAGACCTTATTTCTAAAGTACGTATGTTTTATACATTTAAGTTTTATTTTTAACATATGATCATATTATTTAAGGTATTATAAGCAATTAGTGCACTGGCGCTTAAACTAGCCGTAGCTGTGCGATAAGCGCAAGTTACGATTCGTGGTTAGTCATGACATAACATAATGTGCATAGTTAGTTGGTCAGTTTTAAACATAATTATTAAAAAGATAGATGATCTCTCACTGTGAGTGTGTATGTGTGTGTGTACGTGAGTGTGTGCGTGTGTGTGTGCGAGTGTGTGTGCGCGTGAGTGTGTGTGTGTGTTTTATAATCATTGCAGTATATATAACAGTGACTCAGTTTCATCATATGATAGCTTTCCTAGGAAAGCTTTAACGATGTTTTTGCATTTGTATTGATTGAGGTTATTTATTGTCATTTGTTTAATACTAATTTTATTATACAGGTAAGGGCCAATATACTGTGTATGTTTTCTTGAAAACGCTGTCCGATGGGGGTTTATTACAAGAACGCGATCCTTTCTTCTTTTATTTTCCAGAGAAGGATGTCGAGTACCTGTTACATGTGCGCTTAGGATTATTTTTAGAACAAATAACTGACGTACAGTTAACACACTACATTCCTTGTATAACAGACTTATGGAGTGCAGCCTGTGTTTTGAGGTCATCACTTTCAGCACACCTCGTTGTGCACGTTCAAGTTTCACAAGGGCAGTTTTGTCCGTTCCACCCCACACTGATATACAGTAGCTAATTATTGATTGTGAAAGCGAAAAATACACAGTTTTTAGGACTTGAAGGTCACCGATGTGGCGTATCTTTTTAAATACTGGCATTAGCTTTCTGGTTCTGTTGGTAAGCAGCTCAATGTGCTTGTGCCAGTTTAAGTTTTGGTCTACCCAGACTCCCAAATATGTTATGTGGGATACTTTTTCTAAAGGTGTGCAGTGGCAGAGGCTGTTGGAGTAGTTGTTGCAAGTATGGGCAATTAATTGTGATGTATTACTCGTATCTTTAGGTTGTCCTAGTTTGTTGATGGAGAAAGTGAGATATTTAGATTTGGTAACGTTGATTGTTAATTTATTAAAATTTAGCCATTTTATGACTTCACTTATGCCAGATTCCGCAATTGATAAAGCTTGTTTCCAGGTATTACCATTGAAGACTATAGCAGTATCATCGGCAAAAGTGACTATTTGGGTGTTTTTAAGGTCAAGGCTGCACAATTGATTTATATAAATTAAAAACAGGGTTGGCCCTACAATACTGCCCTGCGGTACCCCATACGTTATTACAGCATCCTCACTTATGTACGGACCAATCTTGACACATTGAAATCTGTTTGTCAAGTAACTTCTAAATAGAGTGAGAGGGACGCCCCTAATACCCATTAGTTCCATTTTATTTAGAAGTTTTGGGATAGAGACAGTGTCAAATGCTTTTGCGAGGTCTAAAAATACTCCTACACATTTGTGGTTATTCTCAATACCAGTAACAATCGTTTCTGCAAGTGTTTTAAGAGCATCTTCTGTGGATTTCCCTTGTGTAAATCCGAATTGATTGAGTGATATTAGTTTGTATTTATTTAGATAGGAAATGAGTCTTTTATTCATCAGTAGTGGCAGACCGGACAAAAGTTTACGCTCTCCCCTGGCTACAAGCTAGGGGAGAACGTGAACAAACCATATATTGTATTGTGCTTTTGTTTTGGTATCTTCGAGCTAAATTATATCCGTTTAGTTCTACCGTATAAGTAGAATTAGGGCCAGTTTTACTGGTTCCAGATAAGTCTATTCGGAACTCACGTGACAGATTTTTGACAACTTTTGTATTGCACCATCTGTCAGATTATAGCAATATCTGCAACTTTATCAGAAACCAATGAAACTGGCCCATAGACACATAGAGCTACTCGGAATTAAATGATAGAACCAAACGGATAACTTACATGAAATAGAGCCGTAAGAAATATATATATATAATGAGTTCTTAACGGACTTCAAAAAAAGGAGGAGGTTTCTCAATTCGAGCGTATATATATATTTTTTTTATGTTTGTTCGCGGATAACTTCGTCGTTTATAAACCGATTTTGATTATTATTTTTTTGTTCGAAAGGAGATATGCCAAGTGGGGTCCATGGTAAATGTATCGAGGTTTGATAAGTATCTCCAGAGATATGGAGATAAACACCTCAAAATTGGTACTGAAAATTAATAGCGCGGCATTGAAGTCGGTTATTTTTTTGTTCTTTTATAAACGATTTTATATCAATAGAACTTCATTTAGTTCTACAGTAGAACTAGACTGACAGAACCTCGCGGAGTAGACCTTATATTATCAGCCGTTACAAACTTTCACCCCTACAACAAGCTTTATAATGCTAGATCGAACTGATACGCCAGGCGTCTGTGAATCAGTGTTTATAAGTATTATTGACGATAATGGTGGCTTAATAGTATAATGTATTGTATATATACAGTTTCGGGTCGATCCACTTGGAAATGGAGCTCATAGACGGCGGCGGCACCGAAGGAAGTTCCGGCGACTGCGGAAAAATACGACAAATGTCTCAAAACCAACTGGATAAGTTGGACGTAAAGCTGACTTTTATAAAGAACAAACTATCTGAGTACACCTCACACATCGACAGGAACATAAACGATTTAGAATCAAATTTACATGAAATTAAAGAAACAATACGGAACCTGACTAACCTCGTTGTGCCGACTGTTGAGAACAATATTTCTAGGCTAGATGGTCTTTTAAATTCGACAACAGAACCTGCTCGTAATGTCCCAGACATTATTCCGACTACGGAAGTCAATAAACAAGGTAAATTGTACATTTATGTCCAACTAGTTCTAGATCTAAATTTGCCCATATTTTTTTATCGTGTTGACTCAGAACCTTGATTTGTATACACCTAATAGGGACTATAGACCTCAGTATCTGGTAAAAATGTCAACTAGGTCCACCCGTTCCTAAGAAAATCTGTGGTGACACACGAACAGACAGACAGACAGACGGACAGACGGACAAGAAAGTGATCTTACAAGGGTTCCTTTTTTACCTTTTGAGGTACGGAACCCTAAAAATCATCGTTTTGAAACTCCCGGCATAGTGTTAGGATATTGTCTTATGTCTACAACGCCAGCTACCACCCTCAAGTTACAAAATCTGTTACCAAACATGTAATTGTTCCGGCAGCTGTCCTTGAGAGCCAGCTCACATTCTAGGCCTAGCGTGCTACCTTCTTTGACCGCATCATCACTCACCAACAAGTGAGATAGTAGTCAAACGCTACCTTATACGACATTAAAATAAATTTACGTTTGTAACATTATTGTTTCCTTAAATTTTAAAATAGCTTGATGCAAATAAAATAATGTACAATTATGAGTATACATATATAAGTATACATATATAGTATATGTATTGTGTTTACAGCTCCCAGCAAGTGTGACCGCAGTCAGCAAGAGAAGTGCTGCACTGCTGCTGTTGTAGGTGACAACAAGTTTACAAATTACACAGAGATGTCCGCGAGGGGGTACCACACAGTGATGAACATTACCAGCGACGGCCTGCAGGAGTACACCATGTACTTCGCGGTGAGAGGAGAACGTATGGTGCTGTTACTGTCACCGACGTCACCTGTGAACTGGAGTAATCTGTATTATTCAATCGGTATGTACTACAATACTGGATAATATTCAAATATACTTAGGTAAATAATAATATACTCGTAGTCCGTACCTATAGTCCGACCGCGGTAACTGTGCCTGAGGACCGACGGTATGTGTCGGAACCATAGACGTAATATAAATGGATGCAATGGTGCACTGCAGATGTTTTGACAAGTTTGACAAGACAAAGTTGTCCATACAAAAGAAAGGGACAAACTCCGTTCAAGGTCGGTCTCATGGGGGCCGGTGTACGCGATCAAGTTTAATATGTAGCAGGTCTGTGGTCGGAACCGAGCGAGCGCGACTACATGGTAGAAAGAGATAGCATGCTGCTCTGCGCGCCCCTCTGCTGAGGCACGGACTGCGCTATGATAACATTTTATTTATATTAGATGTTAATTGAATATCAACCTTATCCAGTTCAAATAGAGTAGGTAATTGTACGCAAAAAATGTGTTTACTCTCCCGGCAGTAAAGTTTTTACAAATTATTTACAACTCTATTTAAAACGGTTAAGGTTTACATACAACTGACGCACAACTCATATTGAAAACATTGTAATTATTTTTAATCCGTATCCATAGAACTAGACGATGAGGATAAGCGCTAATCCCTGGGTGGTAGTAAAGAGTAATCACTAGTGGTAGGCTTTGGCGTGACTTGCACCGCCCAATGAAGACTAGGCATGTCGCCAATCGGTCCACCAAGCCAGGTCTGGACAGGATTGTTGCACTATGTGGATTTTTTATTCTGGACAGACAAGCACTTGACCACTATCTGACCTGATGTTAAGTGATGATGCGGTCGTAGATAGAATCGTGCTGGTCTGGAAATGGAAGACGAGAATAAGGCGCAGGACAACTGACTGTAGTCCAACCCACAGTCTGTCTAGCACCGAACATCATGCTGGAACTCGGCCGACTGATTGGCGTCATGTCTTTGTTCGGTGGGTTGTTCCAGCCAAAGCGAAGCTTATCACCAGTAGTCAGCCATTAGCACCACCCAGGGATCACGAGTAGGATTGTGTTATATTTTTAACCGATATTTTTAATTTTCATATCGATGTTCCGCCTGATGTGCTACCAAAAATCACCTCACAAATGACTCACGAGACATGTGGAGTAAGAAGATCTATGTGTGTCACAACAATGCGAGAATATCAATAAGCTAGCAATTACCTAAAACTGCATCAAAATCAGTCCAGCAGTAACGACTTCAAATAAATTAGTATTTGCGAAAAGTTTTTTTTTATATATACCTATCTTATAGGCAATTTTTAACCCCCGACGCAAAAAGAAGGGGTGTTATAAGTTTGACGTGTGTATCTGTCTATCTGTGTATGTGTGTGTCTGTCTGTGGCATCGTAGCGCCCAAACGGATGAACCGATTTTGATTTAGTTTTTTTGTTTGATAGGTGTCTTCATCGAGAGTGTTCTTAGCTTTGTTTCATGAAAATCCGTTCAGCCGTTTAAATATTATCAGCTCTTTTTTGGTTGATAAGACTAGGATAGGAACTTTCATGGCCCTTTGACCGCGGACGTCAAAACATCAAAATGGCGCTTCTGCACACTACTTACCCGTCACCCTGCGTAGTATTATTATCTTTTCTATGACCCTGCTGCTGTCTGTTTAGCGTAGTTTACATTAGTCAAGTAGGCGACCGAGTCGAGTAGCGAGCGATAAAAAGCAGGTGACTCGACCAACGTAAACGAAAACGAAAGGGCAAGTGAACTTGGCCGAGAACAGGTCTAGTGGTCTCGCGCGGAGCGTAATTGCTCGGCCGAGTTGTTACCCTGCCACCTATTTTATACATTTCACAAACTGAGCCCAGTACTTTTACCAGAGTTTACTGGGCCCAATCACTTACCAATGTAAATGGTGAAAGGCGAATCGAGTAATGCTCGAGTTACTGGGCCCAGTTGCTTGGCCGAGCTACTTGCCTAATGTAAACTAACTACGCTTTATGGCTGGGTTGACATCTGAAGTTTCATTATATTAACGTTTAAAGATTTATGTAAAATTCTGCACAATGAATTGCAAACAAGGTGATTTTGATCACTAACAAAATAAAGCGATAGACTATATAAATCTATCTATCCATCTCACCTATTGGTAAGTGATGATGCAGTCTAAGATGGTAAGCACGCTAGGCCTAGAATGGGAACTGGCTCTCAAGGATAGCTGGCGGAAGATAGTTGGCAACAGAATTTTAGTACCTTTATTTAAGTACATTAAATATTTATTAACACGTTAAGTGCGAAGCGAGGCCTAAATCACCCCTGATGCAACTTCCCTGTGGTGCGGCAAGCAAAAAAGTGAATTTCTCTGTCGTGCGAATGGCATAGCTTTGGTTTGGTCCAGTGTAGGAAAGAGATAAATATATATTTGAGATCACTAATGGTTCCGGACTCGGTGGTGTACCTACCTTGGTACCGGATGTCTTAGGCCTCGTGCCGCACTGAATTAATATAATTTTAATGCAGTGCGGAACGAGGCTAAAACGTCCCATATCCCCCCTGACCTCGTACCGCACTCAACGCGAGCTTCCCGCGACCAGTGTTGTGCATCACGTCGATTGGAGAGCACGTCCTTTTAGATTATTTAAAAAAAAATGTATCCTTTGATAGCTTTGTGTTGTTTTGCCAGGTTTTGCCCTTAAAACGATCTAATGAGATATAATTGATCAAAATCGGTCAAGTCGTTGCGTAGTTAAGACAGTTTAAAAACGTCGATATTATTTTTCCCATCACTAATCGCAGCGAAAATTTGCCCTATTTCAGTGCGTTACGAGGTGTATAAGATCCCATATTTTGTTTTGCTAATAATTCCTAAACTAGCCATCAGATCCCGGGGCGACGGTGGATTAGGGTTCATCAATTCACTGTCTATATCAATAAGGACCAAAATTCTCATTTATCTTTGATTTCGCGCCAGAAAATGGATTTTAGTCTGTAAAAGGAGGTGGGGTCTAATAGACCGCGTGTCGCCCTAACGTCTGGTCACGGTACGGGCCGATTATACCTCGTGCCGCAGGAACGGAAAGTATGCAAAAATTGGTGCCGCAGCTAACGTGTTAAAGTATTTACAGTCGAGTACTAAGAGAAACGTAACATTTCATATATCTTGTAAACTAAACCTGACTGTTTACTTTAACAGTATTTACCGACCAGAGAGGTGGTAACATCTACATGTGGGAACGTCTGCCGACCGACGTCTCTCTGAGAACAATCCATGATCTCTATACAACCAACATCATCTCTGGCGACCAGTACAGCTACTACTACGTGACTATATCTGGCGGTAAGAGATCATTATTTTCATTATGAAGAACACAGAAGCCAGTGACATTACAGGGCCAGGGAAAAAAGCGCACCACACTCACTCTCGTGCCGCTCTAATTTAAATGTTTTCTGAGACGTCGTAACAGGACAAGCAAGACGTTTGCTTTATGATGAGTGATGATGTCTGCCTATAACAGAACTTCTTCAGCGCAAAACTTTAGATCTTTAGAAATGAATCGTCCAGCACCTCAGCTCAGTGCCGTCTACTAATCTATCTTCACTTAACATCAGGTAAGATAGCGCGCAAGTGCTTGTACATCAGATGTAAAAATAACAATGTAATGGATCTTCTTTAAATCTCTTTTGTGTCGGACAGACACTTAACCACTGTTTCACCTGATGATAAATGACAATGCTGTCGAAGATGTCGATCTTGTACGACTTATTGTATTGAAATTGGAAGACGGCAGTGAAATAGGCGCTCGACATCATTCCATCCTGTCTTCGACACTGGCAAGTACCAAACATCATGTCTGAACTCGACGAACAGGTTGATGGTATGTCTTTAATCAGTGGTTGGTTGGAGCCACGGCCAGAGTCACCGGTGGTCACCCGTATAGCACCACCCAGGGATCACATGTAGCGTTCATTTAGGTCTACGAACGCAGGCAGGTAACAATGACCTCCAAATAATAATCTAGATATAATGTAACGCTCATTGATGTTATTATTATTTCAGACACACTGGAGGTGGGAAGGAGAGGAGAGCTTCCATTGATGAAACACACCAGCACTGATCTGAGGACACTTAAGTACTTCAGTTTCGGGTGGACGGGCTTCACAGCAGGCGAGGCTCTGTACGACTGTACCGCAGAGTGAGGTAATGTAAGACATCGGATGTATATCACGACCAACGGTGGATTGTCAGCTGTAGATAATTTAGTAGTAGCTAGTCCGCCTGGGGTGGTACCATCACAGAAAATAAATAGAAATCAGTTAAAAATATTTTATTATAAAGGTAGAATAAGTAATCATCTATCGCAAAATGTATGTGCGCTTTTCACAGTGGCCCTCCAGTGAAGGAAAAATAACATTAACAAACCCCCAACCCCGGCTTGGTGGTAGGACACTATCTATCGCCTGGCCAGCTACCACCCTCAAGTTAGGAAATCTGTCGCCAAACCATCTTATGTGCTCCGGCAGCTATCCTTGAGAGCCAGTTCCCATTCTAGGCCTAACGAGCTACCTATAATCCTCGACCGCATCATCACTAGCCAACAGGTGAGATAGTGGTCAAACGCTTGCCTATAATATGATATAAAAAAAATATCTCTTAGATAGAAATGTAAGGGAGTCTACATTTATTTTTATTTAGTGGTAAGACTTATGCTACTCCACCTGGAGCGGTATCACTTTGATGACACTTATTCAGACGTTATATTGTAATTATGTTTCGTATTGGAAGTATAAAATGTCCAAGTTAATAACAGAACGTGTGAGAGTCAGCATCAAGATGTCTCAGGGTAACGGACGCTGCGCAGTATTACACATATTCTGACAATCCAGAGTTTTGCGTGTCATTTATGCGCAGACGTCATCAATTAACATCAGGCGAGCGTCTTCTTTGACATGTTAATATCAAAACACGCCATGTATTGTTATCCCCCTTTTAATTGGATTCTTGAGCACAATCTCAGTTGACGACGCGCTCTAGAAATCTACACGTAAAGTTACGGTCGATCTGTACGAGTCAGTTCGCATTCATCACCGCCTAATATTATGTTATCTAATTACAGTAACGAGTTTTTTATTTTATTTTGCAGGAGCACACTCATCGCATGGCGGTATTCAGCATCTTTTGTTTATTTCATATAGGTATTTAATTGTTGTAATTTTAATGACACAACTTTGTATCTGATAATATAATACCGTTAAATCTTAGCCACTTCTTTTAGATTTATATAATATATATAGATATATAGATATATATTCAAATGTTTGGGTTCTGCTGGTGACAACTACACCATACAACTAGTATATTCAGCACTCTGCTTGTCAATCCTATCATACTGCTGTGTTGCATGGGGCTCAGCACACACTTGTAATATGATTAAACTGGAACGAGCTCAAAGAGCAATCTTAAAAATGTCTTACAAAAAACCATGGCGATATAGCACTGATGCCTTATACAATGAATGTAAAGTTCTCAGAGTACGTCAAATTTACAATTGTCAGATTCCATAAGCTCGCGCCGCAGAATAAAAAAACATCTTTACGGTCACAAAGATCATCATCTTGGGTAACTCCATCTACAAAAACTAAATTTGCACAGAGATCACCAGCTTACTTGGGTCCATATTTGTACACGAAAATCAACAAAGAACTAAACATTGAACACAGCCTAAGAAAATCTTGCAAAAATAAAGTAACTAAATGGTTATTAACGAAAAATGACAAAGAAACAGAGAAGCTCTTAAAAATTTACTGGTGATATGCATACAATCCGTACGCATACATTCTGACACACTAGCATTCGCACACGAGAAACCGCAACCTCTTATAATAGGCACACAACTACTCTCTTCACGATGAATCACACACACACACACACACACACACACACACACACACACACACACACACACACACACACACACACACACACACACACACACACACACACACACACACACTTGACTAGATTTCCCACGACACAGGGTATCCTAGTGTGGGAACTAGTGCACTAGCTGTAGTTTATCCCAACCAAACTTTCATTTTATATGTTATTATAACATTTGATAAGTACTTTATTAATTTAAAACTATGTTATGTAAAGCATGTTGTGAATATATATATACTTGTGAATAAATTAAATTAATAATTAAATAATAATAATTAAATAATTTATAAGTAAAAAATATTCACTATTTCAATAGTTAGGTATTTGGTAATAAACTAAGCTTGCCTTAATTTCAAACTATGTATTACGATTTCCGCACCCAGGATTCAGAACCTTTTAAATAACTCAACTGTTATTTGTGCCGATTTATAATATTATTTTATTGTGTCTAAGTATAATATTCATTATTAATTTACGTAAATCAATTTTCTTTCTACCATTATTTTAAAGTTTTACCTGATTTTTTTCACATTTGTTTTACTACAGCTATGTAAATGTCTAGGTTTAGATTGATGTATCCGAATATATTACTTTTTATTACAGAGATATATACTATTTTTATACCTACATGGTCGTGGCCACCTCCTTTCTTTCTTCCAACTCCTCTCCTTTAACTTCACATTTAGGATTCATTGTCATTAGAACTTGATCAGTTCTTTGAAAATTAGTTTGTGAGAATGTTTTATAGTTGATTATATAAAAGCTGTCTTTCATATTTACAATGCGGTCACATGCACATTGAAGGCTGACGCCGTACGTCGCCGCTGACGTACATTAGTCAAGGAGTTCTTATTTCTTTTATTTTAGTGTAATTCCGGCTTTACTTGGCCTTACTTACTGTTGAATTTTGAGTAATGTAGGCCTTTTTTATATGCGATAGGCCAGCGTTTGACTATTATCTGACCTGGTGGTAAACGATGATGTAGTTGAGGATGGTAAACACACAAAGATAAAATAATAGTGCCGGAACACCGTTAAGGTTTAGGCGGCAGATTCTCTCCTTGATGGTGGTAAACCAGCTTGTACCAGGTCATCAGGTCAATGCTGCCATGTTCTTACAATTACATTGAAGTAAAAGGATGTCAAATCTCGAATTAATCAGATCTATAAAAGTTGATTCCTTATCGTCATCAACTAGAAAAAAGTTCATCTTAAAATAACTGAACGGAAATACATAAATCAAAGTTAAGAACACTCGATTAAGACATCTATAATAAATCAAAATCACTTCATCCGTTCGGGGCTCTACGATGCCACAGATACACACAAATATACAGAAGCACACGAGAAAATTATAACTCCCCTTATTTTTGCGTCGGAGGTTAAAAAGAGGGAATTCACTATTACAAACTTTTTTTTTTGCGGTAGGTGCAATAACCGTGTCTATGGACCGGCAAAGTTAATATTGTCCTTATCCTGGTTTGTCAATTTGTGCGGAACCCTCGGCGCGAGTACAACTCGCACTTGGCTGGTTTTTCTAAATGGCCACTATTTTTGTCGACTCGTGGACGCGGTGTATTGAAAGACGGCCTACTTATCAGCTAGTGGGCGAGATTACATACGCCCGGCTAATCCTCAATGATAGTGACATTTGGTACCTTTGTACTGTTATTTATTCTGTGTTTTTGGTATAGTTCAGCATTCTCTAGAGTCATACATTTCATCTAGCTTTTCAATCCTGCTATTTTAAAGCCACTTTTATCTAATTCCTGTCAATTGTCATGTGTTTTGTCTTCATCTTTTATATCAGATAAGCTATCGACTCTATTGACTTAAAGAGGAACTCAACGACTACTTCAGTCCAGTCAATATCTTACGTACTATCTTCGTAGCTGAACACGTAGCACATCGTAGCTGAACACGTAGCACATCGTAGCTCAGCTACGAAACGGCTACCGATCAATACAAGAGTAAATTGAGAGTTGATTCTAATGAGATGCCAAGAAGCTGAAGATGGTAAGTTGTCGCTACGGATATATGTCTAAACGTAGGAGCAAGCTATATAAGGCTCTGTCTTTAAGTACTTGTTCAAACGTTGGACAGAGCGCGTCTTTATGAGGCTGGCTTTTTGTGCGCTACATATTCTGTTTAACGATACTGTAATCTGCGTAGCGTACATAAAAAATACATACATACATGTAAATACATGTATATCAGATTTTTGCCGGTCTTTTATATGTAACTTTTATTTTATAGTGGTCAAGTGGTTGTGTCGTCTGTTAGCCCCGTTCGTCTAGCGGTGCCTTTATTTTACAGATATTCCACTTGCTTTCAGGAGCTCTGTAGTAATACCATCCTCTCCAGGAGCTTTTCCATTTTGAAGCTGTTTAAGAGCCATGTCGATTTCGCTTAGGCTGATCGCAGGCAAGTCCTAGGTGAAATGGCGCGTCAATATGGCCCGGGAATCTTCATTTTCGGGATCAGCTAGGCTATTCTGTAAGCTATCTCGACAGTGGAATCCGCGGTGAGATTCGAATTTCGTACTACGAAATTCATTCGTATCAAGTTCGTAATACGGTTGAATTTCGTAATACGAAAGTCTAATCTCACCGCGGATTCCGCTGTCGAGATAGCTTACAGAATAGCCTAGCAGGTCGAGATGCATGCGAAGCGTGAACCTGGCCGTAAAAGATTTAAACTTCAAGGTCGCTCACAAAACGAAAAAAGCGACTTTAAACTCCGCGCTAGTTATTTTCAGTACAATTTAAGTGTTTATCTCCATATTTTCGGAGATACTCATCACGTCTAGGTACGGCCACACCGCGGTGTGCTGCGATCTGCGGGCGCGATCTCAGTACTTTTCAATTGTTTTCTGATCGCGTTTGGTGTGAACCAGTCGAATTGAAGTATTTCATAATAATAAAGTTATCACAGATAAAATCGAAGTATCAAACATCTTCGCTGGTTATTTTAATAGAATTCCCTTCGAGAGTACGAAAACATTAGAACCAAATCAATCAAAAGCCACTCAAATTTTACAGCACAATGTTCCGGCTACTGATACCAATTTTAATTTCCATCATATTACAGCACCTACAATTTTAAAAACCTTTAAGTCTCTACAGTCCAAAACATCCGAAGACATCTGGGGATTCTCAACTTCACTCCTGAACGAAGTTATTGACATACTTGCTCCTCACTTGGCATACATTTTTAATGAAACTGTTGACAAGAACATTTTTCCGCAACTTATGAAGTGTGCCAAAATATTGCCTATATTCAAATGCGGCAACCATCGGGAACCTAACAACTACAGACCCATCTCAATACTACCTCTTAGTAAAGTGTTTGAGAAGATCTTACTTACGCAATTAAGTGCCTTCCTTAACTGTAAAAATATATTTCATCCAAACCAATTTGGGTTTACTAAGGGTTGCTCCACTTCGGATGCTATAACTACAGCTGTGGATGCGATATTTGAAGCTTGGCAGAATTCACATGATGTAGTTGGAATCTTTTGTGATCTGTCGAAGGCATTTGACTGCGTACACCACGATACACTACTATGTAAGCTTTCTCATTACGGAGTAATAAACGGTGCTCTTGAGCTTGTCCATTCGTATCTTACGGAGAGAGTTATGAATGTTGATATTGAAAGAGTGCTTTCTGATACCGTACCTGTTAATATTGGTGTTCCTCAGGGATCAATTCTTGGACCATTCCTTTTCTAGTCTACATAAACGACTTGCCCTTTTCGTTTGACAAGTCGATAACACCAGTTTTGTTTGCTGACGATACGTCACTTTTATTTAAAGTCAAAAGAAAACTTGTAAGTACCCAGGATAAAACGTAGCACTATATGACCTATACAACGCGAATAATCTTGCTTTAAATGCCAAAAAAACAAAATGTATAAAATTTTCCCTGACAAGGGATAAGACTCTACCTCCTATTATAATTAACAATAATACGCTAGAATTGACTTACCAAACTAAATTCCTAGGCTTAAATTTAGATAATAAGCTCCAATGGGTGCCTCATATTGAGGAACTATCAGAAAAGCTGAGCTCAGCCGCATATGCAGTAAAAAAGATTAGGCAGTTATCAAATCTACAGACGGCTAAAGTAGTATATTTTAGCTATTTCCACTCTTTAATGGCATATGGTATCCTTCTCTGGGGCAATACAATTTTGAGTTTTTTACATTTTGTATCGACATAATAATTTTATTTTGTTTTAAATGTGACATTTTATTAGTTATTTTATAATGTACTTCGACGTAGTTTAGGCTTAGAGACATTTTTTTTTCTGACACTATTGTAACTTTTTATGACTAATGGCAACATTTTATTCCACTTCACTTTTGTACGATATTTTTCTTTTATAGGCTTCACACGTATATTGCATTGTTGTGTTCAGTGTATATCAATTAGTCATTTTACGTTTGTACTGGTATTACAATGTATTAGTCACTATTTGTACTTAATTGTATTTAAATGACGTTCATAAGTGTACGATGTACCCAAATGGAACAATAAATAAATTGAAATTGAAATATGGAGATATTATATAATACTCAAAATTGGTACTGAAATCTAATAACGCGGCATTGAAGTCGGTTCTTTTTTAGTTTTTAAACGAAATTATTGTTCAAGTAATTTTTAAACATGCTTGGTTATTTATCTTTCTTTAGAGGTATCTTTTATGCGGATATCTCACAAATAACTGAAATTAGAACATAGAAACCAAATATAGGGAGAAAATTTAAATTTTTAGGCAGACTTATTAAAACAAAATTTGTCCTGAAATTATTTTACTTTTGATGTTCAAAATGACCACCACGATTCCTAATACAAGCATGTGTCCGTATTCTCACATCTGTTGTTGCTGTTTTCAACATCATCTCCAGCTTCATGGTTGTGAACGCGGACTTAATCCACTCTATTAACTACGCTCGTATACACTAGTTCCTTGGCCAGAGTCCACACAAAAAAATCTAACAGGGTCAGGTCTGGTGAACTCACCAAGGAATGGGCCCATCTCTGCCAATCCAGCTGTGAGGAAAGCAGCTGTTTAAGTGTTCTCTTACATTTAATGTCCAATGCGCTGGCAAGCCGTCTTGCTACAAAATGACTTCTCGCTCTGATTCGAATATCGTGGTACCGGATTCCTCTACAAGCACTGAAAGATCGTCTTGTAGAAATTGTACGTAATTGTTTCCTTTAAAGGATCTGGCAAGAAGTGAGGCTCAATTAACGTTCTGCCAATCATTTCATTTTTCATTTATTCAATTTCAAAAATTACAAATTTAAATTTATCGTAAGACACAAAAACTAAAATAAAAAGTATATTCAATAACTTACACTATTTTAATCTATTTATTGGGAATAGGGAATATGCATATGGTATACATTTGCCAAAAATCATTTATTTTCGAACAATTATTGATCTGGTGTTGTATGTTAAACATTTTTTTATAAATATAATATCGTTTCAAAACTAAAAAAAAAACCGACTTCAATGCCGCGCTATTCATTTTCAGTACCAATTTTGAGATGTTTATCTCAATATCTCTGGAGACACTTATCAAACCTCGATAAAATTACCATGGTACTACACTTGAGATATCTCCTTTCGAACAAAAAAAGAATAATCAAAATCGGTTCATAAACGACGAAGTTATCCGCGAACAAACATAAAAAAAAAAATATACGGTCGAATTGAGAAACCTCCTCCTTTTTTTTAAGTCGGTTAAAAATACTCTCAGATTTGTTAAAATATTATATGAAAAATGCAAGAAAAGCGTAGGAAATTTAAATTTGCAAGACACATCACCACTTGTCAATTAGAAAGTGACGTCACAGTGCACAACACGGTCTCTCAACACATCCCATTTCACCCTTCTAGGGGTGTAATTAAAAAAAAACCTGAAACACATATTTACTTTTTTTTTACTTGAGCACTTGTATGGAGTTACGAATAGAAAATACTATCTAATCTTGTCTCTCCATACAAACTTTGAACCCCCGTGTCATCCCCTTCAGGGGTGAAATTTGAAAAATCCTTTTTCAAAGGTACCTAACGTTGTAATAATTATCTGCATGCCAAGTTTTAGCACAATCCGAAAAAATATTGATTTTCACACTGTGTTACCCCATTTCACCCTCTTAGGGGTGGAATTTCAAAAAAACCTGAAACAAGTATTTACTTATTTTTGTATTGAAGCACTTGTGTGAAGTTTCGGATAGAAAAGACTATCTAATCTTGTTTTTACATACAAACTTTGAACCCCCATTTCATCCCCTTAAGGGGTGAATTTTGAAAAATCCTTTCTTAGTACACCCCTACGTACTAACACAAATATACTCTCCAAATTTAAAGTCTCTACAACCAGCGGTTTAGGCTGTGCGTTGTCTGTCAGTGAGTCAGTATGTCAGGACAAAGATTCTTATAGTAATTAATTATAATTAATAATTAAAGTTCTTTTTTGTAAGCATCTGTATTTAACCCAGGTTATCTTTCGCCAAGATCTCCATGTTAGGCTACAACACTAGTCTCGTATGTGTAAACACCTGCGTATTTTGCCTACATACCCTCTATTATCACATCAAAGCAGCGGATTTAGTTTTACGTATGTCAACGTTAGATCATTCTAAAAATAGTAGGTACCGAGAGATGAATCGTAGGAGCTGTAACACAGGTTTTCCTAGTACAGCGTCTAACGACCATCCTAAGAATAATTATAAATGAGTGTAATACTATTCTATAAAATAAAATTTATAATAATAGGGAATATGCATGATTTTTTTGATATGTTTATTTCACTGAATACATCCATTTAACACAGTAAAAAAATTAAATAATACTGAAAGTGTTCAAATTAAGCTACAAAATATAGTTTTAGCATTGAAAAAATATGAGGTATCTAAAACGCTGCCAAATTATTGCGCGCGTTTGTGACGTCACAGTGCACGATACGGTCTCCACAGATTAAATATTTTCAATAGAAATACTACGTATTCGTACTACAGTGCATACTAATTTATATGAAAAAGATGTAATCTGAGGAGACCGTGTTGTGCACTGTGACGTCACTTTCTAATTGACAAGTGGTGATGTGTCTAGCAAATTTAAATTTCCTACGCTTTTCTTGCATTTTTCATATAATATTTTAACAAATGTGAGAGTATTTTTAACCGACTTGCGATATTTAGAGTTGAAGTTTTGTTTACAATTTGCGATATCTTTATTTAGATTAATATCAATAATGGCCATGTTAGCACTGCTGCATGTCATGTTGTACATCTCTGTGTTCAATGTATATGTCAAAGCATTATAATAGTCATTAGTTCTATAAGGGAGGGTGCAGATCATTATTTTCTGGAATATATTATTATTACTAGTATCAACTAGTTTTTGTAGACAACTTTTGAAGTCTTTGCGAGTCATTTTGTTATTTTCGCCTACAACCAAGATCCAAGTAGATGAGGACTGGGATGAGTTGATGCCGTTGCATAATTCGCTTAAGAGCGTTTCAAATGTAGACCCCGGACTGCAGTAATTAAGTATCTTCTTTGAAGTACGACTTGTGAGAATGCTTGAGAGACCCTGTCCTGACTTGTCCGTGTAAAGGTAAATGTCATTATATCTCTCTGGTTTACTTTCAGTGGCATAGCTGGTCGGGTTTCCTTCGCTTGTTAGGATGGCGTTATTTTCTGTATGATGAGTTGCCAATAAACTACTAGTTGCATTAGTTTTGTCTGATTGATAACTTTCTTTATATATCTTATCTATAAAGTTTTGAAGACTAGTTAATTTTTGTTCAACAAAATGTAAATGTACTAAAGAATCTTCATTTTTCTTAAATTTTACTTGATATTTTTCCACTAGCTCTAATAGTTTAGTTGTATCGTCTAGCTGTTCTTCAATGGTACAATTTCTCTTTTGTAATTCTTCAAGTAAGAGCTGATTTTCCTTAACAAGTTCTTCATTTTCAACTTTTTAAATATCTTCATTGTTTTCATTTATAATTTTAAATCGATTGACGTACTTACTTGCTTCTTTGGTCAACTTTCTTATTTTATTTTTTAAGAGGTTCTTCCTGCTTTTCACTGATACATGGGGCTTAAAAGTTACAGGTAATGCCTTTGGTGTTTTCGTCAGATTGGTATCAATCAGCAGTTTGCTGTACTTTAATTGCAGTTTGTCTCGTTCTTTTGTTATAATTTCAAGTTCGTTTTGTATTGGCTTTAAAATAAGTGATAAATCGATTTCATATTCCTCATTTTCTTTCACGAGCTCGAGTATTTTTTGTTCCATAATATTCCTGTCTGCCAGCAAGTCAGCTTTTGTGTTCTCACATTCTGATAATTTTACTCGAAAACAGTTGTTATCTAAACAAATTTTCTCAAATTCTGTTGAATTAATGTCATGTTCAGTCGTCAGTTTTTTTATTAATTGACTTTTGTCTTCATTTTCCATATTCAATTTTTCAATAATATCTACATATTTTTTAAGTATCAGTTTGGTATTCATTTCTTCGCTTCTACTTTCTGACTTACAGTTTTCTTGCATTAAGCGTCTTGTACGTGAACGTGTTGTCATTTTTACGGATGCGTAGAAAGTTAAAATTTTATGGCAATTCTATTCAGAATGTTTTGGAAGAATTTTCGATTTTGTTATGGCAACACTGGTATTCTGAGTTGTCCTGACACATATAGTAATCTGTGGAGTTGTCGTTGGCAAGTGTCAAATGTCAATTTTCAATTGGATTGGTCAATCAAAAATGCACTTAAATAATTCAAGTAAACACTATCTGTTAACGATGGGTCGTACTTGATAAATCCAGTACCAGGGCTACCTAGTACGACCACCATCAACTACCAGGGCTGAAAACCAGGGTTCAAAATACTTTCAAGTATTTATCGAGCCCAGCTAAAATACTTGCATAGGAATTTAATACATGCATTAATGAAAACCATAGTAGTTCCAATAGTCAAGAACAAAACAGGAGATATTTCTGACAAGGGTAACTATCGGTCAATCTCCCTTGCAACGACTGCAGCAAAAATATTGGACGGTGTGCTTGATACCCACCTCGATAAATATATGCACCTACATGACGCACAGTTCGGGTTCCGACCCGGACTATCCACTGAAAACGCAATCGTAAGTTTCAAGCACACTGTTCAATATTACACCGATCGCAGAACTCCGGTGTACGCCTGTTTCCTGGACCTCTCCAAGGCCTTCGATCTCGTCTCGTATGAGGTACTCTGGGGAAAGTTGAGGAGCAGGGGTTTACCGGAAGAGCTGCTCAGGCTCCTCCAGTTCTGGTACGGAAACCAGACGAATATGGTGAGGTGGTCCAAAGTTCTCTCGGATCCGTATAGGTTGGAGTGCGGGGTGAGACAGGGAGGGTTAACGTTTCCGAAGCTTTTTAACCTATACATAAACGACCTCATAGTTGAGCTCAGCAGCATGCGTGTCGGCTGTCGAGTTGGTGGAGTTACCATCAACAATATCAGCTACGCGGACGATATGGTGCTGCTGGGCCCAACTGCGGGGGCAATAGGACAGATGCTGAGGGTCTGTGAAAAGTACGCTGCGTCTCATGGGTTGATGTACAATGTCAAAAAATGTGAGTATTTGATCTTTAAGGCCGCCGGTAAATGTCCCGATATATACCCAAAGATTTCTTTAAATGGAACTGAAATCAAGAGGACAAACCATTTTAAATACCTTGGGCACATTCTTACCGACGACCTTAAAGATAATACGGATATAGAACGGGAACGTAGAGCGCTGGCGGTCAGAAGTAACATGTTGGCTCGTAGATTTGCTCGGTGCAGTAAAGAGGTCAAAATCACCCTTTTTAAGGCGTACTGTCAGAGTTTCTACACCGGCAATCTATGGGTCAACTTTACTCAAAGATCGCTTAGTGTTCTACGCGTCCAATATAATAATGCTTTTAGAATGTTGTTGGGTCTGCCTCGATTTTGCAGCGCGTCCGAAATGTTTGCGCAGGCTCGGACAGATGACTTTCATGCCGTTATTAGAAAGAAGACGGCCTCGCTGCTAAGTAGGCTTCGAGACAGTCCTAACAGCATTCTAAAAACAGTAGCGGAGAGATACAATTCGCCTGTCATGGTGTGCTTTGTGCATGTACTGGTTGACAGAAAGCGATCAGTGTATGTGTAGAGTGCGCTGTGGCGAGTGGTTTGTTTTCCTCTTTCTACATTTTTTATTTTTAATTTTTGCTCGTATAAATTTGTACTAACCTATTCCTAAGCTAATTAATTACTAACAAATGGATGTGTCTTATCTGAAAATAAAAATATTGAAATTGAAATTAACATAATAGAGGCGAATATCGTGTGTATAAAAATGAAATACTTCCAAGTGTAGGAATCAAAAATACTTGCATAGAAAATTGACCCTTATACTTGTCGGTATAAGGCGCAATATAGCGTTCACAATAAAAAAATCTTTTAAGACTTGCAAGTTGCAAAGACCTTCAAAGTATTTCGTATGAGATGGGCGCGCCCGATGCGACTGAGGCTAGCCGAAATACTTGCATAGGAATTCGATCCATGTGCTTAAGAGAATAGAGGCGAATATCGTGTGTATAAAAATGAAATACTTCCAAGCGTAGGAATTGAAAATACTTGCATAGAAAATTGACTCTTATTATTTATAATAAATAAGGCGCAATATAGCGTTACATAAAAAAGACTTCCAAGTTAACGAGTGAGTTGTTGAATAAAATACTTTTAAGTCTTGCAAGTCTTTAAGGTCGGACCCTGGTTGGCGTACTTGCAAGCATAAACCAGGTTTTAAAACCTTGTAACGTAAATACGTACCTTCCCTACTATCTGTGTTTTGATTTTTAAATAATTTGCTCACCGTGTCGGTATTCATTAAAAATATCTCAGAAATTGATATTATTGGTTAGAGACGTTAAAATAATCCATATCATTAAACAGACAGGTGTATGTGTGAGTGCAGTTTTCAAAAATAATCGTTATGTGTTTACCCTTAAACTGTGAAATTTCTCTCGTCAATAATTTTCCAGCAATACTTATACAGTTATTACAGCGTCTATAGGTTATTCTTCGATTCTGATGTATTTATACACATTTTAGTACAATATACAGGTATAAATTGTTAAATACATATGGCACTATCAAAACAGGACTGTTTAAGTTTACACGCCAATAACTAAATGGGGATACATATCTCTGGGGATACTAATCATACCTCAACAAAATTAACATGGTACCATACTTGGGATATTTCCTTTCCAACAAAAAAAGAATAATCAAAATCGGTTCATAAACGACGAAGTTATCCGCGAACAAACATTAAAAAAAAATATATATATTTATACGGTCGAATTGAGAAACCTCCTCCTTTTTTTGAAGTCGGTTAAAAAATAACCATTAGTTTTTTTAAGAGGCGTTAAAAACGAGATTAGATTGTTTGCACATTATTTTAATTTAATAAAATGTAAAATAATTAATTTATTATCGAACTGGTCATAATTGGTAATTAACTGTAAAATTTTGGGTTTTTCTCCAAAATCATTAAAACATTGATAAAAAATAATAGTCATACTTCGTCTTAGACAACCATGGCTCAAACTCTTCTAGAATAACTATACTATCGTCACCTTGCAGATTTGCACCCACCTACCAATCACCCTGTATACTTTAATGAAGGTACTGTGTAATAACCCATCAGAATGATATAATGACAATGTAAATTGCTAATCCATGGTTTAGGTTACCCGCTATCTCCGAGTGATTCAAGGGAAGATATTGTATAATAGGTCATATAGTTATAGGTCATATAATTATATGGACCCCACGTATGATATTTTTTTAATACATCTGATAGGCTATCGTTTGACCAGTATCTCGCCTGGTGGTAAGTGATGATGTCACCGAGGATGGTAAACACGCTAGTCCTAGATAAGAATGATCTGACTCTCTGTGCTGCCGAAACACCGTAAGTTTATGGTGACAGATTTTCTACTTGTCATGATTTCTTATTTTTATAAGTTAAATTTACTTATATTGATGTATTTTAATAATGAATTGTGCTCATTTGACTTATGTTTTGTGAAACTGCCATTAGAAACGTTTTGACTCACACTGTCAGTGTCAATCGATGGTGCCAACCTGCCAACTTCAAAACTACCGCGAATGAGAATTGTCTGTGGCCTCTAAGCATGGATGCCAACCTTAAAAAGGAAACAAGAAAGTTAACGCGGTAGAGTGTTGGCAGTCGGGTTTCAGTTCGGTCTTGGCGTTTAAACTAGAAAGTCGTTGTTGTAAAAGTACCTCTAAATTCTCGACATTTATTGTATAGTATGTGATGTACCGACATTGGTCGGATGAATATTATACGAAGTTTGCGCCCATGACACGATGTTTCAATTGGAAGAAGGTGTTTTACTGACAATTCAGAAGCGGGATAACCCAAAGGGTATGTTGATAGCTTTTAATAGATTGTTTTTTTCTCCTATATTTGGTATGCTTGATATGCGTCCACTAAAGTAATTTATCAGCAGTAACTGACATTTATTTGAAAATTGAACTGGATCATGACACGTGCAAGTTACATGATTGTGTTGGATTTGTGCAGCGTGTCTGGTCAGGGCAACCCTCTGGTGATGTGCTGCTTAAATCAAGATCATTCGTGTGCGGTGGTGTGCGTGGGTTCTTGGCCAAGGCTACCCTCTGGTAGAACCTAGCGCATGCTTTCGTACGCTTTTGAGTTGGGCGTGTTTGTGTTTGGTCGGGGCCACCCTCCGATAGCATATAACACGTTTGACATTTTATTTTTATTTTTATGTTGTGGTTGCGCGTGCTATAAGAAAGTATTAAACCATTGAAATTTATTGAACTATATAAGTTTTGATTTTAATATTTTCAAACGTTTCAAACAGAAAGTCTAACAAGCATACAGAATATAAAGTTACAAGTGTGTTAAAATAATATATTGTTTTTCTAATGGATGGGTCGACTGGTTGTCAAATTATTGGATACATTAGAGGGCGTTCTAATTATACTCAACGGTTAATTGAGCGGGCACGGGAGTGTCCCGTTTGATGTTGGTTGAGTCGATTAGACACGTCAGATGGTTAATTGAGCGGGCACGGGAGTGTCCCGTTGGATGTTGGTTGAGTCGATTAGACACGTCGGATGGTTAATTAGGGGGCGTTCTAATTGTACTCATCGGTTAATTGAGCGTGCACGTGAGTGTCCCGTTGGATGTTGGTTGAGTCGATTAGACACGTCGGATGGTTAATTGAGCGGGCACGGGAGTGTCACGTTGGATGTTAATTGAGCGGGCACGTGAGTGTCTCGTTGGATGTTGGTTAAGTTAATTAGACACGTCGAATTGTTAATTAGGGGGCGTTCTAATTGTACTCATCGGTTAATTGAGCTGGCACGTGAGTGTCACATTGTACGTTGGTTGAGTCGATTAGACACGTCTGATTATCAGTTAAAGGACTAGCTGTACTTATTGGTAAATTGAGCGAGATAATAATGATGATGATGGTGATGATGATGGTGATGATGATGGCGATGATGATGGTGATGATGATGGTGATGATGGTGATTATGATGGTGATGATGGTGATTATGACGGTGATGATGACGGTGATGATGACGGTGATGATGACGGTGATGATGACGGTGATGATGACGGTGATGATTACGGCGATGATGACGGCGATGATGGTGATGATGATGGTACTGATGGTGATGATGGTGATGATGGTGGTGATGATGATGGTGATGATGATGGTGATGATGATGGTGATAATGATGGTGGTGATGATGATGGTGATGATGATGATTATGACGGTGATGATGACGGTGATGATAGTGGTGATAATGATGGTGATGATGGTGGCAATAATGATAACGGTGATGGTGTTGATGGAAGTGATGATGATGGTGGAGATGATGGTGATGTTTATAAAAATATTACAGCTTACTAAAGTAAATATGAATTGAAAAATGGGTTAAATAGAAATAGGAGAGTTTTATTTATTTTATTTTAAATACTGGATTCAGTATGCTAGATAATTTTGGAAATTTTAAATGTTTAATGAATCTAAATTGAATATTGTCGGTGTTTTGTTTGTGAATGGATTTATGCCGTTGGCAATGTGTGTATTTCAGTGTGTTGCCAATGATGTCTACTGATGATGATGGAACCCTGCCTGACTCGCCACTCGATGGCGACCATGTAATAACCAGAAGAGAAGGTCGCCTTCTACTACTAATACCAGCGAAGAAGTTGCTACACCTCGTAAGACCTGTAGGGTGTCAAGGAATCGTTAACATGCTATCTTCGGCAAACAGAGTCATTGGATATTGATCGGATTGCTCTAGAAAAATAATTAATGTAGATGATAAATAGAAGTGGGCTAAGTACGCTAGCAACTCCATACTTCACCTTGCGTTGAATTGATGTGTATATTTAATTAATTATATTTAGATGATAACTTACATCTTATTGTAAGCTGGCTGCGTGTATTGTACACGGGTACAACACTGTAAAAATGACGTGTAAATTTGACGATTTAGGAATAAAAGAATATGAAATATGAATTATTATGCCAAGTGCATTTGACGCCATGGACGTCCAGCTTGTAACTAAGTAACTTTTTAACTAAGTAGTATGGTCATGGTCACAGTAGATCGCATAAACTGCATTATGGTTGTCAACATCGAAACTTATATTCTGCTTTAAAGTTAATTATTGTGATAATGTGTAAATCTATATCCCTTTTTCGTCACAGAAAATATCATATTTCTCGAAGTAGTCGTTTAATTGTAGAAGAAATATATATATGCATATCTATATTACATACTTTTCAAATAGTTTGGATATTATTGGCATTATTACTATGGATCGGTAGTTATGAACTAAAAATCAGCTTTCTTTGGATATCTGTATAAAAATGTTTGAATTTTTTTCTAATTTATTGTCTAGATATATACCTGATGTATCGAAAAGGTTTCCTTTTCGTCGCATTCGTTTAAAGCATCAATATGACTCAAATCATAGCATAGGATAGCATCATGTGTATGAACACATTTGCTGTTATCGACAATGATGACACGTTTTATTATTTAATAAGAAATCGCATTATAATACAATAAATGGAAATGAATTTATTTCACATGAAATAGAGTTTAAAAGGTTTTCGAAGAAATCATATAAGACCATCTATTTCGCCATGTCATGACATGTGAAAGAACATAAAATTAACATTAATGAAATACGAGTACAATGTCAAATATAGCCGACACAATTGGTATTTTTTAGTGACCTTCAGTTTTAAAATATATTGTATTATATATGAGGTGAGGTATATAAGGGCACATGAACATACAATTTGTATTGCTCCTTATGTTGTTATTTTGTTTCCTAATTGTGGTAGTAATGGTATGACTTTATTTACAATATAATCATTTAAGATGTAGGATATTTCTTCAGTATGAATTACTCATACGTAACTTTAAAGTTATTTTACTTAAAATAATTGCGAATTAAGATAACATTTTGTTTGATATATTTACGTATTCACCACGACGTTTTCGATTTATTATTCGATATTTTTATTTTTGTGACATGCGTATAAAATGTTTAATAGGAATTTAGAGTATTATTTTTATTTTCTATTTGTCATTGTAGATTTGAGTGTAGATGTGCTGTAAAAAGTATCTGCTTTTTACTACTGATTTTCAATCTCCACACCGTATCAGCTGTGCAGTGTGTTCATAGAATGCTAGTTTCAACAGTTCAGTTTTACAGTAATTTTTTTTAAAAAACAATGCACGGAGTTATGAAACCAACTTTGGTTCCTATTTTATATAGTCTGTTGTTTAAATGCTAATGCTTTGAAAATTGAAAAATGCTAATAAAATGTCTATAATCAATTAAAAAACAAATCATTAAAGTATAAAGCGATGTTAATTTTGTACGTCTATATGGAAATCATTATTACTATAATTATAATTTCATTACATAGGAAAACAGAAACATTTGTTCTAATTAAGAAAAGATCAATGAAGCTACAAATATTTTTCATGAGAATTACTACTCCATTGTGGGTTTTTTTTGTTCTCTTTATATTCCTATTTGGATTATTTTCTTGTGATTGAGTTTAGCTCAAGCTCGGGAATTGAGATATTCTACTCTTCAATTGTAAGTCTTGAGTATTCAACAGTTGGTAGACATAATAGGTATACTATTAGTATGTATAATATTTATAAGTGTACTATGTATTACATGGATATACCAAAGTGATCACTTGATATTCTGAAGTTCTTTTCGCGGATTAATGCAGTAATCATTCTCCGTAATTTCGCTAACTTCTTATCCATATCTGTAACAAGCTGCTTGTTGCTGCTGACATTAATCTAAAGGTGGAATAGAATAGAATGATTATTTATTGCACATCAAATAAAATATACAGACAATAATTCATAACAAGATAATGTTCATACTATGGGCGGTCTTATCGCTTGGAGTGATCTTTATTAGACAAGCTTTAGGTGGACAGGATTTCACATATTCATGTTGCAAGGGAAAGGGGTGTACAGCTATAAAATTATATAACAATAATTATAATACATAAAATACATACACTAAATGTACATTACACACACATTTTATACATACACTTTTACATATATAGCCATATACATTATTATACACACATACATAAGATACTACTGGATGAATACGACGAGTTAGTAACATATTATCTGTCTTTTTATGATACGGTACATTATTTTCTGCCACCGTTACTATCTTTATTTGATATTTCGAGCTCTAAACACAAATTTCTTTGTTGGTAATGTCAAGTGATATTTCCTTCTTTAGACATGTAGTGGATACTTGGGTTATTTCTAATGACCTGAAATAATTATGAAATATTTGTTTTTGGGTTCATTTCATAGTAATTTTCCGTCTATGTCAACGCTGTCTTATTATACGTTGAATTTTTTTTTTGGAGTCTATATTATCAATAATTGTTTTAGTTCGGGCAACAGCCCGAAAATACACATCAATGTTTTACTGAAGATTTACTACTTTTGAGATGTAGTTAATGACTTCGATTTAATGAAACTTTAAATAACTTTTTATATAGTTCGTTTCAAAGAGTTAATTCTTCATTCTTGCCTTTTAAAGTTTCGTCTTCAAGAGGTAATACTATAATTTCATTCTAATGTCTAAATATAAAGTCCTGGAATTATTTCGGGAGTTCCATATTCATTTTTAAAATAATCAGGTAAACTACAAGTGGTGCTATCTTGGTTATCTGCTGACATTTCACTAACATTGATGTTGCTATTCAAAGTTACTGCGCTGGCGACAAAAAAGAAAACGATAAATGACGGTGTTCGAATGCCAGCGATTCTTACAGGCGACTGACGAAATTAGCGTTTCGTATTAAAGTGTATTTATTTTATTTTGGCTGGAGTCGAAGGTATTTCATACAAAAGTGGATTAAAAATATTTTATTGTTTAGGTACTTGATACCTTTGTAACGTTACAATTTATAATTGATATTTTAGTGATTTATATACTTTTGGTGATTAATTATGAACTCACTGCTTATGTTTTTGTTTATCAGCAGTTATGCTCTTGTTATTTATTGATCTTGTCAAATCTATGGGCTTAGACGTATTCCTTATTGTTCTGAATATATTACGTTGTTCCGTGCCTTTTTCAGCATTTATTAAATGCCGTAGTCATGTTTTCTTTTCATAAATAATCTTTCGAACGACTTTTCATACTTTACTAAGTTTTTGATAATTTTGTTAGATTAAAATAACTTGATTAAATAATACTTTTAAACTTATTAGTTACTGCGGTTACTGCATTCAATAGAATCCGACCTTGGATATATATTAAATCCGTAGATGTACAAAGCTATGATGATGGCATCTTTACTGGTGGTATGAAATAAGGTCTGATGTCATGATTTCAGCTACTGAGGTTACAAAACCAGGGTTTTATGTTATATATTTATTCACACATTATATTTTGTGTCATGATTTAATTAAAGCATAGTTAAATAATTTGTGTAAAGCGAATTTGTCTAATTAATTAGTTTTGTTCATACATATAAGTAATAATTTTTCAATTCGTGTGAAATATTAGTAAACATAGTACATTTATATTAAGTTAAATAAACATTAGAGTTATTTGGAATTAATATTCGTGGAAAAGTTTATTTGATAAATATTGTAGGAATTTATGTTATCAGAAATAATGTAATATGATATTATAGCGATGAAATATTAGAATCATAGTTGAACAGTATTATATTCTTGATATTTCTATTATTATTAAAATATGATTGAGTTATTTTTATGTGTATGCCGGGAGGCATCACGTTGTCGGATGGCCGAGTGTCATGATTTCTTATTTTTATAAGTTAAATTTACTTATATTGATGTATTTTAATAATGAATTGTGCTCATTTGACTTATGTTTTGTGAAACTGCCATTAGAAACGTTTTGACTCACACTGTCAGTGTCAATCGATGGTGCCAACCTGCCAACTTCAAAACTACCGCGAATGAGAATTGTCTGTGGCCTCTAAGCATGGATGCCAACCTTAAAAAGGAAACAAGAAAGTTAACGCGGTAGAGTGTTGGCAGTCGGGTTTCAGTTCGGTCTTGGCGTTTAAACTAGAAAGTCGTTGTTGTAAAAGTACCTCTAAATTCTCGACATTTATTGTATAGTATGTGATGTACCGACATTGGTCGGATGAATATTATACGAAGTTTGCGCCCATGACACGATGTTTCAATTGGAAGAAGGTGTTTTACTGACATACTTATATCAAATAAAATCCGTGCAACCCACGGTTTGCGCAGATTTTATTTTTTTATTTTGCATCCTTAACTTATTGTTTCAATCTTACATATTGCTGTTTTCACTTGATTTAAAAAAAGTGCTAAGGTATCAAATAAGCAATAGACATATTAATATTTTGTATTGCAACCACGAGCCGTTGATACAGCTGTAATACGGCTTGGCGAGCTATACTTTCCAGCAGGTTTTCAAATTTTAAAAATGTCTATATATTTTTTTTTGAAGAAAAATGTAGCCAACCCCAATGGCAGCATATTTCCTCCGTTTGAGGGTTTCTGCCGCATCCGCTGCCGCACCCGCTGCTCGTTAAGGTCCCGCATATGTGGGACGCTAAATAAATGTTTATTAATACAAATAAATAAATGTTAAATAAAATATAATGTAAATTATAATGTTTTATAAATGTTTTTTAATACAATCATAAGTCATCGCTTTTTTTAATCGACCCGCTTTCATTGCAGCCCAATGTATTTTATTGACCGACTTCACAAAAAAGGAGATGGTTCTCAATTTTCCTTTTTTTTTGTATGTTAGGAGAACTCCAAAATTTACTAAGGGATTTGAAAAATACTTTTTTATTTGAGAAAGTATACTTGCCGTTTGGTGCAATTGTTGTTTTAAGCTGGCCGTAAAAATTTACAATTTCAAGGTTGTTTACAAAATGAAAAAAGCGACTGCTTTTGAATGCTTTTCTAGTCATTTTCAGTACAGATTTTAAGGTATTTATCTCCATATTTTGGAGATTAAGGTACGGACACACCACAGCGTCCTGCGTGCGCGATCTTGGCGGCGATCAGATAGCGCAGTAGTATTTGTACCGACTGGTTCACACCAAACGCGATCAGAAAACAATTGAAAAGTACTGAGATCGCGCCCGCAGATCGCAGCACACCGCGGTGTGGCCGTACCTAGACGTGATGAGTATCTCCGAAAATATGGAGATAAACACTTAAATTGTACTGAAAATAACTAGCGCGGAGTTTAAAGTCGCTTTTTTCGTTTTGTGAGCGACCTTGAAGTTTTAATCTTTTACGGCCAGGTTCACGCTTCGCATGCATCTCGACCTGATCCCGAAAATGAAGATTCCCGGGCCATATTTACGCGCCATTTCACCTAGGACTTGCCTGCGATCAGCCTAAGCGAAATCGATATGGCTCTTAAACAGCTTCAAAATGGAAAAGCTCCTAGAGAGGATGGTATTACTACAGAGTTCCTGAAAGCAAGTGGAATATCTGTAAAATAAAGGCACCGCTAGACGAACGGGGCTAACAGACGACACAACCACTTGACCACTATAAAATAAAAGTTACATATAAAAGACCGGCAAAAATCTGATATACATGTATTTACATGTATGTATGTATTTTTTATGTACGCTACGCAGATTACAGTATCGTTAAACAGAATATGTAGCGCACAAAAAGCCAGCCTCATAAAGACGCGCTCTGTCCAACGTTTGAACAAGTACTTAAAGACAGAGCCTTATATAGCTTGCTCCTACGTTTAGACATATATCCGTAGCGACAACTTACCATCTTCAGCTTCTTGGCATCTCATTAGAATCAACTCTCAATTTACTCTTGTATTGATCGGTAGCCGTTTCGTAGCTGAGCTACGATGTGCTACGTGTTCAGCTACGATGTGCTACGTGTTCAGCTACGAAGATAGTACGTAAGATATTGACTGGACTGAAGTAGTCGTTGAGTTCCTCTTTAAGTCAATAGAGTCGATAGCTTATCTGATATAAAAGATGAAGACAAAACACATGACAATTGACAGGAATTAGATAAAAGTGGCTTTAAAATAGCAGGATTGAAAAGCTAGATGAAATGTATGACTCTAGAGAATGCTGAACTATACCAAAAACACAGAATAAATAACAGTAAAAAGGTACCAAAAGTCACTAGCATTGAGGATTAGCCGGGCGTATGTAATCTCGCCCACTAGCCGATAAGAAGGCCGTCTTTCAATACACCGCGCCCACGAGTCGACAAAAATAGTGGCCATTTAGAAAAACCAGCCAAGTGCGAGTTGTACTCGCGCCGAGGGTTCCGCACAAATTGACAAACCAGGATAAGGACAATATTAACTTTGCCGGTCCAAAGACACGGTTATTGCACCTACCGCAAAAAAAAAGTTTGTAATAGTGAATTCCCTCTTTTTAACCTCCGACGCAAAAATAAGGGGAGTTATAATTTTCTCGTGTGCTTCTGTATATTTGTGTGTATCTGTGGCATCGTAGAGCTCCGAACGGATGAAGTGATTTTGATTTATGATAGATGTCTTAATCGAGTGTTCTTAACTTTGATTTATGTATTTCCGTTCAGTTATTTTAAGATGAACTTTTTTCTAGTGCTTTGCTCGGTTTTTCTGTGTTAAATCGCGTTTTTACAAAAATTACAACTATGTAGGTAAACTTCAAATACAAAACACTACCTATCATCATCAGCCGGTGTCAGTTCATTGCTGGACGTAGGCCTCTCCCAAGATGCGCCACTGAGCCCGATCTTCGGCTCTTCTTTTCCACTGCCCACCGCTTTGCATATGTCGTCGCTCCTTTAATAATAAAGGAGCGTTAAATTGCGTATTAGGAACAGCTAATGCTGTTCCTAATATACGCAATTTATATAATACGTACAAGAATTTCTTGTTATATAAGATAAGTACCTAAGTATATTTGTTATCTAGGTAGGGTACAAAGTGTACGCCCTAGTAGGTCATGTTATGAGCAAATAAATGTTGTTTAATGTTTGAAGTTTATCTGTACATCTTAAACACTAATTATCGTTTAAAAACGTTTAATGCATATAATTTCACGGTCACAAGCCACGCGAGCCATTGTTAGTTGCAAGTATGAGATGTCTCGCCCTAATATTGATTACATTAACTACATGGGGCGACCTTTACAACAAACAAAATGTATACGAATCGGTCAACGGATTTAAAAACCGTCCAATTGCGAGATGCACGCATTGAGGTGCGTGAGTCCATCTCGCAATTCATACAAATTTTAGGTTTAAGGACAAACTTAGCTTTGCCGTTCGATCTATGATCACAGTTACTGCAAAATTTATATATTTATTTATTTGGCTAATAATAATATGTTTGTAGCAATAAAATCACGTTTTTGTTACAAAAAAATCTTATTTTATATATGTATTATTATTTTAGTAAAAAAATACATAACAATAAACATTACCAACAAATTTCAAGTTCGTAGGTTAATGGGAAATAAAAAAAACTTCGGAACTAAATTTTGTAAAATAAGCTGAATTTGGTGGCTTCTCATCCCTTTATTTTCAATATATTTTAAAACAAAACATACAGTATTTATCTACTCAATGAGTTCTTCTAAGCAACGGTACCCCACTGTATGGGATAAGCCAACATTTTTTTTTTTGACGATAATCATATTTTTGTAGGGCAATAAATACATTTGTAATACAATAAAGTATTTATTACAAGTTAGTTGTTCGTATAATACACGATACATATTGATTAGTTTGTACTTAGCGATCTCAGATGAGAATATTTTCTTGTTTCATACGTTTTAGAGAGTGATTTTTCAGTAGTCGGGTTTTAGTTTTTGAACTTATTTTTTATAGCTGTATAGGAGCCCCCTCAAAATCATTTAAAATACTTTTTGACGATTTGTATAGGTTAACATGTATAGGTAACGTTGTATAGGTTAACAAGATATTTATACTGTGAACATTTTAAGACTGTTGCTCCAACTGTTTGGTTGTAAAACCTGTGCGACAGATAACAGATGGACAGACTCCGTTTGAACCCTTACACAGTACAGAACCCTCCACAGGTGAAAAAATATTTGAACAAATAATGTTCCTTCTTCTTTGATGCAGTTACTCATAAACAAATATTAAAATGACTGCCTATCTTAAAACCAAAACACACATTTATTATGCCGTTTCATTAAAATAAAAGTTACATTACATCATTTTTGAGGGCCCGGTGGCGTAATCGGGAGAACGGTCGGCTTTGACGCCGTGGTACCGAGTTCAAACCCCGCCGTGCACCAATGGATTTTTCTATCGAAACATTTATGTGCGGTTCTCACAGTGGTCCTCCAGTGAAGGAAAACATCGTTAAGAAAACAACAACCCCCGCATGGTGGTAGGACACTATCTAGTGTCCGCCTGGCCAGCTACCACCCTCATGTTAGAAAATCTGTCACCAAACAGGTTTCTAATGTGTCTAATGTGTTCCGGCAGCTATTCTTGAGAGATAGTTCCCATTTTAGGCCTAGCGTGCTTAACATCTTCGACCGCATCATCACTTACCAACAGGTGAGATAGTGGTCAAACGCTAGCCTATAAGATATTTTAAAAAAATTGATGAAAACCTACTGAATTGTTAATTATAATTTTAACGATCTATTTAGCCAAAATACATATCATAAACGTTTTCGAAAATTACAAACGTAAATAATCTAAGAAATAATAAATTTCTATCGAAATTGAATGATATTTGTATCCTGTTGGCCACGCGGGCGAAGCTGCGGGCAGAAGTTAGTGTGTAAACAAGTGACGTATGTGTGAGAGATAACGACAGAGTATATAAATGCGCGCAATAATTAACATACGTTATTAAACGCGAATCCGCTTCTGTGGTAACACATCTTTAAAACATTACTGCTTTGAAATCAATATGATGCAGACAATGTGTGCGCTACAATTAGCCGTGCTACTGTTCTTTAGCGGGTGAGTTTATTGATTTGATGATTTATCGATACTTCAGTTTTGTTAATTTGTTTGTATTATATTAATGTCCTGAGTGAGTGAGTAATATTAATATCATGGATAAGAAAACAAGCAAGACACTTGTGTGTCTGCACTGCGGCCGTTACCAGAGATTTGACTTGTCATTGGGCGACCCTGGGTCCAATTAACCTTTCAAATTAATCCTATTTTACATAGTGCAGTCCAGACATAAACTCCCAAACATTTTTTTAGAATTTTGGGTCAAGGTGATATCCAAATATATACATTAAATTAAAATTGATTCAGATAGCGGTGCTTCAATTTTGAATAATTAAACTGACCAAGTGTGAGTCGGACTTGCACACGTAGGATGCCGATGGAACAACATTAGCCAAAAAAAGATTTGAAGTTTTTTTGTATCCCCCTTAAATATTTAATTTAATTTAGTTTTTATTATTTGATGTTATAGCAACCATTATAATACAGACTATGAGCAAATTTCAAAAGTGTTACTTATAAAAATCTGTTGATCAATTGCTGAACTGCCTCTCAGCTGAGAAGCTGTCAAGGACTTGATCATTGCTCAACTTTTTTTCACTCATAAACGTTAGTCAGTCGTTGCTTGGTTGAGACACGAAATAGATATGCCCCATGGGCTGTTGGCAAAGACTATAACCAAATTTCCAGCCCTCAGATATTCATTTTTATTTGTAACGGGCTGTAGATTTGACAGATCAAGTGACAAAAAAATACCGCGAAATTCGAAAATCGATAAACTACCCATATATCAGCTGATTGGTGCTGTCAACGCCATCTTGCTTCTCAGCAAGTGCTTAACTTCGAGAGCTGTCAATGCAGTGCTCAAAGACCTCTCAACTTTGATTACTGTTACGTAGTATTATTATCTTTTCTATGTTACTGTTTATGAGTGAGATTTTCCTTGATCAGTAGTTCGCAATTGCTCAAAATTTGAGACAGGTTTATAAGTAACACCGCAAGTCTCTATCTACTACGGTTAGTAAGATCGAGTATAAAACACGTAAAAAAACACGTTTCTTACGAGAATATAAAAATAATAAACTGGCCAAGTGCAAGTCGGACTCGCACTCGTAGGGTTCCGTACCAAACTACAGTATTTTATAAGATCGAGCAAAAAATACCACTATAATTTTTCGCCAGCAAAAAAAAATAATTAATATTTTATAAAAACAGAGTTGTGAGCCACATGCTTATTTATTATAACGACATCTAATCTAATGTCTAACGTACGGTATCCAAGTTAAAGTTAACACAAGGGTGTTAGGGATCGGCATTTCAATATAACGCCATCTATGGACGTTTACCTAAGCGTTCATAGATGGCGTTATATTGAAATAACGAAAAAAAACACGTTTCTTGTATGGAGACCGCCTATAATTTTAAACTTTATTCTGTTTTTAGTATTTGTTTTTATAGCGGCAACAGAAATACACCATCTGTGAAAATTTCAACTGTCTAACTATCACGGTTCATGAGATACAGCCTGGTGGCAGACGGACAGACAGACAGACAGACGGACAGCGGAGTCTTAGTAATAGGGTCCCGTTTTCCCCTTTGGGCACGGAACCCTAAAAAGGAGGCCCCAGGTATGGGGACCTCCTTTCATTTTTATCTTTATTCTGTGTTTAGTATTTGTTGTTATACTATGACCGCTATGGTCATAGTAATACGTATTTTGTGAAGATTTCAAGTCTCTATCTATTATATAGTCTTTGAGTATGAATACTCAAAAATGTTATACATACCTACAAGGTACGGGCACACCGCAGCGTCCTGCGTGCGCGATCTAACATACATACTTCTACTTCATGTACCTATTATGGTTAAGGAGATACAGCCCTGTAAAGTGCGAACGGGTGGACGGACAGACGGACAGACAGCGAAGTCTCAGTAACAGGGTACCGTTGGTACCCTTTGGGTTCGGAACCCTAAAAATGAATAAAACCGGCTAAGTCGCTTTGGACTCGCCCACCGAGGATTCCGTACCAACGTTGGTTGGTACCAATTAAGTCCTCTAAATTGTATGAGCGCTCATATAACTCAGAGGCCTATCTATGTACGAGTATGTATGGGGACACCCTTTAATTTTAGCTTTTTTTTTATTTTTTGGAAATTTCCCTTATGCATATGTGTGCTGCATATTAAGACCTTGCTTCTTGCCAAATTTCATGATTCTACTAGATCAACAGGAAGTACCCTATAGGTTTTCCACCCAAAACCTATAGGGTACTTCCGGTTGACCTAGAATTGTCAATTTTGGTCAAAATCAAGGTCTTACAGCACAAGTAAAGGAAAAATTTAGAAAAATAAAAAAGTTGAAAATTAAGGTAAATTTTGGTACTTACAAGTTTTTGCGAAAATCTATATTTAACCATATTATTTTTTCGTGCTGACTCAGGACCTCGATTTTTATACACCTAATAGGGACTATAGACCTCAGTATCTGGTATAAATTTACACTTGCTAGGTCCACCCGTTCCTGAGAAAATCGGTGGTGACACACGGACAGACAGACGGACAGACGGACAAGAAAGTGATCTTATAAGGGTTCCTTTTGAGGTACGGAACCCTAAAAACTGGCCAAGTGCGAGTGGACTCCCGCACCGAAGCTACCGTAGACCTGAGTATTTGTTATAATCATGTTTCAACTTGACCTCTATGCGTTCCATAGAAAAAGACAGAAAAAGACCTTGACAGCCGGACTGACGACGGATATATATATATATATATATATATATCTATATTGTCCGTCTGTCCGTCTGTCGGGGTAGTAGGTCTGTAGGGGTGAAAGTTCGTGTCGGCAGATAATATATAGATATACTAGAAGTCCCCCGCGGCTACGCCCGCGTTAAAAACTCCTTTTATTTACTTAAAACTTTTCTTTTGTAAAAACGATTCTATCATTAAAGACATCAAATAAAAATTAGCCAAATTGGTTCACCTGTTTTCATGTTATCGCGTGACTAAGACAAATCAGGATTCATATTTTTAAAACCCGAAAACCCAATAAAGCGCAATCCGAAACTATATTGATTTTCAGACTTTTTTACCCCAGTTCACTCTTTAGGGTGGCATTTTGAAAAAGTCTGAAACTCGTATTTACTTATTTATTTACAGAAGTACTTGTGTGAAATGTCGAATAAAATGACTATCCAAAATTTGAGCCCCCGCTTCATCCCTTGAAGAGAGAATTTTGAAAAATCCTTTCTCAGCGGATACCTACGTCAAAATTTCTATCTGGATGCAAAATATCAGCGCAATCCGAAACAATATTGATTTCAGACATTGTTACTCCACTTAACCCCTTTAGGAATAGAATTTCAAAAAGCCTGAAACACGTATTTACTCATTTATTTACTAAACTACTTGTGTGAAGTTTCGAATATAAGAGACAATCAATTCTTGTTCCTCCATACAAACTTTGAACCCTCGCTTCATCCTCTTCAGGGATGAATTTTGGAAAACCTTTCTCAGAGGGAACTAACGTCGTAATTAATAACTATCTGCATGCCAAATTTCAGCGCAATCCGAAACAATATTGATTTTTACACTTTATTACCCCATTTCACCCTCTTAGGGGTGGAATTACAAAAAAACCTGAAACACGTCTTTACTTATTTTTTTACTGAAGCACTTATGTGAAGTTTCGGATAGAAAAGACGATCTAATCTTGTTTCTCCATACAAACTTTCAACCCCCGTTTCATCCCCTTCGAGAGTTAATTTTGGGAAATCCTTTCTTAGAGGGAATTAACGTCGTAATAACTATCTGCATGCCAAATTTCAGCGTAATCCGAAACAATATTGATTTTACACTTTATTACCCCATTTCACCCTCTTAAGGGTGGAATTTCAAAAAAACCTGATACACGTGTTTACTTATTTTTTTACTGAAGCACTTGTGTGGAGTTTCGGGTAGAAAAAACTATCTAATCTTGTTTCTCCATACAAACTTTGAACCCCCGTTTCATCCCCTTCGAGGGTCAATTTTGGAAAATCCTTTCTCAGAGGGAACTAACGTCGTAATAACTATCTGCATGCCAAATTTCAGCGCAATCCGAAACAATATTTATTTTCACACTTTATTACCCAATTTCACCCTCTTAGGGGTGGAATTAAAAAAAATCTGAAACACGTGTTTACTTATTTTTTTACTGAAGCACTTGTGTGGAGTTTCAGATAGAAAAGACTATCTAATCTTGTTTCTCCATACAAACTTTGAACCCCCGTTTCATCCCCTTCGAGGGTTAATTTTGGAAAATCCTTTCTCAGTGGGAACTAACGTCGTAATAACTATCTGCATGCCAAATTTCAGCGCAATCCGAAACAATATTGATTTTCACACTTTATTACCCAATTTCACCCTCTTAGGGGTGGAATTAAAAAAAACCTGAAACACGTGTTTACTTATTTTTTTACTGAAGCACTTGTGTGGAGTTTCAGATAGAAAAGACTATCTAATCTTGTTTCTCCATACAAACTTTGAACCCCCGTTTCATCCCCTTTGAGGGTTAATTTTGGAAAATCCTTTCTCAGTGGGAACTAACGTCGTAATAACTATTTGCATGCCAAATTTCAGCGCAATCCGAAACAATATTGATTTTACACTTTATTACCCCATTTCACCCTCTTAGGGGTGGAATTCCAAAAAAACCTGAAACACGTCTTTACTTATTTTTTTATTGAAGCACTTATGTGAAGTTTCGGATAGAAAAGACGATCTAATCTTGTTTCTCCATACAAACTTTGAACCCCCATTTCATCCCCTTAAGGGGTGAATTTTGGAAAATCCTTTCTTAGTACACCCTTACGTACTAAGACAAATATACCCTCCAAATTTCAAGTCTCTACGACCAGCGGTTTAGGCTGTGCGTTGTCTGTCAGTGAGTCAGTGAGTCAGTGAGTCAGTGAGTCAGTCAGTATGTCAGGACAAAGATTCTTATAGTATTAGATATTATCAGCCGACACGAACTTTCACCTCTAGAACAAGCTTTATGATGCTAGATCCAACTGATACGTCATGCGTCTGTGAATCAGTGTTTATAACTACTTATAAAGATATTCAAAATAATGGTGACTTAATATTATATTGTATTGTATTTCTACAGTTTCGGGTCGATCCACTCAAAGATGGAGCTCATAGAGGGCGGCCGCTCCGAAGGAAGTTCTGGCTACTGCGGGTCAATATTAACAACGGTACAAATGTCACAAAAACAACTGGATAAGTTGGACGTAATCGTACAAAGTATAACGCCCAATCTCAAAGATAACATAGAACTCGGCTTTTTCAAACTTCTTGAAAAACTTGAACATTTTATAGAAAGAAAATTTGATGAGTTGGAGCAAAAAATAGACAGCAAGTTTCATGATACCAAAACCGTAATGGAGTCTAAGCTTAGTGTAATAGAGGACAAAATATCTAAGTACACCATCGACATTAAGATTAAATCTTTCGAATCAACTATAACACACGCACTGAACGTGAGCGACACTTTAAATAATAACAACTCGTGTTGCCAAGCAAGCTTAGAAACCGCCGCATTTGTAAGAAATACAACAACAATAATAAACGATATGAATATGAGAACGCTCAATGTATCTGCTAGATTACATGAGATGGATGAAACAATACAGAACCTGGCCAACCTCGTTGTGCCGACTGTTGACAACAATATATCTAGGCTAGATAGCCTTTTGAATTCGACAACAGAACTTGTTCGTAATGTCTCCGCATTGATTACTACCACGGAAGTCAATAAACCAGGTAAATTGTACACCAACTAGTCAGACATAAATGTAGTACATTTATGTCTGACTAGTTGCACCCCGCTTGCCCGCCTGCCCAGTGAATATCCAGACTATTATTATAAAGAGAACACGTTTTTTAACGAGTTTAACTTTAAAAATGCGGATGCGGCAGAAACCCTCAAACGGAGGAAATATGCTGCCATTGGTGATGGCTACATTTTTGTTCCGTTTGGGGTCGAAACAATGGGTCCGTGGGGTCGAGATGCACGAGGTTTTGTAAAGGAGCTGTCCAGACGATTAATAGACGTCACTCGTGACCAAAGAGCTGGCGCTTACCTCGGCCAACGGATTAGCCTAGCAATTCAACGAGGTAACGTCGCCAGCTTTTTGGGAACGTTACCGGCAGACAGCTGCGACCTAGGTTCTGTTTTTTATTTATAACATTTTACGTATTTGTATCAGTTTAAATAGTTTTTATCTTAATTTAGTTTTAAGTTTTATATATATGTACTTTATGGTACGGTTATTACAATATAACTTTAAAAATGTTTAAACACGAAGCAAGTGCATAAGTTTCAATATCGCGGAAAATATTGTTTGCGCGATGCAGGATCTCATACATTTAGGCAATATTTAAAGGAGAGCTACTAAAATTTACGCTAGCGCCATCTCTGAATCATGTTATAGAAACCTCTGTCTGTTTGTTTTCTAATCACGCCTATACGGACGATCCGATTATACTGAAATTTAACGTGGAAATACTTTATGGCATGAGGATGAACATATGACTTATAGGATAACATAATTTTTGTGAAAATAAAACTATGATAATCATTCAGAGCTATTAAAACCTACTCTACCGCCATCTAGATGCTTTATCTCTTGATTAATTCTTAAACTAAGTAGCAAATTCCGCTTATAAGCTAATTTCTATTCTCCTAGCCTAGATGGCGTTAATCTATACCTGTACTATTATAAAACTGTAACTAAGCGAATACTGTAGAAGCATTATGAAATATATAAGTGCCAAAAATATAATTTATATTGGTAATTTTTGTCTGTATGGATATTTTTTTGAAATCGCAACACGCCGAAACTATTATGACGGATTTTAATGAAACTTTAAGTGAACGTAAGAAGGTTATAGGTACTATAAAATAACTTTTAATAAAATAACTAGTATATTGGTTACCCTAAAAATATAAGGGTTTTGGTGGGACACCGGAAAAAGGATATTTTTAAGTAAGTATCTATGAATCTTTATATCGTTTATAAATAAATATAAGTCTATATTTGATTGTACAACAAGCGCCTTCTTCAGCAGTTGAACCATAATGTCACTGTCATCATATGAATGTACTACGTACGTCGCTGCCACGGTGAATAGACTTTATGCGTGGTCGCTGCGCATCAAGCTCGACCCACTCACCCTCGGAACAATGACTAGCACTGACCAAAAAATCCAATGAAAGATGGCGCTGATACTGTTATGTGACGTATTTTATTTTTATGACTTAAATAGAGTGTGGTAAATTTAAAAAAAAACTTGAGTCAAGCGTATCATCATCATGTAACTTCCTAACTAATATTATAAATGCGAAAGTAACTCTGTCTGTCTGTCTGTCTGTCTGTGTCACTTTCACGCCAAAACCACTGAACCGATTTAAATGAAATTTGGTACACACATAGTCTAGAGCCTGAAAAAGGACATAGGCTACTTTTTAATACGAAAAAAAGGGTTGTAAGGGGTTGAAAGGGGGGATGAAAAGTTGTATGGAAGTATCGTCATTTTAGGAGCTAGAAGCTTGAAATTATTTTTTTAGGCTATTGATTCGATATAAATAAATATGACATTCAAAGTTTGTACAATTTGTACCCTCAAGGGTGTAAAATAACAATAGGAAATAGGGGATGAAAGTTTGTATGGAAATACGTAAGGTATCTTAATGTTCTACTGAACGGATTTAAATTAAATTTGGTACACAGATAGTCTAGAGCCTGAGAATGGACATAGGCTACTTTTTAATGCGAAAAAAGGGTTGTAAGGGGTTGAAAGGGGGATGAAATTTGTATGGAAGTTTCGTCATTTTTAAAACTAGAAGCTTGAAACTTATTGCTTAGGCTGTTGATTCGATATAAATAAATATGACATTCAAAGTTAGTGTGGGGGAAGGGGGAGGGGGAAGGGGAATGGGAGGGGGAAGGGGAGGTGGAAGTGGGGGGAGGGGAGAGGAGGGAGAAGGGGAGGGGGACTTGGAGGGAAAGGGGAGGGGATGGGGAAGTGAGGGGAACGGGAGGAGAGAAGAGTGGGGAGAAGAGAGAGGGGGAGGGGAGGGGGAAGTGAGCGGAAAAGAGAGGGAGAGAGGGAAGTGAGGGGAAGGGAAGGGGAAGGGGAGTGGGGGAAGAGAGAGGAGGAAGGGTGAGGGGTTGGGAGCGAGGGAGGGGGGATTAGCGTGGCGTGGACGGTGCGGTGTAGGTGGGATACGCATGTGTCTTATTTGTAAAATAATTAGCCTATATAAATGCTACCCAAAGACACTATTCCACGCGGATGAAGTCGCGGGCACAGCTAGTTTTATATATCTAGCGATATCTGGAGTATATATGCATATCCAGATTCCTAATCCTTCCTAATATTATAAAGAGAATACGTTTTTAAACGAGTTCAACTTTCGAGATGTTTAATCACGAAGCAAGTGCATCGGTTTCAATGTCGCGAAAAATATCGTTTGCGCGATGCAGGATCTCATACATTTAGGCAATATTTATAGGAGAGCTATTAAAATCTACGCTAGCGCCATCTCTGGGTTTTATTTATCCTCACTAATATTATAAATGCGAAAGTAACTCTGTCTGTTTGTCTCGCTTTCACGCCAAAACTACTGAACCTATTTAAATGAAATTTGGTACAAAGATAGTCTAGAGCCTGAGAAAGGACATAGGCTACTTTTTAATGCGAAAAGTAGCTTATAAGAGGTTGAATGGGGGGATGAAAAGTTGTATGGAAGTATCGTCATTTTCAAAGCTGAAGCTTGAAACTTATTTTCTTGGCTGTGGTTTCGATATAAATAAATATGACATTCAAGGTTTGTGAGGGGGGAGGGGGAGTGGAAGGGGGGTAGGGTATGGGGAGTTGAGGGGGTAGGGAAGGGGTGGAAAGCTGGAGGGGAGTGTATGTGGAAGTGAGGGGAAGGGGAAGGGGAAGGGGAGGGGAAGTGGAAATTAGAGGAAGGGGAGGGTATGTGTGGGGAGGAGGGAAGGGGGATTAGAATGGCGTGGTACGGCGCGGTGTAGTTGGGATACGTATGTGTCATATTTGTTAATGCTACCCAAAGACACTATTCCACGCGGGCGAAGTCGCGGGCACAGCTAGTATACTCTATATTATACTATTATTTGTGCGAAAGCGTGGCGTCCAGGCCCCCTAGACAAAATCCAAATTCTGTTTTCATTCAGCTTCAAATGTATGGGAATAAAAACTTCGTTGCGGAAAAATAAATGTCATTCCTATATATTTTGAACTTGCGTTAGCGTGAATGGAAACAGAATTTGGATTTTGTCTGATCACGTACCCACGCAGTAAGTATTTTTGTATGTATCACAGATTATGAATAGTGTATATGACTTTTACGGAAACATTTGCAACTTTTACTGTCTACATTTCTCTTGCTAATAACAATAAATAATAGTTTTAAAAAACTAAAAAATACGCTTTTATAGAAAATCCAACTAAAAAATAGAAAATAAATTTTAATAAATTAGAATTAAAAATAGTGTAAGAAAAAATGATTTTACTGTAAAAAAAGCGTGGGGTGCATGGTATCAATAGTTCCAAATATTTTATGAACAGATATGACTAGAAGGGTTATTTTGATAATATCCTGAAAAGCACCCCACGCTTTTTAATACGCTTTTATTAGCTTCAGAAGTATGTATGTTTGTATGTTAGTATGTAACGGAATCTTTGAACATGATTTTAACCCCCTTCAAAACGTCGGATTAACTCGAAATTTGGCATACTTATTAAGGACCGATGACAATTCAATATTTTAAACATTTTGACCCGTTGTCCTTACTAGGATTTTTTTTTAAATTCGACTAAAAAATGAAAAATAAATAATAGTTTAAAAAAACTAAAAAAATACGCTTTTATAGAAAAACCAACTAAAAAATAGAAAATAAATTTTAATAAATTTGAATTAAAAATAGTGTAAGAAAAAATGATTTTATTGTAAAAAAAGCGTGGGGAGCTTTTCAGGATATTATCAAAATAACCCTTCTAGTCATATCTGTTCATAAAATATTTGGAACTATTGATACCATGCACCCCACGCTTTTTTTACAATAACATCATATTTTCTTACACTATTTTTAATTCTAATTTATTAAAATTTATTTTCTATTTTTTAGTTGGATTTTCTATAAAAGCGTATTTTTTTAGTTTTTTTAAACTATTATTTATTTTACAATAAAATCATTTTTTCTTACACTATTTTTAATTCAAATTTAATAAAATTTATTTTCTATTTTTTAGTTGGATTTTCTATAAAAGCGTATTTTTTTAGTTTTTTTAAACTATTATTTATTTTTCATTTTTTAGTCGAATTTTTTTAAAAGCGTAATCCTGATTATCCTAGTAAGGATAACGGGTCAAAATGTTTAAAATATTGAATTGTCATCGGTCCTTAATAAGTATGCCAAATTTCGAGTTAATCCGACGTTTTGAAGGGGGTTAAAATCATGTTCAAAGATTCCGTTACATACTAACATACAAACATACATACGTCTGAAGCTAATAAAAGCGTATTAAAAATACCAAATCAACACCAATATTCAAAAAGTGAAAGTCAGTTTGTTTATTTATTTGTGTTAGTTTGTTACGTAGTATTTATATTCTCTTTGTTAGTTTGGGATTTTTTCACGGTAAAACGGCTCGACCGATTTGGCTGAAATTTTGTAAAAAGACAGGGCAGAATAGGATACATTAAGGATACATATTTTCTGGCTGTCAAGTCTTAAGTGTCCAGATTTTTTAAATTAAATTTTGATGATAACTTCTCGGTCCAACGGATTGGATTGACCAATTCTGCTGAAATGTTGAGCAAAGACAATCAGTAGAACATAGAAGGACATAGGATATTTTTTTATAGGCAGTCGAGTCTGGGTTGCTAGATTTTTATTATTAAATTTTGTAAATGTGTGGCCTCTTACCGACCCAACGGCTTGACCGATTCAGCTAAAATTTTGTACAAATACAGTTAGATAGTACAATAGTATATATATATATACCACATAAAACAACAAACGATATTTTTTTGGCAATCGAGTCCGATTTTTTTTATTGAATTTTGTAAATGTGTGACCTATTCTCGGCCAAAATTTTAGCTAAGTTGTGACCAATTTTGTTCAAAGACAATCGTCAATAAAACATAGAAAGACATGATACTTTTTTTGTAGTCGAGTTTGGGTGTCCTGAATTTTTTCACACAAATTTTTATTTTTGAATCTGTGCCCTGCAGCTTTGTCCGCGTTTTCTGACAGCGGATGTTTATAACATCAGCTATCTGCCAGGGAAAGTCCCGTTAAAATCGGTCCAGCCATTTCAGATACTAGCTAGAACAAAAAGACAGACAGACAGACCAACATTTTGAGAATGGATTTTTTTATGTAAGTACTGTATATAAGTCAAAAAATTAAAGCAATATTCAGCATATGGGCAAATTAAAAATTAGCACTTACACACGTCCTGTCGTTTAACCGTGAAGAAGTCCCAAACAAACACACAAACTTTATTTTATTGTGTTTTTTTGTGTGATTAATCTACATAAATAAATAAATCTACATATCTACATAAATAATTTATATAATGTATCTAATCTGTTCCGACAACTATCTTTGAGAGCCAGTTCACATTCTAGGCCTAGCGTGCTACTATCGTCGACCGCATCATCACTTATCAACAAGTGAGATAATAGTCAAACGCAAGCTTAATTTAAGTTTTTTTTTAAGTATAAAGATTACTAGCAATGTGGGTTGCACATTACTAGTATTCTTGTTAACCCCTCCAACTAAGCTAAATATGCTTGTGTCTGGAGTGGGTTCACGTCAATAGTGTAATGGGTGGTTGGGGATCGAACTCTCGACCTCTCGATCGCCAGCCCGACACCTGATCCATTGCTATTGCCGCCTTTTGTAACAATGTTGCTTCTAAAAATTGTAAAATTGCTTGTTGCAAATAAAACAATAAGTAATGCATTATTTTGATTCTCGTACTGTAACATTCAGACTATACATAGTGTATACATTGTGTTTACAGCCCCTAGCAAGTGTGACCGCAGTCAGCAAGAGGAGTGCTGTACTGCAGCTGTTGTAGGTCCCGGCTACTTCACAAATTACACAGAGATGACCGCGAGGCGTCACACCGTGGTGAACATGACCAGCGCCGGCCTGCAGGAGTACACCATGTACTTCACGGTGAGAGGACAGTGGGTCAGGCTGCTACTGTCACCGACGACACCTCCAAGTGATCTGTATTATGTAATCGGTATGTACTATTCATCACCATCATCATCAGCCGGAGTCAGTCTACTGCTGGACGTAGGCCTCTCCCGAGATGCGCCACTGAGCCCGATCTTCGGCTCTTCTTTTCCAAGTCACTACGCTTGCTCGCGCAAAACTTCGTCCCTTCATCCCTGAGGCTTTGCACTATTTCTTCGAGTTTCTGGTCTACGTCATCTGTGGTTTCCAAGGCAGCGAATCTGTTTCGTACCATGCGAATTTTGAAATTAAAAAAGTACAAGATGTTATATAATATCTTTGATTATCAACACTAAATATTATAAATGCGAAAGTCAGTTTGTTTATTTGTTTGTTTGTTTGGGAGTTCTTCACGGTCAAACGGCTTGACCGATTTGACTGAAATTTTATACAAAGATAGTTCATAGGGCAGAATAGTCAATACCAATATTATAAATGCGAAAGTCAGTTTGTTTATTTGTTTGTTTGGGACTTCTTCACGGTCAAACTGATTGACCGATTTGGCTGAAATTTTGTACAAAGATAGTTCATAGGGCAGAATAGGATATAGGATACTTTTTTAGGGTTCCGTACCCAAAGGGTAAAACGGGACCCTACTACTAAGACTCCGCTGTCCGTCTGTCTGTCTGTCTGTCTGACCGTCTGTCACCAGGCTGTATCTCATGAACCGTGATAGTTAGATAGTTGAAATTTTCACAGATGATGTATTTCTGTTGCCGCTATAACAACAAATACTAGAAACAGAATGAAGTTAAAAATAATAGAGGGTCCCCATACAAGAAACGTGTTATGAACGCTTAGTTAGGTAAACGTCCCATAGATGGCGTTATATTTAAATGTCGATCCCTAACACCTTTGTTAGACGTTAGATGGCGTTATAAGAAATAAAATGTTTATTAATTATTATTTTTTGCTGCCGAAAAATGATAGTGGTATTCTTTCCTCGATCTCATAAAATACTGTAGTGTGGTACGGAACCCTGCTAGTGCGAGTCCGACTTGCACTTGGCCAGTTTATTTTTGGCTATCGAGTCAAGGGGTCCAAATATTTTTAATTGAATTTTGTAAATATAAGACCTCTTCTCGAATAAACGGCTTGACCAATTTGCCTGAAATGTCGTATAAAGACAGTTCATAGGATAGAATAGGATATAGAATACATTTTTCTGGTTATCGACTCAGGGGGTCCAGATATTTTTAATTGGATTTTGTAAATATAAGACCTTTTATTGAATAAAAGGCTTGACTGATATGCCTGAAATGGTGCATAAAGACAGTTCATAGGGCAGAATAGGATATAGGATACTTTTTTTTGGCCATCGAGTCTGTATAGATTTTTTTATTGAATTTTGTGAATATGCGGCCTCTTATCAGCTAAACAGCTTGACCGATTCAGCTGAAATTTTAAACATATTACAGTTCGTATGGCATAGAAGCACATAGGATACTTTTTTTCTGGCAGTCGAGTCCAGGTGTCCAGATTTTTTAAATTGAACTTTATAAATGTGTGGCCTACTCTTAGTCAAACGGGTCAACCATTTTATCTGAAATTTTGTACAGACAGTCATTAAGACATAGAAGGACTACGAATACTCTTTTTTGGCTGGCAATTTCGGTTGTCTAGATTTGTTTAATGGAATTTTGTAAATGTGTGGCTTCTTTTTATCCAAACGGCTTGACCAATTCAGATGAAATTTTATACAAAGACATTTGATAGGGCATAAAAGGGCAAAGAATACTTTTTTTCGGCAGTTACGTGTGGGTGCCTATATTTTTTGTTAACTTTGCATAGAGTCTGCATAAACATAAAAGTTTGACATTAGGATCATCTATAATGACTAAACTTAATAAGTGTCTTAATTCGGCCATAAAACTGTCAGGGTCATTAAAAGTCATCAAACTTTACGCGATGGCTTTGCTTGCCCAACGTGTTTTATCTGCTTTGTGGGTAGTATTTCAGAAACATTCGTGTTTTAACAGCTACATTTAACCTTAGGGTCATCGGTGTTGACTAAGTAGGTCATAAAAACTGTCATAAAACGTAAAAAGTTTTCGCACTCACTTCGCTCGCGCAGTGATAGCGCTCACTACGCTCGCGCTATAATTTGTTTTCTACTTTGTAGGTTATATTTCAGCATTTTTTGTATTTTAATAGCCACATGCATCAAAACGAGTCATAAATTGAAACAGTACAACCTTCAATAATCATAATGATTATTAACCTTAAAATAAGTGGATGTCAAGGTTAAACTAAGGATGATCTGTTTTGACTTAGTAGGCCATAAAAACTGTCAGGGTCATAAAAAGTCGTAAAAATGTTTCGCGCTCGCTTTGCTCGCGCATTCATAGAGCTCGCTGCGCTCGCGAAAGCATTTGATGTATCTATTGTGTAGGTAATATTTCAGCGTTTTTGTATTTTAATAGCCACATGCATCAAAACGAGTGCATAAATTAAAACAGTACAACCTACAATAGTCATTATGATTATTAACCGTAAAATAAGTGGATGTCAAGATTAAACTAAGGGTCATTGGTTTTGGCTTAGTAGGCCATAAAAACTGTCAGGGTTATAAAAAGTCGTAAAAATGTTTCGCGCTTGCTTCGCTCGCGCATTCATAGCGCTCGCAGCACTCGCGCATGCATTTGATTTATATACTTTGTAGGTAATATTTCATCGTTTTTTGTATTTTAATAGCCATATGCATCAAAACGCGTCTCTAAATTAAAACAGTACAACCTTCAATAATCAGTATGATTATTAACCTTGAAAAAAGTGGATATCAAGTTTAACCGCTGTGTCATCGGTGTTGACATAGTAGGTCATAAAAACTGTCAGGGTCATAAAAACCCGTAAAAAAATTTCGCGAGCATTTGTTATATCTACTTTGTAGAAAACATTTGAGCAACTTTTGTATTTCAATAGCCACATGCATCAAAACGAGTCATAAACAGAACAGATTGAAACAGTACAACCTACAATAGTCATTATGATTATAAACCTTAAAATAAGTGGATATCAAGTTAAACCTTAGGGTTATCAGTGTTGACTTAGTAGGTCATAACAACTGTCAGGGTCATAAAAAGTTTTAAAAATGTTTCGCGCTCGCACAAGCATTTGTTATATCTACTTTGTAGGTAATATTTCAGCAACTTTTTATATTAATAGCCACATGCATCAAAACGGGGCATACATTTAAACAGTGAAACCTTCAATAATCGTAATGATTATTAACCTTAAAATAAGTGGATGTCAAGTTTAAACTTAGGGTCATCGGTGTTGACTTAGTAAGTCATAAAAACTCTCAGGGTCATAAAAAGTCATAAAAAAATTTCGCCCTGGCTTCGCTTGTGCAGTAACAACGCTATATAGCGTATAATAGCGTGTTTTAACAGCCACATACATTAGACTGACACAAATACTTAAACAGCAAAACTTGATAAACCTTGGTTACGTTTACCAAGTGATGATTAATGACTTTAACAATAGACGATATCGAGTTCGACCTAAGAGTCATCAATAGTGACTTGATTATTAGGTCATAAAACTGTCAGGGTGGTAAAAAGTCATAAAAAATGTTCGCTCGTGCAATGATAGCGCTCGCTGCGCTCGCGCAGCTAATCACCATATTTTCTTTGTAAGAAATGTTTCAGGAACTTTTGTGTTGAGTCAAACATTTAAACAGCACAACTTCGTATACCTAACCAAAATGATTAATGACTTTAACAATAGAGGATATTGAGTTCGACTTTGGGGTCATCTACGGTGACTTGGCCTAAGAGATCATCGAACTAGACCTCAAAGGTCATAAAGACTCAAATAACGCGGGCAAAGCCGCAGGTAACAGCTAGTACGTAAATAATCAAAGTTTAATATATTATACCCCATAAGAGTTGATGTTTGGTAGGATACTTTCGAATTTGTACGGTTCACAAATTGATCCGCAATATAATTTTTAAATTTATCCTCTTGCGTAAAAATGTTGAGTTGCGAAATTAGCACAAGCCCAAGCACGGGAAAATATATATAAAAGAATCTAAAGAAAAGAAAGTTGACATAAAATGTAACATTAAAACTTATAAGAAGAATGATTTGTTTTATTTGTTTTAAATAACTTTAGAAGTATTTTATTATAAAAACGAACGTTCATTTTAAACTTATAGATTTAAAAACGGGAATTTAACGTGACTAACGCAATGTCGATATAGCGATCGACATGTTTCGGCCTCATCCGCTGGCCTTCTTCAGGATCTTGAGTGCGGGGCGCTCGCCGACGCGTTCACATATGTCGGCCACATCGGTTACATATGAGGCCGAAACATATGTCGATCGCTATATCGACATCGCGTAAGTCACGTCACATTAAATTCCCCTTTTTAAATCTATAAACTTTAGAAGTAAATTAGATAAGTTGTATCTAGGACCATATAAAGTAATTGAATACTTTTGACGACAGATTTTAAGTACATTTATTTATGTAGGTAAATTTAATATTTATTTAAGTATTTACAGTCGAGTACTGAGTTCAAGTAAACGTAACATTTCATATATCTTGTAAACTAAACCTGACTGTTTAATTCAACAGTGTTTACCAACGACAGTGGTGGTCAAATCTCTATATGGGAACGTCTGCCAACCGCCACTCTGAAACCAGTCTATGATATCCACACAACCAACATCATCTCTAGAGAGAAGTACAGCTACTACTACGTGACTATATGCGGCGGTAAGTGATCATTATTATCATTATGAAAGACACAGGAGCCAGTGACATTACAGGGCCAGGGTGACACACCACAAGCACTCTCGTGCCGCTCTATTTGCTATAAGGAGGAAATGTTAATCTACTCAAATAAGTATCATATTAAGGATAAATGAAACTTAATGTTTTATTAGACGTGGTAACAGGACAAGCAAGACGTTTGTTTGATGGTAAGTGATGATGTCTGCCTATAACAAAATTTCTGGGGCGCAAAACTCTAGATCTTTAGCGATGAATCCTCCAACGCATCGGCTCACTGCCGTCTAATAATCTATCTTCATTTAACATCAGATGAGTAGCGGACGAATGCTTGTTCGTCAGATGTAAAAATAACAATGTAATGGATATTCTTTAAATCTCTTTTATGCCGCACAGACGCTAAACCATTGTCTCACCTGATGATATATGACGATGCGGTCGAAAACGTCGATTACATCTTGAATTAAATCAGAAGACGGCAGTGAGACGATGCGCTGTACAACCGACTTTAGTCTAATCCACGGAGATCAACATTCCAACCTGTCTTCCACACTAGATGGCATCAAACATCATGTCTAAACTCGGCGAACAGGTTGATGGCATGTCTTTAATCAGTGGGTGGTTGGAGCCACGGCCAGAGTCTACCACCAGTGGTCACCCATGTAGCACCACCCAAGGATCACGTGTAGGGTTCATTTAGGTCTACGGACGCAGGTAACAATGACCTCCAAATATTAACCTAGATGTGATGTAACGCTCATTGATGTTATTATTTTTCAGACAGACTAGAAGTGGGAAGGAGAGGAGAGCCTCCATTAATCACACACACCAGCACTGAACTGAGGAGACTCAGGTACTTCAGTTTCGCGCGGGCGGACTACGCAACAGACGCGGCTCTGTACGACTGTACCGCAGAGTGAGGTAATGTAACACATCGTGTGTATATCACGACCGACGGTAGATTATCAGCTGTAGAGGGCCCGATGGCGTAATCGGGAGAACGGTTGGCTTTGATGCCGAGATTCCGAGTTCAAAACGCCGTGCACTAATGGATTTTTTTATCAAAAAGTGTAAGTGCGCTTTTCACAGTGGCCTTCCGGAAAACATCGTTAAGAAGCCAACAACCCCCACATGGTGGTAGGACACTGTCTAGTGTCCGCCTGGGCAGCTACCACCCTCAAGTTAGAAAATCTGTCGCCAAATCATCTAATGTGTTCCGGCAGCTATCCTTGAGAGCCAGTTCCCATTCTAGGTCTAGCGTGCTTACCATCTTCAACCGCATTATCACTTACCAACAGGTGAGATAGTGGTCAAACGCTAGCCTATAAGATATATTAAAAAAAAGATAATTTTGTAATAGGACTTCTGCCAGTCCGCCCGGGGCGGTTAGCTGGTTACCACCACAGAAAAGAAATAGAAATGTTGTAATTACAGGCATATGAGACTCAATATCTAATTGTCCCAAGGTAACGGACGCAGTGTCATACAAAAGTTATCAAAACAAAGCTTTGTGTGACACAACTTTTCTGTAATAGACAAAAGTCATCGGTTACCATCAGGGAGTGTCTTGCTCGTAGTATAGCTAATTTTATTATTAAATAATAATATCATGCAGAAAACTAAAAACCGACTTCACATACCGCGCTAGTTATGTGCAGCACCAGGTTTCACGTAGCTCCATATCTCAGGAGATTGTCATCAGATCTCGGAGAAATATAACAGTACAATAAGACGAAACGAATATTAGGGTATTTATAATTTTCTAAATCGGTTAATAAATTACAAAGTTATAAGGTAACAAACATTAAAAAAACCCAAGCGAATTGAGAACCTCCTCCTTGTTTGAAGTCGATCGAAAATAAAGGTAGATAATTATCTCTATTAGCACGGTAATATAATAAACAGTATTGTGACTCCATACTAACGGTCGGAACACGCGTTATGCCTACGCGCCTCGAGTTCGGTACACACTCGGTACACAGCTTACGATAAATGTTGTTGCGTTGCGCCACAGTAACGCAAAGAGTAACATAATATATGACAGTAACGAACGAAGTACGAACCGTGTGAAGGTACGGTCGTGTAATGACGGTTTAAGCAGTAAGCGTGTGAATTGTGAATATTTGATTAATTGAGAATATATATATTATATAAATATTATACTTAATATGGCACAGAGGAATTATAGACAATATGTGCTGTTTATGGGGGCTTGAATTTTTCAATAACGCAACCAGAGGTAACATTTTTTTAATTACCTGAAAGCTCCGAAGGGTAAGAGTATAAAATATTTTTTTTACGCCTACTAGTACGTAATTCCTTTTTTTTAATGTGGATATTTCGCTTTTTCCGCGCCTGCGGCTTTAGCTTTTGATCTCAAGGAGGCCGAGTCACAATACTGTATTACAATATTACCATGATGTTAGATAGAGATGTAACAGAGATATCTACATTTATTTTTATTTAGTAGTAGGATTTCTGCTACTCCTCCTGGGGCGGTACCACTTCGATGTAATTTATACAGAAGTGATATCATAAATATGTTTCGTATGAAAAATGCATTGAAGTTGCATATGAATGTCCAAGTTACTACAGAACGTGTGAGAGTCAGCATCAAGATGTCTCAGGGTAACGGACGCTGCGCAGTATTACACATATTCGGACAATCCAGAGCGTTGCGTGTCATTTATACACAGACGTCATTGATTAACATCTGGCGAGCGTCTTCTTTGACCTGTTAATATCATAACACAATAATCCAGTCAAAATAGACTAAATTATGATTCCAGTTTGCATTAATTCCCAACAAGCTGGATTTTTGTGTAGGCCTTGGATTGCGTCATTACATGCCCCCCCCCCCCCCCCCCCCTTATATCTCAGAAACAGTGGCTCGTAGAAAAAAAAGTATTGCTAAATTTTTTATAGATCATTTTATGATCTACAATTTTATCAAAGGTACTTTTATGATAAAACTTACCGTTTTTATGAAAATCGCGAAAAACGCAAATTTGTGACCTTTGACCTCGAATAAAAAACAACGCACAAGCGGGATCGATGGGGACTTTTGACATGTCATTTGTAATGACGTATTCAAGGCCTGCACAAAAATCCAGCTTGTTGGGAATAAATGCAAACTGTAATGTCTATTTTGACTGGACTACAATGTCATGTGTGGCTCTCCCAAGAGGGATATCTTCAACGCGCTCTAGAAATCTACACATAAAGCTACGCTCAAACTGTACGAGTCAGTTCGCATTCATCACCGCCTAATATTATGTTATCTAGTTACAGTAACGAGCTTTTTATTTTATTTTACAGGAGCACACTCATCGCATGTCGGTATTCAGCATCTTTTTTAATTAATATATGTTTATTGCTTTAATTGTAATGACATAACTTTGTTACTGATAATATAATACCGTAAATCTTAGTCGTTTTTTGTAGATTTACAAGATTATAAAAAATATTCACTATTTCAATAATTAGGTATTTGGTATAAACTAAGCTTGCTTTAATTTTAAACTATGTATTACGGTTTCCGCACTCAGGATTCAGAACTGTTTTCAAACTATAATGGCTAACAGTTATTTGTGCTGATTTCTAATATTCTTTTATTAAATGTGTCTAAGTATAATATTCATTCATTATTTTCGTGAATTAATTTTGTTTGTATCATTTTTTCAATTTTTCGTGGCATTTCTTTCACGTGTGTTGATTATTTTTGCTGATTTCTAATTTTCTTGTATTAAATATTTACTCATTATTTTCGTGAATTAATTTTGTTTGTATAATTTTTTTCAATTTTTGTTTTCTTTCACGTGTGATGATTTACTTACTATAGTTACCTAGCTATATAAATGTCTAGGTTAAGATTGATGGGTCCTAATATATTATTATTTCATAGAAATGTATTATTTTTATACCTACATGTTCGCGGCCTTCTCCTTTCTTCCTTCCCACTCCTAGCGTAAGTGTGACGTTCGACGTTTGGATGAAAGCTGAACTGTTCATTACTTTTTTTCTTTTTTTTAATTCAAAGCACTAAGTTATGTTTTTAACCGACTTCACAAAAATGGAGGAGGTTCTAAATCGACTGTTTTTTTTATGTTTGTTCCCGCAGAACTCCGTCTAATCTTGACCGATTTGAAAAATTATTTTTTGGTTTGAGTGATTATGCCTTCCGGTAGGTTCCCTTAAAATTATATCGACGTATGACAATTATCTCCAGAGATATGTAGACAAACAATATAAGCAAATTTGTATACTTAGATGACATGATTATAAATAGCCAGTACGTTGACTATCGCGGCTTTAGAAGTCGGTTTTTTGTTTTGTACGATCATACATTATTTGTATGTAGAATAATTATTATTGATATGATCTATTGTAACGTTTGTTGACGTGTGCAAGTGCAGATTTAAGATAATCTTTTATTAAAATCAATTATAATAATAATATATAAGATAACTATAAGAACTAAGATTCGGTGCCTCTTTTATTGTCAGAACTGCCAAGAAATGGAATGACTTGCCGGCGTCTATTTTTCCACTTAAATACAACCTCGGAGCGTTCAAGTCTAGAGTGAATAGGTTTTTACTGAGCTAGCGTGCTCCATCCTCGACCGCATCGTCACTTACCACCAGGTGAGATAGCGGACAAACGATTGCACAGTTCGCAATAAAATATATATATATATATATATTATATAATTATTATAATATCTTTTACATCATCCATCTGTGATATAACTAATAATAATTGTAACTAATATAGGACACTCGAAAGTTCCCATTGTAGGTCTAGCGTGCTTACCATCTTCGACCGCATCAAGACTTACCAACAGGAGATAGTGGTCAAACGCTAGCCTATAAGATATAAAAAAAAGTCCAATCAAGAAATAGTTCAATATAATAAATTATTTTTCAAAAAAATAAAACCGACTTCATAACCACAAACAGGCACTCAAAAGCAAAAAATAAATTACTTAATATAATTATTATAAGCGCTACCCACTTATCTATTTGAAGTCGGTGCCAGCCAAGTCTATTGGATCATCATCATCATCATCAGGCTGTATCAGTCCACTGCTGGACGTAGGCCTCTCCCAAGTTGCGCCATTGAGTCTATTGGATAGTAGATAGATATTATGTATGTAGTAGTAGCAGTAGTAAGTATGTAGATACATGTAGGTAGGATCTATCTACTACCTATTAGACTTGGCTGGCACCGACTTCAAATAGATAAGTGGGTAGCGCTTTTAATAATTATAATAAGTAATTTATTTTTTGCTTTTGAGTGCCTGTTTGTGGTTATGTCGGTTTTATTTTTTTTGAAAAATAATTTATTTTACCCTTTTTAGTGCAAAACAAGTTTTAATTAAATTACATGTATCTATAAAATTTCGTGTCTGGGCCGTTATACACTGACGGATATATATATACGTTGTGAAAATTTCAAGTACCTATGTACCTATTATCGTTAAGATACAGATATGTAAAGTGCGCACATATAGACACATGGACGGACGGACGGACGGACAACAAAGTCTCAAAAAATGTTCATTTGGTACCCTTCGGGTTCGGAACCCTAAAATATTGACTTTAAAGGCCACGCTAGTGAAAATATTCACTAGTCATAATGATGTCATCAAGGTATCAAAGGACAATGTCCAAAATGGCCCTGTGCAATAAAAGCATCTGACACACGATAATTAACTGTCTATTTTATTACAATAATTCCAAATACTTTTATATATTTTTGAGGGCCCGGTGGCGTAATCGGGAGAACTGTCGGCTTTGATGCCGTGTTACCGAGTTCAAACTGCCGTGCACCAATGGATTTTTCTATCGAAAAATTTATGTGCGCTTCTCACAGTGGCCCTCCGGTGAAGGAAAACATCGTTAAGAAACCAACAACCCCCGCATGGTGGTAGGACACTATCCAGTGTCCACCTAGCCAGCTACCACCCTCAAGTTAGAAAATCTGTCACCAAACATCTAATGTGTTCCGGCAGCTATCCTTGAGAGCCAGTTCCCATTCTAGGCCTAGCGTGCTTACCATCTTCGACCGTATCATCACTTACCAACAGGTGAGATAGTGGTCAAACGCTAGCCTATAAAATATATTAAAAAATAATAACACATGTTTTGATGTTTTCCAAAATGAATATTAAAAAGTATTATTTGCGATTATTAACATTAATTGCCGCCATACGGCCCACACAGTCTGAATCACTCTACTACGTTATAAGAGTTGGCACTTCCTTACATTGTTAATACCCGAATTATTAAAGCACTGTGTAGCCAACCTAACAACGGAAAGTATTACTTACTTTCTAACTATTATATAATCTGTGATATTATGCTTATAATTTTTTTTGCAGTGTTGGTTGGTACAAAGTACGTTCATAATTCTGAGTTATTTAATTATATATGCAGTGTCGCTGGACTGATATGACTGCCATCTTCGCCAAACGTCATGTCATGTCAAAAAATATTAACTAACTTTGCACCCTAACTAGACTTTGCCCGGTAGAACATTCCTGTGAAGACAAACTATTTCTCTCCACCTTTGTTTCTATCTCGCTCACAGTTACCGTAAGAATATCTGTCAAAAACAAAAATCAACGTGCAGAAAGATGTAAAAACATTATTCAAGGTCATATTTTTAGGGTTCCGTAACTCAAAAGGTAAAAAAAGGAACCCTTATAAGATCACTTTCTTGTCCGTCTGTCCGTGTGTCACCACCGATTTTGTCAGAAAGTCAAAGCAAGGTCTTATGGCACAAATAAAGGAAAAATTCCAAAAAATAAAAAATGTTGACAATTAAAGGGTATCCCCATACATACATAGTTAACGCCATATATTATGTTACTCTTTGGTTAACGCCAATCAAGGTAGGCCTCTGAGTTATATGGGCGCTTGTACAATTTAGAGGTCTAGCCTAATTGGTACCAACCAACGTTGGTACGGAAGCCTCGGTGGGCGAGTCCAACTCGACATTGCCGGTCTTTATTTAGTCTTCAAAAGTATATGCAATTGCAACCTCCATTGTGTATTCTTGGGACTCTTCTTCTAAAACCAGTACATTCTCCTATGTTTGAGGTATTTATCTCCATATCTCTGGAGACACTAATCAGATCTCGATAAAATTAAAATGGGACCACCTCGGAAACGTACCCTACCTATTAAAAAAAAGAATCATTTGAATCCGTTCACAATTGACGGAGTAATCGCGTAACATACACAAAAAAAAAAAACAGACGAATTGAGAACCTCCTCCTTTTTTGTGAAGTCGGTTAAAACATTTGGAAAACGGGTCAGACTAGAGTACGAATCAATTATAATTAATTCACCCTTATTTTTCAATCACTGGATAATTCTGTGATGAAATCAGTGTAAAATTTCAACTGACTTGATCAGATGGCTCTTCGATTTAATTAACTGCCTTTTCCTCACCACTTCATTTTCTGACCAGCTTCACTGATTTTCTAGAATGCAGACACCATTTTATATCCCACTTAAATGACGTATTCAAATGTCAACAATAATGGCGTATCCAAATGTCAATTTGTCGGGAAATAAAAACAAACGTTCAAAACATTTACATTTATTGTGAAGTTACACATAAAAAACAATTGATCAATATACATTTTAAATCCTAACCTAATAATATTATAAACTAGCTGCGCCCTGCGGCTTCGCCCGCGTTCAAAGTATCCTATGTGTTAATCTCGGTTTAAAAGTATATGAATGCCAAATTTCATCCAAATCCTTTCAGCCAATATTACGTGAAAGAGAAACAAACAAACGTCGATCTATACTCACTAACTTAGTACAAAAGCAACTAGATGGCGCTGGTGGAAAAAATAGCGCACGAATTATTGTTATGATTTAGTACGACTAGACTATGACAATCACCACTGACTGCCTGGCTCTCTCCGACCCGACCTAGTCGGTCGGACTCGAACAAGAAGGGTTCCACACCACCGTAGAATAATGTATTACGTATTATTTTTGTTAGAGACATCAAGTGTCTTACTCGTCTAATATAATGGCCAGCTACTACCCTCAAGTTACACAATCTGTCGCCAAACATTATTTTAATGTGTTCCGGCAGCATCTTTGCTAGTTACCATTCTAGGCCTAGCGTTCTACCATCCTCGAACGCATATTCACTTATCAACAGGCGATATAGTGATAAAACATAATATATGCATATACATTATATTTCTGGTGACGCGCGGCCGCTGCCGCGGCTCCCCTCCTCGCAACGCTCGTCGGCGCACGTCACGCGGTGATCACTGTTCTCTAGTGTGTTGCCTTAGTGTCAGACTAATGAACAGGCTAGGCAAGTAATGAAACGCCATCGATCCAAGTCATTTGCCTAGCTGTTTGATAAAATTGCTAGATATCATTCAGGAATCTACTTGAACGGCGCTGTTTAGTAAAGAGGCTAGGCTGTTGATTGAACGGCTTATTAAGCTATATGCCTGCGACATATATATAGTTATAGAACAAAACATTTTATTCTTATTCTTATAAATCTGATATTTTGTTTTGTAGGTAATTTAGGTCGCAAGGTGCTTGGAGCATCATCTATCGAGTCCAGTGTCACAATGGCTCGGAGTTACTGTCGAAGCAAGTTTGCGTCTGTGCAGAGCTCAGCAAAACATCAGTAATATTCGACCTTAACTCTATGGTCTGCGTCTCGGTAGACGTCAAGTTCCCACAAGACGGACTCGAGCTAACACTATCAAACAACCTAAACTTCGGACACTCATAATTACACACGCATGTCTGAGTTTCCTTCATACTTATATCTGGATCTGTCAAAGTCTCCTTATTCGACCGACTGGCTTCAAACTCCAATGGAAACGTCTGCGTTTGTATGTCTGATATCGAAACGGTCTCAGAAAAGAACATAGAATCGTCTTCGCTTTGCCCCTTTAGTGATAAAAGGTCCTCGAACACCGTCTGTGTTGATATTTCATCTGTCTTCGTCAAATCTTTGCTCGGTGTAATAGGCCACGACAACACCAAATCGTTTTTTACTGTATTCTCCAGTGTTTGCGTAGCGAAGGAGCGCTTGGGACTGTCACATATATAATCATATTTCTCTTCAGTTTTAAGACGTTTCATATGGGACTCAGATTGGAACTTCCTTTTCTCCGCTTTCTTTGCATTCTTATATTGTTTGTGTAGATCTGGATGGTGCCTCATCAAATGAACCAGAAGACGTTCATCGGTCTGGTAAGTCAGGTTACATAAGTCGCATTTAAAAACAACGTTACAGTTTTTTAAGTGTCGGTTAAAATCTGTGGTGAGAGGGAAGTTCGTGCCACATTTATCGCAGTGAAATATTTTGCTCTTGTGAACTTTATTGTAGTGCTGGTTGAGGAGTTTACGTTTATTGAACCATTTCCCTTTGTTTGTGGACTCGTTGTACGGACAGCTGTCATGATGGCAGAAGTATCGGACGTCAATCATGAAATCTTTATGGACATTATGGTTTCTTACCAAATGAGTAAGTAAGTCCTTCTTCTTGATATAGGCATCGTTGCAACTATTGAAGCAAGGTAGGAGTATTTTTGCATCCGAGTCCGGTGCATATATTTTGAACGTCAGTTGCTCATCTTCCAAGATGAATGTGACTGTGTTCTTCGATGCGGTACTGTTTTGTGGAGATTCTTCTGCGTTCTTCTGTAAAACATAGCACTTACATTAGGGACGATCCATAAAGTACGTCACACGTTACGGGGGAGGGAAGGGGTCGAAGTGTGACTTTAGGTAACAAGGGGTGGGAGAGGGTCTTAAGTTTGGTGACGTCACATTTCAAAATCTTAGGCTCTGGGTTGCACCATCTTACTTTAACTATAACAAACGTCAAAAGTCAGTCAAACTCCATATAAAAACACCGGTTATGGTTATAGTTGTTAAAATGTCAAATTTGAACTATTCACGAACAACTTAAAAATATTTCCAACTCTTGTATATTTTATTATTGTGCCAAAATTGTATCATGGTAAATAAATAGATTTAACATCAATTTTTTTTATTTTTCTATGATCCTATGATGTTATAGTTTTTTTTTTTATAATAGCTATTATTAGTCCTAAATATATATAAAAAAATTTAATTAATTACTGCAGTGTCTTGAAACATTTTTTTTTTGTTTTTTACATTTTTTGCTTTAAAAAAAACCAATTGAGTTAAAGATCTCTAACTTTCAGAAAATACATATTTTATTAGTACCTACATGTCGTAGAAATATCAATCAAATATCTTCCGGGGGCAGATTTTCTTAGCTTATACCCCTAAGGGGCACACGGGCCACGAGCCACAACCACAAAACGCCGCCACCGGCATATTTCCTATAGTTTTCATACATTTTAACATGTAGCGTGTGGCGGCCACCGGCGTCACCGTGTGCGGCGAGTCCATATAAAATGTATGAAAACTATAGGAAATATGCCGGTGGCGGCTTGTGGCCGGTGGCCCGTGTGCGCCGAGGGTTAGGTCTTTATTTGGTTTAAATTGTTTGGTTGGCTAATCGAAAGTACATACTCTTATAATTTAATAATTTGAAATTAAAGATGTAAAATTGAAAAATATGTGAAGTCACACGAGGGAGGGGGGAGGGGGGATTTGAGATATCACAAGTGTGATCAATTATGACAAGGACGGGGGGAGGGGTACAAAAATCACGAAATTAGTGTGACGTAGTTTATGGATGACCCCTTAAGAATAAAAAGCCTTGAGAGAAATCAAACTTATCATAGCTAAGAACACTCAATCAAGTCTGGTCCTTCTAAACAAAATTAGATCAACCGTTTCGGAGCTAGAATGTATCAGATAGACAAGTTACACTAGTATAATTTAAGATCGTTAATAAAACGAAAAAAGCCGACAAATAGCCAGTAGTATATCATGTCGTCAAGGTATACAAATGCATATGTCGTCAAGGTATATGTTTGTGATGTTTATCTCTATATCTCTGGAGATATTTGTTATACCTCGATAAAATTTGAATGGGACCAATCGGGAGGCATAATCTCTCAAACGAAAGGACAAACATTTCAAAAAAATACAGTCGAATTGAGAAACTTCCTTTTTTGTGAAGTCGTTTAAAAATCTACCGTTAATAATCCCATAATCTCATCTCATAATCCCTCTATTTGAGTTGGGGGTTAAAGTGCATTTTAATAATTGGGATTTCTTGGCAGCGTTAGTCATATTAATTGGCAGCGTTAGTCATATTAATCAAAGAATCAAAGAATCAAAGAATCAAAGCATTTATTCAGTATGTAGGCAGTATAAATATACGCACATATACACGTCAAAATCATAAATCATAAAATAAATCATAACCAATTATCAAGTAAACATAGCAAAAGCAGAATTTAACGCTTTGAATTAGAAAAAAAAGTAATGAACCATTCAGCTGTCATCCAATCGTTTACGTCAGAATATTTAAAAAAATTAAAGTAGGTTAAAACCAACCATACATGTAAGTGTGTGTTTCAGTACTTCAGACAATTTTTATATAAAAAAAAAAAAAGTGAAATAGTGAAACACAACATAGAGAAACGCATACCGATCACAGTACATATCATGATCCAAATGTAACTGATAGTCCGTCTGTCAGCTGCATAATATTGTTTAAATAAAAATAAAAATGGCAAGCCTAGAAGAAAATCTGCGGACAAAAGGGGAAAACTGAATGGCTGTTGAATCTACCGGTGTTTCGGAAATACTCCCATCAGAGAAGAAACACCAAGAAACTCTATGGGGCTTGTCTTGTCATTTTATCTTTTTTTTTTAAAAATTAATTGTACATGTCAGCTTTAATATTTTAACAATATATTATTAATTATAATACAATTTATATTTGTTCTTGGAACTTGGGGCATTCAGGCCATGCATTTTTGTCATCCATATAGTCACCTATTGTATAGTATGATTTTTTCATCAAATTGGATTTTACATAGATTTTAAATTTGCTCATAGGCAATTGATCAATATCTTTAGGTAGCTTATTGTAAAAGCGTACACAGTTCCCCATGAATGAACCACTAACTTTCTGCAGTCTGAAATTAGGTATAATTAATCTATTTTTATGTCTTGTATTAAAATTATGTACATCAGACCTTTTCTTATTATCATTTATATTCTTGCGTATGAACAAAATATTTTCATAAATGTATTGACATGCCACTGTTAGAATTTTAATTTCCTTAAATTTTTCACGAAGTGAATCTCGCGACCTCATACTATATATAGAGCGAATAGCTCGTTTCTGCAAAACAAATATTGATTGGATTTCAGCGGCTTTCCCCCACAATAAAATGCCATAAGACATTATACTGTGGAAGTAGCTGAAATAGACCAATCTTGCAGTGGCTTCGTCCGTTAAAAATCTAATTTTACGTTCTGCGTATTTATTGTAATTGTATTATAATTGGCAGCGTTAGTCATATTTATTGGCAGCGTTAGTCATATTAATTGGCAGCGTTAGTCATATTAATTGGCAGCGTTAGTCATATTAATAAGCCTTAGTTCTACTTGCGACAAATCGGTTTAGAATAATTATTAAGATTAGAACTAAATTAAAAACTAAAACAACCGACATCCATGCCGCGCGAGTCAGTTTCAGTAGCAAGTTTGAGACGTGTATCATCATGAAGATACTTATCAAATCTCGAAGAAATTCACTCTTCAAGGCGATGCAACAGGGGTTCAAAGTTTGAACCGATTTGGCTTTAACTTCTTTGATGTCTTTTATGATAGAAAGGTTTTTACCATTGTTTACAAAATAAATGTTTTAACTAAATAAAAGAAGTGGGGCGGGCGAAGCCGCGGGGCACTTCTAGTTACGAATAAAGTAAAAGGATGTAATATGACAACAATTAGAGCTCTGTTAAATAAACATAGAAGTCACGTACCGCAGCAATGTTCCTAAGGATGACGTCGGACTGTTGGCAGCGGCTGCGGAACCGCTTACTCATCATCAGGGCATCTTCACACGCCGTGCACAGCAACTCTGATATACCATCATCATTATGTAACTGAAATAATATTATACAGTCAGAACTAAATAGTGTGCTAAATAATTTTGCGTGTGTGTGCTAAATAGTTTTATGATCACATACTAGTCCAGGCAAGGAAAGTCAAGTGCGTGAGCAGATATTCATCTGGCCTGCTCTATCTCATTAACGTCTTAGATGTTGACATGTTTAATTTACTAATTTAATAATATTTACTGTGACATTTTAATTCTAATTTCAATATGCGTTAAGGCAGTAGTCTGCTTTTCAGGCTTCAAAAAATCGATTTTTCGTTTTTGTCTTAAATCTATTCCAAAACTATCCAAGAATATGTGTTCAAAATTTTAGAGGCCAATTCGACATATTTTCTAAGCTAGATCAGTTTTGGTGGCCGAGCGTCGAGCAGGTGCGAATGAAATCCGAAAACTTTACAGCCCGTTTTCTCGAGTTTCATTTTCACAAGTTTTGGAAAACGGTGCCGGCGATAGTAAAAACAATATATTGTAAACTTTAAACTTTCGCGATTTGAACACATAGTTATAAATAAAATATCCAACTGAAATATTTAACTGTAATATTTAACCGAAACACTCAACCGAAATATTCAACCAAAACATTCAACATAAATATCTAACTAAAATATTAAATTGAAACGAGTTGGGAGCGACGGAGTCGGCAGTCGCAGCGTCGTCGAGTGAAGGCAGCGACGCAGCAAGTCGGCGCGTGCACCAGGGACAACGACCTGCGATGCTCTGCCACCCACTGCACCTGTACGCACCAACGAACTCCACTCCCAGCCACCTGAAACATGAAATAGTTTGATTTAACTGAAATATTTAACTGAAATTTTTCACCAAAATATTTAACCGAAATACTTAACAGAAATATTTAACCGAAATATTTAACCAAAATATTTAACCGAAACATTTAACAAAATACTTTAACCGAAAATTTAACTGAAATGTTTAACCGAAATGTTTAGCTGAAATGTTTCAACCGAATATCCAACTGAATATTTAACCGAAATATTAAACCGAAATATCCAGTTATAAATATTTAAAAACGGGACTTATCGCGCCTAAAACATAAATCTTATCTACTCGACGTTTCGACCAAGTTGCATTGATCGTGGTCACGAGACGACTGCTACGTGCTGAGGTGCAGTGGGTGGCAGAGCATCGCAGGTCGTTGTCCCTGGTGCACGCGCCGACTTGCTGCGTCGCTGCCTTCACTCGACGACGCTGCGACTGCCGACTCCGTCGCTCCCAACTCGTTTCAATTTAATATTTTAGTTAGATATTTATGTTGAATGTTTTGGTTGAATATTTCGGTTGAGTGTTTCGGTTAAATATTACAGTTAAATATTTCAGTTGGATATTTTATTTATAACTATAAAACAATATATGTCCGATCGAAAAAAACCAAAGTGATCTAGCTTCAGTATTGAATTATCTTCTATTTGAACTAAAAAAGTTGGACAAAAGTACTATTTAAATTACTTGTTTTGCAACTTAAAGTGATTTTTTTTTTTCAAAAAAGTGAATTTTTTTTCAAACTTCGAAAAAATTTGGATTTTCGTCATTTCTTCGGTTTTTTTTTAGTTCATATAGAAACTCATTTCATATCTGTATCGTCACATCTGTTCTTGTAATTTCGTTTTCTTTTTGGATGGGTTTTCGTAACCATATTTAAATATTTTTTTCTAAAATGTCAACCTTTCCGTATGTGTACTTCGAAAACAGATGAGAATTTGAAATAAACAGGCCAAGTGAGAGTCGGACTCGCACACGGGTTCCGTACCACAGTTCAAACTATACTAATGTTATAAAGAGGAAGCATTTAATGACGTGTTCAAATTTTTAGATGTTTGATAACGTAGCAAGTGCTTCACATTCCAACATCTCGGAAAATATTGTTTGCGCGATGCAGAATCTTTATCATACATTTAAGCAATATTTACAAGCTAGTCAAATTGGGGAGCACTCTAAAGACTTTTTAAAAACTAATTAAAATCAAAATTAAAATACGTGTTGCCGATCTAGAGGCTTTAATATTAATGAATTAAATCTAGTTACAATACCTCTTAGCTAAGCTTAAGTCTACTTACATCTCTTGGAATACTTGCTCAGCATTACAAGAAATGCATCAGCTTTTGCTGAGCAAGCTGTCTCAGTCTAACACTGAAGGGTGAGGGGTAACCATAACTCCTCCATCCCTAAGAGCGAAATTATCGGAATTATCGGTTTGAGAAGTTTTCCGATAATTTTGCACAATTTTCATGATATTTAAACGATAAAAATGCAATAAAGTTACAATTAAACATATGATGACAAGGCCTAAGGTAATATAAAATAAAACACTGATTTTAGAGTCTGTTTCCCTGTCAATAGCACTATTCAATATTTCACTATTCTGTAACGCGTATGACATATGCTTCACTTCATCCAGGTTGACCGCGTGCATGTTAAGTGCGCGTGCACTTGATAGACTCACGTTACGCAGTGACGGTAGGTTAATCATAGGAATTGGAGTTAAGTAGTTCGTAATGTAGGTACGATGTGAACGCATCCAAATTCCATGGATTTCTAACTTGCAGGGCTCGTCGAGAGTTACGAGATAGGATCCGAATACAGGGTGCTTACTTATTTCGTTGTTACACTGTTGAGTTATAGTTGTCCTTAGTCTTGTATATAGTATCCAGTTTGCAGGATCGACCTTTTGCACCTTAACCTCTTCAATGTTAATCTGATGTTGCAAACAACAGGTAAGATTGTTGCTAAAATTCATAAGTTGCTGCACACAAGTGACTCCAGGATTCATAGGTATCTCCTCATCAGTGCACAGGAACTGGTTTCTAGCGGCGAGAGAGCGACATGGTTTCGAGACCGGTAGGTATTTTATTCCTTTCGCCAAAAGGTAAGGGTACTTAGGAAATATGGATAGGGTTCTATTTTCGGTTTCATTGAATATAGGTAAGGAATATATCTTAAAATAATTATAGGTACTATTATCTGTAAGAGGAATTTCCATAATGAACGTGACTCGGTTTCTCTTAACATATGATTTTACACAAATATTTTGTTCTAATTTTACCAAATTTTCTTCAGTAGGTGAATACATTAGGTTTTCAGAATTAGACATGAGTTTCAAATGAGTTAATAGCTCAGTAGAGTTTATAATAGACATATGTAATATAAATGTACCTATGTAGGTAAATCACAGTGACAGCTTCAGTGAAGGAAAACATTGTTTAGAAACGCCGGCTTGGTGGTGAGACACTGTCTATTGTTCACCTGGCCAGCTACCCACCAAGTTGGAAAATCTGTCGCCAAAGATCTGATGTGTTCCAGCACCTGTCCATTTCTTGAGAGCCAGTTACCATTCCAGACCGAGCATGCTACGATCCTCTACCGCAACATCACTTACCAACACCTGAGAGAGTGGTCAAAGCTAGCGTTTAGATATAAAAATAATACTTACACTCTGATGGCGCCTTTTAGGTTAAGTTCTATTCTCGACACTCCGGAGGGCCGAGAAAAGAACTTAACCTAAAAGGTGCCATCTGAGTGGTAAAAAAAAATATTTACCATTACATCTGTTAACTTGTAAAAGTCTTGCGTAAGTCCCCATTCACGGATATTTTTCATCTCCCCGCTATCTGCGAGGCAACCGCGACAAACTAACGAACATTCGTTCAATGGTGTCATTAATTCTACGTAAACAGAGGTCATTGCTGCTATAACTTTTTCTTGGATTTAGATCACAGAACACTATTACTCACGGGGAGATTTAGATAATACACTCGTCTAACTGCTCGAATGTTTTTAATATCGCCTCCCGCTCCCCTCTGAGGGTAGGGTTGAGATTTTATTTTTAAAACAAACAATGATCGTATATCTTGAAGCTCTGTTTTTTCCAGCATTATATTCTGTGCTCTGTTTTAATGAAAATATCGTGAACTGGGCATTTTTATTTTATTTTATATTATATTATTGTTTTTACTGTTTGTTCTTATTATTATTTTCTTTGTTTTTGGCTTTTGAGTTTTGCGATTACTGTTTGTTTCATTATTATTTTCTTTGTTTTTGGCTGCTGTGATAATGCCACCACAATTTCGCCAACGTCGAGTTTACTGTTTAGTCGGAAAGAGTGGAAAGACCTTAGGACGCTTTTTATCTATACTAATATTATAAAGAGAGAACATTTGTATTTTTGTATGTTTGTAATGAGTAAGCTCAAAAACCACTGAACCGATTTAAAAAATTCTTTCACTAATACATAGAATGGATAGTGTTTAACAATTTACAAAAATATAAAGTGTGAGACACTTGAAAGAAACATAACATAGAATGGACTTTCGGAATGAAAATAGGCTATATATTATCCCGTTTAAATCAAAGGTACATTCGTGGAGACCTAATTTACAACCTAAGTCGGCAAATAAACGGTCGAAAAAACACGTTTCTTACGAACGCTGCTTAATTGAAAATAGATAGAAGAATATTTTCTATGCAAGAGTTGTACAACTTAATAAGACCTACAAAAAAGTCCGCGACAGCATATGTCTATCTCTTAAGGTTGACTCACAGTAACCATTTTAATCTTAAAATTTTTGTTCAAAAATATTACATAACTTCCAGGGCTATTTTCAAGTATATAGTATTAATCCTTATCCAAATAATTACGTTAGTTAGCTTGGCCACATATTATAGATTAAAATTGTCCTTTACAGTATATAATTCAAATGAAAACTCTAGAAGATATCACGAATTTCACAAACACGCATCGCAAAATTAATAAAATATTTGCAGTGAAACCACAGATTAGGTCATAGTTACTAGGAAAATATTATAAGCTTAGCTATGCTGTAGATCCCCACCGATCACAATCAATTTGAAGTCAATATAGTATAATAATATGATCTATTGTATAAAATAATATTCATCTATATATATATAATAATATAGTATAATATTTTAAACCACCCCGACTGATCTATGTATAATAGCTTTTTCCAATGACTCTAAACACGACATTTAAAATCTGAGCTGTAAGTTGGTGAGGATTTGAGTATTCTGTAGAGTCCAGGAGGCTTCCATGTTCTTACAATATCGTTGAAGAAGAAGATTTTCGAATTGATCAGACCTATGAAAGTTGATTTCATAGCGCAATTAACTAGAAAAAAGCTCATAATTTTATAATGATTGAACGAATTTTCATGAATCAAAGCTAAGAAAACTCTCGATGAAGACATCTATCAAACAAAAAAAAACTATCAATAATAAAAACAAAATCGGTTCATCCGGTTAGGTGCTAAGATGCTACAGACAGACACACAAATACACACGTTAAACGTATATTACCCCTAAATTTTGCGTCGGGGAACGCCGTAAGGTTACGGCGGCAGATGTACTCCTTGGTGGTAAGCTACTTTTTGGTAGATTTAATGATTTCACTACCACTGTACGAAAACTCATGATTCATGAATGCACATAAAACTTTCATTGGTAGGTATATAGCTAGGATTAGAACCAACGACCGTCGGGTCAGAATCAGGGTAACTATCCTTTACGCCAAAGGGCCGTCCAATATCAATACGTAAGTATTATAAAACAAAGTTCATCACTGCGTCTGTCTGTCTGTTCGCAATAATCTCAATAGCTACTGAACGGATTATCATGCGGTTTTCACCAATAGCCAGAGTGTTTATGAGGAAGGTTTAGGTGCATAATTCGTTAAGGTTTTGTGTAAATTGGATGAAATATGACGATGGTTGTTAAATATGTTCATATTTTATATTCGATGCAACAAACTGATGCAAATTTTGTAGGCATATATGTTCTACCCGTGCGAAGCCGGGGCGGGCTGCTAGTACATTATAAACACAGATAACAAATAAAATTAACTTACTTTCAGCGGAATCAACTCTACAAAACTAGATACATGGATGAATACTAAAAAAAAATAGACAAAAAGAACTCGTTTTGGGTATTTACAAGAAAATGATAATAAAACATGGATATGAGTAGGTAGGTGTATACATAATATTTATAACTTAATTTTATTAATTTCAATATATTTACATAGAGAACCAGTAAAGCGGGTGAAAATGAGCGAAAGAAGATGTTTAAAAGAGACTGGGCGAGAGATTTGAGGAGGAAGAAAGTCATAAAGAGAGAAGCGCATATTCGGACAACTGAAAAACAAGTGGTTCACGTTTCTTTCGTCTAGACCGCATTCACAGATCGAACTATCTCTAATCCTTATTTTAGACGGGAAAACTGAAGAACAACAGTGATTTAAGCGGAGTCGACAAATAGTCGAGGTGGTATTTTATCTGCCATGCAATATTTTGAAAACCACGGCTTCTTTGGAACCTCCGGTTGAATATCCCCATAATATTGCCCCTTGACAGACCTTGAGATTTGCCAGCCCTTATTCCAGGTGTCAAACAGCAAAGGCTTCAAAGTAGTGCACATATCATGGGAATATATCACGGAATAGTCATCCGATCCCATGTCAATAGCATTTCTGGCACAGGAGTCAACTGACTCATTTCCAGGAATACCTGAATGACCTGGAATCCAAGCTAAAGTGATGTTAATGCCACGATTACAACAATGATACAATTCCTCTCTAATTTTGAGGATAATTGGGAAACGAGATTTTGATCGAAAAGGGTTCGAAAGAATTGAAATTCTATATAATGCTATTATCCGTAGTCATATGGACTATAGCTTATTTCTCTTAGATCCTTCCACCAAAACTAGCCTCAATAAACTTGATAAGATACAATACAAATGCCTACGTATCATTATAGGAGCGATGAAGTCCTCTCCGACTAATGCTCTTCAGGTAGAGTGTGTTGACCCTCCCCTTGCTCTTTGTGACAAGATGCCTAAAAATTTCACCATGTTTTCCTGAGGAATAACTTCATTGTTGACCCTAACAACAACTGAAGGGATTAGTCTTTTTTTGGTGAAAATAACAACACTACTTTTAGGGGCTGACAGAGAGAGACCATGCCTAAGAAGCCAATTGTGCAAATAGGCAAGGGCTAAAGTCAATCTCTGGGAAGCCTCTTCAGAAGATTTTACTGTGACATAAAGAGCTATGGAATACCGTCCATCCCCGGAGAAGAGTCTATTAGACCATCAAGAGCCAATCAAAGTTCGGCAGATGAAAAAGAAGAGTCAAAATTATCATGAGACATAAGCGGACCTGGTGGGGAAGGAAAATCGTCAAAATTTGGAACAAATGGAGGAGACATTTTATTGGAAACCTCTAACCCTCTAACCACGATGAAGGGTCGTTAGTTGAAACGTTACAAGAATTAAAAGATCCTCTGAATCTTTTAATTTGCTTCCACACCAAACACGCCGGTGTTCTTGGCGATAACGTTTCACAGACACGGATCCAACCCAGTCTTTTCTTTTTTGAGAGGATCCTAGAAGCTTTAGCTGCAGACTTTTGGTATGAGAGAAAATTTTCTCTGGTCATGGAAGCATTATAAGCAGTTTCCGCATTTTTTCTTTCTTTTATTCAGCTGTACATTCAGCATCCCACCAAGGTGTAGAAACTATAAAATTATGAAGTTTTTTAATAGGAAAATTTTCATCAGCACTCGATAATATTGCATCCGTAAATTTAGAGTAACATTCAAGTATATTACTGATAACAGGAGTTGGCAGAGTAATTAGTTTGTTTTCAAAGGAAGATGAGGGACATTTAGAATCAAGAAGTCTATATTTAAGAGCTGGGTTAATATTGCGATATGGAGAAACCTTATTAGGAATAGATACTAAAATGGGATAATGGTCACTACCATACGATAGTGGCAAAATAGACCAAGAAATTACAGAAGCCAAATACGCAGAACAAATTGAAAGATCTACAGCACTTTTGGGATTTTGAGTGGGGTAAACTCGTCAAGTAGGAGAAGCATCATTGATGACGCACAGGTTCGCATTATCGAAAATATCTAAGAGAGAAAGGGCAAAAGAGTCAATATGACTAGAGCCCCATGACGTATGATGAGCGTTTAAATCACCTAAAAGAATCAGAGGGTGAGGAACTGAAGATAAAATTAGCGAAATTTCTGGGATTAAACTAGAATGAGGATGAGGGATGTAAATAGATATATAGGTTATATCAAAGACTTTTGCAGCTACAATATTAATATTTGGCGACACAGAAGGAAGGGATACTTGGCAAAAAGGAAGAGAACGTCTGACAAGTAATAAACAACCGGCATACCCGTCAGCCCTGTCATCCCGGATACAGGAGTATCCAGGAACCCGGAAACGGGACCCTGGAACAAGCCAGCTTTCCGAAATTGCCAAAACTGACGGGTGAAATTTATTAATAAGGTATAGAAGTTCAGGCTTTTTCCTGCGGATACTTTTTAAGTTCCATTGCAGAATGATGAGTGGTAAAAAAAAATATTTACCATTACATCTGTTAACTTGTAAAAGTCTTGCGTAAGTCCCCATTCACGGATATTTTTCATCTCCCCGCTATCTGCGAGGCAACCGCGACAAACTAACGAACATTCGTTCAATGGTGTCATTAATTCTACGTAAACAGAGGTCATTGCTGCTATAACTTTTTCTTGGATTTAGATCACAGAACACTATTACTCACGGGGAGATTTAGATAATACACTCGTCTAACTGCTCGAATGTTTTTAATATCGCCTCCCGCTCCCCTCCGAGGGTAGGGTTGAGATTTTATTTTTAAAACAAACAATGATCGTATATCTTGAAGCTCTGTTTTTTCCAGCATTATATTCTGTGCTCTGTTTTAATTAAAATATCGTGGACTAGGCATTTTTATTTTATTTTATATTATTGTTTTTACTGTTTGATATTATTATTATTTTCTTTGTTTTTGGCTTTTGAGTTTTGCGATTACTGTTTGTTTCATAGTTTGTTTTTTTTTTTTTTTTTTTTTCCCCCTATCCTGGGATTTTGGCGCCGCACATTCTGTGCATTTGCCAGAGTCATGTTTTAGTTTTAGCTTCTATCTTGCAGTGATCTTGCATGTTCATTGTTCATGAGTTGTTTTCATTTTACAAGATGGATTGGTTGAATTTCAATGACTTTAAAACGAGGGAAACAATAACAATGTAAAAAATAATTTAACAATTACGATAAACAAATAATTAGTTAACTATCAGGAGAGAAGAATGATAAATAATTTATGAATAAGTAAAAATAAACTATATACATTATAAAATATTTACAAGTTACATGCAGCATACAATTTACTATAATTTTATATTATTTATATCTATGTATTCAGCTAATGCTTTATACACATTTGGCTGAAAATCTGTGAGTAAGCAATTGATATTAGTGGGAAATTGAATCTTAAGATTTCTTAGAGTCTCATACAACATATCAGAATTAAATAGAGGGCATGATAGAATTAAGTGATTAAGGTCTGAAATAATTTCTCCGCATTCACAAGATGGCGAACTTACAATTTTAAGTCTAGCAAGATGTGCCGGACTGCAGACGTGACCCAAGCGCATTCTTATGAGAGTAGAAGTTGCTCTTTTACCAAGTTTAAGAATAGTAAACCATGGTTTGTGTAAAATGGATTTTTGAATATTGAAATAATGTTTGCCTTTTTGGCGAGTGCTTTCAGACCAGGCTCTACTCCAAGATTCCTGGAGAGAAATTTTAGCTAAGGATATAAGATCATGATAATAGTTTTTATATGGAAAAATATCTCCACACACGACTGCTTCATTTGCCAAGCGGTCAGCAATCTCATTGCCTTTAATACCACAATGGCTTGGTATCCACGCAAAAGACACGGTAAAACCCAATATTGTACACTGATACAATTTATACCTAGATTGTATAATAATAGGAATATGTACTTGTGATTTAAATGGAAATTTTGAAAGCGACTGTAGGGCACTAAGAGAATCACAAAAAATAATTGTTTTAGGGAGTTTCATCAAAATTATATATTCTAGTGCTTTTAATATTCCAAAACATTCAGCGGTAAAGACAGATGTTTCGGGTGGGAATTTAATTTTTTGTACAATCTTGAATTGTGGATGGTATACTCCAACACCGACACAATCAGAAGGTTTATGCTTCGATGCATCTGTGTAAATTTGATGCCATCCATCCCAATAGTTATTAACAACGGAATTAAAATGTGAGTTTGCATTAGGATCACTTCTATCAATGTCGATATTATAAACTATGTTAGGCGACATAATTAAACATTCGTAATCAACAAGATATATAGACAGTTTGTTGATGCGATGGGTAGGAGCCATCAAATTATTGAAATTTGTCCAACTGTAAACCAAGCAAGGGCGAGATTTGTGAGTCCAGTAGTCAGCACCTGAGACAATGACATCAGATAACAGTTGCAATTTCAAAAACAAAGGATGATCAGATAATCTTAGCGAACGATAAATAAATTTATCTGAAAGAAATTGTCGCCGTAATTGAAGTGGTGGTTCACCACATTCAACCTGTAAGGCATTTATAGGACTCGACTTCATAGCTCCCGAAATTACCCTCAAAGCCTTGGCCTGGATGGCATCTAGCTTCTTCAGTCCAGCAGAGCTACAAGGCTCTAACAAGAATGAGCCATAATCTATAACACTTCTTATCAAAGCATTGTAGACAAGCCTTAATGAAGAGGGATGCGCACCCCACCAAACTCCCGAGAGGCATCGCAAGAGATTGAGAAGCCTTTCACATCTGACACTAAGGTACTCACAGTGAGGTAGGAATGTCAATTTTGAGTCAAGTACTATACCTAAAAATTTTGTTTCATTACGAACGGGAATATCATCCCCGTTGTAAGAGATAGCAGGATGTAAGGGATTACGCTGTCTAGAAAATACTACTACATTACTTTTCAGAGCAGAAAGCTCAAGACCGTTATTATCCATCCACAATTTCAAATTATTCAAAGCAGATGAAATGAGCAAACTGGCTTTATCAACGGAGCTATCAGCACAATAAATGAGCAGGTCATCGGCATATTGAAGGACTTTTACAGGGCTATCTATCGTTCTATCAAGATCGTATGTGTATATATTATAAAGCAAAGGGCTGATGACGGATCCTTGCGGAAGGCCTTTCCAAACATATCTTATTTCATTGTAGTTGTCTAACTTAACTGATCTACCGTAAAGCATGTTTATAATAAAATTTGAAAGTGTTGATGAAACATTTACAGATTGTAATTTAGCGGCCAAAATTGGTAATAGTACGCTATCATACGCAGAATTGACATCGAGGAAAGCTGCAACAACAGATTCTTTACGGGAGAATGCCATGCGAATATCTGTTACGAAAATGCTTAAGCTGTCTAAAGTGCTTCTTCCTTTACGGAAACCATATTGTGATTCAGACAGAATAGCATGACTTTCTATAAACCATTCTAAACGATTTTTATTGAGGTGCTCTGCAATTTTTGCTATGACTGAAGAGAGTGCTATAGGTCGGTATGATGCTATGAGTGCCGGTGATTTGTCTGGTTTTAAAATTGGCAAAATAATTTGTGATTTCCAGGCATTTGGAACATTGTTAGACATCATTGCAGAATTTATTAAATTAAGGTAATACATAAGTGTCTGATCTCCTAAATTGCGCAAGAACGAATATGGTATACCATCTTCCCCTGGGGCTGAATCGCGTAAGTTCGAAAGAACCCCTTTAAGTTCCACTAAAGAAAAGGCCAAATTAAGATTTTCTGTATGAGATGGGGTAGGCATTATTAATGATTGTAAGGAAGGAGCAACGTATGGGGGCGCAAGCTTACTTAGATACAAATCACACAATGATCGAGGGAGAATGCAGCGGTTAGTATTAGACATTCCAGACTTGAAGCGCCTAATGTTGTTCCAAACAATAGACGGGTGTGTGTTTGGAGAAATAGACACACAGAAATTTCTCCAACTTAAAAACTTTTTTTTCTTAAAGAGCTTTTTAGATTCTTCTATTGTTTCTATAAGGGTTTTAAAATTGTCTTTTGTCATGTCATCATTATATACAATTTCAGCTAATTTCCGTTTATTCGCGGCACCAGTACACTCACTGTCCCACCATGGAGGAGAAGGTATTTTACCAATGGCTGCATTTTTCAGTGAAAAAATGTCATCTGCCGCTGACAAGATTGCTTTTGATAAAGCTTCAGAGCAATGACTACTGTTATTTGAGGTAATGGACGGCAGATTCAAGCATTTGTTTTCTACACATGATTTAAATTCATCCCAATGCTTATCGTTTATTTTGTATTTGAGACGAGGTTGTTGTACGATCATTGGTGGAGTTTTCTTAAAACCGGAAATAATGATTGGGAAATGGTCACTACCAAAAGTTGACAAAAGTGTGCTCCAAGTAAATTTTGTTACTAAATCTGGAGTACAAATTGTTAAATCAATGGCACTAACATTTTCATCAGGGTTAGTACGCCGTGTAGCGGCACCGGTGTTTAGTAAACATAAGTTATGTTTGTCTATAATATCTATCAAATCTTCACCGTAACCACTAGAAACAGAACTCCCCCAGGACTGATGCTGAATATTGAAATCCCCTAAAATAACAAACGGTTTGATTTAATATATTTGATGAAGGTCGCGGAATATATAAGGAAACGTGGCAAATGCCATTTACTAATACGGCAGAAGCACTATAATCATCATGATGTGGCAGAGAGATTGGTTTATGGAAAAGATTACTTTTAAAGAGTATGGCTACACCGCCATATCCGTCACTCCTATCTTGTCGATAGCAAGAGTAACCATTTAATTTGAAAACAGAGCCTGGTTTAAGCCAGGTCTCTGCTAAGGCAATAATAATAATAATATAATAATTTGACACCGCTCAGACGAGACGTCTTTTAGAATTTTTTTTTCTTTTATATTACTTTTATTTGTGAATTTTGCTATTTCAACCTTGATTATACCATAAAAACAGTAAATACAATAAACAAATAATATTACATCAAGAAAATAGTGTTCAAAATTCAGTATACATTTAATTTAATCTACATCTTTTTTCTCATTTGACGTATCATGTCATATATCAACAAACCCAAAATAATGTGCAAGCAAAATAACTACGATAAAAGTGATAAAAAATGATAACGAGATCTCGAAGATGTCTAGCGGAGACAAGAAGCGCGCACCCACCACCTCCGCCCGCCGCATCATCTCCGAGCACATCGTCGGGAGACGAGTTTGTCACTCCCCCGGAGGGCAGCTCGTCGAGTGATGACGACGGGCCTACGCCGCCGCCGCCGCCACCACCATCTACGCGACGACGAGGACGGCCACCGCTACCGGCACGCTTGGGGCCTGTGGGGCATTCTGCTCCGCGCCCGGCCCTCGCTACCGGTGGTGTAGCGCGTCGCATGCGATGGACCCAGTCTTTAAATGAGAACTGCATGCGCGCCTACTACGGGGCTACAGAGGGAGGAACTAACCTGACCGCGTACCGCGATAGGATACTACCTCTGTTTCAGGCCCTTGAACCAGCCGTCACCGTTACCGCACAACGACTATCGGATCAGGTGCGGGCCATCCAGCGGCTCAAGCTGTTGGACGACTCTGCGCTTGATCGGCTGCGTCTGGAGGCGTTACCTATTATTCCTACTACTTCTGCTTTAGCGCGGGACCCGCCCAGTGTGTCGTCGACGCAGGGGCCGACAGGCTCGGCTTCGACGTCTGCCCCGGCGGATGCCGCGCTAGACGCAGACGATTGTACGAATACTAACGTAAGTACCCAGACTAATGAGCATTTGAGGAGGGCTTTGGAAGACGCGATTTTGGAGTATCGCACTACTCCTGACTCTAGGCCGCGACTACCACGTTTGCCAATGAATAAACGTAACCTGGCGTTAATGGGAGCCCTAAACGTTTTGCTAGTCCCATATATGCAGACTAGTGAAACATTAGTTGATACACACTCGATTCTTTACTGCGCGGCTATAGCGGCGTGTCGCGTTGTTCGCGTCAAGTTTCCGGATACTGACCGAATACCGCGACGCCCCGCTATCCCTGCGTGGCAAGAACGAATCGAGTGTCGCATCAATATGTTTAGGACTCTTATTGCGAAGTTGATCTGCTTCAGAGGGGGTAATCATCGCCCCCGAGTCATGCGTTTCGTGAATCAGGCCTTTGCTGGGACCGGGATTAGACCCCGGGACTACATGACTTGTGTCACGGAACGCATTGACTTTCTGAAGCAGAAAGTTTATGCATTGGCAAACCGTATTCGTCGCTATAGAGCGCGTGTAGATCGCTATTATCAAAATCGCCTCTTCCAAAGTGACCAAAGGAAGGTATACCGAGGTTGGGAAGGAACCAATCAACGTGTGAATGAGGAGCAGTGTCCGGATACTACTACCATGAATAACTTCTGGCGTAGTATCTGGTCGGTGCCCGTCGAACACACGGAGGGCGATTGGATGAGCGTCGTTGAGCGCGCGTGTGAGCCTATCGAATCCATGGGGGCTGTTAGTATTAGCCCCGAAGACGTTAGTTGTGCGATCCGTACGGCCCAGAACTGGAAAAGTCCAGGACCGGACGGATTACACAACTTTTGGATAAAGTGGATTCGATGCTCACACGACTGCTTAGCGGCGCAATTCCAACAAGCCCTCGAGGTTGGTTCCTTGCCAACATTCATGACAACCGGTGTCACCTTCCTGCTCCACAAGTCCGGTAGTACCACGGAACCGAAGAACTATAGACCCATTACATGCTTGCCAACGCTGTACAAGCTTCTTACATCTATTCTGAGGTTTAAAATTAATTCGCACATTGTTGCGCACAATATTTTGGCCCCCTCTCAGAATGGCTGTAAGGTTGGGTCCCGTGGTACTAAGGAGCTCCTCCTCATCGACACGGCCATTTGCCAACAAGTCCGGCGGAACAAAGGTGCTCTCTCCACCGCCTGGATTGACTACAAGAAGGCCTATGATTCAGTGCCTCATACCTGGCTGGAGAGGATCTTGGAGTTGTATAAAATTGATACAACTCTGAGGTCTTTTCTAGGTTCTTGTATGAGGCAGTGGACCACAGTCCTTCGTCAACCGGGTGGTTGGGACAGTCTCTCTGGTCCGCAGGACTTTATAAGGATTGAGCGAGGCATCTTCCAGGGTGACAGTCTGAGTCCGTTGTGGTTCTGTCTAGCCCTAAATCCTCTAAGCACATTATTAGAGGATTCAGGGCTAGGCTATCGGCTTAGGAGAGAGGGTGAAGTCATTTCACACTTGCTGTACATGGATGACCTCAAACTTTTTGCACCGAAGCGCCATGATTTGATGGAGTTATTGAAAGTCACTGAGACTTTCAGCAACGCCATCAATATGGAGTTCGGTGTAGATAAGTGCGCGGTCATGCACGTGCAGCGGGGGAAAGTTGTTAATTCAATGAATTTACAACTTTCTGTTACAATGAGTTTCAGATCTCTCTCCGAAGCCGACACCTATAAATACCTTGGTATGTCAGAGTCATTGGGTATCGAGAGTGGGGGGATAAAACAGTCGGTGAAGGAACGTTTCTTCGGTCGCCTGACAAAAGTACTTAACAGTCTTTTGTCAGGAGGCAACAAGGTACGTGCCTTCAACGGCTGGGTTATGCCCCTACTTATATACACCTTTGGCATACTAAGGTGGACTCAGACTGAACTAGACGCCCTGGATAGAAAAGTTCGAAAGCAATTGACATCACATCGCATGCTTCACCCACGCTCGTCTGTTATGAGACTGTATATCCCACGGAAATGGGCTGGTCGAGGCTTTTTAAATGCCAAGACACTCCACAACCGTGAGGTATGCAGTCTCCGGGAATATTTCCTAAACAACGAGTGTGGTATGCATTGCGATGTGGTGTCAGTTGACAAGACTTTCACCCCTCTGTCCTTAGGCAAAGAGAACTGGCGCAAGCCTCAGGTGCTGAGCACCGAGGACCGCAAGGACGTATGGAAGAGCAAGGAGCTGCATGGCCGGTTCTATCGAGTCTTAACGGGTCCCGATGTGGACCTGCTCGCGTCGGTGAACTGGCTACGATTCGGGGACCTCTTTGGGGAAACCGAAGGTTTTGTTTGTGCAATTGCGGACGAAGTTATCAAGACGAACAACTACCGGAAATATATTATGAAGGACGGTACGGTCGACATATGTCGGGCATGCCGCCGTCCCGGAGAGTCACTCAGACATATCATTTCCGGTTGTTCTCATCTTGCTAACTCCGAGTACTTGCACAGACATAACCTCGTAGCCAGGATCATCCACCAGCAACTTGCTCTTCAATACGGCCTTGTCGAGTCTGAGGTGCCGTACTATAAGTACGCACCTGCGCCAGTTCTTGAAAATGGTCATGCTTTGCTCTATTGGGACCGATCGGTTATCACGGACAGGACTATTGTCGCCAATAAACCTGATATCGTGATAGTCGACCGGTCCCAGCGGCGGGCAGTGTTAGTTGACATCACCATCCCGCATGACGAGAACCTCGTGAAGGCTGAAAAGGACAAGATCAGCAAGTACCTTGACTTGTCTTTCGAGGTTACCGCCATGTGGGATGTTGATTCGACTAGCATTGTCCCAATAGTCGTTTCTGCGAACGGCCTAATAGCGAAGAGTCTCGACCAACATCTCAAGAGACTCTCGCTAGACGGCTGGATCAAGGGCCAGATACAGAAGGCAGTACTTCTTGACACGGCACGCATCGTCAGGAGGTTCCTCTCTCTGCAGCCCTAACCACCGGTAGCTTGGGCCCTGCCCCGCTGCTGGCGGCACTCTAGGTTTAGGTTTTTTTATAATATTGTTTATTTGTAATGATTTTTTTCTATTTTTGTTTGGATATCTTTATTGTAAAAAAACCTAAAACTAAGAAAGAAAATAAATAACGTGAATAATAATATAATAATAATAATAATAATGTTTATTTTCCAAAAAGATTTCACACATAGTTTACATGATAATAATTAAGTATTAGATGCCTAAATTCTGACAAGAAAATCTGTGAAGCCCAAACTAGGCGGTGAGCCTGTGTCTTGGGTTTCTGAGTGCTTAACAATTTACGATTAGGTATTACTAACACATGTCACACTGTGTTCGATCAAAGTACATTTGTTTATATACTTAGCTTTTTTACATATATATATATATATATATTTATTTAAAGTGTACATTTTTTACCTAACTTATCTCACTATTTTAAACAAGAACAAAAGAGTATAAAAATTACAAATAACAAGGAGAGATGGATGTGACCGGATTCGTGTATGTATGTGTGTGTGTTTGTATATGTGCGTGTGTGTTTGTGTGGATGTGTGTGTTTGTGTGGATGTGTGTGTGTGTGTATTTGTGTGTGCGCGCTTATTATATTATATTTTATTTTATCATGCTTTCTGTTTCCTCGTACGATAATGGCAATAGCCATTCCTTTAATTTATTTTTACACGTCGAGGTTCTACAGTCCTTCATATTGCAAAATTTGCATATATTATTGTATGTATTAAGGTGAGCGAAAGCTGGGCTTCTACGAACTAAGCTAGAGGTGGCTTGAGGGAGAGGTAGTCGGAATGCCCGTCTCGCCAGTAAGTCCTGATGATCTGGTCGGTTTAGAAAATATTTATGGGCTTTGATGGCAGCATGCAACACATATAGTTTACGCACACTGAGAACTGAGAATTCACTTAATAGCTTGTTTGTAGAGTAACGAAATGGTTTCTTTAGTAACACTTTTATAAGCGCTCGTTGAGCCCTTTCCACTGTTATAAATGTAGTTTTGCAAGCGCTTCCCCATATAGTAATGCAGTATTGCAGTATTGATTGGCAGAGAGCTATGTAGATGTCGCGTAAAATTTCAAGCGGGGTGCAGTCTCTCAGCTTTTTCATTACGTATATTAATTTTCTTGTGCGGTTTGAAATATCAATGATTTGCTCTTTATAATTTAGATTTTCGTCTATGAAGACACCCAAGTATTTGATTTTACTGACTTTATCAATAGTGGAACATGTGCAGGTTATTGTTTGGTTACTGATTAATTTGTGACATGCATGTATTTTAAGAGAGAGATTACTGGGAGGGTTTGTGGCGCGTGTTTTGGAGAACGCAATGTATTTTGTTTTAGTGACATTTATTGTTAGTAAATTATGATCTAATAAGTTTTGGATTTGAGAAAGTCCTACCTCGGCATGTCTAAATAAGTTTTCCCAAGTAGTTTCGTGAAAGATAATGACTGTATCGTCTGCGTAGGTTATAATATCAGTATTTTTTAGTTGCAAGCTAACTATATCATTAATATATAATGTAAAAAGTGTCGGGCCGAGAATACTGCCCTGTGGGACGCCATATTCTATGGGGAGGGGGGAACTTGCATAAGAACCGATCTTGATGAATTGCCGGCGATTGGTTAGGTAGCTGCAAAACCAATCTAGTGTTACGCCTCTTATTCCTAGAGTCTCTAACTTCTTAAGTAATAGGCCAACCGAAACGGTGTCAAATGCCTTAGCAAGATCAATGAAAACCGCCATGCAATTTTCCCCGTTTTCAATGAACTGTGCAACCGAATTGGTGAGTAAGGTTACAGCGTCTTCGGTTGACCTACCCTTACGAAATCCATATTGTCTGGATGATATAACTTTATTTTTCTCTAAGAATGAAACCAAGCGAATGTTTACAACTTTTTCTAGTATTTTAGAAATTATACTTAGTAATGCTATTGGCCTGTAGTTTTCAGGCAGATTTTTTGAGCCATTTTTATGTATTAAAGATATTGCAGAGATTTTCCAGACATCCGGAAAGATACCAGATATCATGCTTATATTAACAATGTAGGTAATGGGGATTACAAGTGATTTGACAGATTTTTTGAGTAGAGGTACTGTAAAACTATCAGGGCCAGGTGCGCTATCAGAATTGAGCTGAGATATTATTGTAGTGATTTCGAAAGTATCCGTGGGATACAAGAAAAAGGAAAGGCTGTTCATATAACATGACTTGTATGAGTTGATCAAATCGGCTTGTGAGATGCATAGTTTCTTTAATATAATGTCTGCTAGGTTCTTGCCTACTGAAACAAAATAATCATTGCAGTTGTTGAGTGATTTCTCCACGTCTGATCGGTAATTGAGGAGTTCGGATGAGTCGTTTGGCTTTCTAGACGTTTCACAAATATCTTTGATCGTCCTCCAAAGTTTCTTTGAGTCGTGCTTAGTTTCATTTAATTTATTTCTATAATGCTCATTTTTCAGCTTTTTTACTAGTTTATTACAATAGTTACGATATCGACAATAAATCAGCCTACGTTGGTGGTCATTTGGATGAGATCTGGCGTCGAGGTGCAGTTTATCACGATGTCTCATGCATCGTAATAACCCCTGAGTAATCCATGGTTTCATAATGACCCACTTTCTACCGATTTTGATTTTACGTGTATGCTTGTGGATGACATCCGATAAAGTACCACTGAGCAGAGAGGCCGCCACGTTGACACAGGACTCTTTAAGCACATCTGACCAGTTCACATTATTTAAATCATTTGCAGCAGCATTCACGTCTGTTTTCGTGACAAACTTTGGAGTATGATATGTTTGTTTTGACCAAGATAACCCAGCAACAGTTATGTCGTGATCGGTAATTGATGACTTACAGACTAAACCGATTGACTTCACTGATGTTTTGATGAAAATGTGATCCAGGCACGCATTGCCGCGAGTTGGATGCGTGATGGCTGGAAGCAAACCGTGAGATGCCATTAGACTTAAATAGTCATTAGCATCATTATCGTAAGTGTCGCGACAAATGTCTAGGTTTATATCGCCTGCAATAATGGTGAACGGATACGATTTTAAAGAATCTAAAACAGAGTCGAGAGATTCGATAAAAGGATTGAGATCTAAGGTGGAGGGTGAACGATATAGGCCAAGAATAGAAATTCGATTGTTAACGGTAATTAGCAATGAGTCCGCGTCAATTATAGTAGAAATGTGGATTGATGGTTTCAGTACGTTTTTAATATACATCACAACTCCACCACATTTGTTTTTTTGAGATGAAGACCGGAAAGAGATGTAACCCGGAAGTATATTTAGAATCTGCCCCTCTGACAACCAGCACTCAGAAAAAATAATAACGTCCAGATCAGAGTTTATTCGTTTAAGTGAGACAGCAAAATCGTCAAAATTTCGTTGAAGACTTCTGATATTAAGCGATAAAATTTTAAAATTATAAATAGAGTTGATAAAATAATTATTACATGAATCTATAGATGGGAGGGTATGACACTCAATTTGTACGGTTTCTTCTATATCTGCCATTACACTAAGTAAAACCATAAATAAAATTCAAAAAAAGAGAGGATGTAATTTTCAGAGTCCAGGAGGTCATACTTATGTCATGAGTGGGGGTTGTGTAGATAATTGTGTGATGGAGTGCGCGCTGAGAGAGTGTTGGAGTGTGTTTCGATGGTGATGGTGATTTGCGTGGGAGTTGAGTGTGATGAGAGGAGTAAACGTGTATGTTAGAATTGATGGATGTGTATATGTATAATAATATTACCATTAAAAGCATTAACGATTTTAAAGTAACTTGTCTGTACAGTCCGAGTAAAACAAGCCTAATATCTGGTGCATGAGGCAGAGTGTCATAGATTGTTATTTCGCAAGTACAATAACAATTGAAGTTATTATATCGACTTAACTTGACATTTCTGTTGAACATCGTCCATAGTCTTGAGGGGTACTGCAGGGTTTCCCTCCTGCTTTCGGACATAAACGGTACCGTTTTTAACCCAGCAAAATTTGTACCCTGCCGTTTTTGCGTGCATGCGGGCCGAACGAAATAACTGCCTATTTTCTTGAGTGAGGCGTTCATTCACATAAACATTTCGCGATGCTCCTGAGATGCCAATGTCCGAGCACGATAGGTTTCGTTTACTCTTACTCATCTTAAGAAAAACTTCCCGGTCGTGTCGACGTAGAAACCGAACTACTATCGGTCGGGGTAACTGCTTAATTGAATTTTCAGAGTTGTGCTCATCAGTATTTCGGTTTCTTGGGCCTACGCGCGTCACATAGTCAATATCGCTGCTATCTAGGCTCGCACCTATTTTTTGTCCGATTAATTGCAGCAAATGCATTGGGTTTTCTTCTGGAAGTTCGTTGACTCCGGATATTTCGACTTCGTTCCGCAGACTGGCCTGGGCACGTAGGTTGAGCTCGTGCTGTAGTTCCAGAATTTTGTTACGGTACATAGCTGCTTCGCAATCGCGTTCCTCCAGTTGGCGAAGTCTATTTTCATTGCTAGTAATCTTTTTTTCGTGGTCTGCTAATAGCGAGGAGCATTGCCTAATATGATCCGCCAATGACACAACGTGCGTCTTCATATCACTTATATCAATCCTTAGTAGGCGGATCTCTGAGGCCAGAGATTCATCATCTGTTGGGGCAGTAATGCTACATGGGCTTAACATATCGGGAGTCTTCGGGTCCACCGTTAGGGCACGAGAGAACGCAGGCGCTGTCACAAGCTGATCTCCGCTCGAGGCACACGTCGCCTGTGTCGGAGCGCGCACTGGAGTGTTCGTGTTATCTTTCTTTGGCGCTTTACAGATGCACATAGGGCATATCCATGTTGATTTCAATTCCTCCATAGCTTTTTTATCGGTTATATTTACACAGGTTGGATGGAAATAACTGTTGCATTTTGTACATCTTATGCTCACAGTTAATCTTATACTTTTAGTACATGCCGCGCAACTATTAACCATTGTTATGATTACTAAAATGCTTGTTTTATCGTAGTTTCACTCGACCGACGAAGTTAGCTGGTATATGTAAGTGTAAACAAACGCCTCGCGTTGAGTAGTTGTAGCACGCGTAGCACTTGTAGTTCGTCACACGTAGCAGCTGGTTACGCGCCCGCGCAGCCCGTCCAGTGGGTGTTGGAGCGAGATGAATTATCCGAATTCGTAGGCTGTCTTGTTCCCGCAGTCCGTGGTGGGGTCCGCTGTCGAGCCGAGTTACCGGTCGAGCAGGTTTTTCGCAGCACTTTTTGAGCGAATTATTTGCGAAGAGTGCACACCACAATATCACTAATTACCGCAGGGTATGGGTGAATTCCGCGTGCAACATCAAGGTAAGATTTATAAGCACACGAAACGCGTCCTCACCTTATCAAGGCCTGAGCCACACACTCAATAGAACAATAGAAGGGTTAAATTTATTTACAAGGTAAATGATTTCATGTTTTTTACTAATCGCACTTCGGCAGTTCCACTGCATCATCACACAATTGGTGCGATGCAGTGGAACCGCCGAAATGCGACTACAGTTCGTGTTCATTTGAGGGCTTAGATCCATTATGGATCTGTATGATTTTTTTTAGTAATTCAATTATGGGGGCAGCGTTGTCCGGTTTCAATAGGTTGGTCTGAGATAATGTGCTAATTAAAGCGACAATAATGTTTGTCAAAGATTGCTGTTCAGTGTCAGTACTACTTTGTGCTTTCAACGCACAACCATGGGCAGGAGGTGGCATATCATAGTCTTTTATGAGTTGTTGGTGAGCCGCTTGGTCATACCCTTTAGGGGGCTGACGGGCTGAACGCGGTTTTAATAAAACAGTTTTTCTATAAGTCATATTAGAAGAGGACGGTGGAGGCATTTTTCCGATCACCGGTGTTGTGCGACTAGTGGCAATGACATCAGCGTAAGACTTAGATACTTGAGGATGCAGTTTGCAAGCCTCAGAGTATAAAATGCAACATTCGGCCATGGATTGCTTGATACGCTTTTGTCGATCGAGCTCAGGACAAGACTTGCTAGTAGCAAAGTGCGAGCCTGAACAGAGGCAACATGAAGAACAATCCTCTTCAGTGCTACAACTACCCGCAGTATGTTCTTGACCGCACTTAAAGCAGCGAGGTTTAGACCTGCACTGCATTTTAGTATGGCCAAAACGGCAGCAGTTGTAGCATTGTATTGTCGGATAAGTGTAAAGTTCTACCGGCAGTGCATTGAAACACATGAAAATTCGCTTAGGCAGAACCTGCCCATCAAACGTGATTACTACTGTTTGAGATGGCTTCCAGACTGGGGACCCGTTGACAGTTGTCTTATAATTCAGACGTCTAATGTTAATGATTTTACCACATCCTACGGGAACATTGATATTTTCGGTAACCTCTTCCGGGGACCACTCAGCTGGTACACCTCGTATAAGGCCCATGCGCGTCAAATTGAATGTTGGTATGAATGCTTTTAATTTATTTTTAGCCAAACTTTCGTGGCGTAGGAATGTGTTTGCAGCATCAAAGTGCGTGAAAGCAAGAGCTATTTTGTTTCTGCCAATGCGTTTTAAACTACCATTTACAATATTTGTAAATTGTTGCTTCTGTAATAATTTACCGAACGCGATGGGATGTAAAACAGTGTTGTCGTCAGGATTACACTCCCTTTGAATGTGAACTAGGTATGGTGCTACATCTGTGGATTCGTAAAATTCCCTGCCGATTGGTGAGGGACGAGGATGTGTATTATCATTTGTGGAAACAGGAGTTGAAGCTGGTTTTTTGTCCAATTGTTTCTTTATCATAGGTGTCTCGGCAATTATTTCCGTTGTATTACAAACGCAGTCATTTTCCTTTGGTTCTGACACTGAGTTACGTTTACGTCTACGCTTATTACAGTGCCGGCACATTTTGCTAGGTCGAGATCGTTTTAAGGCTCTATTCCATCCTACGGAGCCATCGGTCTCCATACCAGACTCATTTTATGCAGACATAGGTGCTGTTGAATTTGGCATTACTAATGAAGAAGTAGATGCGATAGTAGTCTCAATAGTGATATCATTACCCACAGGAGGAACAGAGCCCCCGGGGTCGGGGGGCTCCTCCATCTCAGAAAAAAAAACAAAGAAAAAGTGCTTACCGACAGATAATTCAAGCAACTAATTAAACTATATACAATAAAAATTAAAACGATTCACAGTTTCAACTCTCCTGACCAATCTTTACAAGGTAAAATAATATTTCCAATTTCACAAATTTAAAACACGCCCGCCAAGTTGGAGAGTTTCCCGCGCTTTTCCATAGTTTGTTTAGTACACAGCAGATTACTATATGTGTCAGAGTTTCTTCTTCTTCTTCTTCTTCTTCTTATGGCTTTTAAACGCTGCTTGGCGTTTTTCTGCCAGTGTCAAAAGTATGGCCAGTGTACAGTATATTTACAAGAAAAAAAAACCGACAAAAGAAAGAAAGAAAGAAAAAATAAATATGATCTTAAAACTTATAATTGCTTAGAAACATTGCATTTAAAATAGAAATTTATAAGCGAATATTATTACATTTAATAAAATTACTTAAAATATAGTGTCAGAGTTTAGTATAAAACACAGATATGTGTCATATGTCATGTGTGATATGTGACAGTCTGACGGGGAATAAAACATATTACTGACAGATATTACAGTGACACAGATAACTGTATATTAATCCGAGTATAAAAAAAAAACAATCGTAGAGTATCGTAGATAGAGTATAATAAAAATGGACTTGTCCTTAAAATAATAATAATATGAGATGGATAAAATTATACAATCACTAGTATGAGAGAGCGAGATTAACAACATATTTTTATCCTTCTCTGCGAATGCGATTTTACAAACTGGCTCCAGCACTGCACTGGCTCCAAGTTCTAGTGCACCCATTGGCTTTCACCCGCTGCAGGGCTAGCATGGCAAGGCGACAATTTTGTCTTTCCACCTATCCGTGTTTTGTTTGGTGGAGAAGGCAAATTATAAGTAAAGTTTTTCGACAATTATAAACGCCCGCTGACTTTTAATCAATTATTTTTTTAAACTTTTTAATACGAAACAAAATCAAAACTCGGGGTTAAACTTCACCAAGCGTAAACCGTAACCGTAACGTAAAGCGTTCACCAAGCAAATCTATGGTAGCGTAGATAGAGACAGGTGTGTGTTAGAAATAAATAGATCTAATATTTTTCCGTTACTATTTGGAATATGATTATACTGTGATGCATTTAAGGTAAAAACGAAATTAAGTAATTAGGACGATAATAGGGATGAACCTGCAGACCCACTTCTTGCATCTGATCCTCACCATCCACCGTTTGTAGCTCTTGTTAAATCACAGCATCAATATCAACCTATGAAGGCTATGAAGCGACAAACCATTACCAAATACAATTTTTACAAAGCAGGCTTTGACCAAATTAACGATACTGAATGGGATGTAAACTTGCAAAATCTGCCATCGGAAATGGCGATCGATAAATTATTTTTCCACCAGTGCGGATACGTCCAATAAATACTTCACAGAATTGAGAAAAAAAAATCGCGCTGTGAAAAATCGCTGTGCGGACAGGGCCTAAAAGCATTGCACGTAACATACTTATAAACTAATCGTGTGGAGCCATGGGGCTGATCACGAAAACCATTGAATGAACGATATGACAGGGACGCAGCTATGTAGGCTGTATAGCTCCGTCCCCGTCATTTAGTTCATTCAATGGTTTTCGTGATACGGGTGCATATTATAAAAATAACGAGCGACAACGTTTCATTTCACGTAGTAAATAATAGAAATGTTAATCAATCGATTCGATTTTGATTGTACATATTTTTTTGTAGTTGAGGCTTACGACATCATCGTGCGAGGGATTTTAATGGAATAATAAAGATATTAATTTTACTTTGCATTAATTTGTATAACACTGACAAACAAATTGGATTGGAAATTGGTGGAATGAAATAAAGATATAAAGATGGTTTTGATAGTAAACTTTGCTGAAAGATTTCAGCATCTATTCAGCCTTCAATTTGACTAAAGAGTTTGAAATAGAATTCAGTGAAAAAGAATAAATTGTTTTGTCATTTTGGCAGTTTCTTTTGGCATAGTTAAATTTACAAGAGTATGATTGTCTCCCAAGGTAATTTATTTGTTTATATTATTTATTTGTAGAGATATTACAAAATCACTAATTTACGAAAAGCCGGCATACGTTGATTGCCTCGAAGTTGCTTATTTTGCGTTCCATTTTGCACAATACGCACTAAGTTCAATCCGGTCGCCATTTGCGCCACGATTGCTGGCTGATGGTCTTGTGTAAAATTGATGAAATTGTAGGTTATAGTGTTCGAACTAGAGTTTTCCGTGTAGCAAAAATAATCTACAGCACCCAAGACTTCTCTAGGCAGCAGTGTGATGTCCTAAAACGCATACCAAGTGCCAATTTTGAGTGAGTAACATTTCCAATTATACATTACGACGTAGCATGGGTACCTACACGTGTTAAAATAGTTTAAATTTTTCTCAATTTACGATCATGCAAAGTGCAATTTACAGTCGACTTTGTACTTCGACTGATGACGAGTCGCTAGTATACTCACAACGATTGTTAGGAAAGTCGGTCAATATATTATTTTGGTTTCTAGGTTGATTCTATTTTTGGCTTGGCATAAGCACTATCTATTCCAAGTTCCAAATAAAAGTTTGCTGCAAACTGCAAATAAATAATGACACGCCTTGCCGTGTAGTAAATGTAAACATCAAAACAATGCTTACGTGGAAGAAAAACTTCTAGTGAGAAATAGAAAGTGTATAGTATGCAAGAACACCTTTCGTTTGTTGACATAAAATTTTTCATGTATACGTAAAGACAATTAAATTTCTAACTAGCTGCACCACAAATACTGTTTTTAAATAATTCATTTGTCCTAATTAGACATTTTTAAATCAAAAGATTTTATGTACATGGTTGTCTAGGTTACTACCTATTTATAAAATTGATCTAATACATTTGTAGGTATTTTAATTTTAATTAATAATTATTATTACCTACTTTCCATTTTAGAAGTGAAGGTATTGTGAGAATGAAGGTGATGATCTTTTTATTGATGTTTACTCTCTAGTACTGTAGTCTTAATCTTCTATGAATTATAGTCTTATAGGCATATTCCAATTAGAGTTACCTTGTAGAACAGTTTGTTTGTCATACCTGCTAGGTTCTGCAAATTTCTTGTCACCTTTGTAGATCATCTTGCACATACCATAACTAAACAGTGACTGCCCTTTGTTTTCTCATTGAAACTAGTTTCCTAATGCTCTAAGAATGACAAATTACTGATTGATGTTTTTTTTTTTAAGTTGTACTTTACCGTCTTTGTGGCTTTTGATGAGAAACCTACTGAGATGTTGCTGTCAAAATAGTAAAATTGAGCTTAATTATTTTTATTATATTGAAAAACTATAAAATATCCTCAGGTCAATATCAATTGTTCTCTGTTCCAGATCGTAGCTTATTTTAATAAAATAATAACTTTTGAAGTAAATCATTATACTTTCACTACTATTATTTCACAGTACTATTCTCTACAATATTTTCCTTATAACTCACAAACATAAATTTTATTAAAATATTTCTACTTTACAAATCTTATAATAGATTAAGGGGTTATATCTGGTTGGAGCTCAAAAAAAAGGCCTTTTTAAATATTTTTTTCTGAGCTCGTTTTTAAATTAGCATAAATAAATAATATATGAATCAATTAAGCAATTCTTTGGGAATATAAAAAAAAAAAAATTATTGGTGAAAATTACAATGTGGCGGCAATTTGTCAATAAATGTAAAGCCGTATTTGAAAAAGTATCTCTGCGGCACGCAGACGTAGAAGTCCTCTGGATCACCATCTGGAACAATAAAAAATTTTTTTTCATTAACTACATGAGTTTTTGAGGAGTACACACGATTATATTTTTATGGTTTTTTTTCGCAAAATGGTGGTTGTTCAAACAAAAAGTTTTCGACGAAAAAGATTGATTTAAATTGTTTAAACTTATTTAATTGTTTATCGATCGTTAAAATCGTGTGTACGTCAATAAATAATCTAATGAAGAAGCTACAGTTAAAATTTCAAGTCAATCGGATGAAAACTCATCGAGTTCTACTGCATGCCGATTTTGAAAACTCTGTTTTGAGATAAACGCACTTGAAGTTTGAAAACTGTATACCTTCACCTCAGAATTGCTTTGAAAAAATTGATTTTTAAAATGTTTCTGAGTTTCTTTCATGTTTGGACATTATTGATAATACATCTAGGGATGTTTTAGCATACTTTAAGCCAATAAAAAAAAAATTGAAAAAAAAATCCAACCAGATATAACCCCTTAAATAACAATGGGACAATATTATTTGATCCTCTTAAATATAATTTTTCAGGATAGGTGATGGTCAAACTAATGCCTGCAGAATAAAAAAACTAAAAACAAAATCAAACTAGCTGTGCAAGATGCAAGTGGCTATTTATAAAATTTTTTGCTATTTTCAACCAACTTTACAAAAAAGGAGGAGGTTCTCAATATGTCGGAAACTTTTGATTTTATTTTTTATGTATGTTCACCAATTACTCGAAGGTGCCTGAACCGATTTGGAAAATTCTTTTTTTGTTTCAAAGGGTACCCTTCCCAGGTGGTCCCATTTAAATTTTAATGAAATCGGCCAAGCTGTTTTTAAAATATCAATATTTGTATTACGATGCATTTACTTATCTCAACGACTTACTCGTAATACTAACTACTAGCACAGATTATGTAAGTTACTTCATCTACTGGCTACTTTGACTAGCGCGACGTTTGAAGTCGGTTCTTTTAGTTTTTTAAACTATCTTAAATTAAAATTGCTAAACACAATCCAAAAATTCATTGTACCGACGGGACTCGAACCTGCACCCCCCGGATTACACGTCCAGGTGCTCTACCAATTAAGCCACGGTCCGATCCATCGATACGACGAAATTAGTGAATTGCATTTGTTAACCCAATTATGCATTGGTGGCGCCATCTATGACTACTTATTCCGTAAGTTAATAATTCGGAAGAAATCATTAGTTTTCAAATCCGACGAGAGATGTTGCACTGCGTAAATCAAATATTATGTTTCTTTGAAGTGTCACACACTTTATATTTTTAACCGACTTCACAAAAAAGGAGGAGGTTCTCAATTCGTCTGTATGTTTTTTTTTATATAAAATATCTTTGTAAATATATAAATATCTTAAATTATATTTTATTTAACATTATTTAAAATAATTAATTTGATTACATAGTTCAAATTTACACGCACACGATATGATTATACAGTGTACCTAATATCTATACCAATCAGGGTTCGAAAATATCCGATATACTAACTACTATACTACTATACTAACACTCAGAATCTTTGTCCTGACATACTGACTGACTCTCTGACAGACAACGCACAGCCTAAACCGCTGGTCGTAGAGACTTGAAATTCGGAGGGTATATTTGTCTTAGTACGTAGGGGTATACTAAGAAAGGATTTTTCAAAATTCACCCCTTAAGGGGATGAAAAGGGGGTTCAAAGTTTGTATTGAGAAACAAGATTAGATAGTCTTTTCTAACCGAAACTTCACACAAGTGCTTCAGGACATAAATAAGTAAACACGTGTTTTAGGTTTTTTCGAAATTCCACCCCTAAGAGGGTGAAATGGGGTAACAAAGTCTGAAAATCAATATTGTTTCGGATTGCGCTGAAATTTGGCATACAGGTGGTTATTATGACGTAAATATCAGCTAAGAAAGGATTTTTTAAAATTCACCCCTTGAAAGGGATGAAACGGGGGTTCACAGTTTGTATGGAGATACATTATTAGATAGTCTTTTCTATTCGAAACTTTACACAAGTGCTTCAAGACATAAATAAGTAAACACGTGTTATAGGTTTTTTCGAAATTCCACCGCTAAAGGGTGAAATGGGGTAACAAAGTCTGAAAATCAATATTGTTTCGGATTGCGCTGAAATTTGGCATACAGGTGGTTATTATGACGTAAATATCAGCTAAGAAAGGATTTTTTAAAATTCACCCCTTGAAAGGGATGAAACGGGGGTTCACAGTTTGTATGGAGATACATTATTAGATAGTCTTTTCTATTCGAAACTTTACACAAGTGCTTCAAGACATAAATAAGTAAACACGTGTTATAGGTTTTTTCGAAATTCCACCGCTAAGAGGGTGAAATGGGGTAACAAAGTGTGAAAATCAATATTGTTTCGGATTGCGCTGAAATTTGGCATACAGGTGGTTATTATGACGTAAATATCAGCTAAGAAAGGATTTTCTAAAATTCACCCCTGAAAGGGATGAAACGGGGTTCACAGTTTGTATGGAGATACATTGTTAGTCTTTTCTATTCGAAACTTTACACAAGTGCTTCAAGACATAAATAAGTAAACACGTGTTATAGGTTTTTTTGAAATTCCACCGCTAAGAGGGTGAAATGGGGTAACGAAAGTGTGAAAATCAATATTGTTTCGGATTGCGCTGAAATTTGGCATACAGGTGGTTATTATGACGTAAATATCAGCTAAGAAAGGATTTTTTAAAATTCACCCCTTGAAAGGGATGAAACGGGGGTTCACAGTTTGTATGGAGATACATTATTAGATAGTCTTTTCTATTCGAAACTTTACACAAGTGCTTCAAGACATAAATAAGTAAACACGTGTTATAGGTTTTTTCGAAATTCCACCGCTAAAGGGTGAAATGGGGTAACAAAGTCTGAAAATCAATATTGTTTCGGATTGCGCTGAAATTTGGCATACAGGTGGTTATTATGACGTAAATATCAGCTAAGAAAGGATTTTTTAAAATTCACCCCTTGAAAGGGATGAAACGGGGGTTCACAGTTTGTATGGAGATACATTATTAGATAGTCTTTTCTATTCGAAACTTTACACAAGTGCTTCAAGACATAAATAAGTAAACACGTGTTATAGGTTTTTTCGAAATTCCACCGCTAAGAGGGTGAAATGGGGTAACAAAGTGTGAAAATCAATATTGTTTCGGATTGCGCTGAAATTTGGCATACAGGTGGTTATTATGACGTAAATATCAGCTAAGAAAGGATTTTCTAAAATTCACCCCTGAAAGGGATGAAACGGGGTTCACAGTTTGTATGGAGATACATTGTTAGTCTTTTCTATTCGAAACTTTACACAAGTGCTTCAAGACATAAATAAGTAAACACGTGTTATAGGTTTTTTTGAAATTCCACCGCTAAGAGGGTGAAATGGGGTAACAAAGTGTGAAAATCAATATTGTTTCGGATTCCGCTGAAATTGGGTATGCAGATAGTTATTACGACGTTAATTCCCTCTGAGAAAGGATTTTCCAAAATTCACACCTGAAGGGGATGAAACGGGGGTTCATAGTTTGAATGGAAAAACAATATTAGATAGTATTTTATATTCGAAATTTGACACAAGTACTTAAGTAAGTAAATACGTGTTTCAGGCTTTTTTCGAAATTCCACCCCTAAAAGGGTGAAGTGTAACAAAGTCTGAAATCAATATTGTTTCGGATTGCGCTGAAATTTGGCAAGCAGATAGTTATTTTGACTTAGGTATCCGCTGAGAAAGAATTTTTCAAAATACACTCTTTAAGGGGATGAAACGGGGGTTCAAGGTTTGGATAGTCGTTTTATTCGACATTTCATACAAGTACTTCTGTAAATAAATAGGTAAATACGAGTTTCAAACTTTTTTTAAATGCCGCCCTAAGATAAACTGGGGTAACAAAGTCTAAAATCAATATTGTTTCGGATTGCGCTGAAATTCAGAATGCAGATAGTTATTATGACGTAGGTATCCGCTCAGAAATAATTTTCTGAAAATTCCTCCCGGATACGGAACGGGGATTCAAAGTTTGTATGGCGAAACAAGATGGGATAAAGTACGTGTTGTAGGATTTTTCGAAATTGGGTAGGTAACAAAGTCTGTAAATTTAGGTTTTTAGGGTTTTATAAATATGAATCCAGAATTGCCTTAGTCACGCGATAACATGAAAACGGGTAAACCGATGTGGCTAATTCTTATTTGATGTGTTTAATGATAGAATTGTTTTTACAAAAGAAAAGTTAATAAAAGAAGTTTTTAACGCGGGCGAAGCCGCGGGACACTTCTAGTTTATTATAAATATCAAAATATTGGATATTTATGATATACAGTGTGGAAATTAAACTCGGGCCCTGGAGGGTAACTACTTTAAATCCTTAAGCTAGCTCATTTTTTTTAAAGGAGACATTCCTTTATATTTGAAAAGAAACAAATCTGCATTAAAAGATTTTTTAAACTCGCTTGCTTCGCCCGGGACTCGAACCAACTAAAATTAAAAAAAATAAACACTCTTTATTTTATTATACTAATCGGTAGTATTAATATTCAGGATAAAGTTTCTCTACAAAATGTTTGGTTACTGTTCATGTTTAACAAGTAAAAGACACGTAACAGTTCTGTTATCTCTCCAACACTCAAAGACTTCGTATGAAGTACACGCTTGCTAATTTATCGTTAAGTACCTTGTTGAAATCTTCGATAAGAAAATTGTTCAATGGTGGTAATACCTCTATGCACATTTCCTTCTTACATGATCCGAGGCGTTCAGTGGAGAAGTTTAAAAATGGAACGTTTGACTTTGTTTGCAATGCGGGACAATAATTTTAAAATTCGAACGATTTTTATCAACAGATTTTATTTAAGTAGTGTTGCTTTCCTTACGTAGTTAAATTATCTCATAATGGCGTATCAATAACAATTCGAGTTATTAGAAGCTTACTTTGTTTGCAACAAGAGCTACGATTTAGCTCTGCAGTGGTATCGCGAGAAGTATCCAGACAGAGAACTACCATCTAGACAAGTTTTGTCTCGAATTGTGAATAATTTACTGACCGTTGGAAGTTTTAAAAAGAAGACTGGACGCCCACAGCAACAAAATTTGGACTATAGCGATGTTGAGTTAAACATTTTGACATACTTCGAGTGTTACCCGAAGGCTTCAAGCAGGGAAGCTGCTCAAGAGATAGGCATCAACCATACTAGTAAACTAATAGTTATAACATACTAATGTTGTGTAGCCGGAACGACGGGGCTCATTTCGAACAATTTATCAGTTAAATAATTGAAGTGTTACAAAATTGATAGTAAAATAAAGCTGATGTTAGATTTAACGATTATTTTTATTTTTAAGACCTAATGTTTGTTAGAGAAACTTTATCCTGAATATTAATACTACCGATTAGTATATTAAAATAAAGAGTGTTTATTTTTTTAAATTTTAGTTGGTTCGAGTCCCGGGCGAAGCAAGCGAGTTTAAAAAAATCTTTTAATGCAGATTTGTTTCTTTTCAAAAATAAAGGAATGTCTCCTTTAAGTAAAATGAGCTAGTTTAAGGATTTAAAGTAGTTTCCCTCCAGGGCCTGAGTTTAATTTCCACACTGTATATCATGATTGATATATATCAACTTTGTATGAAAGCCATATTATTATTTAATTGTATTATTTATGAATACTATTTGCATATGTTAAATAAACATACTAAAGTAAAAAAACTACAATGTTTTTAATGTTTCATTTATTTATGTACCTAAAATCAGACAAATCTAATTAAAACATAAAATCTTCTTTTAGATAAGGCAAAATCAACTAAAAAACAAAATAGGAAGTAGAAATAGTAAATACAGTAAGACGCTAAAAATTACTTAATAATATTAATTTTTTAAACCATTTTTGTATTGCAATATATTATTAAAAACACATTTGATATATATTGTTGAACCCAGATTGATATATAATGGATATATATCTTGATTTATATCCTCGAACACTTACCGATTACACATTTACTAAATATATTTGTGTATGGTGAAGTGGTTCCGAAGATACTAATGGATATATATCTTGATATATATCCTCGAACACTGACCAATTACACATTTACTAAATATATTTGTGTATGGTGAAGTAGTTCCGAAGATACTAATGGATATATATCTTGATATATATCCTCGAACACTGACCAATTACACATTTACTAAATATATTTGTGTATGGTGAAGTGGTTCCGAAGATACAACACTGTATTGTATATTGTACATATGGTAATATATCTTGATATATATCCTCGAACACTGACCAATTACACATTTACTAAATATATTTGTGTATGGTGAAGTAGTTCCGAAGATACTAATGGATATATATCTTGATATATATCCTCGAACACTGACCAATTACACATTTACTAAATATATTTGTGTATGGTGAAGTGGTTCCGAAGATACAACACTGTATTGTATATTGTACATATGGTATTAGCTGTTTTCAATTTTGTCCTCCAGGTATTCGCTTACTGAGTAGTACGCTTATTGTACTAGCAATTGTTTTAATTTCATTTTAAATATGTTAGAAACTGCATCTTTCTTTATTTTTATCAGATTATTATAGATCCATGCTCCTTTATAGACAGCCTTGCTTGATTTGGTCAAGCTGTGTGTGTCTGCAACTTGTATTTGTTTCGCGTCTGGTACTTAGGACATGCACTGAGACATTGGAATTTATTCAAGTAGTCGCACAAATAGATAAACTTGGTAGATTTGTATAGACGGGACGGTTAAAACTCCTAGTTCAACAAAGATAATTGGATCCCATTGTAACTCTTAGGTATGGAGTCCTAAAAAGTATTTGTTTCGGGTTCAGCAGGTTCAAATCCCAGCTGTACACCAATCAAATCAAATCCCAGCTGTACATCCATGGATGCTTGTCTACAGGAACAATTATATCAACATTTCGACTGACTTTCTTTCAAAAAGTACACCACTAACAAAAAAATCTGTCACCGTACCTTACAGTGTTCCGGCAACAGAGCCTTTGAGAGTCAGACCATTTAGGCTTAGCATAATCACAATTCTCGAATACACCATCGCTAACTACCAGGTGAGATAGTGGTCAAACTTAACAGGTATTAAAACAAAATTATATAGTAACAGCACAGAATAAACAATAGTACAAAACAGTAATTTTTTACATTGTATGAATACAGTCAAATTTATTGACGGCAGTCAAAACGCCTTATCGTAAAATTTTACATTTTATTAAAGTTTACTTTAATATTAACATGACTCATGATTTGTTAGTTTATCTTTAACCTTTAACCACTGACGTGTTATAAAGTTACACTGTTACTGACAAATATCTGGGGTTGCCTATTATGATGGTATTATGCAGCTGATAGATGGACAATCAGTTCCATTAGGAATATGATTAGTACTGCGATTAGTATGCGTTTTATTTATTTATTTATGTTTCATTATTTCACAATCTTTTGCATAAAAATTGTCTGAAGTTCTGAACCATGCATTGGGGATGCATGTAATAGTACGGTTGGCAACCCCTACATTAATCAGGGGAATTAAACTGTTTTAAGTGTGACATTCTATGTTTAGATTAAAGCTGAATGGCTCATTACTTTTGTTTTTTTTTAATTCAAAGCAATGAGTTATGTTTTTGTAATATTTAGAAGATTTATTATTGATATGATCTATTTAATGTTATTTGACGTGTGTGAGTGCAAATTTTTAATTTGCCTATATACTGAATAAATGCTTTGACTTTAGACTTTTCTGATATGATTAACAATTATTTGTTAGTGTTTTTTTTATAGACCTCAGCAGGGCTAGCATGGCCTTATCCCCGGGGAAAAGACACAATTATTTCCCTGTTTTTCGCCACTGACAGGAGATCAACACACCAATTTAAACTCTTGGTGAAGTTTAACCCCGAGTTTTGATTTGATTTCGCATTAAAAAGTTTAAAAAAATAATTAAAAGTCAGCGGGTGTTTATAATTGTCGAAAAACTTTTCTTATAATTTGCCTTCTTCACCAAACAAAACACGGATAGGTGGAAAGACAAAATAGTCCTCTTGCCATGCTAGCCCTGCTGTTGCATCAACAGAATATTTTTTATTTATTTATTGTTCTTTAATCCTACTTAATATCAGAAATAGGAAAACTTTTATGACTGATTATACTGATTATAATACAAAAAAGAAAAACACTGTAACGCATTTAGATAAAGATAGACAGTGAATAGTCAATCTTTAAAGCACATAGGATGCTTTTAAAAATTAAGTTGTCAAATTTAAAATGTCTGCCACTCTGTTCATTAGTCTTAATAGTTTTTAATTTTTTATTATGAATACGACATATTTTTAACCGACTACACTAAAAAGGAGGAGGTTCTCTATTCAACTGTATTGTTTTTTGTTTGTTAACTCCGTCAAATCCTAACCAATTCGAAAATTTCTTTATTTGTTTGAGAGATTAAGCCTCCCGTTTGGTCCCATTTAAATTTTATTGAGATATGATAATTATCTGCGGAGATATGGAGACAATATAAACAAATGTGTATACCTTGATGACATGATTATTACTACTGACTACTTTGATTATCACGGCATGTGAAGTCAGTTTTTTCGTTTTCGTTTTCGTTTCGTACGATCATAAATTATTAGGATAACATTTATTCATACACCTTGATGTTTGTTTCTTACTTTTCAATTTAATAAATATCAAGGTGTATGAATAAATTAGATCCCATAAATGTATGATTGTACAAAACGAAAAAAACAACTTCACATGCCGTGAGATATGGAGATAAACAATATAAACAAATTTGCATATACTTTGATGACATGATTATTACTACTGGCTACTTTGACTATTGCGGCATGTGAAGTTGTTTTTTTTTTGTTTTGTACGATCATACATTTATTCATACACATTGATATTTGTTTCTTATCTTTCAATTTAAAAAATTGTTTCAGCTACTGGACTTCCCAGAAATGAAGATAGCTCAAACAACAAATACACACACAGTTTTAATTGAAGAACTTATGATTGCAGTGCCTGAAACCAAACGACACATTTACTGAAAACATTTACTAATTTAAATAAGGAACTTTAAAAATTAATTTATCAATAACGACCAAATTGACGGAATAGTGCCCTCAAATATTGTGGTTACCAGTTTAATTTTAATTGATTAAAAAAGTGTCTTACCATAAACCTTTCAAAATTTGAAAAGAGAACTGCAGCTTTGTTTTTAGTGTAAAGTGCCAGTTACATCTGTTAAAATATATTTATATAGTTTATGGATTGTGTTATATTTTTAAATTGAAAATGAAAATACCAGAGACAACAGCGAATGTTGGAGCTTATTATGGGAATGAGGAAAATGGACAGTGGCAGGTGAGAAATAATATGTTTAGTGGACTAAATTAGGTTAGGAAATCTTCATTCTACTACCGACTACAATATTTTTTTTATTTAAATAAAAATAATATAAAATTGTGAAATGTTTCTGAATAGATCAAATTTTCAGATTATTTATTTTTCGACTTCATGTGCCATGCTAGTGATTTTCCGTGTCTAGTTTGAGATGTGTCTCCATAATTATCTCTGGAGATACTCATTAGATCTCAATAATTTGTGTAAAAACACCCCGGAGATACTTAATCACGAAAAAAATAATAATTGAAATAGGTTTAATAGCTTATAAGAAAATCGCGGACGTAGTTTTTTTTTTTTTAAGTTTTGATGAGTTTATTATTATTAGTACCAAAGAGACCGAGACCTTATTTCTAAATTACGTATGGTTTATGTATAGAAGTTTTTTTAAACATTTGAATATATTATTTAAGGTTTTTTAAGTAATTAGTGCATTGGCGCTTAGTACTGGTGCTATAGCTGTGCGTTAATGGAATAGTGATAAAACGCTAACCTGTAAGTTGTGACTTGGAAAAGGCCTATGTCCAGCAGTGAACTGATACCTTAAGTGTCCTAACAAGTGTCCTTATTAGGGTTCCGCACCCAAAGGGTAAAGCGGGACCCTATTACTAAGACTCCGCTGTCCGTCTGTCTGTCTGTCTGTCTGTCTGTCTGTCTGTCTGTCCGTCTGTCACCAGGATCTGTATCCCTGTATCTCATGAACCGTGATAGTTAGACAGTTGAAATTTTCACAGATGATGTATTTCTGTTGCCGCTATAACGACAAATACTAAAAACAGAATAAAGTAAAAAATCATAGAGGGTCCCCATACAAGTAACGTGTTTTTTCGGCATTTCACGCCATCAATGAACGCTTAGTTAGGTAAACGTCCCATAGATGGCGTTATATTGAAATGTCGATCCCTAACACCTTTGTTAGACGTTAGATGGCGTTGTAAGAAATAAAATGTTTATTAATTATAATTTTTGCTGGCGAAAAATGATAATAGTATTTTTTGCTCGATCTTATAAAATACTGTAGTGTGGTACGGAACCCTACTATTGCGAGTCCGACTTGCACTTGGCCAGTTTATTTCTAAGTATACTTTATACATGGACCCTGTTACTAGGGTATGGCATTTATAATAGGTAATCATTGACAAGACAGGTTTATTTACTTAACATAGATATACCCGCCGTGCACCAATGGATTTTTCTATCGAAAAATGTATGTGCCCTTTTTACAGTTGCCCTTCGGTGAAGGAAAAACATCGTTAACACACCAACAACCCCCTCATTGTGGTAGGACACTATCTAGTGTCCGCCTGGCCAGCTACCACCCTCAAGTTAGTAAATCTGTCGCCAAACATCTATTGTGTTCCGGCAGCTATCCTTGAGAGCCAGTTCCCATTATAGGCCTAGCGTGCTAACCAGCTTCGACCTCATCATCACTTACCAACAGGTGAGATAGTGGTCAAACGCTAGCCTATAAGAAAAAAGAAATAATAATAATATTCATCTCGATATTTATTTTTATTTATTGTAGGAACTTGTGTTATATACACTATGTTCTACACACTATATTAAGTAAGATTTCTTTCGTTTCAGCCAAACGGAGTGATGATTGACAATGGTGTAGGTGGAGGCGTAGTAGGTAGTGGAGACGCTGGTATGCATCGGGCTCCAGTCTACCCAGTACACATACCCAGGGGAGTGCCAGGTAAGATATATCTATTTTAACATCTATTAGGAAGGTACATTTCAAGTTCTTTTCAACCTACTTCACTAATAATTAAGATAGTTTTCAAAACTAAAACAACCGACTTCAATACCCCGCGAATCAAGAAAGTTTGAGACGTTTATCGTCATATCTCTGGAGATACTTATCAGATGTCGATGAAATTACAATGGGACCACTTTGGAAACGTACCCTACCGATTAAAAAAAGAATCATTCGAATCGGTTGAAAATTGAGGATTAATAAGGGTCCCCACAGTGGGAACAACAAGAAACGTGTTTCATTTAGAATGTACACTTTGTGTTTACGTTTACTAGATGACCTAACGTCATCTAGTAAACGTCCTTACCCAAAGGGTAAAACGGGACCCTATTACTAAGACTCCGCTGTCCGTCTGTCTGTCTGTCCGTCCGTCTGTTGAAATTTTCACAGATGTATTTCTGTTGCCGCTATGACAAAAAATACTAATAACAGAATAAAGTTAAAAATAATAGAGGTTCCCCATACAAGAAACGTGTTTTTTTCGGCATTTCACGCCATCTATGAACGCTTAGTTAGGTAAACGTCCCATAGATGGCGTTATATTGAAATGTCGATATAAGAAATAAAATGTTTATTAATTATTATTTTTTGCTGGCGAAAAATGATAGTGGTATTTTTTGCTCGAACTTATAAAATACTGTAGTGTGGCACGGAAACCTACTAGTGCGAATCTGACTTGCACTTGGCCAGTTTATTTTTTTAAATGTTCGTTACCTCAGAATTCCGTCAAATCTTTACCGATTTGAAAAATTCTTTATTTTTTAAGAGATTACGTCTCCCGTTTGGTCCCATTCAAATTTTATCGATATTTGACAATTATCTCCGGAGATATGGAGATAAACAATATAAGCAAATTTGTATACTTTGATGTCATGATTATTACTTTGACTATAGCGGCATGTGAATATTAAAATACGGGACTTATCGCGCCTAAAACATTAATTTTTATTTAACTCGACGTTTCGACCAAGTTCCATTGATCGTGGTCACGAGACGACTGCAAAGTTCCGTATCTCTATTTATAAAAGAAAGTCGTGTTAGTTACTACACTTATAACTCAAGAACGGCTGGAGCAATTTTTATGATTTTTGTATTTTTGGAATTGTGTTTGTCAGGAATAGGATAATAAGTATTAAAAACAATGAATAATTGATCTAAAAAAAATATATAAGACAAATTATTTTGCCAAAATGTTCCTGGGTTAAAAAACTGCCAATCATTTGATGTTCATCCCGTCATTGTTTATCCCATCGATACGGTAAGCCGCGATATTCATAAGGGTCATCGCTCCACACGATTAGTGTATTTAGCCAGTGTCAAGTGTAAAAATTCTTCCCATGTGTGGATAGTTTTATTACAATCTATACTAATATTATAAAGAGATAACATTTGTATTTTTGTATGTTTGTAATGATTTGGCTCAAAAACTACTGAACCGATTTAAAAAATTCTTTCACTAATACATAGAATGGACTTTCGGAATGAAAATAGGCTATATATTATCCCGTTTAAATCAAAGGTACATTCGTGGAGACCTGATTTGCAACCTAAGTCGGCAAAATAACGGTCGAAAAAACACGTTTCTTACGAACGCTGCTTTACTGAAAACAGATAGAAGAATATTTTCTATGCAAGAGTTGTACAACTTAATAAGACCTACAAAAAAGTCTGCGACAGCATATGTCTATCTCTTAGGGTTGACTCACAGTAACCATTTTCATCTGAAAATTTTTGTTAAAAAATATAACATAACTTCCAAGGCTATTTTCAAGTATATAGTATTAATCCTTATCCAAATAACTACGTTAATTAGGTTGGCCACATATTATAGATTAAAATTGTCCTCTACAGTATATAATTCAAATGAAAACTCTAGAAGATATCACGAATATCACATACACGCATCGCAAAATTAATAAAATATTTGTAGTGCAACCACAGATTAGGTCATAGTTACTACGAACATATTATGATAAGCTTAGCTATGCTGTAGATCCCCACCGATCACAATCAATTTGAAGTCAATATAGTATAATAACATGATCTATTGTATAAAATAATATTCATCTATATATATATAATATAATATTTTAAACCACCCCGACTGATCTATGTATAATCTTTTAATTAAAAGCATTCCAATGACTCAAACACGACATTTAAAATCTGAGCTGTAAGTTGGTGAGGATTTAAGTATTCTGTAGAGTCCAGAAGATGTCCCAGCATCAGGTCAATGCTGCCATGTTCTTACAATATCGTTGAAGAAGAAGTTTTTCGAATTGATCAGACCTATGAAAGTTGATTTCATAGCGCAATTAACTAGAAAAAAACTCATAGTTTTATAACGATTGAACGAATTTTCATGAATCAAAGCTAAGAAAACTCTCGATGAAGACATCTATCAAACAAAAAAAAAACTATATAATAAAAACAAAATCGGTTCATCCGGTTAGGTGCTAAGATGCTACAGGCAGACACACAGATACACACGTTAAACGTATATTACCCCTACATTTTGCGTCGGGGAACGCCGTAAGGTTACGGCGGCATATTCTCCTTGGTGGTACGAAAACTCATGATTCATGAATGCACATAAAATTTTCATTGGTAGGTATATAGCTAGGATTAGAACCAACGACCGTCGGGTCAGAATCAGGGTAACTATCCTTTACGCCAAAGGGCCGTCCAATATCACTACGTAAGTATTATAAAACAAAGTCTATCACTGCGTAATCTCAATAGCTACTGAACGGATAATATCATGCGGTTTTCACCAATAGCCAGAGTGTTTATGAGGAAGGTTTAGGTGCATAATTCGTTAAGGTTTTGTGTAAATTGGATGAAATATGACGATGGTTGTTAAATATGTTCATATTTTATATTCGATGCAACAAACTGATGCAAATTTTGTAGGCAAATATGTTATACCCGTGCGAAGCCGGGGCGGGCTGCTAGTCACGGATAAAGACAGAAGTAGAGTCTATTGTCCGTGATTACAGTATTCGGATTATCGCGTTATTTTTTTTTGTATAATTATGGCTGCATACGATTAGTGCATTTAGCCAGTGTCAAGTATAAAAATTCAAGTTTTTGTGAATTCAAGTCATTTAGATTTTTAAAACGTCTAATACTGTCAGTAATGACAATTGTTTGACATATTTATGGACTGTCAAATATGAGTGCGTTCAAAAATGTATGTTTCCAAGCAACTTAAAAACGTTTATATTTCCAAAATCAATTTCTAAGATCTATCATGGAGGTTAAAAGATGCATTTTTTTTGTGCGAGTGTTATTATTAACTTACTGAGCTCCGCAGCTTCGCTCGCGTGGAAGTTGATGCGTAGAAAGTGAGAACAATATCAGATTCACACACGCTTACTTATGCATTTCTACATAGATTTCCAAAGAATTTTGGTGGTTGTCCCAGGTTGTCATTGTTGGTTCGTTCAGACATTTTTGTCATTGTATTGTTGACATATTTTGATGGTTGTCATTATGGCGCTTCCATACATGGGTATTCGCTATTTGTGTATAAAAACCAATAAAAACAAAATAAGTTTAAATAATAAAGGGGTCCCCATACAAGAAACGTATTTTTGAGGCTTTTTATGCTCTATCTTACAAACCTTAATAGACAAAGACTTGAAATTTACTCATGGTGTGTATTGCAATGGCTGCTATAAGATCAAATAATAAAAACTAAATTAAATTAAAAATTAAAGGGAGTCCCGATACAAGAAACGTAATTTTCCGGCAAATATTGTTCAATCGGAAACCTGCGTGTGCGGGTCCGACTCGCACTTGGACAGTTTATTTATATTCGCGGTACGAAGTTCGCCGGGTCAGCTAGTTTTAATATATACTTATGTGTTCAAATCGCGAAAGTTTAAAGTTTACTAGCGGCATGTGAAGTCGGTTTTTTCGTCATGTACGATCATAAATTATGGGCGCACTTATCGATGAATTAATTCGGTTTTTTCGTCTTGTACGATCATAAATTATGGGCGCACTTATCGATGAATTAATTCGGTTTTTTCGTCTTGTACGATCATAAATTATGGGCGCACTTATCGATGAATTAATTCGGTTTTTTCGTCTTGTACGATCATAAATTATGGGCGCACTTATCGATGAATTAATTCGGTTTTTTCGTCTTGTACGATCATAAATTATGGGCGCACTTATCGATTAATTAATGTTGATATTAGAAGTGTGTTGTAAGTAAGTAACGTGTCGTTTTTCCAGCGGGATACGTAATGGCAGGAGCATATTACGGGGCTCCGTACGCGGCCGTGCCGCCGCCGCAGCCCGACGACTTCGCAGACTATATGTGGATGGAAAATGAGGAAGAGTTTGACAAACAGGTAATTCTACTTATATTGAGTTGACCCAGTGGTGCAGTGGGAGATTTTTATTCAATTATTAGATTTATTAGACAAGCTCGACGCTCGCCTCATGGTAAGCGATGAAGTCTACCTATTAAGTAAGCGATGAAGCCTCGTTACAGCATCAAAATCGTTGCCAATAACGTATCTATAAGAATCTTTGTCCTGAAATACTGACTGACTGACTGACTGACTGACTGACTGTCTGACTGACAGACAACGCACAGCCTAAACCGCTGGTCGTAGAGACGTTGAAATTTGGAGGGTATATTTGTCTTAGTACGTAGGGGTGTACTAAGAAAGGATTTTCCAAAATTCACCCCTTAGGACGATGAAATGGGGGTTCAAAGTTTGTATGGAGAAACAAGATTAGATAGTATTTTCTATCCGAAACTTCACACAAGTGCTTCAGTAAAAAAATAAGTAAATACGGGTTTCAAGTTTTTTTGAAATTCCACCCCTAAGAGGGTGAAATCGGGTAACAAATTGTAAAAATCAATATTGTTTCAGATTGCGCTGAAATATGGCATTTAGATAGTAAAGTTATTACGACATTAGTTACCTCAGAGAAAGGATTTCTAAAATTCACCCCTGAAGGGGATGAAACGGGGGTTCAAAGTTTGTATATATATATATATATGAGAAACAAGATTAGATAGTCTTTTATATTCGAAACTTAACACAAGTACTTAAGTAAGTAAATACGTGTTTCAGGCTCTTTCGAAATTCCACCCCTAAAAGGGTGAGGTAACAAAGTCTGAAATCAATATTGTTTCGGATTGCGCTGAAATTTGGCATGCAGATAGTTATTTTGACTTAGGTATCCGTTAAGAAATAATTTTTCAAAATTCACTCTTCAAGGGGATGAAGCAGGTGTCAAAATTTGAATAGTCATTTTATTCGACATTTCACACAAGTTCTTCTGTAAATAAATAAGTAAATACGAGTTCCAGACTTTTTCAAAATGCCACCCTAAGAGGATACACTGGGATAACAAAGTCAAAAAATCAATATTGTTTTGGATTGTGCTGAAATTTAGAAAGCAGATAGTACGTAGATATCCGCTCAGAAAGGATTTTCTAAAAATTCCTCCCGGATACGGAACGGGGAATCATAGTTTGTATGGCGAAACAAGATGAGATAAAGTACGTGTTGTAGGATTTTTCGAAATGGGGTAGGCAACACGGTCTGAAACTTTGGGTTTTTCGGATTTTATAAATATGAATCCCAAATTGCCTTAGTCACGCGATAACATGAAACCGGGTGAACCGATTTGGCTAATTCTTATTTGATGTCTTTAATGATGGAATCGTTTTTACAAAAGAAAAGTTTTAAGTAAATAAAAGAAGATTTTAACTTGGGCGAAGCCGCGGGGCACTTCTAGTATTATATAGTTGCATCTCCGATTTTGTCTGTATTATTATTATTTTATTTTTTTGTGAACCGACGAGTTCATAGATAATCATTCATAATTATACCAGTTATAATCATATGAAATGTAGAATTTATGACAATAAATATATTCTATTCTATGTTGTTATAGATACAGTGACATGCAAAATTCTGGCTGTTCAGAATTTTGCATGTCACTGCACTGCGCCTGTTACCTTGAGACAAGATGTTGAATGTCACATGCCCTGTAATTTCACTATTGGACACTGCCATTTTTAGGGTTCCGTAGCCGAATGGCAAAAAACGGAACCCTTATAGATTCGTCATGTATGTATGGCTAAAACAAGGTAACTTTATTTTATGTACCTGTTGGTAAGTGATGATGCGGTCGAAGATGGTAAGCACGCTAGATTTTCTAACGTGAGGGTGGTAGCTGGCCAGGCGGACACTAGATAGTGTCCTACCACCATGCATATAAATTATTACTTATAAATTATCATAATTTTCTCACCATATCGTTGCAGGTTTTACAACAGTTAGAAGAAGAAGCCCTTATGGAACAGTGTATCGAAGCCATGCTAGAAGATGAGCAGAGAGAGAGGCGAGCGAATAGAGAAAACAGACACGAATATCCAACGTGAGTATATATAGTCCCAACACCTTATGGCGGATGCAGATATTGTGAGGCATGCGCAGCGGCTCGCATCGCATGCCTCACAATGTCTGTCAGATAGACAGGTGAGGACCTGTCTATCTGACCTGATATTAAGTGAAGATGCGATCTAAGATTGATCAAAGTAAGGGTCTAAACCGTGACGCAACACAGCGCACACTTATTAAGAGAGAGATACAAAAGAGAACTTTATTTACTACACAAAAAGGTACACATTTCATTGAGTAAATCAGCGGCTTCAGGGTGCGCAGTGCAGCTGGAAGCCACGTGATAAACAATTGAACTTTATTAACTACACATACACTATGATTCACATACACTATGATACACATACACTATGATACACATACACTATGATTCGCATACACTATGATACACATACACTATGATACACATACACTACGATACACATACACTATGATACACATACACTATGATACACATACACTATGATACACATACACTATGATACACATACACTACAATACACATACACTATGATACACATACACTATGATTCCCATACACTATGATACACATACACTACAATACACATACACTATGATACACATACACTATGATTCACATACACTATGATACACATACACTATGATACACATACACTATGATTCACATACACTATGATACACATACACTATGATACACATACACTACGATACACATATACTATGATACACATACACTATGATTCACATATACTATGATTCACATACACTATGATACACATTGCATTGAGATAATTTGGTGGCGTCGCGCGTTTTGCTGCTCACTGCGCCGCGCGATACCAAAAGCATCGTCAGGTCGCGTCGCGTTGCGGTGTGAACTGACCCTTCTGACCCCTGACCTCTTCTTCTTCTTCCAGTTCCACTGACGTCTGACAGACTACCAATAAATGAAAATGAATATGTGTTCACATAAATAGTCAGTGGGGAATTAAACATATTTTTAGGGTTCCGTACCCAAAGGGTAAAACGGGACCCTATTACTAAGACTCCGCTGTCCGTCTGTCTGTCTGTCTGTCTGTCTGTCTGTCTGTCTGTCTGTCTGTCTGTCACCAGGCTGTATCTCATGAACCGTGATAGTTAGACGATTGAAATTTTCACAGATGATGTATTTCTGCCGCTATAACAACAAATACTAAAAACAGAATAAAGTTAAAAATAATAGAGGGTCCCCATACAAGAAACGTGTTTTTACGGCATTTCAATGTAACGCCATCTATGAACGCTTAGTTAGGTAAACGTCGCATAGATGGCGTTATATTGAAATGTCGATTCCTAATACCTTTGTTAGACGTTAGATGGCGTTATAAGAAATAAAATGTATATAAATATTTTTTTTTGCTGGCGAAAAATGGTAGCGGTATTTTTTGCTCGATCTTATAAAATACTGTAGTGTGGTTCGGAACCCTCCTAGTGCGAGTCCGACTTGCACTTGGCCAGTTTATTTTAAGTGTGACGTTCGACGTTTAGATGAAAGTTGAATAGCTCATTGCTTTTTTTTAGGGTTCCGTAGCCGAATGGCAAAAAACGGAACCCTTATAAATTCGTCATGTCTGTCTGTCTGTCACAGCCATTTTATTCCGAAACTGTTAGGACTACAGAATTGAAACTTGGTAGGTAGATGTATTCTGTAATCCGCTTTTTCTTAGGATCTTTTCTTTGGATCATGATATGTACTGTGATCGGTATGCGTTTCTCTATGTTGTGTTTCACAATTTCACTTTTTTTATTTTTTTTATATAAAAATTGTCTGAAGTACTGAAACACACAGTTACATGTATGGTTGGTTTTAACCTACTTTAATTTTTTTTTTAATATTCTGACGTAAACGATTGGATGACAGCTGAATGGTTCATTACTTTGTCTAATTCAAAGCGTTAAATTCTGCTTTTGTTATGTTTACTTGATAATTGGTTATGATTTATTTTATGATTTATGATTTTGACGTGTATATGTGCGTATACTGCCCACATACTGAATAAATGCTTTGATTCTTGATTCTTGCTTTCCGATTTTTATACAAAAATAAAAAATATAAACGTTTAAGGGGGGGCATCCCATACATGGAACTGAAATTTAAAAAAATTTTTTCTTCAAACCTATACGTGTGGGGTGTTTATGGATAGGTCTTCAAAAATGACATTGAGGTTCCTAAAATCATTTTTTCTCAAAGTCAATCATTTGAAAGATAGGCGCGTCTAAAGTGGTAAAATGTGTGTAGATCTCAATAAACACTAACAACGAAAATTGGTTTGAACGAGATACAGTCAGCAGTTCTAGAGATATGGCGACCGCAAAGATAACTTTGTTTATCATACAAACACTATGAAAAACAAAGTTAATGTTGTAGTTGCGAAAACTCATAGTTATGGAATACTTAACTGTGTTACGGAACCCTACGAGTGCGAGTCCGACTTGCACTTGGCCAGTTTATTTTAAATTTGCCCGTATATTGAATAAATGCTTTGACTTGACTTGACTTGACAGTGCAATGGGTGGGACGCAAACTTACGAGCTCTCGATCGCCAGGCCAACGATTTAATCAGTGAGCTATTGCCGCTTTTGAAAATGTCTTTAATAGTGACTTGTTAGTGATAAACTATATTATTTTCAGCACAAGTAACAGTAATCCAGGCCGTTCGCTGGAGGAAGCTGTGTCTCGGTCTACTCTAAACCCGCTAGCGGCGGAGTTCGTACCCACCACCAGGGCGGCGCCACCTGCGCCCACCGCCACAGGTATGTCAAATGTCGTAAGTATTTCCCCCGGCTTAGTAAGCTAGCAAGATATAGACCAGATGTCGTAATTTGCCTAATAAATAAATATTGTTTCTGTCGCTTTTTTGTGAATGTTTATCGTAATAATATCGATAAGGTAGTGGAACATCAACACAACAGTGGAAGATAGTAGTATGTTGCTTAAGACCTGCAAGTGCCACAGAGAGCACTATGTATGCATCTCTTTCCCACACTTATTGCTCCGCGTGCAGCGAGGGTTTGACACGAGTATAGCAGTCAAGGCGTCTAGTCTATAAGTACTGGTGACCACTGCCCATCAAGTGGGCCTTCAGCTTGTTTATCAACTGTGACAAAAAACCTTTGAGGGGCCAGTGCTGTAGTGGGAGAATGGTCTGCTCTATGCCAGAGGTACCCAGTTCAATCCCCGCCGTGCACCAATGGATTTTCTATCGTAAAATGTATGTGCACTTTTCACAATGGCCCTCCGGTGAAGGAAAAACGTCGTTAAAATTCCCCCGCATGGTGGTAAAACACTGTCCAGTGTCCATCTGGCCAGCTACCACCATCAAGTTAGAAAATCTGTCGCCAAACATCTAATGTGTTCCGGCAGCTATCCTTGAGAGCCAGTTCCCATTCTAAGCCTAGCGTGCTGCCATGCTCGACCGCATCACTTACCAACAGGTACAGGTAGCCTATAATAAGATATTTAAAAAAGCTGTCAATTCTATACGTCACCGAGCCGTCAAACGTAGTTTATTTTTTATGGGTAGTAATAAATAAGTCATATTGTTCCAGAAAACAAACCAGAGCTCGCACAGTCAGAGGCTCCCAGTCCTAAAGAAGAGAACAGAACTGAAGACACAGAAGAAAAAAACAGCAGGACAGCTGTCCCTGATGACGCGAAAACAGAAGGTAAAAACAAGTTTCCGCTACTCAGTTACAAAATTCTGTGATAACATTCCACCGCCGTTAAAGAATCTGCAATTACCTATGGCACGCCACTGGTTTTATAGTGGAGACCACGGCTCGGTACACGTAGTGTAGTGTAGAGCGCAAAATGTGTATGGTTTCAAAAGTCAATTAAGATAAGATCGTTTAAAAAACTAAAATAACCGTCTTCAAATGCCGCGCTACATATTTCATTACCAAGTTTGAGGTGTATATCGCCATATCTCTGGTGATACTTATCAGATCACTATGAAATTACTATGAAAAGAATCATCAAAATCGGTACATAAACTACGAAGTTAATGAACAAACAAAAATATAATATACATATAAATACGGTCGAATTGAAAACCTCCTTTTTTTAAAGAATCATCAAAAAACAGTGTTCAATAGGATAGACAAACTTACTTAAACCAAATATTATGTTTCTTTGAAGTGTTTCACACTTTATATTTTTGGATTGTGTTTAACAATTTACTTAAACCAACTTCCAAAAAGGAGGTTTTTTTGTATGTTACGCCATAAATCCGCCATTTGTGAACCAACTTGAATTATTATTTTTTCATGACTACAGTTCATCTCCAAGGTAGTCCCATTTAGATTTTATCAAGACCTGATAAGTATCTCCAGAGATATGGCGATGAATATCTCAAACTTGCTACTGAAACTGACTCGTGTGGCATGTGAAGTCAGTTTGCTAGTTTGTTTTTTTTTTACATACATACATACAATCACGCCTATTCCCCGTTGTGGTAGGCAGAGACTACTTCTTTCCACATGCTACGATCCTGACATACCTCTTTCGCTTCTTCCACTTTCATGAGCGCCTTCATACATGCTCGCCGGTTGTAGGTACCTTTTTTTAAATCGATCTTTATAATTAACTTTCAGAAGCAGCAACACCTCCAAAGGATCCACCCGAAGTTTCCGCAGCAGATATCCACAAACCCAAGAAGGACGTTAAAAAATCTGACTCCAATGAAATTAAGGACCTCAAAGATACCAAAAAAGCCTTCAAAAACGACCCCAAGAAGAAGCCAGCCGTAGTCAAATCTGAAACTAAAGTTCAACCGAAGAAAAAGGAAGTGAAACCCGTGAAAAGTGAAATTAGAACCGAAGATAGATGTGACGAAATAGAAGTGATTAAGGTAAGCCTTATTTTTGAGAAAGTACAACTCCCGGCACCGATTTAGGGCGGCCACATACATTCCGAGTTCCAATTTAAATTATTTATTTTCTCTCACAAGTTATTACAAAATAGGTACTTAGTCTAATGCTCAGATAAAGTACACTATCTTGTGAGAGACTGGTGCTTGAAGTAGGTTTTAAAAAAAACCTGTAAATACAGGTCACCAGCACTCCCCCTGATAATGTGATCTTATTTCCAAGCTCCATGAAAGTTGACAAATCTTTTGTAAGTAATTAATAACTGCAGCAAGTAACAACAAATCGTAGGAATATAGATAACTAGCTGTGCCCGCGACTTCGTCCGCGTGGAATAGTGTCTTTGGGTAGCATTTTTAATTATTTAAGTTAATTATTTTACAAATAAGACATGCGTATCCCATCTACACCGCACCGTACCACGCCGCGCAAATCCCCCCTCCCCCTCACCTCTCCCTTTATCTTCTCCCCCTTTCCCCTTACTTCCTTCTCCCCCTCCCCTTTCTCCCCACTTCCCCTCCCCCTTCCCCTTCCCTCTTCCCCCTTACAAACTTTGAATGTCATATTTATTTATATCGAATCAACAGCCTAAAAAATAAGTTTCAAGCTTCTAGCTCCTAAAATAACGATAAATCCATACAACTTTTCATCCCCCTTTCAACTCCTTACAACCCTTTTTTCGCATTAAAAAGTAGCCTACGTCGTTTCTCAGGCTCTAGATTATCTGTGTACCAAATTTCATTTAAATCGGTTCAGTGGTTTTGGTGTGAAAGTGACACAGACAGACAGACAGAGTTACTTTCTCATTTATAATATTAGTTAGGATAATACAAATAGGAAGTTTACTAGTAAGTATGATTGAATGCATGCATACGTGTGTTATTTTTGAGGTGTTAGTGCCGACGTGTGTGTGTGTGTGATAACTGTGATATATTCTGTTTGAGTAGGTAATGTCTTTGTCTAGATTATCTTTGACAGACGGACTATCAGTTCCATTTGGATCATGATATGTACTGTGATCGGTATGCGTTTCTCTATGTTGTGTTTCACTATTTCACTTTTTTATTTTTTTTATATAAAAATTGTCTGAAGTACTAAAACACACAGTTACATGTATGGTTGGTTTTAACCTACTTTAATTTTTTTTTTAATATTCTGACGTAAACGATTGGATGACAGCTGAATGGTTCGTTACTTTTTTTTTCTAATTCAAAGCGTTAAATTCTGCTTTTGCTATGTTTACTTGATAATTGGTTATGATTTATTTTATGATTTATGATTTTGACGTGTATATGTGCGTATATTTATACTGCCTACATACTGAATAAATGCTTTGATTCTTCTTTGATTCTTCTTGATTCTATGTGCGTGTGTTTGTGTGTGTGAAAGAATATTTGGTATCGGAGTAGGTTTATGAGTCAGGAATTGGTAAGTCGGTTTAGGAAGTATGTTATTTTCTATTGGGAGTTATTTATTTAAGTAGATGAGATTAGGCCAGGGATGTAAGTAAAAGTTCCGTGTCTTGATAGTTTAATATTTGTAGATATTTAATGACAGATTGTTTGCAACGATAGGTAGGCAGGAGGTATATTGAAAGATTAGTGTTTATCTTATTATTCCGTACCCACGAGTTTTCATACCAAACTCTATATTGATATATCGAACAAATGTTGTATGAAAAACAGTTCAGCGCTGCAGCGCCTCTAGTGGTTTTCACACTTCACTAAACTTAGACCAATCACTACTCACATAGTTTTCGACTTATTCTGGCTTCCCAGAATAAGTAAAAAACTCCCGAACTAAAAAAGAGCCCGTTCTTCGGCTCATTGGGAAGGATATGCCCTATTTGTCGGTCGCCAGATTGGAAAGATTTACTGCGTTCGAAATCTCGAATCGATTTTAGAAAACAATTTTACGAAACCGAATTCCGAATGTATCGCTCGAAGTTTTCTTCAATTAGGTTCTCCAAAGTATGTGTGTGATAATTCAACGGAATTCCCAGTTTGATATTTCGAAACGGAATTCTGAATGTATGTGGCCGCCCTAACAACGTTTGTTCTGTTGATGAACAGCACCCTGATTCTCATTTCACTCGGATACATTCGAATTCAGAAGCATGAGAATTTTTAATATTGATGAATCCGTGAGGTATTTTGTCGCGGAAACCTTTCTGATTGGAATCACGGTTTTTTTCGAATTGAAATATCAATAGTAACCGATCGGAGCATTGTGTTTTTTTTTTATATATCTCTAAGGCTAGCGTTGGACCACAATCTCACCTGTTAGTAAGTGATGATGCGGTCGAGGATGGTAGCATGCTAGGCCTAGAATGGTTTGACTATCGAGGGTTTTGTGTGCTATCGGTACATCGTAAGGTTATGGCGGCAGAATTTGAGATATTAAAAAAATAAGAGTTGGTCTATATTTGAATATTGTTTATTCAACGACTTACCAAAAAGGAGGATGTTTCTCAATTCGACCGTATATATATTTTTATGTTTGTTCGTGGATAATTTCGCCGTTTATGAAACGATTTTGATTATTATTTTTTTGTTAGAAAGGGGATATCCCAGCAGTGGTACCATAGACATTTAATCGAGATCTGATAAGTATCTCCAGAAATATGGAGATAAACACATCAAACTTGGTACTGAAAATTAATAGCGCATTGGAAGTCGTTTCTTTTATTTTTTTAAACGATCTTATTTTATTACTGGCTTTAGAATTTTGTTAAGCTTATATTTCACTTTCCTTCTTAGTATAAATGAATGTTTGCGTAAGTCAATAGGACTAACATTTGGTAAACTTCTTTGGTATCATTATTATTGTTATATACCGGCTGTAATTCACGTACCTTTAGTCGAATTTTCTCGACCTAGTTTTCGAGCGAGTCAGTCGCTCTTCCTCGGGAGTGAGGTCACGCGGTAAAATCGCGATGTTCACTGCGGGCTGCCGCTCGCTGCGCTCGGCTTGATAGCCGGGGTGGGGGCAGACTCGGCGGCGATCAGGAACGGCTGTTCCTTTTCGGTACCGAGGATGCCTGAGATAGCCCGAATGATGTCATCGTCGGTTCTTCATCGCTGCTACTCCTATCGCCAGAAGTACCGTCGCAAACAATGCTGACTGTGTCACACTCCAGACTGACTGACACTTTCTTTTTCGAGGACGCATTAAGAATCGGTTCCCACGTTGACGGCAAGGTCCATCCACTATCTCGGTTGAAATTGGGGTGTCTATTTATCTCAATAGCCTCACGTACTTTTCTAGGTACAAAGAACTTCTCTCTAGCTAGTACGGAGGCTTTATCGAATCGGATAAAGTGGTTTATGTCCGCGAGATGTGCATGCTCCGCGATGGCGGATCTTGTGTCCGAATTCTTAATGCTCCTTATGTGTTCCGTAAGTCTAGTCGTGATGTTGCATCGAGTTTCTCCCACGTAGCTCTTGCCACAGTCGCATGGTATTCTGTACACGCCCGGAACGTTCAGCTCGTCCTTGTCCTTCGGTGAACGCAGCATCTGTCTAAGATGACCTGGTGGGCGGAAGATCGTCTTGACATCATATTTCCGTCGTAAAAGATATCCGATTCTGTCCGTTACTCCTTTTACGAACGGTAAATATGCCGGTGATCGATCCGCTACTTGTGGTCGCTTACGTTCACTCTGTTTACACCACCGGCCACATTGTCGCCAGCTGTAGCCATTATCCTCAAGTACCCCTCTCACGTGATTTAGCTCACCATCTAGGTATTGAGGGTCGCATATTCTTAGAGCTCGGTTGATTAATGGTCTGGGTACCGAGGACAAGTGTGCCGGATGGTGATGCGAGTTGGCGTGTAGTTACCTTTCCGTATGAGTTGGCTTTCGATACACTGTATGTGCGAGACTTCCATCTGGCCTGCGGATCACGCGTACATCGAGAAAGGATAAAGTTCCATCACTTTCTTCTTCCACTGTAACTGCGATGTTGCGATGCACTTGGTTCAGATGATCCGCGAAACCAGCTAAACCGTCCTTAGTGATGACCGCAAAGATGTCGTCCACGTATCTCAAGCAAACTCTAGGTCTAACAACATTCTTCGGTATCTTCGGTGACGATGCAATAATGTGGTACTATCAAGCTGACCTGTTAATGGAGCAGGGCTGTAGGGACTAGAACTCTTTAATGGCAAATAGTTTGGTAGGTATAGGTCGAATTTGGGTTTTATTATATTCTTTTATTATGTTTTATTAACAATATTATTAAAAAAACATAAACCTAGGGTGTCGACTGTCGCCCGAGGCGGGGCAGGGCCGAAGCTACCAGTGTATTATTCCGTATTATATCCCGTGGGAATATCAGGATAAAAAGTACCTATGTGTTATTCTAGGGCAGTGTTTTTCAACCATTGTCATGACGCGACCCCCTAATTCTAATGTGAAAATGACTATGATGTAACCTGTGGATGAGTTTGTGTGCCCGATGGTGTTGGCAGTGCTGAGGCAGATAGCGATGATGATGATGATAGTAATGGTGATACTGTTAATACTTGTCGTTGTGGTTGCCGCGGCTGGTGTTCTTCATTTGTGTCTCGGTCGTATAACCCGGCTGTGACTCTTACCTCATCCAGGACCGGGCACTGTGAGATCACATGTGCCACAGTCTCGTTTTCAAGCATGCAGCCTCGACACAGACTCGACACTATCTGTAGCGCCAATTTTGTGGTGGTGATAATTTAGATTACAGTGTCCCGTGATGAGGCTTACTTATTATACGAAGGTCATGCCTTTGTAATTTTGGCAATCTGTTTGTAACTTTGCTGTCTAAATTCGGAAAAGCTGCTTTTGTGTGTTTACAGCTTGTCGTGCTGTTGGACGCGACCCTCTACCTGCACTATTTATAATCTGTATTTTGTTATATTACTAGCTTCTGCCCGCGGCATCGCTCGTGTGGCCTACAGGAAACAAATTACATATTTCTTCTTAAACAAATATAAGCCCTGTACGAGCTACGCGTCCTACATTCACCTTTTCAGCGCAATAATTGTAATTTAGACTAAGTCAGCAAACTGCACCTCAATATACATTTCTTATTTTAATTTAGTTCGCAATTGACCGCGCCGTGTCGCGTACTCACCTAGCACTTTACCTAGCACCTAATTTACATAGCACTTTATATAAAAAAAATTACATTAAACTTTTTAGCATTTAAAACTATTTTCAATTACGATCCTTAGAAGCTTCTGCTTCTCTTTTTGATCTTTTAGAAGCTTCAAAAATTCGATTTTTTCGAGGATTTTTTTGGGAAGGAAAGAAATATTCGATTGAAACGAAACTTTCAGGTTTTATTGTTATGTATTTCAACAGTCTTTTCAAATTTTTTCATTAAAATATATGTCATATTATGCCTGGTACAAGCATTTCGCCGAGATGCCTCGAGTGTGCATGTGTCGTGCAAAAATCGATTTTTTGAAGCTTCTAAAGCTGGCTCCCCCCTTAAGCCAGCTTAGGGTTCGTACAAACCCTCACTATCACAACACCCACAAATGCTCTCTTATGCTTAATGATGCTGTAATGCTTAGATATTAGAATGATGCTCTGATGCTTATACTTAATTAATATTTTCTTTAAAAGTATATTTTCAAACTTTTTTTTCTTTTACTCAGGTTTTGCGACCCCGTTATAGAGACCCCCAGGGGGTCGCGACAACACGTTGAAAAACACTGTTCTAGGGTCTAGGCTTACCTACATACCACATTTCAGCTCAATCGGTTGAGTAGCGTTTAAAAGTAACAAACATTCTTACAAATTCACAAGCTTTCGCCTTCATAATATATTATTAGGATGATCTAAACAAAAAGCTTAAAAGGATTTTTAACTATTAATTTATGTTAATATTTGTTTATTAATTTATTATATTGTTTTTTCCAGCCACAATCACCCACAGAAGAGTGCACGCCCGGCTTAAAGCCTATAAACTACGCCGCCGCGGCAAAAGCGAGCAAACCCAAACAAAAATCAGCATCACCGCCGATCGAGAAACCCACCGTGAAAACAGATAAACCTAAACCAAAACCAGTACAGGAAAAAACTAAAGAAGTCAAACTGACGAAAGAAAAACTCAATGTGCAAAGGAAGAATTCTACTAAGTAAGTTCGATTTAAGATGGCCCCCTATTCAGTCGGATATGAAATCATTGAATAAAAAGTGTTTTATATATTCCGAAGGTTGCGGTCCTTAGTGGTAAAATATACGGTCTGTTTTATCGACAAATCACACCCATAAAAATGTTAAATCCTTATAAATATCCTCAGGAGCATTATTACAATGTTGCGCCTGATTTGCTACCATAAGGTGGCTTACAACATCAATGAGCAAATCTGCCGCCTAAATATCATTTATAGAGAAAAAAACTTTTGTCGTTGCTCATCCCCTTAATAAATGGCATCAATTTTTGCTACCAATGGTCGAGCGCCTGTAATATGTAAATAATTAAGCCATAACTACCCAAGTAAAGGTCTTGACATAAAAAAAGGATGAAAAAACCAAAGGAAAGAACAGGCATTATTTCTATGATAATAACATAAATATATGGAGTGATTTGTCGATCAAATCCTACTGGATATTTACCATATAATAATGCTCTGAAATCAAACACAGGATATATTGTATAATGGCTCATGTATATATATAATTTTCATTCCTATGATGTTCTGAAACTCTGTTTATGCTGCGTGCTTTGACTGGTTTCCATATAATCGCCTCGCTAAGGTTCGGACTCAACCAAAATGAGAAGAGAAACTTTCATTGCCTGCGGTGCCATACGGTGAGCTAGAGAAGGTCACGATTAGTACGAATCCATTACTGCTTACTTTTCATACAATGACACGACAGTAGGCGTCACTGTCTCTCGTAAGGCATTCCTGTAGTGTTAGGAGCAGTAACTATCGATAATTGTTTTGCCTGACACTATCATCAAGAAGAAAATTTGCGGCCATAACTTTACGGCTCTGGCAGCACACAGCCTTGAGAGTTGGCCTATTCCAGACCTAGCGTGTTCACCAGCCTCGTCCAAGCGAGGTTGTGGTCAAACGCTAGCCTATCAGATAATAAAATGGCCCGTAAGTGTGACAGAGAGCGCAATAGACGCGTCCTGTTCCTACATTTTATTGCCTCGCGAGCAGCGAGTCTTGACATTACTATAAACATAAAAATCGCCTCAATCGTGCGTTCTCAAAGCGTCGTTATATAATAACTATTTATATGCTGCGTTTTCATATTTAGCTATTTTATCAATGATTTCAAATTGAGACATTTAAGACATAAAATGGCTAAGAAGACATATGCTATTATCAAATTTGATTTAGTATAAACGTATATAAGGTCTGATTTCGTACTATAAGTACAGATTTATAAAGTGTTCAGGTGAACTGATGAAAGTGAATAATGGCAAAAAAAAACCAGGTTCTCGATTTTATTCATCAAACTAGACTAACCGATAACTAACTAAACCGATTCCCCGTTTTCACGATATTGTATTCAATTTATCTTAGGTTAAGTTGCACCATGTTACTTTAACTATAACAGACGTCTAATATCACTCAAACTCAATACAAAAACACCGTTTATAGTTATAGTTAAGGTTAAAGTAAGATGGTGCAAGTCAGTCTTAGTGTAGGCGATCTGCAATAACCGATGATAAATACGATAATATTAAAATACCCACCGAACAAATACCATATAACCAAACACCGGGTCGCCGAATGTCGGTATGAAGTTCTGTGCCTGCCATTTTAGCACGGCGAAATGAATCTTACCAAATAAATTGCTTCCCCAAATTGTCCCTGAAGGTATACAGCTGGACACTTTATGACACGGTTCACACTTGATATAATACGCCACATTCAGAGCTTTTTAGAATAAAATCTCTGAACGAAAGAGATTTAAAAATTGAGGGCTTCATGGGATATTGTATAAAAGACACTAAATTAACCCTCTCAGGTTTCTAAGGCTTCCTCTCCACTTGCTATAATAAAGCGGCGACAATGATGCTAAGATATTCTGGGTATATTTTGATTTTCCGTAGTTACAGTAAAAGGTTCTCAAGAGTCTGTCTATTTATAACTTTTGAACTGCATTTATAGAATTCTAAGAAATATATGACAGTCAGCAAAATGTTCTTGTTTTACTGAGATTTGAGCATGTGCTAGAAGACTCATAAATCGAGCTTTTCGCATGTATTTTGTAAGAGATAGATTTAGAAGGATTTTACGCGGAAATTTTTTTAGATGCCAATCGATTCTATTTCTTTTATCTTAAAAAAAATGATGGACAGTTCCCTAAGAATGTTTCCCTGTAGCTGCGGTGGAGGAGGTAACTTTACGATCCCATCTTAAAGCCAACCTATAAAATTCAGTGGTGATTTTTCTGGTTCAATTAATAATTTTATAAATAAGTTTTGTGTGCCTCTTTATGTCCTAAACATTTAAAAGTTTACAATAACTAAACTTTACCAGCCATTAGGCTTAGGTAACGCCGGATACATCTATATCTTCTCGGATATATATCCCGAAGCGGATATATATCCTTCCTCCTCTTGCCAAAACCTTCATATATCACGTAGTCTGTGCAAAAAGAAAACCGTCGTGGCGTTACGATGAACGTTATGATGATGTTTATTCAAAGGTAAGGAAGGAAGGTACAAAATATACGCGAATATTTTATTAATAACTAGCAACCCACCTCGGCTTCGCACGGTGATAAGTCATACTTAAAAACCTTCCTCTTATAACAATCTGTTGCTGAAAACTGCATTAAAATCCTATGCGTAGTTTAAAAGATCTGAGCGTACAGACTGGGAGCGACTTAGGTTAACTTAGGTAAGACAACCAGAATTTCTATTGGATATATTTTGAATTCGCCGTGACTATTTCGCACGTGGAGGAATAGCCTAAATCCCTGGCTCTTTTGTAACTGTGTGTATTTTTTATTTACATAAAATGAAGTAAATATTTTTTTTTGTTTTATCTGTCAATTTTTCGTTACTGGCAATTTTGATAAGTAATTACAACGAAATTCGCAGTTGTGTAAAAAAAAAAGGTAGATGTCATGCGAGCCAGCGCAAAATCTACCATTTTTAATTAATGCAATTTTCGCAATTTTTTTTTTTTTTGCAAATTTTGTTTGTGTAAAAATATTTACTAAATATCAAATAAGATTGAATGTAAGAAAATTTGGTGTGTTATGAAATAGGAGGGTGTTTATTAATTTAAATGGTTCAAAAATAGACATAGAACTAATTGCGTACGGCCAAAATATGTTTAATGTATGTAAAAATAATAATTATGTACAAGACATGATAGTTAGCAATTTATCGAACAGTCGTTGATCGATCGAGTTAGTTTTTTGTATGTTGTTTTTTTATAAATATGTAACTGCACAAAATCTATTCTTAAGAATTTTAATAAACAATATTGGCCTATTATTAATATAGTGGTTAGTTTTTAATACCCCTTCTTTTCGTCGGGGGTTAAAAAGGAAAGGCCTAGTTTGTACCTACGTTCTATTTCATTACACATCAAAGTCATTAGAATTATATGAAATTTTGGTTTTAAATTAAAATAAATAATGATTGTAGTATGTGATATTTTCCAATATAATCTTTGCATTTTTCTTTAACTAAAAAATATAAAATAAAAAAATATAGTGTATAAAATGATGTCGTTATTATTAAAAAATTGTGAATATCTAATATTTAAATAAATGAAAACTTTGAATGTTTCAAAGTTTTATGTTAAGGGATGAATTACTTCAATTTTATTAATGGTGAATAATTATAATTTTTTTATACCATTTGTCAATAATTAAATGTCCTTATAGAGTTAGTAATAAAATATGGTATAATAAATATATACATATACGTTTTAATATTACGTTCTAAGCTCGAGATATAGAAACCATAAAGCCCTAAATTAAACGTTACCGGAGGTACAGATTATGTAATAGTTAATAATGTAACCGAAGGCTTAACTTGGAGTGTAGTGTACTGTGAATTAAACTTTAATTTGGCTTAACGCAATTACTCACATGATGACTGGAATTGTCTAAACTCGTCTCGACTTTTTTTTTTTTTACCAATAGCTGAAGCTTTTATGATTGACCCTTGAAGGCGATTTTACACTACCTCTTGGTTTTACCGATAAAAAGGAAGAGCTTTCTCAATCGACGTGTATATTATTTTATGCAAATAGCGCATAACATCCGTTGTAACCTATTATACCATAATTATTACTACCTGCCACTACTATACTGAATATATAAATTATAATACACCATATTGTAGGTACGTACGTTATATACACAATATGTAGGTCAAAATTAAAACCTCTAGTGTAAATTGAAATTATTTTAAAATTAGCCTAAAATAAGGCGGTCCATAATTATTATTAGATTTAAAATAATCAAATGTAAAATCAAAGAGATCTTCAATATATGAAATTACGATCATCACTTCAACCAACCAGTATCAGTCCACTGCTGGACGTAGGCCTCCTCAAGACACGCCTCTGAGCTCGATCTTCGGCTCTTTGTTTCCAGTCACTGCCCACCGCTTAGCGAATGTCGTCGCTCCAGCTAGTCACAGGGCGTCCTATCCTACGCTACGTTTGTCGCTTGTCGATTCGCGGTCTCCACTCTAGAACCAGTCTACCCCAACGGTTATCAGTCCTACGGCAGATATGACCAGCCCACTGCCACTTCAGTTTGCTAATCCGTTGAGCTATGTCGATCACTTTGGTTTTCTGGCGAATTACTTCGCTCCGGATTCGATCCCGTAGAGAAACATCGAGCATAGCTCTTTCCATAGCTCGCTGAGCGACTTTAAATTGGTGGAATAGTCGAACCGTGAGTGTCCACGTTTCGGCTCCCTATGTCTTGACAGGTAGGACGCACTGATTAAAGACGACTTTAAACTGTTGTATATTCCCAAATGCAGCCCAGCCCAGCTGAATTCTTCTCTGGATTTCCATCTCGAAGTTGTGTTTGCCTAGTTGGAGCGTCTGCCCTAGGTAAACATACTGCGTGACAACTTCGAGAGGGATTCCATCTACGGCAATCGGTTCCGGAACAACGTGCTCGTTGTACATGATTTTGGTTTTATCCAAATTCATCCGGAGACCGATGCTACGAGAAGAATCAGCTAGGCCATTCAACATCCTTTGTAGGTCCTGCAGCGTCTGTCATTAACGGGAAATATCGCGCTAAAACCATTATATTTATTACAGGCTCAAAGATTCGAAAGCTTAATTGTAATTCGGAAACTGCTTTTACTTCGACTTGGATCTTTTCAATTCACAATGCTCCGATAACTTACGTTACTTTTGATATTCCAATCCGAAAAAATCAGTGATTCAATTGGAAAGGATTCCGAGATAAAATAGCCCACGGAACGGATTTATCAATAAAATAGTAACAATAGGTTTTGAATGATTGAGAATCAGAGGGTTGAACTCGACGTTTCGACTGAGGGTGAGGACATAAAGAGGCAGGTTCCTGGCGCAAACAAACCGGTACCGATCCGTACCTGGTAAAATGTTCCGATGTTATCATATGCGCTCGGACACAAAGAAACAGGTTGCAGAAAATGATACAACAATGGAATATTTTAATCGGTACCGGTTGTCTACGCCGGGAACCTGCCTCTTTATGTCCTCACCCTAAGTTGCATAGATCGTGGTCACGACAAGATTGTGATCGGGATGGGGATTGTGGGTAATCAGCATTGTTCACTCTCATTTGGTCTTGATCAGACTTGTCATTGCGACCCACAATACTGACAATATTTTTGGCAGATTTTTGTTGCTTTGAATTTCGATTGCTAATCTCTTGCTGCTAATCACAGGGTTCCAAGTTGCGGCCAGCCTAAATACACCCTCCTAGAGTCGTTTTTTTTAATATGTTTATTTTCTTTATTTCTACCGCTTTACGCATAATACGGCAGTAATAAAATAGCGATCAGAGGAGAGGATCATGAAGATCTGTTTAGCGCGATAAGTCCCGTATTTTATTATTTATAACTAACTAGCTGCCGCCCGCGGGTTTGCCCGCGTTTAATCCTGGTTATAAACCTTCCTCTTAAAGCACTCATGATGAAAACCACATTAAACTCTGTTGCGTAGTTTAGAAGATCTAAGCGCACAGACGCGGGAAGCAACTTTGTTTTATACTATGTAAAGATTAGAGGTGTTATTATTAAATCGCGTGTTTAAGTCAAATATTTCGAAATAGAAATACGAGATTTTTTTTGTAAATATTTTTTTAACAAGTCTTCCTATTAAATTCCACGTTCTTCCACATTTCTTAAGTGTCTTGTTCTAAATCTTCCTGTTGACGCTTTAAACTTTACAATATATTAAAAAAAACTATTATTATAACTGTTTACGGGATATTTACCATGTTTTTTATTATTTATGAGTTTCCGGTATTTCGGCTCTGTCGCAAGCGCCCATGATCACGGATAAACTGAGCTGGACTGCAACAAAGCCGAAATATCGGAAACTCATAAATAATAAAAAAATATGGTAAATATCCCGTTAATAGTTAAATAATAGTGTCAGTGACCATGAAAACCTAAAAACCTATATATTAAAAAAAGTAATAGTTTATGCCATAACCTGAGCAAATTGTCTTTTTCATTTTTTTTACTCGTTAGCTCAAAGTATGCGCAAATTATATAATTTCAGTAACTTTGCAAGAAACCTGGATATCCTTGTGCTAAGAATGTTTTTGAAGTGTAATAGTTGATTCCGCAGAATGTAAGTTTAATTTTTTATTTGTTATCTGTGTTTATAATGTATAAAAAGCGTCCTAAGGTCTTTCCAGTTTCCACTCCTCGACTAAACTTGGCTCGGCTAACATTGGCGAAATTGTGGTGGCATTATCGCAAAAGCCAAAAACTAAGAAAATAATAATAATTACAATAAATGTATTTTTACAAAGCAATAAAAAAATAGACAGTCTAACTTTGGACCACAATTTTACCTAATGGTCTGAAGTAGAATAAACATTTGAACGGTAAAATATGAAAAATTATTCCTTTCGCTCCGTTGCGCATATTTTCGCAAATATGGCGCAACCTTATTCGCGCAACCGGCGCGTAACCTGATTGAGGTGACGCACCGGTTGCGCAGAATATTGCAATTACCTGAATCAGGTGACGCGTCGGTTGAGCGGTGTTGTTGAGAACCTCCGGTTTCTTATTTCGTAAAAAAAATTGACGGAAAATTAAATCTCCTTGATTTTACATTGGATGTATAAAAGTTCAATATAAAGGAACTTTTGTCTATAGTTTATTTTGAAAATTAGAATAAAATCGTTTTTATTAGATCGTAGAGAATAGTAGCGCAAGATTTTGATGTTTTAGTAATGGTAGATTTTCGACTGAGATTTTTTCGCTTTTGTTTAGGGCACGATAGGAAAATGAAATCTGTACAGCGCACTTTAAAAATAATTCTAAATTTAATTGTCTACCAAATGGTGTCAGGGTTGCAATTTTATAATTAAAATTACCAATTTGGAAGAAACCTTGTATTTAGTCCAAACAGTCTTTAGTTAACAATTAGAACGTTACTGTTATTTAGTTTAAGAAAATAAGGACATATTATCATTATTTTGTTGATTCCGTTATTAATTTAAATATCTAAAGCTTTGAGGGTTACAACTGTTATTGCTTTTTTTTTAGCTGACGCTTTGTAATGCTGTTAACATATCCATTATCTCAGATAAATAACAAAAACAAAATAACACAGTCAGTTCTCGAATTAAATATTCGGACATGGTGGCAAATGTATAAAAATAAACAGTAGTCGGAACACAAATAATATTACAGAAGTCCCATTCCATACGAGTAAATCGACACGTATAGATGCTCACTTACAACAACCTCAGAAACCAACAAAATCCAGAATTCATCTATCACCGCAGAGTCTGTGCAAAAAGAGAACCGTCGTGGCTTTACGATGAACTAACATTCAAAGGTAAGGAAGGGAAGGTATACTCGTACCTACCTAGTACCACTCGATAATTATAAGAGTAGGTAGCTAGCTACCAAGGTATCAAACAGTTTCAGTCGTATTGGCAATGACAGCAATGTTGTCAACGCAACAAATACAGTAAATTAGAACCATCAACACGCGCGCCCTCTTTTTCTACGACGGTTCTCTTATTGCACAGACTCTATCTCTACTTTACATTAGGTGTGATAGTGATCAAGTGTTTGTCTGTCAGAAAAAAATGTAATTCTCATACATTTTGAAGTGGCGTTTGGCGTGAACGCTAACAGAAATTTATTTTGTCCCGACATGCAGTGCTAACGACACTTGACCAATATTTCTACTTATCTTAGCGGTTTGATGGCAGATTACCATCACCCATCACTAAGCCTAGCGATGCAATGACCCTGTCGTGGGTAACAATGATCCTGCTGTGGGTGACAATGGTCCTGTTGCGGGTGACAACATCTTTGTAGTGGGTGACAATATCCTTGTCGTGGGTGACAGTGACCCAGCCGTGGGTGTCAATGCCCCCCTATATATGTTAACGTGCGCTTGTTTACACTCGTTTTGTATAGCCGTACATATATCTAGGATGTGGTAAAGCACCCTTTGTAATCATAATAAGCAAATGAAATTATTATTATTATTGCAAGTTAAAGGTTATCGCCGATTAGTCCAACACCGCTCCCACAGTCTGCTCTTTATGTTGTCAATGTGTCGTTCTACAATGAACGTTAGAAGGCTTACATTTTAATTCGAGTTTTTTTCTTGTAAATATACTGTACACAGGCCTTACTTTGACACTGGCAGAAAAACGCCAAGCAGCGTTTAAAAGCCATAAGAAGAAGAAGATTTTTTTTGCCGGGTGGGAGTGGTGTCGATCTAATCGGCGACAACCCTAAGAGGGAACGCAGGGTGCAGTTTTCTATATAAACGTATTTCCCTGTTTCCTCCCTGGAAAATGCTTCTAGAGCAAATTTTTTCTACAAACAATCAAGGTCTACTGTAGCTATGGCCCCTATCATTTGCTTTTTTTTGACCAAACAATCGCAAAAAGAAATAAATAAAAAATACTCACGATGCCTTTAATAATGAAAAAGAAAGATTTTTGAAGCGTCATTATTTCTATTTGCAATTGGTTGGTCAAAAAAAGCAAATGATAGGAGCATAGCTACAGTAGACCTTGATTTTTTGTAGAAACAAATGTTGCTCTAGAAGCATTTTCCAGGGAGGAAACAGGGGGAATACATTTGTATGGAAAAGTGCACCCCGCGTACGCTCTTAAAGCCCGCGCGCATCAGTGGACGGAAAGGTATTTTAAATTTTCCAACGTCAATTCGGACATATCTAATGATAGCAAAATACAGATAACAAAGTTGGCTGATTGGCGGAAATTTCTCTTCGATCTGCTCTCGTGCCTCCCGCTGGTTACTGCTGTCCTTTGGAATATATGCCTTGCTACCATTAAATACGTACGAGTTTGCGTTTTCTATTTATAATTAATTTCCTGCCATGCCGTCCGTTTATGTGCGCAGGCTATCAATCGCCATATTTACTCTTTCATTAATAGAATTAAGAAGGTTTTAAACACATGACGAACTGATAAAAGTTCCTTGTAACAGAAGCCTAAATTACACGATACCTACCGGTTATTTGTCACAATATGATTTTAAGATAAATTTGTTAAACACAAAAATAATGTTTTTTAGTTTAAATTGCCTAGATTATAGTTATAAAACTGTTAAGTATGATGCAATGGGACTATTGCTAAGCTCTGGTTTACCATAATCTCTAATAAATAATGAAAACTATTTTATGCTGCGAATTCACGAATGTCCCGTCATTTTTAAAGACGTTATGGTGAGTTTATTGGCTACGTTATACAAAATTTTATTACATTAATAGAATATTTATTTAGCACATTTGTCCCAAAAATCTTTTGTATTTAATCTGTACGGATAAAAATTAGGTTAGGCTCATCAGAGAATATGTATCGACAAAGGATTGACAATGCTGTAAATCAAAAATTAACGTGAAATTTAATGATAAAATAATCAATAGGTATAATTTTATGAAACAATTGAAATATTCAGTATCTACAGATCGATGTTTTATTGAGCGATCACTTTTCTACTCTTACGAGCTTCATACTGCAGGATGTAGGTCGGACTCTATTAGAGCGGAGAGGTGTGTCAACAACTAATAGTATGTCGTCGCGCTGCTTTATTTGACAGCTTGATGAAATTCCGCAGGTAGCAGCAACATTATATCGATGTTATGCCTGACTTGATACCAAACAGTAGCTTACAAAGAGAAAATCTGCCGCCATAACCTTACGGTGTTCTGACAACACAGTCCTTGAGATCATTCAACGCCTAGCGTGTTCACCGTATTCGTTCTCATCATTGCTTACCACTAGGGGAGGTGGTGGTCAGACCTATTAATTGTTGGCACATTCTGATTTATCTAAGTTCGACCTTTAGAGAAAAATGTCTTATGTCTCTTGGAAACTAGGTGCCTAAACCAAGTTTTCCTTGGCAAAATGTTGTTAAGGCAATACCAATCTCCCACTATGTACCTAATGTTATCATAATATTTGTCAAATTATCTAAGATCCGTAATAATGATTATTTTACTACACTTCGTTTAAAATCTAGCATACAATCTTCGTATAGGTAAAGATTTTCAAATAATGTATGTAATAAATAAAATAAACATAACCTTATTTAATAAAACATGTATTGTAAAAATTGTAAAAGCATGGAAATATAAAAAATATTTGTCAATTCACATTTTCGTATTCATTATAAATAGCAATATTGTACAAAAATGAACACTGCCGATCGTTATTATGGTAGTGTAATTAGTATTGTAAGAGGTACGGGCCTCTCACAATGTATAAAAAACATTCTTATGATGACGGATCATTGACAGACGAGCACAACTGTTGTTAAGTGAAGATGGTAGGAAGAAGTCCGTGAGACGGGGCGTTGGACAAATACTTTGAATCCGCACCACAAAGAGAGAATATCTCAAACTGTCTGCCAAGTTACTGCTACAATAAAATTATGAAAATACCTTGTGAAAGGCCCCGCTAGAGGCGATTCATTTAAATTGTTTTGGAATAGATGTTAATTATACTAAAAAAAGCTTTGGTCTCTCACAATTCACAACGTTGTGGTTTTGGACGAATGATCGTATGAGAAACGTGTGAAATGATAATGTCGCTGTATGCGTTAAATAGCTGGAGGGGCGGGCGCGCTGAAGCGGGACGAGTTGTTGCTCGATTCTTCGCGATCACCACTACCCGTAGCGGGCTTAGGCGCAAAAGGACTAATTCGAAAAATGCCTAATTCTCAAAATCGCTTAATAAATTCTGTTAAGAATGTATAAAATGTGTTTTTCTAAGCATTTTTTAAATTTGCCATTTTGAGAATGAGACATTTTAAGACTCATATACCATTTTGAAAATTGGTCATTCAGCGCAGAGTTGTGCGTCCCAGTATATTGTTTCAAGGTCGATGCAAATGTGGAAACGTAGCGTAGAATCTCTGAAAGCATATCCACACCACAAGGCTAAGGTTCCCCAAGGGATGTGCGTAGTAGCTAAGCGAGCGAAAAAGCCAGCAATAGTGTTGGTTTTTTGCCTCACGCACCTAGTAGATAAACAACCAAATGTACGCTCTACAATTGGTGGGCTTGTGCATTGTGTTGTGGAAATGCTATAACTGCGTTTCGCTTCGGCTCGCTACATCGATAAGTACCCAAGATGAATTTACCTAAAAATATTGATAATTTGAATTAATCGCCTCCACGCCTCTTTAATGGCGTACAATTAGAATTTCAAATAATTTACCAAAAATCTGACAAAAATGTTTAATAAATCTATCTCTATAGTACGAGTTTTCATCGTAAATGCTTTTGACAGATCTCACATAGCTTCGACTATCTGGCTCCCTGATCGGTCTGAATTCAGTGAAGTGTTGTAACTAGAGGCGCCTGTACTGTTTTTATACAAAATTTGTTCGATATACGATATCGAGTTTGGTATGAAAACTCGTACTAAGGGTACTGGGCTAAATACACGCCAGCATTTTGGTCGCGTGTCGTTTAAACCAGAACTGCGGAGAGATCTTTAAAAAATGCTGTGTGCACCACAGTTATGTATTGCACTATTTAATAGAACAGAACAGACCAAAAACGTGTATCAATTGTTGGCAAACTAAACAGTAACAAATATATTATTATATTTTTATGTTTCTTTAAGTGTTATCTATACTTGTTATTAATATATACATACCAAAATATTGTCATTCAACGGGGCTCGAAACTGCGCCTCCAGGGTATCACGCCCAAGCGCTTAAACCAACTGAGCCGTGAACGACTCCCACTGAAGCGACGAAACTTTTGGATTGCATTCCAACAAATTATGCATTGGTGGCGCCATCAATAACTGTTTAGAGTCTTGCGGGATGGCGATGTTTTGGATTGTATATAATAATTATATTTTTGTTACGCTTTAATTTCGCGAATGATAACTAAACTAATTTGACAGCACTAAACTGTCATCTCTATTTTACTTCATTAGTAAAAAGATAGCATAATATTTAGCACTGCAAAATTTAGTTTAGTTAGAAAATCGCTACCAACCAATATTATTTTTGAAATTCTAATTAAGCGCCATAATTATAAAAATATTATTCCGTAAGTGCCTAGTAGTAAATATTGTTTGTGTGTTTGTCCCGCTCTCGAAATAAAGTAATTTGTTATTTTTAGATAATGGATAGTTTAATAATTATTAATTTTAACATAATTGTATCGATTTTATGGCATAATGCATGGCATTTGTGAAACACAAATTATTTCGTTAAAAAATTTTGAGATTGTGTTGTTTTTTTTCCAAAAATATTGTAAATTTTGGACATAATAACAAATCAAACCCAACTTATGGAAATACGAAAATTGGTAATGAAATGGTGTGGCTAATATTATGCTGTTGTTTAAAATTATGTTTTTTTTTTGTATTATATGAAATTTTATGTTTATATATATTTGGCTGGACCATCTTTAATCGTGTATTTGCCATAAGACCGATGTGTGTACATTATTTGTAAATTTTGATAATTAAAATTAGAGTTACGCATGTTATATGCTAGAGTTTTATCTTATCACAAAAAAAATATTATAAAAAAAATACATAAAATGTTTAGAGAATTGAATAATAATAATGGTATTGAGAAACTGATTTAATATTTTTATTTATTATTTCCATTTATGCTTTATCCTATTTTTTTTTAGTGTTTGTTGGATTTATTTACGCACTCGATACGTCGTGTTCAAGTAAGTAAACCAATCTAAAGAAACTCACTATTCTCACTAGGTACTCTGGTATTTTGTAGATCTAAGGTAAGGTCATTACGCCAGAATGACATCGTTTTATTATCCTACACTTTATAGAATGAGACCTTTTTGTGTGAATCACAGGTGTCAATGAACCCTTTATATACTGGGCAGTCATGGTTATATTATTACAAGTCGCTCAGCATGCTATAGAAAGGGCTAGGGTGTCCTTCTGAAGGATCTAATTGAAATGAGGTCATCAGTCAGAGAACCAAAGTTAGGTATCGCTGGAGCTCAAAAGGCAGCATAATTTTCTAAATCCTTATGAATAATTTTTGCGCGACTGCCGCGCTGCGGCCGCGCATTAGTTCATCGATCGACTAGAGACTGTACGCAGGTAGTTTTCGTTGAACATGAACGAAAATCAGGTTGAAAAATTTATCGATGTATCATATACAACACTGATACTCGAACCAAGCGACAGCAGCGCTGCAACCTTTACGGCTAATTTGAAGACACCCGCCCTTTACACATTTGTGCGAACACAGTGCGAAGTTTTTTCGAAAACTGTATTCGGTAGGCATACAGGCATTCATTGGTTTGTTTATGTCAGCCAGGTTGTCAGTCTATTTTATATATATATATATAGGTATATATATTTTGAATTGCTACTTTAGAGTCATATATTCCCTTTTCTCATAGAGGGAAATGGAATGTAGAGTGTAATTAGTAGAAAAATACTGAAATGGCGGCATCAGACTTACTATTTTGCATCCTTGTAATACAATCTACTCCCTACTTACCTCTGATAATTGTAGCATATGAATAGGTAGGTAATCTTTAGTTTTCTGTATGGAGGGTGAGAGCCATGGCGGTCAAACTGAAAATGTTACGAGCATTTTTTTTTTATATATCATATAACTAGCGTTGGACCACTATCATCACTTACCAACAGGTGAGCTGTTGGTAAGTGATGATGCGCTCGAGGATGGTAGCATGCTAGGCTTGTATAGCATAGAATGGGAACTGGCTGAGCCAGTGTGTATCCTTGAGAGCCGCCGGACTGCTAGCTGGCCAGGTGGACACTAGATAGTGTCCTACCACCATGTCACTATGGGGTTTCTAAACGATGCTTTTCCTTCACCGGAGGGCTACTGTGAAAAGCGCACATACATTTTTCGATAGAAAAATTCATTGGTGCACGGCAGGGATGGAACTCGGTAGGGTAGACTGGGTACGGTTGAAACAATTTCACTTATATCGTCAATAGTTTTGCTTTTTATATCCTGAGCGATGAAGAAGATTTGTTAAATAAAAGAACACCTTTCTATCTACTAATGGGCAATGTGATTTTAGCTTCTGATGTATTATTTTTAATAGAAGATCAAATTTAAAAAAAAAACGGATATGTTTCAACCGTCCCCATACCAGGGGCGGTTGAAACAGTGATTTTGGGGTCAGTTGAAACACATACAAATAACACAAAATATAATATTGTAACATGATTAATTTACTTTTTATTTAAACTCTTAGAATAATTAAGGAACTCTTTAACAATTGTAACGAGTCTTCATTGCATTAAATATGTACTTCAAACGATATTTTTATCAGCCTGCAACGTTTTTAGAGCACTCTAGTTAAAATCTACGTGTATAACCAGTCACAAGTCAATGTTTTGACGAAATATGCAGCACATAATTTTATTGTCACCTTTGTTTTTACCATATTTCAGGCAAATAAATCATTTCATTCATTTCATTTCATTTCACATTAACTATAGATTACTCAACATTGATATGCAATTTACATAAATTAGTAAAATTAAATACAATGAAAATCATCTTAAGTAATCAAAAATTCTGTATTCAGTGCCATATTCTAAAAGCTTTATTTCAAACAAATACATACCTTTAATATTCTCACTCAAATAGAAACCTCAATAATTGGAAAACTCTGCGAGCAAAAATATTTACTTTCGGTTAACAAAACACAATAAGGTGTTCTAAAAATGGTTGAAGCGCACGGAGAGTAACGAAACACTGAGGTTCGGGTTCAGACTGGTCGCCCGCTTCGTTCTCCCCTTGGACTCCTCACTGCCCCGCCAACAGTTTGCGAGATATTCGTGTTGTTTCAACCGTCCTTTGTTTCAAACATACCCAGTCTATCCTACCTCTGGCATAAAAGCCAGCCATTCTCCCATTACACCACCGGGCCCTCATAAATAAAAAACAAAAAGCTCAAGAAACATTTAGAATGGCACTACTGTAGGCATATAAATTATTAAATAGACTGTAATAAGAATTAAATACCGCATAGTAACGACATTGTAGGTTGGGGTCCCCGAGCTCTCGATCTATTGCAATTACAAACAACTAAAACAACCGACTTCCATCGCGAGTCAATTTCAGTAGCAAGTTTGAGACGTTTGTCATCATATTGTAACAGAACGGATTTCGAGCTCTACGATTTATTGAGATTGGTTCAGGTTTATGAGGTGATATTTCGAATTTATATTGGTTTTAATGATGTACTATGTTTATATTCAAAATAATTCATTAATAAGATCGTTCTCATTTAGTATTTAATTAAATATTTGGGTCAGACAAAACAACGCTTGGCGCTATATAGGTCAGGTGCGAAGCCACTGTGCAGAGTTAAAAAAAAAAGCTAGATTACACAAACTGCCAGTGTCAGGAGGAGCTGTCACTGGTCAGAATGACAGGGATTATTGTTTTGTTTTGGGAAGAGCGCGGGATTTTCTTGGATTTTTATTTAGTATTTTTCTTAGTTTATGGCTGCTTTTGAAAAACGAACGAAATTTGCCGCGTAAAAAGGGTATTTTGCCGCTAAAATGCAGGGAACTGGACTTTTGGCGGCGAAGCTTGGGGTCACTTTTTGGACGGGAGGAAAAAGAGCAAGATGTTACTGGACGTGTAGTGTTATTTTTGAAGTTTTTATGTGCTAAAAGGTGTTAAAATTGTGAAAAGCGGAGCAGTAAGAAGCCAGGGAATCAGAGAGCATCCTTTTATCTATTAATAAGAAGGCTACATTGTGGGCTTTTCCAATAACATGAGAAGATAATTATTATTCTCACTGTGACGCGTTTAGATTGCAAATAAATGCATATTGTAATGGGATAGTGCCCGATTGCGGGCGGTACAATATAATATTAGGCGTGAAGCTCAGCTACAAAACAAGAAGCTGGCTTGCTAGTTACTTGCTGATGGTAAACAGAAGTGTCTATGTAATGCTTTCAATCCCCAATAATTGTTTGGACAGAGCACTGATGGTTCATGATGCCTTTTCAACCGACTTCCAAAAGGAAGGAGGTTCTCAGTTTGTCTGTATGTTTTTTGTGTGTATATTGTGCGATTGCTTCGTCAGTTGTGAACATCCAAAACTTGGGCTGTCTCGCGGGGCGTGGAGGTCGACTGTCTTGGTTTTTGAACTATCCTAATTATTATGCACATATTCAATTTCTTATCTTAAGTCTAGATTTTTTTACTATTATTATAAGATCTAAATTTAAAAATAGAAAGTCATAATTGACTGACTTATTATTGGTTGGTATTAACTAATAAATTTAAGAAGATACAATTACAAAGTAAAAATAATACATTTTATCTCCTTGTAGATAGTTTTCTTACTAAATATTACACTTTGAATTTATGGTCAAGTGCATGTGGAAACTAGTTGGCTTTCAATACTATATTATGACATCTAGTACTTGAAATCTTAGTTTACTTAAATTCTATAGTTGTGGCTGATCGCTATTTAATTATCTCAATTCAAATATGGAAAAAGAGATACGTGGATGATGAACTTGTACTTATACCAATGGCAAACTTATCTGACTGATTTTGACAACTTTTATATCAAAAGAAATGGTTAAAAGATAGATTTCTAAATATGTATAAGGAGAATTATAGGAAATATAAATTCTATAGATCTCTTATTACCATCAGGTCTAAATTTAACAATATTAATCATATAATCAGTTAATTGCATGTAAAATAAATAAGTATATTATGGTAGCCATTACTAATTATTAGATATTCTGAAATGGTGGTTTAGTGCAAGACGGACATCCAGGAACTTAAAATTGTAGGATTTTGTATTAGGTTTATCGTTCCATTTTGATATTAGTTATTTTAATATGTCTGTCGGGTGGATGTCTGACAGAAAGGAACTGGAATTTAGCATTGTATAATTTATTTTAATATGATTAAGAAAGCTAGCTGCGTCCCGTGACTTTGCTCATGTTGAAACAACTAAGTAGCATTTTATCCGAATTGGTCCAGACAACATCTGATGAAATCAGATCGTACCTAAACCTGTGGCAAACTTATCTGACTGATTTTGACAACTTTTATATTAAGAGAAATGGTTATAAGATACATTTCTAAATATTCATATATTTATTTGCAGGTTTTTGTATTTTGTTTATTATTCCATTTTAATATTACTTATTCAATGTGTTATTGTTATTGTTATATAACTTTTCATCCAAATCGGGATATTTCGTATTTGAAATAGATTTATGAAATCATTTGCTTGAATATATAATAATTATGTTTATTTTAATATTGCTAAGGAAGCTAGCTGCGTCCCGTGACTTTGCTCACGTTGGGACAATTATATAACATTTTATCCGAATCGGTCCGAAGGTGGTTGTGGGAGTTGCAGTGTTGTGCTAAGTGTTCTATAGACCTTAAACCTGTTGGAGAGAGTGTTCATTGGGTCTGTGTCCAGCAGTGGACAGAAATTAGTTAATGTTAGTGATGAAGTTAATAACGGAGTATTATTATAATAATTCATTTATTTCAGGATATTATTGATTTATGTGTACGTGAATGATAGTAATTTTCTTTACCAACTGTGTAATCTGATGGTTGATGTTGATGGTTTTGATGATGAATTTGAAACGGAATATTGTAATAATAATAAATTTATTTCAGGACATTAATTGTTTATGTGTACGTGAACGATGATAATAATTTTCTTATACCAACCGTGAAATAATTTAATATAATTTTATGTACCTGCATCGCTGAAGTAATTTGGTGGAAAAGTTTAATAATTAATATGTTCGAGATTTTCTTTCCTACGGGATATACAAAACATGCGGATATAATGCCATGTTGACTTACCCAATATCATCGAGATAAATTACTATGCATCAGCATATTTAAAAACAACGTACCCGACTCATTGGAATGACTTAGTGAGAAGGATTTATTTACTAATTATGTTCGAGATTTCGTTTCCTACGGGACACATGTGTTTTATTGAAGCTGCTCATTTGGCGTGGATTCGCCTGTTACCTGTTCGTGATTTATTTTCCCTGCGGGGATCGTGGAAGTTTATGTCACACTACGGGTGGCCCAACCCTGGGGAGACTTGTAAGCTGAAAGAATAGCCAGAGTCTTCTCTAGTTCGTGACATAGACAACCACGCAACGTGTCTTCAAATTTACATATTCTGCGGAATAATTCAGTGAGAAAAGAATCACTTTTACTACATGTTCGAGAATTACCTTCCCTGAGGGGACCGTGAGATTCTGTGTTATGCTACGGGTGGCCCAACCCTGGGGAGACTTGTAAGCTGAATGAATAGCCAGAGTCTTCTCTAGCATTTAACATAGATGATCACGCAACGACATCATCACCAACTACGACAATAAAGTGATCTTGGACCGCTGGGTCTTTCCGGAATGGAGAAATAATTTAACTAAAATGCTGGCGAACCTAGCCTACTGGGTTGCTTCAGTAATTATCTTCATTAACCACAATATTAACTACAATTAACCTGGCTCATTGAGTCATTCCTTTGTTGGAAATATACTTTGCGGTTCAGGATAGGATTTAGTATAGATAGAGTTGGATAGACCCAGTATGGGTTAGTAGGAATGATAGGATAGGTTGATAGGAGATAGATAGGAAATTCTATAGTAGGTAGTGTAGGCAGGGTAGCTAAGATACTACTCACTCTTAAGTAGCTAGAGAGAGTAATATCTAAATGAAACAGGTGGTGATGGATGTTGTGCTCGATTAATAGACAGAGACCTTCTAACCATCCAAGGCAACTCTGTTGTTCGAGCAAGCGAATGTTCCCAAGCTAAATTAAGCTGGAGTGGATGAGTATGTAGGCTGACTAACAGACATGCATGTACTATTTTCTTTGATAAAAGATTATGTCCTCTCACTTTAGTTGTGACTCAGTACTGACATACAATTTAAGACGTTAAAATTTAATTAAATTTAACGTCTTAAATTGTATGTCAGTATTACTTTATTACAGTATTACTTTTGTACTACTGACTTTTGACTTACTGTAGACATCACCATGGGGCTTAACCTCGTTTCTGGTTGATGTTTCGATAATGAAATGCAGGTAATTTTGCTAAGCTACTAAACCTCATTTCTCGTCGATACTTCGATTATGAAATATAGGTCATGTCATCTCATGCGCAGTGGTGGTCCCCCATGGATGGTTGCTTGATACTAGATCAAGTAGGGGCTACCCAAGTAATTCAGGATGAATGCCATAGCTCGGTAGCGAATGGTGGCGCGCCGATCCAACCATCCATGGTACATGCTGTGTAAAAAACACCCCAAAGACTATCCTCCCTTTAAAAGTACTAAATCAGACATATTTTCATATATACATGTATTTATTTATCACCCTTTTGTCCTCCTCTCTTTTGTTATTGTACATACTAAAATGTTTATACTAAATCTATTGACATGATCAATAACTTTGTCTTAAAAATAACAAAGAAATTGACAAAGAAAGATCATCAAATTAAAATCTATCGAAGTCCCAAAGAAAGTCTAGAGATAAATATAATTAAGAATGCAAGGTGTGAATGTAAGAGATTATCCAGAGAATATACTATGATGATGATGATGATGATATTGTTATGGTTATTTCTAAAAAGTAATATTATTAGGGTCAATAGGTATAATGTTGACAAAGGTTGTAAAATATTACTCAATGTTCACCTGTATTCTATAATGTAGCGTTATAGTACTAATAATAATAATACAACACAAATTAGTAATCATAATAGTGTATTTGTACAAATTAGTATTAGATAAATAATTGGTACTCAGAAATTTACTAGGTAACAGTTGTACCAAAAAGTACCAACAGTAATATTTAGGGTTACAAGTACTAATAATAATAGAATAACACAAATTAGTACTAATAATAGCATATTTGCACTGAATAGTATTAGTTAGAGAAAATGGTGCAAACACCTTCACTAGGTAACAATTGCACCATAGGGTATAAAAAGCAACAGTATAGCACGAATAGTATAGTAGCAGTGGTTAGGATTACTTTCAACAATAGAAGCTTTATTTCCTATATTATTTAGTCTTTAGTTATTATATTAAGTTTGTCTTGAGATTCCCTGAAAAGAATTTAGGTTACATCAACGGTTCACAATGGGTCCTACCACTAACTAGACGATTACAAATGGCCAATATTTTATTCCAGTCCGATTAATATTTCAATATCAAATATTCTAATATATTAGTATTTCAGTATCGTAATAAAGTAAACAAGTATAGTCGCGTTCAAAAGAAAATATTTAAATACCAATCTATTTTAAGGGGGGGGTTGTTACAATATCTCTGGAGATACTTATCAGATCTCGATGAACTTACAATGGGACCACCTTGGAAATGTACCCTACCGTACCTATTACAAAAATAATCATTTAAATCGGTTCACAATTGACAGAGTAATCGCGTAACATACATAAAAAATACTAAAAAAAACATGCAGACGAATTGAGAACCTCCTTCTTTTTGGAAGTTGGTTGAAAATTGTGGCTATTCTGCATTTTAGCTGCAAAATATATAGCCAAGTACGAAGGGACCTCACGCCAATAGGGTTTCAAACTAAAAATTATTAGATACGTTTTATGTATGTTTTTTTTCTGTGTGGTCTTAGACTGTCCCTTATGTGCAGTTATTGTTATAAATATACCTACTAAATACTAATTGAGTGACCAAAGAGCTGGTGTTTGCCTCGGGCAACGCATTAGTTTTTCCATACGAAGATGTAATGTCGCCAGCTTTTTGGATACTCTACCAGGAGAAAGCGACCTAAATTCTATGTATTATTTGTAGTTAGTTTTTTAAGTATTAGTCATAGTTGATATTTTAGTTTCATTAAGTTATTAAATATTAATTGAATCATTTGGGCTACCGAATTCTGTGTTAAATCGCGGTGGCAACTTACAAAACTTGCCAGCTGAAAATATAGCTACAATTCCTTTTGCGTCGACGGCCCCTATCGATTGTGACGATGGCGCATGTCTGAAAATATCAGTTGATTAGTCTGTCCCGAGCATTCACCACGCACATATTGCAACCAAAATAAAAGAAAATAGTGCCAAAAACTAAAAAAATATATCTCATATATTCTTCGAAGCATAATTCTGAATCTGGGAAAATGGTTGCTTACCTACCGTAAATATTTGTACCGTGCCTTTTGCGAGAACGTAAATAATAAATATTTTTCAGTAAAAAAGTAATCGAAAACAGTTAAAACGGCTTCGAGAAACAGTTACGTTTTTAAAAAACCAATGCATTTATCGGCTCTTGCCGTATTTTCGATAAAAAAAGAGAGACTTCAATCAACGGAGTCGGAGGACGAGTTTTTCCTGTCGCTGCCACCTGATATTCCTGACTCAACATGTCTCTACCGAGGGAGTTCACCTTTAACCAGGTCAGTCACCAGATAAATCCGGTATTCTGTTCCGGCTATCAGCCACACACCCTTATTCAAGAAGACTAACAATCGCATAGTTATGCACTTCGCTCAAGTATTATTAATAATTTACATAAATCATGAATGATGTTCAAGAAAACTATGACCCCGTTGTTGGTGAAAACAAGAGAGAAATTTCAGTTTAAAAACAATCAGAAAAATATTCGCGAGTTTACGATCTTATTACAAAAATATTTTTAAATTAACTTTTAGATTTAGGTAAAGTTAATTAGAATAATGTGACCAGTTTTTTCACATTAAATAACCACTGGCTTCTGAAACACTATGGATACAACAAAAACTTGTAGGTACCCCAAAATATGTATGTATGTATAAGGTGACTTTTAACCCCGACGAAAAAGGACGTTTTTACGTTTTATGTTGACGTGTGTATCTGTGCTTTTCTATGATTCAATAAAATTTGTTCAGCCGTTTGAAGATCATCAGCGCTTTTCTATTTAATGAGAGTTTTAGAGTACATGCCTTACTTTTACAGATTTGATCGATTCGTTTGGTATCCAGCCTCCTGATACTCATTCATTTGAAATTCGGTTTCGGAAGCTTCATTTTTATTTTGAATACTTATTAATAAATCCTTCAGTTATTTTGTCGTGAAAACCTTTCCAATTAGAATCACCGATTTGTTCGAATTGAAATATCACATATATAAGAGTAACCGATTGGAGCATTGTGAATTGCATAAAATTCGAGTCGAAGGAGAGACAGTTTCCGAATCCGAATTTGGTTCCGAATGATTTAGAATAACTCTGCTGTTACCTAAATGATATTTGCAAGAACATGGAATTCTTATCCTGTCGGGGTTTTCCAAAATGTTGATTTGAATTGTTACATAATTAACTAACTGCGCTCCGTGGCTTTGCCCGCGTTGAATCCTGTTATTTTATACAATATAAACATTCCTCTTGAATCACTCTATCTATTGATGAAAATCGCATTAAAATCGGTTGCGTAGTTTAGAAGATTTAAGCGTACAGACGGAGGATGCGACTTTGTTTTATACTATGTAATAAAGATTGTATGTTATTTGTAGACCTTTGTTAGGCCAACACACATATACATGACACACCCTTAACGAAGCTTTTATATTTTATCTATGGGCGCTACGATGAAATCTATGGGACTGCCAATCTTGTTGCAGCAAAACTAAAAAGGTTAAACCCTAAAAACATTTTCATGTAAAATGTTGCCAAGACGAGACCATGCGGCTCGCACTGTCAAAAAGTTGTCAGATCTCATTTAGAGCCAAGCTTCTAATTCTACACGCCCTAACTGTACAAGCTCTAACTCCACAAGCACTACACCTTAGTTACAATAAGTGGCTTAGTCATTTTCACCATATTTCAGACTTTGTTACCCCATTTCTTTAGATATCAATAAAATCTAAAGTATTAGATAAGAGCCATGCAATTGAAACTTTATGGGTTTAATAAGTCTACTATTGACATCATATCCCGAGAATGTTGTTTATCTGGTATAATCCAAACCCAAGTTATGACGATTCAAAAATACGATGAAGCACTTCGAGAAAAGGTAGGTAGTGGCCTTGCGCTTCGTTTAGCTCGTCTTGGCGGGGGCACTACCGTGCCCCCAGATTCATTCCAGTTTTGTTTATACTTGCACCAATCACACTTATCGTAAGAACAGTAGGTAATATTCTGTCAAACACTGAAAACTACAAGAGCAAAAACGTGATTTGAAGTAATTAAAGATCATATGTTTAGTCTTCAAGATTTTATTCTATACGCAACCTCTCTAGAGTATGATCTACTTGAGCAAAACCTACGCACATGATACGTTATACTTAGCTCTTTGTTATCTAAAATGGTTTTATATTAAGCCTGACCTTCAACTCGTATATCTGAGGTGGGGTCGGAATCGGGCCTTCCGACTAGAATCTGTGCAAAAAGAGAACCGTCGTAGAAATTGAGGTCTCGTTGATCGTTTTAATTTACTGTTTTTGTTGGATTGATAACACTTCTGTAATTACTAGTACGACTAAAAATGTTTGATACTTGGTAGGTACCTACTCTTACCATTATCGTGTGGTACTAGATAGGTAATTACCTTCCTTCCTTACCTTTGAATGCTAGTTCATCGTAACGCCACGACGGTTCTCTTTTTGCACAGACTCTATAGATAAAAAACCGAGTATATAACCGAGTAAATTTTTGACAGAAACGTACAAAAAAATAGTTAATTGGCTAGCTTAATCACTATCTCACGATTGGTAAGTGACGATGCGGTCGAGGATAGTAGCAAGCTAGGTCTAGAACATGAACGGTCTCTCAAGGACAGCTGCCGGTACACATTAGATGTTTGTCGACAGATATTCAAACTTGAGTGTGGTAGCTGGCCAAACAGACTCTAGACAGAGGCAATGTCTATTAGGTTCTGATATCTCCCCCGGACTATCAGGGCTATCAGGACTGCAATATTCTTATGTCTAAACATAGGGAAAGAACCGAGGAGAACAATGTAGTGTGGCACTAGGCACAATATTAAGAAAGCGGCAATAATTCAACGGCTGAGGCGTCGGGAGAGGTTGTGAGTTCGATCTCCACCCATTGCAGTATTGACGTGAACTCTGGAGTTGACTCGTTAATTTTCGAAGACTATTATTTTTTCTATGTCTGGACAGAAAAATAATAGTCTTATGGACACAAGCATATTTAGCTTAGTTGGAGGGGTTCACAAGACTTCAAGGGTTCGTATTATAATGTGCAACACACATTGCTAGTAAGATTTAAAAAAATATTTAAAAGTAAAAGTAAAAGTTTTGATATCTCCCCGGGGCGCTACAAGGACTTAAAAATCCAAATATTTCACCGAAGGGTGCAATCAAGGGTGCCTCGAGTCTGTCAGCAAATAAAGCCCAATGGATAGGGTGTCGGACTGGCGATCGAGAGGTCGTAAGTTCGATCCCCACCCCACCCATTGCTTGCACTATTGACGTGAACCCACTCCAGACACTAGCATATTTAGCTTAGTTGGAGGGGTTAACAAGAATACTAGTAAATGTGGAACCCACATTGCGAGTAATCTTAAAAAATAAACTATTGTACTTAACATTTATTTGCACAGGTGGTAGGAGAACATTATCGATGTTCCGTCTGACTTGCTACAAAAAGGTAGCTTACCATCGTCATCGAGAAAATCTGCCGCCATAGCCTTATGGTGTGGGCAGCAGAGGCTTTGGAAGTCAGAGTATTCTAGACCTAGCGTGTTCACCATCTGCGACCACATCATCGCTTACCACCTGGGGCCTTATTCAGTATGACCAATAAGATAACGCGTTCCTTAACGCGCCACGTTACGTTTTTGAAAAATTGTATTCTGTATGCCACACTATAGGTAAATTATACAAAACGCGCGCGTTACACGTCCTCATATGTCACAATATTTTGACAGCTCAAAACGCGCTCATAACCTTAGCCTACCGCGTTTTAATTGGCATAGAAAATACCATAACGCGGAGATAACGTAACACGGCACGGTAAGACTTTAAAATGGTCATACTGAATAAAGCCGTGAGAAAGTGGTCAAACGCTAGCCTATAATAATAAAAAAAATAGTAAAGCCACAGTCCATAATATATATAGGTACTCCTACTAATAAAGCTGCATTCTGCATTACTGTGACCGCAATTTATTTTTGTAAATTAAGTGACCCAGTTTACAAGGCTATACAATCAGGTCGAAGCCTTCGTTCGATTGCACCCTTGTCTCTTTTCGACTCCAAATAAAGTGGCCAAATGCAAGTCGGACTCGCACTCGTAGGGTTATGTACCACACTACAGTATTTTATAAGATCGAGCAAAAAATACCACTATAATTTTTCGCCAGCAAAAAAAAGAATTAATAAACATTTTATTTCTTGTAACGCCATCTAACGTCTAACAAAGGTGTTAGGGATCGACATTTCAATATAACGCCATCTATGGGCGTTTACCTAACTAAGCGTTCATAGATGGCGAGAAATGCTGAAAAAACACGTTTCTTGTATGGGGACCCTCTATTATTTTAAACTTTATTCTGTTTTTAGTATTTGTTGTTATAGCGGCAACAGAAATACATCATCTGTGAAAATTTCAACTGTCTAACTATCACGGTTCATGAGATACAGCCTGGTGACAGACGGACAGACAGACGGACAGCGGAGTCTTAGTAATAGGGTCCCGTTTTACCCTTTGGGTACGGGACCCTAAAAAGGCTTTATTTTTATTTTTTTATACTTTGCTTACAGGCTAGCGTTTGACCATTATCTCACCTGTTCGTGTCATATCATGCGGTCGAGAATGGTAGCACGCTAGGCCAGAATACGAACTGGCTTTCAAGGATAGCTGCCAGAACATATCTCCATATCTCTAGATATATTTATCAGATCTCGATGAATTTACAATGGGACCACGTCAGAAGTAGAGGTACTTTTTCGAACAAAAACAACGTAGTAATATTAAGAATTCTGTACATAAACATAATTATGAAAATTGACAGAGAAGTTCGTGAACATGACGAATTTAGGATAGAACCTTTGCATGGTGGTAGGACACTATCTGGTGTCCGCCTGGCCAGCTACCACCCTCAAGTTAGACAATCAGTCGCCAAACATCTAATGTGTTCCGGCAGCTATGCTTGAGAGCCAGTTCCCATTCTAGTCTAGCGTGCTTACCGTCTTCGACCGCATCATCACTTTCCAACAGGTGAGATAGTGGTCAGGCGCTAAAAAAACCTGTTCACTGGCGATTTGAAGACCCCCGGATTGTAGTTAAAGGAATATAAATCTCAAGGTATTCCGTGATATAAGCTGACTGCCTAGGTAGTTATTGATCGTTGAATGGGTGCCAGGCACCTCTTGCTCGGAAACAACTAAATTCAACCATTTTCAATCGGTTCAGATAACATTTTACAGATTACTCAAAATTATACTGTGATTTATTTGTCCGTCACAAATTTTGCGATTGATTTTAGAGCGGTTACCGATTGAACTGAAATTTTGCATACGTGTGTATATCGCATGACAATGCAATATTATAATGATATGGTGCTGATCTGATGATGGAGCTGGAAGATGGCCAAAGGAACTCCTAAACTACACATGTTATACCCGTCGTGTTTGGGCTCGTTGTATTTGTCTTGACTTACTCTGGTCCTAGGTGATGTAAAAGCTTGTTTAAAAAGGTTTTTTTTTTCAATATTACTTGTTATATATCTAATAGGCTAGCGTTTGACCACTATCTCACCTGTTGGTAAGTGATGATGCGGTCGAGGATGGTAAGCACGAATAACGAGTATGAATTTTAATTAGTATTACGACAACGACAATTTGTATAACTATTTAAACTCTGTTCTCAAGTAAGTGACTATTTCAAGTCTTATTGAGAATAAATTTCTTTAAACCTAAGCACGCTAGGCCTAGAATGGGAACTGGCTCTCAAGGATAGCTGCCGGAACACATTAGATGTTTTTGGTGACAGATTTTCTAACTTGAGGGTGGCAGCTGCTCAGGTGGACACTAGATAGTGTCCTACCACCATGCGGGGTTGTTGGTTTCTTAACGATGGTTTTTCCTTCACCGGAGGCCCACTGTGAAAGCGCATGTAATTCTTCGATGCGAGCATCTTGGAAATCGGTCGAGCCGTTTGACTGTATAGGAACAAACAAGTATAGAAACTGACTTTAACATTAATTAAATTGGTGTTTATGTTTGATTTTGCAATGCGAAAGTTTTTGAGTACCTATGGATGGTCGGATGGATATATATTTTGAGTACCTATGGATGGTCGGATGGATATATATTTTGAGTACCTATGGATGGTCGGGTGGATATATATTTTGAGTACCTATGGATGGTCGGGTGGATATATATTTTGAGTACCTATGGATGGTCGGGTGGATATATATTTTGAGTACCTATGGATGGTCGGGTGGATATATATTTTGAGTACCTATGGATGGTCGGGTGGATATATATTTTTTACTCCCTAATGCAACATCTACACACAAATAGCCCGGATAAACACATGTACTATTCAACCAACTTACAAAAAGGAAGGGATATGTTTTTGTTTGTTTGTTACGCGATTACTCCGCCAATTGTGAATATATTCTAATCATTTTTTTTTATTGAATGGTACTTCTCCTAGGTTTAATTAGTATCTACAGAGATATGTACACCACATACATATGTACACCACATATGTACACCTAAAACTTGGTACTGAAAATAACTGACGCGGCATTTGAAGTATTTTTTTTCTAACACTAATAACTTTTTTAAACTTACTTTTATTCAAAATTTAAGTTTAACGGTCTTAAATTATCACGAACACTTTTTTACGCGTTTACATACATAACAGGCATGTAGATTTGACACACACCGCAGGTGGTAGGAGCATTATACCGATGTTCCGCCTGACTTACTATCGAAATGTAGCTTACCACCATCAAGGAGAAAATATGCCATTATAACCTTACGGTGTTCCGGCAGCACACAGCCCTTGAGAGTCAGAGTATTCTAGTACTAGCGTGTTCACCATATTTGACCAAATTATTGCTATCACCAGGCGAGATAGTGGTCAACACTAGCCTATCAAATATAAGAAACAAACATCGGCATAATAGTCATCACGTCTACGTACCAGTCCAATGCTGGACATGGCCACTCCCAAGATCCCAGTAGCCTTACTGACCTTAGTTCATTATGATTAACAATTATTTTACCAATTATGTAAATAGAGGTAGGTATCTCTGCGAGACAGCCCGAGTTCAAAGACCTCTGGCTTGCCTCCAGACAGTTCAACGGTTTGTGTTTCGATTTAAGTAAGAAATTACATGTGGTGTACATTTTTTTGTGTTTGATTTTTAGGGTTCCGTACCAAAAGAACCCTATTAATAAGACTTCGCTGCCGCCCGTCCGTCTGTCCGCATTTCACAGGCCTGTATTTCCCTAATCGTTATAGGTACTTGAAATTTTCACAAAGTACGTACTATGTAAAAAAAAATAAAAAAAGTAAATAAAGTAATAAAATAAATAAAGTACATTACTATGGGGGATTTAACAACAAATACTAAAAATAAAATAAATAATAAATGAGGACCCCCATACAAGAAACGTGTTATTTCAGAGTTTTTTGCTTGAACTTATGAACTATAATAGAAAGAGACTTGAAATCTTTACATTGCATGTAGTACTATAGCCGCTATAACAACAAATACTAAAAACAGAATAAATTAAAATAAAAGGGGGTCCCCGTACAAGTAACGTGTTTTTTCAGGCGTTTTATGCTTGATCTTACAAACCGATAGATAGAGACATGAAATTTGGTCATAATATGTACTAAAATGATTGCTATATCATCAAATAATAAAAACTCAATTACATTAAAAATAAAAGGGAGTCCCTACACAAAAATTAAATTTTGTTCAATCGGAACCCTACGTGTGCGAGTCCGACTCGCACTTAGCCAATTTATTTTACATGAAATACGTTACATTACTACACACTACATCACAGACAACAAAGAACATAATTTCTTCTTTTTAATCACTGACGCAAAAAGAAGGAGTTTTATACATTTGACGTGTGTATCTGCGTATGGTGTCTGTCTGTGGCATCGTAGCGCCCGAACCGATGTACCAATTTTGATTTAGTTTTTTTTTGTCTGATAGGTGTTTTGATTGAGAGTGTTCTTAGCTTTGATTCATAAAAATCGGTTCAGCGGTTTTAAGAATATGAGCTTTTTTCAAGTTGAAGGCGCCATGAAATCAACTTTCATGAATCTAATCTGTTCGAAATTCGGTATCTTCGTACTTCAGCGTTATTGTAAAAACAATGACTTGGTGCTGGGACATCTCCTGGACTCTAAAGAATACTCAACTCCTCAACTTTACTCCTTTTTAGGGTTCCGAACCCAAAGGGTACCAACGGAACCCTATTACTGAGACTCCGCTGTCCGTCTGTCTGTCTGTCTGTCTGTCTGTCCGTCTGTCATCAGGCTGTATCTCATGAACCGTGATAGTTAGACGGTTGAAATTTTCACAGATGATGTATTTCTGTTGCCGCTATAACAACAAATACTAAGAACAGAACAAAGTTAAAAATTAAAGAAAAGTTTAAAAAAAGTTTTTTACGATAGCGCAGCGCCACCTATCTAGTTGCTAATATGGCGCTATCGTCTTTACCTTAATCTGAATCTCGGAAGCGGCTCCAACGATTAAATAAAATTTAGTATACCTAGAGGGGATTTCGGGGGCGATAAATCGATCTAGCTAGGAGTCATTTTCAGAAAATGTTGTTTTATTCGTGTTTTCAATAATCAACTTTATTGATAATCAACTTACAATATGACTCTTCCCGACATCTATTGGCGAGTAGAAGTACTGTATCAGTAAAGCAGTTAGTTGCTCTCAATTAAAAAATATAGTATTATTATTCGTCAATAGATGTCGGGAAGAGTCATATTTGTCTGTTTAAGCGGCAAAAAATACCGAGCAAAGCTCGGTCAACCAGATATTTAATAATATTAATTACTACAATTACTATTACTACTATACAAAGAGCAATAATTACTTTAGTAATTATTGCTCTTTGCTACTATATAATACTATTCTACCGTTGTGTTAACGTTTACTTAGTCGGTGTTAGAAGTTCGTTAGAAACTCGATAGATGGCGTTGGGAACCCTCCGTGTGCGGGACAAAGTCTGACTCGCACTTGGCCAGTTTTATTTAGGGTTCCTTACCCAAACGGTAAAACGGGACCCTATCACTAAGACTCCGCTGTCCGTCTGTCTGTCCGTCTGTCACCAGGCTGTATCTCATGAACTGTGATAGTTCGACAGTTGAAATTTTCACAGATGATGTATTTCTGTTGCCGCTATAACAACAAATACTAAAAACAGAATAAAGTTTAAAATAATAGAGGGTCCCCATACAAGAAACGTGTTTTATTCGGCATTTCACGCCATCTATGTACGCTTAGTTAGGTAAACGTCCCATAAATGGCGTTATATTAAAATGTCGATCTCTAACACCTTTATTAGACGTTAGATGGCGTTATAAGAAATAAAATGTTTATAATTTATTATTTATTGCTGGCAAAAAATGATAGTGGTATTTTTTGCTCGATCTTATAAAATACTGCAGTGTGGTACGGAACCCTACGAGTGCGAGTCCGACTTGCACTTGGCCAGTTTATTTAACTTTCTAGTAATGTACGTTACACATTACTTACTATGGGTGCTATAACAGGAAATCATAAAAACTAAATTAAATTAAAAATCAAAGTCAACACAGAAACTTTTTGTTCAATCTTTTTGGTTAATTTGTTCAATCTTATTTATTATATGTACTTTGGTTCGCAACCCTACAAGTGCTAGTCAGACTTGCACTTGGCCAGTTTATTATTAGTTCTTACCACGGAAGAAGCCACGGATTACAAGCGAGAGTGACAGCCTTCTTTGTGGGCGGAGTTGGCGTTGCAGACACGACGCTTTATCGATCGTGGAGTGTCTGTCTTTACTATATTCTATGCGGAACGTGGAGATATATAATTACCTAATTGATCTAAACTAGGCTCACTCAAGTCTCACTAGGTCCTCTGGATACCGAATTTTGAATTGATCAGACCTATAAAAGTTAGCTTTATCAACTAGAAAAGAGCATTCTCGATTGAGACACCTATTAAACAAAAAAGACTAAATCAAAATAGGTGTATCCATTTGGGAGCTACGATGCCACAGACAGACATATATCACAGATTCACACGTCAAACTAATAACACTCCTCTTTTTGTGTCAGTTGTAACTGACTAAAGTACAATGCTTATAAATCGATGTTTTGCTACGCGGTTTTAGTAAAGTCAAGGTTGTGATGGAGCGATGAGTCAGAGCTCTATAATGACTCAATATTTTTTATTATTAAATATATTCAAGACCTTTGAATATTTGTTTCCTTTCACTTTACAGCACCGAAATTGTACAATTGGTGGTGTTATATGGAATGCTACCGATAACATTTTCATGTAGGTCACTATCTAGTGTCCGCCTGGCCAGCTAATACCCTCAAGTTAGAAAATCTGTCGCCAAACATCTAATGTGTTCCGGCAGCTATCCTTGAGAGCCAGTTCCCATTCTAGGCCTAGCGTGCTTACCATCCTCGACCGCATCAATCATCATCACTTACCAACAGGTGAGATAGGGGTCAAACGCTAGCCTATAAAATATTTAAAAAATGTAAAGTAACACCAAGACGAGTAAGTATTGCCCGCACTGTAAAAAAGTTATCAGATTTTAGGGAGAGCCAAGCTGCTACTAGCTCTACACGCCATAACCTAACACTCTATAACTCTTATCATAGAGTATATATATAGCGTTCTGCCTGCGTGAATCCTACCTAGTCCTAAGTTCTCTACAAACCCTACCGTTTTGTAAGAGTGACGTAGACTAAGGGCTAATAAACAGAAAGTAATTCACTAACTAGGCGCATTTTTTTTGGAAATAGGTCCATGAGTAACAAAACGGCCAATCCACACATTTTGACGAGGAAAAGCAATCAAAAATATCCCACGAAACAATATGAATGAATTGTTAAACACAAATCAAAATTTTAACGTACCGACGGGACGTAAGTTTTGGATTGTGTTTAACAATTTACAATAATATCGTTTAAAAACTAAAAAACAACCGACTTCAATGCCGCGCTATTCATTTTCAGTACCAATTTTGAGATGTTTATCTCAATATCTCTGGAGATACTTATCATACCTCGATAAAATTACCATGGTACCACACTTGGGATATCTCCTTTCGAACAAAAAAAGAATAATCGAAATCGGTTCATAAACGACGAAGTTATCCGCGAACAAACATTAAAAAAAAATATATATATATATATATATATATATATATATATATATACGGTCGAATTGAGAAACCTCCTCCTTTTTTTGAAGTCGGTTAAAAATATAAAGTGTGTAACACTTTAAAGAAACATCTGACCATTCCAATAAGCCCAAAATCGACCGACATCTCTGTTGTGAGTGGCTGAGGAGTAGTTGAGTATTCTGGAGATTCCAGGAGATGTGCCAGCATCAGGAAAATGCTTCCAAGTTCTTACACTATCGTTGAAGTAAGTGGATAACGAATTTCTTATTGATCAAACCCATGAAATTTGATTTCATAGCGTCATCAACTATAAAAAACGTCATAGTCTTAAAACGGCTAAAAATGATCGGATTTTCATAAATGAAAGCTAAAAACCTTCCTGATTAACATACCTATAAAAAAAAATCTGAATCGGTTCATCTTTTTGGTCGCTACGATGCCACAGACATACACAGATACACACGCTAAACTTATATAACCCCTTCTTTTTGCGTCGGGGGTTAATTAATTCACCCATTTTTTTTCTATCCCACTCACACTTACTGTAAGAACAGTAATATTCTGTCAAACAATAAATCAACGCGGAGAAAAGAGCTGAAACCTGATTTTACATCATTCATTGTCATATATTTAGTCTTCAAGAATTTATTCTACATGCAACCTTCATTGAGTATAATTTTCTTGGTGAGCCCAGAAAATTGCTCTCATTATTCTGAGAACAAGTGACACTTCTTACCTAGGCCTTAACTCATGTGGCTATCATCTACATGAGTGCTACGCAGTTTCGTAGCTCTGGGCTACCCACGTCACAGTTATAGATCGTACGTAGTGGTTCGTTAATAGCTTGCCGAAATGGTTCACCTCTTGGTAAAAATCCAATGTATGTTAAAGCGCATTTCCGACAACGCTATACTATGCCGCTATATATTATAGCATGACACGTCATAAAGCTATACTATATAGCATGGTGTTCACATTACGCGATATAATCGCAAGCAAGTATGACATGTGGCAAGCTCAGTTGACATTCAGAGTATGCCATCTAATTGCACAAATTGTCCCACCATCCTCTTTCCTCTATCGGACAACCAGACGTACCGATGTGCACAATCGCTTTATGGTGGACATTTCATCTACCCGTACATAACGTTTCGCTTCATCTTTTATCTCTTAGGCTAGATTTTAATGGTAGTGAGATATCTACGTCTTATAGATAAACAATTATACAAAAAGTTGAAAAACCCCCAAATTTGGGGAGAATTACAATCTGGCCCCCAATCTGGCAGGGCCGCGATATAGCACAGCAATCGCTCAATTTCATAGCTAATAGCAACCCAATAATATATATTGTAGCTAAGTGCGAACCTGTTCATAATAAATGTATGGTGAGCGATATTGTTGCGCTATAAACTATATGCTATCAAGCTATATATTATAGCGTAGTCTGAAATGAGCTTAACGCTCACACAAACTGTAGGGGAATGACTAGGTTCGATCTACAACCGCGACGTAGCGCAGAGCTACGAGATTTCGTAGTAACCATGTAGCGTTATGATGACGTAGCATAGATCAACGAGATTGCGTAGCATTCACGTAGCAGTTCTGTAGAGTACATTAGTAGTAGTACAATAGGTGTGTTATTTCTACAGCGACGTGCATATTTACACATTGCTATAGAAATAAAAGTCCCACTAAAAACATTTTCTTGTAAAGTAACGCTGGGACGATTACATATTGCTTGCACTGTAAAAAAGTTATCATATCTTATGGAGAACCAAGCTTCTAGCTTGCCGTAACCTAACTTTCATCATAGCGTATAGCGTTCTGCGTAAATGTTAGTCTTAAGTTCTCTACAAACCCTACACCTTAATACCTTAATCCGGCTTGACCGTTTCTTTCCAACATGTAATTTTTTTTTAAACAGAGTTGTGACAACAAGATCAATTTCAGCATGTGCTACGTGTGCAATCGTTTCAATCATTCATTCTAAACGGTCTCTCTCAATGGGACCTTAGACTATTAATAGAAAAGTAACAAAATTAAAATTTTGAATAAACACCCATGACAATATCCTTTAGAAAATGAACGTCATAAAATCTATCTAAGAAACACCACTGTTGAAAGACTAAAAAAAAAAAACTAAAAACTAAAAAATAAAAATCTAACTAGTTTTGGAGAAAAATTGCAACATGGATTTGCACAAACAAATGTTTACTGCAGGACCTTCTGGTGAGTTGACACCGTAACACCTATTTAAGAACATACATCAATCAAACACGAACCCATAACTAAAAATTGCATCAAAATCGGACTAGTCGTCATGAAGAAAAATGGCAACATCGATTTGCACCAACAAATGATTACTGCAGCGCCCCCTGGTGACTGATCACCTTAACATCTATTTAAAAACATGCACCAATTACACCCAAACCTTTAACTGAAAACTGCATCAAAATCGAACTAGTAGTTTTAGAGAAAAATGGCATTATACATTTGCACACACAAACAAACAAAGATCCTCTCATTCCAAACGCATATACAGTCTCCGTTCCGTCGTGGGTAAAAGAACAATATATAAGATCGTTTGCGAAACGAAATAAAATTGACATCAAATGCCGCGCTAGTCGTATTGTGTTTATCTTCATATATCTGACACATACATACTCATCAGATCTAGGTAAAACTACAATGGTACCAACCGGAAAGTATACTATCTTTAAAAAAATAGCATTTTGAAATTGGTAATTTTTCTGAGCTAACAAACATAAAAAACAATCGAATTGAGTACCTACTCCATTTTTGTGTCATCATCATCATCATCATCATCAGCCGGTGTCAGTCCACTGCTGAACGAAGGCCTCTCCCAAGATGCGCCACTGAGCCCGATTTTCGGCACTTCTTTTCCAGTCACTGCCCATTTTTGTGTAGTCGGTTAAAAAGGTAAATTATGTGAACCATACGTACCTACACCCACCCCGCAACAAAGCCTTGACAATGTCTCTTGGAATCACGCAATCGATTTCAATTCAGTCATTCGTATCGATTCCGAGCTATACTCGTAACCATTTAATATTGAAGCCAGTTTACAACCTTAAAGCGGATTTGAAGCTACATGAACTTTATTATCTTTTAAACATTGGTTTTTTCAGCCAAAAGTCTAAGGGAGCACCTTTGGTTGAAAGGTCTAGTTGGCTCCACACGAGGAAACGTCGAGAGCACGACGCGACTACCATAAAATTTTGTTTACGTATTATGGTCGCCAATCTTCAATTAATCACGCAGGGGATATTGCATCAAATACCTGGCAACGCGGCTAGAATAGAATATTAACGTAGTAAAAAAATGAAACAATACTGAAGATGTTCAAGTTAAGCTACAAAAAATAGTTTTAGCATTGAAAAAATATGAGGTGTCTAAAACGCCGCAACATTTTCGCGCGCCTTTGTGACGTAACAGCTCACCACACTGTCCTCACAGATTCATCATCATCATCATCAGCCGGTGTCAGTCCACTGCTGGACGTAGGCCTCTCCCAAAGTGCGCCACTGAGCCCGATCGTCGGCTCTTCTTTTCCAGTCACTGCCCACCGCTTTGCGTATGTCGTCGCTCCACCTGGTCACAGGACGAGTCTTCTCGTTGTCTATACCGCAGTGTCTAAAGACAAAAGTCTTTAACCAGTGCGTCCTACCTGTGATGACATACGGAGCCTCACAGATTGAATCTTTGTAATAGAAATAATACGTTTTCGTACAACAGTGCATACTATTTCTATGACAAAGATTTAGTCTGTGTTGACAGCAGTGTATGTTGTGACGTCACTTTCTAATTGACAAGTGGTGATGTGTTTTGCAAATAAAAATCCCCACGCTTGTTTTGCATTTTTAATACTTATAATATTTTAACCAATTTAACAGTATTTTATTTATAAAAAATGTTTAACATACAACGAGAACAATAATGATTCGAAAATAAATGATTTCATTTAAATGCATATTGGCTATTCTAGTCTACCATGACTAATTAAAAGATTTCAAATAAGCTTTTCAATAATAAACACTAGACACATTGATTTGATTTATTACAAAGAGGATCAATCACAAACAAGTAATATAAAAAAAAACCTTTTTAAACTCAAGCTTTTACATAAACTAGGACCAGAGTAAGTTAAAACAAATCCAACGAGCCCAAACACGACGGGTATGACGTGTGTAGTTTAGGAGTTCCTTTGGCCACCTTCTAGCACCATCCATCCATCAGATCAGCACCATGTCATCATATTATTGCATTGTCATGCGATTTACACATGTATGCAAGTATGCGATTTACACATGTATGCTCAATCGAACCCCTGGAAGTCGCTCTAAAATCAATCGCAAGATTTGTGACAACATTTATTTATATAAATTCGCCGTGAAGTAAAAATAAAACTTGTAAAAATAAGAACGTTTAAATTTTTTGCTTGCTGTTTTTTACAAAATTAAAGAACCGCCTTCAAATGCCGCGCTAGTCATTGTCAGTACCATTTTCGATATGTTTATATTCATATCTCTGCAGACACTGAACAAATCTCGATAAAACTTAAATAGGACCGGACCAAATAGGAAGTATGCGCTTTCAAAAACAAAATCCAAATCGATCGATACGTCTTTGAGTAATCGGTGAAAATACATAAAAGAAAAATTCCGATGAATTGATAACCTCCTCCTTTTTTTGAGGTCGGTTAAAAACGGCTCAATTGCATTGCGCAAGCGATATTGACTATCACTATGTAAAAATACAGACATATCCGTTTAGCCGTGAAAATCTAGCAAAAAACTGACTTTCGTTTTAGTATTTAGTATTGGCGTTGATAAACAAAATATGAAGTTTTCATACATTTTTCTCAAATTAAATTTTATGTTGGTTTGATTTTGAGACAGTTGTATACCCTTGCTTTGATCCAAGGTTGTCAAGCAAGGTTGAATTGAAAATCAGTCTTAATAGCTTTAAGTTCGTTATATTCATGGCAGAACCATCACGGAATGGTTGATACCAACCAAGAATTATTAGTTTCAGTTTCACGAAGCACGAAGTATGATAAATTAATTTGCAAAAATTAAATAACTACCTTGCAATTTTTATAGAAGACAATGTTCTTTAACACACGAAAAAAAAGATGGGTGTTTATAAATTTGACATGTGTATTTGTGTATGTCTGTCTGTGGCATCGTAGCGCACAAACGAACGAACCGATTTCAATTGAGTGTTTTTAGAGTTCCGTACCCAAGGGTAAAATATGGAACCCTATTACAAACAGTCCGCTGTCCGTCCGTCTGTCTGTCCGTCTGTCACCAGGCTGTATCTCATGATCCGTGATAGTTAGACAGTTGAAATTTTCACAGATGATGTATTTCTATTGCCGCAATAACAACAAATACTAAAATACAGAATAAATTAAATATTTAAGGGGGCTCCCATACAACAAACGTGACTGTTTTGCTCGTTTTTGCTAGATATTGATGACGGCAACAGGTAGATGCTTGAAATATTCTCAGAATATTGAGTTATATTATTCACTTTAAAAATAAATAATTAAATTCAAATAAAATTATATTTAAGGAGGCTCCCATACAACAGACTAGATTTTTTTGCCGTTTTTATAGATAATGGTCGGAACCCTTCGTGTGCGAATCCGAATTGTACTTGGCCGGTTTTGTGTTGATAGGCGTCTTAATCGAGACCGTTCTTAGCTTTGATTCATCAAAATCCATTCAGCTATTTTCTAGATGATGACACTATGAGACCAATTTTAGTAGGTCTAATCCACAGAAATGTTAATAATATTCATATTTCTGTGGTCTGATCAATTTGAAATTCAAAAATATTGTAAGAGTAATGGTAGCATTGACCTGATGCTGGGGCATCTCCTGGAATCTGCAAAATACTCTTCTCCTTACCAACTTACAGCAGAGAGGTCCTCTTTGGGGTCTTTGGAAAGGTCTCAATAAACAGATTGCACATAGATCACTTGGGAGTTGTTTCAAATGTTGAATTAAAGTTTTATAATACTAACTAGCTGGCCAGGCGAACTTCGTACCACCTAACAGACAATGAATGTCGTGTTACCTTTTAGCTGAAATTGTTTTAGGCTTTTATGAACGTAATACAATGAATACAAAAGAGATATTAAGTTTATTAATGTATTATGGCAATCCAGATATAGATTAAAAATTGGTAAAAATGGTTTTTGGAAATATAAACTTTTTTAAGTTGCTTGTAAGCATACATTTTCATATTTGACAATCAATAAATATGTCAAACAATTATCATTACTGACAATATTTGACATTTTTAAAATCTACATGACTTGAATTCACAAAAACTTGAAGAATTTTTACTTGACTTACTACTTGACACGGGCTAAATACACTAATCGTGTGGAGCCATAATTATACCAAAAAAAATAAAAAAATACGCGATAATCCGAATATTGTAATGCTATCCACATATGGGAAGAATTTTTATACTTGACACTGGCTAAATACACTAATCGCGTGGAGCTATAATTATACAAAAAAACTACGGCGGGATAAACAATTGAACATCAAATAATCGGCAGTTTTTAAACCCAGGAACATTTTGGCTAAATATTTATTCTTATACAATTTTGTAGGTCAATTATTCATTGTTTTTAATACTTATTATCCTATTCCTGCAAAGACAATTCCAGAAATACTAAAATCATAAAAATTGTTCCAGCCGTTCTTGAGTTATAAGTGTAGTAACTAACACGACTTTCTTTTATATATATAGATACCAAACAAAAACTAAACCAAAATCGGTTCATCCGTTGACAGACACATACAACAGACACATACACAGATACACACATCAAACTTATAACACCCCTTCTTTTTGCCTCAGGGGATAAAAACAGCAATTTTGAAACAATACAGTGGGTAAATGGAAACGCACATTTGTAGGGATTCTTCAAGGAACAAATGTTTGAAATAGCTGTTGGTTTATAAAACGGTGTTTGATTCTTTATTTAGTCACGGATTGCCTTAAGCCCTTACCACCGTCAACGTGCCGGCTATTTTAGAGCCGAAAGGTATCACACGTGACGATGGCAAGAGGCATGACGTTGGTACCTTGGTGTCGTGGAATGCTGCTAGTGTGGGATGCAACGTGCACAGATATGTTAGCAGCATCCCACCATTACAGACGCGGCAGAGGAAATATGCAGACATCAGAGACAATTAAGCGGTTTCGTGACGGAGCTGTCCAGACGTCTGATAGATGTCACCCATAACCAAAGAGCTGGCGCTTACCTCGGGAAATGAATTAGTCTTTTCATTTAAAGAGATATGTCGCCAGCTTTTTGGGTACCCTACCAGCAGATAGCGACCTTGATTCATTTTTTTATTTATATTTTTTTATGGTAAAAGGTAACAGAACAAGCACGACGCTCGCATGATGGTAAACGATGACGTCTCCTATAACAGATACAGCGGCATGCAACATTCTGAACTGCCAGAATTTTGCATGTCACTGCACTGCGACTGTTACCTTGAGACATAACGATGTTAAGTCTCACATGCCCTGTAATTTCACTGGACACCTTGCTATATCAACCGAAAAACATTCCTATTTCACGGCTGAAATTTAATTGGCAAAGTGGTGGTACCGCCCCAGACGGACAAGCAGAAGTCCTACCACTACAAGAACCACTACCACTACAAGAACCACTACCACTACAAGAACCACTACCACTACAAGAACGACTACCTGTACAAGAACCACTACCACTACAAGAACCACTATCACTACAAGAACCACTACCACTACAAGAACCACTACCACTACAAGAACCACTACCACTACAAGAACCACTACCGCTACAAGTACCACTACCACTACAAGAACCACTACCACTACAAGAACCACTATCACTACAAGAACGACTACCACTACAAGAACCACTACCACTACAAGAACCACTACCACTACAAGAACGACTACCACTACAAGAACCACTACCACTACAAGAACGACTACCACTACAAGAACGACTACCTCTACAAGAACCACTACCACTACAAGAACGACTACCACTACAAGAACCACTACCACTACAAGAACCACTACCACTACAAGAACGACTACCACTACAAGAACCACTACCACTACAAGAACCACTACCACTACAAGAACCACTACCACTACAAGAACCACTACCACTACAAGAACCACTACCACTACAAGAACGACTACCACTACAAGAACCACTACCACTACAAGAACGACTACCACTACAAGAACCACTACCACTACAAGAACGACTACCACTACAAGAACCACTACCTACCACTACAAGAACCACTACCACTACAAGAACGACTACCACTACAAGAACCACTACCACTACAAGAACCACTACCACTACAAGAACGACTACCACTACAAGAACCACTACCACTACAAGAACCACTACCACTCAAGAACGACTACCACTACAAGAACCACTACCACTACAAGAACGACTACCACTACAAGAACCACTACCACTACAAGAACGACTACCACTACAAGAACCACTACCACTACAAGAACCACTACCACTACAAGAACCACTACCACTACAAGAACCACTACCACTACAAGAACCACTACCACTACAAGAACCACTACCACTACAAGAACCACTACCACTACAAGAACCACTACCACTACAAGAACCACTACCACTACAAGAACGACTACCACTACAAGAACGACTACCACTACAAGAACCACTACCACTACAAGAACCACTACCACTACAAGAACCACTACCACTACAAGAACCACTACCACTACAAGCACTACAAGAACCACTACCACTACAAGAACCACTACCACTACAAGAACCACTACCGCTACAAGAACCACTACCACTACAAGAACCACTACCACTACAAGAACCACTACCACTACAAGAACCACTACCACTACAAGAACCACTACCACTACAAGAACCACTACCACTATTGGATTCTAAATTCTCTGATGTACCTAAAGACTAACGTAATTCATCTTAACGCCCAAAGTATTCCGGCTCATTTCCCAGACATGCTGGCATCATTTGATAACAAAAATATTGATGCGATCCTTGTTTCTGAAACCTGGCTCAAACCATGTCTTCCCTCAATCCTGTACCCTTTACCTGGATTTCGCCTAATACGAAATGATCGTGCCGTTGGCGGCGGAGGGGGGGTTGCCATTTACCTACGTGCACACATCTCCTTCTCCGTAATTAGTGTTTCTGCGCAACCTCCACCCACGAACGCTGGTGAGCACCTTTTTATAGAAGTTCTTCTGTCCCACACCAAAGTTCTCCTAGGCGTCTTCTATTGTCCCACCTTACGCATCAATTATTTTTCTTCCTTCGAAAACATGCTTGAGGATCTTATACCTTCTTATGAACACTCTATCATTATGGGCGATTTTAATACCTGTCTTTTAAAAAACGATCATCGTTCATCTAACCTTACTTCTATAGTCGAATCTACGAATCTTCAACTTCTTTCTCTTAGCGCTACGCATCATTTTCCTAACTGTGCTCCTTCCCTTCTTGACTTGATTATTGTTTCCTCTCTAAGCCATGTTAATAAGCACGGTCAGGTTTCTGCTGATGCGTTCTCCTATCATGACTTGCTATATCTGTCCTATAAAATCCGCCCTCCTAAACCTAAACCCACCATAATTCTGCAGCGTAGCTTTGGTAGCATGAATCAAGATCTCTTCATCAAGGATGCAGAGAAAATTGATTGGACTCCTGTTATCGAAGCTGAGTCCGTAGATGATCAGGTGTCCATTTTCAACAGTCTTATAACTCAACTGTATGATATACACGCTCCCTTGAAACAGATTAAAATCAAACACTTGCCCGCACCTTGGCTCTCTGATGAGATTAAATCGCTGATGCACAAAAAATCTGTCACTAAAACTCGGTATAAGAGCTTTCCAAATAAGAGTAATAAAGATAAATATGCGAGTGCCCGTAATCGCTGCAATAGGGTGTGTAGGGATGCTCAACGTCGCCATATCCACAAATCTGTCGAAAACGATGACCCAGCTAAGGTTTGGAAATTTCTTAGGTCTCTTGGAGTCGGTAAATCCCGTCATAGTAACTCTATCCCAAATTCTTTAGATATCAATACGTCAAATAAGCATTTTGTTTCAACTCCTTCTATTAAAGATTCCGATAAAGCCACCACTTTAACTTATTTGTCTACCCTTAGAACTCCTGACCATTCTCAATTTTTCTTTAGTCCATTTTCTATTGGAGATGTGAAGAAGAGTATGCTATCTATAACTTCAAATGCAGTTGGAGTCGATTGTATTAGCCGGAACATGCTTATCCCTATCCTTGACATCGTACTCCCTGTCCTACACCACATCCTTAATTTCTCAACTTCCAGTAGCACCTTTCCGTTACAATGGAAAGACGCTCAAATCATTCCCTTGCCCAAAAAACCTAATCCCAAGTCTTTCAACGAGTACCGCCCTATATCCATTCTACCTTTCCTCTCCAAAGTACTTGAGCGCCTTGTCCATAATCAGCTACACTCCTTCCTTATCTTCAATCACCTCCTTAATCCCTTCCAGTCTGGGTTTCGCCCTGGACATAGCACAGTTACTGCCCTCGTTAAAATAACCGATGATATCCGTTTAGGAATGGACAAAGGGAAAGTAACTGTGTTAACCCTTCTGGACTTCAGCAACGCTTTCAATACCGTTGATTTTGACATTCTCCTTGCATTTCTTCACTCTATCAACATATCTCCCATGGCAATTGACTGGTTTTACAGTTATCTGTTTGGCCGTCGTCAGCGTGTCCGCATCGAAGAGTCTTACTCTACTTGGTGTGGAACCGCTGCCGGCGTGCCACAGGGCGGCGTCTTATCACCTCTTCTTTTTTCCCTCTTTATTAATTCTATTTCTCTTAAACTCACTTCTCCCTACCACCTCTATGCAGACGATCTGCAAATCTAATGCTCTAATGCTTTCTATTCCTACTCATTGCAGCACTTTCTATAATAAGTCGTTTGCTGTTCAAGCTGTCAGACTCTGGAATGCGCTTCCTTTAGAGATAAAACAATCACAAACTATATATACATTCAAGGAACGCCTTAAGTCGTATTATCTTGGTTAGTTATATTACATACGTTTGTTATATACACTCCTAATAATATGTTATATATATGTATATCCATATATATATTATATATATATGTATTATTTAATTTATTATGTATATGTATCAAAGTAATTATTATTATTTTCTTTGTATTAATTTAGTATCCTTTAATAGCTTATGTCTTATTTACTTATACACTGTACACCGCCGTATCTATTTACATATTTCTCCATCTAAAGGTTGTCTGGAAGAGATTGCTTTCAGTGATAAGACCGCCTGTTGTTACACTATTATAATTAGTTGTTAAGTAATACTCTGTTTCTTTTAATAAGGTGTTCAATAAAGTGTTTCTATCTATCTATCTACCACTACAAGAACCACTACCACTACAAGAACCACTACCACTACAAGAACCACTACCACTACAAGAACCACTACCACTACAAGAACGACTACCACTACAAGAACCACTACCACTACAAGAACCACTACTACTACAAGAACCACTACCACTACAAGAACCACTACCACTACAAGAACCACTACCACTACAAGAACCACTACCACTACAAGAACCACTACCACTACAAGAACCACTACTACTACAAGAACCACTACCACTACAAGAACCACTACCACTACAAGAACCACTACCACTACAAGAACCTCTACCACTACAAGATTATAAATAGTCTGTATTATAGTTTCAGGAGTAGTTATTATTGTAGTTATAGTTTATTAATTTTAATCATATTGATGTATTTTAAGTGTTTACAAATAGCCTTCGAATATGTGATTTACAAAAATATTAGGATATTCTTGTTAATTACTTTCTGAGATAAAATTTTAATATAGTCTATACAATTTTATTCAGATCTTTCTAAAAATACACATAACATTGTCGACGTTGCAACTTTCACAAGACTTGATAATGTTGATCTAAAGATAAAATATACTTCAAACTGGAATGTGAGTACATCTTTTTATTCTGTAAGGTAACAGAAAGACGACTGATGGTAAGCGATGACGTCTGCCTACAACAGAAACTGATGTCAACATTTTGTGAATCCACAGTGTTACGTCACTGTGGATTGACAGAATTTTACGCGTAACTGCACTGCGTATGTTACCTTGAGATTATTAGATGTCGAGTCTCACATGCCATAAAACTTAACTAAAACTTTATCCTCCAAACCGAAAGACAGGGTTCTATTTCATGGCTGAATTACAGACAAAGTAATGGTACCGCCCCAGGACGGACACGGACTAACAGAAGTCTTTAATAACGAGCGCTAGTGTTCGTTGTAAATAACACCAACATTACATGTATACGAAGAAGCTTGAAATTTTGAAACTTTTAACCGACATCCAAAAAAGGAAGAGGTTATCAATTTGTCTGTATTTTTTTGCATGTATGTGGCTCAATAATTCTGTCTATTGTAAACCGACTTGCCATCGAGAGGTTGTGAGTTTTGTGTGGTTGTGAGTGAAGCATTTTTAGCTGTCTAGTTGGAGGGGTTAACAAGACGACTAGTAATGAGCAACCCACATTGCTAATAAAATATAATTATATAAGATTGTCATATAATAAAATTGCCATATAAGCTTAATTGTGATGTGTTGTTTCAGGAGCTGTCAAAGCTGGATGAGTCCGTGCTGGCAAGCTCAGCACCGCCCACGTCTGTCGCACCACTGTCCTGCTCCATCGACCTGCCGACAGATACCGTCGCAGACGTGAGTGGCCCACAATTCTAATACAAAGCATTTAGTATGATTTCTCTACCCTTAGTTAGCTTAGTATAGCTTACATCGTAAACGCTTTTGACAGATCTCACATAGTTTTCGACTTATTCTGGCTCCCTGATTGGTCTAAATTTAGTGAAGTGTGAAATCCACTAGAGGCGCTGTACCTACGAATAAAAAAAATCATTTATTCGTAGCGCTGTACTGATTTTTAAACTAAATTTGTTCGATATACCATGTAGAGTTTGGTTTGAAAACTCGTACTAAGGGTATTAATCTAGTGGTCGCCTATAGGTCGATTTTTTTTTAATGATAAAAGGTAACAGTGCCGGCCATGAAAAAGAGATGCAGATAACAACTGTCTAGCTGCATCTTCTTCTATTAGGCGTTTGCGATGACAAAACGCGTCAATATCAATGTAGACACTTCCACCCCTAACACGATGCTCGCCTGATGGTAAGCGATGACGTCTACCTATTACAGATACAGTGGCATGCAAAATTCTGGACAGCCAGAATTTTGCATGTCACTACACTGTGCCAGTTACCTAATGCGACTGCAATTATATTTTTTAGTTTTTTTAGTTTATTTATAACATAGATAAATAAACTCTTACTACTTTCAAGTATTTATTAACATAAAGCAATAGTCAAAACAATTAAAAAAACTAATTAAACTAAAATATTAACTATGACTAATATTTAAAATAAAAACTACAAATAATAAATGGAATTTAGGTCGCTGTCTGCTGGTAGAGTACCCAAAAAGCTGGCGACATTACCTCTTTGAATCGCGAAACTAATGCGTTGCCCAAGGTAAGCGCCAGCTCTTTGGTCGTGGGAGACATCGATTAGGCTTATTATTTACTACTTATGCCATATTACTTATCTTCAATACGTGCAAAGCGTTTGTCGACAGATTTTCCAACGTAAGGGTGGACGAAAGCCAGGGGAACACTGGACATATCCTTACTGCCATGCAAATTAAATGTAAAAATAAATTTGTGGTCGTGAGTTCGATTACACCCATTGCACTATTGACGTGAGCCCACTCCAGACACAAGTATATTTAGATACTTTAAAGTAATGTGGAACCCACATTGCGAGTAAACTTTGTAAAAAAAAAATGTACCCCGTTATGTAATTATGATAATACTAGTTGCGCCCCGCAGCTTCGCCCGCGTTAAAAATATATCGTATAACCAAATCTACTATTCAGGCTATCTCTGTGCAAAATTTTATCCAATACGGTCGAGTCGTTTGACCGTGAAGAGGTTCCAAACAAACAAACACATATATAAACTGATTTTTAACCGACTTCAAAAAAAGGAGGAGGTCTCTCAATTCGACCGTATATATATATATATATATATATATATATATATTTAATGTTTGTTCGGGGATAACTTCGTCATTTATGCACCGATTTTGATTATTCTTTTTTTGTTCGAAAGGAGATATCCCAAGTGTGGTACTTTGGTAATTTTATCGAGGTCTGATAAGTATCTCCAGAGATATTGAGATAAACATCTCAAAATTGGTACTGAAAATGAACATTGAAGTCGGTTCTTTTTTAGTTTTTAAACGATATTATCGCATTTATAATATTGTTGTTGATTGTTTTTTTCAGGCGGTGTTATCACCAGAAAAGGCGGGCTCAATGTTGTCGGTCCAATCTGCTCCAGAACGTCCACCCAGCCTTCTGCTCGAACTGCCGTTAGCCACGGTACGTATCTCATCATCATTAACATCATCATCATCATTCACATCATCATCATATTCATGCCTCTGCAGGGGCGCAGTGGGAGTATAGGCGGCGTACCGGCAGCACAGCCCTTGAGAGTCAGACCATATTAGACCAAGCGTGTTCACCATCTTCGATTACATTATCACTTACCAACAGGTGAGATAGCTGAAAGATATGAGTGAATGCCAGCTCTCAGAATCTGACGTCGAGGATAGAGCGAAGTGGTATAAAAAGAGTCTGAAAGCCGACCCTACCACTATATGGGATGACTAGCTAGGAAGAGGGAGAGAGAGAGAGATAAAGGACGAAGAATAGAGATATGAGGGCCCGGTGGCATAATCGGGAGAACGGTTGGCTTTGATGCCAGAGGTACCGAGTTCAAACCTCCGGGCATCAAGAGATTTTTCTATCGAAAATAATTTATGAGCGCATCACAGTAATCCTCTGGTGCAGGAAAAACATCGTTGAAAACCCCCCCGGCATAATGGTAGGACACTGTCTAGTGTCCGCCTGGACAGCTTCCACTCTCAAGTTGGAAAATCTGTCACCAAACATCTATTATATTCCGGCAGCTGTCTTTGAGAGCCAGTTCCTATTCTAGGCCTACCGTGCTACCATCCTTGACCGCATAATCACTTACCAATAGGTGAGATAGTCAAATGATAGCTTATAAGATATTAAAAAAAAAAAGTATCTCATCATCTTTAACATCAGCATCATCATCATAATCATGCATCTGCAGTGACGCAGTGAGAGAATAGTCGGCTTTGACGCCAGAGTTAGTGGATCAAATCCCCGCTGTGCTCCAAGGCATTTTCCAACGAAAATAATTTATATGTGCATTTTACAGTAACCTTCATAAAAAAACATACTATTGTTTACCTAAATGACAATAAAAAAATAAACTGGCCAAGTGCAAGTCCGACTCGCACTAGTAGGGTTCCGTATCACACTACAGTATTTTATAATATCGAGCAAAAAAAAACCACTATCATTCTTCTATAACCAAGGCAACATACCTATTAGATGTTTGTCGACAGTTTTTCCAACTTAAGAGTTGTAGCTGGACAGGCGGACACTAGACAGTGCCCTTCCTCCATGCAAATTGGTTGAATGACGACATCACAAACGTCGGAGCGACGCCATACTCTACCTTTTGCAAGCAATCTGTTGAGTCCATAGATGTAATAAAAAGGACCCTGCAGATGCAGTGCATCTGTAGAGCACCCTGCAGATGTTTTGACAAATTCAATTTAATCCGTATGCTTTAACAATAAAGTTGTAATTACTTTGTAGAACAAAACGGCCCAATTGAGAGACACCCGGGTGGGAGTGTGTCCTTGTCTAACAACCTGCTAGTCCCTAATATGTGTTATATACTATATGTATGGTATATATATGTTGTCCATACAAAGAAAGGGACAAACTCCATTCGAGGTCGGTCTCATGGGAGCCGGTGTACGCGATCAAGTTTAATATGTAGCAGGTCTGTGGTTGATTCTTAAGGAACTATCACGTTTTTTTAACAAAACGCCTCATTAGAAATAATCCTGTATCCTTATTTAAATCCGGCAGCAAGTGGGTGCGTACCTCTCAGCGATGTCACCCACCGAGCAAGAGGAGGACTCGTTGTTAACCCTGTCGTCAGTGACGGCGAGACCCCTACTGGCGGCTAGCCGACGGCTGCGTCCCACCGCTGAGTCCACTGAGTAAGAAGTTGTTTAGTAACTATGATATGGTATGAAAAATAACCGATTCTTAATTCGAGTATGGTGATTAATTAATGAAGAGACTGCACACACCGGCGGACGGCATGGCAAGGGCATTTTGAATTTGTCAACGTAAAGTCGTGCGTATGTAATGGTAACAATATATTCCAAATGCTAGCGCTCATCGGTGGGCGACATGGTGGCGAAATATACAGTGTGGCTGGTAAAAGACTGTACATATTGAAGAACGCGATAGTTAATGGTCATATTATGTAATCAATAAAAATATAATACAATGAGAATATTGATAAACCACATTGTTAATACCCTTGTTACATGGTCCATGTATAAAGTATACTTAGAAATAAGGACACTTGTATGTGGTTTGTTTCTTGTATTTTAGCAACTCGCCTCCTGACGGCGGGTACGGCTGGGTGGTGGTATTTGGCGCCTTCATGGTACAGTTCTGGGTGGCAGGCTTATTCAAGTCTTACGGAGTGTTGTATGTGGAGATCATGGAAACTTTCCCCGACTCCTCCGCCAGCGTTGCCTCCTGGATCCCTGCTGCGCTCTCTACACTGTGCCTAGCATTAGGTAACTATCACACTAGTGCAGGGGTTCCCAAACTTATTTGTACTGTGACGCCCTTGAGATTTTACAAATTTTTACGACGCCCCACACACCCCGCCCCCCTCTCCACAAAAATACCTGCTTCTCAAAACGGGGCTCCAGTTTAGAAATTTCTTCTCTCATTTCTTTCTCTACGTTTATTTTTCACCTGTACGTGTTTATCACTCGAGTCGGTCGCATCGATACACGACGCCCCTGGGACAACGCTGCGACGCCCCGGGGCGTCGTGACGCACAGTTTGGGTGCACTAGTGAGTTCCGACGGCTGTCCTTAAAATTAGAGTCTAATTTTAATTTGTTTCTACTTTTAGAGAGAGTATATGTACACTTCTAAAATCATAAAGTAAAATATAATCAATTATCATGTTAACATCAGCAAGTAGCAAAATCATAATTTAACGCTTAGAATTAAAAAAACAATAATTGTATTATTAATTTAGACATCTTCGACTCTTCTTGTTATTTATTTTAGCACCGCTATCTGGTTATTTATTTCATATCTTCTAGTATTTTTTTCATCTCTTCTGTTTATTTATTTCAGCACCGCTATCATCCGCGTTGTGTGAGAAGTACTCGTGTAGGACGGTGGTGTTCATCGGAGGGCTGTTCTGTGCTGCTGGTCTGATGCTGTCCTTCTTTAGCCGAGGGTTGCTGCATCTACTGCTCAGTTTTGGAGTTATGACAGGTAAGGCTTTGTTTTTTAACACGGATTTCTTAGCTTCACTTGTAACTAACAAATAATGTAATCAAATCATAGAATGAAATTTTAACCTACTTTAATTGTCGTATCGAAATGAAGCTTTTATATTTGGATAACAATTTTAAATTTGATATCTTGGAGCTGATCTAGTGATGGAGCCAGAAGGTGGATAGTAAAACTCTTCAGTGGCATTTTGTAAACCCCTTGAGTTTGGACTAATTTGATTTGTTTTGACTAGTTCAAAAAATTGAGTTTAGTAAAAAGGGTCTGATATGGAGCCAGGATTCTGCTTTTTAGTTCAATGGTGTTTTATTAGTTTTGTAAAACTATAACTTATTAAGAGACACCTCCTAATAACGGACCCTGAGTTGCAAAACTTGCGGGAAATTTACAAACATACAAATCACGGCATAGTTACACCCAGACTCAAACCCTGGTGTTATGTTTAATAATAAAAAAATACACTTGTTTTGTAGCCGAGGGATTTTGTAGCCGTGCACAAATTGAGACATTTGGATCTTGTCCATTTTTCGACGTCAGATTATTGATAGATGAAGTTATATTTTTTTGTATCTTATAGGCTAGCCTTTGACCACTATCTCACCTGTTGGTAAGTGATGATGCGGTCGAAGATGGTAAGCACGCTAGGCCTAGAATGAGAACTGGCTCTCAATGATATAAGGTTACCATCCGTACAATTACACGCACCCTACATTGATATTCACCCACGGACGGCGACGATCACGCACAGTCACGTGTCTTTTTATCTTTCTGTACCCACTACGGTACGGATTTGCCCGCACTTTCACGGACTCTTCCCACGGTGCGCTGATTCGGGCTGACCTATGTCCGTCCGCAATATCACGCACCGTGGGAAGCGAGCATAAAAAAGTGTATTTTATAAGTAAATTATTTGTAGGCACAAGTAAATAAGTATAGGATCATACCTAATATATACATTCGATTTTTAGGTATTGGCGGTGGTTTATCAACGACACCCGGCATCGTGATAGTCTCACAATACTTTGATAAACACAGGTTCGTAATATATCAACATTTTTTTTTATGTGGTATATTTGGGAGATTGGTCGATTTTGACTCCAGAGGTCGTGGGTTCAAACCCCCCGTTCCTCAATAGATTTAACTTTGGGTCAAGCGTGTTCAACATCTTCGACTACACGATCCCTTACCACCAGGCGAGATAGTGGTCAAACGGCTATAAGATAATAAACTAAAATAAAAAACTGTCTAAATATGTAATGTTGAAGGAAAACATCGTGAGGAAACCCCGGCTCAGTAAGCTGCAGGATACAGGTGTTAGACAAGCTTGCATCAATCTAGTAACACCCTGGATGGTGGTAGGACACTGTCTATTGTCCGCCTGGCCAGCTACCACCTTCAAGTTGTAACATCTGTCGCCAAACATCTAATGTGTATCCATTCTAGCGAGCTACCATCCTCGACCGCATCGTCATTTACCAACAGTAGAGTCGGATTCAAACTCCATAGTTTTCTTCGTCTCTTTCAGAGCCCTTGCAAACGGCATATGTGTGAGTGGGACAGCTGCAGGGAGCTTCGTGTTCCCGATGTTGATAGAAAAACTCGTCGATATGTACGGCTTGCATGGAACAGTGCTGCTCTTAGGTAAGATTATGCTTTTTTAAATTATTTTTTTCGCCCATATACTTAAATTATTTCGTATCTAATAGTAACAAGATATACAGACCTACTGGTAATAGACTGTACATATAGAAAGATAAGATAGATAATGGTCATATGTAACCAATAAAAATATAATAAAAAGAGATTATTTATTAACTACATTGTAAACATTCACGAAATAAGTGTGGTAATATCTAAAAAATATGATCACCGTGCGGGCGATAGCGGCGCGCTATCGAGTCCAGCTAGGCTTTTCTGTAAGCTCGTTTACGCATCTCGCAAGCGGTGAGATTTGAATTTCGTAGTACGAGATTCAAATCTCACCGTGGATTTCGCTTGCGAGATGCGTAAACTAGCTAGTAGCTTACAGAATAGCCCTACAGTCATCAGAGCGGCGGGCGCAGGACTCAGGGCCCACCCATCCGTGACTGTGTGGTCCGTGGCGTGATCCGTGGGTGTGTGGTGCGCGGAAACCTTGCGGAAACGGAGTCAAAGGTCACGAGTTCGGCAAATTGCCGTTAATAAACAATCAACTTATATATACACGAGTGTCCGTACATAATTTATTTTTAAGTTGATAAGGTTAAATTTAAGGATAATTAGTTTTAATATTAGCGTATAGAACGTCCTGTGACCAGGTGGAGCGGCGACATTTGCAAAGCGGTAGGCAGCGACTGGAAAAGAAGAGCTGGAGATCGGGCTCAGTGGCGTGTCTTGGGAGAGGTCTATGCCCAGTAGTGGAATGATATCGGCTGATTTTAATGAAAATGTTGATGACGTCAAACCTTGATGATACTGATATGTTTCTACTGGGGCCTTATTCAGTATGACCAATGAGATAACACGTTCCTTAACGCGCCACGTTACTTTATTGAAAAATTGTATTCTGTATGCCACACTATAGGTAAATTATGCAAAACGCGCGCGTTACACGTCCTCATATGTCACGATATTTTGACAGTTCAAAACGCGCTCATAACCTTACCCTACCGCGTTTTAATTGGCATAGAGAATACTATAACGCGGAGATAACGTAACACGGCACGGTAAGACTTTAAAATGGTCATACTGAATAAGGCCCCTGGTGCTGTTCAGGTGGTGGTATGCTGCACGTATGTGTGTCCGCTACTCTGTATCGGCCTGCACCTGTGCCGGGTGGTGCGGAGTCACCCCCCACCACTACCACCACGGAGCATTCCACCTTGCTGCAGGATATTCAGGAAGGTACAGTTCACCTTTTTATTAACTTACTTCAAATAATATCGTTTAAAAACTAAAAAACAACCGACTTCAATGCCGCGCTATTCATTTTCAGTACCAATTTTGAGATGTTTATCTCAATATCTCTGGAGATACTTATCATACCTCGATAAAATTACCATGGTACCACACTTGGAATATCTCCTTTCGAACAAAAAAAGAATAATCGAAATCGGTTCATAAACGACGAAGTTATCCGCGAACAAACATAAAAAAAAAAAAAAAAAAAAAATATATACGGTCTAATTGAGAAACCTCCTCCTTTTTTTGAAGTCGGTTAAAAACGAAGGATGTTTCTCAATTCGACCGTATATATACATATATATATTGTTATGTTTGTTCGCGGATAACTTCGTCGTTTATGAACCGATTTTGATTATTATTTTTTGTTGGAAAGGAGATATCTCAAGTGTGGTACCATGGTAATTTCATAGAGGTCTAATGAGTATCTCCAGAGATATGGAGATAATCACTTCAAAATTGGTACTGAAAACTGATAGTCGGTTGTATTAGTTTTTTAAACGATCTTATTTGAAGTGTAACTTTTTTAAGCGCACTCGGGTAAAATTTGACGGATGTGACGTAGCGTCACGGTGCGAAAGCAACGGAAGTGCCGTAAGCGTCATGTTATATTTTATATTTATAAACGCCCTATTTCTAGAACGGTTTAGCCACGAGTTTAGCTGTTAGATCTGCAGGGCTAACATGGCCTTATCCCTTGGGGAAAGACAACATTATTTCCCTCTATTTTTCGCCACTGACAGGAGATCAATACAACAATTTAAACGCTTGGTGAAGTTGAAAACCACGAGTTTTGATTTTGTTTCTTATTAAAATGTTTAAAAAAAGAATTGATTTAAAGTCAGCGGGCGTTTATAATTGTCGAATAACTTTGCATATAATTTGAAGTAGACGTATTTTTCCCTTTCAAAGCAAGAATAACCGAGAAATGCTAAAAATCTGTGATATTTGACCATTGTCAAGTTGCCAGTCGGTTTTGCTTAAAAGTACTACAAAATATAAGTTTTTAAGTTTTCATGCTCTATTAACATGGTAAATATCCCGTTAATAGTTCTAGTAATAGTACTACAAATATGTCAAAGAATATTATTCATAAAGGTTAGGTATATTAGGAAGTAATTTAAATTATAATAATAATAATAATATAATGTGGTTTTTATTTAATTAATATTCTCAATCAATATTAAAAATGTGATATTTTATTATGTATTCATATTGACAATCATTATTGTCATGGGAAGTTCAAATAGCGCGACACAAAGTTTGAACAAACTATTATAACAAAGTACGGTAATTGTACTCATTAGCACGGTCGAGTAACAAAATAGTTGTGACAACTACAAAAATGACGGAATGGATAAATGAACTTTTTTATCCCGGGATAAAACAGTCCCCTTGCCGTGCTAGCCCTGCTGTATAGTAGTGAATGCTGGGTGTGGCAGAAGAAGCATGCAAGTAAAATTAATTCTATAGAAATGAAAAGTTTGAGAAGTATGATTGGAGTGACTCTGAAGGATAAGGTGGAGAACAGCGTGATAAGGAAACGTTGTGGTGTGGTAGAAGATGTATATATATATATAGATATGTAGTGACAAAGATAGAGAAAGGGATGCTTAGATGGTTCGGACTTCTAGAGAGGATGGATGAAGGAAGACTGACGAAACAGATTTATGAGACGAGTGTGAATGGGGCAGCCCACGACCATGTACTTTATCATTGGATGATTGTGATAAAAAATGTATTTTCACCTAGGTAAAGCTGAGACTCCTCTGGCCAAAGACAACCGCCTCGCTCTATTGTTCCGTCGCGACACAGAGCTAGCTTTGCAGCAACACTCACTGCTGACAGAGGATGCCAAGCGTAACGCTAGACTGCAAGAGATAATGCATCATCAGGTAAATATCACTTATTTATTTAAACACCAGCTCTGGAGAGTCATACCATTCTAATCCTAGCGTGTTGGCCATCTTCTTTTGAGAGCCCGGTGGTGTAAGTGGAAGAACGGTCGGCTTTGATGCCAGAGCCAGAGGAACCGAGTTCAATCCCCGCCGAGCACCAATGGATTTTTGTATAGAAAAATGTATGTGCGCTTTTCACAGCCCTCCGATGGAGGAAAAACATCGTTAAGAAACCAACAACCCCCGCATGGTGGTAGGATACTATCTAGTGTCCGCCTGGCCAGCTACCACACTCAAGTTAGAAAATCTGTCGCCAAACATCTAATGTAGTCAAAATATGTAATTTAGGCCTAGCGTGCTTACCATCTTCGACCGCATCAACACTTACCAACTGGCACCGACTTCAAATAGATAAGTGGGTAGCGCTTATAATAATTTTAAGTAATTTATTTTTCGCTTTTGAGTGCCTGTTTGTGGTTATGAAGTCGGTTTTATTTTTTTTGAAAAATAACTTATTTTACCCTTTTTAGTGCAAAACAAGTTTTAATTAAATTACATGCATCTATTAAGTTTCGTGTCTGGGCCGTTATACACTGACGGATATATACTTTTTGAGAATTTCAAGTATGTACATATAACGGTTAAGAAGATACAGATCTGTAAAGTGCGCACATATGTGACACACGGACGGATGGACGGACGGACGGACGAACGGACAACAAAGTCTCAGAAAGTGTTCATTTGGTACCCTTTGGGTTCGGAACCCTAAAAAAATTGACTTTAAATGCCTTGCTAAAGTGATAATATTCACTAGTAATAATTATGTCATCAAGGTATCAAAGGACAATGTCCAAAATGGCCCTGTGCAATTAAAGCATCTGACACACACGATAATTAATTGTCTATATTATTACAATAATTCCAAATACTTTTATAACACGGACTACTTGTATTCCAAAATGAATATTAAAAAGTATTATTTGCGATTATTAACATTAATTGCCGCCATATGGCCAACAGAGTACTGAATCACTCTACTACGTTATAAGAGGCACTTCCCTATATTGTTGAAACCCGAATTATGAAATCACTGTGTAGCCAACCTAACAACGGAAAGTATTATTTACGCAGAAACTATTATATAATCTGTGGTAATTTTTTTTTTTGCAGTGTTGGTTGGTACAAAGTACGTTAATAATTCTGAGTTATTTAATAATGTATGCAGTGTCGCTGGACTGAAATGGCCGCCATCTTCGCCAAACGTCATGTCAAAAAATCTTAGGTTTGTTTAAAAAAGTTTGCACCCTAACAAGACTTTGCCCGGTAGAACATTCCTGTGAAGTCAAATTATTTATATTTATATATAATTATTTATTATAATTATTTATTGAGGGCCCGGTGGCGTTATTGGGAGAACAGTCGGCTTTGATGCCGTGGTACCGAGTTCAAACCGCCGTGCACCAATGAATTTTTCTATCGAAAAATATATGTGCGCTTCTCACAGTTGCCCTCCAGTGAAAGAAAACATCGTTAAGAAACCAACAACCCCCGCATGGTGGTAGGACATATCTAGTGTCCGCCTGGCCAGCTACCACCCTCAAGTTAGAAAATCTGTCGCCAAACATCTAATGTGTTCAGGCAGCTATCCTTGAGAGCCAGTTCCCATTCTAGTCCATTTCTTTATCTTCGACCGCATCATCACTTAGCAACAGGTGAGATAGTGGTCAAACGCTAGCCTATAAGATATAAAAAAAAATAAAAAATATTAATTATCCCCACCTTTATTTCTATCTCGCTCACAGTTACCGTAAGAATATCTGTCAAAAACCAAAATCAACGTGAAGAAAGATGTAAAAACATTATTCAAGGTCATATTTTTTAGTCTTCAAAAGTATATGCAATAGCAACCTCCATTGTGTATAATCTTCTTGGGACTCTTCTACTAAAACCAGTACATTCTCCTATGTTTGGGGTATTTATCTCCATATCTCTGGAGATACTTATCAGATCTCGATAAAATTAAAATGGGACCACCTCGGAAACGTATCCTACCTATTAAAAAAATAATCATTTGAATCCGTTCACAATTGACGGAGAAATCGCGTAACATACACACAAAAAAAAAAACATACAGACGAATTGAGAACCTCCTCCTTTTTTGTGAAGTCGGTTAAAAAAAATTAAGACGACTCCGTGTTTTCAACCGACTTCCAAAACGAATGAGGTTCTCAATTCGTCTGTATGTTTTTTTTAATTTTTTTTTGTGTTTATGTTAGGCGATTACTCCGTCAATTGTGAACCGATTCGTATGATTATTTTTGTAATCGGAAACGTACCCTACGTTTCCGAAATGGTCCCATCGTAATTTCATCGAGATCTGAAAAGTATCTCTAAAGATATGACGATAAACGTCTCAAACTTGCTACTGAAATTGACTCGCGGGGCATTGAAGTCGGTTGTTTTAGTTTTTAAACTATCTAAATAATTATTGCAGGTGCACCGTCCTCCCATGCAATCTCAAATGTCAGACTCTGAAGATTCTGAAGGTCTGGATGTACTTGGAGTTGTAGGTCAGTGATATCTAAGTAATGAGTATAATATATTTATCAACATTTATCACTATTTAAAGTAAAATAACAGTTCAAGTAGCGAGTTTTGAGGGCCCAGTGGTGTATTGGGAGAATGGTCGTCTTTGACGCCAGATGTACCGAGTTCAATACCCGCCATGCATCTATGGGTTTTTCCGTCGAGAAAATTATGTGCACTTTTAATGTGCAGATATTTTTCTGCTTATTTTCCGGTGAAGAAAAAACATCGTTAAGAAACCCCCAACCCCTACATGGTGGTAGGACACTATATAGTGTCCGTCTGGCCAGCTACCACCCTCAAGTTAGAAAATCTGTCGCCAAACATCTAATGTGTTCCGGTAGCTATCCTTCAGGGCCAGTTCCCATTCTAGGCCTAGCGTGCTACCATCCTCGTTCGCTTCATCACTTACCAACAGGTGAGATAGTGGTCAAACGCTCACTTCTCAAAAAAGTCATCATCATCAGCCTATACTAGTATTCTGCTGGACGATCCTCGGCTTCTATCATGCAGCTCTTTCCAGCCATTTTGCGAATATAAACACTTCAACAATCTGCGGGTGTCCTACCCTACGCTTGCCGATCCGCGGTCTCCACTCAAGGACTTGTTTAGTTAGTAGTTGTATTGCTATAAAATCGATGGTAGTTATACAGAATGACGATTTAATTACATACATCCTTCTAGCAGGGGAATCAGACCCCGACTTTATTGTCCATATTTACCCATATGAAAAACATATATTTAAAATGTTCATCCAAATATTAGTTTAATGTTGTATGCAAAATTGCAAAGACCTATATTTTACATTAGCTGTATGGTAAAGCGCGCGTCCGCTGTCGCGTTGAGGTCAATTCAAAATCAATTCAATTCAAAATGTTGTTATTGCACAAAGGTAACACATTAATGATATAGTCGCTAGATACCAAACTAGAAGAATGACCGCCCGTATCTTGGGATCTAGTTCCTCCCACGTTTAGGCACCTATATTGTACAAAATACAATGATACAATGAATTGCAGTGGTGCATATTATTTCGTGAAAATGGAGGTTAACTATTTATCACTTTATATTGGGATTTGGGAGGTTAGGACTATTTAAGAAGAAGTAAAGTCCACGTGACTAGAAAGTGGACAGGACAGTTATAGAGGAAGAGGAAGACCAGAAAGTGTGGATGGACTGTGTGATAGAAGATATGGATGATAAAGGAGTAGATGCAGAATTGATCGCGAATAGACCTAAGTGGAAGAGAATGACATGCTGACCGACCCTACTTAAGTGGGATAAACCTAAAACCTAAATTATACCCTAATTTAGGTTTTTTATTACTAACTAGGTGGGTAAGCGTTTTTTCCTCTAAAATATAACCTGGCAATGTTCAAATCGAGAGTGAATAGGTATTTACTGAGCAAGCGTGCTACATCTTCGGCTACATCATCACTTAACATCAGGTGAGATAGTGGTCAAACGCTTACCTATCTAGTATAAAAAAAAGGTGAGATTGTAGTCAAATGTTTGCTTAGTCGTAAATAAAATAAAAAAAATTGATGTTAAAGTACTTTGATAATTTTATTTTGGGAGGTAATCGGCATCATGTATGTGTTCAGCTAAAAATTGTCTGAAGTACTGAAACATGCACTGGGTTGCGGGTGCACGTAATAGTACGGTTGGCAACCCTACATTAATCAGGGGAATTAAACATGTGTTTTAAGTGTGACGTTCGACGTCTAGATGAAAGCTGAATGGCTCAATACCTTTGTTTTTTTTTGTAAATTCAAAGCAATAAGTTATTTTTCTGTTATATCTATAATATTTTTATTGAATATGATCTGTTTAATGTTTTTTGACGTGTGTAAGTGTAAATTTTGAATTTGCCCATATACTGAATAAATGCTTTGACTTTGACTTTCAGGCCTGCCCCGGGAGGTGGCCACTCTGCGGCTGCGGCCGACTCGGTCCTCCTCCATCCTGCACTCCGTGGAGGACCTCTCTACTGACTCCACCTGTGTTTATAAAGCGAGGCGCAGGAACATCTCTCGGTGAGTGTGAACTATGAACACATTGTTTTAATTGCTACTTCTTTAGGTCCACTAGGCTTCGAGCATTTACCAATAGAGATGTTAACGCAAGGCGTACCCCTCTGCTGGCCATATGGCCATATCAGCGTGCGTAACTACGCTGTATTTTTAATACTGTGTGCATGTTTCAAGCTAGTGTGCGGGATCGTTAAAGTGAGTCATTTGTGTGTGTGCAATGCGTGTTTACCTCGTCCCCCGTAAGTATCGGCAGAAAAAAATGTTTGCGGATTACAACGTTAACATCTCCATTGGTAAATGCTCGAAGCCACTGTGGTAAAATTTGACGGAAGTAACGTAGCGTCACGGTCCGAACAGAGCGGAAATGACGTAAGCGTCATGCTACATTTTATATCTATAAACGCCCTCTATTGTACAATGGTGTAACTACGAAGACGTATTCGCTAAAGTTCAACAGATGGAGTTGTACAAAAAAATAATTAGTGATGTTGAGAAATAAATTGAATTTTTAACGCGTAGCTTTCTACGCACCCTCTTTTTATTATTTATTGTAATAAAACAACGTAATATAACATAATAGTTAACATAAGAGTATGTTAGTTTTTAGGGTTTCGTACCCATAGGGTGCCAACGGGACCGTATTACTGAAACTCCGCCATCTGTCACAGAACTGTATCTCCTATTCCATAATAGATAGATACTTATACTTAACATACTTAACATTTTGACAGAATGTGTATTGCTATGGCTGCATAATTTTTCATCAACATGTCGTTTAGTTAGATTTTGTAAGCAAAGGGCAAAAGTCAAAACGCGGCTGCGTTGTCCTAATTTTAGCTATGCATCTTCTCAATATCGTTCATAAAGTAGTTACATATTAAATAAATAATAGTAGGTAAAGCGCCGCGTGAGGTCAATGTACTGCGGTGGTGCATATAATTTCGTGAAAATGTAGGTTATTAATAATAGGCTAGCTTACTAAAAAGAAATTCATTTCATTTACATTATCAAAAAATATTGGATACGTATTTTTTATTTTTCAAAAAAAAAATTACGAAGATATAGAGCGTTGAAATTCCGCGTTACGTCAAAGACCGCACTACTTTCTAGCGGTTAGTGACGTCACGAGCCCCCACTCCCGAACGACGCTCTTTATAGTTATCAATTTCTATTGATTTGTAAACTAAAAAATACGTGTCCAATATTTAATGACAATCTAACTGACGGAATAATTAGAATTACTATTTTTCGGCCCAAGCAACATCCCTATTATTAATCACTTTATCTCGGGATAAAAAAATTAAATTAATGTAAGTATAATGTGTTATATCATGTTATTTATTATCAGTACGACACTACGTTGTTGCAGTGCAGGTAATAAGCACGGTTATATTATAATACAGTATTGTGACTCGGCCCTGTCACAGATTATATAATAGTTACTACGTAACAGATACTTCACTCCCCTACAAAAACACAATAACAACGTTTATTTCAGACAATACAAGCAAAAATATGTCTAAGGCGCTCGACCTAGCGTTGTTATTACTTCGTTCAGCGCGCGATGTACCGGCGCGCCCCGATACAGTTAAGGGTTGACTCAATAAACTAAAAAAAAAAGTTTACAAATTATTTTTATTTACCTCACAAAATTACATCAAAGTTCCTAACTAAAAGTCGAATTTTACGCCGTCTTGTCATTTTAGTATCGATAGCATAAAAAATGAAACATATTGTGCTTGTTTTTTGTCAAACCCGCAAAATAACTATGAAAAACTTAAATCGTTTCTGAGATAGAATACGAATGCGCAGTTATCCTGTCATTAGAATAATAATATAGGTTGCGCGCGCGTGAGCAGTGACAACCGACTGGCAGATAGTACCGGCGCAGGTGACGAAAGTTTAGGTATAAATCGCAGTAGTGGGGGGTGAGGGAGGCCTGGCCCTGTGCTTGAGATCAAAAGCTAAAGCCGCGTGGCAACCGGCGGCACCGAGCGGTACGTACACTCGCGATAGGGCTGGGCTGCCCGCCTACAGACTGCTTAAACCGCCGTAACACGACCAACCGTACCTTCATACGGTTCGTTCGTCACTGCGGCGCAACCATATTTATCGTGAGCTGTGTACCGAGAGTGTACCAAACTCGAAGCGCGTAGGCATGACGCGCGTTCCGATCGTTTGTATGGAGTCACAATACTGTTTATTACATTCCCGTGTAATTAGGTAAATAGGCATCTTGTATAACAATATGTTTCGTCCCAGTTCTCTCTACATTCGTCCACCGTTGCCTGCTCGTCTCATCCAAGAAAAGTTAGAGTTGGAGCGAGCACTTAAGCAGCAAGAACAAGAGAAACAACAAGAAGTCGTCGAGGTCGTCACTAAGCGGAGCTGTGTCGACAAAATATCTAGGTGAGTAACACGTTGTGTACCCTCGCCGTGTAACGAATGTATGTTTTTTAGGGTTCCGTATCCAAAGGGTAAAAAACGGGACCCTATTACTAAGACTCCGCTGTCCGTCCGTCTGTCTGTCCGTCTGTCACCAGAATGTATCTCATGAACAGTGATAGTTAGACAGTTGAAATTTTCACAGATGATGTATTTCAAATACAAATACTAGAAAACAGAATAACATAAATATTTAAGAGGGGCTTCCTATACAAAAAACGAGATTTTTTTGCTCGTTTTTGTAGATAATGGTACGGAACCCTTTGAGCGCGAGTCCGACTCGCACTGGGCCGGTTTTATTTATAGTATACTAGCAACCCGCCCGGCTCTTTTGAGGGCATATTGGCGTAGTCGAAGAATGGTGGGCTTTGAAGCCTAAGGTAGCGAGGGCAATCCCCGCTGGGCCGCTGTGCACCGATGGGTTTTTCTATTGAAAAATTATGTGCGCTTTTCACAGTGTCCGGTGTAGGAAAAACATAATTAAGAAACCCCTAACCCGCGCATGGTAGTAGGACACTATCTAGTGTCCGCCTGGCCAGCTACCACCCTCAAGTTAGAAAATCTGTCGCCAAACATCTAATGTGTTCCGGCAGCTATCCATGAGAGCCAGTTCCCATTCTAAGTTTAGCGTGCTACCATCCTCGACCGCATCATCACTTACTAACCAGGTGAGATAGTGGTCAAAGGCTAGCCTTTATGATATAAAAAAAACCATAGATATTATTACATCATATATATTGTAATTTAATTTGTAATTTAATGATAATAATTTATGTGCAATGAGAATGGAGATTTTTTTTTATGTGTATTGGTATATGACTTGAAAAGTTAGTCGCATTAAATGATTTTCATTTGATTTGATTATACATAAAATGTTAACGATCTTTAGATACCTGGACGTATCGCTGCTAAAGTCTTGGCGTTTCGGTCTACTCTGCACATCTGTCGCACTCATGTCCTGTGGGTCACCGTACGCTCTCTATTACCTACCAGCGTACACTGTGTCTGCTGGTTATAGTAAGGCACACGCTGGTAAGTCACACAACATTTAATTTCAATGACGTTTTACTATAAATAAACTCGACTGTGCTACACTAGGCACTAGGCGCAAAAACCGAATCGAAAGAGATCGACACTTACACGGTGTTTGTCCCTTTCTTTTGTGGGGACCACTAAATAAATATACATATACTATACATATAATATAGTACATATGGTACTGCCTGACAGGTTGTAAGACAAAGACACACTCCTTTCGACTATGCTCTCGCTCGGCCCGTTTTCATGTAAGAAGTACATAGCAATTACAATCTTATATACAGAGTATAAGGATTAAATTGATACCGTCAAAAATCTGTTGTGTACTACTTTGTTTATTAAAATACATCGTTGATTATTGCCGAATTTGTAATAATTAAATATCATTAAATTATCGAATTGACGAGTTTTTTTTTATTTATTTATGACAGACATACACTTAACCTTACCTTATTTTAAGTGACGATATGGTCTAAGATAGAATTCTGCTTATCTGGAACTGGAAGACAGCTGTAAGACAACTGACTTTAGTCCAATCCACTTAGCATAACTACCCCAAGCCGTCTTCCATACTAGTTGGTACCGAACATCACGTACATAGTTGGCGACATGTCTTTGTACGGTGGGTCTACACCTGTCACTGATTTAGCACCACCCAGGAGTCTCGTGTAGGGTAGCTTAAGCTAGATTTAAAAAAAGATCCTACAACATAAGAACCTACTTCAAATGCCGCGCTCGTCATTTGCAGTACCAAGTTTATGGTGTTTATCTCCATATCTCTGGAGATACTCGTCAGATCTCGATGCAATTTAAATGGGACTAGCTGGTAAATATACCCTTTCAAACAAAAAAACAATTTTCCAAATCGGTTTAAGCGTCTTTGAGTACCTAATCGGTGAACATAAGTATATTAAAAAAGCTTCCGACGAATTGAGAATCTCATCCTTTTCTGTGAGGTTGGTTAATGAGGATATGATGATGCAGGTCGTCTGGTGGCAATAAGCGCTGTTCTGGACCTGATCGGTCGCTTGGGGCTGGGCTGGCTCTGCGACCTGCATCTGTTCTGCAGACGGAAGGCGTACATCATCAGGTGAAGATCAATTAATTACTTTTTGTCTTCTCTCCTACGATAATATTATGCGGAATCCAGGGTAATGAGTAAATTTTGTGATTTGTAACGTCAAGTGAGTTTTTTTAAAATAAATTACAAGCGATTTCGTTGCACATTACTAGTACTCTTGTTAACCTCTCCAACTAGAGTCTGTGTAAAAAGAGAACCGTTGCAGAAATTGAGGGCGCGCGCGTTGATGGTTCTAATTTACTGATTTTGTTGCGTTGACAACATTGCTCTGTCATTGCCAATACGACAAAATGTTTGATACCTTGGTAGGTTTCTTATCATTATCGGGTGGTAGGTAGGACATATACCTTCCTTCTTTAATTTATTTAATATCGTAAAGCCACGACGGTTCTCTTATTGCACAGACTCTAAGCAAAAATATAATAAAGTAAGTTCCGCCATCTCTCTGAGCGCCGCGCCGCCATCTTCCCCTACCAAAATCATGCGACAGTGGCGCCGGAAGTCGAAGGGAGAGAGGAAGTTGTTAGAACTAAAATTCGTGTTCGGAGGACAATACTACAATTCGGTATCTTGGAACTAATCTAATGATGAAACCAGAAGAATTATAATAAAGTTATAAATATTAAAATACGGACCTTATCGCGCTAAAACATTAATTTTATTTAACTCGACGTTTCGACCAAGTTGCATTGATCGTGGTCACGAGACAACAGAAAAATTATCGAGCATTATAAAAAATTTTATGTTTTCAGTATATTGGTGGCCGGAATCGCAGTTCTTTCATTACCCAGCTTAACTTCGTGGTGGGCGCTCGCTGTCGCTTCCGGTAAGATATTATACCAATCAAGGACATGTCGGACTTTCTCATCGGGTTTTCATGCCCGTATAGCTATGAGACATTTAATTTAAAACAATAGTTTTACTACCATCTATCTACATGCTCATATATATTTTTACTAATGTTATAAAGAGGAAACTTTTGGTTTTTTGTTTCTTTGTTACCTACTATTTAACTCAAAAACTACGGAACCGATTTCGAAAATTCTTTCCCTAATGGAAAGCTTAAACATTATCAATGAGTAACATAAGCTATATTATTTTTTAAATTATTTAGCTTATATCCCCGTATTTTCACGGGAACGGGAACTACGCGGGTAAAACCGCATAAAAAGCTTACTAGCAATGTGGGCTGCACATCACTAGTCTTATTAACCCCTCCAACTAGAAAGAAAGAAGAAAGAAAAACAGTTTATTCTGCAACTAACTAAAAATTTTCTTGTGTTTGGAACCAAGCTAAATAGGCTTGTGTCTGGAAGTAAGCTAAATTTTCTTGTGTTTGGAACCAAGCTAAATATGCTTGTGTCTGGAACTAAGCTAGTAGTCTTATTAACCCCTCCAACTAGAAAGAAAGAAGAAAGAAAAACAGTTTATTCTGCAACTAATCTAAATATGCTTGTGTCTGGAACTAAGCAAAATTTTCCTGTGTTTGGAACCAAGCTAAATATGCTTGTGTCTGGAACTAAGCTAAATTTTCTTGTGTTTGGCACCAAGCTAAATAAGCTTGTGTCTGGAACTAAGCTAAATTTTCTTGTGTTTGGAACCAAGCTAAATATGCTTGTGTTTGGAACCAAGCTAAATATGCTTGTGTCTGAAACTAAGCTAAATTTTCTTGTGTTTGGAACCAAACTAAATATATGCTTGTGTTTGGAACTAAGCTTAATATGCTTGTGTCTGGAACTAAGCTAAATATGCTTATGTCTGGAGTGGGCTCACGTCAATAGTGCAACGGGTGGCGATCGAACTCACAACCTCTCGACCATCGATTTCTATATTATATCTTATTTATATTATAGCAATACAATATAATATATATTTAACTTTGTTGGTTAGGAGCTTATGGTTTATGTCTCGGATGCTGGTTCCTGTTGGTGCCTGTACTACTAGCTGATGCATTCGGCACCGCTCGTATCGCCTCCTCCTACGGCTTGGTGCGAATGTTCCAGAGTTTGGCAGCTGTCTCAATCCCTCCTACTGCCGGTTCGTATCTACCAAAAAGATTATGCTCAACCGAGGTTGCATCTCTAAAATAAGCTCGTGAAGACATAGAATAAATAACAGTACAAGTACTGAAATATGAATTTCTTGGCAACACCGCCACCGTAGCACCGTGGCAACACCGCCACCAAAGTACACTCCCTAATGTTTATTTTTATTTGTGCATTAGAAATATTCTAGATATAAATCGTACGTTTTTAATTAGAGTGTACAAAATTGGTTAATGCATGTTGTGTTTCACTCATAGTAGGTTATACATACAATGTATTATTAACATGTACAAAAAAGATAAAATACATGTCAATAATGTGTATTAACCAGTTTGTCAACCTAAACTTTAAAACCTATTTTTAAAAACAAGCTTTTATCTGGGACAATGAACTAAAATGTAAAAAATAAATTCTAGTAAGTATGTGGCGTGTAGGTACTTACCTATATTTTTTAAAAGCCTGAAGCACTACCCGTTTTTCAGGCTAGGTAATTACTATACTTCAGTGCCTCAAGCTTTTAAAAATATAGGTAAGTACCAACACGCTAAAAACTTAATAGAATTTGTTTTTAACATTTTAGTTCATTGTCTCAGATAAAAGCTTGTTTTAAAAAAATATTTTTTACTTATTAATTTATTTTTAACTTTTTAGTAGGTAGGTATAGATACCGACTACTTACCTACAACCTAAGTATTTAAGAGAAAGCATGATGTTTTAAAATATTCCACGGATATTTGATGTGATTATGGGTAAAGTGCTCTTCAAGGAAAATCAATCGACTCGGTGGGGCTATATTGCTTTATAACAGAAATGCTATGGCCACCTTACAGCTTCATCATCAGATCCTGGCTATAATTTAAGTGTAAAGTGCTCCTCAAGACGAATCATTTGAGCCCAAATTCACTGGGGTTACGTTATTTTATCACAGAGATGCCGTGGCCACCTTCCAGCTTCATCATCAGACCCTGGATATCATCTAGGTGAAAAGGTCTCTTCAAGACCAAACTCGGTGGGGTTATGTTGTTTTATCACAGAGATGCCATGGCCACCTTCCATCTCCATCATCAGACCAGCTACATGGTACCATATCATTGGATTGTTACCAAAGATACATAAGTACACCAAATTTGAGTCCAATCGGACATCGGGAAGTAGGTCTAATTTAGCATCCAAGATTCCACCCGAACATACATAGTGACATACATATATATATATATACATTGCAAGTTAAATAAAAGCTTGTAAAAATAAAATGACCTTTTATATCATGTTTTTGCTCTATTCTTCATTGATTCGTTGATACGTTCATTTTAGTGTTTGACTGAATATTACAGACTGCTCTTACGATAAGTGTGAGCGAGAGAGAAAAAAAACCGGAGTGAAATAATTTGTTTTCACAGCAATGTTCTACCCTGCAAAGTCCAGTTAGAGTGCAACGTTTTCGGTATCTACTCTGGTTGATTGACTGACAATGGTTGAAAGAACTTACCTAAGTGAATTTCAACCGGGATTATACGAGGTGTAACATCCGAAGAGATTTAAATTAACCATGTAGTCCGTCTTTCGTTGTATCGCATCGTCACACTGTTTAAAGCACATAAAATTAAAATAAAAACATTGTTCATTCGTTCAATACTCATTCACCAACCAATATTTCGACTGTGTTCCTTCATTTGTTTTAGAGTAGTAGATCAGTCTGCATTCTGCAACACTTGGGTTTAAAGTTGTATTGACAACAGGATATCCAACGGTGGGAGTTTAAATCTCTTCGGATGTTACACCTCGTATAATCCCGGTTGAAATTCACTTAGGTAAGTTCTTTCAACCATATATTATACTTCGGTGTAACATCCTCGAGATTTAAATTAACCATGTAGATGTTTAGCGCCTGTTGCAGAATGAAAGCACCCCTCATATTATTTATTTACTCAGTAATTGATCAAAATTAAATTTTGATAATTACCTAATGCATGTGTGTATGCATAAATAGTTCGATTTTCCTTCATTAGTAAGGAATTAAATCAATCATTAGGATTACACAAAAGAAAATAAAAAATATTGCACAATGGCTGACCTCCGGAATGTAAAATTGGTCGTTATACGTTACCCATACAATTTGAATAGAAAAGTACAATGACAGTTGTTCTTTTGATGATGTCAACAATCAATTGGCAGCAGAAGTAGAATCACGAGGCGTACTATCACAGGATAAATAATAGTACTATATACGTTGTAGATAAAAACGTTCACATACTGTTGCAAAGCTATAACATAGAGTAAGTTTTACATACACATTTGAAGATATTTAAGCCAAAATAAGAAATATCGCAGATAACGTCTGCATACTCTTAACTTTCTATAGCATCAATAAATTTGAAATGCATTATAATATTACATTTATGTAATATTATTCAATATTGTCACACTTGTACGCAGGCTGAATACTTCAACTTAAAATCTATCATAAGATCTTTTAGTGTGAAATTGTATTCTGGTAAATTAAATTATTAAATGTTTGATTTGATATATTGACATGGCAAGCATATTATCCAATTTATTTTGTCAAGGTAAATAGTTTTATAAAATCAAGCAAAACATAATCATAGAGTATAAAACAATGATCTAAGAATAATCATTTAATTCGCAAGTGATTTATGTTTAGAAACTTAAATACACCCTTACAATCGATTATCACAGCCAGTTTAATAATTAGTATAAAATCATAAATTAATGATTTCTTTTTACTAATAACAGAATCCGTTTAAAAAATCAATTTTTACGAATTTTATTCGATGCTGATTTATCTCATAAGTTTTAAAATTTTAGTACTGTATTAGAGCAATCTAATATAGCTGAAAACAATCGATGATCAAAAAAAACTATCGATGGTTATATATAGTATATATATAGTTATATATAGTAGACTAATTATATCATCATTAATGTCTTGGTAAATACCGTACGTTTATAACGATTTGTAGCTACCGGGTTATAAATGCAAGCAAGGATAATGTTGTGCCTCAGTGGATTTGTGATATAATATAAGGGGTTTTATAAATTATTTCAGAAAAAACTTAGTTGTGAATACGTATCTGGCACAGGCTTATCCTGTGATACAATATAGAATATAGAATTTGCCATATTATTATTTTAAAACTTTACGGAGCTCGATTATCGATATTTCTAAATTAAGAAGCACGATCATCAATCAACATGCATGAGAATTCCTCTTAGACCTGTGATGATCTTTGGTGATCTGTGAATCACAGGCTGTGGTACAGTAAATACTTCTTCACAAAATTGATTGCATAAAATTTCTACAACTATCGCGTAGTTAGTTACTTCATTTAACTTTAAACGTCATATGTATTGTTACAGCATAAGATAACATTTGTGAAGACACTTAAACGTTGTTGTTGTTATTATTATGATTATTTATCTCTATTAACACGTCATAATTAACGATTGGCCGTTGGCTATAATTTATTATTGCTGCGGCAAGGCAAGAAGTAGTTAATTTGGTAACGTAGTAACTCGTAAGTATATGAATTTATTCTCGGTTACTAATGTTGAGCTTGTGTTAATTTAATTATGACACATTGAGTGTATTCATCTCAAGACCTAAACATTTGTGGAGGCAATGCATATTACATTTTCCATTCCAAATTATTCCTTATCATATCAAATCATTGATCACACAGACGTGTTTACTACTTACTTGCTGCTATTTGCAGGTTTTGTACTCTGAGTCTACGCACAAAATATTAAAAGGGGTGACACTATTGTCACCCCTGTGTCCCTTTTCTCATAATCAGAATAACTACTGACTTCATTAACTTAGTAAAATCAAGGTTGTACTGCAGCGCTTGAGGCCGTACAGCTAAAGCTTAAGCTATTTAACCATACCATAATATTATGTATTGTTTCATATTGTACTATGATATTATCATTGTAATAAAAGCCTTTTTGGAACCATATCTGACGTATTAGTTAATAGTTAGCACACATTATTTTACAATGTTAATGTATGAGTGTGTGTTGTCTAATTAAATGAGGCAACATAAATAGGCCCTCTTGAAGCCGATTATGGCCATGTAAATTTACTGCAACATTAACGGTAAGTATATCTTACAATTTATGTTAACAATAGGAAGCGACACTAAACTGTAAGCTTGTATACGCTCCATTGCTTTTGTGTGATAAATAATTTATAATGTTTAACACAAACTAATCATGTTGCGCAGAACAAGGTGATTTTTAGGTTAACAGCCCATTCACGTTCGCCTACATTTGCAATCAAAATGTATTAATATTATTTTACAATGTATTGTTGATGAGGGTAGGCATTATAATGCATAGTCAAAGATTATTAGTCTATTATTGCTCACTTAAATCTGTGTCCTTGGGCGAAAACTATAAAGATTTCTGTCAATTTGAATATGAGGATTAATACTATTTGAATCCATAAATATGCTACAATTTTATATGATTTTTGTATTACGTTTGTATGGACAAGACGTTGTATGCCGGGACCTTTTTGGCCTTTTAGGCCTTCTCAGCTTGGTTACGCGCTGCCATTCAGCCACTGTCATTCAGAAACAGGTGGATTAAGTGGAACTATATTCCGTGGTACAAAATGTACTATAATCACTTACAAACAAATTACTGGATCAAAAGTTTTTTATATTAAATACCGGCGTGTTCTACTCACGCGTGGGTACCTCCAATCTCATTATTGTCGATAACGCCCACTCTGCTAATTCGCAGGTGACAGGTGGCTCGTAGTTCTTCCGTGACGACGTTGTCGACAGCTGCTTTAGATTGTACTTTAGACGATTCGGCATTTGAAGATTGATGTTGTCTGATATCGGGGTCGAAAAATGAAAGGTTGGTCGTGCAGTCGTAGGTTTATTATTATATAAACGCACAACCTTTTGAAGATGTTAAGTTTGATAACAGTAGGCTGTATCAAGACTTAGTCATAAGACATAAGTCAACTAGGTCAGTGAAGCCAGGATATATCTGAGTTTGTGGTTTTTCTAGCCCTTTGTGGCAATAGCAAAAGAAAAATAATCACAAGATGACTCATTCTTTTTTAACCTGACTAAGGTGAAGCAAAAGGGAGGATTATGTTTCTGACCGGTTTATGTGTATTTAGTAATACAATGTAGTACAGTCTTACCCCAACGTTCAGAGATCACTGTAGGTGTTTTCAATCTCATCAATGAGAAAATTTCTTGACCGCTTTAAATCATTGCAAGATCTTATTTGTCACGGCTGAAGAAGATGGATAGTTGACTCAAGTGTTGAATCTTCGACCAAGAGTTTAGCAGGGTTGGAGCCATGGTAAAGGTCTTTACCGAAATCGCATCGCATACACAGGCGATATAGGTACTATAACAGTATCTATACATATCTGGTTGAATTATTTTGTACCTTATGTTGTAGCCTTTATTTTGCATAATGGCTTTCCCTTACTATACGACACAGTACGAAGTACTTTCTAGGGTAGCATCGCGTACTACCACACTAAGAAAGTATAAAAACAGATGAGCACTTTATTGCGTACCAGACAAAACTTTTATCTTAGAAAAAATATACTTAATATAATTTATTTCACAATGGGCATATCTTATTGCTTAGAGCAATCTCTGGCAGACAATCTTTGGGTAGACAGGAACTAGATTCATTATAATGTGGTCGGTTGCATACCATATACATAATTTGCTAAGAGGTTTAATGACAAATACGGGTTCTTGTTCTTGTTCTTCTTCTTCTCCTTCTTCTTCTTCTTCTTATGGCTTTTAAATGCTTGACGTTTTTCTGCCAGTGTTAAAATTAGATTAAATTAATTACTTACCTGTAATTCCGCTATGACATAATAGTAGCAACATTATCGGCAATTATTATTGCCTATCTTCATGCTCGGACACCGTAGAGGAGCAACTTTCTGATCTGTGGTTAAGATCTGTAGAATCTCATAAGTCCCATGTTATATATAGAATTATACTTCAATGTTCCATCCTCGAGATTTAAATTACCATGTAGTCCGTCTTTCGTTGTATCGCATCGTCACACAGTTCAAAGCATACAAAAAAAATATATATATATACTTTGTTCATTCGTTCATGTTCACTCGCTGAACGATACTGCGTCTGTGTTCATTCCTTAACTTCATTCGTATTTTGTGTGTAGCATCGTCCAGATGTCACAATTTTAATTGTTACAATTTTAATGTTTTAAAAGTATTTGCTATCGGCCTTACTAATAAAAATTTGCCTATACATCTGTTAAACGGTTGTGCAGTTGCACAAAGAATAAGCGCTAAACACGCGTCAATCCATTGTTTGACTAATAAACGTTGAATAGGCGGTGGGTATCTACATAGACGTTTAACACTTTTTTCTTTTTCATCTGGCAACTATTAGTCAATTCGTTTAGAAACTGTTTTCGTCTTAAATAGTTCCGTAAATTATTATTTCATAAAGTTTACTAATTATTAATATTAGTCATGAAATTTTGTTTTAGGAATACAATATTAATCAAACTCCGTTGTTTTTGGAACTTTTTATTGAAATTAGTTGATATACTAGAAAATGTTATTTTAGTAGGAGTGAAAGATTTTAGAACGAAACACTCAAATTGACTGTTGTCCTCTGTCTACGCTGTTGACATTGTAGCCATGGAGACCATGATTGTAGCCATCTTTGAATAAATTGTCAATTTCCAAAGAGAATGTAATCACTGCGTTTAGTTTCTTCCGCATAGCTTTTCGTAAACCTGTAATTTGTATTTAAAATGTAAAATCTGAATTGTTCAAAATAATGGATCTGCACGGACTTCATAATGTTTTCGATATTTTTATTTGCCTCTTCTATCTCCCAATGGTCAAATATGTCGAAATAGTTTATGTTATCCATTTCAATGAGAACAAATCTAACACATGCAAACGATCCTCAAATGACAGCATACTTTTTGAAGTTTGAAGAATCAAAACGTTTTTTTACAGAATACTAGACACAGATTCAATAATAGTTACTTTGTCCATATCAGCTGATAATAGAAAAATTCGCCATTTTAATTCTTAACACACTCTCTAAACAAGGGTCCCAGGCTGTTTAAGAAATGGACAGCCTCCTTTGATAATGGCACATCTGTATACCAACTTTATCCAAGGCTTACGTCAAAAATATTTTTATTGGTCAGCTTTTGTGGTATACAACGTGTGTACATAGTGAAAAAAACTTTATTAGTAAGGCCGTATAAGTTTTGTGAATTAGTGTTTGTTTCTCATACTTAAATATGGGTAAACGATTGGAAAGTTCTGATTGCGACGTTATCAGACGAAACTTTCGCTGGATTTTTGGGATGCGGAGGAAAATATACCGCTTCGAGCAAAATCTACCTACACCCACATTTTTAAAAAGAAAAAATGTGTTGAAGTAAATTACTTATTGTCTTAACGTGGTAATACGTGATATTATCCCGACAATAAACAAAAATAATTCCTTAAAGTGGTGCTACGAGATATCATCCCGGAATTTATTTAATACTTTCTTAATGTAGTAGTACGCGATGCTACTCAGAAAGTAAACTACCTCCTGTGTCGCATATATCTACATGGGACTTATTGGATTCTTGGATTCTACAGATCTTAACCAGAGATCAGAAACTTGCTCCACTACGGTGTCCGAGCATGAAGATAGGCAATAATAATTGCCGATAATGTTGCTACCATTATGTCATAGCGGAATTACAGGTAAGTAATTAATTTAATCTACTTTTAACACTGGCAGAAAAACGTCAAGCGTTTAAAAGCCATAAGAAGAAGAACAAGAACAAGAACCCGTATATGTCATTAAACCTCTTAGCGGATTATATGGTATGCAACCAACCACATTATAATGAATCTAGTTCCTGTCTACCCAAAGATTGACTGCCAGATATTGCTCTAAGCGATAAGACATGCCCATTGTTAAATAAATCTTATTATATTTTTTCCTAGATAAAGGTTTTGTCTGGTATGCAATAAAGTGTTCATATGTTTTTATACTTTCTTAGTGTGGTAGTACGCGATGCTACCCTAGAAAGTACTTCGTACTGTGTCGTATAGTACATGGGAAAGCCATTATGCAAAAGAAAGGCTACAACATAAGGTACAAAATAATTCAACCAGATATGTCTAGATACTGTTATAGTACCTATATTGCCTGTGTATGCGATACGATTTCGGTAAAGACCTTGACCATGGCTTTAACCCCGCTAAACTCTTGGTCGAAGATTCAACACTTGAGTCAACTAACCAACTTCTTCAGTCGTGCCAAATGAGATCTTGCAATGATTTAAAGCGGTCAAGAAATTTTCTCATTGATGAGGTTGAAAACACCTACAGTGATCTCTGAACGTTGGGGTAAGACTGTACTACATTGTATTACTAAATACACATAAACCGGTCAGAAACATAATCCTCCCTTTTGCTTCACCTTAGTCAGGTTAAAAAAGAATGAGTCATCTTGTGATTATTTTTCTTTTGCTATTGGCACAAAGGGCTAAAAAACCACAAACAAAGGTATATCCTGGCTTCACTGACCTAGTTGACTTATGTCTTATGACTAAGTCTTGATACAGCCTACTGTTATCAAACTTAACATCTTCAAGAGGTTGTGCGTTTATATAATAATAAACCTACGACTGTGCGACCAACCTTTCATTTTTCGACCTCGATGTCAAACAACATTAATCTGCAAATGCCGAATCGTCTAAAGTACCACGGAATATTGCTCCATTTAATCCACCTGTTCCTGAATGACCGTGGCTGAATGGCAGCGCGTTACCAAGCTGAGAAGGCCTAAAAGGCCAAAAAGGTCCTGGCATACAACGTCTTGTCCATACAAACGTAATACAAAAATCGTATAAAATTGAAGCATATTTATGGATTATTAAGCATATTGATATTATTCATCCTCATATTCAAATTGACAGAAATCGTTATAGTTTTCGCCCAAGGACACAGATTAAAGTGAGCAATAATAGACTAATAATCTTTGACTATGCATAATAATGCCTACCCTCATCAACAATACATTGCAAAATAATAATACATTTTGGTTGCAAATGTAGGCGAACGTGAATGGTTAAACGTTAACCTAAAAAGTCACCTTGTTCTGCGCAACACATTAGTTTGTGTTAAACGTTATACATTATTTATCACACAAAAGCAATGGAGCGTATACAAGCTTATAGTTTAGTGTCGCTTCCTATTGTTAACATAAATTGTAAGATTTACTTACCGGTAATGTTGCAGTAATTTTACATAGCCATAATCGGCTTCAAGAAGGCCTATTTATGTTGCCTGATTTAACTAGACAACACACACTCATACATGAACATTGTAAAATAATGTGTACTAACTAATACGTCAGATATGGTTCCAATAAGGCTTTTGTTACAATGAAAATATCATAGTACAATATGAAACAATACATAATATTATAGTATAGTTAAGTAGCTTAATGTACGGCCTCAAGCGCTCCAGTACAACCTTGATTTTGCTACGTTAATGAAGTCAGTAGTTATTCCGATTATGAAAAAAAAAAAAAAAAGGGACACACTATTGTTACCCTTTTTAATATTTTGTGCGTAGACTCAGAGTACAAAACTTGCAAAAAGCAGCAAGTAAGTAGTAAACACGTCTGTGTGATCAATGATTTGATAAGAAATAATTTGGAATGGAAAATGTAATATGCATTGCCTCCACAAATGTTTAGGTCTTGAGATGAATACACTCAATGTTTCATAATTAAATTAACACAAGCTCAACGTTAGTAACCGAGAATAAACTCATATACTTACGAATCCGTGAGTTTACTAAGTTACCAAATTAACTACTTCTTGTCTTGCCGCAGCAATATTAAATTATAGCCAACGGCCCATCGTTAATTTTGACGTGTGAATAGAGATAAATAATTATAATAATAACAACAACAATGTTCAAGTGTCTTCACAAATGTTATGCTATATGTTGTAACAATACATATGATGTTTAAAGTTAAATGAAGTAATTAACTACGCGATAGTTGTAGAAATTTGATGCAATCAATTTTATGGAGAAGTATTTACTGTATCACAACCTGTGATTCACAGATCACCAAAGGTCATCACAGGTCTAATTGGAATTCTCATGCATGTTGATTGATGATCGTGCTTCTTAATTTAGAAATATCGATTATCGAGCTCCGTAAAGTTTTTAAAATCATAATATGGCAAATTCTATATTCCATATTGTATCACAGGATAAGCCTGTGCCAGATACGTATTCACAACTATATTTTTTCTGAAATAATTTATAAAACCTCTTATATTATTTCACAAATCCACTGAGGCTCAACATTACCCTTGCTTGCATTTATAACCCGGTAGCTACAAATCGTTATAAACGTAGATATGTACGGTATTTACCAAGACATTAATGATGATATAATTAGTCTACTAGTAATAACATCGATAGTATTTTTTTTGTCAGCTATATTAGATTATTATAATGCAGTACTAAAATTTTTAAAACTTATGAGATGAATCAGCGTCGAATAAAATTCGTAAAAATTGAATTTTTAAACGGAGTCTGTTATAAGTAAAAAGAAATCATAAGTTTATGATTTTATATTAATTATTAAACTGGCTGTGATAATCGATTGTAAGGGTGTATTTAAGTTTCTAAACATCAATCACTTTTGAATTAAATGATTATTCTTAGATCATTGTTTTATACTCAATGACAATGTTTTGCTTGATTTTTATAAAACTATTTACCTTGACAAAATAAATTGGATAATATGCTTGCCATGTCAATATATCAAGTCAAACATTTAATCATTTAATTGTCCAGAATACAATTTCACACTAAAAGATCTTCTGATAGATTGTAAGTTGAAGTACTCAGACTGCGTGCAAGTATGACAATATTGAATAATATTACATTTTATTTATTAATGCATTTCAAATTTATTGATGCTATAGAAAGTTTGAGTATGCAGACGTTGTCTGCGATATCCCTTATTTTGGCTTAAATATCTTTAAATGTGTATGTAAACTTACTCTATGTTACAGCTTTGCAGCAGTATATGAACGTTTTTATCTACACCTTATATAGTACTATTATTTATCCTGTTATAGTACGCCTCGTGGTTCTACTTTGCTGCCAATTGATTGTCTCTATTGACGTCATCAAAAGAACAACTGTCATTATACTGTTCTAATCAAATTGTATGGGTAACGTATAACGACCAATTTTACATTCCGGAGGTCAGCCATTGTGCAATATTTTTTTATTTTCTTGTGTCTAATCCTAATGATTGATTTAATTCCTTACTAATAAAGGAAAATCTATTTATTTATGCATGCACACATGCATTAGGTTATCATCAAAATTTAATTTTGATCAATTACTGAGTAAATAAATAATATGAGGAGTGCTTTTATTCTGCAACAGGCGCTAAACATCTACATGGTAATTTAAATCTCGAGGATGGAACATTGAAGTATAATATATGGTTGAAAGAACTTACCTAAGTGAATTTCAACCGCTATTATACGAAATGTTCCATCCGAAGAGATTTAAACTCCCACCCAACCCGTTTATACAACTTTTAACCCAGATGTTGCAGAATGCAGACGCCGGTCAATCAGTTTCTACTACTCTAAAACGAATGAAGTTAAGGAATGAACACAGACGCAGTATCGTTCAGCGAGTGAACATGAACGAATGAACAAAGTATATATATATTTTTTTTTTGTATGCTTTGAACTGTGTGACGATGCGATACAACGAAAGACGGACTACATGGTAATTTAAATCTCTTCGGATGGAACATTTCGTATAATAGCGGTTGAAATTCACTTAGGTAAGTTCTTTCAACCATATAATATGCGATATATGCGACACAGGCGGTAGTTACTTTCTGAGTAGCATCTCTTACTACTAAATTAAGAAAGTATTAAGGGGTAATGCCACTGTAATGGTCCAAAAAGAAAGGTTTTTTCACGAATTTTTTGCTTCCGAATTTGAAGGTAATTGAAAAAAAACTTTCAAGGGTGTTATCGGGCATACATTAAACTTTATTATCCAATTTTTTTACAGCGAAAAAAAAACAAAATGGCGGTTCCACAGCCATCTTCCCGGGGCATGTTTTGCTTGCAGGGCTCCGCGGCACGCAGCACCTCTGCTGCACTTTTGAATCTAGAACAAAAAAAAAAAAACCTTTAATCCAGAGGGTTATAGCTAGAGAATGTCGATCGGATTTTAAAAAGTATTAATTTTTGTGGATTTGGCGTGCGTTTGAAAAAAAAATTGATTTTTTACGAAAAAAACGGCTAGTTTTTTGTTAATAAAAAAACAATAAATAAAGTTATTGAAAATCCCGATCGACATTCTCAAGATAATGTTAATGTTCACATCTGGTAAAAATTTCAAGTAAAAAAAATGAAAATTGTTCGAGTGATGCTGCGTGCCATTTTGAAAAACCGTGTTTCGAGAAAAACGCGTTTAAAGTTTCGCGTTTCGGAGCAAGTTTTGACGCGCTTGGCGGCGACCTCTATTTCCTACGGAAAAAAAATTGTTCTCGCACGGGACCTTTTTTTTCTTATTCTAAAGGGTTTAAACTATTTTTTAAGCCAATAAAAAAAATCCATTTTTTAAAAATATTACAGTGGCATTACCTCCAGTTTCGCGTTTCGGAGCAAGTTTTGACGCGCTTGGCGGCGACCTCTATTTCCTACGGAAAAAAAATTGTTCTCGCACGGGACCTTTTTCTTTCTTATTCTAAAGGGTTTAAACTATTATTTAAGCCAATAAAAAAAAAATCGATTTTTCAAAAAATTTACAGTGGCATTACCCCTTAAATAAATTCCGGGATGATATCTCGTAGCACCACTTTAAGGAATTATTTTTGTTTATTGTCGGGATAATATCACGTATTACCACGTTAAGACAGTAAATAATTTACTTCAACAGATTTTTTCTTTTTTTTTAAATGTGGGTGTATGTAGATTTTGCTCGGAGCGGTATATTTTTCTCAGCATCCTAAAAATCCGGCGAAATTTTCGTCTGATAACGTCGCAATCAGAACTTTGCAATCGTTTACCCATATTTAAGTATGAGAAACAAACACTAATTCACAAAACTTATAGCAAATACTTTTAAAACATTAAAATTGTAACAATTAAAATTGTGACATCTGGACGATGCTACACACAAAATACGAATGAAGGAACACAGTCGAAATATTGGCTGGTGAATGAGTATTGAACGAATGGACAATGTTTTTATTTTAATTTTATGTGCTTTAAACAGTGTGACGATGCGATACAACGAAAGACGGACTACATGGTTAATTTAAATCTCGAACATGTTACACCGAAGTATAATCTGTTCATTGAGACCATTCCAATTAGCCCAAACTCGACACCTTAGCTGTAAGTTCTTGAGGAGTTAGGTATTCAACAGATACCAGGAGACGTCCCAAACAACCAAAGAGAAATAGGTCTAAGTAATTTTATGATATTATTATGTATGTTTCAGGTTTGATTCGTGACGTGACAGGAGGTTACTCGTGGTGCTTCTACGGCATGGGGTCATGCATGGTCCTAGGAACGATCCCCGTCATTGCCTTCCATATTACCACTAAGGACGAAGACAGAGAATCGTCTGTTGATTGAACAAGGTTGATAACAGTTTGAACAGTGTTAATCATGGATCGGACAATGTCAGGGATGTCAAAGTTGCATAGATAGAACAACGTTTTAAAGAAAATTGTCTTGTTAAAGATTGTTAATCAGGAATGGATATGTTAATCAATTGATCACGTTGATCAGGGCCATGATTGTTTTTTACGATTGTTTGTAAGTCAATATGTGTGTGTAATATTTGTTCACGTATAGGCGTTGAACTTTCGATTGAAATAAATTCACAGAGAATGCTTATTAATCGGTTCACTTATTATTAACTAATGTTATATGCATGTTCGAAAGTTCGCGAAATGTAATAAAATTGGTTTATTTCAGTCTTATTATAATAAAAATGTAACTTTTTGAAATCAGCGTCATCTGTTAGCACTGACTTGGTTAGTGACCCCCAGACGTTTCGCCTTAAACAATACCATAACATTGTTATACAGGGTTACAGGAGAAGTCGTGCTAGATCCGTGAAGGGCGTGGAGTACCCGTCATTTCTGACTTATTTCTCTATGAAACACCCCACCCTAAACTTAACCCTTTTCGAGATATACGACTTTTTTTTTTTTTTTTTAAATTGCCGATTTTTAGGCTACTACATTGATTTGTGTTTTTTTTTACGTGTCTTATTATTATTGTTGTTGCATTTTTACTTGTGTAATAAGATGCTTTAACGCGTTAATAATCAAAATAGTGCATAAGTTAGTTGAATAGACCGTAATAGACAAGTGAAAGTTAAGAAATTAAAAAAAATATTAGCAAGTTTACTTTTCTCTAAGGAATATCTAAAAAAAATATTATGGCACTTGTTCGGCAGATGTTTTTTAAAATTTACTTTTTATTGTAAATTATCTTCTACACGGTCGCCTATAAAACTACTTTTTTCCACGAAATGTAATACAAACCCTAGATTGTTATACCTCGTTGGATAGCTGATGAACCGTAGATATTTTAAAAAACATCTGCCGAACAAGTGCCATAATATTTTTTTTAGATATTCCTTAGAGAAAAATAAACTTGCAAATATTTTTTTTAATTTCTTAACTTTCACTTGTCTACTACGGTCTATTCAACTAACTTATGCACTATTTTTATTATTAACGCGTTAAAGCATCTTATTACACAAGTAAAAATGCAACAACAATAATAATAAAACACGTAAATAAAACACAAATCAATGTAGTAGCCTAAAAATCGGCAATTAAAAAAAAAAAAAAGTCGTATATCTCGAAAAGGGTTAAGTTTAGGGTGGGGTGTTTCATAGAGAAATAAGTCAGAAATGACGGGTACTCCACGCCCTTCACGGATCTAGCACGACTTCTCCTGTAACCCTGTATACTCCATCCACGCCTTAAACATTTCAAAGTAATTAATTAATTCGAATTTCGTAATCTGTAGACAGACCATTCGTGACTTGTGCAGCTATTTGTTTCATAGTTGGGTTGGGGGGCCCAAACATTGTGTTTTGATCAGTTAAACAATGTTGATTATAATCAAGAAACATCGAGAGAAACATCATGTCTGAAAAGTTGATAAAGATGTAAAAAATGTCAGTGTCTTTTGTTATTACTAAATTGTATTTAATTTTATCCTTGAGTGTTGTATGGCTCTATAGTTTAAGCCACTGCGTATTATAATACCACACAATATTATGTATTATAAAAAATTCTGTGATAAAGCAAATTTTTAGCGATTAAAATTTTGCATGCTGATTTTTCATAGTACAGTATTGTAAGTAAATAACTTATTGAGTTTATTTTAATTTGAAGGCCTGTAAACTTACTTTTTAATGTTTTTTCTCGTTAGCTTGATACATAATAAATTACACCTAACTAATATTATTATTTTTTTTAAATAAAGATTACTCGCATGTGGGTTGCACATTACTAGTATTCTTGTCAACCCCTCCAACTAAGCTAAATATACTTGTGTCTGGAGTGGGTTCACGTCAATAGTGCAATGTATGGGGTGGGGACCGAACTCACGACCTCTCGATCGCCAGTCCGACACCTTATCCACTGGGCTATTGCCGCCGCTATTTGTATATTAATTGTACATAGAAATATTAATAAATACCTTATTATTAATATTTCTGTGTAACTATATTAATTAGTTACTATTTCACAAAATTAGGTTGTTGTTATTTTATAATATTAAGATATATCTGATATTATAAAAACGTTTGTAACTCTGTCACTCTGTCTGTTTGTTTGTTACCTAATCACGCCTAAACGGACGATCCGATCTTACTGAAATTTAACAAGGAGATACTTTATAGTATGAGGATGAACATAGCCTACTTTGTGTGAAAATAAAATCATGATTTTTACACACACACACACACAAAACTTAAATAACGCAGATCACACAAATGTTGATTGATAGAGGTTTACACTGATAACATTCTTAGTGTACCTACGTGACCGAAGTCGCGGGTATCGGCTAGAAGAATATAAATTCCAATAGTTTAGAATTTTATTTGTGTAAGGATTTTTGTTAATGTATGTAAAATTGAACGACCCGTTGGCGTGAAGGATTGATAGATAGCTTGGCTTCGTACCGGAAGGTCGCTGGATCAAATCCTTGCCGTGAATCAATGGATTTTTCGTTTTTCCACGGGTTGTAGAAGCATCATATCGATAAAAGCGCTTTTTCAGAATCCCGAAAAAATCGAATAGATAAACTAAGAGTACGGACACACCGCAGCGTCCTGCGTGCGCGATCTAGGCGGCGATCAGATAGCGCAGTAGTATTTGTACAGACTGGTTTACCAAACGCGATCAGAAAATAATTGAAAAGTACTGAGATCGCACCCGTAGATCGCAGGACGCCGCGGTGTGGGCGTGTACCTTAACTAATTATGAATGTATACCTACCTACTGTACAAGTGTACAATGCAATATTTGGATTTCAACTGTAGAGAATTGCAATTATTTTACAAATTAACTTACATTTTCAAATACTAGACTAAATTAGGATTTTAGATAATTTTCTCACAGCAATATCTCTGAAAGGGATATTTACTGCTTGTCGATATATTCGGACAACACGACAGTTATTTAGTAACTGACTTCACAAATAAGGAGGAAGTTCTCAATTCTTCGGAATCTCTTTTTTTAATGTAAGTCTATATATTCACCGATTACTCAAAAATGCCTGAACCGATTTGGAAACTACTTTTACTACGGTACTTTGACTGGCGCGATGTTTAAAGTCACTTATTTTAGTTTTTTGAACGATATTAAATTATTCCTGGACCCTTAGTACGAGTTTTTATCGTAAACGCTTTTGACAGATCACACATAGTTTTTTACTTATTCTGGTTCTCTGATTGGTCCAAATTTTGTGAAGTGTAGTAACCACTAGAAGCGCTGTACTGTTTTTCATACAAAATTTGTTCGATATACGATATCGAGTTGGGTATGAAAACTCGTACTAAGGGTACAGTAAACATGACGGTTGTATAAACGCTGAATAAAAGGCGTTTTAATTGGTATAAATTACACCCTTTTATATGTATAGCTGTGAAAGTTTTAATTATGAGTAAACTCAAAAATGATAGTTTATCAAATAATATAAAGTTAAATCAAATTGTGCTGTAGATATTCATTAGTGCCATTGTAACGACTAATACGATGAACGATAAATTCACATTTATGTAATATACTTAACCTTAAAGCCGCGTCTCCTGCTACCTAATATACGACAATCAAGTTGTCACAACATGTTTGATGAACAAAGAGGGGGCGGGAGTTTTGGCGGGAACGTTGAAAAGTGTGTGTGGTCTCATTGTATTTTTTCCTAAAACTTGTGTTCTTCCGCGAGTTAATGTGTAATAAATGTGGATTATTAACCATTAAGTGCCGGTGAATGTGTGCGAGTGTAGGGAAACAGCTCAATGTTGAAAAACATGCTACTTATTTGCGTTCTCACCAAAATTTCACTGAAAATCTTCAGTAAACACCATATCTTTACTGAAGGTATGACTTAGACTAGACTTTTACTAGAAAACTGACCTGAAATGTGACTTTGACCCATCTCTACGACTAAAATTCTTAAAAACTTGAAGAATTTCAATACTTGACACTGGCTAAATACACTAATCGTGTGGAGCCATAATAAAACTAAAAAAAATGAGGGGGGCGTGGTTTGGGAAATACAACAAAGTTCATTCATCCAACAAAGTTCATCCAACAAAACCGGCCACCATTGATTGCCGCGTTGGACAGAAAACATCCCCGTTTGCCTATGCTATGAGGGGGCGGGTGGAGTATCCTATTATAGTTGATTGAATTTTGTTTGACGCTTACACTGACATCAGAAGTTGCAGGAGACAGAATGTTCAACCAAAACGTTCATCAATCACGTGTTGGGTCAACAATGTAGCTAAATGTAGGTAACAGGAGACCCGGCTTTAAATGTACCATTGTTTTTGGAAGTTTTTATATAAAATGATGCTGATTGATGTGTTCAATTAACTTACAGGTATTTATTCCACTTCGATACTACAAACCGACCAGAAACAAATGTATATATCACCCGTATTCAAGAAGACTTTGACGAACGCAAAGCGGTGGATTTGACACAAGTACCTACCTAATGTAATCATTACTAATGTATGTACATGTCAATGCGTTCGCTAGCACTGTGAGACCTCAGTGTTGTGAATACGGGGTGAGACATTTTTCCATTTAGTGTAAAAGTGGCATAGTAGTAAAATACCTATGCAATGTTTACATTAAATGTAAACGTGTCACAAAAATATAATAAGAATGTCATTAGTATTATGTAATGTTCGAATTGCTTTGAATGCCATTTTAGAAATTTATATTATTTATCGTGTTTTGTTTAATTGCATTGCATGTAAGGGTCAGTTCACACAGACGTGACGCAACGCGAAGCGATACCACGATCCTTGAGGTGTGGCGCTGCGCAGTTCGGATCCGCGCGACGCAGCGAGATGAGCGACGCCACCAAACTATCTCATCAAGCCACCATCAAGTTATATCACGAAAAGATGCACATTACAATGAAATGTGTATCTTTTCGTTTAGTAAATAAAATTCTATTTTGTTTCACGTAGCTTCTCGCAACGCCGCGTAGTGCGTCGAGTAGCCGCGTGGTGCAAAGCGACGCCTCACGGCGCATCTCGACGCCGCCGAATTATCTCAATGAAATGTGTATCTTTTTGTGTAGTAAATACAGTTCTATTTTGTTCCACTATCTTAAAAAGTGCGCGCCGCGTCGCCGCATCACATCGCGTCTCGATATAAGCGAACTCTAAGACCTTATCACAATCTATTTTTATTTACTCACCAATAATAGTGAAAAAGTAAAAAGTAAATAAAAGAAAAGTAGTGAGCAAATTATATATTTCAATATCTACATTGATATCAAAAATATGTAAATATAAATAGGTACAGTTTAAAATCATAATTTTTATTTACATTCTAATACCTACTAATTGTAGGTATTAGAACTTTTATTTTAATAAAAGGGAATCTCATCTATTTCCTTTCCTATTTCCTATTTATTGACTGAGTTAAAAAGTGGTTCTCAATTCGAATGAACCCTAGAAATTATTTCTAAGTAGGTATATTGTAGTACCTACTTGGACATGCAAAATAACTCACAGTTTTGGTTTAGAACTCGGGTGCTATTACTAAAATTTGGTCTTTTTACCCTACCATACCACACACCATCGATTGCTATGACGTCGATGCCACACACAAACACACACGCGCACACACACACACACACACACACACACACACACACACACACACACACACACACACACACACACACACACACACACACACACACACATTTTTTTTCTACTTTGTCGTTAATGTGTATTTCTCTCGAGCGAATCAAATGGTTATATATAAATAATATTCAGATTGTTTTGTATAATATAAATGATTGGTATGGAATGAATGTATGAGATTTGTTTGTTCATCAGCTAGCTAATGTAAACAGACAAATTCAAAAGATTGTATGATATGTACTTGAACTTCTGAAAAATAAATAGGTAATGTATTATATGTATATTTCATATTAAGTGGTATTATTATATATCAATCACCGTATTATTGTAAAATCATTTTTTTAATATAAGAAAGCACTGTCTATACATATTTTGGCGATTGTAAAACAATTATATTTATTGGTTTTTCTGTTAATCACGAATAAGTAATTATTGGAATAAATTAAAACATTTAAGACATCATTTGCATAAAGTAGTTTACATTGGGCCCCAAACTCGGCTGTGCCTATATTTTGGGAGCCCGGATAAATTTGCATTCTACAATTAACATTTTCACATCATCACAATTTGTGAACCACATCTCGTTCTACATATTTGTTTAAAATAGCTGTATAAACATTTATTGATTACTTGGTAAGTATGGAATTTTCGTAAACTGTAACAAAATAGTGTGTATAATGTACCTATCAAATAAAATATGTAGTTAAGCTCGACTTGGTAGAATTATGTACTCGTATAATACTAGGTACTTATACAATTTATCTTTAAAAAAAATGTTTTTATTTTTTTTTATTTATTTAATTTTTTATATATTTATCTATGTACCTAATTAACAATATTATTATACCATTTTTGAAATAAAAAATTGAATAATATTTAAAGTAGTCAAACCTAAAATCAATTTAACGGACTTGTGTCGGTGTTTTGCATTTGTAGCGGCCATTTTGTTTTAAGTTCACACAGTAAAATAATATATAAGAAATGAGACTTGCAACTAGATATATAAATAATTTTTAACCAAGAAACTGTAATTACATTATAGTGTTAACCGATTGCATGATCAATAGAATAATAAAAATAATTTGATCCCAATTACTGTTATTTTTTTTAGGGTTCCGTAGCCGAATGGCAAAAAACGGAACCCTTATAGATTCGTCATATCTGTCTGTCTGTCTGTTCGTCCGTATGTCACAGCCATTTTATTCCGGAACTGTTAGGACTACAGAAATTAAACTTGGTAGATAGATGTATTCTGTGAACAGCTTTCCGATATTTATACAAAAATAAAAATATAAGTTTAAGGGGGGCATCCCATACATGGAACTAAAAAAAAAATTCAAAAAAAACTGTAGATCTCAATAAAAACTAACAACAAAAATTGGTTTGAACGAGATACAGTCAGCAGTTTTTGAGATATGGCGACCGCAAAGATAACTTTGTTTTTCATACAAACACTATGAAAAACAAAGTTATTTTTTAGTTGCGAAAAATCATAGTTATAGAATACTTTACGGAACCCTACGAGTGCGAGTCCGACTTGCACTTGGCCAGTTTATTTGTATTTAGATTACTTGATATAGGTACTTTAATATCCCTACCCACATTGATTGTTGCATTTTTCATAGCTCCAACCAAGGGATTCTAAAGAATAGTAGGGACCTAACTACCTAATTATTTTGTAAGTATAGAGGCTGAGTATTTGATAACTACGTAAGTATTAATTTCAACTTGATACGTCTTACTTAGGCCCTGTCCGCACAGCGATTTTTTACAGAGCGATTTTTATTTTAGCGATTTAAATTCCGCGATCGGAATTACCGCTTTGCGTACAATTTGCATCAAATCACAGATTCAGATTTTTTTCCGCCAGTGCGGATACGTCCAATAGATTCAATACTTCACAGAATTGCGAAAAAAAAATCGCGCTGTGAAAAATCGTTGTGCGGACAGGGCCTTACATCCACGCATTTCTGAGAAACCGTGTCTTGCTTGACAGACAGGCAGGCAGACAACGAAGTCATCCTAATTTTGTCTATTATTATTTCTAAGGATTCCTTTTATCCTCTTGAGGTAGGTACGGTACCCTTATAATTAACATAGTCTGCGCTCAGCTTTTGAGGTTGAGTATATATACTTATAGAACAGGCCAAAAGCACTGGGCCACGCCTACAAAAATACGTTGAAGCACTAGCACCCCATTTGTACCACCTACATTCGTTTTTAGCGCTGCCCTGCCCTGCCGCCGTAAAAAAATGGTACTTACGGCTCGGCCGGTGTTTATTTCCACCAACTGCATGTTTATTATAGTTCTAGGTTAAACTAAATCATATAACATCGTTTAAATAAAACCGGCCAAGTGCGAATGGACTCGCGCACCGAGGCTTCTGTACAAATTTTTCAAACTAGGTTAAAGGACAAACTTAACGTTGCACTTCGATCCATAGAAAATGTATTGCACCAACCGCAAATAATAAGTTTGTTTTGTAAATTCAGATTTTTTTCTTATTTAACTACATATTTTTTAGGGTTTTCAGATGTATTCCTATATTGGTTCAGGATTGGACAGGAGGATTGGTTCAGGTTCTTGCCAAATTTAATGATTCTAGGTCAACGGGAAGTACCCGGTTTTGTTTTGATTCCCTTGTAAAATAGCAAAATATCTTCGAGTATTTTACCAAATGCTCGAAGCAAAATATAGAGCGTTTGTCCACAGCAAATATATTTTTATCGCGTTGACTTACAAGTTTGATTTTTTCACAGCCAAAAGAGACCATAGACCTGAATATTTGTATAAGTTTCAACTTGACTTCGTAGATATATCTACGCGTGAGAAAAAGGGTTCTTGACAGACGGACAGACAGACACCAAAGTGATCCTATTAAGGGTTCCTTTTTTTCTTTCTTTAAAGGTACGGAAAAAGGTTCTTCACATGCCGTGTGAGTCTGTATCTCTAGAAAGTTTGAGACGTTTTATCGTCATATCTCTGGAGATACTTGTCAAATTTTGATGAATTTAAAATTGGACCACCTTAGTTGGAGTTGAACTCTATCTATGACAAAAATAATCATTCAAATCGGTTCATAGTTGGCGGAGTAATCACGTAACAAATATAAAAAAAAAACAAGATGAATTGAGAACCAAGAGATGTTTATCGCCATATCTCTGGAGATATTTATCATATCTTGATGAATTTTAAACGGGGCCCCACCTTGGAAATGAACCCTACGACCGATTGTCCATTGACGACGGCACCGTGACGTCAACGAGAACGAGATGACGGCGCCGAAGTAGCAGTACCCCGAGCACGAAGTAGCAGTACCTTTGATTATAAAGTATAAACTCGTCTATTATCAAAGAGCGGTACATATGTTTTGTTTAGTATGACCGCTTGTCCGCAACATGTCCGTAACCTAGCGCAACATCGAGCGCAATTATATTTTATTGGCTACATCACTGCATGTATCTATTTCGATGGCTACAATATGACCTTTAACCATCCTGTTCTGCAATAATGTAGGTAGGTGGTCTTTTTACCAGTCAGTCTGTATTTATATTCATAAAAGAGCAGTACCTAGCAGTTTAGGAAAGAAGATGGCCATGCCATGACGCGATCTTTCAATTCAGTTCATTTATTTTCTTTCATAAGTTATTACAAAATAGGTACTTAGTCTAATGCTCAGATAAAGGACACTATCTTGTGAGAGACTGGAGGATTGATTGTTGCGAGAGATGCTTATAAATTTATTTAATAAAAACTTTTTTTTGCAGTGTTGGTCGGTACCACATTGAGTCCATTCTCCATAATAAGATGGTCAATAATAATATAATGTCATGTCATGTCAATGTCACGTAAGTCACGTTGGTTTGTTTATAGTCTAACGTAGTAGAGTGATTCTGTGGTTTATAGCATACTAAGGGTTCCCAACTAAGGGCTTGTAGCCCCAAATTCAGGGCGAAAATGTGTAACTGGAACATGACTGATGGATGTTATATTTAAGATGGTTGGTGATGTTTTATAATTTTTATATTGAATGTATTTAGTCTTGCTCAGATTTGATTTTAAATTGAGAGACTTAAGCCAGGTTGCAAGAATTTGGATATTGCTATTTATTTCGTCCGAGTAATCCCTGCTTGTCAAACCATCATTGACAAAGAGAATAGTTGCATCGTCTACAAAACAAACAAAACAGGAAACTCATTGGTTGAAATTTAGAATTGTTTGGCACGAAAAAGGGGTGGTTGAGGGGTGGAGGGGAGAGGGGAGGGTGCCCCTTTCACTACCCCACCTCTCATGACAAAGTAATGCATAGTTTTTGAGTTTTTATTTTTTTAGGGTTCCGTACCTCAAAAGGTAAAAAAAGGAACCCTTAAAAGATCACTTTCATTTAATATCAATACGTCGTGCCAGACGATTGTAAATCCAACCAAATATTCAAAATCAATACCAATAAAAATATACATAGCTAACTCAAGAACTATGCATTACTTTGTAATGAGAGTGGTGGGGTAGAGAAAAGAGGACCTTCCCCTTCCCATTCCCCCCTTTTCGTGCCAAGCGATTCTAAATCCAACCCAACTCATTCAAATAATAACCTTGAATAAGTAAACAATACAGGCTTTTTTTTTTGCTCTTGAATATTGCATGGGCTATTTATTTCAATTTTAGGGGTGTTTTTTTTAGAAGTTGGTAACCCTGAGCACACTGCATAGTATCTCCTTAGTAGTCTGTGCACTGCATGTCTACTGTTTATGCTAGAAATAAATTACGAAATATTTATTTCTCGGACTAATATACAGTTATCGGTGATTTATTTCCTTGTTTACATTATTAACGTAGTATTATATTCTCTTTGGTTTACATAAATTCCTGGACATCTGGAAGGTGTTTGAGTTATTTGAATATATTCGTAAACTGTGCTTCATAACGAAATGGTATCATCCAAGGTAAAATATCTGAAAGCTTATAAAGGGAAAATATAAGTAAATTCAATTTTATAATATAAGATAACAGGACAAGCACGACGCTCGCCTGATGGTAATCGATGACTACAGACAGATACAGCGGCATTCACAATTCTGAACTGTCAGAATTTTGCATGTCACTGTACTGCGCCTGTTACCTTGCTTGAGACATAAAGATGTTGAGTCTCACATAAAAAGCTAATAAATGGGTTTCCTCTACCATCATTCGTTTGCGTCTTGGTCACGTTTGTTCTCCAGTTTTTCTTGCCAAAATTAGGGTCAGAGACCATTCTCGCTGTGAGTGTGGTTTAGATGAAGGAACTATAGATCATATATTTTTCTGTTGTCCATAATTATCTTTCTCCCTATATGATGCCATAAGCCCCAAAATTCCTCGTCCCGTTAATATAAAATATCTCCTTTCATATGTATTTACTCCGTTTGTATATATTTTAAGTAATTTTACTAAATCTAATAATATTCGCTTATACATTTCTATTTTAAATCCAAAACAAATGCAATGTTTCTAAGCAATTATAAGTTTTAAGTTCATATTTAATTTATTCTTTCTTTCTTTTGTCGGTTTTTTTTTCTTGTAAATATACTGTACACTGGCCATACTTCTGACACTGGCAGAAAAACGCGAAGCAGCATTTAAAATCCATAAGAAGAAGAAGAAGAGTCTCACATACCCTGTAATTTCACTGGCACGGCTGAAAGTTAATTGGCAAAGTCGTGGTACCGCCCCTGGCGGGCAAGCAGTAACCCTAACACTACAATATTTACATTATTTACTCTATATTGCAAAACTTATTTGGCTACATTCATGAGTTCTTCTTCTTATATTTCAAACAATGACAATGGCAGCTAATTTGCATTTAAGATTACGTTTTCAGATTGCCAACTATTTTTCTAACAGTTATCTAGTGTTTGTAACTATTATTTTCGTTTTGTAAAACATGCATTACCTTGTAGAGTGGTATTGTCATTAGGGACCAAACCATTACCCATCCCCACATCATTGAATATCAAACCCATGCCAAACAATTCATCTAATCCAGCCAAAAAGTTTATTTAATATATATAAAGAATAATACGATTGTGATGTTTATATTTCCAGCTTGAAGTGTTGGTAGACTTTGGTCCCCAGCCTGATCAGAGGCTGTTGAACCACACTCTGAATGTCCTGAAATCTCAAGCGGGTGTCAAACAGGCGGAGTACAGAGATGGTGCAATTGTTGTTGAGACCACATTACCCAACCAATGTATATTGGACACTGTAGCAAGGAGTTCGGGTAAACGAGCTGTGCTGCAAGGATTTGGTGGTATGTAATTTTTCAATAGACTTCAAAAAAGGCATTCTCAATGTTCAAGGGATTCCAAATGTTACCCGATTACTCAAAGACACCTGGACCGTTTTAAAAAAAAATCTTTTTTTATTTGAAGGATATACTTTCCTGGGACCACCCATATAGATTTCATCGATGTATGTTCAGTGTCTCCAGAGATATGGAGATAAACACCTCAAATTTGATACTAAAATGACTAGCCCAGCATTTGAAGTCTGTACTGTGTCTGATCTTCATGTTTCATCCCAGCTCTATAATGCCGTAAACTGCTTCGAATCTTCAAGCACACATCCATCTTTTCTTTTTATTGAAAATGAAACAACTGTAATTATTATTTCTTAGTTGAGTAGGTTATACCTCAGGTATGGCCCCTTAAGTAAATTTTATAAAGACCTAATAACTAAAAATATCTAGAGAAATGGGGATAACATCCTAAACTTGCTAAAATGAATCACGCGGCTTGTGAAGACAGTGTGTTTTAGACGATCTTAAATTTTGTACTTAGATCTATTTTTTTATCATATATCCTAGCTATCCTTTCACCACTATCTCGCCTGGTGATAAGCAATGATGTGGACGAAGATGGTGAACGTGCTAAGAATACCCTGACTCTCGATACTGTGAGGTGCCGGAACACCGTAAGGTTATGGGCGGCAGATTTTCTCCTTTGGTGGTAAGCTACATGTTTTGGTAGCAAGTCAGGCAGAACATTGATTTAATAGCATCCTACCAACTGTGGACGAACACCAGTGCTAGGATTTGAACCGGCAACCTCTCGCTTAGAAGTCAAGCCGTTATCCGTAACGCCAACAGGCTCTCAAAAGGTATTATTATTAACTCCCAACCCACAAAATCCTAAACATTCTTAGCCTTGATTCATGAAATTCCATTCAACTGTTTTAAGACTGTGAGCTTTTTCTAGTTGATGACGCTGTGAAATCAACTTTCATAGGTCTGATCAATTTAAAATTTGGTATCTTCTTACTTCAGCGATATTGTAAGAACATGGTAGCATTGACCTAATGATGGAACATCTCCTGGAATCAGGAATGTGTAGAATACTCAACTCCTCACCAGCTTACAGCAGAGATGTTGTTGCGCTCATTGGAATGGTCTCAATGAACAGATTATGTAATAGATCAGTCGGGGGTAAAATTTTGAATTCAAGTATTATAATCGACTGAGGTGGCATATACCTTGATGATATGCTTATGACTACTATATACTCGTTTTGTATGATCATAAATTATGTAAAAATCTGATCTTACACAGACAACAAAACTCTTCAATAAATGCCAGGAATGCTGTTACCTCAGAACTTCGTCATTTATTAACCGATTTGGAAAACTCTTTTTTTGTTTAAAGGAGGCCTATTAATAAAGTTTTACATAACTTATAGCAAATACAAAATATAGATGTATTGTTTATCAGATGGTGAGTCAGCAGTGGCAATGGTATCGAGTCAGGGTAGCGGCGGTGGAGTGATGGGAATCCTCAGGTTTCAGCAGGTGGGAGAGTCCCTCATCGTGGATGGAACGGTAGATGCCCTGCCGCCGGGGGGACATGGACTCCATGTTGCAGCAGATGGGGACCTCTCTCAGGTAACATATTGAACAACACCATATTTATTAACAGTATCACCATTATATCATCATCATCGCTATCTGCCTTAGCACTGCCAGCACCATCATCATCGTCATTTTCACCATCTATAATAACACCCTCACCACTGGAAGCGTTATGCCAGCAACTCAAAACCGTGCTATGCTTTATTAAGGAGCTGGGGTGGCTTGGGTGATCGCTGACAGGGGGAAATGCACAATACACCCCAAGCGGGACGTCAGTGCAGGTCCCCATCACCAATTAGAATTAGAACACCGTATATAAATTAATTCATATATTTGTCTTAACATATTTTCAACAGACATAAATAGTTAATTAAGATAGTTTAAAAACTAAAACAACCGACTTCAATGCCCCGCGAGTCAATTTCAGCAGCAAGCTTGAGACGTTTATCGTCATATCTCTGGAGATACTTATCAGATCTCGATGAAATTACAATATGATCACCTCGAAAATTTACCCAACGATTAAAAAAATAATCATTCGAATCGGTTCAAAACTGACGGATTAACCGCGTAACATACATACAATAAAAATCAACATACAGACAATTGAGAACCTCCTTCATTTTGGAAGTCGGTTGAATAAAGATTCTCAGTTCGACTGTTTTTTTAACCGACTTCACAAAAAAGGGGAGGTTCTTAATTCAACTGCTTTTTTAGGGTTCCGTACTTAAAAAAGTTAAAGAAGAACCCTTACAAGATCAATTTCTTGTCTGTATGTCCCTCTGTCCATGTCTGTCACCACACCACCAATTTTCTCAGGAACGGTTGGACCTAGCAAGTTGAAATTTATTTTCACGTTTGTTGCGTCAGAACTCCGTCATTTCTAAACAGATTTAATTTTTTTTGTTTGCTTCATTGAAAAATTAGGCATCCCGTTTGGTCCCATTGTACTTTTTTCGAGATCTGATAAATATCTCCTAAGATATGCCAATATTTGTACGGAAAATTACTAGCCCGGCCCAGCATTTATGTAGGAATTTCTTGTTTTGTAAATGCAGGCAAAGTCTCGGGGTGCAGCTTGTAATGTGTAACTTTAATATGCTAACGCTAATTTTGTTTTATTTCAGGGTTGCAGTTCTATTGGCCCCCATTTTAACCCGTATAACAAATGTCATGGCATGGTAGGGACAGTTGATAGACATGCTGGGGACCTTGGTAACATTGTGGCAGATGGTAAAGGCAGGGCGGCATTTAGAATCGTCGACAACATTCTAAAAGTATGTATTTGATTAGCTAGATACACCCACAACTAATTTTAACTGTCTTTACAAAAAGGATGAGGTTTTAAATTCGGCTGGTTCTTAGGGTTCCGTACCTTAAAAGAAAATTAGGGACCCTTACACTTTGTTGTCCGTGTGTATGTCTGTCTGTCTGTCAAGACCCTTTATCTTCGGAATGCGTAAAATTATCAAGTTGAAACTTATACTAAATACTAGTAAGTCAACGCGATCAAAAGATATGACTGTTTATGTTGCATATTTTTGCAGATATTGCGAATTCACAAGGGAATCAAAACCTATAGGATAATTCCCGGTAACCTAGAATCATGAAATTTGTCAAGAAAAGTCTTGAACCACTTATATAGGAATAAATCTGAAAACTGTAAATACTAAATATATAGTTTAATTACAAAAAAAAAGTGAATTTACTATTATAAACTTATTATTTGCTTCAGTACATTTTCTATGGATCGAACTGCAAAGTTAAGTTTATCCTTTAACCTAGTTTGAGAAATTGGTACGGAAGCCTCGGTGGGCAATCCAACTCGACTTGGCCGGTTTTATTTTTTGATGAAACTACCTCATTATTATAATAACTGGCCAAGTGCAAGTCGGACTCGCACTCGTAGGGTTCCGTAACACAGTTAAGTATTCCATAACTATGATTTTTCGCAACTACAAAATTAACTTTGATTTTCACAGTGTTTGTATGCAAAACAAAGTTATCTTTGCGGTCGCCATATCTCTAAAACTGCTGACTGTATCTCGTTCAAACCAATTTTTGTTGTTAGTTTTTATTAAGATCTACAGCATATATTTTTTTTAGATTTTTCACTCCCATACTTTAAAAGTTAGAGGGGGGGGACACGCATTTTACCACTTTAGACGCGCGATCTTTGAAATGATTGACTTTGAGAAAAAATCATTTTAGGAACCTCAATGTCATTTTTAAAGACCTATCCATAGACACCCCCACACGTATAGGTTTGAAGAAATTATTATTTTTTTGTTTCAGTTCCATGTATGGGATGCCCCCCCTTAAACTTTTATATTTTTAATTTTTGTATAAAAATCGGAAAGCGGTTCACAGAATACATTACCTACCAAGTTTCAATTCTGTAGTCCTAACAGTTTCGGAATAAAATGGCTGTGACATACGGACGGACAGACAGACAGACATGACGAATCTATAAGGGTTCCGTTTTTTGCCATTCGGCTACGGAACCCTAAAAATTAATAGAGACATTAGGAAAAATGGTGATGGACACATTCTGAGTAATATTCTAATAGTAAATTAAGTTAAAATCATATTACTTATTAGCTTAGTTATAAAGCTAGATTTTAATAGCAGTGAGACATCTACGCTACGTAGATAAATAACTAGTTTAATACGTTTCTTCCAATAAAACGGTCTGGTCACTCATTAAAACATATAATAAAAGAATAAACAAACACAGGTAGGTAAAACATATAGGTCGGCTAGCTTATATAGACAAATATACACGGGAAACAAATAAAGTAGAGAAAAATATCACGTCGAGTGATCTGAAGGGAGCGGGGCGCGCGGAGAGGGGTGCGCGTGCATCGCGCGGTAAACGCTCCTAGCGCTAACACTGCGCCCTCTGTCAGTCGATCGGCGGAGGCGGGTAAGCTCTGGTTCAATCCACGACCGCTAGGTTGCGCTCAAACACACTAATAAACCTATTGCCGCGTTACACTAGTTACTAAAAAATAAAAATAAAATATGATACATTCACATGTACCAAAATACTGACAAATAATAATTAATAATAATGCATGAATGATAACTCTTTATAGTACACAATATGTAAATAATAATATGAAAAATCTTAAAGTAGTACAATGGGCGGTCTTATCTCTTAAAGCAATCTCTGACCTTTGGATGGAGTGGAGAGTACGCACATGTCAAGGGTTGAGGTGTACATTTGAGTTGATTCTTTAAACAAAACTAAGTTAAACTTATCAAAAATACTACATTAAACAAATGTTTTATGTTATGAAATATAACCTCTAACTACATTATACATGTGACACTAATAAAACATACTTTTTAACCGACTTCCCAAAAAAAGAAGGTTCTCAATTCGCTGGATGTTTTTTTTTGTGTGTATTTTACGTCCGATACGATTACTCCGTCAATTGTGAACGGATTTGAATGATTATTTATTTTATGGGTAGGGTACGTTTCCGTGGTGGTCCCATTGTAATTTTAACGAAATCGGCCGAGCCGTTTTTAATATATCAACATTTGTATTACGATTCATAAAATTTACTTATCTCGACGACTTACTACTTACGAGTACTACTGGCACAGATTATATAATAGTTACTACGTCTACTGGCTACTTTGACTAGCGCGACGTTTGAAGTCGGTTCTTTTAGTTTTTTAAATGATCTTAAATTATTAATAATGTTTATTTTTAATAATGTTTCAGGTATCTGATATAATAGGCAGAGCTGTCGCTATCACAGAGAGACCTGATGACTTTGGTAAGGGGGATGCCCCGACTTCCAAAATAGATGGCAACAGTGGGCCACCGTAAGTTATTTTAATGTTTGTTTTGTATATCTTATAGGCTACCACTATCTTCCCTGGTGGTACGCGATGATGTGGTTGAAGATGGTAAACACGCTAGACCTAGAATACTCTGACTCTCAAGGGCTGTGTGCTGCCGGAACCACATAGTATTATTATCTTTTCTATGCCGTAACACCGGTTATCGGGGCAGATTTATTCTTTGATGATGGTAAGCTACTTTTTGGTAGCATGCCAGGTGGAATATCGATTTATTATGCTTCTACCACCTGTTTACAAACACTCGTGCTAGGATTTGAACCGGCAATCTCTCGCTTAGAAGTCAAGTCATCTATAATTTACTCCAACGGGCTCTATATTCAAAAGTCTCCAAGTATTAACAATCTGAAGTGGCAGTGGACTGGTCACTTCTGTCGTAGAACCGATAACCGTTGGGGTAGACGTGTTCTAGAGTGGAGACCACGGCTCGGTAAACGTAGTGTAGGACGCCCTCCAGCTAGGTGGAGCGATGATATACGCAAGCTGGCTGGCAGCGGTTGGAAACCAGGAGCTGAAGATCGAGCCCAGTGGCGTGCCTTGGGAGAGGCCTATGTCCAGCTGTGATAATGATGATGATACTAAAAATGTAATGTTTAATAATTCCAGAATAGCCTGTGGCATCATAGCTCGATCCGCTGGAATATTCCAAAATCCTAAACGTATTTGTCAATGCGATGGAGTTGTCGTATGGGATGAAAGAGATAGACCGCTCGCGGGAAAAGGACGGCGATGTTGTGGAGGCAAACAAGAGAGTGGGCAAAAACCTTGCTGCAAAGTTTAGATATAAAATAAGACTTTCGCAAAGCAAATCGTTTAGAGACTGACGTAAATATGTAATGCCAAAATAATTTGAAATTAACAGATTTCATTTAGAAAATTGTTTCACTACACTTGCTAGGTGGCGTTTGATCCGAACGTCCTGAGATGTCACTGTCAAAGTGTCAAAGCGATTCTTTGTTTATTATTTTTTTGCAAAAATATTTGTTACAGCAAAGGTCGTAAATTACTAAATATGTTATAAATTGAAGAAATGCAAGCGGTATAGACATAATTCTAAAATGAATTAAAAAAAAACAAGCTTTTTGACAAATTTGTTCTTTATGACAGTGAAGCCGGCTTTTCACTATGAGATATAATTTAATGTATATTATATCTTGAGATATAACATTTTATCGCTAGTAATACATTTTGTATGAGACCGTTTACACTATGCTATAATATATTCCATCCCAAGCTATAAATATTTTTTCAACCGACTGAGCGATATTTGAAGATTTATATTTACCTCACCTCCCCGGACACCGCGCCTCCCCCTGGCTCGCCCTCGGTTTATGCTTTGTTTTTTTAATTTTATTATGGCTCCACACAATCAGTGTATTTAGCCAGTGTTTGAATGAAACCATAGACAACGAAAGCTGAATATCTAATATATATGTATATATATATTTTACAGTGTGAATAGCAATCGCGGGATGTAGTATATAGCTCAAGATGTAATTTACATTATATCCCATAGTGAAAAGCCGGCTTGACAGATTACTGCGTTTATTTTGTAAGCCATCTGTTGAGTCTCCAGAAACTAACATGTTTTGATTTTTAGTGGAAAAATTAAATACAAACACATTTATTTGTCAATGTCATCACATTTTTGACAAAAAATATTAGGGTGAAGGGATCAATTTTCTGTACCTAGGGGTAAAAATTAAATTGTTAGCAAAATAAATAACTAGAATATCGTGCTTAATTTTTGCATTTTCAACTAATACAATATACGCTGACATTAATTCTACGTATATTGTAATAGTTGGAAATGTCAAAATTGAGCACGATAACTTATAATTTTTATTGTGTTGATTACTGGCCGAACGCCGAAAATTGGCCCCTTCACCTTAAAAATTCTTGCTTCTGTCAAAGATGCAATGACAGTGACAGATGGCGTTTATTTTCACGCCTTATTCCAAAAAATAATTGATTGTAATAAGGTTTCCGCGAGCGACCATAATAGCTCAAAAAACTGTGTAGTTTAGAGAAAGTCGTAGTGACCATATCTTTTGGGTTTTTTAATGTTTTAGTTGGCAAACAAGCTGACGACGGCCCGCCTGATGTTAAGTGATCATCATCACCTTTGTACATTTGGCACACCGTGGGCGCTGATGATGCGATGCCCACTTTCAAGGAATTTATGGACTCCCTTTTTAAAAGCCTCCATTCTAATAAGCTCAAGAGGAAAATTGTGGCGTGAAGGGCGGATTTTTTAATTGTTTTTTACCTTTTATTCATTTGTTTGTCATTTGTTATTCATTTGGTAATTAATAAATAAAGCATGTATTACCAAATTATTTCGCTGGTATACTGCATTAGTAATATGTGGGTTTTGTTATTTTGAGGTTAAGGAAAAATGTGATAAACTAGGTATCTACTGTTTGGCTAATTTTATCTGTTTTATTTCAATAAATTGTTATTTATTCTACTCACTTTGGTTTATTCATATACTAGTGACCCGCCCCGGTTTCGCACGGTTAGAGCATTAACCTACAGGAATGTAGGCTCCTTCTTCTTATGACTTTTAAACGCTGCTTGCCGTTTTTCTGCCAGTGTCAAAAGTATGGCCAGTGAACAGTATATTTACAAGAAAAAAACCGGTAAAAGAAAAATTAATAAATTAAATATGAACTTAAATAATTGCTTAGAAACATTGCATTTGTTTTGCATTTAAAATAGAAATTTATAAGCGAATATTATTAGATTTAATAAAAATACGCATCAGCTTGTTATGTGTGATATGAATTAACATTTTCAACAATCATCGTCATATTTTTTTTAATTTACACAAATCACCTAAACCTACCTCATGAATCACTCTGTCCTTTGGTGAAAACTGCATGAAAATCCGTTCAATTGTTTTTTTAAGGTTTTGGGGTAATAATCTAATCTACATTTAATACACAGTAACTCGCGAAAGAACACAAGTTTTAGGAAAAAATACAATGAGAGCAAACTTTTTACGTTCCCGCCAAATGCCAAATTTGGGTTATACTTATACTATTCATTATTCTGTGGTTATACATTTATTGCAACTGCACCACATGAGTACTTCTTTACAAAGTTTTTCAGTCCGGCAAGTATAACTTGGCGCGGCTGTGCGCCACTGTGCTTTTACTTTGTACTTTGATAACAGTTTCTCTTAAACCACTTTTAATTACTTTTGGCATTATTGAACTATTTTAATGTAGCAGATTTATCAACAATAATGTCGCGGTAATCTCTCAAACGTCAAACTCACAGTTTCAAGAGAGCGGAATTTGTTCCAAAAACCAACACCGCCAAGTTATACTTGTGGGACTCATGTGACTCCACAGAGCAATGAGCATATTCTACGTAACGTAGTATTATATTCTCTTTGATTCTACGTAGTATCTCCCTAGTAGTCTGTAGTGGTGCACAGAGATTAGAGTCTGTGCAAAAAGAGAACTGTCGTAGCTTCGATGAACTAGCTATACACATAGTAATAATCTGTGAAACATTCAAAGGCAAGGAACGTAGACGGAGGAGTTTTGGCGGGAACGTGGAAAAGTGTGTTTGCTCTCATTGTATTTTTTCCTAAAACTTGTGTTCATCCGCGAGTTAATGTGTAATAAATGTGGATTATTAACCATTGAGTGCCGGTGAATAAGTGTGAGTGTAGGGAAACAGCACAATGTTGAAAAACATCATATGCGTTCTCACGAAAATTCCACTGATATCTTCAGTAAAGTCCACATTTTTACTAAGGGTATAGACTGGACTTTGACTTTAACTTGACCTGAAATGCGACTTTGTCCCATAGCTATGGCTTGAATTTTCAAAAACTTGAAGAATTTTGATACTTGACACTGGCTAAATACACTAATAGTGTGGAGCCATAATAAAATTGAAAAAAAAAATTATAATATATACCTCCCTCTGTCCTCTGTAGTCTCAGTAGTCTGTTGTGTAGTGTGTTATACTTATAATTTAATTTGTCAATTGATTGTCTAATGTCTTGTTTTGTTTGTTTTGTTATGACTACGAAAATATGCTATTTATCTAGCCTAAATTGTTAAAAAAAATTTGCAAATATGTCTAGAGAACTGCAGATTTGTATAATATGCTTGCGCACCGATAAAACGCTCAAAGAGATCGAGAAGACGCTATCAAACTTTCACGATGAGCTATGCAATTATTCCGTAAGATAATATCATCTTCATAACATATTTCATCACTTATATTTCTGTGGTTTATATTTCTTAGTTATCTGATGAATGCGCGAGATGTGTAGTCACTGCGACTGCTTGGTGCGGATCTATAGCCGACCTTCAAAAGACTCGCTAGCCTAATTTAATTACAAGCATAAATTGTTAGTCTAAGTAGTGTGTGTATGATAAATTTGTGTGGTCAAATCTTGAAAACTAAATTAGAACCACTTCCTGAAGTTCGATTGTACTCAAATTTGGTATACTTGCGTGTCTTCGGTGACGATGCAATAATATGGTACCATTGAACTGATCTGAGGAGCCCGGCTGCAGGGTTACCTGCTGATACTCCACAGTGGTAAATGATAGGACAGTCTTATTTGGGATAGTATGTATTGTTATCATTAGAAATTAATACTTATTAAATAATATTAATATACTTATAACCACAAATTTAAGTCTGTTGATCTATTCTGTAATAGTAAAACAAAGTTCAAGGGTGACATTATCGAGATTCTAAATCAAGGCACTAGCCCTGAATGTCAGTCCTCAGTGTGACAACAACTTTAATTTTATGAAAACTCACATAGACACACACACATAAACATATCTACACACACTGACGCACACATACACTCTTATTTATCATTATTTTTGTGTAGCTTCTAATCGCATAATATATGTATATATTACAACAAAAACGGTTTCTTTAATTATAATTTATATCATACTACTATAATCACTTAGCTAATAGTAGAAATAATGTATGACTGTCTACAGAAAAAATATGATACATTAATAAAAATTAAATCTGTTATTGGCCTTAAGCTTCACAATATCATTATGAAACTATTAAGGGCAGTGGATTTTGTTACTAAATAGATAAATAAGTAATTATCAATGGAGGAAGATTAACAAAACAGATTTATCAGACAAGTGTGAATGGGCCAGTAGAGGCTAACCTAGGCGAACATATCACAACCACATTGGAGACATTTTTATGGAAGGGCCAAAGTCAAAAGTATGTACAACCGGCGAGCATGTATGAAAGCGCTCATAAAAGTGGAAGAAGCAATAGAAGTATGTCAGGATCGTAGCTTGCGGAAAGAAGTAGTATCTGCCTACCGCTACGGGAAATACGCGTGATTTTATGTATGTCTCTATATTTTCATTAGTACTTTTCATTAATTACACATAATAATGTCTATACAAAAAGCTTGTATACATAAAGTTTTTAACTTTTCAGTTATTGTAGAGGTAAAACTTCCGCTAGACCACTTGAGTCGGTACTACCACTTTGTTAGTAGTTCAACTATGAAATAAAAACATTTATATCTTCAAAGATTATTTTAAAACACCAAACTACCAAAATACAATAAAAAAACAATCATAATTAGAACTTTATTTATGCAATACTTACAAGTATTTGCTAATGAATAAAAAAAACTTTTTAATTTAGTAACAAAAAAAAGAGTTATAATTAACATTATATAATTATAATTTACTTATTAAATTATGTAGTTATGTGGTGGTGGCTGGATAAACATGGTTGTTTCTTTGAATGTTTTTAATTTTATTGTTTCAGTTAAATGCTGTAATATCACAATATTGTTCAGAGTGTGAATACCTCTTGAAGAAGTTATACAATTTCAAAAACAAATGCTTGAAGGCCTTGAATATATTGCAGGAATGGATGAGCACATCTCCAAAGGTATGTACCCATCGACAGTTTTTTTTTTAATAGAACACATAAATAATAGAAAAAAGAAATACACAGGCTAGTATTTGTCGACAGTCTCACCTTTTGATAAGTGACAATGTTGTCAAGGATCTTAAGCATGCTAAACTTGAAACTGCTCTCAAGGACAGCTGTAGGAGCACATTAGATTTCCGATTAACCGACTTCCAAAAAGGAGGTTCTATGTTCGTCTGTATGTATTTTTATTTTTTGTGTATGTTCAATATTTTCGCCAATTGTGAACTGTGAAATTCTCACGAGTGATATTCTAATTTTGTTTTTTACTGACCGGCATTCACTTGTGTTTATTTTTCAGATTATGCTCCGACCGGTTTCGACTCTCAAACCAAGTCGAAATTGGTCAGAGCATAATCCGAAAAATAAACGCGAATGAATGCCGGTCAGGAAAAAATAAAATTGTGATCTGATTAAAAATTCTTTCATAGTTCGAAAGGGTATACTCCCGAGGTAGTCCCATTCAAATTTCATCGAGATATGTTCAGTATCTCCAGAGATATGGAGATAAACAGCTCCAACTTTGTACTGAAAATAACTAGCGTGGCATTTGAAGTCTGTTCTTTTAGTTTTTTAAGTGATGTTAAATTATTGACAACAGGTTTTCAAACTCAAAGGATGTTTAAGTAATACGTAAACACTATAGGGGGGGGGGGGGGGGGGGGTTGGCTTTATCCTTTGCTTATTTTGATGGGGGTGGGGGGGGGGGGGTCTAGATGGCGATTACGTCAGCAATAGTTATTTATTTCTTTACACATATGACAACCCACACATTGTCGATATTTGAAAACGAAACGCAACTTCGGGAATTCCCACAAATAATGAATACGTTAGGTACTCTCTTAGAACCGAGTAGGGATAAGTTATTTTTCAAAAAAAATTAAACCGACGTCATAATCACAAACAGGCACTCAATACCTACATGTATCTATCTACTTACTAACCTACATGTACCTACTTACTACTACTACATACATAGTATCTATCTACTATCCAATAGACTTGGCTGGCACCGACTTCAAATAGATAAGTGGGTAGCGCTTATAATAATTTTAAGTAATTTATTTTTCGCTTTTGAGTGCCTGTTTGTGATTATGAAGTCGGTTTTAATTTTTTTGAAAAATAACTTATTTTACCCTTTTTAGTGCATAACAAGTTTTAATTAAATTACATGCATCTATTACATTTGGTGTCTGGGCCGTTATACACTGACGGATATATACTTTTTGAAAATTTCTTGAAAATTTTTAGAAATTAAGAAGATACAGATCTGTCAAGTGCGCACATATGTATAGACACACGGACGGACGGACGGACGGACGGACGGACGAACGGACAACAAAGTCTCAGAAAGTGTTCATTTGGTACCCTTTGGGTTCGGAACCCTAAAAAAATTGACTTTAAATGCCTTGCTAAAGTGATAATATTCACTAGTAATAATTATGTCATCAAGGTATCAAAGGACAATGTCCAAAATTGCCCTGTGCAATTAAAGCATCTGACACACACGATAATTAATTGTCTATTTTATTACAATAATTCCAAATACTTTTATAACACGGACTACTTGTATTCCAAAATGAATATAAAAAAGTATTATTTGCGATTATTAACATTACTTGCCGCCATATGGCCAACAGAGTACTGAATACTACTACGTTATAAGAGGCAATTCCCTATATTGTTAAAACCCGAATTATGAGAGCACTGTGTAGCCAACCTAACAACGGAAAGTATTATTTACGTAGTAACTATTATATAATCTGTGGTATTATGCTTATACATTTTTTTTTGCAGTGTTGGTTGGTACAAAGTACGTTCATAATTCTGAGTTATTTAATAATGTATGCAGTGTCGCGGGACTGAAATGGCCGCTATCTTCGGCAAACGTCATGTCATGTCAAAAATTCTTAGGTATGTTTAAAAAAGTTTGCACCCTAACTAGACTTTGCCAGGTAGAACATTCCTGTGAAGACAAATTATTTATATTTAGATATAATTTTTTATTATAATTATTAATATATAATTATTTATTGAGGGCCCGGTGGCGTAATTGGGAGAACAGTCGGCTTTGATGCCGTGGTACCGAGTTCAAACCGCCGTGCACCAATGAATTTTTCGATCGAAAAATATATGTGCGCTTCTCACAGTTGCCCTCCGGTTAAGGAAAACATCGTTAAGAAATCAACAACCCCCGCATGGTGGTAGGACATATCTAGTGTCCGCCTGGCCAGCTACCACCCTCAAGTTAGAAAATCTGTCGCCAAACATCTTATGTGTTCAGGCAGCTATCCTTGAGAGCCAGTTCCCATTCTAGTCCACTTCTCTATCTTCGACCGCATCATCATTTAGCAACAGGTGAGATAGTGGTCAAAGACTAGACTATAAGATATTAAAAAAATATATATATTTATTATCCCCACCTTTATTTCTATCTCGCTCACAGTTACCGTAAGAACATCTGTCAAAAACCAAAATCAACGAGAAGAAAGATGTAAAAACATTATTCAAGGTCATATTTTTTAGTCTTCAAAAGTATTTCCAATAGCAACCTCCATTGTGTATAATCTTCTTGGGACTCTTCTACTAAAATCAGTACATTCTCCTATGTTTGAGGTATTTATCTCCATATCTCTGGAGATACTTATCAGATCTCGATAAAATTAAAATGGGACCACCTCGGAAACGTATCCTACCTATTAAAAAAAGAATCATTTGGATCCGTTCACTATTGACGGAGTTATCGCGTAACATACAAAAAAAAAAAAAAAACATACAGACGAATTGAGAACCTCCTCCTTTTTTGTGAAATCGGTTAAAAATACCGCGCACTATTCTCTTGTCTAAATTTCTTTCTCGTCAATCTATTGTCTATGTTTGAATGGAAAGGGGGGGAGGGAAGGGTTTTGCATACTTTTGCTGACAAGGGGGGGGGGGGGGTTTAATGTTATAAATATGCTTACGTAATATTTGAACGGCCCCTTAAGGGTGGTAGCTAGCTAGCCAGGTGGATACTAGACAGATTATTTCATTATTAAAACTACCGTGAGTATGTTCCATAATTTATAATAAATTTATACGGCTTAACTCACGTAATCTCAGTCGAAAAGGCCTCCGACCGGTTTCAGGACGAATCGCGTCCCTTTCTCAAGGAGTGCGCGCGGCTCCGACGGCTGCCGTGCGCGAACTTTTCGACTGAGATTACGTGAGTTAAGCCGTATAAATTTATTATAAAAGACAGATTATTGGTCTGCTACAATTACTATTTCGAAGAATGGGTCGGAGTAGTGCGGTTGATGATGGATCGCGCTTATCCAAAAGATACCTATTCACTCGTGATTTGAAGACATAATAAGAGTATGTTGACATATTTAATATTAGTGGTAGTTGAAATTATTGAATTGCGCGTCTGCTTGCAGGCAGAATACTTACAATAACCCTATTTTTGAGATCCTATATGTTAAACTGTATTCTTGCAATTAAATACTTGATTTGATTTGATAAGTAACATTATGTTTTAGCACGATAAGTCCAGGGCTGATATGATTTAAATAACTTGATTTAAATCAGTGATTTAGATTGCGATTAAAATCAATTGTTTTTTTAATTAAAATCAATGATTGAATTAAATCAATACTTTAAAAAAAATCTGAAAAATCAATTAATCCGGATTTAAAAAAAAAATAATTAAAAATAAACTCGGCCAAGTCGAGTTAAACTCGCCCACCGAGGCTTCTCTACCAACGTTGGTATGTACCAATTAAGTTAGACCTCTAAATTGCATCAGCGCTGATATAACTCAGAGATCTACCTTAATTGGCGTTAACTATGTATGTATAATTAATTTATTAATTTTCAACTTTTTTTATTGTTTGAATTTTTTCCTTAATTTGTGCTGTGAGTGTGAAGAAAAAATTCCGAAAAATAAAAAAAGTTGAAAATAAAGGTACATTTTGGTACTAACAAGTTTTCGCGAAAATCTAAATTTGCCCATGTCTTTTTATTATGTTGACTCAAGACCTTGATTTTTAGGGTTCCGTACCCAAAGAGTAAAACGGGACCCTATTACTAAGACTCCACTGTCCTTTTGTCTGTCTGTCTGTCTGTCTGTCCGTCTGTCACCATGCTATAGCTCATTAACCGTGATAGTTAGACAGTTGAAATTTTCACAGGTGGAGTATTTCTGTTACCGCTATAACAACAAATACTAAAATAAAATAAAGTTAAAAATAATAGAACCGAAGAAAACACGTTTCTTGTATGGGGACCCCATACAAGAAACGTGTTTTCTTCGGCATTTCACGCCATCTATGAGCGCTTAGTTAGGTAAACGTCCCATAGATGGCGTTATATTGAAATGTCGATCCCAACTCCTTTGATAGACGTTAGATGGCGTTATAAGAAACTAGCAGCCCGCCCCGGCTTCGCACGGGTAGTACATAAATGCCTACAAAATTTTCATAAAATATTAACATATGATATTTAACAATCATCGTCATATGTCAACCAATTTACACAAAACCTTAACGAATTATGCACCTAAGACCTAAACCTTCCTCATAAACACTCTGGCTATTGGTGGAAACCGCATGATAATCCGTTCAGATGCTATTGAGATTATTGCGAACAGACAGACAGACGCAGTGATGGATATTGTTTTATAATACTTACGTAGTTATATTGGACGGCCCTTTGACGTAAAGGATAGTTACCCTGATTCTGACCTGAGGGTCGTTGGTTCTAATCCTAGCTATATGCTACCAATGAAAGTTTTATGTGCATTCATGAATCATGGGTTTTCGAGGAATCATTAAATCTACCAATAATTAAGATAGTTTAAAAACTAAAACAACTGACTTCAATGCCCCGCGAGTCAATTTCTGTAGCAAGTTTGAGACGTTTATCGTCATATCTCTAAAGATACTTATCACATCTCAATGAAATTACAATGGGACCACCTCGAAAACGTACCCTACCGATTACAAAAATAATAATTCGAATCGGTTCACAATTGACGGAGTAATCGCGTTACATACACACACAAAAAAAGAAAGAAAAAAAAAACATACAGGCGAATTGAGAACTTCCTTCTTTTTGTAAGTCAGTTGAAAAATAGCTTACTACCAAGGAGAACATCTGCCGCCGTAACCTTACGGCGTTCCCCGACGCAAAAAGTAGGGGTATTATACGTTTAACGTGTGTATCTGTGTGTCTGTCTGTATCATCTTAGCACCCAACCGGATGAAACGATTTTGATTTAAAGTAGGGGTATTATACGTTTAACGTGTCTATCTGTGTGTCTGTCTGTAGCATCTTAGCACCCAATCGGATGAACCGATTTTGATTGTATTATTGATAGTTTTTTTTTGATAGATGTCTTCATCGAGAGTGTTCTTAGCTTTGATTCATGAAAATTCGTTCAATCGTTATAAAACTATGAGCTTTAATCAACTTTAATAGGTCTGATCAATTCGAAAATCTTCTTCTTCAACGATATTGTAAGAACATGGAAACATTGACCTGATGCTGGGACATAATAATAAATTTTTTCGTAGTAACTATGACCTATTCTGTGGTTTGACTGCAAATATTTTATTAATTTTGCGATGCGTGTATGTGAAATCCGTGATATCTTCTAGAGTTTTCATTAGAATTATATACTGTAAAGGACAATTTTAATCTATAATATGTGGCCAAGCTAATTAACGTAATTATTTGGATAAGGATTAATACTATATACTTGAAAATAGCCCTGGAAGTTAAGTAATATTTTTTAACAAAAAAATAAAGATTAAAATGGTTACTGTGAGTCAACCTTCAGAGATAGACATATGCTGTCGCGGACTTTTTTGTAGGTCTTATTAAGTTGTACAACTCTTCCATAGAAAATATTCTTCCATCTGTTTTTAATTGAGCAGCGTTCGTCAGAAACGTGTTTTTTCGACCGTGTTTTGGTCGACTTAGGTTGCAAATTAGGTCTCCACGAATGTACTTTTGATTTAAACTGGATAATATATAGCCTATTTTCATTTCGAAAGTCCATTCTATATATTAGTGAAAGAATTTTTTAAATCGGTCCAGTAGTTTTTATGCCAAATCATTACAAACATACAAAAATACAAATGTTCTCTCTTTATAATATTAGTATAGATAAAATGTTTATTAATTATTATTTTTTGCTGGTGAAAAATGATAGTGGTATTTTTTGCTCGATCTTGTAGTGTGGTACGGAACCCTACTAGTGCGAGTCCGACTTGCACTTGGCCAGTTTATTTATTATACACCAAATAGGGACTATAGACCTCAGTATCAGGTATAAATTTCAACTTGCTAGGTCCTCCTGTTCCTGAGAAAATCAGTGGTGACACACGGACAGACAGACAGACGGACACACAGACAGACAGACAGACGGACAAGAAAGTGATCTTATAAGGGTTCCTTTTTTTACCTTTTGAGGTACGGAACCCTAAAAATTTAAAAATCATGAATTTTATCAACCCTGGATAAGTCCCATATTTTAATATTCATCAGTTCATCATCATCATCAGCCTATACTCGTCCACAGCTGGACATAGGCCTCTCCAATGTCACGCCACTGAGCACGATCCTCGGCCACTCTCATCCAGCTCTTGCCAGCCACCTTGCGGATATCATCGCTCCACCTAGTCTGAGGGCGTCCTACGCTACGTTTGCCGATTCGCGGTCTCCACTCAAGAACTCGTTTACCCCAACGGTCGTTGGTTCTTCGGCTTATGTGGCCGGCCCATTGCCACTTCAGCTTGCTAATTTGTGTGGGCTATATCGGTGACTTTGGTTCTCTGTCGGATCACCTCGTTACGTATTCGATCCTTCAGAGAAACTCCAAGCATAGCTCTTTCCATAGCACGCTGAGCGACCTTAAATTTGTGGACCAGTCCAACCGTGAGTGTCGACGTTTCGGCTCCGTATGTTATGACGGGTAGGACGCACTGATTGAAGACTTTTGTCTTTAGACTGTGGGATTGGCGATGTGAAGACTCGACGTAATTTCCCATTTGCTGCCCAGCCCAGCTGTATTCCTCTATTAGCTATCAGTTAATTTCTTTTAAAAAAATGTTTTTTTTTTCAGGGCAGAAAACCATCCCATCTCATCTACACATTTCTGCCTCCATCTTCTCTCAAAGTATTTATACCGAGCGAAGAGATCAACATCTTATGTGAACATGGCAACTCTCAAGGCGACTTCAAGTTTGACACTAAATATGTATCGGCAAATCCACAGCATCAAGAAGAAAAAGCGGTAAATACTTGAAAATAAAATTCAAATCATTAACCACGTTTCAAAATAGAGGAGGTTATCAATTTGTTTGTGTGTATATTTTTTGTAACAATATTCAGCAACCAATTGTTTACCAATTTCAATGATTTTTTTTTATGGGTGTGGTTATTCTTCGCGGGGGTTCCATTCATTCATCCTGATCTGATGAGAGTACCTCCAAATATATGTAAATGAACACTTAAAACTTGTCACTGATAATTACGATAGTTTAATAACTGAAACAACCAACTTCCATGCCCTGCGAGTCATTTTCAGTAGCAAGTTTGAGACGTTTGTCGTCATTACTTTTTAGATATAGATAGATAGATAGATAACACTTTATTTGCACACCACTTATAAAATAAACATTGAACATAAACAAATGAAAAATACTTAAGCTATTGTAAACTTTACTTAAGCTATGTAATGCAAAGGGCGGTCTTATCGCTTAAAGCGATTTCTTCCAGACAATCAAACAGAGAAAGATATTGCGAGACTGTAACGGACGGTGGTGTATCGATTTTTTATCTTAAATAACTTTATATATATATCTATACATATATACTTAACAGTCAGATGAAATTACATTAGGAGAATTTCGGAAACGTACCCTACCGATAAAAAAAAAAATCATACAAATATGTTCAGAATTGACGTAGTAATCGCGCAAAATACATACAAAAAAAATACATGCACACGAATTGAGAAATACCTTCGTTTTGGAAGTCGGTGGAAATGAATAGATGTTAATGGTTCTTGAGTAAGTATGGTCTGGCCATTAAACATAGTTTTTCTTTATATCTTATAGGATAGCGTTTTACCACGATCTCGCCTGGTGGTACACGATGATGCGGTCGAAGATGGTGCACACGCTAGGCCTAGAATACTCTGACTCTCAAGGGCTGTGTGCTGCCGGAACACCGTAAAGTTATTGCAGATTTTCTCCTTGATAGTGGTAAGATACTTTTTGGTATCAACTTAGGCGGAACATCGATACAATATAATGCTTGTACCACATGTGTCAGTTTTGTAGTTTGAGAAAAAAATCGTCAAGTCTCCTTTAGTATATCTAACCAAGACCTTATGAGTCAGAGATAAACACCTCAAAACTGAATCTGCTAATGATTTTTTTTTTATATCATATAGGCTAGCGTTTGACCACTATCTCACCTGTTGGTAAGTGATGATGCACGCTAGGCCTAGAATAAAAACTGGCTCTCAAATGAATCGAAAATGACTTGACCTTCATGTGAATTCGCTTATAAACAGTATTAATTCATTATTATTTACAGGAAATAACAGTAAACGTACCAAACAATCAAGAGCTAGAAGACCCAATCTCAATAAAAACCGAAACGGAAGATTTTACATTTTCAGAATTTAAGAATGAAGCTCAAAAATATGTAGAAAATACTTTTTTTTTCAATGAGAATAACGAAATATTTGAAAATAAAACTAGCAACACTGATCATATAGACAACGATGAGTTACCAAATGATGATATTCTATCCCCAAATGATGATATTCTATCCACAAATGATGATATTCTATCCGAAGACGAGACACTATCACAAAAATCTAGTCATAATTCAGATTCGGATTTAAATGAATTAAACGCAACTTACATAGATAAAAAAAACCTAAAACCTATCAAAAGCAAAGACAATTGTATAAAAGATGAAATTCTATACACAAAACTGAGAAAAATAGATCATGATCTCACTGATATTTATGAAAAATATGAAGTAATTTTACCTAATAATAAGAAGAAGAGAAAGATTAGAGCGAGAGAGAAAGAGAAACGCAGATTGTTGACTGGAATTGACTATAAGATTAAATATGTCAGTAAATGTATGGACGGATTGAAGGAAGGCACTGAGGCTGTGTTGAAACAATTGAAGTGTGGGAAAATACCTTTCAGAAATAAGTAAGTATTATTTTAAAACAACTTCACAATAATTTATGTTCGTAGAAAACGAAAATACCGACTTTACATGCCGCCATAGTCAAAGTACTGTACCCTTAGTACGAGTTTTCATACCAAACTCGATATCGTATATCAAGCAAATTTTGTATGAAAAACAGTACAGCGCCTCTAGTGGTACTATACTTAACTAAATTTAGACCAATCAGGGAGCCAGAATAAGTAGAAATCTATGTGAGATCTGTCAAAAGCGTTTACAGTGCCACAAGTATAACTTGGCGGTGGTGGTTTTTGGAACTAATTCTTTTTATTGAAACTGTGAGTTACTGTGAGTTTGACGTTTGAGAGATTACCGCGACATTATTGTTGTTAAATCTGCTACATTAAAATAGTTCAGTAATGCCAAAAGTAATTAAAAGTGGTTTAAGAGAAACTGTTATCAAAGTACAAAGTAAAAGCACGATAAAAACTCGTACTAAGGGTACTGGTTAGTTATAATCATGTCATCTAAGTATACAAATTTGCTTATATCTCCATATCTCCGGAGATAATTGTCATAGCTCGATAAAATTTGAATGGGACCAAATAGGAGGTATAATCTCTCAAACAAAACAAGAATTTTTCAAATCGGTTAAGATTGGCGGAGTTCTGAGGTAACAAACAAAAAAAACATACAGTCGAATTGAGAATCTCCTCGTTTGTTGTGAAGTCGGTTAAAAAGGGGGGAGGTTTTTAATTCGTCGGAATCTTTTTTTATGTATGTTCACTTACTCGAAGATGCCTGAACTGATTTGGAAAATTCTTTTTAACCGACTTCAAAAAAAGGGAGGAGGTTTCAATTCGACCGTATATATGTTTTTTTTTTATATTTGTTCGCGGATAACTTCGTCGTTTATGAACCGATTTTGATTATTCTTTTTTTGTTGCAAAGAGGATATCTCAAGTGTGGTACCATGGTAATTTTATCGAGTTCTGGTAAGTATCTCCAGAGATATGGAGATATACACCTCAAAATTGGTACTGAATATTAATAGCGCGGCATTGAAGTCGGTTCTTTTTAGTTTTTTAAACGATCTTATCTTGTTTCAAATGGTACCATTCCCAGGTGGTCCCATTTAAATTTTTACGAAATCGGTTGAGCCGTTTTTAATATATCAACATTTGTATTACGATGCATTTATATACCTCGATGACATGATACTGGCTGCTGGCTACTTTGACTAACGCGACGTTTGAAGTCGGTTCTTTTAGTTTTTTAAACGATCTTAAATTATTATTCATACAACCATAACCGTAAAATTTGTAACCACTTTGGAAAATTAGTTTTATTTTTGTTTGATAGGATAAACTTCTCAGGTGATCCCATTTACATTTCATCGAGATACGTCCAGTATCTCCAGAGATATGAAGATTAATAATCATAATCATAATCAATCATATATTTGTCAAACACATATTACATTAATAATTAATTCCGGATCTTATGAAATATTTTGTCAATGTGTTCGGCCTGCACGCAGACGTACAAATATTTATATTTATTCTCTATGCTTAGGTATATAGGTATTTACATTATAATTTTTATTTTGATTTATTGTCTAAATATTCTTTTATGCTATAAAAACATTTGTCCAGCAGCCATTCATTTATCTTAGTCTTAAAAACCTCACCACTAAGAAGTGTCTTTATCTCATCTGGCAGTTTATTATAAACTGTGATGCACATATTATACAGTCTGGCAAGTATAACTTGGCGTGCCTGTGCGCCACTGTGCTTTTACTTTGTACTTTGATAACAGTTTCTCTTAAACCACTTTTAATTACTTTTGGCATTATTGAACTATTTTAATGTAGCAGATTTATCAACAATAATGTAGCGGTAATCTCTCAAACGTCAAACTCACAGTTTCAATTAAAAGAATTAGTTCCAAAAACCACCACCGTACATGTACTGTACATGTTTCGCTTGCAGATATCTCTAATACGCCAAAGTTGTTACTGAAAATGGACAAGCGCGGCATTTGAAGTCGTTGTTTTTGTTTTTTTAAACGATCTAAAATGATTTAGTAGCTGAATGGCTAATCGGAAGGTTCCTTACGATTAAAGGTCGTAGCCGACTTATGCAACATCGCTCCCTCCCACCCGGCAAAAACAGAAGATGTCTGCTCATTTGTAATGTAAATGTAAAGTCTGTCTACAGAGGATGTCATAAGGCAAAAGGCCCCTGTACACATTGGGCCAACTCATTGAGACAACGCGTTTGCGTTTACGATGTGTATCTGGGCCCCTAGACAAAATCCATTATCCTGTTTACCTTCACGCTAACGCAAGTTCAATATGTATGGAATGACATTTATGTTTCCGCAACAAAAATGTCATTCCCATACATTTTGAACTTGCGTTAGCGTGAAGGCAAATAGGAAATTGGATTTTGTCTAAGGGGTCTGGGCCCCTAGACAAAATCCAATTTCTTGTTCCCATTCACGCTAACGCAAGTTCAAAATGTATGGAATGACATATATCTTTCCGCAACAAAGATGTCATTCCTATACATTTTGAACTTGCGTTAGCGTTAAGGCAATCGGGAAATTGGATTTTGTGTAGGGGCCCTGTTCACACATTTGCCCAACGCGTGAGCGCAGTTTGCGGAGCGCGCCAAACTCCTTTGATGTGTGCACAAAAAACCGACACAATGTGGGTTACCGGCCAACGCTCGCGCCAACTGAGATTTGCCACCAATGTTCCGCAAAATAGCCCTCTACACATTGGCCCAATGCGTTGGCCTAATGTGTACAGGGGCCTTTACATTTTTAACCGACTTCACAAAAAAGGAGGATGTTCTCAATCTTTTTTTTTCTGGAACATTTATTTTTATGTGTGTTCATCGATTACTCGATGATGCCTAAACCAGGCATCATTTGGAAAATATGCCTAAACCGATTTGGTAAATTCTTTTTTTGTTTCAAAGGGTACTTCGTTCACGTACACCAAGAATTTAGCAGCCTATGTTTATCCTCATGCTATATAGTATCTCCTTGTTAAATTTCAGTAAGATCGAATCGTCCGTTTAGACGGTTAGTTACCTGATTAGGTAACAAACAGACTGAGTGACAGAGTTACACACGTTTTTATTAACCGACTTCACAAAGAAGGAGGAGGTTCTCAATTCGTCGGAATCTTATTTAAATTTTTTTAATTTTTTATGTATGTTCACCGATTACTCGAAGATGCCTGAACCGATTTGAAATTGAAATATTTTTTTTGTTTCAAAGAATAACCTTCCCAGGTACTCCCATTTAAATTTTAACGAAATCGGCCGAGCCGTTTTTAATATATCAACATTTGTATTACGATGCATTTACTTATCTCGACGACTTATTACTCCCTACTGGCACAGATTATGTAATAGTTACTACGTCTTATGACTACTTTGACTAGCGCGACGTTTGAAGTCGGTACTCTTAGTTTTTTAAATGATCTATATTATAAAGATTTTTTTGCCCGGGTGGTAGCGGTGTATTACAAATCGGCTTCAACCTTTATTGTGTCCGAACTTTTCAGTTATCACACCTCTCGGAAATTTCCCTTTCTACAGTTCTCGGATCTTTCCGCAGGTTAAAGAATGAACTGCTCGCGCTATTCGAATCTCACGGTGAAATCAAAACCCAGGACGGTTGTTTGATTGATAAAGGATTCATCATAAAATGCTTAGACGACAAACTATCTGCAGATTATTGGAGTCTCCTGTCTAAAAATATACATCGTAAGTTGTTTCTATTTGTTAACTTGTTAGAATATGTGTATACTAGCTGATACCCGCGACTTCGTTCACGTACACCAAGAATTTAGTAGCCTATGTTCATCCTCATACTATAAAGTATCTTCTTGTTAAATTTCAGTAAGATCGGATCGTCCGTTTAAGCGTGATTAGGTAACAAACAAAGTGACCGACAGAGTTGCAAACATTATGTTTCTTTGAAGTGTTATATAGTTATATAGAGTTACAAACGTTTTAAACCGACTCCACAAAAAAGAAGGAGGTTCTCAATTGGACAGTATTTTGATTTTTTGTTTATTTTCTGTTGGTTTTTTTTTATGTTTGTTGCCTCCGAACTCCGTCAAATCTTAACCGATTTGAAAAATTCTTATTTTGTTTAAGAGATTATACCCGTTTGGTCCCATTTAAATTTTATCGAGATCTGATAATCATCTCCGGAGATATGAGGATAAACAATATAAACAAATTTGATACCTTGATGACATGATTATATGGCTAGGAAATATTTTCACTATCGCGGCATGTGAAGTCAGTCGTTTTGTGCGATCATATATTATTATAATATTAGTATGGATATGGACTAGCTGTGCCCCGCGGTTTTACCCGCGTAGACATCGTTCCCGTGGTAATACCGAGATAAAAAGTACCCTACGTGTTATTCCAGGGTCTAGGCTATCTATATACCAAGTTTCAGCTCAATCGGTTGAATAGTTTTAGCGTGAACAAGTAACAAACACACACACAAACTTTCGCTCTTATAATATTAGTAGGAAATAGAATTAAAATAAACAAGCCCTTTTTACCCGACTGCGAAAGAAGGAGGGTTATGTTTCTCGTGTGTATGAATGTATGTATGTATGTATAATCTCAATGGGATGAACATTGCGGTTCGACTATTCGAAAAGAAAAAAAATAAACTGGCCAAGTGCAAGTCGGACTCGCACTCGTAGGGTTCCGTAACACAGTTAAGTATTCCATAACTATGATATTTCGCAACTACAAAATTAAATTTGTTTTTCATAGTGGTTGTATGAAAAACAAAGTTATCTTTGCGGTCGCCATATCTCTAAAACTGCTGACTGTATCTCGTTCAAACCAATTTTCGTTGTTAGTTTTTATTGAGATCTACAGCATATATTTTTTTTAGATTTTTCACTCCCATACTTTAAAAGTCAGAGGGGGAGGGGGGGGGGGGGACACACATTTTACCACTTTAGACGCGCCTATCTTTCAAATAATTGACTTTGAGAAAAAATGATTTTAGAAACCTCAATGTCATTTTTGAAGACCTATCCATAGACGTATAGGTTTGAAGAAAAATTTTTTTTTTGTTTCAGTTCCATGTATGGGATGTAAAATGTCCCCTTAAACATTTATATTTTTTATTTTTGTATAAAAATCGGAAAGCGGTTCACAGAATACATCTACCTACTAAGTTTCAATTCTGTAGTCCTAACAGTTTCCGAATAAAATGGCTGTGACATACGGACGGACAGACAGACAGACATGACGAATCTATAAGGGTTCCGTTTTTTGCCATTTGGCTACGGAACCCTAACGAGTCACCCGTCGAAGTCTTTTGTATAGCAAACTTGCAAAGTTGGAATAACAAAGGTTCGACTATTGGGAAGAAAAACCGAGTCACCCATTGAAGTATTTTGTATAGCAAACTTGCAAATTGGGATTAGCAAAACAAAAAAATTAATGTTTTCAAAATACATCGAGTGTTGTATCAAAATAAAGAATTTTCAACGGTGATTACGAATATATATATATGTGTTTATTATAACTTATATGTTTTATTGTAGTTTGGAATTGTTTAATCACTTTAATTAATTAATTATTATTTAATTAATTTATTTAATTTTTATCACGCAGTCGGGTTTTTAACCGACTTCCCAAAAAAGGAGGAGGTTCTCAATTCGTCGGTATGTTTTTTTTTGTGTGTGTATGTTACGTTATTACTCCGTTAATTGTGAACGGATTCGAATGATTCTTTTTTTACTGGGTAGGGTACGTTTCCGAGGTGGTCCCATTGCAATTTTATCGAAATCGGCCGAGCCGTTTTTAATATATCAACATTTGTATTACGATGCATTTACTTATCTCGACGATTTACTACTTATAAGTGCTACTTGTACAGATTAGATAATAGTAACTACGTCTACTGGCTACTTTGACTAGCGCGACGGTTGAAGTCGGTTCTTTTAGTTTTTTAAACGATCTTCAATTATTTGTTCCTAAAATAATTCACTTGTTTGCAGTTAAGACCAAATTTGGTCCAAAAGCAATAAAACTGTTGTATGCCATACAAAACACGTACAAAGAAGACGCAGGATTCGAGTCAGTGTTCCGTATTGAATATCTTAATACAGAGGATAAAGCCAAACGAGAGTTTGAAGAAAGGAAAACCTACGAATGTTACACAACGGCCAATTTCAAATGTCAAATGTGTTATTTGTGGTATAATTATAAACAATCGTTAAAAGAACATATGCGGTATCATGATGTAAGTATTTTAAGGCTACTTTAACATTTTTTTTTATCTTATAGGCGTACTAGCAGCGGTTTATTCCTTTATTCCCAATGTCCCCTACTAAAACGGACACCAGTGAGGGACGTTAGGACAAGTTATTATTTTTGCCCCACATGACATTAAAAAATAGTTTACTCCCAACGGCCCCCACTAAAACGGACACCAGTAGGGTTACTAACAGGTGTATTAGTGGTCAAACGCTAGCCGATATTAAAAAAATGTTTAAGCTAATACACCTGTTAGTAACCCTACTGGTGCCCGTTTTAGTGGGGGCCGTTGGGAGTAAATTTTTTTAAATGTCCCAACGACCACCACTGGGTGTCGTACCGGACCGAGTAGTGCTGCCATGCAATACTATACTGTCATGTAATTTATGTAACGCTGCATAAAGCCTCAAGTGCTGGATTGCTTTTTTTTATGATATGGGGCGGCAAACAGGCAAGCGGTACATCTGATGGTAAGTGTTCACCGCCGCCTATAAACCAGAGGTATTGCCGGTGTGTTGCCAATAAGGGTTTATTAGAGAGCACTCTCGTACTCTTCGTTTGAAGCTACCCAGATTAAATGTTTCTGGGAAGGTTTCAGATGGGAGCTCATTCCACATCTTACAGGTACGTGGGAAATTTCGGCTAGTGTTTGACCACTAATACACCTGTTAGAAACCCTACTGGTGCCCGTTTTAGTGGGGGGCCGTTGGGAAAAAATATGTTTAATGTCCCATCGACCACCACTGGGGGTCTTTGGGACAAAAATTTATAATTTGTCCTAACGTCCCCCACTGGTGCCTGTTTTAGTGAGGGGCGTTGGGAATAAACCCCTAGCAGCGCCTCGCGGTTTCACCCGCGTAGGTCCCGTTCCCGTGAGAATACCAGGATAAAATATAGCCTATGTTACTCGCTGATAATGTAGCTTTCCATTAGTGAAAGAATTTTTGAAATCGGTCTGTAGTTTTTGAGTTAAATCGTAACAAAAAATCAATTCTTTCCTCTTTGTATTAGTTAGATCGTTTGACCACTATCTCGCCTGGTGGTAAGCATAATATGGTCGAATATGGTAAACACGTTAAGCCTAGAATACTCTAGAGCTGTGCTGCCAGAACACCGTAAGGTTACGGAAGCAGAATTTCTCCACGATGGTGGTAAACTACATTTTGGTAGCAAGTCAGGCGAAACATCGATATAATTGGCTCCTACTGATCCTGATTTGCTCATAGACGGTCTTATCGCTTTATTTATCTGGCGAATTATTTCGTTCCGGATTCGATCTCTTAGAGAAACACCGAGCATAGCTCTCTCCATAGCTCGCTGAGCAACTGGTGGACCAGTCTAACTGTGAGTGTCCACGTCTCGGCTCCGTACGTCATCAGTGATGACGTCCTACCTGTGATGACTCATCACAGGTAGGACGCACTGGTTAAAGACTGTCTTTAAGCACTGTGGTAGGTGACGAGAAGAATTGCCAGAGAACTTAAGTGATCGACATAGCTCAACGGATTAGTAAACTGAAGTGGCAGTGGGCTGGTCATATCTGCCGCAGGACTGATAACCGTAGGGGTAGACTTGTCCTAGAGTGGAGACCGCGAATCGGCAAACGTAGCGTAGGACGTCCTGTGACCAGGTGGTGCGACGACATACGCAAAGCGGTGGGCAGTGCAGTGACTGGAAACAATGAGCCGAAGATCGGGCTCAGAGGCGTGTCTTGAGAGAGGTCTATGCCCAGCAGTGGACTGATACCAGCTTATGATGATGGTCTTATCGCTTAACAGTTAATACATTTTCCAGGAAAACCACGGTAAATTTATATGTAGCATATGTAAATTACGGCAGAAAAGCAAGTCCGACCTGACGGTGCATATAAAGCGAGCTCATGAAGTGGTATACAAGTGTAAACTTTGTCCAATGGTTATCTATTACAAGTAAGTATTACTTTTATTATCCCCTGATGCAGCTAACTATGCTAACTGGTAGGACACTGTCTAGTGTCTGCCTGGACAGCTACCAACCTCAAGTTGTAACATCTGTCGACAAACATCTACGGCCTTACTAATAAAAATTTGCCTATACATCTGTTAAACGGTTGTATAGTTGCACGATGAAAAAGCGCTAAACACGCGTCAATCCATTGTTTGACTAATAAACGTTGAATAGGCGGTGGGTATCTACATAGACGTTTAACACTTTTTTCTTTTTCATCTGGCAACTATTAGTCAATTCGTTTAGAAACAGTTTTCGTCTTAAATAGTTCCGTAAATTATTATTTCATAAAGTTTACTAATGATTAATATTAGTCATGAAATTTAGTTTTAAGAATGCAACATTAATCAAACTACGTTGTTTTTGGAACTTTTTATTGAAATTAGTTGACATAATGGAAAATATTTTCTTTTAGTAGGAGTGAAAGTATTAAAACAAATTTTAGAACGAAACACTCAAATTGACTGTTGTCCTCTGTCTACGCTGTTGACATTGTAGCCATGGAGACTAGCGGTATCCATGGCTACGATATAAACATGATTGTAGCCATCTTTGAATAAATTGTCAATTTCCAAAGATAATGTAATCACTGCGTTTAGTTTCTTCCGCATAGCTTTTTATAAACCTACCTGTAATTTGTATTTAAAATGGAAAATCTGATGTGTTCAAAAAAATGGATCTGCACGGTCTTCATAATGTTTTCGATTTTTTTATTTGCCTCTTCTATCTCCCAAAAGTCAAATATTTCGAAATAATTTATGTAATCCATTTCAATGAGAACAAATCTAACACATACAAACGATCCTCAAATAACAGCATACTTTTTGAAGTTTGAAGAATCAAAACGTTTTTTTACAGAATACTAGACACAGATTCAATAATAGTTACTATGTCTAGACATGATTTCAATCAGCTGATAATAGAGAAATCCGCCATTTTAATCCTTTACACACTCGCTAAACTAGGGTCCCAGGCTGTTTAAGAAATGGACAGCCTCCTTTGATAATGGCACATCTGTATACCAACTTTATCCAAGGCTTACGTCAAAAATATTTTTATTGGTCAGCTTTTGTGGTATACAACGTGTGTAAAGAGTGAAAAAAACTTTATTAGTAAGGCCGCTAATGTGTTCCGACAGCTGTCTTTGAGACAGTTCCCATTCTAGGCCTGGCGTGCTACCATCCTCGACCGCGTCATCACTTACCAGCAGGTGAGATAGTGGTCAAACGCAACCTATATGTCATAAAAAATCTGACTTCACATGCCGTGCTGGTCATTTTCAGTAGCGAGTTAGAGGTATTCCATATCTCTCTATATCTCAGTAGGTACTTATCAGATCTTTATAAATTTTGCTATAATAAAGGACGATACTGTACTTAAGGATAATTAAAATCGGTTCATTTTTAACCGACTTCCAAAAAGGAGGAGGATCTCAATTCGTCTGTATGTGTTTTTTAAATATTTTTTAGTATGTATGTTATGCGATTACTCCGCCAATTGTGAACCGATTCGAATGATTATTTTTTTAATTGATAGGGTACGTTTCCGAGGTCCCATTGTAATTTCATCGAGATCTGATTAGTATCTCCAGAGATATGACGATAAACGTCTCAAACTTGCTACTGAAATTGACTCGCGGGGCATGGAAGTCGGTTGTTTTAATTTTTAAACTATCTTAATTATGTTATTGATTGCTCGTGATGGAATGAACAGATAGATCGGTCGGGGAAATTTTTAATAAGAAATGTGTTATTTTTAGGGTTCCGAACTCAAATGGTACCAACGGAACCCTGTTGCTCAGACTTTGCTATCCGTCCGTCGGTCACTTCTGTCAGAGAGCTGTATATCTCCTAAACCGTTATAGGTAGTCACTTGATTTTTTCATAAAATATGTATTAGGTACTATGGCTAATATCACAAAAAAGTAAAAACGATAAAGTTAAACATTAACGGCCTTACTAATAAAAATTTGCCTTTACATCTGTTAAACGGTTGTACAGTTGCACAGTGAATGAGCGCTAAACACGCGTCAATCCATTGTTTGACTAATAAACGTTGAATAGGCGGTGGGTATCTACATAGACGTTTAACACTTTTTTCTTTTTTATCTGGCAACTATTAGTCAATTCGTTTCGAAACTGTTTTCGTCTTATATAGTTCCGTAAATTATTTTTTAATAAAGGTTACTAATTATTAATATTAGTCATGAAATTTTGTTTTAGGAATGCAATATTAATCTAACTACGTTGTTTTTAGAACTCTTTGTTGAAATTTGTTTATACAGTGGAAAATATTTTCTTTTAGTAGGAGTGAAAGACTTAAACCAAATTTTAGAACGAAACACTCAAATTGACTGTTGTCCTCTGTCTACGCTGTTGACATTGTATCCATGGAGACTAGCGGTCTCCATGGCTACAATATAAACATGATTGTAGCCATGTTTGAATAAATTGTCAATTTCCAAAGAGTATGTAATCACTGCGTTTAGTTTGTTCCACATAGCTTTTCGTAAACCTGTAATTTGTATTTCAAATGGAAAATCTGAATTGTTCAAAAGAATGGATCTGCACGGTCTTCATAATGTTTTCGATTTTTTTATTTGCCTCCTCTATCTCCCAATGGTCAAATATGTCGAAATAATTTATGTATATCCATTTCAATGAGAACAAATCTGACACATACAAACGATCCTCAAATAACAACATACTTTTTGAAGTTTGAAGAATCAAAACGTTTATTCACAGAATACTAGATACAGATTCAATAATAGTTACTATGTCTAGACATGATTTCGATCAGCTGATAATAGAGAAATCCGCCATTTTAATCCTTTACACACTCGCTAAACTAGGGTCCCAGGCTGTTTAAGAAATGATTAGCCTCCTTTGATAATGGCACATCTGTATACCAACTTTATCCAACGCTTACGTCAAAAATATTTTTATTGGTCAGCTTTTGTGGTATACAACGTGTATACAGAGTGAAAAAATCTTTATTAGTAAGGCCGTAAAGGAGTAATACAAGAAACTTATTTTACGGCTGTGCAATTTTATTAAATATTGTACAATGGTACAGAATCCTACGTGTGCGAGTCCGACTCGCACTTGGCCGGTTTAATTTACTGAATAGGGCTCGTTGGTAAAATATTCATGACTTTGTTTTTTTTTATTCATGACTTTGTTTTGTTTTTGTTATTTTTTTTTTAATTTACTGAATAGGGCTCGTTGGTAAAATATTCATGACTTTGTTTTTTTATTCATGACTTTGTTTTAATTTTGTTTTTTTTTTTTTTTTTTTAATTTACTGAATAGGGCTCGTTGGTACAATATTCATGACTGTTTTTTTTTATTCATGACTTTGTTTTGTTTTTGTTTTTTTTTTTAATTTACTGAATAGGGCTCGTTGGTAAAATATTCATGACTGTTTTTTTTTATTTATGACTTTGTTTTGTTTTTGTTTTTTTTTTTAATTTACTGAATAGGGCTCGTTGGTAAAATATTCATGACTTTGTTTTTTTATTCATGACTTTGTTTTAATTTTGTTTTTTTTTTTTTTTTTTTAATTTACTGAATAGGGCTCGTTGGTACAATATTCATGACTGTTTTTTTTTATTCATGACTTTGTTTTGTTTTTGTTTTTTTTTTTTTAATTTACTGAATAGTGCTCGTTGGTAAAATATTCATGACTTTGTTTTTTTTATTCATGACTTTGTTTTGTTTTTGTTATTTTTTTTTTTAATTTACTGAATAGGGCTCGTTGGTAAAATATTCATGACTTTGTTTTTTTATTCATGACTTTGTTTTAATTTTGTTTTTTTTTTTTTTTTAATTTACTGAATAGGGCTCGTTGGTACAATATTCATGACTGTTTTTTTTTATTCATGACTTTGTTTTGTTTTTGTTTTTTTTTTTTTAATTTACTGAATAGGGCTCGTTGGTAAAATATTCATGACTGTTTTTTTTATTTATGACTTTGTTTTGTTTTTGTTTTTTTTTTTTTAATTTACTGAATAGGGCTCGTTGGTAAAATATTCATGACTGTTTTTTTTTATTCATGACTTGGTTTTTTTTTTTTTTTTTAATTTACTGAATAGGGCTCGTTTGTAAAATATTCATGACTTTGTTTTTTTTTATTCATGACTTTGTTTTGTTTTTGTTTTTTTTTTTAATATACTGAATAGGGCTCGTTGGTAAAATATTCATGACTTTGTTTTTTTTATTCATGACAATGTTTTGTTTTTTTTTTTAATTTACTGAATAGGGCTCGTTGGTAAAATATTCATGACTTTGTTTTTTTTTATTCATGACTTTGTTTTGTTTTTTTTTTTTTTAATTTACTGAATAGGGCTCGTTGGTAAAATATTCATGACTTTGTTTTTTTTTATTCATGACTTTGTTTTGTTTTTGTTTTTTTTTTTTTTAATTTACTGAATAGGGCTCGTTGGTAAAATATTCATGACTTTGTTTTTTTATTCATGACTTTGTTTTGTTTTTGTTTTTTTTTTAATTTACTGAATAGGGCTCGTTGGTAAAATATTCATGAATTTGTTTTTTTTTTTAATTTACTGAATAGGGCTCGTTGGTAAAATATTCATGACTTTGTTTTTTTTTCAGGACTCATATGAAAAACCATTTTAACCAACACAACGGTGAAGTGTTCCAATGTCAAGTTTGCGACAAAACTTTCATGTCAGTATATTCTGTATGTAATATGTAGATTTACGATTTGAATCCAACGTTTTCCTCAAATTTGCCGTATGTCATTATTTTGTGGAAAGAAGTAGTCTCTGCCTACCCCAACGGGAAAAATGCGTGATTGTATGTATGTATGTATGTATTATTTCCCATCATTCGTTCCTTATTAACGACACTATCAAATGGTGTACTAATAAAGGCTGTGTATTTTTTTCAAAATCAACGGGTTCGATTCCTGGCTAGGAATATTGATATTTCAAAAATCCATTGATGCAGTTTTAGTTGACATCAAAACCGGGCCCGAGACTCCTTTGAGTCATTTTCGCTATTCCTCATAGGTTCGGATTTGGCCATCCACGCCCACTTGAAAAATTCTACCTGTATACTTACTATATATACATATATAATAGATCCAACCGTTTATTTTCTATTTGACAGATCTAATTTGACGGTTATAGTGTTGTGACCAAGTGATTATAGTGGACACGATATCGATTCATTTTTCTATCGAGTCTGTGCGGAAAGAGTCGTAGGAATGGCGCTAGTAAGTAGTAGAACGTCATTCTATTATCACTTTTGTTACATTGACACGTAATAATAATCTTCCTAATTATTAGAGCGGGTTTTTTAAAACGTTCTATTACTTACCCCATTTTTTGTCTATGGGTAAGCAGTAGTATTTTTTCAAGGTAGCAACACTTAATAGTCCACCGCCATTTTGTGTTTGTCACTGTCATCTGTATACTAGTATATATTATACTACATACATAGCACTGGCAGGTTGTTAGACAAGGACACACATTTACTTTTAGTTTTGAGGGCCCCGTGGCGTAATAGGGAGAACGGTCGGCTTTGAAGCCAAAGGTACCGAGTTTAAACCCCGCGTGCACCAATGGATTTTTCTATCGGAAAATGTATGTGCGCACATTGTGTTTTACAGTGGCCCTCCGGTGAAGGAAAAACATCGTTAAGAAACCCCTAACCCTCGCACTATCTAGTGTCCGCCTGGCCAGCTACCACTCTCAAGTTAGAAAATCTGTCGCCAAACATCTAATGTGTTCCGGCAGCTATCCTTGAGAGCCAGTTCCCATTCCAGGCCTAGCGTGCTTACCATCTTCGACCGCATCATCACTTACCAACAGGTGAGATAGTGGTCAAACGCTAGCCTATGAGATGTAAAAAAAGTATCGAGTAAGTAATCGATACTGTGTAGGTTCTGATTAAAAGTAAAATTCTAATAAAAGTACTCGTCTCCATACTTGTGCCTACCCAGCACATACCTTTTTAGGTTTTAGCTCATAATTTAATTATATTTAGTCCTCTGTAAGAGCTAGTAATAAACAGACGTGTTTCATATTTAATTGTTTCATTCAATAGAAGAGCCCATTACCTTATAGGGCACAGTGGTGACCCCGACGTGATCTCGATGCTGCGATTCTGAGGACGAGGCTATGATGACGTCATCGATGTAGATAAATACGTAGTCCAGATTTTTAAGCACTTCTTCACTCATAAAACGCTGAAAAGTCTGTGCAGCATTTTGAAAACCAAATCCCAGTCTCAAAAATTCATCGTGATGATGTATCTGTAACCCTGACAGTAACCAATCTCGGTCCGACTGCATCCATGTGTAGGTGTTAGAAACGATCACAATGTACAAAATGTCCACGTGGAGATACTGTATGTCTATGTATTTTAGAACGTTGACAACTTAAACATGCCTTAGTCCATAGTCCAACATCTTTGTTTAATCCCAACCAAATTAAAAAACCTTAGGGGCACAAAAAGGGCACATAAAGGGCACATACTAAATTATTTGTCTCGAAAGAACATTTAGGCTGGCATTGTAGAGCAATAATAAGGTTTAGAATTAAGCTATTTAATTGGCTAATCAAGCTCAATTTAATCGATATAAAAGTATCGAATGAGTATTTGTTGTAACTCGTATCGTACAGCCCTAGGGATGTATAATAATCTTCCTAAATATTTAACTTCCTAGGAAGTTAAATAACAAAAGTCGCCGATCTGAACCTGGTATAAGATGTCTAGAGTCTGTGTAAAAATAGAACCATCGTAGAAATTGAGGTCGCGTCGGTCGTTTCAATTTAATTTAATTTTATAATTCAACCGACTTCCAAAAAGAAGAAGGTTCTCAATTCGTCTGTATGTTTTTTTGTATGTAAATTACGGGATTACTCCGTCAATTGTGAACCGATACGAATGTTTTTTTTTTAATCGGTAGGGTACGTTTCCTAGTTGGACCCATTGTAATTTCATCGTGATTTAATAAGTACTAGCTGGCCCGGCGAACTTCGTACCACCTAACAGACAATGAATGTCTTGTTACCTTTTTTTTTTAGGCTTTTATGAACGTAATACAATGAAGACAAAAGAGATATTAAGTTTATTAATGTATTATGGCAATATTGATATAGAATAAAATTGGTAAAAATGGTTTTTGGAAATATAAACTGAATATAATAAATATTTCTGAACACACGCATATTTGACAATCAATAAATATGTCATACAATTATCATTACTGACAGTATTTAAAATGTTTTAACATTTTTAAAATCTACATGACTCTAGTTCACAAAAACTTGAAGAATTTTAACTTGACTTACTACTTGACACGGGCTAATTACACTAATCGTGTGGAGCCATAATTATACAAAAAAAAATACGGCGGGATAAACAATTGAACATCAAATAATTGGCAGTTTTTAGGCCCAGGAACATTTAGGCAAAATATGTTTTCTTATATATTTTTTTCTGGTCAATTACTCATTGTTTTTAATACTTATTATCTTATTCCTGACAAAGACAATTCCAAAAATACAAAAATCATAAAAATTGTTCCAGCCGTTTTTGACTTATAAGTGTAGTAACTAACACGACTTTCTTGTATATATATAGATATCCAGAGATATGACGATACACGTCTCAAACTTGCTACTGAAATTGACTCGCGGGGCATTGAAGTCGGTTGTTTTAGTTTTTAAACTATCTTACGGTTGTATTGACAACACTGCTGTTATTACTAGTTCGACTAAACGTTTTTAATACTTGGTAGGTACCTACTTTTACCGTTATCGTGTGGTACTACCTTCCTTACCTTCCTTCCTTACCTTTGAATGTTAGTTCATCGTAACGCCACGGCGGTTCTCTTTTTGCACAGACTCTAGCTCTAACATTTGTGATGTTTTCAGGAGTACGACAGCATTGAAGACTCACAATTCTTACCAACACGTCCGTAAGCTATCTGTCACCGGTGAAACTAACCGAGATAATAATATCACATTAGAAACTAATCCATTGAGCAAGGTAAGAATTTGTGACATTCAAATTATAAAGATTTTATTCATCGATATATATAAAAAAGGAGATAAGGGACCCGGTTCCTCAACGTGAACCGTGTGAATTAGGTTCGCGAACCTAATTTCACCTTAGTCACAATCGAACTGGCGTTTGTGTAGCACGTACAGAATAACATGTGCAATTATCGCAGATACATTTAAATAATTAGCAACAATGCCTTCCTGTACTTCATGCACATCAAGCTCGACATTAACGGCCTTACTAATAAAGTTTTTTTCACTCTGTGTACACGTTGTATACCACAAAAGCTGACCAATAAAAATATTTTTGACGTAGGCGTTGGATAAAGTTGGTATACAGATGTGCCATTATCAAAGGAGGCTAATCATTTCTTAAACAGCCTGGGACCCTAGTTTAGCGAGTGTGTAAAGGATTAAAATGGCGGATTTCTCTATTATCAGCTGATCAAATTCATGTCTAGACATAGTAACTATTATTGAATCTGTGTCTAGTATTCTGTGAAGAAACGTTTTGATTCTTCAAACTTCAAAAAGTATGCTGTTATTTAAGGATCGTTTGTATGTGTTAGATTTGTTCTCATTGAAATAGATTACATAAATTATTTCGACATATTTGACCATTGGGAGATAGAGGAGGCAAATAAAAAAAACTAAAACATTATGAAGACCGTGCAGATCCATTTGTTTGAACAATTCAGATTTTCCATTTGAAATACAAATTACAGGTTTACGAAAAGCTATGTGGAACAAACTAAACGCAGTGATTACATTCTCTTTGGAAATTGACAATTTATTAAAAGATGGCTACAATCATGTTTATATTGTATCCATGGAGACCGCTAGTCTCCATGGATACAATGTCAACAGCGTAGACAGAGGACAACAGTCAATTTGAATGTTTCGTTCTAAAATTTGTTTTAAGTTTTTTACTCCTACTAAAAGAAAATATTTCCATTATTTCAACAAAAAGTTCTAAAAACAACGTAGTTTGATTAATATTGCATTCCTAAAACAAAATTTCATGACTAATATTAATAATTAGTAAACTTTATGAAAAAATAATTTACGGAACTATTTAAGACGAAAACAGTTTCGAAACGAATTGACTAATAGTTGCCAGATGAAAAAGAAAAAAGTGTTAAACGTCTATGTAGATACCCACCGCCTATTCAACGTTTATTAGTCAAACTATGGATTGACGCGTGTTTAGCTCTCATTCACTGTGCAACTGTACAACCGTTTAACAGATGTATAGGCAAATTTTTATTAGTAAGGCCGTAGAAATTTAGTTGTGTGGGTGTGTTTTCATGTAGTTGTTTTTAGTCCCATTATGTTTACGTGGCATAAGAGTGAGTACCGCATCTCCCATCGACGATTTTATTACATAATATCGTTTAAAAACTAAAAAAGAACCGACTTCAATGTTCATTTTCAGTACCAATTTTAAGATGTTTATCTCAATATCTCTGGAGATACTTATCAGACCTCAATAAAATTACCATGGTACCACACTTGGGATATCTCCTTTCGAACAAAAAAAGAATAATCAAAATCGGTGCATAAATGACGAAGTTATCCCCGAACAAACATAAAAAAAAAAAAAAAAAAACGGTCGAATTGAGAAACCTCCTCCTTTTTTTGAAGTCGGTTAAAAAATTAGGTTCATTTTAAACTTTAGTTTTTTTATGATAAAGTAACAGGACAAGCATGTAACTCGCCTGATGGTAAACGATTACGTCTAGCTGTTACAGATACAGCGGCATTACAAGTAGCTTACCACCACCAAGGAAAAACATCTGCCGCCATAACTTTACAGTATTCCGGCAGCACACAGCCCTTGAGAGTCAGATCGTTCTACTAGGCCTAACGTATTCACCATCTTCAACCACGTATTCGCTTACCACCAGACGAGAAAGTGGTCAAACGCTGCACGTTAAATTTCCCGTATTTAAATTAATTATGTCAAGGTAAATTATGTTTTTTTTTTAAATCACTCGCCCGGCTTGTAAAGTCGAGTCTATAGTTGTTTATTTCTAATAAAACTATTTATACTATTTCCTATTAAAACTTTATTTGTTTGTAGGACGCCGATACAGAAATAATATCATGCGATAAATGTGAACTTACATTCTTAAATACAGAAGAAAGACGAAAACATAAAAGAAAAATGCATTATAATATAAAACCGTAAGTATTTGACAAGTATTTTCCACAGGTGACACCTGATGGTGTCTGGTGGTTTCCTTCACTAGAGTCTGTGCAAAAAGAGAACCGTCGTAGAAATTGAGGGCGCGCGTGTTGATGGTTCTAATTTACTGTTTTTGTTGCGTTGACAACATTGCTCTGTCATTGCCAATACGACTAAAACTGTTTAATACCTTGGTAGGTACCTACTCTTATAATTATCGAGTGGTACTAGGTAGGTATATACCTTCCTTCCTTACCTTTGAATGTTAGTTCATCGTAAAGCCACGAAGGTTCTCTTTTTGCACAAACTCTATCTACGTTTTATATTTTATTAAAATCGGTTAAGTGGTTGTTGGATATACGTGGTAACAAATTTTCACACACACACACTCGCATTTATAATATACTGGCTGCCCCCCGCGGCTTTGCCCGCGTTTAATCCGGGTTTTAAACCTTCCTCTTGAATCACTCTATCTATTGCTGAAAACTGCATTAAAATCCGTTGCGTAGTTTAAAAGATCTAAGCGTACAGACAGTGGGAGTGACTGTTTTAAACTATGTAAAAACGTAGGAACTTTTAAATACATATATATAATTAAAAACTAAAACAACCGACTTCTATGTCCCGCGAGTCAGTTTCAGTAGCAAATTTGAGACGTTAATCGTCATATCTCTGGAGATAGGTACTTATCAGATCTCAATGAAATTACAATGGGATCACCTCGGAAATGTACCCTACCGATTAAAAAAATAATCTTTCGAATCGGTTCACAATTGACGGAGTAATCGCGTAACATACCTACAAAAAAAACATACGTATTGAGAACCTACACGTTTTTGGAAGTCGGTAAAATCACGCCTTATTCCCGTTGGGGTAGGCAGGAAGTTATACTGAATAAAAATGGTATTTGAGCAGTTCATTTGATATTAAAATTAAATTGATTGAGATAAGCTGGTGATATACTTTATTTGCAGGAAAGTAAAAAATGAAAAGAAACCGAAGAAAGTAATTAAGTCTGAAGCACCTCGGGAAAAGTTGCCCGCTTTTGCGGTAACCTGCCGAGTGGTAAGTCACGTTTATATAATTTTTTGCAGCCCTGCCTTCGACAAAATCCAATTTTTGATAGCGTTCACTCCAAAACGCAATTTCAGGAATGACATTGACAGTGACGTATGTTGTGGAATAGCTTAAGATCGTTAAAATAACTACAAGAACTGATTTCAATCAAATACCGCGTTAGTCGGTCATTATTATTTCAGTCGGTCATTATTATTTCAGTCTGTCATTATTATTTCAGCCTGTCATTATTATTTCAGTCGGTCATTATTATTTCAGTCGGTCATTATTATTTCAGTACCAAGTTTGAGGTTTGCACACTTGTTTTTGGAGATTACTCCTTAAGAAATGATTTTCATATTTAGCCCGCGGTATAAAACAATTATGAGGAGTAAAATTGAGCGTTAACTAAAAGTGAGGCGTAACGTTCTCTTGCGCAACGTACTTTGCACACCTTTCACTTCGAGATTATGTATGTGTATATACAAAGTATACGATATGGATATGGACTTTGACCTTGATCACAATAATAATAATTCTTAAGGAGTAATCTCCACTCGTGCGTCGGAGCTGACATACACAATTTTTGTATGTTGTTTTCACAGTGTAATGTGCAAGGACATATACATTGGTTGAGAGAACACTTCAAGTCCGCACATCCGGATGTCAACATGGATGAATTGTATGCTGATGTGAAGCCGCATCTCTGCGATACGTGCGGCAAAAGATTTGGTGTAAGTGACACACACACACACACACACGCATACACCCACACACACATACACACACACACACGCATACACACACACACACACACGCATACACCCACACATACCCACACACACACACCCACACACACACACGCATACACCCACACATACACACACACACCCACACACACACACCCACACACGCATACACCCACACACGCATACACCCACACACATACCCACACACACCCACACACACCCACACACACACACGCACACACCCACACACACACCCACACACACACACACACACCCACACACACACACCCACACACACACACCCACACACACGCACACAACCACACACACATACACCCACACACACACACACATACACCCACACCCACACACACACACACACAAATACACCCATACACACACACACACACACACATACACCCCCACACACACACACACACACACGCATACACCCACACACACACGCATACACACACATGCATACACCTACACACACCCACACACACACGCATACACCCACACACACACACGCACACACGCGCATACACCCCCACACACACAAACACACACGCATACACACACGCACACACGCATACACCCACACACACCCACGCATACACCCACACACACACACACACACGCATACACCGACGCACACACACACACACACACACACACACACAGACACACGCACGCGCATACACCTACAGACACAACAACACACACACGCACACACATAACACTATGGCGCCAGAGCGCTAATTACAGCACAATTATTTGTATTGTACACAATTATTTATATTGTAGGAGCTGAAAATCGAGCTTAGTTACATGCCCTAGGAGAGGCCTATGTCCAGCAGAGGACAGAGATGTCCAGCAGAGGAGAGAGATATTATTGTATGGTATTGTATATTCCAGACGATCCACCAACTTCGATACCACACGAACAGGCATACAGGCGCTCTTCCGTACAGGTGTACAGTGTGTCCGAAAAGTTTCCACAGTCCGAGTGCGATGCGAGCCCACAGACTGTTCCACTTCCCGCCGAGCCATGTGTGCACATTGTGTGGGAAGGTGTTCCGATCAGCCTCCAACCTTAGTATACATATGAGGGTGACTGTTTTTACTTTTATTTTACTTACGTAGCCCGTAAACACTCAATCTCGATCGCGATCACACAGTTCTGATCGCGATCACGGATCACGGGATCACGCCACAACATTAAGCATTCAATCTTGATTTCTTCAGTCCGTGTATCGTTACCGCCGCGACCACAGACAACATCTATTGTCTTCACATATTTGAGACTGATCCGATCCTGCGCTTACACGTTAAATCTAGATCACACGAACAGAGGATCGCGAGATATTTTGTGATCAGATTGATCAATCCATCAATCTTCTTCCTTCACACTCAATCTGCATCGTGATCATTGATTTTGATCACACATCGTGATCTAGATTGAGTGTGTACTTTCTGCCCCTTGACGTAAAGGATAGATAGAATGCCGTTGAACCGGGAGCATGGAGTTAAAATATCAAGATGGTGCACAGCACATGTTTAGACCATCAAGGAGAAAATTAGAGTCAGAGTATAGGCCTAAAGTTATCACCACCATCGACCACATCATAGCTTATCTCCAGACGAGATAGCCTATCAGGTTTAAAATAATATCTTTATAACCTACCTGTATTCTCAATTAATTATTTTGAGTCCATTTGATTAATTTGACAAATTAAAGCAAATATAAGTCGAATCAGAACTTATGTGTAAACATGTAGTACTTATATGCATGTGATAACGACTCAGTATTTTAACGTGCGATTATCATTATATAAGTTAGTCAGCGCGAACCCATCCTATCGAGGAAACTCGTCTGCAGACTGTTACTTCTATAATTAAGATAGTTTAAAAACTAAAACAACCGACATCAATGCCCCGCGAGTCAATTTCAGTAGCAAGTATGAGACGTTTATCGTCATATCTCTGGAGATACTTATCAGATCTCGATGAAATTACAATGGGACCACCTCGGAAACGTACCCTACCGATTACAAAAAGAATCATTCGAATCGGTTAAGAATTGACTATTTAAGATTGATTATTTAAGATTGACGATGTATCGAACCGTGGCTTAATTGGCAGAGCACCTGGACGTGTAATCCGGGGGGTGCGGGTTCGAGTCCCGTCGGTACGATGAAATTTTGGATAGTGTTTAACAATTTACAAAAATATAAAGTGTGAGACACTTCAAAGAAACATAATATTTGAATTGAGAACCTCCTCCTTTTTGTGAAGTCGGTTAAAAACTACATTTTGCCGGAATTTTGTAAGAAGAAAGTCGAAAATCTATTTGATTAATCTACCGAATTTGCCGATTGTATTGTTTTTAACTGACTTCACAAAAAAGTAGGACGTTCTCAATTCGTCGGTGTTTTTAATGTATGTTCACCGATTACTCGAAGACGCCTGAACCGATTTGAAAAATTATTTTTTATTTGAAAGGGTGATCCTTCCTTCCGCGGTGATCCCATTTAAATTTCATCAAGATATGTCTAGTATCTCCAGAGATATGAAGATAAACACCTCAAACTTAGTACTAAAAAAGAAAATTACTTTATTTTTATAGCCCGGCATTTAAAGTCGGTTCTTTTAGTTTTTTAAACAATCTCTAAATATATATTATAAACTATATATATTTCCTTCTAGTACCACATCCGAGATCGACGCTACATATGTCACATATGTACAAAAGGTTTTATCCACGCAAGTGCCCTCAAAGAACATGTCAAAGCTGTCCACTACAAAGAAAAGAGAGTACGAAAACGCACCGCGACCACAGATTGTGGGAAGAAGAAAAGGACAAAGCGATCTGCTTCCGACGCGTTTGAAAGTGACGGCAATAGTCTTGGGAATACATAGTGTGAAATAAAAATAATCTTTGTGAATATAATTGCAGTTGTAATTATTTACTACTTAGGTACTTTGGCGTTTGAGAGGTCGTGAGTTCGATCCCCACCCAATGCACTATTGACTTGAACTCCAGACACAAGCATATTCAGCTTAGTTAGAGGGGTTAACAAGACTACTAGTAATGTGCAACCCAGTAAGCTATAAAATATATTGCATGTATATATCTGATAGACTAGCGTTAATAGCGTTTGACCACTATCTCGCCTGGTGGTAAGCGATGATGCGGTCGAAGATTGTAAACACGCTAGGCCTAGAATGGTCTGGGTGCTGTGCTGCCGTAAGGTTATGGCGACAATTTATCTCCTTGATGGTGGTATAAGTAACTTTTTGGAAGCAAGTCAGGTGGAACATCGATAGAATGTTTCAACCACCTTCCTAAGATAACTTCCTAATATGCTATTAGAAATCGGTGGAACTGGGCTTTAGTGTATTTTGTCTTGTAAAATTGTCTGAAGTATTGAAACATGCACTGGGTTGCGGGTGCACGTAATAGTACGGTTGGCAACCCTACATGATAATGAGGGCCCGGTGGCGCAATCGGGAGAACGGTCGGCTTTGATGCCGTGGTACCGAGTTCAAACCGCCGTGCACCAATGGATTTTTCTATCGAAAAATTTATGTGCGCTTCTAACAGTGGCCCTCCGGTGAAGGAAAAACATCGTTAAGAAACCAACAAAAACCCCCGCATGGTGGTAGGACACTATCTAGTGTCCGCCTGGCCAGCTACCACCCTCAAGTTAGAAAATCTGTCACCAAACATCTAATGTGTTCCGGCAGCTATCCTTGAGAGCCAGTTCCCATTCTAGGCCTAGCGTGCTTACCATCTTCGACCGCATCATCACTTACCAACAGGTGAGATAGTGGTCAAACGCTAGCCTATAACGTATAAAAAAAAAAAAAAAAAAAAAAAAAACATCAGGGGAATTAAACATGTGTTTTAAGTGTGACGTTCGACGTCTAGATGAAAGCTGAATAGCTCAATACCTTTGTTTTTTTTTTGTAAATTCAAAGCAATAAGTTATGTTTCTGTTATATCTATAATATTTTTTATTTGAATATGATCTATTTAATGTAATTTGACGTGAGTAAGTGCAAATTTTTAATTTGCCCATATACTGAATAAATGCTTTGACTTTGACTTTGTCTTTTGAATATCCTTTTATTTAGGTATATGTCGTAGGGTATATGCAATGCAATACTAGCTGAGTACTTCAACATTTCAACCAAACCCATTTAGTTTTTGTGCGATTGTATAACATACGAACTGCGAAAGTTATACATCTAGCGCTTGAACAGCTCCCGGACCACGAAAATCATTGAATGAACTAAATGACGGGGACGGAGCTATACAGCCTACATAGCTGCGTCCCCGTCATTTCGTTCATTAAATGATTTTCGTGATCAGCCCCCAGGTGATCCCATAAGTAGGTATCTACTACAAAAAAATATCGAGTTCGGTCAAGTCTCCGGAATTCACCAAAACCGTCGTAGAAATGAAGGTCGCGTCGGTCGTAGGTCGTTTTAATTTACTTTTTTTGTTGCATTGGGTGTTTTCACATTGGACGATAACTGTACGATATCGTTGGACTTGTAGGTTGATACAATCTGTCGACGACACAGTGTGAAAGCATTTAGTAGTGATTGTATCAAACTACCAGTCCGACGATATCGTGCAGTTATCGTCCAATGTGAATACGCCCATTGGCAACACTGCTGTTATTACTAGTACGACTAAAAATGTGTGATACTTGGTAGGTACCTACTCTTATCATTATCGTGTGCTACTAGGTAGGTATGTACCTTCCTTCCTTACCTTTGAATGTTAGTTCGTAACGCCAGGACGGTTCTCTTTTTGCACAGATTCTAAACTAGATCTAACCGGTGCCGGATGATGTATGCGAGTGTAGAGAAACGGTATAAGGTAAAAGGACCAAATTTTGACAATAGTCCAGTTATTAGCACCTGAGATTTAAAATAAAACTGCAAGGTAAAATTGTAGGTACATGATTTTTGAATTTCTAACTTAATTTTAATTTTACTCTCTGAGGTTATGACTTGAACTGAACTATTGACTTCATCTTGATTTCAATGTGACTTGACTTTAGGACTTGTATCAACTAAAATTTGAAAATACTTGTATTTATCCCGTACATTAGTGACCTAACAGTGTCTTGTCGTCCTTTATTTAAACAGCTTAAAATATTGCCTCTGTGTTGTATGTATATTTATAACGTATGTGTATTTGTAAAGACCCATCGAATATACCTAGACACTGGCTAAATACACAAATCGTGTGGAGCCATAATGAAACTAACTTCAACTTCAACTTCTTCTTTTTTGGCTTTTGCAGTGTTGCCGCAATTTTGCCAATGTCGCGTGGATAGAGTAGACAACAAGCGTATAAGTATGCCCGGTATGCTGGTTTTGATCGGTTGAATTTGTCTGAGATCTGGAAATAAACATTTAAGGACAACACAAGACAACACAGTTATATTACTATATACACAATACTTATGATAATATTACTGTTATTTAATTAGATTATGAATTATTTATAATTTTATTTTATTAATTTTAATAAAGTTAGATATAGTATAGATAAAAGGAGTGGAAACCAAGGATAATAGGGAAACAAAGTTTGTAGGACGGGGTATTTCAGGTGGAAGAGTATCATATAAAGAGTAGCGCAGCTTCGAGCAATTGAAAAAAATGTGGTCTAGATCCCCTTCAGCTAGCCCACATTCACAAATGGAGTGGTCTCTTACACGAATTTTGGCTAAGAAGACAGGTGAGCAGACATGACCCAACCTCAATCGACAAATTATTGATGTTGTTTTTTTGTCAAGTTTTTTTAACTTAAAAAACCACGGTTTGTGAGGTATGTCATTTTGTATGAATCCATATTGTTTGCCCTTAATCATTCTAGATTTCTGCCAAAGGGTATCCCAATTCTTGTATAGTTCTGATTGGCACATGTTAGCTAAGTCATGGCAGTAAATTTTGTAGTGGTCCATGTTACCAGTTGAAGTTGCCTGTTTGGCGCAGGAGTCTGCAACTTCATTGCCTGAAATTCCCGAGTGACCAGGAATCCAGGCTAACACTACACTAATACTATTTTGATGACATTTGAATAGAGCTTCTTTGATCTTAATGATAATGGGGAGTTTAATTTTAGTTTTTAATTGGTTGGCTTTAATGGCCTGGAGACAACTCTTACTGTCAGAAAGTATCAGAGCTTTGTGAATTCTGTGAGAAAGTATGTATAAAATACATTCTAAAATCGCAACCGCTTCTCCTGTGAAGACGGATGTTTCTGGTGGGCATTTGTGAGCAATTATAATTTTATATTTAGGGAGCCATACTGCTGTACCAACATTTGTGTCTTTTGTTAATTTGGAAGCATCTGTGAAGAAGGTAAGCCAATCATGCCAATGAGTGCTGATGGTATCCTGAAATTTGGAGGAAGGGTCTAGTGTGGATTTATCTATTCCGAAGTCTAGAATGATTTTAGGTTGGAAGATTATGGCAAAGTAGCTAGAGGTAAATAGGGGATTGAGAGGAAATTGGGCAACTGGGCTGTTGATCTGAGTGAATTTGACGTAGCTGCGAATTATACAAGGGAGACTTATTTCTGGTTTGGACCTAATTTTTGCATACAAATTTTCCAGTTTACTTTTAAGTGGGTGATTGGTATTTTGTAGCAGTTTAAAAATGAATTTATCTGACAGGTATTGTCTTCGGAGGTGTAAGGGGGGTTCCGCACATTCTACCTGCATGGCATTGATTGGAGATGATTTCATTGCACCTAGTATGATGCGGAGACATTTGGACTGAACTTTGGAAAGTTTATCAAGGCTAGCTTTATTGGAAGGGTCTAATAAAAAGGATGCATAGTCTAAGTGGCTACGGATAATTGAATTATATAGGATTTTTTGACAAAAAGGATGTGATCCCCACCAAGCACCCGATAAGGCACGAAGAATGTTGATATTTTTTTCACATTTATCAACAATAGAATTAACATGAGGAGCACCAGATAGTCTTGTGTCTAACCACACACCAAGAAATTTTGCAGAATTTTCTTGGGGGATGTCTTCCTCATGGATTTGAAGCTTTAATATGGGTATACTCCGTCTTTCGAGACAACAAACCTACTTTTGGAAGCTGACAATGATAGACCATGGTCAAACAGCCAGTTGTCCAAGTATTCCAGAGCTTTATTTAGACAATCTTCAGCTTCAATAGCTGTTTTCGTTGTACAATAAATGGCCAAGTCATCAGCATATTGAAGAATGTTGCAAAAGGGGTTAACAGTAAGTTCAAGGTCATAGGTGTAAATGTTATACAAGAGGGGGCTGAGGACAGAACCTTGTGGGAGGCCTTTCCATACTGTCTTAGGGGGCAATTTTGTATCTTGGGATTTTACTATAACAGTTCTCTGCATAAGGAAACAAAAAATAATGCGAATAATCCTCTCAGGTATACTCAGCTGCAACATTTTGTTTCTGAGTGCCGGAAGACAAACATTATCATAAGCTGCTTCAATATCAAGGAAGACCCCTGTGAGGTATTCCTTGCTCTCAAATGCGCTACGTATCTCTGTTGTGATTATGCTAAGACTATCTATTGTACCCATGTTTTTTCTAAATCCGTACTGTGAGTTCGCTAAGATGCCATTCCTCTCTACGTACCACTCTAATCTATTCTTGATGAGGTGCTCAGTAATTTTGCCCAGGACACATGATAGGGCGATGGGTCTATAGGAATTATGGCTAGTGGGATTTTTGCCAGGTTTCAAAATTGGAATTATTATTTGTGTACTCCATGATTCTGGGATTAATCCATTTTCATAAAACTGGTTGATTAGTGATAAAAAGTATTTTTTAGTATTTGTTGAGGATTTTGTTATGAAAGAATAGGTGATGCCGTCTAAGCCTGGAGAGGAATCCTCCATTCCATCCAGCACCAACTCTAGTTCTTCAAACGAAAAATATATATCTAATGAGTCTGAGTTACAAGGGGTGATGTTAGGTGGTATGTTGAAGGAAAGAGTCATATGTACAAAGGGGGGGGCAAGATTATTAGAAAATGATTCTAACCATGAAGAAGGGTCATTTGATGAAATATTCCTATAGTTATGATATCCTCTGAACCTACGTATCTGCCTCCAGATGAGAGAAGGTGGAGTATCCGGTGCCAGGCTTTCACAGAATTTAGTCCATCCTAATTTCTTTTTTGTTGACAGAGTTTTTCTGGCTTTTGCTGCATGTTTTTGATATGCTAAATAATTCCTAAGGGACATATCTGAATTATAGACCAGTTCTGACTCATTTCGGTACCTTACCCTAACTGTGCATTCTTGGTCCCACCAAGGTGGAGAAAATGAGATCCGCTTTTGTTTTTTTAAGGGAATTGTTTCGTTTGCTGATTGTAAAATAGATTTGGCTAATTCATCATAACATGAAATGGGATTAGTATTGTTGGGAAGGCAAGAAATTTTGTTTTCCAGAGACGAAGAGTACGCCTCCCAGTCTGCCCCCGAGAGTCTGTGCATAAGAAGGGATTGGGGTACGTTTAAGGGTGGGGATCTATGAGGGAGCTGGATTATGATGGGGTAGTGGTCACTGCCATATGATAGTGGGAGAATTTCCCAGGTGAGGATTGAGGAGAGGGAAGAGGAACAGATAGTTAGATCAACTGCACTTTTAGGATTTTGAGTAGGAAGGACCCTGCGCGTTGGAGAACCGTCATTGATAACACATAGGTTGACCTCATCAATAGCATCTAACAGTGTGTATCCAAACATATCACAACTAGCAGAACCCCAGGAGGTGTGATGAGCGTTAATTACTATAATTGGAGATGGAATGGAGGAGAAGATGAGAAGGATATCGGGGATCAAAGAGGAATGAGGATGGGGAATATAAATAGATAGGAAGGAAATATTAAATGCTCTGACAGCAACAGCGTTGATGTCTGAGCTGTGAGAGGGCAGGGCTATTTGCGAAAAGGTCAAGCTACGCTTGACCAGTAACGCACATCCTGCATACCCATCCTGACGGTCATCCCGAAGGCAGGAGTAACCCGACACTCGATAGTGAGTATCGGGAACCAGCCATGTCTCCGAGACGGCCACCAGGACGGGCGAAAACTGTCTTATCAGGTGATAAAGCTCATGAGTCTTTGGACGAAGACTCTTGCAGTTCCACTGGATTAGTCGGGTGGACTGATCCATATTTATGGGACAGGATAGAGGAGAGTTGGGTGATCATGTGGGCAACGTTGGACGGTAGGTTATGATTATTTTTTGTGATTAGGTCGATAATTATAGTAATGAGCTGAATTAACAGCTGATCTTGAGGTTCGTTGTGGAGAGGGTTTGGGTTTTGTTGGGAAATTTGAAGGCAATGTCCATTAGGGAGGGATGGGCGAGGTTCTGATATCAGGGAATTGTGAGCTATTCTGTCATACGACTTCTCCCGAAGAACTCTAGGAGATGGAATTGAGTATGTAGTTTTTTTGTAGGATCGGGAGGGAGTTGTTGAAGGTGGATTATGTACACTATGAGCTAGTGTATCAGAGTTTTGGGGATTGTCTTTTGTGACATTATTGAAAGCTCTCATAGATTTTGGCATCTGTGTGGAGGCTTCTTCATATGACAAACCATCTCTAGACATAATAACTTTAATGGCTTTCTGTCTCTCCTGTTCCGGGCAGGACCTATTTGTCGAGAAGTGTCGTCCCGAACAGTATAGGCAAGAAGCCTCCTGTTCTGGGATGGCACATCCATCCCCACCGTGGGGTTGGGCACACCTATAGCATCGCGGGTTGGACCTGCACTGTGCCTTGATATGACCAAATCTACAACAACTCATACACTGGATGGTTGGGAAGTGGTAGGTTTCAACTGGTAATGAGGAATAATACGAATAGACTCTCGTGGGAAGCTGTTGTCCTCTGAATGTCAATACAACTGTCTGGGTGTGCTGCCATTTGATTTCATTTCCTTCTTTAACTTTTCTGTTAAGACGCCTCGCTTTGACAATTTTAATGCCATAGCCAGGAATCCGGACCGACTGCACAAATTCCTCCATGGACCATTCAACGGGGACTCCTCTTACTATTCCCATCCGTGTGACATTATATGCAGGGATGGCGGCCTCATATTTGTAATGCTTGAGCATTGGGTTTTCAATGAAATTATTTGCTCCCGTAGCAGATTTAAATGTAATGGCTATTTTATTTCTACCAACCTTCTTGACACCATCTTGACAGATATTTTCAATTTTGTTGTTGTATAGAAATTGTCCGAATTTAATCGGTTTAATTGTAATGCCTGAGGCTGGGTCAGGGTCTGCACGTGATACGTGAATAATGTAAGGACCGGAATCACAGTCCTCGTATTGCCTAATGCCGAGGATCGACATTTCGGGAACAGTAAAAACGGTTTGGATGGAAGCTGTCGCTAATTCTTTATCCACAATAGTTTTTTTGACCGGTCCAGTTTCTCGTTCAGACATCTCTCTTTGTCTTTTTTTACTAGGTGGATGGGCTGGGACCCACGGGGCCGCGTCTGTAGCTGCCTCCATGGACGTAACGCCAATGTCCGGCGATACATCCATGGATGCAACCTCACCGTCCGGTGGGTCAGGGGGTTCAGGGGAAATGGGATCCATTTCCCCCAAAATTAGTAAGTGTTAGTATCTAAAACTCACCAACACCGACACAGAATATTCCCGAACTCAGAACACCCCGAAATAATTGGCTTAAGGCTCTAAATCTAAAATTGTTTTGAAAACACGCGTGTCACCTATCACACCAGATTTGCGACCCGATATAATGAAACTAAAAAAAAATATCAATCTTCATGACAGAAATAAGAAATGACAGCTGTCAGCTTTCATTCAGTTAAGCTTTCTTCCTTAGTTCAGTTTAGTGGCTTTGCTTTTCGATTCGATTTATTTGTGATGGCTTTTTCACAACAAAAGAGTAATTTTCTGATTATTTTCTGATAAAACTGTCGTCATTTATGTTAAATCTGTGCTGTTCGACTATAGAAAATGCCTGAAGATTTGCTGATATGTCAGATATGTCTGCGTACCGACAGAAATCTGCAACATATCGACAAAAAACTAACAGATTTGCATGATGAACTGTGTGAATATTCCGTAAGTATTATAATTGGTAAACTAGTTGCACCCAATTTATGTCCTCTTTCACCACACTGGCTATCCCAGTGCGAGATTTCAGCTAAATCGGACAGGTCTTAAAGGCGTGAAAATATACCAAAAAGGCGGAGGGATAGAGAGAATAAGTTACTTTCGCAATTCGCATTTATATTATTAGTACTATGGCTATGAGTACATTTAAACTTGTTACTATTTAACCGGTAAACTACTCACGATACGTTTTATAAAATTACATATAAACTTATTATGATATTACCATTTCCATTTTTCTTGAAAATTTCCAGAATAACTAAAGTAAAAAAATTAAAGTGGACCGTAATAATTATCTAGTCTAAAATGAATATAATATTATTGAAAAGCAGAGGTCTGTCAAGGAATTCATTGAGTGTTCAATTGTTAGCTACAACCGTAGCTAACAAATAAACACTCATCATTTCAAATTTGTATTTTTAGTATGGGTATATATGTTATAATCTTATTGTAAAATTACCCATTTGCATTTTAATTGAAAAATTTTAGAATAACTAAAGTTGTATCCTGTAGGTCACATATATTCAGAATTCCGTTTCAAAGAAAAAACTTTGAATGGATAATAAAAAAACTAAAACAACCGACTTCCATGCCCTGCGATTCAATTTCAGTAGCAAGTTTGAGACGTTTATCGTGATATCTCTGGCGATACTTATCATTTATAGAATAATTACAATGGGACCACCTTGGAAACGTACCCTACCAATTAAAAAAACAATCATTTGAATTGGTTCACAATTTAACATTCATAAAAAAAAAACATACAGACGAATTGAGAACTTCATATACAATACAAGTTGGTCGTAAACGACTGTAGGATGTATGTGATACGTCCGTAGATTTGGATACATTTACTTCGTAATTTCGAAACGGAATTCTGAAAGTATGAGGCCGGCCTTATTGATGTTTGTGATTATTATAATTTCCAGATAGACTATCCCGATCCCCTGTATTGCGCAGAATGTGAACATCTCTTGAGAAAAATGTATAATTTTAAGCATAAGTGTGTAAAGGCCATGAAGATATTGAAGAAGTGGATGAAGTGTAAAGCTGAGGTAAGATTATTATTATCGATAAGCTAGTTTACTCTTGAGCATCATATATATCAGCGGTTCTTAATCTTTTTTGGTGACGGAACCCTTTTGGAAAGCGAAATACTTGACGGAACCCTATAATTAAGCGACTAAGTTTGTCTGTGCCTCGTGAATCATAATACGCCATGTTAGAACGGTTGACTAGAGAGGTGTTTTGATATTAACCCCTGCAGGGGTATCACACTTATAGTATACACACTTAGAGTATGGCTGATCTATATCAAAGCAGACATATCTTAAGGTAACATCCTTAGTGCAGTCATGCAGTGCCATGTAATGTAAAGGAGACTGGAAAGCCAAATCAAAGGGAGGTTGGCATACAGAATAGCTGGCTTGATTTCTAAGCGAGAAGTTGCTGGTTCATATCCTAGCACGGTTGTTCGTCCTCAGGTCGTAAGAGCATATTATATTGATGTTCTGCCTGACTTGCTACCAATAAGTAGCTTACTTACTTGGTACTTGGTGCGCGGGCTCCTTTCCGCAACTAGGCCATATGTCGGCCCTTTTTGCGTGTGGTTGGTGGTGCATCAGTCCAGCCATCCGATGTCTGCGAGGAAGGCCAGCAGCTCGCTGATGCCGGCACAGGCCTCTCGCATCGTCGTCGGGGACCCGAGGAGTATCCGCTGCTGTGCCGCCACGCTACTGCACTCCAGTAGCGCGGCCGTCTCCTCAGCCTCCATGCATCCTCTGCACAGGGGGCTGTCGGTGACACCTATGGTAAATAGGTGTTTGTTTAGTGAGCAGTGTCCTGTGATTATTCTGACCATTTGTCAGAGTTTCTCACGCTTTAAGTTCAGCAGTTTTCAGGAGTATCTGGAATTTAATTCCAGGAACGCTTCCCTCGACTGTCTGCATTCCATTAAGCCTGCCCAGTATTCTTGATGTTGTTTCCTTATGTTTTCACGAATCCAGGCTTTAATTTGACTGAATGGTATAGGTATCATATACACACCAATAAGTAGCTTTACAAGGAGAAAATCTGCCACCATAACCTTACGGTGTTCCGGCAGAACACAGCCCTTTAGAGTCAGAGTATTCTAAGCCTAGTGTATTGTATTCACCATCTTCGAAGATATCATCCCTTACCACTAGGCGCAATAGTAGTTAAACACTAGCCTATAACACGCATAAGATAATCATATACTAAGTAAAATGAACACATTTAAAAGAAAATCTTTTCCAGGAGAAAACCCCACTCGACCGTATCTACACAGTGCTTCCAACAACAACTTTCGGAATATGGATGTCCGCTGACAACAAAACTACAGAGTTTTCATATTCTCATGAGCGAGGAGCATGGACAAATGCCTCAACTGTACCTATTCACTACACAGATGACACAGGTATGTTCTTACAAGCTAATTACAAAGGCCACAACCGAAGGACTAATAAAAAAACAAAACTTTTGAAGCTTATTCAATTAAAAGTAAAATATCAAAGCTAAAAATACAAGTTATCGCAACCGATGTGAGAATAACAATGCTAAAATAATTATGGAAATACATAAATGTAAAATGAGCAGTAATGCAATTGTGGGAATTTAGGTGCTGATGCGGCGTCTTGTGTGCCGCGTGATCCAATGACGCACGTAGGTTGCAATGCAGTGCGTTTATTACTACTTAACTTACCATGTTTTTTTCTCAATGAGAAAACCTGCCGCCAACATAACTGTGTTCTGGCAGTACAGCCCTTGAGAGTCAGACCATTTCAAACCTAGCATGTTCAAAATGTTTTCTTTTAAACCCCAACAGAATAGGGGTATTATAAGTTTGACGTGTGTATCTGTGTATGTCTGTCTGTGGCATCGTATTGTCCAAACTGATTTTGATTTATTTTTTTAAATTTCATAGAAGTCTCCATCGAGAGTCTTATTAGCTTTAATTCATAAAAATCCATTCAGCCGTTGTAAGACTAAAGCTTTGTTAAGTAAGTTTGTAAGCTTTGTTCTAATTAAATTGGAATGGACCCAATTTACACATTATACATAGATTAGTCTGTGTTTAAAATGTTGAATTTAATTTAAGTATTATCTTTTCAGAAATAACACAAACACCGCTTTTAGAAATGATTATAGAATCTGCACCTGTAAATACTGTAAATCCTATGGAAGAAAATAAAATATCTAAACCAGTTAAAAATAAGGCTAAACGAAAAACTGTATCAAATGGGAAAGAACATATTCAAAGCAAAAGTAAGGTATGTGTAAAGTATATTAAAAGTTTTACCTTTATCCAGGGTTTGAAATTAACACGGAGAATAGCTGCTGTAAAAACCTTACGGTGTTCCGGCAGCATAGCTATTGACAGTCAGACCATTCTAGGCCTAGCGAGTTAACCATTGTCGTTCGGTTTGTGTTCATATCGGGATAAATAATATCAACGATAGAATCTGTGCAAAAAGAGAACTGTCGTGGCGTTACAATGAACTAACATTCAAAGGTAAGGAAGGAAGGTATAATACCTACCTACCCAGCACACAATAATGATAAGAATAGATACTTACCAAGTTTCAAACATTTTTAGTTGTACTAGTAATGACAGCAGTGTTGTCAATGCAACAAAACAGTAAATTAAAATGACCGACGACCGACGCGACCTCAATTTCTACGACGGTTCTCTTTGCACAGACTACAGCAGCGATTCCCAAAGTGGTCCAGGTGGTCCCCCCAGGGGTACACGGGAGACTAGACGAGGGTCTCCGTTGGCGTGAAAAAAAATGGGGGTTCATAAGTTGTTAGTGGGGTCCACGAAAATTTATCTGGTTTCTATAGTGAAGAACAAAAATTGGCTTCGCTTTAGAAAATTATTAGTTTTTAATTATATATTAGAAACGAAATAATTTAGTTATATTTTATATAAAAAACAACAAAATATATGATTATTCTTTTTATTTCTACCACTCCACATTTAAGGTACCTATCTATTCTATCGTCATATCTAATCATCACATTTTAAAACAGTTTTGGGAATATGGCAGATATGTAGCAAAAGGGGGTCCAGTAACAATTTGACAGTGGTCTACGAGAAAAATAAGTTTGGGAACATCTGTTATACAGTATGGATTTTTGTGATGGGACCTTAAGGGTAGGTACCTAGTTACCTCTTTAGCTGTAGCTTCAGTAAAACGATTTCAGGAGACTGTCCATTATTTTTGTCTACATTTTGAGCTGTGTGTTCTTGCTTACTGTAATTTATTTATAATTCTGTGAAGGCAGCATAAAATTTAATCAAAAATAATGGACAGTCTCCTTAGAATATTTAACTGTAGCTACAACGGAAGAGGTACCTACAGCCCAGCTACGCAGGCTCGCAGCTCATAGCTCATAGCTGACAGTAAATATCAACGCGTATAAAGAAACTACTGCAATACATAAAACAATGCATTTCAGAAATCGTTAGAAACTCTTTCTAATACCAAAATAAAAGAAGAAATGGATGGAGAAGCAGTTATATTAAATCTACTCGGCCAAGATATCAACGAAGACCTTATATTAAAAACAGAAGAAAATTGTCTTACATTTGAAGAGATAACAGTTGAAACTGTGAATAAGTTTAAAAACGAAACTACGCAATTCCTCAATGAAGATTCACCAAATGATATCAACGTAGATGACGAAAATGACAATGACAACAATTTAGATGACTTATGCGTTAAGGATGATCGAGATGACCTTAGTGTGACTAGCAATGATATTGATGAAATAAATGATGCTTTAGAAGATTCTAGTGACAGTGATTACACTGAACATTCGGGAAAGAAGAAACGGAAAACACTAGCTGACTTAGTCAGAGAATCACAGAAACGTAACGATTCTAAACAAGATGATTTTAAAGACAAACATTCTAGAAATAATTTTCATCTAGATGACTTGAACGATGGAATTAAAAATGAAACTATCAACGGTGAATGTTTACTCAGAAATGATACAATAGAGAAATTGAAATCGTTTAATAGAGATCTAGACAATATATACAAAAAAAGCGAACACATTTTACCTAAAAACAAAAAGAAAACTTTGAAGAGAAATGTTTCGAAGAATGTTAAAAGACATTTGGCTACAAAGGGTGAAGTGGTTAGAGTAAAGAATATTTCTAAAGGCCTCGATAGTTTATGTGAGGAAAATGAGAATTTATTACTAAGAATTAAATCTGGGCTACCTTTTAGCAGAGAGAAGTAAGTAAAATTCATGGCTTTTGATAAGATTTTTGTAGCGAAACTTAAGCACACTGGTGTAAAATGTAATAGAAGTGACGTAGCGTCACGGTCTGGATGCAACGGAAGAGACGTAAGCGTCATGTTATAAAAATTATATGTTGTTAGGGTTCCGTACCCAAAGGGTAAACTGGACCCTATTACTATGACTCGGCTGTCCGTCTGTCTGTCCGACTGTCACCAGGCTGTGTCTCATGAACCGTGATAGTTAGACAGTTGATTTTCACAGATGATGTATTTCTGTTGCCGCTATAACAACAAATACTAAAAACAGAATAAAGTTAAAAATTATAGGGGGTCCCCATACAAGAAACGTGTTTTTTCGGCATTTCAATATAACACCATCTATGAACGCTTAGGTTTACGTCCATAGATGGCGTTATATTGAAATGTCGATCCCTTACACCTTTGTTAGACGTTAGATGGCGTTATAAGAAATAAAATGTTTATTAATTATTATTTTTTGCTGGCGAAAAGTGATAATGGTATTTTCTGTCGATCTTATAAAATACTGTAGTGTGTTACGGAACTAACCTAACCTAACCTAACCTAACCCTACTAGTGCGAGTCCGACTTGCACTTGGCCAGTTTATTTATTTATCAACTGACTTCAAATATTGTGGTTTTGTATTCAATTTGAGCAATTTTCCTCACAAACTACTTATTCGATTTGGATGGGATTTTCAATGTTTAACTGTATATCTAAACTAATATAATAATGAGGAAAGATTTGATTTTTTTGTTTGTTTGTTTGTTACGATTTAACTCAAAAACTACTGGACTAATATAAAAAATTCTTTCACTCATGAAAAGCTACATTATCAGCGAGTAACATAGGCTATATTTTATCCCGGTATTCTCACGGGAATGGGAACTACGCGGGTGAAACCGCGAGGCGCTGCTAGTATAATATAATAGGATCTAATGAGTATATCTAAAGATATGTGTAGATAACCACCTCGTACTGAAATTGACTAGCGCGGCATCTGAAGTCGGTTCTTTTCGTTTTATAAATCTTAAATTAATAAATATTAATTTTAAGTGTTATTATTACAGATTAAAAGCAGAGATAATATCTATATTTAAAAGTTGTGGTGAACTGAAAGACAAGGGGCGTCCAATAGACAAAAACTTTATCATAAGTTGTCTGCAAGAAGACAAAGTTTCTGAAGACCTGTGGAGGCTTCTGTGGAGGAATGTACACGGTAAATTATTTGAAAGTTACATTTCGTTAAGTAACATACTAAAGTCCCCGTCACGAGAAGCTATAAATTATGTAAACATCATAAACATCTTTTACTAAGTAAACATTTTATACTGCGAGATAATACTAAATTGACCATATTCAATCGACATGAAATATAGACGGGTTATATAAAAGTAACAACCTATTTAATTTAGTCGGATCATATTTTAACGACGCAAAGCGCTATCGTTTGTGTTTCTTGGTACCGGACGCAGGGATCGTAAACTATCGGGACCTCGGAACAATGACTAGATCGGGACGCCATTTTGAAATGAACGCGTCATTCGAGTTTCGAATGCGTACGAGTGATACATGTCACTGATTCTGACACAGAAATGGAAACATCTGAATCTGACGAATAATTATTCTTAAATAATATATGTTAATTAATATTTGTTACTTAATAATTTATTAAATCTTAAACAAATTCATTTTTTTTGTTGGTCCAAATGTTGTGAACTCCTGAACACTTGTTTACATAATTTATAGCTTCTCGTGACGGGGACTTTAGTACTACATTGTATTGTTTTTTACTGACTTCCATAATTTATTATTATTGATTTATAATTTAGATGTTATTAATTCATCTGAGCTTATCTGTAACATTACTGACTGACTGATCTATTAACGCATAGCTCGAACCACGTAACGGTACCCTTAGTACGAGTTTTCATCGTAAACGCTTTTGACAGATCTCACATAGTTTTCGACTTATTCTGGCTCCCTGATTGGTCTAAAATTAGTTAAGTGTAGTAACCACTAGAGGCGCTGTACTGTTTTTCATACAAAATTTGCTCGATATACGATATCGAGTTTGGTATGAAAACTCGTACTAAGGGTACGGATTGCGCTGATATTTGGCATGCAGATAGTTATTATGACGTAGTCATCCACTAAGAAAGGATTGTCCAAAATTCACCCCTCAAGAGGATGAAATGAGGGTTCAAAGTTTGTATGGAGAAACAAGATTTGATAATTCTTTTTTTTTATTCGAAACTTCACACAAGTACTTCTGTAAATAAATAAGTAATACGTGTTTCAAGCATTTTTCGAAATTCTACCCCTAAGAGGGTGAAATAGGGTAACAAAGTCTGAAAATCAATATGTTTTTTGAAATGAATCCTTATTTCCCGTGGTTACGCCATAACTTGAAAACGGGTGAACCGATTTGGCTAATTATTGTTTTGGTGTTTTTATGAAATAAAGGTTTTTACGAAAGAAAAGTTTTAAATAAACGAAATAGTTGTAACGCGGGTGAAACCGCGGGGCGCTTCTTGTTTATTAATATAGGATCACTAACCGCGCATTTGGATTTTACTTCACGTTGGTAATATTATATATTAATTTACAGGTAGAAAAAAAGTGCTAAAACCAAAAGCGATTCATGTATTCTACTGGATACAGAAAAAGTACCAGAAAATTTCTGACTACGAATCTATGTTTGACATCGAGTATTTAAATACGCCAGAGAAGATTCTGGAAGAATTCCAGAGACGGAAAACCTACGAATGCTTCTTGAGGGCCAACTTCAGATGTGAAGTTTGCTACCAAGTATTTCAGTATAAGAAACTACTCACCAATCATATGGAATTGCACGATGTAAGTACAACACTACTATGTATGGTATGGTCTCTGCAAAGCTTTTCTCAATTATTCGAAAGCTAATTCGGTGCCGGAATCTGCCTTTACTGACTTGGATCTTCGCAACGCATATTCATCATCATCATCAGCCGGTATCAGTCCACTGCTGGACGTAGGCCTCTCCCAAGATTCGCTACTGAGCCCGATCTTCGGCTCTTCTTTTCCAGGCACTGTCCACCAACTCCACATTGCTCCGTGTTTTTCATGTGTGCTTAACGTTTTTCATGAGAAGCGGTTAAGGGGTTATATCCACTTGCGAGGCAGAAACAACGCGTTTTTTTGTGATTTTTTTCCAAAGAGGCATTTTATTTTATACATTAATGGAAAAAATGTACTTAAACAGAATTTAATGAACTTTAACAATCAGCGGTTTATTTAAAATAATATTGGATCCCCTAGCTCCTGTAGATGATCTGCGGAGAGACCTCCAAAAAAAAAGTGCTTGGCGGTGAGCAAGATATCTCGGGTCCAAATTATCTGAAAACCAAAAACCAAAAATATTTAGTTTTGTAATAAATAAATACAAGTAATGATCGAAGGTCTAGTCAAAATTTTGATTTTTGACAAAATGGCGGTTGTTCAAAAAAAAAATTTAGTTTTTCATGAAAATTTGTCACTTCAAAGTGGCTTAAAAAATCGAAGTTATTGTCCAAAACCTTTTTCCTTCGATCATTACCTGAAAAATATATATGAGTAAGTCGTGTGAAAATTTCAAACCGATCGGTTTAGCGGTTTCGGAGAAATTTTCCTCACCGACTCTGAAAACACGGTTTTGAGATAAACGCGTTTAAAGTTTCGGGAACGATTTACACTACATTAAAAACGCTCGGAGACGTTCTTACTAATACGCTCATATCTCCGAAACTAATTGTCGGATCGATTTGAAATTTTCAGAGAATATTCTTAAATATATTTACATTCAAAAAATGAAAAAAAACCGATTTTTTGAAAATCACAAGTGGATATAACCCCTTAAAATAGTTTGCTTTGATTGACATATGTATCTAATTTTATATAATTTAATTCAAATGTCTATATTTTTGTAATAATAACGTAATTAAATATGATGTAAATATCTAAATTTACTTAAATGTATAAAAATTTGCATCTCAATGATGAAATATGCTGCATAATTTCATTGTCACCTGTATTTACCAGATTTCAAGCCTACGAATAAATATTATTTATTCGTAGTTTCAAGCAAATAAATTATTTAATTTCCGATCGGTTACTTTTGATATTTCAACTAGAAAAATCTGTGATTTTAATTGAAAAGGCTTCGGTGACAAAATAGCTCACGCATTTGTCAATTTTCATAATTAAAAATGAAGCTTTCGAATCCGAATAGGTTTTCAAATTATTGAGAATCAGGGGCCTGGTAAACCTATTAGGAACTTATCAAGTGTCAAGTGGTAGAACTTCTGCCGCCTGGGGCGGTACCACCACATTGCCAATTAATTTTAAGTGCAAGGAGTTCTGCTAGCCCGCCTGGGGCGGTCCCACCACCACGTTGCCAATTAATTCAGCCAGTGAAGTAGGAATGTTTTTCGGTTTGACGCGTCCAGTGAAATTATAGGGCACGTGAGACTTAACATCTGTATGTCTGAAGGTAATAGGCCATTGCAGTGAAATACAAAATTCTGGCTGTCCAGGTTTCTTTCCTGACTTCCAGATTCTCTTAGAAAACATTTCGCATTTATAATATTATATTAGGATGTTGCTTAAAATAAAAAGAGGGTGCGTAGAAAGCTACGCGTTAGACGTGAAACGTCCAAGTTCATTCAATTTATTTCTCAACATCAATAATTATTTTTGTGTATAACTCCATCTGTTGAACTTTAGCGAATACGTCTTTGTAGTTACGCCGTTCTACAATAGAAGGCGTTTTTAAATCCAAAATGCTAGCTGTGCCCCGCGGCTTTGCCCGTGTTACAAAATATCCAATACTACGAATAAATAATAAGTCAGGAAATGTAACTGCGTAAAAAAACTGATCCAACAAAAGTCGTGCCCAAGCAGGCGGGGTTAAAAGTCGTGTCCAACGCGTCATTAGTCGGAGATTTGTCTTTTTTGACTCAACTGTCATAACAGAAATTTCCGCGCGAACCAATCCCTGCTTCCGTTACGAATTAAAATCAATCACCAAGTGAATCATTTGTAACTTCGGAAGTAATTCTTATTTTTAATTTACGTCGTTTTGGTTTGAAGGAGGGCCACTTTTTGTGTAGAATTTGTTCTGAATTAGACTTCCTGACTTATTATTTATTCGTAGATGCTAAAGGCAAAGTTTCAGCTAAATCGGTTCGGCCGTTTGACCGTGAAGAAGTCCCAAACAAACATACAAACTGACTTTCGCATATATATATATATATTGGTGTTGATAACATGACGCTTACGTCACATCCGTTGCTTCGCTTACGTCACATCCGTTGCTTCGGGCCGTGACGCTACGTTACAACAGTGCGCCTAAACAAGTATCATTTCATAAAATGTATTGCAGATGACAGGGGGCGAGTTGACGTGCCCTATCTGCAAGTTACGACAAAAGAGTCGGAAAAGTCTGAACAACCACCGACGCGCTCACGAGGTCATATATAAGTGCCGCCTGTGTCCTCTCGTCACACATTACAGGTAATACAGACATATTATACGATAAGCTGTAGAGGGGCCGGTGGCGTAATCGGGAGAACGGTTGGGTTTGATGCCAGAGGTACCGAGTTCAAACCGCCGGGCACCAATGGATTTTTCTATCGAAAAATGTATGTGCGCCTTTCACAGTGGCCATCCGGTGAAGGCAAAACATCGTGAAGAAACCTCGCAAGCTGCACAAGCACAAGCCCCGCATGGTGGTAGGACACTAACTAGTGTCCGCCTGGCCAGCTACCACCCTTATGTTAGAAAATCTGTCGCCAAACATCTAATGTGTTCCGGCAGCTATCCTTGAGAGCCAGTTCCCATTCTAGGTCTAGCGTGATTACCATCTTCGACCGCATCATCACTTACCAACAGGTGAGATAGTGGCTAGCCTATAATATATAAAAAAGTTAAGTCTTAAGCAATTACAATGGGCGGCCTTATAGCTTAGAGCAATCTCTTCCTGACAACTTCGGATGGAGTTGAGAGTAAGAATATATCAGGGGCTAAGGTGTACACAACTCAAAAAATTGTACTTTAACGTTTATTGTTGTAATATATACTGACTAGCTGATACCCGCGACTTCGTTCACGTACACCAAGAATGTAGTAGCCTATGTTCATCCTCATACTATAAAGTATCTCCTTGTTACATTTCAGTAAGATCGGATCGTCCGTTTAGGCGTGACTAGGTAACAAACATGCAGAGTAACAGAGTCACAAACGTTTTTATAATATTAGTCTGGTTACACAACGCGTTACAGGAGGTTCAAATAATAATGAAGTGGTAGGAGCAATAAGTATATCTGAGTTCTGATGACTTGCTATCATAAAGGTAGGTTACCACCATCAAGGAGAAAAACTGCCGCCATAACCTTACGATGTTCCGGCACTTACGGTAGCATAGCCCTTGAGAGTCAGACTTTTCTAGGCCTAGCGTGTTCACCATGTTCGACCACATCATCGCTTACCACCAGGGGAGATAGTGATCAAACGAAAACTTAGCAGATAAAAAAATATTGGTTGTCTGTAAAGTTGGTTTACGGACGATAGTTTAACCAGACAACGTCATAACAAAACACTGATAAAATCGGCGCATTCGTACAATGAGCGTAACGGGACACTTTTTCGTGCATGCAGCCGGCGTTAATCGATTATGGCGATGTTCATGTTCATGTTCAACATTGATGAAATCGGCGCATGCGTACAATAAGCGTAACGGGACATTTTTCGTGCATGCATAACGGGACAATGAGCGTAACGGGACACTTTTTCGTGCATGCAGCCGGCGTTCATCGATTTATTAAACTTTACGTCGAAATTAAAAAAAATATGAGTAGTATTCTTTAGGTAAGTGAACATTGCATATGGTTTCAGGACGTCTATGATGAACCACTACAACCAACACAAAGGTGTGGAGTACAGATGTGAGACGTGCAATACTTCGTACAGGTAAACTATTCACATATTCATTACTAGCTCTAGCTAATTAGCCTAATTACAACGTCGTTAAATTTGCGTCACAGAATACACTAATAGTAACTAAGAACCGCGTGTTGCGCACCGTAAAATGCACCGTAAGTCCGCGCTGCGAGAGTCTGTATCACTCGGTCAGCTCGCGGGTGGTCAGCTGTCTCTTACTGTAAGGTTGAGTGTTGTGAGAAAAATTATTGAATATTAAAGTAAAGGCGCGCGTCCGTCAGATCGAGAGCGCGTGTGACTTTGTTGACTGAACTTGTAGCCCGCGGGCTGCCGCGGAGGTACTAGCATTTTCATAGCTACCGCGCAGAGTGCGACAGGCCTACCCGCGGCTTCCCCCGCATTGAAAAGTTCTCGGTAAAAGTATCATATGGGTCAATGTATGTTTATAAACTGCTAGCTTCCCCCGGTGTGTGCTAATACGCTAAAAAAATAAAGTAACCGAATGTGTCTAATGCATTGTTTTAGTGGTCTAAAACAGGAGTCGGCAACCTTTTGAGTCGGAAGAGTAACAATAAGATCGTTTAAAAACTAAAACAACCGATTTCAAATGCCGCGCTATCAATTTTCAGTACCAATTTTGAGGTGTTCATCTCCATATCTCTGGAGATACTTATCAGACCTCGATGAATTTACCATGGTACCACACTTGAAATATCTCCTTTCCAACAAAAAAATAATAATCAGAATCGGTTTATAAACGACGAAGTTATCCGCGAACAAACATAAAAACATTCAAAAATATATGTACGTCGAATTGGGAAACCTCCTCCTTTTTTTGAAGTCGGTTAAAAAAATGACAATAATAAAAATTCAAAGTTTTTAAAGAGCCACAAAAAATTTACTTGCCGACAATAAATACATATACAGAGACTACTTATTTCCACATGCTACGATCCTGACATACCTCTTTCGCTTCTTCCACTTTTATGAGCGCCTTCATAGTTCGCCGGTTATAGGTACTTTTGACTTGGCCTTTCTTTAAAACTTTCTTTAACAATAAATAGTACTTGCATAATCTATTCTATTTATCATTAATTAATCTAATCTATGTATTCAATAGAAAAATATCTATATTCATTCATATATACAGAATTTAAATGATTTTTTTTTATAAAATAAGTAATATTTTCGTATGGAACGAAAGAGTCGCAGCTTCACACCCAAATAGCCGCGAACCGCAGGTTGCCGATCCCTGGTCTAAAACCATCGTCGTATTATTGCTATTCTAATCATACCGGGTTGTGGCACTTCGATTGGATGACTTGAAAGTTAAATTAACGTTCATAGGTAGAAACAATTTAGTAAATGATAATGCGATCGAGGATGGTAGCATTTTAAGCCTAGAATGGGTACTGTCTCTCAAGGACAGCTGTCGGAACACATTAGATGTTTGTCGACAGATGTCACAACTTGAGTGTGGTAGCTGTCCATGCGGACACTAGACAGTGTCCTACCACCATTAATTTAGTTTGAATTGTGACTTGATCGGGAGTGTCCTTAACTTGTGTCAGGATTTTTATAATAGGCTAGATTACTAAAAAAATGTTTGTCCGTCAAGTACCTACTTCATCAAAAAATATTGCATACGTATTTTTTATTTTGTCAATGAAACAAATAATTTAAGATCGTTTACAAAACAAAAAAAAACCGACAGGTAATCAAAAATGTTTATCTAATACTATAAGAATCTTTGTCCTGACATACTGACTGACTCACTGACTCACTGACTCACTGACTCACTGACAGACAACGCACAGCCTAAACCGCTGGTCGTAGAGACTTGAAATTTGGAGGGTATATTTGTCTTAGTACGTAAGGGTGTACTAAGAAAGGATTTTCCAAAATTCACCCCTTAAGGGGATGAAATGGGGGTTCAAAGTTTGTATGGAGAAACAAGATTAGATCGTCTTTTCTATCCGAAACTTCACATAAGTGCTTCAATAAAAAAATAAGTAAAGACGTGTTTCAGGTTTTTTTGGAATTCCACCCCTAAGAGGGTGAAATGGGGTAATAAAGTGTAAAATCAATATTGTTTCGGATTGCGCTGAAATTTGGCATGCAAATAGTTATTACGACGTTAGTTCCCACTGAGAAAGGATTTTCCAAAATTAACCCTCGAAGGGGATGAAACGGGGGTCCAAAGTTTGTATGGAGAAACAAGATTAGATAGTCTTTTCTATCTGAAACTCCACACAAGTGCTTCCGTAAAAAAATAAGTAAACACGTGTTTCAGGTTTTTTTTTAATTCCACCCCTAAGAGGGTGAAATTGGGTAATAAAGTGTGAAAATCAATATTGTTTCGGATTGCGCTGAAATTTGGCATGCAGATAGTTATTACGACGTTAGTTCCCTCTGAGAAAGGATTTTCCAAAATTAACCCTCGAAGGGGATGAAACGGGGGTTCAAAGTTTGTATGGAGAAACAAGATTAGATAGTATTCTCTATCTGAAACTTCACACAAGTGCTTCAGTAAAAAATTAGGTAAACACGTGTTTCAGGTTTTTTTGAAATTCCACACCTGAGAGGGTGAAATGGGGTAATAAAGTGTAAAAATCTATATTATTTCGGATTGCGCTGAAATTTGGCACGCAGATAGTTATTAAGACGTTAGTTCCCTCTGAGAAAGGATTTTCCAAATTAACCCTCGCAGGGGATGAAACGAGGGTTCAAAGTTTGTATGGAGAAACAAGATTAGATAGTCTTTTCTATCCGAAACTCCACACAAGTGCTTCAGTAAAAAAATAAGTAAATACGTGTTTCAGGTTTTTTTGAAATTCCACCCTTAAGAGGGTGAAATGGGGTAATAAAGTGTAAAATCAATATTGTTTCGGATTACGCTGAAATTTGGCATGCAGATAGTTATTACGACGTTAATTCCCTCTAAGAAAGGATTTTCCAAAATTAACCCTCTAAGGGGATGAAACGGGGGTTCAAAGTTTATATGGAGAAACAAGATTAGATAGTCTTTTCTATCCGAAACTTCACACAAGTGCTTCAGTAAAAAAATAAGTAAACACGTGTTTCAGGTTTTTTTGAAATTCCACCCTTAAGAGGGTGAAATGGGGTAATAAAGTGTAAAATCAATATTGTTTCGGATTACGCTGAAATTTGGCATGCAGATAGTTATTACGACGTTAGATCCCTCTTTGAAAGGATTTCCCAAAATTAACCCTCGAAGGGGATGAACGGGGGTTGAAAGTTTGTATGGAGAAACAAGATTAGATAGTCTTTTCTATCCGAAACTTCACACAAGTGCTTCAGTACAAAAATAAGTAAACACGTGTTTCAGGTTTTTTTGTAATTCCACCCCTAAGAGGGTGAAATGGGGTAATAAAGTGTAAAAATCAATATTGTTTCGGATTGCGCTGAAATTTGGCATGCAGATAGTTATTAATTACGACGTTAGTTCCCTCTGAGAAAGGTTTTCCAAAATTCATCCCTGAAGAGGATGAAGCGAGGGTTCAAAGTTTGTATGGAGAAACAAGAATTGATTGTCTCTTATATTCGAAACTTTACACAAGTAGTTTAGTAAATAAATGAGTAAATACGTGTTTCAGGCTTTTTGAAATTCTATTCCTAAAAGGGTGAAGTGGAGTAACAATGTCTGAAATCAATATTGTTTCGGATTGCGCTGATATTTTGCATCCAGATAGAAATTTTGACGTAGGTATCCGCTGAGAAAGGATTTTTCAAAATTCACTCTTCAAGGGATGAAGCGGGGGTTCAAATTTTGGATAGTCATTTTATTCGACATTTCACACAAGTACTTCTGTAAATAAATACTGTAAGTATATACGAGTTTCAGACTTTTTCAAAATGCCACCCTAAAAGAGTGAACTGGGGTAAAAAAGTCTGAAAATCAATATAGTTTCGGATTGCGCTTTATTGGGTTTTTCGGGTTTTAAAAATATGAATCCTGATTTGTCTTAGTCACGCGATAACATGAAATCAGGTGAACCAATTTGGCTAATTGTTATTTGATGTCTTTAATGATAGAATCGTTTTTACAAAAGAAAAGTGTTAAGTAAATAAAAGGAGTTTTTAACGCGGGCGTAGCCGCGGGGGACTTCTAGTATTATATATCTTCTATATCTCCGGAGGTAATTGTCATATCTCGATAAAATTTGAATGGGACCAAACGGGGGCATAATCTCTTAAACAATATTTTTTCAAATCGGTTCAGATTTGACGGAGTTCTGAGGTAACAAACATAAAAAAACAGTCGAATTGAAAACCTCCTCCTTTTTTGTGAAGTCGGTAAAAAATGACGAAGATATAGCGTTGAAATTCCGCGTGACGTCACGAACCGCTTAAAAGTGGTTCAAACTACTACGATTAAAATACGGTTAAAACTACTTTCAAGCGGTTAGTGACGTCCGAGCCCCCACTCCTGAACTTTGACGCTCTTTATCTTTGTCAATTTCTATTAATTTGTAAAATAAAAAAATACGTGTCCAATATTTTTTGATAATCCAAATTCCAACTGACGGACTAATTAGAATTACATATATTTTATCCAGGCAACATCCCTATTGAAGTTTTGTTAATAAGGTCATTTTTATTTTTAAAGGAGTTCGTCGGCGTACGCGACTCATTTGACATATATACACGGGCGCAAGCATTCGTGTACCATCTGCGGCGACGCATTTATTACTGAAGAGAAACTAAAAACGCACATACAGAAGTTACACCAGGTAAGTTCTATAATTTGATAAAGAAAGAAGACATATAATAACGTTTTTTCAACCGATTTTAAAAAGGAGGGGGTTTTCGATCCGTCTTTATTTTTTTGTGTGTGATAATACCTCAGATTTCCGTCATTTATTAACTGATTTGGAAGTCTTTTTTTAAAAGTATTTGTAATTGTAATTTCAAGTATCTCCAGAGATATGACGATAAACGTCTCAAACTTGCTACTGAAATTGACTCGCGGCGCATGGAAGTCGGTTGTTTTAGTTTTTAAATCTATCTTAATTATGTTTGAGAAGGTCTACTTCTCGTTTGGTCCCATTGTACAATTAATTAATCGAGTTTTTTTTAAATATCTCACCTGTAGGTAAGTGATGATGCGGTCAAAGATGGTAAGCACGCTAGGCCTAGAATGGGAACTGGCTCTCAAGTATAGCTGCCGGAACACATTAGATGTTTGGTGACAGATTTTATAACTTGAGGGTGGTAGCTGGCCAGGCGGACACTAGATAGTGTCCTACCACCATGCGGGGGTTGTAGGTTTCTTAACGATGTTTTTCCTTCACCGGAGGGCCACTGTGAGAAGCGCACCATTGGTCTGATAAGTATTACCAGAGATTTGCAGATATTTTTAATGATATAAGGTAACAGGACAAGCACGACGCTCGCCTGATGGTAAGCGATGTCGTCTATCTATTACAGATACAGCGGCATGCAAAATTCTGGATAGACAGAATTTTGCATGTCAATGTAGCTTTACTTCTGTAAACGACTAGCATGGCATATACAATCTGTTTTTTAGTTTTATTTAAACGATCTTAAGTATAATGTACCAACTGTGTCCCGCGGCTTTTCCCGCCTTATAAAGATATTTTATCTTCCGATGGGCTAGCGTTTGACCACCTACCCGCTGGTAAGTGACGATGTGGTCAAGGATGGTTAACACGCTAAGATTAGAATGTAATGACTCTCAGAGACTGTTCTGTCGTATGGCAATAGCGGTAGATTTGTCCTTGGTGGTGGTTGGTTTTTGGTAGCAAGTAAGATGGAACATCGATACAATGCTCTTACCTACTGTGGTAAATGATGAGGGTGATGATGATGATGACGGTGATGATGATGATTGATGGTGATGATGTGCAGGACGAGCCGCCGCCAGACAGTGAGGTGTGTGTCCAATGTCCTCAGTGCGATCTGACGTTCCCGTCTACAGAAGCTTGTCAGAAGCACGCTCGAGTGTCACACAAGCTACCACCTAAATCTGTCAAACGTACCACGCCCGCCACGTAAGTATCTCACATCTTTTTATATGTTTTTAGGGTTCCGTACCCAAACGGTACCAAAGAAACCCCGTTACTGAGACTTCGCTGTCCGTATGTTCTTCCGTCCGTCCGCATATCACAGGGCTGTATCTCCTTAACTGTCATTGGTAGACACTTTAAATATTCACGATGTATGTATTACTATGGGGGTTTAACAACAAATACTAAAAACAAAATAAAATTCAAAACTAAAGGGGGTCCCTATATAAAAAACGTGTTTTTAGTATAACGCCATCTGTTTGTTAAGCTAACAAACGTTTCAATTAGTTTCGGCAAAATGACATAGATGGCGCTAGTAAACGAGCCCCGTCCTTCTAGATTGCGGTGTCGAGATTCTCCGTGAACTCGTATACCAAACCAAATGTTCTTGGTAATATCTAGCCATGCTCAGAACACTTCACTAAAAAGAAATCTTTCAATACTTCAGTCCATCACCGCGAAGTACTTCAGTCTTTTAGTTCAGTACTTCATCTACTTCAGTTGCTCATGATTTGTTGAATGGATTGGCTTAGCATAGTCTCAGTGCGCGAGTCAGTGCTAGAATGAAACAGAATGATATACCTATTAATAGAATAGAGTGTGACAGCTACAATGCCGTCGGTAGCTGCAGTCATTGGCGCTGACGGCGCGCGCGCCACTTTACTGTGAATTAAGAAATTAATCTTAAAATGATCCTTATTACTATAGAGCTAAAGTAATATGAGTTTAAGTTTCTGTTATTAGCGCTTCATGAAGCAGATGAAGTATTTGGACTACTGAATTATAGCTTAGGCAAGTGAAGTACAGAGTGAATGACAAGAATCAACTGAAGTACTTCAATTAAGTTAGTCGTTCGCGAACCACACACGCCTAGTAATATCAATTAATCAAACATGAGGTTGAAAATCTGTTATGGTCCGTATTTTACTGTAGTACAGAACCCTCCCTAAGTGTGCGATGCGAGAAGCGACTGAGACTCGCACTTGGACAGTTTTATTATTAGTACATATTATTACACATGGTAACGTCTGTACAAAAAAAACGTATAAACGTGTGTATAAAACACGTATAAAAAGTAAGCTTAAAACAAAAAGAACAGACAACTGAAAAATCAAGCTTTTATTTTAGATATTTATCCCCCAATTATCGGGTAACATGCAAGCAAAGCCTCGAGCAACAGCTTATAATGATTGTTGAAATGTGCTGATGAAGCCTGTTCATTTGATATCCAACACGGATTCATTAAATATAAAGGTATTTTTTAAATAGGCTAGAATTTCTTTAATACGTAATCTCTACATTATAAAAAATATTGGATACGTATTTTTTATTTAGTCAATTAAAGAAAAAAATACGAAAAAAGTGTCGAAATTCCGCGTGACGTCAGCAGTATTTCAACGCTCCTGTATCTTTGTCATTTTTCTCACGAACCCCCACCACAGATTATATAATAGTTACTACGTAACAGATGTTTCACTCCCCTACAAAAATAAAATTCAACCCTTATTTTAACCTACCGTCAGACAATACAAGCAAAAATGTGCCGCGGTCTAATAAGAATTATTATTTATTTACCCAGGCAACATCCCTATTAATCACTTTATGTCCTTTAGAGGGCGCCACATTCAATTCTATGTGACACACATAGCCTATAACAAGCGGACAATGAAGACGCTTCCAACCATCTTCCAACGACACCTCATTCATCAAATTATTCAGGAGTTAAGAGGGAACAGACGAACATACATACCACCAATGAAAATGATTCGAGTTGTCTTTGAAGTTTTATTTATACATTTTTAGAGTTTAATGACATTATGTCTCATTTAATTTCAGCGTTAAGAAGTCAGGATTGACACCAAAAAGAGCACCTACCATACCTTGTCGAGTGGTAAGTTACAGTAATTAATTAATTTAAATTCATGTTTCATTCATTAATTAAGATTCATGTCTTATTAATTCATTTAAGTTCATGTTTCATTCATTCATTTAAATTCGTGTTGTATTCATTTATCTAAATTCATCTTTCATTTATTTATTTAAATTCATGCTTCATTCATTAATTTAAATTCATGTTTAATTCATTAATTTATATTCATGTTTCATTCATTAATTTAAATTCATGTTTCATTCATTAATTTAATTTCACGTTTCATTCATTAATTTAAATTCTTGTTTCATTAATTAATTCAAATTCATGTTTCATTCATTTACTACTTACTTACTACGTACTTGTAGAAATCCTATATGTATCTAGGCAAAGCATTTCACACCATTTTCATGGTAGGCATGTAACATTTTGTATTTTTTTCACCACCTATACCTACTACTATTCAGCAATAAATAATGTTTGATTATGATAACAGTGTGCGGCTGAAGGAAGCTACGGCTGGCTCACTCTACACTTCAAAACGGATCATCCCACTGTGGATATGAAGTTGTTATATTCAGACAAACAGAACAATCTGTGTCATATATGCGGCAAGGGGTTCACTGTAAGTACCCTTTTTTACAAGCTTTTACTATTTTCTTGTGTCACTACCTAACAAACAATGTAATAAAATCGTAAATTAAAAAAAGTAAATTTTAACCTGATTATAGTTTCGATTTTTCAATTTCAATTTGTTTATTACTTAATTTAACATATATTAATATGTAAATATAAAGAACTAATATATTTCAATATCAGTAAGAACGTCAAATAAATAATTGATTTACATTGAAAACAACATAGCACTGTACGTGTGAAGTCTAAGCAAGAAAAATATCGTGCAACAAGTGACATATGACGTAAATGTTGCCATGAGTTATAAAAAGTTACCACGATGTCAGAAAAAATGTCAATAAACCATAACTGCGTAGGAGCAAAAGTTTAAAAACTTAACAATAAAATATTAGATTCAAAACTAAATGTTAGCGCGAATTAAAGCCAATAAAATTAAAAAAAATCTTAAATAAGGAAAATAAAGTAAAAATGTCAAAATCTTGACACGGCACGCATCGTCAGGAGATTCCTCTCTCTGCAGCTCTAACCACCGGTAGATTGGGCCCTGCCCCGCTGCTGGCGGCACCTTAGGCTTTTTAATGTCTTATGTTTTTATAAAAAATTTGTTCATTATTTTTTTGTTTATAAGTATACCGACTATATTGTAAAAAGCCTAGACCTAAGTAAAGTAATCTAAATAATAAGTTTTTTAGTGAACATTTATTTAGGCTCGCTGACCCTGGCTGGGTTTTCAATGGCCCAACTATGGAAATTGTGGATATTAAAGACTCCGGTCCTATAGAAACGCGATTCGTCTGTCCACAGGATTTTTTCGAAAAAATTTGGATCCCGCTTCTTTCCAACATTGTTCGGCAGAAAGCCACTCGCCTTGGATAATCCGCAGGTTGTAGTTATTTTACCCGTTGAATGTGAAAGTGGAAGGAAGAGACTGAAAATTTGCTATGAATAAAAATCAGTTATAACTGTTTCAATTATTTTATTTATTATGAATGGTAATTATGTCATACATAGCGAACCTAATTTACCTTAAAAATGAACAATAGGTGGTGGTACTATTAAAATAATTAATTAATTTAGGACATTTTTGTCCCTGTACATTTAAAGGCAGTTTACGGCTAAAATAGGCCTATTAAGTACATTTTTTTTTTACAATCATAAGCTGAGGGTCTCGGAAAGTTTTTAAAATAAGTTAGTAGTCATAAAGCTTTTTTTATTATATTTAATTAAAAGTTCAAAATTGAACTCCGACTCGCTCCAGCTTAAATTATTTATTTTCTGTCTACATTTTTATAACTTTTTTTATTAGTAGGAAGCTAGTTATTTTATTTGTGAGAGTACAACTGATAAGGACTAAGACACAAAAATAAAAATTTTATAAATTGCTGAATTTGCAAAGGAAAAATAATTTTATATGAACAATTAAAAACGGTCGAACATTTAAAAAAATATGCAAAAAAATAAAATCATATCTCGTAAACTAAAAAAAATCGCGGAACGTACATGGGGTATTTCCGCGTACCCCCAGATGTCAGCAATTCAAGAAAAAAATGTTGAACGTCACCTTTTGGGCCACCCTGTATGTCTTAATTATTATTGTTGCAGACGATATACAATCTTCGCACTCATTTGAACAAGCATTCCGGCTCGAGGCCGTACCCCTGCCCGTCGTGTCCGAAGTCTTTCTGCAGCTCCATGTCGTTGGCTTCCCATCGTCTGCTGCATCAGCCCAGGAGTCTGCCGTGCTCGGTGTGCGGGAAACTGTTTCGGTCCAGGGCTAACTTGTACAGCCATATGCAGGTCTGATATGACTGTGTTTGTATTATCATCATCATTAAATTCAAACTAATACAATACAATACAACACAACACAAATACATAAATATGGACGATCTTATCGCTTAAAGCGATCTCTTCCAGACTACCTTAGGATGGACAGGAGTATGACAAAGAATGGACTAACGTAGTTAAAATAAAGAACAACTCTAAAATCAATTTTCATTACATAGTATAAAATAAAGTCACTCCCGCTGTCTGTACACTTAGATCTTTTAAACGACGCAACGGACTTTAATGCAGTTTTCAGCAATAGATAGAGTGATTCGGGAGGAAGGAGTATATGTATGATAGTTAACCGTGCGAAGCCGGGGCGGGTCGGTAGTTTTTTTTATGTATGTTCACGGATTATTCAAAGACCTCTGGACCGTGTTTGGAAAATCTCTTTAAACCTTTTGTTTGAAAGGGTATCAAATTTCGATGAAATTTGATAAATATCTCCAGAGATATGGAGATAAACCACCGCAAACTTGGCACTGACATTAACAAGCGCGGCATTTGAAGTCGGTTCTTTTAGTTTTTTAATCGATGTTATATTATATACTGCCATAAAATTCATACAAACAGAAGTTAAGCTCAGTCAGTTCTATTTATGCTCGGTCCAAGTTCGAGACGACTAAAGAGTTGTAAAACTAAAGTGTTGTAATACTAAAGTGTTGTAATACTAAAGTGTTGTAATACTAAAGAGTTGTAAAACTAAAGTGTTGTAATACTAAAGTGTTGTAATACTAAAGTGTTGTAATACTAAAGAGTTGTAAAACTAAAGTGTTGTAATACTAAAGTGTTGTAATACTAAAGTGTTGTAATACTAAAGAGTTGTAAAACTAAAGTGTTGTAATACTAAAGTGTTGTAATACTAAAGTGTTGTAATACTAAAGTGTTGTAATACTAAAGAGTTGTAAAACTAAAGTGTTGTAATACTAAAGTGTTGTAATACTAAAGTGTTGTAATACTAAAGTGTTATAATACTAAAGTGTTGTAAAACTATAGTTTTGTAATACTAAAGTGTTTTAATACTAAAGTGTTATAAAACAAAAGTTTTTTTAATGATATAAGGTATCAGGACAAGCACGACACTCGCCTGATGGTAAGCGGCGATGACGTCTACCACACACAAAGACACACAGATACAGAGGCATGCAAATTCTGGACTGCCAGAATTTTGCATGTCACTGCTCTGCGCCCGTTACCTTCTGATATAAAGATGTAGTCTCACATGCCCTGTAATTTCACTGGACACCTTGCCATTTCAATCAAAAAGCATTCCTATTTCACGGCTGGAAATTAATTGGCAAAGTGGTGTTACCGCCCCAGGCGGACTAGCAGAAGTCCTACCACTACAAAAGTGTTGTAAAACTTTTGTAATACTAATTGTGAAAGGAAAGTGTTTTAAAATGTAATTTGTCCGCAGTTCCACATTGGGGATCGCCGCTACAAGTGCAACATATGTACGAAGGCGTTTTTACATCGCAGCACTTTGACAGAGCACGTTCGTGGCGTCCACCTCAACCAGAGGAGATCTAGGCCGCGTACCAATATCGCTGATATTGAATAAACATATTTATATCCGAACGCATTTTGTTTTACTCGAGATAGTGTGTAGAGATACGATACGAGTGATTTAAGAGCGAACGCCGGGTTTTTCCATACAAATGTCACAGTTTTACAATCATACAGTTGAGAATCGCCTTTGATGTTGAACGACACCGCCGCACGAGTGGGTAGTACTTACGCTATCAGCCGCAAATGTGCAAGGGTTGTAAAAAAAAATCTACGAGCTGATAATATTAAGCGACAACAATTGTTATTGATTTGATAAGTATATGGTTGTAAAACTATGACTCTGGTTCACACAAGATCATAGCGACGTGTTGCGTATGTACTTATAAACCTTAGTTTATACACCAAATATAAATGAAGCCGATAGTATTTTTTCTCAAAAAGCTTCTTGATGTCATTCTTTAACCACAACTCAATTTTACTAAATACCTAGGTATGGGTTATTATTAATTTATAAAAAATAAATATTATAAATTACATCGTATTAGTTTAATAAGTGAAATCGTATGTCCTTGTTGTATTTTGCAGTCGGAACATACATACACAGAAGTGAACTAATATCCATCAATAAAACTCGTAACTAAAACTCGCTCGTGCATTAACACGTTCACGGCGTCCCTCGTGCGATCCCACAAACTAAGCGAGATTGTGGGACGCGGTCCGCGCCGCCCGCCTCCCCGCGAGTACCCCGCCGTTGCTCTGCGCAAGTACATTCGATTCTAAACTGAATGATTGTAAAACTGTGCAAATGTATTCCCCCGGTTTCTCCCTGGCAAATGCTTCTGTTCTCCATGAAAAAAAGGGCGTGTAGAGTTAGAAGCTTGGCTCTAAATGAGATCTCATAACTTTTTGACAGTGTGAACCGCATGGTCTCGTCTTGGCAACATTTTACATGAAAATGTTTTTGGTGGGAGTTCACTTCTTTTTGTAAGTTGCTTATGACAATACTAGAAAATCCCCACGGCTTCGTCTGCGTTAATAAGTTCTTTCATTTACTTAAAACTTTTCTTTCGTAAAAACCTTTATAACATAAAAACACATCGAAAAATAATTAACCAAATCGGTCCATCCGTTTTCAAGTTATCGCGTGACTAAGGAAAATAGGGAGTCATTTTAATAAATCCCGAAAAACCATATTGATTTTCAGCCTGAAAGAATAGCCTGAAACACGTATTTACTTATTATTTTACGGAAATACTTTTGTGAAGTTATATATTATATATTATAGCAAAAGCGTAAACTCACTTTGAGACAAGTAATCATTATTTAAAAATGATATCAGATATACCAAATTAGCACAAAATGTATGGACGCACTATCATGTTACGCAGTAACTATAACTTGTCTGTGACTTAGAAACACGACCAATATGATTAACTTACTTAATAAGTACTCATAGATGGCGCCACCAATGCATAATTGGTTTAACAAATGCAATCCACTAATTTCGTCGTATCGATGTATCGAACCGTGGCTTAATTGGCAGAGCACCTGGACGTGTAATCCGGGGGGTGCGGGTTCGAGTCCCGTCGGTACGATGAAATTTTGGATTGTGTTTAGCAATTTACAAAAATATAAAGTGTGAGACACTTCAAAGAAACATAATATTTGTATATAATAAGCTACCAAGTGAATAAAATTATAATACTTTTGTGATTCAACTAAAACAATTATTAATCGAAAACACATTCTACACATTAGTTAGACCAGTTCTTAAAATATGAATTGAAAGTGAAATTGAAAAAGTTTATTGATGACAGCATAAAGTAAGTAGTACAAAAATATTTATAAAAACTAAAATTAGAAAAAACTTGTAGCTTAATAATTAATTATAGATATAAGTAATATGAATAAGTGTCACCAAACGGCCCCACCTCAGCAAACATTGTCGGCCAAATGACCAACGCTGGTCTTCCGGTGATGCCGGTCGGCGACGTCACGTTACAAGCTAACAGACAGACAACAGAATAGAAAACATTAAATCATATTATAAGGCATAGAAGTATCAAGCTCTTACAGACAGACGGCTGCGTTCCGCGGTCAGTCGCGACGCGCTCGTCGCGATGTGCTGGCTAAAGTAGGGCGGGCTAATAACCCCGTTATAACATACTATATATGTTTTGAATTATTCAGGCAAATTAATAATTTTAAATAATAAAGTAAGTTTGTCTGTCCTATAGTATACTGGCTTCATGGATATGAGTTTCGTGTGTTTTCTGATGTTCATAAATACATTTTCTTAATTGAATTCTAAAACTATAAATATTTTGCAGGTTCCTCAGTGGCGGTGGAATATTATTCCAGCATTTTGTAGCTGAGTAGCGGAAACTCCCACGAAAAGCAGCGGAGCTATGGGCTTGAGTGGAAAGCTGCGGAGCGCACTGTCGGGATTCAACAGACCTACGGCTGGAATGCCAGGATAATTTTTCATATAAATACGATGGTTTTTTAAATTTTAGTACTCCAAAAAGGAGACAAGCTAAATGTAGTTTTCTACGGTATTTCATTTTTAAAATAGTATGTTTGTTTAGAAATGGTGTCACGTGAGCTCTGAACGGTATGTTGAAACAAAAGCGTGCGCATGCATTTTGAACTCTTTGTATAAGTTTTTGTGTTCGTGATAGAAGTCTAGGGCCAAAAACAGTATCCATATAATTTAGCTTGGATAATACCAAAGACTCAACAAGCTGAATACGCAGGTCTTCCTTTAAATATGGCTAATATATGAATTGACGGTTGTCTAATAAGTAAAGTATAATTATTATTGAAAAATTAGAAAGTATAACTGGTAATAATAATAAGTTAAATATTTATTGCAATACAAGTACCTACAAAATAAACTAATAAAACAAAAATATGAACTATGAGATGACTAATAATTAAAATTAAAAACTGTATCAAAAATTAATAAATATGACATATACTTAAATAACATTCAATAAAATATTAATAAGATTCATATATTTTTCTCTTATAAATGTCATTAAATCGGTCCGTTGGCTAGATTTTGTTGCGATAGGTACCCTACCAGGTCATTATATTGCCTTTATATGCCTAACCTAATACCTGTATAATGCGATGTACCATGAAAACAATAAATAATTGAGTATCGAGTCATAGTATAAGAGCACATAGCGTGCTACGCGATGTCGAGCTCCGCAGCTACAGACACTATCGAGAACTGCCTGTAGGTAGGTACATCGCTTGTCACTAAAGGTGGGCGCTATAACATATAACAGTTAATATAATTAATTATATAAATATATTCTTACAAAACATTAGATATATCGACAGCAAACTGTTATCATATATTTTGATAAGATGTTATAAATAACATCGAGCATCGGCAACGATCGGCAATATTCGGAATTCGTCGGGTCGGGACCCGCGTGGTCAAACTAAACAATCGCGGCGAACTTCATACCTCAGGAATGACACACTAATATAAACTCTGACGTAATTAAAATAAGAGCGATATTTATCAATACAAGTAACCTCGAAGTGTGTGAGGCACTCAATAGCAGCACTGCACAGATTCTGTTTATTACTTCACACTGTTATTTTTAATGTTCTGTTATAACACTCCATGACCACATGCTAAGTTTAGTACTTTGTCACTACAAACCTATAACGTTTTTAAGTTGGTCAACAATCAGTTATATCTTCAATTCCTACATTTCCTAAAGCTGTGACGAAGTTCTTATAAAATCGCATCATCTTCCTATCCTACCCTTATCGGTAAGAGCCCCGTTAGCGTAAAGGATAGTTGGCTTGATTTCTATGCGAGAGGTTGTCGGTTCAAACCCTAGCGCGGGTGTTCGTGCACAGGTGGCAGGAGCATATTATATCGATGTTCCGTCTGACCTGCTACCAAAAAAATTCTTACCACCATTAAAGACAAAATCTGCCGGCATAACCTTACGGTGTTCCGGCAGCACACATCCCTTGAGAGTTAGAGTTTTCTAGGCCTAGCGTGTTCACCATCTTCTACTACATCATCGCTTACCACCAGGCAAGATAGTGGTCAAAAGATATAAAAGAATATATTTACACGATCAGAAAAGATTGAAAATTGGATATCGAGCGCGCACGCGGACGCAGGACGCCGCGGTGTGGTCGTACCTTTATAGTTTTAGGAGTTTACCATTACCATCATACCATGTATTTTTAAATATCTGCGCTTCACTTGGTATTTAAATTATTTATTATATTTAATAAATTATAGTTTAAAAAACTATAAACCACGCTTTAATAGAAAACCGAACTAAAAAAAAAAAACATACAGACGAATTGAGAACCTCCTCCTTTTTTGTGAAGTCGGTTAAAAAGATGAAAATAATTTTCAATAAATTTAAAATAAGAATAGTGTGATAAACAAAACAAAGTGTGGTGTGGTTTAATGAAACCACGATGCATGTGAAAGTTTTTGTTTTAGTGTAGCTCTCGTAGCTAGCTTTTATCACTGCAGCCGTCTTTCTTGTTCTGTTACATAGACGTAATATAAATTGACTGCGCAAAACTGCCCTGATGAGAGCGACCTAGAACGGAGTTTGTCCCTTTCTTTTGTATGGACAACTTATATATATACTATACATATAGTATAGAACATATTTGAGGGCCCGGTGGCGTAATCGGGAGAACGGTCGGCTTTGATGCCGTGGTACCGAGTTCAAACCCCGCCGTGCACCAATGGATTTTTCTATCGAAAATGTATGTGCGCTTCTTACAATGGCTCTCCGGTGAAGGAAAACATCGTTAAGAAACCAACAACTGCTGCATGATGGTAGGACACTATCTAGTGTCCGCCTGGCCAGCTACCATCCTCAAGTTAGAAAATCTGTCGCCAAACATCTAATGTGTTCCGGCAGCTATCCTTGAGAGCCAGTTCCCATTCTAGGCCTATCGTGCTTACCATCTTCGACCGCATCATCACTTACCAACAGGTGAGATAGTGGTCAAACGCTAGCCTATAAGCAATAATATATATATATATATATAGTACTAGCAGGTTGTTAGACAAGGACACACTCCCACCCGGGTGCCTTTCGATTGGGCCGTTTTGTTCAACAAACAATTACAACCTTACTGTTAGAGCCACAGAAATAGGAATAAAAGGTAGTAGAAATGTCAAAAGTCGCCAATTACTTACAAAACGCTTGTCGCCACCTCGCCGCGCATTCTCCCCACCCATGCCATCACTACTACATACGCATATATTAAAACGCAGAGCCACGCACACTTAAACAGCCCCACAATTCCCCTAAAATTCTGCTCTGTGATTAGTTCTAACACATTCACAAACGGTTGTCTGTGAACTTACCAATGCGTTACACATTCAATTCTGCACTGTGATTAGTTCTAGCACATTCACGAACGGTTGTCTATGAACTTACTTATACATCGAAAACAGTAATTTATTTCAGGACCAGTTTTCAATTTTCCGGTTAGTAACCGGTACATAACGTTCTTACGATTATTTCGTTAGGAGCGCGAGGGTTATAAAAACCTTATTAACAACCTTTGTAGTCCGGTTTATTCCGCGAGCCCGTGTCACGTGTCTGTCGTTCGATGCAAGACGCACGGCGCGAGCCAGCTTGCGTGGAGAAGGAAACGCGTATCTTTATATTTTATTCCAGCCAAATCAGTCAATCAAACAAGCTTCGACATCGTCTGTCTGTCTGTCTGTCTAGTCCCTTTATCGCAGGGACCCACAAATTCTTGTTGTTTAAAGAAAAAACAAGTTGAAACTTATATCAAGTACTTGGATCTACGGTATGTTTTGGGTGAGAACAAAACAAACCCGTAAGTCAACGCGATCAAAAGATATGACCGTTTAAGTTGCATTTTTGGCATATTTTGCGAATTCACAATGGAATTAAAACATATAGGATACTAAAAACAATCCAAAATTTCATCGTACCAACGGGATTTGAACCCGCAACCTCCGGAATAACATGTTCCGGTGCTTTGCCAATTAAGCCATGGCGCGAAGTAACGTTACGACGAAATTAGTGGATTGCATTTGTTAACCCAATTATGCATTGGTGGCGCCATCTATGACTACTTATTACGTAAGTTAATCATTCGTAAGAAATCATTACAGTTTTCAAATCCGACGAGAGATGTTGCACTGCGTAAATCAAATATTATGTTTCTTTGAAGTGTTACACACTTAATATTTTTGTAAATTGTTAAACACAATCCAAAATTTCATCGTACCAACGGGACTTGAACCCGCAACCTCCGGAATAACATGTTCCGGTGCTTTACCAATTAAGCCATGGTGTGAAGTAACGTTACGACGAAATTAGTGGATCGCATTTGTTAAATATAGGATACTTCCCGTTGGCCTAAAATCATGAAATGTGGCATGAAACAAGGTCTAGAGAAAAAAAATCTGAAAACAGTAAAAATTTGTTTTAAGACCAAACAATAAACGAATTTACTATACCAATATAGATAACTTATTATTTGCGGTTGCAGTGTCCAGGCGTCCAGGGCTCAAACTGCAAAGTTAAGTTTGTCTTTTAACCTATGAGTAGTTTGAGCACTTGGTACGGAAGCCTCGGTGGGCGAGTCCAACTCAACTTAGCTAGTTTTTTTAAAGAACACAATGACCAAACTTTTGCTCCACGTCTTAGGAGTTCTCCCCGAAAAGAGGAAGGAATTGAAAATGTGTCATCCAAAGTCTTAAAATTTGAACTCTGTAAATATTTCACTTTTATAATATTAGTAGGCAGTAGGATTTTATGGTTTTTGTACCGAATTTTGAAAGAAGCTAACCAAGTAATACATTTTCAATAGAAACTGTATCACCCTGTTTAACCATTTAAGGGAATGATTTTCAAAAATAATATTATCTGTATAATTAGTCAAAACAAACATTGATGAATTTTCTACGATTTTCCATTCCAGCCAACATTTCTACAATAAATATAAAACTGATACGAGCATACGTATACCGGTTTTTCGAACGAAACCACTTTAAAACCCTTATTTGCATGTATCGCTCTAAATAGAGGCTGAGGTAGAACTAAACTTAAAAGAAAAGGTTTTAGGCATGTAAGAGGGAACGCGGGTTGCATTTTTACATACAAATGTATTTGATATTTTGTAGAAATTAATTTTGCTCCAGAAGCATTTTCCAGGGATGAAACGGGGGAATGCATTTGTATAGAAAAGTGCACTCCGCGTTCCCTCTTAAGGCGTAACCGGTTTGCAAATTTTTCCGGTTACGAAGACTTGATTTATTTCACATATACAGCTAGTGCTGGAAAAATCTCAAAACTAAAAAGTTGTCGATATTTCAAATAGCGGGGCGCAATCCTATTTGTTAATATATAATTTTATTATTAATTTAAATACTTCAACAGGGTTCAATTATAGCTACGTATACGAACAATTTTTTGCGTAGTAGGTTTATTTACGACGAAACAGCTGGTTTTTCTTCTTACTTCCTGCAAATAGTGATATTTATTTCGTTTTTAAGTACCATACAATAAGCTGTATCAAGCATTCGAATAGAACATGCAGAGTTAGATATTTTAATTTTATTTCTGGACCATATAAAATTTGTAATTTTAAATGCTTTATTATGTTTTTTTATGGTAACAGGACAAGCACGACGCTCGCCTGATGGTAAGCGATGATGTTTACCTATTACAGATATAGCGGCATGCAAAATGCTGGAATCCAGAATTTTACATGTCACTGCACTGCGCCTGTTACCTTGAGACATAAAAATGTTGAGACTCACATGCCCTGTAATTAATTTCACTGGACACCTTGCCATTTCAACCGAAAAACATTCCTATTTCACGGCTGTAAATTAGTTGGCAAAGTGGTGGTACCGCCCCAGGCGGACTAGCAGAAGTCTATTAGCTAAATTAAAAAAACAAACATCATACATGTTTATTAAACGATGCATTTATTGTAAGTGTTACTGAACAGTGTATTTATAAATTCAATTATACGTAGTATTATTATCTTTTCTATGATTATACATAAAGCATTTAATTTAATTTTGAAAAAAAAAACAGGTGCTATGCGATTCATAATTAACCACATAGCGCCTGTCTTCTATAATTTACTAAATTAAGTATATATAAAATATAAAAATATAGGCATCACTAAACAACTGGCCAAGTGCAAGTCGGACTCGCACTCGTAGGGTTCCGTAACATAGTAGAGTATTCCATAACTTTGATTTTTCGTAACTACAAAAATAACTTTGTTTTTCATAGGTTTTGTATGAAAAACAAAGTTATACTTGCGGTCGCCATATCTCTAAAACTACTGACTGTATCTCGTCCAAACCAATTATCGTTATTAGTTTTTATTGAGATCTACAGCATATATTTTTTTTAGATTTTTCACTCCCTTACTTTAAAAGTTAGAGGGGGGGGGGGGGACACACATTTTACCACTTTAGGCGCGCCTATCTTTCAAATGATTGGCTTTGAGAAAAAATGATTTTAGGAACCTCAATGTCATTTTTAAAGACCTATCCATAAACACCCCACACGTATAGGTTTGAAGAAAAAATTGTTTTTTTGTTTCAGTTACTACTACTACTTATACTTACACTACTTACTTACTACTTAAAAAATATAAAAGTTTAAGGGGCCTTTAAACTTTTATATTTTTTATTTTTGTATAAAAATCGCAACACTATGAAAAACAAAGTTAATTCTGTAGTTGCGAAAAATCAAAGTTATAGAATCTTTACTGTGTTACGGAAGCCTACGAGTGCGAGTCCGACTTGCACTTGGCCAGTTTATTAGTAAAACAGTTTCAGATTGTACAGCCCCATGAAATGAAGAAATTTGTTTAAAAGTTGCCTTTTTTGGACTTGTTGCACCGCATTTTTGGCAAAGTGACGAAGACGAATATTCATGTACCTCTCCAATACCCATTTTATTAAATGAATGATATGATTATCGAGTGGAGACTGATCATACTAATGATAGTAAATATTTTCAAATATTTTAAGTCCAAGAAAATTACCCATGGTTTTTGTAATAAAGTGACGTTTAAATGTTTTTTTTTTGTTTTAAATTACTCGCACATTACTAGTATTCTTGTTAACCCCTCCAACTAAGCTAAATATGCTTGTGTCTGGAGTGGGTTCACGTCAATAGTGCAATGGGTGGGGTGGGAATCGAACTCACGACCTCTCGATCGCCAGTCCGACACTCTATCCATTGGGCTATTGCCACCTTTTTCATTAACTTATTGTCAGAATACATTTTTCTGAGTAAGGATTCACTTATTTTGCAAATTGTGATGACATCTGCGCTCGGCACAATGAGACATCCGTTTTCTTTCAAATGTAGGAATTTAATTTGATCGTTGTTATTACAGACCCTGTTAATGCTGCAATACACGTCTCACACACTTAATCTTTATTAATAACTTATGAACGACAGACCCTACTACGTACACTACAACTTGTGACCCGAACTCAGACATATTACTTACATCGTAACTCGACATCACGTCAATAAAAATAGTTTTAGTGTCAGTATCTTCGTCATTGTTGTCAACATGATATGGAGCCACTGTTGTAATATTTATTTGATTTACAGCTGAAGAACAACGAAGGATTGATATTTTTTCAAGGGCTACACAATTTCCGCTACCAAAATTTTTTAGTTCAACATTGTGAAATATTTTTTTTGTAAATTGACATAAATTATCTCGCTGTGGGTTATTATTAAAACCTCCGTGTGCTCTAATGTGACCAAAAGCGAGTTCGATATGGTCTTGCGATAACTTGTATAAATGATGTAACTTGTATTGCTGGTAAATAATTAATCTTCTTCTCATTTTCTATAAGTCTAATGTACATTTCGCTTAAACTTTTTGTCTTCGTGAAGAAAGATTGACAAAACAGATTTATAAGACGAGTATGAATGGGCCAGCCGGTAGAGCGGCTTCTATCGGCTGGCCCATTCACACTCGTCTCATAAATCTATTTCGTCTAATCTTTCTTCATCCATCCTCTCTAGAAACTATCTAAGCATCGCTTTCCCTATCTTTATCTCTACATCTTCCAGTACACCACAACATTCCCTTATCACGCTGTTCTCCACCTTATCTATCAGAGTCACTCCAATCATACTTCTCAAACTTCTCATTTCTACAGCATTAATTTTACTTTCATGCTTTTTCTGCCATACCCAGCATTCACTACCATACATGAGTGTGGGAACCAACACTCCCCTATGTACAGCCAGTCGTGCTTTTTTAGACACGTTCATTCATTCCTCAAATTATTATTAATGTTATGTATTAATTTTCATAACTTTAACTTTATAAATAAAAAAAACTTTCGATTTAAACTTTCATTCCCCATTGCACTACCTACCTTAAATACATTTTAGAAGCAAAAAATATTAATGATGTTACATTGAATGTTATAACTATGTATTTGTCTTAGCAAAGAATATCATATTAATATTATAACTATTATTTTCATCGATACATAACAATTTTATCGATAACTATTGACGAAGTATAACCGTACAATCACATCACTAGCTTACGACAACCGCATGCGCGTCGCTTGCGGCCGCACCATGTCATGCTCGCTAATCTTGCGAGCATGACGATATCGTTTGTATCTCATTACATTGTTACGTACGCTTGTACCGCTCTGGATGTTGAAGAACATATGCAGCAATGGTATGCAAAATGACGATAAAACAAATAGATTATTATTCTCGTAGTAAATAATTTGTTCCAGCATATTTAATTAAAAAACAGCATTAGAATTAAAAAAATACACTTATCAGTAAAATGTAATCCTCTTATTTATGTAATTACACGTTGTGGAAGAGTTTCCACAATTAAATATGCTGCAACACACCATTTTTGTAGGTGTTTCACGTCCGCTGTTTCGAACAATACTGACAGCTAATTTTGGGCAGTTTCCGCACAGTTGTGGCTGTCAAGTCACAAGTGCGGCGACAATTTACGTAGAGTATGTGACTTCTAATACCTTATTATTCCTATTTCTGTGGTTAAAGCATACGGATTAAATTGAATTTGTCAAAACATCTGCAGTGCACCATCCTTTTATTTTACGTCTATGTTCTCTAATGTAATATATTAAACATTCACTCTGTGTTTTATTTTAATTATAATCAACAAAATTAGGAAACTTACCCACTAAAAAAAAAAACTATCACGGCTAAAACTAGAATAAATCGCATAATATAAGCGCATCGCACCATTTTGAATTTTCGGGACACAAGTTAGAGTTGAGTTACCACGGACTTGAAGGGTGGATTCGCGTTCAATAATGTATATTTATAATCGCACGTATATTTAAATTATGTCGTTATCACACTCGTACGTATACATACATAATATTATCTTTGCTATAATATTGCTATAATTTGCTATAATTTAGACACATAATCGCTTAATTAAAAAAAAAAAATTAAACATAAAATCAGATACCTACTGTTAAAAGTTTTTCAAATAACATCTCTTTTTGGAGAGATTGGAATTACGAGGAGCTTTTAAATGCTGGTCGAACTCCTACGCTAACACAGGTACTGCGTATTTCATTCCATCCTCTCTTCGGAGATAAATTCGAAGACTTGGAATAAGAATGTGGTTATAATGTTCTTCAAAAGGGAAGACAAAAGCCCTATTGAAGATCTATCGATCGATTTAGCTGTTGGGTTTAAAACAGCTTAAAGATGTTTTCGAAAGTCACTATCGTAAATCGCGCGTAAATTTGACGAGTTGCATGCCTCGAACAGGCTGGGTTTCGAAGAGGATATAATATCATCACATGATAGACCACATTCACACAGGTTATACAGAAAACGGAAGAGTAAGACCAGCTGATTCGCGATAAACCCAAGTATTGATAGGTCTGTATGACGTCGCGACTATGACCATCCAAGTATAAAATCAGCAGATTGAAGATATTCTTACATTCTGACATCAGGGAGTGAGACGTTATTCAAATTACTCCACCTGGTATTTGGCAGATACATCACAGAGATGAGAACAGTACTCCATGCAGAGTAGTGCTTGTGCTCGATACAGATTGCGCCTAGGATGACTAGCTGAATACCGAGCTTATTTGCATATTGGGTTTTGGACTCAATATAGGATCCCAAGTAGAGTGACAATTACATTCCAAGAAGCTCGAGGTAGAATTTGAACTTCCATCAGGTGAGGTTCTGGGGAGTGTAACCTCCTGCCCCTACAGAGAGTTATAGTGTCGAGGTGAAAGTGACGTGCAACATTCAAGCCGAGGTTTCGGAGTGTCGTTGTATTCATTACAGAACCTGACAGAGACAACATCATGCTGAGGACCTGATTAACAGTCTACTCAGTTACTAAAATTAACGAGAGGCCATGATTTATTATCAGTAATACTAAAAATTATACATCTGTTTCACATCACTATTACGCACAAACAAGTTATTTGGCTTATCTTTGTTTACAATAGTTGTGCTCGCTGTTAAGCTTGTTTTCTAACTACCCTACAAATTTAGTTTTTGGCAATTTTTTATGTTAATCTAATTTTAACTAAGTTTTCTATATTATGTATTTGTAATGTTGGGTGTTCAATATATAATCTGGTTTATAACAGAAGTAGGTATTTGTGAAAAATCATATCATATCACAATTATTTAGCGATGTTTGCACATCTTGTTAGCGATTGTTTCCTATTTAAATACGCACTCGGAAATCCAAGATACAGGTCTAGAGCCTAGTTTGGATTTCACAGAATGTTCTATATTATATTTGTAGGTACTGTGTTGTTTGAACGTGCATTAATCTGTTATTTAATACTTTTTTGGCAATAAATATTTTTCATTTTCATTTTCATTTTTTCATTGTTATATCTCGTTTTTTTTTGGGTAGAAAATCTTCAAGTTCAAATGATAACAATTGTATACCTTAGATTACATCACTTCGCCGCGTGATCTGTTTAGGTTCGATGATATACCGACCTGACTGGTCGGTATATCATCGCATTAAACGAGATGCATGTATTTGAATTTTTCTAATAACTACCCATGCGGCAAATAGCTCACCACAAAGAATTTCTTTAGCAATTCAACGCGGGAATGCAGCCAGCGTTCTTGACTCTTTACCACAGGGACATCCCTTAATTTTAGTTTAGTTTTACTTTTTATTTTTATCTCCAAAATTTATATAAATAAATTAATTGAATAAAGCTTACCATCATAAACTGTTCCTATGTGTACCCTTCTATTCTCCAGCAACCTACAAATTCTACATTCCTCAAACGCACTGCCAAGGAATGGAATTCTTTGCCTGACTCTGTGTTTCCCGACAACTACCACCAGCCACCAATCTTCAAGTTTAGTCGTGAGTGAATATGTATTTTCTAGGTAAGTGTGCTACATCTTTGACCACATTGTTACTTGACATTAGGTGAGATAGTGGTCAATCGCTTGCCTATTGAGCATTAAAAAAAAAAAATACGGGGCAGCTGCCGATAGAAGTCAAAACTAAGTAACTTGTGAATTGTATCGTCAAGCTATTTATTTTTGGTTTGTCAAGAAGTGTTAATGGCCAATTTAAACTTTAATCCTTGCTCATAAACAACATTTATAAACGAAAAATCCTAACTAATATTATAAATGCGAAAGTAACTCTGTCTGTCTGTCTGTGTCACTTTCACGCCAAAACCACTGAACCGATTTAAATGAAATTTGATACACAGATAGTCTAGAGCCCGAGAAAGGACATTTTTAATGCGAAAAAATGGTTGTAAGGTGTTGAAAGAGGGGATGAAAAGTTGAATGGAAGTATCGTCATTTTAGGAGCAAGAAGCTTGAAACTTATTTTTAAGGCTGTTGATTTGATATAAATAAATATGACATTCAAAGTTTGTAAAAGTTTTCCCTTAAGGGTGTAAAATAACAATAGGGGATGAAAGTTTTTATGGAAATATGTAAGGTTTATGTTAATGTTCTACTGAACCGATTTAAATGGAATTTGGTACACAGATAGTCTAAAACCTGACAAAGGACATAGGCTACTTTTTAATGCAAAAAAGGGTTGTAAGGGGTTGAAAGGGGGATGAAATGTTGTATGGAAGTATCGTCATTTTTAGAGCTAGAAGCTTGAAACTTATTTTTTAGGCTGTTGATTCGATATAAATTAATATGACACTCAAAGTGTGTGCGGGGGAGGGAAGGGGGAGGGAGGGGTGGGGAGGGGAGGTTGAAGTGAGGGGAAGGGGAAAGAGGGAGAGGAGGTGAAGGGAAGGGGAAAGTGAGGGAAAGGGGACGGGAGGGGGAAGCGGGGGGAAAGGGGAGGGGGGAGGGAAGTGAGGGGAAGGTGAGTGGGGAGGGGAGTGGGGAGAAGAGAGAGGGGGAAGTGGGGTAAGAGAAAGGGGGAGTGGAGAGGAGGGAGAATTGGGGGGAAAGGGGAGGGGGAGAGGGGAAAGTGGGTGGGGGAGTGAGAGAGAGAGGAGAGGGGTGAGGGGAAAGGGGAGGGGAGGGAAGTAGGGGGAAGAGAGAGTGGGAGGTGAGGGGTGGTGGGGGAAGAGATAGGGGATGGGAGAGGAGGGGGAAGTGGGGGGAAAGGGGAAGGGTAGAGGAAAATGAGGGGAAATGGGGGTGGGGTGAAGATAGAGGGAGAGGGTAGGGGTGAGGGGGCGGGAGAGGGGGGAGGGGATTTGCGTGGCGTGGTACGGTGCGGTGTAGGTGGGATACACATGCCTCTTATTTGTAAAATAATTTGCCTAAATAATTAAAAATGCTACCCAAAGACACTATTCCACGCGGGCGAAGTCGCGGGCACAGCTAGTAATACATATAGCTCATGGGAATTGTGCGGTGACGATGACGTAAGTTTCACGCTTTTTGTTCACACAAAAAGTATACATATATACAATTTCAATTCATTTATTATCTCTCACAAGTTATTACAAAATAGGTACTTAGTCTAATGCTCAAACAAAAGACACTATCTTGTGAGAGACTGGTGCCTGAAGTAGGTTTTAAAAAAACCTGTAAATACAGGTCACCAGCACTCCCCCTGATAATGTGATCTTATTTTCAAGTTCCGTGAAAGTTGACAAATCTTATGTAAGTAATTAATAACTGAAACAAGTAATAACAAATCGAAAGAATATAGATAATAATACAAATAGGAAGTTTACTAGTAGGTATGACTCAATGCATGCATACGTGAGAGGTATTATATGTGTATATTATTGAGGTGTAAGTGCAGACGTGTGTGTGTGGCGTGATATATTCTGTTTGAGTAGGTAATGTCTTTGTCTATGTGCGTGTGTTTATGTGTGTGAAAGAATGTTTGTTATTCAGAGTAGGTTTATGAGTCATAGTTGGTAAGTCGGTTTAGGAAGTGTGTTATTTTCTATTGGGAGTTATTTATTTAAGTAAATGAGATTAGGCCAGGGATGTAAGTAAAAGTTCCGTGTCTTGATAGTTAATGTTTGTAGATATTTAATGACAGATTGTTTGCAACGATAGGTAGGCAGGGGGTATATTGAAAGATTAGTGTTTATCTTATTATTCCGTACCCACGAGTTTTCATAAAAAGATTAGTGTTTAACTTATTATAGAGGAAAGTTCCAAGAAAAGTGAAGAATTTTGGGGAGAATTCTGTATGTCGGGGTATAGTTTCGCAAACTGTTCCTTTCCTCCTCCTGTTTAGAGTAAGGTTAGGATCGAAAGGTATCTTGGAATGTATTTTTAAGACAGTATTTAATATAAATATCTGTCGCACTGTAAGTACCTCCCAGGTTTTATATAGATCTACTGTGTGGTACCTGAACGGTAGCCCTGCACTCACCTTTAGAATGGCACGCTGTGCCCGCTCAACCTGAATCAGATGAGATTTGGCAGAACCTCCCCACAATCCATGAGCTATAATATCCCCGCTTTCCATGAGTATACACAGTATACATGGAAAGCGTTCGGTGACAATGAATGAGTTCCATAATATTTATTGACCCAAAAGTGCTCAACGCGCCTAAAGATGTTTTTTTTAAAACTTTACTTATTATAATCCTAGCTGCAACTTTAACCTATCATCTGTTAGCTATTCTTACTTTACGGATGGCAACTCAGTGCTTATTTCAACTTAACACAATTAAGGGTCCTCATATAATTTAAGATCGGTTAAAAAACTAACAGAACCGACTTCAAATGTCGCGCTAGTCATTTTCAGTACCAAGTTTGAGGTGTTTATCTCCATATCTCTGGAGATACTGAACATATCTCGATGAATAAATTTAAATGGAATCACCTGGGACCCTTTCAATCAAAAAAATAATTTTCCAAATCTTTGAGTAATCGGTGAACATACATCAAACAATAAAACCGGTCAAATTGAGTTGGACTTGCCCACCGAGGCTTCCATACAAACTTCTCAAACAAGGTTAAAGGACAAACTTAACTTTGCAGTTTGACCCTTATTTTTGCGTCGGGGGTTAAAAAGTGGGCGGGCCACCACAGGCTGAACGATGGCCATTCTAGATCTAGCGTGTCCACCATCATCCATCTGATCATTGCTAACCACCACACGAGATGGTGGCCAAACGATAGCTTATCACATAATAAAAAAAACTTCGCCAGTAAAATATTAATCAGGTATCACGCGTAGGATTAGCACTCTCAACCACAATTTGAGGAGAATAACTGTATGTATTTGCAATAATATATTGTAGATAAATAATCTATTTTGAATTGCCAATGTATGCTTCAAGAATTTATTTAATACGCAAAAACTAATAATAACAATTTAGGTACTATAGGTACAGATCAATTGTAGAAGAAAATGTGCAAATTATAATTCGTAAAGTACGACCAAACCGCGGCGTCCTGCGTGCGCGATCTAGGCGGCGATTAGATAGCGCAGTAGTACTTGTACCGACTGGTTCACACCAAACGCGATCTACAGCGATCAGAAAATGATTAAAAATCACATCGTGAAATCGCACGCGGACGCAGAACGCCGCGGTGTGACCATATCTTAGCAATTAATTCCGTATATAAGTAGGTAGTCATCAAAACAATCTGTAGAAACCAAAGAAGCCGCTGGTCGTAGAGACTTGAAATTTGGAGGGTATATTTGTCTTAGTACGTAAAGGTGTACTAAGAAGGGATTTTCCAAAATTCACCCCTTAAGAGGGTGAAATGGGGGTTCAAAGTTTGTATGGAGAAAAAGATTAGTCTTTTCTATTCGAAACTTCACACAAGTGATTCAGTAAATAAATGAGTAAATACGTGTTTCAGGCTTTTATGAAATTCCACCCCTAAAAGGGTCAAGTGGGGTAACAAAGTCTGAAATCAATACTGTTTCGGATTGCGCTGATATTTTGCGTGGAGATAGTTATTTTGATGTAGGTATCCGGTATCAAAATTCACTCTTAAAGGAGATGAAGTGGGGTTCAAAGTTTGGATAGTCATTTTATTCGAAATTTCACACCAGTACTTCTGTAGTAAATACGAAATTCAGGCTTTTTCAAAATGCCACCCTAAGAGTGTGTGTGTAACAAAGTGTGAAAATCAATATTGTTTCGGATTGCGCTGAAATTTAGAATGCAGATAGTTATTTTGACGAAGGTATCCGTTAAGAAAGGATTTTCTTTAAATTTCCCTGCGGATACGGAACGGGGATTCAAAGTTTGTATGGCAGTGACTGGAAACAAATAGCCGAAGATCGGGCTCAGTGGCGTGACTTGGGAGAGGCCTATGTCCAGCAGTGGACTGATACCGGCTGATTATGATGATGATGGCGAAACAAGATGAGAGTCTGTTTTATTCGAAACTTAACATAGGTACTTCTGTTAATTAAATAAGAACGTGTTACAGGATTTTTCGAAAAGGGGTAGGTTACAACAAACTCTGAGTTTTTTTGGGTTTATAAATATGAATCCCGCTTTTTTTTAGTCATGCAATAACATGAAAACGGGTGAACCGATTTGGCTAATTCTTATTTGATGTCTTTATGATAGAAGGTTTTTACATAAGGAAAGTTTTAAGTAAATAAATTGAGTTTTTAACGCGGGGCACCTCTATTTGTATAAAAATCGCGTAGCAGGCGTCTTTGCTACCGATTCCTGTAGTTTTCTCAAAACTCATACGTTTAATAAAGTAAACTAATAATATGTTCTACATACTTTGAACTAAAATTATTATAGTCACTTAAGAAGTGCTTATTCAATAGGCTGCTTAAAATTTACTTTAAAACATACTTAATTCTCTTTCCCACTAAAACCCTTATGATTTTCAGGATAACAAATACAATAAAAGTTATTCCATAGTTATTAGCTACATATAAATATACAAAATATACATTTTCATTAAAATCCGTCCAGTAGTTTGGTAGTTGGCGTGATACGATTTCAAAAAACATACGTATATACAGACTTATGTTTAAAATTACATTTTTGGCATCTATATCTTTCATAATGCTAATTCATTGTACAGTTTTAGCTTTGTTACAGTTTTACTGAAGTAAAACACAGAAAACACAGTAAAGTATCCTTGAGAGCCAGTTCCCTTCTAGGCCTAGCGTGGTAAGCACGCTATCTTCGACCGCATCATCACTTAGCTTATGCGGTCCGTCTGTCTAAACCCTTACCAACAGGTGAGATAGTAGTCAAACGCTAGCCTATAAGATATTTAAAAAAGCATAAATATATATAAATAATCCATTTTATTAATTAAATAAAAATAAAATGATTGGGATTCCGAATCTCAAACGGGATACCCTTATTAGTAAAATTTACCAAAACTGCATATCGTCCTTCGTAGCGTAGTCGTAGCATGTGTAGCGTAGACCTAGCTAGCTCGCGTAGCACATCTCGTAGCGCGCGTAATTCAACCACTACGCAAAGCAGTCAAAGTTAGGTACAAGTTAGTAAAGGCAACTATTCATTATTCTGTGGCAAAGGTACGGCCACACCGCGGCGTCCTGTGATCTGCGGGCGCGGTCTCGGTAGTTTTCGATTTTTTTCTGGTCGCGTTTGGTGTGAACCAGTCTGTACAAATACTACTGCGCTATCTGATCGCCGCCTACATCGCGCACGCAGAACGCTGCGGTGTGTCCGTACCATTAGAAAAATATACAGTTGACGTTTAAAATAAAAAATGATTTAAATCTGTTCTGCGAATTTGCTCGTAATAATATGTCCAATATGGTATCAAAATATATTATTTTCGAAGCAAATTTTTAACACTTACACAAAGAGATGGGTGTTATAAGTTTGAAGTGTGTATGTGTGTGTCTATCTATGTCGTTAACGACGATGAAACAATTTTGATTTAGTTCTTCAACCGAATTCCAAAAAGGTGTAGGTTCTCAATTCGTCTGTAGGTTTTTGTATATGTATGTTACGCGATTACTCCGTCAATAGTGAACCGATTCAAATAATGTTTAATTGGTTTTACATTTCTAAGGTTGTCCCATTGTAATTTCATCGTATAGATAGAAGATCGTAGATCTGATAATCTCCATATTTTTGGAGTATGACGTCATCCATCGGGCTCTTGCCACCGTCAACGTGCCGGCTGTTTTAGAGCCGAACGGTATCACACGATACGATGGTAAAAGGCCTGACGTTGGTTCCTTAGTATCGTGGGAAGCCGCTAGTGTGGGATGCGACGTGCGTCGATACGTTGGCAGTTTCCCATCTTCAGGAGCAGCTGCAGACGCAGCAGAGGCTCCCAAACGGAAATATATAAGCATCGGCGACAACTATGCGTTTCTTCTTTGGGGTCGAAACAATGGGCCCGTGGGGTCAACAAGCACGTGGTTTCGTTAAGGAGCTGTCCAAACGCCTAATCGATGTCTCCCACTGCCAAAGAGCTGACGTTTACCTCAGGCAACGCATTAGTTTTGCCATTCAAAGCGAAATTTGTCGACCCAAATTACAGTTCTTATTTGTAGTTTTTATTTTAATTATCAGTCAAAGTTAATATTTTAGTTATTAAATAGTAAATTTTGTAACATTTGTACGTAAAGTGCTTATCAGAAATGTTGAAATATAGAACGCAAACTCCTGTCCGATGTATAGCAATTCATAGCAGAAGTATTGCTTCTTTAGATCTGTTTCGTTCTCTTGGAGTATCATAGCTAAAGTCTCACACACGTCTCTGTAAAATATTATCAAAACTATCATTAAATCTATATCAAATCTTCAAAGTGTTTGTTATTTCATCAAGATATATACGGTTGAATTGACATTAAATAATTAAAAACATTGTAATCATTAATTATTTTAGATATGATAAGAAATATGTAGATGCACAGAAATATGTAGGTGAATCAGTGTAGAATGTCTCATACATTCTACACTGATTCACGGCTTCTATAATAATCGTGATCACCATGTACTTATGTTTTTTTTTCTGTAATTTTGTACTTAGTTATTACTAGTAATGTATACCTACATACTGTAAATAAATTATTTTGATTACATTTTTTTATTATGAACACGCTGGGCAGCGGATAGTTTCACTCTTGAGAGCCTTTAAGGTTATGACCTTAAAGGCTCTCAAGAGTGAGACGACTCGTTCAACACTGCTCCCACCCGGCACCCGTCCTAATAAGGAACGTCCGCTGTAGACAGACTTTACATTGACAACACAAATTAGCACTCGGAGACAGCTCGCTGTAGCTGAGCTTACTGCCATCGTACTACCCGATAGTTGACGTCTCACTTACAGCGCGCTTCAAGCGAGCGGCCCGCGCGTCTTAAGGTACGGACACACCGCAGCATCCTGCGTGCGCGATCTACGAGTAGGTGGCGATCAGATAGCGCAGTAGTATTTGTACCGACTGGTTCACACCAAATGCGATCAGAAAACAATTGAAAAGTACTGAGATCGCGCCCGCAGATCGCAGGACGCCACGGTGTGGCCCTACCTTTACGCGCGCGGACTGTTCGCTTTTAAGCACGTTGCTAGCTAGTCACTTGTCAGTTGTCTGTGCGCGGAAGAGGTGCGAGGCGCCCGCGCGGAGACAGCTAGTGTCCGTTTATTCAATTTACTCTGTGACAGCTAGTAGACTGACAGATGTAAGCGCGTGGACATCGAGTAGTCACCTCCGTTGTGTAGGAGCGGTGTTGAATTAGGGTCGTGTAAAGTGGCTACGACCTTTATGCTGGAACACAGTAAGGTCACTACAGATTCTCTCTACTAGATACTACTATATAATGGTAAGCTACTGTAGCAAGTCAGGCAGGACATCAATTTTAATTTCCCACCACCTAATTACGAACACCCACGATTTATCCTTTACGCCAACGGGCCGTGCAATAGAAATCTTTTAATACTATAAGAATATTTGTCCTGACATACTGACTGATTGACTGACTTATAGACAACGCACAGCCTAAACCGCTGGTCGTAGAGACTTGAAATTTGGAGGGTATATTAGTTTCTGTACGTAAGGGTGTATACCTAAGAAATAATTTTCCAAAATTCAACCCTTAAGGGGATGAACCGGGATTCAAAGTTTGTATGGAGAAACGAGATTAGATAGTCTTTTTTATTGAAATTCACACATGTATTTCAGTAAATAAATAAGTAAATACGTGTTTCAGGCTTTTTAGAAATTCTACCTTTAAGAGGATGAAGTGGGGTAACAAAGTCTGAAATCAATATTGTTTCGGATTGCGCTGCAATTTAGATGCAGATTGTTACTATGACGTAGGTATCCGCTAAGAAAGGATTTTCTTAAATGTTACCCTTTACTTTAGGGAGACGGAACGGGGATTCAAAGTTTGTATGGCGAAACAAAATGAGATAGTCTGTTTTTTCGAAAATGTACATAAATACTTCTGTAAACAAATAAGCAAATACGTGTTGCAAGATTTTACGAAATGGGTTAGGTAACAAAGTCTAAAAATCAATATGGTTTTTCGGGTTTTATAAATATGTATCCCTATTTACGGTACAGTCACACCGCGGCGTCCTGCGCTCTGCGGGCGCGATCTCAGTACTTTTCAATTGTTTTCTGATCGTGTTTGGTATGAACCAGTCGGTACAAATACGCTATTTGATCGCCGCTTATTGGCGCTATTTGATCGCCGCCTAGATCGCGCACGCACGACGTCACGGTGTGGTCGTACCCTAATGTTAAGCAAGATCTATGCGTACAGACGGTAGTCAGCCTAATCTTTGTCATGTTAAAATATTTTTAGGATTTACATTACTGGGTCATTAAAATAAACAGAATAAAACAATATTCACAATAATTGCATCTATAAAAAATTATTTATTATTGTATTATTATTTATTGCATTCAAATAAAAAGTAATAGTTAGATTACGTAGTAAAATAACAAATACAATAGTCAAATATATAACTGGAGGTCAGCTGTTGTCGAGTCCGCACCTGGAAGATATAAACAAATTATTGTTTGAACTAAGATATATCTGTCTCTTTTAATTATTTGAGGCCACATGATAAGTAAGATAATTGCCTGACGGTAAGCGATGGCTTCTACCTATTAAGAAGTGGGGTGCACTCTTCCATACAAATGTATTTGCCCGTTTCCTCCCTGGAAAATGCTTCTAATGAAAAATTTGTTTCTACAAAAAAATTAAGTCTAGGTAGCTACGTCTCTATCATTTTCTTTTTTTGAATAGCAAATAGAAATATGACCCTTCAAAAATCTTTAAGAGGAGATTAAAAGGCTTATATTTCTTTAAAATTTTGTGATTTGAACACATAGTTATAAATATGAAAATACGGGACTTATCGCGCCTAAAACGTTAATTTTATTTAACTCGACGTTTTGACCAAGTTGCATTGATCGTGGTCACGAGACGTCAGTCGTCTCGTGACCACGATCAATGCAACTTATATTTCTTTATGCAATTGGTTGGTCAAAAAAACCAAATGATAAATGGGGGCGTAGCTACAGCAGACCTTCATTTTTTGTAGAAACACATTTTACTCTAGAAGAACTTTCCTAGGGAGGAAACAAGGGAATGCATTTGTATGAAAAAGTCACTTCGAGTTCCCTCTTATAAGAAACTGTGTCACGCAAACGTTATTCAGACAGAATGTTGCACGTCACTACACTGCGTCCGTTACCTCGAGACAATTATAATGTGTTGAGTCTCACGTGCCTGTAGTTACACTGGACACATTGTGATTCAAACGAGAAAAAAATTCTATGTCATTTTGTTATAGTACCACCCCAGGCGGACTAGCAGATGTATAAGTTTAAGTACTACTACTAAATTATCTACAGCTGATAATCCACCGTTGGTCATGGTATACAAAGATGTGTTACATTACCTCACTCTGTGGTACAGTCGTAAAGAGCCGCACCTGTAGTAAAGCCCCCCCACCACTGGAAACTGAAGTACTTGAGTCTCCTCAGTTCAGTGCTGGTGTGTGTCATCAATGGAGGCTCTCCTCTCCTGCCCACCGCCAGTGTGTCTGAAATGATAATAAAATCTTAGCGTTACATTATATTTTATATATATACTAGCTGTACCCGCGACTTCGTTCGCGATTCCTTCAAAATCTTAACAAAACCTTAACGTTAGTGTGGCTATACTTAATTTTTTATTCGTCTCATTAAGGTTCAAATCAATGCCTTACATTATGATTAGGCCAGGAGAAGTTATATCTGCTACGCTGTAACTTTTTTTAATGTAACAATTCATGTCTTAATTTAAATAATTCACACTAACCATCAACATATGGGATATATATGGGCACTATTGTATTGCCCAGTTTGGTAGATAGGGTTACAATTTTAATGACAATGTATTTTAAATGGAATACTTAAACAATGTTTAATTGCATATACTATTACATAATATATTGTCTAACGAAAATTTGGCAAATATTGTACTTTGGTATGTAGATAACAACGTCGTTATAATGTATCAAGCCGCACAAAAATCCAGCCTCATAGAGAAGCGCTCGTCCAACGTTTGATCTCCTACATTTAAAGACATACCTATAACGACAACTAACCGACTTGATATTCTCGGCATCTCATTAAGCATCAACTCTTAATTTTACTTTTATATCACTACATAATACAAAACAAAGTCCCCTGCCGCGTCTGTCTGTCAGTTTGCGATAAACTACAGAATCTGCAGTTTTCACCAATAGAGTGATTCGTGAGGAAGGTTTATGTGTATAATTCGTTAAGGTTTTATGTAAAGATGTAAAGATTAATTCATACTCGACGCCACAAAGTGATGCAAACAGATACAGGCATATATGCTCTACCCAGGCATATGTGCGAAGCTGGGGCGGGTCGCTAGTTGAATTTAAAGTTTAGTCAGCCACTTGGCGTTTTGACTAAAGTTAGACAATATTTCACCCGGTACAACAGTTTAATCTATATCAAAGCGATGGTTGACGGTTATAAAAAAATCCAGCTAAGTAGATGCTTAAAACTATTGATAGCAGAATCGAAAAACTCATCAACGACGACTCCAATAAATTCGACAACCGAGGATAGGCTTATTAAAAACGTTCATATATAACCTTTAATAAAAGTCACCTTTCAATTTCAGCCGGGCTCTATTCACAATCATTCGAAATAAAAATTCGGATTCAGAAACTACCTCCCCTTCGACTTAGATCTTTGCAATTCACAATTATCGGAACGGAGATACTTGCATTTCAATTCGTTAAATCAGGGATTCTAAACAGAAATATAATAACGTTTATAATTTTAAATGACAGTTTCAATGAATTTGAATGTATCCGATTTAAATAAGAGTACGGAGAGTACTCATAGATACATTTTTGACCATCTTCATTATAAAAGTTAACACACTCTTTTTTGTAAATTATATTATTATGATGATTTTTTAGCACGAAATAGTAAGTTACTTTCTTGTTTGTCTGTCAGTCATTCCAGGTGTAATCTGACGACTTAAATTTCAAAAACTTTCCAATTAGTTATCCAGCTGAAAGTTTCAGGGAAGCTAAAATATCGATGAAAATGCATTCTATAGCGTGGTTTTTAGATCAATTTTAACTGACATTTATTGCTTTGTCTAAAGTATGTTTTAAATTTTTCGGTTATTTATCTAAAGAGAGTGAACTTAAACAACACAAAGTCTTAACTGGCTAAGAGTAAGTGGGACTCGCACTCGTAGGGTTCCGTAACATAAGCGTTTTTATGAAAAACAAATTTATATTTGCGGTTCGGAAAATGTGCTATATCTCAAAAACTACTGACTTCTAACCAATTTTCGGTTAAAGTTTTATTGAGATCTACAGGATATGTTTTGTTTAGATTTTTCACTTTTTACACACATTTTACCACTTTAGAAGTGTAAAACTTTCAAAGGAATGACTTTGAAAAAAAAAAATGTTTTAAAAATCTCAATGTCATTTTCAATGACCTATCCAAAAACATACCGCACGTAAAGGTTTGATTAAAACATTTTTTTTAGTATCTGTTCCCATGTATGGGGAGCCCCCCCCCCCCCATTAATCTTTTTTTTTTTTTTTTTTTGTATAAAACTCGTAAAGCTGTTCATAGAATACATCTACCTACCAAGTTTTAACTGTGTAGTTTTAAAAGTTTCGGAATAAAATGGCTGTGACTTACGGACGGACAGACATGACGAATCTGAAATTGTACAAAACTGCACAACATTATGTGCAGTAAATCAAATCAAAATTGCAAAGCAATCCTGTAATATGTGCAGTTATAATGTGTAATGAACATGTATGTATAAAATTTCGACTGGCATAGCATTTCGTCATCTACATCTCATGTTTCAAATGGAAACCTACTTCGGTTATCTTACTTAGCTTCGCTTAGCTCTCATACATAGTTGGCTTTGAGTAACTCAAAGATAATTGGGCGCTAGTTTCGTTTCGCTTATATTCCAATAATGAGGCCTGTGTTTAATCCATCATCGGCAGAAGAACGATCGAGTGTTGTTTGCCGAACTCAGCTGATCTCCTTAAACTTAAGATAACAAAAGAGAGTGCGTATGCCACCATCATCCGAATATCGTTCTCAAAGATTTATTACTTTATTAATGTTATTTCTTGAGAGCCAATCGATTAGCGACATACTTTTATTCGATTGATGGCTGGTTGGTGCGAGTTACAACTCAAACCACCTTTTGCCACACGTAATAGGAGCATTATATCGATGTTCCGCCTGACTTGTTGACATAAAATAGCTTTTTACCATCAAGGAGAACATCTGCCGGCGTATCCTTACGGTGTCCAGCAACAAAAAGCCCTTGGTATTTAGGATCATTTTAGGCCTAGCGGATTCACTATCTTCGATGACATCATCGCTTAGCACCAGGGGAGATAGTAGTCAAACGCTAAGCCTATCAGCAGGGTTATTCTCAATCATTCGAAAGCAAATTCGAATTCGGAAACTGCCTTTACTTCGACTTGGATCTTTGCAATTCACAATGCTCCGATCGGTTAATTTTCATAAATCAATTAGAAAAAAATCAGTGATTTTCGGGAAAGGTTTCCGCGCAAAACAGCTCAGGGATCAAAAAAAGAATAAAATTAAAAATGAAGCTTCCGAATCCGAATATGTTTTTGAATGATTGAGAATAAGCGCAAAATAACTAACAAATAACTACAAAAACATTACATTTTCGACAAAATTTCTAACGTGTTGAAATTCGAACCTACAGCCTTTGCTTCTTTAAGCAGGCTCTGTTCCACCTGATCCAATCTTGTATATATGCAGTGTGGCGAATTTAAGAATAACATTGTAAATCTGCAGGTATAATTACGGAACCAGGAACGATCCCCGTATCCTGTTTTTTTTTTTTTCATGAAAACTTTGTTATACATATACATTTGATCAAGGCATCATTTGAGAAGTGTTTACCTAATAGATTGCATAACATTTACATAAAAATATCCTGTGATTCCCGTGTCCCACCAAAACCTTTATGTTTTTCAGGATAACCAATATTCTAAAAGTTATTCCATAGTATAAGCTATGCTCACTTTAAGTTTCATTAAATTCCACCCAGTAGTTTCGGCGTGCTGATTTTTCAAACGGACATACATACAGACAAAAATTTTAAAAATTATATTTTCGGTATCTATAGCGTTTATAATGCTTCCCCTAATTTAAATTTCAAAAAAATATTCAATGTACAGTTTTCGCTTGGTTACTGTTTTATTATAGTATAGAGAGATTTAGCATAACAAATTTATGTACTCAGAGAATAACAACATAATAATTGTAAATTATCTATATTCCGCTATACTTGTTACATCAGTTCATTTAACAGTAACTAAGAAATGAATAATATTTCAAAGTTTCGTACTATCTACTTACTGTATTATTGTAACAAACATTTGCAAATGGTTAAGGACCGGAGAAGGTCCCTGTAACCCGCAATACAGGCTCCTAGGAGACCTAGTGGGCTAGGCTAGGGCTAGCTTCACCGGTTTCAGATAGCGCTAATATGAAGAAATTTGACAAATTTTTGACAGCTTTTATCTGACACGTGACGTGTCGTTTTCATTCAACTATCTAACGTATTATCAGGAACCAGTAAAACTGGCCATGAGTATCCTAAATTGGACATTTATTTGAGTGGATACTGCTTAAAGCAAACACACAGGAGCATATGTGGTGCGCTCGTCACCCTGGCCCTGTAATGTCACTGGCTCCTGTGTTCTTCATAAAGATAATAATGATCACTTACCGCCGGATATAGTCACGTAATAGTAGCTGTACCGCCATCTATAGATGCTGTTGGTTGGAAAGATATCATGTACTATTGTATCCATAGACGATGAGTCGGTCGGCAGACGTACCAACATGTCGATGTTACCACCTCTGCTGTCGATGAACCCTGTTAAAAGTAAACAGTCTGTTTTAGCGGAAAGTTATACAGGTGTTTGGCTACCGACTAGCGATATTTTAGACACGTAAAAAACAGCAAATTTCATAGACAAATTTACCCCCAAAATAGGGTTAATTTGGGAATGGCTGCCATTTTAGTTTTATGATATTTATTTTTGTAAGTGATAACATCCTGTGTCTTTGTAAATGGATGCAATAGAAACATAAAAAAAACAATTTAAAGATAATAATAATGACTATCTTCTATATATAAAATACAAAGTTCTGACTGATTTATATATAAACACAGCCCAAACCACTGATCTTAGAATATGAAATTTGCTCGGTCCACCCGTTCCTGGAAAAATCGGTGGTGACACACGGACAAACAGACAGACGGGCAGACAGACAGATGGGCAGACAGACAGACGGGCAGACAGACAGACAGATGGATAGACGGACAGACAGACAGACTGACAGACGGACAGACGGACAGACGGATGGTGGGACGGACGGATGGACGGACGGACGGATGGACGGACAGACGGACAGAGGGACAGACGGACAGACGGACAGATGGACAGACGGACAGACGGACTGACGGACAGACGGACAGACGGACAGACGGACAGATGGACAGAAGGACAGACGGACAGACAGACAGACGGACAGACGGACAGACGGACAGATGGACAGATGGACAGAACAAAGACGAAGACGGTTAAAACTGACCTAAAACGAAAAACTGAGTTCAAATGATGCGCGGCAGCAGTCGTTATTAATTATTATTATTACGATTATTGCAGTTCATACCGATATCATAATATAGATCAGTCCTAGGCGACGTCGATGACAGTACCAGCCTCACATACTCTCCTCTCACCGCGAAGTACATGGTGTACTCCTGCAGGCCGGCGCTAGTCATGTTCACCACTGTGTGACGCCCCCTCGCGGTCATCTCTGTGTAATTTGTGAACTCCCTGTAAGTTACAACAGCGGCAGTACAGCACTCCTCTTCCTGACTGCTGTCACACTTGCTGGGACCTGTAAACACAATATAGAATAATGTACTACTGTACTTGAAGTATCTTTAAACTTAAAATATAAAGTGTGTGACACTTCAAAGAAGCATAATATTTGATTTACGCAGTGCAACATCTCTCGTCGGATTTGAAAACTGTAATGATTTCTTCCGAATGATTAACTTACGTAATAAGTATTCATAGATGGCGCCACCAATGCATAATTGGGTTAACAAATGCAACCCACTAATTTCGTCGTATCAATGGATCGAACCATGGCTTAATTAGCAGAGCACCTGGACGTGTAATCCGGCGGGTGCGGGTTCGAGTCTCGTCGGTACGATGAAATTTTGGATTGTGTTTAACAATTTACAAAAATATAAAGTGTGTGACACTTCAAAGAAACATAATATTTATCTTTAAACTTTCGCGATTTAAATATTAAAATACGGGACTTATCGCACTTTAAACATTAATTTTTATTTAACTCGACATTTTTGACCTAGTCTTTGCGTTGATCGTAGTCACGAGACGACTTCATTGAAACGTCGAGTTAAATAAAAAATAATATTTTAAGCGCGATAAATGTCCTGTACTTTGATATTTATAACTATGTATTTTTGATTTTGATGATTTTATAATGCCTACATAATTTGTTTTGGACTTTTGACGATACTGTACATCAATGATGGTATTTCACAAAGCAATAACTTCAAAGCAAAATATGCACATACGACCTTCTTCTATGAAACATATCGAACGCTTACACCCATATGTCGAGGCCCGCCCCGACTTCGCACGTGTAGAACATATTGCCTCCATCATTTGCATCAGTTTGTTGCGTCAAGTATGAGTAATTGACCCTGACATCTTCAACAATAATCGTCATATTTCAACCAATTTACACAAAACCTTAAGAACCATCATAGAACATACTATATTGACATCAACATCTCTCGTCGGATTTGAAAACTGTAATGATTTCTTCCGAATGATTAACTTACGTAATATGTAGTCATAGATGGCGCCACCAATGCATAATTGGGTTAACAAATGCAATCCACTAATTTCGTCGTATCGATGGATCGAACCGTGGCTTAATTGGCAGAGCACCTGGACGTGTAATCCGGGGGGTGCGGGTTCGAGTCCCGTCGGTACGATGAAATTTTGGATTGTGTTTAACCCTACCTATAGTCCCTATTGGGTGTATAAAAATCAAGGTCTTGAGTCAGCACAATGAAAATATATGGGCAAATTTAGATTTTCGCGAAAACTTGTTAGTACCAAAATGTACATTCATTTTTAATTTTTTTCTTTTTTTCGGAATTTTTTCTTTATTTGTTCTTTAAGACCTCGCGTATAACCAACATTGACAATTCTAGGTAAACCGGAAGTACCCTATAGGTTTTGGGTCGAAAACATACATACATACATAGTTTGCGCCAATTAAGGTACACCTCTGAGTTATATGAGCTCTGATACAATTTAGAGGTCTAGCTTAATTGGTTGGTACGGAAGCCTCGGTGGGCGAGTTCAACTCGACTTAGCCGGTTTTATTTTTCCTACATTTAGAGCAGCCTAGCTACTTAAAAGTCTATGGTCCGTAATTATTCCCGCCCAAATATAATTATTCGCGCAACTGGCTCGTAACCTGATTCAGGTGACGCACCTGTTGCGCAGGATATTGCAATTACCTGAATTAGGTGACGCGCCGGTTGAGCGGAAAGTTCTACAATTTTTTCACTCACACTTTTCAATTAACCTGTTTTCTCGACCGATTTATTGTCGACTTAGGTTGCAAAATAGGTCTCCACGAATGTAACTATAAATTAAACTGGATAATATATAAACCTATTTTAATTCTAAAAGTCCATTATACTCCCTATATATTAGTGAAAGCATTTTTAAAATCGGTGTAGTAGTTTTTGAGTCAAATCAATACAAACATACAAAAACACAATAATTCGAAACAACAAATGTTTTCTCTTTATTATACTTCTTATAATCACTTCATATTATAAAACAAAGTCCCCCGTTGCGTCTGTCTGTCTGTTCGCGATAATCTCAAAGACTATTCACGGATTTTTATGAAATTTTCATATATAGATAGAGTGATAGAGTTGAAGGTTTACGTGTTTATAATTTGTTAAGGTTTTGTGCGAAATGGTTCAAATATGATGATAATTGTTAGACGTGTTGGAAAAAATCAAGCCACCTGGGAGCTTTCATCGAAAACGTTGCGTAATCATTTTAAACAACGCATGCTTTTAAAGGTCTACTAGCGACCCGCCCCGGCTTTGCATGGGTAGATCATTTACGCCTGTATTTTTGCATAAGTTTGTGGCGTCGTGTATCAATTAACTTCTTCAACAAGCATCGTCTCGAAACGCATCAAAATTTGATATTGAAGCACTATTTATCTTTTAATTGATTGCATATATGTATTTATCCTGTAGTAGTTTATGTATGTATATATAATCATATATATGTATATATTATACGTGTATGTATTTTATGTATTATATATTGTTATGTTAAGTATAACTTTGAAGCTGTACACCCCCTGCAACATTTATGTAAAATCCTGTCCATCCAAAGGTTGTCTGGTAGAAATCGCTCCAAGCGACAAGACCGTCTATTGTATTACCATTGTTTTGTTTTAAATATTTTCTGTAAGTATGTTTTATTTTGGTGTACAATAAAGAATCATTCTATTCTATTCATCGTCATATTTCAAGCAATTTACAATCTGGTATATCTGCCTGGGGCCTTATTCAGTATGACCAATGAGATAACGCGTTCCACGTTACGTTATTGTAAAATTGTATTCTGTATGCCACACGATAGGTAAATTATACAAAACGCGCGCGTTACACGTCCTTGGGCCTTATTCAGTATGACCAATGAGATAACGCGTTCCTTAACGCGCCACGTTACGTTATTGAAAAATTGTATTCTGTATGCCACACTATAGGTAAATTATAAAAAACGCGCGCGTTACACGTCTTCATATGTCACGATATTTTGATAGCTCAAAACGCGCTCATAACCTTACCCTGCCGCGTTTCAATTGGCATAGAGAATACCATAACGCGGAGATAACGTGACACGGTACGGTAAGACTTTAAAATGGTCATAGTGAATAAGGCCCCTTATATGTCACGATATTTTGACAGCTCAAAACGCGCTCATAACCTTACCCAACCGCGTTTTAACTGGCATAGAGAATACCATAACGCGGAGATAACGTAACACGGTACGGTAAGACTTTAAAATGGTCATAGTGAATAAGGCCCCTTATATGTCACGATATTTTGACAGCTCAAAACGCGCTCATAACCTTACCCTACCGCGTTTTAATTGGCATAGAGAATATCATAACGCGGAGATAACGTACACGCGGAGAACGTAACACTTTAAAATGGTCATACTGAATAAGGCCCTGTTCGCGATAAAATCAAAAACTTGGAACGGATTTTCATGTAGTTATCACCAATAGATAGAGTGATTACTGAGGAAGGTTTATGAATATGATTTGTGAAGGTTTTGTGCGAATTGGTTCAAGCGTCGTAATAATTTATCTAGCGCACAAAATCCAGCCTCATAGAAAAGCGCTCGTCCAACGTTTGATCTCCTACTATTCCAGTCCCAGCAAAGAATGCTTAGTGTCATTGTATTTATTATGAGCATTAGAGCAATGCGTCGCTTAACATCAGGCAAACGTCCTAGATGTAAAGTAATTTTAACAAACATCCAAAGAAAAGGAAGTCTCTCTATTCGCCTATAGTTTTTTAGGGTTCCGTAGCCGAATGGAAAAAAACGGAACCCTTATAGATTCACCATGTCTGTCTGTCTGTCTGTCCGTCCGTATGTCACAGCCATTTTATTCCGAAACTATTAAGACTACAGCATTGAAACTTGGTAGGTAGATGTATTCTGTAAACCGCTTTCCGATTTTTATACAAAAATAAAAAATATAAAAGTTTTTGGGGGGGCATCCCATACATGGAACTGGAACAAAAAAACATTTTTTCTTCAAACCTATACGTGTGGGGTGTCTATGGATAGGTCTTTAAAAATGACATTGAGGTTTTTAAAATCATTTTTTCTCAAAGTCAATCATTTAAAAGATAGGCGCGTCTAAAGCGGTAAAATGTGTGTGTCCCCCTCTAACTTCTAAAGTAAGGGAGTGAAAAATCTAGAAAAAATATATTCTGTAGATCTCAATAAAAACTTTCAACGAAAATTGGTTTGAACGAGATACAGTCAGCAGTTGTTGAGTTATAGCGACCGCAAGTATAACTTTGTTTTTCATACAAAATGAATGACTATGAAAAACAAAGTTATTTTTGTAGTTGCGAAAAATTAAAGTTATAGAATACTCTACTGTGTTACGGAACCCTACGAGTGCGAGTCCGACTTGCACTTGGCCAGTTTATTTTTGTATGTATTTTACGCGTTTATTTCGTCAATTGTTAACCGATTCGAATGATACTTTTTTAATTGGTAGGGAACATTTCGAAGATAGTTCCATTGTAATTTCATTGAGATTTGATAAGTATCTCCAGAGATATGTCGATAAACGTCTCAAACATGCTACAGAAACTGACTTGCGCGGCATGGAAGTCGGTTGTTATAGTTTTTAAATCTTAATTATAAAAAAGAACACACATGCATTAGTTGTAGATTTTTCTAAGTTCTCTGTATTTGGTATTGGTTGATAGGGCGAGGCCCCGTGGCGCAACTAGTCAGACATAAATGTACAATTTACCTGGTTTATAGATGATATCTGCAGAAGTAATCAATGCGCTCACGTTCAGTGCGTGTGTTAGATTTGATTCCAACCCGGAGATCTTACTGTCAATGTGTTTGGTGTACTCAGATATTTTGTCCTGTATCACAACAAGGTTAGACTCCAAGTTGTTCATCAGTTGCAGAAACTTGCTGTCCATTTTTTTATCCAGCAGGTCAAATTTACTTTTAACGATATGCTCTATTTTTTCAAGTTGTTTAGAAAAAATGAGTTTCATGGTCTCTCTGAGATTAAGTGTTATATTTCGTACGGTATCGTCCAACTTGTCCAGTTGTTTTTGAGACATTTGTGCTGTAGCTAATATCGTCCCGCAGTCGCCGGAACTTTCTACGGTGCCGCCGCCTTCTGTTACCTCCTTGTTCGAGTGGATTGACCCGAAACTGTACAAATACAATATATTATATTGAGTCACCATTATATTACCTTTTCTTTACTCATGTGATTATATATTCTATGTGTACAGAATATTATCAATCAATACATATGCTGTAACTATACTATTATTTAATCTGTGTACATATCTGTGGTGGTGTCTTACAAAGTTCTAAAAAAAAGTCCGCAATAGCGTGTGTCTATCTTTTATGTGTAAGCTAATATTTAAAATAAGATAAGAACATATTTAATTGAATACTATATTTATCACAATGCATATATATGGTATTATTTATTAATTCTTATTCCAACTAATATTTATTAAGTAGGTAGAATTAGTTTAAACGGAAATTGGTCACCAAGGATAAAGGATAACCCGCAGCGTTCTGTTTGCGCGATCTAGGCGGCGATCAGATAGTGCAGTAGTTATATTTGTACCGACTGGTTCGACTGGTTCACACCAAATGCGATCAGAAAACAATTGGAAAATACTGAGATCGCGCCCGCAGATCGCAGGACGCCGCGGCGTGGCCGTACCTTAAGTGTATGACTTAATTTCTTTTAGTGCAAAAAAACACATGTTCATACTCTGAATATTAATATAGTTCATATCAACAAAATTATGAAACCTACCCGCTAAAGAACACTAGCACGGCTACATGAAGAACAAACACAGACTGTGCCATTTTGAATTTTTGATAGAGAGTTTAGAGACAATTACCAAGGCCGGAAGGCGTATTTGCGTTCACTAACGTTTATCTATAGTTACACGCATATATATACTCTGTCGTTATCGCACTTGTACGTAACTTGTTTACACATAGATATTTATAATTAGAGGCCCGTTGAGTTTTGGCGGGAACGTGAAGAATTGTGATGCTCTCATTGTAAGTATTTTACCCACAGCCAGAAAAAGAATCATGTGTCCTTTCCCGCCCTATTTTCTGCTTAGTACAAAATTTCATCTGAATCGGTTGAGCCGTTCGACCGTGAAGATGTCATATAGTTACAAATTTCATAATAAATCTGCACATTCTTGCTGAAATAATGTATCATATGCCCTTTTTCCCTCTATTTCCTGTATTTATACATCATTTCCACAAAATCTTTACAGCCGTTTAACCGCCGTGATGAGGTCCTTTATTAAAAAAATCTGAAATATGTTGTTGAGGAGCGCAACCATCTTAACTGATTTACTGGTTGAGATGCACAATAGCATTTGTTTTACCGTTATAAGTAAACTGTTAGAAATATTTTTAGGCTGTAAAGCAATCTTGTATCCGTTACAAGCCATATTGTCGGCAAAGTAAAATATTGTAGTTCATTGAATACATTGTAAAGTAAACAGACATAAAATGCGTAACGGTTTAGAATTAGATTGTATTTTGTTGTAGATTTAACAGTAGGGTAATTGTTGTAAAGCGGCTTGCCTCCAATAAAGAAATAAATAATACTACTATCCTTTGGAGCCCTGCTAGCCGTGGGAATAGGACGGTTTATGGAGGCACCTAACGGTTCGCTTAACTAAATGGTACATGCCAGCCTGGTGGAAGGGCAGGCAGAGGGTTTAAAAAGCCTGACCTGTTTAGAAACGCCAGTCATTTCAGAGATAGTCATTTCAGAGATAGTCATTTTAGAGATAGTCATTTCAGAGATAGTCATTTCAGAGATAGTCATTTCAGAGATAGTCATTTCAGAGATAGTCATTTCAGAGATAGTCATTTCAGAGATAGTCATTTCAGAGAGAGTCATTTCAGTTGATAGAGTAATTTGTTTAAGAACATCGTAGATATAAAAGTAGTGTAAACTCGTATTAAGTTCCTTTGTGTAAAGTGTTTGTTCATAAAGTTGTGTGCGTGTGATTACTTCGGGGTTTTATTCGTACCCGTAATCCTCACCCTGCGCCTAAATCAGGGACAGAACCGCGATAGATACTGCGTCGTTGTTAGGGCGTTAGTACGTGCGCGTGTGTTTATGGTTTGGCAAACGTTGCGGCCACCGTTGTTGGCCAGTTCATCGCCGGGACTAGAGACGCTTTTGCCAAGCACGCGCGGGCGGCGTATCGGTAGACGCGCACTTCGCTGTATCGTGTGTGTGTTCGCGGACTGTCTGCCTTTCGGGTTGGCTACCAGTATAAGCCGTGGTAGTCGATCGTCGTCGGGTTCACTACCAGTCTAAGTCGTGATAGTGGAACGGCGTCGCGTAGTTAGTTTAATTTACATATGTACTTTTGTGAAATAACGTATTATTTGCTTGAAGGTGAGAGAGACATATAATGCTGAGGAGCGGATTGACAAGTCTGCTTAGGCCCGTTTGCACTTCACTTAAGAATCGCCTTAGCTTGTCAAAATATCACAAAATAAACAAGTCTGGCTAGCAACATTTCAAAATATAGATAAATAAAAGCTTTTTTAATATAGGATTATTAACCTATCTGCAAGATATATTTTTAAATTTTGATTCTCCATGTTGCTTTATTTATTGGGTTTTATTATTTCACAATTATTTGGATAAAAATTGTCTGGTACTGAAACATGCACTGAGTTGCGGGTGCACGTAATAGTACGGTTGGCAACCCTACATTAATCAGGGGAATTAAACATGTGTTTAAAGTGTGACGTTCGACGTCTAGATAAAAGTTGAATAGCTCAATACAATACCTTTGCTTTTTTTTGTCAATTCAAAGCAATAAGTTATGTTTCTGTTATATCTATAATAATTATCAAGGCGAGCGAAGCGAGCCCTAACACTATCCCACAACTTGAGCACTTTTGTGGTGCACTTTACTGAAAAACTATCACGCCTATTGATATGTGATTTAACATAGTAATTTAAATTCACATGTAGATGTGTTATCAGTAAAAAAAGTATAATTTTATTAACATTAAAAATAGCCGGCCAAGTGCGTGTCGGGCCACGCGCAGTGTAGGGTTCCGTAGTAGCCTGTCATTGCAAGTCTTACCCGTTATAAACAAGCAACTAGGTATTTCGTCTTTGCACTTTAAAGGATTCTACACTTTAGAGGATATTCTAAGGATTATGTATTTGGTACAAAATTATCCAACACCCAAGTTCAACGACTATTACTGCTAAACTGATAATGTTATCTTAACCGCTACCTTTAAAGTTCATGAAATGCACTATTATCACGATTTTTTCCAGATTTTACAAACTAGCAGTTTAGCTTGTTTGTAAAATCGTAGCAGTTTACCATTAGAAGATCAAAGAATTAACTTCGCTGCGAATATAATGTTTGGTTTCTAACGCCATCTGTTGGAAATATAAAGAATTTACATCTGTCATCCAAATGACGTCTGGTATCTGTGTATCATTTATGGCAGATATCTGCCATTTGGGCAGATTTAGGACCTACATTCTCTGATTTGATTCTCTGATTGACTCTGGCAGATTTTTTTTTTATATCTTCTAGGCTAGCGTTTGACCACTATCTCACCTGTTGTAAGTGTGATTCCAAAAAGTGGCAAATTTCAAGGATCTTTATAAATTTTGAAATATAAATAGAATTTTGACAATTTTCTGTTTCTATTCAAAGTATAACATTCTTATTATGCATTTAATTGGTTGGAAAGACCCTAGGGGTATAAGCTAAGAAAATCTGTCCTCGGAAGATATTTGATGGATATTTATACAATTTGTAGGTACTAATAAAATAGGTATTTTTTTAAAGTTTGAGAACTCAATTATTTTTGTTTCTAAAGCAAAAATGTAAAAAACAAAAAAGAATTTTTTTCAAGACAGACTGCAGCAATTAATCCAATTTTTTTATATATCTTTAGGACTAATAATAGCTATTATATAAAAAAAATTGAGAGCTTTATAATATCATAGGATAATAGAAAAAAAAATGTTAAATTTAATTTGTTACCATGATACAATTTTAACACAATAACAAAAAACATTTTTTCGTACGGTTAATATTTCCCTATAATAATGTAATATTTATATTAAAAAAAAATATATACATCACATATACATAATTTATTAAAAATAATATTAATTCTCAAAATAACAACAATAGCTTCTATTGTGAAAGTAAATAAATAAAACATTCAATTATCAATTTTATTATTCAATCTTAGTTAGCTATGTTTCAAGGAACAAAATATTATTATCATGACACTTTATTAGGGTTCCGTAGCCGAACGGCAAAAAATAGAATTCTTATAGATTTGTCATGTCTGTCTGTCTGTCTGTCCGTCCGTATGTCACAGCCACTTTTTTCCGAAACTATTAATAATTTGGGAATTGTTAGTATAATAGTTTCGAAATTCCTAAGAATACACAGTTGAAACTTGGTAGGTAGATGTTGTCTATGAACCGCTTTACGATTTTTATACAAAATTAAAATAATTTGAGATCGTTTACAAAACGACAAAAACCGACTTCACATGCCGCGCTAGTAATTTTTATTTTTTTATATCGGTTAAGATTTGACGGAGTTCTGAGGTAACAAAAAAAACTTGTAAAAAACTGTCGAATTGCGAACCTCCTTTTCCTTTTTGTGAAGTCGGTTGAAAATAAAAGATAAAGGGGAGTACCCATACATGGAACTGAAACTTTAAAAAAAAATCATCAAACCTACGTACTACGTACGTAAATACTCGTACGTGCGGGGTATAACTTTGGTTACATACATTATGCAGGGTTATTGGTACTAAATATGTCCCATTTTAGCCCCCCATTATCTGCTCAAAGTAAGACGGGAAGGGAGGGAAGACACACATTTTACCACTTTAGAAGTGTCTATCTTTCAAACGATTGACTTTGAGCATAAATCAATCGTCAATCATGAAATTTAGCAAAAAGCCAGATGTCATAGCACAAATGAAGGAAAAATTAAAAAAAAAAGTTGAAAATCAAAGGGTGTCCCCATACATACATAGTTCACTCCAATCAAGATAGGCCTCTGAGTTATATGAGCGCTCATACAATTTAGAGGTCTAGCTTAATTGATACGTGTATCAATTACTTACGCCCGGTACGGAAGTTTCGGTGGGCGAGTCCAACTCGACTTGGCCGGTTTTATTATGCCTTATTTTATGCCATAATAATATGATGGCAAATTATATGCATTTGTTGGAGTGGTTGGTGTTTTGGCCAATGTTTTGCCAGTGTCGGGCAGATCGCAATCTATATCTACGAGTATACTATCTATACTAATATTATAAAGAGAGAACATTTGTATTTTTGTATTTTTGTATGTTTGTAATGATTTGGCTCAAAAACTACTGAACAGATTTAAAAAATTCTTTCACTAATACATAGAATGGACTTTCGGAATGAAAATAGGCTATATATTATCCCGTTTAAATCAAAGGTACATTCGTGGAGACCTAATTTGCAACCTAAGTCGGCAAAATAACGGTCGAAAAAACACGTTTCTTACGAACGCTGCTTAATTGAAAATAGATAAAAGAATATTTTCTTTGCAAGAGTTGTACAACTTAATAAGACCTACAAAAAAGTCCGGGACAGCATATGTCTATCTCTTAAGGTTGACTCACAGTAACCATTTTAATCTTAAAATTTTTGTTAAAAAATATTACATAACTTCCAAGGCTATTTTCAAGTATATAGTATTAATCCTTATCCAAATAATTACGTTAATTAGCTTGGCCGCATATTATAGCTTAAATTGTCATTTACAGTATATAATTCAAATGAAAACTCTAGAAGATATCACGAGTTTCACATACACGCATCGCAAAATTAATGAAATATTTGCAGTGAAACCACAGATTAGGTCATAGTTACTACGAAAATATTATTACAAGCTTAGCTGTGCTGTAGATCCCCACCGATCACGATCAATTTGAAGTCAATATAGTATAATAATATGATCTATTATGTAATATAATATTCATCTTTATATATAATAATATAATATAATATTTTAAACCACCCCGACTGATCTATGTATACCTTATACTCGTATTTTCATTAAAAGCATTCCAATGACTCTAAACACGACATTTAAAATCTGAGCTCTAAGTTGGTGAGGATTTGAGTATTCTGTAGAGTCCAGGAGATCTCTCAGCATCAGGTCAATGCTTCCATGTTCTTACAATATCGTTGAAAAAGAAAATTTTCTAATTGATCAGACCTATGAAAGTTGATTTCATAGCGCAATTAACATTTTTTTATTTATGCAGTATTTTTTTTCTTTGATATTAATTCAAGTTACACTTTTTGAGCGTGGTGACTTATTAGAAAACTTTTTTTTCCTTTATTAAATAAATGAGAAGTGAGCTACTTTTAATATCGCTCATTTTAATATAAATAAATTTGGTTATCTTTATAGCAGTATTATATATAAATTAACAAAACAAAAAATAATACTGCATTTGTTATAATAATAATAAATGTATGTATATAGAGTACTCACTCATTTTCTATTACTATTTTTTTCGTGACTTTCTTCATTAATAAATGCACTTTGGTTATTCATATTTACAGATAGAGACAGAGTAGAGATATTCACTGTTGTACATAGATGATAAATACCTATACACCAATCTGTGTCACGCATGTGTCACGGCTACATGTATGAAGGCATGTGAGTGTTTAACAAGGAGGAATTATGTAAAGTTCCGAGGACTTGTTCACCCTTGACATAATTTGAAAATAGAATTCGGAATTTATATTTGAAAAAGGAACGAGAAGACTAAATCAAATTAGCCGGTTCGGTATATAAGCGGTTAGGGTAGCTCCTGGTAGGGTGGGGATGAAATCCGATAGATGGCGTTGTACACCGTTAAGACACGCAAGTGTTTCATTTTATCAAGTTTTACCATTAAATTGAATGATGTGTGAAACCAAAGACGACTATATGTCTACTACGCTAAGGCTTAAGAAATGAGGTTCGTTGGGGTGTTAGGTTTTTTTTCGTTACGGAATTTCTGGATTAGGTCTCCACGCTCAAGGCCCACGATAGAAGCTATGCAATAGCTTAAAAACTGCTTTACAAATTATTACCAGGCAGAAAAACGACGCGAGCCCTCACAAAGCTCGGCTTTTAGCTAGTTATTCAATATGATCTATTTAATGTTATTTGACGTGTGTAAGTGCAAATTTTTAATTTGCCCGTATACTGAATAAATGCTTTGACTTTTGACTTTAATTCAGATATTTTAAAATCTTTTTGTAGTGGTAGGACTTCTGCTAGTCCACCAGGGGCGGTACCACCACTTTGCCAATTTATTTTCAGCCGTGACATAGAAATGTTTTTTAGTTGAAATTGCTAGGTGTCTAGTGAAATTACAGGGCATGTGAGACTTAACATCTTTATGTCTCACGGTAACGGGCGCAGTGCAGTGGCAGGTTGTGGCCATCGACTTCATAACAATTAGACCCCGCTTGAAAGGCGAGCATTTTCCGCTAAATCATCGGACTTATAAGTCTTATATAAATCCACGCCCACAAACGCGATGTTAGTTTCGACCAGTACGGTGACCTGTAGACACCTCCGCGCTTAGATACTTACATTTCTTAAAAAGTCGTTGTGATGGCTCCTAGGAGCCATCACAACGACTTTTTAAGACTGCAAGCTTGCAGTGTAAGATGGTGTGGAAAAAACAGTAAAAACTCAAATTTTAAGGCAAACGGTATAACATTTTACCGGTAAGTCAATAAATGTATCTAATCATCAAAAATTTTAGGCTAAGCTCAGCTAATATTTGTCGGTCGGCAGTTGTCTTTAATCACTATCTCTTTTTGTCACGGGCGATGTTTAATAGTTCTATCCCGTTTTTGCGTGGATTTAGTGTTGCGCCTCTGCTGCAGTGATACATATCGATAAACTAGGAATATTATCGACATTCATTTTACAATTACGTATAATTTGTAAATTTGGATGTAGTGTGTTTCTTAATCCCACAGATAATTTATGGAGATCTAAAGGGTAAGTACGTTTTAATATGGCTCCACACGATTAGTGTATTTAGCCAGTGTATTAAAATTGTTCAAGTTTTCGTAAATTCTACATAGTTTTTTACTTTACCATAAAAGTTAACGCATAATTTTTAATGGCATAATAGTACTTATGCATATTTTTGTTGGCATATTATATAATCTATTTATATATATATATAAAAGTGAAAGGTTACTTATCCCCAAATCTCAAAAACCGTTGGACGTACAAAGATGAAATTTGGCAGGGAGGTAGTTCTACGACTCCCGCCCAAACAGTGAGATCTGTCAAAAGCGTTTACGATAAAATCTCGTACTGAGGGTACAGAATGTTGCATGCCGCTGTGCCTGTAATAGGTCAATATAGACGTCATCGCTTACCATCGGGTGAACGTCCTGCTTGTCCTGTTACCTTATATCATAAAGAAAAATCTTAGGAGATTCTTAAATTTAGTGCAAACGGGCATTAGTTATTTTAATTAACAAGTACATATTAATGTACTAAGGCCATGATTTATTATAAGTAATGCTCAAAAGTATACATCTGTTATCTCTCATATTTTTGGTAGAGACCTTAAAGGTTAAGTGATAACAGTCGGTAACTGTAGATAACATCACGTGGCGGCCTCAAGTTATACAACAAAAGATTTACAAATGTCGACAAACTTGTAGGGCAATGGCTCCAGAGCCTAGAGCATCGGCGCAAAGTCACTAGTTCATTGGTTTTCTATCGGATACATTTCAGAGAGTGTGCCATCCAATTGCACGAATTAGTACCTACTGCCATCCCCTTTTTTCTATCGGACAACCAGACGTACCGATGTGCGCCATCGTTTCATGGTGGACGTTCTATCTACACGCACGAAGCGTTTTGATTTGTCATTTATCTGGGGGCAAGGTAGTGCCTCCGCAAAGACGAGCTAAAGGTACGGCCACACCGCGGCGTCCTGCGATCTGCGGGTGCGATCTCAGTACTTTTCAATTGTTTTGATCGCCGCCTAGATTGCGCACGCAGGACGCTGCGGTGTTTCCGTAACTTAAGCGAAGCGCAAAAGCTACCTACCTTTTCTTGTCATACTTTCCGCAAAGGAATGGAATTCCTTGCCAGTGTCTGTGTTTTCTGATAGCTACTACCCGGAGGTCTTTAATCGTGAGTGAACAGGTATCTTGGTAAGCGTGCTACATCGTCGACCGCATCGTCACTTAACATCAGGTGAGATAGTGGGCAAACGCTTGCCTATCTAGTCAAGAGCTGAGCGAGCCGAAGGAGCTTTTAAAAAATAAAACTTTATTAATTCAAGACGTTTATTCTCTACAAGAGCTCGTCTAAGACTAACTTAAATATAAATTAAATCTAGAGCTTCGATATCAGACCACCGTGGGACGGATGCTCTTATCTGTTGTTTGTCCATTCAGCGTCTGGTGTCTGATTACGTTACTCAGAATATAGAACGCTGACGCGTGTTATCTGTAGAGTCGGTAGACGTAACTCCTCCCTCCTTAAGTTCGAAGTTATCTTTTTTGGGAGAACTTCGAGAACATGTTTTTACCAATAATTTTGGATGATATTTATAGACCAGGTAACAAAGCATTATACAAATTAAAATATAGAGTCCGAGAGTCCAAACGCTTATACTACGCACTTCAATAATTGCCTTTACACTTTCACTATTTTCAGTATCACTTTTCTTTAAAGCTAACGACAATAGTTTCAGGTCCATCAGGTCCAAGCCTTCCAGGTTTACAGGTGGAGCGGGTTTCCTTTCGACAGGTAAGAAGAGTGTAGGTAAGTTCAGGATCGGTAGCTCTGGATAATATGTTATATTTTCAATATACATTTGCCGCTTTTTCAATATGATGTCTTGAATTTTCACCTCGCAGGGATCATCTAAGGTAATTATATAGGTGCCTTTGATCTTATGATGAAGCAGTTCACCATCGCATGTCCTTGTAAGCAGCTCTTCATCTCTACTGTACAGGATCCATCTATTTGTTTGCAGGAACTGGATTCTGATCTTCTCAATGGTTATGGGAATTTGGATGCATGACGTTACGTTTTCAGCATACGTCATCAGGTCGGTGATGCATGGGTCTTGAATATATTGAAGCATTCCGTCATCAGTGCAGAGGAATCTGAACTCGTCGACTTCTTGGCATGGATGAGTGAACAGTCTGGTCTTCAACCCTTTCGCCAAGAGGTAAGGATACTTGGGTATTATGACGACGGTGGAGTTAAAGGATAATACAGGTAAAGGAATCAATTTATAATAGATATATGTATCTTTTTCAATCAGCGGTATTTCCAAAAGGTAAGTAATTTGATTTTCCTTCAAATAGGCTTTAAGTGTTATAACTTGCTCTATCTTAACTAAGTTTTCTAAGCTAGGCGTAAAAACTAATTTTTCTTTATTATTAATATTTTCAAGTAGCTGTAACAACTTATTTGATTCTATTATAGACTGATGTAAAACTCCTAACCTACTGAACGATAAACTAGTTTCTATTTCATCCAAATAGGTGTAAATAACTTGAAAATTATGGATTAGTAGATTATATGTATTAATGAACTGTATTCCTAAATATTCTGACTCCATTAGATTTTGCGCTATCATTTCAATTTTATTATTTATTTGAGCAAGATTATTATTTAATATAATAGTAGAATTTGTCAAAAGTTGCACCATTTCGGTAATCACCGTTAGTTTTCTGTTATTTTGATTTTGTTGCGTTTTCATTTCATTAATTAATTTATCGTATTGAATGGCATCGTCATTATCTAGATTTCCGGTTATCATTTTTATAAGTGAACCTAGTGGGTTATAATCCTCGTTTGATTCGAATGTTCGGAAAGATGTGGGTAAATTTGTTTAGAGTTATATTTTTAATGTATGCTACTTGACTTCTAACATCTACAAAATTATCCGTAAAGTTCTTATTAAAATAAATCTTAATTAACTTATCTAACTCAGAAAGTAGTTGAACGTTAAACCTTAAATCTTCTTCAAGGGGTTTAATGTCTAATACTTGTCACTACCAATTACTGCAACGCCAGTTTTCGTAAACAGGATTCCAGGGTTTCTATCTAGTGCCTGAAGTTGAAGGGCCTGCAGTTGCGTCACCATGGCTACTACCAGGAGGATGCGGAGGTGCCTGTGAAGGGCGTTTAACATTCTTTAATGGAACTTTAGTGTTTCGATTTTTAACTTGAATCGGAAATACGTTTCTACTTATCTCATCAGCAACAATAGCCTTTTGGAAACGTGGTTTGTCTTTGCTACTCCTTTTATTAACTTCTTTAGTGAATACTACATCACCGGGTTTTATTTCGACTACTGTTTCTCCTCCTCTTTTCTCTATTATTTTCTCCTTTTGTTTAATGGCTTGTTCTGATAAATGATCATATAGAAACTTTGTTCTTTTAGCATGTTCTTTGATCAGTTGCTGCATGTACTGTTTCTCGAAATTTAAATTAAATACATTTCTAGAATCAGTGTGTCCTAATAAAACTTCGAATGGGGTAAAACCAGTGGTTGAGTGTATAGAGTGGTTATACGCCATGATAGAGTATGTCATTACGGTAGCGGCATCGGTGTACTTATGCTCGTACTTAGCCAACCTGTAGATTTCAATGATAGTAGAATGAAATCTTTCTATGACGCCCATAGAATTTGGGTTGTTAGGGGTTCCTATGTGGAGATCTACCTTGTAAAGAGCTAAAAGTTCTTTCAAGAGAGCATTATTAAATTCAGAACCAGCATCTGAACTGATTTTGTGGGGTACGCCATACAAGGAGAAATATTTAATGAGGGCTCTTACAACCTCCGGTGTTGATCTATTAGGTATTTCGAGAGCTTGACCAATTTTAGAAAAGGCATCAACTACAGTCAAATAATAGCGTCCTTCAATTGTAAATAGGTCAATGAAAATTTCCTCTAAAGGTTTTGACTGGGTGTGTGTTAGTTGTAACTTAGGCTTAATCGGTTTCCGGTCGTATTTCATGCGTTTGCATGTTTCGCATGAGTTTATAAAACTTGAAATGGTTTGTCGTAATCTGTCAAAAACGGTCCGTAGTTTTACTATGTGTTCTTGCAAGCTGGACGAATAAATAATTATGTCGTCCAAGTACACAAGACAGTGTATTCCTTGCAAGCCACGTAGCACATTGTCAATCGTTCTTTGAAAAGTTGCCGGTGCCGTTTTTAATCCAAACGGCATACGGGAAAATTCATAATGTCCTGCGTTTATACTAAATGCGGTTTTCTGTCTGTCTTCTTCAGCGACTTCTATCTGGTGATAGCCACTGGCTAGGTCAAGGGTAGTAAAGTAACAGCTTCGTCCTAGTTTGTCAAATAGTTCTGTAATATTTGGTAGGGGGTATTTGTCGTCTATTGTAATTTCGTTTAGTTTTCGGTAGTCAATAACAAGTCTATATTTCTTTTCGTTACTCGCGTCTAACTTCTTTGGCACTAGGTGCACAGGGGCACTCCAGGGAGAATACGACTCTTTTACAATATTATTTTCCAACATTTTAGTAACTTGTTTATTTATTTCATAATTTATTACTTGAGGTTGCCTATAGGGTCTGATGTATATTGGGTCTTCGTTTCGCGTGCGGATGTGGTGTTTAACTTCGTTAGTAAATGTCAACGGTAATTTTTCGGTATAAAAGATGTCTTTGTATTCAAGACAAAGCTTTTTAATTGAGTCTCTTTCTTCTGAATTCATATGGTCTAAACGCAAGTTGCTAACATTTTCTGTCAATATCTGGTCAATCTCTATGTTATTTCGGTCATCTAATTTGTGAAAATTGCATTTTTCGCCGTCATGTTTAGTTACTTCAAAAGGTCGTGTAACTGTTAGAGTCATTTCAGTATCCAAAGTATTTTGTATGATCGTTGTTGCATACCCGTCTTCGCACTTAACTAAAGCGGTAGGCATTCTAACACCTTCACAAAATAGTTTGTAGTTTAATATAGCATCGCCGTTTTGTAGGTCTGTCGGTAATTTCACTCTTTGTTCGCAACGTGGGCTTATTCTTATTTCATTATTAGGATTGTATATAATAGGAATAGCCGATGATTGGGTATAGAGAATTTGGTTTTGCATGTCAATTTTTGCGTTCAATTGTTTCAGAAGGTCACTGCCAATGAGTCCATCGTAACAGCCATCAACATCATAAATATAAAACTTATGCGTTTCAGTGCTGTTAAATGTTGGGAATAACGGAATTACTACAACTTCGTTATGTTGGCTAGATGCGTGGGTGCTTATAACTTCAAACGGCTCGTAGTGTTTGAAATCGTTAAAATACTCACTAGCCATTTTTGGTGAAATGAATGATCTCGAACTTCCGGTATCAATCATAAATTTAGAATTGATTTCGGGTATTATTACGTGTGGTAATTTCAATGTATTATAATGAAGTTGTATTATTTCAGGGGCTTGTTGGAGGCATTGATGTGAAAATTTTCAATGCTGTGGACAGCTGAGGCTTGGTCATCTTGTCCAGCGTTAGTCTCGTAAGTGTCGACGTTGTCAGTCAGGGTGTTATCATTGTAGTCAATATAACAGTCAGTTTCAGAATTTTCATGCATAAAAGTAAGGTCATCACTTTCAGGTTCATTTAGGCTGTACAGTTCGTTCATTCTAAAACCTTGAGGTTTCAGTGGGGGAGCTGTACGCATGCTCACATCAGTAGATAGCTGAGGCGCTAATCTTTGTAGGGGGCGGTAACCGAATTGTTGTTGGCCTTGGGCAAAAGGTGGACGATAGCCAAACTGCTGTGGTCCTTGGTTAAATTGAGGTCGATAACCAAATTGGGGTGGATTTTGGTTGAGTTGAGGTCGGTAGCCAAATTGGGGTGGACTTTGGTTAAATGAAGGCTTATAACCAAACTGCTGTTGTCCTTGGTTGAACTGTGGTCGATAGCCCAATTGTTGGGGAAGCTGTGGTCTATATCCAGCTTGTTGGGGTTGTGAAAAAGGTAAGTGAGATATTTGTTTAGCGTGTGGTACACCAAATTTAAAGTTTGTTTGTGGTGTGTGAGGACTTGAAGTACCAGCATCGTTTTGGGGAATTCCAAATTTAAAGTTTTGCTGAGGTTGTTGATTTGAAGTGAAGAAAGGCTTCATTCCAAATTTATCCATAAAAGGATTTTGATATGTAGTTTGAGCCTTAGGCTGTAATTGATTCTGTGATCTAAGCATTTTATTTTTCGCATTATATTGATACATAAAGTTTACTTCTTCGAGCACTATGCTTAAGGCATTTTCTAGTGAAACGGAACCCTTAAGGCGCACAATGCGAAGCAATTCTTCCGGCAGGTTATATAAAAACACATTCATTGACATGTTGTCATATATCGTTATCTTACTACGACGTAGATTTACGTCCTCAATTAAATTGACTTTGGCAATCAGTGTGCTTTTAACGTGTTGAATTCTGTTGCAAAAATCCAGATATGACTCGCCATTGTTCATTTTTAAAGTTTCTAACTCTATTGAAATGCATTCTTCCGAACGGGGATCACCAAAATGCTGTTCAAATGCCCGTTTTAAATCAGACCAGGTATCTAAATCTTGTCGTTCGCTTATGAGAGAGGCTGCTCTACCAGTAAGTCTGGATGTTATAAGATGGTAAACGTACAGGTCCTGCTGTGGATTTCCCTTTATTCTACAGCAGCTAATCAAGTACTCGCATTTCCTAATAAATAAACTAAGTAATTTTTCGTCACCGTCGAATTTGGGGATGACGTTAGCAAAGTCGCGGGGTACTTGCACTATATTTTCCATTTTTTTAAAATTAACTTAATAATTTATTTATTTATAATTATTATTATATTTTAACACTTTATTTATTTTAAAACACTAAACACATTTAAAAGAAATCACAAAACACACTTCAATGTTTGGAAATAACGTTCTGATTTCTAGACACATATAACTAAAATAGTGAATAGGATTGGAATAAGACTGGAAATAGCGATTTGGGTCTACTTACAGACTGTCCATGTCCCTCGTTGAGCCTTAAACGTTGTCCTCCGGAACGCAGCAATAGCACCAATGGTGCTCTCGACGAATTTATTTGGTTCGTGGATTTCCGTAAAACGCGTGAAAACGTACGTAGCGCGTTACTAAAGTGAAGTTATTCGCGACGCGGAAATCCTACCGGCTGCGACAGTCAAGAGCTGAGCGAGCCGAAGGAGCTTTTAAAAAATAAAACTTTATTAATTCAAGACGTTTATTCTCTACAAGAGCTCGTCTAAGACTAACTTAAATATAAATTAAATCTAGAGCTTCGATATCAGACCACCGTGGGACGGATGCTCTTATCTGTTGTTTGTCCATTCAGCGTCTGGTGTCTGATTACGTTACTCAGAATATAGAACGCTGACGCGTGTTATCTGTAGAGTCGGCAGACGTAACTATCTAGCATAGAAAAAACAAACATTGTGACCAATCACACGCGTCAAACGCGATGTGCGTATGCACGCCTGGTAAATAGTGTTAAGGGGAGATAGGTAGGGCTACCTATCTCCCTCTTTAGGACTATGTCTTGTGGTCGAGTGAAGCGATGGTCGTTCCGTCACAATGTTTTCCTTCCACAATGGCGATGATGATGAATTACAAAAGTTGAGTTGCTAAGTAATTTAAATAAAAACTACAAATAATAAATGAAATTTAGGTCGCTGTCTGCTGTTAGAGTACCCAAAAAGCTGGCGACATTACCTCTTTGAATCGCGAAACTAATGCGTTGCCCGAGGTAAGCGCCAGCTCTTTGGTCGTGGGAGACATCGATTAGACGTCTAGACAGCTCCCTAACAAAACCGCGTGCTTGTTGACCCCCCGTTGCTTAGTACGTAAGAAAATCTGCGGATATCTCCGTTATCAACACTTTTTAGGGTTCCGTACCTTAAAAGGAAAAAAGGAACCCTTATAGGATTACTTTGTTGTCCGTCTGTCTGTCTGTCCGTCTGTTTATCTGTCCGTCTGTCAAGACCGTTTATCTCCGGAATACGTAAAGGTATTAAGCTAAAACTTATATTAAATACTTAAGTCTACAGTATCTTTCGGCGGTGAAAAAATCAAACATGTAAGTCAACGCGATAAAAAGATGTGACCGTTTATGTCGTATATTTTTGTCTTATGTTTGTGAACTTATTCCATGTTACCGCAATATCTGATGACACAGGAGAGTCCCAATCGAGTTTTTATATCTTATAGGCTAGCGTTTGACCACTATCTCACCTGTTGGTAAGTGATGATGCGGTCGAAGATTGTAAGTACGTTAGACCTAGAATGGGAACTGGCTCTCAAGGATAGCTGCCGGAACACATTAGATGTTTTGGCGACAGATTTTCTAACTTGAGGGTGGTAGCTGGCCAGGCGGACAGTAGATAGTGTCCTACCACCATGCGGGGGTTGTTGGCTTCATAACGATGTTTTTCGTTCACCGGATGGCCACTGTGAAATGCGCACATAAAGTTTTCACAGCCGCAACTATATAAGGGAGAGTAAACCTAGTAGCCCCCTGATTCTCAATCATTCGAAAAGCTATTCGGATTCAGAAGCTTCCTTTTTAATTTTGAATATTGATGAATCCGTGAGATATATTGTCACTGAAACCTTTCCAATTAGATTCACTGATTTGTTTGACTTGAAATATCAAGTAACCGATCGGAGCATTGTGAATTGCAAAGATCCAAGTCGAAGAATAGGCAGTTTCCGAATCTGAATTTGTTTCGAATGATTGAGAATAACTCTGCTAATGGTATATTTGTGAAATAATCGATAACATCACTCGTTTAAAGTACGGCCACACCGCGGCGTCCTGCGATCTACGGGCGTAATCTCAGTACTTTTCAATTGTTTTCTGATCGCGTTTGGTGTGAACCAGTCGGTACAAATACTACTGCGCTATCTAATCGCCGCCTAGATCGCGCACGCAGGACGCTGCGGTGTGTCCGTACCTTTAGTTAATTTCGAAATGCTCGAAAACTGATCGACCTTCGTAGTGTAATACAGCTCATCTCTACGTTATGCCAACCTATACCTAGCGTTTTGTTTTGTGTATGTTCGACAAATCTACAGGTGCACTATCCAATACCGAGTTAAAAGTCCACCTACGAAACGAAAAGCAACCCGATTTAAAAACATCTGAAACCTGCCCGTTGGCCTTACCTGATAGTACATGGTTGGCCCGGCTTAATTGGTCAGAGCAGCGGTCATGTTTCTCGAGGGGTGCTGGTTCGAGTCCCGTCGGTACGATACTTTGTGTAACACTAACACAATTATTTACACTATGGACTCTTATTTTAATATTAACACAATTATAAAAACAGTGTAAAAATGTACAATAATAAATAGGGTGTTTAAAAAAACAATATATTAGATTTTTATCCACAGATGTTTCAACTTGAACGTGGTAGCCGGCCAAGCGGTGAGATTGAGAGTTTGATTTGACAATTGAATTTGAGAGTGCCCTACCACTATGCATGACGTTACTAGATTGATTACCTGTATCCTGCCAGTTAACTAAGCTACCATCGTTAGGACACCAACGATGTTTTTCCCTCACCGGAGGACCAATGTGAAATGCGCATTGGGATTTAAACCTACTACCAGATTTAGTACGTTTAGTACGTTATATTTGGTGTCTTGTGTGAGACCGCGAATCAGCAAACGTAGCGTAGGACGTCCTGTGACCAGGTGGAGACATACGCAAAGCGGTGGGCAGTGACTGTGTAACAACCCCCCCCGGTGAACTTTGTTTTTTAATATTTTTATTTTGAATTCGACTTTATTTGTTTACTTAATTAATGATATTGGAAATTAATAAAAAATACTGGAATATTAATATATTAAAATATTTAATATTGGAATATTAATCAGACTGGAATAAAATATTGGCCATTTGTGATCGTCTAGTTAGTGGTAGGACCCATTGTGAACCGTTGATGTAACCTAAATCCTTTTCGGGGAATCTTAAGACAGTTCCTATCTATACAATCCTGGGTAAATAATTATTTTTGTAAATATCCCTAATAGCGTAACTCTATCGAAAGTAGTTATATCGCATAACATTACACAGAACACATTCAGAACTTCCACTCGTATCAACAAATATTGGTAATTAAAATTTAGCTGCAGAATTTTATTGGGAATCAATTATTAATAGTATTTTAAGAAAAGGGATATGCAGAATATTTAATATTATGTATATTTATTATATATAATAATTTATATTGATAGTAGTGGTAGAGAAAAAGAAGCCTATAATGCAACCAATATTGATGAAATTTCGTCGATATCTCGGAAAATAGGTCTCATATAAAATTATGGTAAATAGGGGTGATTAGGGTGACTCAGATGGCCATGGATGAATGGTGTTGCGCCCTTCCCCGCGCAACACTGTATTATCGGTTGCCTGACTGGACTAATTCCACCTCAAAGTAAGAGGCATCCATCCATGGATCACGAGATCACTCCCTCTGCAAACGATTATGAGTTGAGTGATCCCTACAACTCGTGAAAACATGACTTCTATTTCCTTATTGCAGTGGCGACAGGAAACAAAACCAGGGTTTCCCGGTTGTCCTAATGTACTTCAGTAAGTCAGTCTGGTATTGCAGATTTTATCAAATTAATATTAAAAAATTGTTAACTATTTAAACTGCGTCACAACGAAAAAGTAGTAGAGGACTTATTTTTTTTATCAAAGGTTGTGTCTGCGTCTGTCCGTCAGTATAGCTATCACTCCAGCATACTCGCATTCCGTTGGGAACCAAACCTCGCGTACTCCGAAGGATCGAGTGGCCGATGGACGAGGCTCTCTATGATCACGGCAAGTCCTCATTCATACATCACGCTACGGTTCATGCGGATATTACTCACTCCTGCTACTTGAGGAGAGTGAGTATTATCCTATCGGTGTTCCTACCTACACTACCTACAATTCTTTCTGTTGATTATTCCTACCTAAACTATATTCGATCCTTACCAAACTCGCAATGTAATTACCGTAAGTATAATTCAAACAAAGGAATAACTCAATGAGCCAGGTTAAATCGTAGTTATTGTTGTAGTTAATGAAGATATTTCTGCAATATTAGAGCAGTCAAGTAGACTAGGTTCGCCTGCGTTATAATTGAATTTAATTCTCCACTCCGGAACGACCCAGCGATCCAAGATCACTTTTACTCTCGTAGCTGATGATGATTTCGTTGCGTGGTTGTCATGTTAGAGGCTAGAGGAAACTCTAACTATTCTTTCAGCTTCAAACAAGTTTCCACCGGGTTGGGCCACCCATAGCATAACACAGACTTCCACGGTCCCCACAGGGAAAGTAGTTCTCGAACATGTAGTAATAAGTGAATCTTTTCTCACTGAATTATTCCGCAGGTTATATAGGCTTGAAGTTACGTTGCGTGGTCATCTACGTCACGAACTAGAGGAAACTCTAACTATTCTTTCAGTGTACAAGTCTCCCCAGGGTTGTGCCACCCCTAGCGTGACGCAAACTTCCACGGTCCTCGCAGGGAAAATAGTTAAGTCTCGAACAGATAACAGACGGTGAACCCGTGCCACATGAACAGCTCCAATAAAATAAATGAGTCCCGTAGGAAAATCAATCTTGAACATATTACAAGTGAACCTTTCTCATTAAGTAATTCCAGTGAAGCAGGTACATGAATTGTATTAAAGATGCCGATGCATGGTTATTTAAGTCAGGGTTGCTACCCTTAGCTTGACATAAACATCCCATGACCCCGTAGGGAAACAAATCTTGATCAATTTAATTATTTCTCACATAGGCAGGTGCTACATACGATGTATATTAATATTCAATGTAGTGAAATAAGGCTAAAACTCTGCAGTCTTAAGTCAGTCACGCACTTGACTGCTAAATAAAAGTTAAATATTTTAACTTAAATATTTTGAAGTTTAAATACTACAAATAAAATAAGAACGCGAAACTATCGCCGACAAGAAGGGTAATGTATGAATTTCTATGTTCGTAAATCCGACACGTACTTGACCATTATGACAAAGCTACTGTCCTCAAGTTTAATTACAAGTAAAATAAGATCACGAGGCTAAAACCTGTAAGAGATACGAAGGAATTTTTACAAGCATTTTTATAAATAAAAGTTCTTAAACCCGACACGCACTTGAAGGTTAGTATCAAGTTACTATTTTGGAGTTTAATTACAAGTGAAATAAGAACGTGAATCTCACACCGATAAGAAAAGTAATGTAAAATACTAGATTTGTAAATCCGACACGCACTTGACCGTTTTCATTAAGGTTACTATTTTGAAGTTTAATTATAAATTAAATAAGAACTCGAATCTAACACCGATAAGGAAAGTAATGCAAAATTATAGGTTTGTAAATCCGACACGCACTTGACCGTTTACATTAAGGTCACTATTTTGAAGTTAAATTATAAATTAAATAAGTACGTGAATCTAACACTGATAAGTAAACAACTTAATGTAAAATTACTGTTTCTAAATCCAACACGCACTTGACCATTACGACAAAACTACCGACTTCAAGTTTAATAACTAGTAAAATAAGAACGTGAGACTAACACACGTAAGAAAGGTACGATAGAATTTTTACACGCGTTCTTATAAATAAAAGTTCATAAACCCGACACGCACTTAACCTTTTACATTAAAGTTATTATTTTGATCTTTAATTATAAATGAAATAAGTACGCGAATCTAACACCGATACGAAAGTTAATAAATATAAGATTATAGGTTTGTAAATCCGACGCGCACTTGACTCTTAACATAAACGTTATTATTTTGATCTTTAATTATAAAAGTACGCAAATAAGTACGCAAATCTAACACCGATACGAAAGGTAATATAAGATTATAGGTTTGTAAATCCGACACGCACTTGACTGTTTACATTAAAGTTATTATTATGATCTTTAATTATAAATGAAATAAGTACACGAATCTAACACCGATAAGGGGCTGATCACGAAACCCATTGAATGAATGAAACGAACGAAATGACTATGTATGAATGAATGAAACGAACGAAAAGCTATGTATATCATGTATCTATGTATGTCCCAGTCTCTCAGCCCATCCCGCTCACTCAATGGTTTTCGTGATACGGGTGCAGAATTGTCGAACGGTATCGTTCACGCGGGGCTCGGGGAGGAAGCGGTTGCCGCCATAGATAAACGGTCGACGAACAGATGTGACAAATTATAGATTAAACACCTATCGCCTTACCGTCTATCGCCTAACCGTAAATCTAGATCGGATAAATCTAAACCTAGAATCTTCACGAAGTTATGAGTGATGACGCAATTGTTATAAGATCTTACGCGGGGATCTAATACGAAATGTTTTACCTATAGAAACGAAGCGGTCTTGAGATACAAAGTTGAGATTTCTAGTAATGCGAGACTACCGACAAAAGGTTTTATTACTTACTTGCAAACACGGAACACAAATGGCTTTAGAATGGACGTTGAGAAATACACAACACGTATTTGTCCAATTTCAAATTTAAGTTTTACACACTTTTAACACACGCACAGTGACTTCGGTTACGAATATCATAGACCTATACCTCGAGACTGAACATCTCGAACTGGCATTGTCGAACACCACAAAGGTGCTGGCCGGCAACTTCCCGCTCACACGTAGCTCGGCACTCAAACGAACAACACGCGCGTTATGAAAATACCGAAATGCCATCGTGTGTCCTCAGATACTGTAAAAACCAATCAGGAAAACAAACAAAAGTGACGGAGTCACTTTTCATAAGTATGTTCAGATTTTCGAATAAAACACGCTAAAATAAAACATTATTTTGTCAAATTGTAATGACACTTCACGACGCGGCGCCATGTTCTGCTCGCACGCGCAGGTCATAGATTGTGTAAACAGATATGACATTATAGCTAAATTAATTTGCCCAATTTTAACCTTTGGAGAACAGTTTGACATGTGTGTATATACTGTAATTTACTGTATAACAGGTTATTTTAGTCTATATATGAGAAATCAAAAAAATCCAAAAATGTATTATTGAGACAGCTTAGGCAAAAAGCAGTCGGAAAACATTAGTTTTAATTCATAAAATATCAAACTAAATTTCAAGATTCAATTTAAAGGCCTTTTTACCCGACTGCGAAAGAAGGAGGGTTATGTTTTTCGAGTGTATGTATGTATGTATATTTCTTTGGCACACCCTATAGCCTCAACGGCTTGTCATATTTTTATGTGAGTGGTGTCAATAGATTCGTCTTAGTTGTGAGATTGACAACCCTGGGTACATAAAAATTAAAAAAAAATGAAGGATTTTTGGCGTCAAAATGTAATCTAAAAAAATATAGTTTTCAAAACGTCAACTGTCAACAGTGTCAACTATCATATCACTGCATTTGTTTACACAGCCAACGGAGTACTGACGTCATGATGACCACAATATGACGTCCACTGCGTCCAGCCATTTCGTCAAATTACGCGCAAAATTTGAAAATGCAAAATTTTAATGCATTTTTATGGCACTTAACGATTAAAAAAATATTTTTTGTGAATTTTGTAGTGGTGCATTAGCAATAGAATCTAATTGAGATAGGTACTTTTCAAAAATGGATGTAATATATTCCTATTATGTCTGTAGCATCTTAGCTCGCAAACAGCCGGACTGGATTTTAATTTAGTTATGTTTATTTTTTTAAATTTATAATATTCTGAAAATTTTTGTTGTGAGTTTTTTTAACCGACATAAAAAAGGAGGAGGTTTTCAATTCGATTGTGTTTTGTGTTGTTCGTGTCCTATGTGTGTTACCGCATAACTGCTTCATTTATTAACTGGTTTGGAAAATTTGAATGAGTAAAACTATTTACATATTGGTGCCACTTTTAGGGTTCCGTACCCAAAGGGTAAAATGGGACCCTATTACTAAGACTCCGCTGTCCGTCTGTCCGTATGTATGTCTGTCTGTCTGTCTGTCTGTCTGTCTATCTATCTGTCTGTCTGTCTGTCCGTCTGTCTCCAGGCCGTATCTCTTGAACCGTGATAGTCCCTAGATAGATACCGTGATGGCAATTTTTTATCAGCCAAATATGATTTCAAATAATATAACTGTAAATACTCTCATACAATTCGTTGAATAAGATGTATTCAAGAACTTACACGAACACTCGCTGAACCAACCAGCAACATTTAATCACAGGCTACATTTAATCAGAGCCATAGTGAACTTGTATACCAAAATCCGGCTTCATCATGAAGCAAAATCCTATTCAGAAAAAACCTTCACCAACCGACAAAAGCTAACGAAACTAATATTATTCAAAGGGAATATAATAAATTTTTTAAATCTATATATATATATATATATATATAGAAGCTAGTGATCAATAAATTACTGCATAGTTCACTGATAATAATCATGGTTCTTTTAATTTGATTAGTATCTATCCTATCCTAATATCGTATCCTATCCTCCTTTTTTTTAACAAAAAGTTCTTTAGTCGTCGTCGGTAACTCGGTATCGACGGTATGGCGATATGTGTTTAATCTACAATTTGTCACATCTGTTTGTCGGTTTTATCTATGGCGGCAACCGCTCCCCCCTGCCCCCGCGTGAATGATAAGCGTTCGACAAAATGTACTCGGGATAGCAACTCTTTGGCTTAACTCTATGACGAATATTTATAAAACGCGATGCTTAGTTATTTACAATACGCACTTATCGCAACGTTTGGAAAGTTTACCTTCAACTGATCTCAAAATATTCATAACGTAGTTACACCGATTTTGTTTAATGGAACGCGGCTAAGAGCTTAAAGATGAACGATACAGATAGTAGACGAATACTAGCACCCGGGCTCTAGCCAGAAACCGAAAATAGCGATACCCACCGACCATATACTACACACAGACGTCCGTAGGAAAATAATAAAATGTCTACCTACCTCCCTGACTTGTCAGACAAGCCGCTCGAACCCAATATGGGAACCTAGTTCTAAACCTAGCTCCCTTTAATTAATACCTAACAAACCCCAAAACCCTACATCCCTACTTCCCTAGCGGCCCTAGCCCTATCATATTTTGACGAAATATATAAATTAATCAGGAAGCCTGGTGCCATGAGACCTAAGACACCAGACGGAAGAGGTTAGGAATAAAAGGATGGTACGATTTTCTCACGCCAATGACGCAGGCTCACGCCATTGATCACAGAAGGTGACGCTGCTAGGAATCTTGGCTACGTGAGAGGAAAAGGTAACAGGTAAACCTACCCCATCACAGCGGATTAGTACTGGACAGGGATCCAGACCACCAGCGGCGGCTAGCGATCCGGATAGCGGTTGAGGTAACACGACGTAGGTAGGATGTGCACATTTTAAGGACTTGTACACGCAGGATCCTTACGCTGGTGACTCGGACTCTCGTCACCAATCACCCGAAAGTGACGGCATATTAGTCTACGCCACGTAAGTTGGAAAAAGGGGGAACACGTTGTACCCTGCCCAGCGGAAAGATGCTGTCAGGGCGGCAACTTCACTGCCTCTTCTTACTTGCTGACTACTTCTTTCTTGATTGAAAATCTAGGACTGAATAATCCTTTTAATAGCCGAGTATCCCCTTTTATAACCTCTTCTACATGTACATAACTATCTCTACATATATGTCTATCGTATGATTTTACTAATTACCAACCTCAAGGAAAATTGGCGGCATAAGGAATATTATTTTACATTTGGCCATAGAGAACTCTTTTTCACTCTATATTTCTCGTCACGTGACCACATTACGTGATTTACATACTGCCAACCTCTCGAAAACATCAATATCTTCCCGTTATATTTCTCGCCACGTGACCACATCACACGATTTTAGATACTACTAATCCTTTGAAAACCCTTGATATCCATATCACGCGACTTTACTTACTTCCAGCATCTCAATTAACATCGATATTCTATCGGTTATATTCCCGCCAAGTGACCACATTACGCGAAAACATCGATATCCAATCACAGCATTTTACATACTGCCAACCTCTACCCGTTGGTAGAGATATATTATCGACCATAAATGAATAAAGCAAAATCTAGATGAAACAATTTGCGTTACAATATTTTTTTAATAAATAAACTTTGTTTTATTGTAGATTAAATGATTAGTTTTACTAAGATGTAATTTAAAATCAGATAAACAATCTTTGTTCAAATTGTGACAGCGTGTTTAAAGCAAATGGTCTACAATTCAATAAAAAGGTATGAGCGTCTAGAAGAAAAATATTGACTGTATGTAACAACATTATTTATACGTCAGCGAATGAACGAATACGAATTCAGCGAGTGTTATCTGTATCAAAATTAATAACATTTTAATCCCGATTAATTACACTAGATGGCGCGGACACCCTATTTTCGCGGAAAGACAAATTAGATTTATTTGGAAGGAGAGATGATACCAGTCTACCGAAGCTGCAGTACAAAAAAAAAGATCTATGAAAACTAATGAAAAGGGGGGCGCGTCCGATGGAAGTCTATATTCGTCTCACTCACTATTTCTTACTATCTCTTTCGTTTGGTTGTCATAATAAATGCCATCAAGTAGCATGATGTGAAGAAAAAGAAGTTTCATCTCTACTTAGTCTGTGGCTAGCATGTATTTCTACTTAGCCTGTGGTAGCGTGTTAATCGGCTTTTTCAAAATAATTATTTTATTGTTTTATTTTGTGTTTTACAATAAATAACCTAGTGTGGATGTTAGAAAGCATGCATTTAGCATGAATTTAAGGTGTGTGGTTATTAACACCTTCCTACAAGGAACTGAAGTGATAATGAAACATAAATAGTGAAATATGCGGGATTGCAGACTTACTCTACTAAACGTTATTTTATGGCAAGATTTCCACTTTATGAAGCACAGTAAGTAGAATATCTTAAAATAATAGCCTTTTACTGCTTCTTTAGGCCAAATATCTCAATATTTCATCAATTAACAATCTTTATAAACTCTTTGTGAAAAATAGTGCGGGGCGCATTGCGGTGCTTGTCGATATCGATAGTGTATATTATTATATAGTTATGATATTATCAGTGATCGGAATAGAAGTGTAATTTCGCGAGATGTCATGACGATATTTTGATAGGGATAAACCATCAAAGTGATTATGAGTAATTTTAACCAACAATGTCCGCAAGCTCATCCTCATCATCGGGCAATGATTTCATCCTTCTGGTGATGAATACGTCAAGACAAACTTCAAGCTACCGCAATTGGCACTATATCTAGACCCTTTCAGGTATCCACTCATAACAATTTTGCTTCTGCACAGACAACACTTATTATTCTGTTTTCATTAGGTCAATGAGGCTGAATAGCTGGTCAACCAGCGTAAACTTAGCCAGATTCAAATCTGGCTAAGTTTACGTAAAAGTTTAACATGTGATAATATGATAACTCGCGATCCCAGTTAGATACTGAGGAAAGGAAGACTTTGCTGGTAGATTATACATCAGGCTAGGTATGGCATGCACAGTTTAAGTATTACTACACCCTTTTGTTACACCTTGTATAATTTACAGCCAGTGCTGGATTTGGAGGTCTGGAGGCCTTGGGGCAACATAGGAGTGGATGCTTCCTGGCCCCAAATTATTTTCATAATAAAATGAAGATAGTGTTTCAGTTGAGTTTTCCAATAAATAATTTATTGTGAAACCAAGTAGTAGTAGATTCCTTTATTTATAACCAAAAATAATATAAATATAATCGGAAATAAGAATGATCTGAAGTGAAATTTTAGCGTTAAGGAATTAAACCTTCCGAGCTTTTTAGGGTTTGGTACCTCAAAAGGTTAAAAAAGGAACCCTTATAAGATCAATTTTTGTCTGTCTGTCCGTGTGTCTGTCTGTCTGCCCGTGTGATGATACTGAGATACTGAAGATGAAGAAGAAACTGAAGATATTGAGGTCTATAGTCCCTATTAAGTGTATACAAATCAAGATCCTGAGGCAACACGATAAAAAGATATGGGCAAATTTAGATTTTCGCATAACTTGTAAATACCAAAATTAACCTGAATTTTCAACTTCTTTTTATCTTCTGAAATTTTCCTTTACTTGTGCTGTAAGACCTTCCTTTTAACTAAAATGTACAATTCTAGGTCAACTGGAAATACCCTATAGGTTTTGGGTCGAAAACCTATAAGGGTACTTCCCGTTGACCTAGAATCACAAATTTTGGCAAGAAGCAAGGTCTTATAGCACAAAATAAAGGAAACATTAGGCCCTGTATACAGCATGCCCCAGAAATTAGTGTTAAGCGATAAACTAATAAGTCAATATTACATTACAGGTATATCGTTATCTTAAGCTGCTGATGCCGATGCCGAATGAGCGAACCCTACAGAGCATCATACTCCAAAAATAAAAAGCTTGATAAAATTTAATATTTTGTTTTACTGCCTATCATTTTCTCAAACTGGTTTTGTCTTAGTGATGGAGTTGTTAAACCAAAATAGGAAAAATATAACTTTCACAATCTAACCACTAAAACAAAATTAGTTAAGTACAATATATAACCTTCTAAAGTATTGACCAAGCAACGGTAGTTCGATCGTTATCGATGTTTTTGACGACACGGTACATCACTAGGTTTTTTTTTTGTTATGTTGGTCAATTAGCAGAAGATTATTTCGCTGGTATTTTGGCTACTATAAAAGCCCTGTGTTTTGACATTTCGCTATTTGGTCAGTTTGCTCTATGGGAGTCCCGACTCTTCTTAACGTAGTGGTTATATTCTCTTTGGATGATACCAGCGAAACACGCTGGTGTTTCGTTACATTCTGACAAAATATAAAATGTTTAGGCATTGATTATTATTGTATTGATTGCTTGTAAGCATACATTTCTGAACGCATATTTGACAATCAATAAATTTGTCATACAATTGTCATTACTGATAGTATTTAAAATGTATTAACATTTGTAAAATCTACATGACTTAAACTTCACAAAAACTTGAAGAATGTTTTTACTTGATACTGGCTAAATACACAAATCGTGTGGAGCGATGACCCTTATTAATTTGCGGTTTACCGTATCAACGGGATAAACATTTGAACATCAAATGATTGGCAGTTTTGAAGCCCAGGAACATTTTGGAAAAAAAAAATCTTATATAATTTTTTTAGGTCAATTATTCATTGTTTTTAATACTTATTATCCTATTCTTGACAAAGACAATTCCAAAAATATAAAAATCATAAAAATTAGTTCAGCCGTTCTTGATTTATAAGTGTAGTAACTAACACGACTTTCTTTTATATATATAGATTTTCCTTTCTAATTGATCTGTTCTCTGTAAATAAGTTTGTTAGTGTGTCTTAGTTGGTACATGATAAAATAAGCTGTCTTTCATAGGTCAATTTCACTCATCAAGAAAACAGTGCAAAAAATAATAGTGATAATAATATTTATATATATTATATTAATATGTATCCCATTTATTAGGAAATTCCTCATCTTAAATTTCCATGAAGAATATCCCTCTCTACCACATAGGAGAAGCGATGGCAATGCAGAAGATTTCGAGCACCGACTTCCAAGAGAATCACCTCTCAACATTTTTCTAATCGATTTTTCACCAAACGAAAAAATAACCCAAAATATTTTTTTATTTATTACACCATTGGTTGACAAGAACACTTTAATCCATTTCGTGCTGATAACGTGTTGGATTAACCAAGGAAATGGAAGAAAATATATTATGTAATGTGTAGAATGTTTATTTTCTAAGCTCTTCATAAAAGCTGACAGACACTATATATTCCAAATATAATTGTATCACTGACACTATCTCTATCTCTTTATCTATAGATAAACTAAACTATATAGTGTTTTAATAGCTCATATAAGAAGTATTACTACAACAGTTGTCCTGTGCCAAAGTGATTCAAGAGAAAGGGGGTATATGTATGATAGTTTACCGTGTGAAGTCGGGGCGCGTCGGTAGTTTTTTTTAATGTATGTTCACCGATTATTCAAAGACGCCGGGACCAATTAGAAAACTCTTCTTTTTTATATCTATTTTTTTAAACCTTTTGTTTGAAAGGGTACACCGGTACATACACTTCCCAGGTAGCCCTATTTAAATTTCATCAAAATTTGATTAAGTATCTCCAGAGATATGGAGATAAACCACCTCAAACTTGGCACTAAAAATAACTAGCGCGGCATTTGAAGTCGGTTCTTTTAGTTTTTTTTTAACTCAGTCAGTTCTATTTGTGCTCGGTCCAAGTTCGAGACGACTAAAGTGTTGTAAAACGAAAGTGTTGTAATACTTAAGTGTTGTGAAACTCAAGTGTTGTAAAACTAAAGTGTTGTAATATTTAAGTGTTGTAAAACTAAAGTGTTGTAATACTTAAGTGTTGTAAAACTAAAGTGTTGTAATACTAATTGTGAAACGAAAGTGTTTTAAAATGGTATTTGTCCGCAGTTCCACATTGGGGATCGCCGCTACAAGTGCAACATTTGTACGAAGGCGTTTTTACATCGCAGCACTTTGACTGAACACGTTCGTGGCGTTCACCTCAACCAGAGGAGATCTAGGCCGCGTACCAACATCGCTGATATTGAATAAACATATTTATATCCGAATGCATTTTGTTTTACTCTAGATAGTGTGTAGAGATACGATACGAGTGATTTAAGAGCGAACGTGGGGTGCACTTTTCCATACAAATGTATTCCCCCGTTTTAGTAGTTAGCGTGTAGAGTTAGAAGCTTGGCTCTAAATGAGATCTGATAACTTGTTGACAGTGCGAGCGGCATGGTCTCGTCTTGGCAACATTTTTCATGAAAATGTTTTTGGTAGGAGTTCACTTCTTTTTGTGAGTTGCTTATGATAATACTAGAAAAGCCCTACGACTTCGTCCGCGTTAATAAGTCCTTTCATTTACTTAAAACTTTTCTTTAGTAAAAAAAACCTTTATAACATTGTTCAATAAATAATTAAACATAAAAATGAAATGTACACATTTAGAATTAATTTTAGTTATTGCAGTGGCAGCACTAGTAAAGTAGTAACAATTTGTGTACAAGGGCAACACTGGCTCGCTCTCTTCGCATTGAACTAAGACAGGAATTGGACGTGTATATCTATAATATAATAACTGTAAGTAAGTAGAAATGAAAGTAATTCTACAGAATACCAGTTTAATTTCATTATACTGTTTGGGTAAATTACTCAAACAAACATTAAAACACAACGAAATATAATTAACTAAATCGGTCCATCCGTTTCAAGTTTTCGCGTGACTAAGGGAAATAGGGAGTCATTTTCATAAAACCCGAAAAACCTTATTGATTTTGAGCCTGAAAGGATAGCCTATAGATAGATAGATAGGAAACACGTATTTACTTATTAATTTACAGAAGTACTTTTGTGAAGTTTCGTATAAAAAGACTATCTAATCTTGTGTTTCCATACAAACTTTGAACCCCCGTTTCATCACCTTATGGGGTAAAAGTTCCAAGTTTTACAATTTTTTGTTGTTTGTGTACTAATACTAGCTTTTAATTTCAGCTTTGTAGGACTTCAAGTACCCTAAGAATTTTGAAGATCACCAGTGAGCGAGTGAGTGACGAAATCGGGGTTTTTCATCAATAAAATCTAAAGTATTAGAGCTATGCAATTGAAACTTTATACGTTTAATAAGTCCACTATTGACATCATATCCCGAGAATTATGTTTATCTGGTATAATCTAAACTCGAATTATGATGATTCAAAATACGACGAAGCACTACGAGAAAAGGTAGGTAGTGCCGTCGTTGTAGCTCGCCTTGGCGATTGTACCAGGCAGATATATATAATACCTATATTCCCACGTAACGGCGGTGAAAATATATGTAATAATAAGCTACCAAGTGAATAAAATGATAATACTTTTGTGATTCAACTAAAACTATTAATCGAAAAAACATTCTACACATTAGACCAGTTCTTAAAAGATTAATTACCAGTTAACTAATCATCATCATCATTATCAGCCAATTTCCGTCCACTGCTGGACATAGGCCTCTCCCATGGCACGCCACTGAGCTCGATCTTCAGCTATTCGCTTCCAACCGCTGCCAGCCAGATTGCGTATATCATCGCTCCATCTAGTTGGAGGGCGTCCTACACTACGTTTGCCGAGCCGTGGTCTCCACTCTAGAACTCGTCTACCCCAACGGTTATCGGTTCTGCGACAGATGTGACCAGCCCACTGCCATTTCAGCTTGCTAATCCTGTGAGCTATTTCGATTACTTTGGTTCTCTGACGTATGACTTCATTTCAAATTCGATCCTTCAGAGAAACTCCGAGCATAGCCCTCTCCATAGCTCGCTGAGCGACTTTGAATTGGTGAACTAGTCGCACTGTCAGTGTCCACGTCTCGGCTCCGTAAGTAATAACAGGTAGGACGCACTCGTTAAAGACTTTCGTCTTCAGGCTTTGTGGTATGGGCGATGTAAAGACTCGACGAAGTTTTCCGAATGCTGCCCATCCAAGCTGTATCCTTCCGCAAGCTTCCTTCTCGAAGTTGTTTATAAAAATCGCGTAGCAGGCGTCTTTGCTACCGTTTCCTATAGTTTTTTCAAAACACATAGGTTTAATAGAGTAAACTAATAATATGTTACATACATACTTTGGACTACAATTATAGTCATTTAAGAAGTGATTATTTAATAGGCTGCTTAAAATTTACTTAAAAATATACTTAATTCTCTCTCCCACCAAAACTCTTGTGATTTTCGGGATAACCAATACAGTAAAAGTTATTCCATAGTTATAAGCTACAATCATATACATTTTCATTAAAATCCGTCCAGTAGTTTTGGCTTGATACGATAAAAAAAAAGTATATTATATACATTATATATAATATATATTATATACGTATATACAGACAAAACTGTTTAAAATTACATTTTCGGCATCTATATCTATCATAATGCTAATTCATTGTAAAGTTTAAGCTTAGTTGCAGTGTTATTGTACTAAAATAATAGTATAATTGATCCATTTTATTAATTAAACTAGCAGCCCGCCCCGGATTTGCACGGGTAGAACATATATGCCTACAAAATTTGCATCAGTTTGTTGCATCGAATATAAAATATTAACATATTTAACAATCATCGTCATATGTCAACCAATTTACACAAAACCTTAACGAATTATGCACCTAAGACCTAAACCTTCCTCATAAAAACTCTGGCTATTGGTGAAAACCACATGATAATCCGTTCAAAAGCTATTGAGATTATTGCGAACAGACAGACAGACGCAGTGATGGACATTGTTTTATAACACTTACGTAGTGTTATTGGACGGCCCTTTGGCATAAAGGATAGTTACCCTGATTCTGACCCGAGGGTCGTTGGTTCTCATCCTAGCTATATACCTACCAATGAAAGTTTTATGAGCATTCATGAATCATGGGTTTTCGTGCGATCATTAAATATACCAATAATTAAGATAGTTTAAAAACTAAAACGACTGACGTCAATGCCCCGCGAGTCAATTTCAGTAGCAAGTTTGAGACGTTTATCGTCATATCTCTGAAGGTACTTATCACATCTCAATGAAATTACAATGAGACTACCTCGGAAACGTACCCTGCCGATTACAAAAATTATTATTCGAATCGGTTCATAATTGACGTAGTAATCGCGTAACATACACACACAAAAAAAGAAAGAAAAAAAATATATACGGTCGAATTGAGAAACCTCCTCCTGTTTTTGAAGTCGGTTAAAAAAGAAACATACAGACGAATTGAGAACTTCCTTCTTTTTGTAAGTCGGTTGAAAAGTAGGTTACCACCAGGAGAACATCTGCCGCCGTAACCTTACGGTACGGCGTTCCCCGACGCAAAAAGTAGGGGTATTATACGTTTAACATGTGTATTTGTGTGTCTGTCTGTAGCATCTTAGCACCTAACCGGATGAACCGATTTTGATTTTATTATTGATAGTTTTTTTTTTTATAGATATCTTCATTGAGAGTGTTCTTAGCTTTGATTCATGAAAATTCGTTCAATCGTTATAAAACTATGAGCTTTAATCAACTTTCATAGGTCTGATCAATTCGAAAACCTTCTTCTTCAACGATATTGTAAGAACATGGAAGCATTGACCTGATGCTGGGACATCTCCTGGACTCTATAGAATACTTAAATCCTCACCAACTTGCAGCTCAGATTTTAAATGTCGTGTTTAGAGTCATTGGAATGCTTTTAATGAAAAGATTACAGTAACTATGACCTATTCTGTGGTTTGATTGCAAATATTTTATTAATTTTGCGATGCGTGTATGTGAAATCCGTGATATCTTCTTGAGTTTTCATTAGAATTATATACTGTAATGGACAATTTTAATCTATAATATGTGGCCAAGCTAATTAACGTAATTATTTGGATAAGGATTAATACTATATACTTGAAAATAGCCCTGGAAGTCATGTAATATTTTTCAACAAAAAAATAAAGATTAAAATGGTTACTGTGAGTCAACCTTAAAAGATAGACATATGCTGTCGCGGACTTTTTTGTAGGTAAGTTGTACAACTCTTGCATAGAAAATATTCTTCCAACTGTTTTCAATTGAGCAGCGTTCGTAAGAAACGTGTTTTTTCGACCGTTTTTTTGTCGACTTAGGTTGAAAATTAGGTCTCCACGACCTTTGATTTAAACGGGATAATATATAGCCTACTTTCATTCCGAAAGTCCATTCTATGTATTAGTGAAATAATTTTTTAAATCGGTCCAGTAGTTTTTGAGCCAAATCATTACAAACATACAAAAATACAAATGTTCTCTCTTTATAATCTAATATATAAATATATATAAAAGAAAGTCGTGTTAGTTACTACACTTATAACTCAAGAACGGCTGGCCCAATTTTTATGATTTTTGTATTTTTGTAATTGTCTTTGTCAGGAATAGGATAATAAGTATTCAAAACAATGAATAATTGACCTAAAAAAATATATGAAAAAATATTTTGCCAAAATGTTCCTGGGCTTAAAAACTGCCAATCATTTGATGTTCAATTGTTTAATGTTTTTCCCGCCGTCATTTTTTTTGTATAATTATGATTCCACACGATTAGTGTATTTAGCCAGTGTCAAGTATGAAAACTCTTCCCACGTGTGGATAGCATTACAATATTCGAATTATCGTGTTTTTTTTTGGTAAATTATTGCTCCACACGATTAGTGTATTTAGCCCTTGTCAAGTAGTAAGTCAAGAAAAAATTCTTCAAGTTTGTGTGAATTCCGTGAATTCAAATCATGTAGGTTTTAAAAATGTCAAAATTGTCAGTAATGACAATTGTTTGACATATTTATTGATTGTCAAATATGCGTGCATTCAGAAATATATGCTGACAAACAACTTCAAAAAGTTTATATCTCCAAAAACCATTTTTACCAATTTTTCTTCTATATCTGTATTGCCATAATACATTAATAAATTTAATATCTCTTTTGTATTCATTTATTACGTTCATAAAAAGCCTATAACAAGTTAATCTAAAAGGTAACACGACATTCATTGTCTGTTAGGTGGTACGAAGTTCGCCGGGCCAGCTAGTATTAGTATAGATTAAATAGAAATAAAATGATTGTTAGGGTTCTGTATCTCAAATGGAAAACAGGAGTCCTTATTAGTTAAATTTACCATAACTGCATATCGTCCTTCGTAGCGTTATCCGTAGCACGTGTAGCGTAGACCGTAGCGCTCGTAGCGCACGTAACGTAACCACTACGCAAAGCAATCAAAGTTAGATACAAGTACAATTGGTAAACAATAGAAAAAATTACAATTGAAGTTTAAAATATAAAATGAACTAAATCTGTTTTGTAATAATAATATAAATCACGTAATAATATGTCCAATATGGGATCCAAATATATTATTTTCGAAGCAAATTTTTAACACTGACACAAAGAGATAGGTGCTACAAGTTTGAAGTGTGTATGTGTGTGTCTGTATATGTCGTTGACGATGATGAAACAATTTTGATTTCGTTTTTCATTCGGCTCCCAAAAAGGTGTAGATTCTCAATTCGTCTGTAGGTTTATTTGTATATATGTTACGCGATTACTCCGTCAATTGTAAACAGATTCAAATTATGTATACATGGTAGGGTACATTTCTAAGGTAGTCCCATTGTAATGTCATCGAGATATAATAATTATCTCCAAAACTATGGAAATAAACACTTCAAACTTAGTACTGAAAATGAATAGCGCGGCATTTGTAGTCGGTTTTTGGGTTCCGTAGTCCTGACAAGGAACCCTTATAGTTTCGTCATGTCAGTCTGTCTGTCTGTCTGTCCGAGGTTTTGCTAAAAGACCGTTAATACTAGAAAGCTGTAATTTTGTAGGGGTATGTATATATATTACGCCGACAAAGTGCTGAAATAAAATTGTGAAAAATATATTTTTTTAGGGTAGCTCCCTTATATGAGAAGTGGGGATGATTTTTTAGGGTTCCGTAGTCCTGACAAGGAACCCTTATAGATTCGTCATGTCCGTCTGTCTGTCTGTCTGTCTGTCCGAGGTTTTGCTAAAAGACCGTTAATACTAGAAAGCTGTAATTTTGTAGGGGTATGTATATATATATATTATATATATATATTACGCCGACAAAGGGCTGAAATAAAATTGTAAAAATTTTTTTTTTTTAGTGTTGCTTCCCTATATGTGAAGTGGGGATGATTTTTTTTCATCGTTTACCCCATCGTGTGGGTTATCGTTGAGTAGGTCTTTTAAAATGACTTAAAGGTTGCTAATACCATTTTTCGATTCAATGCTCTCTTTACGAAATATTAAACTTTAAAGTGCAAATTTTTGTTCCAGTAGGGCGTCCCCCCCCCCTCTAAAAGCTAAACTGCGGGCTTGAAAAATCTGGAAAAATTCGTGATAATAGCGCATTTCATTAACTTTACAGGAAAATTATAGCGGTTGAGATAACTTTATTAGTTTAGCAGTAATAATCGTTGAACTTGGGTGTTGGATAATTTTGTACCAAATACAAAATCCTCAGAATAAATCCTTTAAAGTGACAAAGACGGAGTACCTAGTTGCTTGTTTATAACGGGTAAAGACTTGCATTGAATAACAGGCTACTACGGAACCCTACACTGCGCGTGGCCCGACACGCACGCCGGTTATTTTGTTTTGTAAACGATCTTAAATGATTTTTTGTTTGATACATGACTTAGTCGAGAGTATTCTTAGTTTTGATTCATAAAAATCCGTTTAGCTGTTTTAAAAATATGAGCTCTATTCTAGTTGACAACCCTACGAGATCAACTATTACAGGCCAGATCAATTCGAAATTCGGTATCCTCTTACTTCAACGATATTGAAAGAACTTGGTAGCATTGACCTGATGCTGGGACATCTCCTGAAATCTGCAGAATACTCAAGTAACTCCTCACAGAGATGTCATGTTTGGGCTCTGGGAATGGTCTCAATGAACTGATTATACATAGATCAGGCGGGATTGTTTTAAGGTTTTGAATTTAAAAGTATTACAAACGTTAAAATAATATTGTAGGTTAAATATTCTCATGAAACTTTATGCAAAACTACCTGCTTATACTTCAGCTTATAGGTAGGACTTATAAATAATATAGAAAAGCCAGCATATCACTGAAAAAGCATTTTATTAGTACCTTCATAATTATAACGATATTTAGGTGCCATCATGAGATTCAGGACCATCTTGTTGATGGTCCTAAATCTCCTGATACTTGTTCTTTGAAACATTTCGTAACAAACAGAACAGCAATATACTATAATTTTAAATCACAAAATTTCTTAACAAGTTTCGATTTGACATAACGTATAAAAATCTATACTAACTTACATAATTTGCATAAAATATTATGAGGTTTCCTCCAAAAGGCTTCCACCACCCTTCATAGCTCCTTACCGCCCGCCCTCAAAGAAGCTTTATCACATTTTCATCACAAAATCTAGAATCTAGATGATGATAAAAACATTTCCTAGGGAACCGATATTTATTTTATTACATTTACATTCTCTAACTGCAATTTTTCAATACATTAGTAAAGTTTGATGCTTTGTTATTGTTAAAATTTTGTTAATTATTTATATAATAATAAGTATTGTTAGCTCTACTACAGACTACTATATAGTGGTAAGATACTGTTTGGTAGCAAGTCAGGCGGAACATCCATTTAACTCTCCCACCACCTATGTAAAAACAGCCACGATTTATGAATGCACTTATTAAAATCCATTGATATAAAGCTGGGATTAGAACCAGCGACCGTCGGGCTGGAAGTCAAGGTATCTATATAACCTTTATGTCAACGGGTCGTTCAATATAAATGTATAATATACATTTTACCCGTGTGAAGCCGGGGTGGGTTGAAAAAATTAACATATTCGCGGTAATCGAAGAGTTATTCTATTTTGGCGTCATTTATGACCGTCTAGTGTCTAGGTTTAGGATTAACCTTTATTGATCTGGAACGTGAATGCACACGAGACACAATATAGATTTTTTTTGTGTCTGAAAATCCAGCATACTAAAGGTACGACCACACCGCGGCGTCCAGCGTCCGCGTGCGCGTTCGCGATCTGATTTTCAATCGTTTTCTGATCGCCGTGAATTGCATTTGGTGTGAACCAGTCGGTACAAACACTACTGCGCTATCTGATCGCCGCCTAGATCGCGCACACAGGACGCCGCGGTGTGGGCAACCTTAATGTTAAGCAACATCTATGCGTACAGACGGTGGTCAGGCTAATCTTTGTCTTGTTAATTTAAAATATTAACAGAATACAATAATATTCATAATTATCTATAAAATAATAATTACCATTCTTATTGCATTCAAATATAAAGTAATAGTTGGATTACGTAGTAAAATAACAAATACTATAGTCAAATATATAATAACTGGAGGTCAGCTTTTGTCGAGTCCGCACCTGGAAGATATAAACAAATTATTGTTTGAACTAAGATATATCTGTCTCTTTTTAAAATTTGAGGCTACAAGATAAGTAAGACAATTTCCTGATGGTAAGCGATAACTTCTACCTATTCACTGAAACTGTGTCGCGCAAAAATGTGTTTAGACAGAATGTTACTTGAACATTATACATAGCAAAAGCAGAATTTAACGCTCTGAATTTAAAAAAAAAAACAAAAGTAATGAACCATTCAGCTGTCATCCAACCGTTGACGTAATTCGTAATTCGTCCGTATTCAAAAATTATTAAAGTAGGGTTGCCAACCATACACGTAACTGTGTGTTTCATTACTTCAGACACTTTTTATTTTTATTTATAGTACCACCCCACTAGCAGATGTATAAGTAAGTACTACAACTAAATTATCTACAGCTGATAATCCACCGTTGGTAATGATTTACATACGATGTGTTACATTACCTCACTCTGTGGTACAGTCGTACAGAGCCGCGCCTGTAGTAAAGCCCCCCCACCACTGGAAACTAAAGTACTTGAGTCTCCTCAGTTCAGTGCTGGTGTGAGTCATCAATGGAGGCTCTCCTCTCCTTCCCACCTCCAGCGTGTCTGAAATAATAATACACTCTGAGCGTTACATTATAATCTAGATTTATTATTTGGAGGTCATTGTTACCTGCCTGCAGCCGTAGACCTGAATAAGTACAGGTGATCCGCTTTTTTTAAAAATATCTTATAGGCTAGAGTATATATATATATATATATATATATGACGATCAGTGAAGATAGATTATTAGACGGCGATGAGTCGAAGATTCATCATATCCAGAGATCTAAAGTTTTGAGCGCCACGGTATTTGTTTTAAGCAGACAACATCCCTTACGCTCAAGCAAACGTCTTGTTCGTCCAGATACCTCGTCTTATAAAACACTTAGTTTAAGGGCTAGTTTCACCGGTTCCAGATAGCGCTAATATGAAGAAATCTGACAAATTTTTGACAGCTTTTATATGGCGTCATGTGTCAGATACCTATCTAACGCATTATCAGAAATCAGTAAAACTGCCATGACCATAAGTATCCTAAATTAGACATTTATTTGAGTAGATACTACTTATAGCAAACACACAAGAGCGTGTGTGGTGCGCTTCACCCTGGCCCTGTAATGTCACTAGCTCCTGTGTCCTTCATAAAGATAATAATGATCACTTACCACCGGATATAGTCACGTAGTAGTAGCTGTACTGCCATCTAGAGATGCTGTTGGTTGGAAAGATATTATGTACTATTGTATCCATAGACGATGAGTCGGTCGGTAGATGTTCCCACATGTCGATGTTACCACCTCTGCTGTCAATGAACCCTGTTAATTAAATTAAAAAATAAATTAGCCCTGTGTAAACAGTCTGTTTTAACGGCAAGTTATACAGGATGTTTGGCTAGCGACTAGCGATATTTGAGACACGTAAAAAACAGAAAATTTCATGAACAAATTTACCCCCAGAATAGAGTTCATTTGGAAATGGCTGCCATTTTAGTTTTATGATATATATTTTTGAAAGTGATAACACCCTGTATCTTTGTAAATGGATGCAGTGGAGACATAAAAACATTCAATTTAAAGATAATAATAATGGCTATATTCTATATATAAAATACAAAGTCCTGACTGATTTATATATAAGCGCACAGCTCAAACCGTTGATCTTAGAATATGAAATTTGCTAGGTCCACCCGTTCCTGAGAAAATCGGAGGTGACAGACGGACAGGCGGACAGGCGGACAAGTGATCTTATGAGGGTTCCTTTTTTTACCTTTTGAGGTACGAAACCCTAAAAAACAACGAATTGAGAACTTCCTACATTTTTGTGAAGACGGTTTAAAATGACTAAAAAACGAAAAACTAAGTTCAAATGACGCGCGGTAACAGTCCCTATTAATTATTATTATTAGGATTATTGTAGTTCATACCGATATTATAATATAGATCAGTCCTAGGCGACGTCGATGACAGTACCAGCCTCACATACTCTCCTCTCACCGCAAAGTACATGGTGTACTCCTGCAGACCGCCGCTGGTCATGTTCACCACTGTGTGACGTCCCCTCGCGGTCATCTCTGTGTAATCTGTGAACTCACTGTAACTCACAACAGCGGCAGTACAGCACTCCTCTTCCTCACTGCTGTCACACTTGCTGGGACCTGTAAACACAATATATAATAATGTACATGAAGTATCTTTAAACTTTCGCGATTTTTAATATTAAAATACGGGACATATCGCACTCAAAACATTGATTTTTATTTAACTCGACGTTTCGACCTAGTTGCATTGATCGTGGTCACGAGACGACTTCATCGAAACGTCGACTTAAATGAAAATTAATGTTTTAAACGCGATATATGTCCCGTATTTTGATATTTATAACTATGTATTTTTGATTTTGATGATTTGATATGCCTACATAATTTGATTGACGATACTGTACATCACTGATGTTATTTCACAAAGCATTAACTTCAAAGCAAAATATGCACATACGACCTTCTTCTATGAAACATATCGAACGCTTACACCCATATATCGCACTCATTCTTTATAAACCAACTAGCGGCCCGCCCCGACTTCGCACGTGTAGAACATATATTATGCCTCCATCATTTGCCTCAGTTTGTTGCGACAAGTATGACCTGACATCTTCGACAATAATCGTCATATTTCAACCAATTTACACAAAACCTTAAGAACCATCATAGATCATACTATATTAACATCACATTTTTTTAAATCGTTTGGGATCTACAGAATAGCTAAACTAATAATGTTGACACCGTAACTATGGTCTAATCTGCGGTTTCGTTGCAAATATTTTATTAATTGCGCTGCGCGTAATTATAAATCTGTGACATCTTCTAGAGTGTTCGTTTAAATTATATACTGTACAGGACAATTTTAATCTATAATATGTTACCAAGGTATTTAATGTAATTATTTGGATAAGGATTAATACTGTATAGTAGAAAATAGTCTTGGAAGTTATGAAATAATTTTTATTAAAAATCAACTAGTTACTGTGAGTTAGACATATACCAACCCGATTTTTTTTCCTACATTTAGAGCAGTCCAGCTAAATAATAGTCTATGGTCCGTAATTATTCCCCCCCAAATATAATTATTCGCGCAACTGGCGCGTAACCTGATTCAGGTGATGCACCTGTTGCGCAGGATATTGCAATTACCTGAATTAGGTGACGCGCCGGTTGAGCGGTAAATAAGTTCTACAATTTTTTCACTCACAACTTTCTTAAACGTTTGTAAAAAACGTGTTTTCTCGACCGATTTATTGTCGACTAAAGGTACGCACACACCGCGGCGTCCTGCGTCCTGCGTGCGCGATCTCAGTACATTTCAATTGTTTTCTAATCGCGAAAACAATTGACATGACATACTGAGATCGCCCACGCAGGACGCAGGACGCCGCGGTGTGTCAGTACCTTTAGGTTGCAAAATAGGTCTCCACGAATGTAACTATAAATTAAACTGGATAATATATAAACCTATTTTCATTCTAAGAGTCCATTCTATATGTTAGTGAAAGAATTTTTAAAATCGGTGTAGTAGTTTTTGAGTCAAATAAATACAAACATACAAAAACACAATAATACAAAACTACAAATGTTCTTTCTTTATTATACTTCTTATAATCACTACATATTATTAAACAAAGTCCCTTGTTGTGTCTGTCTGTCTGTCTGTTCGCGATAATCTCAAAAACCACTCAACGGATTTTCATGAAGTTTTCATTTATAGATAGAGTGATATATGAAGAAGGTTTGCGTGTTTATAATTTGTAAAGGTTTTGTGCGAAATGGTTCAAATATGATGATAATTGTTAGAAGTGTAGGAAAAAAATCAAGCCACCTGGGAGCTTTCATCGAAAACGCTGCGTAATCACTTTAAACAACGCATGCTTTTAAAGGTCTACTAGCGACTCGCCCCGGCTTTGCATGGGTAGATCATTTACGCCTGTATTTTTGCATAAGTTTGTTGCGTCGTGTATCAATTAACTTCTTCAACAAGCACCGTCTCGAAACGCATCAAAATTTGGTATTGAAGCACTATTTATCTTTTAATTGATTGCATATATGTATTTTATATATACATATATATATATATATATATATATATATATATATATATATAATATATATATAATATATATATAATATATATATATAATTATGTATGTATTTTATGTATTATATATTGTTATGTTCGTAGTATAACTTTGAAGCTGTACACCCCCTGCAACATTTATATGTGAAATCCTGTCCATCCAAAGGTTGTCTGGTAGAGATCGCTCCAAGCAATAAGACCGCCCATTGTATTACTATTGTTTTGTTTTTTAATATTTTCTGTAAGTTTGTTTTATTTTGGTGTGCAATAAAGAATCATTATATTCTATTTCAGTCGATAAACGTCTCAAACATGCTACAGAAACTGACTTGCGCGGCATGGAAGTCGGTTGTTTTAGTTTTTAAATCTTAATTATAAAAAAGAACACACATGCATTCGTTGTAGATTTTTCAAAGTTCTCTGTCTTTGGTATTGGTTGATAGGGTGAGGCCCCGGGCAGGCCTCCCTCACTCGCCCATAGCTACTGCGATTTATACCTTAACTTTCGTCACCTGCGCCGGTACTGTCTGCCAGTCGGTTGTCACTGCTCACGCGCGCGCAACGTATATTATTATTCTAATGACGGGATAACTGCATTCGTATTCTATCTTAGAAACGATTTAAGTTTTTCATAGTCATTTTGCGGGTTTGACAAAAAACAAGCATAATATGTTTCATTTTTTATGCTAACGATACTAAAATGACAGCGGCACATACGGCGTAAAATTCACTTTCTCGACTTCAAATTCGACTCTTAGTTATTAATTTTGATGTTATTTTGTGAAGTAAATAAAAATAATTCGTAAACTTTTATTTTATTTCATTGAGTCAACCCTTTACTGTATCAGGCGCGCGCCAGTATATCGCGCGCTGAACGAAGTAATAACAACGCTAGGTCTAGCGCATTAGACACATGTTTGCTTGTATTGTCTGAAATAAACGTTGGTTATTGTGTTTTTGTAGGGGAGTGAAGTATCTGTTACGTAGTAACTATTATACAATCTGTGCCCTGGGATGCAACTAGTCAGACATAAATGTACAATTTACCTGGTTTATAGATGATATCCGTAAAAGTAATCGATGCGCTCACGTTCAGTGCGTGTGTTAGATTTGATTCCAACCCGGAGATCTTACTGTCAATGTGTTTGGTGTACTCAGATATGTTGTCCTGTATCACAACAAGGTTAGACTCCAAGTTGTTCATCAGTTGCAGAAACTTGCTGTCCATTTTTTTATCCAGCAGGTCAAATTTACTTTTTACGATATACTCTATTTTTTCAAGCTGTTCAAAAAATATGAGTGCCATGGTCTCTCTGAGATTTAGTGTTATATTTCGTACGGTATGGTCCAACTTGTCCAGTTGTTTTTGAGACATTTTTACTGTAGCTAATATTGTCCCGCAGTCGCCGGTACTTTCTACGGTGCCGCCGCCGTCTGTTACCTCCTTGTTCGAGTGGATTGACCCGAAACTGTACAAATAAAATACATTATATTATATTGAGTCACCATTATAATAATAACTTTTCTTTACTCATGTGATTATATATTCTATGTGTACAGAATATTATCAATCAATACATATGCTGTAACAATACTATTATTTAATCTGTGTACATATCTGTGGTGGTGTCTTACAAAGTTCTAAAAAAAAGTCCGCAATAGCATGTATCTATCTTTTATGTGTAAGCTTATATTTAAAATAAGAATATATAATAAGATAAGAAAATATTTAATTGAATACTATGTATCACAATGCATATATATGGTATAGTTAATTAAGTCTTATTCAAACTAATATTTATTAAGTAGGTAAAATTAGTTTAAAAGGAAATTGGACACCAATGATAAAGGTACGGATACACCGCAGTATCCTGCGTGCGCGATCTAGGCGGCGATCAGATAGCGCAGTAGTATTTGTACCGACTGGTTCACACCAAATGCGATCAGAAAACAATTGAAAAGTACTGAGATCGCGCCCGCAGATCGCAGGACACCACGGTGTGGCCGTACCTTAAGTGTATGACGTAATTTCTTAATGTTTCAGGTATTGGCTGCAGTGCAAAAACACACAAGTTCATACTCTGAATATTAATATAGTTCATATCAACAAAATTATGAAACCTACCCGCTAAGGAACACTAGCACGGCTACATTAAGAACAAACACAGACCGTACCATTTTGAATTTTCGAGAGAGAATTTAGAGACAGTTACCACGGCCGGAAGGTGTATTCGCGTTCACTAACGTATATCTATAGTTACACGCATATATATACTCTGTCGTTATCACACTTGTACGTAACTTGTTTACATATAGATATTTATAATTAGAGGCCCGTTGAGTTTTGGCGAGAACGTGAAGAAGTGTGTGCGCTCTCCTTGTATTTTACACACAGCCAGAAAAAGAATCATGTGTCCTTTCCCGCCCTATTTACTGCTTAGTACAAAATTTCATCTGAATCGGTTAAGCCGTTCGACCGTAAAGATGTCATATAGTTATAAATTTCATAATAAATCTGCACATTCTTGCTGAAATAATAAGTAATTAAGTATCATAATAATAAGTAAGTATCACATGCCCTTTTTCCCTCTATTGCCTGTATTTATACAACATGTCCATAAAATCTTTTCAGCCGTTTAACCGCCGCGAAGAGGTCCTAAATTTAAAAAAAAACCGAAATATGTACTTTTATGAAATAACGTATTGTTTGCTTGAAGAAGAGAGAGACATATAATGCTGAGGAGCGGGTTGACAAGTCTGCTTATGCCCGTCGCCTTTGCTTGTCAAAATATCACAAAATAAACAAATCCGGCTACCAACATTTCAAAATAAAGATACTCGTAAATATAGGATCCATACCCTATCTGTAAGATATATTTTGAGATTTTGATTCCCGATTAGGAAATTCTTAAATTTAGTGCAACCGGGCATTAGTTATTTAAATTAACAAGTACATAATTAATGTACTAAGGCCATGATTTATTATTAGTATTAATATAATTTTATTAGTAAAAAGTATACATCTGTTATCTCTCATATTTTTTTGGTGACGAAAGACCTTAAAGGTCAAGTGATAACAGTCGTAAACTATAAGATTACATCACGCGGCAGCCTCATGTTATATAACAAAAGATTTATAAATGTCGATAAACTTGTAGGGAAAAGGCTCCAGAGCCTAGAGCATCGGCGCAAAGTCGCTAGTTCATCGGTTTTCTATTGGATACATTTCGGAGAGTGTGCTATCCAATTGCACGAATTAGTAGTACCTACTGCCGTCTCCTTTCTTCTATAGTACAACCAGATGTTTCAACGTGCGCCATCGTTACGCGGTGGACGTTCCATCTACACGCACCTTTTACCTTTTCTCGTCACACTTTCCGCCGTAACTAGGTAGCGTGCTACATCGTCGATCAGGTGAGATAGTGGCCAAATGCTTGCCGATCTAGCATAAAAAAAAACATTGTGACCAATCACACGCGTCACAAATAGTGTTAAGGGGAGATAGGTAGGGCTATCTTTCTCCCTCTAGCATAAAGAAAAACATTGTGACCAATCACACGAGTCACATCACAAATCGTGTTAAGGGGAGATAGATAGGGCTACCTTTCTCCCTTTTTATGAGTATGTCTTGTGGTCAAGTAAAACGATGGTTGTTCCATCACAATACTTTCCTTCCACAATGGTGATGATGATGAATTACAAGATATCTCCGTTACCAAAACTTTTTAGGGTTCCGTACCTTAAAAGGAAAAAATAAACTCTTATAGGATAACTTTGTTGTCTGTTTGTCCGTCTGTATGTCTGTCTGTCCGTCTGTCAAGACCGTTTATCTCTGGAATACGTAAAGGTATCAAGCTGAAACATATATTAAATACTACAGTATCTTTCGGCGGTGAAAAAATCAAACTTGTAAGTCAATGCGATCAAAAGATATGACCGTTTATGGCGCATATTTTTATTTTTGTCTTATGTTTGTGAGCTTACATCTAATGTGTTCCGGCAGCTATCCTTGACAGCCAGTTCCCATTCTAGGCCTAACGTGCTTACCATCTTCGACGGCATCATCACTTACCAACTGGTGAGATAGTGGTCAAACGCCTATAAGATATATAACTTATTCCATGTTACCGCAATATCTGATGACACAGGAAAGTCCCAATCGAGATTACTTTAATTACAACTTATGTAATAAAACTGTCGATATAGTAATTACAGGGGGAAGTAAACCTAGTAGCCCCCTGATTCTCAATCATTCGAAAACCTATTCGAATTCAGAAGCTTCATTTATATTTTTGAATATTGATGACTCCGTGAGATATATTGTCACTGAAACCTTTCCAATTAGATTCACTGATTTGTTCGACTTGAAATGTCATAAATAACCGAACGGAGCATTGTGAATTGCAAAGATCTAAGTCGAAGTAAAGGCATTTCCCAAATTTGAATTTGCTTTCGAATGATTGAGAAAAACCCTGCTAATCGTATGTTTGTGAAATGGTTCCCTATTTATCGCATATCATTTTTTGTCATAATATACTTTAGCATAATGTTCTTTCTCCTAATATATTTAAGCATACTTTAATTTTGCATAAAGTAATTAGGCATATTTTTCTTGACATAATTATTGTCAGCATAAGCATTTCTGGCATAATATTCTAAAGAATAATAATAAACGCATAACTATAATTCGGCATAATTGTCATATTATTATAGCATAATTAATAAATAGTACTTTTTAAATTTTTTATTTCCTCACGACTAATCTAGCTAGTAGACCGATTTTGTTTAAATATTTCCCTGCCTAATATAATGGAATAGGACATATATTTTTTAACGCAGACGAAGTTACGAGGCTCAGCTTAAATATCATAAAAAAATATCATAAAATTTATAAAAAGTTTATTGTATGTGTTAAGCACGTCAAGATGCGCATAATAAGTGTAAATATTGACTTATAACTACCTTACCAAATTATGAACATAATCATGAGCTGATATCTAATCAAATGTAAAACCAAAACCGTGAGATAGATGCACTGCAAAAAAGGTAAGTATGTTAATATAATGTTCGCGTTAGTTCAAATAACTTTCAGTTTTAAAATAAAAATAATCGTGGCGTAGACCGCCAAACTTGAACCTACTCTCCCAGTCTAGTACCAAACATTTGGTGTGTATTAATAACTTTATACAACCTACTTTATTTAATAAATTTAATTTGGCTACGGACTTGAAGTTCATATATTAAAAAATATTAATTTAAAAACTTGGAACCACGAACTTTATTTGAGCCAAACAACTCTAACTATACATGACATATTTAACTAAACATGTCTTACCTTAATTCTGACTTTGGAAGTGTTAAATTATTTATATTATGTACTTTTATAATACTAAAGTAGTTTCTTTAGAAATTAATAAATGTGGAAAGTAAAAAATTAAGTAGTAGACTTTGTTTATTTTAATTGGAATAATTTCGCATAAAATATGTGTTTACATTCAATTCATTTATTATGTCTAAAACTATTAGGCCAATAAAAATTATACCCTATAACTTTATGCGAATCAAAATTAGGCCGAAACAATATAGCCTACTTGAAAGTTATGCTTGTTTATGCGATAGTATTATTATGCCATTTATGCGTAACCCGCTATGCTTAAGTAAATAAAGAATAAAAAATTATGCGAAACAAAGGGATCCCTTGTGAAATAATCGATAACATCACTCGTATAGTTAATTTCGAAACGCTCATCATTAAAATCATCAAATATCATCAAATACAGCTCATCCCTATTGTTACATATATATATATATACCAACCTATACCTGACGTTTTGTTTTGCATATGTTCGCCGACAAACAAATTTACAGGTGCACTCTCCGATACATCCGAGCTAAAAGTCCAGTTACGAAGCGTAAAGCAACCCAAGAACATCTGAAACCTGCCCGGTGGCCTTACCTGATGGTACCTGGCCGGCAAGGCTTAATTGGTCAGAGCACCGGGCATGATCGTGCGGGTTCGAGTCCCGTCGGTACGATGAAACTTTGTGTAACATTAACACAATTATTAATACTATTGACTCCTATTTTATTATAAGTACAATTATTAACACAAATTATTTCTGTGTAACAATGTACAATAAGTGCAATGTTTTTCCCTCACTGGAGGACCAATGTGTAATGCGCATTAGGATTTGAACCTATTACCAGATTTTTATTCACAATATTATAAAAATTAGTACGTTCTAGTTGTAGACACATTATCTTAGGCTGTACATTGTTTGACTGTCTGTCAGTGTAGGTATTATACAAATGCACATACAAGCATGTATAGTTAGTTGTAGCACAGAATTACAGAACAAGTAAGTACAAAAGATGCACTCCCTGATAGTACAAATGCGAGATTAAGCGCCAGTTTCACCAATTCCTGATAATGTGTCAGATAGTTATCTGACAGATGATGCCATACAAAAGCTGTCAAAAATCTGTCAGATAAGGCCATATAAGGCTATCAGGAACCGGTGAAACTGGCTCTAAACCTAGTTACAACGTCGGCATCGTTCAAAATACGCTAAACGCCTGCGATGTGAACTTGAATTTGCGTCACAGAATAAATAAATAGTAACTTGAAACCGCGTGTTGCGCACTTTAAATTGCAATGTAAGTCCATGCGGCGAGAGCATGCCTCCCTCACTCGCCCATAGCTACAGCGCTTTATACCTAAACTTTAGTCAACGCCGGCGGTACTATCTGCCAGTCGGTTGTCACTGCTCACGCGCGCGCAACGTATATTATTATTCTAATGACGGGATAACTGCGCATTCGTATTCTATCTAAGAAACGATTTAAGTTTTTCATAGTCATTTTGCGGGTTTGGCAAAAATCAAGCATAATATGTTTCATTTTTTTTGCTGACAATACTAAAATGACAAGACGGCGTAAAATTCACTTTCTCGACTTCAAATTCAACTGTTAGTTAGGAATTTTGATGTTATTTTGTGAGGTAAATAAAATAATTCGTAAACTTTTTTTATTTCATAGAGTCAACCGTTTACTATATAAGGCGCGCGCCGGTACATCGCGCGCTGAACGAAGTAATAACAACGCTAGGTCGACAGACTAGCACTTGTATACTATCTTAATTGATGATAAATGATACGATCTGATATAGAATAGTGCATGTCTAGAACTTAACAACAACAGTGAGACGAGGCGCTGGGCAACAGTTTCATTCTTAATAATAAAGGTAGCAAAATTTTGTGAATTACGAAAGGTTTAGTAAGCAGACGGTGATAGGCCTAATCTTAAGGTATGGACACACCGCAGCGTCCTGCGTGCGTAATCTAGGCAGCGATCAGATAGCGCAGTAGTATTTGTGCCAACTGGTTCACACCAAACGTGACCAGAAAACAATTGAAAAGTACTGAGATCGCGCCCGCAACCCCTGGACGCCGCGGTGAGGTCGTATCTTAAGTCTTAAATATAGGTATTGAATAGGTATCTTTTGGGTTAGCGCGCTATAACATCATCTACTGCATCATCACTTAACATCAGATTAGATAGTGGTCACGCGCTACTCATTACTGCATAAAAAATGTCAATTTGAATCTTTGAGGATATGCAACTACATTACGGGGTAATTTAAATAATTAAAATAACACTTCAGCATTCATAATAATTATATATAAATGCTGATGTAATATTTATAAAAATATTACATCAGCATTTTATCATAATGTTACATTGTTTTTCTGACAAATATTACTAACAAACATAAACAACATTCACTGCACATTGTTGTATGTGTACAACAATGTGCAATCCAAAATTTCATCGTACCGACGGGATTCGAAGCCGCGCCTCCTGGGAAAAATGTCTTGGATCTCTAACCAATTGACACAGATAGCGCCATCAATACATAATTGGGACCGCCGCCGCCGCCCGCTCCGTCCGCCCGCGCTGCACGAGCAGCGGCCCGCAGTGCGAGGCTGAACGCGCCGGCGAGCGCCCCGCACTCAAGATCCTGAATGAAACATTTCATTGATGGCCTCATCCGGAGGCCTTCGCCTGCGGATGAGGCCGAAACATATGTCGATCGCTATATCGACATCGCGTAAGTCACGTTAAATTCCCGTTTTTAAATATATAAGTTTAAAATGAACGTGTGTTTTTATAACAAAATACATAATTGGATTAGTTTCGTCGTATCGATAGGATCATACTGCGGCATAAGGTACGACCACACCGCGGCGGCCTGCATCCGCGTGCGCGTTCGCAATCCGATTTTCAATCGTTTTCTGATCGTCGTAGATCGCGTTTGGTGTGTACCAGTCGGTACAAATACTACTACGCTATCTGATCGCCGCGTAAATCGCGCACGCAGCACGCTGCGTAGTATGTCAATCTAAATGTATGTAATCTTTTTTATGACGCTGCGTTGTGGCCCTACCTTTACACTTGAAAAAAAAAAACATATTTAACATTCATTGTACGTAGTGAAATGACAAATATAAAGTAAGTGGAGGTCAGCTGTTTTCGAGTCCGCTCAGTAAACAAGTTATATCATAATTAATAGTTTAAAAACTAAAACAACCGACCTCAATGCCCCGCGACTCAATTTCAGTAGCAAGTTTGAGACGTTTATCTTCATATCTCTGGAGACGCTTATCAGATCTCGATGAAATTACAATGGAATCACTTCGGAAACGTTCCCTACCGATCACAAAAAGAATCATTCGAATCGGTTCACAATTGACGGAGAAATCGCGTAACACACAAAAAAAACATACAGAAGACTTGAGAACCTCCTTCTTTTTGGAAGTCGGTTAAAAACTAGATATCTCTATATCTTTTTATTATTTGAGGTGTCAGAACAAACCAGAGGTTTTTTATATCATACTTGTTTATGCTTGTGACTTAGCCCGCGTGGGCTACAGAAAACAAATAACATATTTTTCTTCAGATACAAACATAAGCTCTCTCACTCTCTCAATTAAATATACAAACTGACAAATATTGACAAAGCAATAGGGATGAAGTTCTCCGTAAAACTAAACTAATCTCTGAGATTAGAGTAGTATGGTCTCTACAGAACTCAAAGTCTGCGTAAAATGATCTAATAAGAAGACAACCATAAATAGATCATAAATAATGATTATTTCTTGCAACGAAATACTATACCTAGACCTAGTTTACTTAGTAAACAATATTTTTGTTTTGCCTTCAGTTCAGATGCTAGAATCACCAGGCGCTGCTTCGTGAGTTTACTTTGGAGCAGGTCACGTTTAACCGACCTTGACAAAAGCAGTTCATCCTTAAGTCTAACCCTGCCAAATTAGATATTCATCTTGAGATTTATTTATGGTCATGGCAATGTAGACTTTGAGGGAAAACTTCACTTTTTTGAACTGAAAGGGTTAGTTCGATAAAGTTGAAAATATTTGAATCGTCACTTAACATCAGGTGAGATAGTGGTCAAACGCTTGCCTATCTGCCATAAAAAATCGAGGTAGTGAAGGAATAGTTAGTTAAATTGTTAGATTTTTTTCATGCAGAAATAAACGCGTGGGGCAAGATATTGAAAAACTGTGATAAGTACACGTATCTCAATTTTTTAATGGAAAGTATGTGTAGTAATGTTTGAGTCAATGAACCTAGATATTAAAAAGTTACACAGAGAATTTAACCTCCTATTTAACCCTCTTAGGAGTAGAATTTTAAAAACTACTCTCTCACAAAGAACACACCCTCTAAATTTTATGTCTCTCGGACCAGTAATACACATCTCATAATTTGAATTGCTAATTGCTAAGATGAAAAGTAGATTTCGTAAAATATAAATATAAATGATAAACTTTTAATAATAAATGATAGAAATACAAGCATACATAAATCACTCACACACACACAACACACACACACACACACACAACACACACACACACACACACACACACGTACACACACACACACAACACACACACACACTCGCTTAGTTAAATCTTACCAAATAATCAAGTTATTTAACCTAATTGTTTAATGTTAACATTTCATAGTAATACTACTTACAAATAAGCACGAAACGGTCATAACGTACGCTTAGAATATTGTCACTATAATGGGGGTGAACATACCTCTGCAATACATGCTTCTAGTCTAGCGCAGAGATATGTAGCTTTAGCAATCATATTAATATAATGTTTAAAAATCCTAATGTATTTATACTAAATTGTGCTAGCTAAATAATTGTCATCATAATGCTTATGAAATAAATAAATTATGATAAATTATTATGAAAATTATGAATTAAGAATAAATTTTGTACCAATTTTAGAGTCAATTGACCCAGAGAATAAAAAGTTTTACAGAAAGTTCACCCTCTTAGGGGTAGAATTAGCAAAAATCTTTTCTAAGCGGATTCACAACACTTCACAAAGAACACACAACTTCCAAATTTAAATGTCTCTAGGACCAGCGGTTTGAGTTGTACGTTGATATATCAGTTAGTCAGTCAGTCAGGACTTTGGATTTTAGTGTATAGATATTGGCTAGCGTTTGACTACTATCTCACCTGTTAGTAAGTGACGGTGCAGTCGAGGATGGTAGCACGCTAGGCCTAGAATGGAAACTGTATCTCTGGGACAGCTGTCGGAACATATCAGAAGTTTGGCTACAGATTTTGCAACTTGAGAGTAGTAGCTGGCTAGGCGAACACTTTACAGTGTCCTACTACCTGCGTGTCACTGCACTGTGACCGTTACCTCGAGAGAATTATATGTTGAGTCCCACATGCCTGTAATTACACTGGACACTTTGCTCTTCAAATGGAAAAACATTTGTGTTTTATTTCTGTGGTAATACCGCCTCAGGCGGACTAGCAGTAAATTATCTACAGCTGATAGCCCACCGTTCGTGATATACAAACGATGTGTTACATTACCTCACTCTGCAGTGCAGTCGTACAGAGCCGCACCTGCCGTGTAGCCATAGCACGAGAAACTGAAGTACTTGAGTTTCCTCAGTTCAGTGCTGGTGTGTGTCATCAATGGAGGCTCTCCTCTCTTTCCCACCTCCAGTGTATCTGAAATAATGATAACATCAATGAGTATTACATCATGTCTAGATTATTATTAGGAGTTCATTGTTCCCAGCCTGCGTCCGTAGACTCAGACCTTAATTTACCTCTAACTTTAATTTGTCTCTAGGTGCTGCTAAATGGGAGACCACTGGCGGTCCAACAACCACTATCACTGAACAAAGACATGTCACCATTCGGTTCGCCGAGTTCAGACATGATCTTTGGTGCCAGTCAGAAGCAGACAGGTTGGAATAGTTGATCTTCGTGGATTAGACTAAAGTCAGTTGTCCAGCGCCTCATCTCTCTGCCGTCTTCCGATTTCATACAAGTACGATTCCATCTTCGACCGCATCGTCACTTAAGATCAGGCGAGACAGTGGTCAAGCGCCTTTGCGACATAAAAGGGATTTAAATAATATCCATTATATTGTTATTTTTATATCTGATAAGTATTAGACCGCTATCTCACCGTGAAGATAGATTAGTAGTCGGCAGTTAGCCGTCTAGATCAAGCGAACGTTTAGGGTTTCCTATATATTATCATCATTATTATGTCTTACATATCATACAACATTTAGTTTTAATTATCTTAAATTTGATATTCATTTTAGAAGATAAGCATTTCCTGCTTATGAAAAATTCAGCGTCTCGAGAGTGCGTATAGTGCGCTCGTCACCCTGGCCCTGTAATGTCACTGGCTTCTGTGTCCTTCATAATGATAATAATGATCACGTAGTAGTAGCTATACTGCTCGCCAGAGATGCTGTGTGTTTGGATTTTATGGACTGTACTCACAGAGACGTTCGGCAGACGTTCATTGATGTAGGTGTGACCATTACCATAGTCGGTAAACACTGTCAAAAGTAAAAAGTTAGGTTTAGCTTAGCAAGATATATGAAATGTTTCATTTACTCAAACTTATTTTAACTTAATACTTACTGTTACTTTCATTTACAATAACTTCATCGAAATATAAGATGTGTATTTGTGTGTATGACGTGTATCTACCAATAAACTACATATTAAACCACGTACCTAATTCAAAGCCTTAACAATTATAAACAACTAGCTGGCCCGGCGAATTGCGTACTACCAAACAGACAATGAATGGCGTATTACCACTCCCCGGACACTAGACTAAATCTCCATTCAAACTAGCGTTTTAACGACCGACACTGTGACTGCGACACAGACACTACACACATGTCGTTTTTCTATACGTGCATTTGTGTGCGTGATATCTAAGGTTGTCGCTCGTAATCACCGTATCACAGATTATATAATAGTTACTTCATACAAACGTACTACGTACTGTCCGTATGAATATTTTTTGTACACTTACCCAAAAAGCTTTGTTCTAAATTTTAAATTCTAAATAAAGAATTTGTTCTGTGTCTTGCTCGCACGTTAGAGCGACATCAAGCAAAGAGAATATAAATACTACGTAGGTACTTACATCAAGTTCCTAATTGCTGTGTTATAAAAATGTTTTACCGTGAAAGTTTTTTTAAATATTTTACAAACTAAATGTTATTTAAGCACGAGTATATATCGTTGTTTCATTTATGAAAATGAATTCTAAAATACGAATATATAGGTAGGTATATAAGTATTTATAATATACCTACATAATAAGAATCTACGTAAATTTGAACCTCCGGTGTATACTGGTCTTAACATAAATGTATGAAGTTGATGTTCTTCTCCTCGAGAGTAGTACCTATTGTACTGTACGCGTACGCGTGTAGCGTCCTTGCTCAGACTGACGCCTCGACGAACCAGAATCGGTGGCGGGGTAAGGAAGCCCGGAATTGGTGGGGGGAACAGAGTGTCCATTCTATACGTAGTATTATTATTATTATTATTTTTTTTTTTATGTGATAATGGGTATCGCTTGACCACTATCTCACCTGATGTTAAGTGACGATGCGGTCGATGATGTAGCGCGCTTACCCAAAAGATACCTATTCACTCGCGACTTGAAGACCCCTATGTTGTATCTAATCGGAAACACAGACTCGGGCAGGGAATTCCATTCCTTGGCAGTACGTATGATGAAAGAAGAAGCGAATCGCTTTGTACGCGTAAATGGTATATCCACCATGTAGCGGTGGCGCCTCTTAGTATCCCTGCTAGTCCGATTATAAAATGGGGATGGCGGAATCAAGTTATGAAGTTCCGATGCACACTCTCCGAAATGAATCCGATAAAAAACCGACAAACAAGCGACCTTGCGACGATGCTCGAGACTCTGGAGTCTTTTGCTTACTAGTTGGTCGTCGTTGATGAGCTTCTTGGCTCTCCTCTCAATAGCTTCCAGTGTCTGCAGCTGGTATTTGGCAGAACCATCCCAGAGGTGAGAACAGTACTCCATACACGACCGGACTTGTGCTTGGTAGAGATTGAGCAACTGTCCCGGTGTGAAGTATTGTCGCACCTTAGACAAAATTCCAAGTTTTTTGGAGGCTATCTGGGCTTTAGACTCAATATAAGAGCCGAAATTGAGAGTTGGTGTTAATGAGATGCCAAGAAGCTCAAGTTGGTCATTTATCGGCACGGACACATCCCTGAAAGTAGGAGCCAGTTGAAATGGACTCCGTTTGGCGGAGAAAAGACACGCCTGGGTTTTAGAAGCATTAAACTTAACCAGATTGGCATCGCCCCAATCGGAGACTGCCTTTAAGGAAAAGTTTAAGCGCTGAACCATCGCTTCTCTATGAGACTGGATTTGTACTGCACTGGCTACTGCACTGCATTATATTATCTATGGTATTACCTACTTACTACTACTACATACATAGTTCATAGTCATTTATTGATAATTAATATTAGAGGTCCAAATGTTTACAATAAAGTTAATACCTATATCAAAGTATAGATATCCTGATTTTGATACAATAACAATTTCGTACAATAAAATGTTGCTTAAAGCAGAATAAATGAATTAAAAATAATAATATTAGTTACATATTATGATGAGTACTATGTTCATTTGAGAACTGCGTTCCTGTTCCATTCAATGAACTCCTCATAAGAATAAAATGCGCGCTCTATGAGCCAACATTTTAACTTTCTTTTAAATGAGTTGAAGCCTGGAGCATCAGTTACATCATCAGGTAGTCTATTATAGACATCAGGTCCCATCACGTGAAGTGTTTTAGCTGTCTTTGCAAGCCTCCGCGGGATACTATCGAGTTTATGGGCGTTTCTAGTACGGTACCCGTGCGAGTCTCCTCTCCTCGTGTATAACTCTAAGTTGTGCCGAACGTACAGCCCAACGTGAAGTATGAGGAGGCAAGGGAGGGTTAATATTTTTAATCTGGAAAAGGACGGCCTAGCCGATTCATCTTGAGGGATGTGTGCCATAGTCCTGACGGCTCGCTTTTGTAATCGAAATATGCGAAGCCATTCAGAAGCACGTCCCCAGAATTCTATCCCATACGTAAGAAGAGTACGCTAGCAAAGTAGCAAGTGCGAACAACCCCTTCTGGAAGGGTAGACGCGACCCTACTTAACGAAAAAAAAGTGCGAAACAGGCTCCGCTAAGCTTTCCGCACAGCTTATCGATATGAGACTCCCACGTTAGTGTCGAGTCCATTTGGAAGCCTAAAAATAGAGCTGTTTTGACCTGAACAATTGCCTCTCCCTCAGGTTCGACTACTAGCGGACGTCGTGAGCGGCCTGAAAGATCAAAGATCATAAACTGTGTTTTAGTCAAGTTGAGTTTCAGGCCGTTGTCCTTAAACCACAACAGAAGGTCAGACGCTACGATGTTAAGTCGTCGTTCTAATGTCTCCATAGAAGTACTCGTTACTATGGCCGCCACATCATCAGCATACATGAATACTTCTCCCTCTGAAATAGCCCTTGGCAGATCGTTCAGTAGGAGGGAAAAAGCTAAGTTAGAAAGCGAGGAACCTTGCGGTACGCCAATGTCATTAGTCATACCCTGATTTGATTCTGCCCTTGTCTCCAAAGACATATTGAGTCCTATCGGTCATGAAACTTATTATGAGTTCAAGTGCGGGACCCGATATGCCGTAATGGTTAAGTTTGGTTGCTATAATGGTTAAGTTTGGTTGCTAGTGTTGTGGTCTGCGACATCGAAAGCTTTTGAGAGGTCGCAGAAAAGGACCGCGACCTCCAGCTTTTGTTCTCGTGCCCGTAATATCCGGCATATCACTTCTCTAGCCAACATCGTAGTGGATCGCCCTTCACGATATGCGAATTGACGGTCTGAGAGTGACTGTGTTGTTCTTAGAAAATCTGATATTCTTGATGTCAGGCCGTTTTCTAAAATTTATGCGATCACTGGAATTATGGCTATAGGCCTGTATGAATTGGGATCATCTTTTTTACCTTTACCTTTATAGAGAGGGCAAATCCTGACCTCCTTAAAGGATTTTAGGTATGTGCCCTGCCTAAGACAAAGGTTATATAAACAGGAGAGTGGTCCAGCCATACATTCAGCTACGACTCGCAGTAGATCTGTGGATATGTCGTATATATCCTTGGTCGGCTTGTTTGCAATGCGACTTTTAATTATTTTTTTTATTTCTTGTGGGGTAAATCGACGCATTCTCAGTGAACGATCTACCGGTGCGGATGCTGTGTGTACCATCGCAATGACACAATCCGAGTTGGCGGCAGGGGCCCCACATTGTTTAGCGGCAGTTATAAAATTTTTATTCATAATATTCACTACGTCTTTTTTTGATAGTTGTTTATATAAAACAGACTTTGTTATAGTATCCGTAAAATCAACTTTCGACGCGGAATTTTTACCGGTTTCAGTATTAACTATTCGCCACAACGTCTTGATAGTACAATTACTTTTAGCTATCATATTTGAATAAAAATGTGTTCTTTCTGATCGCAATTGGTTATTATAAACTGTACTAAGTTCATCTATTTTATTTTGTAATTGATTAATCGTGGGAAATTTATGTTTTAATTTTATGCATTCGAATAATAATGATTTTGTGCTCAGTATATTTGATGAAATCCCTGTTCTGGTCTGATGTACTTGTATTTGAAGGGAAACATATTTCAATTTTATTTTTTATAATATTAATTATTGCCTCCGCTAGTGTGTCAGCAGAGTGTATTTTCTTTAGGCATATGTCATGCCAATCGACACTCTCCATAGCTCGAACAAAACCCGACCTAGCCGCTGCCGTATAGGTGCGCGCCACACAGGGCGGGGGCGAGACGCCGGACCCCGCACACGTTAGCTCACACCGCACTCCGTGATGGTCGCTGATGTTTGTGTGGACCACGGTCGTTACAACCCTATCACTGTAAACATTCGAGTAAATGTGATCGAAACACGTTGATGATGTTGCCGTCTCACGAGTAGGAAAATCTACCTCATTTTTTGTAAGTATGTCGCGTAGATTTTTATGCTCCAGGCTTCTTGTCAGGCTGTTTATATTAATGTCGCCAACAATAATACACTCGGAGTTCATTTTATTAACTTTTGTAAGTAAAGTGTCAAATATTGAAATAAAATCATTGATTCGCGTTAAATTACTTCTATAAATACAAATTATAATTAATTTCATGTCAATTAGAGTAATAGCCGATATTTCGCAAAATTGTTCTACACTCAAATTACATAATTCGTCAATTTGCATAGCTTTTATATTGGATTTAATATAAATACATGATCCACCATGTCTTAAGTGGGAACGACAGTATCTATCTACTATCCAATAGACTTGGCTGGCACCGACTTCAAATAGATAAGTGGGTAGCGCTTATAATAGTTATAATAAGTAATATATTTTTCACTTTTGAGTGCCTGTTTGTGGTTATGAAGGCGGTTTTATTTTTTTGAAAAATAATTTATTGAAGTAACAACTGAAGTAAATGAAACAAAAAGTGATCCTTTAAGGGTTCCTTTTTTCCTTTTTGGGTACGGAACCCTAAAAATGCATCTAATGATATAATATTCCTTCATATTACGATAGAAAAATAACAAAAACATAATTAAAAACGTGTTTTACATTTTGTCTTGACAGTCCTGTACAGAAAGTCATTTCTCGAATTACAATGAGCGATATTTTCTACTCTACATGAACAGGATAAGGTTGACATTCAATTAACGCGTAGAGCAGCATGTTTTCTCTCTTTAGCATGTAGTCGTGCTCGCTCCGTTCCGATCTATACCGTCGCTCCTCAGCCACAGCTACCGCGGTCGGACTATAGCTACAAATATTATATTCAAGTATTTTTAAATATATATTTTTTTAACCAGTATTGTAGTACATACCGATTTCATAATACAGTCCCCAGTTCAAAGGTGACGTAGATGACAGTAACAACTCCACATACTCTCCTCTCACCGCGAAGTACATGGTGTACTCCTGCAGGCCGGCGCTGGTCATGTTCACCACTGTGTGGCGCCCCCTGACGGTCATCTCTGTGTACTTTTTATAATAGCCAGGACCTACAATAGCAGTAAGGCAGCACTCCTCTTGCTGACTGCGGTCACACTTGCTGGGAGCTGTAAACACAATACGTTAATATTAAAATCTTAAACATTATGAAATTATGAGCAAAAAATAGTATACTTTGTCTTTATTGCTACATGCAATTTTACAATTTTTATCAACAGTAACGTTATAAACGATAATATTTTGTTTACCTAAGTATATATTTTGCTTGAGTAACGATAAAACCAAAAACGGTGGATATGGTTGGGAATTTACGAGTACTACTTATGAGCCAAGATTTGTCTTTACGACACATATTGATAAAATTAGCCGGCAATCATTTAAGATTCTATGTTTTATACTAAGGCAGACTTTGATAGCAATCAGGCAATAAAAGTGTTGTTAAACACAATCCAAAGTTTCATCGTACCAACGGGACTTGAACCCGCAACCTCCGGAATAACATGTCCGGAACATGTTATTCCGCATTCCGCAAAGAAACATAATATTGATTTACGCAGTGCAACATCTCTCGTCGGATTTGAAAACTGTAATGATTTCTTCCGAATGATTAACTTAACTTACGTAATAAGTAGTCATAGATGGCGCCACCAATGCATAATTGGGTAAATAAATGCAATCCACTAATTTCGTCGTAACGTTACTTCGCACCGTGGCTTAATTGGCAAAGCACTGGAACATGTTATTCCGGAGGTTGCGGGTTCAAGTCCCGTTGGTACGATGAAACTTTGGATTGTGTTTAACAATTTACAAAAATATTATGTGTGTAACACTTCAAAGAAACATAATAATAAAAGTGTTGTATAATGCTTTCGTTGGGTCCCAGAAGAACATAATGCTATCATTTGTTTCTCTTCATGTGTCTACTACATATCCTATACCCTAGTAATTACGTTTTGCGAATGACAGGATAAAATACTTTAGAGGTTCGACGAATGATACATTTATTCAAATATTTTATTTATTTATGTATATATGTATGAAAGGCAATCGTTATTGACTTACTGATCTATCAACAAACAGCTAAAACTACTTAAAGGTATTTGCTGAAATTCATCATGCAGATAGCTATTATAATGTTTTTTTTTTCTTCTTATTCTTTATTCATCCTCAAAGGGGATGAAACGGGGGTACAAAATTTGCATGAATAAAAAATATAATATAGTTTTATTGTTCGAAATTTCACACAAGTACTTTTGTAAATAAATAAGTAAAATAAATATAAAATTAAAAAAAAATAAGTAAGTGTTTCAGGCTTTTGAAAACTTCACCCCTAAGAGGATGAAATTGAGGGTTGAACTTCCTTTGAAACTTTTAATTTTCTGGTCGATTGACTCGTAAATTGGGACACATACTCTGCAATCAAAATTATGAGACACGTGTCATGACGTGTCGTGACGTGTCGTGACACAGACAGTATTTCCAAAAACATCCCCTACGCGTTTGTTCCATTAAATGTATCAACGCACAACCTAAACTGCTATTCCTTAAGGACACATCTCGTATGGGTGTCCCAAAATAAAATAAAAAATGTTGTTTAACTTTTTGTAACGATATCTCCAATAACCCTGCTATTGATTATATTTCCAAATAAAGCCCAGCATAACTGCAGTTTCATTACCTTTTTAAATAATTATAAAACTGTTCGGCAGATACCCCAATGACTAAGACGTAGCCCTGACGATCAGGAGGCGAATGTTAATGTAATATAATTTTTTCGTGCTAGACTTGACTAACGTGGCTTACCTTTTGATAATTAAATATCGTTAAATTTTGGGTTATTTGTACAAACACATTAGCTATATTAATATTATAGCTTGTACCTAATAGCTACATTAATAGCTCCATTTGGCGCAGCTATCGCGCGCTACAATGACAGCACTTCAGGCGTCTTGCTTGTTATCTTACGTAAGATATTATACTTCTTTATTATACACTCTGTATATTGTTTTAATTATAATTAACAAAATTACGAAACTTACCCACTACAAAAAATTATAACGGCTAAAATAAGTGTAAAGGCAGACCGCACCATTTAGAATTTTCGCGTCACAGGCTAGAAATGAGTTACCACGGACGGAGGGGTGGATTCGCGTTCACTAACGTATATATATAATTGCATGAATATTATATACTACGTCGTTATCTCTCGTGCATGTTCACATAAAGCTTATCTTTGCTGTAATTTATAATTTAGATGCATAATTGTTTAATTAAAAAAAAAAATTGCACACAAAATCAGATACTGTTCAAAAGTTTTTCAAATAACATCTTTTTGGAGAGATTGGAGTTACGAGGAGCTTTTAAATGCTGGTGGAACCCCTACGCTAACACAGCTTCTGTGTATTATCAATTCTATCCTCTATTCTGCGAAAATTCCGAAGATTTGGAGTAAGAGTGTGGTTATAATGTTCTTCAGAAAGGAAACCAATACCCTTTTTGAAGGACTATCGCTCCATTTCGCTGTTGAGCTATATCTTTAAGCTGTTTTCGATAGTCATTATCATAAATTGTATCATTGGTTTGACGAGTTTCAGTTCGCGACTAGGCTAGGTTTCAAAATGGATACAGCACTATAGACCACGTTCCATAGGTGCCACTGGTTATATAGAAGATAGAAGAGTATAACCAGCTGATTCGCTATAAGTCCAAGTGTTGAGAGATCTGTGTGACGCCGCGAGTATGAACATCCAAATATAAAAGATTTTTAGAAAGAACAGCAGATAGATAGATAGATAAACACTTTATTACACCATAAAAATTAAAAGTAAAAAATGGTAAATAAAACATAATGTAGCAACAGGCGGTCTTATCGCTTAAAGCGATCTCTTCCAGACAACCTTAGGGTGGAAAGGAATAGATTAGCATACATGGTGGTATAGGTGTTGAAAAAAAAGGTAAGTACATAATTACAAAGGTACATACAATTTATGTAATTTTATCAATATAATACAGATATAATGCCATACATTACATATTATATATATTCATATATACATATAATACAATATACACATATTTCATAAAAGAGAATTGTGATCAAAAGCAATAGCAGTTCAGGAGAGATAGTGGGCCTTGACGCGATCTTTAAACGTAGTAAGAGTCTGTGAGCGTTTAATTTCCAATGGAAGCGCATTCCAAAGCCTGACAGCTTGCACTGCAAATGAGTTGTCATAGAAAGAGCTATGGTGGCTAGGCATGGACAGTGTATGATTCTCTGATGACCGTAAAGATAAGTCATTATTTAGGCAAGCAGATTATATACATGTACGAGTATATCCTTATATTCTTATATCAGGGAGTGACACGTTTGGTCAGCTGGTATTTGGCAGAGGTGAGAACAGTACTCCATGCACAATCATGCTTGTGATCGATACAGATTGCACAATCGTACGGTGAGAAGGACTGTCTCATGTTAGCCTGAATACCGAGTTTGTTTGAAGCATATTGGGCTTTAGACTCAATATCAGATACAAACTCGAGTGAAAGTGTTAACAATTACATTCCAAAAAGCTCGAGGTAGAATTTGAACTTCAATCAGGGGAGGTTGTGGTAAGTGTAACCTCCTACAGAGAGCTATAGTGTCAGGGTAACGGTGGAGTGCCACATCTGAGCTGAGATCACGAAGTGTCGCTGTACTCATACAGGAATAGAGAAAGACACTTAACATTATACTAAGAACCTGATTGACAGACTACTTAGTTACTAAAATTATCCAGAGGCCATGATTTATTATCAGTTATTTTAAAAAGTAAACATCTGTTATCTTTCATATTTTTTTGGTAGAGGCCTGTAAGTGCACGGGATAACATGCGTCAACTTACTGTAGATTACATCACCGCCGCATGATCTGCTTATGTTAGATGACATGGTGACTTACAGTCACACGCGTTAAGGTACGGCCAGACCGCAGCGTCCTGCGTGCGCGATGTAGGCAGTAGTATTTGTACCAACTGGTTCACACTAAATGCGATCTGCGGCGATCATAAAACGATTGAAAATTGGATCGCAGACGCGCACGCTGACGCAGGACACCACGGTGTGGTCGTATCTTTCGGATTCATTTATATCTACATACATTGAGCGTGCCAGACACGTTCCGTGGCAGATACCGAAAGACATCGTTCGTTTACATCTGAGCGTGCCGTATCAGACATCGACAGACATCCATAGACACCGTCGTCGTCGACGTTCGTTGCAAAAAGAAATCAAAAAACGTCTGCACGGTCCCGATGCTCCATTCACAATCACAGAGTACCGAACCACTCTACTAAATTATAAGAGTAGGCACTTCCCTATATTGTTGATACCCGAATTATGAACGTACTTTGTAGTCAACCTAACTTAGCGGAAAGTATTGCTTATAAATATAATATATAGCTGGCCGGGCACGGCCCTTGTATGTCGGCGTCTGCGCGGCCGTGTTGTGATACATATAAATACGTTCATACGCACTGTGTAGGAGAATATTACTTTGTCTGCCATGCAACGTGTCTAGCACGCTCAATGTCTGTAGATATAAAGGAACGGCCACACCGCGGCGTCCTGCGATCTGCGGGCTTGATCTCAGTACTTTTCAATTGTTTTCTGATCGCGTTTGGTGTGAACCAGTCGGTACAAATACTACTGCGCTATCTGATCGCCACCTAGATTGCGCACGCAGAACGCTGCTGTGTGTCCGTACCCTCTTTGTCATAATTTTACAGCCTACGTGTCGTAGCTTTGTTCATGCAGGGATCGTTACAAGCTTGCCCAAAACCTGTATCCTGCCAACTTACTAAGCTGGGGGTGTCCTACTGATGTTTTCCCTTCACCGGGGGAACGATGAGAAGTGCACATTGTGATTTGAACACACAATCTTGGGTGTCTAGGTCCTATGTATGATTTCATGTTCTAGTTGTAGACACAGTGACTTAAGCTGTCTGTCCGTCAGTCAGTGTATGCATCATACACATACCTAATAACATACATAACAAGCATGTACCTGTACTAAGTTGTAGCGACGCTCACTTCACTTGAATAGTGGCGTAGCTCGTAGTATGCAACGCGTAGTGTTCGTAGCTTCGTAGCTGAGCTACGGTACGCTACGTGTACAGCTACGATGCAAGCAGGGACTGGAGAAGTCTAGTCTTCGAATCAACTTTTTTTTAAATCTCTTATAGGCTGGCGTTTGACCACTATCTCACCTGTTGATAAGTGATGATGCGGTCGAGGATGGTAAGCACGCTAGGCCTAGAATGGGAACTGGCTCTCAAGGATAGCTGCCGGAACACATTAGATGTTTTGGCGACAGATTTTCTAACTTTTCTGACAGACAAGCACTATATACTAACTCAATTGATGATAAATGATGATACGATCTGATATAGAATAGTGCATGTCTATGTCTAGAACTTAAAGACAAAAAGACGAAGCGTGTAAGACGAGGCGCTGGACAAAAGTTTCATGAATAATAATGAAGGTAGCACAATTTCGTGTTGAATCGGCTAAGGCGCTTTACATCGCTTTGGCAAAACAATAAGTGTATAACTTATTGTTTTTCATCTTCATATTAATATACATTAATTTATTACCATCTATCTAATACTATAAGAATCTTTGTCCTGACATACTGACTGACTGACTGACTGACTGACTGACTGACTGACTGACTGACTGACTGACTGACTCACTGACAGACAACGCACAGCCTAAACCGCTGGTCGTAGAGACTTGAGATTTGGAGGGTATATTTGTCTTAGTACGTAGGGGTGTACTAAGAAAGGATTTTTCAAAATTCATCCCTTAAAGTGATGAAATGGGGGTTCAAAGTTTGTATGGAGAAACAAGATTAGATAGTCTTTTCTATCCGAAACTTCACACAAGTGCATCAGTACAAAAATAAGTAAATACGTATATCAGGTTTTTTTGAAGTTCCACCCCTAAGAGGGTGAAATGGGGTAACAATGTGTGAAAATCAATATTTTTTCGGATTGCGCTAAAACTTGGCATGCAGATAATTATTACAACGTTAGTAACCTTTGAAAAAGGATTTTTCTAATTTCACCCCTGAAGGGGATGAAACGGGGGTATAAGGTTTCTATGGAGAAACATTATTAGATAGTATTTTCTATTCGAAACTTCACACAAGTGCTTCAAGACATAAATAAGTAAACACGTGTTTTAGGTTTTTTCGAAATTCCACCCCTAAGAGAGTGAAATGGGGTATCAAAGTGTGAAATTCAATATTGTTTCGGATTGCGCTGAAATTTGGCATACAGGTGGTTATTATGACTTTAGTATCAGCTAAGAAAGGATTTTCTAAAATTCACCCCTTAAGGGGATGAAACGGGGGTTCAAAGTTTCTATGGAGAAACAACATTAAATAGTCTTTTCTATTCGAAACTTCACACAAGTGCTTGAGTACATAAATAAGTAAATACGTGTTTTAGGCTTTTTCGAAATTCCACCCCTAAGAGGCTGAAATGGGGTAACAAAGCTTGAAAATCAATATTGTTTCGGATTGCGCTGAAATTCGGCATACAGGTGGTTATTATGACGTTAGTATCAGCTAAGAAAGAATTTTCTAAAATTCACCCCTTAAAGGGATGAAACGGGGGTACAAAGTTTCTATGGAGAAACATTATTAGATAGTCTTTTCTATTCGAAACTTCACACAAGTGCTTCAGGACATAAATAAGTAAACACGGGTTTTCGGTTTTTTCAAAATTCCACCCCTAAGAGGGTGAAATGGGGTATCAAAGTGTGAAATTCAATATTGTTTCGGATTGCGCTGAAATTTGGCATGCAGATAGTTACTACGACGTTAGTTCCCTCTAAGAAAGGATTTTCCAAAATTCACTCCTGAAAGGGATGAAACGGGGGTTCAACGTTTGTATGGAGAAACAAGATTAAATAGTATTTTCTATTCGAAACTTCACACAAGTACTTAAGTAAGTAAATACGTGTTTCAGGGTCTTTCGAAATTCCACCCCTAAAAGGGTGAAGAGGGGTAACAAAGTCTGAAATCAATATTATATCGGATTGCGCTGAAATTTGGCATGCATATGGTTATTTTGACTTAGGCTACTACTACTTAAGATAAGAAAGAATTTTTCAAAATTCACTCTCCAAGGGGATGAAGCGGGGGTTCAAAGTTTGGATATTAATTTTATTCGACATTTCACTCAAGTACTTCTGTAATTAAATAAGTAAATACGAGTTACAGACTTTTTCAAAGTGCCACCCTAAAATGATAAACCGGGGTAACAAAGTCTAAAAATCAATATTGTTTCGGATTGCGCTGAAATTTAGAATGCAGATAGTTATTACGACGTAGGTATCCTCTCAGAACGGATTTTCTAAAAATTCCTCCCGGATACGGAACGGGGATTCAAAGTTTGTGTGGCGAAACAAGATGAGATAAAGTACGTGTTGTAGGATTTTTTTAAATGGGGTGGGTAACAAAGTCTGAAAATTTGGGTTTTTCGGTTTTTATAAATATGAATCCCGAATTGCCTTAGTCACGCGATAACATGAAAACGGGTGAACCGATTTGGCTAATTCTTATTTTATGTATTTAATGCTAGAATCGTTTTTACAAAAGAAAAGTTTTAAGTAAATAAAATAAGTTTTTAACGCGGGCGAAGCCGCGGGGCACTTCTAGTTTTATTATAAAAACTCACGTTCATTTTAAACTTATAGATTTAAAAACGGGAATTTAACGTGACTTACGCGATGTCGATATTGTAGCGTTATCCCCGTGTATTTGGGGTTAACGTGTGATTATGGGTTCTTAGTTGCCTAAAGAACGTTCCTGATTGAAAATGAAACAACAAAATCCCATACAAGATTTTATTAGAATTTATATAAAACAAAAAAACAAAACTTATCCTTACCCACCACCGGTTAACGAGAGTTTAGGTACCACCACCGCTTAAAACTAAACTTAAATCTACCGATTAGACCGGCCTAGGGCCTTCTGGGTCGGTGTGCCGTCTCACAATGAATTTAGAAAACTTTGGGAGTCCGATGAAAAAAAAACTTCCAAAGCTTCCACTGATTGTCGCCAACCGCCAGAGGTAATTTACAAACACATTCCTTAAATCTAATCCAGTCGGAAGGTTGAAGACCTGTATTTGATAGCACCACAGAACCGTCCGTAAAATTTAGGATCGGTTGAGATAATCCGTGTATTCCGGGCTTAATCTTAACTATATTTTCAGTCAGAACTATAATGTCGGTATAAATTATAAATGCAACTAAGTGATTCGCCCAGTCGAGTTATAAGAAAGCCACCGTCAGGCCTACATTGGTTTTTTACCATGCCTGAAGGGCAAGCGATGACGGGGTGAGATTATAATTATTTAATATTTTAGTTGTTGTACCATTCCCTATAATTAAAATGAAGGGGTGATTAAATGGACGAGTCCGATGAGGAGCGAAGACAGAATCTCCCTTGGGGGGTTCTCTCGATGATAGGGTTACAATGAGGTGAAGATGATGATCACCCGGTGAACCGATGATGAAATTGAATGCGGCATTCCACTAGGTGTGGCCAGGGGTGTGGTTGATATGAAGTATGGCACACCCTGGTTGAAATATGGTGAGGTAGTACCTTAGCATAGGCTGACGGGGTCAGGTGAGGAGATTACCCTCTTTAGGTGTAGGCCGGCGAATCGGAGGTTGTCTCCGCTTGGTTATGGTTCACGGGCGTGTCGGGGCTACCTCGCCGGGATCCCACGTCGTCGGCCCGCTAATAGGGTATGTCGAGCCCCCCTGGAACATGGTGGCGGTCCTTTTTAAACCACACAATTGTTACAGTTAGTTATAGGTGATCTAAGGTTATTGTCATTTTTATAACGGGGAACGGGGATACCTCAGCGTGTAATACTAGGGTTCCTTCCCAGTTTCTTAATTAAGTCCGCATTATTAAGAGGCGGGGCGCGGTCAGAGGGATTGCTCTGTCCGAGCCTTGGAATATTCCTATCTCGGTATTTAAGGCGACTTTGGGTCCGATTATACTGGTAACTAGCTCCCACAACTCGGGGAAACGGAATAGTTTCACCGTAGGAAAGCTACGTAGCACCGATACTCAACATACAGCCCGAAATATGTTAGGTTATTGAGGTAATGGCAACGTGGACGCACCGGAGCTCGTCCCGTCTTTGGAAGCAAACTACGCCACTTTTACTACATTTAGCGTAGGTGTAGGCAGGTAAATAGGGAATATCATTTAGGGCGAGGCCCTGTTAGACCTCTCGGCCTCGTGGCATCGCCAGTTTCGCGTCAATCGGTCCCGACTTCGGCAACCTTTTTCCGTCACTTTTCACTGATTAGAAAACACACATTTTAAGTAGACACTGTTCATTACTAACTTTTCGGGGTTTCTTAGAGAATATTGATAAACTTTTAAGGCGCTCCTGGAAGCTCGTAATGGGAGCCGATCCCTTCGCGATCGGGTCGGGACGAAAAAGAAGTAAAAAAAAAAGCTTCCGTGAGCTCGTATCAATTCGGGGTGTGTCCCAGTCATAGAGTAAAGTACGGGTCCCAGTCGCTGTCAATTGACAGTTGACAGTTCGTATTAGAATAGTTGTCAACGTCACTTTGATTCATGGACTGAGCAATAGGATCAGACTAACACGCGTTCAAAGAAGGTGAACGGTGTTCTTTTTCTTAGTCTATGTTTCTAGATCAGCGCCCCCTTTCTTAAGACAGCAGAACTACCGTTACATACCGGCCATCGGTCGATGCGAATCGCTAGCCGTAGTGCAAGCTGCTTTTTATGTTCGTTGTTTTCGCTCCCGTTGTCTTTCGGTTCGGACAGACGGCGCCAAAAAAAGCCTTGCATTATTGATTAGTATTTGTGATGATTAATCGGATTCCCGTATTCCTACGTTATTAAAATGGAATTCGTATTTTGGAATGGTTTCCCATTTAAGAATTATTATTTGGGAAGCATAGATTGCATTTAATTACGGGTTGTTGCTCAATGGTCCGCCAGGCGGCGCGACCAGTTGGGGAAACTTGACCTAAGTGATGGAAGAGAAGTATCGAGAAAAATTAGTAGATGGCGTGGAAATAAAAGGTTTGATATAATATGGTAATTATTTGTATTTTATGGTTTGATTTTATTTGGATTTAAGGGAATATCTAGTTATTTTTTATGGCATTTAGGAAGTAATGAAAATTAGAATTTTATCAAAAAACGACGTTACAATATAGCGATCGACATATGAGGATGAGGCCGAAACATATGTCGATTGCTATATCGACATCGCGTAAGTCACGTAAGTCGCGTAATTCCCGTTTTTAAATATATAATTTTTTTACCATTTCACAAAATTAGGTTGTTGTTATTTTTTGATATTAAGATATTACTAAATCCAGACTAATATTATAATAACCGGCCAAGTGCGTGTCGGGCCACGCGCAGTGTAGGGTTCCGTGGTAGCCTGTTATTCAATGCAAGTCTTTACCCGTTATAAACAAGCAACTAGGTACTCCGTCTTTGCCACTTTAAAGGATTTATTCTAAGGATTTTGTATTTGGTACAAAATTATCCAACATCCAAGTTCAACGACTATTACTGCTAAACTAATAAAGTTATCTTAACTGTTAATTATCCTTTAAAGTTAATGAAATGCGGTATTATCACGAATTTTTCAAGCCAGCAGTTTAGCCTTTAGAGGTTGGGGGGGGGGGGGACGCCCTACTGGAACAAAAATTTGCACTTTAAAGTTTAATATTTCGTAAATGGAGCATTCAATCGAAAAATGGTATTAGAAATCCTTAAGTCATTTTAAGAGACCTATTCAACAATATCCCACACGATAGGGTAAAAGATGAAAAATAAAATCATCCCCACTTCTCATGTGGGCACCTACCCTAAAAAAAAAATATTTTTCAAAATTTTATTTCAGCACTTTGTCGGCGTCATTTATTTACATACTCCCACAAAATTACAGCTTTCTAGTATTAACGGTCTCTTAACAAAACCTCGGACAGACAGACAGACGGACATGACGAAACTATTATAAAAGGGTTCCTTGTCAGGACTACGGAACCCTAAAAACGTTTGTCACTCTGCCTGTTTGTTACCTAATCACGTTTAAACGGACGATCCAATCTAGCTGAATTTTAGCGAGGACATACTTTATAGCAATATGCTACTTTCTGTTAAAATAAAACCATAATTTTTAGACATAACTTAAATAACTCAGGTCACACAAATGTTGATAGAGATTCTTGGTGTACGTGAACGAAGTCGCACGGTGGGTATGACCTAGCTATTTTATTTTCACTACCTAGTGTTTTACTACTAGGTGTAGGATAAACTTTTCGTATGCTAGAACGTGGATCAGGACACAATAGTTTTTATTTTATTTTATTTGTGTCTGGAATCACGAATTACGAAAGGTTTCGTAAGTTTTAGGCGTACAGACGGTGGTCGGTCTAATCTTAGTCTTTTACAGGTAATGAATTAGTATCTTTTGTGTTAGCGCCTTAAGTACATCATCGACCGCATCATCACTTAACATCAGGTGAGATAGTGTCCGAGCGCTACTCATTTCCTCATAAAATATATGTTAGAATCCTTGAGGATCTAAATTACAGGGTCATTTATATATAAACAAAACACTTTAACGTTTATAATTATTATAGTTATAAAAATATTACATAAGCATTTCATCTAATGTTACATTATTGTTGTCACATATATAACTTACAAAAATCAACAACATTCATTTCCTTTAAATATAAAATAATGGTAAGATATATACCATATATAACGCCCACGCGATTGGGCTGCCGGTACCAGCGTTATGACCATCATTTTCTTTTTTGTCATTCCGTAATTAACCCCTGAAGAACCGCCATACTGGTACAAATGACCAAGTATTTTCTGTTACCATCTCCCGGTCTATATGTTTATGCCTGCGACTTCGCCGCGTGGCCTACAGAAAACAAATGACATATTTTTCTTTAAATACAAACATATTAAGCGCTGTCACTCTTGCTCAATTAAATATACAAACTGACAATTATTAACAATGCAATAAGAATTAAGTTCTCCGTACAACTAATCTCTGGGATGAGAGTAGCGTGATCTCAACAGAACTCAAAGCCTGCGTAAAATGATCTAATTAGAAGACAACCATAAGTGAATAACAAATAATGATTATAGTTTACAACAAAATACTATTTATTACCGCAGTTTTTCTTTGTAAACAATTTTTTGTTTTGCCTTCTGATACTAGAATCACCAGGCGCTTTTTTGTGAGTTTAATTTGGAGCAGGTCACGTATAATTGACCGTGTCAAAAGCAGTTCTTTCTTAAGTCTACCTCTGCCAGATTATGATAACATAATCATACTTTTAATTGAAGAGTATGTGTACCAATTGAAGAGTTTATAGACCCAGAGAATAAAAAGATTCTCAGAAAGTACAACCTCCCATTTCACGCTCTTAAAGGTAGAATTAAAAATAAATCCTTTCTAAGTGGATTCACAATTTTCACAAAGAACACATCTTCCAAATTTCAATGTCTCTAGGACCAGTGAGTTGAGTTATACGTTGATAGTATCAGTCAGTCAGGACTTTGGATTTAATTTTTTTTAAGGCTTACTAGCAAACGGATAAATCGATTTTGATTTAGTTTTTTTTGTTTGATAGGTGTCTTAATCGCAGTATTGATATATGATTCATGAATAATAATATGAAAAATACATAATATATAATAATATAAATGAATAATACGTTCAGCTGTTTTAAAACTATGAGCTTTTTCTAGTTGATGATGCTATGAGATCAACTTAATTAGGTTTGAGCAATTCGAAATCCAGAACATTAACATAACATGGACGAACTGACTGATGTTGGGACATCTCCCGGGGAATCTGCAGAATTCTCAACGCTCCTCACAAACTTAACATCAAGTAGAAAATCTGCCGCCATAACCTTACGGTGTTCCGGCAGCACGCAGTCCTTAAGATCAGATCAGATCAGAGTATTCTAGCCTAGCGTGTTCACCGTCTTCGACCATGTCATCGCTTACCACCAGGCGAGATAGTGGTAAAATACCTATTAGATATAAAAAAAAAACTAGGACAATGTAGCGAAATGACCCGAACGTCAAAAAAATTAGGCAATCATCTTTTTTTCATGACTTTTGAATGGAAACATCAATTGGACAGATTGTCTTTTGATTTCGTTCGTAACAATACATAAGTCAAATCAAGCTTTCATCACTAGTCACGATGTCATATACAACAACGAAGTCATGTTTGAGACACCTCCGTCAAGTATAGAATCAAAACCACCGTCATACTTATTTTACATTACATTTTTGATGTCCTGTTAAATCATGAGGTATCCAGTACAAAGTAAGTACATCTACAGTATCTAGTTCAAAGCTTTCTGATGCCTAAATGTTCATTCAAGACATTTTGTACTTGACTCATACTTATGCCTAAAGCTGCCTAAATCTGTTGATATGTCACCCTAGTATCAGTTTCTATCATTAATCACACAGCACTCACGTTACCTTCAGTAATCGCCGTGTAAGGAAGGACGTCCTTCTCGCGAATTACCAGTGAGTTTGCTTCAAACACGTTCAAACTCATTAAACCAGTCGTAAATAGTTGCACGGGATGGTCTTAGTCATGAATTGCTAATCGAAGTCTATCGTAATATTGTTGTTGAGTGACCGCAATGAAAGTCTTAATAAATTATTCACTAAAGTCCCCGTCACGAGAAGCTATAAATTATGTAAACAAGCGTTCAGGAGTTCACAACATTTGGACCAACAAAAAAAATGAATTTCGTACTCGTACGCATTCGAAACTCGAATGACGCGTTTATTTCAAAATGGCGTCCCGATAGTTTACAATCCCTGCGTCCGGTACCAAGAAACACAAACGATAGCGCTTTGCGTCGTTAAAATATGATCCGACTAAATTAAATAGGTTGTTACTTTCATATAACCCGTCTATATTTCATGTCGATTGAATATGGTCAATTTATTATTATCTCGCAGTATAAAATGTTTACTTAGTAAAAGATGTTTGTTTACATAATTTATAGCTTCTCGTGGCGGGGACTATAGTGAAATCCATTTCGACTCACGACAGACACTTTTTGTGTATATTTCCGCCAATCTGTAAAAACAAATGATATGATATGATTTCATACAGATTTCCAAAGATATCTTAATTCAACTTTAAATACTTTTTTTAATGCATTTAGATACATTTACATTTGCTATTCATGCTAGCCTATTCTAAAATATTTCAGTGCGACCCACGTACAACTCAGATATTTTGTCCTCTATTACTGTAAGACACCATGTGGTTTTTAGTATCGTGAAACTTGTCCATTTATCCAACTCGTCGAATTTCCTCTCTATTAAATGATGGATAAGTTTGAAATATCGAAATTCTATGTTACCCTTATGATTGGGGGTTGTACTTTGTACAATAACGTCCAAATTACCTAGTTGTTTTTGAGACGTTTGTACTGTCACTATTGTCCCGCTGTCGTCAGATATTTCTTCGGTGTTGTCGCTGTCTATTTGCTCTATTTTCGAGTGGATCGACCCGAAACTGTATAAATACAAAACAATATTCAGCTTCATATGATTTATGTTCAATTAATATTGAAGCCGCTTGGCGTTTTCGGCAGCTTCTGCCGCGGGTCCAGCTCTCGACACTGTCCGGGACGGGACGGGGAGCAGCCAGCGTTCTTGGCACTTTACTACACGGACATCACTTAATTTTAGTTAAGTTTAATCAACGAAATAATTATGATACTTACCCACTCAAGAACACCAGTGCAGCTAACAGCCACACAAACATTGATTGCACCATATTTATTACATAGATAATAAGTAATAGCCTGCATACGAGTTTCCTCGATTTCGCGCTAGCTAAATTATAATGATAATCGCACGCTAAAATATTCTGTCGTTATCACTCATACGTAACTTATTTACACAATAAATGTACTAATTCGGCTTGTCATTGTTTTAATTTATAATTAGGACAATTATTAACTAGCAGGTATAAGAAAAAAGTTTGGCAATAAATTATATATTTATTTAACATTTTCTATACCTACCTTGTTACAAAATAAATCGTATTTCTGTGATAATCACAAGTTATTTTAAGTTTTTCAAACATTTATTTCTGGATTCCGCAGTGTTACGTGGTGTCAGCTAGCTCGGAAGACTAAGTTGGATAGTTGCGCCTTCTCACTCTCTGAAGTCTCTCTTCACTTTTCGGCTATCGACCTATTCTAAAATAGCCTAAAATCCCAGAAAAAAATCCTTGCAGATCAGCAGCTCACTTGTTTTATAATCCAAAATGATTATGATTCAATGTCATATGAGTCAATCTATTTTAGTATGATTTCCGTCCTAGTAAGGACACAGTCTCAGCATTAGCAATTTAAGGCGGCAATAGCCCAATAGGGTGTCGGACTGGCGATCGAAACGTGAGTTCGATCCCCACCCCACCCATTGCACTATCGGCGTGAACCCTTTCCAGACACAAGCATATTTAGCTTAGTTGAAGGGGTTAACAAGAATACTAGTAATGTGCAAACCACATTGCGAGTAATCTTTATAAAAAAAAAGATAACGGATGATATCCGAGACAAGCTATGAGTGAATGACAGTAATGTTCCATATTAATTTTGACATTAATTTTATTATAATTGGTATTATTTTTAACCGATTTCCAAAAAGAATTGTCTCAATTCGTCTGTATGTTTTTTTTGTGTATGTTACGCGATTACTCCGTCAATTGTGAACCGATTCGAGTGATTATTTTTGTAATCGGTAGGGTATGTTTTCGAGGTAGTCCCATTGTAATTTCATCGAGATTTGATAAGTATCTCTAGAGATATGACGATAAGCATCTCAAACTTGCTACTCGCGGGGCTTTAAAGTCGGTTGTTTTAGTTTTTAAACTATGTTAATTATATGAGTTTATATTCCGTACCTCAAAAGGTAAAAAAGAATCCTTATAAGATCACTTTTTTGTCCATCTTTCCGTCTGTCTGTCCGTGTGTCACCACCGATTTTCTCAGGAGCAGATGGACCTAGCAAGTTGAAATTTATACCAGACGCTGAGGTCTATAGTCCCTATTACGAGTAGGTGTATAAAAATCAAGGTGCTGAGTCAATACCATAAAAAGATATGGGCAAATTTGTATTTTCGTGAAAACTTGTAAGTACCAAAAATTACCTTCATTTTCAACTTTTTTATTTTTCGGAATTATCCCTTTAATTTTGCTGTAAGACCTTGTTTTTAACCAAAATTGACAATTCTAGGTCAACCGGAAGTACCTAGAATAATGAAATTTGGCAAGAAGCAAGGTTTTGAAGCACTTATAAAGGAATAAATCTGAAAACCGTAAATAAGTAGTTTATTTACAAAAAAAAAAACGTAAGTTTACTATTACAAACTTATTATTTGCGGTTGATGCAATACATTTTCTATGGATCGAACTACAAAGTTAAGTTTGTCCTTTAACCTAGTTTGTGAAGTTGGTACGGAAGCCTCAGTGGACTTCCCAAAAAGAAGGAGGTTCTCAATTCGTCGGTATGTTTTTTTTTTCCTATGTGTTACGTTATAATATGATTATTCTTTGTAAATGAAAATTATTTATTTGCCTGAATTGCTACTTTGATTTTGTCATTAGTGTAATTGGACTAGTAACCGTTCTAAATAAATGGTATGAACGATGGAGAACGTGGTACAGTTCTATCTTTATTAGACTTTAACAGAGTCAATTTTGACACCTACTTTTTTAACTTCTAATAAACCTCCGACAGTAATTTCATGGTTCCGAATCCGTAGTTACCTGTACGGTCGCTAGCAGCGTGTTCACATCGATACCACTTACTCATCGTGGTGTGGCACGACTGCAGGTGTGCCTCTAGGCGGTGGTCTTTCTCATCTTCTTTTTTTAAATTTTTAATGTACAATTTCTAAGTCACTGAAGAGTTCCACTATCCACCTTCTGAATCTATCATCAGATCAGCTCCAAGGCGTAGTTTTAAACGGCCTCAGTGCGTTGTTCGGCCTGTCGTCGTCCTGACTTCTTATTTGGTCGGAGGTCTCATTATTTGTCTTAAGGTTTGTTTGTACCGAGTTTTGAGTGAATCGGACCAAGGAATACGTGGAAACATTAACATTACTGAATTTTCTATGATTTTATTATAAAAACTCACGTTCATTTTAAACTTATATCAGGACTGACACCGGCTGATGCTGGTGATGGCTGATGATACTTAGACACAGCTACTATAAGAAAATAAGGAATCGGCACAAATATCTGTTGAGCTATGACAGTTTGAAAATGGTTCAATATCTTGAGTGCGGAAACCGTTACACAGATTTATAGAAAAACCCTTATAGAACACCACAAAGACTTAGAACTTATTATCTAAGAAAAAAAACTATCTAAACCGCCGATACAATCGATGGACTTAAGGAATGGAGCGATCTCTTCCAGACAACCTAATTATGGACTGGTTAAAATACACAGAGTGTTATTTAGTTATCACGTACTTAGTTTATCACCAAATACGGTCTAACTATTGAAATGGTTATATATTTGGAATGGAATATATTTAACAATCTAAATCTAAAAGATGCGGCTTAGGTTTTACGAACAAAACAAAGATATGTAATTTAAATTAAAACAATATGAATAGCTAAGAAATTGCTGAATACCGCAATGCGATGAGTCTGCTCCTGCAAAATAAAAATAAAACTCGTTACTGTAACTAGATAACATAATGCAGGTGATGAAAGCGAACTGACTCGTACAGTTCGAATGTAACTTTACGTACAGATTTCTAGATGGCGTCGTCAACTGAGATTGTACTACGTGTTGGTCATTTAGCGTATTGGTCATCTTACGATCTGGCCATTTAGCGTATTGGTCATTTCACGTGTGGGTCATTTAGCGATTGGTTATTTTGCGTATTTATGGTGGTAACCATCATAATGTCATAATGCGAATTGGTCAATGTGCGTCTAAACCAAGAAACCAATTAAAAGAGGGAGAACAACACATGGCATTGTGTTATATATTAACAGGTCAAAGAAGACGCTCGCCTGATGTTCGATATCATAATCGATGACGTCTGTCTATAAATGACACGCAACAATCGAATTGTCAGAATATGTGTAATACTGCGAAGCGTCCATTACTCTGAAACATCTTGATGTTCACTCTCACGCGTTCTGTTATTAACAGTTTCCAATTCAACGTGAAAAAAAAAAATATTTACGTCTAAATAAGTGACATCGAAGTGGTACCACCCCAGGTGGAGTAACTGAAGTCCTATCACTAAACTATAGTATGTACGTATGTATGTGTATAAATAGTACTACCACTAAATTATCTACAGCTGATAATCCGTCGTTGGTCGTGATATACACACGATGTGTTTCGTTACCTCACTCTGCGGTACAGTCATACAGAGCCGCACCTCCCGCGTAGCCCCTGAAACTGAAGTACTTGAGTGTCCTCAGATCGGTGTTTGTGTATGTCATCAATGGAGGCTCTCCTCTCCTTCCTAACTTAAGTGTGTCTGAAATAATAATAACACCAATCAATTATATCTAGATTATTATTTAGAGATCATTGTGACCTGTCTCTACGTACGTAGGTTTAGACCGTAATGAACCCTACACGTGATTCCTTGCCTTGGGAGTATAAATGGGCCACTGGTGGTCATACCACCAACCGAACAAAGATATGGTATATGGCCCACTCGGCTTGCAGAGTTCAGATATGATGCTGGGTGCCGGCTTGTGTTTAAGACGGGTTGGGATAGTTGATCTCTGTGGATTAGACTGAAGTCAGGGTGTCTAGCGCCTTGTGTCACTTCCGTCTTTCAAATTCATACAACCTACCATGCCACTTTGCTGTCGTCTGTTTAGCGTAGTTAACATTATTCAAGTGCCTACTTGACTAATGTTGACTGACCAAGTCGAGTAGCGAGCGATAAAAAGCAGGCGAACGATCAGGGCAAGTAAGTTAGGCCGAGTACTGAGCGAGTCATATATATACAAATCAGTCGGGGTTCACATTTTAAATTTAAGTATGATCTTAGAGTGCCTGTCCAATTCGATTAAAATCCGTCGATAAATAACACTACAGCAAACTTCCCCCCTCTTGCCCTCTATTTCCCCCCAATTGAACATCGCAATCGACTAAAAATTAAATAAATCAAGGAATTTGTTTTCTAATTTTGGTCACAACCGATTGAAAAACGGGACTTGTAGGCGCGAACAGATAGAAGAACAAATCTGAGATGCTTCGCCTGCTTCTCTCGCTTTGCTCACTCGGTCAATAATAATAATCACTTACCGCCGGATATAGTAACGTAATAGTAGCTGTAATGCAAGGCGGAGATGACGTTGTTTATATAGAGGTTTTGGCCATGTCTCACAGGGACGGTCGGCAAACGTTCAGCCATGACGATGAGACCACCACTGTAGTCTCTAAACCCTGTTAAAAGTAAGCAGTTAGGTTCAGTTACAATTTACTTAAGCTCAGTACTCGACTATTACTTTATCTGAACATTATTTATTGTTTACTTAGAGTCGTTACCGCTGGATTGATATTGATGCAGCTTTAGGCTTTAGGTTCGAAGTTACAGCTATGCAGCTGTAACTTCGAACTTTTAAATGACAAAGATTAACTCGGAAAATTGACGATATTTTTCAACATAAAACCTTAATTTATAACCTTAAAGTTCTCTAATTTAAAGATTTTGGGCTTTTATTATAACTTCTTCACTTTATTTGAGTTAATCTGTAAAATATATTACCAGAGTGTATTTCAGAAGGAATAATTTGAATATTGAAATCCTTCCTAATTCGTTAATTATGTTTTTAGACCTGAACCTGAACCTCTTGTCGTAGCCGTATAAAGTTTGGCAAGCAGCAGGTCCATAAAACAGACAAGTTTTTCAAATCGATTGTAACTTTTTAATTTTGTGTTTGGAAAAAAGCCTGCCCAAAGAAAGAGTTCAAATATCGTCTAAAGAGAAAAAGTCATTTTTGTTCTGAAAATAATAAGCTTAAATAAAAAAATGAAGTTTACCCTGCAAGACATATATATTCATTCTTCATAGCCCCACAAAAAAATGAGGGCTCTGGCCTTTATAGTTTGGGAGAAAATATAAATAAATTGCTACATTTCGGGAACTAACTCAAAAACAAGTTGGAGAACACTTAACACCTATTGCTAGAAGACTTTATTACTTAGGCAGGCAATTAGTGAAAGATAAGAAATATAGGTTTTGCTGGACCGTTAACGGTAAAGTATTTGTACGAAAATCAGAAACATCGGCAACAATTCAATTGCGAAATGAAGAACAGGTCGATGGATTAAAAATAGACTGACTCTTCTCTGCAAGGAATAATTATCTTATCCATAGTTTTAAACAATTATTTTTAATATATATTCTAATTGAATTCTATGATGAATCGTTGTTAGCTAATATGTCGAACAATTATAAATATACACATATATATAATAATGTAAATAGAATGTCATCTGTGCAGCGATATTTATTAAGGCATATCTTTATAACAATTTACGTCTGGGATTATAATAATGAAATGAAAAATTACACAACTAAGGTAACTAACCTGCGAGACCTCACTGCTTATACAAGTCCTTTTAAAACACACTTCACCCTTGGCACTAAATACACTTCGCTGACTAATACATGTTTTATCTTACAATATTCATACACAGTTAACATAACAATTAAATATAATAATGCATATACGACTAAATCACTACATGAATCGCTCTCAAAAAATACTATAACTATCATCATAAATCGAAAGAAGACCTCCTACTTATGTAACTCCATTAACTATACATCCGCACATTTTTATTTTAATAAAATAGTAAGGTACAGCACACCATCCCCATCCGAGGGTCCATGCAAAACTGAATGCGACTCGCTAACTCCAATAATCTATGACTCGTGTCACAACAAATTCCTTAACCCTAACATGACATGTAGCATAATAAAAGCCAATATAATAAATTCAAACTATTTACATTTTTGTACTAAAGTTATCTTGCATCTGTCATACAGATGTGTTTCCTTTAAAACAAATTTTCAAGTCCACAATATATATAGAATTTTATTATGGCGGTCCATAATAATGTAGTAGACGAATTAGATAAATACAAAGTTGCAAGTGAAATACAATCTAAGCCTGAAGAATGTATATACCATATAGGTGAACCCAATCACAGCCTAAAAATAATATGTCTAAATATAAGAAGTATCTACAAAAATATCTCAGCATTTGAAATTCTTTTACAGCGCCTTAAGTTTAAATGTGATATTGCAATTTTGACCGAATGTTGGTTGCACAAAAATAAAAATCCTCCACTTCTGACTGGCTACTCAATACACATAACATCTAACTGTCACAACCAAAATGATGGTGTAATTGTCTATGCTCGCTCTGACCTTATTTATTCTATTGATGAGCCTCATTTTATAGACGCTAATTGTCTTATATTAAAATTAAATCCAAATACAGCTATCGTCGGGCTATATAGATCTCCTTCATATCGCAATATAGATAATTTTCTGAACTCTTTAGAAAATACTTTAAACGCACTTAAACACTTCACCCATGTAGCTGTCCTGGGCGACATGAATCTCGACATTCGAAATAATATACAAGATAACAATGTATCTAACTACATAAATCTCGTATTATCGTCAGGTTTATTTCCAGCCCACTCTCTTCCAACACGCTTGGATAACTGTTTGGATCACGTTCTCCTAAAAACTTGTTCACCTTCCTATGTTGTCGTCCTAGACACTGATATAACAGATCATAGCCCAGTAATCTTAAGCATAAATAGACCCAAAAACCACAACAAACCACCTAAGAGTAAAATTAAAACAAACTGGAACCGCGTGTTATATGACTTAAGCATTACAGATTTTAAACAAATATTTACATCACATGACCCGGAAATAATTGCAGAAGATTTTGTAAATAGTCTATCAAGGGCCGTTACCAACAATACCAGTACTGTCTTAATTCCAAAAAAATTAAGAACGTGTAAACCCTGGATAACACCAGGGTTACTTAGGTGTATACAACACAAGGATAAACTACATCAGGATTTCAAAACGAACCCACGAGATGAATATGCTAAAATAACTTATTATCGATATAAAAATTTCTGCGATGAAATCGTTCAAAAAGCAAAGACTAAATTTGATCAGAATAAAATTGAAAACAGTTTACACGATTCTAAATTGACCTGGAAAGCAATTAAAGATGTAACACATACTTCAAGCAAAAAACATATACCAGTTAAATTACTACAAACTAAGTCATCTCAAAAAGAATCGATCAAAGAGGTTAACAAGTACTTCTCAAGCATAGGTCAAAAATTAGCTGAAACAATCTCTCAAAACCAGTCTTCATCAACACATAGGATCCCAAAAATTAAACATATTCCAAACTCATTTGTTATTTATCCTACTGATGAGATGGAAGTTGTAAGAATTATTCAAAGTCTCAAAACAGAATCTGCCACAGGTTGGGACAACGTATCTCCTAAACTACTAAAAAAGGCAAAACATATTATAGTTCCTCCCCTTGTCAAACTTCTAAACCTGTGTATTGATAAAGGTATCTTTCCTAATGTTTTCAAAAGAGCTATTGTTCATCCTATTCACAAGGGCGGGGACAGACATCTAGTAGAAAACTATAGACCGATATCTGTTTTGCCAGCCCTATGTAAAATATTTGAAAAAATTCTGAATACTCGTCTTATGACATACTTAAATAAATTTAAAATTTTAGCAGACGAACAATTTGGTTTCAGGGCTGGTAGATCAACAGAAGGTGCAGTAACTAAACTAAGTTCTTCAGTAGCAGAAACACTTGACAAAAAACTTAAATGCCTTGCAGTGTTTCTTGACCTCGCAAAAGCTTTCGACACAGTGTCTGTCCCCATCCTTCTATCGAAGCTACAATGTCTGGGAATAAGAGGAATATGTCTAGAGCTTTTCAAACATTATTTATCAAACCGTTCCCAAATTGTAAAGATAGGTGACGTCTTCAGCGACGAGACTAAGATTGTATACGGTGTTCCGCAGGGAAGTATCCTTGGGCCTAGTCTCTTCCTGATTTACATTAATGACTTGTGCTCGTTACGATTAAACAACGCTAAAATCTTTACCTATGCTGACGATACAGCTATAGTATTTCGGGGGGAGACGTGGCCTAAGGTTTACGATTCTGCAGAGAAAGGTATCCAACAAGTGACATCGTGGCTTAAAGCTAACCTACTTAGTTTAAACATTTCTAAAACAAAGTATATAGCTTTTTCTTTACGCAGCCCGTCTAACCCTCCTGAACATCTTAATATCAAAGTTCATAATCACGAATACAATGCTCATTGTCAAAACTGTCCTCTATTAGCAAAAGTTTCAGAAATTAGATACCTTGGTATAATTATAGACCAGCGTCTATCATGGCTCCCACATATTCAAATGCTTACCAGTCGCATAAGAAAACTTATATGGATATTTAGGAAGTTGAGACATGTTACCTCTGAGAGTCTACTCTTTTCAATTTACTACGCCCTATGCCAATCTATAATATCGTATTGTATAACGGCATGGGGAGGGGCATGCAAATCGCATATTCTTTTCATTGAGCGAGCACAAAGGTCACTACTGAAAGTGATGACCTTTAAACCTTACAGATTTTCAACCACAGAATTATACAGCCATTGTAAAGTGCTATCCGGGCGTCAACTTTACGTTTTAAACACAGTCATGTATCAACATTCCCGGACCCCGTATGACCCCACACTTAATATCAACAAAAGACGCAAAAACAATCCGGATATTCAAAAACAAAATTACCGAACTTGCTTCATACACACACAATTATGCTTTACCGCTCCATTTCTGTACAAAAAAATAAACAAACTACTCGAGATCCATCCACTCACAAAAAATCAATGCAGACATAAAATTAAAAGATGGCTTCAAACATTAACGTACACGGATACTGAGAGCCTACTAAAACTAATTCTGTAAGTTCTAAGGGTAAGCAACGTATTATATACTTCAACCACAAACATACAAACACAATCACACAAGCACACATCCTAACATTCATAAACACATCCTCATATACTAACTAAGTAAATACCACACACACATAAAATACACATACATTATAAAAAAAAAATAAAAATAAAAATACGTTTAGTCTAAACACTCGTAACACTTACGGCATCTTAGGGTTAAAAACGCATCGGTCGAGCAAAGTAACAATGTTATCTGTAAGTCATCATGTTTCTCAGAATCTTTGAATACCATGACATAGCAGCAAGATGTTATTGAAATTATGTTTATCGCTGTAAAAATAAATTTTATATTTAAGCTATTTACATAATTTATCTTAAGGAATCTAGATATATATTAATCAAGTGCATTTACTTTTGTTACTATCAACTTCTCTATAAATTTATTTAAACATAATAATAATCATCATTTCATAATCAATCTGAGTATAATAGTATAATAATAATTTTAGGCCTGGATAAAAATGTTTTTGTGTGTATCTCTCATCAATGATATTGAATGTACCTTATTTTATTTTAACATTTATCATCCTCTATTTACTCTGTACCAATGTCAATATCAGTTTAAAAATTTTCATAGCTCATATAAATCACGAATATTTTGTATTTTTAACAAATATTAATCCTAATTAGAACGAAAGAGGTTAGCATCCGGGATACAGTTTCTCTTGTCCGGTTGTTAACACATCATTCACTCATAAAAAGTGTACCTACCTACATTAATATTATTGTATGCATGACCTATTTAATTTTAGTTTTAAATAAGTGTTAAAATGCATGATTTTTAAATTAAGAATATTGTACACCAATTTGTTGTTAACCGAATAAATTTCAATTTCAAAAATTTCAAAAGTAAAACGCAATTTTCTCGACAACTATAGATTTTCGCGGAACATACATGGAAGTCCTTTGGGAAGCCCTTGGAGTCTTCCATCGATGGTTTTCGTTTGGAACATATGAAACCCGACACCCTGTACATCACTACATAGTATAAAACAAAGTCGCCTTTTCTGTCCCTATATCCCTATGTGCGCTTAAATCTTTAAAACTACGCAACGGATTTTGATGCGGTTTTTTCCAATAGATAGAGTGATTCAAGAGGAAGGTTTATATGTATAATACATGCATCATATACTAAGGCAACATTGCTAATTTTAGAGGTTTCTAACGTGATGTCGTAAATTAACCTATTTTTTTGGGCTTATTTAGCAAAAACGCTGCCTAAACCCTACGAGTTAGATCAAATTAATGTACTACAGTATTGTACACCATAAAAAGGTCTACAAAAAAGTCCGCGATGGTATATGTTTATCTTTTAGGGATAACCCACATTAACCATTTTTATTGTTTACTTTTTACGTGAAAAAATGGCTTATTTACGAAGCTATTTTAAGCAATACGGCATTAATCCTTATCGAATTAAGTACCTTAAATACAGTGTGCAATTAATATAGATCAATATGGTTCCTTACAGCATGTAAATTAAACAAATATTTTCGGAGATATTACAAATTTAAAATTTGCGTTTGCGGCGGGCGGTACCGGTCGGACGGGGCAGTGCGTGCCTGCCTATAAATAGTGCGTCGGAGGCCGCGGTTCTCCCTGTAGCACTTTGAATTTAGCAGCAATCGGACGCGTTTATTATCGGAGCTCTCTAGCGAGGAAAATAACAGTACTTGATAAAAACGTGCTTTTCAGCGCGACAACGTATCAGTTAATAATTATAAGTTACGATAAATAATAATCAATTAATTTAATAATAAGGAAATTATTTTCAAAAATCTTAAGTAAGTTCAGAAAAAAACTTAATAGAATATAGCTATCTTTTGTTCTTAATGATTGTAGATTATCTTTTGTTTTTAGTCACACGCATGGCAAATTATTTTTTAGGTGTTTTTAATTTAATTAAAATCGTATTTTAAGTTGATTTCATTAAAATCGTAGTTTAAGTTATTTCAGTAAAAAAAAAGAAAAGAATAGAATAAATATCTTTTGTTTTTTATGATTGTTGATTATCATTTGTATCTAAATGGTAGGTATTTAGATGTTTTTTACTGCGGCACATAGGTACCAATAATATGGCAATTTGTTCATAGGTAGGTAATCATACATAAGTCTAGAACTGAGTCAACTTTGTTCAGAAATTATAAAGTCATGTCTGGAAGACGTCGTCGTTCGAACATAGGTCGTCGTTCAGTGAATGCTAAAAGAGTACGTTCACAAAGAGATGAAGAATCGTCAACAGAACGTGAAGCTCGACTCAGTCAGCTTAGGGATAGATATAGAGCTGAGAGAGAGAGAGAATCTTCAATAGAGCGTGAGGTTCACCGCAGCCGGGATCGAGATAGGCATTCGGTTCAGAGAGATAGAGAATCGTCAGTAGAGCGTGAGGCTCGACTCAGTCAGCTTAGGGATAGATATAGAGCTGATAGAGAGAGAGAATCTTCAGTAGAGCGTGAGGTTCGCCGCAGTCGAGATAGGGATAGACATCGAATACAGAGAGCCAGAGAATCATCAGCACGAGTTACTAATTCATGGCTAAATAAAGAAAATTCTGCCATGAATTACGATCCTTCGATTTCTTACAAGGACGATCGTATAGTATCAATAGGTACTATGTCAGTAGTATGTGAATATTGCTTGGCATTGAAATTCAAGGACGAATCAAAGGGCATGTGTTGCTTACAAGGAAAAGTCAAATTAGAAGAAATTCTCCCTCCACCTGAACCACTTCACTCTCTTCTTACGGGTGATCATCAGAAATCCAAACAATTCATGCGCAATATACGCCGTTATAATAACGCATTTCAAATGACCTCTTTTAATAGTAAGCAAGTCGTTGAGTGTGGGTTCATGCCTACATTTAAAATTCAAGGGCAAGTGTACCACTTAGCTGGGAGCTTGCTACCACTTCGACCCGATGATCACAAATTTCTGCAAATATATATTATTGCAGATCCAGACACACAAGCATCTACGCGGTGTTCAAGTGTTGCACAACCAATTGATAGAGATTTAATTAGATCTCTGCAAGATATGTTACATTCTCATAATTACTATATACAGTCTTTCAAAACTGCGATTGAGAGTATTCCAGCAGATACTCCTGACTTTAATGTCGTAATCCATGCAAATAAAGTTCCTGTTGGAGAACACAGAGGACGATATAACGCGCCTTCTACGAGTGATGTAGCAGTGGTGATAGCTGGACAGCAATTTGACAAAAGAGATATTGTATTGCATAGTCGTGATGATAATTTGCAAAAAATTTCAGAGTTACACAGATCTTATGACAGCTTACAATATCCTTTGATGCTATGTCGTGGAGAAAATGGTTATGCCATTAATATTTCTCAAGTTGATCCAATCGGTGGAACACCTCTGCGTAAAACAGTGTCATGTATGAACTACTATTGCTACCGTATAATGACAAGACGTAACAATTTCAACACTTTGCTTAGATATGGAATGTTAACAAACCAATACTTGGTCGATCAATATGCGAAAATTGAATCTGAGAGATTGGCCTACATCCGTAATAATCAAACTAAATTGAGAGCCGAAAATTACGTTCATCTTCAGGATGCGTTACAGGCGAATGAACATGTCAACGGCATTAGTCAGTTAGTTATACTACCTTCATCATTCACAGGTGGACCTCGATATTTACACGAAAAATCGCAAGACGCCATGACTTACGTCAGAAATTACGGCAAACCTGATTTATTTATAACTGCAACATGTAACCCAAATTGGCCGGAAATTAAAGAAAATATTGACACTAATTTAAGTCCACAAGACAGATATGATATAGTTAACAGAGTCTTCCATTTAAAAGTACAGAAACTCCTGCACCTCATTAACAAGTCTCATATATTCGGTCCCCCGCGCTGTCATATGTACACAATAGAATGGCAAAAACGTGGGTTGCCACATGTGCACCTGCTGGTGTGGTTAGTGAACAAAATTAGACCAAACCAAATTGACAAGGTCATTTCAGCTGAGTTGCCGGATAATGATGAAGATCCTATCCTGTACGAAATCGTAAAGAAAAATATGGTACACGGCCCTTGCGGGACTTTAAATCCGAATTCTCCATGTATGCGAGATTCTAAATGCAGCAAAAAATTTCCGAAGTAATTCCAAACTCAAACAATCACTAGCGATGACGGATATCCCAAATATCGTCGACGATCGCCAGAACAAGGCGGGAAAAGTGCTACCGTCCGAAACCGTGATATTGATAACCGATGGATCGTTCCCTATAATCGGCTCTTTTTGAAAATTTTTGATGCCCACATCAACGTAGAGTTGTGCAATTCGATAAAGTCAATCCAATATGTTACTAAGTACATTAATAAAGGTAGTGATCAAGCCACTTTCAGCATACAATCACCAAATGAAGTGGAAAAATATCAGTCTGGACGTTACATCTGCAGCTCTGAAGCTGTATGGAGGATATTATCATTCGAAGTGCACGACCGGGCTCCCACAATTGTCCACCTTGCAGTTCATTTAGAAAATGGACAAAGGGTATATTTCATGGAGAACAATATACAAGAAGTTGTTAATAATCCGCGGGATACAACATTGACAGCATTTTTCAAGTTATGTGCTCAAGATGATTTCGCGAAAACACTGACATATGACAGAGTTCCAAGTTACTATGCATGGAACCAGAGTTCTAAAACTTTTCAACGGCGAAAACAAGGTACTGCGGTTGATGGTTTCCCCGGAGTAAAAAAAACGGATGCTCTTGGCAGAGTCTACACGATTCATCCCAACAACAGTGAATGCTTTTATCTGAGAATGTTACTGCATATTGTAAAAGGCCCGACAACCTTTGCACGCCTAAGAACTGTACAAGGTGTTGTTTACAATACTTATCAAGCAGCATGCAAAACTATGGGGCTCTTGGAAGATGATTCTCACTGGGAAAATACATTATCAGAAGCAGCTGTTTGTAGTTCAGCTACATCATATATTTATTTGCTGTCATAGTAGCGTTTTGTCAAGTAACTGATCCTGTTAATCTATGGAATAAATTTCAAGAAAACATGGCCAGTGATATTCTGAATCGACGACGGCGAGAGTTAAACTCAGATGATATACAATATGATCAACACATATTTGACGAAGCATTATTTGAATTGAATAAAGTACTGCAATTACTTTCGGGTAAATCGATCAAGGATTTTGGGCTGCCGATGCCAGCTAATACTACTAACTCAGATTTAACTAACAGTGGCGAATACACAAGAGAAATATCATACGATCAAACAAGACTTTTACAAAATATAGCTCAAGATGAGCCACGATTAAACATCGATCAGAAAAAAGTATTCACTGCATTACTATCAACAATTGATAACAATGAAGGGAAATTGTTTTTCCTTGATGCCCCAGGAGGTACAGGAAAAACATTTTTAATCAATCTGCTTTTAAAAAAAAGTGAGATCTACCGGAAAAATTGCGTTAGCTGTTGCGTCATCCGGCATTGCCGCTACGCTTTTAGAAGGAGGTCGAACCGCACACTCTACATTCAAGCTCCCGCTGAAAATCGCCACAGATGACAATATCAGCGTCTGTAGTGTTTCTAAACAGAGCAATACAGGAAAATTGATGCGTGACTGCTCATTAATAGTCTGGGACGAAGCTACCATGTCAAACAAGTCGTCTGTGGAAGCACTGGATAGGACAATGCGCGATTTGCGCAACTAAAATTCACCTATGGGTGGATGTACAATTCTTTTTTTAGGAGATTTTCGACAAATCCTACCAGTTGTGACTCGAGGAACACGTGCTGACGAAATAAATGCTTCCCTAAAAAGATCAAACCTTTGGCCACATGTCAATAAATTAGAGCTTAAAACTAATATGAGGGTTTCGTCATCTTCACGTGAGAACAGGCTATTTCCAGAGATGCTGCTAAAAGTTGGCAATGGAGAATTAACACAAAGTGAGGGAAGGATTAACCTTGAAAACCTTTTTGTTTTGATAGACAACATCCAAGAGTTAGTCAACAAAGTCTATCCTGACATTGATGACATAAGTTACAAGACAATATCTTGGTTTAACGAAAGAGCGATTCTGTCACCAACTAATGAACAAGTAGATAAGGTAAATAACTTGATTCTTTCAAAGATTGAGGCGCCGACGAAAATATACTACTCGGTGGATACTGTTCTCGATTTGGAAGAAGCTGTTCATTTTCCTACAGAGTTTCTAAACTCTTTGAACCCGTTTGGACTCCCTCCTCACAAAATGGTGTTGAAAGTAGGTTGTCCTGTTATTTTATTAAGAAACCTGAATCCACCTAAACTTTGCAATGGCACGCGTTTGCTGATAAAATCACTGAAAACTTTCATAATAGAGTGCACAATACTCACAGGATGTGGTACCGGAGAAGATGTATTGATTCCCCGAATCCCTCTGATACCATCGGATTTACCCTTCCAATTTAAACGTTTACAGTTTCCGGTAAAGACATCTTTTGCAATGACCATTAATAAATCGCAAGGTCAAACCTTCAACGTTGCAGGCTTAGATTTGAGCGTTGACTGTTTTTCGCATGGCCAACTGTATGTCGCTCTTTCAAGAGTAACCTCAAGAGAAAACATGTTTGTATTGTCTAATGACAAGTAAGCTGTGAACGTTGTGTATAAAGACATCCTGTAATATATTAATTGTTGTAAAAATAAAATAAATACCTAGGTAAAAATGTAAAAAGTAAATAAGTAAAAATGTGTAATGTAATAAAAATTGTATGAATTTAGATATTCCAAAGATAGCAGGAAATCTTCAAAGTAAGTATAGGGAAAGAGGAATTGTTTTACTCCAAATTTAATGCGTGCAGGCCAAGGGCAGTAATGAATGAATCAAAAATACTGGATCGATTTTAATCATGTTTTCATTGAGTGACATAGGCATATATATTTTATGCCCGTGCAAAGTCGGAGCGGGCCGCTATGTTTTTATATACAACGTTCATAGTTTTTCTGTAGTGTATTTAATTTAGTATCAGCATTGCACCCGTGCGAAGCCGGGGCGGGTCGCTAGTATAGTATAAGTACTATATTATACCTACAGCACATATCTCAGGTGACCATCTCAGAGTTTCATTGTTGTTTTTAGAGATGTGGGTAGGACACACATAAAAATTAATTTTTAAGTGTTACACAATAACAGTAATATACATTTTACAATAACTAAGACTTGACATGAATTACTTACATGTTATACTTACAAAGTATTAAGTTATCTTATTGTGTTTAACTTGTGACCACGATCTATGTAACTTGGTCGAAACGTCGAGTTAAATAAAAATTAATGTTTTAGGCGCGAACAGTCCCGTATTTTAATGTTTGTAACTATTTTAAAGACATATCTATTGGTTTGATGAAACATTTTTTTTAGTAACTCAAAGTTCCATGTTTGCAGCCACCCCTTGTATTTTTTTATCTTTGAATAAAAATCGTAAAGCGGTTCACAGTATACATCTACCTACCAAGTTTCATCTGTGTAGTCCTAATAGTTTTTATTCAAATTCAAATTCAAATTCAAAATGTTTTTATTGCACAAAGGTAACACATTAATAATATAGTCGCTAGATACCAAACTAGACGAATGATCGCCCGTATCTTGGGATCTAGTTCCTCCCACGTTTAGGCACCTATATTGTACAAATTACATTTCCTACGTGTTTTTTTTTGTAATATTATTTTAAGTATAATGAAGATATTATTAATATTATGAAAAATCTAATCTATCTAAAATCTATTACTATTACATTACATTTCATTTAGTTAAGGTAGATAGATACATATGGTCATTTTATTGCACTAACATAAGAATTAAAATAAATTCAAATTAAAGTACCTACAAATAACCTAATTGAATAAGAATTGCAGAAAATGTTGTGTTAACTACTGCCAATTAGAAATTTATTGATATTTGTAATTAATATTAAAACATTATTAAAACTGAATTGCACACAATTATTAAATTACAATGAGAAACTTATAAGTCAAAAAAATTAATAATTAAAACTGTTTTAAGTAGTTAGTACACATCTGTTTCCATCTATTTATAAATCTATAATAATTGTCAGTTACTATGTTTAGGTATTAGTGTGCTTGGGTGCGTGTGTGCACGTGTGCGTATGTGAGTGGGTGTTGTGTGTGCGCGCGTGTGCGTGTGTGTGTGTGCGTGCGTGTGCGTGTGTGTGTGTGTGTGTGCGTGTGTGTGTGTTTTGGAGCTAAATATATATTTTTAATTTTGATCATATTTATGTAATGTTTTTAATTAGACTTTCCGTTTCATCATAAGACAAATTTGTCAACCAAAGGACCAACGTTCTCTTACAATTAGCTTTACATAATGGGAAAATAGGTATGGATTTATTGATCTTATTATATAACCTAGAACTAATGACTTCAAAATGGCGTCGTGCCAAAGCAGTCCTGCTCTTGGGAATCTCACACACGTGATATGTTCGTCTTCTACCGGATAATATGTTGCTGTTATATGTTAGTTGACAGTGCTTGCGTAATATTACTTGAAGTACAAAGAGTTGTCGTACCGTCAACAGGGAGCATTCCTTGTAAAGTGCGGCAGTACTGTATCAGTACTGTATCTAAATGGCTTGCCATACATTACTTTAAGGACAGCTCTTTGGGCTCGTTCTAGGCGAAGCATTTTAGTGACATAAGTACTTCCCCACACAGTTATGCAATATGACAGAATCGACTGTGTAAGCGAATAATAGATAGTTTTTAGAACTTTTAGGGAAGCTATAGATCTCAGTTTTTAAAATACATACATTAGTTTCCTTACTCGCGGAATTAAGACCTGCAATTGTCCATTCCAACTAAGTGTACAATCTATGACAATACCTAAGTATTTAATCTGCTCGCTACGTGTTATACTAAGACAGTTACAGGTGTTTAGGTCAGTAGAGTTTTCATTACATGTATGCGCTTTGATATTAAATGATTGAAGTGGTGGTTGAAGTTGGGTATTAAGGGAGAACGGAATATACGTAGATTTTTCAACATTTAACGTCAAAACATTATCTTTAAGCCATCTCATCGCTGTTGTCAGACTACTTTCAGCATTCGCTCGAACGGATTCCCAACTATCACCATTTACCAAAATCGCTGTGTCATCCGCATAAGTAAATATTTTACATTTTGGTAAGGATAGTTTACACAGTTCATTTATGTAAACTGTGAATAGGGTTGGCCCCAGGACACTACCCTGAGGCACGCCATAAGCAACACTGCAGTCCGTACTTACATAATTGTCGATTTTTACAGCCTGTTTCCTATCAGTTAAGTAATCTATAAAAATTTGTAAAGCTAGACCACGTATACCTACACTCTCTAGTTTATGAATTAATAGGGGGATAGAAACAGTGTCAAATGCCTTAGAAAGATCCAAAAAGATGCACAAGACTTTTTTTTTAAGGTCAAGTTGACGGAAAATATTATTAGTCAAGTCACTCACAGCGTCTTCTGTACATTTGCCTTTCCTGAAACCATACTGGTTGTCTGCAAGTAAGGTGTGTGTTTCCAAATAATTTACTAGCCTTGAATTTATAATTATTTCTAAAATTTTGGATGAAGGTACTAAGCACGGAAATAGGTCTATAGTTATTGACACTGCTTCTATTTTTTTGCGCGAAATACTATGCAAATGCAAGTGCAAGAGAACGGGTGCATGATCAGTCACAAAAGTATCAAGAATTAATGTTGTTGAGCATTCTAAATTTCCCTTTAATAAAACATGGTCCAAACAGCTATCGTTTCTAGTAGGTATGAGGTGTGTAGGTAGAAGACCATGTGCTGCAGCTAGATTTAAATAATCATCTGTGTAGGGATTGCTGACATCAGGATTAATATTGATATTTATATCACCAATTATTATGATGGATTTATAAGATGATAAAGAGACTAGAAGTTCGTTAAGACTATTCAAAAAGTTATTGATTTGTCTAAAAGAGGGAGACCTATAAATAGCTATGATTACTGTGTCTGGCTCACATACAATTACTAAACAGTTACATCAGTGATACGTGGCTCTTTAACATTGTGATGTATGCCTGACTTCACATATACCACAACACCATCGTTTTGTGATGTATATGTAGATTTATGACTATGGTAATCTGGAATCGTGGGAACACAACTAGTTTTGCTCAGCCAGCATTCAGTGAAGACTAAAATGTCACAAGGAATCTCGATACGTGCTAGAAGTGCAATTGTTTCATCAAAATTACAGTTAATACTTCGTATATTACTACTGAAAACGGTGAGTGAATGCGAATTTTTCGTTATATATTGTTTGCAATGTTCAGGTGAACATCTAAAGGATTTAGATGTGCCGATAAGTTCTAAATCATCATTCAAGTCATGCATATCATCCATTGTCAGGTGTGTTTAAGTGAGGAACAAAACTCAATGACCACCTGGTTAGTAACCAGATGAGATTATGTATATTTGAATAGTATACAACAGTGGCTGAGATTATGAAACTGATCAAATGTTCTTTATGTAGTAGTAGACAGGAAAGCCACTTTTCACCAAGTAAAAGAAAATTCATAGTGGCACTTAAAAACATTACGGATGATATAATATTATCAGGTACTATAGCGTAGAACGTGTTTGACGAGTGTATGTGTTTGTTGTATTGTATAGTGTTAGTGGTATAAAGTCAGATGAGTAAGTAAAACAATTGGAATTATAAAGACAAACATGCTTAACAGGAGAAAAAAAAATTGGTATTTGTTACAGGATAAACTTTCAAAAGAAAAAAAAAAAAAAAAAAAAAAAAAGGTTGTTTTGGTATAAAGTGGGTGTGAAATACGGACGGACCGAGAGACAGACAGACATGACGAATACTATATGAGTTCCATGTTTGTCATTCGGCCACGAAACTCTAATAAAGTGCCAAAAATCCCTATTGATCACATGAGTGCAAAAAATGTTATGCAAGGTCAAAAGTAAAATTTTCGGTTCATTAGTTTTTTTTCAAAAGCGGTACGATTTTTAAGTATTTGACGAAATTGACTCTCCTCCTCAAACGATAATCACAAAAGGCATTCGCTTTCTCCTTGCTGTTTATTGAGCTCCATTGTATCGTCAAGTATAGATATTTAACTTTTGTAAAAAATACGCGTAACAAGAAACAAGCACAATTTTCTTGTCTTCCTCCAGCATTGGCTTCAGCACATCAACACTTGTATCGAGTATACTATCAAGTTCAGACATGGATAACCAATTAACTGAACCCCGAAGACTGGGGTAGGAAATTAACAAATAATACTTTGGAACCGATTCAAACTATACTCCCACCTGCTCCGGAAAAACACAATTTTCAACCAACTTCCAAAAAGGAGGAGGTTCTCAATTCGTCTGTTTTTTATGTATGTTACGCGATTACTCCGTCAATTGTGAACCGATTCGGATGATTCTTTTTCTGATTGGTAGGGTACATTTTCGATGTGATCCCATTGTAATTTCATGGAGATCAAGTAATTATCACTAGAGATATGACGATAAACGTCTCAAACTTGCTACTAAAACTGACTCGCGGAGCATGGAAGTCGGTTGTTTTAGTTTTTAACCGACTTCCAAAAACAAAGGAGGTTCTCAATTCGTCTGTATGTTTTTTGTATATGTTACGCGATTACTCCGTCAATTCTGAACCGATTCAAATGATTATTTTTGTTATCGGTAGGGTACGTTTCTGAGGTGGTCCCATTGTAATTTCATTGAGATCTAATAAGTATCTCTAGAGATATGACGATAAACGTCTCAAACTTGCTACTGAAATTGACTCGCGGTGCATTGAAGTCGGTTGTTTTAGTTTTGAAACTATCTTAATTATTAAACTATCATAATCATAGCAATTGCAAAAAAGGTTGAAGTGCTAGATGTGGCTGTAGCAGAGTAGGGTTGTTGTGTTTACCAGCGCGCACTAATTGCCAAGGCCAGTCTTGCTCGAATGTTCAATTGAATCCAATATACTAAGATTCATGTAATTTTGATGAAGAGACAGCAGATACATCTTCAGTTGAACAATTTCTGAAAATCCATGGAGAAGATGAGGATGTAGAGGAAATCGAAGAAGAAATTACCTACTGTTGAAGTTAAATTTGAAGAATCAGATGAATAGTAACAAAAATCAGAACTACAATTATGTAATAATTATGCAGTAAATACAGAATTTTATCAAAAACATTATATGTAAAAAGTTGCAAGTCTCGCAACGCAGTTCTTATACTACAAAAAGTTTTAAGATGTAGCAATTTCTTAGTAATACTTACCGATTCCGTAATATACATCAAAGGAAGTCTTCGGTAACAGGTACAGGAACACAAGTTTTCCTCTCACCGCGAAGTACATGGTGTACTCCTGCAGGCCGGCGCTGGTCATGTTCACCACTGTGTGACGCCTCGCGGATATCTCTGTGAAGTCTTTATACTCGCCGTGACCTACAACAGCTGCAGTGCAGCACTTCTCTTGCTGACTGCGGTCACACTTTCTGGAACCTACACAATAAACACAATATAAATACAACAACAAGTGAGATATTGGTCAAACGCTAGCCTATAAGATATTAAAAAAAAAATTAACGTTACAGGAAGAGAACTTAACTAATGCATTAATTTTTGTTTTATTTGCAACAATCAATTTCACAATTTTAGTATTCTTTTCTTTTTTGTATGTCGTATAAGTTAGCGTTTAAAGGCCAATTAGTCATTCAATGCAAAATCACGTTCGTAGATAATTTTGTGGTCGAGGTTGGTAGCACGCTAGGGGAGGACATAAAGAGGCAGGGTCGCGGCGCAGACAACCGGTACCGATCCGTAGTAAAATATTCTATTGTTTCATCATTTTCGACAACCTGTTTTTTTATGTGCATGCGCATGATTAGAATATTAGAATATTTTTCCTGTACGGATCGATACCGGTTTGTCTGTGTCGGGAACCCGCTTCTTTATGTCCTCACCCCTAGCTTAGAATGGAATCTCAAGGACTGCTATTCGAACACATACTTTTTTGTTCTTTGCTTTTTTTAGGGTTCCGTACCACAAAAGGTAAAAAAAGAAACCCTTATAAGATCACTTTCTTGTCTGTCTGTCCGTCTGTCTGTCTGCCTGTCTGTCTATATATCTGTCTGTTTGTCTGTCTGTCTATCCATATGTCACCACAGAATTTCTCAGGAATGGCTGGGTGGACCACCTAGCAAGTTGAAATTTATACCAGATACTGAGGTCTATATCTATCTCGTCCCTATTAGGTATATAAAATTAATCAAATCAATGTCCTTGGTCAACACGATAAAAAGATATGGGCAAATTTAGATTTTTGCGAGAACTTGTAAGTACCAAAATTCACCTTAATTTTTTTTTGGATATTTCGGAATTTTTCCTTTACTTGTGCTGTAGACCTTCCTTTTAAGCAAAATTGGCACTTCTAGGTCATAGGCCGTAATAAAACCCGATAGTTTTTGGGTCGAAAACCTATAGGGTACTTCCTGTTGACCTAAAATCATGAAATTTGGCAAGAAGCAAGGTTACAGCACAAAGAATGGAAAATTCCAAAAAGTAATAATAGTTTAACATTAAATGGTGTCCCCATACATACAATTACTAAAAGTCTTGTTAACCCCTCCATGCCCTCCAACTAAGCTAAATATGCTTGTGTCTGGAGTAGGTCAACAGTCACGTCAAGGTCACGTCACACGTCAATAGTCATCATAATTATCAGCCTGTATATGTCGCGTACTGTAGGGCTATTCTGTAAGCTATCTCGACAGCGGAATCCGCGGTGAGATTCGAATTTCGTACTACGAAATTCAATCGTATCACATTCGTAATACGGTTGAATTTCGTATAATAGCCTAGCTGTACTGTATTAATAGACAGGGAGAGGCCGCTGGGCGAATCTAGTCAGACATAAATGAAATGTTTACCTGGTTTATTGACTTCCGTAGTAGTAATAATATCCGGGACATTACGAGCAGGTTCTGTTGTTGTATTCAAAAGACCCTCTAGCCTAGAAATATTGTTCTCAATAGTTGGTACAACGAGGTTAGTCACGTTCTGTATTGTTTCATTAATCTCATGTAATCTAGCAGAATTTTCATTGAGCGTTGTCACATTCATATCGTTTATTTTAGTTGTTGCGTTTTTTATAAATGCGGTGGTTTCTACGCATACTCGACAACACGCGTTGTTATTATTAACAGTGTCGCTCACGTTCAGCGCGTGTGTAAGTTTTGATTCCAAGCTGGTGATCTTACTGTCGACGTGTGAGGTATACTCAGATATCTTGTCCTCTATTACAGTGAACTTAGACTGCATGTAGGTTTTGGTGTCTTGAAATTTGTTGTCAATTTTTTTATCCAACTCGTCGAATTTCCTCTCTATGAATTGCTCTAGTTTTTCAAGAAGTTTGAAATATCCAAGTTCTATGTTATCTTTCAGATGGGGTGTTATACTTCGCACGGTTTCGTCCAACTTCTCCAGTTGTTTTTGAGACATTTGTACTGACGTTAGTATTGTCCCGCAGTCGCCGGAACTTTCTTCTGTGCCGCCGCCGTCTGTTAGCTCCATTTCCGACTGGATCACCCCGAAACTGTAATAAATACAATACAATTAATAAGATCACCATTATAATATATTCTGTTATAAATGTAGGTATTTATAAACACTAATTCACTGCATCTCAGACGCAAAGCGTAACAGTTTTATCTAACACTAGCAGCCCGCCCCGGCTTCGCACGGGTAGAACATATATGCCTACAAAATTTGCATCGTTTGTTGCATCGAATATAAAATATGAACATATTTAACAATCATCGTCATATTTCATCCAATTTACACAAAACCTTAACGAATTATGCACCTAAACCTTCCTCATAAACACTCTGGCTATTGGTGAAAACCGCATGATAATCCTTTCAGTAGCTATTGAGATTATTGCGAACAGACAGACAGACGCAGTGATGAACTTTGTTTTATAATACTTACGTAGTGACGGCCCTTTGGCGTAAAGGATAGTTACCCTGATTCTGACCCGACGGTCGTTGGTTCTAATCATAGCTTTATACCTACCAATGAAAGTTTTATGTGCATTCATGAATCATGAGTTTTCGTACAGTGGTAGTGGGATCATTAAATCTACCAAAAAGTAGCTTACCACCAAGGAGAACATCTGCCGCCGTAACCTTACGGCGTTCCCCGACGCAAAATGTAGGGGTAATATACGTTTAACGTGTGTATATGTGTGTCTGTCTGTAGCATCTTAGCACCTAACCGGATGAACCGATTTTGTTTTTATTATTGATAGTTTTTTTTTGTTTGATAGATGCCTTCATCGAGAGTTTTCTTAGCCTTGATTCGTGAAAATTCGTTCAATCGTTATAAAACTATGAGCTTTTTTCTAGTTAATTGCGCTATGAAATCAACTTTCATAGGTCTGATCAATTCGAAAATCTTCTTCTTCAACGATATTGTAAGAACATGGAAGCATTGACCTGATGCTGGGACATCTCCTGGACTCTACAGAATACTCAAATCCTCACCAACTTACAGCTCAGATTTTAAATGTCGTGTTTAGAGTCATTGGAATGCTTTTAATGAAAAGATTATACATAGATCAGTCAGGGTGGTTTAAAATATTATATTATTATATATATAGATGAATATTATTTATACAATAGATCATATTATTATACTATATTGACTTCAAATTGATTGTGATCGGTGGGGATCTACAGCATAGCTAAGCTTATAATAATATTTTCGTAGTAACTATGACCTAATCTGTGGTTGCGTGTTTGTGAAATTCGTGATATCTTGTAGAGTTTTCATTTGAATTATATACTGTAAAGGACAATTTTAATCTATAATATGTGGCCAAGCTAATTAACGTAATTATTTGGATAAGGATTAATACTATATACTTGAAAATAGCCTTGGAAGTTATGTAATATTTTTTAACAAAAATTTTAAGATTAAAATGGTTACTGTGAGTCAACCTTAAGAGATAGACATATGCTGTTGCGGACTTTTTTGTAGGTCTTATTAAGTTGTACAACTCTTGGATAGAAAATATTCTTCTATCTATTTTCAATTAAGCAGCGTTCGTAAGAAACGTGTTTTTTCGACCGTTTTTTTGCCAACTTAGGTTGCAAATTAGGTCTCCACGAACGGACCTTTGATTTAAACGGGATAATATATAGCCTATTTTAATTCTGAAAGTCCATTCTATGTATTAGTGAAATAATTTTTGAAATCGGTTCAGTAGTTTTTGAGCCAAATCATTACAAACATATAAAAATACAAAAATACAAATGTTCTCTCTTTATAATATTATATTAGTATTAGTATAGATTAAAATAACTCATTCTTGTTGAGAATCTCATGTCGTGAATTCATCTTGTGATGTTCATGTCAGCTTAAGTAATGTACGAGCAGAATATTTAGTTTTACAGAGACGTCTTGGTTTCGATTGAAAACGACTGGACATATTTGTTTCTTATTTGAGTTCCAGCGACCGTAATAGTAATAGTCCGAATCCAGTTTTTATGGAAATATATTGAAAAATTTCCAGGAATATGTATAATATAATATCTCCCACTTACACCACCGGGCCCTCGAACGTATATTCAGGCTTTTTTAGGGTTCCGAAGCCGAATGGCAAAAAACGAAACTCTTACAGATTCGTCATATCTGTTTGTCGGTCTGCCCGTATGCCACAGTCACTTTATTCCGAAACTATTAAGACTACACAGTTAAAACTTAGATTAGATGTGTTCAGTAAGCCGCTTTGCAATATTTAAACAAAAATGAATAAATAAATTGAGGGGAGGCTATACATGGAACTGAAACTTAAAAAAATATTATCAAACCTATACGTGCGGCGTCTATAGATAGCTCTTTAAAAATTACATTGAGGTTGCTAAACTATATTTTTTAAGAGTTAACCTTTTGAAAGATAGACACAAGTGGTAAATTTTCTGTCCGCCCCCTCTTTTAAAATGAGAGAGTAAACATCTCTAAAAAAAAGTACAGCTGTAGATCTCAATGAACACTTTTAACGAAAATCGGTTTGAACGAGATATAGTCGATGATAACAGTTTTTGAGATATGTTTAATTTTTCGGATTTTTAAGCCTCTGAAAGAATTTTGTTCAAAAATTTTGAAAATGCATTTTTTTGAGACAGCTGATTAATTTGTGTATCGAAATGCGGTATATAAGGTTTACAACGCAAGAAAATAAAAACATATATTTGTCAGAAGATATAAGTACGTTTTGCTAGCTCAGACGAAAATTAAAACAAAAGTAGCAAACATAATAAAACTGGCGAGTGAGCGAAAAAAGTGCGAGTCAGACTTTTGTCCCGCACATGGAGGGTCCCAAACCGCAGTAGTATAATACCACGGTAATATTATATAATATTACCGTGTCAATACTAAACATGCTTATTAACTACAACGCCATCTAACGAATATCTAACGAACTTCTAACACCAACTGAGTGAACGTTAACACTAAGGTGTAAGGGTACGTACAAAGGTGTAAGGGTAGGTGATTAATATTATTAATAAGGTAAACAGTCGTACATAGATGGCGCTATAGTACAAAACACGTTTTTTGTATGGGGACCCTGATGGGGGAAGTATGTTAATACGTGTTTCAGGGTTTTTCAAAATTTCACCCTTAAGAGGGTGTATGTGGGGTAACAAAGTCTAAAAATAAATATTGAAATTTGGCTAGAGGTATTTAGTAAACGTTCGCTTAGAACGGATTTTGCCACAAAGCTGGATTAAGGAGGTCTTAGGGCTCACGCAAGTTTGTGTAAAAATCTTCATTTTTTTTGCTACAAACTTGAAATTTGGCACAGAGGTGTTTAGTTAACATTCGCTAAGTACGATTCGATTTTGCGACAGGGCCGAATTAAGGAGGTCTAAGGGTACTCGCAAGTTTTTGAGTTTATGAATAGTAGACTTTAAGATATAATTTTGTGACAGGGCTGAACTAAGGGTTCTCCCAAGTTTGTATAAAGTCCTAGGCTTTTTCAAGGAAAATTGGAAGAGAGGATATCGTTAATACATGTTAGGTAAGAACAGATTTAACGACAGGGCCGGTTTAAGGGGATATAGCTACTTTCGCAATCCTATATGTTCAACAAACATTTATTTATGACTTATCTATCTAATACTATAAGAATCTTTGTCCTGACATACTGACTGACTCACTGACAGACAATGCACAGCCTAAACCGCTGGTCGTAGAGACTTAAAGTTTGGAGGGTATATTTGCCTTAGTACGTAAGGGTGTACTAAGAAAGGATTTTTCAAAATTCACCCCTTAAGGGGATGAAAAGGGGGTTCAAAGTTTGTATGGAGAAACAAGATTAGATAGACTTTTCTATCCGAAACTTCACACAAGTGCTTCAGTATAAAAATAAGTATATACGTGTTTCAGGTTTTTTTTGAAATTCCTCCCCTGAGAGGGTGAAATGGGGTAACAAAGTGTAAAAATCAATATTGTTTTGGATTGCGCTGAAATTTGGCATGCAGATAGTTATTACGACGTTAATTACCTCTGAGAAAGGACTTTTCAAAATTCACCCCTGTAGGGTATGTAACGGGGGTTCAAAGTTTGTATGGAGAAACAAGATTAGAAAGTATTTTCTATTCGAAACTTCACACAAGTGCTCCAGTAAAGAAATAAGTAAATACATGTTACAGGTTTTTTTTTAAATTCCACCCCTAAGAGGGTGAAATGGGGTAACAAAGTGTGAAAATCAATATTGTTTCGATTTCGCTAATTCTTTTTCTGTTGTGTTGAGATGGTTCTTATGATTTTTTTTTAAATAAATAAAAGTGGTTTTTAACGCAGGCGTAGCCGCGGGGCATAGCTAGTATAAAATAGTTATGCTAATTAGTCAATTGATATTTTTTGTAATGCACTCAATAATTTTTAAAATCAACTAGGTATAATATTAAGGCTGAGTTGCACCATCTTACTTTAACTATAGCAAATGTCAAAAATCTGTCAAAATCCATATAAAAACAACGGTTAATAGTAAAAGTTATGGTTAAAGTTAGATGGTGCAACTCAGCCTAACATTATTTTTAATTTTTGCGCCACTAACAATCTATGGATCAATTGTCTGAAATAAATGATTATTTAATTGGGCATTAAGGGCAAGATTGTCTACGCGCAATAACTTTAGCTTTTGAGTAGCTATGCAGTTAGCATTGACAGTATCGATACAACAGTATTATAGTTTGGTTCAATTGGGTATCATAAATGTCACTAGCAACACTATAGTGAGACAGTAATAATTAAGATAGTTTAAAAACTAAAACAACCGACTTCAATGCCCCGCGAGTCAATTTCAGTAGCAAGTTTGAGACGTTTATCGTCATATCTCTAGAGACGTATCTATATCTATTTATTAGATCTCGATGAAATTACAATTGGACCACCTCGGAAATGTACCCTACCGATTGAAAAATAATCATTTGAATCGGTTCATAATTGACGGAGTAATCGCGTAACATACATACAAAAAAAAACATACAGACGAATTGAGAACCTCCTTCTTTTTGGAAGTCGGTTGAAAATAGCTGTAATTTAACTTAATGACGGTCTTACCCTTAATGATAGAGTATGCCGGTCTTACCTGAGTTGACCTTAAGGTACGGCCACACCGCGGCGTCCTGCGATCTGCGGGCGCGATCTCAGTACTTTTCAATTATTTTCTGATCGCGTTTGGTGTAAAACAGTCGGTACAAATACTACTGCGCTATCTGATCGCCGCCTAGATCGCGCACGCAGGACGCTGCGGTGTGTCCGTACCTTTAGATGTTGCAAAAAAAATTCAAAAAGGGGAATTGAGGGGGGAAAAGGGATAAAGTTGCTGTAGCGTTAAATAATAATAAAAACGTATTCCCCTGTTTTGCCAAACTCTGAAATGGCTTTACTAAGCCAGGTGAAAATGGAAAAGGGTCGGTTATTACGTGGTTATAGGGGGCACGCGAGGTCTTCTGTACCGTTCATGTTACATAGGCATTTTCTGTTGACTAAAATATGAAACATCATTGAACAATATATGTAGTACTTTACATCTTCATTACTACGCAAACGAAGTCGCGGGTAACAGCTAGTAGTATAATAATTTAGGATCGTTTAAAAAACTTTTTTTTTTTTTTTTTTTTTTTTTATACGTTATAGTCTAGCCTTTGACCACTATCTCACCTGTTGGTAAGTGATGATGCGGTCGAAGATGGTAAGCACGCTAGGCCTAGAATGGGAACTGGCTCTCAAGGATAGCTGCCGGAACACATTAGATGTTTGGTGACAGATTTTCTAACTTGAGGGTGGTAGCTGGCCAGGCGGACACTAGATAGTGTCCTACCACCATGCGGGGGTTTTGTTGGTTTTTTAACGATGTTTTTCCTTCACCGGAGGGCCACTGTGAGAAGCGCACATACATTTTTCGATAGAAAAATCCATTGGTGCACGGCGGTTTGAACTCGGTACCACGGCATCAAAGCCGAACGTTCTCCCGATTACGCCACCGGGCCCTCACTAAAAGAACCGACGTCAAACCTCGCGCTAATAAAACAACTAGTAGTATAATAGTATCTAGTCTAATAGTAGGTACTAGTATAATAATAGTATCATGTCATCGAGGTATACAAATGCATCGTAATATAAATGTTGATATACGAGTATTAACAAGTAACAACATTAAAATTTTGAATAAACACCCACGACAATGTCCTTTAGAAAATGTATGTCATAACATCTATCTAATAAACTGGCCAAGTGCAAGTCGGACTCGCACTCGTAGGGTTCCGTACCACACTAATGTATTTTATAAGATCGAGCAAAAAATACCAGTATCATTTTTTGTCAGCAAAAAATAATACGTAATTAATAAACATTTTATTTCTTATAACGCCATCTAACGTTGGACTAACAAAGGTGTTAGGGATCGACATTTCAATAGAACGCCATATATGGGACGTTTACCTAACTAAGCGTTCATAGATGGCGTGAAATGGCGAAAAAAACACGTTTCTTGTATGGGGACCCTCTATTATTTTTAACTTTATTCTGATTTTAGTATTTGTTGTTATGGAGGCAACAGAAATACATCATTTGTGAAAATTTCAACAGTCTAACTATCACGGTTCATGAGATACAGCCTGGTGACAGACGGACAGACAGACAGACAGACAGACAGACAGACAGACGGACAGCGGAGTCTTAGTAATAGGGTCCCGTTTTACCCTTTGGGTACGGAACCCTAAAAACCACCACTGATTAATTACGATCGAACTGGTTTTGGAGAAAAATGGCGACATGTATTTGCACACACAAACAAACATCCTCTCACCTCAAACGCATATATAGTCTTCGTACCGTCGTGGATAAAAACGGCTCGATCGATTTCGTTCAAATTTAAATGGGACCACCTGGAAGGGGTACCCTTTGAAACGAAAAAAGAATTTTCCAAATCGGTTCAGGCATCTGCGAGTAATCGGTGAATACAAAAAAAAACTGACAAATTGATAAACTCCTCTTTTTTTCTGAAGACAAAAAATTAGACACTGATAACAAGTGGTGTGTGAATCAAGGTCGGTAATGGACGCAGTACGATGACACACAAATGTCTTGCTTGTTCTGATACTTTAACATTTTTAATACGCTTTTATTAGCTTCAGACGTATGTATGTCTGTATGTAACGGAATCTTTGAACCTGATTTTAACCCCCTTCAAAACGTCGGATTAACTCGAAATTTGGCATACTTATTAAGGACCGATGACAATAAATAACTAAAAAAAAAATTTAAAAAAAAAATTGGCAAAAAAATGAATTATAAATAATAGTTTAAAAAAACTAAAAAAATACGCTTTTATAGAAAATCCAACTAAAAAATAGAAAATAAATTGTAATAAATTTGAATTAAAAATAGTGTAAAAAAAATGATTTTATTGTAAAAAAAGCGTGGGGTGCTTTTCAGGATATTATCAAAATAACCCTTCTAGTCATATCTGTTCATAAAATATTTGGAACTATTGATACCATGCACCCCACGCTTTTTTTTTTACAATAAAATCATTTTTTCTTACACTATTTTTAATTCAAATTTATTAAAATTTATTTTCTATTTTTTAGTTGGATTTTCTATAAAAGCGTATTTTTTTAGTTTTTTAAAACTATTATTTATTTAAATTCACTGAGATGATGAAATTTTAATCAACATAATTAAGATAGCTTTAAAACTAAAACAACCGACTTCAATGCCCTGCGAGTCAATTTCAGTAGCAAATTTGAGACGTTTATCGTCATATCTCTGGAGATACTTTTTAGACCTCAATGAAATTACAATGGGACAAACCTCAAAAACAGACCCTACCGATTACAAAAAGAATCATTCGAATCGGTTCACAATTGACGCAGTAATCACGTAACATATACACAACAAAAAGGTAAAAAAAAACTTCCTTCTTTTTGGAAGTCGGTTGAAAATAATATTGAAACTTACCCGCTGTCCAGCATCAGCGCCGCTAATAGTAGCACAGTACATAATTTCGTCATTTTACCAGTTGTAATTTTCTTCAGACAAGTACACCGGCGGGTTGTTTCGCACTCACTGACTTACTATTGTACTCAGTCGCTTATATGTAAAAACTCGTTATCACACTTCTCTCATACTTATGCACTTGTGGCTGACACAGAGTTGCTTGTTTTTTTTTAAATAATAGATAGGCAAGCGTTTGACCACTATCTCTCACCTGATGTTGACGATGCGATCGACGATGCAGCCCGCTTACTTAGAAGATACCTGTTCACTCGAAATTTGAAGAAGTATATCTGGCACATACATATTTTGTTTTAACGAATAATGAGGATGAATGTAATATTACCTTTTTTATATCAGTTAGATGAGCTGACCATTATTTGAAAGTGAAAGTGAAAGTGATACACCTGGCAGTAAGCGATGATGTGGTCGAAGATGGTGATTTGATTTGATGGTGGTTAGTCTTACTCTCAAGGGCTGTGTGCTGCCCGAAAACCGTAAGGTTATAGCGGAATATTTTTTCTTTGATTGTGTTAAGTTACTCTTTGCTAGCAAGTCAGGTGGAATATAGATATATTGCTCTTACCACATATGGACATTAACTACAATTTGAACCGGCTACTTCTCGGGTAGAAGGCAATATATATATCCTTTATGCCATCGGGTCGTTAAAAGACTCTAGCTTTAGAAAAATAAACTCAAATAAATTATGTTTTAACAGTTTTTTATAGCTGATTAAAAACCAAATCATGTACCTATGCTATCAAACATCACATGTAGATAAAAGTGTCGGTTCCGTAATAAAACACGGAACCCTTTCAAGTGACAGACGCGGACGTCAGGTGCCAGCCAGCTTTGAACCCAAGTTGTGATAGTTCCGCATGTGGATGGAACTAAGGAGCCTGGTCTCACTGTCATTTATCATTTTTACACAAATATGTTATTATGTACAAGTTTTGTTCGTATTTAAGTTGTCCATCAACATAAGTAAACCATTTGTCAAACACTTGCTGGTGTCTGATAGAGATCTTTGTCATACTTATGTAAGTTCGGTGACGATGCAATGTGATGATACCTTGCAGCTGACTTGATGATGGAGCTGGGCTGTAGAAACTAGGATTCCTTAATGGCAAATGGTAGAACAGGTCGTGAGTAGAGTATAGTCGTCAGTATAGCTGAAGTAATTGCCCTCCACAAGAGGCGACAGAAAAGGCAGCTTTTAAATTGAGAAGCTGTCGGGAGAGAGGAGATCAAACACTGGAGGAGGTGAAGAGCTGGGACATTAGATTCTTTCATGTTAGAGCGCAAAGGGACGGTCAGTTCTGTGACAAGACGATGTGTCCCCATCTGTGGGGAATGAGCCAAGTCTATTATAATCTAATATGTAACTTAAGTGATCAATGCACACAACTCATATAGTCACGTCACTTACCAACAGGTGAAATAATGGTACGACGCTAGCCTTTACTAAAAATACTTTGTCAACTTCTCGTTGTGTATTTATAGTTATCATCTTTGCTGGCGGGTCGGTCTGTGACTTACAATATTACAAGTATCAACTGTATTTTAGAAAATATTAGGCTATAGCATTCTACTTTCAAAGTGTTCTATTCGGCCAGTCTACTTATCTATGGGCGGCGTATGAATGCAAAATGTGGATGTACCATTAAATATACCTACTCAGTGTAACGATCCTAGAAGAAATATACAAATAGTTTGTGAAAATCAAGTAAAATCAAAGAAAGCTCACGTGGCTTCCTATTCGTCTTCGCCGGAATACTCATATTCTTTCTCTTCTCTATAACATTCTATTCAATCTTTCTACTCCGCGATATCTTAAAGGACGATTCAACTTACTCCACAATTCTAACTCTCTTTCTCTAAGGTCATCAGAAAACTTAACCCTGAACTTTCCCGCACATGGTTACAGTTTTTATGATAAGGCTTTTACTGTCCAGCCTCTGGAACTCTCTTCCCGAACCTGTGAAATCTTCACAATCCCTTCATATTTTCAAGAGCCGTTTAAAAGCTTATCTTTCATTATAAATAGTGTTAAGCTGCTTCTGTCTGTTCTGTCAATCTGTTTAAAATTTATAGAATGCGTGTTTAGGAATTTATGTAAGTAATCTGTGTTTATTGTTGTAGGTAAGTAGGTATGATTATGTTAGTTTAGGTATAATATGTTATTGTTATTCTTTTCATTTTAATTTAAATTAGGCGCACCCTGCATGGCACCATGCAGGCTACTATTTCGATCCTATCCATACAAAGGTTTGTCTGGAAGAGATCGCTGTTAGCGATAAGACCGCCCATTGTTACACGTTAAATTTAAGCTGTAAAAGTTATATGTGTCTGTATCTTTGGTGTCGCAATAAAGAGTTCATCTATCTATCTATCTAAAATAACAGAGCACCGCGTCCGCTCTCTTATCGCGCGAATATTGTCTGGAGACCTCAGAGGTCACGGTTTTTGATAATAAGTTGTTTTTTAGTCCACGCATCTTTACTTTGATATTAGGTACCTATAATAATTGTATTTATTACATCCTACAACTCATACTAGTATCACATACACATCGGCAAGTATGACACAGCCACTTTATTCCGAAACTATTAGGACTACACAGTTGAAACTTGGTAGGTACTTGGTATTATCTAAACAACTTTACGATATTTATACAAAAATAATAAAATAAGAGATACAGTCGGCTACTCATACATGGAACTGAAACTAAAAGAAATCATCAAACCAATACGTGCAGGGTGTCCGGTAAATAATGGATAACCCTGCAGGTGCTTGTGGGGGGCTCCAAGGCCACTCAGAAAAAAATAAAATAAAAAATATATCCCCTCCAGTCTGGAAAAAAAAACAATTTTTCTTAAAGTACAAAATTTGAGACCTTCCTCTGCATTATCGGCTACTATGACCACAAATTTACTAATATCCAAATTATTTTCGGTGCAAGAGTCAGGCCAGTGACTTCAGGCACTTCCTTCTTCAAACATCGGAGCACTGCTCGATGACAGCAGTTTCCGCATCGCAGTCGGTCTCCGTCTCGGTGCGGGCTTGGTAGAAGTGCACAGGTGTCCGTGTGGGAGCGACGTCGACAGGTATGGGCTCCATGGTCTTTTTTGTCATCGTAGTGCCGGCAGATTTTACCGCCATGGCTCTATTAATGACATTATTAAACGAGCGCTTCCCACCATTCACGTTCCATCTATGCTGGAACCAGTAGTGGTGCTCCGTGATGATGATAAGCGCCCGGATGGCATGACGCTAATACCCTGGGAACGTGGGCAAGCCCTTGTATGGGATGTGACTTGTGTCGACACTCTGGCCCCTTCCCATCTCAGTGGGACAGTGTCGAGAGCTGGAGCCGCGGCGGAAGCTGCCGAAGACACCGCGGCGTAAATATGCATCTGTATCTAGTAGCTACATATTTATGCCGCTTGGTGTTGAAACTTTTGGTCCATGGGGTCCAAGCACCAAAACATTTCTCAAGAAAATTGCTCCACGCCTTGTCGATGCCACCGGTGACAAAAGGGCTGGCTCATTCCTAGCACAAATAATCTCTTTAGCGATTCAACGCGGGAATGCAGCTCTAGCGTTCTTGGCACTTTACCACACAGACATCCTTTAAATTTTAGTTAAGTTTAATTTTTAATTTTTAAGGCTGAGTTGCACCATCTTACTTTAACTATAACAAACGTCAAAAATCTGTCGAACTCCATATAAAATCACCGGTTAATAGTTATAGTTACGGTTAAAGTAAGGTGGTGCAACTCAGAATTAGTATTTTATTTTACAATTTAAGAAATCGATTTGAATTCGGATTTATTTTCTCTAGGAATTATTGTGAATGTTTGCCCTTGCCATGACACATTACAAAATGTTTCAAGTAGCTAATGTTTTCTTATTAAACTTAAAAGTAAACATTGGAGTTTTTGATTTTTGTATGACGAAGTTTCAGCACCTGTATGAAATGTACCCGGTATGAAAAAAAACATATGGTAACCTGGGTGGCCCACTGCTTAAAAAACATGCTCATTTCATACAGTTTTTAAAATGGTAACACACAATTTCTTTAATTATCAAATTACTGAGTTATGTTATATATATTAAATTTTGTGAAAATCGTTCTTCTGGAATGTTTATAGAAATAACTTAGTAATTTGATAATGAAAAAATGTTGAGTGGCACCATTTTAAAATCTGCATGAAATACGCATGTTTTTTAAGCAGTAGGCCACCCAGGTCACCATATTATGTTTTTTTTATACCACAGGTGCTGGAACTTCGTCATACAAAAATAAAAAATCCAATGTTTACTTTTGAGTAAGTTTAATAAGAAAACAGTTGCTATTTAAAACATTTTGTAATGTGCTATGGCAAGGGCACACATTCACAATAATTCCTAGAGAAAATAAGTTGAATATTAATAAATTTGTGGCCATAGCAGCCGATAACGCAGAGGAAGGTTTGAAATTTTGTACTTTAAGAAAAAGGGTTTTTTTCCAGACCAGGGGATATATTTTTTATTTTATTTCTTTCTGTGTGGCCTTGAAGCCCCTCACAAGCACCTGCAGGGTTATTCATTATTTATCGGACACCCTGTATATAGGTCTTAAAATGACATTGAGGTTCCTAAAACCAAATCAAATCAATAAAAAAAGTTAATAATTATTGAAAGATAAGTGACAAAATATGTGTTCTCCTCCCCTCCCTCTAACTTTTAAAGTAAAAGAACAGACACTGCAGCGTCCTGCGTGCGCGATCTAGGCGGCGATCAGATAGCGCAGTAAAATTTGTACCGACTGGTTCACACCAAACGCGATCATAAAACAATTGAAAAGTACTAAGATCGCGCCCGCAGATCACAGGACGCCGCGGTGTGGCCGTACCTCAAGGGAGTGAAAAATCTAAAAAAAAAATACTGTAGATCTCAATAAACACTTTTAACGAAAATTGGTTTGAACGAGATATAGTCAGCAGTTTTTGAGATATAGCAATCACAAATATAATTTTGTTTTTCATACTGTTAAATTACTCCTTTAATTTAATAATTTAGAGTTACTATAGCAAGAATCAAAGAATCAAAGCAACAAGAATCAAAGCATTTATTCAGTATGTAGGCAGTATAAATATACGCACATATACACGTCAAAATCATAAATCATAAAATAAATCATAACCAATTATCAAGTAAACATAGCAAAAGCAGAATTTAACGCTTTGAATTAGAAAAAAAAAGTAATGAACCATTCAGCTGTCATCCAATCGTTTACGTCAGAATATTTAAAAAAAATTAAAGTAGGTTAAAACCAACCATACATGTAACTGTTTGTTTCAGTACTTCAGACAATTTTTATATAAAAAAAATAAAAAAGTGAAATAGTGAAACACAACATAGAGAAACGCATACCGATCACAGTACATATCATGATCCAAATGGAACTGATAGTCCGTCTGTCAGCTGCATAATATTGTTTAAATAATAATAAAAATGGCAAGCCTAGAAAGAAAATCTGCGGACAAAAGGGGAAAACTGAATGGCTGTTGAATCTACCGGTGTTACGGAAATACTCCCATCAGAGAAGAAATAAGTAATGAATATAAAATATAAAATATATATAAAATATAAAATATAATAAAATAACTAATGAATATAATAGTGTTTTGTAAAATAAAACACCGGGTTGTACAAGCAAAATCACAGACAGTATATTTTTCTTTTATAGTGACATTAACACAGACCATACCATACCACCATACTCTCAGTACCAACATATTTAACTTCCATCTCATTCTTTGCAATTTTCTCTCGAAGAAAATGGTACCTGATATCTATATGTTTGCTGCGAGCACAGTAAGATTCTGTACCTGCAAATTTAATGGCACTTTGATTATCACAGCATATAACAGTGGGTGTAGTTCCACTATTGTGGTGCAGCTCGGACTCCAAATATCGAAGCCACATAGCTTCTTGTGTCACAGTTGCAAGTGACATGTATTCTGCTTCCATAGTTGATAAAGCAACAGTGCTCTGACGTTTTGAACACCATGAAACAGTTGCACCCTGAAACATAAATATGTAGCCAGAACAAGATCTCCGACTATCAATATCTGAAGCCCAATCAGAATCACAGTAGCCAATCACTCCTTTTTCTTCTTTGTTTTGACTAAATATCAGTTTATAATCCTTGGTTCCTTTTATGTAGCGTAGAACTCTCTTGACAGCTAACCAGTGCTGCTGTTCTGGTTTATTATTGAAGCTACTTAGTTTATTTACTATTAAACATATGTCTGGCCTTGTCCCTTGGGATAAGCACAGTAAGCTTCCAATAGCCTCTTGATATGGTATATGTGTAAGAATATTTTCTCTATTTTCTGTGCTTATCAATTTGACACCAGGATCACATGGCATATGAACTGGATTACAATCACTCATCTTGAATCTCTCTAGAATTGTTTCAATATAGGCAGTCTGATCAATTCTAATTTCATTTCGTGATAGATTTTGTTTGATCCTCCAACCAACAAAATGATACACGAAGCCAAGTTCTTTCATATCAAATTTACATTTGTTGTTTTTTAATTTCTTTTCCTGTTTCTTCATTATTATAGAATAATAATAGGTCATCGACATAGATAAGTACATAAATAATGTTTTCATCATATGTTTTGTGATATATACACGGATCCACTGAGGCACTTTTCAACCCCAATTCTTTTAACACCGACGTGAGTTTTAGATTCCATTGCCTGCTTGCCTGTTTCAATCCATAAATTGATTTATTTAATTTACACACTTCTTCTCCATATTCAAATAATGGTGGTTGAAACATATAAATTTCTGCATCAATATCCGCTTGTAGAAATGCTGTCACTGCATCCATTTGTTCGATATACAAATTGTACTTGACAGCCAATGCTAGTAGATATCTGATTGAAGTATGACGAACTACCGGAGCAAATATCTCATTATACTTTATTCCTTTTTTCTGAATAAAGCCTTTAATTACCAGTCTTGCTTTATATCGTACAACTTGACCATCAGCACCAGTCTTCAATTTGTAAACCCACTTACATGAAATGGCTCTCTTACCTTCTGGTAGATGTACTAATGACCATGTATTGTTTTGCAAAAGCGACTCATATTCATTGTTCATGGCATCTTTCCATTCTTTACCATCAGGGCGTGAAAAAGCTTCTTCCATAGTATCTGGCTCTTTTAACCTTAAAGCTATTTCTTGTTTTGAATCATTTAAGCTTTCACACAGGTAGGTATTTAATTTATTTCTTGGTCTCAGTATCATTTTATGAGACTGTACATCTGATATTTTCCTATTCGGTATGTACTATCGTCATCATCAGCATCATCAGCATCATCAGTGTGATAGCTATCATCATCAGATGATTTCTCATTAATAGTTGTGTTCTCTAAACATGAATGCTCAGCTGTGTCAGTCGAAGTCTCACTGTGACTTTCCTCTGTTTGAAATGAGTCATCAGATACATTTTTCTGCAACTCCGATAATGGCATAATAACACTATTATTCTTAATTGTATGTTCAAGAAAGATAGCATCTCTACTTTTGTATATTTGTTTCCGATCTCTATCATAAAATCTGTACCCTTTTGTGTACTCACAATATCCAACAAATATCATTTTGACTGCTTTTGAGTCCCATTTTCGTCTCTTCTCTTTGAGCACAAGTATCATAGCATCACAACCAAAAATTTTCATATTCTTAATATTTGGCTTTTTACCCGACCACTTTTCATACGGTGTCATGTAATCCAGAGCCTTGGTTGGTGACCGGTTTATTATGTAAGCAGCTGTAACTACTGCTTCAGCCCAAAACTGTTTTTGAAGCCTGGAATTCAGAATCAAACATTTAGCTCTTTCTACAAGCGTACGATTCATACGTTCTGCTAATCCGTTCTGTTCTGGGGTGTACGGGTTTGTGGTTTGATGTTGAATGCCAAATCTTTTTAAGAACAATTCAAATTCTTTATTTATATATTCTTTTCCGTTGTCTGATCGTAATACTTTAATCCGTTTTTCAGTCTCGTTCTCTACTAAGTTTTTAAATTCCTTAAACTTTTCACAGGTATCAGATTTATTTTTAATGAAGTAGACATACACTTTTCGGCTATAGTCATCTACAAAAGTGACATAGTATTTGGCACCTCCTAAAGAGGAGGAGGATTCACACTGATTTATGTGGTCCAATGGAGACAAGCTCTATTGGACCACATAAATCAGTGTGAATTAATTGGAGAGGTTCGTTGGCCCTGGTACCAATATTTTTAAAAGGTAGTCTAGTCATTTTACCTTCCAAACATGTCGTGCAAATCTGTATAACCTATTTAGATAATTCTAACCCCTCTACACCGTCTTCTAATTTCTGTACGTCTGTGTAGTTCAGGTGACCCATTCTTTGATGCCACAGATTTATATCATGTTCATCGACTGTTGACAGCAATGCAGAAGTTTCAGAAAAGGTTTTTAGTACATACATGTTATTATGTTGTAAAGCTGTCAAAATTAATTTCTTATTATGATAAATCTTAGAAGAAGAAGAGGACGAGACGAGAGAGACGAGAGACGGGACGAGGACGAGAGTCCTCTTGAAGAGGACTGCTGAGTCCTCTTCAAAATTAACTTCACATCCATTTTTTGTCATCTGACTTACAGAGAGTAAATTGGTTGTCAGGGAAGGTACATACAGCACATTTCTTACTTGAATTGTTTGAAGTCTACCGTCACAATCTTTTATTGGCAAGTTCACACTACCACATACATCTACTGCCACGGTCTTGTTGTCTGCCACCTTTATATTATTTACTCTTGTAGGAGAAACATCATGCATCCACTTTCGTTCCCTGCATATATGCTGCGATGCTCCAGAGTCAATGTACCATTGCGTTCTGTCCAAAGTTTCTGCCACTGAAGAAACAGCATAATATCCATTATTCTTAGTGTTATTATCAGCATTTGATTTCTTTTTCTTCTGAAAGTAGCAGTTTCTACTAAAATGACCAAATTTATTACAACTGTAACATCGTGGGCCTTTGTGAAACTTTGACTTGTTTTGAGACATATTGGATTTATTAACATAGTAGGCCGAAGAATCTGACACTTTAACATCCGGTATCAGCTTTGTTTTCACAAAATCAGTTGTAATCGACACACCTGAGCTCTCAATTGCCATTATCATCGGTTTGTAGGTATCAGGGAGGCCAGCGAGCAGCAAAGTACCAAGCCACTCGTCTCCAACTACAAAATTTATATTTATCAGCTTATGAGCTGTTGTCATTACCTTATTAATGTAATCTTCAACACTAGAGCTGTTATATAATGAGGTTGTAATCAGATCACGTAATAAACCTACTTTTCTACTGAGCCCGGAGTCATCAAATACTTTTTCTAGCGTTGACTATACCTGTTTCGCCGTAGTCGCGTCCTGCACGTGAACATAATTAATAGGATCAATCAGAAGTATTATTTTTGACTTTGCTTTTATGTCTTTTTTACCGTCTTGTACATAACCCGCACTCGGTTCAATTGTATCCCATCAATCTTCATGTTGCAAATAGTTTTTTACTGCAAATTTCCACGTAGGATAGTTCTCCCTTCCAAGCAGCTTTTCAATGGTACCCATTGCTAGTTGTGAGCCCATTATTTATTGAAGCTGAAAAAAACTGAAAAGAAAAAAAAAATCCCTTTTGTGGATACACACTTTTTTGTTTTAACTTTATCCAATTGAATCGCGGAACTATTTCGGTAGAACACTAAATATATTATTTAAGAAGCATTAATGGCCCCTAACCTGTTCAATTACTCCTTTAATTTAATAATTTAGAGTTAATATAATAGTATTTAATAAATAAATGTTATGTAAAATAAAACACCGGGTTGTACAAGCAAAATCACAGACAGTATATTTTTCTTTTATAGTGACATTAACACAGACCATAGATCTAATTAATAATAAGGTTTGTGATTAACTCATTTTAACACATACAAACACTTCGAGCATTGGTAAATGCTCGAAGTACAAACACTATGAAAAACAAAGTAAATTTTTTGTGCCAAAAATTATGGTTATGAAATAGTCAACTGCGTTACGAATGAGATTACACAGACTTTTTGACGTTCCCGCAAAAACCCTCGCGTGTAGAGTTATATAAGCTTGGCTCTACGACCCGCATCTCGGAGCAAGTACCAAGCCTTTGCTCCGAGAGCCGCAAGGTCTCGCCTTTGTAACATTTTTTAGGGTTCCGTACTAAAACGGGACCCTATTACTAAGGCTCCGCTGTCCGTCTGTCTGTATGTCTGTCTGTCCGTCTGTCACCAAGCTGTATCTCATGAACCGTGATAGTTAAATAGTTGAAATTTTCACAGATGATATATTTCTGTTGCCGCTATAACAACAAATACTAAAAACCGAATGAAGTTTAAAATTATAGGGGTCCCCATACAAAAAACTTGTTTTTTTTCGACATTTCAATATAATGCCATCTATGAACGCTTAGGTAAACGTCCATGGGGGTGTTATACTGAATTGCCGATCCCTAACATCTTTGTGTTAACTGTCACTTAACTAGATAGCGTTATAAGAAATAAGCACGCGGCTCACAACTGATAAAATGTTTAATAATTATTTTATTTGCTGGCGTAAAGTATTAGTGGTATTTTTTGCTCGATCTTATAAAATACTGTAGTGTGGTACGGAACCCTACGAGTGCGAGTCTGACTTGCACTTGGCCAGTTTATTTTTAGTTGCTTTATGGCTCCATATAATTAGTGTATTTAGCCAGTGTCAAGTATTAACATTCTCCAAGTTTTTGTGAATTCAAGTCATAAAGATAGGTCAAAGTCACCTTTCAGGTCAAGTTAAAGTCATAGTCTAGTCCAAATCATGCCCTCAGTTAAGATGTGGAGTTACTGAAGTTTTACAGTTGAATTTTAGTGTAAACGCAAATGGCATGTTTTTCAACATTATATTGTTTCCCTACACTCGCACACATTCCCCGGCACTAAATGGTTAATAATCCACATTTATTAGACATTAACTGTGTGTGGCTGTGTCATGGATACGGCCGTGTGTTGTACGTGAATACGTCTCGTAATAGGTGGCAGATGTACTGGCACCGTCGTTAATCCGCTCGGCCGCATTCATTTTTTACGTTCTCGGCACAGCTTGACTCAATCATATGTTTTTTTTTATATCTTATAGGCTAACGTTTGACCACTATCTCACCTGTTGGTAAGTGATGATGCGGTTGAAGATGGTAAGCACGCTAGGCCTAAAATGGGAACTGGCTGTCTGGTGTGGACTGGTGTTTAAAGTCACAATATTATAGTGCTTTATCAATAATCGATAGATTTTGTTGAGAACTAAACATTAAAATTTCAACGAAGGTTGTAACTTCTCGGTGTCAAAAGTTATACTAAATATAAATCTCGATACGTAGCAAAATTACTGAAATAAGTAAAATAAAAAACGACCTCAAAACGACGGCGCTTCCCCCTTCACCCCGCTCGATGTATCACAGTCCTTACATAGCGCAATAAATACTTTGATTCTATAGCTATCCAGTGGTGCAATTGAATTTGCTTGATAGTGCTTTGTAGGATAGAGATGATAGTGTTACGTGCGGGGTGGTATAAAAATGCCAATCCGATGAGATGAATGTTTATTTCCACTGAACACTAGGTTAGCACAATGTTCCACAGTAGTTGTTTAGTTCGTCTTGCACAATGATCATATTATGTCCACACACTGAGGTCGTCGGTTATTCACAATCACTTATTTAATTGTTCGCACTTCACAAACACTTGTTCACTGATCGTACTTTACAATCACTTGATCGCTATCCGCGCTTAGATGTTTACAATGTCACTACCAAAGAATGACTGCCTAAACGATCCGTTGCTTACACGCGTTTTTTTGACTGACTGAAGGACTGCCTGATATATAAACGTAGGTACTGCCTAAACCACTGGTCCTAGAGACATAATATTTGGAAGCTGTGTTCTTTGTGAAGAGCAACTATCCACAAAGAAATTGTTTTTCGAAATTCCACCCCTAAGTACCCGTGAAATGGAGGGTTGATTTTTTTGTGAAAAATCTTATTCTCTGGGTCCATTGAGGACTTGAAAATTTGTACACATATTCTAGAATTAAAATTATAAGACACGTGTGTCACAAATTTTTCCAAACCCATCACTCACGCGTTAGTCTGGCTGATTAGCTGACTGGTATATCAACGCGCAACATAATCCGCTGTATTAAAGACATGACATATAGAGGGCGTGATTTTTGTGAAGTGAAGCTATCCACTATGGAGAGTTTTTACGAAATTTCACCCCTAAGTGGGTGAAATGATAAGTTTAATTTTCTGTGAAACATTTTATTTTCTGGGTCAATGGACTTGAAAATATGTACACATACTCTTCAATAAATTTATGAGACATATGCTTTACAGTTTTTTCCAAAATTATCCCTTAAGCATTTATCTAACTAATTAACCGACTGATATATCAACGTGCAGCCTAATCCGCTGATCTTAGATTAACACCAATAGTATAAATGCAAAAGTCAGTTTGGTTATTTGTTTGTATGTTTGTTTGGGACTTCTTCACGGTCAGACGGCTTAACTGATTTGGCTGAAATTTTCTATAAAGACAGTTTATAGGGCAGAATAGGATATACGATACTTTTTTTCTGGCTGTCAAGTCTGGGTAACCAGATTTTTTAAAATTGAATTTTGTAAATATTAGATCTCTTCTCATTTGTGTATTCACCTAGAATACTCAAAGCTCTTCTCGGATAATCGGCTTGACCGTTTCAACTGAAATGTTGTACAAAGACAGTCAATAAGACAAAGAAGGCATTAGAATCCTTTTTTGTTGACAATCAAGTCTGGATGTCCTGATTTTTTATTAAACTTTGAAAATGTGTGACGTCTTATCAGCTCAACACCTATACCGATTCAGCTGAAACTTGGTGCAAAGATAGTCAATAGAACATACAGGACATAGAATATTTGGATATTTACATAAATTTTTTTTCTGGCAGCCAAGTTTGGATATCTAGATTTTTTTATTAAATTTTATAAATGTGTGACGTCATATAAGATAAACGGCTTAACCGATTCAACTGAATGTATGTGCAAAGATAGTCAATAGAACATACAAGGAAATATGATAGTTTATTTCTGGCAGACAGTCTGGATGTCCAGATTTTTTTTATTGAATATTGTAAATGTGTGACGTCTTATCAAAACGGCTTAACCGATTAAGCTGAATTTACGACAAAGATAGTCAATATAACATACAAGGACATTAAATACTTTTTTCCTCACAGACGAGTCTGTCGATGTCCAGATTTTTTTTATCGCTGCGCTCGCGCAATCATTCGCTTTATCTACTTTGTAGGAAATATTACATACAGTTTTGGGTTTTAACAGCCTCATGCATCAGAATGAGTAAACCTTTAAAGAGCACAACTTGGTATACCTTACCATACTGATTAATGACTTTAACAACAGAGGATATCGAGTTAGACCTTAGAGTCATCTATAGTAACTTGAAATTGTTAGGTAATAAAATTGTTAGGGGCATAAAAAGTCATAAAAATGTCTACTCCTCAACTTGGTATATAGATCACCATAATGATTAATGGCTTTAGTAACAGAGAATATCGAGTTCGGCCTTGGAGTCCTCTATAGTGACTTAATTAAAGGTTATGAGGTCATAAAACAGTCGGGGTCATAAAAAGTCATTAAAAAAAATTCGCACAACCAATTGCCTTATCTATTTTGTAGGAAATATTTCATAAGTTTTTGTGTTTTAAAAGCCTCATGCATCAAAATGAGTCAAGCATTTAAATCGTACAGCTCGTCTTGGCGGGGGCACTGCCGTGCCCCCAGATCATTATAATTATTTATAAATATCACATTTGCATGTTTTTGTTTACATCTGCGAGTTCCGGCTACAAAAAGGATTTCCCAAATTTTTATTTAACCACTTTGTCGGCGTACTAGTACTAACGGTCTCATAGCAAAACCTCCGACAGATGGACAGACATGACGAAACTATAAAGGTTCCTTATTAGGACTACGGAACCCTAAAAGGCATTCGAGGTAGTGAGGAAGTACGGAAAAGCGTAACTGGTAACTTTTTACCGTGATTGCTTACCACGGTAAGTGTACCACCCACCAACAAAAGTTTGTGAAATTATTATCTACACCTTCAGATCTAGTGGAGACATAGACCAAGAATGAAGAAATCTTCCAGCAAAATCAATGTACAAAACAATGTACAGATCAATGTACTAAACTCCCTTTGTCTGTTACTACTCCACACTTGGTTGTCTGGAAGAGATCGCTTTATGCAATAAGACCGGCGATTGTACCGAACTAGGTTGATATGTCTGGATATTAAGGTTCTTTCTGGTATATAATAAAGAGATTATCTATCTACAGTTTGCTAACATATTCTACTAAGCGTTAACTAGGTCGATTTCATGCAAATATGTGACGAAGAATCTGCGTCCATATACGTTACGCAGCCTTCAAAGCATAACACAGAATGAGCTATAATACCTCGGAATCTCGAAATTATATCGAAACGCAAGATCATGTACTATCATGTACATCGAAGTACTTCTGGTCTTCAATGAACAAATACGTCGAAGAGTGGGCTAAATCCGTCCGCGGTGTTAACGCGCTAAGACACATTGGCACATCGTAAGATCACTGTATGGACGAGTTCTTTGAGTCAGAAAGGATGGAACTTAATCATCGGGACCATCATCGATCGATGTACGAAGTGGTCAAAATCGATACGTCATTACCTACTGCATTACCTAAACCTACAGAAACTAGCCAGCCTAGCTGATAAGGCCGTCTTTCTATACAACCCGCCCACGAGTCGACAAAAATAGCGGTTATCAAGAGAACCGGCCAAGTGCAAGTTGGACTCGCGCACCGAAGGTTCCGGAGAAATTGTCAAACCATATAAAGGCCAAACATAACTATGTCATTCCAGCCGGTTATTGCACCAACCGCATATAATAAGTTTATAATAGTAAATTCGCTTCTCTTTGTTATTGAACTACATAATTATGGTTTTCAGATTTTTACTTTTATATTTTGTGTAAGAAATCGCTTCTTGACAAATCCCATGATTCTATATCAACAGGAAATTATCATAGAGTTTTGATTCTCTTGCGAATCGTAAAATATAAGACATAAATGGTAATATCTTGTTCACGGACAAACGGGCACTGACATCAAAGTGATCCTATATGGGTTCCCTTTTTCCTTTTGAGGTACGGAACCCTAATAATAAGTTCCTCCCACTATACGAACACTTGAACCACGTGAACGCCTCTTGATAAGGAACCAGCCAATCACACGCAAGCACTGCCTTCACCTCTGCAATATTCCTCGCATCCGGCTTGTCTGTGTAGCGAAGCATCATCCTAGGTATGTGGTGAACTGAGGTAGGTACATCATTTACCTACATAGTAACTTTAGTAATCTGTGACATCATCACCTTCTGACTACACATGGATCATACAAGGATCACCAACTAAAATGACAGTAATTGACAAACAGTTGTCATCTGCAGGTAGCCGACATGACAGATAACTCCCGACCACATTTATTAAAATTTCTGCTATAAGGTTTGATTGGTCAGCGTGCTGATTTTGAAAGAAAATTTGATTCCAAGAGATGCCTCATCATTTGTCAAAGTGACCATGTTCAGCTAGGCTATTCTTTAAACTAGTTTACGCATCTCGCAAGGGGTGAGATTTGAATTCCGCATTACGAAATTCAACCGTATTGCAACCGTATTGTAGTAATCGTTAGAGTACGTTCCCGAGGTGCTCCCATTGTTATTTCATCGAGATCTGATAAGTATCTCCAGATATATGACGATAAACGTCTCAAACTTACTACTGAAATTGACTCGCGAGGCATTGAAGTCGGTTGTTTAAGTTTTTGAACTATCTTAATTATTCGAGCTGCTAGTCGGTGAGTTTAAAAGCTAGCGTGTATGCGAGTGTCGATGGTACAAAAACTAATGAATGTCAGTGATCACTAAGTTATTAATTTAAAATTTAGCTTACAACATGAAAAAATCCGACTTCAAATGCCGCGCTAGTAATTTAATTTTTAAACGACTTCACAAATGAAACATTATATTAAAAAATCAAAAAACCCGACTGCGCAAAAAGTGAAGTGTTAAAAAACGAACTGAAAAGAAGAAAAAAACAAGTAAGTCTAGTAGTTTAGACTTCTGTTTAGGGATATCAAAAAACTATACCATTTAAATTCTTTCTCGGTCGATACACTCATAAAATAAATTATACATTGTTATAAGGAATGTAGAGACTTTAACAGTCGGGACACATTAATGGCATGGGGACTAATGTGTCCCGATATTCGATACCCCACTTGATAGGTTTTGAAAAAAAACATTTTTTTGAACCCCAAATTTTGGCGTCTGTAATCCGCCATTTTGAATTTTTCAATTTTTTAAGTTTTCGTTGACACTCGCGCTAGCATGGCGAATCTATTGACGTGCCAATTATCAAAATCGGCCCACTCGTTTGGTCTCTAGTGTGCCACAAAGGAACAAACATACATACATGAGGGCCCGGTGGCGTAATCGGGAGAACGTTCGGCTTTGATGCCGTGGTACCGAGTTCAAACTGCCGTGCACCAATGGATTTTTCTATCGAAAAATTTATGTGCGCTTCTCACAGTGGCCCTCCGGTGAAGGAAAAACATCGTTAATAAACCAACAAAAACCCCCGCATGGTGGTAGGACACTATCTAGTGTCCGCCTGGCCAGCTACCACCCTCAAGTTAGAAAATCTGTCACCAAAACATCTTATGTGTTCCGGCAGCTATCCTTGAGAGCCAGTTCCCATTCTAGGCCTAGCGTGCTTACCATCTTCGACCGCATCATCACTTACCAACAGGTGAGATAGTGGTCAAACGCTAGCCTATAACGTATAAAAAAAAAAAAACATACATACATATATAGACTGATAAACACATTACCTCTCCTTTGCGTCGCGCAGTCGGGTAAAAAGGAGGAGGATCTCAATGCACCTTGCCTATTTTTTTTCAGTCAAAGTAGTAGTTTGAGTGTTTACCTCCAAAGCGCAAGAGATACTTATCAGATCTCGATGCAATTACAATGCGACCAAACGTAAAGCATAATCTCTCAAATAAAAAATAAGTTCAAAAACTAAAACCCGACTACTGAAAAATCACTCCCTAAAAAGTATGAAACACGAAAATATTCTCATTTCAATCGCTATGTACAAACTATTCAATATGTATCGTGTATTATTAATGATTAAACGAACTTACCTGTACGTGAAGTTCTATCATAATTATGCCAGCGCCGAGTCCTCGAGATTAGTACCTAGGAATTATATATTATACACATGTAGTTACGCTTAGGTGTCACCACTCTTGCACTTAGTTTAGAGATTTACTATGTAATTTTAATACTAAACTTTTTTTTTTTTTTTTGTTTCGGGTATCTCTGTATTCCTGTCAGAGCCAACCTGTTAGCTCCGCTATCTTTCCCCGTCATTTAGTTTAGAGTTCGACTTATGAGCCTGGCTCCTAAATTCATTGATGTTTTGCCGGTAGTAATCCAGGGCTAGGTGGTGTGAACCTAGATACATCACCGGGTGGGCGGGATGTACTAATCTCTTCGGACTCGGCGCTGGCATAATTATGATAGAACTTCACGTACAGGTAAGTTCGTTTAATCATTAATTATACCAGCGCCGAGTCCTCGAGATTAGTACCTAGGAATTATATATTATACACATGTAGACTTTGAGAGTATGAGTGGGCGGCATATCATCAATGAATAAAATTATACAATCTACGTTATTATCAGCATTATTTTTATTATTATTCAACATTATTTGTATTAATTTATTACTTAACTAATTAATTTAATTAAACATCTTGTAATAATTAATCTACTTTTATTGTAATAGCCAAAAAATTATACCAATCAAGAAGTAGTTAACTAGACTTATAATGGTATAAATATAATTAAATTATTATATTATCTCAATTACACAATAGTTTTATGATTTGTAATTATAGACTCTACGAGTGCAGTATCTTCATTGTGATTTGTGATCAACCGCTGATAGAATTTGGCAAATGTATTAGATTCCCTACTCCAGCCCGCTGTGTTACGTATAATGTCTAGGCTAACACCGAGAGAGTGCGCACGCGATGTAGTAGCGTGCCGTGTACTATGCGCACTGAATGTTTCCGTATCAACTCCACAATCGCGAAGTGTGCGTTTTATCCAACGGCTGATTGTTTGAGTCCCGACTGGATTATGAGGTTTTCTAATGCCAACAAATAAGTCATCTGATTTTCTAATTAAGGAAGTGCGCTCGATATAACATATTAGTGTACTAGCTGGGCATATAGCTGGTTTATCTAAGAAATATGGTAAACTAGCTGTTACCCGCGGCTTCGCCCGCGTTATTTGTGTCTTTATGACCATTGAGGTCTAGATCGATGATCTCTTAGGCCAAGTCATCATAGATGACCCTCAAAGTCGAACTCAATATCCTCTATTGTTAAAGTCATTAATCATTTTGGTTAGGTATACGAAGTTGTGCTGTTTGAATGTTTGACTCAACACAACAGTTCCTGAAACATTTCTTCTTACCCGCGGCTTCGCCCGCGTTATTTGTGTCTTTATGACCATTGATGTCTAGATCGATGATCTCTTAGGCCAAGTCACCGTAGATGACTCTCGAAGTCGAACTCAAAGCGAAAATTTTTTATGACTTTTTATGACCCTGACAGTTGTTATGACCTACTAAGTCAACACCGATGACACAAAGGTTAAACTTGATAGCCACTTATTTTAAGGTTAATCATTATTATGATTATTGAAGGTTGTACTGTTTAAATTTATAAAATCGTTTTGATGCATGTGGCTATTACAATACGAAAAATGCAAAAATATTACCTACAAAGTAGATAAAACAAAGGTTTGCGCGAGAGCAGCGAGCGCTATCAATGCGCGAGCGAAGCGAGCGCGAAAAAATGTTATGTCTTTTTATAACCCTGACAGTTTTTATGACCTACTAAGTCAAGATCGATGACACAAAGGTTAAACTTGATATCCACTTATTTTAAGGTAAAAACTCATTATGATTGTTGAAGGTTGTACTGTTTCAATTTGTAAACTCGTTTTGATACATGTGGCTATTAAAATTAAAAAAAAAATGCCGAAATATTATATGCAAAGTAGGTAAAACAAAGGTTTTCGCGAGCGCAGCGAGCGCGAAAATTTTATGTCATTTTATGACCCTGACAGTTTTTATGACGTACTAAGGTAAAAAATCATTATGATTATTGAAGGTTGTACTGTTTCAATTTATGGACTTGTTCTGATGCATGTGGCTATTAATATACAAAAGTTGCTGAAATGTTTCCTACAAAGTAGATATAACAAATCTTTGCGAGACCGGAGCGAGCGCTTCCACTGTGCGAGCGTAGCAAGCCCTATCTCTGCGCGAGCGAAGCGAGCGCGAAATTTTTTTACTACCGTTTATTACTCTGACAGTTTTTATGACCTACTAAATTAACACTGATGACACAAAGGTTTCACTTGATATCCTCTTATTTTAAGGTTAATAATCATTATGATTATTGAAGGTTGTACTGTTTCAATTTATGGCCTCGTATTGATGCATGTGGTAATTAAAATACAAAAAATGCTGAAATATGACCAGCAAAGTAGACAAAACAAATGTTTGCGGAAGCGCAGCGAGCGCTATCACTGCGCGAGCTAAGCGAGCGCGAAAAACATTGATGTCTTTTTATAACCCTGACAGTTTTTATAATCTACTAAGTCAAGATCGATGACACAAAGGTTAAACTTGATATCCACTTATTTTAAGGTAAAAAATCATTATGATTGTTGAAGGTTGTACTGTTTCTGTAATATACAAATGTTGCTGAAATGTTTCCTACAAAGTAGACAAAACAAATGATTGCCCGAGCGTAGCGAGCGCTATCACTGCGCGAGCGAAGCGAGCGCGAATAAATGTTATGTCTTTTTATGACCCTGACAGTTTTTATGACCTACTAAGTCAACACCGATGACCCTTCGGTTAAACTTGATATCCACTTATTTTAAGGTAAAAAATCATAATGATTATTTAAGGTTTTACTGTTTCAATTTATGGACTCGTTCTGATGCATGTGGCTATTAATATACAAAAGTTGCTGAAATGTTTCCTGCAAAGTAGACAAAACAAATGTTTGCGGAAACGTAGCGAGCGCTATCACTGCGCGAGCGAAGCAAGCGCGAAAAACATTGATGTCTTTTTATGACCCTGACAGTTTTTATGACCTACTAAGTCAACACCGATGACCCTTAGGTTAAATGTGGCTGTTAAAACACGAATGCTTTTGAAATACTTCCCACAAAGCAGATTGGGCGAAGCACGTTGGGTGAAGCAAAGCCATCGCGTAAATTTTGATGACTTTTAATGACCCTGACAGTTTTATGGCCTAATTAAGGCATTTATTAAGTTTAGTCATTATCCATGAACCTAAGGTCAAACTTATAATATGATTATGCAAACTCTATATAAAGTTAGGAAAAAATATAGGCCCCACACTTAACTGCCGAAAAAATGTATTCTTTGCCCTTTTATGCCATATTAAAAGTAAGTGTACAAAATTTCATCTGAATCGGTCAAGCCGTTTGGCCGAAAAGAGGCCACACATTTACAAAATTCTATAAAAAAATATAGACTACCGAAATTTCCACCCAAAAAAAAGTATTCGTTGCCCTTCTATGTCTTTTTGACTGTCTGTCTACAAAATTTCAGCTTAAATGGTTAACCCGTTTGACCGAGAGTAGGACACACATTCACAAAGTTCAATTTAAAAATTCTTGGCACCTGGACTCGACTGCCAGAAAAAAAGTATCCTATGTGATTCTATGCAATATGAACTGTAATATACATAACATTTCAGCTGAATCGGTCAAGCTGTTTAGCTGATAAGAAGCCACACATTCACAAAATTCAATAAAAAAAATCTAAACACTCAGACTCGATAGCCAAAAAAAATATCCGATATCCTATTCTGCTCTAATATCCTATTCTGCTCTATGAACTGTCTTTACAGTATACAACATTTCAGGCAAATTGGTCAAGCCGTTTATTCCAGAAGAGGTCTTATATTTACAAAATTCAATTAAAAATATTTGTACCACCTGACTCGATAGCCAGAAAAAAAGTATTCTATATCCTATTCTGCCCTATGACATGTATTCATACAAAATTTCAGGCAAATTGGTCACGCCGTTTATTCGAGAAGAAGTCTTATATTTACAAAATTCAATTAAAAATATCTGGACCCCCTAACTCGATAGCCAAAAAAAAAAGTATCCTATATCCTATTCTAGCCTATGAACTGTCTTCATACTACATTTCAGGCAAATCGGTCAAGCCGTTTATTTGAGAAGAGATCTTATATTTACAAAATTCAATTAAAAATATTTGTATCACCTGACTCGATAGCCAGAAAAAAAGTATTCTATATCCTATTCTGCCCTATGACATGTATTCATACAAAATTTGAGGCAAATTGGTCAAGCCGTTTATTCGAGAAGAAGTCTTATATTTACAAAATTGAATTAAAAATATCTGGACCCACTAACTCTATAGCCAAAAAAAATGTATCCTCTATCCTATTCTACCCTATAAACTGTCTTCATACTACATTTCAGGCAAATCGGTCAAGCCGTTTATTTGAGAAGAGATCTTATATATACAAAATTCAATTTAAAATATTTGGACCCCCTGACTCGATAGCAAGAAAAAAATATTCATTATTCTTTTCTGCCTTATGAACTGTCTTTATACAACATTTCGGGTAAATCGGTCAAGCCGATTATTCGAAAAGAGGTCCTTAAGTTACAAAATTCAATTAATAATATCTGGACCCCCTGACTCGATAGCTAAAAACAAAGTATCCTATATCCTATTCTGCCTTATGTTCTATCTTTGTACAAAATTTCAGCCAAATCGGTCAAGCCGTTTGACCGTGAAGAAGTCCCAAACAAACAAACAAACAAACAAATAAACAAACTGACTTTCGCATTTATAATATTGGTGTTGATGTAAGATGGGCTGATTACAGCCAGGCCTTGACGTTTTAATAGTGTCTAGGATTTTAATTATGATACGCTGTGATACATTTTGAATATTACTGACTTTTATTTTCGACAATGTCTGAATTCTATGTGCTGTTGAAAGAGCTAACAATGTGACAGTTTTATTGGTTAGCTTTTCTAAGGACAGTTCCTCATTAGGATACCAAGTAATTAATGTATCCAATACGAGATTAGTGTCCCAAGTCACGCTATATTTAGGTTGCGGTGGCTTGAGTCTGTATACTCCCTTAAGAAATCTTTTTAATCTATCATCGTTAGTTAGTATTGGACCTAATACCAAAGCGAGAGTCTGCATGAATTCAAGGTTCCATACTGGCAACCGTTGTTAAATAATTGCGTGAGGAAGTGAATTACAGTAGGGACAGTTGCATCATAAATATTATATGAATTGGCCTGGCAATAATGCCACCATTTTTGCAAACATACGTCATACTGTTTCATTGAGCTATGCGACAATGATGCTAGCATAATATCTAGCGATGCTGTTGGCATGCTTCTTCTTGAAAATGCGTTTCGGATAATATGCCTGCCACCAGGGTAATCGAGTCGTGAATTCAACGGGTGCTGGAATGAGACAATAAGGCATTGCTTTTAGGAGGAAATGTAACTGTTTCCGAAATAAGAAGGGACCTAAACACGGGGTACCACGGCTGTGTGGGCCAAAAAGGTACTACCATGATACCTCGTGCTTTGTCCGTAATGAATTTTTTGAGAGTTCCAGTATAATTGAAAACGGCGGGAAGGCATAGCAACAATTGTACTGAGACCACGACACAGTAAAAGAATCTATTGCAAAAGCGTCAGGGTCTCTGTGCCAGGATATATATGTGGCACATTTGTTATTAATACGACTTGCAAACAAATCAATTCCTGGATGCCCAAAATTACTAGTGATAATATTAAATGCCCAATCTGATAACTCCCACTCGATGTGAGGGTGAATTATTCTGGATTCAAAATCCGCAATATTGTTTTCACTGGACTTAATATAAGAGGCAAAGATGTAAAGTTTTTTACTTTCGCACCAGCTAGGCTATTCTGTAAGCTATCTCGACAGCGAAATCCGCGGTGAGATTCGAATTTCGTACTACGAAATTCAATCGTATCACGTTCGTAATACGGTTGAATTTCGTAGTACGAAATTAAAATCTCACCGCGGATTCCGCTGTCGAGATAGCTTACAGAATAGCCTAGCAGTTCCAAATATCACGAGCTACTTGTGTAAGATGTGGATATTGTATGCCACCCATCTTGTTTATATAAGTCAAAGTCAAAGTAAAAGCATTTATTCAGTATATGGGCAAATTAAAAATTAGCACTTACACACGTCAATATAGGCTATTGCGGTTGAGTTGTCGATACGTAGTAACACCTGATAGTCAAAAAGATTTTTTGAAAAAAAAAAATTTAATGCAATAAACGCAGCGAGTAGTTCAAGATAATTAATATGTTTATCTTGTTCGGCAACTGACCATTGCCCGCTCGCAGTCTGTCCATTATGTGTCGCGCCCCACCCCGTCGTTGAGGCGTCAGAAAATATCTCAGCCTTATATTCATCTGATTTAATCTTACATACTGAATCGTCTATTTTATTTAGCCACCAGACAAAGTCAGTCTGAAGAGATTCGGGTAGATTCATGTACAGATTGTAATCGTCATGATCTTTTAAATTGAGATATTTACATCTTTCCAACTCTTTGGTATGTAGCCATCCATATTCGATGGCTGGACAACAAGATACTAGTGAACCTAATAGTTGCGCGAATGCCCTGATTTTACAGCGTTTTAGCTTTGAAAATATTTCTAATTGCGCCTTAATTTTTAATCTTTTGTCTGTGGGTAAACGAATTTGAAGGTTGCAAGAATCTATGACCATACCTAAAAATTTACAATTAGTAGACGGTGAGAGAACACTTTTTTCGTCGTTTATAATGAATCCAAGAGAAGTTAATAATATTCTAGTAAGGGTTACATTTTCTAAACATTCTAAATGGGAACGTCCAAATAAGAACCAGTCATCTAAATAAACTGTCGATAAAAGACCCGCAGAACGCAATAGTTTTGCTATGGGTTTAGTTATCTTAGTAAAGATATAAGGTGCGGTATTGAGACCGAATGGTAAAACTGCGAATTCATACAATTTGCCTTCAAATATGAACCTTAAGTATTTACGTGAGTCTTCATGTATTTTAATTAAAAAATACGCGTCTTTCAGATCAATAGTAGCCATTTGACAGTTATATGTAACTAGATTAATTGCAGTTCTTAAATCCTCTAATTTAAAATGATCGGTTGTAATAAATTTGTTAAGATCTTTCAAATTTAAGATAAAACGCATTTTACCATTCGGTTTTGGTACTATAAAGATACTCGACAAAAATTGATCCTTACACGGGGTACATTCTGATATAGTGCCAATTTTAAGCAAATCGCTGATAGCTTCTATAAAATGTGTTCTTTCATTAACCGTGTAAGTTCGTTGTGCAGGGAGAACCCGTTGTACAACAGGAGACGCGAAGCTAATTTTATATCCCCTTATCCAAGAATGTACTGTGAGGTCATTTGTTATAAGTGACCACTGATGGACGAATTGGGATAAACGGCCAGCATACTTATCTGCGACTAGTAGCGGCGACGTGGATACGTCGCATGCTGCGCTTGCGATGGCATTCTCGATGCGTGAGCGTGCGGCGGCGGGCGATGTGGCGGCGGCGGGTGGAACTGCGCGCGCATTGGTGCAGGCCCGCGGCTCCGCGGCGCTGGGGGCGCCTGCCCCGCGAGTGGCCTGCGCGCCTGGGGGGGAGCTTTGCGGTTTAACGTCCTTGGTGCCGCACCTTTATATTTCGTATTCCCACTGTTAGTATCGGCCTTTAGTTCGACTCCTGATTTATTAACGGCCTTGGCCGCTTTTAAGATCTCGGCCAGATCTTCACCAAAAAGAAACGTATCTATTTTAGTATGTTTAATGTGGTCAGTCATGTCCTTTTTTAGGGCAAACAGAATAAAATTTTGCCTAGTTACGGAATCGGCATGCTGTAAGTCGCATAAGATTCGGGTAACGTCCATTAGTTTCTGCAAAAGAACATTGTCTTTAGATGACGAGCATAGCTGAGCATTAATAATTTCGCTCATACAGGCTATTGCGCTGGCCAATTGCTTTTGCTTTATTTCGATACCCTTATCGCGCTTAATGTTAGTGTCAGTGATAGCCACCTTAATCTCCGCATTAATTTTTGGCGCATTTATTTGTGTGCAATTCACTGGTACCGGGTATTTTGAAATTAAATCCTTTCGAGTCTCCTTAAGGAGGCCTTCCTTGACTATGTGTAATAGTCGGCTAGCTAGCTCCTTTCTTATTTCTGGGCCATATTTCTCGGTACACGATTGGTCTTCACCTAGTATTTCCAAAATGTCGGTATCTAGATCAAGATTGATGGCCTCGTTGGGCTGGTTGATGTGCTCCTCGAGAGGCACAGATGCGTTACTAGGGCCCGGTTGGGGCTCGGAGATAATATGTGATTCATCTTCGCGATCTGGCCAATCTAATCTAAATAACCAGTCTATTCTAAAAACTGTCTAATAGCACAAATGGTTAGGTTACAGACCCTTGTGGAAGGAACGCCAACCGTAATTTAGTGCGTTGAATCAGTCCCAGCGACTGTTCAGATTGCACAATATTGTCACTACGTAAATACGTAGACTGAAGCAATAACCCATAATGAAGTTAAATATTGTAAAGAACCTACCTGATTAACGAAATATGACAATATAATTAAGGTATATTAAATAAACCAATAATAAAATGTAGGTAGATGATTTTTTTTTTTTTTTTGAGGTAGGTAAATTTTCTTTGAGACTTGGGTTGTATATGCTTTTCATAATTTTGAGGTACAGAATAAAAGGTTAGGTTACGATCCCCAATGGAAAGAACGCCAACCGTGATTCAGTGCGTCGAAGCAGTCCCAGCGACTGTCCAGGCTGCATAATGTTATCGATGCGTGAATACGCATTATTACATTCCGAAGGCACTTTAAAATTAATGTTTAATGAAGTACATACCTGCCCTAGTGTCCTCGTCTTGCATATCAGCCGCGTCCTCCGTATCAGAAACACTTTTTTGTCGCTTACGTCTTTTTCGTTCTAATTTTTTAATTTTGTTTTTAAAATAGTCTATGTCCTCCTCCCGTGACCGCGAATTCTTACGTTTCGGCATAGTGAGGGTTGATAGTGTAATTTAGTGCGACGACGCGAAATATGTCTTGAGTGGTGGAGCACTTAGATGCGAAATGACGGGGAAAGATAGCGGAGCTAACAGGTTGGCTCTGACAGGAATACAGAGATACCCGAAACAAAAAAAAAAAAAAAAAGTTTAGTATTAAAATTACAAAGTAAATCTCTAAACTAAGTGCAAGAGTGGTGACACCTAAGCGTAACTACATGTGTATAATATATAATTCCTAGGTACTAATCTCGAGGACTCGGCGCTGGTATAATACAAACATCTAACGTGTAATAAATATTTTATTGTATTTCATTTATATATGCATAGTGGTGTTCAGTGGATACCCGTGGTCGTACTATGTCACCTACCGTAACAAAACAATACACTCTGCAAAGTAACATACACCACGGCGGAATACAATAAAATATTTATTACACGTTAGATGTTTGTATAATACACGATACATATTGAATACTTTGTACATAGCGATCTCAGATGAGAATATTTTCTTGTTTCATACTTTTTAGGGAGTGATTTTTCAGTAGTCTGGTTTTAGTTTTTGAACTTATTTTTTATTTAAAGCATTTTGGGGTTTTTTTGGATAGATGTATACATGTCAAGATACTTACATACATACACAGCGATCAACAAACACATAACCCTCCCAACTGTTTTTTTGCGACGCCGTGGGGTAAAAATTAGTTTTCTTGACTTCGGCGGGATATATTTCGTTAACGCTACGCCCCACAAAAATATGATGTAATTCATCAGATGTAAACCCTACCTTCATTTTATAATCCCTATTCAACGATACCACACACGATGGGGTGGGGCGAATTTTTTTTTTAGTTCTGGACTTCGTCCCCTATAGAGGGCGCCACATTCAATTTGTTGTGACATCACATAGCCTATAACTAGCAGACAAATAAGACGCGTTCAACGACACCTCATTTGTTAAATTTTTATAGGTAGTTTAGAAGTTATGAGAGAACAAATGAACATACATACATACATATAAACCATAACCTCCTTTTTGTTTCGCCGTAGTCGGGTAACAAAATATAATTTTGCAAATCCTAATCCTAACTAATATTATGAATGCGAAAGTAACTCTGTCTGTCTGTCTGTGTCACTTTCACGCCAAAACCACTGAACCGATTTAAATGAAATTCGGTATACAGATAGTCTAGAGCCTGAGAAAGGACATAGGCTACTTTTTAATGCGAAAATAGGATTGTAAGGGGTTGAAAGGGGGGATGAAAAGTTTTATGGAAGTATCGTCATTTTAAGAGCTAGAAACTTGAAACTTATTTTTTAGGCTGCTGATTCGATACAAACAAATATGACATTCAAAGTTTGTAAAAGTTTTACCCTCAAGGGTGTAAAATAACAATAGGGGATAAAAGTTTGTATGGACATATGTAAGCTTCATATGAATGTTCTACTAAACGTATTTAAATGGAATTTGGTACACAGATAGTCTAGAGCCTGAGAAAGGACATTAGCTACTTTCTAATGCGAAAAAAGGGTTGTAAGGGGTTGAAAGGGGGGATGAAATGTTGCATGGAAATATCGTTATTTTTAGAGCTAAATGCTTGATACTTTTTTATATCGAATCAACAGCCTAATATATAATAATAAAAAAATACGTTTTTTAGGCTGTTGATTCGATATAAATAAATATGACGATGGGGGGGAGAGGGAGGGGGAAGTGGGGGAAAAGGGGAGGGGAAGAAGGTAGTAAGGGAAAGAGGGGGAGGGGTGAAGGGTAGGGTGAGGGGTAGGGAGAGGGGGAGGAGGGATTACCGTGGCGTGGTACGGTGCGGTGTAGGTGGGATACGCATGTGTCTTATTTGTAAAAAAATTAGCCTAAACTACTGCGCTATCTGATCGCTGCCTCGCCGCGCACGCAGGATTTATTTATTTATTCATTTAAATATTATACTAGATAGGCATTACAGTATTTCACCAAATCGCCTTTCCAGTTACCTGTTAAAGATAAAAAACACATTACACAGCTAAATTAACTAGAAAAAACAATACATTTCAACAAAAACGGAAACAACACAACAAAAATACTAATAATAATAAAACTATTTGGGCAATCCGACTACCGACATAAAAATTAATATTGACTTTCGAAGGTCACTCATTGAACTGTTAAATAAATCTAGTTCTTGGTCTCGGTACAGCACAGCATTGAGTAGTTGCACAGCTCGTGGTAAAGGAGCATAACTGCCTAACTTAGTCCTTGAGCGTGAGCTGGCGAACAACTTACGTCGGCGTACCCTACTGTAGTTGTCTGGGACGGCGAATTCTATCATTCCCAAGATGTAAGGGTTGCTCACTTCCCCAACAATAATTCGAGCTATACCTATTATCAGTGAGAGCGTGCGCCTCACTTCCAGAGCGTTATAGCCCGTCATTCCGAGAAGATAGTCGCTTGGGTACAGGAAAGGATAGCCAACATAATATCCGTACTGTTTCATATAAAGCCATCTTATGAACTTTTTCTGCAGCTTTTCCACCATTTGGGTGTACTTGAGTTCATAAGGGCTCCATATGATGGCGTTGCTTTCCAACTTGCTTCGGACCAAGGCGTTATACAGGGCTTTAATAGCCGGTACGCTATCTAGTAGTCGCGCTTGCCGAAGCACAAAACCAAGCATTCTAAAAGCTTGGGCACATATTTTAACTATGTGCACTCGAAATGATAAGTCTGCACTCATCGTGACCCCGAGATCCCGCACAGTATTCGCCCTCTCTATCGCCGTGTGATTAAGGTGATAATCAGCTGCTAGTTGGTTATCTGATCTACTGAAGGTTATGACATAACATTTATTTTCGTTAAAAGAGAGGTTGTTATCTACGCTCCACCGCATTACGCCATCTATGTCGCGCTGCAGAAGATCAGTGTCTTCGAGGTCTCTAACTTTCAGGAAGAGCTTCAAATCATCCGCAAACAGCAAACACCGAGCCGTGTTGATAACTCTCGGCAAGTCATTTATCATTAGCAAAAACTCTAGCGGCCCCAGATTACTCCCTTGACTCACGCCTGAATATGTGTAGTAAGGCTCCGATACGTAACCATTGTACTGTACGTATTGTCTACGGTTACGTAAGTATGAGCTGAAAAAGCGCAGCAAGTGTGGAGTGAATCCGGCCATAGAGAGTTTACGCAGGAGAATATCATTGTCCACAGTATCGAATGCTTTTCGGAAGTCAAAATAGGCTGCGTCTACTTGCACTCCTGAGTCTACGGCATCAACTGCGTACGACCAAAAGGATAGGAGGTTTGAAGAGGTAGAACGACCAGATCTAAATCCATGCTGTTCGTCAGCCAGTTGCCTTTCTACTTGCCTACTAATGTGACAATGTAACACCGACTCAAACAACTTGCCGAAAACTGACAAAACAGCTATAGGTCTATAGTCGCTTATATCTGAGCCGGAACCTTTTGGAACTGGGACTACACGTGATACTTTCCATTGCTCTGGGTAAAAAGAGTTTCTGTAACATACTTGCAGTAAGTGATGTATGGGTGATGCTAGCACCGCCCCGCAATCTTTGACTAAGTATGGAGGGACTCCATCAGGGCCTACAGAGTGTTTTGGTTTCAGCGACTTGACCGCCTGTATCACGTCCTCCTCTGAGATAGCCTCGATGTGCACGCGACCACTATCGCTATTACCAGCCCTCATCGCCTCCTCTACGTCTAACTTCGGTGGGTGTTGCGAATATACGGTTTGAAAATAATTAGCGAAAGAATCAGCAGCTTTATCTTCTGCTATTACCTGACCTTCGTACATTAGTTTTTTGCAGGTTTTTTTTGAAGACCTTTTCGACGCCATATATCCCCAAAAAGTCAAAGGATCGCGCTTAAAATCTCTTTCCATCCGATTTTTGTAACATGTATAGTCTTCTTTTATGTTTAGTTTAACCCTTGCTCTCCACTCCATGAAGTCCTGCCTGCTAGATGAAGTACCGGTAGCCTTAAAAGTGCGATGATAATAAGATTTTTTTTTAATGTGAGCAATAGTGCGGGTAGAATACCACTCTGGATATACGTACCTCGGTCGTACGACAGTGCGTGACTTCATAGGCACAAATTGATTAATAGATGTATTTAGAATGTTATAAAAACAATCGACTGCCTCTTGTGGATAATCTATGTTATACAACTTCTCCCAGTCATTAAACATGAGATTACGGTACAGACTGAGAAAATCTGCTTTTTTGAAATTCCAAGTTAACTCGCTGGTTTTGGATATTTGATTTTGCAGTGCAGTTGCATACTGAGGTTGTATCTCTATAGATAGTGGCGGATGGTAGTTGTCAGGGAAGACTAACCATTCATCGTCTTTCTGTACTGAGACGTGATGCAATACTGCGCTTACCAAGACCAAGTCCAGGATATTCCCTTTGCTATTTTTAATCGCATTTACCTGAGTGAGTTCGCAAAACGATAACAAGTATTCCAACCGACAGCTGACATTAGTAGAGGTCGACGTTAAATTAAAGTCACCACAAATCATAATACAATGGTACAGGATGCTGCGGTGTGTCCGTACCTTTACGCTTTTCCTTACTTCCTCACTCCCTCGAATGCATTTTTGGGTTCCGTAGTCCTGACAAGGAACCTTTATAGTTTCATCATGTCCGTCGGTCTGTCTGTCTGTTTGTCTGTCTGTCCGAGGTTTTGCTAAGAGACCGTTGGTACTAGAAAGCTGTAATTAATAAATTTGTAAAGGTGTCAATATCAATTACCCCAACAAAGTGGTAAATAAGTTTTTTTAAATATATTTTTTGTGACCTGAGGTGCAGATGTAAACAAAAATATGCAAATGTAATGTTTATAAATAATTGTTATTGTTGTGTTATTTACAGTGTCGTTATCACTTGACCCGTTGTCCTGGTTTCCTTCGAGAATTCCCCCAATAACAGATGTACAAAAATAGAAAGTTAAAAACGATAATACGTGGCCATGGGCCACTCAATTGTTCATTATTTTTAACCTCCGACGCATAAAGAAGGGGTGTTATAAGTTTGACGTGTGTATCTGTGTATAAGTGTCTGTGGCATAGTAGCAACTAATCTAATCATATCTTAATGGAAGGAGTTCTTAGCTTTAAAGCTTGAGGGCCCGGTGGCGTAATCGGGAAAACGGTCGGCTTTGATGCCAGAGGTACCGAGTTCAATCCCCGCCGTGCACCAATGGATTTTTCTATCGAAAAATGTATGTGCGCTTTTCACAGGCGTCCTCCGGTGAAGGAAAAATATCGTTAAGACACCAACAACACCCGCATGGTGGTAGGACATTATTTAGTGTACGCCTGGCCAGTTACCCTCAAGTTAGAAAAATGTGTTCTGGGAGCTATCCTTGAGAGCCAGTTCCCATTCTAGGCCTAGCGTGCTTACCATCTTCGACCGCATCATCGCTTACCAACAGGTGAGATAGTGGTCAAAAGCTAGCCTATAAGATATTAAAAATAAATCATGAAAATGCTTTCAGCCGTTCCAAGACTGTGAGCTTTTTTCTAGTTAATGACGCTATGAAATCTACTTTCTTTGTCTGTCTGATAAATTCCAAATTCGGTATTCTCTTACTACAATGATACTGTAAGAAAATGTTAGCATTGACCTGATGCTGGGATATCTCCTGGATTCAGCAAAATACTAAACTCTTCATCAGCTTACAGCAGCATGCCGTGTTAGGGCTCATTGGAATGTCTCAATGAACAAATTACACATAAATCAGTCGCAGGTGGTTTTTAATTTTGATGTTGTGGTTATCTATCTCACCAGCACGTAGCCAGCACGGTAACATCGGCCCCGGTAGTCGACGCTCCCACCACAACCAACTATTTCACTTACCATTGTTTGGGTTTCGTAGTAAACCAGGAACCATTATAGTTTTCTGATGTCCATCCGTAAGTCAATCTTAACTCTTATATTCTATGTAATGTACGAGAAAGCTGTAATTTGTCATGGGTACACATATTATTATATTGTCATATTAAACACGGCGACAAATAAAACAAAATATTTAAAATAAAAATTAGCTACCTCCCCTACACGTTAATTGAAGATAGTTTTTTACGTCTATTCTATATTTGTAGTGGTAGGACTTCTGCTAGTCAGCCTGTGGCGGTACCACCACTTTGCCAATTAATTTTCAGCCGTGAAATAGAAATGTTTTTCGGTTGTAATGGCAAGACGTCCAGTGAAATTACAGTGCATGTAAGAAACAACATTTTTTTTAGTTTCGTTAATGCTCCACACGATAAGTGTATTTAGCCTGTGTCAAGTATTAAAATTCTTTAAGTTTTTGTGCATTCAAGTCTTAAAGGAGGGTCGAAGTCATATTTCTGGTCAAGTTTCAAGTCACAGTCTAGTCCAAGTCATACCCTCAGTAAAGATGTGGAGTTTACTGAAGTTTTTTAGTGGAATTTTGGCCACAACGTAAATAGCATGTTTTTCAACATTGTGCTGTTTCGCTACACTCGCACACATTCACCGGCACTTTTTTTTTTTTTTTTTTTTTTTTTATACGTTATAGGCTAGCGTCTGACCACTATCTCACCTGTTGGTAAGTGATGATGCGGTCGAAGATGGTAAGCGCGCTAGGCCTAGAATGGGAACTGGCTCTCAAGGATAGCTGCCGGAACACATTAGATGTTTCGTGACAGATTTTCTAACTTGAGGGTGGTAGCTGGCCAGGCGGACACCAGATAGTGTCCTACCACCATGCAAACTTAATGGTTAATAATCCACCATTATGACACATTAACACGCGGAAGAACACAAGTTTTAGGAAAAAATACAATGAGACACACACACTTTTCCACGTTCCCGCCAAAAACCCGACTCAACATCTTTATGCCAACAAGGTCACAGGCGCAGTGCAGTGACATGCAAAATTGTGGGCAGCGAGAATTTTGCATGCCGCTGTACCTGTAATAGGTAGACGTCATCGCTTACCATCAGGCGAGCGTCGCGCTTGTCCTGTTACGTTTAACCATAAGAAATAAATTTAAAAAAAAACCTTAGGTGTGGGTGCCGTTTTATTTTTTTATGGTAAAAGGTAACAGGACAAGCACGACGCTCGCGTGATGGTAAGCGCATAGGTAGTTTCATGGGTAGTTTGAAAATATTGCAGGTGAGTGAAAACCACAGATTTGTATCGAAACCGAGCTTGCCAACTTTTTAACACCTACTGTGACGTCACAGCCGAAATTTAGCTATGGGAAATCCAAACCGATTCAAAGACACCGATGCCGCCGATGCCACTCCGCTTCGCTACGATTCAACGATTCAACTGGAACCGCCGCCGTGATCGTCTCACTCATACTCATACATTGCACACAAACATGACATTGAACAGACATGCATGGTAAGAAATAGTCGTGATTTTTAGGTTATCAAAAATATTTGATAACCTAAAAATCACAAATCGATTAACATGAATGACATCTATTTTGTGACAGACGAATTATATAGATAGACGAATTATATTAAATGGAATTTTAAAATAAAGAATATTTTAATTGAATCCCGCTCCGGCTCATACTTACCTGGTGCAAAGGTTGGCCATTGCTATCCAACGCGGAATGTGTTGCACCGGGTATTCTTAAAAACTGCTTTTTATACTTCGCTTATATGTACATGTATCTGTATATATTTATCTATATTATATATTATAAAGATAATGTAACATGCATATGAGATGTAACTTATGAATAATCATATTTTACTTGCTGTAAGCTATGGATACAAAAACATCGCGAAATAAAGCCAGAGAAGACATTTTGGAACCCAAAAGAAGAGTAAAATTAGAACACTTATTTATTTTGTTTATTTATGATCTTGTTTCTATTTATATACTAGAATTATATATTTTTATGGTGGTTTATATCAGTCGCCTATCCGATATCAAGTAAAATCGATTATTGATGTATGTTGTAGAACGAACAACACTAGGCGCGAAATTTGACAGACGAATGAGAAATTGCCTGTACCACAAAGCCGAAGCGATCGCGAGAGTATCACTAGTTCCATATTCATCGTCTCTTAACACACAACGTCAGATCAAAAGCTCAAATGCAAATGCAGCAATGTAATGTAACTAGTTTTACTTAACGTTTATCTATAGTTAATTATAATAATACTAAAATATATTCTTGCAATCATAGCTTGGAATATTTAAAAATAAGTTTTACAATGAATTTACGCATAATATATTTTAAAAATAACTTGTCTGTGATCGGAAATATGACCTTGCCTTTGGGGGCTCGACATTTTTGGGCTTTCGCAGTTAATTATCACGCATCGAGGCATTTTTGTAGTTTTCGCGGCCGTCCGGATGCGACATCAGACGCGCGCGGACTGTAAGTAGCGACGGTCAACCTGGACGCTTGGTCCACGTTCGGACACGGGAAGTATATACATTTGCGTTATCTATTGTTTATATATATATATCTGTGGTGAAAACCATTTTTACCCGAATGCCAAAAAGAGGGCAATGTAATTTGCGCGTATGTATGTATTTAGGTATTTTTGCATGGTGGTAGGACACTATCTAGTGTCCGCCTGGCCAGTTACCACCCTCAAGTTAGAAAATCTGTCGTCAAACATCATTCTAATGTGTTCCGGCAGCTATCCTTGAGAGCCAGTTCCCATTCTAGGTCTAGCGTGCTTACCATCTTCGACCGCATCATAATTAACCAACAGGTGAGATAGTGGTCAAACGCTAGCCTATAAGATTTAAAAAAAAAAGAATTTTCGCTTTGTTGTTACTTAGGAACCAAATGGCTGGACCGATTTCAATGAATGAGGTCTTGAATGAAAGGAATTGATCCTTTGAGTGTTATATGCTATATAAATGCGAAGGAATAACAAAATGGCGGTTTGTTTGTAGGCTTTAATTTTGTTTACTCAACCTATACCGTGTTTGGTATCTGCAAATTTTAACAAGGGAACGTACTTTCCGTTGACTTAAAATTATAAAATTTGGTAAGAAGCAAGGTCTTACAGCATTTCAGTGCTGAAAAAAAACTTGCTTCTCACCTTTTTTTTCTGAAAACCGTACATAGATTGGAGTTTATTGACAAAAAAAAAATTACAAACTTATTATTTGCGGTTGGTTCATTAACCGTGTCTACGCATCGGTCTACGGATCGAACTTTTGTATTTTAACCTAGTTTCACAAGTTTGAACTGAAGCCTCGGTGCGCGAGTCCAACTCGCATTTGGCCAGTTTTATTAATACTTAGAGTAACTGAACTCATCTATAATTCGATGACTGAACTATATGTGTATTGTGTAAACAAGTGACATACGAGTGTGATAACGACAGAGTATATATATGCGAGCTATTATTATAATGTTTCTTAGTCAACGTGAACCAACTCCTCCGTGGTAACTCTCTCTCTAAACTTTCTCTCAAAAATTAAAAATGGTGCGGCCAGTGATTATTTCACTTTTAGCCATGCTAGTGTTCTTTAGCGGGTAAGTTTCATAATTATGTTGATTTCAATTTTATATGCAGAGTGAATTTATAATAATCTTATGTAGGAAAACCAGTACCTAAGTCGCTTGTGTGTCTTTGCACTGCGGCCGTAACATGAGGCATTTAAGCTGTGCGCACACTGCGGTTTTTATCCGTCAATTTTAAAAGAACGGCAATATACTAAAGGCTGCGCACTGCGGAATAAATCTTTCGTATATTTTGATCGTAATAGTGCGATTTACTGCCGCAACAAATAAAATCGCAACGAATAAAATTGTGGCACGTGCTTAGACTAAGAAGTTGAGTCACACACTTGTTATCATAGTCCGATTTCATATATATATTTCAATACATTTTTAACCGACTTGAATAAGAAGGAGGAGATTCTCAATTCGGTAGGAACTATTTTTTTCATGTAGGTATGTTTGGGCACTTAGACATAATAGACCGCGGGTAGCTCAGTCTCCTTCCCACATGAAAAGGGATAAAGTATGGAGTTATTCTATGTAACGGAAAAGGATATAGCTATCCCACCAAAACATTTTCATGTAAAATTTTGCCATGACGAGACCATGCGGCTCGCACTGTCAAAAAGTTATCAGATCTCATTTAAAGCAAGGCTTCTAACTGTACACGCCCAACTGTACAAGCTCTAACTTCACAAGCACTAGGCACACGTTAGTTAAAATATGTGACTTGGTAATTTATCCGTTTGAGAGGTACGAGTCTAAAGACAGACACACACATACACAAATACATACGTCACACTTATAACGCCCCTCTTTTCGTGTCAGGGGTTAAAATGACGTTCAGTCAATTTTGCATTTACACTTTCCTGGAAAACTTTTAATATTTTTCCATAAAAACCTGATTCGGACTATTACTATGTATTACGGTCGTTTTGACTCAAATAATAAACAAATCGGTCCAGGCGTTTTCGTACCCATACCTACTCATATTCTGCTCGTACATTATATGAGCCGTCATAATTTTTCACAACAAGGATAAGTTATTTTAATGCTAGATCAAACTGTTACGCTTAGCGCCTGTGAGGCAGTGAAACAGTGTTTATAAGTACCTGTTATTACAGAGTATTATAATTTTGTATTGTATTTATACAGTTTCAGGTCGATCCACTCGGAAATGGAGCTAACAGACGGCGGCGGCGTTAAAGAAAGTTCCGGCGACTGCGGGATAATATTACCGACAGTACAAATGTCTCAAAAACAACTTGATAAGTTAGACGATACCGTGCAAAGTATATAACTCCAACTTACAAAGACCATAGAAAATAGATATAGTAAACTGATTGAAAAAATAGAGCTTTTTATAGAGAGTAAATTTAATGAGTTGGATAAAAAAATGGACAGCAAATTTCACGACACCAAAATCCACATTGCGTCTAAGCTCACTATAATAGAGGACAACATATCTAAGTTCACATCACACATCAAAGCAAAGATTAACGACTCGGAATCATCTATAATACACGCACTGAACGTGAGCGACACTGTAAATAATAACAACGCTTGTTGCAAACTATGCTTAGAAACCGCCGTATATTTAAAAAACACAACAACAAAAATAAAAGATATGAATATGAGAACGCTCAATGTATCTGCTAGATGGCATGAGATGAATGAAACAATACAGAACCAGACCAACCTCGTTGTGCCGACTGTTGAGAACAATACATCTAGGCTAGATGGTCTTTTAAATTCGACAACAGAACCTGCTCGTAATGTCCCAGACATTATTCCTACTACGGAAGTCAATAAACCAGGTAAATTGTAGATTTATGTCTGACTAGTTGCGCTCCGGTTGCCTTGTGATTATACCAAATACAGCAGAACACGGAAGATTCTAAAACGAATGTATGTGTGTTCTTCCGTATTATTGAAATTACATTAGGAGCATGATGTTTGCCTGTTGTTACTGAGCCATTTTTATTTATATTTAAAGCTGTCAGACGGACTATCAGTTCCATTCGGATCATGATATGTACTGTGATCGATATGCTTTTCGCTAAGTTGTGTTTCACTATTTCACTTTTTAAATTTTTTTCATATAAAAATTGTCTGTATTACTGAAACACACAGTATGGTTGGTTTTGACCTAATTTTTTTTTATTTTTTTTTTTTATACTGGATAAGTAAGCGTTTGACCACTACCTCACCTGATGTTAAGTGACGATGCGATCGACGATGTAGCACGCTTACCTAGAAGATACCTGTTCACTCGCGATTAGAAGACCCCGGGTTATAGTTACTGGGAAACACAGACACCGGCAAGGAATTCCATTCCTTGGCAGCACGTATGATAAATGATGAATCGAAACGTTTTGTGCGGGTAGATGGAATGTCCACCATAAATCGATGGCGCACATCGGTACGTCTGGTTGTCCGATAGAAAAAGGGGGATGGTCGGACTAATTCGTGCAATTGGATGGCACACTCTCCGAAATGTATCCGATAAAAAACCGATAAACTTGCGACTTTGGGGCGATGCTCTAGGCTCTGGAGCCTTTTACCAACAAGTTTGTCGTCATTGATGAGTTTCTTGGCTTTCCTCTCAATTATTTCCAGCGCCTCCAGTTGGTATTTGGCTGAGCCATCCCAGAGGTGAGAACAGTACTCCATGCACGATCGGACTTGTGCTTGATACAAATTGAGCAGCTGTCCCGGTGTGAAATACTGTCTCAACTTGGCCAGAATACCGAGCTTTTTCGAAGCCAACTGGGCCTTGGACTCAATATAGGACCCAAAGTTGAGTGTGGGTGTTAAATAAATGCCAAGAAGCTCAAGGTGGTTAGTTATCGGCACGGATACATCTCGAAAAGTAGGAGTCAGATGGAATGGACTCCGTTTGGCGGAGAACAGACACGCCGGTCTTAGCAGCATTAAATTTGACCAGGTTGGCATCACCCCATTCGGAGACACCCTGTAAGGACAAGTTCATGCGCTCGACCATCGCCTCTCTGAAACATTGTATCTCAGCCGCACTGGTCCGTGCACTTGATGTGTAGCTCTCTACAACGGTGCTGTCGTCTGCATACCCAAAGATACCGGGCTTAAGCAGATCGTTGATATGCAGCAGGAAAAGGGTTGCAGAGAGCACCGATCCCTGAGGGACCCCGGCATTAATTGCCAATTGGTCAGAAGAGCAGCCATCAATGACTACCCTTATTGACCGGTCCCTCAGAAAATCCGAAATCCAGACACACAAACCAGTGGGCAGTCCGTAGGATGGAAGCTTGCTTATAAGGCTATCGTGCCAAACCCTGTCAAAGGCTTTTGAGATATCGAGGGAAACCGCAAGCGCTTCATCATCCTTACTCCAAATGTGCGTGGCATACGCTAGAAGATCCCCAGTGGACCGATTTCGGCGAAACCCGTATTGTCGATCACTGAGGAGATCGTTCGCTTCTAGGTATGCTAGGAGCCGGTTATTCAGTACACGTTCCATAGTCTTACAGAGTATGGAAGTGACTGAAATTGGCCTATAGTTAGCAGGGTCAGCACGACTGCCTTTTTTGGGCACAGGTTGCACGTTAGCAAGCTTCCATGATTTCGGCACTTGACCAGATGTCATGGAGAGACGAAAGAGGCGTGTCAAAACAGGAGCAAGTTCACGCAGTTTGTGTCACGCATCTAGGTAGACTCGGAGGTGTCTCACCGGCAGTGTCTAGACGTGAGGATTCCGCAAACAGAGAAGCAAACAAATTTGCTTTCTCTTTAGCGGTGTGAGCCAGCGCGCCATCGGGTTTCAGCAACGGAGGAAGTAAGGGGCGACAGAAGTTTGATTCAACCGACTTAGCCAGGGACCAGAACGCTTTACTACCTGCAGGGTACGAAGCTAATTTGTTCCCTATCCAGCCTATATGGTCAAACCGAGCCTTCCGTAAAGCCTTCTTGCAAGACTTGGCAGCTTTGTTAAAGGCTTTCTTCTTAGCTGAAATATCCTTGGTTTTGCGGTTACGAGCATCAACCCAGGCCAGGTATGCTTCATGTTTCAGTGCTTCAGCACGTCTACATTCAGCCCCGAACCAAGGTTGAGCTTTGCTTGACATCGCTACATCAGAGAAAGGAATATAGTATTCCATTCCTTGACGTAGCACATCCGTCACAGCATCCGCACAAACCGAAGGATTTTCAGAAGAAAAGCAAACAGGTTGCCAAGGATAAGATGCAAAGAAAGACCGCATCTCATCCCAATCTGCCGACTTGTATCGCCATACCCGCCGGTTGCCTCTAGGGCTGGGATCGGGCGGTGAGTACACAGATACAGATTTCACCAGACAGTGGTCGGAGCTACCTAACGGTGATGATACCGACACTGAGTAACGGTCTGGATCAGTTGTCGGCAGAAGGTCCAAGCAATTGGCTGTATGGCCGTCAACATCAGGAACCCGCGTTGCCTCTTGGACTAGCTGGGTGAGATTTAACGCTAAGGCAAGCTTTCGCGTCTCTCTCCCAGCGTGGTCGGTGCACTGGTGTGGGTAAAGCCACAACTGGTGGTGGGCATTAAAGTCCCCCAGTACCACTAATTGGGCAGAAGGGTATTTGTGTTGAGCGGCGTCCGCCACCTCACTCAAGTACTCTGTGAGCCTGGTTGTCTCCTGGTCTCCGCTGTGCGACCGGTATACACAGGCATAGAGAAGTTTCTCTAATCCTGTGTCCACCAGTATCCAAAGCACGGAAAAACGAGGGTCTTCAAAGTTACGGAGACGCCGACAGCAAATGTCGTCCCGGGCGTACACGCACACACCTGACCGAGCCTTAAAATTGTGCTCCAGGGTGTAGCCGGGGTAAGTAAGGTACGCCACATCAGACGGACATCGTATCTGCGTCTCCGTAAGGAACAAGAGAGCCGGTTTCTTAGTCTCAAGGTGGTAGTGGACTGCATGGATATTGCAGTGCAAACCTCGGATGTTAGTGAGGTGCACTTTGAGTGAGAGGGAGTGCAGCCGCTGTGTAACATATATTCTCTTGTTCCTGCGTTTCATTTTTATTGCGAGTGATGGTAGGAAGACGGCAGTAGAACGAGACGCTCTGCTACCAGCCCAGAAACGAATACTGGGATACCACATTTGATGGGTGGCCAGCCTGGAGACTGCGGGGACGCCCGAGCCCCCCCGGGGATGTCCATAGGGCCCTCTCGTCCGGTCGCCAACCGGCACCATGGCGCATCCCGGGATTTTTCGTCAGTTGGCGGGGCAGCCTTTCGCGTGTAGCTGGCACGCTACTTGGGCCCCCTACTAACTGCGGTCGGCCAGCGGTGCACCGTGCCTCGGATCCCGCTACCCTCCGCGACTGGTCTCCCGATGTGGCATCGTCAGTAGGCGTCAATACGGTTTTTAGCAGGAGCGCAACTGTTCTGACCCGTCTTCCAATTATAATATTTTTTAATATTCTGACGTAAACGATTCGATGACAGCTGAATGGTTCATTACTTTTGTTTTTTTTTTTCTAATTCAAAGCGTTAAAATTCTGCTTTTGCTATGTTTACTTGATAATTGGTTATAATTTATTTTATGATTTATGATTTTGACGTGTATATGTGCGTATATTATATCGATGTTTCGCCTGACTTGCTATCAAAATGTAGCTTACCACTATCAAGTAAAAAAATCTGTCGCCATATGGCAGCACACAGTCCTCGAGAGTCAGAATAATCTAGGCCTAGCGTGTCCATCATATTCGACCACATCATCGCTTACCACCAGGCGATATAGTGGTCAAAGGCTAGTCTATAAGATATAAAAAATATATTATATATTAACAGACGTGTATAATTCAGATACATGGTCTAATAATACATTTGGCGAGTTACGCTGGTCATTTATCTGATCGTAAGCGACATCTTTTTATAACAAATACAAACACTCACTTTTTGGTGGAATTTTCTAACGATCAAATTATGTGTGCATTTCACAGTACTCCTCCGGTGAAAGAAAACATTTTCAGAACCCCCGGCGCGGTGTTAGGATACTGTCTAGTGTCCGTCTGGTCAGCTATCACCCTCAAATTAGAACATCTGTCGACAAACATTTAATGTGTACCGTGTAACGTTACTTATCGACCACCTACGGCTAGCTCCTACTAACTAAGTACCCGTCACGAGAAGCTATAAATTATGTAAACAAACATCTTTAACTAAGTGAACATTTTATACTGCGAGATAATAATAAATTGACCATATTCAATCGACATGAAATATAGACGGGTTATATGAAAGTAACAACCTATTTAATTTAGTCGGATCATATTTTAACGACGAAAAGCGCTATCGTTTGTGTTTCTTAGTACCGGAACGCGTCCGTCGCAGGAATTGTAAACTATCGGGACGCCATTTTGAAATAAACGCGTCATTCGAGTTTCGAATGCGTACGAGTTTGAGTCATTTTTTTTGTTGGTCCAAATGCTGTGAAATCCTGAACACTTGTTTACAAAATTTATAGCTTCTCATGACGGTTACTTTAGGTCGATGCGCTCGTACCCACATACTTGAAGAAAACCATATCCTGTAACCTCTACTACAAATAAACAAGAAATTAATTTTACAATATACAGTGTGTCTGGTTAAGGACTAGCGATATTTTAGTTACTTATATTTTGACATTTTTTAATATCAAAAAACACGATTGTTTGTATTGGTTTTAAGTTTAGGATTCCAACAAACGTATTTTGTGCTTGCGAATACGCTATGTTCAAACGACAATAATTTATAAAGTAATAGACGTGCAAATATTATGTTTCTTTGAAGTGTTACACACTTTATATTTTTGTAAATTGTTAAACACAATCCAAAATTTCATCGTACCGACGGGACTTGAACCCGCAACCTCCGGAATCACATATTCCGGTGCTTTGCCAATTAAGCCACGGTGCGAAGTATCGTTATGACGAAATTAGAGGATTGCATTTGTTAACCCAATTATGCATTGGTGGCGCCATCTATGACTACTTATTACGTAAGTTAATCATTCGGATGAAATCATTACAGTGCGTCCTACCTGTCATGACATACGGAGCCGAGACGTGGACACTCACGGTTCGACTAGTCCACCAGTTTAAAGTCGCTCAGCGAGCTATGGAGAGAGCTATGCTCGGTGTTTCTCTGCGGGATCGAATCCGGAACGAAGTAATTCGCCAGAGAACTAAAGTGATCGACATAGCTCAGCGGATTAGCAAACTGAAGTGGCAGTGGGCTGGTCATATCTGCCGTAGGACCGATAACCGTTGGGGCAGACTGGTTCTAGAGTGGAGACCGCGAATCGGCAAACGTAGAGTAGGACGCCCTGTGACTAGGTGGAGCGACGACATTCGCAAAGCGGTGGGCAGTGACTGGAAACAAAGAGCCGAAGACCGGGCTCAGTGGCGTGTCTTGGGGGAGGCCTACGTCCAGCAGTGGACTGATACCGGCTGATAATGGTGATGATGATGAATTTACAATAATAGACATACAGCCGTAAATTTAATATTGTATTGTAGCTTAGCACAAAATATATCGAACTAGTAAAATATAATAAGAGTCATAACGCTGTTTTTGCAATTATTTACAATAAATTGTCGTATTGCATAATTTTTTTAAATATTTCATTTTATTATTTTAAATCCGGTAAATGTGAAACATTATTTCGTATATTTTAATATTAGGCAATATTGTTGTTCCTATAGCTATATATATATTTATAACGTTACATTCGAATAAGCCTAGTTTTACTGTAAGTTTGTATGTTTGTAACGGACTTCTTTGGGCGCGATTTTGACCCACTTTAAACGGCCAGATTTCGTTCAAACTTTGTAGATTTATCGAGGACCGATAATACACTAATGTGATAAAATTATTCCATTTTTCAACTAAAAAGTAGAAAATAAATAATAGTTTAAAAAAACTAAAAATCACGCTTTTTTAGAAAACCGAACTAAAAAATAGAAAATACATTTAAATTAAGAAAAGTGTTAAAAATTTCAATAAATATAAATTAATAATAGTGTGAATACGATATTATCAAAATTATAATCACTCTACTCATATCTGTCAATAAAATATTTATTAACTACTAGCTGACCCTGCAAACGTTGTTTTGCTAAAACCCAAATATCTTACGGAACCCTATTTTTTTCCAAAATAAAATTTTGCCTATGTTACTCGTGGATACTGTGACTTTCGAATGGTGAAAGAATTTTTAAAAACGGTCCAGTAGTTTTTGAGCTTATTCATTACAACCAAACAAACAAAGTTTTCCTCTTTATAATATTAGTGTAGATTGACACCATGCACCTCACGCTTTTTTATAATTTTTTTTATTCACACTATTATTAATTTATATTTCCTGAAAATTTTAACACTATTCTTAATTTACAGATGTTTTTTTTTTTTTTTAATTTTTGTTTTCTTTAATAGAAGGACATAATTTATTACTCAACACAATTTAAAAAACTTATCAAACTAAAATATTAACTATGACTAATAATTCAAATAAAAACTACAAATAATAAATGGAATTTAGGTCGCTGTCCGCTGGTAGAGTAAATATTATATTATATTATATTATATTATATTATATTATATTATATTATATTATATTATATTATATTATATTATATTATATTATATTATATTATATTATATTATATTATATTATATTATATTATATTATATTATATTATATTATATTATATTATATTATATTATATTATATTATATTATATTATATTATATTATATTATATTATATTATATTATATTATATTATATTATATTATACATATTCTTAATTTAAATTTATTAAAATTTATTTTCTATTTTTTAGTTTTGTTTTCTATAAGAAGCGTGTTTTTTAGTTTTTTTTAACTATTATTTATTATTTTAGTGGGATCAAAACTTTGAGAGATATAGTATAATTATGAGTATAATTATTTATATATTGTGTTTACAGCTCCCAGCAAGTGTGACCGCAGTCAGCAAGAGGAGTGCTGCACTGTTGCAGTTGTAGGTGACAACAAGTATACAGACTTCATAGAGATGTCTGCGAGGGGGCGCCACACAGTGGTGAACATGACCAGCGCCGGCCTGCAGAAGTTCACCATGTACTTCGCGGTGAGAGGAGACCTTGTAGAGCTGTTACTGTCACCGACGTCACCTGATAATAGTCTGTATTATAAAATCGGTATGTACTACTATATTCGTTAAAATATAAACACAATGACATATAGAAATCCTTACTTTATGTTATAAATGCAAAAGTAACTCTGTCTGTCTGTCAGTAGCGTTTTCACGCCATAACTACTGAACCGATTTAAACGAAGTTTGGTACACAGATAGTTTAGAGCCTGAGAAAGGACATAGTGCGAAAAAAGAGTTGTAAGTGGTTGAAAGGGGGGATGAAATTTTTATGGACGTGTCGTCATTTTTAGGGTTCCGTAGCCAAATGGCATAAAACGGAACCCTTATAGATTCGTCATGTCTGTCTGTCTGTCCGTCCGTATGTCACAGCCATTTTATTCCGAAACTGTTAGGACTACAGAATTGAAACTTGGTAGGTAGATGTATTCTGTGAACAGCTTTCCGATTTTTATACAAAAACAAAAAATATAAAAGTTTAAGGGGGGGCATCCCATACATGGAACTAAAACAAAAAAAAAATGTTTTTCTTCAAACCTATACGTGTGGGGTGTCTATTGATAGGTCTTCAAAAATGATATTGAGATTGACATTCTTAAAATCATTTTTTCTCAAAGTTAATCATTTAAAAGATAGACGCGTCTAAAGTGGTAAAATGTGTGTCCCCCCCCCCCCCCCCCCCTCCTCTAACTTTTAAAGTATGGGAGTGAAAAATCTAAAAAAAATATATGCTGTAGATCTTAATAAAAACTAACAACAAAAATTGGTTTGAACGAGATACAGTGAGCAGTTTTAGATATATGGCGACCGCAAAGATAACTTTGTTTTTCATACAAGCACTATGAAAAACAAAGTTAATTTTGTAGTTGCGAAAAATCATAGTTATGGAATATTTAACTGTGTTACGGAACCCTACGAGTGCGAGTCTGACTTGCACTTGGCCAGTTTATTTGTGTGTGTGTTACTCGCCGTGTCATCAGAATTTGAGTGTATACGAGTATATCCGCAATTTTATTTTATTTTATTCGGAAAACTAACAGTGATACTTAAAGGTAAAAAAACAATAGTCCCATCATACAATGTTATTGATCAAGATCTGATAAGTATCTCCAGAGATATGGAGATAAACACCTCAAACATGATGCAAGCTGAAAATGACGCGCGCGACGTGTGAAGTCGGACGATCACTGCGAGAATATAGTCAGCTAGCAATTACCTAACACAGCATCAAATCGGTTTATTTTTAACAGGGTTTTACGACTACGGCCCTGGTGAAATCTTCTTGTGGGAACGTCTGCCGACCGTCCCTATAAGATTAGTCTATAGTCGCTTCACAGCCAACATCATCTCTAAAGAGAAGTACACCTACTACTACGTGACTATATCCGACGGTAAGTGATCATTATCTTCTTTATTTACTTTACATCACGGGTCGTAAATCGCCCGGTCCTTTGGAAGGCATTGACGGAGCCGAAGCCAACGTCAGCGGGCCCTTTACAATATTACCTTAAATTGTGTGATTTGTGATGCTATACACTGAAATACCCATAAAGGCGGACCGTTATGTCGACGCCGAGGGGCAACATTGGTGCGGATAGCTAAGGGTGTTGAGAGTTGTGCTGCACTTTCACTAAACGCTACTAGCGGCTTTATGCCTTTATTATAACATTTCACACAACATTTTTTAGTTATAATATTTTTTCTAATAATGTTGTTTCTTCTAATTATATTCAACCATACATTAGTTTGGTGAAATTTTGGGGTGTATTATTATATTAAAATGATACGATTGTACTTCATTGAAGTTATTTACTGTCTCTAATTAATTGAGCGTACGCATATATCTATGAAATTAGCTTATTCGTTTGGAAGCATTCTAGTTTATTTCGAAAACACAGCGAAGTAGTAAAAATAATGAATGAATGAATGAATGTTTATTTGTCAGAAAACTATGATAACAATATCAAAGTAGCTGGTGTTGTGCTTAACATTAGTTTTCTACCCGTATGAGTGTACAAATGCTTTATATAATATAATTAACTAGCTGTTACCCGCGGCTTCGCCCGCGTTATTTGTGTCTTTATGACCATTGAGGTCTAGATCGATGATCTCTTAGGCCAAGTCATCATAGATGACCCTCAAAGTCGAACTCAATATCCTCTATTGTTAAAGTCATTAATCATTTTGGTTAGGTATACGAAGTTGTGCTGTTTGAATGTTTGACTCAACACAACAGTTCCTGAAACATTTCTTCTTACCCGCGGCTTCGCCCGCGTTATTTGTGTCTTTATGACCATTGATGTCTAGATCGATGATCTCTTAGGCCAAGTCACCGTAGATGACTCTCGAAGTCGAACTCAAAGCGAAAATTTTTTATGACTTTTTATGACCCTGACAGTTGTTATGACCTACTAAGTCAACACCGATGACACAAAGGTTAAACTTGATAGCCACTTATTTTAAGGTTAATCATTATTATGATTATTGAAGGTTGTACTGTTTAAATTTATAAAATCGTTTTGATGCATGTGGCTATTACAATACGAAAAATGCAAAAATATTACCTACAAAGTAGATAAAACAAAGGTTTGCGCGAGAGCAGCGAGCGCTATCAATGCGCGAGCGAAGCGAGCGCGAAAAAATGTTATGTCTTTTTATAACCCTGACAGTTTTTATGACCTACTAAGTCAAGATCGATGACACAAAGGTTAAACTTGATATCCACTTATTTTAAGGTAAAAACTCATTATGATTGTTGAAGGTTGTACTGTTTCAATTTGTAAACTCGTTTTGATACATGTGGCTATTAAAATTAAAAAAAAAATGCCGAAATATTATATGCAAAGTAGGTAAAACAAAGGTTTTCGCGAGCGCAGCGAGCGCGAAAATTTTATGTCATTTTATGACCCTGACAGTTTTTATGACGTACTAAGGTAAAAAATCATTATGATTATTGAAGGTTGTACTGTTTCAATTTATGGACTTGTTCTGATGCATGTGGCTATTAATATACAAAAGTTGCTGAAATGTTTCCTACAAAGTAGATATAACAAATCTTTGCGAGACCGGAGCGAGCGCTTTCACTGTGCGAGCGTAGCAAGCCCTATCTCTGCGCGAGCGAAGCGAGCGCGAAATTTTTTTACTACCGTTTATTACTCTGACAGTTTTTATGACCTACTAAATTAACACTGATGACACAAAGGTTTCACTTGATATCCTCTTATTTTAAGGTTAATAATCATTATGATTATTGAAGGTTGTACTGTTTCAATTTATGGCCTCGTATTGATGCATGTGGTAATTAAAAAACAAAAAATGCTGAAATATGACCAGCAAAGTAGACAAAACAAATGTTTGCGGAAGCGCAGCGAGCGCTATCACTGCGCGAGCTAAGCGAGCGCGAAAAACATTGATGTCTTTTTATAACCCTGACAGTTTTTATAATCTACTAAGTCAAGATCGATGACACAAAGGTTAAACTTGATATCCACTTATTTTAAGGTAAAAAATCATTATGATTGTTGAAGGTTGTACTGTTTCTGTAATATACAAATGTTGCTGAAATGTTTCCTACAAAGTAGACAAAACAAATGATTGCCCGAGCGTAGCGAGCGCTATCACTGCGCGAGCGAAGCGAGCGCGAATAAATGTTATGTCTTTTTATGACCCTGACAGTTTTTATGACCTACTAAGTCAACACCGATGACCCTTCGGTTAAACTTGATATCCACTTATTTTAAGGTAAAAAATCATAATGATTATTTAAGGTTTTACTGTTTCAATTTATGGACTCGTTCTGATGCATGTGGCTATTAATATACAAAAGTTGCTGAAATGTTTCCTGCAAAGTAGACAAAACAAATGTTTGCGGAAACGTAGCGAGCGCTATCACTGCGCGAGCGAAGCGAGCGCGAAAAACATTGATGTCTTTTTATGACCCTGACAGTTTTTATGACCTACTAAGTCAACACCGATGACCCTTAGGTTAAATGTGGCTGTTAAAACACGAATGCTTTTGAAATACTTCCCAAAAGCAGATTGGGCGAAGCACGTTGGGTGAAGCAAAGCCATCGCGTAAATTTTGATGACTTTTAATGACCCTGACAGTTTTATGGCCTAATTAAGGCATTTATTAAGTTTAGTCATTATCCATGAACCTAAGGTCAAACTTATAATATGATTATGCAAACTCTATATAAAGTTAGGAAAAAATATAGGCCCCACACTTAACTGCCGAAAAAATGTATTCTTTGCCCTTTTATGCCATATTAAAAGTAAGTGTACAAAATTTCATCTGAATCGGTCAAGCCGTTTGGCCGAAAAGAGGCCACACATTTACAAAATTCTATAAAAAAATATAGACTACCGAAATTTCCACCCAAAAAAAAGTATTCGTTGCCCTTCTATGTCTTTTTGACTGTCTGTCTACAAAATTTCAGCTTAAATGGTTAACCCGTTTGACCGAGAGTAGGACACACATTCACAAAGTTCAATTTAAAAATTCTTGGCACCTGGACTCGACTGCCAGAAAAAAAGTATCCTATGTGATTCTATGCAATATGAACTGTAATATACATAACATTTCAGCTGAATCGGTCAAGCTGTTTAGCTGATAAGAAGCCACACATTCACAAAATTCAATAAAAAAAATCTAAACACTCAGACTCGATAGCCAAAAAAAATATCCGATATCCTATTCTGCTCTAATATCCTATTCTGCTCTATGAACTGTCTTTACAGTATACAACATTTCAGGCAAATTGGTCAAGCCGTTTATTCCAGAAGAGGTCTTATATTTACAAAATTCAATTAAAAATATTTGTACCACCTGACTCGATAGCCAGAAAAAAAGTATTCTATATCCTATTCTGCCCTATGACATGTATTCATACAAAATTTCAGGCAAATTGGTCACGCCGTTTATTCGAGAAGAAGTCTTATATTTACAAAATTCAATTAAAAATATCTGGACCCCCTAACTCGATAGCCAAAAAAAAAAGTATCCTATATCCTATTCTAGCCTATGAACTGTCTTCATACTACATTTCAGGCAAATCGGTCAAGCCGTTTATTTGAGAAGAGATCTTATATTTACAAAATTCAATTAAAAATATTTGTATCACCTGACTCGATAGCCAGAAAAAAAGTATTCTATATCCTATTCTGCCCTATGACATGTATTCATACAAAATTTGAGGCAAATTGGTCAAGCCGTTTATTCGAGAAGAAGTCTTATATTTACAAAATTGAATTAAAAATATCTGGACCCACTAACTCTATAGCCAAAAAAAATGTATCCTCTATCCTATTCTACCCTATAAACTGTCTTCATACTACATTTCAGGCAAATCGGTCAAGCCGTTTATTTGAGAAGAGATCTTATATATACAAAATTCAATTTAAAATATTTGGACCCCCTGACTCGATAGCAAGAAAAAAATATTCATTATTCTTTTCTGCCTTATGAACTGTCTTTATACAACATTTCGGGTAAATCGGTCAAGCCGATTATTCGAAAAGAGGTCCTTAAGTTACAAAATTCAATTAATAATATCTGGACCCCCTGACTCGATAGCTAAAAACAAAGTATCCTATATCCTATTCTGCCTTATGTTCTATCTTTGTACAAAATTTCAGCCAAATCGGTCAAGCCGTTTGACCGTGAAGAAGTCCCAAACAAACAAACAAACAAACAAACAAACAAATAAACAAACTGACTTTCGCATTTATAATATTGGTGTTGATAAATTACTAAGTAAATAAAACAAAGTACATTACAAATTTCCTTATAAAAAAATTTAAGTCATGATATCAATAATTTTAATCACCTATCAAACAATGAAAATTCAATTGTACATTTTAAAAATAATGCTAATTACTAAAATTAATTAATTTCTTACTAACATATCAATATGCAGTCATTAATAGTAACTAATAACTACTTTAATAAATTCAAGGATATATAGAATATAGAAGCTGCAGATACCCTCACAAATTATATATTCCTCCACAAAGACTTCTTCAATTGAACAGTAATAATGTAAACTGTATGGCTATAAGATTTCTTGATAAATTACCCGACTTATTAAAAAAAATGTAATATCAATGAATTTAAATCAAAACTTTTGATTTTCTACTTGACAAATGCTATTACTCAGTAAAATAATGTATAGTAATAAAATATTTTCTTTCGAAAGTCCTAGAACGTCTTGTTCACCAACAACTCTCCTCCTTCCTTATCAGAAACAATCTCCTCAATCCCTTCCAATCTGGATTTCGGTCTGGTCACAGTACTGTTACAGCTTTGACTAAAATTACCGATGACATCAGGTATGGGATGAGTAATGAAAAGCTCACAGTGCTGTTCGCACTGCTCGACTTTAGCAGTGCGTTCAACAATGTTGATTTCGACATTCTGCTAGGTCTGCTGTACTCTCTTAACATCTCGCCGACAGTGATTGAGTGGTTTCGTTGTTACCTGTGTGGACGTCGGCAGAGAATACGTATTGATGATTCCTACTCATCGTGGTGCGATCTATCTGCTGGCGTTCCTTAGGGTGGCGTTTTATCTCCTCTTCTCTTCGCAATCTTCATTACCTTAATTTTACAACAGCTATCTTCTTCCTACCATCTTTATGCAGACGATCTACAGATTTATACTCAGGCTGCTTTAGATCTGTTACATGTGGCAAAGAGAGCACTAATGATGATCTGAAGCGTATTCGAGATTGGAGTAGATCATATGGCCGCACGCCGCACAGTCAATCAAACTATTATCATTGGGAGCTCACGTATTATTTTAAAGATTCACTGGTTCCGACTACCACAAATCATATTTGATGTAGTCCCTGTAGGCTCATCAGGAAAAAATCTAGGATTACTCATAGACAACGAGCTATCTTGGGCACTTCTACTAACAGAAGTCAGTCTGAAATTTTTTACATCGGCATTTTTTTTCAGAAGATTACGTATATACCTTTCTATCACCACTAAGACGGTATTAGCACAATCTCATCTTTTGCCTATACTTGATTACGCAGATACTTGCTATCCAGATTTGACCGAAGAGCAACTTGATAAGCTAGAAAGACTGCAAAATGTCTGTATCCGATTCAATTTCAGTCTTCGAAAATATGATCATGTCTCCGAATTCCGAAAAAGGCTCAATTAGCTACCTTCGCAGGAACATCCATATCCTTTATTTCCTTTACAATATACTATTCCTTCTTACGACTCCACTTTAACTAAAAGAAATGAAATGAAATAAAATTAAATGAGTTTATTTTCGCAAGAAATAGAGTATACAAAAGTTGTAAATAAGATTATCAGTCCGTCTATTTCGCCATATAAATGACATGTGAAAAAAAATACTGACAAATAATTGAAACACAAGATACAAATGTTCAATTAAAATTAATAATTATGAGTTTATATAATTAACGCATATTGAAATTAGAATTAAAATTAAAATATTTTTAAATTAGTAAATTAAACATGTCAACATCTAAGACGTTAATGACAAGTTATAAAGTGTCAACATTTTTGAAGTGTTAGGAATACATCATATTTTGTTAATGTCATTAGCTATCTATCCTCCGTGGTCATTAGTTTCTGTCAATATCAGGTTTTTCATATATGTCATTGTTATATCTAATCAAATTTTGCCGTTAAGTAGTCATTTAAACAATAGTAAGCTATCTGTATTAAAAATGCTTTCAGTTTTCTTTTAAACAAAGACAAATGTAGGTGACGAATTGAAGGTGGTATCTTGTTATATACAGTAACACACATAGCATAATTGCAATATTTTTCATTAATAAAGTAGTTCTCGCTCCAAGCTCAAGAACAAGTCTATCGCCTTGTCTTTTGTTGCGCGGATAAATATATTTGGTTTTAGTGAACAATTCGGGATGATGTCTTACAAATATACCTATTTCAAAAATGTAAAGAACGCTTCGAATTCCTCCACCTTGCTAAATCCCACCCCCCTCGTTCCCAGTATAGAATACATGTCACTTTTAGTAAAGTGACGTATTCAATATGGAGTAAGATTTGTTGTAGTCAACAAATCTTACTGCATGCAACCAGGGGCCTTATTCAGTATGGCCATTTTAAAGTCTTACCGTGCCGTGTTACGTTATCTCCGCGTTATGGTATTCTCTATGCCAATTAAAACGCGGTAGGGTAAGGTTATGAGCGCGTTTTGAGCTGGGGCCTTATTCAGTATGACCAATGAGATAACGCGTTCCTTAACGCGCCACGTCACGTTATTTAAAAATTGTATTCTGTATGCCACACTATAGGTAAATTATACAAAACGCGCGCGTTACACGTCCTCATATGTCACGATATTTTGACAGCTCAAAACGCGCTCATAACCTTACCCTACCGCGTTTTAATTGGCATAGAGAATACCATAACGCGGAGATAACGTAACACGGCACGGTAAGACTTTAAAATGGCCATACTGAATAAGGCCCCTGTCCGCCTATGGAACGAACCTTCTGTTACAATAAGACAAGCCCAATCTCCACAAGCTTTTAAAATATGGTATTTAAACACTATTTTTCCCTTAGTTGATTTTATGAACTTATCTTATTTATATGTATCTTTTATAGTAATATCTATTTAGTTACAATGTATATGCATCTATGATATGTAAGTATTATGTGTGTATATGTACAAGTATGAATTTTAAGTATATTTCATATTTATCTAAAACTATAAGAATCTTTGTCCTGACATACTGACTCCCAAACAACGCACAACCTAAACCGCTGGTTGTAGAGACTTGAAATTTGGAGGGTATATTTGTCTTAATACGTAAAAGGTGTACTAAGAAAGGACTTTCCAAAATTCACCCTTTAAGGGGATGAAATGGGGGTTCAAAGTTCGTCTGGAGAAACAAGATTAGATAGTCTTTTCTATTCGAAACTTCACACAAGTGCTTCAATAAAATAATAAGTAAATATGTGTTTCAGGCTTTTTCAAAATTCCACCCCTAAAAGGGTAAAACGGGGTAGCAAAGTCTGAAAATCAATACTATTTCGGATTCCGCTGAAATTTGGCATGCAAATAGTTATTACGACGTTCCCGAAGTTCCCTCTGAAAAAAGATTTTCCAAAATTCACTTCTGAAGCGGATGAAACGGGGGTTCAAAGTTTGTATGGAGAAACAAGATTAGATAGTCTTTTCTATTCGAAACTTCACACAAGTACTTAAGTAAATAAATATAAAATACATGTATCAGGTTTCTTCGAAATTCCACCCCAAAGAGGGTGAAGTGGGGTAAGAAAGTTTGAAATCAATATTGTTTCGGATGGCGTTGAAATTTGGCATGCAGATTTTGACGTAGATATCCGCTAAGAAAGGATTTTTCAAAATTCACTTTTCAAAGGGATGCAGCGGGGATTCAAAGTTTGAATAGTCATTTGATTCGACATTTCACAGAAGTACTTCTGTATCTAAATAAGTAAATACGAGTTTCAGACTTTTTCAAAATGCAACCCTAGGAGGGTGAACTGGGGGTAACAACGTCTTAAAATCAATATTGTTTCGGATTGCGCTGAAATTTAGAATGCAGATAGTTATTATGACGTAGGTATCAGCTGAGAAAGGATTTTCAAAAAATTCCTTCCGGATACGCAACGGGGATTCAAAGTTTGTATGGCGAAACAAGATGAGGTAGTCTGTTTTATTCGAAACTTTACACATAAGTACTTCTGTAAATAAATAAGTAAGTACGTGTTGTAGGATTTTTCAAAATGGGGTAGGTAACAAAGTATGAAATGGGTTATTCGGGTTTTATAAATATGAATCCCGATTTGCCTTAGTCACGCGATAACATGAAAACGAGTGAACTGATTTGGCTAATTCATATTTGATGTTTTTATTGATAGAATCGTTTTTACAAAAGAAAAGTTTAAAGTAAATAAAAGGATTTTTTAACGCGGTCGAAGCCGTGGGGACTTTTTGTGTTAACATATAGCTGCACACCCGCGCATTATTATAATTTGTAAATCCTGTCCATCTATAGATTGTCTGGTGGGTTGAGATAAAGGGTCTTGACTGACGGACAGACAGACAGACGGACAGATGGACAGACGGACAGATGGACACACGAACAGACGGACAGACGGACAGACGGACAGACGGACAGACGGACAGACGGACAGACGGACAGACGGACAGACGGACAGACGGACAGACGGACAGACGGACAGACGGACAGACGGACAGACGGACAGACGGACAGACGGACAGACGGACAGACGGACAGACGGACAGACGGACAGACGGACAGACGGACAGACGGACAGATGGACAGACGGACAGACGGACAGACGGACAGACGGACAGACGGACAGACGGACAGACGGACAGACGGACAGACGGACAGACGGACAGACGGACAGACGGACAGACGGACAGACGGACAGACGGACAGACGGACAGACGGACAGATGGACAGACGGACAGACGGACAGACGGACAGATGGACAGACGGACAGACGGACAGACAGACATACGATATAAAATGTATTTTATTAGATGTGGTAAGTGGACATGGAAGACGTTCGCTTGATAGTCATGATGTCTGCCTTTTTCAAGTACTGTGACGTGCAAAGCTTTATTAGATATCTAGAGATGAATACTCCAGCTCCTCGGCTCACTACCGTCAACTAATCTATCTTTACTTAACATCAGGGGCCTTATTCAGTATGACCATTTTAAAGTCTTACCGTGCCGTGTTACGTTATCTCCGCGTTATAGTATTCTCTATGCCAATTAAAATGCGGTAGGGTAAGGTTATGAGCGCGTTTTGAGCTGTCAAAATATCGTGACATATGAGGACGTGTAACGGGCGCGTTTTGTATAATTTACCTATCGTGTGGCACACAGAATACAATTTTTCAATAACGTAACGTGGCGCGTTAAGGAACGCGTTATCTCATTGGTCTTACGGAATAAGGCCCCAGATGAGATAGCGTCATACAATGTACTCCTTCAGGGGCCTTATTCAGTATGACCAATGAGATAACGCGTTCCTTAACGCGCCACGTTACGTTATTGAAAAATTGTATTCTGTATGCCACACGATAGGTAAATTATACAAAACGCGCGCGTTACACGTCCTCATATGTCACGATATTTTGACAGCTCAAAACGCGCTCATAACCTTACCCTACCGAGTTTTTATTGGCATAGAGAATACCATAACGCGGAGATAACGTAACACGGCACGGTAAGACTTTAAAATGGTCATACTGAATAAGGCCCCAGATGTATATTTCTTTCAATCTCTTTTATGTCGCACAAACACTTGACCACATTCTCACCTGATGATAAGTGGCGATGCGGTCATTGCGGTCGAAGATGTCTTTACATCTTGTATTAAATCGGAAGACGGCTGTGAGGCGAGGCACTAGACAACTGACTTTAGTCTAATCCACGGATCTCAACTGTTTCGACCTATCTTCCACACAGGTTATTCCACAATCCCCATTGACATTCCCCATCAATAGAGATTAGTAGAATAATCCCACAAAGGCCAGCACCAAACATCATGTCTGAATTCGGTGAACCGATTTGGTGAACATGTCTTTATTCAGTAGGTGGTTGTAGCTACGGCCGGAGTCTACCACCAGTGGTCACCCATATAGCACCACCCAGAGATGACGTGTAGGTTTCATTTATGTCTTCGAAGGCAGGCAGGGCAGGTAACAATGACCTCCAAATAATAATCTAGATAAAATGTAACGCTCATTACTGTTATTATTATTTCAGACACACTGGAGGTGGGAAGGAGAGGAGAGCCTCCATTGATGAATCATACTAACACTGAACTGAGGACTTTCAAGTACTTCAGTTTCAGGCGGTGGGGCATCGAGAAAGGCGAGGCTCTCTATGACTGTACCGCAGAGTAACGTAAAGGTAAAATAACACATCATGTGTATCACGACCAACGGCGGATCATCAGTTATAGATAATTTAGTAGTAGTACTATTATTATTAATTCATTTATTTCAGATTGATTTTCCATGCAATACATATAACTACAAATTATCATATATTATCATTACATATTACCAAATTTAGATTGAATAAAAGAGAGTTCAAAATTACACGGTAACATCAACATTAAAAAAGAAAATTCAAAGGTCATACTTAAAAATAATGTATTGAATTGTTGCTAAATCCTAAGCACTAGTTATCTTATGTAAATATAATATTTACTGTAATCCCATGAAAATTCGCATCCATTTATTTTGGATTGGGCAATCCAAACGTGATACAATCACTTTTAGGATGCCAATAACTGCCTCGCACACGCTGCCGTAGGGAAGAAACTTTTTTGCAAACTATGGCATGATAGCCGTCTCTCCTTGCTTTAGTGAACATTTCCGACGCACTGCAATAGCTTGGCAGTCGCATCAGCATCCTAAAAATATTGTTGTATTGGACCCGCAAAGCACTGGCAGTGCGCTTAGTATGATCCACCCACAAGCTACTCGAATAAAAAGATTGACAGTATGCTCTAAAAACAACATTGCAACAGGCAAATCTGCGGCAGATCATATTTCCACGTACAGCCAGTGCTCTCCGTTCCCTTTCAATGTCTGCATCGTCTCGTAAGTCCTCCGTCACGATGTGCCCCAGATAAACAAATCGAGTTACCACCCATAGAGCCGCACTAGAGATGGGTTATACTAGGAAAATTTGGGACTAGGTGCACCTATTCCTAGTCCTTAGAAATACGTGATCCAAATATCTGTTCCACCTAGTATTGATCGCGTATAGATTACAGTAGTCAACACTCGACAGTATTGCATCATTTCGCTCTCACATACTAGAGTGCGAGTGAGAGAGTAGTATAGTATCATACTGCCCTCTCAGTCGCACTCTCATTGCACCGCTTCTACGGCGTACTTGCAGTGGCATAGTGCCGCCGCACTATGCCACTGCAAATACGGTATAGATTTGCGTGAAACATCGCATTTAGTCTCGAGGCCAAATACTAGGTGGAATAGGTTGTGCATCCTAGTGTGCGAGTAAGAGGGTAGTATAGTATAATGCTACCCTCTCACTCGCACAGATATAACACCGCGTCTACGGTTTACGGCGGTACTATGCCAGTGAAAATACGGCATAGATTCGAGTGAAACATCGCGCCGCGTCTTAGTCGCCCGCGGTCGAATACTAGGTGGAATAGGTGTTTGTCAAAAGTAGGAATAGGTGCCACCTAGTCTCGTAAAATATCTATGCTTCGGATCTGTTCTAGTAAATACGCCTCACCTCTAAGCCGCACCATTCAACATAATAGGCGGAACATGCACCGGTTTAATATTACCGCTCTTAAAGATGAGCACTTCGCTCTTTTAAGCGTTGTACCATGCTCCGCTGCATATACTTCACAAATTGCCAAAAGATTGCGAATCGATCCCACTGACGGTCCCAGTAGTACAATACCATCCGCGTAACTAATATTGTTGACGCTTACATCATTTATAAAGCAATCAGTATGTGTACCACTGAGCTCGCCGATAAGATCGTTGACATAAATATTAAACAGCAGAGGAGAGGTGATACCACCCATCAAACACATCAAACAGAGCAACTCCCCATCTTACCTGGTTCCGCTGGCAGCTGTACCAATGTTTTAACATTATGACGATTTCAGCCAGTACGCCAGCCGTCCCCAACTTGTTCCATAACTTGCTTTACAAAACTGTATCGAACGCCTTGGACAAGTCAAGGAAACAAGCGTATATCGGCGTCTTTCTGTCAGTGTAGTACCTGATGGCCTGCTTAAGGCATAGGATCGCACTCTCTGTCGACAGCCCAGCTCTAAAACCGAACTGAGCATCATGTAGTTTTACGTGTTGCTGTAAAATGCCATTAAGCAAGCCATCAAGCACTTTTGCCACTATCGTTGCCAGCGAAATTGGCCTGACTCTTATCCGACGCATCGCCAGTTTTACATTTTATGACTGGCACTACTATTGTTTTGGTTAGTTCTTCGGGTACATAACCATGACACAAGCATAAGCTAAAGAACATGGAGAGTACGCGCGGGAGGTGAACGCCCGCATACTTTCTTGCTGAGACTGTCGTAACCAGGAGATGTTCCCCTTTGCATAGTGTTAATAATTTTGCGAACATCTTTTGCAGTAAAACTAACCGTAAGCTCCTGAACGACGTTCTCAGCATCTACCGTTGCACTTGCGAATGACCCCTCATGGTGTTCTGGCTTAACTCTGAAGTGCTCTTTGAACATATTGGCAATGAGAGTATTTTCACTAATAATATCGACACTCACTGGAAGGCCAGGCTTTGCATTTAATTTGCTTGTTTCCTGCCAGAAATGCTTGAAATCTTTAGCCATGTGGTGAGAGGCAAGAATGTCCATTTCAATTTGGTCTTGTCTGTTCTGATACCACTTCAATTGCGTCTTGAACGATCTCCTGGTCTCACACATGTCAAAATAGACTCGACCAATATTTGGTTTACCAGCATCTACCCAAGCCAGGAACTTAAGCCTGGCCTCCCTGTGGTAACTTGCCACATGTTGCCACTATGCTGCCTATTCATCTTCATAGAAATGGTCATATCTTATCCCTTTTATATTTTGTCCTTCTTATCCCATCTACTCCTCTCTACTTTAAAGAGCGATTTCAGTTCCTACATCTCACTGATCCCTTATACATTTTCGTTCCACAGAATACCTTCAGTTTCTTATTCATCTAAACTCCTCACGGTTCTACGACAAATACTTTACAGTGCATGCGACCCGGTTATGGAACGAGCTACCTGTAGATATCAGACGTGCTAAATCTCTCTCGCAATTTAAATCTTTAGTTAAAAAGCACTATTTGTCCCAAACTTACTAATCTACTGATCACACCTTGTTATAGACTTGAATGTATGCAGCTATGTGTATGTATTTATTTGTATGTAGTGATGTATTGTATAATTTTAAAATAAGTGATGATGCAGTCGAAGATGGTAAGCACGCTAGGCCTAGAATGGGAACTGGCTCTCAAGGATAGCTGCCGAAACACATTAGATGTTTGGTGACAGATTTTTCTAACTTGAGGGTGGTAGCTGGCCAGGCGGACACTTGATAGTGTCCTACCACCATGCGGGGGTTGTTGGTTTCTTAACGATGATTTCCTTCACCGGAGGGCCACTGTGAGAGGCGCACATACATTTTTCGATAGAAAAATCCATTGGTGCACGGCGGTTTGAACTCGGTACCACGGCATCTAAACCGACCGTTCTCCCGATTACGCCACCGGGCCCTCATATGTATGAGTGTATATAATACATAAACGTATATATGAAACATTATGATATTGTATGAATGTCCATGTATATATGTATATTTAGTATTTTACTTACCATAACAAATGAATATTTTACTGCTAAATATTTTAAACGGTGGGCAGTGACTGGAAGAGAAGAGCCGAAGATCGGGCTCAGTGGCGCATCTTGGGAGAGGCCTACGTCCAGCAGTGGACTGACACCGGCTGATGATGATGATGATTTTACTGCAGTTTTCAGTTAACATATCATCGCCATCGCCAAACTCTATTTGTTTTTTGTTACAACTCCACACTTTGTTGTCTGGAAGAGATATCTTTATGTGATAAGACCGCCGATTTTATCACCGAATAAGGTATTACAATAAAGAGATTATCTATGCATATATCTAAAAGACCTATTTTGCGCGCACTTGTCGACGAAAATATCATTGTTTTTCGAATAGATGGGATGAAAAATAATTCTCGTACTGAAATGCAAAATATCCAAGTGTGAATAGAACGTGTGAGAGTCAACATCAAAATAACGAGTTTTTATTTTATTTTACAGGAGCAGACTCATCGCATGGCGGTATTCAGAAACTTTTCAAATTAATTTTAAATTTGTTTTTTTATAATATAACACTGTCCTACCTTAGCCGTTCTCTCTTCCGTCTCTTCTCGCCGTCTTCACTTTTTAAATAGTTAGATATATGGTAATAAACTCTCCTAATCTGTGTACATAATATTTATCAAATTATAATACATATTCTGAAAAATCTACATCGTCCAACATTACAAATTGACTACACAAGTAGTACGTCTTACTCTATATTATGTTGGTTGACATGATTATGTCTGCCACGAGCCAAACCCTGCCCAAACGTTCCCAGCACGCTTGCTGCATTGCCGCGTTGCACGGCTAGGGAAATTTGCTGTATCAAGAACCAACCCCAGCGAGGATCGCGCCCCTTCTCTCTAAGGCGGCGCCCCAACTTCTGGATGAACTTCCTGGCCTCTAAACACCATGGTCCCGCTGTTTCGACGGCAAAAGGGACGACATCATACGCTATCTCTAGGCAGGCGTACTTAAGGCGCTTACCACGGGTAGCCGCCTCTGCTCCAGCCCCCGCTAACTGCTGAGTAGCGGGGAGATGGCAGCCTGAAAACGAGTCTAGGTCTAGGTTTAGATTGATGTATCCGAATATATTATATAGATTATTATAACATAGAAATATATTATTTTTATTTAAATATGATGTTCATGGTCGTGGCCACTCCTTTTACATTTAACTTAACATTAAAGATTTTCATATTTCATTTTCCTTTCTAATTGATCTGTTCTTTGTAAATAAGTTTGTTAGTATGTCATAGTAGGTACATGATAAAATAAGCTGTCTTTCATAGGTCAATTTCACTCATCAAGAAAACAGTGCAAAAAATAATAGTGACACACCGGGCATTGAGTGTGCCATGTTAGACATCACGTTTAGTGATAAAGTTTGAAATACGGAGATACCAAAAAGAACCAAGACGGTAGTCATCGAACACCGTAGTAAAACTAAAATGGCAGTAAGTTGGACAAGGTGCGAGATGTGGTGATGACAGGTAGAGTAAGTCTCTCGCAGATGGGGTCCTCGTGTTGGAAAACGATGCCGCGGTAGACCAATACAAAGGTGGGTCGACGACATAGAAAAGTACGCAGATAGGACCTGGACAAGAGTAGCTTAGAACAGGTTGAACAGACGTAAAAACAAGGTGTAGGCGTGGCGTAAGAGGGAGGAGGCTCATGCCCCACAGTGGCCGGAAATGAACTGACAATGATGATGGTGATGATGATTTCATAGGTAACCATAGAAACGAGTACGTCCCGCGGTATCCCGTGGGCATCGTCTAGCTAGTACTTAATTATTTGTTAAACTGAGTTTTCAGAACAAAAAAAGGGGACGTACTCGTTCATGCATTTACAAGTATCTTTGTAGGTCCTAAGTCTTATTAAATACCATTGGTTACCTCAAACCATTTATAAATGTTTTATAGCACAGTATGACCTAAACCCGCACTTTACGCACGCTTTTCCGTGACTTAAATAGTCGATTATTGCACGACGTTTAGCTAACTTCACACCGTGCAATAATCTTCTATTTGACAGAAAAGCGTAGCAAGCGTTAAGTACTGATTTATGTCACACTGACAGCTATAAAATAATATACGATACTCGTGACATACTACAATACTTGTGACACCAAAGCGCAGCGAGGCACGCCGTGCAATAACAGACTAACTAGACTAGCAGTTTAAACTGTCATTACATGACCGTACCTTCACACGGTTCGTTTGTCAATGCGGCGCAACTACATTTATCGTGAGCTGTGTACCGAGTGTGTACCGAACTCGAGCCGCGTAGGCATGACGCGCGTTCCGACGTTACGAGTACTATGTAGTCACAATACTGTTTATTATATTACCGTGATAGCGGCCATCTAGAAAAACCGGCCAAGTGCAAGCAAGTTGCACTCGCGTACCAAAGGTTCCGTACAAATTGTCAAACCAGATTAAGGACAAACTTAACTTTGCCATTCCATCCCGTACACGGTTATTACACCAACCGCATATAATAAGTTTGTAATAGTAAATACAACACAATGTATGATTTTCTGATTTTTTCCTTTATTTTTTCTGTAAGACATCATCGGCAGCCTTTGTCAGTCCACAGCTGGACGTAGGCCTTGCGCCACTGAGCGCGATCTTCGGCTCTTCTCTTCCAGTCACTGCCCACCGCTTTTCGTATGTCGTACTCCACCTGGTCACAGGACGTCCTACGCTACTTTGCCGATTCGCGGTATCCACTCTAGGACAAGCCTACCCCAACGGTTATCAGTCCTGCGGCAGATATGACCAGCCCACTGCCACTTCAGTTTGCTAATCCGTTGAGCTATGTAGATAACTTTAGTTCTCTGGCGAATTACTTCGTTCCGGATTCTATCCCGCAGAGAAATAGCCGAGCATAGCTTTCTCCATAGCTCGCTGAACGACTTTAAACTGGTGGAACAGTCGAACTGTGAGTGTCCACGTCTCGGATCCGTATTACGTACCATTCTTAAGAGTTCTGGAGCGTTTTAAAAATTAAGTAAAACAAAGTTACATCTTTAAGTATAAAATGTTTATTTAATAAAAATAAGTCAGATGATTTGAGAGTTTCTCCGTGAAATTAAATGTTAAGTAATTATATTAAAAATTATAATGTAACAGAAAATTCAATTTTTAAATGCAAAAGTTTACTTTCTAAGTGCTTTAATGAATAAATAACATTTTATTATAAAAACTCACGTTCATTTTAAACTTATAGATTTAAAAACGGGAATTTAACGTGACTTACGCGATGTCGATATAGCGAACGACATATGTTTCGGCCTCATCCGGAGGCCTTCTTCAGGATCTTGAGTGCGGGACGCTCGCCGACGCGTTCAACCTCGCACTGCGGGCCGCTGCTCGTGCAGCGCGGGCGGACGGAGCGGGCGGCGGCGGCGGCGGTGGTGGTGTTAGTGGGGGGGGGGGGGGGGGGGTCGCCGCCACCACCGTTTTTAAATCTATAAATAAATAACATCTTGTTATCAAAGTTTTTGATATTTATTTAAACTTTACAGCATAGGTACCTGCTCAAAATAATAGAAACTATTGTTGTTATCTTTAGTAACTACTTATTAATGTTTGTACACGCATCGTGCTGAATAATGCTGGTCCTTTTACTCATATTGTACTACATTAGTCTTGAATACTAAGATATACATTTATTTCAGATCTTTAGCTTCAGTTTAGCGTCACAAACACGCCTCCTCCCGTGTTTGTGAAGCTACACCAGTCTAGGTAAATCGCCAAAAACTACATTTGAAAGGCATGTCTAGTAAATGAGACAAAGTAAGGCATAGTACAATTGAACAAGAGTGGTATTGTCCTAAATTAGCCTCTTAGTTGAATGATTAAACAAGTATGATTCAAATTGACCAATACCTGTTCAGTCTAATACGGTGCATAAGTCGATGTAATAATGTTCTTAGTTGAACTTATTTGGGTGTTTATATTGATCTACATCTTAGTTAAAATGATTAAACAATTAAAATTCAAACTGAACAATATCTTAGTTCAGCTTAATATGGTGAATAATTCGATTTAATCATGTTCTTAGTTGAACTTATTTGGGTCAAATTCTTCATGTTTATATTGATCTACATCTTAGTTAAAATGATTAAACAATTAAAATTCAAACTGAACAATATCTTAGTTCAGCTTAATATGGTGAATAAGTCGATTTAATCATGTTCTTAGTTGAACTTATTTGGGTCAAATTCTTCATGTTTATATTGATCTACATCTTAGTTAAAATGATTAAACAATTAAAATTCAAACTGAACAATATCTTAGTTCAGCTTAATATGGTGAATAAGTCGATTTAATCATGTTCTTAGTTGAACTTATTTGGGTCAAATTCTTCATGTTTATATTGATCTACATCTTAGTTAAAATGATTAAACAATTAAAATTCAAACTGAACAATATCTTAGTTCAGCTTAATATGGTGAATAAGTCGATTTAATCATGTTCTTAGTTGAACTTATTTGAGTCAAATAGTTAATACAGTAATTCTACATGTTAATATTGATCTAAATCTTAGTTGAACTGACTTTTTGTATTATTTAGTTCAGTTACGTATCATAATAATAATTATGAAGCGCTTGGTTGATCTTGCTAGGATCAATTACCATAATTATTTTTCATGTAAATATTGAACACAAGATCTCAATTGGCTCAGCTATAAAATAATAGTAAGAGCAATCAGAATTACTTTATTTGATGTGTCTAAGTCCTGATTAGGCTCGTATGGAATCAAGATACTTGATCAAGACTATCAAAATATTGATAGGGCCAACCAAATTTTTTTAGAGTGTACGGAAGCCTCGGTGAGCGAGTCCAACTCGACTTGTCACTCCACCTGCTATCACCATATCTCGCAAGGGCGTCGCCTGCTCCCCCTTGGCGACGCCCTTGACATCTCGCACCGTGTCCAGATCACTGCCATTTTAGTTTTGCTACGGAACTTTTTAGGGTTCCGTAGTCCTGACAAGGAACCCTTATAGTTTCGTCATGTCCGTCTGTCTGTCTGTCCGAGGTTTTGCTAAGAGACCGTTAATACTAGAAAGCTGTAATTTTGTGGGTTATGTAAATAAATGACGCCGACAAAGTGCTGAAATAAAATTTTGAAAAATATTTTTTTTTAGGGTAGCTCCCCTATATGAGAAGTGGGGATGAATTTTTTTTCATCATCTACTCCATCGTTGGGGTATCGTTGAATAGGTCTTTTAAAATGACTTAATGGTTGCTAATACCATTTTTCGATTGAATGCTCCATTTACGAAATATTAAACTTTAAAGTGCAAATTTTCGTTCCAGTAGGGCGTCCCCCCTAAAATTATTAGATTCTCTAAAAGCTAACCTGCTGACTTGAAAAATCTGAAAATATTCGTGATAATAGCGCATTTTATGAACTTTAAAGGAAAATTATAGCAGTTAAGATAACTTTATTAGTTTAGCAGTAATAGTCGTTGAACTTGGGTGTTGGATAATTTTGTACCAAATACAAAATCCTTAGAAAAAATCCTTTAAAATTATAAAGAAGGAGTACCTTGTTGCTTGTTTATAACGGGTACAGACTTGCATTGAATAACAGGCTACTATGGAACCGTAATCCCTCCTCCCCCCTCTCCCTACTCCTCAGGCTCTAGACTATCTGTGTACCAAATTCCATTTAAATCCGTCTAGTAGAACATTTAGATGAACCTTACATATTTCCATACGAACTTTCATCCCTTATTGTTATTTTACACCCTTGAGGGTAAACATTTTACAAACTTTGAATGTCATATTTATTTATATCGAATCAACAGCCTAAAAAATAAATTTCAAGCTTCTAACTCTAAAAATGACGATACTTCCATACAACATTTCATCCCCCGTTTCAACCCCATACAATCCTATTTTCGCATTAAAAAGTAGCCTATGTCCTTTCTCAGGCTCTATACTATCTGTGTACCAAATTTCATTTAAATCGGTTCAGTGGTTTTGGCGTGAAAGTGAGACAGACAGACAGACAGAGTTACTTTCGCATTTATAATATTATAATATATATATATAGTTAGGATTAGGATTAGGATAATTACTATATATACATATATGGACATTCATACAAATACATATATATTATATATGTATATATATATGTATATATATATATATATATATATATATATATATATTGAAATTATACAATACATAACTACTTCATAAATACAAATAAATACATACACATAGCTGCATACATTCAAGTCTATAACAAGGTGTGATCAGTAAATTAGTAAGTTTGGGACAAATAGTGCTTTTTAACTAAAGATTGAAATTGCGAGAGAGATTTAGCACGTCTGATATCTACAGGTAGCTTGTTATATAACCGGGCAGCATGCACTGTAAAATACTTGTCGTAGAACCGTGAGGAGTGTAGAGGAATAAGTAACTTAAGGTTTTCTGAGGAACAAAGAGGTAAAAGGGATTGAGAGAGAGTAACTGAAAGCGCTCTTTAGGGTAGAGAGGAGTAGATGGGATAAAAAGGATAGAATATAAAAAGGAAATAAAACTGGCCAAGTGCGAGTCAGCATCGCGTCTCTTATCGCACACTTAGGAAGGGTTCCGTACAATACGAAACATAACAGAGTTCCAACCTCATATATTTGATTAATTGATATTACCAAGAATATTTGGTATGGTCGCGATCTAGAAAGACGGGGCTCGTTTACTAGCGCCATCTATGTCATTTTGCCAAAACTAATTAGATAGATGGCGTTTAAAAACACGTTTTTTGTATGGGGACCCCCTTTAATTTTTAACTTTATTTTATTTTTAGTTGTTGTTGTTCTAGCGGCAACAGAAATACACCATGTGTGAAAATTTCAACTGTCTAACTATCACGGTTAATGAGCTATAGCCTGGTGACAGACGGACAGACAGACAAACAGACAGACAGACAGACAGACAGACGGACAGCGGAGCCTTAGTGATAGGGTTCCGTTTTACCCTTTGGGTACGGAACCCTAAAAATATGACAATTTCTACGAAGACGAATAAGCAGCATAGTACTACTACTAAATTATCTATAAGGTGAGTGTAACAGTGATACATACCTTACTCTGCGGCACAGTCATACAGAGCCTCGCCCTTCTCGGAGCCCCACCGCTTGAAACTGAAATACTTGAAAGTCCTCAGTTCAGTGTTGGTATGATTCATCAATGGAGGCTCTCCTCTCCTTCCCACCTCCAACGTGTCTGAAATAATAATAACATCAATGAGCGTTACATTATATATAGATTATTATTTGGAGGTCATTGTTACCTGCTTGCGTTCGTAGACATAAAAAACTGGCCAAGTGCAAGTCGGTACTCGCACTCGTAGGGTTCCGTACTACACTACAGTATTTTATAAGATCGAGCAAAAAATACCGTTATTATTTTTCACCAGCAAAAAAATAATATTAATAAACATTTTATTTCTTATAACGCCATCTAATGTTTAACAAAGGTCTTAGGGATCGACATTTCAATATAACGCCATCTATGGGACGTTTACCTAACTAAGCGTTCATAGATGGCGTGAAATGCCGAAAAAACACGTTTCTTGTATGGGGACCCTCTATTATTTTTAACTTTATTCTGTTTTTAGTATTTGTTGTTATAGCGGCAACAGAAATACATAATCTGTGAAAATTTCAACTGTCTAAAACTGTCACGGTTCATGAGATACAGCCTGGTGACAGACGGACAGACAGACAGACAGACGGACAGCGGAGTCTTAGTAATAGGGTCCCGTTTTACCCTGTGGGTACGGAACCCTAATAAAAACTATACGGGATCTCTGGGTGGTGCTATATGGGTGACCACTGGTGGTAGACTCCGTAGTAGTAGTACCGTAGCTCCAACCACCTACTGAATAAAGACATGTTCACCAAATCGGGTCACGGATTTCAGACATGATGTTTTGTGCTGGCCTGTGTGGGGTTATTCCACAAATCCCAATTGATGGATGGTGTCAACGGGGATAATGGAATAACCTGTGTGAACAAAACAAAATAATTTGAAAGTATATTAAGACAAAAATTGTTATGCGAAACAATAGAGAATCGTCCATCATATAAATTATAATAATAATCACTTACCGCCGGATATAGTCACGTAGTAGTAGCTGTACTTCTCTCTAGAGATGATGTTGGCTGTGAAGCGACTATAGACTAATGATTATAATTATCACTTACCGCCGGATATAGTCACGTAGTTACTACTACGTGACTGCTAGCTGTACTTCTCTTTAGAGATGATGTTGGCTGCTAAGTGACTATAGACTAATGATTATTATTATCACTTACCGCCGGATATAGTCACGTAGTAGTAGCTGTACTTCTCTTTAGAGATGATGTTGGCTGTGAAGCGACTATAGACTAATGATTATAATTATCACTTACCGCCGGATTTAGTCACGTAGTAGTAGCTGTACTTCTCTTTAGAGATGATGTTGGCTGCTAAGCGACTATAGACTAATGATTATAATGATCACTTACCGCCGGATATAGTCACGTAGTAGTAGCTGTACTTCTCTTTAGAGATGATGTTGGCTGTGAAGCGACTATAGACTAATGATTATAATTATCACTTACCGCCGGATATAGTCACGTAGTTACTACTACGTGACTGCTAGCTGTACTTCTCTTTAGAGATGATGTTGGCTGCTAAGTGACTATAGACTAATGATTATTATTATCACTTACCGCCGGATATAGTCACGTAGTAGTAGCTGTACTTCTCTTTAGAGATGATGTTGGCTGTGAAGCGACTATAGACTAATGATTATAATTATCACTTACCGCCGGATTTAGTCACGTAGTAGTAGCTGTACTTCTCTTTAGAGATGATGTTGGCTGCTAAGCGACTATAGACTAATGATTATAATGATCACTTACCGCCGGATATAGTCACGTAGTAGTAGCTGTACTTCTCTTTAGAGATGATGTTGGCTGTGAAGCGACTATAGACTAATGATTATAATTATCACTTACCGCCGGATATAGTCACGTAGTAGTAGCTGTACTTCTCTTTAGAGATGATGTTGGCTGTGAAGCGACTATAGACTAATGATTATAATTATCACTTACCGCCGGATATAGTCACGTAGTAGTAGCTGTACTTCTCTCTAGAGATGATGTTGGCTGTGAAGCGACTATACACTAATGATTATAATTATCACTTACCGCCGAAAATAGTCACGTAGTAGTAGCTGTACTTCTCTTTAGAGATGATGTTGGCTGTGAAGCGACTATACACTAATGATTATAATTATCACTTACCGCCGGATATAGTCACGTAGTAGTAGCTGTACTTCTCTTTAGAGATGATGTTGGCTGTGAAGCGACTATACACTAATGATTATAATTATCACTTACCGCCGGATATAGTCACGTAGTAGTAGCTGTACTTCTCTTTAGAGATGATGTTGGCTGTGAAGCGACTATAGACTAATCTTATAGGGACGGTCGGCAGACGTTCCCACAAGTAGATTTTACCAGGGCCGTAGTCGTAAAACCCTGTTAAAAATAAACCGATTTGATGCTGTGTTAGTCAACTGCTAGCTGACTATATTCTCGCAGTGATCGTCCGACTTCACATGTCGCGCGCGACATTTTCAGCTTGCATCATGTTGGAGGTGTTTATCTCCAAATCTCTGGAGATACTCATCAGATCTTGATCAATAAGATTGTATGATGGGACCATTATTTTTTACCTTAAGTTATAACTGTTAGTTTTTAGAATAAAATATAAATATATATATACTTGTATACACTTAAATTCGCATGTCACGGCGAGTAACAAACACACAGAAAAATGACAAATTGAGAACCGCCTCCTTTTTGGCAGTCAGTTAAAATATAACACAACCCAACTTGTGATCGCTGAGTGGTGCTAAATGTGGGACCACTGGCGGAAGGCTTCGGTCGTGGCTCGAACCACCTACCGAACAATGTCGCCAATCAGTTCACCGAGTTCCGGCATGATGTTTGGTGCTAGCCAGACTAGTGGATTGTACTACAGTCAGTTGTCCTGCGCCTCATTCCAGACCAGCTATATTCTATCTTAGACCGCATCGTCATTTAACATCCGGTGAGATAGTGGCCAAGTGCTTGTTTGTCCAGAATAAAAGAAAACATACAGTGCAACTGTCCTGACCTAGCATGGTGGACAATGTGGACATATTGGCGACATGTCTTTTCAACCGACTTCCAAAAAGAAAAAGGTTCTCAATTCGTCTGTCTGTATGTCTGGCTGTATACTCAAAGCTTCCGAATAGTCAAACCGCAATGTTCATCTCGTTATTTTAAGATAACTTTTTGGCGCCAAAAATCCTTTATTTAGTTTTTTTTGTATTTTGATGTACCCAATGTCACTCTCACGACAAAGACAAATCTATCGACACCACTCACATAAAAATACGACAAGCCGTTGAGGCTCTAGGGCGTGCCAATGAAATATACACACATTCATAAATACATATATACATACATATATACATACAAACATACTTACATACTTAAATAAACTCGAAAACATAACCCTCCTTCTTTCGCAGTCGGGTAAAAAATAAGTTTCAAGCTTCTAGCGCTAAATAAACTGGCCAAGTGCAAGTCGGACTCGCACTCGTAGGGTTCCGTAACACAGTAGAGTATTCTATAACTATGATTTTTCTCAACTACAAAAATAACTTTGTTGTTCATAGTGTTTGTATGAAAAACAAAGTTATACTTGCGGTCGCTATATTTCAACAACTGCTGACTGTATCTCGTTCAAACCAATTTTCGTTGAAAGTTTTTATTGAGATCTACAGAATATATTTTTTCTAGATTTTTCACTCCCTTACTTTAGAAGTTAGGGGGGGGACACATTTTACCACATTAGACGCGCCTATCTTTTAAATGATTGACTTCAAAGTCAATCATTTAAAAGATAGGCTATTATTATTTCTCAAGAAAAAATGATTTTGGAAACCTCAATGTCATTTTTAAAGACCTATCCATAGACACCCCCACGTATAGGTTTGATGAAAACATTTTTTTTTTTGTTCCATTTCCATGTATGGGATGCCCCCCCTTAAACTTTTATATTTTTTATTTTTGTACAAAAATCGGAAAGCGATTTACAGAATACATCTACCTACCAAGTTTCAGTTCTGTAGTCTTAATAGTTTCGGAATAAAATGGCTGTGACATACGGACGGACAGACAGACAGACAGACATGGCGAATCTAGAAGGGTTCCGTTTTTTGCCGTTCGGCTACGGAACCCTTAAAATGACGACACTTCCATACAAGGTTTCATTCCACCCTTTCAACCACTTACAACCCTTTTTAGGGTTCCGAACCCAAAGGGTACCAACTGAACCCTATTATTGAGACTCCGCTGTCCGTCTGTATGTCTGTCTGTCTGTCTGTCTGTCTGTCTGTCTGTATGTCTGTCTGTCTGTCTGTCTGTCCGTCTGTCACCAGGCTGTATCTCATGAACCGTGATAGTGAGACGATTGAAAATTTCACAGATGATGTATTTCTGTTGCCGCTACAACAACAAATACTAAGAACAGAACAAAGTTAAAAATTAAGTTAAAGTTTAAAAAAAGTTTTTTACGATAACGTGGTGCCATCTAGCTAGCATATCGTCTTTACCATAACCTGAATCTCGGAAGCGGCTCCATAGATTAAATAAAATTTAGTATAAAGAGGATTTCGGGGGCAATAAATCGATCTAGCTAGGAATCATTTTAAGAAAATGTTGTTTTATTCGTGTTTTCAATAATCAACTTTATTGATAATCAACTTAAAATACTCTTCCCAACATCTATTGGCGAGTAGAAGTAGCTTTAGTGTTACTGTGTCATTAAAGCAGTTAGTTGCTCTCAATTAAAAAAAATAGTATTATTATTCGTCAATAGATGTCGGGAAGAGTCATATTTGTCTGTTTAAGTGGCACAAAAAATACCGAGCAAAGCTCGGTAAACCAGATATTTAATAATATTCATTACTACAATTACTATTACTATTACTACTATACAAATACTATTCTGCCTTTGTGTTAACGTTTACTTAGTTGGTGTTAGAAGTTCGTTATAAATTCGTTAGATGGCGTTCGGAACCCTCCGTGTGCGGGACAAAAGTCTGACTCGCACTTGGCCAGTTTTTATTATTTTTTCGCATTATGTCCTTTCTCAGGCTCTAAACTATCTGTGTACCAAACTTCGTTTAAATCGGTTCAGTAGTTATGGCGTGAAAGCGCGACTGACAGACAGACAGAGTTACTTTCGCATTTATAATATTAAGTAAGGCTTTCTGAATGTCATCGTGTTTATATTTTAACGAATATTACATACCGACGAGTAGTACATACCGATTTCGTAATACAGATTATTATCAGGTGACGTCGGTGACAGTAACAGCTCCACAAGCTCTCCTTTCACCGCGAAGTACATGATGAACTTCTGCAGGCCGGCGCTGGTCATGTTCACCACTGTGTGGCGCCCCCTGGCGGACATCTCTGTGAACTCTGTATACTTGTCACCTACAACTGCAACAGTGCAGCACTCCTCTTGCTGACTGCGGTCACACGTGCTGGGAGCTGTAAACACAATACATAAGTTATTTCACCTGTTGGTAAGTGATGATGTGGTTACGGATGGTAGCACGGTAGGCCTAGAATGGTCAAAAGTCAAAGCATTTATTCAGTATATGGGCAAATTAAAAATTTGCACTTACACACGTCAAATAACATTAAATATATCATATTCAATAAAAATAATTATAGATATAACAGAAACATAACTTATTGCTTTGAATTTACAAAAAAAAAACAAAACCATTCAACTTTCATCTAGACGTCGAACGTCACACCTAAAACACATGTTTAATTCCCCTGATTAATGAGAACTGGCTGTCAAGGACAGCTGACGGATGTGTTATTTCCACAGAATAATGAATAGTACAAGGTACTATTTCTTTGAGTATTTCGCACGACGCAAGACGCCGCGGTGTGGTCGTATATTAAAACATCTTCAAATATATCCATGATTCATGAAACATGAATTGGAGGTGCACGTTATAGTATGGTTGGCAACCCTACATTAATCAGGGGAATGAAATGAAATGGGTTACCCCATTTCACCAAAGTCTAAAAATCAATATTGTTTCGCATTGCGCTAAAATTTGGCATACAGATAGTTTTTACGACGTTAGTTCTTTTTGAGAAATGATTTTCTAAAATTCACCCCTTAAATGGATGAAATAGGTGTTCAAAGTTTTGATGGAGAAAAAAGATTAGATAGTTTTTTCTATACGAAACATCACACAAGTGCTTCAATAAATAAATAATAAAATACATGTTTCAGTTTTTTCGAAATTCAACCCCTGAGAGGACGAAATGGGGTAACAAAGTGGGAAAATCAATATTGTTTTGGATTGCGCTGAAATTTGGCATGCGGATAGTTATTACGACGTTAGTTACCTCTGATAAAGGATTTTCCAAAATTCACCTCTGAAGGGGATGAAACGTGGGTTCAAAGTTTGTATGTAGAAACAAGATTAGATAGTCTTTTCTATTCGAAACTTCACACAAGTACTTAAGTAAATAAATAATAAAATACATGTTTCAGGTTTTTTCGAAATTCCACCCCAAAGAAGGTGAAGAGGGGTAACCAAGTCTGAAATTAATATTGTTTCGGATTGCGCTGAAATTTGGCACGCAGATAGTTATTTTGACTTAGGTATCCGCTAAGATTTTTCAAAATTCACTCTTTAAGTGGATGAAGCGAGGGTTCAAAGTTTGGATAGTCATTTTATTCGACATTTCATACAAGTACTTCTGTAATTAATAAGTAAATATGAGTTTAGGCTTTTTCAAAATGCCACCCTAAGAGGGTGAAGTGGGGTAATAAAGTCTGAAAATCAATATTGTTTTGGATTGCGCTGAAATTTTGAATACAGATAGTTGTTTATGATGTAGGTATCCGCTTAGAGAGGATTTTCTAAAAATTCTCCCCGGATATTACTTATTATTTTTAATTATATATATAAACATTGATTTACTTAAGTTTTTCTGTAAATAAATAAGTAAATACGTGTTGCAGGATTTTTGCAAGGTGTTGGTACGAGTAAAAAAGTCTGAAAATCAATATGGTTTTTCGGGTTTTATAAATATAAATACCTATTTCCCTTAGTCACGCAATAACTTGAAAACGGTAGAACCGATTTAGCTTTTACTTCTTTAATGTCTTTTATGATAGAAAGGTTTTTACAAATAAAAGTTAGTAAGTCAGAAAATAAAAGAAATCTTTAACGCAGGCGAAGCCGTCGGGCACTGAATAAATTCTTCTTGTAGCTTTTAGTACTGAATAATTGCTTTGACTTTTGACTTTTGATTCATGCTTTTTATGTTTATGATGCGACCTTTTAGGGTTCCGTAGCCGAATGTTAAAAAACGGAACCCTTATAGATTCGTCATGTCTGTCTGTTTGTGTGTCCGTTGGTTTGTCACAGCCACTTTATTCCGAAACTATTAAGACTACACAGTTGAAACTTGGTAGGTAGGTGTCTTCTGTAAACCGCTTTACGATGTTTATACAAAAATATAAATTAAAAAAATATATTGACGGTGGGCCATACATGGAACTGAAACTAAAAAAAACGTTTTCGCCAAACCTATACGTGCGGGGTGTCTATACTTCATAATCATGATAATCCTTTCGTCGATATGTGAAGTTAGATATGTTGTCCTCTATTATAGTGAGCTTAGACGCCATGTGGGTTTTGGTGTCGTGAAATTTGCTGTCCATTTTTTTATCTAACTCATCGAATTTACTCTCTATAAAAAGCTCTTTTTTTTCAAGCAGTTTAAAATATCTATTTTCTATGTTCTCTGTAAGATGAAGTGTTATACTTCGCACGGTATCGTCCAACTTGTCCAGTTGTTTTTGAGGCATTTGTATTGTCGGTAATATTGTCCCGCAGTCGCCGGAACATTCTTTGACGCCGCCGCCTTCTGTTAGCCCCTTTTCCGAGTGGATCGACCTGAAACTGTATAAATACAATATAGTAAGTCACCATTATATATTGTGTTATAACAGGTACTTATAAGCACTGATTCACTGCCTCACAGACGCAAAGCGTAACAGTTTGATCTAGCATTAAAATCACTTTTCCTTGTTGTGAAAAATCATGACGGCTCATATAATGTACGAGCAGAATATTAGTGGGTACTTGTACTATTTATTATTCTGTGGTATGGGGTTGATATACAGGGTGGTTTTAGAGAGAAGTCTTAAATATTACTTGAATTGGTTTCAATTGAAAACGCCTGGACTGATTTGTTTATTATTTGAGTCAAAACGACCGTAATACATATTAATAGTCCGAATCAGAATAAAAAAATATTGAAAGTTTTCCAGGAATATGTAAATGCAAAATTAACTCAACGTCATTTTAACTCAGGATTCGAGGGTAGTAATAAGTGTGACGTATGAATCTGTGTATGTGTGTGTGTCTGTCTGTAGAATCGTAGCTATCAAACGGATGAACCGATTTTGATTCAGTATGATAGATGCGTGAATTGTAGTATTCAGCCTGGATGCAGACGTTTAGCACGTCTGCATATTGAAATATTGTTACAAACCTACTATTTCATTTCATGTTACCAATAATTAAAAAAAATAGTTCCTCCCGAATTGAGAATCTCTTCCTCTATTTCAACTCTGTAACTTAGGGACACAAGCTGAATAAATTCATTCATTCATTCATTCATTCCTTCTTTTTCAAGTCAGTTAAAAACGGTTGGATGCAACTTTGTAAAATAGGAGTTTGTAAGTGAAATCGAATACTAATAACAAGTTTGTGACTCAACTTCTTAGTCTAAGCACGTACCACAATTTTATTCGTTGCGCTTTTATTTGTTGCGGCAATAAGTCGCACTATTACGAACAAAATAAACGAACGATTTTTTTCCGCAGTGCGCAGACTCTAATATATTGCCGTTCTTCAAAGATTGACAGATAACAACCGCAGTGTGCGCACAGCCCTAATGTCTCATGTTAAGGCCGCAGTCCAAAGACACACAAGCGACTGGTTTTCCTACATAAGATTATTAAAAATTCACTCTGCATGTATAATTAAAATCAACATAATAATGAAACTTACCCGCTAAAGAATACTAGCATGGCTAAAAGTGAAACAATTACTGGCCGGACCATTTTGAATTTTTGAGCGAAAATTTAGAGAGAGTTACCACGGTTGATTCGCGTTCACTAACGAACATTGTAATAATCGCACGCATATATATAGTATGTCGTTATCACACTCATATGACACTTGTTTACACTTAAAGTTCAGTTACTTTAGCATTAATAAAATCGGCCAAGTGAGAGTTGGACTCGCGCACCGAGGATTCCATTCAAACTTGTCTAACTAGGTTAGAGGATAAACTTAACATTGCAGTTTGATCCCTACACCGATGTGTAGACACGGTTAATGAACCAACCGTAAATAATGTTTGCAATCTTTTTAATACGCTTTTATTAGCTTCAGACGTATGAATGTTTGTATGTTAGTATGTAACGGAATCTTTGAACATGATTTTAACCCCCTTCAAAACGTCGGATTAACTCGAAATTTGGCATACTTATTAAGGACCGATGACAATAAATAACTAAAAAAAAATTGACTAAAAAATGAAATATAAATAATAGTTTAAAAAAACTAAAAAATACGCTTTTATAGAAAATCTAACTAAAAAATAGAAAATAAATTTTAATAAATTTGAATTAAAAATAGTGTAAGAAAAAATGATTTTATTGTAAAAAAAAAGCGTGGGGTGCTTTTCAGGATATTATCAAAATAACCCTTCTAGTCATATCTGTTCATAAAATATTTGGAACTATTGATACCATGCACCCCACGCTTTTTTTTTACAATAAAATTATTTTTCTTACACTATTTTTAATTCAAATTTATTAAAATTTATTTTCTATTTTGTAGTTGGATTTTCTATAAAAGCGTATTTTTTTAGTTTTTTTAAACTATTATTTATTTTGTCAATAAACTCCAATCTAAGTTCGGTTTTCAGAAAAAAAAATGGCAAGATGCAACTTGCTTGCTTGACCTTGCTTGCTAAATTTCATAATTCTAGGTCAAGGGGAATTAAATTCCCTTGTAAAATCACAGATACCAAACACGGTATAGTTTGAGCAAACAAGATTAAAGTGTAGGTAGTAAGTATTAATGTAGTAAGCTAAGAGCAATAATTACTATGTCGTAAGTATTACCTACAAACTAGCCTTTGCATTTTCTTTGCATTTATATAACGCATAACATTCACAGGATCAATACCTTTCATTCAAGACCTCATTCATTGAAATCGGTCTAGCCGTTTGGCTCCTAAGTAACACCAAAGCAAACATATCTTATAGGCTAGCGTTTGATTACTATCTCACCCGTTGGTAAATCATGATGCGGTCGAAGATGGTAAGCACGCTAGGCCTGAAATGGGAACTGGCTCTCAAGGATAGCTGCCGGAACACATTGGATGTTTGACAACAGTTTTTCTATCTTGAGGGTGGTAGCTGGCCAGGCGGACACTAGATAGTGTCCTACCACCATGCGGGGGTTGTTGGTTTATTAACGATGTTTTCTTCAACGGAGGGCCACTGTGAGAAGCGCACATACATTTTTCGATGGAAAAAAACCATTGGTGCACGGCGGTTTGAACTCGGTACCACGGCATCATAGCCGACCGTTCTCCCGATTACGCCACCGGGCCCTCATCTCAAAACTGCTTACTGTAGATAGTGTCCTACCATCATGCAAAATAACCCACATACATACATACGCGCGTAACACACTACCCTCTTTTTGGCTTTGGGTAAAAATGGTTTTCAGTCGCCTGCTATATTTTCAAACTACCTATGAAACCACGCCAACATCATAGGATTTTTTTTTATTTCTTTTTTTATGGTATAAGGTAACAGGACAAACACGACGTTTGCCTGATGGTAAGCGATGACGTCTACCTATTACAGATACAGTAGCATGCAAAATTCTGGTCTGCCAGAATTTTGCATGTAACTGCACTGCGCCTGTTACCTTGAGACATAAAGATGTTGAGTCTCACATGCCCTAATAATAAATAATATCACTGGACACCTTGTCATTTCCGGTTGAAAACATTACTATTTCACGGCTGAAAATAATTGGCAAAGTGGTGGTACTGGCCCAGGCGGACTAACAGAAGTCCTACCACTACAAATATAGGATAGACGATAAAAAACTATCTTCAAATAACGTGTACGGGAGGAAGCCTATTTTATTTTAAATATTTTGTTTTAATTCTATGTCGCCGTGTTCTATATGAAAATATAACAATAATGATAATTTGTATACCAATGACAAATTACAGCTGTCTAGTAGATTAAATAGAATATAAGAGTTAAGATAGACATACGGATGGACATCACAAAACTATAATGGTTCCAGGTTGACTACGAAACCCAAACAATGATAAGTGAAATATTGGTTGTGGTGGGAGCGTCGAATACCGGGGCCGATGTTACCGTGCTGGCTACGTGCTGGTGAGATAGATAACCACAACATCAAAATTTAATACCACCTGCGACTGATTTATGTGTAATCTGTTCATTGAGACATTCCAATGAGCCCAAACACGGCATATCTGCTGTAAGTTGGTGAGCAGTTGAGTATTATGCAGATTCCAGGAGATATCGTAGCATCAGGTCAATGCTACCATTTTTTTACAGTATCATTGAAGTAAGGTATCGAATATCGAATCGATCAGATCTATGAAAGTTGATTTCATAGTGTCATCAACTAGAATAAAACCGGCCAAGTGCGTGTCGAGCCACGCGCAGTGTAGGGTTCCGTAGTAGCCTGTTATTCAATGCAAGTCTTTGCCCGTTATAAACAAGCAACTAGGTACTCCGTCTATGTCACTTTAAAGGATTTATTCTAAGGATTTTGTATTTGGTACAAAATTATCCAACACCCAAGATCAACGACTATTACTGCTAAACTAATAAAGTTATCTCAACCGCTATAATGTTCCTTTAAAGTTCATGAAATGCGCTATTATTACGAAGTTTTTCATATTTTTCAAGCCAGCAGTTTAGCTTTTAGGGGGGGGGGGTGGACACCCTACTGGAAAAAAAATTTGCACTTTAAAGTTAAATATTTCGTAAATGGAGCATTCAATCGAAAAATGGTATAAGCAACCCGGAAGTCATTTTAAAAAACCTATTCAACAATACCCCACACGATGGGGTAGATGATTAAAAAAATTCATCCCCACTTCTCATATAGGGGAGCTACCCTAAAAAAATATTTTTCACAATTTTATTTCAGCACTTTGTTGGCGTAATATATACATACCCCACAATATTACAGTTTTCTAGTATTAACGGTCTCTTAGCAAAACCTCGGACAGACAGACAGACAGACAGACAGACAAACAGACAGACAAACAGACAGACAGACGGACATTACGAAACTATAAGGGTTCCTTGTCAGGACTACGGAACCCTAAAAACGCTCATATATTAGAACGGCTGAAAGCATTTTAATTATTCAAAGAACACTCTCGATTAAGATTTGATTAGATTGGGTGCTACGATGCCACAGACAGACACACCTATACACAGATACACACGCCAAACGTATAAAACCTCTTCTTTTTGCGTCGGAGGTTAAAAATAATTAATTTCACTTGAATGGCTCATGGCTACGTCTCATCATTTCCACTATTCTTACATTATTAATATATCCAGGGGCCTTATTCAGTATGACAAATGAGATAACGCATTCCTTAACGCGCCACGTCACGTTATTGAATAATAGTATTCCTATTTGCCACACGATAGGTAAATTATACAAAACGCGCGCGTTACACGTCCTCATACGTCACGATATTTTGACAGTTCAAAACACGCTCATAACCTTACCCTACCGCGTTTTAATTGGCATTGAGAATACCATAACTCGGAGATAACGTAACACGGCAAGGTAAGACTTTAAAATGGTCATACTGAATAAGGCCCCAGATGGATTCAGAAATTGCTAATGCGTCGTCGGTGGGTAACTGTTAACCACAATTTCCTCTCCGCTAGCGCTAGCTCAGTGTCCGACAGGCGTCACTGTTGTGGTTTTTTAAGGGTGCATTTGACCTCATGGTGGAATTCGGAAACTGCTCAGTAGCAGTCTCCGAATTCCAAACTGCTAGACGATTAAAGTTAGATGTGCCGTGTTTGGGCTCATTTTGTTAGATGTGACGGGATCTTTTTCGAGAAGACTTGACTGACCTGGTGGTGGGATTCGGAGACTGCTACTGGAACTACTAGATGGTTAGAGTTAGATGTGCCGTGTTTGGGCTCATTTTGTTAGTCGTGAGGAGATTTTTTTCGAGGAGTCGTCAAAACGTCTCCTGTGTTCCGGCAGCTATCTTTAAGAGCCAAGCCATTTCCCATTCTAGGCTTAGCGTGTAACCATCTTCGACCGCATCATCACTTAACAACAGATAAGATAGTGGTCAAACGCTAGGCGAATAGGTGAATCAGACCACTACATACTACACATTCGACATAATGGTTCCTTCTCAAAAATCCATCCTATAAATTATTATTATAAACTGTATTACTTCAAAACAAAACATATTTCTACCCTATATTTAGGGTTCCGTAGCCAAATGGCAAAAAACGGAACCCTTATAGATTCGCCATGTCTGTCTGTCTGTTTATCTGTCTGTCTATCTATCTGTCTGTCCGTCCGTATGTCACAGCCATTTTATTCCGTAACTATTAGGACTACAGAATTGAAACTTGGTAAGTACATGTATTCTGTAAACCGCTTTCTGATTTTTATACAAAAAAAAATAAAAGAGTAAGGGGGGCGGGGCAAAAAAATTCTTCAAGCCTATACGTGTGATATGTCTATGGATAGGTCTTTCAAAATGACATTGAGGTTTCTACAATCATTTTCTCTCAAAGTTAATCATATAAAAGAAGGCGCGTCTAAAGTGGTAAAATGTGTCCCCCCCCCCCCCCCCCCCTCTAACTTTTAAAGTAAGGGAGTGAAAAATCTAGAAAAAATATATTCTGTAGAACCCAATAAAAACTTTCAACGAAAATTGGTTTGAACGAGATACAGACAGCAGTTGTTGAGATATAGCGACCGCAAGTATAACTTTGTTTTTCATACAAACACTATGAAAAACAAAGTTATTTTTGTAGTTGCGAAAAATCATAGTTATAGAATACTCTACTGTGTTACGGAACCCTACGAGTGCGAGTAAGACTTGCACTTGGCCAGTTTATTATATGAAATATTCAAAAACTGGTTTCACTCACAATGCGATCAGTGACGTAGCGCGCTTATAAACAATATGAAGTAATGTGTAGTTGTGTGCGTAAAACGCCCACAAGCGCTTCAAACCTGGCCTGATGTAATGTTGCGCCTGCAGCGCAACACTCCATCTGGACATATTAATAATCTAAGCCACCATTCTATTTATGCATATCTGGTATCGTGGGGTTTTCGAAGGCAACCAGGTCAACTGATAACGTCACTGTGAATAACACAATAATTACAATTATCTATAAATACCTTTGCATGTTTTTGTTTACATCTGCGAGTACCGGTTCGTTACTTTTGTCTATTTTTTTTTTAAGTCAAAGCGTTACATACATTATGTTTACTCGATAATTGATTAATATTTATTTTATGATTTCGACGTGTTTATGTGCGTATATTAACACTACCTATATACTGAATAAATGTTTTGATTTGATTTGATTTAAATAAGCATCCCTTTCTCTATCTTTGTTACTACATCTTCTACCACACCACAACATTCCCTTATCACGCTGTTCTCCACCTTATCCTTCAGAGTGACTCTAATCATATTTCTCAAACTTCTCATTTCTACAGTATTAATTTTACTTTCATGCTTCTTCTGCCATACCCAGCATTCACTGCCATACATGAGTATGGGGACCAAGACTCCTCTATGTATACACCAAGACGTGCTTTTTTAGACACTTTCTGACTTCTCATAAAGTTATGTAGTACATTCACTTTGTTTCCTGCCAAAACTCTTCGTTCAATATCACTATCATACTTACCATCTCTCGTAAACTTAGAACCCAGGTACACAAACTCTTTCACTTGTTCCACTCTCTCTCCTTCAATCGTAACTGTACAACCTGTCATTATTTCTTCTCTTTCAAAAACCATAACTTTGGTCTTGCTTACATTCACTTTCATCCCTTTCAGTTTCTGACTTTTTCCAGTTATGACGTATTAATAGTACCACCGGCTGACATTAAGGACTTCCAGAAAAACTTAATGTTGGTCTGGAAGTCGTCAGATAACCTTCTATCAAGTTCGCCTAGTATCATTTTCTTTCTTTCTATTCACAACCTCTTGTAACGTAACGGAGCGCCTACCTCTCGCTACAGGTAATGAGGGAACCTAGACAAGGTAAACTACAGAATACGGGTTATAACAGGTATAGATATATTGACTACAAAACTCTACGATACTTAACTTAAATAAAACTAATGCCCGTTTGCACTAAACTTAAGAACTTCCTAAGTTCTTGCCTAACTAATTTAGGCAACTCCTAGTGAAAAATTCACTTGCACTAACCTTAGGTCATTCCTAAATGCGCTTAGGAGGGTACTAAAGTTATGAGCCCGATTAGGAAGAGACTAGAGCTTAGGAACAGCTTAAGGCGTATTTTTGGTTATCTGCGGGTTATTTTGTTCTGACAATGTCAAAACAAATGTCATTGCAAAAATTACAAACGAAATAATGAGAGAAAAATATATAAATTTAATCAAAAATAATTGAATATATATAAAAACCAATCGGAAATACGCTCACAGACACTACAGAAGCCGTTTGAAGACCAGGCATATACCCAAGCCCCTTTGATAATGACGACGAGTTTATAATTAATGCCAAAGAAGCCATGCCCTTATGGATATCATCATGATATATGTATTGCAGTATCGTATCGTATACATATATCGCAGATGCAGTAACGTTTGCTGTGTTTGGAAGTCTACGGAAACGCTTCACCATCAATGTAATAATGAAGATGAAGCTGCTTTGTGACGTTATTACTTAACGTTATAACTAACTGAGTTACCGAAAGCTAGCGCGGCCGCCAATATCTCCCAAATTGTGTACCAAGAAACCTCACCAGAAGATGCACTGGGATCATTAAAGCTTACACTGAAGTTTATACGTGGACCGCACATTTGGAGAGGATTGGTCAGTCTAGCCATCTTATTAAGGCTGTGAGTCAATGGGAAAAACCTATAATGGAAGAACAGAAGTACCTACGTAATAGTTCAAACGAAATTTTGTCACTGTCGTCTATTATAAAACGAGTATGAGATATAATAACTGACAGAGCAGAGGTTTTCAGATAAATAAAAACGTGTTACCATGGTGTATTTGTGTGCGAAACAACGTCAATGATGTATCTGTATGTATCTTTAGGTTTATATAGACAGTATATATTATTTTTAACTGAATTCCAAAAAGAAGGAGGTTCTCAATTAGTCCGTTTTTTTAAATATGTGTATGTTACGCGATTATTCCGTCAATTGTGAACCGATTCGAAGGATTCTTTTTGTAATTGGTAGAGTACGTTTTCGAGGTGGTCCCATTGCAATTTAATCGAGATCTGATAATAACCTCCAGAGATATAACGATAAACGTCTCAAACTTGCTACTGAAATTGACTCGCGGGGCGTTGAAGTCGGTTGTTTTAGTTTTTATTATATAAATAAATATTCTTAACCAAACTACGGATCAATGTGTTTCACTCTGCCTCCATCACCTGCTTCGCCTGCAACAACCACATCATCACGTTCACTAATAGAAAATGATCATGAAATCTATATAAATATGAAATCTAATATAATACCTAAATATGTAAGCCTGTTAGGAATTAAAGATGATGTTAAAGGCTCTAGCAGGTAAAAAAACAACAGTAAACATCGTTAAAAACATTTATTTTACTTATAATAATCAACAGAACTTTCCTTTACAAAGTTATTCAGATTTTAACGTACACAAATTTTATCGCCACTTTTACTGTGTGTGTCTGAAACAAATTGTTTTAATTTTTAACAAAATTGTTTAATTTTCCGTTTAACTACCTGGTAATGCCTTACAACTCAAGACCAAATTTAAAACACCGAAACACTGTAGAGAGGCTATAATGGAGAATTCAAACGGCGGTTTGTAGCTCTTGCAATGAGGTCTCTGGATCTAACTGGAAACTGCACTGCCTGTTTGTTATGTTATTGTAGCCTGCTGCGTATTCCTCCATATTTGTACTATGGATTGATACAAGCCCTGTAATGTAATGTATTTAAAAAATACATTCTTGTAAGTATTTGGCGTGTAGGTACCTATATTTTTAAAAGCTTGAGGCACTGAAGTATAGTAATTACCTAGCCTGAAAATTACCTAGCCTGAAAAACGGGTCTTGCTTCAAGCTTTTAAAAATATAGGTAAGTACCTACTTGCCAAATACTTACTAAAATTTATGTTTAACATTTTAGTTCATTGTCCCAGATAAAAGCTTGTTTTTAAAAATATTTTTTACTTATAATTTATTTGCTTATGTATGTTCCTTTTCTTAGTTGCCTTGCGCGCAAATATTAATTTTTCCTCCGTCGTGAAGTTGAGGGTTCTTTTTCATTCAAAATTTTCTATTTTAAAATTCCAATACAATTTAGTTCGTTATGCTTTTAAGGGAGTGTTGGTTCCCACACTCATGTATGGTAGTGAATGCTGGGTATGGCAGAAGAAGCATGAAAGTAAAATTAATGCTGTAGAAATGAGAAGTATGATTGGAGTGACTCTGATGGATAAGGTGGAGAACAGCATGATAAGGGAATGTTGTGGTGTGGTTGAAGATGTGGTGAAAAAGATTGAGAAAGGGATGCTTAGATGGTTTGGACATCTAGAGAGGATGGTTGAAGAAAGACTGACGAAACAGATTTATGAGACGAGTGTGAATGGGGCAGCCGGTAGAGGCCGACCTAGGCGAACGTATCACAACCAGATCGGAGACGTTTTAAAGAAAGGCCAAGTCAAAAGTACTTATAACCGGCGAGCATGTATGAAGGCGCTCATGAAAGTAGAAGAAGCGAAAGAGGTATGTCAGGATCGTAGCATGTGGAAAGAAGTAGTCTCTGCCTACCCCAACGGGAAAAAGGCGTGATTGTATGTATGCTTTTAAGGTAATAGTTGTTTACATATTGTAAGATTCCGTTTAACATTGGATTGGATTTTTTTTCTAGTTTCACTATGGCTCCACACGATTAGTGTATTTAACCAGTGTCAAGTATTAAAATTCTTCAAGTTTTTGTGAGTTCAAATCATAAAGATGGGTCAAAGTAACATTTTAGGTCAACTTGAAGTCATAGTCTAGTCCAAGTCATACCCTATTATATATTTATTATATTCACATACAATATTATTATTGAACCTCCATAGACGGCACTACAAACGAACATTGATAAGCCAAAAATTAAAATATCACTTTCCCGCCAATGCGCGTAAAGGCGAAAATCGAAGAGGTTTAATACTTATTTGTGTTACATTTATAGATATCTGTGGTTTCATTCGTTCAAATGTTCACCTAACTAGGCAATGCCTAAATTACGACACGGTTAGGGAAGGACTGTTAGTGCAAACCAATGCAAACCTAATTTCCAGATAGGCTGTTCTTACGCTAAGTTGTAACTTTACTAGGATGATCTTATCTGCAGTTTAGTGCAAACGGGCATAAGAGTTCATCACTGATCTTCTGGTCTTTTATAACCTGGTAAAGGTGAGAGTCCCCGTCATCCACAAATCATTTCAGTAGTAGGTATTATAGCATTTCAGAAACATCGGTAGGTATTTCATTATTGCGGCAGGCATTTGCTATAGTAGCGGAATTGCCTTCGCTGGCTTAGCAACCGCAACCGCCGCAAAGGGTACTTCACGCTAGCAAGCATTTCCAGCAGACTTACCGATACGGTCTCTGTGTCGACTTCGTTTATATCCAGCTTATCTTCAGCATTAAAATTCACTAGGAGGTCCACAAGCAACTGCAAATGTTGATTTTCATTCAGAGCATCGAACTTTATCAAGTCATAGGTTCTTCCCAGTGTAGAAGTTAGTAGTTGGTAGTGTGTTGAGTTTTATGTAAAAATACGTAAATAAAATTAATCTTTGTTTTGATCGTGTGCCATGGCAATGTCCCTTTCTCCACCCACTCTCCTTCATCCCCTTCTCGATATTTATCCGTCATTGATCTTTTAATTTTAGAAAAGTTCCGTCGTAAAGAAACATAAATCGTTTTAATACAAAAGAGTATATGTATGATATATGAAAAATGTGTGAGGTGATTAAAGATATGCCACACTATTTTGCTACATACGTCAACCTTTTATACAACTACTACTTTCCTTGATTTTCTTACATCTTCATTTATTCCTTTTTGCCTTCTTGGGCTTTTGAAGCCAACCAATCTAGCCACGCTTTTTATTTCTCAAATACAGCCTTTGACATCATCCTGCCTTTGAGGACATCTTTACATACAATACAATATACAATCCTTCCTTAAACGGCTTCCATTAATGTTCAACCTCACACACTTCATCTAATGAATCAAACTTATCGATCAATTTATATACAAATTCGTCTTTTACACTTTCTTCTTTAAAATTCTCAACTTTTATGCGTTCCAGTACTCTAACGGGATCCTGCACACGATGTTTGATCATGCACATGAATGTAAGTTTGTAATAGGAGGTAAATTTGCTTTTCTTTGTTATTAAACTACATATATACGGTTTTCAGACTTTTACATCATATTTGCTGTAAGGCCTTGCTTCTTGCCAAATTTCATAGTTCTAGGTCAACGGGAAGTATCCTATAAGTTTTGGTTCTCTTGTGAAATCGCAAAATATGCGACGCCAGCCAATGACACGCAAGCACAGCATCCACGGCTACAATACTCCTCGCATCCGGCTTGTGTGCATAGCGAAGCGTCATCTCCTAGGTATGCGGTGAACTGAGGTAGGTATATCGTTTACCTACATAGTAACTCTATGTATATATATATCTCTACTCGTATGTCTATGATATGTACAGGATGATTCAGCATCGATGGATCAAACGAAGCAGAGTGGTAGAAGACCTCAATGCGCATCTATTGCGCATATATGTTCTACCATTTTGGATAGTTTATGAGACATGATTTTTTAAATATTTTACCTACCGCCGGTTTGGTAAGGAAACTTTTTTTTTCTGCTGAATCCTTTACGGCAGTGTTTTTTTTTTTGTAAACGTAGGTAAATAATAGACCTAACGATTCGTAGTATTTTATTTTACTCGAAAAGTAAATACTTTCATAATAATTAAATAAATTACAAAAATCTCATTGATACATCTGATTGATACTACATAAAGTTTGCGAGGTCAATACAAAAATAAACCTTTTTTTATGGTTATTTCAAAAACTTTGATATTTATCTAGCTACCCTCTCTGCAAATTTGATTAACCTAAGGTATGCGGTTCATTAATATAAACCGTAATAAAAAATAAATAATAGTTTAAAAAAACTAAAATAATACGCTTTTATAGAAAATCCAACTAAAAAATAGAAAATAAATTTTAATAAATTTGAATTAAAAATAGTGTAAGAAAAAATGATTTTATTGTAAAAAAAAAAGCGTGGGGTGCATGGTATCAATAGTTCCAAATATTTTATGAACAGATATGACTAGAAGGCTTATTTTGATAATATCCTGAAAAGCACCCCACGCTTTTTTTACAATAAAATCATTTTTTCTTACACTATTTTTAATTCAAATTTATTTTCTATATTTTAGTTGGATTTTCTATAAAAGCGTATGTTTTTAGTTTTTTTAAACTATTATTTATTTTTAGTCGATTTTTCATTGGTGTTTAGATACAATATAACCAGGTATAGGTTGCATCGTTGAGCCTATTAGTGATGGCAACTAATGCGATTTCACATTAATTTCATGAGCATGCGAATTCGTGAGTATTAGCATGCTAATTGCTATTGCTAAGTTATTTGCTAATAAAACGATAATTGATAAAAATATGTACTTATGTGTTTTTGTTAATATTCGAATTAAAGAGCGCGTTACAAGATGCAGCACGTGCTACACAAATTATTATTAAACAATAAATACGAGTAAATCGAAGATAATAACGGAATCATTGCTGCACTTCATTATTCGCACCACCCTGCTAATAATTTAAACGTTAATTCGTTAATAATAATTAGATAATTCAACCAATATTCGACCGTAAATGCAAGCAAATAAAGATAATAATGGCTTAACCGTATTTTTCGCATCGCCTGCTAACCTGCTAATCACGTGAAATGAATTATGAAAGAGACAGGTAGATTTAGTATTCCCGTGGTTGTGACGGAGAGCGCATGCTACCGATGAATTCGCTTCGCACTTCACAGAATTTCGCATTTACATTTAATTTGCTAACTGCTAATTAAGCATTAGCATGCTAACCATTAATGTGAATGCGAATTAATCCATCGCTAGTACCTATGCAGCAGGAAAAAAAATGATATAAAATTAGACTGAATAGTGCTACTATTGATTAACTTTATAGCACAGTGTGACCTAAACCCACACTTTACGCACGCTTTTCCGTGACTTAAATAATCGATTATTGCACAATTTTAGCCTCCTCGCGCAGCCGTGTAATAATCCTCTATTTAATGTAAAAGCGTAGCAAGCGTAAAGAGCGGGTTTATGTCACACTGACAGCTATAAAATAATATACGATACTCGTGACTTAAGTTTTCCATTATTGCACGCCGTGTAATAAATGACTACTTAAGTCACACGTATCGTAACCTACTATTTTGAGTCTTTTTCACTTGTATTCGTATTAGTATTGTTTTGAAAATATGTAGATTTTGCTGTTTATTGTCACCTACGGCAAGGTAATTGTTCCTTTTTGCATCCGTAGTCTATAGTATAGTTGTAGTATATAGTATAATATATAGTATAGTAGCTAATACAGCTCTGCGGTTATTTTCAACCGACTTCCAAAAAGGAGGAGGTGTATGTATGTTACGCGATAACTCCATCAATTGTAAACCGATTTGAATGATTCTTTTTTAAATCGGTAGGGTACATTTTCGAAGTGGTACCATTGTAATTCCATCCAAATCTGATAAGTGTCTTCAGAGATATGACGATAAACGTCTCGAACTTGCTACTGAAACTGACTCACGGGGCATGAGAGTCGGTTGTTTTAGTTTTTAAACCATAATAATCATTTTATAAAGAAACATATAACACTTGTATAGTTTTTCAAATGCGTCCATTATATTTATTTGTCAGTTAAGTCTTCACTATCTAACAGGTCGGCCAAGTTAGTTTGAGCAAAGGTCATTTTAAAAACAAACATTCATCTATGGTTTGAGGTAATCAATGGTATTCAATAAGACAAAGGGCCTACTAAGGCACTTGTAAATGCAGGCGATGCCGCAGGGCATAGCCAGCTAGTACTTTATTATTTTTAATCGACTTCCAACTAGAAGGAGGTACTCAATTCGTCTGTATATTTTTTTTGGAGGAATGTATGTTACGCGATTACTACGTCAATTGTGAATCGATTCAAATGTTTTTTTTTTATCGGTGGGGTACGTTTCCGAGGTAGTTACATTGTAATTTCATCGAGACTTGACAAGTACCGCCAGAGATATGCGATAAACGTCTCAAACTTGCTATTGAAATTGACTCGCGGGGCATTGAAGTCGGTTGGAATAGTTTTTAAACTATCCTTATTTTTTAACCGACTTCAAAAAAAGGAGGAGGTTTCTCAATTGGACCGTATATATATATATATATATTTTTATGTTTGTTCGCGGATAACTTCGTCGTTTATGAACCGATTTCGATTATTCTTTTTTTGTTCGAAAGGAGATATCCCAAGTGTGGTACCATGGTAATTTTATCGAGGTAGATAAGTATCTCCAGAGATATTGAGATAAACATCTCAAAATTGGTACTGAAAATGAATAGCGCGGCATTGAAGTCGGTTGTTTTTTAGTTTTTAAACGATATTATAAACTGAGGTTTCTGAACAAAACATGGCGGCGTAATCGTTTCTATGGTTACCTATAAAATCAACATCACCACCATCATTGTCAGTTTATTTCCGGCCACTGCGGGGCATGAGCCTCCTCCCTCTTACTTACGCCACGCCTACACCTGGGGCCTTATTCAGTATGACCAATGAGATAACGCGTTCCTTAACGCACCACGTTACGTTATTGAAAAATTGTATTCTGTATGCCACACTATAGGTAAATTATACAAAACGCGCGCGTTACACGTCCTCATATGTCACGATATTTTGACAGCTCAAAACGCGCTCATAACCTTACCCTACCGCGTTTTAATTGGCATAGAGAATACCATAACGCGGAGACAACGTAACACGGCACGGTATGACTTTAAAATGGTCATACGGAATAAGGCCCCTGGTCTTACGCCTGTGCAGCCTGTGTTGTGAGCTACTCTTGTCCAGGTCCTATCTGCGTACTTTTCTTTGTCGTTGACCTACCTCTGTATTGGTCTGCCGCGGCTTCGTTTTCCTACACGAGGACATTTTAGTTTTATTATACGGGATCCGATGTTTACCAACTTGTTTCTTTTTAACCGACTTTAAAAATAGAGGAGGTTCTATGTTCGACTGTATGTATTTTTTAAAATGTTTGTTCACCGATTACTCAAAGACGCGTGAACCGATTTGGAAAATTCTGTTTTTGTAACTTATTTTTTTGTTTGAAAGGGTTACATTACTAGGAAGGGTACTTCACAGGTGGTTGTTATTTAAATTTCACCGAGGTATGTTCAGTATCTCAAGAGATATGCAGATAAACACCTCTAACTTGGTACTGAAAATTAACAGCGCGGCGTTTGAAGTCGGTTTCTTTAGTTTTGTAAACGATCTTAAATTATTCTTATTTCCGTATTTCGAACTTTATCGCTTAACGTGATGTGTAACATGGCACGCTCCATGGGTATATATTGTTACTCTTTGGTTCCATGGCCCGTTGTGAACAGACTCGCATCTTGTGCACAGTTTGCTTGGTGAGTGAAATACAGTGAAGTTGACCTATGAAAGATAGCTTTTATATCGTGAACTATGATGAATCATTCTTAAAAACATTTTTTTTAAAGCACTGGTCAAGTTCAAAGGAACATGAAATATGAAAATTCTTAATGTTAATTTAAAAGATAAAAGGGATGGGAAGAAAGGAGCTGGCCATGTAAGTACATTATATTAAATAAAAATAATATATTTCTATACAATATAATATTCTATATAATATGTTAATTCGGATACATCAACCTGAACCTAGAGTATAAATACCTATACATACCTAGTTATATAGTAAAAAACACATGTGAAAAAATGTCATGTAAAAATAAAAACAAAATTTTAAGTACATACAACATTTATTTACGAAAATTATTTAATGAATATTACATAGACACAGTTAATAAAAGAAAATTAGAAATCTGCACAAAAAACTGTGGAGTTATTTAATAGTTTGAAAACTGTTCAGCATCCTGAATAAATATCATGAGTAGATATGATCAAATCGTAATACTTACAAAGTGAGCTTAGTTTATTACCAAATACCTAACCATTGAAATAGTAAACAATCTTGTTAATGTAAATTGTTATACACAATCCAAAATTTCATCGTACCGACGGGACTTGAACCCGCAACCTCCGGAATAACATGTTCCGGTGCTTTGCCAATTAAGCCACGGTGCGAAGTATCGTTACGACGAAATTAGTGGATTGCATTTGTTAACCCAATTATGCATTGGTGGCGCCATCTATGACTACTGTTAACGCCATTAATTGTTAAAAATCGGAGTGTTTTTTCTATTCGCATATATTATGTAATTGGCGTCGCAACATATTCCCATCCCTTTCTCCTCCCCACTTGTCACCTCTCCGCATCCCTTTCGCACGTCCGGCGGCTCGAAAAGCCCTGAAGTGAATTGGGAAGGAAGACATATTGAGTGTGATGTCAAATGCGAACCCGGAAGGTCGCACGCGCAAATACGTAAAACCAATTACCTAATTAAAATAATCCAAATTTCTCGTACGTACATATCCTTAGCTGTAGACTTCAGTGCCAGTGAAGTGCATTATCAAAACATTGCATATAAACCACTGCATGGACTTTGTGAACGATGGTGTGATCCATTACGTTCGACGGAAGCTGTACACGTGTAAGTTCACCTATCTATCCTTATCTCTATTCTGTTGACGCCAATAATCATCATACAAATCAAAAAATATTAACTGGAACTAACTACCAGCGCATACATATATTTTGGTCACTTCGGCCTGGATTAACAACCCAGTTATATTGTAATATTTGTATCGGTTAGTCGCAAGCAGTGTGCGCCATTTTGTACAAATAGGTAATTTAATTTACTGTCAGTACATATAGCTTTGAATAAGTTAGTATTGCAGTTTGTAATTAATTATCTTGTTCAATATGGGTCCTAAAATAGACAAAGAAATTGATAGGCTTCAGAATAAACTATCAGCTTATTTCGAGCACATTCAATCTATATACGATTCTATGTTATCGTTAGATTGCACAAAGTCTGCTGCAAAGATTGAGTCATTTCTCGCATCTAGCTTTACTATTGACAGTATTCGCGATAAATACGTAGAAACGCTCGATCTTAAATGCAATTATGAAGTTTCATTAGACGATTCTTCTAAAAAACCTACGAACTCATATCAGACGTTGATGGCGTTTGAGCAAATTTACTCGCAGATTAAATTTAAAATTAAACAATTAACAACGAATAATGAAAGCTCAGAAAATTCGGTAGGAAAGAGACAGAATAAATTAATGAACATTCGACTACCTAAGTTAGAGTTGTGTTCTTTTTCGGGGGAACCAGAAAGCTGGCCCATTTTCTATGAAACTTTTCGTACTGCTATTCATGAGAATCCTGAGTTATCTGACGGCGAAAAGGTACAATACCTAATTGGTAAACTGACAGGGAAGGCACAAATAGTCTGTCAGGGAATTTTGCCATCAGCTGAAAATTACAAGGTCATTTGGAATACCTTACTAAATAGGTACAATGATAAACGTTTGTTAGCTGCTACTTACTTGGATAAATTAATGAATCTTCCAGATGCTGATAACACGCCTACTGGTTTAGGAGATTTTATCGATAATTTCTCCTCGATAATTTCTGCTCTGCATCAATTAAAAATAACAAGCTTGGAAGATCTATTATTTATTCACATCGGTTGCAAAAAGATTAACCTCGAAACAGTAAAGGCCTTTGAAATGTCGCTTACTAATGACGTGTCTAACAAAATGCCTACTTGTTCCGAGTTTGTCGAATTTGTACGTAAACAAGCCCATTTATTACAACGGGCACATAATGCAACAACTACAAACGTAAAATCAATTCAACCTCGCAATAACGTCGCCTCAAATACAACTCAACTGTCGAATAAATCTTCCGGGTTAAGATCTAGTAACGTTAAGACATTTGTAAACGTGCAGGAACACTCTAATTGTGTTTGCTGTGGCCAGTCGGACCACACTAAGTTGGTTCACTGCCCCGCATTCCTGTCATCGTCTTCTCATAGTCGGTTTGCGATAATCAAACGTAATAATTTATGCGTGAATTGTTTTAATAAACACGCGTTACCTGATTGCAAAAATACGTCCCGATGTTCTCAATGTTCGCGCAGACATCACAATCTCCTCCATTTCGATAACGTAGATGCTACCTCCTATAGGAATGCAACCACGTCGAATAATAAGGGTACCTCCCCAGTAAGTCGGAGTCCCGCTGTTATCTCTAACGCAGATAAACAAACAGTGCCTGCAGACGAGCGTATAAAAAACGCGCGTTCTGAAAGTTCACACGCGGATAGTCTTAACGGACAATGTAGTGCCGACCGTCCTGTTACGTTGTGTGCTGTGGGTGTGAAATGCGCCGCTGTCGGTTCGACTGACATTAAACCCGCGACTTCTGTCTTATTAGGCACCGCACAATGTCACGTAGTTGACGAAATGGGTAATGTGTTTATAGTTCGTTCCATCATTGATAGCGCGTCGCAGCGCGATTTTATCACTACTGAGTGTTGTCGCCGTTTAAACCTGTCGGTCTACCCGACCGCTAATAAATATGTCTCAGGCGTTGGTGACGTCACCAACCCTATCGAAGGTATTACTTGCCTGACAATTCGATCTCGTCATAACGATGACGTGAAGTTTACTATTCAACCGTTAGTGGTTAATAGGATTACGGATGCACTTCCGGTTTCAACTATTGATACCGCTAAACTGGATTACTTGCATGATTTACCGTTGGCGGATTGTCGCTTTAGCTCGCCGTCAGGTGTTGACCTCATTTTAGGTTCGGACCTTTTCGCGCGCATTTTGCGCCCGCGCACCGTGTCACGGGACCCTGGTGAGCCTGTCGCGATTGAAACCTTATTAGGTTACCTTGTCGTAGGCCAAGCACCGGTTGCTAATCCCGTTTGCAATATCGTTCGTTCGTATTGCACCATAAACGAGTCGCTCAATGACAGCGTAAGTCGGTTTTTTGAATTAGAAGAAGTACCTAGCAACACCGATAATTTGTTGTCACCTGATGAACGGATCTGTGAGGAGTTTTATTTGAATACGACACGACGCGATGACTCAGGCCGTTTTGTCGTTTCGCTGCCGTTTAAAGAAAATAATAAAACTTGTTTAGGTGATTCGATGACTGCCGCGACTCGTAGGTTCTTGTCACTCGAGCGAAAACTTTTGGCGGATCCTTCAATTAAAATGGAATACGACAATGTATTCAAGGAATATTTGGACAAAGGCTATTTACGAGCGATTGATAGTAGCATCGCGGACTTTAATAAGCCGCATTATGTAATTCCTCACCACGCTGTATTGCGGAGTGATAAAAGTACTTCCCGTCTCCGAGTGGTATTAGACGCTAGTTGTAGCACGACGAGCGGAATGTCTTTAAATGACATCTTACATATTGGACCTAATCTTCAAAATGATTTATTCCAAATATTATTGCGGTTTCGATTACTGCCTATCGCGATAAGTGCAGATATACGTCAGATGTACTTGCGAATATTGATGAATGAAGACGACTGGTGTTTTCAACGATTGTTATATCGATTCGATCCTAATGAACCGATTCAAGTTTTTGAGATGACGCGGGTTCCATTCGGATTATGTTGCAGTCCGTTCTTAGCCGTACGATCGGTTCGTCAATTGGCGAAAGACGAGTCCAATCGTTATCCGAAGGCCAGTCGCGTCGCGCAACGTGAAATTTTTATGGACGATTTGGCTACTAGTTGCTTGTCTATCGATGACGGTATCGATCTTTCCGATCAGTTGATAAAAATGTTCGCTGCTGGAGGATTCGAGCTGGTCAAGTTCTCGAGTAACTCCCCCGAGGTAATGGCAAAAATTCCTGCCGATCACCGTGTTTCAGAAGCCGTGGAGTTTACTCCTGATGACCAATTAAAAATATTGGGATTGCATTGGTTGCCGGCTGATGACGTATTTACGTTTAGTGTCAACCTCGAGCCGCGCCCGTGTACGAAGAGATACATATTATCTCGAATCGCGCGTCTTTGGGATTTGATGGGGTTGATTGCTCCTGTCACTCTTATGGCGAAATTGGTGGTGAAGTCGCTGTGGGATGTTGGCGTAGATTGGGACGAGAGCCCTCCCCCACACATAGTCAAATTATGGCAGAATTTTGAATCTGAATTGCCGTTGCTTCAAAACATTAAATTGCCGCGTCACATAGGCGTCACCGATGATTGTGTCATTTCCCTCTTGGGGTTTGCAGATGCCTCTGAGCTTGCGATGGGAGGCGTTTTATATGTGCACGTGTATTTCCCGAAAATGGACTATACCGTGGTTAACCTCATATGCGCCAAATCAAGGGTTGCACCATCCAAATCTGTCGTGACAATCGCTAGGATGGAACTTTGTGCAAGTCTTATTTTGAGCAAACTCATGCGAGTGGTTATAGATACCTACGCATTACCTTCGTGTTCGGTGTACGCGTTTACCGATAGTAAAGTTGCGCTCGCATGGATCGACTCTGAGCCCAGTCGCTGGCAAACATTTGTTGCAAATAGAGTCTCACAGATTCAAGGGAACCTTGACCCCTGTCACTTTTACCACATCGCTGGTAAAGATAACCCCGCAGATTGTTTGAGTCGTGGATTAACACCCGCTCAGTTGATTGTACATCCATTATGGTTCAATGGGCCTAGGTTTGCTTATCAGCCTCGCTCGGAATGGCCATTAAATAAAGAATCAATTTCGAAAGAAGAAATTCCTGAAGCAAAGGTGAGTGCGCTGGTGACGACGAACTCGTCCCCCCCACCGCTACCTCCATTGGTCGAACTCGCGAATCGAGTTTCTACATGGAATAAATTGCTAAGGATCGTGATTTACGTCCTTCGGTTTACCAAAAAATTGCCAAACACCTTTGAAATTTCCCATTTGGAAATTGCCGAACTTGCTATAATCAAAAATCTCCAGATCATGTATTTTGCGGATGAGATTGCGAAACTTAAGGCAGGTAAACTGTTGCAGCCAGCTTTTCGCAAACTCAATGCGTTTGTTGATGAAGATGGAGTGTTACGCGTTGGTGGTCGTTTGACTAACGCCCTAATCGGATACGACAATAGACATCCGATACTTCTCCCACGTCGCGATCATATCGTGAATTTAATCATTGAGTATTATCACCGGAAGAATTTACACACAGGACCGCAGCTTTTAATGTCTTTAATCCGACAAAAATATTGGATAATGTCCGCTCGTAATATTGTACGATCTCGAGTGCAGAAATGCAATATTTGTTTTCGAGCGCGACCTACCAATCAGTTTCCCATGATGGCAAGCCTACCCGCATGCCGGGTATCGGAAGCGAAGGCCTTTTGCCACTCTGGCGTAGATTATGCGGGGCCAATTTCGGTTGTCATTCACCGGGGACGAGGTATTCGGAGCGTCAAGGCCTACATTGCACTTTTTGTTTGCCTTGTTACGAAGGCGGTACATATCGAACTCGCGTCGTCAGCGAGTACCCCTTGTTTCCTAAATGCGTTTAGGCGTTTTTTAGCCAGACGAGGACCTATTGGTACGGTATATTCCGATCGTGGGACCAATTTCATTGGTGCAAAATCCTATCTGAATGATATGTACCAATTACTTGATTCGGAAGAGTATCGCGACAAGTTCGCGAACGAACTACGCGATAGTCGCATACAATTTAAACAAAACGCGGCAGCGGCACCTCACATGGGTGGTCTGTGGGAGATAAACGTGCGTTCGGTGAAGTCTATCCTCGCGAAGGTTGTTGGAAGTCAACTTTTGACGTATGAGGAGATGCTAACGGTCCTCACGCAAGTAGAAGCGGTGTTGAACTCACGCCCACTGTCAGTATTGAGTAGTGATCCTGCGGAGCCTTTAGCGCTGACTCCCGCGCATTTCTTGGTCTTGACCCCGCTCAAGTCGTTGCCCGCGGAAGATTTAACCGACCAAAACGTCAATCTTTTGCAAAGAAAACGTGTTGTTGATCACCTAGTCCAGTCTTTTTGGAAAAGATGGAAGATCGAATATCTTCACACTCTTCAAATGAGACAAAAATGGACAAAGCCTACTGCTTCCATAGAAAAGGGAACTGTCGTGCTGCTTGAGTCAGCAAACAGCGCTCCCCTCGATTGGCCTATTGGTGTGGTCGAGCGCACGTTTGAAGGCAAAGATTCGGTTGTAAGAGTCTTAGATGTTCGTACTAGGACAGGTGTTTATCGCCGTCCTGCGGTAAAGGTTTATCCATTACCAACCCAATAAATTATACAGTCCACAACTCTAACTTAGCTATTAGAATTAGCATAATCATATTGTTTAGGAATACATATAACTTATTTAATGTTAACTTATTTATAATTGTAAATTGTAACACATTATAAATTAAAATATTTATCAGGCTGTCTTAATTAGATTACCTATTTGTACTGGTACTTCTGCTTAGCGCATTGTTGTTTATGCGCGCTGAAGTGACCTTTATTTGCATGCGCCTTGTAACTTTGAAGGCCTTTCGTCCTGTCAAGCCGGGGGGGATGTTAACGCCATTAATTGTTAAAAATCGGAGTGTTTTTTCTATTCGCATATATTATGTAATTGGCGTCGCAACATATTCCCATCCCTTTCTCCTCCCCACTTGTCACCTCTCCGCATCCCTTTCGCACGTCCGGCGGCTCGAAAAGCCCTGAAGTGAATTGGGAAGGAAGACATATTGAGTGTGATGTCAAATGCGAACCCGGAAGGTCGCACGCGCAAATACGTAAAACCAATTACCTAATTAAAATAATCCAAATTTCTCGTACGTACATATCCTTAGCTGTAGACTTCAGTGCCAGTGAAGTGCATTATCAAAACATTGCATATAAACCACTGCATGGACTTTGTGAACGATGGTGTGATCCATTACGTTCGACGGAAGCTGTACACGTGTAAGTTCACCTATCTATCCTTATCTCTATTCTGTTGACGCCAATAATCATCATACAAATCAAAAAATATTAACTGGAACTAACTACCAGCGCATACAACTACTTATTACGTAAGTTAATCATTCGGAAGAATACATTACAGTTTTCAAATCCGACGAGAGATGTTGCACTGCGTAAATCAAATATTATGTTCCGTCGGTACGATGAAATTTTGGATTGTGTTTAACAATTTACAAAAATATAAAGTGTGAAACACTTCAAAGAAACATAATATTTAATCTTGTTAATGTAAAAGAAGCGGCTAAGGTTTAAGGATATATTATCAGAAACAAATATAGAATTAATTCAAATACTTGCTGAATACCGCTCTGCGATGAGTATGCTCCTGTAAAATAATAATTTATAATCATACAAAACGAAATAATTTATGATCGTACAAAACGAAAAAACCGACTTCACATGCCGCGATAATCAAAGTATTTGTTTATCGCCATATCTCCGGAGATAATTGTCATAGCTCGATAAAATTTGAATGTGGCCAAGCGAGAGGCATAATCTCTCAAACAAAAAAAAAACAAAAATTTAAATCGGTTTTGATTTGACGGAGATCTGAGGTAAGAGACATAAAAATAAACTGGCCAAGTGCAAGTTGGACTCGCACTCGTAGGGTTCCGTAACACAGTAGAGTATTCTATAACTATGTTTTTTTTTGAGATTGATGTATTTGTTTGAAAAACAAAGTTATACTTGCGGTCGCTATATCTCAACAACTGCTGACTGTATCTCGTTCAATCCAATTTTCGTTGAAAGTTTTTATTGAGATCTACAGAATGTATTTTTTCTAGATTTTTCACTTTCTTACTTTAGAAGTTAGAGGGGGGGGCACACATTTTACCACTTTAGACGCGCCTGTCTTTTAAATTATTGACTTTAAGAAAAAAATATTTTAGGAACCTTAATGTCATTGTTAAAGACCTATCCATAGACACCCCACACGTATAGGTTTGAAGAAAAAAATTCTTTTTTGTTCCCGTTCCATGTATGAGATGCCCGTATGTCCGTATGTCAAAGCCATTTTATTCCGAAACTATTAAGACTACAGAATTGAAAATTGGTAGGTAGATGTATTCTGTAAACCGCTTTCCGATTTTTATACAAAAATAAAAAATATAAAAGTTGAAGGGGGCCCTCTTCAACTTTTATATTTTTTATTTTTGTATAAAAATCGGACAGCGGTTTACAGAATACATCTACCTACCAATTTTCAATTCTGTAGTCCTAATATTTTCGGAATAAAATGGCTGTGTCCGTGACGGACGGACAGACAGACAGAGTGACATGGTGAATCTATAAGGGTTCCGTTTTTTGCCATTTGGCTACGGAACCCTAAAAAACTACAGTCGTATTGAGAACCTTCTTTTTTTTGTGAAAAGCGACTTCACATGCCGCTATAGTCGAAGTAGTCAGTAGTCATAAGCATGTCATCAAGGTATAAAAATTTGTTTATATTGAAGAATGCGAACTGACTCGTACAGTTCGAGTGTAACTTTACTTGAGCGCGTCGTCAACTGAGATTGTGCTCAAGAAACCAATTAAAAGAGGGAGAGCAAACAACACATGGTATTGTGCCGTTAAAGAAAACACTCGTACGACATCTTTCTGCAAATGACACTCAACACTGGACTGTCAGAATATGTGTACCGTACCGTACCGTCTGCACCGTAGATGGATAATTAAAAAGATCTGACATTAAAATAACAATCAATAACAATACGAGAAGGATAAAACTTTACAATCACTAGTATGAGTGAGCGAGACGGACAACATATTTTTTTATCCTTCTCGCGTATGCGATTTTATTGTTTGCTACCAGCTCTGCCCCCAGCTCTAGCGGCGCCTATTGGCTTTCACCCGGTGTCATATATAACCCGACCAAATTACGTTGTTAATTATATCTTATAGCTGGCATATGTATCACGTGTTCATCATTTTAGACGGGTTATGTCTCTATAGCTATTTCATCGTATACGGCGAATTCTTCTCCATTTAATTTTCCCTCCACGTACTGCACCCACAGCGTCCGTTACCCTGAGACGTAGAGAGAGAAGGCAACGATGTTGACGCTCACACATTCTGTTATTAACTTTGACATTTTGTATGTCAATACGAAAAATATTTATAATACATATTACGTCTAAATAAGTGACATCGAAGTGGTACCACCCCAGTTGAAGTAGCAAAAGTCCTATAACTAGAGATGTAAGAGAGATATCTGTATTTTTACAATATGAGGTAACATGACAAACAAGACGTTCGCCGGATGGTAAGCAATGACTTTTTGTTGCCCTTAACTGAAACTGTGTCACGCAAAACTTTGTTTAGACAAAGACTATAATTGTGAAAACTATTAAGACTACAGTATTGAAACTTGGTACGTAGATGTATTCTGTAAACCGCTTCCCAATTTTTATACAAAAATAAAAAATATAAAAGTTTAAGGGGGGGCATCCCATAAATGAAACAAAAAAAGTCTTCAAACCTATACGTGTGGGGTCTATGGATATTATAGGTCTTTAAGAATGACATTGAGGTTACTAAAATCATTTTTTCTCATAGTCAAAAATTTGAAAGATAGCCGCGTCTAAAGTGGTAAAATGTGTCCCCCCCAACTTCTAAAGTAAGGGAGAGAAAAATCTAGAAAAGACATATTCTGTAGATCTCAATAAAAACTTTCAACGAAAATTGGTTTGAACGAGATACAGTCAGCAGTTGCTGAGATATAGTGACCGCAAGTATAACTTTGTTTTTCATACAAACACTATGAAAAATAAAAGTTATTTTTTTAGTTGCGAAAAATCTTAGTTATAGAATACTTTATTGTGTTACGGAACCCTACGAGTGCGAGTCCGACTTGCACTTGGCTAGTTTATTGTATGTTTAGGTATGTTTAGTCTCATATACCTGTATTTACACTGGACACTTTGTGCTTCCAACAAAACAACAATTGTGTTTCATTTCTGTGTTGTTACTGCCACAGGCGGACTGGCAGAAGTCAACAATAGTACTACCACTAAATTATCTACAGCTGATTATCCGTCGTTAGTCATGATATACATAGGATGTGTTACCTCACTCCGCGGTACAGTCGCACAGAGCCGCGCCTGTCGGGGAGCCCGCCCACTCGAAACTGTAGTACTTGAGTCTCCTCAGTTCAGTGCTGGTGTGTGTCAACAATGGAGGCTCTCCTCTCCTTCCCACCTCCAGTGTGTCTGAAATAATAATAACGTCAATGAGAGTTACATTATATCTAGAATTATATTTGGAGGTCATTGTTACCTGCTTGAGTCCGATGACCTAAAGGAACCCTAGATGTGATCTCTGGGTGGTATAAACGGTCGGTCGTTCACTGGTGGTTAAACCACCCACTGAATAAATACATATCATCAATCTGTTTGCCGAGTTTCGACATGATGTTTGGTGCCAGCCGGTGAGGAATACAGGTTGGAATAGTCGATATCCGTGGATTAGACTAATGTTAGTTGTCCAGCGCCTAGTCTCACTGCAGTCTTTCGATTTCATACAAGTACGATCACACCGTCAACCGCATCGTCACAGAACATCAGCTGAGATAGTGGTCAAGTGTCCTGCCGACGTAAAAGAGATTTAAAGATTATCCATCACATTGTTATTTTTACATCTGATGGACAAGCACTTGAGCGCTATCTCATCTGATGTTAAGTGAAGATAGATTAGTAGACAGCAGTGAATGAGGCAGCCGTTTGGGAGGATGCCCTCAGTCGCGGCAACAAAATCCAGCTGCGACGTCCGCAGCGGATTTTAGCGACGAGGGCAATCGGCGGATACCGGATAGTGTCCTGGACCATAGAGTAACTTTTATACTGGTCCTGGACGGCGGCGTGCGTGCTTGCCGGTCATCCTTCTGGGAGCTCCAAGCGGAGATCCTCGCCGAAGTTTACCTCTACATGGTGGCGAGGAGATCCCGGGGGGAGCCCCCAGCATGGAAGGAAGTCGCACGCATGCAGAGGCAGGTGCAGGGCACCCTGTTGCGGCGGTGAACGGAGGCCCCACCAGTCCCTGGACAGTGGACGGTGGATGCAGTCAGGCCGGCCCTTTGGAGGTGGGTGAGGCGGCGGTTCGGGTCGCTGACCTTCCGATTAGTGCAGGTGCTTTTCAGACATGGATGTTTCGGTAAGTACCTGCACCAAATCGCGAGACGGGAGGTGCCCACTGCCTGCCACGAGTGTAGAGTGCCAGAGAATACGGTGTTCCACACGCTGGAGGTGTCTGCACACACTTTCAGCGGTCATAAGACGGGATCTCTCTCTGCCAAGCGTGGTAAACGCCATGCTCAGCGATGAAAGATCTGGCAGGTATTGGTCTCCTTCTGCGAAGAGATGATGATGCAGAAAGAGACCGCGGAGCAGGCCAGAGAGGACGACGCCTTTGCTGACCCGCTCCGGCGCAGACGTACGGGGGGAAGGATGAGACGCTTTGCCCGCCTCTTTCCCCCTACCACATAGTGGGGTCACTGGCTGAAGGTCGGGGGACTTATGGCCGGCTTGCACGACGCCATAGGTCTGAGGTATGGCCTTGGTGAGAGAGGTCACCCCTCCTTGTGCCCGGGGCCTGGATGTCTCATCCGGGCCTACCGCCGGGGCAAGGTGGTGAATGCTAGCGTGACCCCATCTAGGTAAAATCTTAAATCGCATCGCCTGAATTTAGGGAAGTGGAAGGGAGAAGGGGGAGGAATAGACGTGAGGAGCCCCCCCGCACCATTTCCCTCCACCAATCTTATCGGAGGATGTTATTAAATACAATTTTTAGCGGTTGAAGTAAGGGATTATCATTTATTTAAGTGATTTGTGGAGTATAAATCTTTATAGTTTATAGCCCGTCACAGACTTAGCTATAATATATATTAATATTTTTATAGCTAGGCATATTACTATATATTTTCTATACTAATTTTCGCGTGACCGCACACTCAGCTATAATATATATTTCTGTGACGTCACCAAGCGATACCGTAATATACATTATTGCATATTACTATACACTAGGACGACCATCAATTATGAAGGCATTATGAAGGCAAAATATATATTTCTCAGTGTGTGCTAGCTTGCTATAATATATATTATAGTACGGTATATTAATATATATTATAACTAAGTCTGTGACGGGCTTATTGCTTCGGTAATGATGTCTCTGTCCCTGTTTTTCGCCACTGACAGGAGATCAACACAACAATTTAAACGCTTGGTGAAGTTTAACCCCGAGTTTTGATTTTGTTACGTATTAAAAAGTTAAAAAAAGAATTGATTACAAGTCAGTGGGCGTTTATAATTGTCGAAAAACTTCACTTATAATTTTTCTTCTCCACCAAACAATAAACTGGCCAAGTGCAAGTCGGACTCGCACTCGTAGGGTTCCGTAACACAGTAGAGCAATCTATAACTTTGATTTTTCGCAACTACAAAAACAACTTTGTATTTCATAGTGTTTGTATGAAAAACAAAGTTATACTTGCGGTCGCTATATCTCAGCAACTGCTGACTGTATCTCGTTCAAACTAATTTTCGTTGAAAGTTTTTATTGAGATCTACAGAATATATTTTTTCTAGATTTTTCACTCTCTTACTTTAGAAGTTAGAGAGGGGGGGGAGACACACTTTATCACTTTAGACGCGCCTATTTTTAAATAATTGACTTTGAGGAAAAATGATTTTAGAAACTTAATGTAATTTTAAAGACCTATCCATAGTTATACCCCACACGTATAGGTTTGAAGAAAAAAATGTTTTTTGTTCCAGTTCCATGTATGGGATGCCCCCCCTTAAACTATTATATTGTTTATTTTAGTATAAAAATCGGAAAGCGGTTTACAGAATACACCTACCTACCAAGTTTCAATTCTGTAGTCTTAATAGTTTCGGAATAAAATGGCTGTGACATACGGACGGACAGACAGACAGACAGACATGGCGAATCATAAGGGTTCCGTTTTTTGCCATTCGGCTACGGAACCCTAAAACACAGATAGGTGGAAAGACAAAATAGTCCCCTTGCCATGCTAGCCCTGCAGTTTTTCCGATGAATGTCTCAAATACTTTTTGTCTGTGTTGTTTTTGATCGTAAGGCTGTTGTTTGATGTATTTACTGATGTCAGTGATATTTCTTCTAATACTTTTTGTTCGTTTTCATTCGTTTCATTTCGTCACCATTCGCCCAAATATTTTGTATATTAGTTTTATTTCTTTCAGGAGGTTGACTGTTTTTACACTTAACTTTTGTTTTTTAACCTTTTTTTTCTGAACATAACTATTTTATAAATTGTTATACACAATCAAAAGGGACTCGAACCCGCACCCACCGGATAACATGTCCAGGCACTCAGATTAATTAAGCCGCTGTTCGATACTATCGATATAATGAAATTAGTGGATTGCATTTTTAACCCAATTGTGCATTGGTGGCGCCAGCTATGATGAGGGGGGGAGGGGGAGGGAGAGGGGTAGAACCCCCGCCTTGAAGAAAAAGTTGCAGACCCCCCTCCCTTTTAGGAAATATATATTTTTTAATATTTTGAGGTTAAGTACAAAAACAATTATCAGTAATTAGTTTAAGCTGGAGAGAGGGAGGGGGGGTTGGAGGTAGACTACTCCCCTCTGCGCAAAGAAGCGCAAAAACGTAGTTGATGAGAAAAAATAAATTATGTAAATTAATTGACTTATCATTAAATCAAATTAGATGGACATTTAACAGATAACTTTTTCTGTACCTTCATTTAAACGCCATAGCGTCAGTTCTGGTGACGCGCGGCGGCTACGCTCATCGGCGCACTTCACGCGGTGGTCACTGTTTTCTAGTGTATTGCCTTAGTGTCAGACTAAGACTTTACCTAATATTTACATTCCATTTCACGCATTTACAAGTTTTTACGAGAATTTACAAAAAGATAAATATTAATTTGAAATATTTTGACTTTCCTCCAGCAGCTAAAATTGAATTGTGTGGATTAAGACAAGCTCCCTTGACCCTCCCACGGCAGCTGAATCCTCCTGGTATCCATGAGGACTTTCCCCACGTCAAAAAAAAAGTGGACGGCAGTGAGCCGAACAGCTGAATAATTCATCCCTAGAGATCTAAAGTTTTGCGCGCCACAGTATTCTGTTCTAAGAAGACATCATCACTTACCATAAAGCGAACGTCTTGCTTGTCCAGTTGCCACACCTAATAATACATTGGGGTTTATTTATCTCTAATTTGACATTTATTTTAGTAGTTAACCATCTTCTGCATATAACAAACACGAGCAGCACGAGAGTGTGTGTGGTTCGCTCGTCTACCTAGCCCGGTTACTATACGTCACTGGCTCCTGTGTCCTACAAAATAGTAATAATAATAATCCCGCAGGGCCGGCTTTGCAGCGAGCGGACGGTGAGTGGCAACACCCCTATCCCGCGAGGGCTACATGAGACCCTCTGACCCCCAGCTTGCTATGACTGGTCGGCTGGTGGTGGAAATCGTAAGAACTAAGACCAAAGCTCCAGGGTCAAAGTGTTAAAGGCATAAAGCGCTAGTAGCATTTAGTCAAAGTGCACACCTCTCAACACCCTAAGCTATCCACGCCAACGTTGCCCCTCGGCGCCAATATAACGGTCCGCCTTTATGGGGGGCGGCCCATAGTCACCATTCGCCCAAATATTTTGTAATGAGGCATTATTGGCGGGTGCCGTACGTCATCCCATAGTCCAGATCACTGACCATAAGGAATTCATAACAATAGCCCATATTTTGTACCATCCTCCAACAGTTTGTCATATCCTCCCATCCATATATTATTTAAGTAGTTAAGTTATAAATCTTGTAAAGGGCCTCTTGACGTTGGCTTCGGCTCCGTCATTGCCTTCCAAAGGTCTGAGCGTATTACGACCTGAGAGATTTCATATATTTATAATAAATCACTTACCACCAGATATAGTCACGTAGTAGTAGCTGTAATGGTCGCCAGAGATGACGTTGGTTGTAACGAGATCATGGACATATCTAGTAAACTCGTTCGGCAGATGTTCCCACATGTAGATGCGACCACCACCGCTGTCACTAAATCCTGTTAAAGTAAACAGTCAGAGTTAGTTTACAAGATATATAAAATGTATCATTTACTTACACTCAGTACTCGACTGTAACTTCTTCCGAATACTTATTTATTTGAAGTCGTTTCTGCTGGACTGATTTTAATAGTTCTAGGCATGTTTTAGGTAAGTGATATTCTCGCACACATATAGATCGTTCGACTTTACATGTCACGTGAGTCATTTTCAATAGCCTCTTGAGTTGATTCTTGGTAGCAAGTCAGGCGGAACATCGATATAATGCTTCTACCATCTGTGGTAAGTCGCTATAAATGTAACACAATCCTAGTTGAAATCCCTGGGTTGTGTTTAATGGCTGACCATTGGTGGAAGGCCGTGGCTCGAACCACTCGCCGAACAAAGACATGACGCTAATCAGTTCGCCAAGTTCCAGCATGATGTTCGGTGCTAGTCATACTTGTGGATTGGACTACAGTCAGTTGTGCTGCGCCTCATAGCCATCTCCTATTTCCAGACCATCACGACTCCATCTTAGACCGCATCATCACATAACATCAAGTAAGATAGATTTATCATTTTATCTTTTTAGATACCTTATCTTTCAAATGATTGACTTTGAGAAAAAATGGTTATAGAAACCTCCATGTCATTTTTAGAGAACAAATCATCACACATCGGAAACATCGCGATCTCACCGCGTGACCTCACTCCCGAAGAAGAGCGACGGACTCGCTCGAAACCTAGGTCGAGAAAAATCGACTTAAGGTACGTGAATTACAACCGGTATATAACAATAATGAAGTCTTAATAGTTTCGGCTTCCATTCGGCTACGGAACCCTAAAAAAGGTTATCATAGATAGTACAGTCCGTGCCTCAGGAGACGGGGCGTAGAGCAGCATGCATATCTCTCTCTAGCAAGTAGTCGTGCTCGCTCTGTTCCGACACATACCGTCGCTCCTCAGGCACAGCTACCGCGGTCTGACTATACCTACGAGTATATTAAAAATTAAAATTATTTCTGAATATCAGCGTGTTTTTATTTTTAACAGTATTGTAGTACCAACATACCGATTCCGTAATACAGATCAGTCTTTGGTTCTCTTTGAGGAGACGTCGATGACAGTGTCAGCATCACACCCCCGCCTCTCACGGCGAAGTACATGGTGTACTCCTGCAGGCCGGTGCTGGTCATGTTCACCAATGTGTGGCGCCCCCTCGCGGACATTTCGGTATACTCCATATAGTCAATGGAACCTACAACAGTTGCATTGCAGCACTCCTCTTGCAGCCTGCGGTCACACTTACTGGGACCTGTAAACAATAATTCATACACTTTTCCAATTTTCAGTTAAAACTAAGTTATAAACATTAATTGATTTTAGTCACCGCGACACTCACGTCCCCGGACACCACGCCCCCCCCCCGGCCTCGACCACAGTTTTTTTTTTTGTTTTTAAAATTTTTATTATGGCTCCACACAATAAGTGTATTTAGCTAGTGTTTGAATGAAACCATAGACAACGACAGCTGAACTATATATCTTACAGTGTGAACAGCAATAGCGGGATGTAGTATATAGCTCAAGATGTAATTTACATTATATCCCATAGTGAAAAGCCGGCTTTACTAGCTAGCGTTTGACCACTATCTCACCTGTTGGTAAGTGGTGATTGTATGTTCCGGCAGCTATCCTTCAGAACCAGTTCCCATTCTAGGCCTAGCGTGCTACCAACCTCGACCGCATCGTCACTTACCAACAGGTGAAATAGTGGTCAAACGCTAGCTTGTATGAAATAAAAAAATTAAAAATAAGTTCCACACCTGGAGTTGTGCACAAAAATAATAATTAGTGTGTTGAGAAATTACTTGAATGAACTTGGAAATTTCATATCTAACGCGTAGTTTTGTACGCACCTTCTTTTTTAGGGTTCCGTAGCCGAATGGCAAAAACGGAACCCTTATAGGTTCGTCATGTCTGTCTGTCTGTCTGTCCGTCCGTATGTCACAGCCATTTTATTCCGAAACTGTTAAGACTACAGAATTGAAACTTGGTAGATAGATGTATTCTGTTAACCGCTTTCCGATTTTTATACAAAAATAAAAAATATTAAAGTGTGCATAAAATATTAAAGTTAAAGGGGGGGCATCCCATACATGGAACTGACACAAAAAAAATTTTTGTTCAAACCTATACGTGTGGGGTCTCTATGGATAGGTCTATAAAAATGACATTGAGGTTCCTAAAATCATTTTTTCTCAAAGTCAATCACTTGAAAGATAGGCGCGTCTAAAGTGGTAAAATGTGTGTGCCCTCCCTCTAACTTTTAAAGTATGGGAGTTAAAAATCTAAAAAAAATATATGCTGTAGATCTCAATAAAAACTAACAACGAAAATTGGTTTGAACGAGCTACAGTTGGCAGTTTTTGAGATATGGCGACCGCAAAGGTAAATTTGTTTTTCATGCAAACACTATGAAAAACAAGGTTATTATTGTAGTTGCGAAAAATCATAGTTAAGGTCAACTCGGCGAAGACCGGCATACTTTATGAAAATAATTACAAATGGACATATTTTGGCTATTCTATAACCCTAAACTCAAATTTGGTTAAACTAGATAATAAGATATTTAGTTGACCTGACAAGAAATATGTCAAAATGACATAGAAATCGTCAGTTCCTGAAATAAATACCATTTTTGAAAATACGGTGCAAACAGACGGATTTTGCTCCAATGTCGGATAAGACCGTCTAGTGGCAAATTTACCTAGTTAGTGATAGTTTGCGTAGTTACAGATAGTGTGTACGAATACCAGCGAATACCAGTTCCTGTAACAACTTAATTTGTGTACCCTAACTCTCAGGAATAAGGTTTTAAATAGCTAATTTCGGGAAATGCAGAATTTGTCGGGTAAGACCGGCATACTTTGCACTTTCAGGGGTATAAAACATATTACTCACCTTGAATACCAACGAATATTTTTTTGTAGTACAATTTATTACAAGATTTCAAAACGAACATATAGACACACGGACGGACGGACGGACGAATGGACAGCAAAGTCCCAGAAAGTCTTCATTTGGTACCCTTTGGGTTCGGAGTGAGGGAGGCCTGACCAAAGGTTGACGACTTCTGAAAGTGGCGAAGACCGGCATATGACATTTATTACCCTCCACAACCTAGACGGACTTCTCCTCTACATATTTTGAGGTTAGTTTTTATTTTCATCAACCATAACTTAGAAAAAAACGTAAATAATACTAATGTAATGTACTAATTAAATAGATATATTTAAGAAGAATGAACTTATTTGCATAGATCCTTCAAATTACTAAAATTAAATACTTTTAAACTTTTTTTGTTAAAGCGTGGTGCACCCTCAATGCAAGGTACTCACCGTACTAAATTTAAAAAATCTTGTTTTTCCATTTGCACTGCATGCACCGCCATCTATATCAATTTCTAAGATCTATAATAATATCGTTTAAAAACTAAAAAACAACCGACTTCAATGCCGCGCTATTCATTTTCAGTACCAATTTTGAGATGTTTATCTCAATATCTCTGGAGATACTTATCATACCTCAATAAAATTACCATGGTACCACACTTGAGATATCTCCTTTCGAACAAAAAAAGAATAATCAAAATCGGTTCATAAACGACGAAGTTATCCGCGAACAAACATAAAAAAAAAAAAAAAAAAAAAATATATATACGGTCGAATTGAGAAACCTCCTCCTTTTTTTGAAGTCGGTTAAAAATGGTTTTATTATTTCGTAGATTGTATTGTCATCCTAGTAGTTCTGCTGAATTCGTTGTAATTCTTGTTGTACGGTCTTACCCGATAGACGGTCTTCGCCGAGTTGACCTTATATAATACTTTACTGTGTTACGGAACCCTACAAGTGCGAGTCCAACTTGCAATTGGCCAGTTTTTTTTTACAATAAGTAGGTACATAAAATGTTCTCTCTATGAAATGCTCAATTTTTTCTCAATTTTCTCGGGAATCGTCTCGTTATCACGAATATCACGATCAACTTGGTCGAAACGTCGCGTTAAATAAAATGTATTTTAATATTTATAACTATGTGTGCCAACTGCGAAACTTGAAGAAGTTTGAAAAACCAAGTTGTATGTTATCTTTGAGATGGGGTTATACTTCGCACGGTGTCCTTCAACTTACCCAGTTGTATTTGAGACATTTGTGTTGTCGTTAATATTGTCCCGATGTCGCCGGAACTATTTTCGATGCCGCCGCCGTCTAATCGAGCAATTTTCGTGTAGCTCGACCTGAAACTGTATAAATACAATACGATAAATTGCACATTTATATATAAATAAAAATGCACATTTTTTATATTATATAACTAGCTGACCCGGCGAACTTCTTACCGCGAATATAAATAAACTGTCCAAGTGCGAGTCAGACCCGCACACGCAGTGTTCCGTTAGAATAATATTTGCCGGAAAAATACGTTTCTTGTATGGGGCCACTTTAATTTTTAATTTAATTTAGTTTTTATTATTTGAACTTATAGCAGCCATTGCAATACACACCATGAGTACAATATATATATATATATATATATATATATATATATATATATATATATAAGATAATACTTTCTAACACTGATTCAGACGCAAAGCAATAGTTGGATCTAGCATAAAAAAAATCTTGGTGGTGAAAGATATCTGGGGGCATGGTAGTGCCCCCCCGCCAAGACGAGCCAACTAATAATCATCAAAATTCTTAGGTACCCTCAGAATTTTAATGAAATCCTAAAAAGCTGAAATTTTATATGTTAGCTAGTATACAAATAACCAAAAAAAAAGGTCAGAAGTTTTACCCCTCAACCCCTTAAAGTAGGGGTTGGAAGTTTGTATAAGGCTTTCGCACATTTTGATGCTTGAGGTCTGAAAATTGATATTTTTAACGACCTATTCATAGACACCCCCGCACGTATAGGTTTGATGAAAAAACATTTTATAGTTCAGTTCCATGTATACGAAGCCCCCTTAATCTTTATTTTTTTTTATTTTCGTCTATAAATCAGAAAGCAGTTTACAGAATACATCTACCTACCAAGTTTCAACTGTGTAGTCCTAATCATTTCTGAATAAAATGGCTGTAACATACGACTTTAAATTGGTGGACCAGTCGAACCGTGAGTGTCCACGTCTCGGCTCCGTATGTCATCACAGGTAGGATGCACAGGTTAAAGACTTTTGTCTTTAAGCACTGTGGTATAGGCGACGAGAAGACTCGACGGAGTTTTCTGAATGCTGCCCATCCCAGCTGAATTCTTCTCTGCATTTCCTTCTCATAGTTGGGTTTGCCTAGTTGGAGTGTCTGCCCTAGGTAAACATACTGCGTAACAACTTCGAGAGGGATTCAATCTAAGGCAATCGATTCTAGAACAACGTGCTCGTTGTACATGACTTTGGTTTTATCCAAATTCATCTGGAGACCGATGCGACAAGAAGAATCAGCTAGGCCGTTCAACATCCTTTGTAAGTCCTATCTGCAAATCGTAAGCTCAGCGAGCTATAGAGAGGGCTATGCTCAATGTTTCTCTGCGGGATCGAATCCAGAACGAAGTAATTTACCAGAGAACTAAAGTTATCTACATAGCTCAACGGATTAGTAAGCAGAAGTGGCAGTGTGCTGGTCATATCTGCTGCAGGACTGATAACCGTTGGGGTAGACTTGTCATAGAGTGGAGACAGCGAATCGGCAAACGTAGCGTAGGACGTCCTGTGACTAGGTGGAGTGACGACATACGAAAAGCGGTAGGCAGTGAATGGAAAAAAAGAGGCGGAAATCGGGCTCAGTGGCGTATCTTGGGAGAGGCCTACGTCCAGCATTGGACTGACACCGGATGATTATGATGATGACATACGGGCGGACAGACGGACGGACGAACAGACAGACAGACATGACGAATCTACAAGGGTTCAATTTTTTCCATTCGGCTTTGGATTCCTTAAAAGGTAATATTATCAAAACTATTGCCATCGCGCAATGCCCGAACAACCAACAAGAGTGCAATAGGGACAACAGCAACTCAGACCCATTTTACGTACAACATTTTGACTAAAATAAGGTTTTGTATACCCCTGTTTATTCCTCGAAAATTGATCCGATAAAATTATTTTTTGTACAACATTTTTGCAGACGAGTGCATCCGTGTTCAACATTTAGTTTAATTTTAAAAAAATCTAATTTTGTTCTGGTAACGATGTTTGTCAAATCTTGCAAATTAAATTTGATCTACTTCCTGGTTACCGATTGCAATATTATGATATCCTGGTGCTGATGTGATGATGGAGCTGGAACGTGGCCGAATGGCCAAAGGAACTCCTGAACTACACATGGATTTATCTTGGCTTACTCTGGTCCTAGGTTATGTAAAAGCTTTTGCTTAAAAAGGTTTTTTTTTTAATATTCCTTGTTCTTACATAAAATATTAAAAGTCACTTTGAATAATAATATCAATAAAATAGAGGAACTTACCCGCTAAAGAACACTAGTGCAGCTAAAAGAAGCTCAACCATAGACCGATCCATTTCAAATTTTCGAGAGAGAGAGTTAAGGGAGATAGTATAGAGAAAGTTCGTAAAAGTAGATTCGCGTACACTAACATTATATTTATCATCGCAGGCATATATATATACTCTTTCGTTATCACACTCATGCGATACTTGTTTACACATATTATACATGTATGTATACTTACATAGTTTACATATATACTTCAGCATAAATAATACCAGACAAGTGCGAGTTGGACTCGCACACCTCACGCTTCCGTAAAAACTTGTCAAACTAGGTTAAAGGACAAACTTAACTTTGCAGTTTGATCCCTAGACCGACGCCTTTTTTTATATATATTATAGGCTAGCGTTTGACCACTATCTCACCTGTTGGTAAGTGATGATGCGGTCGAAAATGGTAAGCACGCTAGGCCTAGAATGAGAACTGGCTCTCAAGGATAGCTGCCGGAGCACATTATATGTTTTGTTGACAGATTTTCTAACTTGAGGGTGGTAGCTGGTCAGGCGGACACTAGATAGTGTCCTACCACCATGCGGGGGTTGTTGGTTTCTTAACGATGTTTTCCTTCACCGGAGGGCCACTGTGAGAAGCGCACAGCCTAGACACGGTTAATGAAGAAACCGCAAATAGTAACTTTGTAATCGATTTTTTTTTCATCAAACTACATCCTATGTACGGATTTCAGCCCTTATGGGCTGTAAGACCTTGCTTCATGCCTAATTTCATTATTCTAGGAAAACGGAAAGTACAGTGGCCCTCGGGTGAAAGAAAACATCGTTAAGAAACCAACAACCCCCGCATGATGGTAGGCCAGGCGGACACTATCTAGTGTCCGCCTGGCCAGCTACCACCCTCAAGTTAGAAAATCTGTCGCCAAACATCTAATGTGTTCCGGCAGCTATCCTTGAGAGCCAGTTCCCATTCTAGGCCTACCGCGCTTACCATCTTCGACCGCATCATCACTTACCAACAAGTGAGATAGTGTTTGAACGCTTAACTTAAGTTTTGTTCCCTTGTTACATCGCAGATATCGAACTCTGAATACGGTTTTAGCAAAAAAATTAAAGTTTTGTAAGTTATTACAAGCTATCCGCCATAGTGGTTTTCCTTTGCATTTAACCCATAACACTCAAAAGATTAATAAAAAATACCATTAATTCAAGACCTGATTCATTGAAATCGGTCCAGCCGTTTGGCTCCTAAGTAACAAAGCAAAATATCTATAACATACATACATACGCGCGAAACACATAACCCTCCTTTTGGCATTTGGGTAAAAATTATTTTCATAAGTTTACAATATTTTCGAACCATCTATAAAACGATAAATATATCCACACCATTGGATAGATGAGACAAAATCATCCTTAATTAACGTGTAGGGGAGGTAGCCTATTGTTATTTTAAATATTATGTTTTAATTTTTTGTCGCCGTATTTAATATGTATACCCATGACAAATTACAGTTCTCTAGTACATTACATAGAATATCATCATCATCATCATCATCATCAGCCTGTGTTAGTCCACTGCTGGACGCAGGCCTATCCCAAGTTATTGCCACTGACATAGAAGAGTCAAGATACAAATACGGCACACTGCTACATCTGCTGTAAGTTGGTGAGGAGTTAAGTATTCTGCAGATTCCAGGAGATGTCCTAGCATCAGGTCAATGCTTCCGTATTCTTCCAGTAGGTATCATTGAAGTAAGAGCATACCGAATTTCGAATTGATCAGATCTATGAAAGTTGATTTCATAGCGTCATTCAACTTGTAAAGTCTTAACGGTAAGTCTTAACTTTACGGCTGAAAGCATTTTCATGATTCAAAGCTATAAAGAACACTCTCGATTAAGATTAGATTGGTTGCTACTATGCCACAGACAGACACACCTAAACACAGATACACACGGCAAACTTATAGCAATCCTTCTTTTTGCGTTGAGGGTTAAAAATAAATAACGATTGAATGGCCCATGGCCACGTACTATCATTTTCTGCATTCTATTTTTGTACATCTGTTATCGTGGGAAAACCAGGACACCGGGGCAATTGATAACGTCGATAATAACAATTATCTATAAATATAACTTTTGCATGTTTTTGTTTACATCTGCGAAGGTAAGTGTGGGAGTAACCGCGGCACCTCGAGTCACTAGTGCAGGATGATGACGTCATTAACCGTGACTACTTGACGTCATGCGCCGGATAGACTATATAGTTGGATCAAATAGCTACCGGTAAGATATGTTAACGTGAGGCACGTCTGTCTAACTGGTACATTGTACTTACTAGATGGGATATGGCTGAGCTAAACGTCATTTACAATACATTAACACGTTAGCTGCGGCACCAATTTTTGCATACTTTCCGTTCCTGCGGCACGAGGTATAATCGGCCCGTACCGTGACCAGACGTTAGGGCGACACGCGGTCTATTAGACCCCACCTCCTTTTACAGACTAAAATCCATATTCTGGCGCGAAATCAAAGATAAATGAGAATTTTGGTCCTTACTGATATAGACAGTGAATTGATGAACCCTAATCCACCGTCGCCCCGGGATCTGATGGCTAGTTTAGGAATTATTAGCAAAACAAAATATGGGATCTTATACACCTCGTAACGCACTGAAATAGGGCAAATTTTCGCTGCGATTAGTGATGGGAAAAATAATATCGACGTTTTTAAACTGTCTTAACTACGCAACGACTTGACCGATTTTGATCAATTATATCTCATTAGATCGTTTTAAGGGCAAAACCTGTTTTGGCTTTGTTTCTGGGTTTTTTAAAATTAACTTCTTCCGACATCGTTTAGACATGTTCGGCGCTGTAAAAGGACGTGCTCTCCAATCGACGTGATGCACAACACTGGTCGCGGGAAGCTCGCGTTGAGTGCGGTACGAGGTCAGGGGGGATATGGGACGTTTTAGCCTCGTTCCGCACTGCATTAAAATTATATTAATTCAGTGCGGCACGAGGCCTACGACATCCGGTACCAAGGTAGGTACACCACCGAGTCCGGAACCATTAGTGATCTCAAATATATATTTATCTCTTTCCTACACTGGACCAAACCAAAGCTATGCCATTCGCACGACAGAGAAATTCACTTTTTTGCTTGCCGCACCACAGGGAAGTTGCATCAGGGGTGATTTAGGCCTCGCTTCGCACTTAACGTGTTAAATTAAGTCTAGTCAGAATCACACGCATTGGCCATGAATATTTTATGTAGACTAGTCTGACTGAGCTAGCAGGATGGCATAGATGCTCGGGTAAGTGGACAAGTGATATAATTTAAGATCGTTTAAAAAACTGAAAGAACCAACTTCAAACGTCGCGCTAGTCAAAGTAGCCAATAAACGTGTAGACGAGGCAGCCTATTGTTATTTTAAATATTTTGTTATAATTCAAAGACGTAGTATCATCATCATCAGCCTGTATCAGTCCACTGATAGACGTAGGCATCTCCCAAGATGCGCCACTGACCCCGATCTTCGGCTCTTCTCTTCCAGTCACTGCCCACCGCTTTGCGTATGTCGTCGCTCCACCTGGTCACAGGACGTCCTACGCTTCGTTTGCCGATTCGCGGTCGTCGAGATAAGTAAATACGTCGTAATACAAATGTTGATATACATATTAGAAACAGCTTGACCGATTTCGTTAAAATTTAAATAGTACCACCTGGGAAGGGTACCCTTTGAAACGAAAAAATAATTTTGCAAATCGGTTCAGGCATCTTCGAGTAATCGTTGATGTTCCGACGAATTAAGAACCTCCTCCTTTTTTGTGAAGTCGGTTAAAAAGACGGTCGCATGCAGTGCGGGGTGTGAATGTAAGTAACAAGGATAAACGAAATAATTGGTAAATTTAAAAGGAAAGTTTAAAGTGTAGTGAAAATTAAACAGATATCGTCAGGTTTGGTATATAATTATGTAATAAGAAGAAACAAAATAAACTGGCCAAGTGCAAGTCGGACTTGCACTCGTAGGGTTCCGTAACACAGTAGAGTATACTATGACTTTGATTATTCGCAACTACAAAAATAACTTTGTTTTTCATAGTTTTTGTATGAAAAACAAAGTTATACTTGCGGTCGCTATATCTTAACAACTGCTGACTGTGTCTCGTTCAAAGCAATTTTCGTTCAAAGTTTTTATTGAGTTCTACAGAATATATTTTTTCTAGATTTTTAACTCCCTTACTTTAGAAGTTAGAGGGGGGGGGCACACATTTTACCACTTTAGACGCGCCTGTCTTTAAAATGATTGACTTTGAGAAAAAAACATTTTAGGAACCTCAATGTCATTTTTAAAGACCTATCCATAGACACCCCACCCCATACGTATAGGTTTGAAGAAAATTTTTTTTTGTGCCAGTTCCATGTATGGGACGTCCCCCCTCAAACTTTTATATTTTTTATTTTTGTATAAAAATCGGAAAGCGGTTTACAGAATACATCTACCTACCACGTTTCAATTCTGTAGTCATAATAGTTTCGGAATAAAATGGCTGTGACATACGGACGGACAGACAGACAGACATGGCGAATCTATAAGGGTTCCGTTTTCTGCCATTCGGCTACGAAACCCTAATGAATGTGACTGGATGTAGAGTGAGAATTGTCAGTGATAATGGTTAGTTGTGGATGAATGCTAAATGCAAAATACCTCAAGGAAAGATTAATTGCTCGAATAATTACTATTTGGAAAAGCATCCGAGGAAGTGAGGAAGAAAGCGTAACTGGCAAATTTTTACCGTGAGTGTTCACCACGTCAAGCGTGCCAGCGAAACTTTGAAAACTTATTATCTACACCACCAGACCCAAGACATAGACCAAGAATTTAAAAATCTTCCAGCAAATATGAATGTACAGTTTGCTAACATATTATATAAGGCGTTACTAGGTCTATTTCATGACCGCCTCCTTGGCCAGAAATATCTGGGCGACCGGGAACTGATGATCCCCTAAAGGGGTAAATTAAGGTAATCAAGTTTCTATGAAAATCTTATTCCTTAGGCCGATTTACTCGAAAATCGGTACAAATAAACCTAAAAACATATAATGACCCAAATCTAAAAACGTCAAATCTACCCGAGGGGGTATGTAAAATGAATTGTGTTTAGAAAAATCATAGAAAATTCGCTAATTTTAGTTGTTTCACGTATTACTTGGTCCGATTCATTCAAAACTAGGTACAAATAAACTTTAAAACAAATAATGAGACATGTATTTTTTATTTTTTCAAATGTACCTTTAATGGGTGTAAAATAATTTTGTTTGTAAAAATCATTGAAAATGCAGTCATGTATGTTTTCACGTATATAAGTTTTTAACCATTTAAAAGATTTTAATGAAAATTAAAACATAGATAATGTAGGCTTTATAATAAAATAAAAGTTAATCTTATTTCCGAAAATCGTCCGGGTCCGTGGGTTAATAGACTTTTTTTTTGACCCAGGAAAATCCTTTATGGATACCACTCGCCCAGGGGAGCGAGATGGTTATGTGGGAGTCACTGCCAGAAGGGCAGTATACCCCTAAAAACTTGACCTGGGGTGAGCAGTACTCCGCCGAGATAGGGCAAGATAGGATCTGTCGTAGGCTGTACTCCAGAGTCATCCGGAGCATGGCCATGTATGGGGCACCCGTCTGGGTGGACGCCCTCAGTCGCGGCAACAAAACCCTGCTGCGACGTCCGCAGCGGGTTGTAGCGACGAGGGCAATCCGCGGATACCGAACGGTGTCCTGGATGGCGGCGTGCGTGCTGGTTGGTGATCCCCCCTGGGAGCTCCAAGCGGAGATCCTCGCCGAAGTCTACCATTTCGTGGCAGAATGGCGAATACTAGCGCGGCCCCATCTTGCCCCATCTCGGCGGAGGACTGCTCACCCCAGGTTTTTAGTGGGTATGCTGCCCTTGGCAGTGACTCCCACATAACCATCTCGCTCCAGGCGAGTGGTATCCATAAAAGATTTTCCTGGGAAAAAAAAAAGTGCAAGATAGGATCGCGCTAGCAATCACTATCTTGCCCCGGCGGTAGGCCCGGATTAAAACATCCAGGCCCCGGCACAAGGAGGGGTGGCCTCGCTCACCGAGGCCACGCCTCAGACGTGTGGGGTCGTGCACCAATCGGAAGGTTAGCGACCCAAACCGCCGCCTCACCCCCCTCCTAAGGACCGGCCTGATCGCATCCACCGTCCACTGTTCAGGGACCGGTGGGGCCAGGTCCCCATCTACCGCCGCAACAGGGCGCCCTGCGCCTGCATCCGCATGCGTGCGACCTCCTCCCACGCTGGGGGCTCTCCTCGGGATCTCCTCGCCGCCTAGAAGTGGTTAACTTCGGTGAGGATCTCCGCTTGGAGCTCCCAGGGGGGATCACCAACCAGCACGCACGCCGCCGTCCAGGACACCGTCCGGTTTCCACGGATTGTCCTCGTCGCTACAACAACAACAACAGCTACAACCCGCTGTGGCTATCGCAGCAGGGTTTTGTTGCCGCGACTGAGGGCGTCCACCAAGACGGGAGCCCCATACATGGCCATACTCTGGATGACTCCGGAGTACAGCCGTTGGCAGTTGGCGCTTGGGCCGCCCACATTCGGCAGCAGCCTTCCCAGAGAGGCGACAGCCCCCACGCCTCTTGGGGCCAGCCCGGCAAAGATGGGTTATAGACCTGCGGCAGATATGATCAGCCCACTGCCACTTCAGTTTACTAATCCGTTGAGCTATGTTAATAACTTTTATTCGCTAGTTAGTTCTCTGGCGAATTACTTCGTTCCGGTTTCGATCCCGCAGAGATATGTCCAGGATTCGGGAATAAAGAGGAACAGGGAAACACTTCAAACACCAGTTGGCAGTAAAGTGATTATTTATTCTCCGTGCGGTATGCAAGAAAACAATGCAAGGCACACCCACATTTTATAGACAATATACGAAATTGCCATTGTAACAATACTAGGCGTTATTACATATAAACACTACAATTCTCCCCTTTTAAATATATAATATTAAGTTTTCATGATACAGTCAAAAGATCTAATCTAAATCTAGTAAACAGATATTTAACTTAAGAACTACATGTTACCTTAACACTATATTACTAAATGCCTAATTACTTAATATCTAATTATTTAACAACTATTCAACACTGTTAATCAATTTCAAATCCGTACCGTCGCGGTGCTTTTTTTAAACGAACAGGCCTGGTACTTTTGACCGCTACTGGTACGGTAACGGGAGGTACCTCGACAGGTGGTTGCGTGGCAGAACACTCATTAATAGATCTCGAGCATGGTTCCACCACCTCCTCTCCCCTTACATCTGACGTCCCCGGGGACGTATCACCACCCGCGATCCGCGCTGCGCTAGGCGATCGCTCGGCCGTGACCACTCCACTCGTGTCAGCACCCTCCGATGGAAAGACGCACGTGCTTCTTCGCTTAAGTTGATCGATATGTCGATGCGCTGCCGAGCCGTCCTCTGTCCTAACCGTATAGTCGCTCCTACCTACGCGATCCACTATTCGTCCATCTGACCATTTAGCGTGCTTCCCATAGGTCCGATACCACACCGTATCACCGGGGTTTAGATTGCGTGACCCTCTACCTTCTTCACAAGCTGAAATCTCTTTGTTTCGTAACTTACTACCAGGATCAGGCCTTATAGCGTTCAGCCGTGTTCTTAGCCGTCGGCCTTGCAACATCTGGGCGGGACTCACGCCCGTCGCGCAGTGCGGTGTATTATGATATACCAACAAGAACCTCTGGATAGCTAACTCGGGATCGATGCCGTCGCAACGAGCTTTCTTGATTACGTTCTTAATTAGTTTTACCGTGTTCTCGGCGGCTCCGTTCGAAGCCGGGTGGTACGGAGCTGAAAATACGTGATATACACCGTTTTTGTTTAAAAAATCCTCAAACTGTATGTTTGAGAAAGAGGGATCGTTGTCGGAAACTAACTGTTTAGGGATACCCCACCTCGACCATGATTCCCGGAGTTTGGCAATGCTGACATCAGCCGTTTTTCGTGTTACTTTATACGCCTCAACCCACTTCGACCGCGCATCTACTATAATTAAATACGTTTGCCCGTCGATCGGCCCCAGAAAATCGATGTGTATTCTTTCATACGGGGTGCTCGGCCAGCGCCAGGGTGCAGAAGGCGCGGCGGGCGGCGCGGGCGCCACCGCGGCACAGGTGCCACACGCCCGGCACTGCGCCTCCACCAACTCGTCCACACCGGGCCACCACACGTACGAGCGGGCGTACGCCTTTGTCTTAACAATCCCCATGTGAGCCCCGTGTAGCTCACGCAACACCCACGTCCTACACGCCTCAGGGATTACTAGCCTATGGCCCCACATTACACACCCCAGCTCCGTATAAAGCTCATCTTTCCTAGCTAGGTATGGCTCCAATTGTTTTATATCAACCTGACTAGGCCAACCGTTTTCAATGTACCCGTGTACCCGACTGAGCAAAGGATCACGCGCCGTTTCTCGTTTTATTTTACCGTTGTCTAACAACATAGCGTCCGTCGCGAAGTGTAGGTAAGTCTGTTCGGGCGGCTCGATATTTATTATCTCAGTTACAGGTAACCGAGACAAAATGTCCGCACCGTTACTACTCGTATTGACATACCTTATATCAAAATCGTACGCAGATAAGATGATAGCCCACCTCTGCATCCTACTTGCGGCCATCGTAGGAATACCCTTGTGGGGACCGAATATGCTGACTAGCGGTTTATGGTCACTTTTCAACACAAACTTTCGGCCGTATAAGTATTGATGGAATTTTTTTACACAATAAACTATAGCCAACGCCTCTCTGTGTATCTGCGCATACCCCTGCTCCGCTTTTGTGAGCTTTCTGGACACGTATGCGACCGCGCGCTCCTCCCCCCGCTCGTCTGTCTGTGACAACACGCCCCCGACGCCGACGGCGGACGCGTCGCACGTGAGCGTCAGATCGCGTTGCGGATCATAGTGCGCTAGCACCCGACTACTTACCATCAGCTGCTTCACGCGCTCGAACGTTCTAGTGTGCGCCGCCGTCCACTCCCACCGTACGTCGTTCCGGAGCAAGGCATGTAGAGGATGCAGTATGTCACTCAAGTTACGCACAAACCGCGCGTAAAAATTGATCATGCCGAGAAACGATTTTAGTTGAGTCATATTCTCCGGTTGAGGCATATTTCGAATTGCGCGAATCTTCTCTGGATCGGGCCTTATACCGTGCTTATCCACGATAAACCCGAGATACTTAACCTCTTTTTCCAAGAACGAGCATTTGCTCATTTTGACTCGCAGGCCGGCCTCCTTTAATTTTTTAAAAAGTAATTCTAATGACTGTAGATGAGTCTGCCTACTTTTCGCGGTTAAAATCAGATCGTCCGCGAAACACTGCACTCCAGGCACGCCTTTGACCACGTCACTTATAATTCTTTGGAAAATGCCGCTACTCGACGCGAGACCGTACACTAATCTATTATATTTATATAGGCCGCGATGCGTATTGATAACCGTGTACTTTTTGGAGTCTTCTGAGAGGCAAATTTGCGCGTACGCCTGAGACAGATCGACCTTCGTGAATTCCTCCCCCCCAGCTAGATTAGAGAGCAGCTCATCGACCCTCGGCAGCGGATATCGATCAACCAGCAGTACGGGATTTAACGTCACCTTGAAATCGGCACATAAGCGTAACGCGCCGTCACCTTTAGGTACTAACACGAGCGGCGTGGCCCAGTCCGAGCAATCGACGGGCTCGATGACTCCTTCGCGCAGCATGGCGTCGAGCTCCGCGTCGACCCGCTCACGCAGCGCAAAGGGCACGGGCCGCGCGCGGTGGAACACGGGCGCGGCGCTCTCGCGCACCCGCAGAACCGCGCTCCCTCCCGTGTACCGTCCCAGGCCGTCGCTCAGCACCTCCTTATGCCTGTCGAGTATATGTCGTAAATAGTTATTATCAAGCGGTTCGATATTAAAATTATCACCTACTACTACATCCGGGTATCGCAGTACCGGTATCTGTATACAAAGCTCTGCGAGCCACTGCCTGCCTATCAATGACGTCACTCCAGTGTCTATCACAAACAGATCTAGTGTCTTCACTTCGCCGCCACCGTATCGAACGTTTACTTTCAGACACCCGAGTGGCCTAACCTTAGACTTGCCGTCATAAAAGAGAAATACTAGTTTTGATTTCTCTAACTTTACATCACTAAACAAACGCTCGTACGTAGCCTTGTTAATACATGAACAGGGCGTCCCTGTATCTACTTCCATGTCTAATAAAGTTCCGTTGACATTAACTGTGAGACTCACCGGCTTGTAGTGACTCAATCCCATTTGAAATATAGGTTCAACTTCTTCTGCGACATCCTCGCTTTCATCAGATGCCGCCCTGGCCGCCGCCGCCGGCTGCACGTAGTGCGCGTTGTGAGGGCGCGCGCCACCGCGCCTAGCCCCCGTCTCCCGCCGCACTCCCGCTCCGTCCGAGCCCTTGTACGGGCACACCCTCCTCAGGTGCCCCTGGTTCCGGCAGCTGCTACACACGAAGTTGGCGTATCTGCAGCCACTTGCCTGGTGCTGACCGCCGCAAGCCCCGCATGGCCTCGCTCCCACTGTTGCAGCCGTAGCTCCACCAGCATTGCGCTTATGCACGCGCTGTGCTGACGTCAGTCGAAGCGCATGCACCGCGCTCGTGACGTTAGCCGCCCCGCTGCCTGACGCCGCCGTTGTATCCACGGCCGCCGCATCCCTTTCCGCAGCCTCAAGGGCCATCGCAAGGGACACCGCCCTCGCGTACGTCAGCTCCAGCTCACCGAACAACCGCTGCCGCACCAACTCGCTGCCAACTCCGCACACAAACTGGTCTCGCAAGTTCTCGTCTAGTGTACTCCCGAAATCACAGTCCTTCGCCATTCTCTTCAATGACGTCACGTACTGCGATATGTTCTCTCCGCATTCCTGTCGCCGTTGTCGAAACTTGTACCGCTCCGCCATTACGGACGGCTTCGGTTGTAAATGACCTCGAACCAAGACCGTGAGTTCTTCATATGTGAAGTCTGTGGGTTTCTTCGGGCTTGCAAGGTTCACAATCAGTTCGTAAACCTCGTCACCCACTAACGAAATAAACGTTGGCAACTTTAACTCGTCTTTTATTCCGTTAGCTTGGAAATACATTTCCATTCGCTCGCAGTACAAAGTCCAGTTGCCCGCACTCACATTAAACTCATTTATTTTACCGAAAGACATGTTTGTTTTCAATAATCACAAGGTCAGTAACACACCGTAGCACTAATTAGTCTTGTTATTTACTCGTCGCCAGTGATATGTCCAGGATTCGGGAATAAAGAGGAACAGGGAAACACTTCAAACACCAGTTGGCAGTAAAGTGATTATTTATTCTCCGTGCGGTATGCAAGAAAACAATGCAAGGCACACCCACATTTTATAGACAATATACGAAATTGCCATTGTAACAATACTAGGCGTTATTACATATAAACACTACAGAAATACTGAGCAAGAAGAATAGTTCTAATTAATTCGATTATTTTTCCTTCTAATAAAAATCGATTAACATATTTATTAAATAATAATCTAACTATTAAACATCCCACTAAAATAGTTATTATGATTAAAATAACTGAAGTATGATCATGGAAGAAAATAATTTGTTCCATTAAAGGGGAAGCTCCATTTTGTAAATTAAGATTTGATCATGTTGCCATTTTTAAAAAAAGGATAATCCTTGGGGTTTAAATCCATTATATTTAACCTGCCATATTAGAAGTTTCTTAAAAATAGGTAATTCATTATAGGAATGTTCTGCGTGCGTGCGTGCGTGCGTGCGTGTGTGTGTGTGCGTGTGTGTCTGTGTGTGTGTGTGTGTGTCTCTGTGTGTGGTATGTGTGTGTCCGTGTTCATGTCAATATTTTTTACCTCCGGAATGTATCTCTGGAACTACTTAACCGATTTTAATGACATTTTAAAGTAGATAGATGGATGGATGGATATATGGATGGATGGATATCTGTTAATCTGAACTGAACATACATACTTACATACATACAATCACGCCTTTTTCCCGTTGGAGTAGGCAGATACTACTTCTTTCCACATGCTACGATCCTGACATACGATAACTGTAACTGCACGATATCGGCCCGATATCGGCGGACTGTTAGTTTGATACAATCTGTCGACGACGCAGGACGACACAGTGTGAAAGCATTTAGTAGGGATTGTATCAAACTACCAGTCCGCCGATATCGGACCGATATCGTGTAGTTACAGTTATCGTCCAGTGTGAAAACGCCCTATAACTTCAACTTCTAAAATTACTACAATAAGGGCCAGTTTCACCGGTTCCTGATAGCACTAATACGAAGAAATCTGACAGATTTTTGACAGCTTTTAGATGGCGTCATGTGTCAGATAACTATCTAACACATTATCAGTAACCGGTGAAACTGTCCCTAAATAAAACAGTCAAACAATTGCCACTGAATTAATACATTTATAGCGCAACTGTCATTACCAACAGGAAATCATGTAGACTGTGCGTGCTATTTATAAATGTGAAGGACAAATTGTGTAACAAAAGCGCTTAAAAACAAATGACTCAGTATCCATGGTGCGCTAATCCGATAACAAAACGGTATAGGTATAACCCGTAGAGGGAGAAGGCAAAGTCCTATCTTCGGCATAACCGATCCGTTTATTTAGTACGTAGGTACAAGTATTGTAACGAAACACTCGCGGGTTTCGCTGATAATCTCTCTCCTTCCAATATCTTTTAGTGTATTTTGGAAAAAAAATAATAACACAATTTGTCTCTCTGCAAAAATAAGCTATCTAGTAGGTACATTTATTTAGGAAGAAAATATTATAACTCCCGCTGAAAGCATGATGCGTCTAAAAATCGTAGTATTTACATTCTGAAATTCAGCTTCGTTCGCTCTCTATAAATACATTTAGAGGTACTTTCAACCGACTTCCAAAACGGACGAGGTTCTCAATTCTTCTGTATATTTTTCATGTTTTTATATGTTTGTTACCAAATTGACTCTAGTGATTATTTTTCTGTCCGGTTGGTCCACAGACCTAGAATTTAATACGTTAAAGTGTATAAGTCCGTGGGTATGTTTGGCTTCACAAGTGGTCCTATATACATTTTATTGAAATTGATTGAATTTAATAATTTATGACCATACAAAACGAAAAAACCGACTTCACATGCCGCGATAGTCAAAGTAGCCAGTAGCCAGTATCGTATCAACAAGATATACAAATGCATCCATGATTTTTGAGCTTGAGAGAGATGTTTATCTCAACATCTCCGGAGACGATTATCAGATCTCTATAAAATTTGGGGAATTAAGAAAGGGACTAAACGCGAAGTATAAACTCTCAAACTAAAAAATAAACGGTTTAGATTTGACGGAATTCTGAGCTAACAAACATAAAAAAAACCGGCCAAGTCGAGTTGAACTCGCCCACCGAGGCTTCCGTACCAACGTTTGTACGTTCCAATTAAGCTAGACCTCTAAATTGTATCGGCGCTCATATAACTCAGAGGTCTACCTTAACTGGCGTAAACTATGTATGTATGGGAGCACCCTTCAATTTTCAACTTTTTTTATTTTTTTTGGATTTTTTCCTTAATTTGTGCTGTAACACCTGCTGTATTTCATCATTCTAGGTCAACGGAAAATACCTTATAGGTTTTCCGACCCAAAACCTATAGGGTACTTCCGGTTGACCTGGAATTGACAATTTTAATTAAAAGCAAGGTCATCAGCACAATTAAAGGGAAACTTTCGAAAAATAAAAAAAGCTGAAAATTAACTTACATTTTGGTAAACAAGTTTTCGCGAAAATCTAAATTTGCCCATATTGTGTTGACCCAAGACCTAGATTTGTATACACCCAATAGGGACTATAGACACAGTATCAGGTGTAAATTTCAACTCGCTAGGTCCACCCGTTCCTGAGAAAATCAGTGGTGACACACGGACAGACAGGCGGACAGGCAGACAGACAGACAGACAGACGGACAGACAGACAGACGGACAAGAAAGTATCTTATAAGGGTTCCTTATTTTACCTTTTGAGGTACGGAACCCTAAAAAACTCCTCTTTTTAACCGACTTCAAAAAAAGGAGGAGGTTTCTCAATTCGACCGTATATATATATATATATATATTTTTTTTATTTTTTTTTATGTTTGTTCGCGGATAACTTCGTCGTTTATGAACCGATTTCAATTATTCTTTTTTTGTTCGAAAGGAGATATCCCAAGTGTGGTACCATGGTAATTTTATCGAGGTATGATAAGTATCTCCAGAGATATTGAGATAAACATCTCAAAATTGGTACTGAAAATGAATAGCGCGGCATTGAAGTCGGTTGTTTTTTAGTTTTTAAACGATATTATTTTTAAGTCGGTTAAAATAGGCCGTATGCGAATGTAGATTTGAATGCCGTCGTAACGACGCACGTTCTGTTGCGAAAAAATATATTCAAGTGGTACGCTGGTACGCTCCTTCGAAAAGCAGTTGTACCGAAGCTTAAAATTACGAAAATCTAGATGACCCTGCGATACTGTAGAATATCCTCAGGCACAGATTATAATATAATAGTTACTACGTCCTCAGGTAATTAGGAGTTGATAAATCACAAAAGCATTGCGAATAATTTAAATATTGATAATCTCAACCAATACCAATTAAACTAGTCTGTCACTTTTGATGGCCCTACAAAAGCTACTACTTTACTTCACCTATCTAGCATACCAACTGCTGACCATGATTCTTTTTAACCGACTTCACAAAGAATCAAACTGAGAACAACAGTTTTTGTGTGTGTTACCTGAGAACTCCGGCAAATCTTAACCGATATGAAAAAATACTTTTTTTTTCTTTGAGGGATTATGCTTCCCGTTAAGTCCCAATCAAATTATATCGAGATCTGATAATCATCTCCGGTAATATGGAGATAAACATCTCAAACTCATTGTATACCTTGATGACATGCCTTTGTATACTTTTACTAGCTGACCCGGCAAACGTTGTTTTACCATATAAATAAAATGGCTATTAAAAAATAAGGGTTGATCGTAGAAGGGTGAAAATTGAGGATTGTATGTATTTTTGTATGTTGTATCATAAAAAAATAGAAATTAAAAATTTTGTCTAAAAATAAAATAAAAAATTTAGGGGTGGACTACCCCTAACATTTAGGGGGATGAAAAATAGATGTTGTGTCCCGTTAAGTTTGTTAGGGCCCTACCTTACCTATTTGGATATGTAAATAAAAGAGGTAGGGTAAACTTAACGGTGAACAGTTTAATGATGCCACAGGGCACAGTAGCTCAGTTGGTGGGGATATAGATGGATTAAAGCCTATACAGCGATGTGGTTCTTTTTTCTTTGCTCTGGACTCGCACTTCCCTGACGTCACACGCCGCTGGTGCAGGTGGGCGCTCAAGTAGTGATGGCCAGGCTCAGGTCGGAGTCGTCAATGGCGGTTAATGAAAAGAGCTCCAGCAGCTTGCTTAGCTGGACCTTGGACCCTGTAATGTGCCAGAGGCGAAAGCATTACAATCGGCCATAGACCGTGAGCACCCACGGCAACGGATGAGCAGCAAAGCGCTAAGTACGTGGCTGTATTGCCGTGGATGTTCACTACCAGATACGGAGATTACAATTGTCTCGATAGTAAAAGAAATAGAAATGAAATTACAAAATGCAAGTGATTTAAAAAGATGAAATATAGTGGGTATGTAGGTATGTAAGATGAAGGGCGTTGCCATGAAATGAAATTAAAATTAATATGTATATAATAATAGCTATCAAACCCACTAAGTGCAAAGTACGTAACAATGAAATTAAGGCTGAAAGAAAAATAAACGGTTAAGTAAAAGAAATCGTTATTCAATTAAAATTATATGAGTTTATGATTCAGTGCACCACTTACCCAGATCTGGGGTTAAATTCTCCTGTTGAAAATAACAACAGTATGTGATATTTCCAAAGGGGAACGTTAGGGACGCCTCTGACCACGATCACGCGAATAAATGCAAATTCGCGTGTTAAAGACCGCGGTGCAGGGAGGCGTGCGTTCCGCCTGGAATCGATCTCGTTCTGAAGACGGTGGCCAGCGCAAGCGCAGCGGGAGCGGCCGCGTCGAAAGAACAATAGGACTGGTTTTGTGGGCACCTAGTATGCTGCTGATTTAATACAAGCGTGTTGATAAAATGTAGCCGTCCATAATAATAGTTTTTTATTTATTTATATATTGGTTAATTTATAATCTATATTAAATATTTTTAATAAATTTATATATTTAAAAAAAACATGTAACGCATAACGTTACATTACCCCGCTCGTCTCAGAAAGGGTTTTGTTCTTAAATAATACCCGCCTACAGTTTACTACTAGCACTACACATTCATACAATCTCTTACAAAATCCTTCCATACAATGAACATACAGCCTGACAAACTAACAATAACAGAAATTAAAGTACTGTTAACGTGTCCTTACAAAAATAGGTCAGCTGTGATAATTTGCACAGAAGACCAATGCTAGTCGTAAGGTGTTAAAGAGCTGAGATGTTATTAGAGTAAGTATTTGCATTAAAAAAACCAAACAAAAATAAACTGTAATTATTATTAAAAAAAATAATAATAATTAATTTTTCAATATCTAGTGTTTTTCAAATCTTTAATATGCCAAACACCAATATTTTTTCCTGACATATCTTCCAAAACATAAACAAGAGGAGATCGTTTTTCAACAATGCGACACTTTAGAAATTTCGGTGCCAGCTTTTTGCTAAAATACTTATCCTTATCGCTTAACACGAATGCGCGCTTATAGACTGTGTCGCCTACATTAAATTCAGCTGCCTTTCTACGCAAGTTATAGTGCGCAGCATTCTTTGCATGGGCCTGCCACAGTGAGGCTTGCACATCATTGAATACTGAACGAAGACAACCTCTATTTTCTGCGTACAAATCACGTGGAAGGAACAGTATTTCGTCGCCTAGGTCACTATCGGTATAGTGCGATCCGCATAAAACTAATTCTCTACCGTAAACTAGGAATGACGGCGTATAACCGGTAGATTCGTTAACAGAGTTGTTGATCGCAAACTGTATTTTAGGAACATAAGTGTCCCATGACCTGTGATCGTTACCCACAAATGTAGACAAACTAGTTACAATGGTTTTATTGTACCGTTCTACGGTATTCACCTGTGGTGTATACTTCGGTGTGAAAAATATATTGGGTATGTTATATTTTTGAAATAGAGCATCGGTAGCAGAGCTTATAAATTGAGCACCGTTATCTAAGAATATTGTTTGAGGGACTCCGTGAACTAAAAATATTGAATCTTCTAGGCTCTTAATGACAGCATCTGAAGTTGCACGACGTAGTGGAAAAATATTGCAATATTTGGAAAAGCAACATGTGACTACGAGCATGTAACTATTTTGTTTACGTGTAGTTGGAAGGGGACCTAAAAAATCTATCGAGATCATTTGGTAAGGTCTCGAGCATTGTTTCGGTCGTCCCATTTCACCCAATGTTGTGTGATTTTGCGCCTTATAAGATAAGCAGACAGAACAGGAACCTACAAATTTTACGACATCTTGGTGCATACCTGGCCAGTAGTAATTTAGAGACAACCACCGGTAAGTTTTAAAAATGCCAAGATGTCCAGATGTTGGGCTTGAATGGTTTTCTGCTATAATGTCTTCGCGGAATTCGCTTGGCACAACTTCCTTCCAGTCAAATTCAGAAGATAATTGAGAGTTAGAGTTTTTAGTTAGACGAAATAACGAGTTATTTTTTTTCATAAAGTTAGGAAACTGGTTGGGAGTGTTTAGACAACCGTTCATAATCTTTTTATACCAGGCATCATCTGTATTGGCATTAGCAAGAGAAATCGCTGAAACAGGATAAACTCTTGACAGGGCATCAGGGATAACATTATCAACACCACGACGGTGCTTGATAACGAAGTTGAATGATGATAAGCGAACTCCCCATCTTGCTAATCGTCCTGTAGGATTGTTTAATGATAAAAACCATTTCAAAGCAGAGTGGTCAGTATACACCGTAAATGTTTGGCCATTTTCAAGATAACACCGCCAGTGCTCGAGAGCGGTTAAGACAGCAAGAGTCTCCCGTTCGGTGATGCTGTAGTTTTTCTCGGGGCTGGTGAAAGATTTACTCATATAGGCGATTGGGTGTTCTTTACCATCTACAATCTGCGTTAACATCGCGCCTATTCCATAACTACTCGCGTCGGTGTGGACTTCAAAAGATTTTGTGTAGTCCGGGCAAGAAAGGACTGGAGCGGAAACTAGGCATTCTTTTAAGGCATTAAAGGCTGCATCAGCTTCTGCTGACCACTGGAAAGAAGGAGCCTTTTTTCCGTTAGCAGTGAGCTTATTGAGTGGACCAGCCACTGTGCTAAAATTCGGGACAAAACGTCGATACCAAGTTGCGGTTCCGAGAAAACGTTTCAACTCTTTCCTGGTAGTGGGGGTTGGGAAATTGAGAATAGCCTCAACTTTATCAGGGTCTGTGCGTAGACCATGAGAATCGACAACATAACCAAGGTATTTGAGTTCACTTCGAAAGAACTTGCACTTTTCGAAGTTAACTGTCAAATTTGCCAGCTTTAATTTGTCCAAAACGCGCAACAACCGTGACACGCGATCTTCGTAACACGTGCTGACGATGATAATGTCATCTAAGTAAGCGAAGATCTTAGACTCCATGTCACTAATCAGCAAATCAACAAGGCGTTGTTGCGTAGCGGGGGCATTCGTCAAACCAAAAGGTGTGGTTTTGAAACGAAAAGTGCCACGGCCCGGGACATAAAAAGCCGTTTTATCGCGGTCTTCTGGCGCTATTGGCAATTGCCAGAAGCTCTTAGATAAGTCGATGCTAGTGAGGTACTTTGCATCGCGAAGATTGTCTAAGATCTCCGAGACATACGGCAAATTATAAGCATCGCGTTTGGTTATTGCATTTAACTTCCGGCTATCTAAACAAAACCTAGGCTGTCCGTTCTTTTTATTTACAATGAGCACGGGAGAAGACCAGGCACTCTCGCAAGGTTCGATAACGTCAAGAGACAACATTTCATCTACCTGTTCAACCAAAATTCGTTGCTTTTCGGGAGACATCCTGTAATAGCGTTGTTTTATAGGTTGCGCGTTACCAGTGTCTATGCGATGGCTTATTAGATTTGTCCTACCCAAACCTTTCGCTTCAGTTGAAATATACTTAAATTGAGCGATTATATTGTCAGCTATACCTTTTTGTGATTCCATCAAATTTTCATATGAGCAAATAAAAGGCTCGTCGATATTTACTTTAATTTCTGCCAGCGAGGTATTAGACATTTGAACACTACCTAAATATTTAGGGCAAATTTGGAAAGCACGCCAAAAATTTACACCTAATATAACGGAAGTTTCAACTTCAGGCACTACGAATGCTTTAATGATGTGAAATTGACCTTCGAAAGTCACAGGTAAGTTCATGTAACCAATACTCTTCAAAGGTTGTCCACCAGCAGCAACCATGTTAATGAGTTCGTCCTGGTGCAATGTACAGTCAACTAAGTGTAAATGGGAGTTATTTCCAATTATTGAGACTGCAGCTCCAGAATCTAACAACCCATAAGCATCTGCGTTGTTAATTTTAATATTTACGTATGGCCTAGTATCATTTATTGGTTTCAATTGCAGAATTGTAGAAACCTTATAAGTTGAGGAAAACGTTCTAATAAAAGCAAGCCACGTTTGCCAGTCGTACTCGTCAAAATTGGTACAATTCTGCGTATCTAGTTTTTTTGATTATTTTTATTTTGATTACAATTAGGGCAATCAGGCGTTTTGATATCTTTCATGCCACACTTAAAACAAACTATGTCTCGCGGAGCCTGACATTGACGGATGTGATGGGTGTTATTACGACACCTAGGGCAATAAGGTTGCGTCTTGTTTACTTCTACAGCGTGTACATAAGATTGATTGTTATTGGCTTTGTTATTATTGTAGTTATTATTTTTGTATTGATTATTTGCACTATAATATTTGTGTTGATAATAACTTGTGCTAGCTTTATTTGCAGTTTTATTGGCATCCTTAGTATAAGCAAATTCTGGTGCTAGTGTGTCTAATGTAACCTTTGGTGGTTCTTGAAAATGAGACAGACGAGATTGAATGATCTCGTAATTACGACACAACGAACTCAGGGTATCTATTGTCGATATTTGAGGAGCCGCTGCTAATGTGCTGGCATAGCATGGTCTAATATTATGGAGTAGAATCTCCAGTTGATCCGCTTCAGAAAGAGGCTTAGATAGACGCGAAAACATCCCGTTCATAATAGAGAGATAAATAGTAATGTTTTCGCGTTCCCCCTGAGTGCGAGCACGGATTTCAGAAATAAGTCTGTAATCGTAGTCTGGTTTACTAAAATCTTCTTTTAATAAAACTGCCAACTCATGCCAAGAACTGACCTTGTCCTTTACAGCACGAAACCAGTGAAGGGCGTCGTCTTGAAAAATTTCAGATGCAAAACTCATAATTTTATGCGATGGAATATTATAAATTCAGCAACACGCTGTATAAATGAGCGAACGCATGTATTTCCCGAAAACTTCAGCTTACCTAAATCAGCTGTGGTACGGTCACATGTCACAGAAATTACGTTCTGCAGTTCCGGCACAGAAGTTACATCTTTGGACGTACTCGTGCCATAAGAAGTACTAGAAGGAGGCTTTTTAGCTAAAAGAGTAGAAAGCCTTTGAGATAAACTTTTATATGCACTTGAAATATCGTCATATTCTTTTTTAATGTGTTCGCTACGCGTTATACGCTCGATACGATTATGTAAATGATGCAACATATTTTGTGTTCTCATAAGTGAAGCAACGCTCGGGTCAGATACGTCAAGGTTCAATTGTATTTTAGTAAGAACTTCTACACAACCCTTAAGATCCTGCTTTACTTCAAGTGGAGACTCTAAAATGTATTCATCAGGAAATTCAGGTGATAATTTAACAATTTGCTTGCGTAACTCTTCAACTGAAGTAGCGGGAGTAGCACCTCTAATACGCACTTCGTACTCTAACTCCGACTTTTGTAACGACAAAAACTTAATTGGCAACATGTTTAGTGAATGACCAGAGAATAATGTTCCAGTATATGGATAAGTGGTGCAGTCGAAAACGAAAAAAATCAACACGTTCTCCGTTCTGTTACAATAATATCAACCGAACGTCTGGTTTTTTTTTATGAGGTGACAATATGATATGAAAAATGAAGTTTTATGATATTTAGGCAAAATCTTGAAAAACAAATTAATAAATGAAATGTGCTACTAATGTGTACAACCAATAACAAGAATTATCAAAACAGTATTCTTTGTTTATAATAAAATAAACAACTCAACACAAAAAAAATTTTTGAACAAAATTCATAAAAGTGGCATTTTAGGTGCCCAGGTAAAATTTTACAATGAATTATTTTTACTATATGTACTACAAAATGATTCTAAATGGATGATAAATGTTATTTTAATGAGTATAATGTAATAAAATATAATGTAGGTAGGTACTTACATTTATGTCGGTACAATAGGTACACTTTAGTAGCAGTAAAACCAATAAAATAAGACGTTTTACATCACACAACCACCGACACACAAACCACAACCAAGAGAAAAGGAAAAAGAACCAGCTGTATATCCACCACGATGAAGGGCGCCAGTGTCCCGTTAAGTTTGTTAGGGCCCTACCTTACCTATTTGGATATGTAAATAAAAGAGGTAGGGTAAACTTAACGGTGAACAGTTTAATGATGCCACAGGGCACAGTAGCTCAGTTGGTGGGGATATCGATGGATTAAAGCCTATACAGCGATGTGGTTCTTTTTTCTTTGCTCTGGACTCGCACTTCCCTGACGTCACACGCCGCTGGTGCAGGTGGGCGCTCAAGTAGTGATGGCCAGGCTCAGGTCGGAGTCGTCAATGGCGGTTAATGAAAAGAGCTCCAGCAGCTTGCTTAGCTGGACCTTGGACCCTGTAATGTGCCAGAGGCGAAAGCATTACAATCGGCCATAGACCGTGAGCACCCACGGCAACGGATGAGCAGCAAAGCGCTAAGTACGTGGCTGTATTGCCGTGGATGTTCACTACCAGATACGGAGATTACAATTGTCTCGATAGTAAAAGAAATAGAAATGAAATTACAAAATGCAAGTGATTTAAAAAGATGAAATATAGTGGGTATGTAGGTATGTAAGATGAAGGGCGTTGCCATGAAATGAAATTAAAATTAATATGTATATAATAATAGCTATCAAACCCACTAAGTGCAAAGTACGTAACAATGAAATTAAGGCTGAAAGAAAAATAAACGGTTAAGCAAAAGAAATCGTTATTCAATTAAAATTATATGAGTTTATGATTCAGTGCACCACTTACCCAGATCTGGGGTTAAATTCTCCTGTTGAAAATAACAACAGTATGTGATATTTCCAAAGGGGAACGTTAGGGACGCCTCTGACCACGATCACGCGAATAAATACAAATTCGCGTGTTAAAGACCGCGGCGCAGGGAGGCGTGCGTTCCGCCTGGAATCGATCTCGTTCTGAAGACGGTGGCCAGCGCAAGCGCAGCGGGAGCGGCCGCGTTGAAAGAACAATAGGACTGGTTTTGTGGGCACCTAGTATGCTGCTGATTTAATACAAGCGTGTTGATAAAATGTAGCCGTCCATAATAATAGTTTTTTATTTATTTATATATTGGTTAATTTATAATCTATATTAAATATTTTTAATAAATTTATATATTTAAAAAAAACATGTAACGCATAACGTTACAGTTGGCCTGATTCTCATAGATACCGGATAAGCACAAAAAATTTCATCAAAATCGGTCAAGCCGTTTCGGAGGAGTATGGCAACGGAAACTGTGACACGAGAATATTATATATTAGATGACACAATACTGACTACTCTCACGATCACATCAAGTGAAGTCGGGTTTTTCGTTTTGTACGATCATAAATTTATGTCGTTAACGAATTTACCAAACGTGATGTTAAGCGAGCATACAGTCAATATTCTTAGATCCAGTTGGCTGCGGTGCCATTAGTCGGAAAATAATTGTGTTGCTAGTCAACAATTAAATGGTCCAAGGCTATGTCATATCTTTATCAACATATTATTTTTGTACATGTGTTATCATGGGATATTTTGAAGGTGACCGGGTCAAGTGATAACGTCGTCACTGTGAATAACACAATTATAATTATCCCATATTAAAATGGCGAAAAGTTGTGAGTGTGTTTATATGTTTGTTACTTCTTCACGCTCAAACGGCTAGACCAATATTGATGAAATTTAGTTTGAAGGTAGTTAACACCCTAGATTAACACATAGATTATAAGTTATCATAATCAGCATCAGTGTTTTCCATCAGTGTGACAAAAACTGTGAAAAACGACCTAATTTTTGTACTTTCTTCGAAACATGTTAAAATAGACTGACTATAAAGAACAAGCCATCCACAATGATCATGATCATAATTTCCATCACAATTTTTTACCTTTACCGAAAAGACGGAGTAATTCTATCCCATCCCGCCATCCCACTTCCCACTATCCCACTTCCTACTATCCCACTTCCCACAATCCCCCTTCCCACTATCCCACTTCCCACTATCCCATCCCATCCCACTAATATTATTTGCGAAAGTTTGTGAGTGTGTTTATATGTTTGTTACTTTTCACACTTAAATGGCTGAACCAATGCTGATGAAATTAGGTGAGGAGGTAACACCCTGAATTAACACACAAGCTACAATTCATCATCATCATCAGCGTTTTCAATTAGTGCAACAAAAACTGTGAAAAACGACCTAATTTTAGTAATTTCTCCGAAACATATTCATCATCTAAATTAAAGTCGCTCAGCGAGCAATGGAGAGAGCTATGCTCGGTATTTCTCTGCGGAATCGAATCCGGAACGAAGTAATTCGCCAGAGAACTAAAGTTATCGACATAGCTCAACGAATTAGTAAACTGAACTGGTCATATCTGCCCCAAGACTGATAACCGTTGGGGTCGACTTTTCCTAGAGTGGAGACCGCAAATCGGCAAACGTAGCGTAGGACGTCCTGTGACCAGGTGGAGCGACGACTTACGCAAAGCGGTGGGCAGTGACTGAAAAAGAAGAGCCGAAAATCGTACTCAGTGGCGCATCTTGGGAGAGGCCTACGACTGACACCGGCTAATGATGATGATGGTGATGTCAATATATGTAGTTTGATTTATCGTATAAAACTAGCTGAGTCTCGCGGCTTCGCCCATGTTAAAAAGTATCCTATGGTCTCATTCATTAGTAAGTAATGCCTATCCCTGCGCAAATTTCTGCTAAATCCGTGACCGCGATGAAGTCCCAAACAAACAAATATACAAACTATCTTTCGCATTAATAATATTGGTATTGATAATGATGTGGTTGAGGATGGCGAACACGCTAGGCCTAGAATGGAATGACTCCTGAGAGCGGTGCTGCCGGAACACCGTAAGGTTTTGGCGGCAGATTTTTTCCTTGATGGTGGTAAGCTACTTTTTCGTAGCAATTGAGGCTGAACATCGATTTAATGTCAAAGCATTTATTCAGTATATGGGCAAATCAAAAATTAGCACTTACACACGTCAAATAACATTAAATAGATCATATTCAACAAAAAATATAGATATAACAGAAACATAACGCTTTGAATTTACAAAAAAAAAAACAAAGGAATTGAGCCATTCAGCTTTCATCTAGACGTCGAACGTCACACTTAAAACACATGTTTAATTCCCCTTATTAATGTAGGGTTGCCAACCGTACCATTACGTGCACCCAATGATACCATTATCTGTGTTTGAACACCCATGATTCATGAAAGCACATCAAAATCAATTGGTGTATAACTAGGATTATAACCAGCGACCGTCGGGCTAGAAGTCAAGGTAACTATCCATAACGCCAACGGGCCGTCCATTATTGTGTACCAATTTAACCCGTGCGACGCCGCGCGGGCTTCTCGCCTGAAACGCGCTATAAGCATGCGGTAAGCGAGACGTCAACTATCAAATAGTACAATGGCGGTAAGGGTAAGCTTGGTTACAGCGACTTGTCTGCTAATTTTTGTTGTCAATGTAAAGTCTGTCTACAGTGGACATCCGAAGGCTAACGTTTAAATTAAAATGATTTTACCGCGTGGGAGCAGTGTTGTATAAGTTGGCTACGATTTTATCCCAACTATGATCCAATGTAAATGTGTCAGTATATTACATACTGTGACGCTTTATGACAAGACTATCTACTGTGTACGAGCCTCGAAAAGCTGTGACTGGTTTGTTTGTAGCATCTTTGTGTCCTATAATATGCTGTAATTAGATAGTACTACATACAAGCCTACTGAGATTGATCTTTGTTTTTGGTGTAAAAACTCTTAACCACTCATCGGTTGATAAGTGATGATACAGTCGAGGATGGTAGCGTGCTAGGTAGTAGAGTAGGTAATAAGAACTGACTCACTGAAAGCTGCTGAAACATAAGATGTTTTGGCGATAGATTTTCCAATTTTAAAGGTGGCCAGGCGAAAACTAGACAGTGTCGTAGCACCATGTTGGCGGTTTCTTAAATATGTTTTCCTTCACCAGAGAGCCACTGTGAAATGCTCACATAAATTTTAGCTATTTTGATGTAATAATTAACGTTTATCTATCATCGTTATCAGCCGGTTTCAGTCCACTGCTGTACGTAGGCTTTCTCCATGACACGCCACTGAGCCCGATCTTCGGCTCTTTGATTTCATTCACTGCCCACCGCTTTGCGAATGTCGTTGCTCAATTAAACGTAGCGAGGGTCAGTTTGTTTCAGCGGCCTACCGTAACCTGGGGATTCTTAGCACCCCCTGCCCTGCCGTTACCGTGACCACCGCCGTGGTCAGGAATAGCAGGGCGGCCGGGAACTAGGGGCCGCGGCTTGTAGTGACTTTCCATCATTGAGGGGTAAAATGCCCTAATCACAACGCTGGACAGGTGGGTTAGCGATCACAGGACTTAGCTTCTCGCACTGGTGACGCTGCTGCCCGTCACCGGTCTGTAGTATTTAGCTACGCCATAATTTTGAAATGGTTATACCGCTATTGTATATATATATGTTGTATATGTTGTCAGTCGGCAGAGCCTCGTTTGTTAGTCAGCAGGATGCACTACAGGCAGGTGAGGTTGGCTGGGAGCACTGAGGTTGTATTTGCGCTCTTTTACATTGTTTAAGTCCCTTAAGACCTTATTTCCTAGGATCATTTCTATAGTAAGTTCTTCCAAAGATAGACACTTATACATTTATCTATAGTCAAACACATCAATATCTAGCTTAATTTTCATAGATTTCCTGATTTCTAAGATTCCGTACTTTAAAAGGAAAAATAAACTGGCCAAGTGCAAGTCGGACTCAGACGTAACACAGTAGAGTATTCCATAACTATGATTTTTCGCAACTACAAAAATAACTTTGATTTTCATAGTATTTGTATGAAAAACAAAGTTATACTTGCGGTCGCTATATCTCAACAACTGCTGACTGTATCTCGTTCAAGCCAATTTTCGTTGAAAGTTTTTATTGAGATCTACAGAATATATTTTTTCTAGATTTTTCACTCCCTAACTTTAAAAGTTAGAGGGGGGGACACACATTTTACCACTTTCGACGCGCCTATCTTTTAAATGATTGACTTTGAGAAAAAATGATTTTGGAAACCTCAATGTCATTTATCTATCCATAGATACCCCACGCCGCACATAAAGATATGATGAAAAAAAAATTTTTTTGTTCCATTTCCATGTATAGGATGACGACCCCCCCTTAAACTTTTATATATTTTATTGTTGTACAAAAATTGGAAAGCGGTTCACAGAATACATCTACCTACCAAGTTTCAATTCTGTAGTCTTAATAGTTTCAGAATAAAATGGCTGTGACATACGGACGGACAGACAGACAGACAGACAGACAGACATGGCGAATTTATAAGGGTTCCGTTTTTTGCCATTCGGCTACTTCGGAACCCTAAAAAGGAACCCTTGTAGGATAATATTGTTGTCCGTCTGTCTGTATAAAAGTTTCAAGTTGTAACTTATATCAAATACTTGGGTCTACGGTATCTTTCGGCTGTGTAAAAATCAAATCTGTAAGTCAACGCGATCAAAAGATATGACCGTTTAAATAGCATTTTTCGCATATTTTGCGATTTCAAAAGGGAATCAAAAGCAATAGGGTACTTCCCGTTGCCCTAGAAATATGAAATTTGGCATGAAGCAAGTCTTGAATGAAGGCACTGGAAATAAATCTGAAAACCGTAAATATGTAGTGTAATAACTTTAAAAAAAGTTAATTTATTAAAACAAACATATTGTGTGTAGTTAATGCAATACATTTTCTATGGATCGAACTACAAAGTTAAGTTTGTTAAAGGGCAAACTTAACTTTGTAACTAAACTTAGTCTGTGAAGTTGGTACGGAAGCCTCGGTGGGCGAGTCCACGAGAACTCGACTTGGCCGATTTTTTGAGATATATGGTATTTTAAGTATGCTCCACCGTTTGAAATTTATTTTATCTGTAGGTCATCATTATCAAATTTCGTTCATTCAAGTCTCATCATGTAACCATGTTCACTTCTGTAGTATACACATATATAGTATAGTATACACAATATAGTAATCTGTGGTGAAGATTGCCGAAGTTAGTTTCCGACAGATTTCAATTGAAGTGCAGAATCGCATTTTGCCGTTCCCTCGGAAAATAATTCGATCCGCAAAAATCGGGAGCTTTCGAATTCGACTGTATCCGGATGAAATGAGAATCAGGGGGCTGGGAGGAAACCGGATCGGAAGGGATTCATTGGGTTATTTCGGATAAGAAACAAGGTGAGTTGGTGTTGGACACGACGTTCTAGGAGTTTTCAAAGGAAAGGAAAAATGGAGATAGGACGATAGTCGGAGAGCGAGGATTGCACTTTTAGGAATTGGGGTGATCTGCACTTCCTTCCCCAGGGAGGGGAACATGCCATTGGATATGGATTCATTCAGAATCTATTGAGACGTTGACGACGGACACCACGGCCGACACAAAAAATTTTGCGAGTAGCCGGGCGAGGTGAGCGATAGTTAGACAAAGTCGGGGAGTAATACGGTGCCGTTGGGGAGTAAGACGGTGACGTTGGGGTATAATTAAGTGAAGTCGTAGAGTAGGACGGGTTGGTGGGCGAGTAGTGAAGAGTGGGAGTGAGACTGGGCGAATAAGACGAGGAAGCAGCCGCGGGGGAGGCGTGGAGAGACATCGGGGGTCCATGGGAGCCGGAAGACCCGGGCTGGGGTGACCACGCGCTGCTGTATGCCGGAGACAGGCCTGACGCGTCTGATGTACCGGACGGAGAGAAAGACGGACCGCCAGGTATCATGCTGCTACCCACTGAAACAGAAACACAACAACTTAATCATCTATCCACACTTAGAGATACTTTGATACAGCAGCTTATCCATCTGGGGCCTAACCACCGTGATAAATTATTTTCAGTTAAAAGCTCAAATAGTCCTGTAAAATTACAGAACGTATGAGTTGCCACTCAACATCTAGTCAGTCTACTACTCAGGGTAAGAAGCACAGTGCAGGGACGCGTAAAACTTTAGCACGCCAGTGAATATGTGCCTCAACCTGCCAAAGGCAGACGTTATGTAGACGTCAGCCATGCCTAAAAAATAGAAGAGGAAAGGACCGCGTTCTAGTAATGACTGCACACCGAACAGCATTTGTACGCAAACATACACAGTACGTAGGTCTGAGTTTGTAGTAAAGGTACGCCTTTACTATTGTTACTTGTACGATGAACACTGACTTTATTTACTTGAAGGTATTCATAGAAACATTTGTGAACTACCTACATTTAATGTACTAAAAACCTATAGCGGTATTTTATAATAACAAATCATACTACATCTTTCCCCTTCAAATGACACAAAAGGTAAAACTATGATAATATATCCTATTTTTATTTTTTTAACTTACATATATCTTTTGTTTTTATCTTTATATATTTCTTATCTAATATATAAAATTCTCGTGTCACAGTTTTCGTTGCCATACTCCTCCGAAACGGCTTGACCGATTTTGATGAAATTTTTTGTGCTTATCCGGTATCTATGAGAATCGGCCAACATCTATTTTTCATCCCCCTAAATGTTAAGGGTAGTCCACCCCTAAATTTTTTTTTTTTATATTTTAGACAAAATTTTTAATTTCTATTTTTTTATGATACAACATACAAAAATACATACAATCCTCAATTTTCACCCTTCTACGATCAACCCTTATTTTTTAATAGCCATTTTAGTAATTTAATCATTTTTCCTCTCCGGTCGAAAACTGATCAATCGTCATTTAATTAGTTAATTATATATATGGCAAAACAACGTTTGCCGGGTCAGCTAGTTTTATATAATAAAATTAGTTAAACTGCTGAAAAATGAGCTACAACTTATCAATAAAATTGTTATGAATACCCGATTGTTTGCCTTAGAATAATATAGACGGTTAAATTAAACTTACATAATCAGATGATAAAACATCCTTAAGTATAAACTATTGACCGGTCATAGCGATCTTAGTACAGTTACCAAGTTATGGACTAAAATTAGATAATATATATTATGTATATAATAGCACACATAACTACCTAAATTGCACACGTTACATTGATTAATTATCATCTTTGTGTGCCGGGATTGTATATGAACCACCCATCAAACGGACTCTGCGTCTAGTCATAGGGCCTATTATGTCGGGAATGAGCGGGATATTCGCAGTATGCTTGGAAGGTGCTTCTCCACTTCCTCCAGGATGAAGATTAACCTGACTTGCATTACCTGATTGTGGCTCACTCCCACCGTCCCTAGTATCGTGCTCACCATTCAACTCAGCCTCACTGTCAGTTGCTTCCTGGTCGCAGACGTTCCTAGCTCGACGTATTATGTGTCTACGATTCCTGCGATACCTCTTGCATCTCGCAGTAGGTATGATCGCGGTTATCTCGATTTTTTAATTACTTTCATATCTCTTCTTTTATCACCATCCACTACCACTACTTTATCATTTTTATGTAACGAAGGGAGGTCTGTTTTCGATTGATCGTATCTACTTTTCTGTACATTCGGCTGTTTTAAAATTTCTTCATGATTCTTTTTTAGATTGACTTCTTTGCGTAATAACTGTTTGTGAATCGGTAAACGAGTGTTCACTCGTCTGCCAATCAGTATCTGAGCCGGTGAATCTATCTTATCCCTAGGAACGGAACGAAAGTTTAACAAACTAAGGTAGTAATCGTGACCCGAGTCTAAGCATTTTTTCAGCAATTTTTTTACAGTGCGTATAGCGCGTTCGCTCTTTCCATTTGACTGGGGGTAATGTGGAGATGAAGTTACGTGCTTTATTTCCCATTCCCCAACAAAGTGTTTAAATTGTTTAGAACTGTACGCGGGTCCGTTATCCGTGATGAACAAATTTGGAATACCGTACCTAGCGAACTGCTCTTTCATAGCCCCGATGACCGCTTTACTATTTATAGAAACCAATTCATGAACCTCCACAAAATTGGAAAAATAGTCTACCACTATTATGTAATACTTTTTGCCATATTCAAAAATGTCAGAAGCTATTTTGGACCAGTGTATATCTGGCACCTCGTGCGGTAAGAGTGTCTCGTGCCGCGGCGCGGGGGCGTTCAACGCGCACGTGCCGCACGCGCGCACGCATCGCTCGATGTCGCGCGACATCCTCGGCCAGAACAGCACCCCGCGCGCTCTGTTCTTGCAACGATCTATACCGAGATGACCTTCGTGAATGCGACTCAACATTTCGGCTCGTAATGCTCGCGGGATAAATACAGAATTATCTTTGAAAAGAACCCCATCTATGTATTGCAAACATTCCCTATAAGGCCAATAAATGCCTATACTCTTTTCAACTCCATATTTACTTCTAGGCCATCCGTCTTTAACATACCAAATGAGCAGTTCGGCCTCCTGATCCGTCTTTGTATATTCTTTGACTAAATTTAACTTTTCATCACTAAACTGTACCTGTTGTAACATGAAACAAGTCTGTGCCGATTTCCTCATTCATCCTTTCATGCATCAACTCTGGCAAAGCGGCTCGTGACAACGTATCCGGTAAGTACATGAGCTTACCCGGAGTGTATGTCACCTTTATGTCGTAAGCTTGTATTCGTAGTAACATTCGTTGCAGTCTCGCTGGCACACGGGATAAAGACTTTTTAAAAATTGACTCTAACGGATTGTGATCTGACTGAACTGTTACGTCGGATCGTCCGAAGATATATTGATGAAATCGTTCACATGCGTATACGCTCGCCAATAACTCTTTTTTAATTTGTGCATAGCGGCACTGCGTATCCGTGAGAGTTAGTGAGGCGAACTCGACCGGCCGGCCGCCTTGCATCCGCCCCCAACGCGACGGCACTAGCGTCTACAGATAGCGTTATAGGTAACTCGTGCGAATATAATGACAACACCTCAGCTGATGAAATTTTTTAACATAACCGCCTCGTTATGTTGATCCTCCCATAGCTATTCTGATTTTTTTTCAATAAACCTCTCAATATTGCGACCGATTGCGAGTACTGTGGTATAAATTTCGATAGGTAATTAACCTTACCAAGGAACCTTTCTAAAGATTTTCCTGTCTTCAGGATTAGGCATTTCTAGTATTGCTTTCACTTTCTTATAATCCGGCCTCATATCCCTCCCATCAAACACATGTCCTAAATAGGTTATCTCTTTCACACCAAACTTACATTTTTCCTTATTAAACCGCATTCCTTGTTCTCTAGCCCGTGACATAACCTGTCTTAACCTTTCATCATGCTCTTCTTTCGTACTTCCCCACACTATTATATCATCACTGAATGATTCCACTCCCTCTAAGTCTTCCAGACGCTGTCTTACCTTGGCATGAAACATCTCCGGCGCACAACTGACTCCGTACGGTAACCGCGTAAACTGATACCTTCCAAATGGCGTGCTGAACGTGCATAGGTCTGCACTAGCCTCGTCCAAGCAGAGCATTCACCCCGTACCGTGCATCGAGGACACTAAAATATTTCGCGCCCCGCAGCCGCGCCGCTATCTCGCTAACTGTAGGTAAAAAATAATGAGCGCGCCTGACGGCACGATTCAGAGCCCTGGCATCCAAGCATACGCGGATATCCCCATTTTTCTTCGCCGCTATTACTATTGGGTTTACCCATTGTGTAGGGTGGTTCACCTTACGCACCACACCTAGCTGCTCCATCCTCTCTAGTTCAGTAGACAATTTGTCGCGCAAACCTAAAGGTATTTTACGCGCCGGGCAAACAACCGGCTGTACAGAATCATTAATTAAAATTTTATGTTCGCCTGATACTCTTCCAACACCCTTGAATAAATCTAAAAACTCCTGTTGTCTGTCCTGGTTTAACGAATCTCCTGTTTTTATAATCCACGGTTAGCACAGTCATCTCGGCCTAAAATATTCTGCACATTCATATCTACAACCGCACATTTAAGTTGAAATCACTCATTTTTATGCATAATAGATAAACAACATTCTCCTATTATCGGTAATTTATTTTTTGTGTATGAAAATACATTGTTTTTGTGCGGTTTGAGACATCCTTCATTCAATCATAATCGATAAAAATCAAATTAAGATATGATATTTAAATCAGCACCACAATCTAATTTAAAATGCAATTTCATACCGTTAACGTCCAGCTTTTCCATCCATTGTTCTCGGGAGCGACACCGCTTTGTCGCTTTTACTACATTCACATAAAAAATATCGCCCTAAATCCGAATCCTCCGTAAGCTGGGAAATTTTCAACTCGTGCACTTTTTTACCGTCTTTCTTAAAACAAACTCTAGCAAAATGACCGCGAGTATTACATACAAAGCACATTGCACTGAGCGCCGGACACCTTTGATTGTCCACGCAAGACACATTACCACATCGCGAACAAGGGTCGCGCTGCCGACGCTGAGCTGGCGACCAGCCGCCGCCGTCCCACCGCGTCGCTGCGCACCGCCGGCCGCACCGCCACCGCGGCCTGCGCCGGCGTGCCTGCCCGTCACGGCGTCCACTTTTCCACCGAAAGTATCGTGCCTCGTACTTTTCACTTCCTCTATCTGACGAGTCTCTTCTCGGGACAACTCTTCGGCCTCGCCGATTTGTACCGCCTTCGCCAAAGTCAAATCTTCCGTTCGCAACAAGCGATCTCTAACGACATTGTTCGAGACGCAGCACACGATACGATCTCTTATCAGTCCGTCGACGAGATGTTCGAACTCACAGTTCTTACTGAGCAATTTGAACGCTGTGACGTACTGACTGATGGTTTCGCCGGCTAGTTGGTTATGAGTAAAAAACTTAAATCGTAATATCGTTACGTTGCACTTCGTACAAAAATGTGCATCGAACTTCGACTTGAGACATTCTAAACTATCAACACTTTCTTCTTTTGTGAATGTAAACGTCGTATAAATCTCGTAACCCTCGGCTCCAATGAGGTTCACCAACAGGCTTGCTTGTACATCCTTTGCCTACTTGACGACGCCGGATGCTTTTAAAAACACCTCAAACTGCTTCCACCATTTTTGCCAAGCATCAGCCCGCACTGCGGGGCTGCCTTCGACCTGCAATTCAGGTGGAAGACGAGCGTGTCCCATATTTGTTAACTGTCACACAGTCCTTTGACACACACGAAACACTAAAATATTTGCCGTAACTCTTTAAATTGCAATTATTTTAATAAAATTCCGCTGCCACCATGTAATAAAACAAGCTAGTACGATGAACACTGACTTTATTTACTTGAAGGTATTCATAGAAACATTTGTGAACTACCTACATTTAATGTACTAAAAACCTATAGCGGTATTTTATAATAACAAATCATACTACATTATGTACTACAGAGAAGGAGATCAGCCATCCCAAGGCGGCGTCGGGTTTCTGGTTAACAAGGTTCTCAGTGACAATGTTGTAGAAATCTCCAGTGTATCGACCAGGGTAGCGTACCTCATCGGAATCACAGGGGGCAAATGCTAGTCAATTTTCTCGAAAAAGAGGGGCTTTTCTTGATGAATTCTTTCTTCAAGAAACAGCCCCAAAGGAAGTGGACGTGGCAAAGCCCCGACACTGTGACTAAAAACGAGATTGACTTCATCATTACGGACAAACGGCGCATATTCAGAGACGTCTCAGTGATCACCAGGTTTAATATTGGAAGTGATCACCGACTTGTACGAGGCTCTCTGGATATCGACTTTAAAGCCGAGAGATTCCAAATGATGAAGTCTACGCTCCGTCCAAACCTACTTCAAACCGTTGTTGGGTCCGAAACATTCCAATTAAAATTGGAAAATCGATTCGCTGCCTTGGAAACCACAGATGACGTAGACCAGAAACTCGAAGAAGTGGTGGAAATCCTCAGGGATGAAGGGACGAAGTTCTGCAAGAGCAAGCGTATGGGCAAAAAGTCCAAACTTTCGGCAGAAACACTTTGGCTAATGGAAGAGAGACGAACAGACCCTTTGTCAGCTTTGTCAACTAACCTGGTGCGCAACAAATCCATAAAGAAGCTGGTACGACGCGACCTCCGGTCCTCTAACACGCTCTTGATTAAAGAATCAATTGAGCAGAATCGGGGGTTGAAAGTGTTCGTCCAGCCTCTGGGTAGAAGCCACCTCACAAAGCTGACAACGTCAACGGGGAACGTCGTCGCATCCAAGCCGGAGATTCTGTCGGAAGTTGAAGACTTCTACGGAAAGCTCTACGCATCGCATGCTTCAAGGCCCGAACCCGATACTGAGGATTCTAGAGCCACCTTAACCCGCCACTTCACAGAAGATCTGCCCGAAATTAGCCGAGACGAAATCGTGATGGCCCTTAAACAACTTAAAAATGGAAAAGCCCCAGGAGAAGACGGAATCACAACAGAGCTTTTAAAAACGGGAGGAGGTCCAGCAGCTCAACAGCTTCAGCAGCTCTTTAATTCCGTTCTTTTCACTGGGAGAACTCCACAGGCATGGAACAGAAGCATGGTGGTTCTATTTTCAAAAAACGAGATAAAACCCTATTGAAAAACTACCGCCCGATTTCGCTTCTGAGCCATGTCTACAAGCTGTTTTCAAGGGTCATCACGAACCGTCTTGCGCGAAGACTCGACGAGTTTCAACCTCCGGAACAGGCCGGGTTTCGAAGCGGTTACAGCACCATAGACCACATCCACACGGTGCGGCAGATTGTGCAGGAGACCGAAGAGTACAATCGGCCCCTGTGCTTAGCATTTGTGGACTATGAGAAGGCCTTCGACTCAATCGAAACCAGCTAGGCTATTCTGTAAGCTATCTCGACAGCGGAATCCGCGGTGAGATTCGAATTTCGTACTTTGAAATTCAATCGAATCACGTTCGCAATACGGTTGAATTTCGTAGTACAAAATTCAAATCTCACCGCGGATTCCGTTGTCGAGATAGCTTACAGAATAGCCTAGCTGGTCTGTTCTGGAGTCCTTGCAGCGTTGTCAAGTCGACTAGCGATATATCGAAGTGATGAGATGTCTGTATAATGCCGCAACGATGACTGTACAAGTACAGAACCAGCGAACTAAACATGTCCACCTGCGACGAGGAGTGAGACAGGGGGACGTCATATCCCCGAAACTGTTCACTAACGCCTTGGAGGATATGTTTAAGACGCTGGACTGGAAAGATTGTGGCATTAACATCAACGGCAAGTACATCTCTCACTTACGATTCGCAGATGACATCGTCATTATGGCAGAGACGCTGCAGGACCTACAAATGATGTTGAATGGCCTAGCTGATTCTTCTCGTCGCATCGGTCTCCGGATGAATTTGGATAAAACCAAAGTCATGTACAACGAGCACGTTGTTCCGGAACCGATTGCCGTAGATGGAATCCCACTCGAAGTTGTCACTAAGTATGTTTAGGGCACCTAGGGCAGACGCTCCAACTAGGCAAACACAACTTCGAGAAGGAAATCCAGAGAAGAATTCAGCTGGGCTGGGCAGCATTCGGAAAACTCCGTCGAGTCTTCTCGTCGCCTATACCGCAGTGTCTTAAGAAAAAAGTTTTTAACCAGTGCGTCCTACCTGTCATGACATACGGAGCCGAGACGTGGACACTCACAGTTCGACTGGTCCACCAGTTTAAAGTCGCTCAGCGAGCTATGGAGAGAGCTATGCTCGGTATTTCTCTGCGGGATTCTCAATGGGCTGGTCATATCTGCCGCAGGACTGATAACCGTTGGGGTAGACTTGTCCTAGAGTGGAGACCGCGAATTGGCAAATTGACATACGCAATGCGGTGGGCAGTGACTGGAAGAGAAGAGCCGAAGATCGGGCTCAGTGGCGCATCTTGGGAGAGGTCTACGTCCAGCAGTGGACTGACACAGGCTGATGATGATGAGTATCCTCCTTATCAGATCGTGACCATTAGACCGCTAACACACTGTTGTATGATCTGATATAGTTCACACACACATTTTCCTTCAATAGAACACGCACGCATCCATTAAAACGTACACACACACACACACGCACACGCACACACACACACACACACACACATTAATATTAATGACCTGTTCCTGCTATTGAATCTAAGATGCATGGAAGGGAGGGGCGGTCGAAGAGCAAAAAGTGAATGGCCCTTCGAGCTTCCTTGAGGATTTAGCGGGAAGGGTTATGTTAAATTGAGATGCGTAGCAAACTCAATAGGCCAGCTGCTAAATTCTGGTGCGTGGAGTCAAGGTGTTAGCATGAATGACAAAAATGCTTGGCCTGAATGCCCCAAGCTCCAAGATATAATATAAATTGTATGATAATAGAATTACTTATTGTACATTAAACATTTATTTAATATGAATTAAAAAAAATGAATTAAAATAAGTGACAAGCCCCATAGAGTTTCTTGGTGTTTCTTCTCTGATGGGAGTACTTCCGAAACACCAGTAGATTCAACAGTCAATCAGTTTTCATCTTTTGTTTGCAGATCTAGGGTTGCCTGTTACGACGGTATTATGCGGCTGATAGTCGGACAATCAGTTCCATTCGGAACATGATTTGTACTGCAATTAGTCTGCGTTTTATTTATCTATTATGTTTCATTATTTCACAATTTTTTGGATAAAAATTGTCTGAAGTACTGAAACATGCACTGGGTTGCGGGTGCACGTAATGGTACGGTTGGCAACCCTACATTAATAAGGGGAATTAAACATGTGTTTTAAGTGTGACGTTCGACGTCTAGATGAAAGCTGAATGGCTCAATACCTTTGTTTTTTTTTGTAAATTCAAAGCGTTATGTTTCTGTTATATCTATATTTTTTGTTGAATATGATCTACTAGCTGTTACCCGCGGCTTCGCCCGCGTTATTTGTGTCTTTATGACCATTGAGGTCTAGATCGATGATCTCTTAGGCCAAGTCATCATAGATGACCCTCAAAGTCGAACTCAATATCCTCTATTGTTAAAGTCATTAATCATTTTGGTTAGGTATACGAAGTTGTGCTGTTTGAATGTTTGACTCAACACAACAGTTCCTGAAACATTTCTTCTTACCCGCGGCTTCGCCCGCGTTATTTGTGTCTTTATGACCATTGATGTCTAGATCGATGATCTCTTAGGCCAAGTCACCGTAGATGACTCTCGAAGTCGAACTCAAAGCGAAAATTTTTTATGACTTTTTATGACCCTGACAGTTGTTATGACCTACTAAGTCAACACCGATGACACAAAGGTTAAACTTGATAGCCACTTATTTTAAGGTTAATCATTATTATGATTATTGAAGGTTGTACTGTTTAAATTTATAAAATCGTTTTGATGCATGTGGCTATTACAATACGAAAAATGCAAAAATATTACCTACAAAGTAGATAAAACAAAGGTTTGCGCGAGAGCAGCGAGCGCTATCAATGCGCGAGCGAAGCGAGCGCGAAAAAATGTTATGTCTTTTTATAACCCTGACAGTTTTTATGACCTACTAAGTCAAGATCGATGACACAAAGGTTAAACTTGATATCCACTTATTTTAAGGTAAAAACTCATTATGATTGTTGAAGGTTGTACTGTTTCAATTTGTAAACTCGTTTTGATACATGTGGCTATTAAAATTAAAAAAAAAATGCCGAAATATTATATGCAAAGTAGGTAAAACAAAGGTTTTCGCGAGCGCAGCGAGCGCGAAAATTTTATGTCATTTTATGACCCTGACAGTTTTTATGACGTACTAAGGTAAAAAATCATTATGATTATTGAAGGTTGTACTGTTTCAATTTATGGACTTGTTCTGATGCATGTGGCTATTAATATACAAAAGTTGCTGAAATGTTTCCTACAAAGTAGATATAACAAATCTTTGCGAGACCGGAGCGAGCGCTTTCACTGTGCGAGCGTAGCAAGCCCTATCTCTGCGCGAGCGAAGCGAGCGCGAAATTTTTTTACTACCGTTTATTACTCTGACAGTTTTTATGACCTACTAAATTAACACTGATGACACAAAGGTTTCACTTGATATCCTCTTATTTTAAGGTTAATAATCATTATGATTATTGAAGGTTGTACTGTTTCAATTTATGGCCTCGTATTGATGCATGTGGTAATTAAAATACAAAAAATGCTGAAATATGACCAGCAAAGTAGACAAAACAAATGTTTGCGGAAGCGCAGCGAGCGCTATCACTGCGCGAGCTAAGCGAGCGCGAAAAACATTGATGTCTTTTTATAACCCTGACAGTTTTTATAATCTACTAAGTCAAGATCGATGACACAAAGGTTAAACTTGATATCCACTTATTTTAAGGTAAAAAATCATTATGATTGTTGAAGGTTGTACTGTTTCTGTAATATACAAATGTTGCTGAAATGTTTCCTACAAAGTAGACAAAACAAATGATTGCCCGAGCGTAGCGAGCGCTATCACTGCGCGAGCGAAGCGAGCGCGAATAAATGTTATGTCTTTTTATGACCCTGACAGTTTTTATGACCTACTAAGTCAACACCGATGACCCTTCGGTTAAACTTGATATCCACTTATTTTAAGGTAAAAAATCATAATGATTATTTAAGGTTTTACTGTTTCAATTTATGGACTCGTTCTGATGCATGTGGCTATTAATATACAAAAGTTGCTGAAATGTTTCCTGCAAAGTAGACAAAACAAATGTTTGCGGAAACGTAGCGAGCGCTATCACTGCGCGAGCGAAGCGAGCGCGAAAAACATTGATGTCTTTTTATGACCCTGACAGTTTTTATGACCTACTAAGTCAACACCGATGACCCTTAGGTTAAATGTGGCTGTTAAAACACGAATGCTTTTGAAATACTTCCCACAAAGCAGATTGGGCGAAGCACGTTGGGTGAAGCAAAGCCATCGCGTAAATTTTGATGACTTTTAATGACCCTGACAGTTTTATGGCCTAATTAAGGCATTTATTAAGTTTAGTCATTATCCATGAACCTAAGGTCAAACTTATAATATGATTATGCAAACTCTATATAAAGTTAGGAAAAAATATAGGCCCCACACTTAACTGCCGAAAAAATGTATTCTTTGCCCTTTTATGCCATATTAAAAGTAAGTGTACAAAATTTCATCTGAATCGGTCAAGCCGTTTGGCCGAAAAGAGGCCACACATTTACAAAATTCTATAAAAAAATATAGACTACCGAAATTTCCACCCAAAAAAAAGTATTCGTTGCCCTTCTATGTCTTTTTGACTGTCTGTCTACAAAATTTCAGCTTAAATGGTTAACCCGTTTGACCGAGAGTAGGACACACATTCACAAAGTTCAATTTAAAAATTCTTGGCACCTGGACTCGACTGCCAGAAAAAAAGTATCCTATGTGATTCTATGCAATATGAACTGTAATATACATAACATTTCAGCTGAATCGGTCAAGCTGTTTAGCTGATAAGAAGCCACACATTCACAAAATTCAATAAAAAAAATCTAAACACTCAGACTCGATAGCCAAAAAAAATATCCGATATCCTATTCTGCTCTAATATCCTATTCTGCTCTATGAACTGTCTTTACAGTATACAACATTTCAGGCAAATTGGTCAAGCCGTTTATTCCAGAAGAGGTCTTATATTTACAAAATTCAATTAAAAATATTTGTACCACCTGACTCGATAGCCAGAAAAAAAGTATTCTATATCCTATTCTGCCCTATGACATGTATTCATACAAAATTTCAGGCAAATTGGTCACGCCGTTTATTCGAGAAGAAGTCTTATATTTACAAAATTCAATTAAAAATATCTGGACCCCCTAACTCGATAGCCAAAAAAAAAAGTATCCTATATCCTATTCTAGCCTATGAACTGTCTTCATACTACATTTCAGGCAAATCGGTCAAGCCGTTTATTTGAGAAGAGATCTTATATTTACAAAATTCAATTAAAAATATTTGTATCACCTGACTCGATAGCCAGAAAAAAAGTATTCTATATCCTATTCTGCCCTATGACATGTATTCATACAAAATTTGAGGCAAATTGGTCAAGCCGTTTATTCGAGAAGAAGTCTTATATTTACAAAATTGAATTAAAAATATCTGGACCCACTAACTCTATAGCCAAAAAAAATGTATCCTCTATCCTATTCTACCCTATAAACTGTCTTCATACTACATTTCAGGCAAATCGGTCAAGCCGTTTATTTGAGAAGAGATCTTATATATACAAAATTCAATTTAAAATATTTGGACCCCCTGACTCGATAGCAAGAAAAAAATATTCATTATTCTTTTCTGCCTTATGAACTGTCTTTATACAACATTTCGGGTAAATCGGTCAAGCCGATTATTCGAAAAGAGGTCCTTAAGTTACAAAATTCAATTAATAATATCTGGACCCCCTGACTCGATAGCTAAAAACAAAGTATCCTATATCCTATTCTGCCTTATGTTCTATCTTTGTACAAAATTTCAGCCAAATCGGTCAAGCCGTTTGACCGTGAAGAAGTCCCAAACAAACAAACAAACAAACAAACAAACAAATAAACAAACTGACTTTCGCATTTATAATATTGGTGTTGATGTTGATTTAATGTTATTTGACGTGTGTAAGTGCTAATTTTTAATTTGCCCATATACTGAATAAATGCTTTGACTTTGACTTTGACTTTAGACCCCGCGGTTGTGGACTGTATTTTTATAGGTATCTTGTTAGGACTGGTTCGCGGTGCGGTGTATATAGGTACTATACAAGTTGGCAGCCGAAATAAGGACGGAAATTAGAGAGGATGCACGCCTACCTTGAAGTGGTGTTTTCTTGCATCTCCCCTTGTTGAGCGGGTCAGTTGGCCTGCTGGTTTTCCTTTCTTATCGAGCTGCCGACGTGTCGTGAAAAAAATGGCGGCGATCACCGCGTGCGTTGGGCGCACAGCGATAATTGGCACACAAATGTAGCACAACACTTCTCAACACTATCTTGTATGATATCCTATTTTCTTAGTTATTTATGTGGCGCGGATTCAATTCCTAATAAAATTAGCGGCGATGATTAGCCTCCTTCAATGGCGGCTGCGCGGGAGCTTCCTTTCGACTCGAATCGTCTTTGACACTCGCTGCGTTATCGTGCGAGCGAGATAGATATTAGCAGGCGTGTATGTGTGAAGGAGATAAAATATAGGTTGCGGATGGAATACAGGAAAAGGAAATGCTGCTAACATATACAATTCATAGACAATTAGAATTTTGCGAATACTTGAAGTTAAATAATTGCTTTAAAAATGGCGTAAGCAATACCTACATAAAGTTGTAGCATAGACGAAACACAAATAACTTTAGCACTTAAAATAAACATACCTAATACATGTACTGCATAATAACTCAGAATGTTTTAAATTAGAAAATAAGGTTTGATTTGGTCAATAAACATTTTATGAATATTATTGAGTAACATCAACCGAGCGTTTCGGCTATCGTGTTATCTCATACAATATAAACAAGCTTAAATTATCCATTATTATCGTTTTCTTACCTTGTTCTGGAGACCAGACGCTACTGCTATATCCCGGCGTGTTCTGTATAGACCAGGGAGTCATTTGTGCCCGTATAGAGGGTACGCCGACGCCGAAGTACATGCCGCCGCAGACGCCCATGCCGACACCAAGGCCGTCCACTACCATACCTTTCTTACACTTCTCAACATCGACGAGCAGATCGAAGCAACCTAATACAGGACTATAATTAACGTCAACCAATACAAAAAATTGAGATATTTGTGGCCGTCGCACACTTAACACCAACTTTGTACAGAGAATCAAAGGAGGTTGTGATGTTGGCTTGGTGTTGTAGTGTATGAAGGCCTTAGAGACGTTAAAGAAGTTGCTTACCAGTGCCCATTCGCGGCAACTGTCCCATGATAATATTCTCAGACACGCCTCTCATAGGATCGACTTCGGCGTGACTAGCCGCGTCCAACAACACATCCACCGTTTCTTCGAAGGAGCATCTCATAAGCGCACCCGTGTCTTGTCTGTTGATACCGTGACGAGTGATAGCCATCAAGTGACCTTTGGCCGTCATGACGTCACAGAGCAACGCGAGATGACGGTAGTTCACGTACAGACCGTAGAACTGCAACACGGCGTTCATTTCCTTCTCCACTAATTTACGCACGGCCTCACATCCCAGCACTTGGAAGATCTCGCAGATATCGTTACTAAACGTTCTGATAGGATCGACGTCCCTCTCGGAGAGTACTTTCATCAGCGAGGTACCGTCCGTTTCCAACAACCACTCCGCGATAGCTTTATATTCTCCCTGTTCGGTGATTATGATCCTCTTCTTAGCTTCGGTCTGCGGCAAGTGCATGTACACTTTAGCGATGGCCTCGATACCCTGCAGCGTCATGTCTGATAACATGTTAGCTTCGATGCACCTCAGGAACATGTCATCCTCCATCTTGTCCACAGTCTCTTCGTCGTTATCTTGGAATTTGCTCTCTTCGTTGTTCATAATCCTGATACGCAGCACTAGCTTTTCGGCGTTATCGTCGCTGAAGATACAGTTCAAATCGTCTCCGAAACCGGCGTTAATCTTTTCCGCGATCTGTTCCATGGTCAGTTTTTTATCCTTCATTCTCTTCCGATCCAGTTCTATACGCAACAGCCACGGAGATATCTTCGTGGGGTCGAAGTCCGGCATTTCATAGTTGACGTTGACGAATTCTTGATCTTCGGCGATGACCGTGTTCTGTGGGTCGGGGTCGTAGTAGATGGCCGTGTTCGCCGTGACTTTACGCAACGTGGTGTGTTCCAGCCTACAAAGGACGTTCTTGGCCTTTTCCGCGTCTCGGGCCACGCTGCCCGTCAAGAATACCGTTAGAGAAGGAGCTTTTGGTTTCTTCGAAATGTTAATGATTTCTTTAAGACGCGGCACTCCAAGAGTTACATTCTTCGAAGACACACCGGCGAAATGGAAAGTGTTCAATGTCATCTGTGTAACGGGCTCGCCAAGAGACTGAGCGGCCAGAGCTCCGACCATCTCTCCGGGATTCACCTGGGCCTGTTGGAATCTTGCCTCTATTCCACCGATCAACCATTCGAAAGCTTCAGTAGATAATCTGTATTTCTCCGCCACAAATTTAGTGCACAGTGTTGATCGTACCAAGCACTTAAAGAGAAGTGTAGCGTTTTCGTTGGCTTGTTTGGACAGGCGATCGTTTCCCGCAACTATGATACATTTTGTTAGAAGCTCTTTGACGCCCTGAATTACTTTGATTGGACTCAAATCTGTCGGCATTCGTTTATTAACATGGAAAATTTTCTGCGCATTCCAGATCATTCTCTGGATGTTACAGGGAAGTAAAACTTTAGATGCTCCACTGGTGAAGATTTCGCGCAATACCTCTCGGTCTTTGGATAGTTGCGCCCATTCGCTTTCCAGGTCAGCGATCACGTAGCCGCACTCTGTAAGCTCCTTGTTAATATCTTCATTGAAAATTCTCTTTAGATATCTTTCATTTGATAGATCGAATTTAAATTTCTTTTCAAATGCCTTGTTAGACAATTTGACAGTCATCAAGTTCTGGAACTCTACAGTTTCCCCCGCTAAGCCATCCTCTCCGTATCTCAATTGGATGAGCTGTCCCACAGAGTTACGGACGGTTCCGTCGTAGTGCACCATTACAGACTCCATAGCCTTCATCAAACGACGCTGAATGTATCCAGTGTCGGCTGTTTTTACAGCGGTATTGATGAGACCCTCGCGACCTCCCATAGCGTGGAAATAGAATTCGGAAGGCGTTAAACCGGCGAAGTATGAGTTTTCTACGAACCCTCTCGACTCGGGACCGTTATCGTACTTCAAGAAGTGGGGCAGAGTACGCTTTCGGAAGCCGAAAGGAATTCGTTTACCTTCAACGTTCTGTTGACCCACACAGACGATAACCTGAGAGATGTTAATGTTGGAACCGGACCCGGCGTCCACCATAGCCTTGAGGTTGTTGTACTCTATGAGAGATTTCTTGGCGATACCTCCGGTTTTGTCAAGAACGTCGTTCAAAATACAATTCACCTGATTTTCTAAAGTCTGCCTGAGAGTATTACCAGAACTGGGCCATCTGGCCAAGTCCATGTCATAAACTGTCTGAAGGACATCTATTACGTCGTCTTTAGCCTTTACAATAGCAAGCTGAACTTTTTGATAAATTTGGGGATCGGCAATAGTATCTCCAATACCGAACGAGTGCCCCTCCAGCAGCAACCAGTTGTTGACCACGGTCTGAATGTTACCGTAGAAGTGACCAGCAATTTTATGACCTAACTCCAACATGCAAATATGCAGCAGAGAACCTGCCGAAGCACCGAGTGACTTCTTACATAGGATACCCATGAGTAGTTCTCCATGTTCCACGATGACTTTAGTGTCGCCGGGAGAGATCCATTTGTAGGGACCGTCGTCTTCTTCTTCGGGATGAGTGGAATGTGTTCGAATCATGTTTACGTGTCCAGGAATGATAAGCGTAAACATTTGTTTGCCAGTCCAGAGCGGCTGGGGTTTCAAAATGCAGGGTTGTGGAATTTTACCATCCCATGTCGGTAAAAACATGAGGAGATTCATGACCTGCTTCTTAGTGAGGAACACGTCTCTTTTGGTCATTTTTCTGACGGCCGTGAGCGTGTCCTGTACGATACCCATGACAGGTTTGTTGGCTTGCGGTGCTATAATCTGACGAGGGGTGATGTGAATGTTTTCTACCTCCGCTCGAGTTTCCATAGATTGCGGCACGTGCAAATTCATCTCACCGCCGTCGAAACCGGCGTTGTACGGAGACGCGCAACTTAGGTTCATACGGAACGTAGACCACGGAAGAACCTTCACCCTGTGGCCCATCATACTCGTCTTGTGAAGGCTGGGCTGACGGTTAAAGATGACAAGATCGTCATCTTGCAAATGACGCTCAACTTTATACCCATATTGTAAACGCAGATCAGACGTTTTAGGATGGGACTTCAAGTCTACCCTCTCCCCGTATTCGCGAACGATGCATTTTGCACCGGGATACTGGGCATTGCCTCTATGCACTAGCTCCTGCATTCTGGCAATATTAAAAGGTGTGACAAATTCTGGGAATGTTAATGTTTCTGCGATAGATCGAGGAACTCCTACTTGATCGATACGCAAATTGGGATCTGGCGTAATGACGGTACGTGCTGAGAAGTCCACACGTTTACCCATAAGGTTACCACGAATTCTTCCTTCCTTTCCTTTGAGTCGCGCTTTGATAGTTTTAAGTGGAATTCCAGATTTCTGCATGGCTCTGAAATAATTATATATATGTGATAGATATATATATGTATATATATATATATATATATATGTTATTCATTAGAACTAATCATTACGATAATATATTATTTAAAAAAAAAAACGACTTCTAATTTAATTATTACAAGCGCTACCCACTTATCTATTTGAAGTCGGTGCCAGCCAAGTCTAATAGGTAGTAGATAGATACTATAACCTACATGTATCTACCTACTTACTACTACTACGAGTACATTCATCATTATTCAAGGTCATATTTTTTAGTCAAAGTCAAAGTCAAAGCATTTATTCAGTATATGGGCAAATTAAAAATTTGCACTTACACACGTCAAATAACATCAAATAATAACGTCGAACGTCACACTTAAAACACATGTTTAATTCCCCTGATTAATGTAGGGTTGCCAACCATTACGTGCACCCGCAACCCAGTGCATGTTTCAGTACTTCAGACAATTTTTATCCAAAAAATTGTGAAATAATGAAACATAATAAATAAATACAACGCAGACTAATTGCAGTACAAATCATATTCCGAATGGAACCGATTGTCCGTCTATCAGCTGCATAATACCGTCTCTACAGGCAACCCTAGATCTGCAAACAAAAGATGAAAACTGATTGACTGTTGAATCTACTGGTGTTTCGGAAGTACTCCCATCAGAGAAGAAACACCAAGAAACTCTATGGGGCTTGTCACTTATTTTAATTCATTTTTTTTTAATTCATATTAAATATTTTTTTTAATTTACAACAAATAATTATGTTATCATACAATTTATATTATATCTTGGAGCTTGGGGCATTCAGGCCAAGCATTTTTGTCATTCATATAGTCATTTAATGTATAGTACGATTTCTTCATGAAATTGGATTTTACAAAGGTTTTAAATCTGCTCATAGACAGTTGATCAATATCTTTAGGAATTTTATTATAAAATCGTATACAGTTCCCCAAAAAAGAACCACTAACTTTCCACAACCTGAATTGAGGTAAAATTAATCTATTTTTGTGTCATGTATTGAAATTATGTACATCGGACCTCTTATCATAATCATTCAAATTTTTGCGTACATACATAATATTTTCATATATATATTGACATGCCACTGTGAGAATTTTAATCTCCTTAAATTATTCACGAAGTGAGTCTCGCGACTTCATGGTATATATAGATCGAATAGCTCTTTTTTGTAAAACAAATATAGATTGGATTTCGGCGGCTTTCCCCCACAATAAAATGCCATAGGACATTATACTGTGGAAGTAGCTAAAGTAAACCAATCTAGCAGTGGATTCGTCAGTCAAGTTTCTAATTTTACCTACAGCGTATGCAGCGGAGCTCAATCTACCTGCTAGAGCCGATATTTGAGAACCCCATTGTAGCTTTGAATCCAGGGTGATGCCCAAGAATGTAGCGGATTCAACAAATTCTAGTGGTACATCGTTTATTAATATCCTGCTATTAATGACATCCTTTCTTACATTTGGCAGCGAGAATTTAATACATTTAGTTTTTTTGGCGTTCAGCAATAAGTTATTGGTTGTAAACCAATTCAAAACCTGTGTGATTGATTTGTTAACATCGTCAAATTTAGGCGCAATCCTATCTAAATAGTCTTCTAAAATATATATATATATACTAGAAGTGTCCCGCGGCTTCGCCCGCGTTAAAACCTTCTTTTATTTACTTAAAACTTTTCTTCATCATTAAACACATCAAATAAGAATTAGCCAAATCGGTTCACCCGTTTTCATGTTATCGCGTGACTAAGGCAATTCAGGATTTATATTTATAAAACCCTGAAAACCTAAATTTACAGACTTTGTTACCTACCCCATTTCGAAAAATCCTACAACACGTACTTTATCCCATTTTATTTCGCCATAAAAACTTTAAATTCCCGTTCCGTATCCGGGAGGAATTTTCAGAAAATCATTTCTGAGCGGATACCTACGTCATCATAACTATCTGCATTCTGAATTTCAGCGCAATCAGAAACAATATTGATTTTTAGACTTTGTTACCCCAGTTTATCCTCTCAGGGTGGCAGTTTGAAAAAGTCTAAAACTCGTATTTTTACTTATTTATTTACAAAAGTTCTTGTGTAAAATGTCGAATAAAACGACTATCCAAAATTTGAACCCCCGCTTCATCCCCTTAAAGAGTGTAATATGAAAAATTCTTTCTTAGCGGATACCTAAGTCAAAATAACTATCTGCATGCCAAATTTCAGCGCAATCCGAAACAATATTGATTTCAGACTTTACGTTACCCCACTGCACCCTTTTAGGGGTGAAATTTCGAAAAATCATGAAACACGTATTTACTAACTTAAGTACTTGTGTTAAATTTTGAATATAAAAGACTATCTAATATTGTTTTTCCATACAATCTAATAATGTTTCTCCATAGAAACTTTGAACTCCCGTTTCATCCCCTTCAGGGGTGAAATTTGAAAAATTATTTTTTCAAAAGTAACTAACGTTGTAATAATTATCTGCATGCCAAGTATTAGCGCAATCCGAAAAAATATTGATTTTCACACTTTGTTACCCCATTTCACCCTCTTAGGGGTGTAATTTAAAAAAAACCTGAAACACGTGTTTATTTATTTTTGTACTGAAGCACTTGTGTGAAGTTTCGGGTAGAAAAGACTATCTAATCTTGTTTCTTCATACAAACTTTGAACCCCCATTTTATCCCCTTAAGGGGTGAATTTTGAAAAATCCTTTCTTAGTACACCCCTACGTACTAAGACAAATATACCCTCCAAATTTCAAGTCTCTACGACCAGCGGTTTAGGCTGTGCGTTGTCTGTCAGTGAGTCAGTCAGTCAGTATGTCAGGACAAAGATTTTTATAGTATTAGATTATACAAGCGAAAAATAAATTACTTAATATAATTATTATAAGCGCTACCCACTTATCTATTTGAAGTCGGTGCCAGCCAAGTCTATTGGATAGTAGATAGATACTATGTATGTAGTAGTAGTAAATAGGTAGATACATGTAGGTAGTATCTATCTACTACCTATTTGACTTAGCTGGCACCGACTTCAAATAAATAAGTGGGTAGCGCTTATAATAATTATATTAAGTAATTTATTTTTCGCTTTTGAGTGCCTGTTTGTGGCAATGAAGTCGGTTTTATTTTTTTTGAAAAAGATTTTATTTTACCCTTTTTAGTGCAAAACAAGTTTTAATTAAATTTCATGCATCTATAAAATTTCGTGTCTGGGCCGTTATACACTGACGGATATATACTTTGTGAAAATTTCAAGTATGTACCTATTACGGTTAAGAAGGTTAATCTGTAAAGTGCGCACATATAGACACACGGACGCACGGACTGACGTACGGACGAACGGACAACAAAGTCTCAGAAAGTGTTCATTTGGTACCCTTTGGGTTCGGAACCCTAAAAAATTGACTTTAAATGCCGCGCTAGTGAAAATATTCACAAGTCATAATGATGTCATCAAGGTATCAAAGGACAATGTCCAAAATGGCCCTACGCAATAAAAGCATCTGACACACACGATAATTAATTGTCTATTTTATTACAATAATTCCAAATACTTTTATAAAACGGACTAGAATAGGAATAGAAGTATATTAATAAATGATGAACCATTAGAACTTGTTGAATCCACAACATTCTTGGGCATCACCCTGGATTCAAAGCTTCAATAGGGTTCTCAAATATCGGTTCTAGCAGGTAGGTTAAGCTCCGCTGCATACGCAGTACGTAAAATTAGATTTTTAACGGACGAAGCCACTGCAAGATTGGTCTATTTCAGCTACTTCCACAGTATAATGTCTTATGGCATTTTATTGTGGGGGAAAGCCGCTGAAATCCAATCAATATTTGTTTTGCAGAAACGAGCTATTCGCTCTATATATAGTATGAGGTGGCGAGAATCACTTCGAGAAAAATTTAAGGAAATTAAAATTCTAACAGTGGCATGTCAATACATTTATGAAAATATTTTGTTCATACGCAAGAATATAAATGATTATAAGAAAAGGTCTGATGTACATAATTTTAATACAAGACATAAAAATAGATTAATTATACCTAATTTCAGACTGCAGAAAGTTAGTGGTTCATTCATGGGGAACTGTGTACGCTTTTACAATAAGCTACCTAAAGATATTGATCAATTGCCTATGAGCAAATTTAAAATCTATGTAAAATCCAATTTGATGAAAAAATCATACTATACAATAGGTGACTATATGGATGACAAAAATGCATGGCCTGAATGCCCCAAGTTCCAAGAACAAATATAAATTGTATTATAATTAATAATATATTGTTAAAATTTTAAAGCCGACATGTACAATTAATTTTAAAAAAAAAGATAAAATGACAAGACAAGCCCCATAGAGTTTCTTGGTGTTTCTTCTCTGATGGGAGTATTTCCGAAACACCGGTAGATTCAACAGCCATTCAGTTTCCCCTTTTGTCCGCAGATTTTCTTTCTAGGCTTGCCATTTTTATTTTTACTTAAACAATATTATGCAGCTGACAGACGGACGGACAGATATCAGTTCCATTTGGATCATGATATGTACTTCACTATTCTTACTTAACTTATGTTTCACTATTTCACTTTTTTATTTTTTTTATATAAAAATTGTCTGAAGTACTGAAACACACAGTTACATGTATGGTTGGTTTTAACCTACTTTAATTTTTTTTAAATATTCTGACGTAAACGATTGGATGACAGCTGAATGGTTCATTACTTTTTTTTTCTAATTCAAAGCGTTAAATTCTGCTTTTGCTATGTTTACTTGATAATTGGTTATGATTTATTTTATGATTTATGATTTTGACGTGTATATGTGCGTATATTTATACTGCCTACATAATGAATAAATGCTTTGATTCTTTGATTCTTTGGACTAGTTGTATTCCAAAATGAATATTATAAAGTATTATTTGCTATTATTAAAATTAATTGCCGCCATATGGCCCACACAGTCTGAATCACTCCACTACGTTAAAAGAGTTGGCACTTCCTTACATTGTTAATACCCGAATTATGAAAGCACTGTGTAGCCAACCTAACAACGGAAAGTATTATTTACGAAGTAACTATTATATAATCTGTGGTATTATGCTTATAATTTTGTTTTCTGCAGTGTTGGTTGGTACAAAGTACGTTCATAATTCTGAGTTATTTATGTATGCAGTGTTGCGGGCGGGACTGATATGGCCGCCATCTTTGCCAAACGTCATGTCATGTCAAAAAATATTAGGCATGCTCAAAAACTTTGCACATTAACAAGACTTTGCCTGGTAGAACATTCCTGTGAAGACAAATAAATTCTCCCCACCTTTGTTTCTATCTCGTTCACAGTTACCGTAAGAATATCTGTTAATAATACTTAAATTCAAAAAATTAAAACCACCCCCGACTGATTTGTATATGTAATCCGAGTTTATAATCAAAGCATATGTATAACTTTGTACATTGAGACCATTCCAAGGAGATGTCTCAGAATTAGATCAAGCTTACCATATTTTTGCAATATCATTGAAGTAACAAGATACTGCGACAGCGCCATTTTGATTTTTTGACTTCCGCGGTCAAAGGACTACGAGCTTACGAAAGTTGCTATCGTAGTTTTTTTAACCAAAAAAGAGCTGATGATATTTAAACGGCTGAACAGATTTTCATGAAATAAAGCTAAGAACACTCTCGACGAATACATCTATCAAACAAAACAAACTAAATCAAAATCGGTTCATCCGTTTGGGCGCTACGATGCCACGATGACAGACACACAGGCACAGATACACAGATACACACGCCAAACTTTAACACTCCTTCGTTTTGCGTCGAGGGTTAAAAACCAAAATCAACGTGAAGAAATATGTAAAAACATTATTCAAGGTCATATTTTTTAGTCTTCAAAAGTATATGCAATAGCAACCTCCATTGTGTATAATCTTCTTGGGACTCTTCTTCTAAAATCAGTACATTCTGCTATGTTTGAGATATTTATCTCCATATCTCTGAAGATACTAATCAGATCTCGATAAAATTAAAATGGGACCACCTCGGAAACGTACCCTACCTATTTATAAAAGAATCATTTGAATCCGTTCACAATTGACGGAGTAATCGCGTAACATACACACAAAAAAAAAACATACAGACGAATTGAGAACCTTATCCTTTTTTGTAAAGTCGGTTAAAAAAAAATAATTTGAATCCGTTCACAATTGACGGAGTAATCGCAAAAATCCTCCTTTTTTGTGAAGTCGATTAAAAACTAAAACAACCGACTTCCATGCCCCGCGAGTCAATTTCAGTAGTAAGTTTGAGACGTTTATCATCATATCTCTAGAGGTATTTATTAGATCTCGATAAAATTACAAAGGGACCACATCGAAAACGTACCCTACCGCTAACAAAAATAATCATTCGAATCGGTTCACAATTGACGGAGTAATCGCGTAATATAGAAAAAAATACATACAGACGAATTGAGAACCTCCTTATTGGAAGCCGCTTGAAAATAATAAGTAACTGCGCTATATCAGTTGAAATCTTAGATTATTGACTAAAGCAAATATGGAGCTTTAAAGCTGAACATATGTCACGTATGCCTGTCTCAAGTTAGTTAAGTTTCACAATCAACGTGCAAGACAAGGAAAGAGATACGGTTGTCATGACCGGTTTTTGGGAGCGTACAACCCTTGATTGTCAAATGGTAACCTTTGGCTACCTTTACCCTACCAAGTTAGAAAGGTAATACAGATGAGATGATTTAATGAATGTCATGCGTTGTCTTTATTTGGTAGTATTTGTTTGCTGTTACTTTCACTAGTGATGGGAGTTTGTCGGTGGGAATGTGTTCGATTGTTTCAAATGTCGTGTTTTTATTGGTACTAGGATTAGTAGGTACCTACTAGTTTGCAATGTTTTTTTGTTTCCATTTTGGCCCTTTATATTAAAAATTCATTTACGAACGTAACACTTTCATGTTGGGGTCACGTAAAGGGTACCAAATTTTAACGTTATTAGTCCAGTAGATTCGGAGCAAATTATCTGTGAAAGACGGACAATTAGACATACAGACAAATTAGTGAACCTGTAATGGTTTTTTCTACTTGAACGTACGGAACTCGTTAAAAAAGACGGATTTTGCGATGTGATGCGACCCGACCTAAACAAGACAATTAGAACTTGACGGCAAGCGGCAATTTAAAAGTGAACGGTCTTTAGTGGATACTTCCCCATGTGACAATGGCTTGTCATCTATTACCACTCTACATTATATGACAACTTTTTATCGATATCTAACAAACCAATACACATCACTATGTTATGTATAAAAATTGAAGTATCTATAGACAACAGTGTACGTTTTGATAACTAAGGTTGCTCCGTCTTTGCTTTAGTCAATAATCTAAGGTTGAAACAGAAACAGAATTTCATACTTTGGCATTCCAGGCATGTCATTATCGACAAAAGTTGCTACATGAAACTGAAGCATTCTAATGTTTTCTGCAAGCAAGTGATTGGCCATTCCTGACTGTATGTTGCTCCTGAGTTCATTGTTTGCTTTGATGATATCCGACAGCTTGTGAGTCAAGTCATCAAGAGCCTTGACAGACCCAAACATAATAAAACTAGGCCGCACCGATAGTGGTGGTACAGGTAGTACTGTGACTATCATCCACTCAGGTCTTGCAAACTTTGGATCCATTCCCAAGATAAACGAATCCTCATCTGTAACATAATTATTTATTTTTACAACTATTCAAATTAACTGCAAAACAAAAACACATTACAGTCCGGCAAGTATAACTTGGCGTGCCTGTGCGCCACTGTGCTTTTACTTTGTACTTTGATAACAGTTTCTCTTAAACCACTTTTAATTACTTTTGGCATTATTGAACTATTTTATTGTAGCAGATTTATCAACAATAATGTCGCGGTAATCTCTCAAACTTCAAACTCACAGTTTCAATTAAAAGAATTGGTTCCAAAAACCACCACCGCCAAGTTATACTTGTGGCACTGTAATAGCAATGTATCAGAACCAAAACTTTTAAACCATCTCTTTTTATCAATCAGTTTATTTAATACTAGCTGTTAACCGGCTTCGCCCGCGTTCGCATAGCGTAAATTTTTATGACGCTGGCAATTTTATGACCTAACACGTCACTATCGAATATACAAAGGTTAAAGTACAACGTGCATATCCATTATTGTTAAGTCAAAAAACTGTCAGGGTCATAAAAAAATACGAAATTCTTAATGAACATGCAGGTCCTTTTCAATTAAAAATGGGTAATGATTCAATACTTATGCATGATGATACTCGCTCTCAGACTGCGTTATAGACTATATATTGAAGTAGTCGGTATCAATCTCATGGTCTGGCCAGCGAGGAGTCCTGACTAGGGACGTGCTTGGAAGGCTAGTTAGTAAGTAAAAAATAATATCGTTTAAAAACTAAAAAAGAACCGACTTCAATGCCGCGCTATTCATTTTCAGTACCAATTTTGAGATGTTTACCTCAATATCTCTGGAGATACTTATCAGACCTCGATTAAATTACCATGGTACCACACTTGGGATATCTCCTTTCGAACAAAAAAAGAATAATCAAAATCGGTTCATAAACGACGAAGTTATCCGCGAACAAACATTAAAAAAAAAAAAAAACGGTCGAATTGAGAAACCTCCTCCTTTTTTGAAGTCGGTTAATTAAGTAAAAACATTTTATTTGGCAAAACCATCACATAACTAATAGAATAGAATAGAAAAACTCTTTATTGTACACCAATATAGAGAAACAAACTATCAAAGAAAACTTAACTAAGATAATACAATGGGCGGTCTTGTCGCTTGAAGCGATCTCTTCCAGACAACCTTAGGATGGACAGAATTTAAAGCAGAAAAACACGGTGGTACAATGCATAGCATACAACTATAGTTAAAAAACATAATAATAATAATACATAAATAACAACAATCAAAAACCAATATTTTTGTAATAATATTGGTATGGTATATTACAATATAGGTACACACAAATAAACATCAATATAATATAAGAAAATATATAAATACATACTACATTACATAAATACATATACATATATACTATACATACATATAGATATATACATACATATACCATACATACATACATACATAGACAATAAAATTACGCCTTTGATATGGAAAAAAATAATAATAAAATAAAATAAATAATTAAATGAACTACAAGTGTGATAGATAATGATTTTTCACCATTATTCACTAATATTACTTTACTTTCACTAATATTACTTTACTTTCGTTATAAGTAAGAGCTTAATAATAGGAACTACTACTACTTAGGAAATGAACTCCATCACCCTTGACACTTCCTGCCTTAAAACAGGTCTTTATTGAAGAATGGGAGAATTAACCTCAACACCGCTCGAGGAAACTAGTTTTTACCCGACTACGGCGAAGCGAAAAGCAGGGTTACATTTTTGATCGGCATGTGAGTATGTATGTATAATATATAATTAAGTATGTATGTATGTTTGTATGAATGTTCATCTGTACCCTTAGTACGAGTTTTCATACCAAACTCGATATCGTATATCGAACAAATTTTGTATGAAAGACAGTACAGCGCCTCTAGTGGTTTTCACACTTCACTAAATTTGGACCAATCAGTAACCTTAGTACGAGTTTTCATACCAAACTCGATATCGTATATCGAACAAATTTTGTATGAAAAACAGTACAGCGCCTCTAGTGGTTTTCACACTTCACTAAATTTGGACCAATCAGTAACCTTAGTACGAGTTTTCATACCAAACTCGATATCGTATATCGAACAAATGTTGTATGAAAAACAGTACAGCGCCTCTAGTGGTTACTACACTTCACTAAATTTAGACCAATCAGGGAGCCAGAATAAGTCGAAAACTATGTGAGATCTGTCAAAACAGTTTACGATGAAAACTCTTACTAAAGGTACAGGAAGCCAGAATAAGTCGTTAACTATGTGATATCTGTCAAAAGCGTTTACGATTAAAACTCATACTAAGGGTACTGTCCCTCATTACTTCTAAACTACTTATCATACATTCACAAGTGAGGAGTCGTTGGACGCGTCTTATTTGTCTGCTGGTTATAGGCTATGTGACGTCACAACAAATTGAATATGGCGCAATCTAGGGGGTATGTCAAAAAGTAAAAAAAAATTCACCCCACCTCATCGTATGTGGTATCGTTCGATAGGGATTACATTGAAATGAATGCAGGATTTTGTACATTATATTTTTGTCAAGCGTAGCGTTTGCAAGATATATCCCATCGAAGTAAAGAAAACTCATTTTTACCCCACGGCGTCGCAAAGAAGCAAAAGCGAGGGTTATTGTGTTTGTAGATCGTTTTGTATGTATGTATGTTGACATAAATGCATGTATACATTTATGCATAAACCCCAAAATACTACTAAATAAATTTCAAATATTTTTTAAGAGTTGTGCACATCATCATCATTATCAGCCGGTATCAGTCCACTGCTGGACGTAGGCTTCCCTCAAGACACGCCACTGAGCCCGATCTTCGGCTCTTAGCTTACAGTCACTGCCCACCGCTTTGCGAATGCTGTCGCTCACAGAAATAGGAATAATAATTATTCCTATTTCTGTGCCGTCGCTCCACCTAGTCACAGGGCGTCCTACGGTACGTTTGCCGATTCGCGGTCTCTACTCTAGAACCAGTCTGCCCCAACTGTTATCGGTCCTACGGCAGATATGACCAGCCCACTGCCACTTCAGCTTGCTAATCCGCTGAGCTCGACCACTTTAGTTCTCTGGCGAATTACTTCGATCCAGATTCGACCCCACAGAGAAACAACGAGCATAGCTCTTTCCATAGCTCGCTGAGCGAATTTAAATTGGTGGACTAGTCGAACTGTGAGTGTCCACGTCTCGGCTCCGTATGTCATCACAGGTAGGACGCACTGATTAAAGACTTTTTTGCTGTCTCTAGGCACTATGGTATAGGCCATATGGACTTGATGGAGTTTCTCAAATGCTGCCCAGCCTAGCTGAATTCTTCTCTGGATTTCCTTCTCGAAGTTGTGTTTGAATAGTTGGAACGTCTGCCCTAGCTAAATAAACTGCTTGACAACTTCGAGTGCGATTCTATCTACGGCAATCGGTTCTGGTTATGCACATAACATTACCTTATCATTGTTAGTTAAACCAAATACATATAAAGTATTAAGTGCAAATAAACTGGTCAAGTGCGAGTCGGACTCGCACACGTAGGGTTCCGATTGAACAAAATTTACCGGAAATTAAGTTTTTGTATGGGGTCCCCTTTTATATTTAATTTTTATTATTTGATGCTTTTATTTTTAATTTTTATTATTTAAAGCAACCATTTTAGTACACATTATAAGCAAACTTCAAGTCTATATATTACAATTTGTACGATTGATAATTAAACGCCTGAAAAAACACGTTTCTTGTGTAGGGACCACTTTTATTTTTAACTTTATAATGTTTTTAGTATTTGTAGTTATATAGCGGCCATAGTTTTACATACTTTGTGAAGATTTCAAGTCTCTATCTATTATAGTTCATAAGTTCAAGTAAAATAAAGCCAAAAAATCAATTTTCTTGTATGGGAGTCCCATTTACTTTTTTCTATTTTTTAGTCATTTTTTTAATAGCAGCAACAATAATACATCATGTGTGTAAATTTCAACTATCTAACTATCACGGTTCATGACCTACAGTCTGGTGACATACGAACAGACAGATAGACAGATGGACGGACAGCGGAGTCTCAGTAAAGAGGGTCCCGTTGATAGCATTTGGGTTCGTTACCCTAAAAAAAAACACCTGTAATATGCTTGAATATATCCCAAACTCTTTCTGCTGTGATAATCATCTTCCTTTCCTGCGGATCTAATTCAAGACTTTGATGTTTCCATTCAGCTGTCAAGACTAAGCCCTGCCTTCGAATTGATGGTTGGTAGCGACCACAACCTTCATGACCTGATCCTTTATTTGGTTCTTCTCTCTCTTTGAATAAGTCCATGTCTTCACCTACGTTGCAAATATTCTTTCCCTTGCACAAGTCATAGACACATGTTAACCTTTTACGAGGCTGTCCTTTCGATTTCATTAAAGCGTTCTTTATCTTTGGATTTGTCTGAAAATATTTGATATTTACAGTTATTTTTTTGAATTTACCATATCAGTTATTAAACATTATCAAATTTCTAAATATGTAATAATAATAAAAAATGTGAAAATGAATACGCTACTGCTAAACAGCTGTTGTATTAGTAATTTAAACAGTCAATGACTATGGCTTTGATATCTACATAATGTATATATAGTTTCACATAAACATAAGCAATTCCATACAAAATTCATTTTCCATTAACAATGCAACTCACTTGGCAGTTAGCACTACATAGGTGATATACCCATAAATTTATATTTGGGATAGGCAGATACTAATTCTTTCCACATGCTACGATACCGACATACCTCTTTTACTTCTTCCACTTTCAGGAGTGCCTTCATACATATAATTATTACTAGAAGTGTCCCGCGGCTTCGCGCGCGCTAAAAACTTATTTTATTTTCTTAAAACTTTTCTTTTGTAAAACAATTCTATCATTGAAGACATCAAATAAGAATTAGCCAAATCGGTTCACCCGTTTTCATGTTATCGCGTGACTAAGGCGATTCGGAATTCATATTTATAAAACCCGAAAAACCCAAATTTTCAGACTTTGTTACCTACCCCCATTTCGAAAAATCCTAAAACTCGTACTTCATCTCATCTTGTTTCGCCATACAAACTTTGAATCCCCGTTCCGTATCCGGGAGGATTGTTTAGAAAATCCTTTCTGAGCCGATACCTACGTCATAATAACTATCTGCATTCTAAATTTGAGCGCAATCCAAAACAATATTGATTTTTAGACTTAGTTACCCCAGTGTATCCTCTTAGGGTAGCATTTCAAAAAAGTCTGAAACTCGTATTTACTTATTTATTTATAGAAGTACTTGTGTGAAATGTAGAATAAAATGACTATTCAAACTTTGGACCCCCGCTTCATCCCCTTAAAGAGTGAATTTTGAAAAATTCGTTCTTAGCGGATACTTAAGTCAAAATAACTATCTGCATGCCAAATTTCAGCGCAATCCGAAACAATATTGATCAGACTTTGTTCTACTTCACCCTTTTAGAGGTGGAATTTCGAAAGAGCCTGAAACACGTTTTTACTTACTTAAGTACTTGTATGAAGTTTCGAATATAAAATATTATCTAATCTTGTTTCTCCATACAAACTTTGAACTCCCGTTTCATCTCCTTCAGGGGTGAATTTCGGAAAATTCTTTTTTAGAGGTAACTAACGTCGTAATAACTATCTGCATGCCAGATTTCAGCGCAATCCGAAACAATATAGATTTTCACACTTTGTTACCCCATTTTACCCTCTTAGGAATTTCAAAAAAACCTGAAACACGTATTTACTAATTTTATTTTATTGAAGCACTTGTGTGAAGTTTCGGATAGAAAAGACTATCTAATCTTGTTTCTCCACACAAACTTTAAACCCCTATTTCATCCCCTTAAAGGATGAATTTTGAAAAATCCTTTCTTAGTACACCCTTACGTACTAAGACATATATACCCTCCAAATTTCAAGTCTCTACGACCAGCGGTTTAGGCTTTGCGTTGTCTGTCAGTCAGTCAGTCACTCAGATTATTGCACGGCGTGAAGTTAGCACCCGAGCGCAGCGAGGGTGCTACGTGGTGCGCAACTACTTAAGTCTCACGTATCGTAATCTAATACTATAAGAATCTTTGTCCTGACATACTGACTGACTGACTGACTGACAGACAACGCACAGCCTAAACCGCTGGTCGTAGAGACTTGAAATTTGGAGGGTATATTTTTCTTAGTACGTAAGGGTGTAATAAAAAGGATTTTTTAAAATTCACCCCCTTAAAGGGATGAAATGGGGGTTCAAAGATTGTACGAAAAAACAAGATAAGATAGACTTTTCTATCCGAAACATCACACAAGTGCTCCAGTAAAAAAATAAGTAAACACGTGTTTCAGGTTTTTTTGAAATTCCACCCCTAAGAGGGTGAAATGGGGTAACAAAGTGTGAAAATCAATATGGTTTCGGATTGCGCTGAAATTTTGCATGCAGATAGTTATTACGACGTTAGTTACCTCTGAGAAAGGATTTTCCAAAATGCACCCCTGAAGGGGATGAAACGGGGGTTCAAAGTTTGTATGGAGAAAGAAGATAAGATAATCTTTTATATTCGAAACTTAACACAAGTACTTAAGTGAGTAAATACGTGTTGCAGGCTTTTTTGAAATTCCACCCATAAAAGGTTGAAATGGGGTAACAAAGTGTAAAAAATCAATATGGTTTCGGATTGCGCTGAAATTTTGCATGCAGATAGTTATTACGACGTTAGTTACCTCTGAGAAAGGATTTTCCAAAATGCAGTCCTGAAGGGGATGAAACGGGGGTTCAAAGTTTGTATGGTGAAACAAGAAAAGATAGATAAACAAGATGAGATATAGGATGAGAGGTTGTAGGATTTTCGATATGGGGTAGGTAACAAAGTTTGAAAATTTGGGTTTTTCGGGTTTTATAAATATGAATCCCAAATTGCCTTAGTCACGCGATAACATGAAAATGGGAGAACCGATTTGGCTAATTCTTAAAAGTTTTAAGTAAATAAAAGAAGTTTTTTAACGCAGGCGAAGCCGCGGGGCACTTCTAGTATACTAATATACAAAAGCCCTATTTAAAGGAAATGACAGCGTCAATTGTTTTTAATTTAGACAAATTATAGTCTAACTATATAAAATTTATATATATATGATCTTCAACCGTGCAATAACAATAATTGTCAATAAAGCTAAATCAACAAAATAATTCAGAGGAGGTTACTCACCGGACTGACTAACAGTTTAGAGCAATAGAAACAAACACATTGGAGAATCTTTATGGTCTTAGTTATGAAACCAATGTGAAATACAGGCTTTGCTAAATCAATGTGTCCGAAGTGACCAGGACAATCTGTTATATCGCCAGCGCAGGTTTGGCACCTGGAGATTCTGTCCATGACGCCCTGCCGGGGATCCATAAGACCTCCCAACATGGGCCTTCTGCCATCCATAGTCTCGGGGTAGCGGATGCCTCCCTCAGTAACTGACATGCGTCGCTTAAAGTTAACACAACTTCAAAACATCTTTTACGAATAATCTAATAAGATTATTCATAAAAGATGTATGTACATTTCAATAGAAATATTATAATCGTATATCATCAATTAATGATTATTATGCATTTGAGGTACGGATCTAAGAGTACGTAAGTTAGAAGTCACTTTGTTGTTGAAGATAGATTCGAAAACTAGACAATTTTGGACACAACATCTCTCTCTTAATCACAAACACAATACATCTGTGGGTACGGTAGTGCCCCGCCAAGTGGAGCAAAACAAAGCCCACCGCTTGGCTGTATACTCAAAGCCGCCGCTGCACCATCGTGGTACGCATTATGTTCCAAGACCAATAAGCAAAGACTGCAAGTCGTACAGAATGTCACCCTGCGGTTGTTTACAGTAGCGCTATTCTGTAAGCTAGTTTACACATTTCGCGGAATCCGCGGTGAGATTTGAATTTCGTAGTACGAAATTCAAATCTTACCGCTTGCGAGATGCGTAAACTAGCTTACAGAACAGAATAGCTCTACAGGAGCCGGCCACTACGTCCGTAATACCATATATTAAAATTAGAAAGTTTTTGGAACTAGTTAGAAAAAAAACTCATGTCTTTTTTTTTATTTAACAGCCTTTAAAGTCTAAACCTAACTTGATGTTTTCTCACTTTATGGAATTCAATTTTGTTTTTTTTTTTTGCCAAAACGTTTAATTTTGTTGTTTTTTTTAACCGACGCAAAAAAAAGGAGTAGGTTATCAAGTTGACACGTATATATATATTTTTATGTATGACCACGCATAACATTTTACAGAGTAGTCTGATTTCGATAATTATTTTTTTATTGGAAAGGGTATACCCCCATGGGACCCCCATTTAAATTTTAACGAAATCGGTCGAGCCGTTTTGAATAAACCAACAAAAATAATGGATAAAAGTATCATTATTTTTATGATTTTATCATATCATCAATGATGTGAACAAACACTGGAAAAAACAAAGAGCCGAAAATCGGACTCAGTTGCGTGTCTTGAGAAAGGCATATGTCTAGCAGTGGACTGATACCGGCTTATTATGATGATGATGATGATATTTTACAGGTGGTACCATTTAAATTTCATCGAGATATGAAGATAAACACCTCAAACTTAGTATTGCAATTGACTAGCGTGTCGTTGGAAGTCTGTTTTTTTAGTTTTTTATATGATCTTAAATTATTGTTATTATTATTATAGAGCATAAATGCTCTATATAACGTCTGTCTACGCCAGGAGATTATAGCCACAAAAAACATTTTAACAAAAAAATTAAACCGCCGAAAAAACTGAAAAGCAAAAAATAATAACTTTATTATTTAACCTTAATAACGAAGTTCTTAAACTACTGTTAGTATACCTAAGTATATTATTTTTGTAATTGTTTTGAATTATTAACTAAACATAATAACTAAGTTCTTAAACTAATGTGTGTATGTATACCTAAGTAATTTTGAGTCGGCGCCAAATAATCAATAATTGATCAATAGTTCAGCAATTGCTCAAAATTTGAGACACGTTTATAAGTAACACCGTAAGCAAAGATCACTAAATAACCTCTTAAATTTAAAGAAATAATCAAATCAAATTAACAATGCAACGTGAAATCTCCAGCGATGAACATAAACATTCCAAAAAATGCGCTTGCACATGACCCACAGACTAAATAGAGATGCACGACGCACGGCGCCGATCAAAATTACTTAGATAGATAGATAGATAAAATTCTTTATTGTACCACCTCTTAATATATCATAACAAACAGTAGTATACAAGTTAATTACAGTGTTATAATGGGCGGCCTTATCGCTAATAGCGATTTCTTCCAGGCAACCTTTGGATGGAGAGGACTGTATTTGTCGGAGGTGTTTGATAAAAAACATACCAAAATAACAAGCTTAATATACTTACTTACTATCCAAATATAGTAACCTAGTCTACATAAACAATTTTAAATGCCTACCCACTTAAACACACATATTATATACACCTGTTATTAGTATCATTACCAATTTGTATAAATTACATTTGACTGTTGACGCAGAAAATGATCTTTTACCTGCGCTTTAAATGAATTTGGAGACTGTGCCTTCCTAATTGATAAAGGCAGAGCATTCCACAGGCGCACAGCACGCACTGCAAATGATCGATCATAAAATCCAGTAGAGTGACCGGGGATCTCGAGTAAAAGATTCTCTGATGACCTCAAATTTAATGTATTTGAATCCGAGAGAAAATTAAATCGTTGGCGAAGATAATGGGGAGCAGAAGGAAGAAACAGAAAATTATACAGAAGTGAAAGGCTATGTGCATCCCGGCGAAAACGAATAGGAAGCCACTTGAGTTTAGCCCGAAATTGAGACACGTGGTCATATTTTCGTAACCCAAATATAAACCTTATGCAGAAATTTTGGAGGCGCTCAAGTTTATTTAGCTGATCCTCAGTGATATCGAGATAACAGACGTCAGCGTAATCTAATATTGGGAGAAGTAGAGATTGTGCAAGAGTAACTTTAGTGGCAGTTGGGAGAAAATGTCGTAATCTTTTTAGTATGCCACCTGATGCAAACATCTTGCGACTCAATGAACTGATTTGTGAACCCCATGATAGGTTACGATCGAATATGATGCCCAAGTTTTTGACTTCTTTGCTATACGGAATAATGACGCCATCAAATAAAACCGGTGGAAGACTTAGCCAATCAATCTTTGTCATTAGACGTGAGCTGCCGATTATAATAACCTGCGTTTTTAAAGGATTAATTGTAAGACCATAAACTCTAGCCCAGTCTGCAATGCGAACAAGGTTTAAATTAACAGACGATACAGCATCTGCTATTTCATTTAGTGGTGATTGTGTGTATATTTGTAAATCATCTGCATAGAGGTGGTAAGGAGAAGATATTTTATTAGATATAGAATTGATAAAAGTTGCAAATAGAAGCGGGGAAAGAACACCACCCTGTGGGACTCCAGCCACCGTATTACACCAAGAAGAAAAGAGTTCCTCAAGGTGAACACGTTGCCGACGCCCCAAGAGATAACTTTGGAACCACTCAACCAGTGCAGCTAAAACATTAATAGAGCGGAGAAGGGCAAGGAGGATATCATGGTCCACAGCATTAAAGGCATTGCTAAAGTCCAATAACGTGAGTATTGTGACATTAGTATTCTCCATACCAAGTCGTATGTCATCTGTTATTTTGACTAGAGCAGTAGCCGTGCTGTGGCCTGGACGGAAGCCGGATTGGAATGGATTCAAAAGGTTGTTACGAGAAAGGAAAATGCTAAACTGGTTATGAACTAATCGTTCCAACACTTTTGAAAGGAAAGGAAGAACAGAGATTGGCCGGTATTCACCAAAGGATGTTGGATTAGGTTTTTTGGGTAGAGGGATGATTTGGGCTTCTTTCCAACACAGGGGGACGGTGGATAAGTCAGTTGACGAGTTAAATATGTGACAAATAATCGGTAGAATTTCGTCTAATATAGGCAGTATCATATTGCGACTGACACAGTCACCGCCCACTGCGTTGGAATGTATGGACAGGATGCTATTTTTGACGTCACAGTTCGTGAATTGATTAAAATTAAATTGAGAGTAATTAGGAGTAGGTAAAGATGAAAGAAAATTTAAAGTTGTTAATTTGTAATTTGAATTTATAGGTGAAGAAGAAGAAAAGTGCTGGTTTAGTGAATCGATGTCTACATCATTAGGGACCGTTTCTTGACGTGATTTCCCGATGCCCAAAGTTCTTAGAAACTTCCATACTTTTTCAGGATCATCGTTATCGACAGTAGTATGTATATGACGGTGGAAAGCATCCCTACACACTCTGTTGCAGTGATTACGTGAAGTTTTATATTTATCTTTATAATAATGAGTAGGGTGAAGTTTTGCCTTGGTTTTAGCTACATTTTTTTTATGCATGAGTTGCTTTATGTCGTCTGTCAGCCAAGGTGCAGGTGAATGTTTTAACTTAATGGCACGCATTGGAGCATGAACATCATACAAATTTGTGATGACAGACACTTTTTCGTTCATGTCATCAGATTCTAAAACCGAAGACCAATCCAGAATGCTAGCGTCTTGTTTTAGTTTTTCCAAATCAATGCCACTAAAGTTACGTTGCAGAATAATGTTTGCCTTTGATTTTGGAGGACGAATTTTATATGAAAGAAATAAGAGGTCATGATAGGAAAAATCGTCGGCCACACATTGACCATGCTTAGTAACATGCTCCGGAGAAGATACAAGGATGAGATCAAGTAACGATGGTGTAGTATTGGGAAAGTGATGAGTTGCAGAAAGAGGTAGAATGTGTAGATTACACGAATCAGTAACAGATTTTAAGGTACTCGCTCGATAAACTTGCTTTAAGAGGCATGTATTAAAATCGCCCATGATAATCGTGTGGCTATATAGTGGACAGTGATCTTCAAGAATTTTTTCAAAGGACTGAAAGAAGTTGATACGTAACGATGGGCAGTAATAAACACCAAGAAGAATCTTAGCGTAATGAAGGGTAACTTCATTAAAAAGGTGTTCACCTGCATTTGACGGTGGAGGTTGAGAAGATGCGTTCAAAATTGAATAAGAGAAATAATCGCGTACATATACAGCTACACCTCCTCCCCCGCTGCCGATGCGGTCGTTACGGATCAAATTAAAACCGGGAAGAGAGTAAGAGATAGAAGGAAGACAAGGTTTAAGCCAGGATTCAGAAATAAGAATAGCATGGATGTTTTTATCTTGAAATGACGTCTGCATATCAGGGTAATGAGCTGGGATGCTTTGGGCATTTAGATGGATGACATTAAATTGTTTGGGGACATCAGAGAATTGTGCAGTCAAAGTATCACTTAACATTGGCAAACTAATTAAGCTATTGTTGCTACTATCATCAGAAATACAAGAGAAAAAATCGTCGCTATCAGCACTGCTTGAGCTGTTGTGGTGTAACATTATGCTTAACGAATATATATAGATTATATTATATACCTATATGTAGGTAAGTAAGTAATTATCTAACGATTAACTAGGTACAATGGATGATGCAAAAACGTAAATAAGTAGGTACCTAAAAACTAAATATAAAAGATAAAAAAAAAAAGTACTTAAATACTAACTCCACCTGCCGGTTGTGTACAGCATGTAGGAGAAGGAAACAAAACTCATATTGTTCATCGCGGCATGGCATCAGAAAGAACGAAGTAAAGCACACTCAAACAAATTAAGCTGTATAAAATATAGTTACGATATAGGTATATTGCCTTTAATTTTTATTTCAATTTTGAATATAGTTACATAGTAATGATTTTCCGCAGTTTGAAAATATTGACGTATTTAACGAAAACACACACAATAAATACTAAAAACCCCTATTTACATGACATTATATTCTAAATTTTAATTAAAACTTTGCAACTAGAGGACTTTAGCACTAATTTTGAAGCAAAACATTAAGGCGTCAAACACACCACACTAGCGGTGGCGGTCAGCCTGCGGTCATGCCGCGCCCAGCCGTGAGCCTCGACGCACGGTAAACAATGAGACTGTCCAGTCTCCAGTGTCCACACTCACTTTGGCGTGTGGACAACCGCATTGCGCCTCACAAATCACGTCCGACCGCGGCTTGACTGCAGACCGCAGCTGTCTGAACGAAGCTTAAGAGATCAGAATGTCACTGTCAAAGAAACTCAAAATTGTAATATAAATAGTCATTGTCAAGAATGTCTAGAGTGATCGTGTAGGTCTAGGATGATGGTAATCCATCATCCTAGGTTTAGGTAGTGTTTATTTATGCATACTAATAGAAATACCTTCAATACAAATTCAAAATACCTTCAATTCAGCATCAACAAGTGTTTCTTGACTTTTATTTTAGTAGTAGGTAATCGCAGTAATGACAGAGAGACGGTGAAATGCGTTGCATACTAAAATAATATCCTACCTACACTAAAAACTACTACGTAAATACAGTGTTAATGAAGATACCAAACTGATGCCAAAGTATTCTCTTCATAGCTTACTTCCTTGCGGCGCGTGTGGCCCTCATACGGCCTGGTGCCGCGTCCTTTGGGTCCTGGGACGCGGCAGCGGCCGCCGGCGCTGCCTTGGAGGCAATCTTTTTTAGTTCCGCGACGGATGTAACGCGGTACCTTTTGTTGTCCGGGCTGACTATGTGGACGTACCCATCGCGTGTCCAGCATTTGGAAAGGCCAAATAGCTCTCTAGCTAAAATGAAGGCCTCATGCCTGGGCTTGGTTAGGAACTCTGATAGGGTAATACCAGAGCCCTTAAAATTCTTCTTCGCGAACCAAACCTTATCACGCAGAACAATGTCACGCATCTTTATTAAAATAGGATTGTGATTAGTGATTTATCGTCCCCGGCGGCGCGGCCCATTCTATGACTCGTACATTCAACAGTGAACTCGGACATTTTGGGTTTGCTTGAAACAGTCTTGGTGACAAGCGCAGCAGTATCTTCTTTACATTCCTCCTTCACACCATGCACAAGGAGGATTTTACGGCGACTGCGCATTTCCTGGGAGTCCACGTCGCGAGCCAGCATCTCGATTTGTTGTTGGAGAGCTTGGAATGCTGCCATAGCAAATGACTTGAACGCAGCAAAATCTGAATGGATGGTGGACGAAGAACTTTGTGTAGATGAGTTATTGAGTTCATTCTCGAATTCACCCAGTCTCTTATTAAATGCGTCCATGACGTCGTAAAATGGCTGCTTCATAGAATCCATTGAAGAGGTTATGATGCACTTTGAACCTTATATAGTTTTGTCAATAATATGAGGATATTAGTGTATATTTAGTGGAGATAACACATTGGCAGGTGAGTTACACTTTAACAGACAAAACTAAACATAGCTTGTTTAAAATTAAGCACTTTTACTATTTTTAAATTAAAATTTTAATATTGTACTGTGTTTTGAGATGTTGTCACACCTACCGCCGAAAGGCGAAAAAAGGTACTTAGGCATACATACTTACATTAGTTTAAGAACTTCGTTATTAAGGTTAAATGATAATGTTATTATTTTTTGCTTTTCAGTGTTTTCGGCGGTTTAATTTTTTTGTTAAAAAGTTTTATATGTGTCACTATTGATCAGTTATCCAGCTACATTTTGAAACATAGCCAGCCAATTATAGTTTAGTAACACAGAGTAAAAATTAGTATATAGTATTATCTATACATATATTACAGTATTATCAATTAATAAGGTCAGTATGAGCAAACATTTCTCTGTACTTGTAATTTAGTATAAATTGTTAATAAACTGGCCAAGTGCAAGTCGGACTCGCACTCGTAGGGTTCCGTAACACAGTAGAGTATTCTAACTTTGATTTTTCGCAACTACAAAAATAACTTTGTTTTTCATAGTGTTTGTATAAAAAACAAAGTTATACTTGCGGTCGCTATATCTCAACAACTGCTGACTGTATCTCGTTCAAACCAATTTTCGTTGAAAGTTTTTATTGAGTTATACAGAATATATTTTTTCTAGATTTTTCACTCCCTTACTTTAGAAGTTAGAGGGGAGGGGGGGGGGACACATTTTACCACTTTAGACGCGCCTATCTTTTAAATAATTGACTTTGAGAAAAAATTATTTTAGAAACCTCAATGTCATTTTTGAAGACCTGTCCATAAACACCCCACACGTAAAGGTTTGAAGAAAAACATGTTGTTTTGTTCCAGTTCCATGTATGGGATGCCCCCCCTTCAACTTTTATATTTTCTATTTTTGTATAAAAATCGGAAAGCGGTTTACAGAATACATCTACCTACCAAGTTTCAATTCTGTAGTTCTAATAGTTTCGGAATAAAATGGCTGTGACATACGGACGGACAGACAGACAGACAGACAGACATGGCGAATCTATAAGGGTTCCGTTTTTTGCCATTCGGCTATGGAACCCTAAAAATGGCCATACCTCTTAAACTACCAAAAATTGCTAAACATACAAAAATACATGGGGGTGATTTGGATACCTCTTGAGGTTTTAGGACACACTGTATACAGGGTGCAACCTGTACCAGCGAAGGTCTGTGGTCTGCGGACACCAATACCTATCAATTGGACCACATATATGTACCGCGAGTTGTTGTAGTTTTCGAGATATTAATTTTTTTGTTTTATATTCAGTTTTTTTTTTGTTTTGGACGGTTTTAGCTACAATTTTTTCTGTTAATTGATTCCGTGGGATTATCTTTTTAAGTATTATAGTTAGCATGTGTGTTCGTCTGTAAAAACACTAAAAGTGTTCATCTTTTCATGAGATTTTTATCACTTAATTAAAATGTCTGGTTGAGAGAAATTTTCACTTGATTTCAACTTGAAATAAAAATTACTTAACCCTGACTGAATAACTTTCTGATAATTTTAAAACCTTATGAGTTCTTTAACTCTCAAAATAACATAAAAAAGTTAGTACTTTATTGGGAACTTTTAAGCGAAAACGGAGTTTTGTCGAAAATAATGAAATTTATTTCATGCATTTGAAATTACATTTCGTACTTTTTTCTTTTTTAAATTTATTAAAATTCATAATTATTCACCATAGTAATGTATGGTGAATAATTATGAATTTTAGATAAAAAGATGTACAATAACGTTTTTAAGTACATAAAATATTACTCGCAAGTAGATACAACTTTTATTCAGAGCACAATTTAAAATTAAAAAAGTAATAAAATAAATAAAGAAAGATCTGAAAAAAAAATGAAAAAAAAACATAAATAAAGTTCCGAGATTTGCGAGGTAATGTTTTACGTCGGTGCCGCCGTCTATGCATTGAGGCAGGCGGTAGGCACTTTGAGCATTTATTGTAAAACTAGCTGCGCCCCGCGGCTTTGCCCGCGTTGAGTCCTCGTAAAATGTCATAAATGAAGAACCGCTCTACCAATTTTGTGCAAACTTCACATAAACCATCTACTAAATAGTCCGAACAAAGCCTAAGCATTTGGTTTGGATAGGTGAGTCCGTTCTTGAGTTATAAAATTACAACGAAAAGTGGCATTGATTTTTAAATATTACTAGCTGTACCCGCGACTTCGTCCGCGTGAAATAGTGTCTTTGGGTAGCATTAACTAATAAGACACATACGTATCCAAGCTACACCGCACCGCACCACGCCACGCTAATCCTTCCTTCCCCTTCCCCTCACTTACCCTCTCCTCCCCTTCCCCTCACTTCCACCTCCCTCTCCCTTACCCTTCCCTTCCACTCCCCTTCCCCTCGCATTCCCAACCCTCCCCCTCCCCCCCAACCCCTCACTAACAAATCCCCTCCACCTCCCCTTTCTACCACTCTCCCTTTCACTCCCCTTCCTCTCGCATACCCTCCCCTTCCCCTCCCCTCCCCCTTCTCCTCACATTCACATCCCCTCCACCTCCCCTCCCCACCACTCCCCCTCCCCACCACTCCGCCTCCACCCCCTCTCCTCCCCTTACGCTCCCACTCCACTCCCCCTATCCTCCCCCTCCACTACCCCTACCCTCTCCCTCCACTTCCATCTCCCCCCGCACAAACGTTGAATGTCGTATTATGAATAGAGAATAGATGAGGAAGGGAGGAGAAGGACCCTCTCCCCTCCCTCTTCTCCTCCCCCTCACTTCCACATCCCCTCCACCTCCCCATCCCCTCCCTCTCCATTTCAGCTCACCTCCCCTCCCCCACCACTCTCCCTACCCTCCGTCACCACTTCTCCTACGCTCCCCCACCACTCCCTCTACCCTCCCCCTCCACTCTCCCTCCCCTCCCTTCCCCCACCACTCCACCTACCCTCCCTATCCACTCCCCCCCTCCCCTCCCCCATTACTCCCCCTACTCTCCCCCCACCACTCCCCTACCCTCCCCCACCACTCCCTGTGGGAGTATGTATATATATTACGCCGACAAATTGTTGAAATAAAATTGCGAAAAATATTTTTTTTTTAGGGTAGCTCCCCTAAATGAGAAGTGGAGATGATTTTTTTTTTCATTGTGTCATGAGTTCTTATTTTTATAAGTTAAATTTACTTATATTGATGTATTTTAATAATGAATTGTGCTCATTCGACTTATGTTTTGTGAAACTGCCATTGGAAACGTTTTGACTCACACTGTCAGTGTCAATCGATGGTGCCAACCTGCCAACTTCAAAACTACCGCGAATGAGAATTGTCTGTGGCCTCTAAGCATGGATGCCAACCTTAAAAAGAAAACAAGAAAGTTAACGCGGTAGAGTGTTGGCAGTCGGGCTTCAGTTCGGTCTTGGCGTTTAAACTAGTAGGTCGTGGTTATAAAAGTACCTCTAAATTCTCGACATTTATTGTATAGTTTGTGATGTACCGACATTGGTCGGATGTATATTATACGAAGTTTGCGCCCATTACACGATGTTTCAATTGGAAGAAGGTGTTCTACTGACAATTCAGAAGCGGGATAACCCAAAGGGTATGTTGATAGCTTTTAATAGATTGTTTTTTTTCTCCTATATTTGGTATGCTTGATATGCGTCCACTAAAGTAATTTATCAGAAGTAACTGACATTTATTTGAAAATTGAACTGGATCATGACACGTGCAAGTTACATGATTGTGTTGGATTTGTGCAGCGTGTCTGGTCAGGGCAACCCTCTGGTGATGTGCTGCTTAAATCAAGATCATTCGTGTGCGGTGGTGTGCGTGGGTTCTTGGCCAAGGCTACCCTCTGGTAGAACCTAGCGCATGCTTTCGTACGCTTTTGAGTTGGGCGTGTTTGTGTTTGGTCGGGGCCACCCTCCGATAGCATATAACACGTTTGACATTTAATTTTTATTTTTATGTTGCGGTTGCGCGTGCTATAAGAAAGTATTAAACCATTGAAATTCATTGAACTATATAAGTTTTGATTTTAATATTTACAAACGTTTCAAACAAAGTCTAACAAGCATACAGAATATAAAGTTTCAAGTGTGTTAAAATAATATATTGATTTTCTAATGGATGGGTCGACTGGTTGTCAGTTTATTGGATACATTAGAGGGCGTGCCAGTTGACTCAACGGTTAATTGGGCGAGCACCTGAGTGTTTCGCTAGACGTTGGTTGGACACGTCGGATTGTTAATTAGGGGGCGTTCTTATTATACTCAACGGTTAATTGAGCGGGCACGGGAGTGTCCCGTTGGATGTTGGTTGAGTCGATTAGACACGTCAGATGGTTAATTAGGGGGCGTTCTAATTGTCCTCATCGGTTAATTGAGCGGGCACGGGAGTGTCCCGTTAGATGTTGGTTGAGTCGATTAGACACGTCGGATGGTTAATTAGGGGGCGTTCTAATTGTACTCATCGGTTAATTGAGCGGGCACGTGAGTGTCCCGTTGGATGTTGGTTGAGTCGATTAGACACGTCGGATGGTTAATTGAGCGGGCACGGGAGTGTCACGTTGGATGTTAATTGAGCGGGCACGGGAGTGTCACGTTGGATGTTAATTGAGAGGGCACGTGAGTGTCACGTTGGATGTTGTTTAAGTTAATTAGACACGTCGAATTGTTAATTCAGGGGGCGTTCTAATTGTACTCATCGGTTAATTGAGCTGGCACGTGAGTGTCACATTGTACGTTGGTTGAGTCGATTAGACACGTCGGATTATCAGTTAAAGGACTAGCTGTACTTATTGGTAAATTGAGCGAGATAATAATGATAATGATGGTGATGATGGTGATTATGACGGTGATGATGACGGTGATGATGACGGTAATGATGACGGTGATGATGACGGCGATGATGACGGCGATGATGGTGATGATGATGGTACTGATGGTGATGATGGCGGTGATGATGATGGTGATGATAATGGTGGTGATGATGGTGATGGTGATGATGATGGTGATGATATTGGTGATGATGATGGTGATGACGATGGTGATGATGATGGTGATGACGATGATTATGACGGTGATTATGACGGTGATGATGACGGTGATGATGACGGCGATGATGACGGCGATGATGGTGGCAATAATGATAACGGTGATGGTGTTGATGGAAGTGATGATGATGGTGATGATATAAAAATATTACAGCTTACTAAAGTAAATATGAATTGAAAAATGGGTTAAATAGAAATAAGAGATTTTTTTTTTTTTTTTTTTTAAATACTGGATTCAGTATGCTAGATAATTTTGGAAAATTTTAATGTTTAATGAATCTAAATTGAATATTGTCGGTGTTTTGTTTGTGAATGGATTATGCCGTTGGCAATGTGTGTAATTTAGTGTGTTGCCAATGATGTCTACTGATGATGATGGAACCCTGCCTGACTCGCCACTCGACGGCGACCAGAAGAGAAGGTCGCCTTCTACTACTAATACCAGCGAAGAAGTTGCTACACCTCGTAAGACCTGTAGGGTGTCAAGGAATCGTTAACATGCTATCTTCGGCAAACAGAGTCATTGGATATTGATCGGATTGCTCTAGAAAAATCATTAATGTAGATGATAAATAGATGTGGGCTAAGTACGCAAGCTACTCCATACTTCACCTTGCGTTGAATTGATGTGTATATTTAATTAATTATATTTAGATGATAACTTACAACTTATTGTAAGCTGGCTGCGTGTATTGTACACGGGTACAACACTGTAAAAATGACGTGTAAATTTGACGATTTAGGAATAAAAGAATATGAAATATGAATAATTATGCCAAGTGCATTTGACGCCATGGACGTCCAGCTTGTAACTAAGTAACTTTTTAACCGACTTCACAAAAAAGGAGGAGGTTCTCAATTCGTCTGTATGTTTTTTTTTTTTTTTTTGTGTATGTTACGCGATTTCTCCATCAATTGTGAACGGATTCAAATGATTCTTTTTTTAATTGGTAGGATACGTTTCCGAGGTGGTCCCATTTTAATTTTATCGAGATCTGATTAGTATCACCAGAGATATGGAGATAAATACCCCAAACATAGAAGATTGTACTAGTTTTAGTAGAAGAGTCCCAAGAAGATTATACACAATGGAGGTTGCTATTGCATATAAGATATTCTTATGGTAACTGTGAGCGAGATACAAAAAAAAAAAAAAGGTGGGGAAATTTTTTTTGTAATATCTTATAGGCAAGCGTTTGACCACTATCTCACCTGTTGCTAAGTGTGATGATGCGGTCGAACATAGAGAAGTGGACTAGAATGGGAACTGGCTCTCAAGGATAGCTGCCGGAACACATTAGATGTTTGGCGACAGATTTTCTGACTTGAGGGTGGTAGCTGGCCAGGCGGACACTAGATATGTTCTACCACCATGCGGGGGTTATTGGTTTCTTAACGATGTTTTCCTTCACCGGAGGGCCACTGTGAGAAGCGCACATATATTTTTCGATAGAAAAATTCATTGGTGCACGGCGGTTTGAACTCGGTACCACGGCATCAAAGCCGACTGTTCTCCCAATTACGCCACCGGGCCCTCAATAAATAATTATATATTAATAATTATAATAAATAATTATGTATAAATATAAATAATTTGTCTTCACAGGAATGTTCTACCGGGCAAAGTCTTGTTAGAGTGCAAACTTTTTTAAACATACCTAATATTTTTTGACATGACATGACATTTGGCGAAGATGGCGGCCATTTCAGTCCCGCGACACTGCATACATAATTAAATAACTCAGAATCATGAACGTACTTTGTACCAATCAACACAGCAAAAAGATTATAAGCATAAAACCACATATTATATAATAGTTACTACGTAAATAATACTTTCCGTTGTTAGGTTGGCTACACAGTGCTTACATAATTCGGGTATCCACAATATAGGGAAGTGCCTCTTATAACGTAGTAGAGTGATTCAGTACCCTGTTGGCCATATGGCGGCAATTAATGTTAATAATCGCAAATAATACTTTTTTATATTCATTTTGGAATACAACTAGTCCGTGTTATAAAAGTATTTGGAATTATTGTAATAAAATAGACAATTAATTATCGTGTGTCAGATGCTTTTATTGCACAGGGCCATTTTGGACATTGTCCTATGAAACCTTGATGACATCATTATTACTAGTGAATATTTTCACTTTAGCGCGGCATTTAAAGTCAATTTTTTTAGGGTTCCGAACCCAAAGGCTACCAAATGAACACTTTCTGAGACTTTGTTGTCTGTTCGTCCGTCCGTCCGTCCGTCCGTCCGTGTGTCTATATGTGCGCACTTTACAGATCTGTATCTTCTTAACCGTTATAGGTACACACTTGAAATTTTCAAAAAGTATATATCCGTCAGTGTATAATGGCCCAGACACGAAATTTAATAGATGCATGTAATTTCATTACAACTTTTTTTGCACTAAAAAGGGTAAAATAAGTTATTTTTCAAAAAAAAAAAAACCGACTTCATAACCACAAAAAGGCACTCAAAAGCGAAAAATAATTTACTTAAAATTATTATAAGCGTTACCCACGTCTCTATTTGAAGTCGGTGCCAGCCAAGTCTATTGAATATTAGATAGATGCTATGTATGTAGTAGTAGTAAGTAGGTACATGTAGGTTAGTAAGTAGGTAGATACATGTACTCGTAGGTATTATCTATCTACTACCTATTAGACTTGGCTGGCACCGACTTCAAATAGAGACGTGGGTAACGCTTATAATAATTTTAAGTAAATTATTTTTCGCTTTTGAGTGCCTTTTTTAACTAAGTAGTATGGTCATGGTCACAGTAGATCGCATAAACTGCATTATGGTTGTCAACATCGAAACTTATATTCTGCTTTAAAGTGAATTATTGTGATAATGTGTAAATCTATATCCCTTTTTCGTTACAGAAAATATCATATTACTCGAAATTGTAGAGGAAATATATATATATATATATATATATATATATATATATATATATATATATATATATATATATATATATATATGCATATCTATATTACATACTTTTCAAATAGTTTGGATATTATTGGCATTATTACTATGGATCGGTAGTTATGAACTAAAAATCAGCTTTCTTTGGATATCTGTATAAAAATGTTTTAAATATTTTCTATTTTATTGTCTGGATATATACCTGATGTATCGAAAAGGTTACCTTTTCGTCGCATTCGTTTAAAGCATCAATATGACTCAAATCATAGCATAGGATAGCATCATGTGTATGAACACATTTGCTGTGATCGACAATGATGACACGTTTTATTATTTTATAAGAAATCGCATTATAATGAAATAAATGGAAATGAATTTATTTCACATGAAATAGAGTTTAAAAGGTTTTCGAAGAAATCATATAAGACCATCTATTTCGCCATGTCATGACATGTGAAAGAACATAAAATTAACATTAATGAAATACAATGTCAAATATAGCCGACACAATTAGTATTTTTCAGTGACCTTCAGTTTTAAAATATATTGTATTATAAATGAGGTGAGGTATATAAGGGCACATGAACATACAATTTGTATTGCTCCTTATGTTGTTATTTTGTTTCCTAATTATGGTAGATATCGGTATGACTTTATTTACAATATAATCATTTAAGATGTAGGATATTTCTTCAGTATGAATTACTCATTCGTAACTTTAAAGTTATTTTACTTAAAATATTTGCGAATTAAGATAACATTTTGTTTGATATATTTACGTATTCACCACGACGTTTTCGATTTATTATTCGATATTTTTATTTTTGTGACATGCGTATAAAATGTTTAATAGGAATTTAGAGTATTATTTTTATTTACTATTTGTCATTGTAGATTTGAGTGTAGATGTGCTGTAAAAAGTATCTGCTTTTACTACTGATATTCAATCTCCACACCGTATCAGCTGTGCAGTGTGTTCATAGAGTGCTAGTTTCAACAGTTCAGTTTTACAGTAATTTTTAAAAAAAACAATGCACGGAGTTATAAAACCAACTTTGGTTCCTATTTTATATAGTCTGTTGTTTAAATGCTAATGCTTTGAAAATTGAAAAATGCTAATAAAATGTCTATAATCAATTAAAAAACAAATCATTAAAGTATAAAGCGATGTTAATTTTGTACGTCTATATGGAAATCATTATTACTATAATTATAATTTCATTACATAGGAAAACAGAAACATTTGTTCTAATTAAGAAAAGATCAATGAAGCTACAAATATTTTTCATGCGAATTACTACTCCATTGTGGTTTTTTTTTTGTTCTCTTTATATTCCTATTTGGATTATTTCCTTGTGATTGATTTTAGCTCAAGCTCAGGAATTGAGATATTCTACTCTTCAATTGTAAGTCTTGAGTATTCAAGAGTTGGTAGACATAATAGGTATACTATTAGTATGTATAATATTTATAAGTGTACTATGTATTACATGGATATACCAAAGTGATCACTTGATATTCTGAAGTTCTTTTCGCGGATTAATGCAGTAATCATTCTCCGTAATTTCGCTAACTTCTTATCCATATCTGCTTGTTGCTACTGACATTAATCTAAAGGTGGAATAGAATAGAATGATTATTTATTGCACATCAAATAAAATATACAGACAATAATTCATAACAAGATAATGTCCATACTATGGGTGGTCTTATCGCTTGGAGTGATCTTTATTAGACAAGCTTTGGGTGGACAGGATTTCACATATTCATGTTGCAAGGGAAAGGGGTGTACAGCTATAAAATTATATAACAATAATTATAATACATAAAATACATACACTAAATGTACATTACACACACATTTTTTACATACACACATATATATAGCCATATACATTATTATACACACATACATAAGATACTACTGGATGAATACGACAAGTTAGTAACATATTATCTGTCTTTTTATGATACGGTACATTATTTTCTGCCACCGTTACTATCTTTATTTGATATTTCGAGCTCTAAACACAAATTTCTTTGTTGGTAATGTCAAGTGATATTTCCTTCTTTAGACATGTAGTGGATACTTGGGTTATTTCTAATGACTTGAAATAATTATGAAATATTTGTTTTTGGGTTCATTTCATAGTAATTTTCCGTCTATGTCAACGCTGTCTTATTATACGTTGAATGTTTTTTTGGAGTCTATATTGTCAATAATTGCTTTAGTTCGGGCAACAGCCCGAAAATACACATCAATGTTTTACTGAAGATTTACTACTTTTGAGATGTAGTTAATGACTTCGATTTAATGAAACTTTAAATAACTTTTTATATAGTTCGTTTCAAAGAGTTAATTCTTCATTCTTGCCTTTTAAAGTTTCGTCTTCAAGAGGTAATACTATAATTTCATTCTAATGTCTAAATATAAAGTCCTGGAATTATTTCGGGAGTTCCATATTCATTTTCAAAATAATCAGGTAAACTACAAGTGGTGCTATCTTGGTTATCTGCTGACATTTCACTAACATTGATGTTGCTATTCAAAGTTACTGCGCTGGCGACAAAAAAGAAAACGATAAATGACGGTGTTCGAATCAGGGTCACGCAGATTGCAAATCAAAAAAGCTAACCTGTCTGCCAGCGATTCTTACAGGCGACTGACGAAATTAACGTTTCGTATTAAAGTGTATTTATTTTATTTTGGCTGGAGTCGAAGAGTTTTCAAACAAAAGTGGATTAAAAATATTTTATTGTTTAGGTGCTTGATACCTTTGTAACGTTACAATTTATAATTGATATTTTAGTGATTTATATACTTTTGGTGATTAATTATGAACTCACTGCTTATGTTTTTGTTTATCAGCAGTTATGCTCTTGTTTATTATACGTATTCCTTATTGTTCTGAATATATTACGTTGTTCCGTGCCTTTTTCAGCATTTATTAAAAGCCGTAGTCATGTTTTCTTTTCATAAATTATCTTTCGAACGACTTTTCATACTTTACTAAGTTTTTGATAATTTTGTTAGATTAAAATAACTTGATTAAATAATACTTTTAAACTTATTAGTTACTGCGGTTACTGCATTCAATAGAATCCGACCTTGGATATATATTAAATCCGTAGATGTACAAAGCTATGATGATGGCATCTTTACTGGTGGTATGAAATAAGGTCTGATGTCATGATTTCAGCTACTGAGGTTACAAAACCAGGGTTTTATGTTATATATTTATTCACACATTATATTTTGTGTCATGATTTAATTAAAGCATAGTTAAATAATTTGTGTAAAGCGAATTTGTCTAATTAATTAGTTTTGTTCATACATATAAGTAATTATTTTTCAATTCGTGTGAAATATTAGTAAACATAGTAAATTTATATTAAGTTAAATAAACATTAGAGTTATTTGGAATTAATATTCGTGGAAAAGTTTATTTGATAAATATTGTAGGAATTTATGTTATCAGAAATAATGTAATATGATATTATAGCGATGAAATATTAGAATCATAGTTGAACAGTATTATATTCTTGATATTTCTATTATTATTAAAATATGATTGAGTTATTTTTATGTGTATGCCGGGAGGCATCACGTTGTCGGATGGCCGAGTGTCATGATTTCTTATTTTTATAAGTTAAATTTACTTATATTGATGTATTTTAATAATGAATTGTGCTCATTCGACTTATGTTTTGTGAAACTGCCATTGGAAACGTTTTGACTCACACTGTCAGTGTCAATCGATGGTGCCAACCTGCCAACTTCAAAACTACCGCGAATGAGAATTGTCTGTGGCCTCTAAGCATGGATGCCAACCTTAAAAAGAAAACAAGAAAGTTAACGCGGTAGAGTGTTGGCAGTCGGGCTTCAGTTCGGTCTTGGCGTTTAAACTAGTAGGTCGTGGTTATAAAAGTACCTCTAAATTCTCGACATTTATTGTATAGTTTGTGATGTACCGACATTGGTCGGATGTATATTATACGAAGTTTGCGCCCATTACACGATGTTTCAATTGGAAGAAGGTGTTCTACTGACAATTGTCTACCCCATCGTGTGGTGTATCGTTGAATAGATCTTTTAAAATGACTTAAGGGTTGCTAATACCATGTTTCGATTTAATGCTCCATTAACGAAATATTAAACTTTAAAGTGCAAATTTTTGTTCCAGTAGGGCGTCCCCCCCCCCCCCCCCCTCCCTCTAAAAGCTAAACTGCTGGCTTGAAAATCTGGAAAAATTCGTGATAATAGCGCATTTCATGAACTTTAAAGGAAAATTATAGCGGTTGAGATAACTTTATTAGTTTAGCAGTAATAGTCGTTGAACTTGGGTGTTGGATAATTTTGTACTAAATACAAAATCCTTTAAAGTGACACAGACAATGTACCAGTTGCTTGTTTAGAACGGGTAAAAACTTGCATTGAATAACGGGCTACTACGGAACCCTACACTGCGCGTGACCCGACACGCACTTAGCCGGTTATTGCTTTCAAATAAAACCCAGAGATGGCGCTAGCGTTGATTTTTAATAGCTCTCCTTTAAATATTGCCTAAATGTATGAGATCCTGCATCGCGCAAACGATATTTTCCGCGATGTTGAAGCTTGCTTCTTGCTTCGTGATTAAAAATCTCAAAAGTTGAACTTGTTTAAATACGTTTTCTCTTTATAATATTAGTCTGGATAATGAAGATAGTTTAAAAACGAAAACAACCGGCTTCCATGCCGCGCGAGTCAGTTTCAGCACATGAGTAAAGAAAGGGTAAAGGTTCCTTTTCTTTACTCATGTGGATTCAGTAGCAAGTTTGATGGCGCCTCTTCACAATCGGCGATGATCGACACTCGTTGATCGTCTGTGATCGGCAAGGTAATCGTCACGATCATTGTGCAAGCATCCACACGATCGCCACAAGCACCACGCGCTTCCCAACTACAAGCGATTACCTTTGATGCGTGCCCGAAAAACCGACAAGTGACCGATCGCCGCGATCATGACGACGAATAAGGTCGATGATGGCCGACTACAGGCGAGTAGCCCTTCTACACGATCGTGCTCGCGTGTGATCGTCTATGATCGCCGATATCGTCATATCTCTCGGAAAAACTTATCAGTTCCCGATAAAATTGCAATGACCACCTTGGGAATGTGCGCTACCAATAAACATAAACTGGCCAAGTGCGAGTCGGACTCGCACACGTACGGTTCCGATTGAACATAATTTGCCGGAAAATAAGTTTTTGTATGAGGACCCCCTTTAATTTTTAATTTATTTTAGTTTTTATTATTTTATATTATGACAAGCATTATAAATACACGCTATGAGCAGATTTCAAGTCTCTATCTATTATGGTTTGTAAGATCGAGCATAAAACGCCTAAAAAAACACGTTTTTAGGGTTCCGTACCTCAAAGGTAAAAAAAGGAACCCTTATAAGATCACTTTCTTGTCCGTCTGTCTGTCTGTCGGTCTGTCCGTCTGTCTGTCCGTCTGTCCGTGTGTCACCACGTGATGATGTGACGTTGTGATTTTTTTAGAAACGGGTGGACATAGCAAGTTGAAATTTATACCTGATACTGAAGTCTATAGTCCCTATTGGGTGTATAGAAACCAAGGTCTTGAGTCAACTCAGTAAAAAGATATGGGCATATTTAGATTTTCGCGAATACTTGTTAGTACCAAAATGTACCTTAATTTTCAACTTTTTTATTTTTCGGAATTTTTCCTTTACTTGTCCTTGCTTTTGACCAAAATTGACAATTCTAAGTACCCTATGGGTTTTGGGTCGAAAACCCATAGGGTACTTCCCGTTGACCTAGAATCATGAAATTTGGCAAGAAGCAAGGTCTTACAACAACTTTATCCTGTTTTAGTATTTGTTGTTACAGCGGCAACAGAAATAGATCATCTGTGAAAATTTCAACTGTCTTACTATCACGGTTCATGAAATACACCCTGGTGATAGACGGACTGACAGACGGACGGACAGCAGGGGCTTAGTAATAGGGTCCCATTCCACCCTTTGGGTACGACGGAACGCTAATAAGAATAATTTGACTCAGTTCACAATTGACGGAGTAATCGCGTAACACACATAAAAAAAATACAGACTAATTCAGAACCTCCTCCTTTTTGGAAGTCGTTTGAAAAATCTAATACTATAAGAATCTTTGTCCGGGCATACTGACTGACTGACTGACTGACTGACTGACTGACTGACTGACAGACAACGCACAGCCTAAACCGCTGGTCGTAGAGACTTGAAATTTGGAGGGTATATTTTATCTTAGTACGTAAGGGTGTACTAAGAAACGATTTTCCAAAATTCGTTCCTTAAGGGGATGAAATGGGGGTTTAAAGTTTGTATGGAGATTTGGAGAAACAAGATTATATAGTCTTTTCTATCTGAAACTTCACACAAGTGCTGCAGTAAAAAAATAAGTATATACGTGTTTCGGGTTTTTTCGAAATTCCACCACTAAGATGGTGAAATGGGGTAACAAAGTGTGAAAATCAATATTGTTTCGGATTGCGCTGAAATTTGCCATGCGGATAGTTATTAAGACGTTAGTTACCTCTGAAAAAGGATTTTTCGAAATTCACCTCTGAAGGGGTAGAAACGGGGGTTCAAAGTTTGTATGGAGAAACGAGATTAGATAGTATTTTCTATTCAAAACTTCATACAAGTGCCCCAGTAAAAAAATAAGTAAATACGTGTTTCAGGTTTTTTTGAAATTCCTCCCCTAAAAGGGTGAAAATCAATATTGTTTCGGATTGCGCTGAAATTTGGCATGCAGATAGTTATCACGACGTTAGTTCCCTCTGAGAAAGTCTAGATGAAAGATGAATGGCTCAATACCCTTGTTTTTTTTTGTAAATTCAAAGCAATAATTTATGTTATGTTATATCTATAATAATTTTTATTGAATATGATCTATATAACGTTACTAGCTGTTACCCGCGGCTTCGCCCGCGTTATTTGTGTCTTTATGACCATTGAGGTCTAGATCGATGATCTCTTAGGCCAAGTCATCATAGATGACCCTCAAAGTCGAACTCAATATCCTCTATTGTTAAAGTCATTAATCATTTTGGTAAGGTATACGAAGTTGTGCTGTTTGAATGTTTGACTCAACACAACAGTTCCTGAAACATTTCTTCTTACCCGCGGCTTCGCCCGCGTTATTTGTGTCTTTATGACCATTGATGTCTAGATCGATGATCTCTTAGGCCAAGTCACCGTAGATGACTCTCGAAGTCGAACTCAAAGCGAAAATTTTTTATGACTTTTTATGACCCTGACAGTTATTTTGACCTACTAAGTCAACACCGATGACACAAAGGTTAAACTTGATAGCCACTTATTTTAAGGTTAATCATTATTATGATTATTGAAGGTTGTACTGTTTAAATTTATAAAATCGTTTTGATGCATGTGGCTATTACAATACGAAAAATGCAAAAATATTACCTACAAAGTAGATAAAACAAAGGTTTGCGCGAGAGCAGCGAGCGCTATCAATGCGCGAGCGAAGCGAGCGCGAAAAAATGTTATGTCTTTTTATAACCCTGAAAGTTTTTATGACCTACTAAGTCAAGATCGATGACACAAAGGTTAAACTTGATATCCACTTATTTTAAGGTAAAAACTCATTATGATTGTTGAAGGTTGTACTGTTTCAATTTGTAAACTCGTTTTGATACATGTGGCTATTAAAATAAAAAAAAAATGCCGAAATATTATATGCAAAGTAGATAAAACAAAGGTTTTCGCGAGCGCAGCGAGCGCGAAAATTTTATGTCATTTTATGACCCTGACAGTTTTTATGACGTACTAAGGTAAAAAATCATTATGATTATTGAAGGTTGTACTGTTTCAATTTATGGACTTGTTCTGATGCATGTGGCTATTAATATACAAAAGTTGCTGAAATGTTTCCTACAAAGTAGATATAACAAATCTTTGCGAGACCGGAGCGAGCGCTTTCACTGTGCGAGCGTAGCAAGCCCTATCTCTGCGCGAGCGAAGCGAGCGCGAAATTTTTTTACTACCGTTTATTACTCTGACAGTTTTTATGACCTACTAAATTAACACTGATGACACAAAGGTTTCACTTGATATCCTCTTATTTTAAGGTTAATAATCATTATGATTATTGAAGGTTGTACTGTTTCAATTTATGGCCTCGTATTGATGCATGTGGTAATTAAAATACAAAAAATGCTGAAATATGACCAGCAAAGTAGACAAAACAAATGTTTGCGGAAGCGCAGCGAGCGCTATCACTGCGCGAGCTAAGCGAGCGCGAAAAACATTGATGTCTTTTTATAACCCTGACAGTTTTTATAATCTACTAAGTCAAGATCGATGACACAAAGGTTAAACTTGATATCCACTTATTTTAAGGTAAAAAATCATTATGATTGTTGAAGGTTGTACTGTTTCAATTTGTAAACTCTTTTTTTTACATGTGGCTATTAAAATACAAAAAATGCTGAAATATTATCTACAAAGTAGGTAAAACAAAGGTTTTCTCGAGCGCGAATATTTTTACGTCATTTTATGACCCTGACCCAGTTTTTATGACCTACTAAGTCAACACCGATGACCCTACGGTTAAACTTGATATCCACTTATTTTAAGGTAAAAAATCATAATGATTATTTAAGGTTGTACTGTTTTAATTTATGGCCTCGTATTGATGCATGTGGCTATTAATTTACAAATGTTGCTGAAATAATTCCTACAAAGTAGACAAAATAAATGTTTGCGTCAGCGCAGCGAACGCTTTCACTGCGTGAGCGAAGCGAGCGCGAATAAATTTTATGTCTTTTTATGACCCTGACAGTTTTTATGACCTACTAAGTCAAGACCGATGACACAAAGGTTAAACTTGATATCCACTTATTTTAAGATAAAACATCATTATGATTGTTGAACGTTGTACTGTTTCAATGTGTAAACTTGTTTTGATACATGTGGCAATTTAAATACAAAAAATGCTGAAATATTATCTAAAAAGTAGGTGAAACAAAGTTTTTCGCGAGCGCAGCGAGCGCAAAAATGTTTACCTCATTTTATGACCCTGACAGTTTTTATGACCTACCGTTTCAATTTATGGACTCGTTCTGCTAGGCTATTCTGTAAGCTATCTCGTCAGCGGAATCCGCGGTGATATTTGATTTTATGCGCTATCACTGCGCGAGCGAAGCGAGCGCGAAAAACATTGATGTCATTTTATAACCCTGACAGTTTTTATAATCTACTAAGTCAAGATCGATGACACAAAGGTTAAACTTGATATCCACTTATTTTAAGGTAAAACATCATTATGATTGTTGAACGTTGTACTGTTTCAATGTGTAAACTCGTTTTGATACATGTGGCTATTAAAATCCAAATGTTGCAAAAATGCTAAAATATTATCTACAAAGTAGGTAAAACAAAGGTTTTTGCGAGCGCGAAAATTTTTACGTCATTTTATGACCCTGACCCAGTTTTTATGACCTACTAAGTCAACACCGATGACCCTACGGTTAAACTTGATATCCACTTATTTTAAGGTAAAAAATCATAATGATTATTGAAGGTTGTACTGTTTCAATTTATGGCCTCGTATTGATGCATGTGGCTATTAATATACAAATGTTGCTGAAATGTTTCCTACAAAGTAGACAAAACAAATGATTGCCCGAGCGCAGCGAGCGCTATAACTGCGCGAGCGAAGCGAGCGCGAATAAATGTTATGTCTTTTTATGGCCCTGACAGTTTTTATGACCTACTAAGTCAACACCGATGACCCTTCGGTTAAACTTGATATCCACTTATTTTAAGGTAAAAAATCATAATGATTATTTAAGGTTTTACTGTTTCAATTTATGGACTCGTTCTGATGCATGTGGCTATTAATATACAAAAGTTGCTGAAATGTTTCCTGCAAAGTAGACAAAACAAATGTTTGCGGAAACGTAGCGAGCGCTATCACTGCGCGAGCGAAGCGAGCGCGAAAAACATTGATGTCTTTTTATGACCCTGACAGTTTTTATGACCTACTAAGTCAACACCGATGACCCTTAGGTTAAATGTGGCTGTTAAAACACGAATGCTTTTGAAATACTTCCCACAAAGCAGATTGGGCGAAGCACGTTGGGTGAAGCAAAGCCATCGCGTAAATTTTGATGACTTTTAATGACCCTGACAGTTTTATGGCCTAATTAAGGCATTTATTAAGTTTAGTCATTATCCATGAACCTAAGGTCAAACTTATAATATGATTATGCAAACTCTATATAAAGTTAGGAAAAAATATAGGCCCCACACTTAACTGCCGAAAAAATGTATTCTTTGCCCTTTTATGCCCTATTAAAAGTAAGTGTACAAAATTTCATCTGAATCGGTCAAGCCGTTTGGCCGAAAAGAGGCCACACATTTACAAAATTCTATAAAAAAATATAGACTACCGAAATTTCCACCCAAAAAAAAGTATTCGTTGCCCTTCTATGTCTTTTTGACTGTCTGTCTACAAAATTTCAGCTTAAATGGTTAACCCGTTTGACCGAGAGTAGGACACACATTCACAAAGTTCAATTTAAACATTCTTGGCACCTGGACTCGACTGCCAGAAAAAAAGTATCCTATGTGATTCTATGCAATATGAACTGTAATATACATAACATTTCAGCTGAATCGGTCAAGCTGTTTAGCTGATAAGAAGCCACACATTCACAAAATTCAATAAAAAAAATCTAAACACTCAGACTCGATAGCCAAAAAAAATATCCGATATCCTATTCTGCTCTAATATCCTATTCTGCTCTATGAACTGTCTTTATACAACATTTCAGGCAAATTGGTCAAGCCGTTTATTCCAGAAGAGGTCTTATATTTACAAAATTCAATTAAAAATATTTGTACCACCTGACTCGATAGCCAGAAAAAAAGTATTCTATATCCTATTCTGCCCTATGACATGTATTCATACAAAATTTCAGGCAAATTGGTCACGCCGTTTATTCGAGAAGAAGTCTTATATTTACAAAATTCAATTAAAAATATCTGGACCCCCTAACTCGATAGCCAAAAAAAAAAGTATCCTATATCCTATTCTAGCCTATGAACTGTCTTCATACTACATTTCAGGCAAATCGGTCAAGCCGTTTATTTGAGAAGAGATCTTATATTTACAAAATTCAATTAAAAATATTTGTATCACCTGACTCGATAGCCAGAAAAAAAGTATTCTATATCCTATTCTGCCCTATGACATGTATTCATACAAAATTTGAGGCAAATTGGTCAAGCCGTTTATTCGAGAAGAAGTCTTATATTTACAAAATTGAATTAAAAATATCTGGACCCCCTAACTCTATAGCCAAAAAAAATGTATCCTCTATCCTATTCTACCCTATAAACTGTCTTCATACTACATTTCAGGCAAATCGGTCAAGCCGTTTATTTGAGAAGAGATCTTATATATACAAAATTCAATTTAAAATATTTGGACCCCCTGACTCGATAGCAAGAAAAAAATATTCATTATTCTTTTCTGCCTTATGAACTGTCTTTATACAACATTTCGGGTAAATCGGTCAAGCCGATTATTCGAAAAGAGGTCCTTAAGTTACAAAATTCAATTAATAATATCTGGACCCCCTGATTCGATAGCTAAAAACAAAGTATCCTATATCCTATTCTGCCTTATGTTCTATCTTTGTACAAAATTTCAGCCAAATCGGTCAAGCCGTTTGACCGTGAAGAAGTCCCAAACAAACAAACAAACAAACAAACAAATAAACAAACTGACTTTCGCATTTATAATATTGGTGTTGATGTTGATTTGACGTGTGTAAGTGCAAATTTTTAATTTGTCCATATACTGAATAAATGCTTTGACTTGACTTGACTTGAAAGGATTTTCCAAAATTCACCCCTGAAGGGGATGAAACGGGGGTTCAAAGTGTGTATGGAGTAACAAGATTAGACAGTCTTTTATATTCGAAACTTAATACAAGTACTTAAGTAAGTAAATACGTGTTTCAGGCTCTTTCGAAATTCCACCCCTAAAAGGGTAAAGGAAGGAAGTGGGGCAACAAAGTCTGAAATCAATATTGTTTCGGATTGCACTGAAATTTGGCATGCAGATAGTTGTTTGACGTAAGTATCCGTTAAGAAAAGACTTTTCAAAATTCACTTTTTAAGGGGATGATACGGGCTTCAAAGTTTGAACCGATTTGGCTTCAACTTCTTTGATGTCTTTTATGATAGAAAGGTTTTTACAAAAGAAATGTTTTAAGTAAATTAAAGAAGTCTTTAACGCGGGCGAAGCCGCGGGGCACTTCTAGTAATAAATAAAAGATTTCTTAGTTTAATTTAATTGCGTTGTTTTAAGTATTTTTATCTTAAATTCATAAATTCACAATTAATCGGAAAAAAGAAAAGTCATTTCAAATGCATGAAAAAAATTCACTATTTTCGACTGTTGATAAACATTCGCATAAAAGTTCCCTATCAAGTACCTACATTTTTATGTTATTTTGAGAGCTTAATAAATTTATAAAATAATTTTTGTTTAAGGTTGAAATCAACTATACATAAAAAATTCTCTCAAATAGAAATTTTAATATAGTCACAGAATAATGAATAGTTGATGTAGTGATGAAAATATGAGCTACAGTAGTAAGAATTATGGTTTTTAGTGTTTTTACAGACGAACACACATGCTAGCTATAATATCTCAAAGAATTGATTAACAAAAATGTTATAGCTAAAACCGTCCTAAATAAAAGTATATATATGAAAATATAACAAAAAAAACAATATCTCGAAAACTACTATATATATGATATATGCGCAATTTACCTAATAAACCCTATGAAACGCTAAAAAGTCCTTCCTGTTCACATAAAAACAGCAATGTTTTACAAAAAACTGTGAAACTTACGATTTCATCTGGTGATAATATACCAAATTGTACTCCTTTTACTTGGCGCACAGGTGCCTTCGAATCAATCGTAGCCATTTTGACCAAAGAGAATATTATAAATGCATAATTTTGGCAACTAATAATCTCGGAATAATGACTAAACTAATAATGCGACAGAACTACACTCTACACTACTCTACAGGAACTAACTCTATAGACGGAACCAGACGACTGACGAGACGAGGCGAGGCGAGGCGAGTGTGACCAGATTTTATTTAACAAATCTGCTGTAACTTAGGGTTAAAACTTACCAATTTCTACTAAACAATCAAATCAGCCCAAAGTATTTATTCAGTATGTAGGCAGTAGTAATATACGCACATATACACGTCAAAATCATAAAATAAATCATAATTAATTATCAAGTAAACATAGCAAAAGCATAATTTAACACTATGAATTAAAATAAACTATTTTTCGAAAAAAATTAAACCGACTTCATATCCACAAACGGGCACTCAAAAGCGAAAAATAAATTACTTAATATAATTATTATAAGCGCTACGCACTTATGTATTTGAAGTCGGTGCCAGCCAAGTCTATTGGATAGTAGTAGATACTATATATGTAGTAGTAGTAAGTAGGTACATGTAGGTTAGTAAGTAAGTAGGTAGATACATGTAGGTATTATCTATCTACTACCAATTAGACTTGGCTGGCACCGACTTCAAATAGAGAAGTGGGTAGCGCTTTTAATAATTATATTAAGTAATTTATTTTTCGCTTTTGAGTGCCTATTTGTGGATATGAAGTCAGTTTAATTTTTTTCGAAAAATAGATTATTTTACCCTTTTTAGTGCAAAACAAGTTTAATTTAATTACATGCATCTATAAAATTTCGTGTCTGGGCCGCTATACGCTGACGGATATATACTTTGTGAAAATTTCAAGTATGTACCTATTACGATTAAGAAGATACAGGGCCCCTAGACAAAATCCAATTACCTGTTTGCCTTCACGCCAACGCAAGTTCAAAATGTATGGAATGACATTTCTGTTTCCGCAACAAAATGTAATTCCAATACATTTTGAACTTGCGTTAGCGTGAAAGCAAACAGGAAATTGGATTTTGTCTAACTTTTTGACAGCTAAGTCTCAGAAAGTGTTCATTTAGTACCCTTTGGGTTCGGAACCCTAAAAAATTGACTTCAAATGCCGCGCTAGTGAAAATATCCACTAGTCATAATGATGTCATCAAGGTATCAAAGGACAATGTCCAAAAGGGTCCTGTGCAATAAAAGCATCTGACACACACGATAATTAATTGTCTATTTTATTACAATACTTCCAAATACTTTTATAACATGGACTAGTTGTATTCCTAAATGAATATTAAAAAGTATTATTTGCGATTATTAACATTAATCGCCGCCATATGGCCGCCATCTCAGACTATCATAAAAAAGGCAGACAGATTCGTGCCGAACACCCGAGTGACCGCAAGTTCAGTGATACAAAATTCTTGAGTAATAAGATTCCGCACTCAGTCCGGCATACTCAATTCAATACGGGATGATTACTACGTAAGCAACGCTGCGAAGTAATACTGCACGGAAGCGTCCGACCCTGCTGCCGCTTGGTAGCAAACTGAGCGCGGAAGCGTATTACTCAAGCATTTAGTATTACTGAACTTGCGTTCACTCGGGTATTCGGCACGAATCTGTCTGCCTTTTTTATGATAGTTTGAGGCCGCCATCTTCGCCAAACGTCATGTCAGAAAACATTAGATATCTGAAAAACGTTGCACCTTAACAAGACTTTGCCCGGTAGAACATTCCTGTGAAGACAAATTAATTCTCCCCACCTTTGTTTCTATCTCGCTCACAGTTACCGTAAGAATATCTGTCATAAACCAAAATCAATGAGAAGAAAGATGTAAAAACATTATTTAAGGTCATATTTTTTAGTTTTCAAAAGTAGAATATGCAATAGCAACCTCCATTGTGTATAATCTTCTAAATCTTCTAAAACCAGTACATTCTCCTATGTTTTAGGTATTTATCTCCATATCTCTGGAGTTACTAATCCGATCTCGATTAAATTAAAATGGGACCATTTCAGATACGTACCCTATCGATTACAAAAAGGATCATTCGAATCGGTTCAGAATTGACGGAGTAATCACGTAACATACATACAAAAAAAAAACACAGACGAATTGAAAACGTCCTCCTTTTTTGTGAAGTCGGTTTAAAAAAAACAAAAGTAATGAGCCATTCAGCTGTCATCCAATCGTTGTCTTCAGAGTATTAATAAAATATTAAAGTAAGGTTGCCAACCATACACGTACCTTTATGTTTCAGTACTTCACACAAATTTTATGTGTAAAAGTAAAGTAAGTAGTGACACACAGCTTAAAAAACGCATACCTATCACAGTACATTATCATGATCCGAATGGAACAGATTGTCCATCTGTCAGCTGCATAATATCGTTAAAATAAAAATGGAAAACCTAGAAGATCTGCAGCCAAAAGGGGAAAACTGAATGGCTGTTGAATTATAATAATATTGTGGCGAGCCGACGGTGAGTGGCGACAACGCGTACCCCGTGACGGCTAAATGAGACCCTCTGACCCCCCCCCCCCCCCCCCCCCTCCCCCCCGGCTTGCTTTGAACGGCTGGCCGGTGGTGGGAATCGCTAGAGCTAAGACCTAAGCTCCAGGGTGGAAGTGTTAAAGGCATAAAGCCGCTAGTAGCGTTTAGTGAAAGTGCAGCACACCTCTCAACACCCTTAGCTATCCACGCCAATGTTGCCCCTCGGCGCCGATGTAACGGTCCGCCCATTCAGTGTTTAGCAAGTCACCACCCGCCTTAATATTTTGTAATGGTGCATAATTGGCGGGTGCCGTACCTCATCCCATAGTCCAGACCACTGACCATTAAGAATTCATAATAATAGCCTATATTTTGTACCATCTTTCCATAGTTTATCATATCCTCCCATCTATATACAATAATTTATAATTAATATAATACATTGTAAAGGGCCTCTTGACGTTGGCTTCGGCTCCGTCAATGCCTTCCAAAGGTCCGAGCGTCTTACGGCCCGAGAGATTTCATCGAATAAATGAATAATATAATATAATTCTTTATTTGCTCATAATTTTACAAACTTTATCAAATACACAGGCCATAAACAAACTTAAAATTTTAATATAAAATGAATATGGTTTAAACTTGGCTCAAATAGGTCGAAAGTAACGAGTAATTAGTGTAGGTTCATGGCTGCGGCCCAACTCCTAACTAGGTTTCCTAGGGTTTTAATGTCCTAAATACAGATTTAGGACATTAAAACCCTTCCAGTCGCCGACTAATTTTATTCATTTAAATTTTAATTCTTTCTTTTAATTCTTTCAGAGAGAGGAACCTCCTGACGATGCGTGCCGTGTCAAGAAGTACCGCCTTCTGTATCTGGCCCTTGATCCAGCCGTCTAACGAGAGTCTCTTGAGATTTTGGTCGAGACTCTTCGCTATTAGGCCGTTTGCTGACACGACTATCGGGACAATACTAGTCGAGTCAACATCCCACATGGTGGTAACCTCGTAAGACAAGTCAAGGTACTTGCTAAGCTTGTCCTTTTCAGCCTTCACGAGGTTCTCGTCATGCGGGATGGTGATGTCGACTAACACTGCCCGCCGCTGGGACCGGTCGACTATCACGATATCAGGTTTATTGGCGACAATAGTCCTGTCCGTGATAATAGATCGGTCCGAATAGAGCAAAGCACGACCATTTTCGAGAACTGGCGCAGGTGCGTACTTATAGTACGGTACCTCGGACTCGACAAGGCCGTATTGAAGAGCAAGTTGCTGGTGGATGATCCTGGCTACGAGGTTATGTCTGTGCAAGTACTCGCCGTTAGCAAGATGAGAACAACCGGAAATAATATGCCTGAGTGACTCTCCGTGACGGCGGCATGCCCGACAAATGTCGACCGTACCGTCCTATTATTTACGCATTCGTTATTATTATTATTAAGAGGGAGGTAGATGAGGTAAAAATATGAGAAATATTTTGCTTCCGAGCTTATAGGTAGTGTAACTTAGTATCTATTATTTATCTATACTAATAATATAAAGAGAGAACATTTGTATTTTTGTATGTTTGTAATGAGTAAGCTCAAAAACTACAGAACCGATTTTAAAAAATCTTTCACTAATACATTGAATGGACTTTCGGAATGAAAATAAGCTATATATTATCCCGTTTAAATCAAAGGTACATTCGTGGAGACCTAATTTGCAACCTAAGTCGGCAAATAAACGAGTCTTAAGGTTGACTCACAGTAACCATTTTAATCTTAAAATTTTTGTTAAAAAATATTACAAAACTTCCAAGGCTATTTTCAAGTATATAGTATTAATCCTTATCCAAATAATTACGTTAATTAGCTTGGCCACATATTATAGATTAAAATTGTCCTTTACAGTATATAATTCAAATGAAAACTCTAGAAGATATCACGAATTTCACAAGCACGCATCGCAAAATTAATAAAATATTTGCAGTGAAACCACAGATTAGGTCATAGTTGTTGCGAAAATATTATATAAAATATTATATAAACTATTGTATAAAATAATATTCATCTATATATATAATAATATAATATAATATTTTAAACCACCCCGACTGATCTATGTATAATAGCTTTTTCCAATGACTCTAAACACGACATTTAAAATCTGAGCTGTAAGTTGGTGAGGATTTGAGTATTCTGTAGAGTCCAGGAGGCTTCCATGTTCTTACAATATCGTTGAAGAAGAAGATTTTCAAATTGATCAGACCTATGAAAGTTGATTTCATAGCGCAATTAACTAGAAAAAAGCTCATAATTTTATAACGATTGAACGAATTTTCATGAATCAAAGCTAAGAAAACTCTCGATGAAGACATCTATCAAACAAAAAAAAACTATCAATAATAAAAACAAAATCGGTTTATCCGGTTAGGTTCTAAGATGCTACAGACAGACACATAGATACACACGTTAAACGTATATTACCCCTACATTTTGCGTCGGGGAACGCCGTAAGGTTACGGCGGCAGATGTACTCCTTGGTGGTAAGCTACTTTTTGGTAGATTAAATGATCCCACTACCACTGTACGAAAACTCATGATTCATGAATGCACATAAAATTTTCATTGGTAGGTATATAGCTAGGATTAGAACCAACGACCGTCGGGTCAGAATCAGGGTAACTATCCTTTACGCCAAAGGGCCGTCCAATATCAATACGTAAGTATTATAAAACAAAGTTCATCACTGTGTCTGTCTGTCTGTTCGCAATAATCTCAATAGCTACTGAACGGATTATCATGCGGTTTTCACCAATAGCCAGAGTGTTTATGAGGATGGTTTAGGTGCATAATTCGTTAAGGTTTTGTGTAAATTGGATGAAATATGACGATGGTTGTTAAATATGTTCATATTTTATATTCGATGCAACAAACTGATGCAAATTTTGTAGGCATATATGTTCTACCCGTGCGAAGCCGGGGCGGGCTGCTAGTACTTAATATATCTAGATTTTATTTATTGGAATTCTATTTGTAGCGATAAGTTTGTAAGAAAAAGCATAAAAGTAGTCCATTGACTTGACATACCGTGCATACTTTGATGTACGAGAACTACCAGTGTTTCGGAAATACTCCCATCAGAGACATCAATAAGCTGGATTCTACTGGATAGTCCAGTCAACGAGAATATTATGGATATTATGGAAGTCTACTTTCTAACTAACTGGGTTATTAATAAATTAAACTTCAGGAATACGGTCACAATCACTTATATTCATTGACATTGATAGTATCTACCTAATTTGTAGTTTTTTTCCTAGTTTGAATCTTTATTTATATTATAACTAGCGGCGCCCCGTGGCTTCGCCCGCTTTTAAAAGTATAATTTGTGTTAATTTACGTAATATACGATCTTTATGCAAAATTACATTTTGCGTAAAAGAGAAACAAACATACACTACTATACAACTATACAACTATACTCGCCAACTTAACATAATAATTATAGGTGTATATACATTTTTTACAAATTGAAAGAGTAGTTTGGACTACTAGTTGTGTTTTTTATTTTAAGGTTTTTTTATTTTATTTTTTATTTTAAAACTGCATTTTTTAACCTTCGTAGGTAATAGATCGTAAAAATTGTTTTTGGAAATATACACATTTTTAAGTTGCTTGTAAGCATACATTTCTGAACGCACGCATATTTGACAATCAATAAAAATATGTCAAACAGTTGTCATTACTGACATTTCTAAAATCTACATGCTAGCCATCATCCTAGTCTACATGACTTGAATTCACAAAAGCTTGAAAAATTTTTATACTTGACACTGGATAAATACACTAATCGTGTGGAGCCATAATTCTACAAAACAAAATACGCGATAATCCGAAAATTGTAATGCTATCCACACATGGCTATTTGTATTTCAGTATTTGCAATGTGTGATAGAAAATTACATGTGTGAAGGTATATTTGGGAAATTGTTCGCCAATTTGTGTATTTGGCAAGTAACGGACGTGCATTACCGAACGTCTGTCGGTTTTAAGGCACATAAAAGAAGAGAAACAATATTTTGAAATATTGTCAAAAAGCAATCACGAATGGCAAAGCAAAGACCCTTATTAATTTGCGGTTTACCGTATCGACGGGATAAACAATTGAACATCAAATGATTGGCAGTTTAGAAACCCAGGAACATTTTGGTAAAAGATTCTTTCTTATATATTTATCGTAGGTACATACAATCGTCTATGCGTTCTCAATATAACATCAAATTGAAGGTACCAGAACACCCACATACGTCGCAATACGCGAGCGAAGCGAGCGCGAAAAATTTTTACGACTTTTTACGACCCTGCCAGTTTTTATGACATACTAAGTCAACACCGATGACACAAAGGTTAAACATGATATTCTTTTTTTTTGCGTTTGACCACTATCTTACCTGTTGGTAAGTGATGATGTGGTCGAAGATGGTAAGCACGCTAGGCCTAGAATGAACACATAAGATGTTTTGGTGACAGATTTTTCTAACTTGAGGGTGGTAGCTGGCCAGGCGGAAACTAGATAGCGTCCTACCACCATGCGGGGGTTGTTGGTTTCTTAACGATGTTTTCCTGCACCGGAGGGCCACTGTGAGAAGCGCACATAAATTTTTCTATAGAAAAATCCATTGGTGAACGGCGGTTTGAACTCGGTACCACGGCATCAAATCCGACCGAAGCCCACTGCCACTTTAGCTTGCAAATCCGATGAGCAATGTCGATAACTTTAGTTCTCTGGCGAATTACTTCGTTTTGGATTCTATCCCGCAGGGAAATACCGAGCATAGCTCTTTCCATAGCTCGCTGAGCGACTTTAAACTGGTGGACCAGTCGAACTGTGAGTGTCCACGTCTCGGCTCCGTATGTCATTACATGTAGGACGCACTGGTTAAAGACTTTTGTCTTTAGACACTGCGGTATAGGCGACGAGAAGACTTGACGGAGTTTTCCGAATGCTGCCCAGCCCAGCTGAATTCTTCTCTGGATTTCCTTCTCGAAGTTGTGTTTGCCTAGTTGGAGCGTCTGCCCTAGGTAAACATACTTAGTGACAACTTCGAGTGGGATTCCATCTACGGCAATCGGTCCCGGAACAACGTGCTCGTTGTACATGACTTTGGTTTTATACAAATTCATCCGGAGACCGATGCGACGAGAAGAATCAGCTAGGCCATTCAACATCCTTTGTAGGTCCTGCAGCGTCTCTGCCATAATGACGATGTAATCTGCGAATCGTAAGTGAGAGATGTACTTGCCGTTGATGTTAATGCCACGATCTCTCCAGTCCAGCGTTTTAAAAATATCCTCCAAGGCGTTAGTGAACAGTTTCAGGGATATGACGTCCCCCTGTCTCACTCCTCGACGCAGGTGGACATGTTTAGTTCGCTGGTTCTGTGTTTGTACAGACTTCATTGCGGCATTATAGAGACATCTCATCACTTCGATATATCTCCAGTCGACTTGACAACGCTGCAAGGACTCCAGAATAGACCAGGTTTCGATTGAGTCGAAGGCCTTCTCATAGTCCACAAATACTAAGCACATGGGGCGATTGTACTCTTCGGTTTTCTGTACAATCTGCCGCACCGTGTGGATGTGGTCTATGGTGCCGTAACCGCTTCGAAACGCGGCCTGTTCCGGAGGTTGAAACTCGTCAAGTCTTCGCGCAAGACGGTTCGTATATATAGTATAGTTTGTCAATTAAATCTTTACTGTCGAACAGGTCTTCCAAGTTGGTTTGAGCATGGACCAATTATTTAAAAAAAACATTTATCTCTGGCTTAAGGTAACCAATGGTATTCAATAAGACAAAGATACTTGTAATAGTTGTAATGCGTTGCCGCAGGGCATAGCTAGCTAGTACGTAATTATTTAAAAAATAATTTAAGATCGTTTAAAAAACTAAAAGAACCGACTTCAAACGTCGCGCTAGTCAAAGTAGCCTGCAGTAAGTAGCATGTCATCGAAGTAATTAAGGCACCTTAATACAAATGTTGAATATTAAAAACGGCTCGGCCGATTTCGTTAAAATTAAAATAGGACCACCTGGGAAGGGTACCCTTTGTAACATTTTTGTTACAAAGGGTAAGTTTTTAAAGTTTATAAGTCGGTTTTTTTAAAAGAATTTTCCAAATCGGTTAAGGCATCTGCGCGTAATCGGTGAACATACATAAACAAAAAACTGGCCAAGTGCGAGTCAGAATCGCGTCTCCTATCGCACACCTAGGGAGGGTTCCGTACAATACGAAACATAACAGAGTTTCAACCTCATATTTAATTAATTGATATTATTACCAAAAATATTTTGTTTGGTTGAGATCTAGAAAGACGGGGCTCGTTTACAAGCGCCATCTATGTAATTTTGCCGAAACTAATTAGAAAGGTTGTTAGCTTTACAAACACGAAGGGGTTGTTAACACCCCGATGACATGACACCTATGAAGGTCTCATAGATGGCGTTACACTAAAAACACGTTTTTACCCCCTTTAATTTTTAACTTTATTATTTTATTTTGTTTATAGTATTTGTTGTTTTAGCGGCAACAGAAATACACCATCTGTGAAAATTTCAACTGTCTAACTATCACGGTTAATGAGATACAGCCTGATAACAGACGGACAGACAGACAGACAGACAGACAGACAGACAGACAGACAGACAGACAGACAGACAGGCAGACAGACAGACAGACAGACAGGCAGACAGACGGACAGTGGGGTTTTAGTAATAGGTTTTACCCTTTGGGTACGGAACCCTAAAAAAGATTCCGACGAATTGAGAACCTCCTCCTTTTTTGTGAAGTCGGTTAGAATGTCAAACTGTGGTTTCTGGACAAGAAACGGGTATGTACTCGTTTCTATTGTTACCTATGAAATCATCATCACCATCATAATTGTCAGCTCATTTCCGGCTACAGCAGGGCATGAGCCTCCTCCCTCTTACGTTACTCATCCCTATTCTGAGCTACTCTTGGCCATGTCCTATCTGCGTACTTTTCTATATCGTTGACCCACCTCTGTATTGATCTGCCGCGGCTTCGTTTTCCAACACGAGGCCCCCATCAGCGAGAGACTTACTCCACCGAACATAGCCACATCTCGCTCACTGACATTTTAGTTCTATTATACGGAATCCGATGTCTACCACCTTGGTTCTTTTTCTAATCTTTTTAACCGACTTCACAAAAAAGAAGGAGGTTCTCAATTCGTCGGAACCTTAATATATCAGCATTTGTATTACGACGCATTTACTTATCTCGACGACTTACTAGTTACTGCCAACCACTGGCACAGATTATGTAATAGTTACTACGTCTACTGGCTACTTTTACTAGCGCGACGTTTGAAGTCGGTTCTTTTAGTTTTTTAAACGATCTTAAATTATTATATATCATATAGGCTAGGGTTTACCACTATCTCACCTGTTGGTAAGTGATGATGCGGTCGAAGATGATAAGCATGCTAGGTCTAGAATGGGAACTGGCTCTTATCTCCGTATTTCGAACTTAATGGCTTAGCGTGATAGCTAACATGGCACGCTCCATGGCCCGTTGTGTGCAGACTCGCATCTTGTGCACTGAGTACATTTATTAAGAGTTTATTTTTCAATAACGGTACATTTGAGTAGATAAACTCTCAATACACGTACATCAGAAACCGACCATTAGTGAAATACAGTGAAGTGGACCTATGAATGATAGCTTTTATATCATGACTATGAATCATTCTAACAAACTTATTTTCAAAAAAACTGGTTCCAAGTTTCAAAGAAAATGAAAAAAATCCTCAATGTTAAGTTAAAAGATAAAAAGAATGGGAAGGAAGGAAGTGGAAGCCACGAACATTTAGGTACATCACATTAAATAAAAATATTATATTTCTATACAATATTTATATTCGGATACATTAATCTAAACCTAGACGTACTTATAGTATAGCTATAGTAAGACAACACATGGGAAAATGTAATATGAAATTTTAAACAAAATTATACTAACAAAATTGATTTACGAAAATTAATAAATGATTATTGCTTACACACAGCTAATAAAAGAAAGTCAGAAATCTACACAAATAACTGTTGAGCTATTATAATTTGAAAACGGTTCAGTATGAGTGCAAAAACTGTAATACATAGTTTGAAATTAAGGATAACTTAGTTTATAACCGAATACGTATTGAAATAGTGAATATTTTTCACAATCTTGTAAATATAAAAGAAGCGGCTAAGGTTTTATTGTATTAAATTATCAAAAACAAGAAAAAAATATCCTATAAATAATTGAGATAATTTTGCACAGTTTATCTCAAAATGTTTTTGTTATTATTCATTACTTGTATTTATTATTAATGCAATAGTCAAAACAATTAAAAAAACTAATTAAACTAAAATATTAACTATGACTAATAATTAAAATAATAAAACTGGCCAAGTGCGAGTCAGCATCGCGTCTCTTATCGCACACTTAGGGAGGGTTCCGTACAATACGAAACATAACAGAGTTTCAACCTCATCATATATTTGATTAATTGATATTACCAAGAATATTTGGTTTGGTCGCGATCTAGAAAGACGGGGCTCGTTTACTAGCGCCATCTATGTCATTTTTTCGAAACTAATTAGATAGATGGCGTTTAAAAACACGTTTTTTTTATGGGGACCCCCTTTAATTTTCAACTTTATTTTGTTTTTAGTATTTGTTGTTCTAGCGGCAACAGAAATACACCATCTGTGAAAATTTCAACTGTCTAACTATCACGGTTTATGAGCTATAGCCTGGTGACAGATGGACAGACAGACAGACAGACAGACAGACAGACAGACGGACAGCGGAGTCTTAGTAATAGGGTCCCGTTATACCCTTTGGGTACGGAACCCTAAAAACTACAAATCATAAATGGAATTTAAATGTAAATAACAGTTGCTGTTTGCTGGTAGAGTACCCAATAGATATACCCATAGCATAGAATTAATTAAAATACTTGCTGAATACCGCCACGCATTGAGTCTGCTCCTGTAAAAGAATAATTTTAGATCGTTAACAACACAAAATAAGATAGTTTAAAACACTAAAAAGAACCGACTTCAATGCCGCACTATTAATTTTCTGCGCCAATTTTGAGGTGTTTATGTCCATATCTCTGGAGATACTTACCAGACCTCGATAATATTACCATGGTACCACATGGTAACATAGTACCTGGTCTCCTTTCCAAAAAAAAAATCAAAATCGGTTCATAAACGACGAAGTTATCCGCGAACAAACATAAAAAAAAAACATATACGGTCGCATTGAGAAACCTCCTCCTTTTTTTGAATTCGGTTAAAAACCGACTTAAAATGCTCCGCCAGTCATTTTCAGTCCCAATTTTGAGGTGCTTTTCTCCTCTCCCTTCTAAAGATATTTATCAGATTGAAATAAAATCACAAAGGGACCAAACGGAAAGCAAAAAAAATGATTTTTAAAATAGGCGAAATAACCGAGTTCTGAGGTAAATAAAAAAACAGGCGAATTGAGAACCTCCTTCTTTTTTGTAAAGTTGGTTAAAAACTCGTTACTGTAACTAATTAGATAACATAATATCTCTAGGACGATGGATTATTCCATCGTCCTAGTAATATCTCGTCATAATACTCTAACTGTCAATCCACTAAAAACACAAAGTTGGTAAGTCAAAGTTGTTATTGGGAGTTCGCGTATGATCTCAAAGATTGACTGGTTCAGGCTCCCACAGGTAATTTTTGACGAAGTCCCAGTTAGTTTTAGTAAGTTGGTTAAAAATCTGGGTATATTTATACACAGCCAACTATCTTGGGAACCGCAAATTCTGCAATCAGTCGGAAAATCTTTGCTTCGGCATCATCGCTCAGAGGTTATCGCTTAATTTCCTTCCTGTTACTACCAAAACTGCGTTAGCACAATCACTTCTTTTACCTATTCTACACTACGCAGATGTTTGCTATCCAGATGTAACCGAAGAGCAACTAGACAAGTTAGAACGATTGCAAAATGTTTGTATCCGCTTCATTTTCGGTCTTCGGAAATATGATCATATTTTCGGTCTTCGGAAATATGATCATATTTCCGAATTCCGAAAAAAGCTTAATTGGTTACCAATTCGCCGTGGCAGGATTATGCATATTCTTACTTTCCTTTATAATATCCTTTTTAGGGTTCCGTAGCCGAATGGCAAAAAACGGAACCCTTATAGATTCGCCATGTCTGTCTGTCTGTCTGTCCGTCCGTATGTCACAGCCATTTTATTCCGAAACTATTCATTAAAAAGAGTCAATCATTTAAAAGATAGGCGCGTCTAAAGTGGTAAAATGTGTGCCCCCCCCTCCCCCTCTAACTTCTAAAGTAAGGGAGTGAAAAATCTAGAAAAAATATATTCTGTAGATCTCAATAAAAACTTTCAACGAAAATTGGTTTGAACGAGATACAGTCAGCAGTTCTTGAGATATAGCGACCGCAAGTATAGCTTTGTTTTTCATACAAACGCTATGTAAAACAAAGTTATTTTTGTAGCGAAAAATCAAAGTTATAGAATACTCTACTGTGTTACGGAACCCTACGAGTGCGAGTCCGACATGCACTTGGCCAGTTTTTTTTTCTTCCTTCAACTCCTTCTTACCTAAAAGAGTTACTATTCTTACACGTCACTATTCTACAACGAATCATTCTCGATGCAAGCTGTTTGCCTTTGGAACGATCTCCCTGCATCAATTAGACAAGCCCAGTCTCCGCAAGTCTTCAATAATTTGGTATTGAAGCACTATTTATTTTTTAATTTATTGCATATGTGTGATGTATTTATCCTGTAGTATTTTATGTACGTATATATAATCATATGTATGTATATAGGTATTATAGTATTATTATATAGGTGTTATATTAAGTATAACTTTGTAGCTGTACACCCCCTGCAACATTTATATATGAAATCCTGTCCATCCAAAGGTTGTCTGGTAGAAATCGCTCCAAGCGATAAGACCGCCCATTGCTTTGTTTTTAATATTTTCTGTAAGTATGTTTTATTTTGGTGTACAATAAAGAATCATTCTATTCTATAATATCAGTCGGTGATGCTACACCCTGCCACTGCCCACCGCTTTGCGTATGTCGTCGCTCCACCTGGTCACAGGACGTCCTATGCTACGTTTTCCGATATGCGGTCTCTAGTCTAGGACAAGTGAACCCCAACGATTATCAGTCCATTTTTTTTGAACCAGGAAAATCCTTTCGGATATTACACTCGCCCGGGGGAGCGAGATGATTATGTGGGACTCGCTCGTGTTCCGACACGCACTATGTCAGATATGATCAGTCCTGCGGCAGATATGATCAGCCCACTGCCACTTCAGTTTACTAATCCGTTGAGCTATGTCGATAACTTTAGTTCTCTGTCGAATTACTTCGTGCCGGATTCGCTCCCGCAGAGAAATAGCATAGCTCTCTCCATAGCTCGCTGAGCGACTTTATTCTTTCATCTCTTGGGAGGGATATGCCCTAATCGCCACGCTAAGCAGACGGGTTGGCGATCGCAGGACGTAGCTTTTCTATAAGGGAGCACAAATACTACCTTAGTGCTCCCAGCCAACCTCACCTGCCCATGGTGCATCCTGCTGACCAACTAACGAGGCTCTGACGACCGACAAATGGTGGTATAACCATTTCGAAATTACGCCGTAGCTAAATACTACAGGCCGGCGATGGGCAGGAGCGTCACCAGTGCGGTAAGCTACGTTCTGCGATCGCCAATGAGTTCTTGCTACACAAGATTTATTGCTTTCTCCGCCTCAGCTTTTGGGTTAAAATCTTGATAAAAAAAGTGTGGATCAGCTCGTGATTATTGCAATGTAATTGTTGGTTAAAGTATTGATAGACGAATTAATTTGTGTTTGTAAATAACAATTGGGCATTTATTGTGCCGATGTAAAAGCCCCTTGGAAAAACTCCTAAGCAGCGGCAGATCGCCTCAAGGACACATACAGCTAAGTACATAGTTATAAGGGTTATATCAGCTGATAGTAGTCTAAATAGCTATGTAATTCTGTGTCCTGAATCTCCGGCCACTCCACGTCAGATGAGAATAACGTCACGTTTTATAACCTCATTTTATAATCCGCGAATCGCAGAAAGTTGAACGGACCGGGATCGGGAGGTCATCATCCATCATGCATCTACATCTGCTTCCACATACACCGTCTATATCCTACATATATATACGAGTACGTCCAGACGGTGACCTCCTCATTTGCATACCCTGGTCGTCAACAGTGCTTATGAAATTAATTAAAAGAGGGAGAGCAACACATGGCATTGTGTTATGATAGATGACGCTCGCGTGATGTTGCCTATAGGAATATACAAACGGAGGTTACAACGTCCTGGATGATTACGTGGAAACGTGCTGTCGTGGATTACGTGGCAACTCGATATTCTGGGGAACTTTTACCGCGATTCGCGGCGTTTTAAGGGTGGTTGTAAGGGCTGATGAAATGTGAGGTTAGGCAGTCACCTTGTGTGATTTTTGAATCACATGAACAAGTCACATGCGAGTGGGGTATCCTATACTAATACACAAAATTGCAATTTCAATTATTAGTATTTTGTGGTACTTCCCTGACTCGTCGCGACAAGTTTCACCACAATACACGGTTACAATTCACGTCCCAAGGGGAACAACAACTAAACGCGTTTTCCAAACAAATTATTTTAGCTCGTCCGAAAGAGCTCAAGGGCAAGGTAGATACAACAACAATATCACTTGGTATTTCGCAAAGTTACAATTCAATTTAACACCAAAAAATTCCAACGCGTTTGAAAAAATCCATTCGTCACGCCCAAGACTCGACAGCTATGTCGGCGCCATGACAGCTGCCCGCACGCAATTGACCATAGACAAAAGAACTCGCTTCGTAGACGTATTATGCCATAGGACAGGCAAATTTGATACGGGACGAATGTTAATCGATGACGTCTGTCTGTAAATGACACGCAACACTCTGGATTATCAGAATATGTGAAATACTGCGCAGCGTCCCTGAGACATCTTGATGTTCACTCTCATACATTCGGTTATTAACTTCATATTTATACGAAAAACATTTATAATATCACGTTTGAATCGAAGTGACATCGAAGTGGATCCGCCCCAGGTGAAGTAGCAGTAGTTGAGTCTCACATATTCTGTAGTTATACTGAACACTTTGGTGCTTCAAACGGGAAACATTTTTATATCTATTATGTGGTGGTACCGCCCCAGGGAGGCTAGCAAATGTCCTACCACTAAACAATACTACCTCTAGGGTCAGCTGAGTGAGTAGCTGAGCAGAGTGATACAAAAAATAATTTTATTTACTACACAAAAAGACACACATTTAATTGAGTTAGTTCGGCGGCTTCAGGCTGCACCGCGCGGTGCAGCGGAAGCCGCGTGATAAAAAAATGAACTTTATTAACTACACAATAAGATACACATTGCATTGAGATAATCTGGTGGCGTAGCGCGTTTTGATCCGCCACGCGGCTTCTCGCTGCGCCGCGCGAAATCAAAAGCATCGACACGACGCGACGCGTCGTGACACACATTTCATTAAGTTACAAAAAGACAAACATTTCATTGAGTTAGTTCGGCGGCTTCAGGCTGTGCCGTGCTGCACCGCGCGGCGCATGTGTATCTTTTTTAACCGACTTCAAAAAAAGGAGGAGGTTTCTCAATTCGAGCGTATATTTTTTTTTTTTTTTTTTTTATGTTTGTTCGCGGTTAACTTCGTCGTTTATGAACCGATTTCGATTATTATTTTTTTGTTCGAAAGGAGATATCCCAAGTGTGGTACCATGATAATTTTATCGAGGTACGATAAGTATCTCCAGAGATATTGAGATAAACATCTCAAAATTGGTACTGAAAATGAATAGCGCGGCATTGAAGTCGGTTGTTTTTTAGTTTTTAAACGATATTATGTGTAGTAAATAAAGTTATTTTTTGTATCACTCTCTTTATAAGTGCGAGTCTGAGCTGACCCTAAATTATCTATAGCTGATAATCCGTCGTTGGTCGTGATATATATACGATGTTACATTACCTCACTCTGCGGTACAGTCGTACAGAGCCTCGCCTGCCGTCTTCCACCACCGCTTGAAACTGAAGTACTTGAGAGTCCTCAGTTCAGTGCTGGTGTGTGTCATCAATGGAGGCTCTCCTCTCCTTCCCACCTTCAGTATGTCTGAAATAATAGAAATAATAATAACATCAATGGGGTTACATTATATCTAGATTATTATTTGGAGATCATTGTTACCTGCCTGCGTTCGTAGACATAAATGAACCTTACACGTGATCCCTGGGTGGTGCTACATGGGTGACCACTGGTGGTAGATTCCGGTCGCTGTTCCAACTAACCACTGATGAAAGACATGCCATCAACCTGATCGTTAAGTTCAGACATGATGTGCCAGCCAGTATAGAAAACAGGTTGAAATAGTTGATCTCCGTGGATTAGACTAAAGTCAGTTGTCCAGCGCCCCGTCTCACTGCCGTCTTCCAATTTCATACAAGATGTAATCGACATCTTCGACCGCATCGTCACTTATCATCAGGTGAGACAGTGTTCAAGTGACTGTCCGACATAAGAGATTTAAAGAATATCCATTACATTGTAATTTTTACACCTGACGGACTAGTACTTATCCGCTATCTCATCTGATGTTAAGTGAAGGCAGATTAATAAACGGCAGTGAGCCGATGCGCTGGAGGATTCATCTCTAAAGATTAAAAATGTTTTGCTCCAGAGTTATGTTATTAGCAAACGCCATCACTTACCATCAAACAAATGTCTTGTTTATCCTGTTACCACGTCTCATAAAACATTTAGTTTCATTTATTTGAGTAGATAAACATTTCCTGCTTATAACAAGTAGAGCAGCACGAGAGTGCGTGTGGTGCGCTCGTCACCCCGGCCCTGTAATGTCACTGGCTCCTGTGTCCTTCATAATGATAATAATGATCACTTACCGCCGGATATAGTCACGTAGTAGTAGCTGTACTTCTCTCTAGAAATTATGTTGGTTGTATAGAGATCACGGACTCTCCCAGAGACGGTCGGCAGTTGTTCATTCATGTAGATGTTATAATTGCTGTCGTCGGTAAACCCTGTCAAAGTAAACAGTCAGGTCTAGCTTACAAGATATATGAAATGTTTCATTTACTTACACTCGGTACTTGACTGTAACTTCTTCCAAATACTAATTTATCTGAAATCGTTGCTGCTAAATAGATTTTGATGAGGTTTTAGGTAATTGCTAGCTGATTGATATTCTCGCATTGTTGTGACACACATAGATCGTCCGACTCCACATGTCACGTGAATCATTTTTGAGGTGATTTTTAGTAGCAAGTCAGGCGGAATATCGATATTATGCTCCTATCACCTGTGGTTAGTCGGTTAAAAAATATAACACAACCCTACTCGTGATCCCAGGGTGGTGATAAAATGGCTGACCACTGGTGGTAGGCTTCGGCCACAGATCTATATATACATAGATAACGCCAATGTATGTACTTCCCGTGTCCGAACCCGGCCAAAGCGGCTAGGTTGGCCGTCGCTACTTACAGTCCGCGCGCGTTTGTTGTTGTAGCCGGACGGCCGCAAAAACCACAAAAATGCCTCGTTGCGAGATAATTAACTGCAACAGCTCAACAATTTCAACCCCCAAAAGGCAAGGACATATTTCCCATCACAGGTAAGTTATTTTAAAATTATAATATGCGTCAGTGCATTTTAAAACTAACTTTTAAGTATTCCAAGCTGTGATTCCAAGAATATACCAAGTAACTATAGATTAACGTTAAGTAAAACTATTTACATTACATTGCTGCATTTGCTTTGATTGTTTGATCTAACGTTGTGTGTTAAGAGACGATGAATATCGGAACAAGCGATACTCTCGCGATCGCTTCAACTTGGTAGTACAGGCAAATTCTCATTCGTCTGTCAAATCTCGCGACTAGTGTTGTTCGTTCTACAACATATATCAATAATCGATTTTACTCGATATCGGACAGACGAATGATAAAAGCACAGTTTTACAATTATACAATTTGAAATCGAATGTACTTGCGCAGAGCAACGGCGGGGGACTATAGCTACGAGTCTATTTAAGTATTTATGAATATCACCGTATTTATTTTTTAAAGAATATAGTAGTACATACCGATTTGATAATACAGATCAGTTTCAGGTGCCGTCGATGACAGTAACAGCTGCACCCACTCTCCTTTCACCGCGAAGTACATGGTGTACTCCTGCAGGCCGGCGCTGGTCATGTTCACCACTGTGTGGTGTCCCCTCGCGGACATCTCTGTGAACTGTGTGAAGTCGTGGTGACCTACAACAGCAACAGTGCAGCACTCCTCTTGCTGACTGCGGTCACACTTGCTGGGACCTGTAAACACAATCCCATCAAAAACATTACATACGTAAAAAGTTACATGTCTCGCTACGCAGTCACAGAACAAATAATACTGCAAGCAGTTCTTATACTAAAATAATTAAGATAGTTTAAAAACTAAAGCAACCGACTTCAATGCCTCGCGAGTCAATTTCAGTAGCAAGTTTGAGACATTTATCGTCATATCTCTCGAGATACTTAGATCTGATAGATCTCGATGAAATTACAATGAGACGCACTTCGAAAACGTACTCTACCTATAACAAAAATAATCATTCGAATCGGTTCAGAATTGAAGGAGTAATCGCGTAACATACACACAAAAAAAGGAAAAAAAAAACATACAGACGAATTATTGAGATCCTCCTCCTTTTTTGTGAAGTCGGTGAAAAGTTGCAAGTCTCACAACGCAGTCACACAACAGATAAAAACACTACACGCAGTTCTTATACTAAAAAAAATTAAAGCCAAGTAGAGTTGGACTCGCCCACCGAGGCTTCCGTACCAACGTAACCAACGTTGGTACGGATACCAATTAAGCTAGAACTCTACATTGTATGAGTGCTCATATAACTCAGAGGCCTATCTTAACTGGTGTAAAATATGTATGTATGGGGACACCCTTTAATTTTCCATTTATTTTATTTTTTGGAATTATTCCTTTATTTGTGCTGTAAGACCTTGCTTCTTGCCAAATTTCATGATTCTAGGTCAATGGGAAGTACCCTATAAGTTTTCGACCCAAAACCTATAGGGTACTTCCGGTTGACCTAGAATTGATCAAAAGCAAGGTCTAACAGAATAAGTAAAGGAAAAATTCCGCAAAATTAAAAAAAGTGGAAAATTAAGGTAAATTTTGGTACTCACAAGTTATCGCGAAAAACTAAATATGCCCATATATTTTTATCGTGTTAACTCAGAGCCTTGATTTTTATAAACCTAATAGGGACTATAGTACTTCAGTATCTGGTATAAATTTTAATTTGCTAGGTCCACCCGATTCTGAGAAAATCGATGGTGACACACAGACAGACGGACAAGAAAGTTATATTATCTTATAAAGGTTCCTTTTTTACTTTTTCAGGTACGGAACCCTAAAAAATTGTGTAAGATGCACAGAAATATAAATAATAAGGTATTTATCATTCATATTTCTGTGGTAAGATGTAATGTTAAACCATGTCGGTTTCATATGTAGAATGACCGAGGGCCCGGTGGCGTAATCGGGAGAACGGTCTGCTTCGATGCCGTGGTACCGAGTTCAAACCGCCGTGCACCACTGGATTTTTTATCGAAAAATGTATGTGCGCTTCTCACAGTGGCCCTCCGGTGAAGGAAAACATCGTTAAGAAACCAACAACCCCCGCATGGTGGTAGGACACTATCTAGAGTCCGCCTGGCCAGCTACCACCCTCAAGTTAGAAAATCTGTTGCCAAAACATCTAATGTGTTCCGGCAGCTATCCTTGAGAGCCAGTTCCCATTCTAGGCCTAGCGTGCTTACCAACTTAGACCGCATCATCACTTACCAACAGGTGAGATAGTGGTCAAACGCTAGCCTATAAGATATAAAAAAAAATTTAAAAAAATGACGTAGCCACACGGTCTTTGCTCATTTAATCGTCAACTTTCTAAAATAATCCTTTTTTTTTAACCCAGGAAAATCCTTTATGGATACCACTCGCCCGGGGGAACGAGATGGTTATGTGGGAGTCACTGCCAAAAGGGCAGTATACCCAATAAAAACCTGGGGTGAGCAGTCCTCCGCCGAGATGGGGCATGATGGGGCCGCGCTACTATACGCCATCTTGCTGATCAACATTCCAGGCCCCGGCACAAGGAGGAGTGACCTTGCTCACCAAGGCCACCCCTCAGACGTGTGGGGTCGTGCAAGCCGGCCGAAAGTCCCCGGAACTTCGGCCAGTGACCCCACTTCTAAAATAATCCTAATTTATGCTAGGCTAGCCCTAATCACATGCAGTTTGAGCAACACACTATACAAATACAAATACAAATAATTTTATTGACAACAAGTACAATCAGAGCGTTGTGTGCGATTGCCAAGTCCTTCTATATCATCGAGGTCTTAGCAATTGTTATGACGATATTCTATATAATATATTGACTTGGGTTAACATTACATCCTAATACTTTTATTTAGTATAAGAACTGCCTTGCGAGGCTTGCAACTTTTGAATGTTGAAAAAATGTTGAAATGTTGTTGATGTTTGATGGAAACATTATTTCTTTTTTGTAGTCTTTTATCATTTTTGTCTCTTTTTTACCCAAAGGGTACCAACGGAACCTTGTTACTGGGACTTCACTGACCGTCCGTCCGTCCGTTGGTCCGTCCGTCCGTCTATCCGCCTTTCATAGGGCTGAATTTCCTTAACCGTAATAAGTAGAATCATTGAAATTTTCACAAAGTATGGTATTGCTTTGGGAACTATAACAACAAATACAAAAAACAAAATAAATTAATAAAGGGGGTCCTTAAGCTAAGTTCCCTTATCCCTACACAAGAAACGTGTTTTTTCAGCGTTTTTTGCTTGTTCTTATGCACCGTAATAGAATAAAAGGGTTACGTTGTTACTATTTGCCGGAACTACAATGTAAACTTTGTAATTTTACAATTTTTATAAACAACAAATCTAAAAACAGATATAAGAATCTTTGTCCTGACATACTGACTAACTGACTTAGAGACAACGCACAGCTGTTGTGGCCATCTCATCTACGCTACGCTACATCATATTTTGGTCCTTCGAGCCGGATACGAGACGAGCCTGCGAGCGGAAACCTAGGAACATCAGAGACGCAAGTTGTTACTGAAGACGAAGATCAACAGAAGCTGCAGTCATCATCAATGTCAGCACGCGAGACGGTACGGCCAACATCTATCCTATCCAACATCTACTAGGTATTCTGTGCTTGTGTTAATTTCGAAGAAATTACATTTTCCGGCATGGTACTAGGACACTATTTAATGTCCGCCTGGCCAGCTACCACCCTCAAGTTAACTTAAAATCTGTCGCCAATCATCTAATGTGTTCCGGCAGCTATCCTTGAGAGCCAGTTTCCATTCTGGGCCTAGCGTGCCGTAAATCATTATATGACATTCAAGACGTGTTGACTTAAGAATTACCAGACTTGTTACGCAATATTATCGACATAATTTTTAACTTAATTTTTAACGCACTTTAAAATTATTAAGTAAACCGGTAGACAGCTGGGACACACTAGTAAGACACATAACTGTCTCTAAATTGGATTTCACTACAGAACGCGAGTGGAAACAATACAAAACTACGGCACTAAAACAACCTGAAGCTAGAACACTTGATAACGTTTCTCAAAGATAAGTCCAACATGCTGGCAACCTTCAAACTTGTGTCTCACAGCGTGAGTCAACAAAAACGCGGTGACAACATGCAAAATACATAATTATAAAGTGCACTGCAATGTTTTCAGCACCAAATCACCCTTACTCATTTAATTTTAATTATTTATTTATTTTATTTATTTATTTACATATTATACTAGAGAGGCTATACAGTATTTCACCAAATCGCCTTTCCAGTTTCCTGTTAAAGATAAAAAACAATACATTTCAACAAAAACTGAAACAACACATAAAAATACTAATACTAATAAAACTATTTGGGCAATCCAACTACCGACATAAACATTAATATTGTCTTTCGAAGGTCTGAACTGTTAAATAAATCTAGTTCTTGGTCTCGGTACAGCACAGCATTGAGTAGTTGCACAGCTCGTGGTTTACGCGCATAACTTCCTAACTTAGTCCTGCAGCGTGAGCTGGCGAACAACTTACGTCGGCGTACCAGTAGGGTACGCCGACGTAAGTTGTTGACGTAGTTGTCTGGTACAGCGAACTCTATCATTCCCAAGATGTAAGGGTTGCTCACTTCCCCAACAATAATCCGAGCTATACCTATTATCAGTGAGAGCGTGCGCCTCACTTCCAGAGCGTTATAGCCCGTCATTCCGAGAAGATAGTCGCTTGGGTACAGGAAAGGATAGCCAACATAATATCCGTACTGTTTCATATAGAGCCATCTTATGAACTTTTTCTGCAACTTTTCCATCATTTGGGTGTACTTGAGTTCATAAGGGGTCCATATGATGGCGTTGCTTTCCAAATTGCTTCGGACTAAGGCGTTATACAGGGCTTTAATAGCGGGTACGCTATCTAGTAGTCGCGCTTGCCGAAGCACAAAACCAAGCATTCTAAAAGCTTGAAAGGTGATTATATAATACGAAACGACGTCATCGCTTATCATCAGGCGAGCGTCGTGCTTGTTCTGTTACCTTTTATCATAAAAATAATTGCCGCAGAATGCAACTAGTCAAAATAAATGTACAATTTACCTGGTTTATTGACTTCCGTAGTAGTAATAATGTCCGAGACATTATGAACAAGTTCTGTTGTCGAATTCAAAAGACCATCTAGCCTAGATATATTGTTCACAACAGTCGGCACAACGAGGTTGGTCAGGTTCTGTATTGTTTCATTCATCTCATGTAATCTAGCAGATATATTCAGAGTTCTCATATTCATATCGTTTATATTTGTTGTTATCTTTCTAACAAATGCGGCGGTTTCCAAGCTTGCTTGGCAACACGCGTTGTTATTATTCAGAGTGTCATTCACGTTCAGTGCGTATGCTGATTCCAACCGGTTAATCTTACTGTCAACGTGTGAGGTATACTCAGATATTTTTTCCTCTATCATAGTAAGTTTAGAATCGATGTATGTTTTGGTTTCGTGAAACTTGTTGTCCATTTTTCTATCTCACTCATCGAATTTACTCTCAACGAAATGCTGTATTTTTTCAAAAAGTTTGAAAAATCCAAGTTCTACGTTATCTTTCAGATTGGGTGTTATATTTCGCACGGTATCGTCTAACTTGTGCAGTTGTTTTTGAGACATTTGCACTGTTGATAATATTGTCCCACAGGAACTTTCTTCGGTCCCGCCGGCGTCTATGAGCTCCGAGTGGATCGACCCGAAACTGTATAAATACAATACAATGTATTAGTCACTATCATACATAAATTCTGTAATAATACTTATTAACACTGATTCACTGACACAAAACCAAACAGTTGTGAATGCTCTAGGAAAGTTTCTCTAAAGTATCGAACCATATATTATGTTTCTTTGAAGTGTTATACACTTTATATTTTTGTAAATTGATAAAGCTAAATTGTTAATTGTGGCTTAATGGCAGAGCACCGGAATTATTATATACCGGAAATATTATAATTATTCCGGAGGTTGCGGGTTCAAGTTCCAACGGTACGATGAAATTTTGGATTGTGTTTAATAAATTATCGAACCATATCTTAACACATTATTATATTATATGTCTAACTAAGGAATAATATTTTATGTGTGTGGTAGGTTACGACCTATATTTTATTTCATGTATGTTAAACATAAATTGAAAGTAACAACTGTTTTATGTAAAATCATAGAAACATAATTGTATTTATAGCATGTATTGATTTATTTTTATTTAGTTATTATTTATTTGTATTTGCTTCAAAGGGTTTTCGCCCTTTGGTTATTTCATTTTTACTTTATTAACACTCGTATTAACTTTGTATCAATATTACATAAGTATTATATAGGCATTAATATTTAAGCGTAAGTAATTTAAATTTAAAATTTATTTTCTAAATTCCTTTGATATTTATCTTTATGATAATTGCTTATATATATTTTTTTATTTTCCTTTTTTTAACTACACCGCGCCGTCGATTTACCGTGATTTGTTTTTTTTCCATCCAAAGGTTGCCTGGAAGAGATCGCTCTTTTAGCGATAAGACCGTCCATTATGCAACTTAAATTAAGCCTATTATAGTTTAAGAGTTTCATGTAATTTTTGGTGTACAATAAAGAGTTATCTATCTATCTATTTTATATGGCCTAGACGAGTGTAAGTACTTAGCTTAAGACAAACCTATTTGGTTTTTTAGCACGATAAATAATAAACACTGTATTTTTCTCGCATTTGTAATAAATAAATAAAAAAGTACATCTATGGTACGTATGCCAACAATTATATTTTGCATTATTATTATATTTAGTATTATTATATTTTGCAAGCACCACCAATGTATTAACTTCGCCAGCCGCACCTTTGACGAGTTTTAGACATAATACAAAATCCAAAATTTAAAACCACCCCCGACTGATTTATAATTATTCTGTTAATTGAAACCATTCTAATAAGCCCTTACCGGTGTAAGTTGGTGAAGATCAATACTTACTGGTCTTACAATACTGTTAAAGTAAAAGGATACCGAATTCCGAATTGATCATACCTATGAAAGTTGGTCTCACAGCGTCATCAACAAAAATAAACTAGCCAAGTGCAAGTCGGACTCGCACACATAGGGTTCCGTATGAACAAGATTTGCCGGAAAAATACGTTTATATTATAGGGTATAATTATAAATTATAATAAAAACCATTAATTTATAATTTAATTTAGTTTTTATTATTTCAGGTTATAGCAATTATTATAATGCACACAATGTGCAAATTTCAAGTCTCTTAGATAGAGATTACGGTTTGTAAGATCGATCACAAAACGCATGAAGAAAAAACGTTTCTTGCATAGGCACCCCCTATTATTTTTTATTTTCAACCGACATCCAAAAAGGATGATATTCTCAATTCGTCTGTATGTTTTTTTTATATATCTCTAGACATATAATGATAAACGTGTCAAACTTGCTACTGAAACTGACTCGCGGAGCATGGAAGTCGGTTATTTTAGTTTTTATTTATATCCTATCTAATACCTTAAAATACTTGTACATATTATGTATATATACAGGTTGTCCCATGTAACCTGTACCAGCGAAGGTCTGTGGTCTGTGGACACCAATACCTATCGAATAACCCCATGTATTTTCCGCGATTTTTTGTAATTTTCGAGATATTTATTGTATTATTTTATTTTCTCTTTTTTATAAGTTTGGACGGTTTCAGCTATAACTTTTTCCTTTAATTGAATCTTTGAGATTTTCTTTATTAATATTATGGCTAGGATATGTGTTCGTCTGTAAAAATAATAAACACCAAAATCATATCCGCTAGTAGCTCAGAATTTTTATATCAAATTAAAATTTCTTATTGTGAAATATTTTCTTGATTTCAACTCGAAAAAAATTACTTAAACCTGTCTGAATAACTTCTTGATAATTTTAAAAACTGTGTGGATTTTTTGTCTCTTAAAATAACACAAAAAAAGTTGGTACTTGATAGGGAACTTTTATGCGAAATCGGTGTTTGAAGTTGATACAGTCATAAATAGTGAAATTTATTTCATGCATTTGTAATGACTTTTCTCACATTTTTTCAATTAATATGGTTAATAATGTTGAATGTTAAATAAAAAGACTTAAAACAGCGCAATTTTAGTATTTGTTGTTAAATCCCCCATAGTAATACATACATCGTGAAAACTTATATATGTACATATTACGAATAAGGGGATACAGCCCTGTAAAGTGCGGAAAGACAGACAGACAGACAGACAGACAGACGGAAGGACGGTCGGTCAGACAGTGAGGTCTAAGTAATAGGGTTCCTTTGGTACCCTTTGGGTACGTCTAAGGGTAGGGGGTACATACCCAAAAAAGCTCAGTCTTTAAACGGCTGAACGGATTTTTTTGAATCAAAGCCAAGAACACTCGATTAAGGCATCTATTAAACAAAAAAATAAACTAAAACAAAAACAGTTCATCCTTTGCGCACTAGGATGCCACAGACAGACACACGCATGCACAGATACACACGTCAAACTTATACCACCCATTTTCTTCTTTTGGCGTCGGGGGTCAAAAACACCTAAGATTTTAAAAATTCACTCTGAAAATTAATATAATTCAGAACCACAAAATAATTATGAAGCTTACCCGCTAAAGATCACTAGCACAGTTATTTGTAGCACAAGTATTGTATGCACCATTTTGAATTTAAAAAAGTAGTTTTCGAGAGGGAGCTACAACGGACGGAACGGTGGATTCACGTTCGCATCACGCATATATATAAAATGTCGTTATCACACTCGTATGTCACTTGTTTACACATAGGATACTGATAAGGCTTATCTTTGCTTTAATTTACAATTAACGAACATTTGCTTGTATAATTTAAAATCTAAATTGGACAAAAATCAGATACTGTATCATCGCTTACTACCAAGCGAGATATTGCTCAAACATTATAATAGCATATTATATAACATATCCAAATTACCTAAGGATTGCCCACAAAAGAGTTTTGACCCATTTGACAAAGTCTGGTTGCACAAAAAAGCTCGACATTTACCACACGAGCTCACTGAAAGCAGCAGCAAAGCAGTATTACCGTGTTCAGAGTAACATAATATACTTACTCTGAGAACCAACCTAATGAATACATGCATACATATAATAAAGATCTGTATTTTTAAACAAGCATTTATTTTCGCTCATAATACAATACCATAGACGTAATAAAAAGGATTTAGGGTTTAACTATAAGGTTGTAATTGCTTTGTAGAACAAAACGGCCCAATTGAGAGACACCAGGGTGGGAGTGTGTCCTTGTCTAACAACCTGATAGTCCTATATAATATGTTCTATACTATATGTATGGTATATATAAGTTGTCCATACCAAAGAAAGGGACAAACTCCGTTCAAGGTCGGTCTCATGGGGGCTGGCAAAGAGAATATAACCACTGGGGGCTGGTGTACGCGATGGAGTTCAATGTAGCAGGTCTGTGTACAATACTGATCTCCCGCTCTTTTCTCCCTAACCATAGAGTTCCTAGCTCTTCCTTTTATTTTGACCGCTAGAGGCGCCGCCCGCTCGGTTAGATGCACCATGCAGGTTTTATTACAGCAAAACGCTAACACATACATACATACAATCACGCCTTTTTCACGTTGGGGTAAGCAGAGACTACTTCTTTCTACATGCTACGATCCTGACGTAGTATTTATATTCTCTTTGATCCTGACATACGTATTTCGCTTCTTCCACTTTTATGAGCGCCTTCATACATGAATGAATGAACCTAATGAATCGTCTACACATTGGCAATTCTCTATTAAAACGTAATGAAACCGAACCATTTTTGAAAAAAAAATATCACTGGTGATGAAAAATGTATCACCTACGAAGGAAATGCAGAAACAGTCATGATCAAAGGGTAGTCAAGCTCCACAGACTGTAGTGAAACCCGGATTAACTCGCTATAAGGTAATACTGTGTGTATGGTATGATTGACATTATGAAATTTTACCTCCGGGCAAAACCATTTGAATCTCTACTGCCAACAACTAATGATACTCAAGCAAGCATTTTTGTAGTGGTAGGACTTCTGCTAGTCCATCACTTTGCCAATTAATTTTCAGCCGTGAAATAGGAATGTTTTTCGGTTGAAATGGCAAGGTGTCAGTGAAATTACAGGGCATGTGAGACTCAACATCTTTATGTCTCAAGGTAACAGGCACAGTGCAGTGACATGCAAAATTCTGGCAGTCCAGAATTTTGCATGCATTAATAGGTAACGCCTCCAGACGCAGCCGATTAAGCGCAGAGTCGTCCAACAACTTGAGCCGCTGGATGGCCCGCACCTGATCCGACAGTGGTTGTGCGGTAACGGCGACGGCTGGTTAAAGGGTCTGAAAAAGAGGTAGCATCCTATCACGGTACGCGGATAGGTTTGTTCCTCCCTCTGTAACCCCGTAGTAGGCGCGCATGCAATTCTCGCGCTACACCACCGGTAGCGGGGACCGGGCGCGGAGCAGATTGCCCCGCAGGCCCCAAGGCGGTGGCGGCGTAGGCCCGTCGTCGTCATTCGACGAGCTGCCTTCCGGGGGAGTTACGAATTCGTCTCCCGATGACGAGCTCGGACATGATGCGACGGTCGAAGGTGGTGGGTGCGCTCTAGTTTCCGCTTGTCGTCTTTTTTGTGATCTTGTTATCATTTAACTTACTTATATAACAATCCAATCTTATTTTATTTGTTGATGTTTTTGACATAATGTGTCAAGTAAAAACTATGATTCCGTATGCTTTTTCTTATCTGGTTTCGGCGTAATTTCTTTATTATTCTTTTGTACAATGTCTTATTATTTCCTTTTTCTTGTAGATATCTAGCACTTTGGAGTAAAAATCTCGACAATGAATTGAAAAGAAAAATAAAAATAAAATTTCCAAAAAAGACGTGTTGTCACAGCGGTTGTCAATTATTATTATTATTATTCACATATTTATTTTTTATGTTAGGTTTAGGTTTTTACAATATAATATTCAAAAATAATAAACAAATTTACTGTTAAACATAAAATATTATAATAAACCTAAACCTAGAGTGCCGCCAGCAGCGGGGCAGGGCCCAAGCTACCGGTGGTTAGGGCTGCAGAGAGAGGAACCTCCTGACGATGCGTGCCGTGTCAAGAAGTACCGCCTTCTGTATCTGGCCCTTGATCCAGCCATTTAGCGAGTCTCTTGAGATGTTGGTCAAGACTGTTCGCTTATTATTATTATTATTATGCACATATTTATTCTCTTATCTTAGGATTAGGTTTTTTACAATAATGTATATCAAAAATAATAAACAAATTATTATAAAAACATAAAATACTATAAAAAACCTAAACCTAGGGTGCCACCGGCAGCGGGGCAGGGCCCAAGCTACCGATGGTTAGGACTGCAGAGAGAGGAACCTCCTGACGATGCGTGCCGTGTCAAGAAGTACCGCCTTCTGTACCTGGCCCTTGATCCAGCCGTCTAGCGAGAGTCTCTTCAGATGTTGGTCGAGACTCTTCGCTATTAGGCCGTTTGCAGACACGACTATCGGGACAATGGTAGTCGATTCAACATCCCACATGGCGGTAACCTCGTAAGACAAGTCAAGGTACTTGCTAAGTTTGTCCTTTTCGGCCTTTACGAGGTTCTCGTCATGCGGGATGGTGATGTCGACTAACACTGCCCGCCGCTGGGACCGATCGACTATCACGATATCAGGCTTATTGGCGACAATAGTCCTGTCCGTGAAAATAGATCGGTCCCAATAGAGCAAAGCACGACCATTTTCAAGAACTGGCGCAGGTGCGTACTTATAGTACGGTACCTCGGACTCCACAAGGCCGTTTTGAAGAGCAAGTTGCTGGTGGATGATCCTGGCTACGAGATTGTGTCTGTGCAAGTACTCGCCGTTAGCAAGATGAGAACAACCGGAAATAATATGTCTGAGTGACTCTCCGGGACGGCGGCATGCCCGACATATGTCGACCGTACCGTCCTTCATAATATATTTCCGGTAGTTGTTCGTCTTGATAACTTCGTCCGCAATTGCACAAACAAAACCCTCGGTTTCCCCAAAGAGGTCCCCGAATCGTAACCAGTTTACCGACGCGAGCAGATCCACGTCGGGCCCTGTTAAGGCACGATAGAACCTGCCGTGCAGCTCCTTGCTCAGCACCTGAGGCTTGCGCCAGTTCTCTTTGCCTAAGGAGAGAGGCGTGAAAGTCTTATCAACTGTCACCACATCGCGATACATCCCACACTCGTTGCTTAGGAAATATTCCCGGAGGTGCACCTCACGGTTGTGGAGTGTCTTGGCATTTAAAAGGCCTCGACCACCCCATTTCCGTGGGATATACAGTCTCATAACAGACGAGCGTGGGTGAAGCATGCGATGTGATGTCAATTGCTGTCGAACTTTTCTGTCCAGGGCGTCTAGTTCGGTCTGAGTCCACCTTAGTATGCCAAAGGTGTATATAAGTAGGGGCATAACCCAGCCGTTGAAGGCGCGCACCTTGTTGCCTCCTGACAAAAGACTATTAAGTACTTTGTCAGGCGACCGAAGAAGCGTTCCTTCACTGACTGTTTTATCCCCCCACTCTCGATACCCAATGCCTCTGACATACCAAGGTATTTATAGGTGTCAGCTTCTGAGAGAGAGATCTGAAAGTCATTGTCTCTGAAAGTTGTAATTTCGTTGAATTTACAACTTTTCCCCGCTGTACGTGCATGACCGCGCACTTGTCCACACCGAAGTCCATGCTAATGGCGCTGCTGAAAGTCTCAGTGACTTTCAGTAGCTCCATCAATTCATTATGCTTCGGTGCAAAAAGTTTGAGGTCATCCATGTACAGCAAGTGTGAAATGACTTCACCCCCTCTCCTAAGCCGATAACCCAGCCCTGAATCTTCTAGCAATGTGCTAAGAGGATTCAGGGCTAGGCAAAACCACAACGGGCTCAGACTATCACCCTGGAAAAGATCGCTCAATCCTTATGAAATCCTGCGGACCAGAGAGGCTGTCTCCACCACCCGGTTGACGAAGGACTGTGGTCCACTGCCTCATACAAGAACCTAGAAAAGATCTCTAAGAGTTATATCAATTTTATACAACTCTAAGATCCTCTCCAGCCAGGTATGAGGCACTGAATCATAGGCCTTCTTGTAGTCAATCCAGGCGGTGGAGAGAGCCCCTTTGTTCCGCCGGACTTGTTGGCAAATGGCCGTGTCAATGAGGAGGAGCTCCTTAGTACCACGGGATCCAACCTTACATCCATTCTGAGAGGAGGCCAAAATGTTGTGCGCAATAATGTGCGAGTTAATTTTAAATCTCAGAATAGATGTAAGTAGCTTGTAAAGCGTCGGCAAGCACGTGATGGGTCTATAGTTCTTCGGGTCCGTGGTACTACCGGACTTGTGGAGCAGGAAGGTGACACCGGTTGTCATAAATGTTGGCAAGGCACCGACCTCGAGGGCATTTTGGAATTGCGTTGCTAAGCAGTCGTGAGAGCACCGAATCCATTTTATCCAGAAGTTGTGTAATCCGTCCGGTCCAGGACTTTTCCAGTTCTGGGCCGTTCGGATCGCACAACTAACGCCTTCGGGGCTGACAGTAACAGCCTCCATGGATTCGATAGGCTCACACGCGCGCTCAACGACGCTCATCCAATCACCCTCCATGTGTTCGACGGGCACCGACCAGATACTACGCCAGAAGTTATTCATGGTAGTAGCATCCGGACACTGCCCGTCGCTCACACGTTGGTCGTTGCCTTCCCAACTTCGATACACCTTCCTTTGGTCGCTTTGGAAGAGGCGATTCTGACAATATCGATCCACACGAGCTCTATAGCGATGGATTCGACTTGCCAACGCACAAACTTTCTGTTTTAGAAAGTCAATGCGTTCCGTGACACAGGTCCCGGGGTCCCGGGGTCTAATCCCGGTCCCAGCAAATGCCTGGTTCACGAAACGCATGACTCGGGGGCGATGGTTGCCCCCTTTGAAGGTTATTAACTTCGCAATGAGAGTCCTAAACGAATTGATACGACACTCGATTCTTTCTTGCCACGCGGGGGTAGCGGGGTGTCGCGGCGCTCGGTCAGTATCCGGAAACTTAACGCGAGCGACGCGACACGCCGCCACGGCAGCGCAGTACAGTATCGAGTGTGTATCAATTAATGTTTCGCTAGTCCGCATATATGGGACTAGCAAAACGTTTAGGGCTCCCATTAACGCTAGATTGCGTTTGTTCGTTGGCAAGCGTGGTAGTCGCGGTCTAGAGTCGGCGGTGCGATATTCCGAAATCGCGTCCTCCAAAGCCCTCCTCAATTGCTCATTTGTCTGGGTACTTACATTAGTATTCGTACAATCGTCTACGTCTAGCGCGGCATCCGCCGGGGCAGACGTCGAAACCGAGCCTGTCGGCCCCTGCGTCGACAACACACCGGGCGGGTCCCGCGCTAAAGCAGAAGTAGCACGAATAATAGGTAACGCCTCCAGACGCAGCCGATCAAGCGCTGAGTCGTCCAACAGTTTGAGCCGCTGGATGGCCCGCACCTGATCTGACACTCGTTGTGCGGTAACGGCAACAGCTAGTTCAAGGGTCTGAAACAGAGGCAGCATCCTATCACGGTACGCGGACAGGTTAGTTCCTCCCTCTGTAGCCCTGTAGTAGGCGCGCATGCAATTCTCGTTTATAGATTGAGTCCATCGCATGCGACGCGCTACACCACCGGTAGCGGGGGCGGGGCGCGGAGCAGGATGCCCCGCAGGCCCCAAGCGTACCGGCAGCGGTGGTCGTCCACGTCGCGCAGGTGGTAGCGGCGGTCGTGGCGACGAAGGTCCGTCCTCTTCGCTCGACAAGCTGGATCCCTCGGGAGGAGTAGCGAAGTTGTCTCCCGATGACCAGCTCGGAGACGAAGGGACTGGCGAGGGTGTTTGTTGCGCGTTATGTTCCGCTTCTCTCAGTCTCCTTTTCGATTTTGTGATCATTTTCCTTATTTTCTTTTACTTACAATATTTTCTTACTATGGCAGATGTGATGTGATATGTCATTATTATTATTATCATTATAATAGAAATATTAAAATGACATAAAATTCTTCAGACCTTCAAATGGGGCGTTACATTATTTTTGACACGTCAGGACATTATTTTTATAATCAAATTAATTGACTTAAATGATTTGGATCCAAACCTTTACGACAGTTACTACGGCAACATACTATATAGATTAATATAGTCATTAACAGTAACTTTAATTTGAATCAACTAACTTATATCACAGATTTAAAATCACGCTCATCTCAACCAATAATAACCATCACTTACCAACAGGTGAGATAGTGGTCAAATGCTAGCCCAAATGATATAAATATATATTGTATATATATATTTGCAGCGAAACCACAGATTAAAGTAACAAAGTACCTAAGTTTCGGTCGTATTCTCCCTCAGATAAATAAACCTATTTTCCGTTCCACGACTTCTATATGCCTATATATTTTTTAACAAAAAACCGACTTCATACAGGAAACTAAAAAGTAAAAAACGAATGACAGTCACAAGCCATCTAGACGTAAAGTTCTCATCAATAGGCACAAGTTAATCAAGCCCAAACACCAGGTCATTGCTGTAAATCGTTGAGGAGTTCCCTCGACTATCTTTCTGCTCCATCATCAGATCGACTCCTATCATCATAATCATCATTATCAGCCGGTGTCCGTCCACTGCTGGACGTAGGCCTCTATTTTCCAGTCACTGGCCACCGCTTTGCGTATATCGTCGCTCCACCTGGTCACAGGACGTCCTACGCTACGTTTGCCGATTCGCGGTCTCCACTCTAGGACAAGTCTACCCCAACGGTTATGAGTCCTGCGGCAGATATGACCAGCCCACTGCCACTTCAGCTTACTAATCCGTTGAGCTATGTCAATACTCGTAACTTTAGTTCTCTGATCGACTCCTAGACCTTCATTAATTCTCTGATCGACTAAATGAAAAAAAAATTACAAACGCACTAGTGGTCACTGCAATTTTCGAAGGTTCCCCTCGACTTCTCTGGGATGCCATCATCAGATCCTGGTTTCCTTATCATGGTACCACCCTTGGGATGTCTCCTTTCTAACAAAAAAAGAATCATCAATATCGGCTTATAAACGACGAAGTTATCCGTAAACACACATAAAAAAATGTATACGATCGAATTGAGAAACCTCCTTTTTTAAAGTCGGTTAAAACCAAATTTTAAATCAATTATTGTCGTCTATACTAATATTATAAAGAGAAAACATTGTATTTTTGTATTTTTGTATGTATGTAATGATTTGGCTCAAAAACTACTGAACCGATTTAAAAAATTCTTTCACTAATACATAGAATGGACTTTCGGAATGAAAATAGGCTATATATTATCCCGTTTAAATCAAAGGTAATCATGGAGACCTAATTTGCAACCTAAGTCGGCAAATAAACGGTCGAAAAAACACGTTTCTTACGAACGCTGCTTAATTGAAAATAGATAGAAGAATATTTTCTATGCAAGAGTTGTACAACTTAATAAGACCTACAAAAAAGTCCGCGACAGCATATGTCTATCTCTTAAGGTTGACTCACAGTAACCATTTTAATCTTAAAATTTTTGTTAAAAAATATTACATGACTTCCAAGGCTATTTTCAAGTATATAGTATTAATCCTTATCCAAATAATTACGTTAATTAGCTTGGCCACATATTATAGATTAAAATTGTCCTTTACAGTATATAATTCAAATGAAAACTCTAGAAGATATCACGAGTTTCAACTACACGCATCGCAAAATTAATGAAATATTTGCAGTGAAACCACAGATTAGGTCATAGTTACTACGAAAATATTATTATAGGCTTAGATCTATGCTGTATCTATGCTGTAGATCCCCACCGATCACAATCAATTTGAAGTCAATATAGTATAATAATATGATCTATTGTGTAAAATAATATTAATATAATATTTTAAACCACCCCGACTGATCTATGTATACCTAATCTTTTCATTAAAAGCATTCCAATGACTCTAAACAATACATTTAAAATCTGAGCTCTAAGTTGGTGAGGATTTGAGTATTCTGTAGTGTCCAGGAGATCAGGTCAATGCTTCCATGTTCTTTCTTACAATATCGTTGAAGAAGAAGATTTTCGAATTGATCAGACCTATGAAAGTTGATTAAAGCTCATAGTTTTATAACGATTGAACGAATTTTCATGAATCAAAGCTAAGAACACTCTCGATGAAGACATCTATAAAAAAAAACTATCACTAATAAAATCAAAATCGGTTCATCCGGTTGGGTGCTAAGATGCTACAGACAGACACAAAGATACACACGTTAAACGTATAGTACCCCTACTTTAAATCAAAATCGGTTCATCCGGTTGAGTGCTAAGATGCTACAGACAGACACACAGATACAAACGTTAAACCCCTAATAAAACCCCTACTTTTTGCGTCGGGAAACGCCGTAAGGTTACGGCGGCAGATGTTCTCCTTGGTGGTAAGCTACTTTTCAACCGACTACCAAAAAGAAGGAAGTTCTCAATTCGTCTGTATGTTTCTTTTTTTGTGTATGTATGTTACGCGATTACTCCGTCAGTTGAGAACCGATTCGAATGATTATTGTAATCGGTAGGGTACGTTTCTGAGGTAGTCCCATTGTAATTTCATTGAGATGTGATAAGTATCTTCAGAGATATGACGATAAACGTCTCAAACTTGCTACTGAAATTGACTCGCGGGGCATTGAAGTCAGTTGTTTTAGTTTTTAAACTATCTTCATTATTGGTAGATTTCTACGAAAGATTCCCACGAAATCCATGATTCATATATATATTATATACATATTCCATGATGCACATAAAACTTTCATTGGTAGGTATATAGCTAGGATTAGAACCAACGACCCTCGGGTCAGAATCAGGGTAACTATCCTTTACGCCAAAGGGCCGTCCAATATGACTACGTAAGTATTACAAAACAATGTCCATCACTGCGTCTGTCTGTCTGTTCGCAATAATCTCAATAGCTTCTAAACGGATTATCATGCGGTTTTCACCAATAGCCAGTGTGTTTATGAGGAAGGTTTAGGTCTTAGGTGCTTAATTCGTTAAGGTTTTGTGTAAATTGGTTGAAATATGACGATGATTTTTATATATGTTAATATTTTATATTCGATGCAACAAACTGATGCAAATTTTGTAGGCATATATGTTCTACCCGTGCGAAGCCGGGGCGGTCTGCTAGTTTCTAATACAGATCAAAAAATAAGAATACGTGTTATTCATAGTATAAAACATAACCCTCCTTTTTGCTTCGCCGTAGTCGGGTAAAAATATGTGAAATGTAATTTTCTAATTTCGGTTTAAAATTAAGTGATTCGGAAAAAAATTTATAGAAACCTATTTAAACAATACCGGAATCTGATTAACAGCATAATTATTTTTCTGATTTGAATTTTTAGGTTAACTGTTGTATGGAAATCGTGTGCATAGCCACAGAACATAACAATACTACGTACATAGCTGCAGACGCCTGAACTACTATATTTATCCACTAGATGGCGTTGGCAACCGTTAAAACATGCTATCGTTTCATTTGCTAAAAACAAGTATCAGTGCCACCAACTATGTAAACCAGACAGATGGCAGACGGAATAGATATAAACCGTAGGGTTCCGTACCAACGCCAAGTTAAAAATGTTTTTGAGTAGGGATTTCACATCCCTTCATTAAATTGAATTGATTGATATCAGTTTTAATACTCAACATGAATTATTGAATACAATTTTCTACTCTGTTAGAAGCTGCTCAGTCTCACTCAGTGTCCAATGTATGTTGATTGAATTATACAGTGTGGAAATTAAACTCAGGCCCTGGAGGGAAACTACTTTAAATCCTTAAGCTAGCTCATTTTACTTAAAGGAGACATTCCTTTATATTTGAAAAGAAACAAATCTGCATTAAAAGATTTTTTAAAACTCGCTTGCTTCGCCCGGGACTCGAACCAACTAAAATTAAAAAAAATAAACACTCTTTATTTTATTATACTCATCGGTAGTATTAATATTCAGGATAAATTATCTCTAAAAAATGTTTGGATATTCAAACAGAAATAGCCCGCAACCCAAATTTCTTGGACTGTATTGTATGGTCTGACGATACAAATTTTAGTAATAATGGAATGTATAACAGACATAACAATCATTATTGGTCTCGTCAAAATCCATTCCGTGTCCGTGAAACGAACAATCAGCTCAGATTTTCGTTTAATGTTTGGTGTGGAATCAAAAGTAACATGGTTGTTTTGATGCACATTTACGAAGGACATCTGAATGCAGCAAAATACATTGAAATATTGGAGCTTTTACAAAATCAATTAAACCTTCTGCCAGAAGAGGAACGAAATAATATCATTTTTCAACAAGATGGTGCACCTGCCCACAACAGCAGAATTGCCAGGGCATACCTTAATGAAAATTTCAATGCCTGGATAGGTACAAACGGGACGATTAGATGGCCTGCAAGAAGTCCAGACCTGACGCCCATGGACTTCTTTTTATGGGGTCATGTAAAAAATGTTGTTTATGAAACTTGCTATGAAACCGTTCAAGAGCTAAGGATTGCGATAGAAAATGTTATTAGGGGTATACACCACAACACTTTGCTGAAGGCTACAAGAAATGAATTTCAACGGCGACTAATGTTGTGTAGCCGGAACGACGGGGCTCATTTCGAACAATTTATCAGTTAAATAATTTAAGTGTTACAAAATTGATAGTAAAATAAAGTTGATGTTAGATTTAACGATTATTTTTATTTTTAAGACCTAATGTTTGTTAGAGAAACTTTATCCTGAATATTAATACTACCGATTAGTATATTAAAATAAAGAGTGTTTATTTTTTTTAATTTTAGTTGGTTCGAGTCCCGGGCGAAGCAAGCGAGTTTTAAAAAATTGTTTAATGCAGATTTGTTTCTTTTCAAAAATAAAGGAATGTCTCCTTTAAGTAAAATGAGCTAGCTTAAGGATTTAAAGTAGTTTCCCTCCAGGGCCTGAGTTTAATTTCCACACTGTATAATATACTAGCTGACCCGGCGAAATTCGTACCACCTAACAGACAATTAATGTCGTGTTACCTTTTAGATGAACTTGTTTTAGGCTTTTAAGAACGTAATAAATGAATACAAAACAGATATTAAGTTTATTAATGTATTATGGCAATACAGATATAGAATTAAAATGGTTTTTGTAAATATAAACTTTTTAAGTTGCTTGTAAGCATACATTTCTGAAAGCACGCATATTTGACAATCAATAAATATGTCAAAAAATTATCATTACTGACAATAATTAACATTTTTAAAATCTACGTGACTTGAATTCACAAAAACTTGAAGAATTTTTACTTGACACGGGCTAAATACACTAATCGTGTGGAGCCACAATTATACCAAAAAAATAAATACGCGATAATCCGAATATTGTAATGCTATCAACACATGGGAAGAATTTTTATACTTGACACTGGCTAAATACACTAATCGTGTGGAGCCATAATTATACAAAAAAAATACGGCTGGATAAACAATTGAACATCAAATGATTGGCAGTTCTTAAACCCAGGAACATTTTGGCAAAATATTTTTTCTTATATAATTTTTTTAGGTCAATTATTTATTGTTTTTAATACTTATTATCCTATTCCTGACAAAGGCAATTCCAAAAATACAAAAATCATAAAATGGGCCAGCCGTTCTTGAGTTATAAGTGTAGTAACTAACACGACTTTCTTTTATATATATATAGATAAATAAGTAAACTACCCTGAGAACCTCCTCCTTCTGCATATATTTTTAATTCGTTTGAAAAATTTAAATAAAGAAAGCAAAACAAAAAATAATAAAAATAAACAAAGAAAATGTGTATATATAAATATGTAAAAAAAGCATATAAATCTAAGTTATATCAAACTAATAAATAAAATAACACGTGTCCTTAAATAGTAGCATATATCAAGCATAGAAAAGATAATAATACTACGTACCTTCACAGACCTTCGCTGGTACAGGTTGCATGGGACACCTGTATATATTACTAGAAGTGCCCCACGGCTTCGCCCACATTAAAAACTCATTTTATTTACTTAATAATTTTCTTTTGTAAAAACGATTCTATCATTGAAGACATCAAATAAAAATTAGCCAAATCGGTTCACCCGTTTTCGTGTTATCGCGTGACTAAGGCAAATCGGAATATATTTATAAAAACCGAAACTCCAAATTCTCAGACTTTGTTAACTACCCCATTTCGAAAAATCCTGCAACACATACTTACTTATTTATTTACAGAAGTACTTATGAGTAAAGTTTCGAATAAAACAAACTATCTCATCTTGTTCCGCCATACACACTTTGAATCCCCGTTCCGTATCCGGGAGGAATTTTTAGAAAATCCTTTCTGAGCGGATACCTACTTGTGTGAAATGTCGAATAATATGACTATCCAAATTTTGAACCCCCGCTTCATCCCCTTGAAGATTAAATTTTGAAAAATCTTTTCTCAGCTGATACCTACGTCAAAACATATGCATGCCAAATTTCAGCGCGATCCGAAACAATATTGATTTCAGTTTCATTCTTTGTTACCCCACTTCAACCTTTTAGGGGTGGAATTTCAAAAAAGCCTGAAACACGTATTTCCTTATTTATATACTTTAAGTACTTGTGTGAAGTTTCGAATATAAAAGACTATCTAATCTTGTTTCTCCCTATAAACTTTGAACCCCCGGAGGTGAATTTTAGGAAATCATTTCTCAGAAAGAACTAACGTCGTAATAACTATTTGCATGCCAAATTTCAGCGCAATCCGAAAAAATATTGATTTTCAGACTTTGTTACCCCATTTCACCCATTTAGGGGTGGAATTTTGAAAAAGCCTGAAACACGTATTTACTCATTTTTTTACTGAAATAGAAAAACTATCTAATCTTGTTTCTCCATACAAACTTTGAACCCCCATTTCATCCCCTAAAGAGGTGACTTTGGGAAATCCTTTCTTAGTGTACTAAGAAAGTACTCGTACGTACGTACCTTACGTACTAAGACAAATATACTCTCTAAATTTCAAGTCTCTACAACCAGCGGTTTAGGCTGTGCGTTGTCTATCAGTCTTTCAGTCAGTCAGTAAGTATGTCAGGTCAACGATTCTTATAGAATTAGATTGAAATTAGTCAAGTGGTTTGAGCTGTGTGTTGAAAGATCAGTCAGTCAGTAACGTATGCCTTTTATATATACAGAAAAGATAAAACTAGAACTACTGATTTGTACACGGTAATAAATTGGACAAGGAGAATTATGCATCAAAATCTCTTTCATGCTGGAGAGGGAAATACTAATGTATTTTATTATTCACTAGCAGCCCGCCCCGGCTTCGCACGGGTAGAACATATATGCCTACAAAATTTGCATCAGTTTGTTGCATCGAATATAAAATATGATCATATTTAACAACCATCGTCATATTTCATCCAATTTACACAAAACCTTAACAAATTATGCACCTAAACCTTCCTCATAAACACTCTGGCTATTGGTGAAAACCGCATGATAATCCGTTCAGTAGCTATTGAGATTATTGCGAACAGACAGACAGACGCAGTGATGAACTTTGTTTTATAATACTTACGTATTGATATTGGACGGCCCTTTGGCGTAAAGGATAGTTACCCTGATTCTGACAATACCGACTACCTACCAATGAAAGTTTTATGTGCATTCATGAATCATGAGTTTTCGTACAGTGGTAGTGGTATCATTAAATCTACCAAAAAGTAGCTTACCACCAAGGAGTACATCTGCCGCCGTAACCTTACGGCGTTCCCCGACGCAAAATGTAGGGGTAATATACGTTTAACGTGTGTATCTGTGTGTCTGTCTGTAGCATCTTAGCACCTAACCGGATGAACCGATTTTGTTTTTATTATTGATAGTTTTTTTTGTTTGATAGATGTCTTCATCGAGAGTTTTCTTAGCTTTGATTCATGAAAATTCGTTCAATCGTTATAAAATTATGAGCTTTTTTCTAGTTAATTGCGCTATGAAATCAACTTTCATAGGTCTGATCAATTCGAAAATCTTCTTCTTCAACGATATTGTAAGAACATGGAAGCCTCCTGGACTCTACAGAATACTCAAATTCTCACCAACTTACAGCTCAGATTTTAAATGTCGTGCTTAGAGTCATTGGAAAAAGCTATTACTACATATACATAGATCAGTCGGGGTGGTTTAAAATATTATATTATATTATTATATATATAGATGAATATTATTTTATACAATAGATCATATTATTATACTATATTGACTTCAAATTGATTGTGATCGGTGGGGATCTACATCATAGCTAAGCTTATAATAATATTTTCGTAATAACTATGACCTAATCTGTGGTTTCACTTTTGGTTTTTATGTTTGTTCCCGGATAACTTCCGTCGTTTACGAACAATTTTGATTATTATTTTTTTATTGGGAAGTAGATATCCCAAGTGTAGTACCATGGTAATTTTCAAAGTTCCGTTCCGTTCCGTTCCGTTCCGTTCCGTTCCGTTCCGTTCCGTTCCGTTCCGTTCCGTTCCGTTCCGTTCCGTTCCGTTCCGTTCCGTTCCGTTCCGTTCCGTTCCGTTCCGTTCCGTTCCGTTCCGTTTCGTTTCGTTTCGTTCCGTTCCGTTCCGTTTCGTTTCGTTTCGTTTCGTTTCGTTTCGTTTCGTTTCGTTTCGTTTCGTTTCGTTTCGTTTCGTTTCGTTTCGTTTCGTTTCGTTTCGTTTCGTTTCGTTTCGTTTCATTTCCATTTCGTTTCATTTCCATTTCGTTTCGTTTCGTTTCGTTTCGTTTCGTTTCGTTTCGTTTCGTTTCGTTTCGTTTCGTTTCGTTTCGTTTCGTTTCGTTTCGTTTCGTTTCGTTTCGTTTCGTTTCGTTTCGTTTCGTTTCGTTTCGTTTCGTTTCGTTTCGTTTCGTTTCGTTTCGTTTCGTTTCGTTTCGTTTCGTTTCGTTTCGTTTCGTTTCGTTTCGTTTCGTTTCGTTTCGTTTCGTTTCGTTTCGTTTCGTTTCGTTTCGTTTCGTTTCGTTTCGTTTCGTTTCGTTTCGTTTCGTTTCGTTTCGTTTCGTTTCGTTTCGTTTCGTTTCGTTTCGTTTCGTTTCGTTTCGTTTCGTTTCGTTTCGTTTCGTTTCGTTTCGTTTCGTTTTGTTTCGTTTCGTTTCGTTTCGTTTCATTTTCATTTCGTTTCATTTCCATTTCGTTTCGTTTCGTTTCGTTTCGTTTCGTTTCGTTTCGTTTCGTTTCGTTTCGTTTCGTTTCGTTTCGTTTCGTTTCGTTTCGTTTCGTTTCGTTTCGTTTCGTTTCGTTTCGTTTCGTTTCATTTCCATTTCGTTTCGTTTCGTTTCGTTTCGTTTCGTTTCGTTTCGTTTCGTTTCGTTTCGTTTCGTTTCGTTTCGTTTCGTTTCGTTTCGTTTCGTTTCGTTTCGTTTCGTTTCGTTTCGTTTCGTTTCGTTTCGTTTCGTTTCGTTTCGTTTCGTTTCGTTTCGTTTCATTTCATTTCATTTCATTTTATATATTAATTGTATATATATTATATATAATATATCTATATTAATTGTATATATAATTATTTATATTTAACCAGTATATTAATTATATATTAATATACTGGTAAAATATTTAAATAATTTGAAAATTAATTAATAATTATTAATAAAATTAATATTTATATTTTTAAAAACACCCTTAATGACTTCTTAGCTACCAAGGCATACTACTCAACAACAGATTACTTAAATGACAAAACAAATAATTTGAAATCTTAACATTGCTGATGAATTCGAAATGTATTTTATTTAATTTGACATGATAATTTTCGTCCGTTTAACGTTTCATTTCGTTTCGTTTCGTTTCGTTTCATTTCGTTTCATTTCATTTCATTTCATTTCATTTCATTTCATTTCATTTCATTTCATTTCATTTCATTTCATTTCATTTCATTTCATTTCATTTCATTTCATTTCATTTCATTTCATTTCATTTCATTTCATTTCATTTCATTTCATTTCATTTCATTTCATTTCATTTCATTTCATTTCATTTCATTTCATTTCATTTCATTTCATTTCATTTCATTTCATTTCATTTCATTTCATTTCATTTCATTTCATTTCATTTCATTTCATTTCATTTCATTTCATTTCATTTCATTTCATTTCATTTCATTTCATTTCATTTCATTTCATTTCATTTCATTTCATTTCATTTCATTTCATTTCATTTCATTTCATTTCATTTCATTTCATTTCATTTCATTTCATTTCATTTCATTTCATTTCATTTCATTTCATTTCATTTCATTTCATTTCATTTCATTTCATTTCATTTCATTTCATTTCATTTCATTTCATTTCATTTCATTTCATTTCATTTCATTTCATTTCATTTCATTTCATTTCATTTCATTTCATTTCATTTCATTTCATTTCATTTCATTTCATTTCATTTCATTTCATTTCATTTCATTTCATTTCATTTCATTTCATTTCATTTCATTTCATTTCATTTCATTTCATTTCATTTCATTTCATTTCATTTCATTTCATTTCATTTCATTTCATTTCATTTCATTTCATTTCATTTCATTTCATTTCATTTCATTTCATTTCATTTCATTTCATTTCATTTCATTTCATTTCATTTCATTTCATTTCATTTCATTTCATTTCATTTCATTTCATTTCATTTCATTTCATTTCATTTCATTTCATTTCATTTCATTTCATTTCATTTCATTTCATTTCATTTCATTTCATTTCATTTCATTTCATTTCATTTCATTTCATTTCATTTCATTTCATTTCATTTCATTTCATTTCATTTCATTTCATTTCATTTCATTTCATTTCATTTCATTTCATTTCATTTCATTTCATTTCATTTCATTTCATTTCATTTCATTTCATTTCATTTCATTTCATTTCATTTCATTTCATTTCATTTCATTTCATTTCATTTCATTTCATTTCATTTCATTTCATTTCATTTCATTTCATTTCATTTCATTTCATTTCATTTCATTTCATTTCATTTCATTTCATTTCATTTCATTTCATTTCATTTCATTTCATTTCATTTCATTTCATTTCATTTCATTTCATTTCATTTCATTTCATTTCATTTCATTTCATTTCATTTCATTTCATTTCATTTCATTTCATTTCATTTCATTTCATTTCATTTCATTTCATTTCATTTCATTTCATTTCATTTCATTTCATTTCATTTCATTTCATTTCATTTCATTTCATTTCATTTCATTTCATTTCATTTCATTTCATTTCATTTCATTTCATTTCATTTCATTTCATTTCATTTCATTTCATTTCATTTCATTTCATTTCATTTCATTTCATTTCATTTCATTTCATTTCATTTCATTTCATTTCATTTCATTTCATTTCATTTCATTTCATTTCATTTCATTTCATTTCATTTCATTTCATTTCATTTCATTTCATTTCATTTCATTTCATTTCATTTCATTTCATTTCATTTCATTTCATTTCATTTCATTTCATTTCATTTCATTTCATTTCATTTCATTTCATTTCATTTCATTTCATTTCATTTCATTTCATTTCATTTCATTTCATTTCATTTCATTTCATTTCATTTCATTTCATTTCATTTCATTTCATTTCATTTCATTTCATTTCATTTCATTTCATTTCATTTCATTTCATTTCATTTCATTTCATTTCATTTCATTTCATTTCATTTCATTTCATTTCATTTCATTTCATTTCATTTCATTTCATTTCATTTCATTTCATTTCATTTCATTTCATTTCATTTCATTTCATTTCATTTCATTTCATTTCATTTCATTTCATTTCATTTCATTTCATTTCATTTCATTTCATTTCATTTCATTTCATTTCATTTCATTTCATTTCATTTCATTTCATTTCATTTCATTTCATTTCATTTCATTTCATTTCATTTCATTTCATTTCATTTCATTTCATTTCATTTCATTTCATTTCATTTCATTTCATTTCATTTCATTTCATTTCATTTCATTTCATTTCATTTCATTTCATTTCATTTCATTTCATTTCATTTCATTTCATTTCATTTCATTTCATTTCATTTCATTTCATTTCATTTCATTTCATTTCATTTCATTTCATTTCATTTCATTTCATTTCATTTCATTTCATTTCATTTCATTTCATTTCATTTCATTTCATTTCATTTCATTTCATTTCATTTCATTTCATTTCATTTCATTTCATTTCATTTCATTTCATTTCATTTCATTTCATTTCATTTCATTTCATTTCATTTCATTTCATTTCATTTCATTTCATTTCATTTCATTTCATTTCATTTCATTTCATTTCATTTCATTTCATTTCATTTCATTTCATTTCATTTCATTTCATTTCATTTCATTTCATTTCATTTCATTTCATTTCATTTCATTTCATTTCATTTCATTTCATTTCATTTCATTTCATTTCATTTCATTTCATTTCATTTCATTTCATTTCATTTCATTTCATTTCATTTCATTTCATTTCATTTCATTTCATTTCATTTCATTTCATTTCATTTCATTTCATTTCATTTCATTTCATTTCATTTCATTTCATTTCATTTCATTTCATTTCATTTCATTTCATTTCATTTCATTTCATTCCATTTCATTTCATTTCATCATTTCATTTCATTTCATTTCATTTCATTTCATTTCATTTCATTTCATTTCATTTCATTTCATTTCATTTCATTTCATTTCATTTTATATATTAATTGTATATATATTATATATAATATATATATATTAATTGTATATATATAATATATATATATTAATTGTATATATAATTATTTATATTTAACCAGTATATTAATTATATATTAATATACTGGTAAAATATAAATAATTTGAAAATTAATTAATAATTATTAATAAAATTAATATTTATATTTTTAAAAACACCCTTAATGACTTCTTAGCTACCAAGGCATACTACTCAACAACAGATTACTTAAATGACAAAACAAATAATTTGAAATCTTAACATTGCTGATGAATTCGAAATGTATTTTATTTAATTTGACATGATAATTTTCGTTCGTTTAACGTTTCATTTCGTTTCGTTTCGTTTCGTTTAGTTTCGTTTAGTTTCGTTTCGTTTCGTTTCGTTTCGTTTCGTTTCGTTTCGTTTCGTTTCGTTTCGTTCCGTTTCGTTTCGTTTCGTTTCGTTTCGTTTCGTTTCGTTTCGTTTCGTTTCGTTTCGTTTCGTTTCGTTTCGTTTCGTTTCGTTTCGTTTCGTTTCGTTTCGTTTCGTTTCGTTTCGTTTCGTTTCGTTTCGTTTCGTTTCGTTTCGTTTCGTTTCGTTTCGTTTCGTTTCGTTTCGTTTCGTTTCGTTTCGTTTCGTTTCGTTTCGTTTCGTTTCGTTTCGTTTCGTTTCGTTTCGTTTCGTTTCGTTTCGTTTCGTTTCGTTTCGTTTCGTTTCGTTTCGTTTCGTTTCGTTTCGTTTCGTTTCGTTTCGTTTCGTTTCGTTTCGTTTCGTTTCGTTTCGTTTCGTTTCGTTTCGTTTCGTTTCGTTTCGTTTCGTTTCGTTTCGTTTCGTTTCGTTTCGTTTCGTTTCGTTTCGTTTCGTTTCGTTTCGTTTCGTTTCGTTTCGTTTCGTTTCGTTTCGTTTCGTTTCGTTTCGTTTCGTTTCGTTTCGTTTCGTTTCGTTTCGTTTCGTTTCGTTTCGTTTCGTTTCGTTTCGTTTCGTTTCGTTTCGTTTCGTTTCGTTTCGTTTCGTTTCGTTTCGTTTCGTTTCGTTTCGTTTCGTTTCGTTTCGTTTCGTTTCGTTTCGTTTCGTTTCGTTTCGTTTCGTTTCGTTTCGTTTCGTTTCGTTTCGTTTCGTTTCGTTTCGTTTCGTTTCGTTTCGTTTCGTTTCGTTTCGTTTCGTTTCGTTTCGTTTCGTTTCGTTTCGTTTCGTTTCGTTTCGTTTCGTTTCGTTTCGTTTCGTTTCGTTTCGTTTCGTTTCGTTTCGTTTCGTTTCGTTTCGTTTCGTTTCGTTTCGTTTCGTTTCGTTTCGTTTCGTTTCGTTTCGTTTCGTTTCGTTTCGTTTCGTTTCGTTTCGTTTCGTTTCGTTTCGTTTCGTTTCGTTTCGTTTCGTTTCGTTTCGTTTCGTTTCGTTTCGTTTCGTTTCGTTTCGTTTCGTTTCGTTTCGTTTCGTTTCGTTTCGTTTCGTTTCGTTTCGTTTCGTTTCGTTTCGTTTCGTTTCGTTTCGTTTCGTTTCGTTTCGTTTCGTTTCGTTTCGTTTCGTTTCGTTTCGTTTCGTTTCGTTTCGTTTCGTTTCGTTTCGTTTCGTTTCGTTTCGTTTCGTTTCGTTTCGTTTCGTTTCGTTTCGTTTCGTTTCGTTTCATTTCATTGAATGAAAAACTGACTATCTTGTGAAACATAATGTTACATTTTAGTTTCGTGTGTTTTCTTGTGTAGTTTTGGCAAGTTTGCAATGCGCATATTATCATTTTCCCGGCAAAAGCGAAATAAATTGTGACTGAACGCACTCCGCCCGAGCTCAGAATTTTCCCGGCAAAAGCGAAATAAATTGTGACTGAACGCACTCCGCCCGAGCTCAGAATGTGGACTGTTCGCGCTTGCCGGTGGACAGCGACAATGTTCTGACCCGTGCTTACTGTTCTTACTCGAGTAGGCGCACTCTATACTTTAGTAATTGTTACTTTGAGGTATAGATAGATGGGCATCTGAACACAGTGTGTATTACCATAGAAAAGATAATAGAATAGAATAGAATAGAATAGAAATACTCTTTATTGAATACCAGCACAGTAACATAATATACAAACAACTTAAAGTCTAAGGTATTACAATGGGCGGTCTTATCGCTAAGAGCGATCTCTTCCAGACAACCTTTGTATGGACAGTATCGTGGTAAGAATTGGCTGGTAGTGCAGTGCGCAATACATAAATCTACAGTGCGAGTAAAATTATAAATATAAACAAATCAATAAAGCAATCTAGTTATAAGAAATAAGGAAGAAATAAGCTAATTACACTTTATATATATAGACATACATATACACATCAAATACATACATACTGAAGAATAATATATAAAATATTACACACATATATATAAATATACATATACAATATATATACATATACTATACATACATAACAAATATATTAATATATGTAGACGTTATAAAGTTGAATATTACAATTGTGAAAGATAGTGATCCTTTACCATATTTTTAAAAACATAATGTGAGTGATTTAGCACGTCGTATGTCCAAAGGAAGGGCATTCCATAGTCTTGCAGCTTGGACAGTGAAAGATTTGCCGTAGTACTCGGAGGTATGAGAGGGTATTGTGAGGATAAGGGTATCAGAAGAACGCAAGGATAAAAAATGGGACTCATGTAAGAACTCAAAACGCTCTTTTAAATAAGAAGGGGTGGAAGGTATAAACAATACGGAATAGAGAAGGGAGAGGAAATGTGCATTCCGGCGCAGACGAACCGGTAACCATTTCAGCTTACTGCGAAATTCGGAGATGTGATCAAATTTACGAAGGCCATATATGAATCTAATACAAAAGTTTTGTAAGCGTTCGAGTTTATTCAGCTGTACTTCGGTTAAGTCGAGGTATGAGGCGTCGGCATAATCAAGTATCGGGAGTAAAAGGGATTGGGCAAGTGCAATTTTGGTAGTAATTGGTAGGAAATTTCGCAGCCTTCTAAGAGAAAAGGCAGACGCAAAGATTTTGCGGCTAACCTCAGCTATCTGCGGCATCCATGTCATGTTATGATCAAATAAGATACCAAGGTTTTTTACTCTTTTTTCGATGTTTAACACAGTACCACCAATAATACCAGTAATAATACTACGGTATTACTATGGCTAATGGCTTAACTAAAAAAATTAATAAAAATAGTAGAATCAAGAATCAAAGCATTTATTCAGTATGTAGGCAGTATTAATATACGCACATATACACGTCAAAATCATAAATCATAAAATAAATCATAACCATCAAGTAAACATAGCAAAAGCAGAATTTTAACGCTTTGAATTAGAAAAAAAAAGAAAAGTAATGAACCATTCAGCTTCATCCAATCGTTCCGTCAAAATATTAAAAAAAAATTAAAGTAGGTTAAAACCAACCATATATGTAACTGTGTGTTTCAGTACTTCAGACAATTTTTATATAAAAAAATAAAAAAAAGTGTAATAGTAGTAACCCGACTGTGTGAAAAATGATTTATTAGCATTTCCTATTCCAAACTCCAATGAAACATATAAATTATATATATATATATATATATTCGCAATCACCGTTAAAAAATCGTTATTTTAATACCACACTCGGATGTATTTTGAAAACATTATTTGTTATATTTTTTTTAATTTTGATGTACCCAGTGTCACTCAGATCACGACTAAGACAAATCTATTGACAACACTCACATAAAAATACGACAAGCCGTTTAGGCTCTAGGGCGTGCCAAAAAACATACATACATACATACACTCGAAAAAACATAACCCTCCTTCTTTCGCAGTCACGGAAATACAAATAGTACTTGTACTGTTCATTATTCTGTGCTAATAGCTAATACCACTATTTTCCTTTTTTTAACCGACTCAAAAAAAGGAGGAGGTGTCTCAATTCGACCGTATATATTTTTTTCTTTTTATGTTTGTTCCCGGATAACTTCCGTCGTTTACGAACCGGTTTTGATTATTGTTTTTTTATTGGGAAGTAGATATCCCAAGTGTAGTACCATGGTAATTTCATCGAGGTCTAATTAGTACCTCAAGAGATATGGAGATAAACACCTCAAAATTGGTACTGAAAATTAATAGCGTGACATTTGAAGTCGGTGGCTTTAGTTTTTTAAACGATCTTATTTTATATAATGATTGTCACTGAAACACACAGGTACGTGTATGGTTGGCAACCCTACTTTAGTAATTTTCAATAGTCTGACGTCAACGATGGGATGACAGCTGAATGGTTCATTACTTTTGTTTTTTTTTTTTAATTCAAAGCGTTAAATTCTATTTTTTTGCTATGTTTACTTGATAATCGGTTATGATTTATGATTTTGATGTGTATATGTGCGTATATTAATACTGCCTACATACTGAATAAATGCTTTGATTCTTTGAATAAAACATACTTGATATAAAAAGTAGACTCCTGTCCTGACTCCATCATTAGACCCTTGATACTAAGAAAGTTACTAATTACTAAGCTTAATGTATTGTGCCAGTCGAAAAGAAACGAATGAGCTCAAGCTCGAGGGGTGCACTAGTTAAGTAGCCACTGAAGAGTTCCACTATCCAGCTTCTGAATCCATCATCAGGTCAGCCCCAAAATACCAATTTATAGTATGTCATCCAAATTACACTTGTATACTCACAGTTTAACTTCGATAATACGTCTATATTAATATAGAATTAGGTTTTAATTGATATCTGAGATTTTTTTAAAAAAGATTATTCGCAATGTGGGTTGCACATTTACTAGTATTCTTGTTAACCCCTCCAACTAAGCTAAATATGCTTGTGTCTGGAGTGGGTTCACGTCAATAGTGCAATGGGTGGGGTGGGGATCGAACTCACGACCTCTCGATCGCCAGTCCGACACCCTATCCGTTGGGCTATTGCCGCCCTACATTTACTTTACCTTAATTACATTGCAAGTTAGTTATAAGTGAAGTTAATAAAAGCGTGATAATAAAAATATGTACCTATATTTTATAGAAAGAAACAGGAATCCTTTTTTTTTCAGAATTTTCAGCTCGCTTTTATTTTTTTATGTCTTAGTGATTGTCAAAATAATATACATTACAATCGCCTTCATTTATGCGTATCCACCTTAAGGAATAATTTCCTGTGCACTCTTATTGAATTGGCATCTCGCTTCTGTCTATGTTGACATTGTTGACCAATGACAAGAAGGGACAAAGCCAAATATTATGTTTTGTTTTTGATTTTGGCTCTTCTGATTGGTTAGAAAAATAATCGACACTTGCAACCGAAAATGTTTTGAAACTGGATACGCACAACTGTACGCGATGGTACTCGTACATCATTTGAAACCTCTAAAGATTTATAAGTGAGGTATAAGTGGAAAGTGATACTTTTGGAATGCGTAGACACAGATTTTTTTATTTTCTGTTTAGAGAAATATTAGTATGTAAGTAATAGTAGTAGTAGTAGTTAGTAAGTTATAATATTATTATTAATGTAACAATTCAATGTTTCTAAAGAGCTACAGAAACGCTCTTTTATCACTCCAATATTATCTAGAGGCACAGAATATTGGATAGTGAGGGCACATATATAGGTTAAGAAATAAGATTACAACGCGTGTTTTGGCTCCTACTTATAGTATGTTTGTTGAATTATTTGAGAAATTGACTGTTTCTCTTTCATCTATTAAGAGCATATTATTATTAATTTATCTTAAAATAAAGAGCTCACACCGTTTTTCTTTTTTACTGTGATTATGAGACAAAATTGCACAATAGGAAAAATCTATAAGTACCCAAAAAAAAATTCGGCATACTTAAATTCACAGGTGGTTCATGATGTCGATGTTCCGCCTGTCTTGCTACCGAAAAAAGCCTACCACCATCAAAGAGAAAATCTGGCGCCATAACCTTACGGGGATCCGGCAGCACACAGCCCTTGAGAGTCATTCCATTCCAGGCCTAGCGCGTTCACCATGTTTAACCACATCATCGCTTATCACCAGGTAGTGGTCAAACGCTAGCCTGTCAGATATAAATGAAAATCAAACCATACATAGACTATTATGTTTTCTTTGAAGTGTTACACACTTAATATTTTTGTAAATTGTTAAACACAATCCAAAATTTCATCGTAAAGCACCGGAACATGTTATTCCGGAGGTTGCGGGTTCAAGTCCCGCTGGTACGATGAAATTTTGGATTGTGTTTAACAATTTACATACATAGACTGACTAAAAACATTACCACAACCCCACTAAAACCATTACACACAAGTATTGGCTTTGCCATAGTCAAAGAAACAGGATGTCGGTGCATTAGTATCAGTTTTCAGTCGCGACTGTACCAATACCTACTTACAGACGCACTGTGATCGTTGTACAGAGGTCTAGAATTTAAATAGAGTCTAGGTCTAAATAGACTATCTAATCTTGTTTCTCCATACAAACTTCGAACCCCCGTTTCATCCCCATAAAGGGGGAATTTTAGAAAATGCTTTCTTAGTGAATACCCACGTCATAATAACTATCTGCATGGCATATTTAAGCGCAATCCGTAAATATTAGTTTTCAGGCTTTGTTACCCCATTTTACTCTCTTAGGGGTGGAATTTTGAAAAAGCCTGAACACATATTTTTTATTTATTTAAAGAAGTACTTGTGTCAAGTTTCGAATAAAAATTGAGAGTAAAAAATATTTTTAAAAACAAGCTTTTATCTGGAACAATTAACTAAAATGTTAAAAATAAATTCCAGTAAGTATTTGGCGTGTAGGCATAACTGAAAATTGCATCAAAATCGGACTGCTAGTTTTGGAGAAAAATGGCAGCATGAATTTGCACACACAAAACTCCTCTCACCCCAAACGTATTTACCGTCTCCGTTCCGTCGTGGGTAAAAAAAAAGTATTATAAGTACATAATTGGTTACTACAATAAAACGGCAATATAACCCAATCAATGGCTAAGGCATCGGCCTAGCGATCAAGGGTTTACTGTTAGGATTTACGGGGTCAGTTTAATAAACAAAAGACTTCAATATTTTTAATTATTTTATTTATAAAAATATTACTTAAGCATTTTATCATAACGTAACATTGTTTTTGTGGCATATAGAACTAACAAAAATAAACAATATTCATTGAATTTAATTAAAAAAACGCGTCGACTTGATAACCTCCTCCGTTTTTTTTTTCGTCGGTTAAAAACAAAATAATAGTAAGATTACGTAGTGAAATAACAAATACAATAGTCAAATATATTATAGCTGGAGGTCGGCCGTTGTCGAGTCCGCTTAATGGAAGAACTTAATGGGTAAGCGAGGGGAGGGGAAGTGGAGAGGAGGGGGAAGGGGAGACTAGCATGGCGTGGTACGGTGCCACATGAGTAAAGAAAAGGTACAGAGACAAACCTTCTAAGGAACGGACAAAACGTTTACCTATTCTTGTAGGGTTGGTACAAAACAAAAACTGATTTCAGACGTGCGGTAGTGCGGACTACAGTCCATAGTCTCGATTGCCGTCTTTCATATAAATGAGCTTGTGTATAAACACAAGCCCGTTTACATCAATAGTGGGCTTTTACGCCAGAGGTACTGAGTTCAAATCACAATGCGCACATTTCACATAAAATAAAGTAAACATATAAATAAAGTAAAAACATTGTTAAAAATCCCCGACTTAGTAACCTAGCAGGATACAGGTGTTAGACAAGTTTGTATCAGTCTAGTTACGCTGCACGTGGTGGTAGGACACTGTCTAGTGTCCGCCTGGCCAGCTACCACCCTCAAGTTAGAAAATCTGTCAACAAACATCTAATGTGTTCCGACAGCTATCCTTGAGAGCCATTTTCCGTTCTAGGCCTAGCTTGCTACCATCCTCGACTACATCCTCGCTTGACGCTCGTTAAGATAATGGTCTTAAGCCTATATTAAAATATATTTAAAAATCTTATAAAATATTGTACAATGGTACGGAACACTTCGTGTGTAGGTTCGACTCGTACTTCGTGTCTGGCTGGTTTATTTATATTGTAACGATATTACAATGTTATTATTATTAGTTATTATTAATGTTATGTTTGACAGAGGCTATACGAGTAACTCAAAATTAAAATAATATTCGTAAATTTAATAATAATATTAAATAAATAAAAAATTAAATAAAAAAGTAAATAAAATAAAATTATGATTAGGTAAATAAAATTATGTTTGTAGCGCGATAAGTCCCGGATTACAATATAAAAATTGAATGATTTTTTTAAACCAGTTCGGACATCTCAGACCTTTTTGGATTTTCAGACTAGCAACAGGAATGGAAAATATTACATCACCCCGAGGAGTGCAATCAGGGTAGCCACGAGTCCGTTTGAGGCTGTGAGAACTTGCTAACTAAACCGGCGTATGTCGACTCACAGATATAATATAGATATGGTTGGACCAGCTACACCTTCCATCAGGTGAGGAACTTCCACAGAGTGCAATAATGACAGACAAGCTGTTTGTCATCAAGTGATGATGCGGTCTAATATGGACTTGTGCTTTTCTGGAAATGTCAGACGTCGTTGAGAAAAGCAACTGACTTTAGTCTAATTTATTATTTATGCGCATCTTAAGGGTGGAAATCTCTACATTGATAGCAATGCGTCCTGTAATCGCAAACGTCTATTAGAAGGAGATGCAGTTAGACAGTTGTTATCTGCATTTCTTTTCCTATCGACGATTATCGGTCGAAATTAATCGCTATTCGTGTAGAGACTGAGACCGGCCCTGTCTTCCAAGCTAGCACCAAACATAATGCCGGCACTCGGCAGACTGATTGAAGAAGAAGAAGAAGAAGAAAAATCATTTATTTGACATAACACATTAAAATACTTACTAAAACAATGAAACAAGAAAAAACAAGAAACTGGCGAAATTGTGGTGGTATTATCGCAAAAGCCAAAAACAAAGAAATAATAATAAACAAGAAACAATGTGAGGTGTCAAAAAGGCTTGTCTCAGCACATTATGTCTAGATTTACACCTGGACGCTGATTTTCAGACAAGCCTGCGGGTGATGAAAAAAATGCGAAAATATTTGTAAATAAAATAATAAAAAATAAATAATAAATTGATACATAGATAAAATAGGTACACTTAGATAGATATTAAATATAAATATATTTAATAATAATATTAAATATAGATATTAGATACTAAATATATGTATAAAAAATTTATACGTCGGAGCGAAAAAATATAATAAAAATATAATAAAACTTATAAATATGTATTTTAGGTTAATTAGGAAAGGAACAACATTTGGAGGCTTTTAATTTAGAAAGGAATAGCTGGGTCATTTGGAAGGCAGAACTAAATAAATAAAATTATTAAGATGAGCGAGAATATATTGTATATGTCTTATATGGTGGATTGGTGATATCTCCATTCGGGGTATGGTTCAAGACACGGTTGAACACTACTACCAGTGATCGTCCATACAGTAGTATCAGAGAGGCTAGTTATCAACTTGAGAGGTGCAGTGAAATGACGCGCATCACCGCGAACCCATGCTTGAAGTGCCGCTGTGCTCAATGGGAAAGAAGGAGAATGACACATAACATTAGGACGATCGACGTTTTGCTTATTTAGTATTAAAATTACAAGTAACTAAAAGAACCAAGGCCAGCTCTTATCATAGTTTATATTTAATAATGTATTGTGTTATGTTATCTCTTATTTTTTGTTTGGCGAAGACCTTAAAGGTCAAGAGATAACACAACTTTAATATGGACGTGGAACTACACACGTAGGCTCACGAATCGTGAGTCACGATTTCAACTCGATCTCAGCACACAATTTTTTTAAGTCTGATCAATGTACTAAATTGATAAGAGTTGAATCGCGTTCTACGTGTAGCTTGCGTCGCGGAGCTCGTAGCTTTTTCGTAGCTGAGCTACGATGTTCTACGTGTTCAGCTACGCTGCAAGCAGCTGCCGAAATATAGACTGGACTCGAGGAGCTGTCGAGTTAATGTTTGAGACAGACAAGCAATTGCATACTATCTCAATATAATACTTGAGACAACCACAGACCTTGGATTCACTATTCCTAGGTCTGTGGTTGTCCCTTGTGTCTCTTGTGGTCCCCCTTTCATTTTAAACTTTATTTTGTTTTTAGTATTTGTTGTTAAATCCCCCATAGTTATACAGTAAAACCTGGTTAAGGGACCTGCAAATTTGTCTCACTTATAGAGATATTCCACTTACCCAGTTTCTCAGATATCCAGGTATAAATAAATATATGTCTCATTTACAGAGGGTTCCATTAATAGGGGTCAGAATACAGGTCATTTCAGATATAGAGGAGCGATTATTAAATAAAATAACGTACATGTTATTAACATTATACGTGAGTTTTAGGCTGAGTTGCACTATCTTACTTCAACCGTAACTATAACTATTAACCGGTGATTTTATTATGGAGTTTGACAGATTTTTGACATTTGTTATAGTTAAGGTTAGATGGTGCAACTCAGCCTTAATCTTTTATTGGAAAATTGTTGGTTATTGGAAATCAAAAAAAGATAGTAAAGGTAATAAATGTAATAAACAAAAATATTCAAGTACAGGATATTCTGATACTTCGTGATGTTAAGTAAACGTAAAGTAGTTAAAGTTAAGGAGATACAGCCCTGTGAAATGTGGACGGACGGACGAAAAAAGCTTATTAGCAATGTGGGTTACATTACTAGTATTATTGCTAACCCCTCCAACTAAGCTAAATATGCTTGTGTCTGGAGTAGGTTCACGCCAACAGTGCAATGGGTGGGGATCGAACTCACGACCTCTCTATCGTCGGTCCGACACCTTATCCATTGGGCTATTGACGCTTTATTGAATTGCTATCCAACGCGGAAACGCAGCTTTATGGGTACCTTTGCACCGGGTACAGTTAGGGGTGGGTTATTTTAATAATATGTGGATGATTTGAAATTTGTTTATTAGCAAATATTTTTGTCTACATTAAATTTTAAATTATAACTGATAAAAAATCATAAAAATAAAGATTATTAGTTTAAATTTTTTTTTTTTAAATAATTAAATATTTTCATAGTAAATTAAGTTAAAATCAAATTACTAATTAGCTTAGTTATAAGGCTAGATTGTAATTACAGTGAGTCCAAACAAAAAACAATAATTGTAAATTATTATATATATATATACATATATATATTATAATATATTTCCATACTAGGTTGTCTGGAAGAAATTGCTTCAAGCGATAAGACCGCCGATTGTGTTGCCATTCAGATATATTTTATTTTATTGTTTTGTTTTTTTGGTAATCAATAAAGGGTTTTTGTATTGTATTGTATTGTATTATAGTACAGTATTGGTTTCTACAATCAAGCAATAGCCCAATGGCACAGCATCGGCCTAGCGATCGAGAGGATTCACATTACGGGGTCAGTTTAATAAACAAAGTACTTCAATATTTATAATTATTATGTATATAAAAACATTACATAAGCATAATTTAATCATAATATTACATTTCTATTGTGACATATAGAACTAACTCAACGCAAATAAAAGATATGACCGTTTATGTCGCACATTTTCGCATAGTTTGCAATTTCACAAGTGAATCAAAACCTACAGGGTACTTATTCCCATAACTGACCTAGAATCATGAAATTTGGCAAGAAGCAACAACGTATTGAAGCACTTATATAGGAAAATATAAAAGCGAATTTACGATGACAAACTTATTATTTGCGGTTTGTGCATGAACAGCGGCTAGGCATCGGCGTAGGACTCGAACTGAAAAGTTAGCCTAGTTTGAGAAGTTGGTACGGAAGCCTCGGTGAGCGAGTCTCACTAGACTTGGCTGGTTTATTTATTGTGTATTTATTTGCCCTTCAGTCTAAACAGCATTTCTATTTCATTTCTGTAGTGGAACCGCCCAAGGTGGACTGACAGAAGTCCTACCACTAAAAAATAGTACCTACTAAATTATCTACAGCTGATAATCCGTCGATAGTCGTGATATACACACGATGTGTTACATTAATTCACTCTGCGGTACAGTCGTACAGAGCCTCGCCTTTCTGGGAATCCATCCACCTGAAACTGAAGTACTTGAGTTTCCTCAGTTCAGTGCTGGTGTGATTCACCAATGGAAGCCCTCCTCTCCTTCCCAACTCCAGTGTGTCTGAAATAATAATAACATCAATGAGCTTTACATGACTTTATTCTGTGTTATATATATTGTTACGTACGGGGTATATAACAATGCAAATTCTATGAGATATACGTTTATTTTCACTAAACACTAGGTTAGCAGTTAGCACAAAGTTTAAAGTAGTCGTCCAAACATTTTTTTACTGGAATGGCCAGGAATAACCAAATACACAGATTAAATATAGTACTACAATAGAAAAGGAGTAGAGGATAATAGGAGGATAGAGAAAGGGATGCTTAGATGGTTTGGATAGCTATAGAGGATGGATGAAGGTAGATTGACGAAGCAGATTTATAAGACGAGTGTGAATGGGCCAGCCCGTAGAGGCTGACCCAGGCGAACGTATCATGACCAGATCCGAGACGTTTTAAAGAAAGTCCAAGTCAAAAGTACCTATAACCGGCGAGTATGTATGAAGACGCTCGTAGGGTTCCGTAGTAGCCTGTTATTCAATGCAAGTCTTTACCCGTTATAAACAAGCAACTAGGTACTCACATATTCGTACTGTCCACTCCGTCCTAAGGATGTCTGGAAGAGATCGCTTTGAGCGATAAGACCGCCCATTGTACTAATATATATATATTTTTTTTAATGTTTATTATTTAATTTTGGTGTACAATAAAGAGTTATCATTCATTCATTCATTCATTCATTCATTCATTCATCAATATTATTATACTCTTTATTCAATTGACATCACGGGCTGCAAATCGCCCGGTCCTTTGGAAGGCATTGACGGAGCCGAAGCCAACGTCAAGAGGCCCTTTACATTATTAAATGAAATTAAATATGATTTGTGGATGGAGAGATGAAAAACTATAAAAAGATGGTAACATTAATTTATTATGGCTATGAATGTGTGCTGCTTGGTGTTTGTTTTCTGGTCTATGGGATGAGGTACGGCACCCGCCAATTATGCCTCATTTCAGAATATTAAGGCGGGTGACTCGCTATACACTGAATGGGCCCCCCATAAATGCGGACCGTTATGTCGGCGCCGAGGGGCAACATTGTCGTGGATAGCTAAGGGTGTTGAAAGGTGTGCTGCACTTTCACTAAACGCTACTAGCGGCTTTATGCCTTTAACACTTCCACCCTGGAGCTTAGGTCTTAGCTCTTGCGATTCCCACCACCGGCCGGCCGGTCAAGGCAAGCCGGTGGTCAGAGGGTCTCATTTAGCCCTCACGGGATAGGGGTACGCGGTGTCGCCACTCACCGTCGGCTCGCCACAAAGCCGCCCTTGCGTTATTATTATTATTATTATTTATTCTAAGGATTTTGTATTTGGTACAAAATTATCCTACACCCAAGTTCAACCACTATTACTGCTAAAGTAATAAAGTTATCTTAACCGCTATAATTTTCCTTTAAAGTTCATGAAATGCTCTATTATCACGAATTTTTCCAGATTTTTCAAGCCAGCAGTTTAGCTTTTAGAGGGGGGGAGACGCCCTACTGGAACAAAAATTTGCACTTTAAAGTTTAATATTTCGTAAATGGAGTATTCAATCGAAAAATGGTATTAGCAACCCTTAAGTCATTTTGAAAGACTTATTCAACAATACCCCACACGATGGGGTAGACGATGAAAAAAAATTCATCCCTACTTCTCATATAGGGGAGCTACCCTAAAAAAAAATATTTTTCTAAATTTTATTTCAGCACTTTGTCGGCGTTATTTATTTACATATCTCCACAAAATTACAGCTTTCTAGTATTAAAGGTCTCTTAGCAAAACCTCGGACAGACAGACAGACGGACATGACGAAACTATAAGGGTTCCTTGTCAGGACTACGGAACCCTAAAAACGTAACGTAAACAAACGTAATAAACCAATAAATACATATAGTGACCTATAAAAACTTCGCACATTTTGTAGTTTTTTTTAAATTGTACCTTTACTTCAGTATTTATTATGTTACCCTTTGCTCTAACTCATTGACTTATTTTATACATGGATACGAAATAGCTACAAAAAAAGGTGCATAAATAAACCTAAAATGTATGTCATTGGTGGGATTGTGTCACTCAAGGTAATCAATGGACCAATGGACAATCAATGGCAGCCATTTTAGGTTCCATTATGACGCTTAGATCATGCACCTTTTTGTTAAGTTATTTCCAAGTCAAATGTATCGCGAGTCGCGACGCTTCCATGTTTATATGTATTTCCTACATCCATGGTGCAGGTTCTGATTTAACACATGGACTAATTTTATTTTCTAAAATGATTAAACCCTTAGAATCCGACGAAACTGAAGCAGATTGTATTAGCTGGTTCGATTTACTCAAAATTCGATAAAAATAACCCTTAGAATCCGACTAATACTATACATGCAAAGTATAATAGGTAGACATCATCGTTTAGCATCAGGCGAGCGTCGTACTAATCCTATTACCTTATATCATAAAAATAATCACTTACCGCCGGATATCTTCACGTAATAGTAGCTGTACTGCTCGGCAGAGATGGCATTTGTTGAAAGGTTATTTTTTCCAGATTCATCATAGAGTATTATCCAAGTGATGGAGGACAGAAATTCAACCATGAAGATGTTACCACCACTGTTGTCTGAAAACGCTGTTAAAATAAAACAGTTAGTTTTAAGTTAGTCAGATTGATATTCTAGCATTGTGTGACACACATAGTTCGTCCGACTTCACATGTTGCGTGAGTAATTTTCTGTGGCATGTTTAAAAGGGAAGGTAGGGTGCACTTATCCATACAAATGTATTCCCCCGTTTTATCCCTGGAAAATGCTTCTAGAGCTATGCCCCTATAATTTGCTATTTTTGACCAACCAATAGGGAATATGCGTGTGGTATAAATTTACTCTAAATCATTTATTTTCGAATCATTATTGTTCTGGTGTTGTATGTTAAACATTTTTTTATAAATAAAATAGTCTTACATGTGTTAAAATATTAAATGAAAAATGCAAAAAAAGTGTGGGAAATTTAAATTTGCGAAACACATCACCACTTGTCAATTTGAAAGTGACGTCACAGTGCAAAACACGGTCTCCACAGATTAAATCTTTTTCATAGAAATAGTATGCACTGTAGTACGAATACGTAGTATTTCTATTAAAAATATTTAATCTGTGGAGACTGTGTTGTGCACTGTGACGTCACAAAGGCGCGCGAAAATTTGGCAGCGTTTCAGATACCTCATATTTTTTCAATGCTAAAACTATATTTTGTAGCTTAATTTGAACACTTTCAGTATTATTTAATTTTTTTACTGTGTTAAATGGAATGCATTCAGTGAAATAAACATATTAAAAAAAATAATGCATATTCCCTATTGGAAAAAGAAATATAAGCCTTTTAATCTCCTCCTTGAGATTTTTGAGTGTCATATTTCTTATAAGGGCAAACGTAGCGTAGGACGTCCTCTCAGGTGGAGCGACGACATACGCAAAGCGGTGCGCAGTGACTAGAAAGGAAGAGCCGAAGATCAGGCTCAGTCAGTCGTACGTCCAGCAGTGGACGGACACTGGCTGATAATGATGATGAGAGCTAACATTTGTAATACGTAAAATGTTCTACTCTGTATCAATTCAACAATCTTTTTTAATTAACCATGTAGTTAACAACAACGTAAATAGATGTAATCATAGTACAGTCCGTTCCTAAGACGGGTGGACGGGGCGCGTAGAGCAGCGCGCTATCTCTCTCTAGCATGTAGTCGTGCTCGCTCTCTTCCGACACATACCAACCTACCTTCGATAATTTACCAATGGAGATGTTAACGTTGTAATCCGCAAACATTTTTTTCGGCTGATACTTACGGGGGACGAGGTAAACACGCATTGCACACACACAAATCACTCACTTTAACGATCCCGCACACTAGCTTGAAACACGCACACAGTATCAAAAATACAGCGTAATTACGCACGCTCATATGGCCAATAATGGCTATATGGCCAGCAGAAGGTTACGCCTTGCGTTAACATCTCCATTGGTAAATGCTCGAAGATACCTACCGTCGCTCCCACGGAAATATGAATAATTAGCAGCCCGCCCCGGCTTCGCACGGGTAGAACATATATGCCTACAAAATTTGCATCCGTTTGTTGCATCAAATATAAAATATTAACATATTTAACAATCATCGTCATATTTCAACCAATTTACACAAAACCTTAACGAATTATGCACCTAAACCTTCCTCATAAACACTGGCTATTGGTAAAAACCGCGTGATGATCCGTTCAGTAGCTATTGAGATTATTGCGAACAGACAGACAGACGCAGTGATGGACTTTGATTTATAATACTGTGATATTGGACGGCCCTATGGCGTAAAGGATAGTTACCCTGATTCTGACCCGACGATCGTTGGTTCTAATCCTAGCTATATACCTACCCATGAAAGATTTATGTGCATTAATTAATCATGGGTTTTCGTACAGAGGTAGTGGGATCATTGAATCAAAATCAATCAAATCATGGGATCAAAGAAGGAGTATTATACGTTTAACGTGTGTATCTGTGTCTGTCTGTAGCATCTTAGCACCCAACCGGATGAACCGATTTTGATTTTATTATAGATATATTTTTTTTGTTTGATAGATGTCTTCATTGAGAGTGTTCTAGTAGTAGCTTTGATTCATGAAAATTCGTTCAATCGTTATAAAACTATGAGCTTTTTTCTAGTTAATTGTGCTATGAAATCAACTTTCATAGGTCTGATCAATTCGAAAATCTTTTTCTTCAACGATATTGTAAGAACATGGAAGCATTTACCTGATCCTGTACTCTACAGAATACTCAAATCCACACCAACTTACAGCTCAGATTTTAAATGTCGTGTTTAGAGTCATTGGAATGCTTTTATTGAAAAGATTAAACATAGATCAGTCGGGGTGGTTTATATATAGATCATAACTATATTATACAATAGAATTTTGTATCATCATCATCATAATCAGCCGGTATCAGTCCACTGCTGGACATAGGCCTCTCCCAAGTCATGCCACTGAGCCCGATCTTCGGCTCTTTGTTTCCAGTCACTGCCCACCGCTTTACGAATGTCGTCGCTCCACCTGGTAACAGGGCGTCCTACGCTACGTTTACCGATTCGCGGTCTCCACTCTAGAACCAGTCTACCCCAACGGTTATCGGTCCTACGGCGGATATGACCAGCCCACTGCCACTTCAGCTTGCTAATCCGATGAGCTATGTCGATCACTTTAGATCTCTGGCGAATTACTACGTTCCGGATTCGATCCCGCAGAGAAACACCGAGCATAGCTCTTTCCATAGCTCGCTGAGCGACTTTAAATTGGTGGACCAGTCGAACCGTGAGTGTCCACGTCTCGGCTCCGTATGTCAAGACAGTAAAAATATATTATTATACTATATTGACTTCAAATAAATTAAGATCGGTGGGGATCTACAGCATCGCTAAGCTTATAATAATATTTTCGTAGTAACTATGACCTAATCTGTGGTTTCACTGCAGATATTTTATTAATTTTGCGATGCGTGTATGTGAAATCCGTGATATCTTCTTGAGTTTTCATTTGAATTATATACTGTAAAGGACAATTTTAATCTATAATATGTGGCCAAGCTAAATAACGTAATTATTTGGATAAGGATTAATACTATATACTTGAAAATAGCCCTGGAAGTTATGTAATATTTTTTAACAAAAAATTAAAGATTGAAATGGTTACTGTGAGTCAACCTTAAGAGATAGACATATGCTGTCGCGGACTTTTTTGTGGGTCTTGTTAAATTGTACAACTCTTCCATAAAAAATATTCTTCTATCTATTTTCGATTGAGCAGCGTTCGTAAGAAACGTGTTTTTTCGACCGTTTTTTAGTCGACTTAGGTTGCAAATTAGGTTTCCACAAATGTACCTTTGATTTAAACGGGATAATATATAGCTTATTTTCATTCCGAAAGTCCATTCTATATATAAGTGAAAGAATTTTTTAAATCGGTCTAGTAGTTTTTGAGCCAAATCATTACAAACATACAAAAATACAAAAATACAAATGTTCTCTCTTTATAATATTAGTATAGATAAGATAGGTTGTTCCTTAGGGTCAGCTACAGTGGCTATAGCTACGAGTATATGCAAATATTTCTGAATATCATCGTGTTTATACATATTGAGTATTATAGTTTTTACCTATTCTATAATGTACATGATTCCAGTTTGCAGGTGACGTTGGTGACAGCTGCAAATCCACATTCTTTCCTCTCACCGCGAAGTACATGGTGTACTCCTGCAGGCCGGCGCTGGTCATGTTCACCACTGTGTGGCGCCCCCTGGTGGACATCTCTGTGTACACTGTAAACGCGTTGTCACCTACAACAGCAACAGTACAGCACTCCTCTTGCCGACTGCGGTCACACTTGCTGGGACCTGTAAACACAATACATAAACATTTAAAAATAAACATTAAAAATCTTAAACATTATAAGACTATATATTTTTTGTAGTGATATGACTTCTGCTAGTCCGCCTGGGGCGGTACCACCACTATGTCAATTAATTTTCGGCCTTGAAATAGGAATATTTTCGGTTGAAATGGCAAGGTGTCGGTGTCCAGTGAAACTACAGGGCATGTGAGACTCAACATCTTTATGTCTCAAGGTAACAGGCGCAGTGCAGTGACATGGCATTCTGGCAGGCCAGAATTTTGCATGCCGCTGTGGTAGACGTTATCGCTTACCATCAGGCGAGCGTCGTGCTTGTCCTGTTACCTTATATTATAAAAAAAGACGAGTGCCTAAGGTAAAGGCACCCTATTCCAAGGGGTTCCAAAAGTGGCACCACACACCGAGATATTTAGTCAATTTGCTGGCTAAGGACATGATAGATAGATAGATATGATAACGATATATTTAAAATTATGGATTGTATGGAAAACGATGTTTTATGTAATTGTACATATCATTATAAATATATAGATAATTTTTACAATGATATTGTCAGAGTGTTGCAGTCAGCTGCAGTTGATAGTTCGAATATAAAATTAAATAGAAAGCGTAATAAAGTTGTAGGATGGAACTTTCACGTCAGGTGCGCGCATGCTAAGGCTAGGGACATGTTTTCTGTGTGGGTTATGTACGGCAGGCCACGCTCGGGATATCACTATGAGAACATGACTGCCTCGCGCAGGGAGTACAAAGCCGCACTTAAATATGTACTTAAAAACCAGGACAAAATCAAGATGGACATGCTGGCCCGACATCGAGCAAACGGAAATTTTATAGAATTCTGGAAGCAAACTAAAAAATTAGGTCATAGAGTTAGTGTACCGGTTAGTGTAGGGGGCGAAAAAAATAAGAAGGATATAGCAAATTTGTTTCGTACCCATTTTAATGTAGATAACGTAAAAGATAATAACTGCAGTTCTGAGGTACGTCGGGGCACGGAGCCTCACCACGTAACAGTGACACCGAAGCAAATTGAGGTAATTCTGAGAAATATGAAGCGTGGTAAGTCTCCGGGCCACGACGGCCTCAGTATAGAACATCTATTGTTTTCGGGTCAGCATATCTGCCCTGTGCTAGCGCGGTTTTTTAGTCTCTGCATGAGGCACTGTTACCTACCAGATAATCTTATTCGCACGCTAGTCATACCTATCGCGAAAAACAGAACTGGTGATATCTCGAGCTTGGCAAACTACAGGCCTATCTCACTGGCTACGATTGTGGCCAAGGTACTAGAGAGAGTGATACACTCGTATATCAGCATAATTGATCTTGACGATGGGCAGTTTGGCTTTCGCCCGCAAGTCTCGACGGATATGGCTATATTTTCCCTTAAGGAAATAATCAAGTACTACACTCAACAGGACACAACAGTCTATGCCTGTTTCCTGGACCTGAGTCGTGCATTTGACACCATTAATCACGACACACTATGGAAGAAGATGCAAGATACGAATATCCCGCCTGAGGTTGTTGATCTTCTGGCGTACTGGTACGACCATCAGACAAACAACGTCAGATGGGATAGTGAGATATCTGAAGGATACAGGCTGTCCTGTGGTGTGAGGCAGGGGGGGATCACATCTCCCGACCTGTTCAACATGTATGTGAATGACCTAATCGTGGAGCTGAGCAGCACCCCGGTCGGCCTCAGATTGGATGGCAGATACGTCAACAACCTGAGCTACGCTGACGATATGGTGTTGCTCAGCCCCTCGATTAAAGGCTTGAGAAAACTTCTCAATATATGTGAACAGTATGCAACTAAACATGACCTGATTTACAATACTAGTAAAACGGAGATGATGATTTTCAGGTCGGGAAATGGTCCTCATTTTGTCCCTGAGGTTCGACTCAATGGACAGACGGTTAAAATAGTCGATAACTTCAAGTACCTTGGCCATATCGTGTCTTCCAATCTAGTAGACGATGAAGACATAGAAAGGCAAAGAAGGTCTCTTTGCGTAGTAGGTAACATGGTTGCTAGAAAATTTTTTAAAGCCGCCCCTGACGTGAAAATCACGCTGTTTAAGTCATTCTGCCAGACGTTTTACACGTGTCAACTCTGGACCAAATATACCCAGAAAGCTTTCCACAAAATACGGGTTGCATACAATAACATTTTCAGGCACCTGATGGGACTGAAATGGTATTGCAGTGCATCTGATATGTACACCGTACACCGCGTGGACACTTTTAATGCAATACAGCGCAAGCGAATAGCGTCGTTCATGTCTAGGGTTGACACGTGTAAAAATACGATTATTAGAAGTCTGGCGGACAGACTAATGCTGACTGACACATACAGACGATGGGTGGCTATAGCCACTTAAATGTATTTCCTGTTTACAAGTATCTTTACATTTATTTTTACTTTTTACATTTTTATTTCTATTTTTATTTTTGTGCATTGTTTTTTTTTGCCTGACAAATATGGATCCATGTGTCTGAAATAAAGAAATATTATTATTATTATTATTATTATTAAGGAGATACAGCCTTAGGAAATGCAGACAGACGGACGGACAGCAGTCTCAATAGTTCCTCAGGTATCCCTTGGATTCGGAACCCTAAAAGCGGGATTTTCAAGTCGTTTATAAGCTCTTTTTAACTACAGATCTGTTCCCACTTACCACTGTCGTCGGAACTTTCTTCGGTGCCGCCGCCGTCTATGACCTCCATTTCCGAGTGGATCGACCCGAAACTGTTTAAATACAACACGATACATTAAGTCACCAGTATATGTTCTGTTATTATGTACATAGTTATAAACACTGATGCAATGCCTCACCGACGCAGGACGGTAGGACTTTTACGCTGGTCCGCAAATAAAGGTGAGCAAAGAGAAGCATAATATATACCTACTGCCGGTGAGACACGTTTCGAAGGTGTGTACCTTCTGTTTCTGTTGTTGAACGATCACGGCCCACGTTCGCCTCCCTATAACTCTTTTTTTTAATATCTTATAGGCTAGCGTTTGACCACTATCTCACCTGTTGGTAAGTGATGATGCGGTCAAAGATGGTAAGCACGCTAAGCCTAGAATGGGAACTGGCTCTCAAGAATAGCTGCCGGAACACATTAGATGTTTGGTAACAGATTTTCTAACTTGAGTGGTGTGGAGTGGAGTTCTACTCGGTGGTAGCTGGTCGGGCGGACACTACAGTGTCCTACCACCATGCGGGGGTTGTTTGGTTTCGTAACGATGTTTTCCTTCACCGGAGGGCCACTGTGAGAAGTGCACATAAGTTTTTCGATACAAAAATCCATTGGTGCACGGCGCGGTTTCAACTCGGTACCACGGCATCAAAGCCGACCGTTCTCCCGACTACGCCACCGGGCCCTCAAAACTGTAAAAAAAATAATAATAACTGCCAAAATCAAATCAATCTACAGACTTGTCATATTGTGACTCATATATTATAACTACTTCCCACTATAAAATCTAAAATTTCAATGCAAAGCCTCTTACTAGGGTTCATTCTGGAAATCGTTGGGCTTTGTTCCCGGGAAATTAAGCTAAGGGAATATATTTTATCAGACAGAGTAAGAAGATCTAATTGTTTTGGATGTATGTTCAGATTTTCAGATGTTGTTTTATTGATCATGCAAATTATTAAGTAGATTTTTTTCCTACAAATCTGCCAAGGATGGTGCTGTGATTGTCTGAAGGATAGACACTTCTAAAATATATGCTGTAGATCTCAATAAACACATTCAAAAAAATTGGTTTGAACGAGATATAGCCAGCAGTTTTTGAGATATAGCACACTGTCTAAACCGCAAGTATAACTTTGTTTTTTATGCAAACACCATGAAAAACAAATTATTGCTGGCGAAAAATGAGTTATAAAATACTCTACTCTGTTACGGAACCCTACGAGTGCGAGTCCGACTTGCACTTGGCCAGTTTATTAATTTTGTGACGACTATTTTCATTATTTGAACCGAAAAGATACGTAAATGTAAATTTTACGACAACCCGAGAAGACCCGAGAAATTAGCCTCAAGAATTCTCGAGACCCGAGAAATTGATAAGCTCGAGAAATCATGAACCCTACTACTTACCCAGTTTTAGAATCCATATTCTTACCGTTGTATACGTGATAAGAACATCCTAAAATTGCTATTCTATATGTTTTCAATTAGGTATTATAATAATAGATATTAGCCATTATTAATGTTATATACCGGCTGTAATTCACATAGGTACCTTTAGTCGAATTTTCTCGACCTAAATTTAGCCAGTTAGCAGAACAGCTAGGCTATTCTGTAAGCTAGTTTACGCATCTCGCAAGCGGAATCCGCGGTGAGTCGTACTACGAAATGCAAATCGTAATAAGATTGTCATACGGTTGAATTTCGTATCACCGCTGGCGAGATGCGTAAAATAGCTTTCAGAATAGCCTAGCAGGTATAAGTGGCGTAGTGAAAAGGGAGGAGTTTTGGCTGTATACTCAAAGGAGGCATATGCCCTGCAGTGGGCGGAAATAAGCTGACAATGATGAATATTAGGTCTTACCTCCAGTTTTAAAATTCTCTTTGAATATAAATATAATTTATATCAATTTACATACTTAATTATGAAACTTACCCATTAAAGAACACCAGCGCAGTTAATAGCAGCACCAACATTGATTGCGCCATATTTATTTTATAGAAGTAACAGTCTGCAGACGAGTTTCCTCGATAGGATGGATACGCTGACTAGCTTATATAATGATAATCGCACGTTAAAATACTCAGTCGTTATCACATGCATATTACCATATGTTTACACATAAGTTCTGATTTGACTTATATTTGCTCAAATCAATCAAATCGAATCAAAATCATTTATTGAGAGTACAGGTAGTTTATATAGATATTATTATTTAGATAGTTGCTCTCTGTATCCACCATTAATGGCATTCAATAATTAATTATGAATAATATTAGTATCTCAATCATAAATGCATAGACTTAATAAAAAGGATGGTGCACTGCAGATGTTTTGACAAAATTAATTTAATCAGTATGCTTTAATAATAAGGTTGTTATTGCTTTGTAGAACAAAACGGCCCAATTGAGAGACACCAGGGTAGGAGTGTATCCTTGTCTAGCAACCTGCTAGTCCTATATATGTTCTATACTATATGTATAGTATACGTATGGTATATATATATATATATATATATATATATATATATATATATATATATATATATAAAAGTTGTCCATACAAAAGAAAGGGACAAGGACTCCGTTTAAGGTCGTTCTCATGGGGGCCGGTGTACGCGATCGAGTTTAATATGTAGCAGGTCTGTGCATAAATTACATAAAATAACATTGCAAATTGTCATTATTGTATATATACACACTGCTCGGGTGCCTGTCTTTTGGAGTATGAGAGGAGAGAAGGGAGCCACTATTGTGGCGATGGTGTGTTGTGTTATAATAAATTTACAAATTATAATTAGGACAGTAATATATATTTTTTTATTTCTTATATGCTAGCGTTTTGGCCACTATCTCACATGTTGGTAAGAGCGACCAGCGCGAAGCGCGATTCGGAGTTCGAAATAGGTTTTTTATTATTTTTTATATACTAAATTGGGGATTGCTTACCGCTCCCATTCGTGTGCCGCCCAGGGCCATGCCCGTTTAAACGTTTTAAATAAATAAAAGAAGTGTTTAACGCTGTTAAACACAATCCAAAATTTCATCGTACCGACGGGACTCGAACCCGCACCTCCCGGTTTACACGTCCAGGTGCTCTGCCAATTAAGCCACTGTTCGATACATCGATACGACGAAATTAGTGGATTGCATTTTGTTAACCCAATTATGCATTGGTGGCGCCATCTATGACTACTTATTACGTAAGTTAATCATTCGGAAGAAATCATTACAGTTTTCAAATCCGACGAGAGATGTTGCACTGCGTAAATCAAATATTATGTTTCTTTGAAGTGTCTCACACTTTATATTTTTGTAAATTGTTAAACACAATCCAAAATTTCATCGTACCGACGGGACTCGAACCCGCACCCCCCGGATTACACGTCCAGGTGCTCTGCCAATTAAGCCACGGTTCGATACATCGATACGACGAATCGGTAATCCGGGGGGTGCGGGTTCAAGTCCCGTCGGTACGATGAAATTTTGGATTGTGTTTAACAATTTACAAAAATATAAAGTGTGAGACACTTCAAAGAAACATAATATTTGATTTACGCAGTGCAACATCTCTCGTCGGATTTGAAAACTGTAATGATTTCTTCCGAATGATTAACTTACGTAATAAGTAGTCATAGATGGCGCCACCAATGCATAATTGGGTTAACAAAATGCAATCCACTAATTTCGTCGTATCGATGTATTGAACCGTGGCTTAATTGGCAGAGCACCTGGACGTGTAATCCGGGGGCTGCGGGTTCGAGTCCCGTCGGTACGATGACATTTTGGATTGTGTTTAACAATTTACAAAAATATAAAGTGTGAGACACTTTAAAGAAACATAATATTTGTTTAACGCTGGCTAAGCCGCGGGGCACTTCTACCAACTATTATATAATCTGTGGTTCTATTATCATCACCATCATAATCAGCCGGTATTAGTCCACTGCTGGACATAGCTGGACATTGGCCTCTCCCAAGTCATGCCACTGAGCCCGATCTTCGGCTCTTTGTTTCCAGTCACTGCCCAACGGTTATCGGTCCTTTTTTTTTTTTTACCCAGGAAAATCCTTTATGGATACCTCTCGCCCGGGGGAGCGAGATAGTTATGTGGGACTCGCTGCCTGAAGGGCAGGATACCGCACTAAAAACCTGGGGTGAGCCGTCATCCACCGTGGTGGGGCAAGATGGGGTTGCGCTAGCATTCACCAACTTGCCCCGGTGGCAGACCCAAATGGTCCTCTGCCGCTGCAGAGGGCTGACCCTGCTCACCAAGGTCAACCCACAACCGTCATGTGGGGAGTGCAAGCCATTGGAGAGTCCCCCGACCCTCCAACAGTTACCCCACAATGACAGAGGAGTGTGGCACCTGGCCTCACATCCTCCGTCCCTCTGATGACTGGTGTGCGAAGAGCAAATACCCCTACTCGCACACCGTCCGCTGTTCAACCCGCATGCCAGTGCCAGTGGCATGCGAGACCCCACTCTTCGACCGTCGCCGGCCCCACCACTCAGCCCATTGGACCCACGGCCTGGTACACAAGTGCACCCCTCTATTACAGAGGAATGCGGCACGCGCACTTCTGTGCAACGCCCCACACCCTCCGTCCATAAAATGACTAGTGTGCGAAGGGCACATACCCCTACTCGCACACTGTCCACCGTCCACCTCGCACGCCAAAATGGCATGCGAGAAACCCTCCATCGGCCGTCACCAGCCCCTCCACTTGGCTCGAGCATATGCTCGGCCCCACCACCGGGCGGCTCCCACCACCGAGCCCGCCCTGCTCCGTCACACTGTGCCCTCTGCTAATATCAGACGGACACGCGGAGGAGCCCCTCACGTCGGAACTTCGCTATCGGTCGACAACTTAGCCCAGTAGACTAGGAAAAGTTGTCGGCCGATACCCAGGGTACACCACGAGGAGGTGTTCCGACCCGCACCCCAACGGTTATCGGTCCTACGGCAGATATGACCAGCCCACTGCCACTTTAGTTTGCTATTCCGTTGAGCTATGTCGACCACTTTAGTCTTCTACTTCTACTATAGTATATGTATATTAATAATATTTTTTTAATAATTAATTTTAAACACAAGCTTTAACACAACCTAGGACCAGAGAAATTCAAGACAAATCCAACGAGCCCGAACACGACAGGTATAACATGTGTAGTTTAGGAGTTCCTCTGGCCGCCTTCCAGCTCCATCGTCAGATCAGCACCATGTCATCATAATATTGCATTGTCACGCGATTTATGCATGCATGCAAAATTTCAGCTCAATCGGTAACCGGTGGATCAATATTAAGTTGCAAGATTTGTGACGGACAAATAAATTCGCCGTGAAGTAGCGATAAAGCTTGTAATAAAATGCAAGTAGGTACTAATTCATTGAAGAGACATATTTTATGAGTGCTAATTGCAGGTTGGAATGAATGGTAAAAGAGGAAGGGATATAATATTAACATAATATATTACCTAATGTGCTTTTATGAAAAAATCAATCGATCAAAAGAATGACCATTTATGTCGCATATTTTGTGATTTCACAGGGGAATCGAAACCTACTTATATGGTACCTACCTACTTACCGTTGCCACATGAGTAAAAAAAAGTGCCCTAGAATGAAATTTGGCAAGAAGCAGGGCATTGAAAAATGTGTCTTAGTTACATAGGAAAAAAATTGAAAACCGTAAAAATGTAGTTTAATGACAAGAAAAAAACTAACTTACGATGACAAACTTATTAATTGCGGTTGGTACATAAACAGTGTCTACGCATCGGCGTAGGGCTCGAACTACAAAGTTAGGTTTGTACTTTAACCTAGTTTGATAAGTTGGTACGGAAGCCTCGGTGGGCAAGTCTTACTAGACTTGGCTGGTTTTATTTTACTACACTATCTCACCTGTGGGTTTGGTTGGTTATTGCAATGATGCGGTCGAGGATGGTAGCACGCTAGGCCTAGATCAGCTATACTCAACCTGCGGCCCGCGGGCCGCATGTGGCCCGCCGGGCCTTTATCAGTGGCCGCGTACAGTTAGAGATAATTGAAACTATTTTGAATTCGCACCCATTCGCGACGTGTCGGTGAAATAGTGCACGCGCCGAGTAAAAAAAATTACTGTACAATTTGTAACTACCTTGTCTTTTTCCACTATTAATGTAATGTTGAAAAACGTAATTTTTTTACGCCTAAATTATTTTTGTTTGCGGCTCGCGACATCATGATAAACCGTGTTTGTGGCCCGGAAAAAAAAAAAATTCAGTACCGCTGGCCTAGATGAATGAGAACTGGCTCTCAAGGACTGCTCCCGGAACACATTAGATGTTTGGCGACAGATTTTCTAACTTGAGGGTTGTAGCTGGCCTGGCGGACACTAGATGTCCTACCACCATGCGGGGTTGGGGATTTCTTAACCATGTTTTTCCTTCATCAGAGCACGCGTCAGTCACTCGCTCAAGGACACGCGTTTTATACCTACCGCTTCGCGTATCGTGCACGATACAATCTACAGTCGGTTGCCAAATTGACTTTCAAATGATTGACTTTGAGAAAAAATGATGAACGTTGTAATCCGCATTTTTTTCTGCCGATACTTATGGGGGACGAGGAAATCGCGCATTGCATCACTCACTTTAACGATCCCGCACACTAGCTTGAAACACGCACACAGTATTAAAAATACAGCGTAGTTACGCACGCTCATATGGCCAATAATGGCTATATGGCCAGCAGAGGGGTACGCCTTGCATTGACATCTCCATTGGTAAATGCTCGAAGGCGGCAACCGACTGTAGTTGTGGCGTTAAATCCGACAATTTGCCCACTACACCAATAGTTCACGACCTTTTGTTTTTAACAAAAGTTTTCAGTCAGTGCGTCTCACGCCTACCCATTATGGCATACGGTGCCGAGACATAGACACTCACGGCGGGGCTGGTCCACAAATTCAAAGTCGTTCAGCGAGTTATGGAAAAGGTTATTGACTGTAGTCTCTTTGAAGGATCGAATCCGAAATTAAGTCATCCGTCAAAGAACCAAAGTTATCGACATAGATCAAAGGATTAGCTAGCTGTAGTGGCAGTGGGCTGGTCACATCTGTCGTAGAACCAATGACCGTTGGGGTAGACGTGTTTTAGAGTGGAGACCATGGCTCTGTAAACGTAGTGTAGGGCGCCCTCCAGCTAGATGTAGCGATGATATTGATTTTGATATAGCAAGCTGGCTGACAGCGGCTGGAAATAAAGAGTTGAAGATCGAGATCAGTGACGTGCCATAGGTGAGGCCTATGTCCAGCTGTGGACAGAGATAGATGATGATAATGAGCTCAATTCAACTTAACTCAATAGTGACTTTTACTATTTTTTATAGACTTTACGAATTTTAACTACTTCAACTTGTATTTTTCTAATACTCTGGCACCGGCTAAATACAGTAACCGTGTGAAGCCTATAAAAACAAACATTAGTCAAGGCCGTCAAAATGCCATCTCTCATGACATGAGTAAAGTGAGTGATGTACTAATAGCAACTTGCTGCAATTTACTCGATCAGAAAGTTTACGATTCAATTTAAAAATTATAATTAAACGTAATACAATAAAAGTAAAAAATGAACAAAGAAATCAGTGAAATACAATTTTATATAAATGACAACAGATTTAAGTAAGATTGTATATTACTTATTGTGTATGTATCGATTTATTTTTTTCGATGACAGCTGCTAAACAGCGATATCGAATTCATTCTACTCGATAGTATAACTATTTAAAAAATCAAAAATAAATCGGCGAAAGAAAGAGTAATGTAAACGATCCGGTTGTTATTGTTTTGCTTCAAATAGATGGATTTATTCAATAAACTACATTCATAATGACAACAAAATAAGTTCATTTGAGTTTGTCGAACTTCTATTTACAATAAAAAAGCGTTAAACAGTGTTTTTGTGTTACGAAAGTCGCGATGTCGGCAGATTTCTAACCGATGTCAACAAAAACAATTTGAGTGAGATGTTACCAATAGTGCTTTACAATAATATGGAAGGGAGTACGAATAATCCAAACTCTAGTTTCGGTAGTTACGACGAGAATGTGATACTAAATTGTGTTAGAACAAGAAAGAAAGTGTCCGAATTGCCGAATTGTCCAGTTTGTAGTTGTACTATTCGGCAAGGGGAGTTAGAATCGCACTTGAATTTAGAAGTTGAGAGGTTGCAGAAGTTATCTAGTTCTAGCGGGAAAAGAAAGCTAAGTGCGACGAGTCCTAGTGGTTTAGCTGTGGCAGGGTCTTCGACCGATCCTGACTTGCCCGATGAGGATTGCATAGACGTGTCGGGATGCCCGGGTAGCGATGTTTACCAGGTATGTTTTGTATATAACTAACACTAGCAACCCCTTATCATCGCCCGCGTTCAAAAGTATCCTATGTTTACTGCCTGTGTGCCTAATTTTATCCAAATCCGTTCAGTCGTTTTTGCGTGAAAGAGTAACGAATATTTTTCCATACTTAAACTTTTTCTACACATTTCTACTAAAGTTTTATATTTAAAACTGTCTTAATGGATAGATGTGTTTTTTACTACTTCACGTTAAACACAGCACTGGACAAATTTTGATGCAACTTTACAATGCTAGAGCTCGCTATTGTATGTGCTACTATGCTAATTAAAAAGTACAAGTCGGCTTACTCTCGTAGGGTTCCATAACACACTACAATATTTTATAAGATTGCGTAAAAAATACCACCATCATTTTTCGCCAGCAAAAAATTACTTTGTTTTTCATAGTTTTTGTATGAATGAGTAAGTTATATTTGCAGTTTTGAAAATGTGCTATATCTCAAAAACTGCTAATTTTTCCTCTAATTCTAATTTTCGTTGAAAGTGTTTATTAAGATCTACAGCATATATATTTTTAGATTTTTCACTCTCTTATTTTAAAAGTTAGAGGTAGGGAGGACACCCATTTTACCACATTAAAAATGTCTATCTTTCAAACAATTGACTTTGATAAAAAATAATTTTAGAAACCTTAATGTCATTTGTAAAGAGCTATAGACGATAGGTTTAATGATTTTTTTTTTATTAATTTCGGTTCCATGTTACAATCACAAAAAAAAACAAACAATATTGTTTGTTTTTGTTTGTGTTTGTGATTGTTAATCTTTTATTTTTTTCTATTTTTGTATAAAAATTGTAAGGCGATTCACAGAATACATCTATCTTTCTACCAAGTTTCAACTATGTAGTCCTAATAGTTTCGGAATAAAGCGGGTGTGACATACGGACAGATGGACAGACAGATAGACATGACAAATCTATAAGGGTTCCGTGTTTTGCTATTTGGCTAGAGAACCCTTAATTTGATATAAATTTGTTTTTCTGGGAAATTTTCAAATAAGGGTACATTTTTGTATGGCAAAAGTTAAAAATCAACTTTATGAATAGACCAAATATGCTTAATGCATTGTTTTAGTTGTCTAAAACCATCTTCACATTTTTCTAATAATAAATCGGTTAAAATCGATTGGATGGCTGCAGTCTATAACAGACATAGGTTAAGATAAAGACAATTTGTGTGTCCAAAAACAGGAGTATACAGAATGAATTTTTCAAGAGTACTCAAAGGAGTGTTGGGCCCAATTTTGATGAAAACTAAAAGTGCGCTATTGGATTTTTGTAAAATCAATATTCCTAGCCAGCAATCGAACCTGTTGATTTTGAAAAAAAAACACATTCTGTATTATTACCCCATTAAATAGTGTAGCTTATAAGGAATGAATTATGGGAAGTAATGTCATACTCCTTTGAGTACTTATTGCTATTCCTTATAATTTCTTATTTGGCCATACACGCCTTCTTGAAAAATCCATCCTGTATAATATACAAAAGTATTATGTATGCAATATGGTATAATATTGTATTGAATAACAAATAAATTAGAATGCTTAAAGAAATGTCCTAACACTAGGCATGGAAATGGCTTCTTTTAATAAATTTTCATTGGATGAAATGAAAAATAAAAATCGCAATGATTTCACATGTGAAATTTCACTGGCAATGATTTTCATGCATAAAGTTCCGTACGCTATTCCAAATGAATGATTTTGAGATCTGCGACATGTTATTCCAAGTGAATTAATTATTTATCACGCTTAGTTTAAATGCTCTATACAAGATATTCAAGGTCATAATTTACCGATATAGTACTAAAACGGAGCACGGGTAGCGCTGAGCTCTTCGTCGTATACTTGCGGTTACAAAACAGCAAAATATGGTTTGTTCTTTCTAACACGCTTGCTCTAGGTCTAGTACGATTTGTCGCTTCTCACTTGCTATCTACGTCGATGCAATTTCATTGAGTGTAAGAGACCTAATGAAGAGAAGTATCAGATGTGATTTATGGAAATGCATTTCATATGATATTTCACATGCTACTTATAAAATGTTCCATGTCTACCCAACAGCTATTAAGATTTAAAAAAATATAAATAAACTAAATACCTCATAAAAACAACAAAATATCTAAAGTGAAGATAATAATAATTACTGATTGTTATAAAATATAAAGGCATTATATTCCGGTTTAAAACACAGTAATGTATAGTTGATAGTCAATATTTTATAAGATAGTTGAAAAACTAAAACAACCAACTTGCATGCCGTGCGAGTCTGTTCCAGTAGCAAGTTTGAGACGTTTATCATTAAATGTCTGGAGATACTTATCACATCTCGATGAATTTATAATGGGACCACCTTGGAAATGTACTCTACCAATTAAAAATAAAATCATTCAAATCAGCTCATAATTGAAAGAATAATAGTGTAACATACATACAAAAAATGTATGTACACTGATTACTCGAAGAAGCCTGAACCAATTTGGAAAATTCCTTTTTTGTTTCATAGGGTGGTTCCCAAGTGGTTTCATTTAAATTTTAACAAAATTGGTCGAGTGCTTTTTAGTATATCAACATTTGTATGAATTTACGATGCCTTATACTTGGTGCGCGGGCTATTTTCCGCAACTAGGCCGTGTTTCGGCCCTTTTTGCGTGTGGAGTTGATGCCTTATATACCTCGATGACATGCTACTTACTGCTGGCTACTTTTACTTGCGCAACATTTGAAGTCGGTTCTTTTAATTTTTTAAACGATCTTAAATTATATAGTAGCATTTTTCATGTAGTAGATTGCTCAGTTTCTTTTTAACCGACTTCATTAAAAAGGAGGAGGTTCTCAATTCGTCGGTTTTTTTATTTATTTATATGTTCACTGATTACTCGAAGATGCCTGAACCGATTTGGAAAATTCTTTTTTCGTTTCACAGGGTACCCTTCCCAAATGGTTCCATTTACATTTTTATATAAATGTAGTCAATAGTTTTATGTCATTTGGTATTTTGTTATCGATAGCCAACACCGTGTACAGAACACTTTTACTTATAAAGCTGGTATTGAGGTGTGGTTAAGCATAATTTGCTGTTGTCACTCGTTATTACTCATGTCTGAAATTGTACGAAACAAATTAGGGCTGGCTTTAACAAATGTTACAGTTTCAAGAATGTACAATGATGTAAATGTCCGAATAAGATGCTTTTCGATGATTGGTATGCAACTTTCAGTAGGTTTTAAAATAAATATAGCTCACACCTCTTTTGAGATTAAAAAATAATTTCGATGTCAGTAGAATTGTTTCAAAAAATTATATCACACCGTAATATTGACACAATTGCAGCGGGTACATAAGAACCGAGTATGTCGGTTACGCGCGCGGCGCCGCAGCCCTCCGCCGGCGCAGGGTCGAGCCGGCGAGTGCCCCGTCTGCAATGCGTCGCTGCCAGTGGCTCGTCTGCAGAGACATGCGCTGCGCTGCCTGAAACGGACCGGGGCCGATATCGATGAGGATGTCCCCGACACCAGCTCGGAGGATGGCAGCATCGATGTGGAGGTAACCACCACTTTGTTATAATAGTCGGCATGAGTCGTGATGATGGATAAATTCATAATTAAGTATTTTTAAATAAATTTCACGCAAGTGTACAGTAGCTGAAACTATGTATGAGACAAGAACCAATCGCACGAAGCGTCATCGGTGCGGTTGCTGTCGCATATGGTCACTCGAAACAATGCAGAATGTGCTCACGACTCGTGCTGCTACTAGCGCTACCTATACAAGCTTTCAGTAGCAAAAAGCGCCGTGCTGTATTGGATTAGTGTTTCAGATCAGCAGAAGAAGAAGAGATCAGAACTGCTGAACCATTTGGCAGATGTTGCGTCGTCCCCTGATAACGTAGCGTACCTGTAGGTTGTAGTATGACCTGCCCGCCCGGACCACAGCCCAGAAACTAAGTAATGACAACAAACTTGTAGGCATTTGAAGCTCAAGACAATTATCAATTTATCTTGAATAAGAAGCAATACCTGCATTTAAGGGGGGGGGTAAGGTCAAATCGTACGAAAAAAGCCATGTTTTCGTGATTTTTTTTCTGACGAGGCAGTTAAAATTTCTTTACTCAACCAATGGTACATTGAAGTATGACATTCAATATAATATAATGTTTCATAAAATTTGTACAAAGAAATATTTAAAAATACGGCAATGGCAGCATTTGTTCGGACGTGTCTCGAAAAATAGTTGAATTGCGGTGCCCCTCATAACTTGGTGCTGGATCATCTGAAATCAAAAAATTAAAGTCCATTCGTTAGATAATAGTTTTCCCCAGGTAACGCTGTCGAGTTTTTTTTTTTTTTCCAATTTTTTTCATTTTTTCGATTACTTTGAAGTGAAAAACACAATTTTGTGGGAAAAAATCGGCTAATTTGTTATTGCGAAATCAAAATTATGAACAAAAAAAAAAAAACTCGACAGCGTTACCTCGTAAATGATGTACAGCAATAGTGTTTAAAATTTCAAAAGGATCAGTGCAGTAGTTTTGGAGTTATCAGGGGCACCGACTCTGAAAACGTGAGTTGTGGGAAAAACGCTTTAAAGTTTTAAACACAAAAAAATCCGGTATAAATACAAAAATCCGGAAGGTATAAAAATATTCATAACTTCGTCAATTTTGCTCCAATTGACTTGAAATTTTGACACAATATTCTTCAAATATTACGGATTCAATTTCGAAAATTAAAAAAAAAAGCAAAAAAAAAAAATTAAATACCTTACCCCCCCTTAATTTCGACTTAAAAGAAAGAGTTTAATAACTCCTTATTTATTAATTGAAACCAAAATAGAGGTATATCACTGTTAATGATAAAATTGAATTATAATTCCAATTAAAGAAATATAAAGATTAAAATTAAGCTGCTAACTTAATTTTTAGTGGTTTAATTCCATTAATATTTCTATTTATATAGTTTAAATAAAACATTACATTTTCACTGTAAAAATAAAAAAAATATTTTTTATAAATATTTAAAGATATTATATATCTCCTTAATATCTTCAATATTATGCTCTAATTATAAGCTATTTAAATAAATTAATAATAGAAATAAAAAAATTATAATTCATAAAATAAATCTAAATAAGTAAATTTTAAAATTATTTATTTGATAAATATAATAAAAAATTGAATAATTTTTTATAACATTAAATATTCCTCAACCACTATATAACTCTCTTCAACCAAAATCAATATTTTTTAATAACTTGACCATAATTTAAAAAATAATAATTTAATCCATATGTACTTAAATTAGGTATAAATCATATAACACATAGGCTTGAACAGAAGAGCCTTGAGCATCGCCGTAAAGTCGCTAGTCTTCTTCTATCATACTATAAATCAACACCAATATAAAAACGCGAAAGTCAGTTTGTTTATTTATTTGGGACTTCTTCACAGTCAAACGGCTGGACTGATTTAGCCGAAGTTTTGTATAGGGATAGTCAGTACTATGGATTAGGCTATAGGATACTTCTTAACGCGGGTGAAGCCGCGGGGCATAGCTAGTTGTTCTATACTTTTCAAATTATGTTATTGTATTGAATGCCGGAATGTACGGATCGCAGGTAACATAGTATATAATGTTTTTCAATGTGTGTTCACAGAACGACGAGCCCCTGGGTGGGTTCGGGGCGGAGTACCAATGGTGCGGCGAATGGCGCGTGCGAGCCTCTGCCCTCCTGCCGACCGCTGCGCTCGGAGCGCCCGCGCGCCGCGTCAGCACCGACCAAGCGCTGGTCAGTTTACACGTACATACCATACTGATGTCATTTCACACATACATTACTGTACTGATGTCAGTACACACGTTCATACTGTACTGATGTTATTTCACACATACATTACTGTACTCATGTCATTTCACACAAACATTACTGTACTGATGTCATTTCACACATACATTACTGTACTGATGTCATTTCACACTTACATTACTGTACTGATGTCATTTCACACATACATTACTGTACTGATGTCAGTACACACGTTCATACTGTACTGATGTCATTTCACACAGACATTACTGTACTGATGTCATTTCACACTTACATTACTGTACTGATGTCATTTCACACAGACATTAATTTACTGTACTGATGTCATTCCACACAGACATTACTGTACTGATGTCATTTCACACATACATAACTGTACTGATGTCATTTCACACAGACGTTACTGTACTGATGTCATTTCACACAGACATTACTGTACTGATGTCATTTCACACAGACATTATTGTACTGATGTCATTTCACACATACATTACTGTACTGATGTCATTTCACACATACATTACTGTACTGATGTCAGTACACACGTTCATACTGTACTGATGTCATTTCACACAGACATTACTGTACTGATGTCATTTCACACTTACATTACTGTACTGATGTCATTTCACACATACATTACTGTACTGATGTCATTTCACACAGACATTACTGTACTGATGTCATTTCACACAGACATTACTGTACTGATGTCATTTCACACATACATAACTGTACTGATGTCATTTCACACTTACATTACTGTACTTATGTAATTTCACACACATTACTGTACTGATGTCATTTAACACATACATTACTGTACTGATGTCAGTACACACGTTCATACTGTACTGATGTCATTTCACACTTACATTACTGTACTGATGTCATTTCACACAGACATTACTGTACTGATGTCATTTCACACGTACATTACTGTACTGATGTCATTTCACACAAACATTACTGTACTGATGTTATTTCACACATACATTACTGTACTGATGTTAGTACACACATACATCACTGTACTGATGTCATTTCACACTTACATTACTGTACTGATGTCATTTCACACATACATTACTGTACTGATGTCATTTCACACAGACATTACTGTACTGATGTCATTTCACACAGACATTACTGTACTGATGTCATTTCACACATACATAACTGTACTGATGTCATTTCACACTTACATTACTGTACTTATGTCATTTCACACACATTACTGTACTGATGTCATTTCACACATACATTACTGTACTGATGTCAGTACACACGTTCATACTGTACTGATGTCATTTCACACTTACATTACTGTACTGATGTCATTTCACACAGACATTACTGTACTGATGTCATTTCACACGTACATTACTGTACTGATGTCATTTCACACAAACATTACTGTACTGATGTTATTTCACACATACATTACTGTACTGATGTTAGTACACACATACATCACTGTACTGATGTCATTTCACACTTACATTACTGTACTGATGTCAGTACACACGTTCATACTGTACTGATGTCATTTCACACAGACATTACTGTACTGATGTCATTTCACACAAACATTACTGTACTGATGTCATTTCACACAAACATTACTGTACTGATGTCATTTCACACGTACATTACTGTACTGATGTCATTTCACACACACATTACTGTACTGATGTCAGACTACTATCCTACTTTCTACTAATATTATGAAGGCGAAAGTTTGTGTATATATTTGTCACTTCTTCACGCTAAAACTACTGAACCCATTAAGTTTTTTTTTTTAAGATTACTCGCAATGTGTGTTGCGTTGCACATTTACTAGTAGTCTTGTTAACCCCTCCAACTGAGCTATATATGCTTGTTTCTGGAGTGGGTTCACGTCAATAGTGGAATGGGTGTGGTGGGTATCGAACTCACGACCTCTCTATCGCCAGTCCGACACCCTATCCATTAGGCTATTGCCGCCTCTTTGTTGAATTTTTAAATTTGGTATGTAGATTTAGACTCTGGAATAACACATGGGTTCTTTTTATCCCGATTTTCACATGAGAACGATGTCTACGCGGGTTAAACGCGGGACACAGCTTGTCTCACATAAGCTAGCATATTACTTCTATCTCACCTGTTGCCCCTGTTGGCAATTGACGATGCGATAGAGGACGGTAGCATGTTAAAATGGTAACTGGGTCTCAAGGACAGCTGCCGGAACACATTAGATGTTTGTCGACAGGTGTTACAACTTGAGGGTGGTAGCTGTCCAGGCGGACACTAGATAGTGTCCTACCACCATGCTGGGCGTTGCTAGATTGATACAAGCTTGACCAACACCTGTATCCTGCCTTTCTTAAAAGAATACCTATCTTAGATGCATTAAGCATAAATTTAAAAAGCGGCAATAGCCCAAAGGCGCGATCAAGAGGTTGTGAGTTTGGCGAGTTTCGCGTCACATTGCACTATTGACGTGAACCCATTCCAGACATAAGCATATTTAGCTTAGTTTGTGGGGTTTACAAGACTACTAGTAATGTGCAACCCACATTGATAGTAAGCTTTTTAAAAAAAAATGATCGTACAAAACGAAAAAACGGAACTTCACATGCCGCGATAGTCAAAGTAGCCAGAAGTCATAAGCATGTCATCAAGGTATACAAATTCGTTTAAATTGTTTGTCTCCATATCTCCGGAGATAATTGTCAGATTTCGATAAAATTTGAATTAGACCAAATGGGAGGCATAGCTTCTCAAACAAAAAAGTATTTATTCAAATCGGTTAAGATTTGACTGAGTTCTGGGGTAACCTTCGAGCATTTACCAAAGGAGATGTTAACGCAAGGCGTACCCCTCTTCTGGCCATATAGCCATTTTTGGCCATATGAGCGTGCGTAACTACGCTGTATTTTTTAATACTGTGTGCGTATTTCAAGCTAGTGTGCGGGATCGTTATAGCGAGTGATTTGTGTGTGCAATGCGTGTTTACCTCGTCCCCCGTAAGTATCGGCAGAAAAAAATGTTTGCGGATTACAAATTTAACATCTCCATTGGTAAATGCTCGAAGGGGGTAACACACATAAAAAAAATAATTTGAATTGAGAACTCTTCCTTTTTTATGAAGTCGGTTAAAAATGCTTTGAATTCGTGAATATTCGCCAGGTGGTGGATGGTGATGAAGATACGGAGTTGTACGGACCACCACAATACTCCCCTTCAAGGATACACCCCGATGTGAGTTACCATTTTACAAGCTCTTATCTAACTTTTATTTTATTAGTAGGTATGTTTGTGCGGGTCGAATCTGGGAAGCTAAATTAGAGTCATTTCCTGACGATCATCATCATCAGCCTATGTTAGTCCACTGCTGGACATAGGCCTCTTCAACTGCTCGCCACTGAGCATGAACCTCGGCAATTCTCATCCAGCTCCAGACATTCAATTGTTCTCAAAGGTATTGCTTGCATATCTTTTTAGGTGACAATGCAATAATATGCTACCATTGAGCTTACCTGCCCCCCAAGGCAAAATCCAATATCTGTTTCTATTCACGCTAACGCAACTTCAAAATGTATGAAAATGTCATTTATTTTTCCGCAACAAAGTTGTCATTCTCATACATTTTAAAATTGCGTTAGCGTGAATCAAAACAATAATTGGATTTTGTCTAGCTCCCCTGCAAGGCTAGCATGGCAAGCGGACTATTTTGTCTTTCCACCTATCCGTGTTTTATTTGGTGGAGAAGGCAAATTATAAGTAAAGTTTTTCGACACTTATAAACCCCTGCTGACTTTTAATCAATAATTTTTTAAACTTTTTAAAACGAAACAAAATCAAAACTCGGGGTTAAACTTCACCAAGCGTTTAAATTGTTCTGTTGATCTCCTGTCAGTGGCGAAAAACAGGGAAATAATTATGTCTTTCCCCCGGGGATAATGCCATGTTAGTGATGGAGCCAGGCTTTAGGGACTGGAACACTGGAACTCAGAAATGGCAAATAGTAGGACAATAGAATTTGGGCTTGTATACGACTATGTATTGTAAAACTCAGTATTACTTAACAAAACACTTGTATTAAAAAATTATATATGATAATGTATTTAAACCCGATACAAAAAGACGGGTGTTATGCATTTGTCGTGTGTCGATCGACAATGTCAGACGATCACCAATCGGTTCACCGAGTTCCGGCATGATGTCAGTCAGTATGGTAGACAGGTTGGGATAGTTACGCTTAGTCGATTGGACTGAAGTTAGCTGTCCAGCGCCTGGACATACCAACTTAGACCGCAACGTCAATTAACATCAGGTGAGATAGTTGTCAAATGATTGACTGCTTGCAATAAAAATAATTTATAAATTTTGTCTATGTATATCTGATATTATGTTTCTTTGAAGTGTTTCACACTTTATAATGCTAATTAATTGGCAAAGCACCGGAACATGTTATTCCGGAGGTTGCGGGTTCTAGTCCCGTCGGTACGATGAAATTTTGGATTGTGTTTAACAAATTACAAAAATATGTATATCTACCGATTGGCATTTGCACAAACAATTCTTACAGACCAATGAAGTCCCTACTCGCTCAAAAAGTAAATAAATGTATTTCAGGCAGAGATCAACCCAGCAGAAGATGTTGAAACAGAAGATCACCATATGCCAGCGGAGAACGGAAGAGAAGTGGACAGAATAGCTGAGGACAGAGTAGAAGATAACAAGCCTGATAGAGAAGAAGCACCGAGCAAATATAACGGATTAGTAGAAGCTAGTGCTGAAGTAAGTTGAATCGCTGCCATTTTAACCGGAGGGAATGTCATTTTTCCATACAAATGTATTCCCCTGTTCCCTCCTTGGAAAATGTTTCTAGAGCCAATTTTTTTTCTACAAATAATCAAGGTCTGCTGTTACGCCCATGTCATTTGCTTTTTCACCCAACTTCCGAAAAGAAGGAGGTTCTCAATTCGTCTGTATGTTTTTTTTGTGTTTGATTACTCCGTCAATTGTGAACCGATTTGAATAGTTCTTTTTTTTAGGGTTCCGTACCCAAAGGGTAAAACGGGACCCTATTACTAAGACTCCGCTGTCCGTCTGTCTGTCTGTCTGTCTGTCTGTCTGTCTGTCCGTCTGTCACCAGGCTGTATCTCATGAACTGTGATAGTAAGACAGTCGAAATTTTCACAGATGATGTATTTCTGTTGCCGCTATAACAACAAATACTAAAAACAGAATAAAGTTAAAAATAATAGAGGGTCCCCATACAAGAAACGTGTTTTTTTCGGAATTTTACGCCATCTATGACCGCTTAGTTAGGTAAACGTCCCATAGATGGCGTTATATTGAAATGTCGATCCCTAACACCTTTGTTAGACGTTAGATGGCTTTATAAGAAATAAAATGTTTATTAATTATTATTTTTTGCTGGCGAAAAATGATAGTGGTATTTTTTGCTCGATCTTATAAAATACTGTAGTGTGGTACGGAACCCTACGAGTGCGAGTCCGACTTGCACTTGGCCAGTTTATTCCATACAAATGTATTCCCCTGTTCCCTCCTTGGAAAATGCTTCTAAAGCAATTTTTTTTTCTAAAATAAATCAAGGTCTGCTGTAGCTACGCCCCTGTCATTTGCTTTTTCAACCGACTAACAAAAAGAAGGAGGATCTCAATTCGTCTGTATGTTTTTTTTGTGTATGATTACTCCGCCAATTGTGAACCGATTTGAATGGTTCTTTTTTTAATCGGCAGGGTACTTTTCCGAGGTGGTCTCATTGTAATTTTATCGAGATCTGATTAGTATCTCCAGAGATATGACAATAAACGTCTCAAACTTGCTAGTGAAATTGACATGCACGGCATGGAAGCCGGTTGTTTTAGTTTTTAAACTATCTTATTATAACTATCTTTACTTATTTGACCAACTTATTGCAAAAAGAAATATAAATACCCTTTAAAAACCTGAATAATGACCTATTTTACTGCCCTGATCTAGACGGCTAGCAGACAAATTTGAAAGGTTTTTAAGACAAGAAAAAATTATAGGAGCACAAATGCCACTTATTTACAAAAATGATGTGCAAAAAATAATTTGATAGGATCAGTTTTCGAAGAAAAAACAGGGGAATACGAAACCATATTTTAGTCAACATTTTGTAAGTAAAATGGGTCTGAGTTGCTGTTGTCCCTTTCGCGCTCTTGTTGGTTATTCGGACACTGCGCGACGGCAATAGTTTCTTTAAAATATCTATTTTTTAACCCGCGTTTCCTCTTAAATGTGAATTGATTATTTACGTAAATACTATCGACCCGCCCAGGCTTCGCACGGGTAGACCATATATGCCTACATAATTTGCATCAGTTTGTTGCGGCGAGTATGTATCTATAACAATAATCGTCATTTTTCAACCAATGTACACAATACCTTAACAAATTATTCACCTATACCTTCCTCATGAATAATTTTTTCTATTGGTGAAAACTGCATGAAAATCCGTCAGTAGATTTTGAGTTTATCGCAAACAGACAGACAGACGCGGTGGGGGACTTTGTTTTATAATCTGTAGTGATTATTATTGTCACTTACTGCCTTAACGATGAGCTTTAATGAAATCTTACTTCACAGACACGTATACAAGCGTTGAAGGCGAAGATCAAAGAATTGGAGAGCAAGCAAAAGGGTGGCTCAGAGGTAAGATTTCTTTTATAGCTTTGAACCGCCTCTTGGCGTTAAGGAGATCCGCCTGGCCCCAGCTACTTCCCACAAGTTAGAAAATCTCTCGCCAAACATCTAATGTGTTCCGGCAGCTGTCCTTGAGAGCCGGTTTCCATTCTAGGCCTAGCGTGCTACCGTACTCGACCGCATCATCACTTACCAACAGGTGAGATAGTGGTCAAATGCTAGCCAAAAAAAGGAAAGATACCGAGACTTCCTCACATGGAGGACGCTTATTCAAATCCTAGACGTCCCCCAAGGGATTTTTCTATGTGCGTTCTCGGGTGCTCGTCAACAGTTGGTAGGAACGTTATATCAATGTTCAACCTGACTTGCTACCAATAGGTAGCTTACCACCATCAAGGCGAAAATCTGTTAACAAAACCTTACGGTACGGCGTTCCGGCGACACAGCCCTTGAGTGAAAGTCTGACTGTTCTAGGCCTAGCATATTCACCAACCTTCACCACATCGTCGCTTACCACCAGTACCCTTAGTACGAGTTTTCATCGTAAATGCTTTTGACAGATCTCACATAGTTTTCGACTTATTCTGGCTCCCTGATTGGTCTAAATTTAGTGAAATGTACCAAACCACTAGAGGCGCTGAACTGTTTTTCATGCAAAATTTGCTCGATATACAATATCGAGTTTGGTATGAAAACTCGTACTAAGGGTACAGGTGAGATAGTGATAAAAAAATATAATTATTTAAGAAAAAAAATTGTGATAGGCTATTCTGGACATGTTTAAAGAAAGACTGAAGTGACCACTTGATAGTTCTGGCTGTGCCCCGCATTAAAATGTATTTTTAATAAGGTGACCATTAAAAAAAATTGGTTGTCTATAAAGTTGGTTTACGGACGATAATTTTACGTAGTAACGTCATACGATCGTGCGTCTCTATCGCTTGTTCCGCGCTCTCGCTTGCACGCTCGGCTCAGACGGAACGTGACACTTTTTCATGCGTGCAGCCGGCGTTCATCGATTTATAAGATGTTATCACGTCAATAACTCTATAGTAAAAACTATTTTTTTCTATGATTTGTCGCTCTGAACTTTTTTATTGTTGCGTGAATGAAATAATAGCTTGTAATGACTTAAACCTTTCATTTTCAGGCGAAATGTTTGATCTGTCTCGGATGTCACGTGTCCCCCACCGTCTCCATACAATGCTGGCACGTGTACTGCGAGGTAACTATCATAGAAATGTTTGATCTGTCTCGGATGTCACGTGTCCCCCACCGTCTCCATACAATGCTGGCACGTGTACTGCGAGGTAACTATCATAGAAATGTTTGATCTGTCTCGGATGTCACGTGTCTCCCACCGTCTCCATACAATGCTGGCACGTGTACTGCGAGGTAACTATCATAGAAATGTTTGATCTGTCTCGGATGTCATGTGTCCCCCACCGTCTCCATACAATGCTGGCACGTGTACTGCGAGGTAACTATCATAGAAATGTTTGATCTATCTCGGATGTCACGTGTCTCCCACCGTCTCCATACAATGCTGGCACGTGTACTGCGAGGTAACTATCATAGAAATGTTTGATCTGTCTCGGATGTCATGTGTCCCCCGCCGTCACCGTCATACTATATGCATAGTATATAAATGTCTATGTCGTCCATACAAAAGAAAGGGACAAACTCCGTTCAAGGTCGGTCTCTCTCGGGCCGGTAGTGCACCGTATTTATATAAAACGTCTTTAGTATATACATGTATGATATATAGATAAGTATTTAGAGTTTTATCTGTTTATTTACAGATTTGTTGGCTGCAGTCTCTTCGAGCCAAGAAGATATGTCCTCAATGTAACGCTATAACGACGGCGGCGCATCTCCGTAGAATATACATGTAAGCTTATATACAACAATACTGTCGTCGTCTTGAACATTATATACACTACTCTATTGAACTCTATTATAATGACCAAAATTTAATATCGTTTAAAAAACTAATAGAACCGACTTCAAACGTCGTTTTCAGTCAGTGCCGGTTTTAGAGGTCTGGAAGCCTCGGGGCAAAATAAAAGTGGCCCCAAATTATTTTCCACATAAAATGGACAATTTTTTTCAGTCGAGTTTTCCAGTAAATAATTTATTGGTTACACAATGATTTATTATAGATTATTTTATTATTTTACAAACATAATATAAATATGATCGTAAACAAGAATTATCTGAAATGAAACTTTAGCGGTAGCGAACGGAACCTTCCAAGCATTTTTCGCCGAAAAATCGTTGATGATTTCGATGTTTGAAATTTATTATGAAGGCCCCTCTTGTGCAGACCCCGCGGCTGCCCCAGTTGCCTTCCCCTAAATCCGTCCGACCCTTTCAAATAAAAAAAGAATTTTCCAAATCGGTTCCGGCGTCTTCGAGCCATCGGTGAACATACATAAAACAAAAAAAAACCGACGAATAGAGAAAGAAACTCCTCATTTATGTGAAGTTGGTTAAAAAAATTGAGTTATCAGTTAGTTACTGAACATCTAAGGAAAAATGAAGAAAAAAAAAGTAATTTTAATAAAATATGTTTTTTTTTAGTTAATTTAGTGGTGTATTATATGTTCGAGTGTATGTTTTTTAATGTATATACAAATTTGTCTTTTGCATTACATTAATTATAGTTTCGAGGAGGTAGCCCAAAATTAATTTGATATGTATGTATTTGGGTCTTGAATTTTAAATATTGGTAAACCGAAGTTGCTATTAAGATTTCTGAGACATGATGTGTAATGTTACTATAAAAAAATGCTACAAGTGTGTTGAAATGTCGACGATTTGAACTCATATTATTTAATGTTAATGTTATTTTACGTTTATTTGGAAATTCGATTATACAATGTGTAACATTATAAATGAAAGCCATGGCATTTTTATGTTTTGTCACTTCTAAAACATACTTGTAAGCCCAATATGGCATAAGGGATAAATAGATGGCTTGACTTAGGTGAGATGTTGCCGGTTCTAATCATGAACACGGGGGTTCGTCCACCGGTGCTAGGAGCAGATAATAGCGACATTCCCCCTGAATTGCTACCAAAAAGTAGCTTACCATCATCAAGGAGAAAATCTACCGCCATTACTGGTGGTAAAACGGTGTTCCGGCAACACACAGCTCTTGAGAGAGCCCCTTTTTCATCCACTTGCTGATATCTGGGGGCTGATCACGAAAATCATTGAATGAACGAAATGACGGGGACGCAGCTATGTAGGTTGTATAGCTCCGTCCCCGTCATTTAGTTCATTTCGTTCATTCAATGGTTTTCTTTTTACGGGGGCAAATTGAGCTGAAATGATAGTATAATATTATGGTACCACCGAGCTGAACTGATGATGAAGCTGGGATGTAGGGACTGGGGTAATCGCGTAACATACATACAAAAACAAAATACACAGACTTATTTTTATGTATGTTACGCGATTAATATCTGTCAATTGTGAACTGATTCGAATGATTTTTTACTTGTCTGCTCAGTGAAGAAATCGCTTCGATTTATATAATATAGGAAATTCTTTCCCAGAGTTTGCATGTGGAAACAAGTAGTCTCTGCCTACCCCAACGGGAAAAAGGCGTGATTGTATGTATGTATTATTTTTATAAATCCCATTGTAATTTCATCGAGATCTGATAAGTATCTTCAGAGATGTGGAGATAAAACATCTCAAACTCAGTACTGAAAATGACTAGCACGGCATTTGAAATCGTAAATATGTTAAATATTGCTAAATATGTTACACGTATAAATGTTTTCATTTGAATAAAAATAAAATTGTATAAGACTTATATAAGTAGTTAGAAGAATAAATTTAAAATATTAGTTAAGTTTAAAGTATTACAATAGAAGTAAAGAATAGAGTTTATTTCTAAAAGAAAATACGATGTATGTGTTTCTTTTTTTTTTGTTTTATGGAAGTAAAATTAAAGTTACGATCTGAGATCGATTTTACGCTGTATCCCAATATTTGATCTATCCGAATTTTACCTGTACTAATTATTAAAATCTTATTTTAGAATTTATATTTAAAATCGTTACTTTGGTACAATACACCACTTTTTGAAATATACCTATATCGGCGCTTACAATGAGCCATTTAAAAAACAAACATATTAGTTCCAGGAGACTCAACAGATGGCTAACGAAATGAACCCAATGATCTGTAACTGTCAATGCTGGCTCAATCTGTCAAACACCTTCATCATTATTATCAGCCTATGTCTGTCCACTGCTGGACATAAGCCTCACCTATGGCACGCCACTGAGCTCGAACTTCAATTCTTTGTTTCAAACCGCTGCCAACCAGCTTGCGTATATCATCTTTCCATCTAGCCGGAGGACGTCCTGGGGCCTTATTCAGTATGACCAATGAGATAACGAGTCCCTTAACGCGCCACGTTATGTTATTGAAAAATTGTATTCTGTATGCCACACGATAGGTAAATTATACAAAACGCGCGCGTTACACGTCCTCATATGTCACGATATTTTGACAGCTCAAAACGCGCTCATAACCATACCCTACCGCGTTTTAATTGGCATAGAGAATACCATAACGCGGAGATAACGTAACACGGCACGGTAAGACTTTAAAATGGTCATACTGAATAAGGCCCCTGCACTGCCTTTTACACTTTATTTTAATATAATTCTATACCGCTTTAATTCCTGTGATTTCTAACATTTTCAATTTACAACAACCTTTGAGTTAATAAATAAGAAATATTTTACATAAATAATTATAAAAAAAACATTGACATCTCAGTAGGTTCACCTCAAAAGCCACCTAACAAATGTAGATGTACTATGTTTTTGGCTTTTGCCCCGATAATATGGTGGTCACTAATCGAATATTGGGAAGCGGCGTGGAGTTAGTAGAATACATCAGCTTAGGCACTTCTCGTCTGCTCAGTGAAGAAATCGCTTCAATTAATATAATTTAGGAAATTCTATGGCAGAGTTGCGACCAGGAATGTTCCATGCATGTGCTACATCTTAGATAGAATTCACTTTACATCAGGAGGAACGGTGGACAAACGCTTGCTTGTCGCGTAATCAATTTCCTGGTATAGGCATTTGACCACTATCTCACCTGATGTGAAGTGGCCATGTGGTTGAGAATGGTAGCACGCTAAGATTTATATGGGAACTGTCTCTCAAAGCTAGTCTGAACACATTAGATGTTTGTCGACAGATGTTACAACTTGAGTGTGGTAGCTGTCCAGGCAGACACTAGACAGTGTCCTACCGCCATGCTGGGGGTATCTTGACTATGTTTTTCCTTGACCGGAGACTGTAAAATGCTCATATAATTTTTTTGATACAAAAATCCATTGGTCCAAGGCGGGAATTTAAAGCCGCTACTCCTGGCGTCCGCCAAAGGTTGCCTACATCTTCTCCCACTGCACCACTGAGCCCCTAAGATATAATTAACTTCTTATTCGATTTTAGGTACGTAAGAACTGGGCATAGATATAGTATAAATTATGTACGATTTGCCTTCTATGAAGTGACATGTACAATAAACTAATAAGGTTTTAATTGTATGCGTAGTGTACATAAATAAAAATATTTTTTTTTCTATAATTTTGTGTTTTATTTTAGTAATCCGTATAACATTTCAGTTTCTGGATATTCTTATAAATGAACGCAGTGATCTGTTACTGTCATTCTGAAGAAATCTGTCAAAACTCTTTCTCTCTCTCTCTCTCTTTGTTTTCTGCCATTCTCAATCTAGTGGGAGGAGATCTTAGGTCCCGATTTCTAAGGGGACCTTGCATTTTTGAGACAAACCAAACCGCTTGGAACAGGTGTTCCTGGGGTTGATCTGAGCTGATTTAGCCCGGTTGCCACGAAGTTCCCCCCAGCAAGTGGGCAGGGGAGGGGGGAGAAAGGTGCGTCCGGCGCGCCTTACTCTAAGCTTCATATCTGCATACATGTAGCAACTATATCGAGTTTGGTATCGTTTCCTTAGAATTCGAGGACGAAGAATTCATTTTTGTAACAAAATGTTCACTCAGTCATACAAAAAAAATTGAGAAATTCTAAAATAAAAAAAAAATATTTACGATTTTATTTTCGAAAATCCTCTCCAGAATTAATACTATGGAGATTTGCTCCAGAAAAAAAAACTCGTAAATAGCCCAATTATCGTGTGCTGTTCTGCCGCAGAGCCACTATAGTAAATACCTTTCAATCCCACTATATAGAATAATAAACTTGTCAAACATTTTTGTCTAATAGCTAGTTTAAAAAAAAATATTTTGTGACGCGCGGCGGACCGCGCCGCAGTAGGTAAGGCGCAGTCAGATTTAGTTTAGGGACGTATTCACTTTAAAACTATATACTCTACATACACAAGTAGGTTTAGGAAGTAAATATAATAAAATAAATTAACATGAAAACACGATATAACTGAACACGGGATACTAAACTATAGGTAGAATGAGTGTCACTGTCTACCTACTGGATAATTGCACGACAAATCAATTTTGATTTAGTTATTGTGACGTATTATGGGTATTTGAGATAGGTATCTTTTTAGTATATATACATTATTTATTCATTTATTATTATTTTGAGCCGTTTTTGTCCCACTGCTGGGCAAAGGCCTCCCTACCCTCTTTCCAATGATCTCGGTCGGCAGCTATGGATTGCCAGTCTTTATGATAGGAGTCTAGCTCATCCCGCCATCTCATCCTGGGCCTGCCGCGACGTCGTTTACCGTTGCGTGGGTTCCACTCAGTGGTGAGCTTAGCCCACGGCTCGTCCGACATGCGACAGACGTGTCCAGCCCAGTTCCACTTCAGACTGGCAGCTTTTTGAACAACGTCGGCGATTTGAGTTTTGGAGCGCAATATACTGTTTCTAACGCGGTCTGATAGTCTGACGCCCAATATACTACGTTCCATTGCACGCTGGCAAACCCTGAGAGAGTGTTTTTGATGTTCTGTCAAAGACTAAGTCTGAGCACCGTAGGTTAAGATGGGGAGAATGCATATGTCCATGAGTTTCCTTTTAAGGGTAAGAGGAAGTGTTCCCTTCATAAGGTCTTTCATCGACCAGTAGCTTTTCCAGGCGTTTTCGGTACGTCGCGTAACTTCTTTATCTTGCCTTGCTTGAAAAGAAACGACTTGGCCGAGATAAAGGTGCTCATGGACATATTCAATCTCAACTCCATCAATGTCTAACCTACGTTTCGTGCTATTTGTCATAAGCTTGGTCTTTGACATATTCATCGTTAAACCCACCTCGAGGCTTGCCTTGTTTAATTCGTTGATCATTTGATAAAGTTCTGTTGCTGAAGTGGAGAAAAGGACAATATCGTCGGCGAATCGGAGGTTTGTAAGACTCTTTTCCCCAACAATAATGCCCTTCTCTTCCCAGCTGGCTGCTAGTTTTCTGAAGACATCTTCTAAAGTAGCGGTAAATAGCTTAGGAGATAGCGGGTCTCCTTGCTTTACTCCTTTTTGTATAGGAAATTCAGGCCCGGTTGTATGTAGTTTGATAGATGCAGTGCGGTGTTTGTAAATATTCTGCAGAATGTGGATGTAGGTGCTGTCTATTTCTTGGTTGCGCAGTGAATTGAATATTGCTTTGTGTTTAAGGCTATCAAACGCTTTGGAGTAATCTATGAAAGCAAGATATAGAGGTAGATTAAATTCGTAATGTTTTTCTATTATTTGTTTGAGTGAGTGAAGATGGTCTGTGGTAGAGAGGCCGCGTCGGAAACCAGCTTGTTCTGCTGGTTGGTGAGAGTCTAGCTTACCGGATATTCTATTTTCTATGACCTTGATAAATGCTTTGTAAAGGTGTGAAACAAGGCTGATGGGTCTATAATTAGCTAAATCTGCTTTATCTCCTTTTTTATGGATTAGGATAATATTGGAGTGACAGAATTTCGTAGGGAATTTGCCAGTTTGAAGTAGGGAGTTAAAAAGATTTATATTTATATACATAAAATATAATAAATTTCCGTGTAGTGTATATAGGTACCTAAATGGAGGTGATGGGTGAAATGGGTTATCGCTGCGCCTGAATGAGCTACTTTAATTGAAAGCTTCGAAAGTGAGATTAATCAGACCGAATCTTTTCATGATTATCATCATCATTCCGACACTGCCTCTAATAAAAAAATATTCATGTGCGCAATGACATCTTTCATAGCAACGACTACGGAACCTTTTTTTTGTACATAGAGAATTGCCACTGTATCACTTATAGATTTAGTATGGGAAAGGTATGCCATTGACAGTCTCAAAAACGCAACAAGAGATTAACGTGGCACTGGACAAAGACCATGAGTTAACCTAAACCCTAAAATTTCTAAGGGTTGGGCAAAATTCCTTTGGAATAGTTAAAATCAAGAGGAATTATTCCATTCTTTGACGTCCGAATGTCATGCCGCAAAATATGCAACCAGCAAAGAATTGTACATACGGACGGATAAGTAATTCTCAACAACAGCTAGAAACATGCAACCATGAGGAAGGAGACACGTGCATGATGATGGCCCATGTGGCTGATGCTGTAGCCCAAGACGACACAAAAATTATGCTACGCAGATACTGATGTCGTGTTCTCGCAGTTGTATGTGAATCACAATTGCCAGAACTCCAGGGGTTATGGGTTCATATGCGCACAGGAAGAAATCACCAGTTCCTCTTGTGCCATGCTTTTGCATCTCCTTTAGGTAACGTTTGTAATTTCAACTATGATTTATGCTACCCCACTTATTTGTAAATAATATAAATATGTAACCGCAGTACGTATTGTATTATAAAGACAAGAACCTTACATTATTAATTCTAGCTTCTGAATAGATATGATTATGAGCTGTGAATTGGTCCCTAGACATTATTTTAACACTATGGATTTTGTTACTGATTTCAAATTAGGCATAAGATTGAGTGTAAATGAGTGCCGAAAAGTACTATAACAAAGAAAGATCATCAGCTTAAAAACCTGCCTCCAACGAAAGATGTATACACAATTTCTGTGTGTAGTTTACCACGGAGATTGTCAGCAATGGCTGCCAATGGCAGTGCCATGCTTTGCTGATTGGGGCTGGTCCATACAAAATGGCTATTGGGAGATTTATGGACAAGCCCACCTGTGGCAGCTACTACTTCATCATCATCAGCCCGTGTCAGTCCTCCAGGGCCTCTCCCAAGATGCGCCACTGAGCCCGATCTTCGGCTCTTTGTTTCCAGTCACTGCCCACCGCTTTGCGTATGTCATCGCTCCACCTGGTCACAGGACGTCCTACGCTACGTTTGCCGATTCGCGGTCTCCACTCCAGGACAAGTCTACCCCAACGGTTATCAGTCGTGCGGCAGATATGACCAGCCCACTGCCACTTCAGCTTGCTAATCCGTTGAGCTATGTCGATCACCTTAGTTCTCTGGCGAATTACTTCGTTCCGGATTCGACCCCACAGAGAAATACCGAGCATAGCTCTCTCCATAGCTCGCTGAGCGACTTTAAATTGGTGGACCAGTCGGACTGTGAGTATCCACGTCTCGGCTCCGTATGTCATCACAGGTAGGACGCACTGGATAAAGACTTTTGTCTTTAGACACTGCGGTATAGGCGACGAGAAGACTCGACGGAGTTTTCCGAATGCTGCCCAGCCCAGCTGAATTCTTCTCTGGATTTCCTTCTCGATGTTGAATGAATGAATGACAACTCTTTATTGTACAAAATATAAAGATAACAATATAAAGGTTCTAAAACTAGTACAATGGGCGGTCTTATCGCTTAAAGCGATCTCTACCAGACAACCTACGGATGGAGTGGAGAGTACGAACATGTCAAGGGCTGAGTTGTACATTTAAGAATTAAACTAATCAAAAACACGAAAAAACGATGTTGTGTTTGCCTAGTTGGAGCGTCTGCCCTAGGTAAACATACTTAGTGCATTATTATCTTTTCTATGCTTAGTGACAACTTTGAGTGGGATCATAGAAAAGATAATAATACTTCGTACTACTGGTGGGATTCCATCTACGGCAATCGGTTCCGGAACAGCGTCCTCGTTGTACATGACTTTGGTTTTATCCAAGTTCATCCGGAGACCGATGCGACGAGAAGAATCAGCTAGGCCATTCAACATCCTTTGTAGGTCCTGCAGCGTCTCTGCCATAATGACGATGTCATCTGCGAATCGTAAGTGAGAGATGTACTTGCCGTTGATGTTAAATCCACAATTTTTCCAGTCCAGCGTTTTAAACATATCCTCCAAGGCGTTAGTGAATAGTTTCGGGGATATGACGTCCCCTTGTCTCACTCCTCGACGCAAGTGGACATGTTTAGTTTGCAGCTAGGCTATTCTGTAAGCTATCTCGACAGCGGAATCCGCGGTGACATTCGAATTTCTTACTACGAAATTCAATCGTATCACGTTCTTAATACTGTTGAATTTTGTAATACGAAATTCAAATCTGTCGCGGATTCCGCTTCCGAGATAGCTTACAGAATAACCTTACTGGTTATGTCATCGTTGCGGCATTACACAGACATCTCATCACTTCACTTTCAATCTCACACATTCACATTCATATATCGCCAGTCGACTTGGCAACGCTGAAAGGACTCCAGAACAGACCAGGTTTCGATTGAGTCGAAGGCCTTCTCATAGTCCACAAATGCTAAGCACAAGGGCCGATTATACTCTTCAGTCTTCTGTACAATCTGCCGCACCGCGTGGATGTGGTCTATGGTGCCGTAACCGCTTCGAAACCCGGCCTGTTCCGGAGGTTGGAACTCGTCGAGTCTTCGCGCAAGACGGTTCGTGATGACCCTTGAAAACAGCTTGTAGACATGGCTCGGAAGCGAAATCGGGCGGTAGTTATTCAATAGAGTTTTGTCTCCTTTTTAGGGTTCCGTACCCAAAGGGTAATACGGGACCCTATTACTAAGACTCCGCGGTCCATCTGTCTGTCTGTCTGTCCGACTGTCACCAGGCTGTATCTCATGAACCGTGATAGTTAGACAATTGCAATTTTCACAAATGATGTATTTCTGTTGCCGCTATAACAACAAATACTAAAAATAAAATAAAGTTAAAAATAATAGAGGGTCCCCATACAAGAAACGTGTTTTTTTCGGTATTTCACGCCATCTATGAACGCTTAGTTAGGTAAACGTCCCATAGATGGCGTTATATCGATCGATCTCGATCTTACTGAAGTGTGGTACGGAACCCTACTAGTGCGAGTCCGACTTGCACTTGGCCAGTTTATTAATCGACATCACACTGTTCCATGCCTGTGGAGTTCTCCCAGTGAAAAGAAATGAATTAAAGAGTTGCTGAAGCTGTTGAACTGCTGGAGTTTATCCGGCTTTTAAAAGCTCTGTTGTGATTCCGTCTTCTCCTGGGGCTTTTCCATTTTTGAGCTGTTTAAGGTTTCACGATTTCGTCTCGGCTAATTTCGGGCAGATCTTCTGTGAAGTGGCGGGTTAAGGTGGCTCTAGAATCCTCAGTATCGGCTACGGGCTACAGTTTTTAATAAGCGGCAGTGTCGAAATGATGACGATAATCATGTAAAGATTTGGTCTGATTGATCTCATGATCTCTGATTGATTGATTTGAAGCTTTCAATTAAAGTAGCTCATTTAGGCGCAGCGATAACCCATTTCACCCAACACCTCCATTTAGGTACCTATATACACTACACAGAAATTTATTATATTTTTATGTATAAATATTAAAAAGATACCTTTCTCAAATACCCATAATATATACGTCACAATTACTAAATCAAAATTGATTTGTCGTGCAACCACGTAGTATTATTATCTTTTCTATGGTGCAACTATCCAGTAGGTAGACAGTGACACTCATTCTACCTATAGTTTAGTATAATCCCGTGTTCAGTTATATCGTGTTTTCATGTTAATTTATTTTATTATTTTTAAATATTTTCTTCCTAAACCTACTTGTGTATGTAGAGTATATAGTTTTAAAGTGAATACGTCCCTAAACTAAATCTGACTGCGCCTTACCTACTGCGGCGCGGTCCGCCGCGCGACACAAAATATTTTTTTTAAGCCAGCTATTAGACAATAAAACTTTTTAACAAAAAAATTAAACCGCGGAAAAAACTGAAAAGCAAAAAAGAACTAAACTTTTTTATTTAACCTTAATAAAGAAGTTCTGAAACTACTGTTTGTATACCTCAGTATATATTTTTGTTATTGTTTTGAGTTTTTAACTAAACATAATAACTAAGTTCTTAAACTAATGTAAGTATGTATACCTAAGTAATTTTGAGTCGGCGCCAAATAATCAATAAGCAAAAATCACTAAATAACCTCTTAAATTTAACGAAATAATCAAATCAAATTAACAATGCATGAAATTTCGCCGGCCTATTACATATCATTGGAAAGTTCTTAATAGGTTCTTAACGATTTTGTCTTTTTTTTGAGGTTATCTTGAGTGAAATTACTTAAAATACGAAAACACTAGTTTTCTGTGAGCTGACTTATTACACGCTTCTACAAATAATTAGAGCGCTATTTTAAGAATACGTATGCAAAAAATCAAGTATTTATATCCATTAATTTGACAATAATGATAAATAAAAAACCATTCGAAATATTTTTGGTAGATTACCCGACCAAATTCGAGTGAACATTAAAAAGCGGCCGCACGATACTTCAAGCTATCCTTCCTCACTTGATGGCGTTGTAATGAAATTTAAATAGTACAGATGCGTACAAAATTGTTAAGTTGGAAAATATTTTATATGAGGGACATGATATAAATTGTGAATTGTTTTATTTTTATAATACACTGTAATTTGTAATGTATTATTAAAAATAAATCTGCATCATTCAATTCTTGAAAAGGCGATACTTTTTGCTGGGAGAACTGTTACACGAGGACTAGAAAACCACCGTTTAAAAAAAGAACTTATTTATTTAAACACTAATTTAACTATTATTTAGAATTTAAAATGGAAATAGAAAATAGACATTTGATTATAAGAAACAAGTATTGGCTTCGACCAAAGAGAATATAACCACTACGTTAAGAAGAGTCGGGACTCCCATAGAGCAAACTGACCAAATAGCGAAATGTCAAAACGAGAAGTAACGACGTCAAAGTAAGAAATAGTGAGTGAGACGAATATAGACTTCCATCGGACGCGCCCCCCTTTTCATTAGTTTTCATAGATCTTTTTTTTTGTACTGCAGTTTCGGTAGACTGGCTTCGACTGCCGGGAATGGAATGAATGAGGCTCTAAACTAAAACGATTACTTAGAATATTTAAGTGCTGAGGGATGCACTATTCAGCATACATCCCATACAGAAGTAAGGGTATAACAACCCCCATGATAAGAGGAAACTTACAGAGAAGTAAGTTTTCATAATAAATTTAACCTATGCGTAATCGAGGTTGATCAAGTTCTATTTCGTGATCTGAGTGATCATCTTTGTTGATTGATTACTATTTTCTTAGAATTTCTGCATAATTTTCCGCAATACTTGTTCCTTTTACAAAAATATAAAATTATGCAAAGACATAGAATAAAAGTTGCAATGCTTAGAATAGGAAAGCCAATATGATTATTACTCCAATTGTTTGGAGTTTTTATAGAATCTAAGTCTTTCAGGATTTGATTTAAATTCACATTTAAGGTTCTTAAATTATCCAAATTAATATTCTGCAGCTTGCAATTGGCAGATTTAATTTATTTACAATATTTTTATTACAGCAACTGTCATTTAGGATATTGAAACGTGGTGTTAATTTTGGAATACTAATGCTAGGTGAAATTTTTCTTATAAACCTATAGTTCTTATGATATGCTACACAATCTAATGGAATACTGAGTACACCTGTACCAGTTATGACAAGTTCAGTGATGATGTCACTGAACTTGTACTATACTGAACTTGAACTATAGAATGCAAAAACAATGATGTTGTGTTTGCATTCTATAGAGAGTTTATCAGGTTTAGATTGTACAAATATCCATTTTTCGTTGTTTAATTTATGCCAAATATCCACGTTACCATGTAGAATTTGGTATTGACAGGAGTCGGGCAACTTAGTAACAGCTTTAGTGATGACTTCAATTTCACAAGATGGATTTCCAGGTACAGTATAAACATTAGTTATTTCACAAAGGTAACTTTTAGTAACAATAATATTGTTGCAGACATTTAAATTTTTATAATAGCTAAATGACGATTTATCTTTACTTAGAGCGATATATTGTTCGGAAGGTTGTATCATAACAAATGTATCAATAGCTTGTGGAGTTGGCAGGGCTATACTTTTATATAGATTATATTCTAAGGCACTTACTAAAGGTATCTTAATTACGAAAATTAACTTATTATCTAAGTGATAGCACACTAGATCAGCGACATTTAGTAGAACATGAATATTGCTTAACTCTAGACTTATTGGAAAATCTCTATACTTAGGAACTACCTTAAGATTACTTACAATATCTTTATACAATTGTTTAGGCGTCAACACAGAGGGGTGTAGTATATTTGCTTTCACGAATAATATAGAGTTTAAAATATCTTCGATTTTAAATGAGAGAGTCAATAGATTTGATTGTAAAATGTTAGAAATTGAATTGAGAGCGATTTGGGCATTTTCATCTTGTATTATTTGGGATGTGTTATTCACAACTGTAGAAAGTTTATCAAGAGCATTGTTTAACTTTGCTTGGTTAATATTGATTTCATGAAAAGATTGATTTATATTAGATATAGCCATTTGAGACACAATTACGCTTTTCTTAACAGCGTCAGATAAAACTTTGTCGTTGTCGTATAAGTTTTGGATAGCTTCATTATAGTTGTTGGCATCATCTTCATCCATGGTGCCGAAAATATGTTTAAATACGGTGCCAATACCAGCAAACCATGCAGCACGTTTAGATATGCTGTTAGATATGATATGAGAAATAGAATCAAAGTCTCGCAAAATATCGTTGAATAACGAATTTAAGGGTTGTAACATGTTTTGACACTTGATGTTATCTATAGCTATGTTTTCTCGACATTGAAACCGAATAGTATTAAATACATTTTGAATATCTTCAATGTGGCTTTTGTACGGGGCTACGTCCATTGGAATAACGATATGAAATTGGTCATTAATAGTTTTTAGAGTGCCGACAGGGTCGAAGAGTATGCCAGGACTCTTGGTGATGAATTCCACTAATTGGTTGTCATCTGTTGCCAGGACGGTATTACCGTGGTAAGTGATGATTCTGTAAATCATAATAATTATACTAGATTGTCTTATCTATACTAATATTATAAAGAGAGAACATTTGTATTTTTGTATGTTTGTAATGATTTGGCTCAAAAACTACTGAACTGATTCTTTCACTAATACATAGAATGGACTTTCGAAATGAAAATAGGCTATATATTATCCCGTTTAAATCAAAGGTACATTCGTGGAGACCTAATTTGTAACCTAAGTCGGCACAAAAACGGTCGAAAAAACACGTTTCTTACGAACGCTGCTTAATTGAAAATAGATAGAAGAATATTTTCTATGCAAGAGTTGTACAACTTAATAAGACCTACAAAAAGTCCGCGACAGCATATGTCTATCTCTTAAGGTTGACTCACAGTAACCATTTTAATCTTAAAATTTTTGTTAAAAAATATTCCATAACTTCCAAGGTTATTTTCAAGTATATTGTATTAATCCTTATCCAAATAATTAAGTTAATTAGCTTGACCACATATTATACATTAAAATTGTCATTTACAGTATATAATTCAAATGAAAACTCTAGAAGATATCACGAGTTTCACATATACGCATCGCAAAATTAATGAAATATTGCAGTGAAACCACAGATTAGGTCATAGTTACTACCGAAATATTATTATAAGCTTAGCTATGCTGTAGATCCACACCGATCACAATCAATTTGAAGTCAATATAGTATAATAATATGATCTATTGTGTAAAATAATATTCATCTATATATAAAATAATATAATATCTTAAACCACCCCGACTGATCTATGTATACCTAATCTTTTCATTAAAAGCATTCCAATGACTCTAAACACGACATTTAAAATCTGCTAGGCTATTCTGTAAGCTATCTCGACAGCGGAATCCGCGGTGAGATTTGAATTTCGTGTTACGAAATTCAACCGTATTTCGATCGTGATACGGTTGAATTTCGTAGTACGAAATTCGAATCTCACCGCGGATTCCGCTGTCGAGATAGCTTACAGAATAGCCTAGCTGAGCTCTAAGTTGGTGAGGATTTGAGTATTCTGTAGAGTCCAGGAGATATCCCAGCATCAGGTCAATGCTTCCATGTTCTTACAATATCGTTGAAGAAGAAGATTTTCGAATTGATCAGACCTATGAAAGTTGATTTCATAGCGCAATTAACTAGAAAAAAGCTCATAGTTTTATAACGATTGAACGAATTTTCATGAATGAAAGCTAAGAAAACTCTCGATGAAGACATCTATCAAACAAAAAAAAACTATGAATAATAAAAACAAAATCGGTTCATCCGGTTAGATGCTAAATGCTACAGACAGACACACAGATACACACGTTAAACGTATATTACCCCTACATTTTGCGTCGGGGAACGCCGTAAGGTGGTAAGCTACTTTTCAACCGACTACCAAAAAGAAGGAAGTTCTCAATTCGTCTGTATGTTTCTTTTTTTGTGTATGTATGTTACGCGATTACTCCGTCAATTGTGAACCGATTCGAATGATTATTTTTGTAATCGGTAGGGTACGTTTTAGAGGTGGTCCCATTGTAATTTCATTGAGATGTGATAAGTATCTTCAGAGATATGACGATAAACGTCTCAAACTTGCTACTGAAATTGACTCGCGGGGCATTGAAGTCAGTTGTTTTAGTTTTAAAACTATCTTAATTATTGGTAGATTTAATGATTCCACGAAAACCCATGATTCATGAATGCACATAAAACTTTCATTGGTAGATATAGCTAGGATTAGAACCAACGACCCTCGGGTTAGAATCAGGGTAACTATCCTTTACGCCAAAGGGCCGTCCAATATCACTACGTAAGTATTATAAAACAATGTCCATCACTGCGTCTGTCTGTCTGTTCGTAATAAACTCAATAGCTACTGAACGGATTATCATGCGGTTTTCACCAATAGCCAGAGTGTTAATGAGGAAGGTTCAGGTGCATAATTCGTTAAGGTTTTGTGTAAATTGGTTGCTATATGACGATGATTGTTAAATATGTTAATATTTTATATTAGATGCAACAAACTGATGCAAATTTTGTAGGCATATATATTCTACCCGTGCGAAGCCGGGGCGGGCTGCTAGTTTAGATATAATAGGATTGTGTATAATAAAGTATGTAAATATTTTAGTCATAAGGTATTTATTAATAATATTATAATTTTGTAATTATTGTGTGTAACATTTCACTATTCAACTTGACTTGCAGGTTTTACTTCATCAAAGTGATGGGTGATATGGCGCCGGTTTATAAGGAGAGTTAGGGTATTATTGTTGTTCACTCTCACGATTTTGTATGGACCTTTCCATAGAGGAGACAGAGCTTTTCGGAGTCTCACATGATTTTTTATGTATGCATATTCCCCAGCTTTATATTGAACTGAGCGGCTGTGTTTGTCGTAATCGTTTTTTGATCTTTCTTTAGAAGCTTGTATGTTTTATAAAGCTTTTTCACGAGACATTTTGAGGCGATGGTGAAGCATTTTGATATATTCGGGGTATGTTATGTCGGCACGGAGTTCAAAAATTGAATCGGGGATAAAAGGTTTATGTCCGAATACAAGTTCATACGGAGTTAAAGCGCGTTGTGGAGTGGACAGTGCTGTTATAAGTGAGCATAGCGGTGTACACAAATTTGTGCCAGTCAGAATGATTGTCGTTTACATAAGACTTAAGGTATTCCTTTAAAGTCGAATGGCTTCTTTCAAGCGCTCCTTGTGTTTGTGGATGATAAGGAGAAGACCAGATTTGCTTGATTTTCAAAAATTCACATGTTTTTTTAAATAAGTCGGCAGTGAAATTGGTCCCTTGACCGGTGAGTATTGATTTAGGAATGCCGAAGAGGGTTATGAAATGGACTAGACATTCGCAAGATTCTTCTGCTGTTGCATTAGAGAGGGGATAGGCGGTTGAATATTTAGTTAGATCGTCTTGAAGAGTAAGAATGTATTTTAGTTTGTGAATTCCAGCCTCGGGCAAGGGACCGACGATATCAAGAATCTAATTCTGTCAAAAGGACGAGTGGAAGTGGTAGTTATTTGCATAGGAGCTCTATTTATTTTACGAAGGGCTTTATTAGATTGACATAATTTACAATTCTTTATATAATCTTCTATTTCAGAACGCATATTTTTCTAATAGTAGCGTTCTCTTATTCTGTCATACATTCTATTGGAGCCTAAGTGTCCAGCAATGGGGATGTCGTGGTTTTCTTTTAAAATTTTTGTTATTTCGGAAGGAACAGGATATATGATTGTGATGGTGAATGTTGATAATTATATTAGTCTGGTTGAACAGATACATGAGTATACTGTAAATTTTGACAAAAGAATTTTGTTCAAATGGATTTTTGAAGTCAGATATTGCTATTTCGTTTATGTTACCGGTTAATAGAATGTCGTCTCTAGCTGATTTCAGTGATTTGAAAATATCAGGATAGGAACAAGTGTCGAAATAGTATACTTTTGTAAAGAAGAGGTAGTAAAGTTTCCCTTTAACTGTTATTTTTTTAAAAGAATGGAGTTCGCGTTCACCATCGTGGATTGTGTCGTCAGCGTTAGATAATATGTCTAAGAGATAAGGATTTGAGTCGTCAAAGTCAATAGATACAGGTACAAGTATTGTTTTATTATTGCTTTTTAGAAGGTTTTCGTTATGTTCTTTTATGTAGGTGTTGTATGTTTCATTTTTGTTGGTAAAAGATTTAAGAAATTCTGAATATTCTTTATTGGCATTGGAAGGTGTGTCATTAATTTGTCTGTTTGCATCATCGAGGGAACTTGGCGGAACAGAGGGATTCGGGGGAGGAACAGGTGCTGATGGAGAAAGAGTTATTTCAGGAGACGGAGGATTTAGTGGCGAAAAGTCAATATTATGATCGTCAAGCGGGCTAATTCCCAAATCACCTAGGTCAATCAAGTCATCGAGTACGCTTTGAGGAATTTCGGAGTCACCAGTAAGTTGATTCTCAGGTAAACCAGATGTTGAGGGTTGTGGGTCTATATCATCTTGCATAATTGGATGTACTGGATAACGCAATAATGTATCGGCGTTGCTATTAACTTTCACTTTCTTATAAATCACGTCATAGTCGTATTCTTCTAATTTTAGTCTCCAACTCACTAGTTTTGATCCTGGTTCTTTGCAATTGAATAGCCACTTTAGAGGTCGGTGATCGGTTACAATAGTAAATTTGTGACCATATAGATAGGGTCTGAACATTTTTGTACCAAATATAATGGCTAAACATTCTTTTTCTGTTACGCTGTACATTACATTCAGCTTTGTTTAATGTTCGTGAGGCAAATGCAATAGGGCGGTCATTACCAATAGGGCCTTGAGATAAAATCTCGGATATAGCATAATTTGATGCGTCACATATCAAAAGGAATGGTTTTGTAAATTCTGGGTATGCCAAAATTGGGGCAGAAATAAGCGCATTTTTAAGACTTTCGAATGCTAGTTGTTGTTCATTATTCGAGATAAAGGGGACGTCCTTTTTTAAGAGATGAGTAAGTGGCTTGCCAATTTTGGAATGAAGCGCCGATAATACTAATCCTAAAAAGGATTTTATGTCTTTCGGGCATTTTGAAACGGGAAACTCTTCTACTGCTTTAGTCTTTTCCGGGTTTGGTTTGACACCTTCGTCAGTAATTATGTGACCAAGATACGAGACTTCTTTACGAAGAAACTCGCACTTATCTGGCTGTAATTTGAGGTTGAATGTTCGGAGTCTTTCGAAGACGTTGGATAGTTTTTTGATTTGAGTGTCGAGATCATGCGAATAAATGACTATATCATCAAGATAAACGAAGCATTGAATGCCTTGAAGACCGGAGAGAGCAGTATTCATCAATCTCTGGAATGTAGCGGGTGCATTCTTGAGGCCAAAAGGCATGCGAGTAAATTCAAAATGTCCTTGTGGAACAGAAAAGGCAGATTTAGGAGCGTCTTCTTCAGATATTTTGATTTGGTGAAACCCACAAGCAAGGTCAAGGGTACTAAAGTATTTAGATTTCCCTAGTTGGTCTAATATTTCGGAAATGTTAGGAATGGGATATGAGTCGCCTATTGTAATGTCGTTTAATTTGCTATAATCTATTACAACACGCCATTTGCGTTTGCCGGATGCGTCGGTTTTTTTTGGTACGATCCAGATTGGAGATGACCATGGAGATGTAGAAGGTTTAATGATGCCATCATCAAGCATCTTATTGATTTGGGATTGGACTTCTTGTTTGTGAATTTCGGGGAAACGGTAAGATTTAGTATTTATAGGGACTGAAGAGGAAGTAGTGATCTCGTGATGTAGAGTATTGGTACACGTCAGTTTGTCATTAGGAAGATGGAAAATATCAGAAAATGTGGCGCAAAGATCATATATTGCATTTGTTTCTTCATCATTCATATGAGAAACTCGCAGGAGATTTAATACTTCTTCGGTTCGAGTATGAGTATCGATGTCAGTATCAGAATGAGACATATGAAAGATTTGATTATGGTCGATTTTTTCAATTGGGGATATTTTGAATTTGAAATTAGAATTTATTTGAATTGGGGATTCGGAGATATTCACAATTGAAAGATTGATGCGTCCATTTGGTTTTACTTTTACAATGCAGTTTGCTACAAGGAGGGAGTCATTTGGGCTTTGATCGAAAATTACACCCTCTTTAGCTTCCGGGTTTAGTACAGAACATTCAGTTATTGTTTCGGTCCGAGGAGGAACGGTGAAAGCTGGCTCAGTAAATTTGCGATTCAGTTTGGTTTTGCCTACGTAAGTTTTCCTTCAAAATAGTCAATTTTGCAATTATGTTTGGAGAGAAAGTCATTACCAATTATACCGTCATATGGAAAATCTAGATTGGGTACAATATGAAAATGATTACTTAATGAACTGAAATTCATTTGTATATGCCCCAGCGATTTCATTGCATTATTTGTTACTCCACTGAAACTGATTATGTGTTTTATTATTTCAGGCATTTTTTCTACAGCATCAACTTTCAAGAGGCTAATGGATGCACCACTATCAACCAAAAGCTTCAAAGGTTTAGAGGAGACTGAGGTTTGAACTTCAACAAAAGGTAAGTATTTTTTTACTGGGTTAGTCATAATATTATATGTTTTTAATACGTTTATTTCTGTTTCAGGTGCAGAACATGATGGACACGATTTCACAGAAGATTCAACGAAATTAGTAGTTAAAATCTGAGGTGGAACGGTAAGATTCTGTGGTTTTCCTACATTATTACTTTCTTTTTGTGAGGTGCCGGAGATACAACTGGGATTTGAAGTTTTTTTTATTTGCACGTTTTCTAATATTTGAGATGTTGTTTTGACTTTGGATTTCAGGACGGTAGAATACAGAAGTGGTTCAGTTGTTTTATTAAAAGTCGGCAAGAATGATGGAGACGGCGATGATTGAGTCGACTGAGTGTTAAAAGATGGAGTATCTTTTTTTAGGGTGCCCGAGATATGATTGAGATCAGAGATGATATGGGCACCATGATTACGAAACTGGCAGTTATTGTCACGCGATACAGTGAAATTCGGAGGTGATTTAGTAGAAGTCACTGGTGATTGAGTAAGAGTCAGCGAAGAGTTAGTAGAAATCAGTGACGATTTAGTAGGTTTCAGTGACGAGTTAGTAAAAATCAGTGATTTAGTAGGAGACAGTGTTATATTTGTATCGATTTGCCTTTTTAGTTTTCCTGCACGATACTGGACGGGAAGGCTTGGTCGTTTAAATCGCGAATATCGGACCCGAGGGCTTCAGCATCGGGCGAGGTCACAGTGTGTATGGGTTGCCGACGTTGGAAGTTGTACGAGGATTGCCCTGGATTCGGGTTTTGCGAGCCCTGATTATTATTTTATCTCCTGTTGTTGTTAAACTCACGTTTTCGGCAATTGTCAATAGTATGCCCTATGTTTTTACAATACCTGCAGACAGGGGCATTAGAATTAGGTCTGAACTGAGATTGACCCTGAGGCTGCGGCCTTGAATACGATGCTGTGTTATTATTTGGCCTGCGTTGGTCAGGGTTATTTGGGTAGAATGAACTTGTCGATGGGCCTGATGATGAATATTTTCTAGTGATGCCGACAATTTTTTCCTCAGCCGTCGCGAGGTTAATAGCCTCGTTAAGAGTATTGAGATCTCTACATCTGACAACAGTTGATAAGCTAGGATGCAGTCCGATCATAAATACGTTTAGAGCTAGGTCTTGCATTGCTGCCACACGACCAGCTAATTCATCCTTCTTTTTAGTAGGAATTGAAATGTTTATTTCAGTTAAAAGTTTTGCTAAACAGGATTCAACCCTTAACGAGTAATTACCGACTGTCTCGTTACGGCCCTGTTTGCACTCTTGTAGGTCTGACAGGAGGTAAGCATAGTGTTTTATATCGCCAAATTGAGATTTCAAAAATTCTTCTAACTGTGACCATTTTGTAAATTCTTTTACGGCACAAGCCGTTTCAGCTTTGCCTTCGAGGCGGCTGAGAATATATTTTAGGAGAATGTCCGTTTGAGGGGACGATGCAAGATTTATAGCATTTTGGCAGTTATTAAAAAATGGGCTTAATTTTTCGCGGGATCCGTCGAAAGTTCCTATAAATTTAATTAAAACATTTAAATCGATCTCCGACATTTTGACTTGCAGCGACTCGTCTTTTACGTCTTTTTTAGTTGACATAGAAATAGAATAATATACTTCGTAAAAATCCAACAGTAATGTGTCCGTGGCCTAAATTAAATACAGAACATCAAGGTTACTTAACTATAACACAGTAAAATAAACTTATTTAAAAGTGGTACAAAGACTCAGGTGCGAGACGTTGTTATCAGTTCCTGGAATTGCAACGATGTATGTAGGCGAGGCTCGTTCAGCGCTTAGTAACACACTTCGAATTAAAGTTCGACACAGCTTATGATTTATGAGAATAGTTCTGAATTATGATGGAAATGATTTCTTCTTAAAAGTAGTTTGATTAACACTCACACGATCGATTTTTATGCAGTAGCGTTGAAAAGTCACGAAAAAGTTAGGTAATAAAATGACTCACAGGATCAGCAGTCCAAACATGTTTTCACCTCCTAGGATGCAGCGAACCGAAGGTAAGTGAACCTCAACCCTGAGGTTCCACGGCGTAGTGTGAAGGACGTTGGGGGAGTCCTTTCCAGGACTTCCAGTGCACGGTGAGTATGAATCTTCTTTCTCAGTAAGAGATAGTAGTGATTTCAGTGTAAATGGACGCCAGGACTGCTGGCATCAATGATGATAGACAATGGTAATTTCCGATGGTAGATGATGGTAAACGGTACTGGTTTTGTATTCCAGGGATTTATGTTATCCCACCGCTGCCACCATTGTTACACGAGGACTAGAAAACCACTTTTTAAAAAAGAAATTATTTATTTAAACACTAATTTAACTATTATTTAGAATTTAAAATGGAAATAGAAAATAGACATTTGATTATAAGAAACAAGTATTGGCTTCGACTGCCGGGAATGGAATGATGAGGCTCTAAACTAAAACGATTACTTAGAATATTTAAGTGCTGAGGGATGCACTATTCAGCATACATCCCATACAGAAGTAAGGGTATAACAGAACGCACACATAATTTTAATACTTACTTGACACTGGCTAAATACACTAACGGCCTTACTAATAAAAATTTGCCTATACCTCTGTTAAACGGTTGTACAGTTGCACAGTGAATGAGCGCTAAACACGCGTCAATCCATTGTTTGACTAATAAACGTTGAACAGGCGGTGGGTATCTACATAGACGTATAACACTTTTTTCTTTTTCATCTGGCAACTATTAGTCAATTCGTTTCGAAACTGTTTTCGTCTTAAATAGTCCCGTAAATTATTTTTCATAAAGTTTACTAATTATTAATATTAGTCATGAAATTTTGTTTTAGGAATGCAATATTAATCAAACTACGTTGTTTTTAGAACTTTTTGTTGAAATTTGTTGATATAATGGAAAATATTTTCTTTTAGTAGGAGTGAAAGACTTAAAACAAATTTTAGAACGAAACACTCAAATTGACTGTTGTCCTCTGTCTACGCTGTTGACATTGTATCCATGGAGACTAGCGGTCTCCATGGCTACAATATAAACATGATTGTAGCCATCTTTGAATAAATTGTCAATTTCTAAAGAGAATGTAATCACTGCGTTTAGTTTGTTCCACATAGATTTTCGTAAACCTGTAATTTGTATTTCAAATGGAAAATCTGAATTGTTCAATAAAAATGGATCTGCACGGTCTTCATAATGTTTTCGATTTTTTTATTTGCCTCCTCTATCTCCCAATGGTCAAATATGTCGAAATAATTTATGTAATCCATTTCAATGAGAACAAATCTAACACATACAAACGATCCTCAAATAACAGCATACTTTTTGAAGTTTGAAGAATCAAAACGTTTATTCACATAATACTAGACACAGATTCAATAATAGTTACTATGTCTAGACATGATTTCGATCAGCTGATAATAGAAATAGAAATCCGCCATTTTAATCCATTACACACTCGCTAAACTAGGGTCCCAGGCTGTTTAAGAAATGATTAGCCTCCTTTGATAATGGCACATCTGTATACCAACTTTATCCAACGCTTACGTCAAAAATATTTTTATTGGTCAGCTTTTGTGGTATACAACGTGTATACAGAGTGAAAAAAACTTTATTAGTAAGGCCGTAATAGTGTAGAGCCATAATTAAACAAAAAAAAACATTGAGGTATGATTTCTAGCCACAATGTCTAAAAATAAATGTTCGCCATAGCGCATCTCCCCGAGTAAATAGTTATCCTTGCGCATTCTTAACGTAGTGGTTATATTCTCTTTGTAGCGCATTTGTCTGTGACATCTCAACTCGATGATGATGAATACGGCTAAAGCCGGCTTTTCACTATCGGATATAATATAATGTATATTATGGCTCCACACAATTACGGCCTTACTAATAAAGTTTTTTTCACTCTGTATACACGTTGTATACCACAAAAGCTGACCAATAAAAATATTTTTGACGTAAGCGTTGGATAAAGTTGGTATACAGATGTGCCATTATCAAAGGAGGCTAATCATTTCTTAAACAGCCTGGGACCCTAGTTTAGCGAGTGTGTAATGGATTAAAATGGCGGATTTCTATTTCTATTATCAGCTGATCGAAATCATGTCTAGACATAGTAACTATTATTGAATCTGTGTCTAGTATTATGTGAATAAACGTTTTGATTCTTCAAACTTCAAAAAGTATGCTGTTATTTGAGGATCGTTTGTATGTGTTAGATTTGTTCTCATTGAAATGGATTACATAAATTATTTCGACATATTTGACCATTGGGAGATAGAGGAGGCAAATAAAAAAATCGAAAACATTATGAAGACCGTGCAGATCCATTTTTATTGAACAATTCAGATTTTCCATTTGAAATACAAATTACAGGTTTACGAAAATCTATGTGGAACAAACTAAACGCAGTGATTACATTCTCTTTAGAAATTGACAATTTATTCAAAGATGGCTACAATCATGTTTATATTGTAGCCATGGAGACCGCTAGTCTCCATGGATACAATGTCAACAGCGTAGACAGAGGACAACAGTCAATTTGAGTGTTTCGTTCTAAAATTTGTTTTAAGTCTTTCACTCCTACTAAAAGAAAATATTTTCCATTATATCAACAAATTTCAACAAAAAGTTCTAAAAACAACGTAGTTTGATTAATATTGCATTCCTAAAACAAAATTTCATGACTAATATTAATAATTAGTAAACTTTATGAAAAATAATTTACGGGACTATTTAAGACGAAAACAGTTTCGAAACGAATTGACTAATAGTTGCCAGATGAAAAAGAAAAAAGTGTTATACGTCTATGTAGATACCCACCGCCTGTTCAACGTTTATTAGTCAAACAATGGATTGACGCGTGTTTAGCGCTCATTCACTGTGCAACTGTACAACCGTTTAACAGAGGTATAGGCAAATTTTTATTAGTAAGGCCGTTAGTGTTTAGCCAATGTTTTGATTGAAACCATAGACAACCAAAGCTGAAGTGTATATCTTACAGTGTGAACAGCAATCGCGGGATGTAATACAGTCCGGCAAGTATAACTTGGCGTGCCTGTGCGCCACTGTGCATTTACTTAGTACTTTGATAACAGTTTCTCTTAAACCACTTTTAATTACTTTTGGCATTATTGAACTATTTTAATGTAGCAGATTTGTCAACAATAATGTCGCGGTAATTTCTCAAACGTCAAACTCACAGTTTCAATTAAAAGAATTAGTTCTAAATACCACCACCGCCAAGTTATACTTGTGGCACTGTATATAGCTCAAGATGTCATTTACATTATATCCCATAGTGAAAAGCCAGCTTTACGTTGCTGTGTCAATCGATCGTAAAATTCACGGTAAAATTAATGAATATAAAAAGTATAAATCTTTATAGTTTTTTAAAACAATCATACAGAACTTTTTCCCATTTTATTACTTACTAGCTGTCTGCGACTTCGTCCGAGTGGAATAGTGTCTTTGGGTAGCATTAACAAATAAGACACATACGTATCCAAACTACACCGCACCGCACCACGCCACGCTAATCCCCCCTCCCCTCTCACACACTTTAGCTAGCACTTTCTAGCTCTACAAATGACGATACTTCCATACAACTTTTCATCCTCTTACAACTCTTTTTTCGCATTAAAAAGTAGACTGTGTCCTTTCGCAGACTATCTTTGAATTAAAGATAAATTTGATTTTAGATTATCTGTTAACTAAATTTCATTTAAATCGGTTCAGTAGAACATTCACACAACACAAACACAACCTTCAACACAAACTTTCATCCCCTATTGCTATTTTACACCCTTGAGGGTAAAACTTTTACAAACTTTGAATGTCATTCATATTCATTTATATCGAATCAAAGCCTAAAAATTAAGTTTCAAGCTTCTAGCTTTTAAAATGACGATACTTCCATACAACTTTTCATCCCCCCTTTCAACCCCATACAACCCTCTTTTCGCATTAAAAAGTAGCCTATGTCCTTTCTCAGGCTCTAGTCTCTCAGTGTACCAAATTTCATTTAAATCGGTTCAGTGGTTTTGCGTGAAAGTGAGACAGACAGACACAGTTACTTTCGCATTGCAATATTAGTAAGGATTTTACCTTAAATAGAATAAAACGACAAAAACAAATTTTGGTATATGTTATAATCTAATTGCTTTATCTCATATTTAAATTAATCACTTATGTACAATGAACTTTCAAATTAATTTGAAAGGTTAAAATAAATAAATTATTATTAATTAATAATAATTAATTTCTTTAAAATAGATACACAGCTAAAGTCTTCACTTCACAAAATAATATAATACAAAAACGTAATTATAAAAATTCTCTAAATAAATCTAATGTGCTAAACATGAAATTGCTATAAACTTATGTATTTATGTACACGGCCCAATAAAATATGTCCAAATAACATACAGTGTGTTATAGAAAGTCGAAACAATGAAGTGTTACGTTATGTCCTTTCTATACCAAACCTATTTATGCATTTCGATCTCGGTAAACTCTACGTGACAATAGGCGTGTTGACAGTTGTCGTAAATTCGCATAAAGTTATTTTTAAACAATGAATGTTAATATTTAACTTTAAAATTTCAGCTGACAATAATAAAGACGCCCCTTATTACGAACTGTGACAGTTGATTATTGAATGAACTAAATGAGGGGGACGCTGCTATGCAGGCTGTATAGCTCCATCTCTGTCATTAGTCAATTCGATCCCTGTCAAACTTCGTGATAAGCCTGCAGTACAAACATGCAACAACCAATCACAGACACCGACACTCTCCGACGGGTCGGCGATATTTAAAAATAAAACTGGCCAAGTGCGAGTCAGACTTGCGTCTCGCACACGTAGGGTCCCGTACTTCAATACAATACCTCAGAACAGAACAATAAACAATACACACAATAGAACAGATAAATACTAAACATTTATTAAAACAAAGTTGTGAGCCGCGTGCTTATTTACTACAACGCCATCTAAGTGAAAGCTAACACAAAAGTGTTAGGGTAATATAATATAATTAATTAGGTAAACAAACGTTCATAGACACGGTAATATAATAATACAGTATTGTGTCTCCATACAAACGGTCGGATTGCGCGTCATACCTACGCGCTTTCGAGTTCGGTACACACTCGGTACAGAGCTCACGATTAATGTGGTTGCGCCGTAATGACGAACGAACCGTGAAAAGATACGGTCGTGTAATAGCGGTTTATGCAGTAACTGTAGGCGGGTAGCCCTATCGCGCGGTGCCGCCGGCTGCCGCGCTGCTTTAGCTTTTGACCTCAAGGACACGCCGAGTCATAATACTGTATTATTACCGTGTCATAGATGGAGTCATAGTGAAATGCCGAAAAAAACACGATTTTTGTATAAAGGCCCCCTATAATTCTTAACTTTATTCTGTTTTTAGTATTTGTTGTTATAGTGGCAACAGAAATACATCAATACAATACAAATAACTTTATTGGCAAAAAACGAATTATGTACATATAAGTTTTGAAGCCCTGTCTTTTATAATTTCTCTATTGCTTAGTAATCAAGGGTCGTTAGCTAGTCCTTAATTACGAATTTTAGTTTATGTCTGCTTAATGGATTTACTTTACTCTTAGAATTTAATAAATTGTAGAAAATAGGTGCCATGTGTTTGAAATGTCTCCATGCGAGAGCACTGTTACAGCGTGGAACAGGGCATTTGTCGACTCGCTTCTTACATTCTGGTAGATATGGTACTACTTCTTTATGATATCGGTCGATACATTTTGAAATATAGATCTTTCTGACACTTAGCACTTTGCATTTTTCATATAAGTCTGTTGTAGGATGTCTGTATGGTAGGGACATGATCACTTTCAGAAGTGAACGTTGGGCACGTTCAACTTGTATCATGTGTGTCTTAGCAGCACCACCCCATGAAATAATACAGTAACCTATGATACATTCATGCTGCTTTGTAGGTCTGTAGTAGGAGTTCTTGATTTGCTACTGATCTTAGTGTTTTAAGAATGTGAATAAGTCGTCTGATACGATTGGATACGTTGTCAATGTGTAGTTTCCATGTCATTTTGCTGTCAATTATTATGCCTAGATATTTGATAGAGCTCACATCCTCCAGGGTGTTACATGAGCAATTTTGTGGGATATTGGTGTTACGATTACATGGAAAGGAGTGGGCGTGGATCTTAAAGCTAGTAGGTATTTTGTCCCTGTTAGTCTTTTTAAAACATATGTATTTAGTTTTACTGGTATTAATTGACAGTAGGTTATCTTCTAGCCAAGCAATTACTCGCGCTAACCCTTCTTCGGCTAACTTTTGTACTGCTTGCCAGCTAGAACATCATCTGTGAAAAATTCAACTGTCTAACTATCACAGTTCATGAGATACAGCCTGGTGACAGATGGACAGACAGACGGACGGACAGCGGAGTCTTAGTAATAGGGTCCCGTTTTACGCTTTGGGTATGGAACCCTAACAAGCTTTCGCGCGCGGCATTACGCGTTGCTAGGCAACGCGCCCTTGTAAATAGGGCTGTCCCTTCAGACAATATTATTGATTATTACGGGCCAGTTCTGTTGGACATGGTGCACCGTGCTGCTTCAGACACGGATCGTTCAAGTATTACAAAACGAATTTGAGGGAGGCGGGAGGGGGGTCTTGTAAAACGTTACGACGCGTTACAAAGAGGGAGGCTAGTTACGGGAGGGGCACTTTGAACTACGCGTTACTTAATTTTTTTTTTAACCTTTCAGAACGCTACTTTAAACTTAATTTAATCGCCTCCTTTTCGCCACATGATCGTGAATTTTAGGTAAAAATGGTCACTTGGTGGTTACGTAACGTTTTATTAGAGGGGAGGGAGGGGGTCAAAAATCTCCAAAAATTGCGTTACGTAATACTTGAACGCTCTCACATGAAGAGGAGTGGCTGATTCGGACCTTAACACCATGAGCATATTTGATATATACGCATATTTGATCCAGCATTTTATTTAAAAAAATATTTCTAGGTGCACATCGCACAAAAAAAATCGACTTTCTGTAACACGTTGTAAACATGGTCTGGAGCTGGCAATCGCCCGATAGTAGGTAAAGCAGCAATTTCTGTAACCAGTACAGTGACATTTAAATATTAAATTATTACGTATGTTATCATAAACCATCGGTTACAGATATAATAAAATAGGGAATTCACAAGAACTTAGAGGTATTAATTACACCACACTGAATCAGGGTCCTTTACTCCCTAATTACGGAGGTGTAATAAGAGTAAGGCCTAAGGGGTCCCTAATTAGGGAGCAAGAGAGGACGCTTTTAGCTATATATGTGCAGAGTAATAATACTTAGGAAGTTAGGCCGCCTATTAGGGGCCACGCCCACTCTTAGTTGGAGACCCTGATTCATTGTAATGTAATTACCCCTTGTATAAACATTTTGAAGGTCTACTGTAGATAATACAATGTAGTCAATTACGTCGTTTTCGGTTACATCAAAAGCTTTGAGTACATCGACTTGTAATTTTTGTCATTTGGTGGCCGCTACCAAAGCTATAGTAAATAAGATCGTACGGGCTAGCTCTAGACAAAGACGAATTTAGAAGGATGACTGTCAACCTTCAGTAATGGAAAGGAACTTAAAGAAGAAGAGGTGGAAATCTCTACATTGATAGCGATGCGTCCTGTCATCGCAAACGTCTGCTAGAATGAGATGCAGCTAGACAGTTGTTATCTGCATCTCTTTTCTTATCGGTCGAAATTAATGTTATCATAAACAGAGACATTCATGTATTTATGTAGAGACTACCGGCCCAGGACGATTCTCATTATACATGTGGGGTTAGCGTGAGTTTCTATCTTAAACTATTCGTAGAGTAAACGTGACTAATTCGTAGTAAATTTAGTTTAGTTACATTTATGCTCGGTGATCAATCAATTTCATACAAACTGTCACGTTTACTAGAACACTGACGCTAGAAGATTTTTTTTATTTATATTATAGGCTAGCGTTTGACCACTATCTCAACTGTTGGTAAGTGATGCAGCCGAGGATGGTAATACGCTAGGTCTACAATGGGAACTGTCTCAAGGACCGCTGCCCGAACACATTAGATATTTGGCGACAGTTTTTCTAAATTGAGGGTGGTACTGGCCCGGCGGATACTATATAGTGTCCTACCAGCTTGCAGGGAATTTTCTAGTGGAAAAGACATCGCGGCGAGTTCATTCCTCTGAGATGAATTGCGCAGCGAGGTTGTCCTCCGAGTCTCCGTAGCCCACGGTGATGTATGTGTCGTTATCGTCGGCGATGCTCTGCTCCGCTATTATCAGCTCGTTCTCAGACATCTCTGGGTATACCAGCTCAAGCCCGTCACACACATCCTGGAAATACAAAAACATTTATTTACAGTGCAACATAAAAGAGTAGAAATTAATTATTTTAGAACTAACTAGTCACTCTTACAGGCAACACCGAACAATTTGTATTTATTGCGCGACTACTGAATTTTGATACTTTTTTCACTCATTGAATATGCAAGTAAGAAATAAGCATATAAATAAATAAAGAAGAATTTATATAGAAATAATATTTATACAAAATTTATATAGGTACTATAAAATTTATATAGATACTTATAGATAAAAATTCATGTCTTGCAAATCTTATATTTGCAAAAATAATACAAGTATCAAAAACGTTTGTTTCTAACTAACTGTGTTTCTACATACAAGATACAAAAGCAATAGTGGCGCCCTCATTTATTGTCAACTCTTTTATGTCGCACTGTAGGTAAGAAGAAACGCGGGTGCCAGGAATTAAAAAAAATAGCTATTTTAAAGAAACTATTGCCGTCGCACAGTGCCCGAACAACTACGAAAAGTGCGATAGGGACAACAGCAACTCAGACCCATTTTACCTACAAAATTTTGACTAAAATAAGCTTTTGTATTCCCGTTTTCTCCTCGAAAATGGATCCGATTAAATTATTTTTTCACAACATTTTTGCAGATCAGTGCATCCGTGCTCCTATCATATTTTTTTTGTCTTAAAACCTTTTCAAATTTGTTTAACAGCCGTTTAGATCAGGGCAGTAAAATAGATCATTTTTCAGGTTTTTGAAGGGTCATCATATTTCTTTTTGCAATTGGTTGATCAAAAAAACAATGACAGGAGCGTAGCTACAGCAGACCTTGATGTTTTGTAAATTTTTTTTTTTAGAAGAATTTTCCAGGAAGGAAACGGGAATACATTTGTATGGAAAAATGAACGCCCGCATTGTCTTAAACATTTGTTTTAAATATCCAGGCTAATATTGTATAAACTTAGTTACATAATCACGCCTAAACGCACGATCCGATCTTACTGAAATTGAACAAGGATATACTTAATGAACATGGCTACTTTTTGTGAAAATAAAATAATATCGTTTAAAAACTAAAAAACAACCGACTTCAATGCCGCGCTATTCATTTTCAGTACCAATTTTGATATGTTTATCTCAATATCTCTGGAGATACTTATCATAGCTAGATAAAATTACCATGGTACCACACTTGGGATATCTCCTTTCGAACAAAAAAAGAATAATCGAAATCGGTTCATAAACGACGAAGTTATCCGCGAACAAACATAAAAAAAAAGAAAAAAAATAATATATATACGGTCGAATTGAGAAACCTCCTCCTTTTTTTGAAGTCGGTTAATGATGATTTTTATACATAACATAAATATCTTCGACAATTAATGATTGTCGATTGATTCACACAATTAATGATTGACAGAGCTTTATATTTCATGGTGTACGTGAACGAAGTGGCGGGTTTCAGCTAGTATATACATATACACAGGTCTAAGATATGACCGTAAGGGCAATTCCTCTTTCGTTGCATTGTAGCTACAGTTATATGTTCTACGTTGACCATCCATTCACTTTGAGGGGAGATATTTAGATGAAAATAGCCCTCCGCCATTAAGGTTGTCTGGAAGAGATTGCTTGATGCGATAGGACCGCCGATTGCTTTACCATCTTATTATGTATGAATGAAGCCATTGTACATTTTTTATTTTGTTTTGGTAATAAAGAGTTTTGTATTGTTTTGTATAGTTACTGTACTATAGTATATAGTCAAGTGCTTAACTATCAAAAATAAAAAAGTGTCAGCTCGGACGGACTGAAGTTTACTCTTTATGAATTCTTATTATTGTGGTCAAGGTCAATGTCAAGATCAAAGGCAAGGGCAAGGGCAAGGTCAAGGTCAAGCTATTTCGTCAACTCTGGACCAACGTACCGATGAAAAAAAAATTAACAAACTGTAACGTTTGATTTTACTCCTATAAATGTTCATATCCCGGGAATAAATATGAAAATCGATTCATAAGCAGTAAACTCCATAAATAAATACATACGGGTACGGTCATTTCCTGTTGAACCTGTTCTACCAGCTTGTTGTATGTATCTCGCTGGTCGCGTGTCATGCCGTTCACAGAGTGGTTCTTTAGATGGTAGTTTAGGTGACTGCTCTGCTTAAACCTGCGAAATAAACATCCAGATTAATTAATATTATAAAACGTTTGTAACTCTGTCACTCTGTGTAGTTGTTACCTAGTCACGCCTAAACGGACGATCCGATCTTACTGAAATGTAACAAGGATATACTTTATAGCATAAGGATGAACATAGGCTACTAAATTCGCAAAAAACCATAAACATCTAATGTGTTCCGGCAGCTATCCTTGAGAGCCAGTTCCCATTCTAGGCCTAGCGTGCTTACCATCTTCGACCGCATCATCACTTACCAACAGGTGAGATAGTGGTCAAACGTTAACCTATAAGGTATATAAAAAAAAAATTCGCCGCGGGTATCAGATAGTATACATATAGAGATGATGAATTTAAGATTGTTTCAAAATTATAAGAACCGACTTCAAATGCCGCGCAAGTCATTTCCAGTATAAAGTTTCAGGTGTTTATCTTCATATCTTTTGAGATACTGAACATATCTCGATGAAATTTAAATGGGAGCATCTGGGAAGTACCCTTTCAAACAAAAATAAGAATATTCCAAATCAGTTCAGGCGTCTTCTTGTAATCGGTGAACATACAAAAAAACATACAGATGAATCAGTGCTGCAAACTCTAACTTGCAAGAAAAAAGGAGATGGTTAGCAAAAAAACCAGGAGACAAAGAAAAAAAACAGAAGGATAATTAAGTACCTTTTTTTCCCATAATGTGCAATTAAAAGTAGCGTGTATGTGCTAGTGAAGCTTGAAAAAACCAAAAACCACCAAAAATAACACATGCATTTTAATGTGCAAACATAAAACATGAAATTGCGTAATTTTGCAAACAAAAAACGGCCAAGTGAAGAGCCGCCATCACATCTCACACCACAGATACGAAACTACGAACGTGAATTGTATAGGTAAATAAGTCAAACTCACCATTAATACAGTCACCTCGCCTGACAAATACGTTCCGTTCGATATGATGTGATGAAACCAATAGTAGCCAACATAAGCCAAACAAAAATTCCTAAATATCAGTAGATTTTCTCAATTTACAAAAAAAAACAGTAGACAAGGAGATTAGCCCTAAAATCATGTAATCTCCTGGTAAATCAGGAGCTTTTGCAGCACTGAGATGAATTGAACCTCCTCCTTTTTGTAAGTCGGTAGATAGATAACCATGTGACGTACCGTTTGAGGCACACCCCGCACTGGAAGGGCGCCACGTTGGTGTGTGTCCGCATGTGTTGTTTCAGGTGCACAGACTGTATGAACGACTTGGCGCACACCACGCAGCGGTACGGCTTCACGCGCGTGTGGGTGCGGATGTGCTGCTCTAGACCTGCCAATATCTAATACTTACAATACAATATAAACACTCCTTAAATTGTTAAACAGAATCCAAAATTTCATCGTACCGACGGGACTCGAACACGCACCCCCCGGATTACACGTCCAGGTGCTTTGCCAATTTACAAAAATATAATGTGTGTGACACTTCAAAGAAACATAAAATTTGATTTACGCAGTGCAACATCTCTCGTCGGATTTGAAAACTGTAATGATTTCTTCCGAATTTAAACATTAACTTACGTAATAAGTAGTCATAGATGGCGCCACCAATGCATAATTGGGTTAACAAATGCAATCCACTAATTTCGTCGTATCGATGGATCGAACCGTGGCTTAATTGGCAGAGCACCTGGACGTGTAATCCGGGGGGTGCGGGTTCGAGTCCCGTCGGTACGATGAAATTTTGGATTGTGTTTAACAATTTACAAAAATATAAAGTGTGAAACACTTCAAAGAAACATAATAAAGACTCCTTATTTTAAACTAACAATAAAAAACTATTTGTTGTCTGTAAAGTCGGTTTACGGACGATAATTTTACGTGATAACGTCAGACGAAATTTATATAATTGTGATCTGTTTTGTATGCTATGAATAAATAAATAAAGACGATCGTGCCTCTCTATCGCTTGTACCGCGCCCTCGCTTGCACGCGTAACGTGACACTTTTTCGTGCGAAGACATCGATATAAGACATTTTAAGTTTTTTTTTTTAATTTGTGATTTTATTTATCATTATTAGAGAGTCCAGTGGTGTAGTGGGAGAATGTATTGGGTCGGCTATGACGCCAGAGGTACCGAGTTCATTCTCCGCCGTGCACCAATGGATTATTCTATCGAGCGCACATCTTTTCACAGTGGCCCTCCGGTGAAGGAAAAACATCGTTAAGAAACTCCCAACCCCCGCATGGTAGTAGGACACTATCATGTGTTCGCCTGGCCAGCTACCACCCACAAGTTACAAACAAAATCAAGAAAGAAAATGTGTTTCGGCAGCTATCCTTGAGAGCAAGTTCCCATTCTAGCATGCTACCATCCTCGACCGCATCATCACTTACCAACAGATGAGATAATGGTTGCTAGCCTACACACAATTTTTGAGCTGACCCTTATGTCTCTAACGTGTCGTTTCGTAGTATTATGTATACTGACCTGATTTCTGTGTGAAGGCTTTAGTGCAGAAAGTGCACGGGAACGGTCTATCACCAGTGTGCATCCGCATATGTTGTAACACGCCGCCCTGAAAACACCGATACAACATATTACATATTCAGTACTCTACACTATCGCTTCCATGGTACTCTGTACATAAGGTTCTAAATACTAGGTACATGAGATCATTATGACAGACACGTAATAGTACGGTTGGCAACCCTTCATTAATCAGGGGAGTTAAACATCTGTTTTAAGTATGACGTTCGATGTCTAGATGAAAGCTGAATGGCTCAAGACTTTTGTTTTTTTTTTTTGTAAATTCAAAGCAATAAGTTATGTTTTGTTATATTAGTTATATAATAATTGTTCGAAATAATTATTATTGATAATATGATGTATTTAATGTTAATTAAGTGCAAATTTTTAATTTGCCCATATACTGAATAAATGCTTTGACTTTTGACAGACAGACAACAAAGTGATCCTACAATGTTCCTTTTTTGATTTCAAGGTACGGAACCCTAATAATATCGTTTAAAAACTAAAAAAGAACCGACTTCAATGCTGCGCTATTCATTTTCAGTACCAATTTTGAGATGTTTATCTCAATATCTCTGGAGATACTTATCAGACCTCGATAAAATTACAATGGTACCACACTTGGGATCTCTCCTTTCGAACAAAAAAAGAATAATCAAAATCGGTTCATAAACGACGAAGTTATCCGCGAACAAACAAAAAAAAAAACAAAAAATATATATATACGGTCGAATTGAGAAAACCTCCTCCTTTTTTTGAAGTCGGTTAAAAATAAATGATGTTGGTGATGTAGATGATAGGTACGTACCTGCTGCGTGAACCGCTTGTTACAAATGGAGCACTCGTACGGTTTATGCTTGACGTGAGTCGTGCTCATATGTTCTTGTAGCTCGTCAGACGTCTGGAACCCGTCTCCGCAGTTCTACCAAATAAACAAAACTTCATTGAATTAATGAATATTTATTCCAACAACACAAAACATTTAAAACTAACACTGTTTTTTCCCACGACGGAACGGAGACTGTATATGCGTTTGGTGTGAGAGGATGTTTGTTTGTGTGTGCAAATCCATGTTGCCATTTTTCTCCAAAACTACTAGTCCGATTTTGATGCAGTTTTCAGTTATGAGTTCAGGTGTCATTGGTGCATGTTTTAGATAGGTGTTACAGTGATAACTCACCAGAAGGCGCTGCAGTAATCCTTTTTTGGTGCAAACGATGTTGCCATTTTTCTTCAAAACGACTAGTTCTATTTTGATGCAACTTTCAGTTATGGGTTCGTGTTTGATTTGTGCATGTTCTTAAATGGGTTTTACGGTGTCAACTCACCAGGGGGCGCTGCAGTTAACATTTGCTTGTGCAAAATGTTGCCATTTTTCTCCAAAACTAGTTCGATTTTGTCTTTAAACGGTTCGTAATTAATCAGTGGTGTGGTTCTTAGATATATGTTATGACGTTAATTTTCTAAAAGACTGTCGTGTTTATTGGGTGTTTTAGTGTTTTATATGGGGTGTTTATTCAAAATTTTAATTTAGTTACTTGTATCTGAACTCATGCAATACCCATTTAAATAATAAACCAAAGTTAGCAAAAACCAAACAAACAACAATGACTCCGTTACGGAGTAACCATGGGGTTAGAAGTTTAGACTTGTTACTCCGTAACGGCTATGGCGCATGCGCGGTGGAATCTAGTTGGTCATGCTCATGACAGTCATGCACAGACCTGCTACATATTAAACTTGATCGCATACACCGGCTGGCCCCCATGAGAGCGACCTAGAACGGAGTTTGTCCCTTTCTTTTGTATGGACAACTTATATATATACCATACATATAGTATAGGACTAGAAGGTTGATAGACAAGGACACACACCACCCGGCTGTCTTTCAATTAGGCCGTTTTGTTCTACAAAGCAATTACAACCTTATTATACGTATTAAAGCATACGTATTAAATTGAATTTGTCAAAACATCTGCAGTGCACATCAACGTCATAACAACCCCGCTTGAAAGGCAAGCACTTTCCGCTAAATCATCGGACTTATAAGTCTTATATAAATCCACGCCCACAAACGCGATGTTAGTTTCGACCAGTACGGTGACCTGTAAACACCTCCGCGCTCAGATACTTAAACTTCTTAAAAAATCGTTGTAATGGCTCCTTGCAGTGTAAGATGGTGTGGAAAAACCAGTACATACTCATTTTTTAAGGCAAACATTTCACCGGTAAGTCAATAAATATATATTTGTCGGTCGGCAGTTGTCTTTAATCACTATCTCTTTTTGTCACGGGCGATGTTTAATAGTTCTATCCCGTTTTTGTGTGGATTTAGTGTTGCGCCTCTGCTGCAGTGATAAATATCGATAAACTAGGAATATTATCGACATTCATTTTACAATTAGGTATATATATTTGTAAATTTGGATGTAATGTGTCTCCTGATCCTACAGTCCATTTTTGGAGATCTACAGAGTAAAAACATTTTAATATGGCTCCACACGATTAGTGTATTTATCCAGTGTCAAGTATTAAAATTGTTCAAGTTTTCGTAAATTCTACGTAGTTTTTTACTTTACCATAACAGTTAACGCATAATTTTTAATGGCATAATAGTACTTATGCATATGTTTGTTGGCATATATAAAAGCGAAAGGTTACTCATCACGAAATCTCGAAAACAGCTGGACGTACACAGATGAAATTTGGCAGGGAGGTAGTTTATAGTTAGTAGACGTCCGCTAAGAACAGACCTTGCTACAGGGCCGGATTAAGGGTTCTAAGGGCACTCGCAAATTTTTTTATGGAAGTCCTTCATGTTTTTGCTACAAACTTGAAATTTGGCCAGAAGTATTTAGTAATCATTCGCTTATAACGGATTTTGCGACAGGGATGGATTAAGGAGGTCTTAGGGCTCACGCAAGTTTGTATAAATTCTTCTTCATTCTGCCTATTCCCCACCTCTTCCACCCTTTCCCCCCCTAAAATCGAATTATCAATTCATTTTTTAGTACTTAACCTCAGAATTTTAAAATATTCATATTTTAAAATTCTGAGGTTCATTCATATTCATTCTCCTAAAGGGGGTGGGGGGTGCCGCAACTTTTCCTTCATGGCCCCCCTTGAGGGAGGGGAGGGCGGGAGGGGTACCGCGCCCTAATAATGATTAGGGGTCTAATTGCTATGACGTTGATGGCAGTGCACCATCCGTTTTATTACGTCTATGCAGTCATGTCAAAGAAAACTCTTTGTTCGATTCAAAGTGTTTAGTACATCGAACAAGGAGTTATAATAGAAAAGAAAATATTTTATTACATTATTTTGTAAATAAAAATCACACAAAGCCAAATGCAGTGACTGGAAAAGAAGAGCCGAAGATCGGGCTCAGTGGCGCATCTTTTGAAAAACCTACGTCCAGCAGTGGACTGACACCGGCTGTTGATCATGAACCACCGATTTTCTCAGGAACGGGTGAACCTAGCAAGTTAAAATTGATACCAGATACTGAGGTCTATAGTCCCTATTAGATGTATAAAGATCAAGGTCTTGAGTCAACACGATTAAAAGATATGGGCAAATTTAGATTTTCGCGAAAATTTGTAAGTACCAAAATGTACCTTAATTTTCAACTTTTTTTATTTTTCGGAATTTTTCCATTACTTGTGCTGTAAGATCTTGCTTTTAACCAAAATTGACAATCCTAGGTCAACCGAAAGTACCCTATAGGTTTTGGTACTTCCGGTTGACCTAGGATAGGGCTAGAAGCAAGGTCTTACAGCACAAATAAAGGGAAAATTCCAAAAAATAAAAAAGTTGAAAATTAAGTTAAAAATTAAAAGTTAAAATTAAAAAAAAACATTAAAGGTGTCTACTTCATACATACATAGCATATAATCCAATTAAGATAGGGCTCTGAGTTATATGAGCGCTCAAACAATTTAAAGGTCTAGCTTAATTGGTACCAACCAACGTTGGTACGGAAGCCTCGGTGGGCGAGTCCAACTCGACTTTGGCCGGTTTTTTTAATATGATTTTGAAGTTTATAATTCGAATTCCCCGATATGAGAGTCGAGAGTAGATAAAAGCTAGTACAGTATTTTTTTTTTTATTACCTCACAGCCGTAAGGCGCGGCGCTGTCTTCGGGCCTAGTGGGCAGCGCGCGCTCGCAGACCACGCAGCGCGGCGTGCGGCGCCGCTGCGAGTGCTCCTGCCGCGTGTGGGCGGAGTACAGGCAGCACGAGAAGAATATCTGGTGGCAGACACCGTCCGCGCCCAGCGTCGACGGCTCCAGACATTCGAACGGACCGCTGGAACCATAATACATTCATGTTAACTAAACTAATACGACAGATTATATATTAGTTACTACGTAACAGATACTTCACTCCCCTACAAAAACACAATACCAACGTTGATTTCAGACAATACAAGCAAAAATGTGTCTAAGGCGCTCGACCTAGCGTTATTATTACTTCGTTCAGCGCGCGATGTGACTCAATGAAATAAAAAGAAAGTATACGAATTATTTTTATTTACCTCACAAAATAACATCAAAATTCCTCACTAAGAGTCGAATTTGAAGTCGGGAAAGTGAATTTTACGTCGTCTTGTCATTTTAGTATCGTTAGCATTAAAAAATATATATATTGTGCATGTTTTTTTGTCAAACCCGCAAAACGACTATGAAAAACCTAAATCGTTTCTAATATAGAATACGAATGCGCAGTTATCCCGTCATTTGAATAATAATATACGTTGCGAGCGCGTGAGCAGTGACAACCGACTGGCAGATAGTACCGCCGGCGCTGCTCGAAAGTTTAGGTATAAAGCGCAGTAGCTATGGGCGAGTGATGGCCTGCTAATACTATAAAGAGTAAACATTTTATAACGAGTTCAAATCTTTGAGGAAGCAAATGCATCAGGTTCCAACATCGCGGAAAATATCGTTTTCTGCACATTTGCTGAAAAAATGCATTTACGAAGCTTGTTCACATTGATCGAAAGTTAAAAATTACGCACCATACAACGGAGCGTGCAGTAAGTACTTACCGCATGCACCGTGTAAAGAATCAAAGAAAAGAATCAAAGCATTTCTTCAGTATGTAGGCAGTATTAATATACGCACATATACACGTCAAAATCATAAATCATAACCAATCAAGTAAACATAGCAAAAGCAGAATTCAACGCTTTGAATTAGAAAAAAAAAGTAATGAACCATTCAGCTGTCATCCAATCGTTTACGTCAAAATATTTAAAAAAATTAAGTACGTTAAAACCAACCATACATGTAACTGTGTGTTTCAGTACTTCAGACAATTTTTATATAAAAAAAATAAAAAAGTGAAATAGTGAAACACAACTTAGAGAAACGCATACCGATCACAGTACATATAAATGCTTTACGGTTTTTTTTTAATTTCAGTAAAACCTACATAAGAATTCCACCAACAAGTTTCATATTGCTACAATAAATAAGCTGAATGTTAGAACCTCCTTGAAAGAGCTGTTTCTTATTACGTTTGTCTCACTTTAATACTAAAGAGTAAATGAGGCGTAAGATGTAGTTCTAATTTTTATATGTATATGACACACGTGCGGATATTGGTTTTAACAAACTCGTGACTATGATAAACCCTCGACTTCGTCTCGGGCTTACATTCGTCTACTCGTTTGTAAAAACCAACTTACCGCACTAGTATCATTAATAACTATTGCGCGATGCAGGATCTCATTCAACCTACTCTAGCACCATCTAGATGCTTTTATCTAAACTAATATTATAAAGAGAAAAGATTAAATTTTTTGTTTGCATCGATTTAACTCAAAAACTGGACCAATTTTAAAAAGTCTTTCACTAATTAAAAGCTACATTATCAGCGAGTAACTACGCGGGTGAAACCGCGAGGCGCTGCTAGTCACAACATATCATAAAACAAAACCCCCCACCGCGTGTGCCTGTCTGTTCGCGATAAACTCAAAAACTACTGAACGGATTTTCATGCGGTTTTCACCAATAAATAGAGTAATTCATTTATTGGTGAAAATTTATGTCTATAATTTGTTAAGGTTTTGTATAAATTGGTTGAAATATGATGATTGTTGAAGATGTTAATTAAAATAAACTGATACCTACAAATAATATGCACTACTTAAAAAAATTTATAACTAAACAAAAAATGTTACGACCTTAATATTTATAGTACAGGAAACATACGAGTAGATCACACATAAACTAGGAAACATTTTCTTTTTCTTCTTTCTTCACGATGTTTTCTAGTTTATTTATTAAGCCTCGGATAAGTAAATAAACTAGGCTGGATACAGGTGTTGGTCAAGCTTGTATCAATCTGGTAACACCCTGCATGGTGGTAACAAACTGTCTAGTGTCCGCATGGACAGCTACCACACTCAAGTTGTAACATCTGTCGACAAACATCTAATGTGTTCCGACAGCTGTCCTTGAGACAGTTCCTATTCCAGGGGTAGAAGTCTCTACATTGATAGCGATGCGTCTTGTCGTCGCAAACAAGATAGCTAGAATGAGATGCAGCTAGACAGTTGTTATCTGCATCTCTTTTTGTATCGACGATTATCGCTCAAAATTCATCGCTATGCATGTAGAGACTGCCGGCCCAGGTCTGGCGAGTTACAACCTTTAACTGCACCATCACCTACCAACAGGTGAGATAGTGAGAGAAAAAACTTACGTGATAGCTTCAGTGACAGTCTTTTTCTTAGGCGAGACCTCCTTCTTGGCAGTCTTTTTAGGTTTCTGTTGGTTTTCAGGGTCTTCCGACTTGATGATGATGTAGCTTACATTGTTGCAGGCCAGGCTGGTGATCGAGGTGGGCTGCATCGCTGAGATTATGTCCTTTTCTCGACTATTTACCGACGCCTTTCTTATTTCCTTTTTTAGTACTTTGGTTTTCACCTGTGAAAGATTAAAATTTCTTCCGTAAGTAAAGTACTTTTTTAAGACTGATACGTCTGATAGGTTATTTAGACCACTATCTCGTCTGATGGTAAGCGATGATGTGGTCGAGGCTGGTGGACACGCTGCGCCTAGAATGGTCTGACTCTCAAGGGCTGTGTTGCCGGAACACTGTTAGTTATATTGTAATACGGGACTTTTCGCGCTAAAAACATAATTTAATACCTCGACGTTTCGATCAAATTACATTGACCGTGGTCACGAGAAGACTGAAGTTGTGGGTATCAGCATTGTTATGATTGAGAGTAGTTTGAAACTACCCTCATTTGATCTTGATCGGAGTTGCCATTGCGCCACACAATACTGACATCGGCAGATTTTCGTTGATTTAAACTTCGACTGGAACACTGGATAATCACTGGGTTCCAAGCTGCGGCCAACCTAAAACTATCCTCCCGGTTGAACTTCGGATGTTTTTTTTTATTTCAACCGCTTTACGAGTAATAGTAACGTTCGGTGGAGAGAATTTTAGGGTCGTGCAGTTCAATCCAGTGATTAGGTCTTGAATCTAGCAAATGCTCGGCGATGGCGGACTTATTAACCTGGCGGTTTTTTACAGCTGCATTTCGCGATTGTGCGCTTTTTTTGAACAATGTACGATTTTCCGTAGCTGTAATCAACTTTATACACACGAGGTGTCTGAAACGGTATCACATCTTTCGGTGAACGGATTTGCGCTGCTACCTTCGATAAAGGGGTGAAAACTGTCCTAATGGAGTATTTTTTATGACAGCTCCGACCTTGTCCATCACTCCCTTCACGTATGGTATGAATGCAGGCTGCCTTTTAACCTTAATGGTCCCTTTCTTAAATCTTCGTCTTGGTTGGCCTCTTCCCCTTACCTTGTAGCCATTTTTTACAAGTACCACCTGAACATGAGCGACTTCCTCTTCCAGATGTTCAGGGTCACAGAGGTCATGAGCTCTGACCATCTAAGACCTAGCTACAGATCCTAAGTGTCGGGGGTGATGGTGTGATGAGGCATTTAGATATCTGTCTGTGTGTGTCGCTTTCCTAAAAACAGAGTAAGATAGCGAACCATCTGGTCTCACCATTACTTTACATCCAGGAAAGGTAGTATCTTGAACACTGTTAGGTTTTGACAGCAGATTTTCTCCTTGATGGTGGCGGATCTGGCACGCCATTTGAAGTCTGTCTTTTTCGTTTTCCAAACAATCTTAAATTAAATTATCTTATCTACACTTTTATTTTTGTACATTATTATGACAGATGTCCAATGGATTGTTTTTTTACTCTAAATGGTAAGCTTTTGACCATTATCTCACCATGTTAAGTGACAATGCGATCGACAATGTATTTAAAAAATATTTAAAAGTATTTAAATTATTAATATTCGAGTCCTGGCTAGGAATATTGATTTTTCAAAAATCCAATGATACAGTTTTAGTTTTCATCAAAATCGGGCCCGAGACCACAGATTATATAATAGTTACTTCGTAACAGATATTTCACTCCCCTACAAAAACACAATACCAACGTTTATTTCAGACAATACAAGCAAAAATGTGTCTAAGGCGCTGGACCTAGCGTTGTTATTACTTCGTTCAGAGCCCGCTTGAGATTTTTTTTCCCACGCTTGCTCCGCCTACACACGCCGCGGCACCCCCGGTAACGATACAGGCGCGGGGGAACGCTGTAATTTCGCGCATGCGCGCTCCACACTCGACTTGCGACCTCATTTGCTAGCGGACACGCCGAGCCGAGCGGGACGGTAATGACCGCGTGGCCCGTGGCGCGGCAGCCGAAGTTACTTACTACCTACAGAGCTATACTATATATAAATACGTACATTTAAGGTTTAAATAAGGTGTTTAAATAATAAGGTGTATTACGGCTTAAAAAGGATTTTCCAAATCGAACATACATAGAAAAGATATATATAAATATATATTTATATTCTGACTAATTGAGAACCTCCTCCATTTTTGTGAAGTCGGTTAAAAATAGTATAGTCTTATTTTTCGTACAACACTCCTTGCGTTGTTTTTGTAAGCTTGTATTTATTTGAGAACCAAACTTCACAAAAAAGGAGAAGGTTCTCAATTCGTCGGATTTTTTGTTTGTTTTATGTATGTTGACCGATTACTCGAAGACGCTTGAACCGATTTGGAAAATCGTTTTTTTATTTGAATGAGTATAACAGATGATCCCATTTAAATTTCATCGAGATATGTTTAGTTCTGCAGAGATATGAAGATAAACACCATAAACCTAGTACTGAAAATGACTAGCGCGGCATTTGAAGTCTGTATTATTCCTTTTGTGAACTAATTTATTTGCAACCGATTTCCAAAAAAAAAGGAGGTTCTCAAATCGTCTTTTTTAGGGTTCCGTAGCCGAATGGCAAAAAACGGAACCCTTATAGATTCGCCATGTCTGTCTGTCTGTCCGTCCGTATGTCACAGCCATTTTATTCCGAAACTATTACGAATACAGACTTGAAACTTGGTAGGTAAATGTATTCTTGAACCGCTTTCCGATTTTTATACAATAATAAAAAATATAAAAGTTTAAGGGGGGGTATCCGATACATGAAACTGGAACAAAAAAAAAATTTCTTAAAACCTATACGTGTGTCTATGGATAGGTCTTTAAAAATGACATTGAGGTTCCAAAAATCATTTTTAGGGTTCCGTAGCCAAATAGCAAAAAACGGAACCCTTATAGATTCGCCATGTCTGTCTGTCCGTCCGTATGTCACAGCCATTTTATTCCGAAACTATTAGGACTACAGAATTGAAATTTGGTAGGTAGATGTATAAACCGCTTTCCGATTTTTGTACAAAAATAAAAAATATAAAAGCTTAAGGGGGGCAGACAGATAGACATGGCGAATCTATAATGGTTCCGTTTTATGCCATTTGGCTACGGAACCCTAACAAAGTTATTTTTGTAGTTGCGAAAAATAAAAGTTATAGAATACTCCACTGTGTTACGGAACCCTACGAGTGCGAGTCCGACTTGCACTTGGCCAGTTTATCTCAAAGTAAATCATTTAAAAGATAGGCGCGTCTAAAGTGGTAAAATGTGTCCCTCCCCCCCCCCCCCTAACTTCTAAAGTAAGGGAGTGAAAAATCTAGAAAAAATATATTATATATATATGTAGATCTCAACAAAAACTTTCAACGAAAATTGGTTTGAACCAGATACAGGCAGTAGTTGTTGAGATATAGCGACCGCAAGTATAACTTTGTTTTTCATACAAACACTATGAAAAACAAAGTTATTTTTGTAGTTGCAAAAAATCATAGTTATAGAATACTCTACTGTGTTACGGAACCCTACGAGTGCTAGTCCGACTTGCACTTGGCCAGTTTTTTTTTGTGTGTATTACATTCCATCCCATTTCACCCTCTTAGGGGTAGAATTTCAAAACAAACCTGAAACACGTATTTACTTATTTTTTTACTGAAGCACTTGTGTGAAGTTTCGGATAGAAAAGACGATCTAATCTTGTTTCCCCATACAAACTTTGAGCTCCGTTTCATCCCCTCCGAGGGTTAATTTTGGAAAATCCTTTCTCAGAGGGAACTAACGTCGTAATAACTACTTGCATGCCAAATTTCAGCGCAATCCGAAACAATATTGATTTTCACACTTTATTACCCCATTTCACCCTCTTAGGGGTGAAATTTCAAAAAAACCTGAAACACGTATTTACTTATTTTTTTACTGAAACACTTGTGTGAAGTTTCGGATAGAAAAGACTATCTAATCTTGTTTCTCCATACAAACTTTGAACCCCCGTTTCATCCCCTTCGAGGGTTAATTTTGGAAAATCCTTTCTCAGAGGTAACTAACGTTGTAATAACTATCTGCATGCCAAATTTCAGCGCGATCCGAAACAATATTGATTTTCACACTTTATTACCCCATTTCACCCTCTTAGGGGTGGAATTTCAAAAAAACCTGTAACACGTATTTACTTATTTTTTTACTGAAACACTTGTGTGAAGGTTCGGATAGAAAAGACTATCTAATCTTGTTTCTCCATACAAACTTTGAACCCCCGTTTCATCCCCTTCGAGGGTTAATTTTGGAAAATCCTTTCTCATAACGTCGTAATAACTATCTGCATGCCAAATTTCAGCGCGATCCGAAACAATATTGATTTTCACACTTTATTACCCCATTTCACCCTCTTAGGGGTGAAATTTAAAAAAAAACCTGAAACACGTATTTACTTATTTTTTTACTGAAACACTTGTGTGAAGGTTCGGATAGAAAAGACTATCTAATCTTGTTTCTCCATACAAACTTTGAACCCCCGTTTCATCCCCTTCGAGGGTTAATTTTGGAAAATCCTTTCTCAGAGGGAACTAACGTCGTAATAACTATCTGCATGCCAAATTTCAGCGCGATCCGAAACAATATTGATTTTCACACTTTATTACCCCATTTCACCCTCTTAGGGGTGAAATTTAAAAAAAACCTGAAACACGTATTTACTTATTTTTTTACTGAAACACTTGTGTGAAGGTTCGGATAGAAAAGACTATCTAATCTTGTTTCTCCATACAAACTTTGAACCCCCGTTTCATCCCCTTCGAGGGTTAATTTTGGAAAATCCTTTCTCAGAGGGAACTAACGTCGTAATAACTATCTGCATGCCAAATTTCAGCGCGATCCGAAACAATATTGATTTTCACACTTTATTACCCCATTTCACCCTCTTAGGGGTGAAATTTAAAAAAAACCTGAAACACGTATTTACTTATTTTTTTACTGAAACACTTGTGTGAAGGTTCGGATAGAAAAGACTATCTAATCTTGTTTCTCCATACAAACTTTGAACCCCCGTTTCATCCCCGTCGAGGGTTAATTTTGGAAAATCCTTTCTCAGAGGGAACTAACGTCGTAATAACTATCTGCATGCCAAATTTCAGCGCGATCCGAAACAATATTGATTTTCACACTTTATTACCCCATTTCACCCTCTTAGGGGTGAAATTTAAAAAAAAACCTGAAACACGTATTTACTTATTTTTTTACTGAAACACTTGTGTGAAGGTTCGGATAGAAAAGACTATCTAATCTTGTTTCTCCATACAAACTTTGAACCCCCGTTTCATCCCCTTCGAGGGTTAATTTTGGAAAATCCTTTCTCAGAGGGAACTAACGTCGTAATAACTATCTGCATGCCAAATTTCAGCGCGATCCGAAACAATATTGATTTTCACACTTTATTACCTCATTTTACTTATTTTTTTACTGAAGCACTTGTGTGAAGTTTCGGATAGAAAAGACTATCTAATTTTGTTTCTCCATACAATTTTTGAACCCCCATTTCATCCCCTAATGGGGTGAATTTTTGAAAATCCTTTCTTAGTACAAACTTACATACTAAGACAAATATACCCTCCAAATTTCAAGTCTCTACGACCAGTGGTTTAGGCTGTGCGTTGTCTGTCAGTGAGTCAGTCAGTCAGTATGTCAGGACAAAGATTCTTATAGTATTAGATAGATAGGCCAAGTGCAAGTCGGACTCACACTTGTAGGGTTCCCTAACAGTAGAATATTTTATAACACTAATTTTTCGCCACCAAAAAATTTACTTTGTTTCTTATAGCGTTTGTATGAAAAACAAAGTTATCTTTGCGGTCGCTATATCTCAAAACTGCTCACTGTATCTTGTTCAAACCAATTTCAATTTTGGTTGTTAGTTTTTATTGAGATCTACAGCATATGTATTTTTTAGATTTTTCACTCCCATACTTTAAAAGTAAGAGGAGGGGAGGGGGGGGAGGGGTTGGACATTCATTTTACCATTTTAGACGTGCCTATCTTTCAAATGATTGACTTTGAGAAAAAATTGTTTTAGAAACCTTCATGTTATTTTTAAAGATGAAAAAAGTGACATACGGACAGATAGACATGACCAATCTATAAGAGTTCCGTTTCTTGCCATTCGGCTACGGAACCATAAAAACGAGGAGGAAAAAAATGGAGGAGGTTCTCAAATCGCCGGTACATCACATACGACACAGTAATGTATTCTATAACCATGATTTTTCGAAACTAAATAAACTGACGAAGTGCAAGTCGGACTCGTACTCGTAGGGTTCCGTAACACAGTAGTTCTATAGTTCTATAACTATGATTTTTCAAGAAAATTTTTTTTTTTTGTTCCATTTCCAGGTATGGGATGCCCCCCCTTAAACTTTTATATTTTTTATTTTTGTACAATATTCGGAAAGCGGTTTATAGAATACATCTACCTAGCAAGTTTCAATTCTGTAGTCTTAATAGTTTTGGAATAAAATGGCTGTGACATACGGAAGGACAGACAGATAGACATGGCGAATTTATAAGGGTTCCGTTTTTTGCCATTTGGCTACGGAACCCTAAAAATAAACTTTGTTTTTCATAGTATTTGTATGAAAAACAAAGTTATCTTTGCGGTCGCCATATCCCAAAACCTGCTGATTGTAGGTATCTCGTTCAAACTAATTTTCGTTGTTAGTTTTTATCTTACTTATACTACAATAACGAAATACTAATAAAATTAAAAACGTCTAAATACCTATAGTGTTTGTGAGAGAACAATTATAATCCAGTTGTAATTATAAAACAATCTTTATGTTGTATTAAATTCAAATAAGAAACTGCCTTACGGTTTCGCATTATATGTATTATATTATATTTCTCAGGATAAAACTCAGTAGTTCAATACCTCATTCATTGAAATCGGTCCAGCCGTTTGGTTCCTACAACCAAAACAATACCCACATATAATCGCGCGAAACATCAACACGATCGGTCTGTAATTATGTTCTAATCTGTGACCTCAGAGGTCGATGCCTTGCTTACTTCATAGTTACTATGGGTAAACATATTTAGGTAAATGACAGGTGCTTGTTTGGCTCCAAAAAAAATTAGTAGGTACATTTTCGAATCTTGAAGGTCTGTCTTGAATCTTATCCTTGTAAGGCCTTATTTACTATTATTAAAAAATCTCGAAAGATCGCAGATACACGCGAAGTCGGCGCGCGCGTCCTCACCTCGGAGAGGCTCGCGGCCGACTGACTCTAGATTCAATATGTTTCGAGTGCTGCTCACTTGCAAGTATATTTTTATACGTAACGCGCCGGGAATATGGTACAATATCGCAATCAACCTATTGACCGTATTCTTGCACAGAAGTAAAGGACGTAAGTCGCAAAACTAATTTAATTAATTATGAGAATATGAATTGGTTTTTAAGAAAATTGTCCTGGGAGATTCTTATAAACCATGTTTTACATTTGATAGTATTTATTTTGTATATGTAATTAAATCTGTTTGAGAGACAAACAAGAAAAATGAAAAAAAAAGGCATAACTTTCAAAAAAATAAACTATCGAGCAAATTATTTTCAATTATGTTTCTGTTCTGTGAAACGAAAGAAAAAACATTGAAAAATCTAATATTTAAGTTTGACTTCATTAATATTATTGGTTGATTTACTGTAATTAGGCAAAGTATAGCATTCTGCAGGGAGCGTCCTCTTCAGCGCACGATGTACCGGCGCGCGCCTGATATAGTAAAGGGTTGACTCAACGAAATAAAAATAAAAGTTTACGAATCTTTTTATTTACCTCACAAAATAACATCAAAATTCCTCACTAAGAGTCGAATTTGAAGTCGAGAAAGTGACTTTTACGCCGTCTTGTCATTTTAGTATCGTTAGCATAAAAAATTAAACATATTATGTTTGTTTGTGTCAAACCCGCAAAATGACTATAAAAACTTAAATTGTTTCTAATATAGAATACGAATGCGGAGTTGTCCCGTCATTTGAATAATAATATACGTTGCGCGCGCGTGAGCAGTGACAACCGACTGGCAGATAGTACCGCCGGCGTTGACGAAAGTTTAGGTATAAAGCGCAGTAGCTATGGGCGAGTGAGGGAGGCCTGTCGAGACTCCTTTGAGTATTTTTCACTATTCGTCATTGTTTCGGATTTGGCAATCGCAAGCCCACTTGAAAAATTCATCCTGTATACACAATCCAAAATTTTGCCAGGACACACCCAGGAGTCGTAAATATGCCGCTGATAACTACTGATAACCAACGGGGAGAGTGGAGACAACGACTCGGCAAATGCCTTTTATTACCCAAGAGGCAAGGGTTTGAGTCTCGCTGGACTGCAAAATTTTGGATTGTATACCTCAAATTATTGTCAAAAATCACAATACATTAAAGGCATACTGAACGCAGTACAAATCATATTCCGAATGGAACTGATCGTCTATGTGTCAGTGTCAGCGCAGTGCATAATGATGTTCATGTTGAAAATGGCATACATAAGTAAAAAATGGTAGTTTGGCAAACAAAAGTAGAGGCTGAAAAAGCGCGTCAGATTTAAAAAATATCAGTTTGCCAACTGGACGGAAACTAAAACTGACTCATTTTGATACTCGATAGTGGGTACATTTAAGTATTGTCATGTGAAATGTATCCAAAGAATTCGAAAGTCTACTTTTGCTAGCCACACTCTATGTCTGCAATAGTAACTTACAACAGGGTCTCCCGAGGCCTTGGTCCATGCGGTGGGGTCTCCTTGCTGGTACACCTCTATGTGATCCATGCGGACATGGTTGCGCAGCGCCATGGGACTGGCAAACACTTTGTGACAGAGACGGCAGTGCACCTCTTCTTCATCTGACAATACTTCCTCCTGGAAGTTGATGAACAATTTTAAGGGGCCAGTGGCGCAGTGGGAGATTGGTTGGCTTTGACACCAAAATAAAATCGTAGTCCACGTTTAGCCCAATAAGATAAATCCATGCAGAAGTTAAAATTAAATAATATTAATTAAATTTGGTTGAATAAGCGGTAATAGCCCAATGGTTTAAGGCGAAGGCCTGGGAATCAAGAGTTTGTGAGTTTGATCCCCAACCATTGCACTATTGATGTGAACCCACTCCAGCCAGACACAAGCATATTTAGCTAGAGGGTGTAACAAGACTACTAGTATTGTGCCTACATTGCTAGAAAGCTTAATAAAAACATATAAAATAACGAATTTTGTTTGACCACTGGGCTAAGTCACACTATCATATTTATGGTCAGTCATTTTTGATTGTTTTTGTTTATGCTAGATAAGCAAGCGTTTGACCACTATCTCACCTGATGCACAGAATAATTAATAGTACAAGTACAGAAGTTGCACTCCCTGAGAGCAAAAATGCGAGATTAAACCTAGTTACAACGCTAGTAACGTTCAAAATACGCTTCACGCCTCGGGTGCGACCTTGAATTTGCGCCACAGTATCAACTAATAGTAACTATGAACCGCGTGTTGCGCACAGTAAAATGCACCGTAAGTCCGCACAGCGAGAGTCTGAATAACTCGGTCACTCGCGGCCTTTACTATAGGGTTGAATGTTATGAGAAAACTTGTAAGCCTTTAATTGGTAGAAGAATACTCGTAGAACAATGTAATGAGTACATTACTGATAATAAATACTACATTAATGTTTAATGTTGAGGTAGGATAAAAGTACTACAGTTAAACTAAAATACGTGACGTTCAATTAAAATTGAGTAAAGTTTTAGATTGCGTAAGTTAAATAATGCGACAATAGTATCACTTGCCTAGAATTGTAGGTTGTTTGACTTGTAACATTATAATAGTGTAGGAGCCGACTCACTTTTTCGACCAAAAATAATTATGTATTTTATTCATTCTAGGAAAACTTTATTTTGTAATAGTTGAATATCATAATAAAAAAAATATATTTAAAAAAAAATACCAATATTTTATTTTACCATTTTGTCGGCGTTATTGATATACACACATACCTACACAATTTCAGCTTTCTAGTACTAACAGTCTCCTAGCAAAACCTTGGACAGACAGACAGACACACAGACAGACAGACGGACATGACGAAAATATAAGGGTTCCTTATCAGGACTACGGAACCCTAAAAAAGAATTTTCAATTTCAAATCGGTTAAGATCTGAAAGAGTTCTGAGGTCACAAACATTTAAATAAACTGGCCACGTGCAAGTCGGACTCGCACTCGTAGGGTTCCGTACCACACTACAGTATTTTATAAGATCGAGCAAAAAATACCACTATCATTATTCGCCAGCAAAAAATAATAATTAATAAACATTTCGTTTCTTATAACGCCTTCTAACATCTAACAAAGGTGTTAGGGACATTTCAATATAACGCCATCTATGGGACGTTTACCTAACTAAGCGTTCATAGATGGCGTGAAATGCCGAAAAAACACGTTTCTTGTATCCCTCTATTATCTTTAACTTTATTCTGTTTTTAGTATTTGTTGTTATAGTGGCAACAGAAATACATCATCTGTGAAAATTTCAACTGTCTAACTATCACGGTTCATGAGATACAGCTTGGTGACAGACGGACAGACAGACAGACAGACAGACAGACGTACAGCGGAGTCTCAGTAATAGGGTTCCGTTGGTACCCTTTGGGTACGGAACCCTAAAAACCGTCGAATTGAGAACCTCCTCCGTTTTTGTGAAGTAGATTAAAAACTAAAACACCGACTTCCATGCCCCGCGAGTCAATTTCAGTAGCAAGTTTGAGACGTTTATCGTCATATCGCTGGAGATACTTATCAGATCTCAGTGAATCTCAGTGATCTGAGATCTATAAGTACTTTAATTACATTAACTCTCCGATTATAAAAATCTGACTATCGTATGACAGGACAAAATTATTAAGAAAGAAAAAAAGGAAAATTGAAGTAAACGTTAGTAGGTACCTACCCTATTTATTGATCTTAGAACTAACTAAATAAATTAGAAATTCCCTAAACATCATTACGTGAATTCCCTTGTAACATGAAACTCAGCTGATTTATACCTACCTACCATTTTATGTGTGACATTATTTGCTATTTACATAGTTATTCTTTACAGTTACTATATGAAGCAAGGAATATAATATTGAGGTAGGTACAAGTAAGGCGCGCGGCCGATCGAGAGCGCGCGTGACACTAACTGACTGAACTTGGACCCTAGCGGGTGCGCGGAGGTACTTGTAGTTTCATAACTACAGCGCGGAGTGCGACAGGCCTGCCTGATGTTAGATATTGCAAAAACATTTTGAAAGAGTTTCGTCGCAGTTAAAACATTTCAAGAGAATGGATTATGAAGCTAGAGGCAAAACATACAGTATCAAGTCTTGGTTTCCTAATGCTGCTACATATTGTTGTTGCAATTATCTGGTTTTAGGTATTGTCATGTTTAGAACAATGAATATTTTAATCAATACTAGCTGTGCCCTGCACTTTTACCCGCATAGACATTGTTCCCGTGGGAATATCGTGATAAAAAGTACCCTATGTGTTATTCTAGGCTACCTACATACCAAATTTCAGCTCAATCGGTTGAGTAGTTTTAGGGTGAAGAAGTAAGAAACATCCTTACACAATCACAAACTTTCACCTTTATAATATTAGTAGGAAGTACTGAAGTAGGATGTAAATAAGTATGTATCTATAGTTATTAGGCTCTGTGAACAGGCGCTGGCATAGAGATGATCAATATTGCAAAATAATCTACGTCAACATCGATTATCTATATTAATTACTAACCAAACGTTGATCTTGCTCAAACACATCAACATTATTTACCTCTACTATATTTAATACAAAAACACAGTGAAAGTGTACTCTGAACTTTATTACATAAGAGAAAAAAAATTAAATCGAGTAAGTATTTATTACAATTAGGTACAAATAATTTTTAAGTTTAGTACATATAAATGATATTGTGAACAGATTATGTCTGCCTCTACATTCATACTTTCGAGTTAAAACTTTATTATCAATATTAGTGAATGTGTTCATAAAGTTATAAATGTTATATTTTTTCAATTCGTCGTTAACTTACTTTGCTTGGTTGAGAATTATTTCTTTAAGACGATTGTCATAGACGGGTATGGTACATATTTTTAAATTGCAAACTGTGCAGCATTTGGCTGCTATCTCTCCTGATGGTAAGTGACACCGCAGTCAAGAATATTTATAATCTATGATAACATCGACGATCTGATGTTCAGGACATCGATAAACAATGGTTTCGATAAAGCTACATTGATGTTAAAACAGATCATTGATGATCATCAAGCATCCCTAGACTGGCATTATAATAGGTATTTATTTATCCAATAACTTTAGTATTAACTAATATTAATTTATAAACTTGTAATCTTATGTACTTACCTTGATCATTATCGGCATCGGGAACTGGAATTGCTTAGCTTGCTGCTCCATCTTATTTTAATGTAGCTATCGCACACTGTAAATACAAAGCAATATCGTGTAACAGTCCATTTTACGGCGGTTGTTCGAGGATACTGCGTCTGGTCTCTTCACAAACTAACCGATCAATAGCAGGAAATAACATCAATCCGTGAGGCGTCATAACATTAAATCCCAGGAGAAAAGAGTACAATAGTAGAACAAAACAAACCCATATTTTGTTAGACCTACGTACAAACAAACACAATCTGCCTGCATTGTAAACATCATTTCGAAAACCCCAAAAACAAAGCGGGAAACGATGAATGTCAAAGAAAAATTACTTTTTTTAGAAAATAAAAATAATTATTGACTATGGCGCGGGCGCCAAGAGGGTCAGAAAAAGTCAATTTTGAAGCGACCTATTCCACTTTTGTTTTTGTGTAAAAATTAGTTATAGCAAATATTCACCCGAAGTAAGTATTATATTGGAGTAGTGTAGATTTATTAGTAGAAATTCACAAATACACTAAAACTTCAATATTTATTTACAAATCGCCCGGCTGAGAATAGATAGGCGTTTGTTTTTTTTTTTATTAAAAAATCAGACGAAAAAAAAAGAAAAAAAATTATAAGTAAAAAGAACAGAATGGCGACTTTTTGATTTGATATGTCAAAATAAATTTCAAGCACACTACAGACCTTATTTTGAGATTATATTCGTTGAATCCTCTTTTATCCTGAAATATATCATGAAATTGCTGAAACGTGCTAACGCGTGATTTTTAGAATCTAAAAGACGCCATTTTGTGACTACTTGACAGCACGACAGCAGTCAAACATTAGTTGATTTGGTTTTGGCCGGCCTCGTCTCGTCGCGTCGCGTGTCCACGCCGCGTCGGCATGCGCATTTAAAGCGCGGGAAATAGAAAGCTGAGTAAAGAGACAAAGACATCCTTCGTTCCTGCGCAAGTAAATTCTTAGTCACATCCAAATTTTTCACCATTGTTGGCGTGGTATATTTGTTGAATAATAATCAAGGTACCTATCCTAGTTACATGGAAGTTTATGGAGGGTGTAACTACCTAAGGGGTCTACTCTACTTAGGGATCCGCAACAAGTATCGATACTTGAGTATACTCGATTTTTGTTACGATACTAAGTAATATAATATATATAGTACTTGATGATTTTGTATACGATACTCAGTACTACTCGATACTTTTAACTGGTACTCTATCCTTTTTAGGGTTCCGTACCTCAAAAGGTAAAAAAAGGAACTCTTATAAGATCACTTTCTTGTCCGTCTGTTTGTCTGTCTGTCTGTCCGTCTGTCCGTGTGTCACCACTGATTTTCTCAGAACAGGTGGACCTAGCTAGTTGAAATTTATACCCGATACTGAAGTCTATAGTCCCTATTGGGTGTATAAAAATCAAGGTCTTGAGTCAACACAATAAAAAGATATGGGCAAATTTAGATTTTTGCGAAAACTTCTTAGTACCAAAATGTACCTTAATTTTAAACTTTTTTTATTTTTCGGAATTTTTTCTTTACTTGTGCTGTAAGACGATTCTAGGTCAACCGAAAGTACCCTATAGGTTTTGACCTAGAATCATGAAATTTGTCAAGAAGCAAGCTGTAAGATAAATTAAGGAAAAAGTCCAAAAAGTAAGAAAAGTTCAAAATTAAAGGGTGCCCCCTATACATACATAGTTTACGCCAATTAAGGTAGACCTCTGAGTCATATGAGCGCTGATACAATTTAGAGGTCTAGCTTAATTGGTACATACCAACGTTGGTACGGAAGCCTCGGTAGGCGAGTTCAACTCGACTTGGCCGGTTTTTATTTTCGTATCCATGCATTCTTACGGTGTTCGGGCAGCACACACCCGCTTAGAGTCAGAGTTTCTAGACATCGCTCGCTAAATAATCCTAATCGTATTTGTCTGAGGGAGAAAATCAACAAAATAAAACCATCAACAAATTACGAAATACAGTTTGTTCAAGCTATAAATGAAAATAATTTCAGATAATTACATCGAAACAAAAAGTACTCGATACCTGAGTAACTCGATACTTTTGATGCGAGTACGATACCGGTATCGATACTTATGTTGCGACACTACGCACGAGTATAGTTTCGATACTTTTGTGTCGATACTACATCTCTAGGTCTACTCTCTATAATGGCTGGTTTACACGGGCTTAGTACTTGTCACTATACTAAGCCTCAATATGACAAGTGAAAAGTAACCGTTTACACGTTGGAGCCAGTAGAAGTCATTAATTTACTATTTATTAATAAACACGTGTTTTCACTTCCCGGTACAACTTGTCACTAACTGACTTGTCGAGCTGTTTACATGCGGTCAGCACGCGACAAGTGCTTAGTAAATCGTGGTGGGGGTATCGACTTGTCGCTTAGTAAATAGGATCGATCTCTATTCACTTGCACTATTCACAAACACTAATACTAAGCACTAATCAGCGTGTTTACACACGAGGACTTAGTATTAGTGACAAGTACTAAGCGCTTAGCTACTAAGCCCGTGTAAACCAGCCATAATACAGTTTGAGGTTGTCGCCCACATACACGACCCCGCTCCCACCCGGCAAAATAATGTTCATTAAAATGTGAGCCTTAGGACGTGCTCTGTAGACAGACTCAACACAAATTAGTAGGCGGCTCGCTATAACCGAGCTTACCGCCATCGTACTACTCGTCTCGGTTCACAGACTAAGGTCTCGCTGACTTACGGTAGAGTGCGACCGCGAGCGGCCCGCGCAACAACCACGAGCGGCCCGCGCGTCTACCATGCGCAAGCTGTTTCGCTTTGATTCACGTTACGACTTGTAATTTGGGGCAATTCAGTCGACTTAATAGTGCTTTTTAACCGACTTCAAAAAAAGGAGGAGGTTTCTCAATTCGACCGTATTTTTTTTTTTTTTTTTTTTTTTTTTTTTTTTTTTTTTTTACGTTTGTTCGCGGATAACTTCGTCGTTTATGAACCGATTTCGATTATTATTTTTTTGTTCGAAAGGAGATATCCCAAGTGTGGTACCATGGTAATTTTATCGAGGTATGATAAGTATCTCCAGAGATATTGAGATAAACATCTTAAAATTGGTACTGAAAATGAATAGCGCGGCATTGAAGTCGGTTGTTTTTTTAGTTTTTAAACGATATTATGTAGCACAGAAACGTTGCATTCGTGCAATGTGTTCCGCCTGCCCTACTGATTCGTGCAAACCTCTTTTTACCCACGACGGAACGGAGACTGTATATGCGTTTGGGGTGAGAGGATGTTTGTTTGTTTGTGTGTGCAAATCCATGTTGCCATTTTTCTCCAAAACTACTAATCCGATTTTGATGCAATTTTCAGTTATGAGTTCGGGTGTGATTGGTGCATATTCTCAAATAGGTGTTACGGTGTCAACTCACCAGGGGTCGCAGCAGTAAACATTTGTTTGTGCCAATCCATGTTGCCATTTTTCTCCAAAACTAGTTCGATTTTGTCTTTAAATGGTTCGTAATTAATCAGTGGTGGTTCTTAGATAGATGTTACGACGTTAATTTTCTAAAGCACATTATCGTGGGTATTTATCCAAAAATTTTAATTTTGTTACTTGTTAGAGACCTGAAGATACTTACGCTTCCTTCAATGTACATATATATATAAACTAAGTATGTAATGTTGTGAAAAAAACATCCTGAATATTTTTAAAATATAAAAGACTAGCTGTGTTGTGCGGTTGTGCGAGAGTTGTGTTAGAGCAGGGTCGTGTAAGTGTACGACGACCTTTACTCTTATTCAGGGCCGAGCAATATATATACTTCTATACTTCTATACTAATATTATAAAGAGAGAACATTTGTATTTTTGTATGTTTGTAATGATTTGGCTCAAAAACTACTGAACCGATTTACAAAATTCTTTCACTAATGCATAGAATGGACTTTCGGAATGAAAATAGGCTATATATTATCCCGTTTAAATCAAAGGTACATTCGTGGAGACCTAATTTGCAACCTAAGTCGGCAAAAAAACGGTCGAAAATCTACGTTTCTTACGAACGCTGCTCAATTGAAAATAGATAGAAGAATATTTTCTATGCAAGAGTTGTACAACTTAATAAGACCTACAAAAAAGTCCGCGACAGCATATGTCTATCTCTTAAGGTTGACTCACAGTAACCATATTAATCTTAAAATTTTTGTAAAAAAATATTACATAACTTTCAAGGCTATTTTCAAGTATATAGTATTAATCCTTATCCAAATAATTACGTTAATTAGCTTGGCCACATATTATAGATTAAAATTGTCCTTTACAGTATATAATTCAAATGAAAACTCTAGCAGATATCACGAATTTCATATACACGCATCGCAAAATTAATAAAATATTTGCAGTGAAACCATAGATTAGGTCATAGTTACTACGAAAATATTATTATAAGCTTAGCTATGTTGTAGATCCCCACCGATCACAATCAATTTGAAGTCAATATAGTATAATAATATGATCTATTGTTTAAAATTATATTCATCTATATATACCATAATATAATATTTTAAACCACCCCGACTGATCTGTGTATAATCTTTTCATTAAAAGCATTCCAATGACTCTAAACACGACATTTAAAATCTGAGCTGTAAGTTGCTGAGGATTTGAGTATTCTGTAGAGTCCAGGAGATGTCCCAGCATCAGGTCAATGCTTCCATGTTCTTACAATATTGTTGAAGAAGAAGATTTTCGAATTGATCAAACCTATGAAAGTTGATTTCATAGCGCAATTAACTATAAAAAAGCTCATAGTTTTATAACGATTGAACGAATTTTCATGAATCAAAGCTAAGAAAACTCTTGATGAAGACATCTATCAAACAAAAAAAAAACTATCAATAATAAAAACAAAACGGTTCATCCGGTTAGGTACTAAGATGCTACAGACAGACACACAGATACACACGTTAAACGTATATTACCCCTACATTTTGCGTCGGGGAACGCGTAAGGTTACAGCGGCAGATGTTCTCCTTGGTGGTAAGCTCTTTTTTGGTAGATTTAATGATTCCACTACCACTGTACGAAAACTCATGATTCATGAATGCACATAAAACTTTTATTGGTAGGTATATAGCTAGGATTAGAACCAACGACCGTCGGGTCAGAATCAGGTTAACTATCCTTTACGCCAAAGGGCCGTCCAATATCACTACGTAAGTATTATAAAACAAGGTCCATCACTGCGTCTGTCTGTCTGTTCCCAATAATCTCAATAGCTACTGAACGGATTATCATGCGGTTTTCACCAATAGCCAGAGTGTTCATGAGGAAGGTTTAGGTGCATAATTCGTTATTCGTCGGTTTTGTGTAAATTGGATGAAATATGACGATGATTGTTAAATATGTTCATATTTTATATTCGATGCAACAAACTGATGCAAATTTTGTAAGCATATATGTTCTACCCATGCGAAGCCGGGGCGGGCTGCTAGTATAGAATATACCTAAACAATATTCTGCGGAAAATGCTCACAACAAATGACCATGGTTTTTGTTCAAAAAAATCTTTAGGTAAACATAGGTAGGTAAGTACCTAACTACATAACTGGCTTATTATAATTTTTTGATAAGGAAACCTTTTCGATACCTATCGTTTAAGTACCAGGCTAGGTAAAGTCAGTTGGTCAGTACCTCGTCTAACTGCCATCATCAACTTTCTTTTATGGCGGGAATGTGTGTAGCCAACGTGTGATGGGGTGCGCGGGCGCACCTCTTGGCTTCGCCAGTTATTCCGTTGATCTAAAGGTATTGGAAGGTGTATGGGTACGAGGAAAACTCCACACTTCACTCGTACACTTGTATTGAGTCATATACAGCGATGATTACAATAACTTGCTAATATTAGGCGAATAAATAAGTGCGGTTCCTTATCGGCGCGAGCGCGTGGTTATTATTCCGGTCTGAAGCTAACTCTCAACTGCCGGGCTCCCGTGCCTAGCCTTATCACCGAACTTCATACAATATAAAGTTGCATCACAGATAGCGTACTAGTTAGTACTAGTACGCTATCTGTGACAGTGGCTTGACGGGGATGACTACTATTTCTTAATCTGCGGCGCGCCTGGACAAAAGCGTCCGCACCGATAGATAAGAAATGCTCGTTTCCAATACATGGCACTCGAGTGTTTGTGTACGAAATATTTTATGTAGAATGTAGTAGTAATTTATCTTTTAGTATGTATTAAGTGTAAATTATTATTATCCATTAAAGGTTTATTAAGTTAAGTTTAAGTTGTAAATATAATTTTGAATTTAGTAAGTTGATAGCATTTCCTACATATTGTTTTATATATTTTTATTTTTAAGTTTACTATTTTAATATTTAAATGTTTTTATTTAAATACATTTTGTTGATTATATTATGTGGGAGCGGCCCACATCACTCCCCCTCCAGGGACCGTCATAACGGTCGATAGTAATCGGGAAACTTAACTACTCGTCCGGAACGTGTACGTTTTACGTAGGTCTTGTCGGTCTGACGTGTCTGGTCCCGGGACATGGACATCCTGTTGTCGTATTTGAATGGGATCAGGTAGAATAGGAGTGGGGGTAGAAATTGGTGAGGGAGATGGGTCAACCAACGTATATGCCGGTTTAAGCCGGTCTATACTCACGGTTACTGTTTTCCCTTTGACAGATAACTTGAAAGTTTTGTCACCTCGCTCGAGCACTTCGTAAGGGCCGGTGTAAGGAGGTTGTAATGATCCTCGCAATGCATCGACCCGTAAAAATACGTGACTCGATGTTGTCAAATCTTTAAAAATTGTCTTTATTGTGACGAGCGGCTGGCGAGGGCTTGAGCTTTGCGGCAAACTTCCGCAGGCGAGTTGTAAAGTCTGATATGTCGGTACTTTCGGGAGCAGCTGCTTGAAAGAATTCTCCAGGCAGGCGTAATGGCTCACCATACACCAACTCGGCTGAAGAGGCTTGAAGATCCTCTTTATAAGCGCTTCTTATGCCCAATAGCACCAGTGGTAATGTGTCAACCCAGTTGCAGTCTGCGTGGCACATTATCGCTGCCTTCAACTGACGGTGGAAACGTTCCACTAGGCCGTTACACGCTGGGTGATACGCGGTTGTTCTGCGATGTTTGAATCCAATCATTTTTCCAAGATATTGGAAAAGCGCCGATTCAAACGATCCACCGCGATCAGTTACGATGTCAGTTGGAGATCCAAACCTGGATATCCATGACATCAACGCTTTGCCGACAGTTTCAGCTGTCTGGTTTGGCATTGGCGTAACTTCAGGCCAGCGTGTAAATCGGTCTACTATCGTGAGGCAGTAACGATTGCCTTGTGATGAAGGTAGCGGTCCGATAATGTCCACGTGGATAAATGCGAATCGTGCGCGAGGTAGGTCGAATGTGCCCAAAGGAGATGACACATGGCGAGTAACCTTGGCGCGTTGACAAGCTATGCATTTTCGTGCCCACTCTCGACAGTCTTTGCGTACCCCGGGCCAAATGAATCGCTGAGCTATTAATTTAGCACTAGCGTCTATACCGGGGTGGCTAAGATTATGAAGGCTGTCGAAAACTTGCTTTCGAAAAGGCTTGGTCACGAAAGGCCTTGGGTATGTGGTGCTCGTGTCAGAATACATTTCCACATTGGAGTTGGGAAATTTAAGTTTTTCCAATTGGAGTGAAGATTCACCTCTGAGGAGTTGAGCCAACTCATCATCAGAGTTCTGGGATGTGGCGAGCAAGGCTAAATCGATTGGTGTCTGCAGTTCCTCGATTCTAGACAAAGTATTAGCCACGACATTATCTCGACCAGCTATATGTCTAATATCAGTGGTGAACTGCGCGATAAAGTCAAGGTGGCGAAACTGACGAGGTGAACAGTTCGCTTTGCGTTCTGCGAAAGCGTGGCTGAGTGGCTTATGATCAGTATACACTATGAAATGTCTGGCCTCTAGCATATGGCGAAAGTATTTTATGCTTTCGTAAATGGCCAGAAGTTCGCGATCGTATGGTGAATACTTTTGTTGAGCCGGGCTCAGCTTACGCGAAAAGAACGCGAGAGGTTGCCACGATCCCTTCACAAATTGTTGCACAACTGCACCTATTGCCAAGTCAGATGCATCTGTTACAAGTGCGAGTTTGGCCTGACAATCTGGGTGAGCGAGTAATGCAGCATTGGCTAAGCTTTCTTTACATTGGTTCAAAAGCCAATAGAGTATCTCCAATCAAGTTGACTGGATGTGAAGCCTTGACAGAGCCTGTGAGCAGTTCGTTTAGGGGTGCTTGTATTTTAGCGGTGTTTGGTAAAAACCGTCTGTAAAAATTAAGCATTCCTAAGAATCGCCGTAGCTCTCTTACTGTCTTGGGCGCGGGGAAACTATTGATAGCTTCAACCTTCGCGTCCGTGGGCTTCGTACCATTTGCAGAGATGTGGTAGCCTAAAAAAGATACCTCTGCAACGCCGAAGACGCATTTCGCCGTGTTGACGAGAATGCCATATTCCTTCATGCGAGTGAAAAGCTGCTGAAGGTGGGTCACGTGATCTGCCTCTGTTTTCGAGAAGACCAAAAAGTCATCTATGTAACAGTAGCAGAAATCAAGACCTCTGGTAACCTCGTCCACAAACCTTTGAAAGGTTTGGCCTGCGTTCCGTAACCCGAACGTCATGTACGGAAATTCAAATAGGCCGAACGGGGTTGAAATGGCGGTCTTCGGAATGTCTTCCTCATTTATTGGTACCTGTTGGTACGCTTTCACGAGATCGATTTTAGAAAAGACGGCACAACCAGACATACTATGAGCGAAGTCATGTATGTGTCTTATAGGGTAGCGGTCTGGGATAGTGCGTGCGTTTAGCATTCGATAGTCGCCGCAGGGACTCCAACCATTGTCCTTCTTTGGCGCGAGGTGTAATGGTGATGCCCATGGACTATCCGAAGAACGCGCTGTACCTAACTTAAGCATGACGTCAAATTCTTTTTTCGCTATTGAAAGTTTGTCGGGTGCGAGTCTGCGCGGTGTGCATGAAATGGGTGGCCCGGGTGTAGTGCGGATGAAGTGTTTTGTGCTGTGCATTGGAACTGATGGTTTGCCTGAAGGGCGAGTAATCTCAGGAAAATTATTTAAAATTGAATGATATTTAGTGTCGCCCGTCCAAGCCTTGACAGAAAAAATATCAGTATTCGCGGAAACAGCGTTTGAGCACAAGGTAGTCGTATTATCTATGAGGCGTTGTTTGCGACAATCTACGGCCAAATTATAGAAACTCAAAAAGTCTACACCAATTATTGCTTTAGTCACATCGGCAACCACGAAACGCCACGGAAAATCGCGCCTTAAACCTAAATTGAGATTAAGCTCCAGGTATCCGTAGGTTCCGATGCTGGTCCCATTAGCTGCGCATAACTCGTAGTCCATCCTGTTACGACGCTCTCGTAGTGCAGCTCGTGGGTACACGCAGAGGTCACTGCCAGTGTCCACCAGGAACTGGGTGTTGGAGATGCGGTCGGTAACGAAGAGGCGACCCTTGGAAACTGGGCAATCGTCAGCCGCCATTAGCGACTGCCCTTGAAGTTTTCCGCCTTCCCGAAGTCGCAGGGCTTGATGCACCGAGTCGCGCTGTCCCCGTGCTTCCAGTGGTACCAGCAGAGGGGATGCTTGCGGTAGTTCGAGTTGGACCGGGTGCGCTGGCGAGAGGGAGAACGACGTTGCTGTCGCGGTCTCGAACGCTCGCTAGAGTACGACGATGGATGACGTGACAGCTCGTCCAGCTTGATCGAAAGACGCTCCACGGTCTTCCTCAGCTCTGCAATCTCCTTTGATGGTGCGGCACTCGACGTTGAAGCGACGTCACGATTCAAAGTGATTTCTTGAATTCTGTCGGCCAGGTCTGACAACTGCTCCAGGGACTGCGTGGGTTGAGCTACCAACACAGTCTGAATATTATTCGGCAATCGATTGCTCCAAATCGTCTTTAAAAAATCTTCAGGGACGTCAGGGCCCGCCAAATCTTGCAAATGTCGCAGGAAATGTGAGGGCTTCCTGTCACCTAACTGTTCGTTTGACAGAAGTTGGCGTAATTTCTGCTCTTGTGAGTCGGCTAAACGTTTAATAAGTACGCTTTTCAGTTTGTCGTACCTCTTATTCAACGGAGGGCTGATAATAATATCTTTCACTGTTTTGGCCGTACTCACGTCGAGGTTGGTGATGACATTGTTAAATTTCACCGCGTCTTCAGTTATACCGTAGCTTTCAAACTGACCTTCTAGTAGAGCAAACCATATCTCGGGGTCGTCAGCAGAGAACGGTGGCACCTTCAGGTTCAACTTCCGAAAATCGGACGACGACAAATCGTGCCGTACGGAGTCAGTGGAAACGCGCATTTTCGCCGGTTTCGACGATCGCGTGGTGACGAAAGGTTCTCTTTCGCGATGTGATTTAGCACTTCCTAATTCACTAGCACTAGCTTCATCACCGCCTTCACTCATCTTCACTGTGTTCGGAGAGGGTCACCAGTATGGCGGGAATGTGTGTAGCCAACGTGTGATGGGGTGCGCGGGCGCGCACCTCTTGGCTTCGCCAGTTATTCCGTTGATCTTAAGGTATTGGAAGGTGTATGGGTACGAGGAAAACTCCACACTTCACTCGTACACTTGTATTGAGTCATATACAGCGATGATTACAATAACTTGCTAATATTAGGCGAATAAATAAGTGCGGTTCCTTAAATCGGCGCGAGCGCGTGGTTATTATTCCGGTCTGAAGCTAACTCTCAACTGCCGGGCTCCCGTGCCTAGCCTTATCACCGAACTTCATACAATATAAAGTTGCATACTAACTAGTACGCTATCTGTGACAGTGGCTTGACGGGGATGACTACTATTTCTTAATCTGCGGCGCGCCTGGACAAAAGCGTCCGCACCGATAGATAAGAAATGCTCGTTTCCAATACATGGCACTCGAGTGTTTGTGTACGAAATATTTTATGTAGAATGTAGTAGTAATTTATCTTTTAGTATGTATTAAGTGTAAATTATTATTATTCATTAAAGGTTTATTAAGTTAAGTTTAAGTTGTAAATATAATTTTGAATTTAGTAAGTTGATAGCATTTCCTACATATTGTTTTATATATTTTTATTTTTAAGTTTACTATTTCAATATTTAAATGTTTTTATTTTAATACATTTTGTTGATTATATTATGTGGGAGCGGCCCACACTTTCAGACAAGCTCGATTCCACTTAAAGCCACGTCGTTTTCCGTTAAGATAGTGATCAAGTACCCTTCTGTCGAAAAAATAATTAAACCCACAAGTTTCCCAGAAGTAAAGCGTTGCTAAGGGTTATTTACTTACTTGGTATATATTAATATTGGTTACCGTAGCGATTATAACAGAATTTAACGAGAACTTAAACATACAAGGCTGTTTTTCTGTGTTATCTTAAAATCTTATGAAACAAAATGGCAAAAGCCACAACAATAAAAGAGGCTATAAAGAAATGGGAGGAGAAGACGGGTCTACAAGCGGCCACGGCGACTGAAGTTAGCTTGGTTTTCCAATGGCCACCCATTGAGAAGATGGATAACACCTTAGCCACTCTTGTGAATTGCGAGTGAGTTAATTTAGAAAATGAATCACACACAGATATTGTATATTAAATATATATCTAATACTATAAGAATCTTTGTCCTAACATACTGACTGACTGACTGACTGACTCACTGACAGACATTCCACAGCCTAAACGGCTGGTCGTAGAGACTTGAAATTTAGAGGGTATATTTGTCTTAGTACGTACGGGTGTACTAAGAAAGGATTTTTAAAATTCACCCCTTAAGGGGATGAAACGGGGGTTCAAAGTTTGTATGGAGAAACAAGATTAGATAGTATATATTTTCTATTCGAAACTTCATACAAGTGCTCCAGTAAAAAAATAAGTAAATACGTTTCGGATTGGGCTGAAATTTGGCATGCAGATAGTAATTACGAAGTTAGTTCCCTCTGAGAAAGTATTTTCCAAAATTCACCCCTGAAGGGGATGAAACGGGGGTTCGAAGTTTGTATGGAAAAACAATATTAGATAGTATTTTCTATTCGTAACTTCATACAAGTGCTCCAGTAAAAAAATAAGTAAATACGTGTTTCATGTTTTTTGAAATCCCCCCCCTGAGATGCAATGGGGTAGGAAAGTGTGAAAATCAATATTGTTTCGGATTGCGCTGAAATTTGGCATTTGAAACTTAACACAAGTACTTAAGTAAGTAAATACGTGTTTCATGCTCTTTCGAAATTCCACCCCTAAGAGGGTGAAGAGGGGTAACAAGGTCTGAAATCAATATTGTTTCGGATTGCGCTGAAATTTGGCATGCAGATAGTTAATTTGACATAGTTTAAGAAAGAATTTTTCAAAATTTACTCTTCAAGGGGATGAAGCGGGGGTTCAAAGTTTAGATAATCATTTTATTCGACATTTCACACAAGTACTTCTGTAAATAAATAAGTAAATACGAGTTTCAGACTTTTTCAAAATGCCACCCTAACAGGATAAACTGGGGTAACTAAGTCTAAAAATCAATATTGTTTCGGATTGCGCTGAAATTTAGAATGCAGATAGTTATTATGACGTAGGTATCCGCTTAGAAAAGATTTTCTAAAAATTCCTCCTGAATACGGAACGAGGAATCATAGTTTGTAGGGCGAAACAAGATGAGATAAATAAAGTACGTGTTGTAGGATTTTTCGATATGGGGTAGGCAACAAAGTCTGAAACTTTAGGTTTTGCGGGTTTTATAAATATGAATCCCGAATTGCCTTAGTCACGCGATAACATGAAAACGGGTGAACCGATTTGGCTAATTCTTTTTTGGATGTCTTTATTGATAGAATCGTTTTTACAAAAAAAAAGTTTTAAGTAAATAAAAGAAGTTTTTAACGCGGGCGAAGCCGCGGGACACTTCTAGTATATATATATATATATATATCTGTGGAATTACATTTCATTATGTGTTCAAGCGATTACAAAGCAATAAGGATTTATCCTTATCTTACAAAATGTTTATATAATAGTTATTATCTTTTCTATGATAATAGTTCCAATAGATGGCGTAGTCAGTAGTCAGTGTAGACACTGTCACCGCATATTTGATTCTTTTCCCAATTGGTTGGTCCATCGACGTCATAGCAATGACGTCAATGGAGGAAACTGGGGAATACATTTGTATGGAAAAGAGCACCCCGCGTACCCTCTAAAAAGTTCGACTATACCTACTAGGTGGCTTTTGATGCGAGCCTTTTGAGATGTCACTGCACACACTCACAAAATTGACAATTCTAGGTCAACGGGGTCAAACGGAAGTACCCTATAGGTTTTGTGTCGAAAACCAAAGGGTACTTCCCGTTGACCTAGAATCATGAAATTTGGCAATAAGCAAGGTCTTACAGCACAAATAAAGGAAAAAATTCAAAAAATAAAAAAGTTGTAAATTAAAGGATGTCCCCATACATACATAGTAATCGCCAATTAAGATAGGCCTCTGAGTTATATGTCCGCTCATATAATTTAGAGGTCTAGTCTTAATTGGTACCATCAACGTTGGTACGAAAGCCTCGGTGGGCTAGTCCAACTCGACTTGGCCGGTTTGTTTTAATATAAAACGTCTCATATAACAAATCTGCATATTTTATGTTTATCTAGAAAACTGAGTCTTTCTACAAACACAATAGAAAAAGTGTCTGGCTTGACAAGCTTGAAGAAACTACGAATCCTATCTTTGGGTAGAAACTATATTAAATCATTCACTGGCATGGTGAGTACAATCTATGGGATAAGCTCAATTAGGTAGTTTATTTTGTAAGCCGACTTCACAAAAAAGGAGGAGGTTCTCAATTCGTCGGAATGTTATTTTTTAATGTATGTTTACCGATTACTCAAAGATGCCGATGAACCGATTTGGAAAATTATGTTTGTTTCAAAGGGTACCACTTCCCAGGTGGTCCCGTTTAACGAAATCGGCCGAGCCATTTTTAAAATATCAATATTTGTATTACGACGCATTTACTTATCTCGACGACTTACTCGTAATATTAACTACTGGCACAGATTATGTAACAGTTACTACGTCTACTGGCTACTTTGACTCGCGCAACGTTTGAAGTCGGTTCTTTTAGTTTTTTAAACGATCTTAAATTATATTATAAATTGTTGACTAGAAGTAAATAGTAAATAAATATAGTAGTTACATACCTACGTAGTCTGTGATGCCGGTTTTGGAACGGGGCGTAGTGTTTCGAACTCAATCTTAAACTCCGAAAATGCTCCGTTCCATGGCTCTCTGATAAACCTTGAGCTTGGACTATAGGAAAGGAAGGAAGGAAAGAAAGGCATAAAGATGGAAGGAAAGTGTGGAAGGCTATGGGGGAGACCTTTGCCCAGCAGTGGGACATTACAGCTGTAATCAAGTATACGTAGTACATATGATGAGTAGTATCTTTAAACCGACTTCATAAAAAGGTGGAGGTTTCTCAATTCGACCCTATATGTTTTTTAAGTGCGTTCGCCGATAGCTTCGTCGTATATAAACCGATTTGGATTATTTTTTCGTTGGAAAGGAAATATTTCAAGGTTGGTCTCATGGTAAATTCATCGAGATCTAATAAGTATCTCCAGAGATTTTTGACCAAACTTGAAACTGATTCGCGCGGCATGGAAGTCGGTTGTTTTAATTTTTAAACTATCTTAATTATTATCATTTATTATAGATTGCGTAACAAACAATGTTTTCAGTACCCTTAGTACGAGTTTTCATACCAAACTCAACAATTTTTGTATGAAAAACAGTACAGCGCCTCTGGTGGTTACTACAGTACACTAAATTTAGACCAATCAGGGAGCCAGAATAAGTCGAAAACTATGTGAGATCTGTCAAAAGTGTTTACGATAAAAACTCGTACTAAGGGTACTGCATGGTACCTAACTCATTCACGCGTCAGTTACCAAACTTCTCCCCAGAGATCAAATGTAGCTAGCCGCAAAGCGACCAAAGTGCGAGCAATTGACTTCCTTACCTATTAATAAATTCCGCATCGCGTGACAAAACGTAAATAAATTCAGAAGGAGGCAATCGTCGTCGAGGCAAAGACTTCCAAAGTGTAACGCTTCGTGTACGTTACCGCAGCAAGAAAGTATCTCCTACAGTGATATGAGTGGGACGTATAATTAGTGCTAGGTCTGCTGTAAATGTGCGCCGAATTAAAAATTTGTGCGTCTTGCCGTTAAGGAAAAAAACACAAAAAACGATTCCTGCTGGAGTAACGTTGTTCCAGCAAGAAAATTTTAAACGAATGATCGGAGAGAGAAGTATTGTGTATAGGCAGAGAGCTTATATTTGTGCTAGAATATGCGCCGAAAATATAATTTGTGCGTCTTTAGGTTTTTGAGATATTGCATTTCCTGCTGGGGTAACGTTTTGCAGAATCGTGTATCTCTTAAACCAGTGTATGTGCGCTTATGGGATAAACATACACGAGTAGCTCTTAATTTGTGCTAATTTGTGACGGACTAGATTTAAGAAAATATTTATAATTTCCAAGTAATAGCGCTTTTTATAAATTCGGAAAAAAATTCGCTGCGCCTAAATGAGAAAACGTATAAGGTCACTGAAAACTGTATTCGTTCCGCCTTGACACCTGTAATAACCATAAAAAGTTTCAAAAGCCTACATACATGCGTTATTGAATAATATTATTAAAAGTGAAAAAGACGGTGTCATAACTTTGACGTCAACATACAAGATAACGGCTCAACCCAAGATGTGCGAGTGTAAACCAAAAATTAGTGCGTTTAATCATAAAACATAGTGAAACTTTTCAGCTTGAAATGTTTCGTATATACGTAGATATAAACAAAAAACAAAACATGTAAATAACGGCCCGTTATCCGACCAAATTCGAATGACTACAAAAAAGCGATGGTTTCATACATATCGATAACCTTCTTAAATTTACCCACGAACAGATTGACACTTACCGTGCGGGAGTACACTGAAGTACAGTCCCACAAGTATAACTTGGCGGTGGTGGTTTTTGGAACTAATTCCGCTCTCTTGAAACTGTGAGTTTGACGTTTGAGAGATTACCGCGACATTATTGTTGATAAATCTGCTACATTAAAATAGTTCAATAATGCCAAAAGTAATTAAAATTGGTTTAAGAGAAACTGTTATCAAAGTACAAAGTAAAAGCACAGTGGCGCACAGCCGCGCCAAGTTATACTTGCCGGACTGTAGAAAACAACAAATATAAAAATAAAACTATTATAGGATAGTATTGTACAAGCTGTTTTAAAATTGTACTTAGGTATAACTGATCTGTGATTTTCTGTAAATATGCAATTTTGTTGTTTGGATTTTAATACCTGGTTGAAAAACTGATCTGTGATTTTATATTATAATAACTAACGCAACTATAATAAATGCGTGTAATTTTTGACGTTATTTTTACTGTACGCATGTAAAGTAAAGGACATAAAATATTTTTAATCAATATATATTGTTTTATTTTCATAAAAAGTCACTGTACAACGCGGGTGAAGTCGCGGGGCACTGCTAGTTAGATGATAATTATAAATTACTATCAGAATTTTGAACGCGACTGTACATACCATGCATATGTTAATACGTTCAAATATAGAAGGTCATCGATATATATGAAACCATCGCTTTTTTGTAGTCATTCGAATTTGGTCGGATAACGAGCCGTTATTTACATGTTTTGTTTTTTGTTTATATCTACGTATATACGAAACATTTCAAGCTGAAAAGTTGCACTATGTTTTATGATAAAACGCACTAATTTTTGGTTTACACTCGCACATCTTGGGTTGCGCCGTTTTCTTGTATGTTGACGTCAAAGTTATGACACCGTCTTTTTCACTTTTAATAATATAATTCAATAACGCATGTACAGTCCGGCAAGTATAACTTGGCGTGCCTGTGCGCCACTGTGCTTTTACTTTGTACTTTGATAACAGTTTCTCTTAAACCACTTTTAATTACTTTTGGCATTATTGAACTATTTTAATGTAGCAGATTTATCAACAATAATGTCGCGGTAATCTCTCAAACGTCAAACTCACAGTTTCAATTAAGAGAATTAGTTCCAAAAACCACCACCGCCAAGTTATACTTGTGGCACTGTATGTAGGCTTTTGAAACTTTTTATGGTTATTACAGGTGTCAAGGCGGAATGAATACAGTTTTCAGTGACCTTATACGTTTTCTCATTTAGGCGCAGCGAATTTTTTTCCGAATTAAAAAAAGCGCTATTACTTGGATATTATAAATATTTTCTTAAATTTAGTTCTGTCACAAATTAGCACAAATTAAGAGCTACTCGTGTATGTTTATCCCATAAGCGCACATACACTGGTTTATAATACACGATTCTGCAAAACGTTACCCCAGCAGGAAATGCAATATCTCAAAAACTTAAAGACGCACAAATTATATTTTCGGCGCATATTCTAGCACAAATATAAGCTCTCTGCCTATACACAATACTTCTCTCTCCTATCATTCGTTTAAAATTTTCTTGCTGGAACAACGTTACTCCAGCAGGAATCATTTTTTGTGTTTTTTTCCTTAACGGCAAGACGTACAAATTTTTAATTCGGCGCACATTTACAGCAGACCTAGCACTAATTATACGTCCTACTCATATCACTGTAGGAGATACTTTCTTGCTGGGGTAACGTACACTAACGCTTCATGCTCTCGGCGTTCATATTTATTGTCCTCTATAATATTGCCCCATTGCCCCCCCCCCTCACCCCCCCCCCTCCCCCCCCCCCTCCCCCCCCCCCCTTAGTCATAAGCTGGCGACGCCCTTGCAGACACACATTGATTTTAATTAGCGAATCCGAGCAAGGCAAAAGTTCTCCTGCCCAACCGCAGTGCCATCTACCGGGTACAATTGAGAATCTAAAAAATACATCCACACACTTAAAAACGCACACACAAAAATTAGTCAAAATCGGTCCAGCCGTTTAGGAGGATTTCAATGAGATGCACACGTACAACAGTGTGTTGTACAGAATTTAATATCTTAAAAAAATATGTATAAATTTCATAGGTAATAAGTACTTAAGTAGGATAGGATACTGACTAACTGTAACCAAAACCCAGATCGATGTTACTGCAATAAAATGAATTCGCAGGAGTGTCTGGGTGAAACGTTGGAGGAGTTATGGATCTCATACAACCTGGTAGAGAAGCTGAAGGGTATCCACGTACTACGTAATCTGAAGGTCCTGTACATGAGTAACAATCTTGTCAAGGAGTGGAGCGAGTTTAACAAGCTACAAGTATGTGGAATCATTTGAGCCAGCAATATAAAACACTCGAGTATCTATTTTTTAAATATCTTTTACGATGGCGTTTGAACTTTGACCACTATCGCGCCTTGTGGTAAGTGATGATGTGGTCGAAAGTGCTGAATTAGCTGTGTGCTGCCGGACCGGAAGGTCATGGTGGCAGATGTATTGCTTCATGGCGGTAAGCTACTATTTGATAGCAATTCAGGCAGAACATCGATATAATATGCTCCTCCCACCTTTTTTTAGGGTTCCGTACCCAAAGGGTAAAACGGGACCCTATTACTAAGACTCCGCTGTCCGTCTGTCTGTCTGTGCGTCTGTCACCAGGCTGTATCTCATGAACCGTGATAGTTAGACAGTTGAAATTTTCACAGATTATGTATTTCTGTTGCCGCTATAACAACAAATACTAAAAACAGAATGAAGTTAAAAATAATAGAGGGTCCCCATAAAAGAAACGTGTTTTTTTCGACATTTCACGCCATCTATGAACGCTTAGTTAGGTAAACGTCCCATAGATGGCGTTATATTGAAATGTCAATCCCTAACACCTTTGTTAGACGTTAGATGGCGTTATAAGAAATAAAATGTTTATTATTTATTATTTTTTGCTGGCAAAAATGATAGTGGTATATTTTGCTCGATCTTATAAAATACTGTAGTGTGGTACGGAACCCTACTAGTTCGAGTCCGACTTGCACTTGGCCAGTTTATTTATAATATCATATAGGCTAGCTTTTCACCACTATCTCACCTGTTGGTAAGTGATGATGTGGTTGAAGATGGTAAACACGTTAGGCCTAGAATAGGAACTGGCTCTCAAGGATAGCTGCCGGAAGACATTAGAAGTTTTGGTGGCAGATTCTAACTTGAGGGTGGTAGCTGGCCAGGCGGACACTACATAGTGTCCTATCACCATGCGGGGGTTGTTGGTTTCTTAATGATGTTTTTCCTTCACCGGAGGTGTTCACCTGTGGGTGTTCCTTCGTTAAGAGCCAACCCTTGGTTAAAAATCAGATCAAAGGGCTGCATGTCTAAACACCGTGAAGGCTAGGCAGCATTTTTTTTTCTTGATAGATCCACGAACACCGGGACAGGTAAAACTAAATAAAAGATTGTAGGAAATAAACGTTTCATCTGCAGTTTTCCCATATTCCAGGAGCTACCCCACCTTGAAGATCTTCTGTTTGTGGGCAATCCGCTATACGACGCTTGTGAGTTGGACGCGTGGCGAGCTGAGGCGGCCAAACGCTTGCCTAACTTGAAAAAATTGGACGGAGAAACTGTTCTCAGGGAAGATGACCCGCCGCTGACCGTCGCTGATATGCAGGTATTTATAATATTCATCGTCTTGGTGGTATGTTAGTGATCCTTTCTTGCCTGGTAGGCCTAGTAGGTAGGCCTCTTTCCTTTGATTCCTGATCTGACGGTCTTGAGCCCGACTGACCAGTCTTTCCTTTGATTCCTGATCTGACGGTCTTGAGCCCGACTGACCAGTCCCGTCCTGCGTGTCGTCTAATATTGTCCACGCAGGGAATGGTTGGCTGTCCTCGACCTCTCGTATCGGCCCTGGGTCTCCAATCAAGGACACGTTTCACCCAACGACACGCATCCATTCTTGCAATGTGTCCAGCCCACCTCCATTAGTAAGGGAACTGGCTCTCGAGGACAGCTACCGAAACAATTTAGGATTAGTATTATATTATTAGATGTTTGGCAACAGGTTTTTACAACTGAAACCACTCCCACCACCATGCAGGCGCCATTACAAGATTAACACAAGCTTGCCTAACACCTACATCGGCTACATCCTGCCAGATTTGTAGCCTTTTTGATCTTTACTGCTTTCCTTCTTACTAAGGTTTCTTAACGATTTGTTTTCTTTCACCGGAGGGCCAATGTCTTAATGCGTATTGAGATCTGAAACCAGGAACCCACTAACTCTATAGTCAAAGCCCAAATTCGAGAAGCCCGATGGTACATTGGGAATGAATGAATGAATGATATTTATTTATGTATTACAAACTTTTCTGAAACATAAACTTATGTACTAGCTTAAATACAAGAAGTATTTATTATTGGGAGAATGGACAGTCTTTCGAAGCATATCAATTTGGAATTGTTGGAGAAGGAAGCAAATCAATAAACTTTATTTAAAATCGAAGTCAAAGTTTCGAGAACCCCGTTGGCATAAAGAATAGATGGCTTCTAAGCAAGGGGTCGCCAGTTCAAATACTAGCACGGGTGTTCGTCCACGGGTACTCGGAGCATATATCCGCCTGACTTGCTACCAAAAAGTATCTTATCACCATACATGCCTTCATCTATGCCACTATCAAGGAGAAAATCTTACCATAAACTTACCATATTTGAAGGAATAAAACCTTACCGTGTTCCAGCAAAACACAGCCCTTGAGAGTCAGACTACTCTAGGTCTAGCGTGTTCACCATATTTGACTACATCATCACTTACCAGGCGAGATTGTAGTCAAACGCTAGCCTATCTATACTAATATTATAAAGAGAGAAAATTTGTATTTTTGTATTTTTGTATTTTTGTATTTTTGTATTTTTGTATTTTTGTATTTTTGTATTTTTGTATTTTTGTATTTTTGTATTTTTGTATTTTTGTATGTTTGTAATGATTTGGCTCAAAAACTACTAAACCGATTTAAAAATTTTTTTCACTAATATATAGAATGGACTTTCGAAATGAAAATAGGCTATATATTATCCTGTTTCAATCAAAGGTACATCCGTGGAGACCTAATTTGCAACCTAAGTCGACAAAAAACGGTCGAAAAAACACGTTTCTTACGAACGCTACTCAATTGAAAATAGATGGAAGAATATTTTGTATGGAAGAGTTATACAACTTAATAAGACCTACAAAAAAGTCCGCGACAGCATATGTCTATCTCTTAAGGTTGACTCACAGTAACCATTTTAATCTTTAATTTTTTGTTAAAAAATATAACATAACTTCCAAGGCTATTTTCAAGTATATATAGTATTAATCCTTATCCAAATAATTTCGTTAATTAGCTTGGCCACATATTATAGATTAAAATTGTCCTTTACAGTATATAATTCCAATGAAAACTCTAGAAGATATCACGGATTTCACATATACGCATAGCAAAATTAATAAAATATTTGCAGTGAAACCACAGATTAGGTCATAGTTACTACGAAAACATTATAAGCTTAGCTATTCTGTAGATCCCCACCGATCACAATCAATTTGAAGTCAATATAGTATAATAATATGATCTATTGTATAAAATAGTAATTATCTATATAATAATACATATATAATATTTTAAACTACCCCGACTGATCTATGTATAAGCTTTTCAGTAAAAGCATCCCAATTACTCTAAACACGACATTTAAAATCTGAGCTGTAAGTTGGTGAGGATTTGAGTATTCTGTAGAGTCCAGATGGTGTCCTACCATCAGGTCAATGCTTCCATGTTCTTACAATATCGTTGAAGAAGAAGATTTTCGAATAGATCACATCTATGAAAGTTGATTTCATAGCGCAATTAACTAGAAAAAAGCTCATAGTTTTATAACGATTGAACGAATTTTCATGAATCAAAGCTAAGAACACTCTCGATGAAGACATCTATCAAACAAAACAAAACCTATCAATAATAAAATCAAAATCGGTTCATCCGGTTGGGTGCTAAGATGCTACAGACAGACACACAGATACACACGTTAAACGTATAATAATACCCCTACTTTTTGCGTCGGGGAACGCCGTAAGGTTACGGCGGCAGATGTTCTCCTTGGTGGTAAGCTACATTTTGGTAGATTTAATAATCCCACTACCTCTGTACGAAAACCCATGATTCATGAATGCACATAAAACTTTCATTGGTAGGTATATAGCTAGGATTAGAACGAACGACCGTCGGGTCAGAATCAGGGTAACTATCCTTTACACCAAAGGGCCGTCCAATATCACTACGTAAGTATTATAAAACAAAGTCCATCACTGCGTCTGTCTGTCTGTTCGCAATAATCGCAATAGCTACTGAACGGATTATCATGTGGTTTTCACCAATAGCCAGAGTGTTTATGAGGAAGGTTTAGGTGCATAATTCGTTAAGGTTTTGTGTAAATTGGTTGAAATATGACGATGATTGTTATATATGTTAATATTTTATATTCGATGCAACAAACTGATGCAAATTTTGTGGTATATATATATATATATATATGTTCTACCCGTGCGAAGCCGGGGCGGGCAGCTAGTAAGATATAAAAAAGTGATGCATTCTTATGCCGCTCAGACTATAAGTACGAGTATATTGATCGATGTTATGTGACGATGCGGTTTCAAATGGAAATGTGGTATCACGATGATGTTATATCGTAGTTATATTATGTGTGAAATAGCTGTGCCCCGCGGTTTTACCCACGTAGATATCGTTCCCGTGGGAATATCGGGATAAAACCCTATGTGTTATTCCAGGATCTAGATTCTCTAGGCTATCTACATACCAAATTTCAGCTCCATCGGTTCAGAAGTGTTCGCGTGAAAGAGTAACAAACATACAAACAAACTTTAGCGTTTATAATATTAGTAAAGAAGTAAGGATCAACAGTTTTTCCCATTCCCATCAGGCGTGCAATATTTATAGTAGGAACGATAATAGGTTGGTACACAAATACACATAATTACTAGCTGACCCGGCAAACGTTGCTTTGCCATATAAATAAATGGCTATTAAAAAATAAGGGTTGATCGTAGAAGGGTGAAAATTGAGGATTGTATGTATTTTTGTATGTTGTATCATAAAAAAATAGAAATTAAAAATTTTGTCTAAAAAATAAATAAAAAAATTTAGGGGTGGACTACCCCTAACATTTAGGGGGATGAAAAATAAATGTTGGCCGATTCTCATAGATACCGGATAAGCACCAAAAAATTCATCAAAATCGGTCAAGCCGTTTCGGAGGAGTATGGCAACGAAAACTGTGAGACGAGAATTTTATTACACACTAGCTGGTACCCGCGACTTCGTCTGCGTACTTTTAATTTGAATATTATGGATTACTAGCTGACCCGGCAAACGTTGTTTTGCCATATAAATAAATGGCTTTTAAAAAATAAGGGTTGATCGTAGAAGGGTGAAAATTGAGGATTGTATGTATTTTTGTATGTTGTATCATAAAAAAATAGAAATTAAAAATTTTGTCTAAAAAATAAATAAAAAAATTTAGGGGTGGACTACCCCTAACATTTAGGGGGATGAAAAATAGATGTTGGCCGATTCTCATAGATACCGGAAAAGCACAAAAAATTTCATCAAAATCGGTCAAGCCGTTTCGGAGGAGTATGGCAACGAAAACTGTGACACGAGAATTTTATATATTAGATAATTATTTTCAATAACTTGGATATATTATGTTTCCTCTCTTTGGGTGACAAAGCCTACACAATACCATAGAAAAGATAAAATAATACAATACGCTGCCATCTGTCTCGATTGAGCACTTTCCGGGAGCATTTCAAAATGTTTAACCTACTTCTTATTTTTGTTTCAGCCGGACGGAGGAGATGGCGTAGAAACTTTGGTCAGCGCTGAAACCAACGATTAAACATACAGGATACTACTTCTACTTATACTGTACCTACTACCTTCTTGTGGTGCACTTCACAGACAATTTTAAACGCCCACTGACATTTGACCAGCTTTTTTCGACATATTTTCTACGGAAAGTAAAGTCAAAACAGCATGATATAACTATATTATATTACTACGTATATAGCGGGTGCCGCAAATAATTTGCGTTAAACGTTATGGTAGCATGGCATGGATAACGTGACCATTTATATTTTATGTCAGAGCGGGACATCTGCGAATCACTACATAGCATAGTATAAAACAAAGTCGCTATTTTTGTCTGTTTGTTTGTCTGTTTGTCTGTATGCATAAATCTTTAAAATTACGCAACGGATTTTGATGCGGTTTTTTGTAATAGGTAGAGTGATTCAAGAGGAAGGTTTATATGTATAAAAATTCCCGAAATTCCCATTTTAAACTACACTTAAACACATCAAACTACACTTAAATACATTTTAAACTATCGTTTGGTCTATTTGCAAAAGCGGGACAATTTTGGCCTTGCGGGGGACACCGGGACAGACTGCCTGAAAGCGGGACTGTCCCGCCCAAAGCGGGACGTATGGTCACGTTAGGCATGGACCATAACGTTCTTAGTCAAAGGGCCGTGTCAGTGGCGCGCGGACTAAAGATCGTAAGGGCGTTTGCCCACTTATCCGAATCCGGTTGGGATTCGATTCGTGTTAGTGTATTCTATCTAGGTCTAAGGTGTTCACCATGTCCGACCAAATCATCGCTTACCACCAGGCGAGTTAGTGGTCATACGCTAGCCTATTGCATAAGTATAAAAAATATAATGTAAAGAAATTGTTTGTCTTTTTGTGACCTTGGCAGTTTTATGAACTTAAAGATCATTGTTGATAACATGGTTGATAACCTCTAGGACAAACACTTAGATCCTGTTGTTATGATGGCCACTTAGGCTTGCTAATCCCCTGATTTCTACTGATTACCCTAGTCCTTTATTGGGTGGCTTCATTTCGAATTCTATCATCACCATCAGTCTATACTAGTCCACTGGACATGGGCTTCTCCTATTACACGCCACTAAGCACGATCCTCGGCTAATCTCATCTAGCTCTTGCCAGCCACCTTGCAATAAAAGTAAAGTGGCAGTGGGCCGGCCACATTAGCCGAAGAACCGACAACCGCTGGTGTAAACGAGTTCTTGAGTGGACACCGCATATCGGCAAACGTAGATGCCCTCAGACTAGGTTAAGCGATTATGTTCGAATTCTATCGTACAGGGAAATTTCGAACATTCGCTCTCCATAGCGTATCCATTGGTGGACCAGTCGAACTGTAAACGTCCACGTCATCCCGTACATCACATCAGGAAGAAGGCCTTTTTCATCAGACATATAAGACCTTTTTTAGTTTGAAAGTTTTCGCGAAAATTATTCATTTTAATGTGAACGTACCGGCTTTTGTCGGTCGGAGCACATCCGAAGTAAATACACGCGAACAAAAGCCGGTACGTTCACATTAAAATATAAGACCTTTGTCATCAAGCTTTCCGGTATAGGCTACGATAAGACCCGAAGTTGTTCCCCAAATGCTGCCCAGCCCAGCTGTATCCTTCGTCGAACTTCCTTCTCAAAGTTGTTTAGAGTTTGCGCAAGATACAATCATACTTCTATCCATCGATATAATAAGGGAGATACGGTACTCACACTTATGCCACTTAAAATAATGGAACTAGAAACAACCACATGAAAACACGAATTTCTAATGTCAAGCTTGATGTGCATTGCTAATTATTTAAATGGATCTGCGATAATTGCATGCTTGCATGTAATCATGTATGTGCTACACAAACGCTAGTTCGATTGTGACTAAGGTCAAAAATAGGTTCGCGAAACTAATTCATGCGGTCCACGTTGAGGAGCGCGGTCTCGTATCTCCCTTTTTTATGTATATCGAAGCTTCTATCTAATAATTTTTACAATTCAAAACCGAAGATAACATATTGTTACGTGCGGGGTGGTATAAAAATGCCAATCCGATGAGATGAACGTTTATTTCCACTGAACACTAGGTAACACAATGTTCCACAGTAGTTGTCCAAATCGTCTTGCACAATTATCAAAAGTCCGTTAACACACACTGAGGTCGTTGGTAATCACAATCACTGATTTTACTGTTCACAGTTCACAACACTAGTTCACTGATAACACTTAACGATCACTTGGTCGCTATCCGCGCTTAAATAGTTACACTGTCGCTTCCAGAGAATGACTGACTTAACGCCGCGGTGCGACGCTTTATATAGGACACAATAATTATTCTAGAAAATCCTCGATCAATAAAGAATAAAAATAACAGACAAACAAGCAATATATCAAAAACAAAAGGGGCGGCTTTCCTTTGAACATCTGATGTAAACAACTTTACCATACATGCTAATTTGATCTCTAACTACTTATGAATAAGGTTCAATCTTAATTACAAAACTAGGTACATTGACTAGGGTCGGGATTCCAGGAAGGTTACTTTTATGACGGTCGGGTCGGGTGTTTATAGCCCCTAATTACTCTATTGTTTCCCACGCTATTTTTTGTTCGAGAAGCTTGGCGAAACATCGCGACTCGACGACGCGATGTAACATTATCCCCTTCTTAGTTATGATCGTCTCGATCATCATTTGTTCCATGGTATCGTGTAAGTCGATCGATGTGTACTACCCTCGGCTTTCCTCTCTGGCCTCGTTTAATGCGGTAGGTAACGTCGTTTATCTTCGTGATAATCTGGTATGGTCCTTCCCAATGAGCCTGCAGCTTCGGACTTTTTCCTTTCCTTCGTAGTGGGTTGTGCAACCAGACGAGAGTTCCTTCTTTGAAACCCATCGTATTCGCTCTACGATCGTACCGGGTCTTCATTTTTTCACCAGTTTTTAAACTATTCTCTCGAACTATCCTGTGCACTTCGTCCAGCTGACTACGAAGATCACTGACATAGTCGGTTACAGGCTTCGGAGCATCTGGCGGGGAACTAGTTATGGCGTCGATAGGAAGTCTTAGTTCGTGTCCAAAATTCACATTTGCAGGAGTCATACCAGTGCTGTCATGGGTAGCGGAACGGTATGACAACAAGAACAGAGGTATGTACTGATCCCAGTCACGTTGATGTGCGTCCACGACTTTACCCAGGTGATTCTCCAACGTCTGGTTAAACCTCTCAACCATTCCGTCTGACTGTGGATGAGCTGCCGTTGTCCGCGTCTTTTGGATCCCGAGGAGGGTGCACATTTCCTGGAATAGGGCAGACTCGAAGTTCCTTCCTTGATCGGAATACAGTTCCATCGGTACACCAAATCGACAGATCACTTCTTGCACCAACTTCTTTGCAACTGTCTTTGCTTCCTGGTGTCGCGAAAACTTCGGGCCATTTGCTGAAGTAATCTTGTACTACGGAAATGGCCCGGCAACATCCACGGCAATGCGCTCCCATGGTGCTCCAACGTTGTACAATTTTAGTTGTCCTTTACTTCTTGTCTTCGGTCCTTTTACTGATGCGCAAGCGGTGCACTTCCTGCACCAATCTTCCACATCCTCGCGGCTGTGTACCCAGTAAAATCGTTGACGAACCTTCACAAGAGTTTTCTTGACTCCTAGATGTCCACCAGAAACTCCATCATGAATGTGTCGTAGTAGAGATGCCACTTTGCTCCGGGGAACAACGACCTGCATCGTAGTTTCTTTTCCATTGCTGCTTTCCCATTTTCGGTACAAGATTCCTTGTTCCAGAGTCAGGCTGTCCCACTGAGCCCAGTAACTTTTTGTGATTGGGCAGCAAGCTGACACGTCGCGCCACTGAGGCTTGTTTCCAGACTTTATCCAATCCAGTACAGGTCGTAAATCTCTGTCCTCCAATTGTGCTTGTCTCATATTTTCACCGTTCCATTCGTTATCTGTTCTGTCCATCCTGATGACTCTGACTTCTTCTCGAGACTCGTGCTTTTCGCAGTGTTTACAGTCATCTGCACAAGGTCTTCTTGACAGGGCATCGGCGTTGCTATGGCCCTTTCCACTGCGATGTTCTGTCACGAAGTTGAACTCTTGAAGTTGCTCGATCCATCGTGCCACTTGACCTTCCGGGCTCTTAAACTGTAGAAGCCATTTTAGAGCAGCGTGGTCAGTTCTGAGCGTAAACTCCCTTCCGATGAGGTACTTGTTGAAGTGCTGAAGAGTCTTTACCACAGCTAGCAACTCACGGCGGGTGACACAGTAGTTTCGTTCTGGTTTGGATAATGATTTACTGAAGTATGACTATGACCACTATGACCACTTCTTTGTCTCCTTGGATTTGTGAGAGAACTCCTCCAATTCCCGTGTTGCTGGCATCAGTGTCCACAATAAATCTTCCATCTCTGGTAGGGTATCCCAAGATCGGCGTTTCACACAGTCGCTGCTTAAGATCGTTGAAGGCGGTTTCACACTCCAAGTCCCATACAAATGTGCGCTTTTCTTCTGTCAGCCGATGTAAGGGTTTGGCAATTCCAGAAAAGTTCTTGACAAACCGCCGATAGTAAGCGCATAGTCCCAAAAACGACCTTACATCAGTTTTATTTTTCGGGGTAGGCCAAGTTTGAACAGCCTTGATTTTGTCAGGATCAGTTTGTACCCCGTTTTCCGAAATGATGTGTCCAAGGTAGCTGACTTTGGATTTAAAGAAGTCACACTTTTTGGCACTCAGCTTCAGGTTTTTCACGTAGACGGTTCAAAACCTTCTCCAGATTCTGCAGATGTTCAGTAAAATCACGGCCCAAAATGATGACGTCATCCAGGTACACCAAGCATACGTCTCCCAGTAATCCAACCATTACTCTGTCCATGAGACGTTCGAACGTTGCTGGAGCATTACACAGTCCAAATGGCATGACGTTAAAATGCCAGAGTCCATTTCCAATGCCCGTACTGAATGCTGTCTTCTCTTTGTCTTCTGGACTGATTTCTACCTGCCAGTAGCCACTTTTCAGGTCAACCGTTGAAAACCACTTCATTCCACTGAGCATGTCCAGTGTATCGTCTATTCGAGGCAAGGGGTAGCTGTCCTTCTTTGTGACTTCATTAGGCATTCTGTAATCTACGCAGAATCTGGTGGAGCCATCTTTCTTTTTCACCAGAACCACTGGCGATGACCAAGGACTTGTAGATGGTTCGATGACTTTCTCTTTGGCCATGTCTCGTATCATGTCTGCAACTTCAGCTTCTTTCGCCCATGGTCTTGCGTCGCCAGTGTCAATTTTGTGTTTAACAAGTCCGGTACGTCCACAGTTGTTTCCAGCGGCGAAGACGTCTTTAAACCGCATCAACAGACGTTTTGCTTGTGACAGCTGAGTGAATGTTAAGTTGTCTTTGGATGATTCCAGCAGCTGTGATTTTTGATCTTCCGAGCTTGGTTCCGTAGAAGTAATATCCGTTCGTCGCAGGTACTTCACTTCTTGACATTTTCCAATTATGCTGTTTTTCTTCAAATGAACTTCTTCATTGCCAAGGTTAAGAATTCGCACACTGGCCGTTCTGTTTGTCATGAGCAATGTTCTTGCAGTAATCCAGGTCGGATGTGTGCCTTCATCTTCGGCAACTACACATAGTCCACTCTTGACTGTATTTGGAAATTTCACTCGAACAATATTTTGCGATTTTGGAGCCAACACGTCATGACGTCCTTGAGACAGTAAAGCTTACACGGTGCCGTTCCTTCGAAGAACACTTCTTGCTCAGGAAACCGGAGTACACCCCGGGCCCGGGCCACATCCAATATGCAATGCTGCTTCTCCAAAAAGTCCAATCCCAGAATGCAATCATCAGTTATGTTGGCAATCAGTACAGGATGAATGTATGAGTGCTCACCGATGATTATCTCCACGTCGGTATCGCCAAGGACAGGAACTGACTGGCCGGTTGCTGTCCGTAGTGAGCATGCTGCAGATCGATGTTTCCGTGATATAAATCGTTGCAGGAATTCAGGCTTCACAATTGTGCGCGATGCTCCTGTGTCCACTGTGAACTTGCAGGTCTTGTTGTTCAGGGTGCCCTCGACAATTAAGCTGTTTCCGTTGCACACTTGTGTCACAGTGACGGTGGGGGCTCTCTCTTGACCAGCCAGCGCCCGCCCCGCGGCCCTGGCGACGTTTAGTTTAACGCCTCCTCATCCACTTGGGTCTCGCAATTTCTGACCCGTTTCTTCGTTTTCGGGCAATCAATCCGAATATGTCCTCTTTCTCCACACCCGTAACATGTCGGTCCATAACGGGGCTTCCTGGGTTCAGTCACCAGCTCCCGAACTCTGTATGGTTTGGTGTCCCGTCGTACTGCTTCCACTTCCAAGGCATGAGCCAGGGCGTTCTTGAGTGTCTGATGATGACCCAACCGTACCGCAGCGCGTACCTCATCATCCCTGATTCCATCCACAAAGCTCTGTAGAGATGTCATCTCAATGGTTGATGGCGTTGACACGTAGGCTCGTCGGACCAATCTCTCGATTTCATCTGCCCACTGTTGCAATGTCTCTTTGGGCTTCTGGGTGCGCTCACGTAATTGTGCCCTATACGCATGCTCCATGTGCTTGTCTCCATAGCGCGTTTCGAGGGCTTGCAGCAGCTCTTCAGCGTCCTTTCCTCTTCAGGTATGCGTTCCAGGATAAGCTGAGCGTGTCCTTTCAGCGCTAATGTGAGCGCTGTATTTGCGTGCTCGTCAGTCCAGCCACAGCTTTTGGACAGCGTCGTAAACTGGAATTTGTAGGCTGCCCACGAAGATGTTCCGTCGAAGTGTAGTAGATCCAGTTTGAAGGGCGAGGTCGTAGCGGGAACCTGACTTATCTGTCCAACTCCTCGTAACTCCAGTTTCTGTACCTTATTAGATAGGTCATGCATGGTTTTCTCGTGCACTTCAAGCCGCCCTTCCAAACAGTCGGTTTTCATGACGACTTCCTTGACACCGGTTCCCACTTATTTGATCTTTTCTCCCATGCTGGCAAGCCCGCCCTGCAACTGACGTTAAATTGTCTCTTCTAGCTTACGGCTAGCTTCATGTAGTACAGCCTTTTGTTCCTCACGTACAGCTTGTAGTGCAGCCTTTTGTTCCTGGCGTGCAGCTTCTTGTCCAGCAAGGAGAGCGGCTAGCATGGCCTCCAGGCCTCCATCCGTAGTTCGACTCGCCGGCGGTGGTGTAGGTGGCGCTGCCATTGGTGTTGCTGCTGGCTCTTCCAATGTGGATGTTCCTCCTCCCGATGCTTCAAGCTCCTTCTGCCGGGTTGCATCCATCTCCGCCTGTCGCCTGGTGCGTGGAGTACGCGTATCTTCCCTTGGAGTGATTGGCATTCCGCTTCTGACACCAATTGTTACGTGCGCGGTGGTATTAAAATGCCAATCCGATGAGATGAACGTTTATTTCCACTGAACACTAGGTAACACAATGTTCCACAGTAGTTGTCCAAATCGTCTTGCACAATTATCAAAAGTCCGTTAACACACACTGAGGTCGTTGGTAATCACAATCACTGATTTTACTGTTCACAGTTCACAACACTAGTTCACTGATAACACTTAACGATCACTTGGTCGCTATCCGCGCTTAAATAGTTACACTGTCGCTTCCAGAGAATGACTGACTTAACGCCGCGGTGCGACGCTTTATATAGGACACAATAATTATTCTAGAAAATCCTCGATCAATAAAGAATAAAAATAACAGACAAACAAGCAATATATCAAAAACAAAAGGGGCGGCTTTCCTTTGAACATCTGATGTAAACAACTTTACCATACATGCTAATTTGATCTCTAACTACTTATGAATAAGGTTCAATCTTAATTACAAAACTAGGTACATTGACTAGGGTCGGGATTCCAGGAAGGTTACTTTTATGACGGTCGGGTCAGGTGTTTATAGCCCCTAATTACTCTATTGTTTCCCACGCTATTTTTTGTTCGAGAAGCTTGGCGAAACATCGCGACTCGACGACGCGATGTAACAATATAAACCGGCCAAGTTGACTTGAACTTGCCCACCGAGGCTTTCGTACTAACTTCTTAAAAAAACTGGTGTGGCCGCAGAAGCAGCTGAGAACTTCAAAAGGCGCAAATATAGTAGTTTAGACAGCTGCTACCTATTTGTGCCTTTTGGGGTTGAGACTCTAGGACCGTGGGGACCAGGTGCACACAGCATTTTTAAAGATCTCTCCGCACGTCTGGTTGAAACGACACGGGACCAAAATGCTGGCATGTATTTAGCTCAGAGACTGATCATCGCCATTCAACGGGGGAACACAGCCAGCATTATGGGAACTTTATCTACTGGTAGTGGTTTGGTAGACTAAATTTTAGTTTTTAGTGTTTTTGCTTAGGTTTATTTGATTGTTTATAGATAGGTAGTTTTAAACATATTTTAATGTATATACTATTATGTATATAACTTCTGCAAATAAAGTTTTATTATAAATAAAGTTATGTGTAAACTTCTTAAATTAGGTTAAAAGACAAACTTAACTTTGCAGTTCGATCCATAGAAATGTATTGCACCAACTAAAAATTATAAATTTGTAATAAATTAGTAAATTCAATTTTTTTTTGTTATTAAGCTACATTTTGGTTTACAGAATTATTCCTATATATCGCAAAAACTGCAAGTTAGCCATTGGAGTTTTGGCGGTAACTTAAAATAGTGTGTGTGCTCTCTTTCTTGTGTTCTTACGCGTCTTAAATCCAGTCTAATCCAGACTTCCATACCAATATTATAAAGAGCTGAAAGATAACGTTTTTAACGAGTTCAACTTTTGAGATGTTTAATCATGAAGCAAGTGCATCAGTTACAATATCGCGGAAAATATCGTTTGCGCGATGCAGGATCTCATACATTTAGGCAATATTTAAAGGAGAGCTATTAAAATCTACACTAGCGCCAGACTAGGTTTTATTTATCCTTACTTAATATTATAAATGCGAAATTAACCCTGTCTGTCTGTCGCTTTCACGCCAAAACTACTGAACCGATTTAAATGAAATTTGGTACACAAATAATCTAGAGCCTGAGAAAGGACATAGGCCACTTTTTAATGCGAAAAGAAGAAGCTACTTTTTATCACGATAAGAAGGTTGTAAGGGGTTGAAAGGGGGGATGAAAAGTTGTATAGAAGTATCATCATTTTTAAAGCTAGAAGCTTGAAACTTATTTTTTAACCGACTTCACAAAAACAGAGGAGGTTCTCAATTCGTCTGTATGTTTTTTTTTTTTTTTTTTTGTGTATGTTACGCGATTTCTCTGTCAATAGTGAACGGATCCAAATGATTCTTTTTTTAATAGGTAGGATACGTTTCCGAGGTGGTCCCATTTTTATTTTATCGCGATCTGATAAGTATCTCCAGAGATATGGAGATAAATACCTCAAACGTAGGAGAATGTACTGGTTTTAGTAGAAGAGTCCCAAGAAGATTATACACAATGGAGGTTGCTATTGGATATAATGGATACATATTGGATATATTGCTATTGCTATTGGATATATGCTATGGAATACTAAAAAATATGACCTTGAATGTTTTTATATCTTTCTTCTCGTTGATTTTGGTTTTTGACAGATATTCTTACGGTAACTGTGAGCGAGATAGAAATAAAGGTGGGGATAATAAATATATATATTTTTTAATATCTTATAGGCTAGCGTTTGCCAATATCTCACCTGTTGCTAAGTGATGATACGGTCGAAGATAGAGAAGTGGACTAGAATGGGAACTGGCTCTCAAGGATAGCTGCCTGAACACATAAGATGTTTGGCGACAGATTTTCTAACTTGAGGGTGGTAGCTGGCCAGGCGGACACTAGATATGTCCTACCACCATGCGGGGGTTGTTGGTTTCTTAACGATGTTTTCCTTCACCGGAGGGCAACTGTGAGAAGTGCACATATATTTTTCGATCGAAAAATTCATTGGTGCACGGCGGTTTGAACTCGGTACCACGGCATCAAAGCCGACTGTTCTCCCAATTACGCCACCGGGCCCTCAATAAATAATTATATATTAATAATTATAATAAATAATTATATATAAATATAAATAATTTGTCTTCACAGGAATGTTCTACCGGGCAAAGTCTTGTTAGGGTGCAAACTTTTTTAAACATACCTAACATACATACATAACATACCTTGTCTATAGTCTGCGCTCAGCCTTAAAACGACTGACGACCGACGCGACCTCAATTTCTGTGACGGTTCTCTTTTTTCATAAATATATATAGCTATATAATAGCTAATATACTGGAAAACAATGTTTAGAGTCACATTGTTTTCCATTATATTAGCTATCACAATCCCAAAAAGGTTTTTGAAAGAGAAGAAAGGATGACAAATTGTAAGGTTACGATTGAAGGAGAGAGTGTAGAACAAGTGAAAGAGTTTGTGTACCTGGGTTCTAAGTTTACGAGAGATGGTAAGTATGAAATTGATATTGAGCGAAGAGTTTTGGCAGGAAACCAAGTGAGTGGGGCACTGCATCACTTTATGAGAAGTCAGAACGTGTCTAAAAAAGCACGACTGGCTGTACATAAGGGAGTGTTGGTTCCCACACTCATGTATGGTAGTGAATGCTGGGTATGGCAAAAGAAGCATGAAAGTAAAATTAATGCTGTAGAAATGAGAAGTTTGAGAAGTATGATTGGAGTAACTCTGATGGATAAGGTGGAGAACAGCATGATAAGGGAATGTTGTGGTGTGTTAGAAGATGTGGTGACAAAGATTGAGAAAGGGATGCTTAGATGGTTTGGACATCTAGAAAGGATGGATGAAGAAAGACTGACGAAACAGATTTATGAGACGAGTGTGAATGGGGCCGACCTAGGCGAACGTATCACGACCAGATCGGAGACGTTTTAAAGAAAGGCCAAGTCAAAAGTACTTATAACCGGCGAGCATGTATGAAGGCGCTCATGAAAGTGGAAGAAGCGAAAGAGGTATGTCAGGATCGTAGCATGTGGAAAGAAGTAGTCTCTGCCTACCCCAACGGGAAAAAGGCGTGATTGTATGTATGTACAATCCCAAATATTAATTAAATCGTTTGAGCCGATTGACTTTAAAAAGGTTACAAACAAACAATATGTCTTTCGCATTTAATTTTATAATGTAACTATTGACTTTTAGTGATAAGTGCCTAACTAAATAAACAAGTTTTAACTAATCAGTGTTTATAAATACGCCTCCAAAGTGTCCAGAACTTTCGTTATTATCATTCTGACAGTGAGTGACATTACAATGTATCTATTATCTTTCTTTATATATATAAAAATGAATTCCAATTTCCGTCGGTGACGCTCACTGAAACATTAATAATACCTTATTATAATGGCAGGAGCATTACATATATGTTCCGTCTAACTTGCTACCTAATTAAGATTTAAAATCGTTTACAAACCTAAAAGAACCAACTTCAAATGCCGCGCTATTAATTATCAGTACCAAGTTTGAGGTGTTTATCTCCATATCTCTGGAGATACTTATCAAATCTGTATGAAATTACTATGGTACCATTCTTGGGATATTTCTTCTCCAACAAAAAAAAAATCATCGAAATCGGTTCATAAACGACGAAGTTATTCGCGAACAAACATAAACAAATAAATAATGTATATACGGTCGAATTGAGAATTTTTGATGTCGGTTAAAAAGACCGACTTTTAAATGCCGCGCTATTAATTTTCAGAACCAAGTTTGAGGTGTTTTACTCCATATCTCTGGAGATACTACTCATCAGATCTCGATAAATTCACCAAATAAATAATTAAGATAGTTTAATCAACGGAACCCTATTACTGAGACTCGCTGTCCGTCTGTCTGTCTGTCTGTCTGTCTGTCCGTCTGTCACCAGGCTGTATCTCATGAACCGTGATAGTTAAACGGTTGAAACTTTCACAAATGATGTATTTCTGTTGCCGCTATAACAACAAATACTAAGAACAGAACAAAGTTAAAAATTAAAGAAAAGTTTTAAAAAAGTTTTTCACGATAGCGCCTCGCCATCTAGCTAGCATCAAAGATCAGAGGCGCTATCGTCTTTACCTTAATCTGAATCTCGGAAGCGGCTCCAACGATAAAATAAAATTTTGTATACAGGGGATTTCGGGGGCGATAAATCGATCTAGCTAGGAATCATTTTCAGAAAATGTTGTTTTATTCGTGTTTTCAATAATCAACTTAAAATATTACTCTTCCCAACATCTATTGGCGAGTAGAAGTAGCTTTAGTGTTACTGTGTTGGTAAAGCAGTTAGTGGCTCTCAATTAAAAAATATAGTATTATTATTCGTCAATAGATGTCGGGAAGAGTCATATTTGTCTGTTTAAGTGGCAAAAAATACCGAGCAAAGCTCGGTCAACCAGATATTTAATAATATTAATTACAACTATTACTATTACTACTATATAATACTATTCTACCTTTGTTTTAACGTTTACTTAGTTGGTGTTCGGTTCGGAACCCTCCGTGTGCGGGACAAAAGTCTGACTCGCACTTGGCCAGTTTTATTTTTGGAACAGTGTAATTGCGTAACAAACATAATAAAAAACTGGCTAAGTGCGAGTTGAACTTGCTCACTGAGGCTTCCGTGCCAACTTCTCACACTAGGACAGTTTTCATATGTTTTCCTTCATAAGTTATGTAGACCTTACTTCTTGCCAAATTTCATGATTCTAGGTCAACGGGAAGTAGGTACATTCTCTTGTGAAATCGCTAAATATGCGAAAAATGCACTTAAATTAAATGAACATATCTTTTGATCGCGTTTACTTACAAGTTTATTTTTTTTACAGCTGAACGATAAAAGATACCATACACCCGAGTATTTGATATAAGTTTCTACTTTATATCTTTACGCGTTCTTGAGAAAAAGGGGAAAAGGGACTTCTGCTAGTCCGCCTGGGGCGGTACCACCACTTTGCCAATTAATTTTCAGCCGTGAAATAGAAATGGCAAGGTGAAATTACAGGGCATGCAAATTCTGGCAGTTCAGAATTTTCATCGTTTACCATCAGGCGAGCATCGTGCTTGTTCTGTTACCTTTTACCATAAAAAAAAACAAGGTGATTCTATAAGGGTTCCATTTTTCTGTTTCAGGTGCGGAACCCTAAAAATAAAACAATAATAAACATACAGATGAATTGAGAAGCTCCCCTTTTTTGGAAGGCTGTTGAAAAGTAAATATTATGTTTCTTAGAAGTGTCACACACTTTATATTTTTGTAAATTTTTGATCGATCGAAAATTTGAAAATTTTGATTTGATCGAACCGTGGCATAATTGGCAGAGCACCTGGACGTAATCCGGGAGGTGCGGGTTCGGGTCCCGTCGGTACGATGAAATTTTGGATTGTGTTTAACAATTTACAAAAATATAAAGTGTGTGACACTTCAAAGAAACTAAAGAAACTACTAATATTTGATTTACGCAGTGCAACATCTCTCGTCAGATTTGAAAACTGTAATGATTTCTTCCGGATGATTAACTTACGTAATAAGTAGTCATAGATGGCGCCACCAATGCATAATTGGGTTAACAAATGCAATCCACTAATTTCGTCGTATCGATGGATCGAACCGTGGCTTTAATTGGCAGAGCACCTGGACGTGTAATCCGGGAGGTGCGGGTTCGAGTCCCGTCGGTATGATGGAATTTTGGATTGTTGAAAAGTAGCTTACCACCACCAAGTAGAAAATCTACCGCCATAACCTTACGGTGTTCCGGCAGCACAACCCTTGAGATTCAGAGTATTCTAGGCCTAGCGTGTTCACCATCTATAACAACATCATCATAATATATCATCAGATTACCCAGCGAGTGAACCTAGTCATCAACACCAATACCTAATATATAAATGTGAAAGTCAGTTTGTTTATTTCTTTGTTTGGGACCACCTCACGGTCAAACAGTTGGACCGATTTAGCTGAAATTTTGTACAGGGATAGCCAGTACCTACTATAGAACACTTGTTAACGTGGGCGTCACTAAGAAATAAGTTATTCGGTGAGCTATAATTAAAATAATAATTCCGTCAGTAAATGATAATTAATTAGAATCATTCATAATAAACATGATTATTTCCAATGGAGTCATAACAACACTAAATATATGTCATCGAACTGAAATCTACTTGTTGATTGTATTAGTGCCAATAAAAAGTTAAATAAATTTAAAAAGAAGTAAAAACAGACAAAAAAGTAAAAAAAAAATGAATTAAAGCCCTTGAAACAGACTATTCTAGGCCACGCGTGTTCACTATCCTCGACCACATCATCGCTTACCACCAGGCGAGATAGTGGTCAAACGCTAGCCATTCATAAATATAAAAAATCTGAAGATTATTTTCTAATATACCATTCATTGATACCCCACAATATAGCTTAACTTTACTACATAGTAGTTTGTCTATTTTATTAAGCGACTTAACAAAAAAGGAGGAGGTTTTCAATTCGACTGTATTTAAAAAAAAATGTGTTTGTTTTCTCAGAACTGCGTCAAATTGAAAAATTATTTTTTTTTGTTTGAGAGATTATGCTTTCCGTTTGGTCCAAATTTTATTGAGATCTGATAATTATCTTCGGAGATATGGAGATAAACAATATAAACATATGTGTATACCTTGATGACATGATACTGGCTACTGAATACTTTGAATATCGCGGCATGTGAAGTCGGTTTTTTTCGTTTCTGATAAGCTAGCGTTTGACCACTATCTCGCGTGGTAGTAACCGATAACGTGGTCGAGGATGGTGAACACGCTAGTCCTGGAATACTCTGACTCTCAAAGGCCACTTTTTTATAAATATCTTATAGACTAGCGTTTGACCACTATCTCACATGTTGGTAAGTGATGATGCTGTCGAAGATGGTAAGCACGCTAGGCCTAGAATGGAAACTGGCTCTAAAGGATAGCTGCCGGAACACATTAGATGTTTGGCGACAGATTTTCTAACTTGAGGGTGGTAGCTGGCCAGGCGGACACCAGATAGTATCCTACCACCATGCGGGGGTTGTTGGTTTCTTAGTGATGTTTTTCCTTCACCTTCACTTCCGGATTACCGTAAGGTTATGGCGGCAGATTTTCTCCTTGATGGTGGTAAGATACTTTTACCTGTATCTTGTTACAGTAACTGTTTGTTTCACAGTTTATTTATAAATGCAGTTACTGTTGACCTCATGATGGAGAACGTAGATTTTGTAAACATTTTGAAAGGCCCAGTTCAAAAGAATTTTATAATGTGTTTTCCTCAATACGTAACTAAAATCATTCAAAATGTCATTGAACATTTGGCCGAGAACACTTAAATCTGCTTATATCTCCTTTTATGACTGTAATCGTATTTAAAACCTAATATTTAACGTGAAGTGAATGGAACAGTTGAAAGGGCATGGTCGATTTTTATATTATGGTCTCTGTCTAGCTGTGGAAGTCCATGTACAGAAATTAACATACTTTCATTGGAGGAAGGGTTCCTTAAAATGATCATATCGATAAGATTTATTTGCCAGGAAGTTTTCATTCGTCAGAGTGGTCAGTGCGAGTATCTCTAGCTTTATTTACTCACTCGACAACCTTAGGCTCAATGCAGACCGAATTGACAGCGATGCGACTATCAGTTTTAATAAAAAGGCATTATTAACGAAAGATGGTAATAAAAATAAGAATTAGCCCAAACGTGATGGGTTTATCAAATTTAGTTTAGGAGTTCCTATGGCCACCTAAGCAAAGCGGTGGGCAGTTACTGGAAAAAAAGGGCCGATGATCGGGCTCAGTGGCACATCTTGGGAGAGGCCTACGTCCAGCAGTGGACTGACTGATACAGGCTGATGATGATGATGGCTACCTTCTGTCTTTATCATCAGATCAGCTCCATGGTACATGGTACGAAAATATGCAAGTATACAAAATTTAAGTCCAATCGAATTTCAGGAAGTGGTACTAATTTAGCTTCCAAGATTAGACCCACATACACACACACTAACACACGGCAAGTTCAATAAAAGCACAGTTTTACAATATGATTGTAAAACTGTGATAAAAGCTTCTAAAAACACACACACACACAGTTCAAGTTCAGAACTAAGTCAATAGATGGCAGCACAAAGAAAATTAGAACTCGCAAACGTGTCTTCATAATCATAAACATAATCATTTATTGCAGAAATGTAGTACAAAAGATGGTTGTTAATAAAATAATGCTCTTACATTCTACCAATTAACATTGGTGTGCAATTAATTGCCTGTTTGGGCTAAAATTTCGATAGAAATGGCCTGGCCATCATTGGTGTGCAATTAATTGCCTGTTTGGGCTAAAATTTCAAAAGAAATGGCCTGGCCATCATCATAATGAATAGAGACATGCATGTATTACAGTATAGTCGTAGATTTAATATATAAAAATGTTAATGTCTTATGTCATGCCTACAGACAGAACTGTACAGAACTGAACAGAACTGAACAGAACTGAACAGAACTGAACAGAACTGAACAGAACTGAACAGAACTGAACAGAACTGAACAGAACTGAACAGAACTGAACAGAACTGAACAGAACTGAACAGAACTGAACAGAACTGAACAGAACTGAACAGAACTGAACAGAACTGAACAGAACTGAACAGAACTGAACAGAACTGAACAGAACTGAACAGAACTGAACAGAACTGAACAGAACTGAACAGAACTGAACAGAACTGAACAGAACTGAACAGAACTGAACAGAACTGAACAGAACTGAACAGAACTGAACAGAACTGAACAGAACTGAACAGAACTGAACAGAACTGAACAGAACTGAACAGAACTGAACAGAACTGAACAGAACTGAACAGAACTGAACAGAACTGAACAGAACTGAACAGAACTGAACAGAACTGAACAGAACTGAACAGAACTGAACAGAACTGAACAGAACTGAACAGAACTGAACAGAACTGAACAGAACTGAACAGAACTGAACAGAACTGAACAGAACTGAACAGAACTGAACAGAACTGAACAGAACTGAACAGAACTGAACAGAACTGAACAGAACTGAACAGAACTGAACAGAACTGAACAGAACTGAACAGAACTGAACAGAACTGAACAGAACTGAACAGAACTGAACAGAACTGAACAGAACTGAACAGAACTGAACAGAACTGAACAGAACTGAACAGAACTGAACAGAACTGAACAGAACTGAACAGAACTGAACAGAACTGAACAGAACTGAACAGAACTGAACAGAACTGAACAGAACTGAACAGAACTGAACAGAACTGAACAGAACTGAAAAGAACTGAACAGAACTGAACAGAACTGAACAGAACTGAACAGAACTGAACAGAACTGAACAGAACTGAACAGAACTGAACAGAACTGAACAGAACTGAACAGAACTGAACAGAACTGAACAGAACTGAACAGAACTGAACAGAACTGAACAGAACTGAACAGAACAGAACTGAACAGAACTGAACAGAACTGAACAGAACTGAACAGAACTGAACAGAACTGAACAGAACTGAACAGAACTGAACAGAACTGAACAGAACTGAACAGAACTGAACAGAACTGAACAGAACTGAACAGAACTGAACAGAACTGAACAGAACTGAACAGAACTGAACAGAACTGAACAGAACTGAACAGAACTGAACAGAACTGAACAGAACTGAACAGAACTGAACAGAACTGAACAGAACTGAACAGAACTGAACAGAACTGAACAGAACTGAACAGAACTGAACAGAACTGAACAGAACTGAACAGAACTGAACAGAACTGAACAGAACTGAACAGAACTGAACAGAACTGAACAGAACTGAACAGAACTGAACAGAACTGAACAGAACTGAACAGAACTGAACAGAACTGAACAGAACTGAACAGAACTGAACAGAACTGAACAGAACTGAACAGAACTGAACAGAACTGAACAGAACTGAACAGAACTGAACAGAACTGAACAGAACTGAACAGAACTGAACAGAACTGAACAGAACTGAACAGAACTGAACAGAACTGAACAGAACTGAACAGAACTGAACAGAACTGAACAGAACTGAACAGAACTGAACAGAACTGAACAGAACTGAACAGAACTGAACAGAACTGAACAGAACTGAACAGAACTGAACAGAACTGAACAGAACTGAACAGAACTGAACAGAACTGAACAGAACTGAACAGAACTGAACAGAACTGAACAGAACTGAACAGAACTGAACAGAACTGAACAGAACTGAACAGAACTGAACAGAACTGAACAGAACTGAACAGAACTGAACAGAACTGAACAGAACTGAACAGAACTGAACAGAACTGAACAGAACTGAACAGAACTGAACAGAACTGAACAGAACTGAACAGAACTGAACAGAACTGAACAGAACTGAACAGAACTGAACAGAACTGAACAGAACTGAACAGAACTGAACAGAACTGAACAGAACTGAACAGAACTGAACAGAACTGAACAGAACTGAACAGAACTGAACAGAACTGAACAGAACTGAACAGAACTGAACAGAACTGAACAGAACTGAACAGAACTGAACAGAACTGAACAGAACTGAACAGAACTGAACAGAACTGAACAGAACTGAACAGAACTGAACAGAACTGAACAGAACTGAACAGAACTGAACAGAACTGAACAGAACTGAACAGAACTGAACAGAAACTGAACAGAACTGAACAGAACTGAACAGAACTGAACAGAACTGAACAGAACTGAACAGAACTGAACAGAACTGAACAGAACTGAACAGAACTGAACAGAACTGAACAGAACTGAACAGAACTGAACAGAACTGAACAGAACTGAACAGAACTGAACAGAACTGAACAGAACTGAACAGAACTGAACAGAACAGAACTGATTTGACCTGAACAGAGCTAAACAAAACTGAACTGAACTGAACTGAACTGCACTGACTGAACTGACTGAACTGACTGAACCGACTGAACCGACTGAACCAACTGAACCGACTGAACCGACTGAACCGACTGAACCGACTGAACCGACTGAACCGACTGAACCGACTGAACCGACTGAACCGACTGAACCGACTGAACCGACTGAACCGACTGAACCGACTGAACCGACTGAACCGACTGAACCGACTGAACCGACTGAACCGACTGAACCGACTGAACCGACTGAACCGACTGAACCGACTGAACCGACTGAACCGACGGAACCGACTGAACCGACTGAACTGACTGAACTGACTGAACTGAACTGAACTGAACAGAACTGAACTGAACAGAACTGAACAAACCTGAACAGAACTAAACACTGACTGAACTGACTGAAATGAAATGAACAGAACTGAACAAACCTGAACAGAACTAAACTAAACAAAACTGAACTGAACTGAACTGAACTGAACTGAACTGCACTGACTGAACTGACTGAACTGACTGAACCGACTGAACCGACTGAATTGACTGAACCGACTGAACCGACTGAACCGACTGAACCGACTGAACCGACCTTAACCGACAGAACCGACTGAACCGACTGAACCGACTGAACCGACTGAACTGACTGAACCGACTGAACTGACTGAACCGACTGAACCGACTGAACCGACTGAACTGACTGAACCGACTGAACTGACTGAACTGAACTGAACTGAACTGAACTGACTGACTGAACTGAACAGTCAGAACTGAACAATCTGAACTGTACAATCAGAACTGTACAGCAGAGCTACTGCCAGCCAACTTGCGTATATCATCGCTCCACCTATCTGGAGGGCGCCCTACACTCCGTTTACCGAGTCGTGGTCTTCACTCTAGAACACGTCACGATCCCAACGGTTATCGGTTCTACGACAGATGTGACCAGCCTACTGCCACTTCAGCTTGCTAATCATTTGAGCTACGTCGATAACTTTGGTTCTCTGGCGGATGACCTCGTTTCGAATTCGATCCCTCAGAGATACTCCGAGCATAGCCCTTTCCATAGCTCGCTGAGTTACTTTAAATTGGTGAACCAGTCGCACTGTTAGTTTCCACGTCTCGGCTCCGTAAGTAATAACAGTTAGGACGCACTCGTTAAAGAGTTTCTCGTCTTTAAGCTTTTTTAATAGAGCGTTCAACGTGTGTTGGAGCTCCGGAGGTCACGTCTTACCAGATTAGATTTTTTTTTGTTCAAAGCCCGTTGATCTGACGAAGTGACTGCGGGGTTTTCCCGTCGCCTTTGCATTAGCCACACAGATTCTTCTGAAAGCTTAGACCTCTTTCCGGCGCCTCGCATCTTGCAGAATTTCGTCCTCTCCTTCGTAAGAATTCCCACCACTTGGTCGAGATCTTGGTCCACATCAACGTTAATTGTGGTTTCCAAGGCAGCGAATCAGTTCTCCAGTTTTAACTGGAACGTTTCAGACCCAACCACAGATTGGAGCATATTAGGCCGGAGCGTAGATTTCATTAGACGGACTCGTTCAAGCTTACAGTCGATATCTAGAGTGCCTCGGACCAGTCGGTGATCACTTCCGGTGTTGAACCTAGTGAGACATCTCTAAATATACAATTTTTGTCCGTCATAATGAAATCAATCTCATTTTTGGTCATAGCGGCTATTTGGCTTTGCCACGTCCAATTCCGTCGGGGGTTTTTCTGAAAAAAAAAAGAATTCATCAGAAAGAGACCCTCTTTCTCTAGGAAGTTAACGAGCATTTGCCCCCTATGATTCTTGCTTCCAAATCCATGTGGTCCTACTACCTGTACTCTCACTTTAGCGTTGAGATCCCCCATGACAACGTTGAAGTGGGCCTTTTGGGTGGTGTACAAGGCCTTGCAAATGTCCTCGTACATTTCCTCCACTTCATCATCCGAGTGTGCCGAAGTCGTGCGTATACTTGGATGACCTTGAGGCTATACCACTCGGTGAGTTTGATCACAAGATACGCTACCCTTGTCGACACACTGGAGATTTCTGGGACGGTGTCAGAGAGGACCTTGTGTACCAAGAATCCGACGCCGCCTTGGGATGGTTGGTCCCTCTCTGAAGTACATAAGATGGCCAGATTCTAGAGTTACGTTATTCCCTCTCCTTCTCTTCGGACTTCACATAACCACAGAATATGCCATCTTATGTTCTTCAGTTCCTCTTCGAGTTGTGCCAGATGTTCGTCGAGCCGTAGCGTGCGTCCGTTATAAGTAGTCTGACTCTGGAGTCAGTCGGTGTTGACGGCGTGCCGATGAATATTATAAATACCTGCATATCAGCGACGGTCAGCGGCGGGTCATCTTCCCTGAGAACAGTTTCTCCGTCCAATTTTTTCAAGTTAGGCAAGCGTTTGGCCGCCTCAGCTCGCCACGCGTCCAACTCACAAGCGTCGTATAGCGGATTGCCCACAAACAGAAGATCTTCAAGGTGGGGTAGCTCCTGGAATATGGGAAAACTGCAGATAAAACGTTTATTGCCTACAATTTTTTATTTAGTTTTACCTATCCCGGTGTTCGTGGATCTATCAAGAAAAAAAATTGCTGCCTAGCCTTCACGGTGTTTAGGCATGCAGCCCTTTGATCTGATTTTTAACCAAGGGTTGGCTCTTAACGAGGGAACACCCACAGGTGAACACCTGCGGTGAAGGAAAAACATCGTTAAGAAACCAACAACCCCCGCATGGTGATAGGACACTATGTAGTGTCCGCCTGGCCAGCTACCACCCTCAAGTTAGAATCTGTCACCAAAACTTCTAATGTCTTCCGGCAGCTATCCTTGAGAGCCAGTTCCCATTCTAGGCCTAGCGTGTTTACCATCTTCAACCACATCATCACTTACCAACAGGTGAGATAGTGGTGAAAAGCTAGCCTATATGATATTATAAATAAACTGGCCAAGTGCAAGTCGGACTCGAAGTAGTAGGGTTCCGTACCACACTACAGTATTTTATAAGATCGAGCAAAATATACCACTATCATTTTTGCCAGCAAAAAATAATAAATAATAAACATTTTATTTCTTATAACGCCATCTAACGTCTAACAAAGGTGTTAGGGATTGACATTTCAATATAACGCCATCTATGGGACGTTTACCTAACTAAGCGTTCATAGATGGCGTGAAATGTCGAAAAAAACACGTTTCTTTTATGGGGACCCTGTATTATTTTTAACTTCATTCTGTTTTTAGTATTTGTTGTTATAGCGGCAACAGAAATACATAATCTGTGAAAATTTCAACTGTCTAACTATCACGGTTCATGAGATACAGCCTGGTGACAGACGCACAGACAGACAGACGGACAGCGGAGTCTTAGTAATAGGGTCCCGTTTTACCCTTTGGGTACGGAACCCTAAAAAAAGGTGGGAGGAGCATATTATATCGATGTTCTGCCTGAATTGCTATCAAATAGTAGCTTACCGCCATAAAGCAATACATCTGCTACCATGACCTTCCGGTCCGGCAGCACACAGCTAATTCAGCACTTTCGACCACATCATCACTTACCACAAGGCGCGATAGTGGTCAAAGTTCAAACGCCATCGTAAAAGATATTTAAAAAATAGATACTCGAGTGTTTTATATTGCTGGCTCAAATGATTCCACATACTTGTAGCTTGTTAAACTCGCTCCACTCCTTGACAAGATTGTTACTCATGTACAGGACCTTCAGATTACGTAGTACGTGGATACCCTTCAGCTTCTCTACCAGGTTGTATGAGATCCATAACTCCTCCAACGTTTCACCCAGACACTCCTGCGAATTCATTTTATTGCAGTAACATCGATCTGGGTTTTGGTTACAGTCAGTCAGTATCCTATCCTACTATACTACTTTTTTATCATTATATTTATACCAATCTGTGGTTGGGTCTGAAACGTTCCAGTTAAAACTGGAGAACTGATTCGCTGCCTTGGAAACCACAATTAACGTTGATGTGGACCAAGATCTCGACCAAGTGGTGGGAATTCTTACGAAGGAGAGGACGAAATTCTGCAAGATGCGAGGCGCCGGAAAGAGGTCTAAGCTTTCAGAAGAATCTGTGTGGCTAATGCAAAGGCGACGGGAAAACCCCGCAGTCACTTCGTCAGATCAACGGGCTTTGAACAAAAAAAAATCTAATCTGGTAAGACGTGACCTCCGGAGCTCCAACACACGTTGAACGCTCTATTAAAAAAGCTTAAAGACGAGAAACTCTTTAACGAGTGCGTCCTAACTGTTATTACTTACGGAGCCGAGACGTGGACACTAACAGTGCGACTGGTTCACCAATTTAAAGTAACTCAGCGAGCTATGGAAAGGGCTATGCTCGGAGTATCTCTGAGGGATCGAATTCGAAACGAGGTCATCCGCCAGAAAACCAAAGTTATCGACGTAGCTCAAATGATTAGCAAGCTGAAGTGGCAGTAGGCTGGTCACATCTGTCGTAGAACCGATAACCGTTGGGATCGTGACGTGATCTAGAGTGAAGACCACGACTCGGTAAACGGAGTGTAGGGCGCCCTCCAGATAGGTGGAGCGATGATATACGCAAGTTGGCTGGCAGTAGCTCTGCTGTACAGTTCTGATTGTACAGTTCAGATTGTTTAGTTCTGACTGTTCAGTTCAGTCAGTCAGTTCAGTTCAGTTCAGTTCAGTTCAGTTCAGTCAGTTCAGTCGGTTCAGACAGTTCAGTCAGTTCAGTTCAGTTCAGTTCAGTCAGTTCAGTCGGTTCAGTCGGTTCAGTCGGTTCAGTCGGTTCAGTCGGTTCAGTCAGTTCAGTCGGTTCAGTCAGTTCAGTCGGTTCAGTCGGTTCAGTCGGTTCAGTCGGTTCAGTCGGTTAAGGTCGGTTCAGTCGGTTCAGTCGGTTCAGTCGGTTCAGTCGGTTCAGTCAATTCAGTCGGTTCAGTCGGTTCAGTCAGTTCAGTCAGTTCAGTCAGTGCAGTTCAGTTCAGTTCAGTTCAGTTCAGTTCAGTTTTGTTTAGTTCTGTTCAGGTTTGTTCAGTTCTGTTCATTTCATTTCAGTCAGTTCAGTCAGTGCTGTTCAGTTCAGTTCAGTTCAGTTCAGTTCAGTTTTGTTTAGTTCTGTTCAGGTTTGTTCAGTTCTGTTCAGTTCAGTTCTGTTCAGTTCAGTTCAGTTCAGTCAGTTCAGTCAGTTCAGTCGGTTCAGTCGGTTCCGTCGGTTCAGTCGGTTCAGTCGGTTCAGTCGGTTCAGTCGGTTCAGTCGGTTCAGTCGGTTCAGTCGGTTCAGTCGGTTCAGTCGGTTCAGTCGGTTCAGTCGGTTCAGTCGGTTCAGTCGGTTCAGTCGGTTCAGTCGGTTCAGTCGGTTCAGTCGGTTCAGTCAGTTCAGTCAGTTCAGTCAGTGCAGTTCAGTTCAGTTCAGTTCAGTTTTGTTTAGTTCTGTTCAGGTCAAATCAGTTCTGTTCTGTTCAGTTCTGTTCAGTTCTGTTCAGTTCTGTTCAGTTCTGTTCAGTTCTGTTCAGTTCTGTTCAGTTCTGTTCAGTTCTGTTCAGTTCTGTTCAGTTCTGTTCAGTTCTGTTCAGTTCTGTTCAGTTTCTGTTCACTTCTGTTCAGTTCTGTTCAGTTCTGTTCAGTTCTGTTCAGTTCTGTTCAGTTCTGTTCAGTTCTGTTCAGTTCTGTTCAGTTCTGTTCAGTTCTGTTCAGTTCTGTTCAGTTCTGTTCAGTTCTGTTCAGTTCTGTTCAGTTCTGTTCAGTTCTGTTCAGTTCTGTTCAGTTCTGTTCAGTTCTGTTCAGTTCTGTTCAGTTCTGTTCAGTTCTGTTCAGTTCTGTTCAGTTCTGTTCAGTTCTGTTCAGTTCTGTTCAGTTCTGTTCAGTTCTGTTCAGTTCTGTTCAGTTCTGTTCAGTTCTGTTCAGTTCTGTTCAGTTCTGTTCAGTTCTGTTCAGTTCTGTTCAGTTCTGTTCAGTTCTGTTCAGTTCTGTTCAGTTCTGTTCAGTTCTGTTCAGTTCTGTTCAGTTCTGTTCAGTTCTGTTCAGTTCTGTTCAGTTCTGTTCAGTTCTGTTCAGTTCTGTTCAGTTCTGTTCAGTTCTGTTCAGTTCTGTTCAGTTCTGTTCAGTTCTGTTCAGTTCTGTTCAGTTCTGTTCAGTTCTGTTCAGTTCTGTTCAGTTCTGTTCAGTTCTGTTCAGTTCTGTTCAGTTCTGTTCAGTTCTGTTCAGTTCTGTTCAGTTCTGTTCAGTTCTGTTCAGTTCTGTTCAGTTCTGTTCAGTTCTGTTCAGTTCTGTTCAGTTCTGTTCAGTTCTGTTCAGTTCTGTTCAGTTCTGTTCAGTTCTGTTCAGTTCTGTTCAGTTCTGTTCAGTTCTGTTCAGTTCTGTTCAGTTCTGTTCAGTTCTGTTCAGTTCTGTTCAGTTCTGTTCAGTTCTGTTCAGTTCTGTTCAGTTCTGTTCAGTTCTGTTCAGTTCTGTTCAGTTCTGTTCAGTTCTGTTCAGTTCTGTTCAGTTCTGTTCAGTTCTGTTCAGTTCTGTTCAGTTCTGTTCAGTTCTGTTCAGTTCTGTTCAGTTCTGTTCAGTTCTGTTCAGTTCTGTTCAGTTCTGTTCAGTTCTGTTCAGTTCTGTTCAGTTCTGTTCAGTTCTGTTCAGTTCTGTTCAGTTCTGTTCAGTTCTGTTCAGTTCTGTTCAGTTCTGTTCAGTTCTGTTCAGTTCTGTTCAGTTCTGTTCAGTTCTGTTCAGTTCTGTTCAGTTCTGTTCAGTTCTGTTCAGTTCTGTTCAGTTCTGTTCAGTTCTGTTCAGTTCTGTTCAGTTCTGTTCAGTTCTGTTCAGTTCTGTTCAGTTCTGTTCAGTTCTGTTCAGTTCTGTTCAGTTCTGTTCAGTTCTGTTCAGTTCTGTTCAGTTCTGTTCAGTTCTGTTCAGTTCTGTTCAGTTCTGTTCAGTTCTGTTCAGTTCTGTTCAGTTCTGTTCAGTTCTGTTCAGTTCTGTTCAGTTCTGTTCAGTTCTGTTCAGTTCTGTTCAGTTCTGTTCAGTTCTGTTCAGTTCTGTTCAGTTCTGTTCAGTTCTGTTCAGTTCTGTTCAGTTCTGTTCAGTTCTGTTCAGTTCTGTTCAGTTCTGTTCAGTTCTGTTCAGTTCTGTTCAGTTCTGTTCAGTTCTGTTCAGTTCTGTTCAGTTCTGTTCAGTTCTGTTCAGTTCTGTTCAGTTCTGTTCAGTTCTGTTCAGTTCTGTTCAGTTCTGTTCAGTTCTGTTCAGTTCTGTTCAGTTCTGTTCAGTTCTGTTCAGTTCTGTTCAGTTCTGTTCAGTTCTGTTCAGTTCTGTTCAGTTCTGTTCAGTTCTGTTCAGTTCTGTTCAGTTCTGTTCAGTTCTGTTCAGTTCTGTTCAGTTCTGTTCAGTTCTGTTCAGTTCTGTTCAGTTCTGTTCAGTTCTGTTCAGTTCTGTTCAGTTCTGTTCAGTTCTGTTCAGTTCTGTTCAGTTCTGTTCAGTTCTGTTCAGTTCTGTTCAGTTCTGTTCAGTTCTGTTCAGTTCTGTTCAGTTCTGTTCAGTTCTGTTCAGTTCTGTTCAGTTCTGTTCAGTTCTGTTCAGTTCTGTTCAGTTCTGTTCAGTTCTGTTCAGTTCTGTTCAGTTCTGTTCAGTTCTGTTCAGTTCTGTTCATTAAATCTACGACTATACTGTAATACATGCATGTCTCTATTCATTATGATGATGGCCAGGCCATTTCTTTTGAAATTTTAGCCCAAACAGGCAATTAATTGCACACCAATGATAGCCAGGCCATTTCTATTGAAATTTTAGCCCAAACAGGCAATAAATTGCACACCAATGTTAATTGGTAGAATGTAAGAGCATTATTTTATTAACAACCATCTTTTGTACTACATTTCTGCAATAAATGATTATGTTTATGATTATGAAGACACTGAATAGTATCATTTATTGCAGAAATGTAGTACAAAAGATGGTTGTTAATAAAATACGACATGCATGTATTACAGTATAGTCGTAGATTTAATATATAAAAATGTTAATGTCTTATGTCATGCCTACAGACAGAACTGTACAGAACTGAACAGAACTGAACAGAACTGAACAGAACTGAACAGAACTGAACAGAACTGAACAGAACTGAACAGAACTGAACAGAACTGAACAGAACTGAACAGAACTGAACAGAACTGAACAGAACTGAACAGAACTGAACAGAACTGAACAGAACTGAACAGAACTGAACAGAACTGAACAGAACTGAACAGAACTGAACAGAACTGAACAGAACTGAACAGAACTGAACAGAACTGAACAGAACTGAACAGAACTGAACAGAACTGAACAGAACTGAACAGAACTGAACAGAACTGAACAGAACTGAACAGAACTGAACAGAACTGAACAGAACTGAACAGAACTGAACAGAACTGAACAGAACTGAACAGAACTGAACAGAACTGAACAGAACTGAACAGAACTGAACAGAACTGAACAGAACTGAACAGAACTGAACAGAACTGAACAGAACTGAACAGAACTGAACAGAACTGAACAGAACTGAACAGAACTGAACAGAACTGAACAGAACTGAACAGAACTGAACAGAACTGAACAGAACTGAACAGAACTGAACAGAACTGAACAGAACTGAACAGAACTGAACAGAACTGAACAGAACTGAACAGAACTGAACAGAACTGAACAGAACTGAACAGAACTGAACAGAACTGAACAGAACTGAACAGAACTGAACAGAACTGAACAGAACTGAACAGAACTGAACAGAACTGAACAGAACTGAACAGAACTGAACAGAACTGAACAGAACTGAACAGAACTGAACAGAACTGAACAGAACTGAACAGAACTGAACAGAACTGAACAGAACTGAACAGAACTGAACAGAACTGAACAGAACTGAACAGAACTGAACAGAACTGAACAGAACTGAACAGAACTGAACAGAACTGAACAGAACTGAACAGAACTGAACAGAACTGAACAGAACTGAACAGAACTGAACAGAACTGAACAGAACTGAACAGAACTGAACAGAACTGAACAGAACTGAACAGAACTGAACAGAACTGAACAGAACTGAACAGAACTGAACAGAACTGAACAGAACTGAACAGAACTGAACAGAACTGAACAGAACTGAACAGAACTGAACAGAACTAAACAGAACTGAACAGAACTGAACAGAACTGAACAGAACTGAACAGAAGTGAACAGAAACTGAACAGAACTGAACAGAACTGAACAGAACTGAACAGAACTGAACAGAACTGAACAGAACTGAACAGAACAGAACTGATTTGACCTGAACAGAACTAAACAAAACTGAACTGAACTGAACTGAACTGCACTGACTGAACTGACTGAACTGACTGAACCGACTGAACCGACTGAACCGACTGAACCGACTGAACCGACTGAACCGACTGAACCGACTGAACCGACTGAACCGACTGAACCGACTGAACCGACTGAACCGACTGAACCGACTGAACCGACTGAACCGACTGAACCGACTGAACCGACTGAACCGACTGAACCGACTGAACCGACTGAATCGACTGAACCGACTGAACCGACTGAACCGACTGAACCGACGGAACCGACTGAACCGACTGAACTGACTGAACTGACTGAACTGAACTGAACTGAACAGAACTGAACTGAACAGAACTGAACAAACCTGAACAGAACTAAACAAAACTGAACTGAACTGAACTGAACTGAACTGAACAGCACTGACTGAACTGACTGAAATGAAATGAACAGAACTGAACAAACCTGAACAGAACTAAACAAAACTGAACTGAACTGAACTGAACTGAACTGAACTGAACTGAACTGAACTGCACTGACTGAACTGACTGAACTGACTGAACCGACTGAACCGACTGAATTGACTGAACCGACTGAACCGACTGAACCGACTGAACCGACTGAACCGACCTTAACCGACTGAACCGACTGAACCGACTGAACCGACTGAACCGACTGAACTGACTGAACCGACTGAACTGACTGAACCGACTGAACCGACTGAACCGACTGAACCGACTGAACCGACTGAACTGACTGAACTGAACTGAACTGAACTGAACTGAACTGACTGAACTGACTGAACCGACTGAACTGACTGAACTGAACTGAACTGAACTGAACTGAACTGACTGACTGAACTGAACAGTCAGAACTAAACAATCTGAACTGTACAATCAGAACTGTACAGCAGAGCTACTGCCAGCCAACTTGCGTATATCATCGCTCCACCTATCTGGAGGGCGCCCTACACTCCGTTTACCGAGTCGTGGTCTTCACTCTAGATCACGTCACGATCCCAACGGTTATCGGTTCTACGACAGATGTGACCAGCCTACTGCCACTTCAGCTTGCTAATCATTTGAGCTACGTCGATAACTTTGGTTTTCTGGCGGATGACCTCGTTTCGAATTCGATCCCTCAGAGATACTCCGAGCATAGCCCTTTCCATAGCTCGCTGAGTTACTTTAAATTGGTGAACCAGTCGCACTGTTAGTGTCCACGTCTCGGCTCCGTAAGTAATAACAGTTAGGACGCACTCGTTAAAGAGTTTCTCGTCTTTAAGCTTTTTTAATAGAGCGTTCAACGTGTGTTGGAGCTCCGGAGGTCACGTCTTACCAGATTAGATTTTTTTTTGTTCAAAGCCCGTTGATCTGACGAAGTGACTGCGGGGTTTTCCCGTCGCCTTTGCATTAGCCACACAGATTCTTCTGAAAGCTTAGACCTCTTTCCGGCGCCTCGCATCTTGCAGAATTTCGTCCTCTCCTTCGTAAGAATTCCCACCACTTGGTCGAGATCTTGGTCCACATCAACGTTAATTGTGGTTTCCAAGGCAGCGAATCAGTTCTCCAGTTTTAACTGGAACGTTTCAGACCCAACCACAGATTGGAGCATATTAGGCCGGAGCGTAGATTTCATTAGACGGACTCGTTCAAGCTTACAGTCGATATCTAGAGTGCCTCGGACCAGTCGGTGATCACTTCCGGTGTTGAACCTAGTGAGACATCGCTAAATATACAATTTTTGTCCGTCATAATGAAATCAATCTCATTTTTGGTCATAGCGGCTATTTGGCTTTGCCACGGCCAATTCCGTCGGGGGTTTTTCTGAAAAAAAAAGAATTCATCAGAAAGAGACCCTCTTTCTCTAGGAAGTTAACGAGCATTTGCCCCCTATGATTCTTGCTTCCAAATCCATGTGGTCCTACTACCTGTACTCTCACTTTAGCGTAGATCCCCCATGACAACGTTGAAGTGGGCCTTTTGGGTGGTGTACAAGGCCTTGCAAATGTCCTCGTACATTTCCTCCACTTCATCATCCGAGTGTGCCGAAGTCGTGCGTATACTTGGATGACCTTGAGGCTATACCACTCGGTGAGTTTGATCACAAGATACGCTACCCTTGTCGACACACTGGAGATTTCTGGGACGGTGTCAGAGGGGACCTTGTGTACCAAGAATCCGACGCCGCCTTGGGATGGTTGGTCCCTCTCTGAAGTACATAAGATGGCCAGATTCTAGAGTTACGTTATTCCCTCTCCTTCTCTTCGGACTTCACATAACCACAGAATATGCCATCTTATGTTCTTCAGTTCCTCTTCGAGTTGTGCCAGATGTTCGTCGAGCCGTAGCGTGCGTCCGTTATAAGTAGTCTGACTCTGGAGTCAGTCGGTGTTGACGGCGTGCCGTAGCCCGGGCATTCTAAACACCCCTGCCTCGCCGCCTTGGATAGGAATAGCCCACTATTCCAGGCCAAGGCGGCCAGGCCAAGGGAACTGGCGTTTTTGTATTGTGGATACAAATAGGAATAATTCCCCCATAATCACACATTCAGGACTGTACAGTCGGATCTGTACAGGCAGAACTGTACAGTCGGCACTGTACAGGCAGAACTGTATAGGCAGAACTGTACAGGCAGAACTGTAAAGGCAGAACTGTACAGGCAGACCTGTACAGTCGGAACTGTACAGGCCGACTGTACAGTTCTGCCTGTACAGTTCTGCCTGTACAGTTCCGACTGTACAGGTCGGCCTGTACAGTTCTGCCTTTACAGTTCTGCCTGTACAGTTCCGACTGTACAGGTCTGCCTGTACAGTTCTGCCTTTACAGTTCTGCCTGTACAGTTCTGCCTATACAGTTCTGCCTGTACAGTTCTGCCTATACAGTTCTCCCTGTACAGTGCCGACTGTACAGTTCTGCCTGTACAGTTCTGTCTGTACAGTTCTGACTGTACAGATCCGACTGTACAGTCCTGAATGTGTGATTTCTACCTATGGGGAAGCACAATACAAAAACGCCAGTTCCCGGTCGCCCCACTATTCCTGGCCAAGGCGGCGAGGCAGGGGTGTTTAGAATGCCCGGGCTACGGCACGCCGTCAACACCGACTGACTCCAGAGTCAGACTACTTATAACGGACGCACGCTACGGCTCGACGAACATCTGGCACAACTCGAAGAGGAACTGAAGAACATAAGATGGCATATTCTGTGGTTATGTGAAGTCCGAAGAGAAGGAGAGGGAATAACGTAACTCTAGAATCTGGCCATCTTATGTACTTCAGAGAGGGAGACCAACCATCCCAAGGTGGCGTCGGATTCTTGGTACACAAGGTCCTCTCTGACACCGTCCCAGAAATCTCCAGTGTGTCGACAAGGGTAGCGTATCTTGTGATCAAACTCACCGAGTGGTATAGCCTCAAGGTCATCCAAGTATACGCACGACTTCGGCACACTCGGATGATGAAGTGGAGGAAATGTACGAGGACATTTGCAAGGCCTTGTACACCACCCAAAAGGCCCACTTCAACGTTGTCATGGGGGATCTCAACGCTAAAGTGAGAGTACAGGTAGTAGGACCACATGGATTTGGAAGCAAGAATCATAGGGGGCAAATGCTCGTTAACTTCCTAGAGAAAGAGGGTCTCTTTCTGATGAATTCTTTTTTTTTTTCAGAAAAACCCCCGACGGTATTGGACGTGGCAAAGCCAAATAGCCGCTATGATCAAAAATGAGATTGATTTCATTATGACGGACAAAAATTGTATATTTAGAGATGTCTCACTAGGTTCAACACCGGAAGTGATCACCGACTGGTCCGAGGCACTCTAGATATCGACTGTAAGCTTGAACGAGTCCGTCTAATGAAATCTACGCTCCGGCCTAATATGCCAATATATATCCTATATATGCCTATATATATCCAATCTGTGGTTGGGTCTGAAACGTTCCAGTTAAAACTGGAGAACTGATTCGCTGCCTTGGAAACCACAATTAACGTTGATGTGGACCAGGATCTCGACCAAGTGGTGGGAATTCTTACGAAGGAGAGGACGAAATTCTGCAAGATGCGAGGCGCCGGAAAGAGGTCTAAGCTTTCAGAAGAATCTGTGTGGCTAATGCAAAGGCGACGGGAAAACCCCGCAGTCACTTCGTCAGATCAACGGGCTTTGAACAAAAAAAAATCTAATCTGGTAAGACGTGACCTCCGGAGCTCCAACACACGTTGAACGCTCTATTAAAAAAGCTTAAAGACGAGAAACTCTTTAACGAGTGCGTCCTAACTGTTATTACTTACGGAGCCGAGACGTGGACACTAACAGTGCGACTGGTTCACCAATTTAAAGTAACTCAGCGAGCTATGGATAGGGCTATGCTCGGAGTATCTCTGAGGGATCGAATTCGAAACGAGGTCATCCGCCAGAGAACCAAAGTTATCGACGTAGCTCAAATGATTAGCAAGCTGAAGTGGCAGTAGGCTGGTCACATCTGTCGTAGAACCGATAACCGTTGGGATCGTGACGTGTTCTAGAGTGAAGACCACGACTCGGTAAACGGAGTGTAGGGCGCCCTCCAGATAGGTGGAGCGATGATATACGCAAGTTGGCTGGCAGTAGCTCTGCTGTACAGTTCTGATTGTACAGTTCAGATTGTTCAGTTCTGACTGTTCAGTTCAGTCAGTCAGTTCAGATCAGTTCAGTTCAGTTCAGTTCAGTCGGTTCAGTCGGTTCAGTCGGTTCAGTCGGTTCAGTCGGTTCAGTCAGTACAGTCGGTTCAGTCGGTTCAGTCGGTTTAGTCGGTTCAGTCGGTTCAGTCGGTTCAGTCGGTTCAGTCGGTTAAGGTCGGTTCAGTCGGTTCAGTCGGTTCAGTCGATTCAGTTGGTTCAGTCGGTTCAGTCGGTTCAGTCAGTTCAGTCAGTTCAGTCAGTGCAGTTCAGTTCAGTTCAGTTCAGTTCAGTTCAGTTTTGTTTAGTTCTGTTCAGGTTTGTTCAGTTCTGATCAGTTCAGTTCAGTCAGTTCAGTCAGTGCCGTTCAGTTCAGTTCAGTTCAGTTCAGTTCAATTCAGTTTTGTTTAGTTCTGTTAAGGTTTGTTCAGTTCTGTTCAGTTCAGTTCTGTTCAGTTCAGTCAGTTCAGTCAGTTCAGTCGGTTCAGTCGGTTCAGTCGGTTCAGTCGGTTCAGTCGGTTCAGTCGGTTCAGTCGGTTCAGTCGGTTCAGTCGGTTCAGTCAGTTCAGTCAGTTCAGTCAGTTCAGTTCAGTTCAGTTCAGTGCAGTTCAGTTTTGTTTAGTTCTGTTCAGGTTTGTTCAGTTCTGTTCAGTTCTGTTCAGTTCAGTTCAGTCAGTTCAGTCAGTGCAGTTCAGTTCAGTTCAGTTCAGTTCAGTTCAGTTTTGTTTAGTTCTGTTCAGGTTTGTTCAGTTCTGTTCAGTTCTGTTCAGTTCTGTTCAGTTCTGTTCAGTTCAGTTCAGTTCAGTACAGTTCAGTTCAGATCAAATCAGTACAGTTCAGTTCAGATCAAATCAGTACAGTTCAGTTCAGATCAAATCAGTTCTGTTCTGTTCAGTTCTGTTCAGTTCTGTTCAGTTCTGTTCAGTTTCTGTTCAGTTCTGTTCAGTTCTGTTCAGTTCTGTTCAGTTCTGTTCAGTTCTGTTCAGTTCTGTTCAGTTCTGTTCAGATCAAATCAGTACAGTTCAGTTCAGATCAAATCAGTACAGTTCAGTTCAGATCAAATCAGTTCTGTTCTGTTCAGTTCTGTTCAGTTCTGTTCAGTTCTGTTCAGTTCTGTTCAGTTCTGTTCAGTTCTGTTCAGTTCTGTTCAGTTCTGTTCAGTTCTGTTCAGTTCTGTTCAGTTCTGTTCAGTTCTGTTCAGTTCTGTTCAGTTCTGTTTAGTTTCTGTTCAGTTCTGTTCAGTTCTGTTCAGTTCTGTTCAGTTCTTTTCAGTTCAGTTCAGTTCAGTTCAGTTTTGTTTAGTTCTGTTCAGGTTTGTTCAGTTCTGTTCAGTTCTGTTCAGTTCTGTTCAGTTCTGTTCAGTTCAGTTCAGTTCAGTACAGTTCAGTTCAGATCAAATCAGTACAGTTCAGTTCAGATCAAATCAGTACAGTTCAGTTCAGATCAAATCAGTTCTGTTCTGTTCAGTTCTGTTCAGTTCTGTTCAGTTCTGTTCAGTTTCTGTTCAGTTCTGTTCAGTTCTGTTCAGTTCTGTTCAGTTCTGTTCAGTTCTGTTCAGTTCTGTTCAGTTCTGTTCAGTTCTGTTCAGTTCTGTTCAGTTCTGTACAGTTCTGTCTGTAGGCATGACATAAGACATTAACATTTTTATATATTAAATCTACGACTATACTGTAATACATGCATGTCTCTATTCATTATGATGATGGCCAGGCCATTTCTTTTGAAATTTTAGCCCAAACAGGCAATTAATTGCACACCAATGATGGCCAGGCCATTTCTATTGAAATTTTAGCCCAAACAGGCAATTAATTGCACACCAATGTTAATTGGTAGAATGTAAGAGCATTATTTTATTAACAACCATCTTTTGTACTACATTTCTGCAATAAATGATTATGTTTATGATTATGAAGACACGTTTGCGAGTTCTAATTTTCTTTGTGCTGCCATCTATTGACTTAGTTCTGAACTTGAACTGTGTGTGTGTGTGTTTTTAGAAGCTTTTATCACAGTTTTACAATCATATTGTAAAACTGTGCTTTTATTGAACTTGCCGTGTGTTAGTGTGTGTGTATGTGGGTCTAATCTTGGAAGCTAAATTAGTACCACTTCCTGAAATTCGATTGGACTTAAATTTTGTATACTTGCATATTTTTGTACCATGTACCATGGAGCTGATCTGATGATAAAGACAGAAGGTAGCCATCATCATCATCAGCCTGTATCAGTCAGTCCACTGCTGGACGTAGGCCTCTCCCAAGATGTGCCACTGAGCCCGATCATCGGCCCTTTTTTTCCAGTAACTGCCCACCGCTTTGCTTAGGTGGCCATAGGAACTCCTAAACTAAATTTGATAAACCCATCACGTTTGGGCTAATTCTTATTTTTATTACCATCTTTCGTTAATAATGCCTTTTTATTAAAACTGATAGTCGCATCGCTGTCAATTCGGTCTGCATTGAGCCTAAGGTTGTCGAGTGAGTAAATAAAGCTAGAGATACTCGCACTGACCACTCTGACGAATGAAAACTTCCTGGCAAATAAATCTTATCGATATGATCATTTTAAGGAACCCTTCCTCCAATGAAAGTATGTTAATTTCTGTACATGGACTTCCACAGCTAGACAGAGACCATAATATAAAAATCGACCATGCCCTTTCAACTGTTCCATTCACTTCACGTTAAATATTAGGTTTTAAATACGATTACAGTCATAAAAGGAGATATAAGCAGATTTAAGTGTTCTCGGCCAAATGACATTTTGAATGATTTTAGTTACGTATTGAGGAAAACACATTATAAAATTCTTTTGAACTGGGCCTTTCAAAATGTTTACAAAATCTACGTTCTCCATCATGAGGTCAACAGTAACTGCATTTATAAATAAACTGTGAAACAAACAGTTACTGTAACAAGATACAGGTAAAAGTATCTTACCACCATCAAGGAGAAAATCTGCCGCCATAACCTTACGGTAATCCGGAAGTGAAGGTGAAGGAAAAACATCACTAAGAAACCAACAACCCCCGCATGGTGGTAGGATACTATCTGGTGTCCGCCTGGCCAGCTACCACCCTCAAGTTAGAAAATCTGTCGCGGAACATCTAATGTGTTCCGGCAGCTATCCTTGAGATCCAGTTCCCATTCTAGGCCTAGCGTGCTTACCATCTTCGACAGCATCATCACTTACCAACAGGTGAGATAGTGGTCAAACGCTAGTCTATAAGATATTTTAAAAAAAGTACACGGCCTTTGAGAGTCAGAGTATTCTAGGACTAGCGTGTTCACCATCCTCGACCACGTCATCGGTTACTACCACGCGAGATAGTGGTCAAACGCTAGCTTATCAGAAACGAAAATAAAACTGGCCAAGTGCAAGTAGGACTCGCACTCGTAGGGTTCCGTAACACAGTTAAGTATTCCATAACTATGATTTTTCGTAACTAAAAAATTAACTTTGTTTTTCATAGTGCTTGTATGAAAAACAAAGTTATCTTTGCGGTCGCCATATCTCTAAAACTGCTAAGTGTATCTCGTTCAAACCAATTTTAGTTGTAAGTTTTTATTGAGATCTACAGCATATATTCCGATACGATTCCCTCTCCTTCTCTTCGGACTTCACATAACCACAGAATATGCCATCTTATGTTCTTCAGTTCCTCTTCGAGTTGTGCCAGATGTTCGTCGAGCCGTAGCGTGCGTCCGTTATAAGTAGTCGGCGTGCCGTAGCCCGGGCATTCTAAACACCCCTGCCTCGCCGCTTTGGCCAGGAATAGTGGGGCGACCGGGAACTGGCGTTTTTGTATTGTGCTTCCCCATAGGTAGAAATCACACATTCAGGACTGTACAGTCGGATCTGTACAGTCAGAACTGTACAGACAGAACTGTACAGGCAGAACTGTACAGTCGGCACTGTACAGGCAGAACAGAACAGGCAGAACTGTACAGGCAGAACTGTATAGGCAGAACTGTACAGGCAGAACTGTAAAGGCAGAACTGTACAGGTAGACCTGTACAGTCGGAACTGTACAGGCAGAACTGTAAAGGCAGAACTGTACAGGCCGACCTGTACAGTCGGAACTGTACAGGCAGAACTGTACAGTCAGAACGGTACAGTCAGAACTGTACAGAACTGAACAGAACTGAACAGAACTGAACAGAACTGAACAGAACTGAACAGAACTGAACAGAACTGAACAGAACTGAACAGAACTGAACAGAACTGAACAGAACTGAACAGAACTGAACAGAACTGAACAGAACTGAACAGAACTGAACAGAACTGAACAGAACTGAACAGAACTGAACAGAACTGAACAGAACTGAACAGAACTGAACAGAACTGAACAGAACTGAACAGAACTGAACAGAACTGAACAGAACTGAACAGAACTGAACAGAACTGAACAGAACTGAACAGAACTGAACAGAACTGAACAGAACTGAACAGAACTGAACAGAACTGAACAGAACTGAACAGAACTGAACAGAACTGAACAGAACTGAACAGAACTGAACAGAACTGAACAGAACTGAACAGAACTGAACAGAACTGAACAGAACTGAACAGAACTGAACAGAACTGAACAGAACTGAACAGAACTGAACAGAACTGAACAGAACTGAACAGAACTGAACAGAACTGAACAGAACTGAACAGAACTGAACAGAACTGAACAGAACTGAACAGAACTGAACAGAACTGAACAGAACTGAACAGAACTGAACAGAACTGAACAGAACTGAACAGAACTGAACAGAACTGAACAGAACTGAACAGAACTGAACAGAACTGAACAGAACTGAACAGAACTGAACAGAACTGAACAGAACTGAACAGAACTGAACAGAACTGAACAGAACTGAACAGAACTGAACAGAACTGAACAGAACTGAACAGAACTGAACAGAACTGAACAGAACTGAACAGAACTGAACAGAACTGAACAGAACTGAACAGAACTGAACAGAACTGAACAGATCTGAACAGAACTGAACAGAACTGAACAGAACTGAACAGAACTGAACAGAACTGAACAGAACTGAACAGAACTGAACAGAACTGAACAGAACTGAACAGAACTGAACAGAAACTGAACAGAACTGAACAGAACTGAACAGAACTGAACAGAACTGAACAGAACTGAACAGAACTGAACAGAACTGAAAAAACCTGAATAGAACTAAACAAAACTGAACTGAACTGACTGAACTGACTGAACCGACTGAACCGACTGAACCGACTGAACCGACTGAACCGACTGAACCGACTAAACCGACTGAACAGAACTGAACAGAACTGAACAGAACTGAAAAAACCTGAATAGAACTAAACAAAACTGAACTGAACTGACTGAACTGACTGAACCGACTGAACCGACTGAACCGACTGAACCGACTGAACCGACTGAACCGACTAAACCGACTGAACCGACTGAACCGACTGAACCGACTGAACCGACTGAACCGACTGAACCGACTGAACCGACGGAACCGACTGAACTGACTGAACTGACTGAACTGAACTGAACTGAACAGAACTGAACTGAACAGAACTGAACAAACCTGAACAGAACTAAACAAAACTGAACTGAACTGAACTGAACTGCACTGACTGAACTGACTGAACTGAACTGAACAGAACTGAACAAACCTGAACAGAACTAAACAAAACTGAACTGAACTGAACTGAACTGAACTGAACTGCACTGACTGAACTGACTGAACTGACTGAACCGACTGAACCGACTGAACCGACTGAATTGACTGAACCGAATGAACCGACTGAACCGACTGAACCGACTGAACCGACCTTAACCGACTGAACCGACTGAACCGACTGAACCGACTGAACCGACTGAACCGACTGAACTGACTGAACCGACTGAACTGACTGAACCGACTGAACCGACTGAACCGACTGAACCGACTGAACCGACTGAACTGACTGAACTGAACTGAACTGAACTGAACTGACTGACTGAACTGAACAGTCAGAACTAAACAATCTGAACTGTACAATCAGAACTGTACAGCAGAGCTACTTCCAGCCAACTTGCGTATATCATCGCTCCACCTATCTGGAGGGCGCCCTACACTCCGTTTACCGAGTCGTGGTCTTCACTCTAGATCACGTCACGATCCCAACGGTTATCGGTTCTACGACAGATGTGACCAGCCTACTGCCACTTCAGCTTGCTAATCATTTGAGCTACGTCGATAACTTTGGTTTTCTGGCGGATGACCTCGTTTCGAATTCGATCCCTCAGAGATACTCCGAGCATAGCCCTTTCCATAGCTCGCTGAGTTACTTTAAATTGGTGAACCAGTCGCACTGTTAGTGTCCACGTCTCGGCTCCGTAAGTAATAACAGTTAGGACGCACTCGTTAAAGAGTTTCTCGTCTTTAAGCTTTTTTAATAGAGCGTTCAACGTGTGTTGGAGCTCCGGAGGTCACGTCTTAAAAGATTAGATTTTTTTTTGTTCAAAGCCCGTTGATCTGACGAAGTGACTGCGGGGTTTTCCCGTCGCCTTTGCATTAGCCACACAGATTCTTCTGAAAGCTTAGACCTCTTTCCGGCGCCTCGCATCTTGCAGAATTTCGTCCTCTCCTTCGTAAGAATTCCCACCACTTGGTCGAGATCCTGGTCCACATCAACGTTAATTGTGGTTTCCAAGGCAGCGAATCAGTTCTCCAGTTTTAACTGGAACGTTTCAGACCCAACCACAGATTGGAGCATATTAGGCCGGAGCGTAGATTTCATTAGACGGACTCGTTCAAGCTTACAGTCGATATCTAGAGTGCCTCGGACCAGTCGGTGATCACTTCCGGTGTTGAACCTAGTGAGACATCTCTAAATATACAATTTTTGTCCGTCATAATGAAATCAATCTCATTTTTGGTCATAGCGGCTATTTGGCTTTGCCACGTCCAATTCCGTCGGGGGTTTTTCTGAAAAAAAAAAGAATTCATCAGAAAGAGACCCTCTTTCTCTAGGAAGTTAACGAGCATTTGCCCCCTATGATTCTTGCTTCCAAATCCATGTGGTCCTACTACCTGTACTCTCACTTTAGCGTTGAGATCCCCCATGACAACGTTGAAGTGGGCCTTTTGGGTGGTGTACAAGGCCTTGCAAATGTCCTCGTACATTTCCTCCACTTCATCATCCGAGTGTGCCGAAGTCGTGCGTATACTTGGATGACCTTGAGGCTATACCACTCGGTGAGTTTGATCACAAGATACGCTACCCTTGTCGACACACTGGAGATTTCTGGGACGGTGTCAGAGAGGACCTTGTGTACCAAGAATCCGACGCCGCCTTGGGATGGTTGGTCTCCCTCTCTGAAGTACATAAAATGGCCAGATTCTAGAGTAACGATTCCCTCTCCTTCTCTTCGGACTTCACATAACCACAGAATATGCCATCTTATGTTCTTCAGTTCCTCTTCGAGTTGTGCCAGATGTTCGTCTCGACGAACGCACGCTACGGCGCGCCGTAGCGTGCGTCCGTTATAAGTAGTCAACACCGACTGACTCTGGAGTCAGTCGGTGTTGACGGCGTGCCGTAGCCCGGGCATTCTAAACACCCCTGCCTCGCCGCCTTGGCCAGGTATTCCTTCCAGGTATTTCTTCCCACTATTGTGGGGCGACCGGGAACTGGCGTTTTTGTATTGTGCTTCCCCATAGGTAGAAATCACACATTCAGGACTGTACAGTCGGATCTGTACAGTCAGAACTGTACAGACAGAACTGTACAGGCAGAACTGTACAGTCGGCACTGTACAGGGAGAACTGTATAGGCAGAACTGTACAGGCAGAACTGTATAGGCAGAACGGTACAGGCAGAACTGTAAAGGCAGAACTGTACAGGCAGAACTGTAAAGGCAGAACTGTACAGGCCGACCTGTTCAGTCGGAACTGTACAGGCCGACTGTACAGTTCTGCCTGTACAGTTCTGCCTGTACAGTTCGGACTGTACAGGTCGGCCTGTACAGTTCTGCCTTTACAGTTCTGCCTGTACAGTTCCGACGGTACAGGTCTGCCTGTACAGTTCTGCCTTTACAGTTCTGCCTGTACAGTTCTGCCTATACAGTTCTGCCTGTACAGTTCTACCTATACAGTTCTGTCTGTACAGTTCTGACTGTACAGATCCGACTGTACAGTCCTGAATGTGTGATTTCTACTTGTACAGATCCGACTGTACAGTCCTGAATGTGTGATTTCTACCTATGGGGAAGCACAATACAAAAACGCCAGTTTCCGGTCGCCCCACTATTCCTGGCCAAGGCGGCGAGGCAGGGGTGTTTAGAATGCCCGGGCTACGGCACGCCGTCAACACCGACTGACTCCAGAGTCAGACTACTTATAACGGACGCACGCTACGGCTCGACGAACATCTGGCACAACTCGAAGAGGAACTGAAGAACATAAGATGGCATATTCTGTGGTTATGTAAAGTCCGAAGAGAAGGAGAGGGAATCGTAACTCTAGAATCTGGCCATCTTATGTACTTCAGAGAGGGAGACCAACCATCCCAAGGCGGCGTCGGATTCTTGGTACACAAGGTCCTCTCTGACACCGTCCCAGAAATCTCCAGTGTGTCGACAAGGGTAGCGTATCTTGTGATCAAACTCACCGAGTGGTATAGCCTCAAGGTCATCCAAGTATACGCACGACTTCGGCACACTCGGATGATGAAGTGGAGGAAATGTACGAGGACATTTGCAAGGCCTTGTACACCACCCAAAAGGCCCACTTCAACGTTGTCATGGGGGATCTCAACGCTAAAGTGAGAGTACAGGTAGTAGGACCACATGGATTTGGAAGCAAGAATCATAGGGGGCAAATGCTCGTTAACTTCCTAGAGAAAGAGGGTCTCTTTCTGATGAATTCTTTTTTTTTTTCAGAAAAACCCCCGACGGTATTGGACGTGGCAAAGCCAAATAGCCGCTATGATCAAAAATGAGATTGATTTCATTATGACGGACAAAAATTGTATATTTAGAGATGTCTCACTAGGTTCAACACCGGAAGTGATCACCGACTGGTCCGAGGCACTCTAGATATCGACTGTAAGCTTGAACGAGTCCGTCTAATGAAATCTACGCTCCGGCCTAATATGCCAATATATATCCTATATATGCCTATATATATCCAATCTGTGGTTGGGTCTGAAACGTTCCAGTTAAAACTGGAGAACTGATTCGCTGCCTTGGAAACCACAATTAACGTTGATGTGGACCAGGATCTCGACCAAGTGGTGGGAATTCTTACGAAGGAGAGGACGAAATTCTGCAAGATGCGAGGCGCCGGAAAGAGGTCTAAGCTTTCAGAAGAATCTGTGTGGCTAATGCAAAGGCGACGGGAAAACCCCGCAGTCACTTCGTCAGATCAACGGGCTTTGAACAAAAAAAAATCTAATCTGGTAAGACGTGACCTCCGGAGCTCCAACACACGTTGAACGCTCTATTAAAAAAGCTTAAAGACGAGAAACTCTTTAACGAGTGCGTCCTAACTGTTATTACTTACGGAGCCGAGACGTGGAAACTAACAGTGCGACTGGTTCACCAATTTAAAGTAACTCAGCGAGCTATGGAAAGGGCTATGCTCGGAGTATCTCTGAGGGATCGAATTCGAAACGAGGTCATCCGCCAGAGAACCAAAGTTATCGACGTAGCTCAAATGATTAGCAAGCTGAAGTGGCAGTAGGCTGGTCACATCTGTCGTAGAACCGATAACCGTTGGGATCGTGACGTGTTCTAGAGTGAAGACCACGACTCGGTAAACGGAGTGTAGGGCGCCCTCCAGATAGGTGGAGCGATGATATACGCAAGTTGGCTGGCAGTAGCTCTGCTGTACAGTTCTGATTGTACAGTTCAGATTGTTCAGTTCTGACTGTTCAGTTCAGTCAGTCAGTTCAGTTCAGTTCAGTCAGTTCAGTCGGTTCAGTCGGTTCAGTCGGTTCAGTCGGTTCATTCGGTTCAGTCGGTTCAGTCGGTTCAGTCAGTACAGTCGGTTCAGTCGGTTCAGTCGGTTTAGTCGGTTCAGTCGGTTCAGTCGGTTCAGTCGGTTAAGGTCGGTTCAGTCGGTTCAGTCGGTTCAGTCGATTCAGTTGGTTCAGTCGGTTCAGTCGGTTCAGTCAGTTCAGTCAGTTCAGTCAGTGCAGTTCAGTTCAGTTCAGTTCAGTTCAGTTCAGTTCAGTTTTGTTTAGTTCTGTTCAGGTTTGTTCAGTTCTGATCAGTTCAGTTCAGTCAGTTCAGTCAGTGCCGTTCAGTTCAGTTCAGTTCAGTTCAGTTCAGTTCAGTTTTGTTTAGTTCTGTTAAGGTTTGTTCAGTTCAGTTCTGTTCAGTTCAGTCAGTTCAGTCAGTTCAGTCGGTTCAGTCGGTTCAGTCGGTTCAGTCGGTTCAGTCGGTTCAGTCGGTTCAGTCGGTTCAGTCGGTTCAGTCAGTTCAGTCAGTTCAGTCAGTTCAGTCAGTGCAGTTCAGTTCAGTTCAGTTCAGTTTTGTTTAGTTCTGTTCAGGTTTGTTCAGTTCTGTTCAGTTCTGTTCAGTTCAGTTCAGTCAGTTTAGTCAGTGCAGTTCAGTTCAGTTCAGTTCAGTTCAGTTCAGTTTTGTTTAGTTCTGTTCAGGTTTGTTCAGTTTTGTTCACCCCCGCATGGTGGTAGGATACTATCTGGTGTCCGCCTGGCCAGCTACCACCCTCAAGTTAGAAAATCTGTCGCGGAACATCTAATGTGTTCCGGCAGCTATCCTTGAGATCCAGTTCCCATTCTAGGCCTAGCGTGCTTACCATCTTCGACAGCATCATCACTTACCAACAGGTGAGATAGTGGTCAAACGCTAGTCTATAAGATATTTTAAAAAAAGTACACGGCCTTTGAGAGTCAGAGTATTCTAGGACTAGCGTGTTCACCATCCTCGACCACGTCATCGGTTACTACCACGCGAGATAGTGGTCAAACGCTAGCTTATCAGAATCGAAAATAAAACTGGCCAAGTGCAAGTCGGACTCGCACTCGTAGGGTTCCGTAACACAGTTAAGTATTCCATAACTATGATTTTTCGTAACTACAAAATTAACTTTGTTTTTCCATAGTGCTTGTATGAAAAACAAAGTTATCTATGCGGTCGCCATATCTCTAAAACTGCTAAGTGTATCTCGTTCAAACCAATTTTAGTTGTAAGTTTTTATTGAGATCTACAGCATATATTCCGATACGATTCCCTCTCCTTCTCTTCGGACTTCACATAACCACAGAATATGCCATCTTATGTTCTTCAGTTCCTCTTCGAGTTGTGCCAGATGTTCGTCGAGCCGTAGCGTGCGTCCGTTATAAGTAGTCGGCGTGCCGTAGCCCGGGCATTCTAAACACCCCTGCCTCGCCGCCTTGGCCAGGAATAGTGGGGCGACCGGGAACTGGCGTTTTTGTATTGTGCTTCCCCATAGGTAGAAATCACACATTCAGGACTGTACAGTCGGATCTGTACAGTCAGAACTGTACAGACAGAACTGTACAGGCAGAACTGTACAGTCGGCACTGTACAGGCCGACCTGTACAGTCGGAACTGTACAGGCAGAACTGTACAGTCAGAACGGTACAGTCAGAACTGTACAGAACTGAACAGAACTGAACAGAACTGAACAGAAATGAACAGAACTGAACAGAACTGAACAGAACTGAACAGAACTGAACAGAACTGAACAGAACTGAACAGAACTGAACAGAACTGAACAGAACTGAACAGAACTGAACAGAACTGAACAGAACTGAACAGAACTGAACAGAACTGAACAGAACTGAACAGAACTGAACAGAACTGAACAGAACTGAACAGAACTGAACAAACCTGAACAGAACTGAACAGAACTGAACAGAACTGAACAGAACTGAACAGAACTGAACAGAACTGAACAGAACTGAACAGAACTGAACAGAACTGAACAGAACTGAACAGAACTGAACAGAACTGAACAGAACTGAACAGAACTGAACAGAACTGAACAGAACTGAACAGAACTGAACAGAACTGAACAGAACTGAACAGAACTGAACAGAACTGAACAGAACTGAACAGAACTGAACAGAACTGAACAGAACTGAACAGAACTGAACAGAACTGAACAGAACTGAACAGAACTGAACAGAACTGAACAGAACTGAACAGAACTGAACAGAACTGAACAGAACTGAACAGAACTGAACAGAACTGAACAGAACTGAACAGAACTGAACAGAACTGAACAGAACTGAACAGAACTGAACAGAACTGAACAGAACTGAACAGAACTGAACAGAACTGAACAGAACTGAACAGAACTGAACAGAACTGAACAGAACTGAACAGAACTGAACAGAACTGAACAGAACTGAACAGAACTGAACAGAACTGAACAGAACTGAACAGAACTGAACAGAACTGAACAGAACTGAACAGAACTGAACAGAACTGAACAGAACTGAACAGAACTGAACAGAACTGAACAGAACTGAACAGAACTGAACAGAACTGAACAGAACTGAACAGAACTGAACAGAACTGAACAGAACTGAACAGAACTGAACTGAACTGACTGACTGAACTGAACAGTCAGAACTAAACAATCTGAACTGTACAATCAGAACTGTACAGCAGAGCTACTGCCAGCCAACTTGCGTATATCATCGCTCCACCTATCTGGAGGGCGCCCTACACTCCGTTTACCGAGTCGTGATCTTCACTCTAGATCACGTCACGATCCCAACGGTTATCGGTTCTACGACAGATGTGACCAGCCTACTGCCACTTCAGCTTGCTAATCATTTGAGCTACGTCGATAACTTTGGTTTTCTGGCGGATGACCTCGTTTCGAATTCGATCCCTCAGAGATACTCCGAGCATAGCCCTTTCCATAGCTCGCTGAGTTACTTTAAATTGGTGAACCAGTCGCACTGTTAGTGTCCACGTCTCGGCTCCGTAAGTAATAACAGTTAGGACGCACTCGTTAAAGAGTTTCTCGTCTTTAAGCTTTTTTAATAGAGCGTTCAACGTGTGTTGGAGCTCCGGAGGTCACGTCTTACCAGATTAGATTTTTTTTTGTTCAAAGCCCGTTGATCTGACGAAGTGACTGCGGGGTTTTCCCGTCGCCTTTGCATTAGCCACACAGATTCTTCTGAAAGCTTAGACCTCTTTCCGGCGCCTCGCATCTTGCAGAATTTCGTCCTCTCCTTCGTAAGAATTCCCACCACTTGGTCGAGATCCTGGTCCACATCAACGTTAATTGTGGTTTCCAAGGCAGCGAATCAGTTCTCCAGTTTTAACTGGAACGTTTCAGACCCAACCACAGATTGGAGCATATTAGGCCGGAGCGTAGATTTCATTAGACGGACTCGTTCAAGCTTACAGTCGATATCTAGAGTGCCTCGGACCAGTCGGTGATCACTTCCGGTGTTGAACCTAGTGAGACATCTCTAAATATACAATTTTTGTCCGTCATAATGAAATCAATCTCATTTTTGGTCATAGCGGCTATTTGGCTTTGCCACGTCCAATTCCGTCGGGGGTTTTTCTGAAAAAAAAAAGAATTCATCAGAAAGAGACCCTCTTTCTCTAGGAAGTTAACGAGCATTTGCCCCCTATGATTCTTGCTTCCAAATCCATGTGGTCCTACTACCTGTACTCTCACTTTAGCGTTGAGATCCCCCATGACAACGTTGAAGTGGGCCTTTTGGGTGGTGTACAAGGCCTTGCAAATGTCCTCGTACATTTCCTCCACTTCATCATCCGAGTGTGCCGAAGTCGTGCGTATACTTGGATGACCTTGAGGCTATACCACTCGGTGAGTTTGATCACAAGATACGCTACCCTTGTCGACACACTGGAGATTTCTGGGACGGTGTCAGAGAGGACCTTGTGTACCAAGAATCCGACGCCGCCTTGGGATGGTTGGTCTCCCTCTCTGAAGTACATAAGATGGCCAGATTCTAGAGTTACGATTCCCTCTCCTTCTCTTCGGACTTCACATAACCACAGAATATGCCATCTTATGTTCTTCAGTTCCTCTTCGAGTTGTGCCAGATGTTCGTCGAGCCGTAGCGTGCGTCCGTTATAAGTAGTCAACACCGACTGACTCTGGAGTCAGTCGGTGTTGACGGCGTGCCGTAGCCCGGGCATTCTAAACACCCCCTGCCTCGCCGCCTTGGCCAGGAATAGTGGGGGCGACCGGGAACTGGCGTTTTTGTATTGTGCTTCCCCATTCACACATTCAGGACTGTACAGTCGGATCTGTACAGTCAGAACTGTACAGACAGAACTGTACAGGCAGAACTGTACAGTCGGCACTGTACAGGCAGAACAGAACAGGCAGAACTGTACAGGCAGAACTGTATAGGCAGAACTGTACAGGCAGAACTGTAAAGGCAGAACTGTACAGGCAGACCTGTACAGTCGGAACTGTACAGGCAGAACTGTAAAGGCAGAACTGTACAGGCCGACCTGTACAGTCGGAACTGTACAGGCAGAACTATATAGGCACACCTGTACAGGCCGAACTGTACAGGCAGAACTGTTCAGGCAGAACTGTAACGGCAGAACTGTACAGGCAGAACTGTACAGGCAGAACTGTACAGTCAGAACGGTACAGTCAGAACTGTACAGAACTGAACAGAACTGAACAGAACTGAACAGAACTGACAGAACTGAACAGAACTGAACAGTACTGAACGGAACTGAACGGAACTGAACGGAACTGAACGGAACTGAACGGAACTGAACGGAACTGAACGGAACTGAACGGAACTGAACGGAACTGAACGGAACTGAACTGAACTGAACTGAGCGGAACTGAACGGAACTGAACGGAACTGAACGGAACTGAACGGAACTGAACGGAACTGAACGGAACTGAACGGAACTGAACGGAACTCGACGGAACTCGACGGAACTGGACGGAACTGGACGGAACTGGACGGAACTGAACGGAACTGAACGGAACTGAACGGAACTGAACGGAACTGAACGGAACTGAACGGAACTGATCGGACCTGAACGGAACTGAACGGAACTGAACGGAACTGAACGGAACTGAACGGAACTGAACGGAACTGAACGGAACTGAACGGAACTGAACGGAACTGAACGGAACTGAACGGAACTGAACGGAACTGAACAGAACTGAACTGCCCAGTAACGCTGGTTGGAATTCAAATGTGCAAATAGTACCTTAAACTCAGAGCTGATCGTTTCATTCACGTAGCTTATAACTTACACCCCGGACACATATATTTATCAGTTTAGTTTAAATAAAGCGGTTGCTGGCGTCTTAAGAGCGAACGCGGGATGCACTTTTCCATACAAATGTATTCCCCCGTTTCGCTTTTAATGTTTGTACGCATATTTATTGATTTTATTCCCATATTGATACACCACCTACCGTCACAGTCTCGTTTTCTTTTACTATAGGGTTGTCTGGAAGTCATAGCTCTAAGCGATAAGACCGCCCTTTGCATAGCTTAGTTATAAGTTTAGAGTATATTTTGTTTTGTTTCACATTGTTTCTGTTCTTTTGGTATGCAAATAAAGAGTTTATCTATCTAGCTATCTATCTAGAGCAAAATTTGATTCTACAAAAAATTAAGATTACAATAGCTACGCCCCATATCATTTGCTTTTTTTGACCAACCAATTGCAAATAGAAATATGATGCTTCAAAGATCTTAATGAGGAGATTAGAAGGATTATATATCTTTTTGCAATTGCTTGGCCAAAAAAAGCAATTTATAGGTAGCTACAGCAGACCTTGATGTTTGTAGAAACAAATTTTGCTCTAGAAGAATTTTCCAGGGAGGAAACGGGGGAATGCATTTGTATGGAAAAGTGCACGCTGCGTTCGCTCTTAAAAAAACTTTCTTTAGTTGTCTTATCAAAGTAGAACGTAACGTCTCTGAAAATAATAAATAAACAAGGAAGAGAACATCTATTATTTGTTATATAAATAATAGATATAATAGTCTGATCTCGGGTTTGTTTGTCTAGGGGTTATTGAGGGTCAAGCTCGTCGCTTAGGCTGAGCGCAGACTATAGACAAAACAGTCTTAAGACTCTCAAGACTGTCTCAAGACAGTTTTGTCTATCACCCTGAGCACACTGCGAACAAAACTTTTTTGTCTGCGAGGATGCGACACAGAACAAAATATAGAATGGACACTTTGATCACTCCACCAATACATGTATTATGTACCTACCTACAATTTGTCTTCTTCAGTTATACAGTAACTAGATATCTACTTTATCATTTTTAGGGTTCCGTTTCTCAAAAGGTAAAAAAAGGAACTGAGCGCTCATACAATTTAGAGGTCTAGCGTAGTTGGAACCAACCATAAAATATGTTATTAAATAAAATAGTGCTATTGAGTGATTTATTTACGTCGCGTCGTTTGCGTGTGGCGCGTCCTTGCTCAAGTTAGTTCCTCGATAGCTCAAAATCGGTAGGGAGGTGAGTAAGCCTCGATTGTTGGGGCGAACAGAGTGTCCATTCTATACGTAGTATCTGTTCTGTGTTGCATCGGTTTTCTTTGTCGGCACCGAGAACAAATAATAATACTACGTATAGAATAGACACTCTGTCCCACCCACCAATCGAGGCTTCCTCACCTTGCTACTGATTCTGGAGCTGCTGAGGAGCTAGTTTAAGCAAGGCACCACACGCGGACGACAACAGAACAATAATACTACTCACGTGAAAATTAACGTCAACTTCATACATATATGTTGGGACCAGTACACGCAGGAGGTTCAAATTTACGTAGGTACTATATTAATATAAAAACCAGCAAAATCGAGTTGAACTCGCCCACCGAGGCTTCCGTACCAACTTCTCAGACTAGTTTAAGGGACAAATTTATCTTTGTAGTTCGATCCATATAGGAAATGTATTGCAACAACTACAATTAATCATAAGTTAAATATTATGTTTCTTTGAAGTGTTTCACACTTTATATTTTTGTAAATTGTTAAACAATTATTTGTTTAACAATTAATCATAAGTTTGTAAAAGTGAATTAATCGTTTTTAGGGTTCCGTATCTCAAAAGGTAAAAAAGGAATCCTTATAAGATCACTTTCTTATCCGTCTGTCCGTCTGTATGTCCGTGTGTCACCACCGATTTTCTCAGGAACGGGTGGACCTAGCAAGTTAAAATTTATACCAGATACTGATGGTTATGGTCCTAATTAGATATATAAAAATCAAGATCCAGAGTCAACACGATAATAAGATATAAACATATTTAGATTTTCGCCGAAATTTGTAAGTACCTAAATTTACCTTAATTTTCGACTTTTTTTATTTTTCGGATTTTTTCCATTACTTGTGCTGTAATACCTTGATTTTGACCATAGTTGACAATTCTAGGTCTACCGGAAGTACCATATAGGTCTTGGGTCGAAAACCTGTAGGGTACTTCCCGTTGACCTAGAACCATGAAATTCGACAAAGAGCAAGGTCTTACAGCACAAAAAAAGGGGAAATTTCAAAAACGAAAAAATTATTCAAGTAAATGGTGTCCCATACATACATAATTAACGCCAGTTAAGATATGCCTCTGAGTTATATGAGCGCTCATACATTTTAGGGGTCTAGCTCAATTGGCGCCAAACTTAAGTTTGGTGAAAGACCTATTGAAGACCTATTTTGCAACTTAAGTCGCCAATAAAACGGTCGAGAAAACACGTTTTTTACGAAAGATGATTAATCTGAAATAGAAGTATGTATCGAAGAGTGGTACAACTTAATAAGACCTACAAAAAAGTCCGCGATAACATATGTCTATCGCACAGACTCACAGTAACTATTTTAATCTTTATTTTTTAATAAAAAATGTTACAGAACTTTCAAGGCTATTTTCTTCTATACAGTATTAATCCTTATTTGAATAATTACGCTAATTATCTTGGCCCAATATCATAGAATAAAATTGTCCTTTACAGTATATAATTTATATCAAAATACTAGAAGTGCCCCGCGGCTTCGGTCACGTTAAAGACTTCTTTTATTTACTTAAAACTTTTATTTTCTGAAACCTTTCTATCATAAAAGACATCAAAGAAGTAAAAGCAAAATCGGTTTACCGGTTTTTAAGTTATTGCGTGACTAAGGGAAATAGGGATTAATATTTATAAAACCCAAAAAACCATATTGACTGTCAGACTTTTTTACCAACCCCTTGCAAAAATCTTGCAACACGTATTTACTTATTTATTTATAGAAGTACTTACGTAAATCTATAAGTTTTTATATATATAATTATAAATAATAAGTTATATCCGCGGGGAATTTTTAGAAAATGCTTTCTCAGCGGCAACCTACGTCATAACAACTATCTGCATTTTAAATTTCGGCGCAATCCAAAACAGTATTGATTTTCAGACTTTGTTACCCCACTGCACCCTCTTAGGGTGGCATTTTGAAAAAGCCTGAAACTCGTATTTACTTATGTACTTATTTATTTACAGAAGTACAGTTTGTGTGAAATGTCGAATAAAATGACTATCCAAACTTTGAACCCCCGTTTCATCCCCTTAAAGAGTGAATTTTGAAAAATCTTTTCTTCACGGATACTTATGTTAAAACAACTATCTGCATGCCAAATTTCAGCGCAACCCGAAACAATATTGGTTTTCAGACTTTGTTACCTCATTTCACTCTTTTAGGGGTGGAATTTTGAAAAAGCTTGAAACACGTATTTACTTATTTTTTTACTGAAGCACTTGTATGAAGTTTCGAATAGAAAAGACTATCTAATCTTGTTTATCCATACAAACTTTGAACCTCCATTTCACCCCCAACGGGGTGAATTTTGAAAAATCCTTTCTTAGTACACCCTTGCGTACTAAGACAAATATACTCTTTAAATTTCTCTGTCAGTCAGTCAGTATGTCAGGACAAAGATTCTTATAGTATTAGATAAATTATCATATAAAACTACGCGCATCGCAAATAATAAAAAATATGCAGTGAAACCACAAATTAGGCCATACTTACTTTGTAAACATTAATCAGCTTTTTTATTGTAAAAGGTAACAGGACAAGCACAACTCTCACTTGATGGTAAGCGATGACGTCTACCTATTACAGATACAGCGATACAGGAAAATTCTGGCAGTCCAGAATTTTGCATGTCACTCCACTGCGCCAGTTACCTTGAGACATAAAGATGTTAAGTTTCACATGCCCTGTAATTTCACTGGACACCTTGCCATTTCAACCGAAAAACATTCCTATGAAAATTAATTGGCAAAGTGGTGGTACCGGTCCAGGCGGACTAGCAGAAGTTCTACCACTACAGAAAAATTAGCTCATCTCTTTTGTAAATGCTAACGATATAAAGTAATTTGATGTCAATATAGTATGATCTATTGTATCATCATCATCATCAGCCAGTGTCAGTCCACTGCTGGACTGTAGGCCTCTCCCAAGATGCGCCACTGAGCCCGATTTTCAGATCTTCTTTTCCAATCACTGCCCACCGCATTGCGTATGCCGTCTCTCCACCCTCTCACAGGATGTCCTACGCTACGTTTGCCGTTTCGCGATCTCCACTCTCCAATACTCAAAATTTGAAATCACCCCGACTGATCTATGTATAATCTATAATGAAAATTAAAAATATTCCAATGAGTCTGAATACGACATCTCAGCTGTAAGTTGGCGAGGAGTTGAGAATTCAGCAGATTCCAGAAGATGTCCCAGCATCATGTCAATGCTTCAGTGTCCTTTGTCGTTGAAGAAAAGGATACCGAATTTCGAATTAATCACTATGAAAGTTGAATTCATAGCGCCATCAACTAGAAAAATGCTACTACTACTACTTTTACAACGGCTAAACAGATTTTCATGTATCAGAGCTTATAACACTTTCGATTAAAACACTTTCAAAACCGTTTCATCATCCTTCATTGCGCGCAGAGGAATATTATAGGAAGACTTATAGGAAGACTTTCTATCTTGACTCCACTAGCTTCTATTCTTTTCCGTTTCCTCGGTGTCAGTTCCAGCTTGATTGATAATCTAGTAGGTACAAAATTGATTTTTCAAAATGTTTAGAACAAAGTTTGAAGTGTTTAGTTGGATCCTAATTTTCACGCCTTACTGCCTTTATCCACTTGATTGGATTTTCGGACATTTTGGAAACCTACAAAAAAATGATATAATATATTAATGTGGTAAACTGTGACACATTTTTCATAAAAATATATAATATATTGGCATTATCATAAGTAATAATAGATTGAATACGAGTAAGTATCAGTGCTGATAATATAATTAGGTACCTAGTTACTACTAATTCTGCGCATAATTACTTTGATCACTTTTTATAATATTTTAAGATCGTTCACAAAACGAAAAAACCAACTTCAAATGCCACGCTATCCATTTTCAGTATAAAGTTGGAGGTGTTTATGTCCATATCTCTGGAGATACTTATCAGATTTCAAAAAATGTACAATGGGACCAAACGGGCAGAATAATCTATCGAAAAAAAAAATTTCCAATCCGGTTAAGAACTTGCGGAGTTATGAGATAACAAACATAAAAAAGGCGAACTGAGAAACTCATCTTTTTATTGTGAAGTCTGTTAAAAATGTTCAAATTTCGTTCTAATCAAGGCCCTAAATTAACCGTTCCATCCTTAAAAAAAATCTTCATATTATAAATCAACTAGCTGGGTCCCGCGGCTTTGTCCGCGTTTAATGACAGCGGCAACATGCGCGTGGGCTGTGCGCGGTAGAAAACACTGCTTATTTGCACATTCCCTATTTGAATCAGATATTGTTCCCTATTTCATTAGCTTCAATTTTGATTTCGCGGAACTTTATTTTTTTCTAAAATAAAAGTAGCCAAGTTACTTGGTAGTTAATATTTTAACATCAGCATTTTACTAGTGAAAGTCCCGTTAAATTGGTCCAGTCATTTCAGAGATAAACCGGAACAAACAGACAGACAGACAAACATTTAAAATTTTGTTTTTGATGTAAGTACCGTATATTCTTTCATATGCATTTAGTGAAAAGCTGTTAATTTGAAATTACAAACAGACACTTCAATTTTTTTATATGTATAGAATTAGTGTAAAATGTATATAAACGATTTATATATTTATATAGTGTAATATTATAATATTACACTTAAAGGAATTTATATATTCCTTTTTATAAGGGTATCAACTATATTTATCGACAAAGTTTTGGAGGGTTCTCGTACATCACTAGCCGGGCGGCGTAAAATTATGTTTGTTATTTACATAAATTAAAGCTTTAAAATGATAACCATTTACCACCTCGGTAGTTATATGACGAAAAAGATGTATATAATGTAAGCAAAATAAATATTTTGATTCAAAAAGTGGTTATATATGAGAATAAATGCCCACAAAGACTTACGTGTGAAATGATAATTCTGGATCTTTTACGCCTCCTTTAGTTGTTCTTGATGGATAAAACACAGCACAACACGATATAATTTAACCATGTAACAGGGTTTCAGTCTTTAAAGCTATGTTTCTATTTAATTTTTAATTTATAAGTATGATGCGTCGCTATATTATGGCCTGCTAGCTGGTCAAAAATGGACACGATCACCCATGCGGTTGTCAATTTGATATTAGCTTTCTCGTTTACTCTTATCTCGCAACCCCTGTGATAGAAAGGGTAGGACAATGTGTTGATAGAATGAAAGTCGATCTGACAACGTCACATGGCTGACATGGCGCCATCCATTATAATCCATCATCCTAGAGTATATCCCATATATCCGGTATACCTTTATGAAACACAAAAAAAAAATGTGAAATCGGTTAAAAAGTAAAGCTGTAAGTGAATAGGTATTTTCTAGGCAACCTTGCCATATTATTTTGGATCACATCATCACTAACAACGGGTACAAAAACAATGCAAAAACACAACAGATACGGTCTTATAATGTTACATAATATCGGTTATGAAATGCGGATATGCTTTATTTTTAACCGACTTTACAAAAAAGGAGGAGGTTCTCGTCTGTATGTTTTTTTTTTTTTGTGTATGTTACGCGATTTCTCCGTCAATTGTGAACGGATTCTAATGATTCTTTTTTTAATAGGTAGGATACGTTTCCGAGGTGGTCCCATTTTAATTTTATCGAGATCTGATAAGTATCTCCAGAGATATGGAGATAAATAGAGATTTTTTGACATGACATGACGTTTGGCGAAGATGGCGGCCATTTCAGTCCCGCGACACTGAATGCATTATTAAATAACTCAGAATTATGAACGTACTTTGTACCAACCAACACTGCAAAAAAATAATTGATAAGCATAATACCACAGATTATACAATAGTTACTACGTAAATAATACTTTCCGTTGTTAGGTTGGCTACACAGTGCTTTCATAATTCGGGTTTCAACAATATAGGGAAGTGCCTCTTATAACGTAGTAGAGTGATTCAGTACTCTGTTGGCCATATGGCGGCAATTAATGTTAATAATCGCAAATAATACTTTTTAATATTCATTTTGGAATACAACTAGTCCGTGTTATAAAAGTATTTGGAATTATTGTAATAAAATAGACAATTAATTATCGTGTGTGTCAGATGCTTTAATTGCACAGGGCCATTTTGAACATTGTCCTTTGATACCTTGATGACATCATTATTACTAGTGAATATTTTCACCTTAGCGCGGCATTTAAAGTCAATTTTTTTAGGGTTCCGAACCCAAAGGCTACCAAACTACTTTCTGAGAATTTGTTGTCTGTTCGTCCATCCGTCCGTCCGTCCGTGTGTCTATATGTGCGCACTTTACAGATCTGTATCTTCTTAACCGTTATAGGTACATACTTGAAATTTTCAAAAAGTATATATCCGTCAGTGTATAATGGCCCAAACACGAAATTTAATAGATGCATGTAATTTAATTAAAACTTGTTTTGCACTAAGAAGGGTAAAATAAGTTATTTTTCAAAAAAAATAAAACCGACTTCATAACCACAAACAGGCACTCAAAAGCGAAAAATAAATTACTTAAAATTATTATAAGCGCTACCCACTTATCTATTTGAAGTCGGTGCCAGCTTAGTCTATTGGATAGTAGCTATCTACTATCTATATACTATGCATGTAGTAGTAGTAAGTAGGTACATGTAGGTTAGTAAGTAGGTACATACATGTAGGGATTTATCAAAAAATTACGAAACCCATCCTGCCACCTCCACTGCAGCTCCGAGAACAAGACGTCAATTGGGAAACGAGTACAAAGTACCTGGGCTTCTACATCGACCGGACGTTGAGGATGCGCCCGCACGTGGATCACGCAGTCCACCAAGCGATAGCCGCTAAGGCCCTCCTCCATCCGGTCCTCCGATCAAAGCTGCCACTCTACACCAAAGTCGGCATATACAAGACGTATATACGCACGAAGATGACGTATGCTGCTCCTGCGTGGTATGCCCTATGCTCGGAAACCCAGCGCAAGCGTCTTCAGATCATTCAGAACGTCACCCTGCGGATATGCACGGGAGCCGGTCGATACGTACGCAATGACGCTAACGCCCGGGACGTGAAAATCGAGACGGTGAGGGAGTTCGTGGTCCGGTCGGCGCGCTGTCAATATGACCGTGCAGACAACGGACCACACCCAGCAAAGAGGAGGAGTAGCGGTTACCACAGCAGCACAAGACCACCATGCCAAGATGGCCAACATGACATGAGGCTCGCCTCGAAACCCTCACACGAACCCAGAATGGGAACGAACGTCCACACTGACATCCGTCCGCGCCACGTTTCTTCTGTATAAACCGCGCCTTACCGTGTACACGTGATTCGCCGATGGAAGCGGCCCGCTTTGAATTCTGCCGAAAAGCGAAGCGGCGCTTTGACGACTGGCGATGTTATTTGAACATGTTTTATGAGTGTCCACATCATCTGAAACATGTTATCTCACCATGTTATACAATACGTTATTTTACATAGTCTGTACGCTCCTTAACAAATGCAATAAACGCATCCTGTTTGACGGGTACGAACAACTTGTATGGAAAAGAAAAACTATTTATTTTATTTTAATCGACTTCAGATAAGATCGTTGAAAAACTAAATAATTTAAGATCGTTTAAAAAAACTAAAAGAAACGACTTCAAACGTCGCGCTAGTCAAAGTAGCCAGTAGACGTAGTAACTATTATATAATCTGTGCCAGTAGGTAAAGTGCCAGCCAAGTAGTAAGTCGTCGAGATAAGTAAATACGTCATAATACAAATGTTGATGTATTAAAAACGGTCCGGCCGATTTCGTTAAAATTTAAATGGAACCACCTGGGAAGGGTATGTTTTGAAACAAAAAAATAATTTTCCAAATCGGTTCAGGCATCTTCGAGTAATCGGTGAACTAAAATAAAAAAGAAAAAAAATTCTTACGAATTGAGAACCTCCTCCTTTTTTGTGAAGTCGGTTAAAAAGAACCGACTTCAATGCCGCGCTATTAATTTTCAGTCCCAATTTTTAGGTGTTTATCTTCATATCTCTAGAGATACTTATCAGACCTCTTTATATATATCTCCTTTCCAACAAAAAAACATAATCAAAATCGGTTCATAAACGACGCGGTTATCCGCTAACAAACATTAAAAATGTATATATATATATATATATGTATTTTATTTATTTTTTTTATTTATTTATTCATAACAAAATTATTTACAAGTTTTTAATCATATAGCACCAGTAAACCTTATATAGGTTTGTCTAGGCACTAGATCCTCTACATATTACAAATTCATTTTAGCTTAATGTAATTATAGTTATTTAATAAGTTATGATGTAAGTTAGTAAAGTTAGTTTATTTAATATTAAAGTGAATTACATTTGTATGATATTTTTATACTAGTGAGACAATGTTATGTATATATTTATATATAATAAATACTAGCTGTGCCCGCGACTTCATTCGCGTGGAATAGTGTCTTTGGGTAGCATTAACAAATAAGACACATACGTATCCCAACTACACCACGCCGTACCACGCCACGCTACTCCCCCTTTCCCTCCGTCCCTCACATGCTCTCCCCTCCCCCTACCCCCTCACTTCCACCTAAACCCCCCAACCTCCCCCTCGCTTACCTACCCTCCCCCTTTGCTCCCCTACCCTCCCCCTTCCCCTCACTTCCACATCCAATCCCCTCCAGCTATCCTTCCCTCTATGTATCTCCAGAGATATGAAGATAAACACCTCAAACTTTGTACTGATAATATAGCGCGGCATTTGAAGTCGAATGTTATAGTTTTTTAAACGATGTTATTCGTTTATTTTGTCTTCTCTACAAACTTTGTCTTGGCAATAACAAGTGACTACGACTCACCACTAGGCTATAATATCGTTTAAAAACTAAATAAGATCGTTTAAAAAACTAAAAAAGAACCGACTTCAATGCCGCGCTATTAATTTTCAGTACCAATTTTGAGGTGTTTATCTCCATATCTCTGGAGATACTTATCAGACCTCGATAAAATTACCATGGTACCACACTTGGGATATTTCCTTTCCAAAAAAAAAACAATAATGAAAATCGTTCTATAAACGACGAAGTTATCCGCGAACAAACATAAAAAAAAACATACATATACGGTCGAATTGAGAAACCTCCTCCTTTTTTTGTAGTCGGTTAAAAATAACCGACTTCGATGTCGCACTATTAATTTTCAGTACTAATTTTGAAGTGTTTATCTCCATATCTCTGGAGATACTAATCAGACCTCGATAAAATTACCATGGTATCACACTTGAGATATCTCCTATCCAACAAAAAAAGAATAATCAAAATCGGTTCATAAACGACGAAGTTATCCGCGAACAAACATAAAATAAATAAAAAAAACATATATACGGTCGAATTGAGAAACCTTTGAAGTCGGTTAAAAATGAAGCGACAAAACGAAAATAATAACACAAACATGTTTCACCGGTCGCCGCCGACGGACGCGGCCCCTTTGATTTTTGCCGAAAGGCAATGCGGCGCCTGTGGCGGCGCTATGACTGAGTGCGTGTAGTTCGCCAAGAGCGAGTCGATTTAAGAAGGTTTGATTTCAAGTACCTAGTTAATTATATATATTTTTTTACTGATTTCTTTACATGGAGTATACATACCCCTGCAAATATGGTGGGAATTCAAAACTTTGTATATACAGATCTGATAGTATTCTTGTCTACAATTGACGAAGCTTTTTGAAAACAAGAATTATCTTTCTAATACTTGATGTTGACACCAATAACATAAAAATACGATAAGCCATTCAGGCTCTAGGGCGTGCCAAAGAAATATACATACATTCATACATTTATATGTATATACATATGTATATATAATATATATACGGTTAATATATATATAATATGTATGTATATATATATATATATATATATATATATATATATATATATATATATATATATATATTATATATATATATATATATATATATATTAATATATATATATATTATATATATATTATTATATATATATATATATATAATATATATATATATATATAATCATAATCATAATCATCTTTATTGGTAAATATTTTTACAGGTCCAACGCTTAATTATTTATAATATAATAAAATTAGAAGTATACAAAATATTAAAAAAAAAAAATATTACAGCTATAAACAATTATAGCAATATTCAAATTAAATGAATTATTTAAATCGATACATTTATTATTCTTGCGATGATTTAGATTTAATACGTAAATCCAAAAATTCCTGGTAAGAATAAAATGCATGCTCGAGAAGCCAGCATTTTAATTTTTGTTTATACGACCAGAAGCTTGGAGCATCGAGAACAGAATCGGGTAATCTGTTGTATACTTCAATCAGGGCCCATCACGTGAATAGTTTTAGCCATCTTATCAAGCCTCCGCGAGACACTTACAAGTTTGTCTGCATGTCGTGTGTTGTATCCATGCGATTCTCCTCGTTTCGTGTACAGTGTCAAATTCTGACGTACATACAGCCCTACCTGGAGTACAAGGAGACTAGGAAGGGTCAACACTCCAAGCTTGATAAATGATGGTTTGGCTGATTCATCTTGCGGTATGTGTGCCATGATTCTAACAGCTCGCTTTTGAAGCCGAAATACACGCAACCATTCAGCAGCACGTCCCCAGAACTCAAGTCCATACATCAGTAGAGATTGTACGCTAGCAAAATAACAGGAGCGAATAGCCTCAACAGGAAGGGTAGATGCGACCCTACTCAGCGCAAAACAGGCCCCACCTAGTCTCCCACACAGCTTATCAATGTGGGACTCCCACGTTAGAGTAGAATCTAAGTACACACTAGCCAGTAAACTTGCTCATTATGGCATATCGGGTCCAGCTCTCAATCTTATTATTAGCTTCATGACAGATAGAACGCAATATGTCTTTGGAGATAACGGCAAAATAAAATCCGACGGTATGACAAATGACGTCGGTGTACCGCAGGGGTCCTCACTCTCGAATCTGGCATTCTCCCTCTTATTAAATGACTTGCCAAAGGCCACCACAGAAGGAGAAGTATTTATGTATGCGGATGATGTAGCGGCCATAGTGACAGGTCCCACTCTGGATATGCTCGAACAGCGCTTAAACACTGTAGCATCCGACCTGTTAGAGTGGTTTACGCACAACGGTCTGAAACTAAACGTCAACAAAACTCAATTTATGATATTCGACCTTTCAGGCCGTGTGCGACGTCCTCTGGTAGTCGAACCTGAAGGTGAGGCAATCATGCAAGTGAACGCGACATTGTTTTTGGGCTTCCACTATATATATATATATATATATATATATATATATATATATATATATATATACATATACTCGAAACAAAATAAACCCACCTTTCGCAGTCACCCGACTGCGGAAGAAGGAGGATTATGTTTTAAAAACAACCGTCTCGTGGCGTCTTCCGCGTGTTGCACGTTCTTGCTCAAGTTAGCTCCTCGACAGCTCAGAATTGATAGGGAGGTGAGAAAGCCCCGATTGGTGGGTGGTACAGGGTGTTTATTCTATACGTAGTATTATTATCTGTTCTCGGTGCCGACAAAAAAAACCGATGCAACACAGAACAGATACTACGTATAGAATGGACACTCTGTTCGCTCCAACAATCGAGGCTTCCTCACCTCCTTACCGCTTCTGAGCTGTCGAGGAACAAACTTGAGCAAGGACGCGCCACACGCGAACGACGCGACGAAAATAAATCACTCAATAGCACTATTTTATTTATTTACATTTTTTAAGGTTGGTTAGCTAGACATCTAAATTGTATGAGCGCTCATATAACTCAGAGGCCTATCTTAATTAGCGTCAACTATGAATAAAATAAATTACACAGAGGCACAATTTTAGTTACATATTTACCTTATGTATTTGGCTCAATCTATTGGCACCAAACTTAAGTTTGGCGCCAATTGAGCTAGACCCCTAAATTGTATGAGCGCTCATATAACTCAGAGGCATATCTTAACTGGCGTTAATTATGTATGTATGGGACACCATTTACTTGAATATTTTTTTCGTTTTTGAAACTTCCCCTTTTTTTGTGCTGTAAGACCTTGCTCTTTGTCGAATTTCATGGTTCTAGGTCAACGGGAAGTACCCTACAGGTTTTCGACCCAAGACCTATATGGTACTTCCGGTTGACCTAGAATTGTCAACAATGGTCAAAATCAAGGTATTACAGCACAAGTAAAGGAAAAATTCCGAAAAATAAAAAAGTCGAAAATTAAGGTAAATTTAGGTACTTACAAATTTCGGCAAAAATCTAAATATGTCTATATCTTATTATCGTGTTGACTCTGGATCTTGATTTTTATATATCTAATTAGGACTATAAACATCAGTATCTGGTATAAATTTTAACTTGCTAGGTCCACCCGTTCCTGAGAAAATCGGTGGTGACACACGGACATACAGACGGACAGACGGATAAGAAAGTGATCTTATAAGGATTCCTTTTTTACCTTTTGAGATACGGAACCCTAAAAACGATTAATTTACTTTTACAAACTTGTGATTAATTGTTAAACAAATAATTGTTCAACAATTTACAAAAATATAAAGTGTGAAACACTTCAAAGAAACATAATATTTAACTTATGATTAATTGTAGTTGTTGCAATACATTTCCTATATGGATCGAACTACAAGCGAGTTCAACTCGATTTAGCTGGTTTTTATATATAATACCTACGTAAATTTGAACCTCCTGTGTGTACTGGTCCCAACATATATGTATGAAGTTGACGTTAATCTTCACGTGAGTAGTATTATTGTTCTGTGTTCGTCCGCTTGTGGTGCCTTGCTTAAACTAGCTCCTCTAACTAACTCCTCAGCAGCTCCAGAATCAGTGGCGAGGTGAGGAAGCCTCGATTGGTGGGTGGGACAGAGTGTCTATTCTATACGTAGTATTATTATTTGTTCTCGGTGCCGACAAAGAAAACCGATGCAACACAGAACAGATACTACGTATAGAATGGACACTCTGTTCGCCCCAACAATCGAGGCTTACTCACCTCCCTACCGATTTTGAGCTGTCGAGGAACTAACTTGAGCAAGGACGCGCCACACGCGAACGACGCGACGTAAATAAATCACTCAATAGCACTATTTTATTTATTAACATATTTTAAGGTTGATTCCAATTAAGTTAGACCTCTGAATTGTATGAGCGCTCAGTTCCTTTTTTTACCTTTTGAGAAACGGAACCCTAAAAATGATAAAGTAGATATCTAGTTACTGTATAACTGAAGAAGACAAATTGTAGGTAGGTACATAATACATGTATTGGTGGAGTGATAAAAGTGTCCGTTCTATATTTTGTTCTGTGTCGCATCCTCGCAGACAAAAAAGTTTTGTTCGCAGTGTGCGCAGGGTGATAGACAAAACTGTCTTGAGACAGACCGTTAAGACTGTTTTGTCTATAGTCTGCGCTCAGCCTTAGATTTTTTGACATGACATGACGTTTGCCGAAGATGGCGGCCATTTCAGTCACGCGACACTGCATACATTATTAAATAACTCAGAATTATAAACGTACTTTGTACCAACCAACACTGCAAAAAAAATGTATAAGCATAATACCACAGATTATATAATAGTTACTACGTAAATAATACTTTCCGTTGTTAGGTTGGCTACACAGTGCTTTCATAATTCGGGTTTCAACAATATAGGGAAGTGCCTCTTATAACGTAGTAGAGTGATTCAGTACTCTGTTGGCCATATGGTGGCAAGTTATACTTGTGGCACTGGCCACAAGTATAACTTGGCGGTGGTGGTTTTTGGAACTAATTCCGCTCTTTTGAAACTGTGAGTTTGACGTTTGAGAGATTACCGCGATATTATTGTTGATAAATCTGCTACATTAAAATAGTTCAATAATGCCAAAAGTAATTAAAAGTGGTTTAAGAGAAACTGTTATCAAAGTACAAAGTAAAAGCAAAGTGGCGCACAGCCGCGCCAAGTTATACTTGCCGGACTGTAATGTTAATAATCGCAAATAATACTTTTTTATATTCATTTTGGAATACAACTAGTCCGTGTTATAAAAGTATTTGAAATTATTGTAATAAAATAGACAATTAATTATCGTGTATGTCAGATGCTTTAATTGCACAGGGCCATTTTGGCCATTGTCCTTTGATACCTTGATGACATAATTATTACTAGTGAATATTATCACTTTAGCAAGGCATTTAAAGTCAAGTTTTTTAGGGTTCCGAACCCAAAGGGTACCAAATGAACACTTTCTGAGACTTTGTTGTCCGTTCGTCCGTTCGTCTGTCCGTCCGTCCGTGTGTCTATACATATGTGCGCACTTTACAGATCTGTATCTTCTTAACCGTTATAGGTACATACTTGAAATTTTCAAAAAGTATATATCCGTCAGTGTATAACGGCCCAGACACCAAATGTAATAGATGCATGTAATTTAATTAAAACTTGTCAAAAGCGAAAAATAAATTACTTAAAATTATTATAAGCGCTACCCACTTATCTATTTGAAGTCGGTGCCAGCCAAGTCTATTGGATAGTAGATAGATACTATGTATGTAGTAGTAGTAAGTAGGTACATGTAGGTTAGTAAGTAGGTAGATACATGTAGGTATTATCTATCTACTACCTATTAGACTTGGCTGGCACCGACTTCAAATAGATAAGTAGGTAGCGCTTATAATAATTTTAAGTAATTTATTTTTCGCTTTTGAGTGCCTGTTTGTGATTATGAAGTCGGTTTTATTTTTTTTGAAAAATAACTTATTTAGGCTGTTGTTAAACTTTGCAAACTCAAAGTTTGTCAGGGGGAAGGGGTAGGGAAGGGGGAGTTGAGGGGGTGGAAGGGGAAGTGGAGGGGAGGGGAGGAGAGCTGGAGACGAGTGGATGTGAAAGCGAGGTGAAGGGGGAGGGTAGGTAAGTGAGGGGGAGGGGAAGGGGAGGGTAGGTGGAAGTGAGGGGAAAAGGGAGGGGGAGGGTATGTAAGGAGAGGAGGGAAGGGGGGATTAGCGTGGCGTGGTACGGCGCGGTGAAATGGGATACGTTTGCGTCTTATTTGTTAATGCTACCCAAAGCACAGATTATATAATAGCCCAAAGACACTATTCCACGCGAACGAAGTCGCGGGCACAGCTAGTGTGTAATAAATGTGAATTGTTAACCATTCAGTGCTAGTGAATGTGTTCATCATCGGCCTATACTTGTCCACTGCTGGACATAGGCCTCTCCAACTGCACGCCACTGAGCACGATCCTCGGCTACTCTCATCCAGCTCTTGCCAGCCACCTTGCGAACATCATCGCTCCACCTAGTCTGAGGGCGTCCTACGCTACGTTTGCCGATTCGCGGTCTCCACTCAAGAACTCGTTTACCCCAGCGGTTGTCGGTTCTACGGCTAATGTGGCCGGCCCATTGCCACTTCAGCTTACTAATTCGATGGACTATGTCGATGACTTTAGTTCTCTGTCGGATCACCTCGTTTCGGATTCGATCCTTCAGAGAAACTCCGAGCATAGCCCTTTCCATAGCACGCTGAGCGACTTTAAATTTGTGGACCAGACCAACCGTGAGTGTCCACGTTTCGGCCCCGTATGTGATGACGGGTAGGACGCACTGACTTAAGACTTTCGTCTTGAGACATTGTGGGATTGGCGATGTGAAGACTCGACGTAGTTTCCCATATGCTGCCCAGCCCAGCTGTATCCTTCTATTGGCCTCTTTCTCAAAGTTGTTTTTACCTAATTGCAGAGTTTGCCCGAGGTAAACATACTCCTTAACAACTTCGAGAATACTGCCCTGTACCGCAATTGGTTCCGGATTTATATGGTCATTGAACATAACCTTGCTTTTACCCAAGTTCATTCGGAGACCAATGCGTTGAGAAGAGTCAGCTAGACCGTTCAGCATATCTTGCAACTCTGACAACGTGTCCGCCACGATGACAATGTCGTCCGCAAATCGCAAGTGTGAGAGGTACTCGCCGTTTATGGTAATACCACGTCCTTTCCAGTCCAGCGTCTTGAACATATCATCCAATGCATTTGTGAACAATTTGGGGGATATAACATCCCCTTGTCTCACACCACGATGCATGAGGGTAGATTTAGACTGCTGGTTCTGCACTTGGACGGTCATGGTAGCGGCATTGTACAGACCTCTCAACACATTGATATATCGCCAATCGACTTGGCATCGCTGCAAAGATTCCAGAACAGACCAGGTCTCAATCGAGTCGAAGGCCTTCTCATAGTCCACAAACGCTAAGCACAGGGGCCGATTATACTCACTAGTCTTCTGTATAATCTGCCGCACAGTGTGAATGTGGTCTATGGTGCCGTATCCTCCTCGAAACCAGGCCTGTTCTGGTGGCTGAAATTCGTCGAGTCTTCTTGCAAGACGGTTCGTGATGACTCTTGAAAACAGCTTGTAGACGTGACTCAGGAGCGAAACAGGTCGGTAATTCTTCAGAAGAGTTTTTATCACCCTTCTTGAAGAACAACACGACAACACTCCTGCTCCACGCCTCTGGAGTTCTCCCATCAATGAGGACAGTATTAAAGATTTGCTGGAGCTCCTTCATTACAGGTTGTCCACCAGCTTTCAGGAGCTCAGTAGTAATAACATCCTCTCCAGGGGATTTTCCATTTTTAAGCTGTTTAAGAGCCATCTCGATTTCGCCTAGGCTGACCTCTGGCAAGTCTTCGTTAAAGTGGCGCGTCAATGTGGCTCTAGAATCCTCATTTTCGGGATCAGGTTGAGATGCATGCGAAGCGTAAAGCTGGCCATAGAAGTGTTCAATTTCCGAAAGAACCTCTGACTTGGAAGCAACGACCGTACCACCGGCTGTGATCAACTTTGTCAGATGGCTTCTCCCAAGAGATTGGACAAACACTTTTGACCCCCGATTTTGCTCAATTGCTCGTTCGATAGAGCAAGTATTGGAACTTCAAAGGTCATGTCGTACGAGTTTGTCAATCTTCTTGTTTAGAGCATGCCTTTCTAACGAAGTGACTGGTGGCTCTTCGCGCCGTTCCTTTATTAGGTCGAGGGTTTCTTCCGAAAATGTTGACTTCCTGCCTGTACGCGGTAGTTCGCAAAATCTCAGACCTTCTTCCCTGAGGATTCAGACCACATTTTCGAGGGCCTGGTTTATGTCAACTCTATTTGTGGTTTCCACGGCAGTAAATCGATTTTCCAGATTTGACTAGAAAGTTTTAGATCCCACTACGGTTTGGAGCAGGGTGGGTCGGAGCCTAGACTTCATCAAACGGACACATTCAAGCTTGACATTGATATTCAGAGAGCCTCGGACAAGTCGGTGATCGCTACCGGTATTAAACCTATTGATCACTGAAACGTCTCTGAATATACGCTTCTTGTCCGTTATGATGAAGTCAATCTCATTTTTTGTCATAGAGTCGGGGCTCTGCCATGTCCACTTCCTGTGGGGCTTTTTCTTGAAGAAAGAATTCATTAAGAAAAGCCCCTCCTTTTCGAGGAAGTTGACAAGCATATGCCCCCTATGATTCCTGCTGCCATAACCATGAGATCCTACTACCAATTCACTGCAATGCTGTACTCCCACTTTGGCGTTGAAGTCCCCCATGAAACGTTGTAGTGGGCCTTGGTGGTGAAGTGAAGGGCCTTCGATATATCCCCTAACATATCCTCCACTTCATCATCCGAGTGTGTCGAGGTCGGTGCGTAAGCCTGCACAACTTTGAGGCTATACCTCTCCGTCAGCTTAATTACAAGGTACGCGACCCTGCTCGACACACTCGAAACATCTAAAACGTTGTCACAAAGGGCTCTATTTACCAGGAACCCTACGCCGCCCTGGGATTGCTGGTCTCCCTCTCGGAAGTACATCAGGTGGCCAGATTCAAGGGTTACGGTGTCCTTCCCCTCTCTTCGGACTTCGCATAACCCAAGAATATGCCCCTTTATCTTTCCGAGTTCGGCACGATCGTAATACGGTTGAATTTCGTAATACGAAATTCAAATCTCACCGCGGATTCCGCTTCCGAGAAAGCTTACAGAATAACCCTACAGTTACGGAGTAACTATTATATAATCTGTGCTACAGGGCAAGAAAGAAATGGAGCGTTGCGCGCGGTGCGGCTGCTGCGGAACTGTGAGTATGGAACCATCTAGTTCCGGCAAGGTAAGGAACCTTTGCAGGATCAATCCGCTGCCGAACATAATTTAAGCATATATCTACTTTTATCATTAAAAAACATATATTTTTACTCATATATTTCTTCTCATCCTCTTTTCTTTAATAATAATTGCAGTCGCAAGGACAGCCATAGCAATAGCAACATATTTTTAACCGACTTCAAAAAACGAGGAGGTTTCTCAATTCGACCGTATATATATATATATTTTTTATGTTTGTTCGCGGATAACTTCGTCGTTTATGAACCGATGTTGATTATTCTTTTTTTGTTGGAAAGGAGATATCCCAAGTGTGGTACCATGGTAATTTTATTGAGGTCTGATTAGTATCTCCAGAAATATGGAGATAAACACCTCAAAATAGGTACTGAAAATTAATATTGCGGCATTGAAGTCGTTTCCTTTTAGTTTTTGAAACGATTTAGTTAGGTGGCATGACGCCAAAGAGAATATAAATACTACGCCAGCCGCTCTGAGAATCGCTCTCTGACTGAGTGAGTAGTGAGTTAGGGCGGTAAAATAAGTGTAGTGTAATAATGAACTATTAGGATCTCTAATTAGGAGCCACGCCCACCTTTAGTTAGGGATCCTGATTCAGTGTGGTGTAATACCACTTTTAGCGTATTGGCATATTTATTTGGAAATTTTGTCGTCGCAATAAAAACAATAAATTAGAACCATCAACACTCGCGCCCACAAAGTCCTGACTGACTGACTGACTGACTGACTGACTGACTGAGATATCAACGCACAGCCCAAACCGCTGGTCCTAAACGCATGATATTTGGAGAGTGTGTTCTTTGTGAAGTGTAGGCATCCACCAAGAAAGGGTTTTTCGAAATTCCACCCCTAAGTGGGTGAAATAAAGGGTTGAACTTTCTATGAAACTTTTTATTGTCTGGGTCAATTGTTTCGAAAATTGGTACACATACTCTTTAATTGAAATAAAAAGTTACGGATATCACAGTTATTGAATCTCTAATCTCTATCTCTAATATCACAGAAGATCTGCCCGAAATTAGCCGTGACGAAATCGTGATGGCCCTTAAACAACTCAAAAATAGAAAAGCCCCAGGAGAAGACGGAATCACAACGGAGCTTTTAAAAGCCGGAGGAGCTCCAGCAGTTCAACAGCTTCAGCAGCTATTTAATTCCGTTCTTTTTACTGGGAGAACTCCACAGGCATGGAACAGAAGCATGGTGGTTTTGTTTTTCAAAAAAGGAGACAATACCCTATTGAAAAACTATCGCCCGATTTCGCTTCTGAGGCATGTCTACAAGCTGTTTTCAAGGGTCATCACGAACCGTCTTGCGCGAAGACTCGACGAGTTTCAACCTCCAGAACAGGCCGGGTTTCGAAGCGGTTACGGCACCATAGACCACATCCACACGGTGCGGCAGATTGTACAGAAGACCGAAGAGTACAATCGGCCCCTGTGCTTAGCATTTGTGGACTATGAGAAGGCCTTTGACTCAATCGAAACCTGGTCTGTTCTCGAGTCCTTGCAGCGTTGCCAAGTCGACTGGCGATATATCGAAGTGATGAGATGTCTATATAATGCCGCAACGATGACTGTACAAGTACAGAACCAGCGAACTAAACATGTCCACCTGCGTCGAGGAGTGAGACAGGGGGACGTCATATCCCCGAAACTGTTCACTAACGCCTTGGAGGATATGTTTAAGACGCTGGACTGGAAAGATCGTGGCATTAACATCAACGGCAGGTACATCTCTCACTTACGATTCGCAGATGACATCGTCATTGTGGCAGAGACGCTGCAGGACCTACAAAGGATGTTAAATGGCCTAGCTGATTCTTCTCGTCGCATCGGTCTCCGGATGAATTTGGATAAAACCAAAGCCATGTACAACGAGCACGTTGTTCCGGAACCGATTGCCGTAGATGGAATCCCACTCGAAGTTGTCACTAAGTATGTTTACCTAGGGCAGACGCGCCAACTAGGCAAACATAACTTCGAGAAGGAAATCCAGAGAAGAATTCAGCTGGGCTGGGCAGCATTCGGAAAACTCCGTCGAGTCTTCTCGTCGCCTATACCACAGTGTCTAAAGACAAAAGTCTTTAACCAGTGCGTCCTACCTGTGATGACATACGGAGCCGAGACGTGGACACTCACAGTCCGACTGGTCCACCAGTTTAAAGTCGCTCAGCGAGCTATGGAGAGAGCTATGCTCGGTATTTCTCTGCGGGATCGAATCCGGAACGAAGTAATTCGCCAGAGAACTAAAGTTATCGACATAGCTCAACGGATTAGCAAGCTGAAGTGGCAGTGGGCTGGTCATATCTGCCGCAGGACTGATAACCGTTTCCAGGGCAGGATGGTTGAATGCTAACGCGACCCCATCTTGCCCCATCTCGGTGGAAGTTTGCTCACCCCAGGTTTTTAGTGGGTATACTGCCCTTCAGGCAGTGTCCCACATAACCATCTCGCTCCCCCGGGCGAGTGGTATCCATAAAGGATTTTCCTGGGTCAAAAAAAAAAAAAGGACTGATAACCGTTGGGGTAGACTTGTCCTAGAGTGGAGACCGCGAATCGGCAAACGTAGCGTAGGACGTCCTGTGACCAGGTGGAGCGACGACATACGCAAAGCGGGCAGTGACTGGAAGAGAAGAGCCGAAGATCGGGCTCAGTGGCGCATCTTGGGAGAGGCCTACGTCCAGCAGTGGACTGATACAGGCTGATGATGATCACAGTTATTCAAAAATCATCCCCCACGCGTTTTTTTGATTGACTGAATGACCTGGTATATCAACGCACTGCCTAAACCGCTGGTCCTAGAGACATGATATTTGGAGAGTGTATTCTTTGTGAAGTGCAAACATCTATTAAAACACAATTTTTCGAAATTCTACCCCTCAGAAGGTGAAATAGTACCATATCCAAAGTCCGAAAATCAATATTGATTAGGATTACGCTGAAATTTGGCTCGCAGATAGTTCTTATAACGTTAGTATCCGCTAGGCATGGATTTTACGAAATTCACCCCTTAAAGGGATTAAACGGGGGCTCAATGTTTGTATGGAGAAGCAAGATTAGATAGTATTTTTATTTAAAACTAAACACAAGTACTTCTGTAAATAAAAATAGGAAATACGTGTTTCAGGATTTTTCGAAATTCTACCCCCAAGAGGGTGAAATGGGGTAACAAAGTCTGAAAACTCATATTAACAGATTGCGCTGAAATTTGCCATGAATAGAATAGAATAGAATAGTATTTATTGTTCAAAACTGTGTTTACAAAGATCTTAAAGTAAAGTAGTTTCAACAGTTTGTTCTTTTCGAACATACAATAATATTGTTACGTGCAGGGTGGTATTAAAATGCCAATCCGATGAGATGAACGTTTATTTCCACTGAACGCTTGGTTAGCACAATGTTCCACAGTAGTTGTCCAAATCGTCTTGCACAATTATCAAAAGTCCGTTAACACACACTGAGGTCGTTAGTTCACAATCACTGATTTCACTGTTCACAGTTCACAACACGAGTTCACTGATAACACTTAACGATCACTTGGTCGCTATCCGCGCTTAGATAGTTACACTGTCGCTTCCAGAGAAAGACTGACTAAAGCCGCGGTTTCAACGTCTTATATAGGACGAGAATATTTCTACAGAACTTTCCAGTATTGACTCGAAACAATAGACAAAAGACGTACAAAACAAAGCAATAAAAATCACAAACAAAAGGGGCGGCTTTCCTTTGAGCATCTGATGTAAACAACTTTATCATACATGCTAATTTGATCTCTAACTACTTATGAATAAGGTTCAATCTTAACTACAAAACTAGGTACATTGACTAGGGTCTGAATTCCCGGAAGGTTAAATTTATGACGGTCGGGTCGGGTGTTTATAGCCCCTAATTAGTCTATTCTTTCCCACGGTATTTTTGTTCGAGAAGCTTGGCGAAACATCGCGACTCGACGACGCGATGTAACAATATTGTAAGGCTAATTTACGAATTAAACCAACATAGTTATTATAACATAGGTAAGATTCATGAAGATAGTTATTGTGACGTAGATATTTGCAAGTAAGGATTTACCAAAATTCAATCCTTAAGGGGATGAAACGGGGGTTCAAAGTTTGTATGGAGAGACAAAATAAGATTTTTTTATTCGGAACTTCACACAAGTACTTCTTTAAATAAATAACAAATATATGTTTAAAGGTTTTGCGAAATTCCACCCCTAAGGGGGTGAAATGGGGTAACAAAGCCTGAAAACTCATATTAACAGATTGCGCTGAAATTTTCCACGAAGATAGTTATTGTGACGTGGGTATTCGCTAAGAGAGGGTTTAACAAAATTCATCCCTTAAGGGGATGAAACGGAGGTTCAAGTTTTATATGTAGATACAAGATTAGAAATATTTTTTTAATTCGAAACTTATCATAAGTTCTTCTGTAACTAAATAAGCAAATACATGTTTCAGGCTTTTTCAAAATTCTAACCCCAAGAGAGTGAAATTAAGCAAAAAAATCTGAAAATCAATATTAACAGATTGCGCTAAAATTTGGCGTGCTGATATTTATTATGACGTGGGTATTCGCTGAGAAAGGTTTTGCCAAAGTTCACCCCTTAAGGGGATGAAATGGGCTTTCTAAGTTTGTATAGAGAAACAAGATTAGATAGTCTTTGTTATTCGAAATTTCACACAAGTACTTCCTGTCCGAAAACAAATAAATGAAACAAGTATTTCTATTTATTATATATATATATAAGTACTAGCTAAAAGCCGAGCTTTGTGAGGGCTCGCGTAGTTTTTCTGCGTTTTTAAGGTATTTTTTTATTATATTAAATGGCGAATCTACCCGACACTGGAAAAATCTGCCAAACCACCAACCACTCCAACAAATGCCTTTAAATTTGCCATCATATTATTGAATTATGGCATAAAATAAGGCATAAAAATAAAGTTTACCTTCTCATTCAAACTTTACAAATTTCCAACCAAATAAATGCATAATAAAAATGTTATACTTTAAATAGAAACAGAAAATTGACAAAATTCTATTTATATTTCAAAATTCATAAAGATCCTTGATCTGCCACTTTTTGGAATCGTCAGCTTAATCTGCTAGAGTTAAAATGTAGGTCCCAAATTGCCGAAATGGCAGAAATCTGCCACAAATGGTCACCCTGATTCCAGACGTCATTTGGATGACAGATGTAAATTCTTTAGATTTCCAACAGATGGCGGTAGCAACCAAACACTATGTTCACAGCGAAGTTAATACTTTGATCTTCTAACGGATGGCGTTAGTAGTACAATAATATTCTAGTTATCCTAGGAACGAAATTGTTAATTTTCTTTTTTTTAATAAAATGATTTTACTGATAACACATCTACACGTGAATTTAAATTACTATGTTAAAGCACAAATCAAAAAGCGTGATAGTTTTTCAGTAAAGTGTACCACAAAAGTGCTCAGGTTGCGGGATAGTATTAGGGCTCGCTCGCCCTGATAAAAAGGTAAAAAAATATTTTGTTGGGAAAAAAAAAGTAATGTGTGTTTCCACGTATTCACTCAAAACTCTGTACAAAGAACAACCTTACCTTAAAACGAATAATGAAACACACATTTTTAGGGTTCCGTACCCAAAGAGTAAAACGGGACCCTATTACTAAGACTCCGCTATCCGTCTGTCTGTCTGTCTGTCTGTCTGTCTGTCTGTCTGTCTGTCCGTCTGTCACCAGGCTGTATCTCATGAACCGTGATAGTTAAACAGTTGAAATTTTCACAGATGATGTATTTCTGTTGCCGCTATAACAACAAATACTAAAAACAGAATAAAGTTACAAAATAATAGAGGGTCTCCATACAAGAAACGTGTTTTTTTCGGCATTTCACTCCATCTATATTGCTTAGTTAGGCGTCCCATAGATGGCGTTATATTGAAATGTCGATCCCTAACTCCTTTGTTAGACGTTAGATGGCGTTATAATAAATAAAATGTTTATTAATTATTATATTTTGCTGGCGAAAAATTATAGTGGTATTTTTTGCTCGATCTTATAAAATACTGTAGTGTGGTACGGAACCCTACTAGTGCGAGTCCGACTTGCACTTGGCCAGTTTATTTATTTCTATTTTCAAATCTACCCCTAGGGTGTGTGAATTTTATTAGGATAAATCATAGAAAAATACTTAATGTTTGTTTTCACGTTTCTCTACAACTACTCAATCGATTTTAGTTAAATTGGAAACGTAGATGTATATGTGTATAGCTGTATGCTTTATGGAGTGTAGGTGTCTATTTAAATAAGGTTTTTTGAAATTGCACCCTTAAGAAGGTTTAAGGTTTTTTTAATATCATATAGACTACCGTTTGACCACTATATCACTTCTTTGTAAGTGATGATGCGGTCGAGGATGCACGCTAGGCCTAGAATGGGAACTGGCTCTCAAGGATAGCTGCCGGAACACATTAGATGTTTGGCGACAGATTTTTCAACTTGAGGGTGGTAACTGGCCAGACGGACACTATTATATAGTGTCCTGCCACCATGCGAGGGTTGGGAGTTTCTTACTAAACTCTTAATTTACCAGGGGGTAACTTATGGAGGACTGCCTTACCTTGGTTATTGTGATTGTGAGATTGTATATTGTTTTCTGAAGAAAATTATGGGATTTATTTTCTGTAGTCCACGTGAGCGAAGCCGCGGGCATAAGCTAGTACTCTATAATACAATCCCCACTCCAAACTTTTTTTTTGTTTCAATATTCAATTAGTGTATTTAGCCAGTGCCAAAGTATCGTTCAAGTGAATGTCAAGTCGAAAATCCATGTCAAATGGACATTTCAATTTCAAATTGAAGTCAGTCCAGTCTGAGCGTAGACGGAAAATTAAATAGACAAGACATCAGCGTATGCGAATGAAATAGCTCTATAATATCTCTATTTATAGAGATATAACCCGACTAAAATTATGAACACGTGATACATATGCCTAGATCATACATGACTAGGGCTAACCACAGATTACTATATGAGGGCTAACAAAGCCCTAAAGAAAACAATGAGATTGCCCAGACTCTAGCGTGTGGACAATCTCATTGTTTTCACAGAGTACTGAATCACTCTACTACGTTACAAAAGTAGCATAGAGGTAGTCTAAATTGACTGCGCAAAACGGCCCTGATGAGACCGTCCTAGACCGGAGTTTGTCCCTTTCTTTTGTGTGGACGACTTATATTTACAAATAGTATATAACATATATAGCACTAGTAGGTTGTTAGAGAAGGACACACTCCCACCCGGATGCCCTTCGATTGGGCCGTTTTGTAGAACTACAAGGCAATTACAACCTTATAGTTAGAGTGCAGTGCACCATCTATTTATATTACGTCTGTGACGGACTGTGTTTTGTCTTGCTCCCTCTCCTACGACGTCCGACGAGACGATCAGTGTGACCATTTGTGGCAGATTTCTGCCATTTGGACAGATTTGGAACCTAAATTTTAACTCTGGCCATAGAATATTTAATAGTAATACGTACAGAAAGCTCACTCTTTCATGGCAAATATGCGAGATTAAACCTAATTATAATGTCGGTAACGTTCAAATACGCTACACGCTTCGGATGCGACCTTGTAAATTATAGCTTGTATTATATTGTGTAATAGTTGCGGCGCTCGTGTTGAGTCGAAATGCACCTTAAGTCCACCCAGCGAGAGTCTGAATTACTCAGCTCGTCACGCGCCTTTGATAAGGCCGCTGCTTCTGTAGGGTTGGGTGTTGTGAGAAAACATTTGAATGAATGAATGGATGTTCGAACGAAACTTACGACTAATAACAATTTGATAATAATTGGTAGTAGAACACACCAACGTGCAATGTAATGTAGGACATCACTGATAATAAGTATTTGGGACCTCCGGGAAATCTCCCGGGAAATCCCAGCTGCTTGCACGTGCCTTCCCCAGAATATACTACTGAGATAGGATACGGAAAGGCACTTGATGATCCAGCGGTTTACTACTAGATAGGAGATGGAACTCGTTCACAAATCCCGGCTATGGACAGAGCTGGCGAGCTATGACCCCTTTATTGCTGGGTCATGCCGCAGTAGCTAATTTAAAAGTTACGCAAATGGTACTTATCTTTTATGAAGGCGGTCACGGAGGAACCTAAGACCGCGTTGGAGCTGGAGATGGTTTCGTTTTTCGTAACACATCACGTAATTTACTAATTTGCTTTATTTGTAGCTGAAAACACAATGAGCCCCGGCCTCTTTACAGACCAGGTGCCCTGGATAATAAAATCGTGGTTAATACACTTTTTATAACCATTTACTTGGTAATATCATATATGACTGAATGAAAATTGGTCGTCAAAACCTTTGACGTGATTCAACCATCGACATTTGAAAATATTCAAATCGGCTGACTGGTGAGAAAACAAACCATCGTCAAAGAGTTTGAACGTCATACAAATAGGTTGGTGTAAGGTCGCCACAAGTACATTAATGTTTATTGTCGAGGTAGTTAATAGATACTTCAATTACGCAGATTAAGCTGATGATTCCAAAGTGGCAGATTTTGGTAGATTACAAGGAACTTAATGAATTTTAAAATTCAAATAGAATTTAGACAATTTATCTGTTTCTATGAAGGTTTCTATTAAAAGTTTTATATATTAGTATGCATATATTGGTTGGAAATTTATAAAAGTTTGAATGACAAAGTGTATTGTATAAACTTTATTTTTAAACCTTTGATTATAATCCCAATTGCATTATGAAGACATGACAATGACATACGTCATGCATTTTCTGGTGTGGTTGATGGTTTGGCAGATTTTGGCAGATTTTTGCTAGTGTCGGGTAGATTCGTGGGTGGATTCGCAATTTTTGAGATGGTCACCCTGGCTGGAGACCACAGAGTACTTTTTTATATAGGGAACTGGAGACGATCTCATCACATCAAATCGCATCGTTTGTTTTCGTTGATCGACAGTCCCGGCATATATTTTATAGAATTTATTTAATTTAATTGATTTCTAAAGAACAAGTAGGTATGTGAAAAAATGTACAAAAGCTATTTAACACTGCAATCACCATAATAAATAACCATTTCGGTATGTAATCATGCGAAGGTCATTGTTGTTGATACAGCTAAAATTAATTATTGTGTATGTGTGTGCATGTTAAATGTTTGATAGTGTGTGTAAACGTCAAAATTCTTGGAATTTGCTACGGGAGAATTAAATTACAAGGCATCGCTCAATACAGGTAAATTCATTCTGCCTTGCCCCGGAGACGAATTGGAAAAGTGTTAACCATGGTGAAAAAAGTGGTAATCTGCAATATGCACTTAATCATTTGAGTTCGAAGTTCAAAAGTTATTCCTTGTGCTTTTTCCCTCGCGTTTATTCCAAGTCGGCGCGTACTTGAATTAAATTACGTACTTGCTGAGGTGAATAGGTAAGTGCTTCTAGCTATCTAATAATTATGCAATTACTTCGTAGATATCTCTCGTCTTTGAGAAGCTTATGAAACGGGCTAATCCTTACATCCCGTGAAGTTTCCTTGACAGTGAGTTTTGAGTCATAGTTCGTGCTAAGTAAGTCCTTGAAGCTTCATCATGCTATGTTATATGAAGTTAAAAGAATTCGTATGGAATTATTACAACCTAAAATTGTATTTTAAAAGGTGTGTGTCGTTCTTATCATTTTTATGCTTTATCTCAGATCTGCACCCTTGTGTCGGCAAATAGCATCAACAATAACACAAATAACGATAAAACACATCTACAAGAAACATTATTGAAATCTTTCCTGCGCATTTCAGACTACGCTATACTATTCAGCTTTATTTATTCTTACTTGAATTCTGATGGAATCGTGCTTGTCTGGAATTTGTAGTTTTGACAGTATTGTTCAATTAAAAACAGAATTAAAATTATTTATCCTCCTGAATCCTGAGGGCTCACATGAATGGTCTTAATGATTATTAATTAAGATTACAAATTAAGAATAACAAATTCAGTACACTGTGCAATTCAATTTCAGTATCAAGTTTGAGACATTTATTGTCATATCTCTGGTGATACTTATCAGATCTAAATGAAATTACAATGGGACCACCAAATGTATATTACCAATTAAAAAAAAAAAACTTGCCAACTCGAGTTGGACTTGCCCACCGAGGCTTCCATACCAAGGTTGGTTAGTACCAGTTAAGCTAGACCTCTAAACTGTATGAGCGCTCATATAACTCAGAGGCCTATCTTAATTGTCGTAAGCTATGTATGTATGGGGACACCCTTTAATATTAAACTTTTTTTATTTTTTGGAATTTTTCCTTTATTTGTGCTGTAAAACCTTGCTTCTTGCCAAATTTCATGATTCGAGGTCAATGGGAAGTTTTTCCACTCAAAACCTATAGGGTACTTCCAGTTGACCTAGAATTATCAATTTTGGTTAAAAGCAAGGTCTAACAACACAAGTAAAGGAAAAATTCCGAAAAATAAAAAAGTTGAAAATTAAGGTAAATTTTGGTACTTTAAAGTTTTCGTAAATGTCTAAATTTGCCCATATCTTTTTATCGTGTTGATTCAGAACCTTGATTTTTGCACACCTAATAGGGACTAGGGGTCGCAAACCGGGATCCCGGATATCGAAAATACGGGGATACCGAGCCAAATGCAGGACCTACGAATACCGGTTTTGATTTTACAAAAACTGGGATTTTTGGTTTTTTTCGATATTTAGTAAAAATATAAGATAATATCGTTTAAAAACTAAAAAAGAACCGACTTCAATGCCGCGCTATTCATTTTCAGTACCAATTTTAAGATGTTTATCTCAATATCTCTGGAGATACTTATCATACCTCGATAAAATTACCATGGTACCACACTTGGGATATCTCCTTTCGAACAAAAAAATAATAATCAAAATTGGTTCATAAATGACGAAGTTATCCGCGAACAAACATAAAAAAAAATATATATATATACGGTCGAATTGAGAAACCTCCTCCTTTTTTTGAAGTCGGTTAAAAATTTGATTTACATATAAAATTATAACTTTACATTAATAATTATAAATTGGTGAAATCTTAACACTTCGCAACTAAACAAAGTCAGAAATCGAGATGGAAGTATTTTTCAAGAGAGGAATGCGTTCTAAAGAGATGGAAGGCATATTTTGAAAGTTTATTTGAAAAGGAGGAAATGCAAGTGCGTGACGTGACCACTTCACACGCTGTCACTACTGGACTTGATGCTGACATTACATCCGCCTCAATATCGTGTACAAATTGATGCACCCCTTGGTTCATCAGACCATTGCCTTATCAGGTTTAGGGTAAATGTTTTACATCACGAATATGTAAAACCAGTAGGAAAGAGTCTGGCACATTATACCGGTCAGATGATGGAAAGAGTCATTAACACTCAACTTCTTAAGTACCTCGAGGACTACCAGCTGATCAGTGACCGTCAGTACGGATTTCGTCATGGAAGATCAGCTGGTGACCTACTAGCTTACTTGACTCATCGCTGGAGCGAGACTGTTGAGAGTCGAGGAGAAGCTCTCGCAGTCAGCCTTGACATTGCTAAGGCCATTATTGATCGGGTTTGGCATGGGGCCCTTTTTGCCAAGCTGCCGTCGTACGGCTTGCCTGATAAGACTGTGCGTGGGTTGGCAATTTTTTGCATGGTCGCAGTATAAAGGCCGTTGTTAACGGTGCTTGTTCTGAGACCATGCCAATTAATGCCGGTATACCACAAGGGTCTGTGCTATCGCCCACGATTTTCATCCTGCATATCAACGATTTATTACAAATCAGTGATATTCATTGCTATGCGGATGATAAGCACGGGTGATGCCAAATACTCAGGCCGTATAAATATCCCTAGGCCAGAAGTCGATGAAAAGAGGACGGAGCTCGTTGCACATATCGAGTGCTTTCTCGACAGAGCATCAAGCTGGGGATCACAAAATCTTGTGAAATTCAACCCCAGAAAAACGCAAGCTATCGCATTTACCACAAAAAAGAGTCCTGAATGGACTCTTTTTTGTGGTATGTAGCTCCAAAGTTCCAGAGTATTGCCCTCAACTTGTCGAAGACAATCACCGTATTAGGTATCGACAATCGACATCTCTAATGAGGTCCAGTTCAGGAGTCATTTAGCTATCAAAGCTTAAGTCAAAGAAAAAAAAACTCTGTGTACTTAAAGCAGTACTTCACGCCGAATCAACAACTTTTGTTGTACAAAGCGCAGATTCGGCCGCATATGGAGTACTGCTCGCATCTCTGGAGTGGTCACGAATTTTTCCAGATTTTTCAAGCCAGCAGTTTAGCTTTTAGAGGGGGAGGGGGGGGGGGGGGACGCCCTATTGGAATAAAAATTTGCACTTTAAAGTTTAATATTTCGTAAATATAGCATTCAATCGAAAAATGGTATTAGCAACCCTTAAATCATTTTAAAAGACCTATTCAACGATACCCCACACGATGGGGTAGACGATGAAAAAAAAATTCATCCTCATTTCTCATATAGGGGAGCTACCCTAAAAAAAATTTTTTTTCAAACTTTTATTTCAGCACTTTGTCGGCCTAATGTATATACATACTCCCACAAAGGTCTCTTAGCAAAACCTCGGAAAGATAGACAGACAGACGGACATGACGAAACTATAAGGGTTCCTTGTCAGGACTACGGAACCCTAAAAAACGATTTTTCAATTCGTCGGAACCTTTATTATGTACGTGTTATTTTTAAAGATACGAAATACATATAAATCAACACCAATAAGAACCAATATTATCAAACGCCCTGTCGATCGAGAGCTGTCGTGAGTTCGATCACAGATTGTAATAAAAAATTTTGGTTTATAAAAATATATATGTTACTGGTTGTAACATGAAGGTTATAGAGTATAAAAAGCTAAAAATTAATGTTAGGTAGACAGTATTTATGAATATCGAGCGCCCTTGTTCTACCAAGATCTAAAACTTACCAGGATAAATCAGCGGTGTCATTGAGACTTTTAATCTCGGACCGGGGGACAGGCAAATTATATAACACTGTTTTGGGAATGTATGACAAATTTTAATACTTCAAAACGTCCCTTACCTCCAAAGTGAGTTACATTACTTAGTTAAAGCCGCAATACTATGTCTAAACATTTGACTATAAATACCATTCGGTTTTCGTTACTTTTTAGGTTAATTTATTTTACATTTTACTATTGAAATTTGGTTATTGTCTTTCTTGCATCTTGCGAATATGAAATTAAAGTTTTAAGGGTAATAAAAAGAGTTATAATGAAATTTGCTTAGCTGCAGCGTCCGGGGGCGTCTGAGCACACCGTTCAAAATAGACGACGACATCTAGCGTCGCTCAAACAGCTCAAAACTACGACGACATCCAAACGTGGTGCGTCGAACAAACATCTCAAAATAACGACGTCTTCCGGCGTCGTACAAACAGTTGACGACACCCATAGTCGCACAAACAGTAGACGGCAGTCGCCCAAACAGCTCAAACAGCGCCAAAAGGCTGTAACCAAAAATCCGATTGTAATTTGTCGCCATGAAGGATGACGCGAAACATTTTAGGTTATCAAAAATTGACTCACCGCAAAATCACGACGTTGTCATATGCTTGAACATAATATGCACGCCAATTAGCGTCGCATATTTCATTAACAAGATGGATTCATCTTGTAAAATCTGATTAAGAAAAAATACAAAAAGTTTAGCTCTTTGTAGGCCCCAGGGACAAGAAAAAGTGACGTCTCCGATCGAGAATTGACAGATGTCAAAGTCATTTTTTTTTTGAAAGATTGTCTATAGGATATTGAATGATCCACAGACCAAGTAATAACTCGATTATTTAAAATCGACTAAAAATGGCTAAATACGAAAATGTTCTAAATTATTTAAAACCAAAAGGTAATTTTGTCAGTCTTAGAAGCTGAAATGTGCTTCCAAACGAAAAATATGTAACGAGTCGAAATACCTCGTTACAGTACATACCTTCCCAAAAAAAATAAAAGAATGAAACTTCTTTTATTTTTGAGAAGAACTCCCAAAAAATTCCTAACAAAAACTTATTCAAAAAAATTAATAAACAGAAAATATTCCGCCACCAAAATATGAAATTTATTCAAACTAAAAGAAGACACTAATAAAGCATAACATTAAATCAGTTAAGCTTCTAGCCACTGACTAAGTTGCTCTAGAAAAACAAGTTATAAAAACTTTCTAACTAAGTGAAAAACAATGTAAAGGTTTACCAAAACTAATCCATCAATATGACTCAATCCTAAAATCCATCACAAATTAATTATACTCAAGAGTGGATAAGCACCATAGCCTCCATCTACCTATCTGTATTACAAACCAAATAAATATTTCTGAAATATTTAACAAAAGTGTAGATAAGCACCATCGCCTCTATCTTTTATAATCTCAGAACGATTCTAACTAAATTAAAAGGTAATAACAAAGGTTATCCATATTGTAGTACGGTTAAGCATTAGCTGCCGACTTTAGATAATTATTCACTGCAAACGATTCAGTGAACAAGTTTTCAATGAAAAAGTTGAACAACAAAAGTTCAAATTATTCTCATAAAAATAGAGAACCAAAAATAATAAGTAGTGACCGGCTCAACTCTACCGACTTTCCGAACACTAACAAATTAATAAAAGGGTTTGTCAAAAAGACCAAAAATTGTATATTGTGACCGGCTCAACACCACCGACATTCCGTGCACAAAAACAAGTTAATAAAAGTTTGTTGGGAAAACAACAAAGTTGTATTGTGACCGGCTCAACACCACCGACTTTCCGTTCACAATATCTAAAGTTTCCAACGCTTGAACCAAAAATGTCAAAGCGAGGAAAAAATGAAGAGTAAAAAATTACCCAAAAAGGTTAACTGAGACAAAAGCTCAAAAAGAGTCAAATCCGAGAGGCAAATCCGGGTAAAAATTATGTAGAGCTCTAAGTGTCAAATCCAAGTCTTAGGTCTACAACAAACACAAACTAAATAATCTAAATAATATATAACATGCTTCACAAAGACTGAAACACATCTATATTAAAAATGTATTTACACTATGTGCAGGCTATTTGAAAAGTGGAAAGCTTTTCATAGCAATCTAAAACAATATTTATACTAGATAAGTTATTTTTCAAAAAAAAATAAAACCGACTTCATAACCACAAAAAGGCACTCAAAAGCGAAAAATAATTTACTTAAAATTATTATAAGCGTTACCCACGTCTCTATTTGAAGTCGGTGCCAGCCAAGTCTAATAGGTAGTAGATAGATAATACCTACGAGTACATGTATCTACCTACTTACTAACCTACATGTACCTACTTACTACTACTACATACATAGCATCTATCTAATATCCAATAGACTTGGCTGGCACCGACTTCAAATAGAGACGTGGGTAACGCTTATAATAATTTTAAGTAAATTATTTTTCGCTTTTGAGTGCCTTTTTGTGGTTATGAAGTCGGTTTTATTTTTTTTTGAAAAATAACTTATTTTACCCTTTTTAGTGCAAAAAAAGTTTTAATGAAATTACATGCATCTATTAAATTTCGTGTCTGGGCCGTTATACACTGACGGATATATACTTTTTGAAAATTTCAAGTGTGTACCTATAACGGTTAAGAAGATACAGATCTGTAAAGTGCGCACATATAGACACACGGACGGACGGACGGACGGACGGACGAACAGACAACAAAGTCTCAGAAAGTGTTCATTTGGTAGCCTTTGGGTTCGGAACCCTAAAAAAATTGACTTTAAATGCCGCGCTAAAGTGAAAATATTCACTAGTAATAATGATGTCATCAAGGTCTCATAGGACAATGTCCAAAATGGCCCTGTGCAATAAAAGCATCTGACACACGATAATTAATTGTCTATTTTATTACAATAATTCCAAATACTTTTATAACACGGACTAGTTGTATTCCAAAATGAATATTAAAAAGTATTATTTGCGATTATTAACATTAATTGCCGCCATATGGCCAACAGGGTACTGAATCACTCTACTACGTTATAAGAGGCACTTTCCTATATTGTGGATACCCGAATTATGTAAGCACTGTGTAGCCAACCTAACAACGGAAAGTATTATTTACGTAGTAACTATTATATAATATGTGGTTTTATGCTTATAATTTTTTTTTGCTGTGTTGATTGGTACAAAGTAAGTTCATGATTCTGAGTTATTTAATTATGTATGCAGTGTCGCGGGACTGAAATGGCCGCCATCTTCGCCAAATGTCATGTCATGTCAAAAAATATTAGGTATGTTTAAAAAAGTTTGCACTCTAACAAGACTTTGCCCGGTAGAACATTCCTGTGAAGACAAATTATTTATATTTATACATAATTATTTATTATAATTATTAATATATAATTATTTATTGAGGGCCCGGTGGCGTAATTGGGAGAACAGTCGGCTTTGATGCCGTGGTAGCCGTGCACCAATGAATTTTTCTATCGAAAAATATATGTGCGCTTCTCACAGTGGCCCTCCGGTGAAGGAAAACATCGTTAAGAAACCAATAACCCCCGCATGGTGGTAGAACATATCTAGTGTCCGCCTGGCCAGCTACCACCCTCAAGTCAGAAAATCTGTCGCCAAACATCTAATGTGTTCCGGCAGCTATCCTTGAGAGCCAGTTCCCATTCTAGTCCACTTCTCTATCTTCGACCGCATCATCACTTAGCAACAGGTGAGATAGTGGTCAAACGCTTGCCTATAAGATATTACAAAAAAAATTTCCCCACCTTTATTCTATCTCGCTCACAGTTACCGTAAGAATATCTTATATGCAATAGCAACCTCCATTGTGTATAATCTTCTTGGGACTCTTCTACTAAGACTAGTACAATCTCCTATGTTTGGGGTATTTATCTCCATATCTCTGGTGATACTAATCAGATCTCGATAAAATTAAAATGGGACCACCTCGGAAACGTATCCTACCAATTAAAAAAAGAATCATTTGAATCCGTTCACAATTGATGGAGAAATCGCGTAACATACACACAAAAAAAAAAAAAACATACAGACGAATTGAGAACCTCCTCCTTTTTTGTGAAGTCGGTTAAAAAGTGGAAAACTTCTCAAAGTATCTAAAAGAAAGTTGAGTACTTGAAAAGTGAAAAGCTTTTCAAAGTAACCAAAATAATAAAATATACAAAAATATACATAAGATCTTTTGATGCCAAGAAAATTTCTAAAAGAAAATATAATCGTTAGATGTAGCTTTTGAAGTTGGGTAAAAGTTCAAAAGTAGGTTAAAAGTATCAAAAATAAAATAAAATTACCAAAAATAGACCTAAGTTAGGTTTAGTATATTTAAAGTTGTATTTCAATAAAATGTTGGTTTCCTTTCAGATCATCATCTTTCACTGTGAAGGTCAGCTTTCATACATCAAATCTCATTCTTCCACAAACAACCTTCCTCCCAAGCAGAGTATCAAAACAAATCTAAATAAAATGTTAAATCCAAAATGAAAATTTTAATATTTAATTATATCTTTAACATGATAACGTCCAGTACTTGTTTTATTAAATTCCTTTAGTACATAAACGTTAGGAGAAATTCTCTCTACAATTTCACATTTAATAAACTTAGGTGCTAATTTAGCCGAAAAATATGCAGGTGCATTTGACTGTACAAAACTTCTACGCCAAACTACATCACCAACATCAAAAGAAATGACTTTTCTTCCCCTATTATAATAAAGAGCATTACGCTTATAAGCTTTCAAAAGATAAGCTTGAACTTTAACAAAAACTTCACTAAGTGAATTTAAAGAGTGAGCATAAGTATCTCTAGTACCAAGCTCAAGTTGATCTAAGTTATCTAAAGAGTTACTAAAACGGTGCAAAGATGCATCAAAAATAAGTTCTCTACCGAACATCAAAAAGTTAGGAGTGTACTCTGTAGCAAGATTTACACTACTATTTAAAGCTAATTGGACATGAGGCAAAAACCTTGACCAAGTTCGATGATCATTTTTAACAAAACAAGAAATACATGTTTCTATTGTCTTATTATATCTTTCTACTGGATTATTCTGTGGAGTGTATAGTGCATTATAAAATATTTTAGTTATGTTGAAATTTTTTAAGAAATCTACAAAATGTTTAGATATAAATTGGGGTCCGTTGTCGGCCACTAAGATTTTAGGTACACCAAATTTAAGAAATATTTCTTTTTCAAAGATTTTACAAATTACTTTAGAAGTAGCATTTATCATTGGAAATATCCAACAATATTTAGTAAAAACATCTACAATTGAAAGAATGAATCTATGTCCAGAATAAGATTTAGGTAAAATCCCAATAATATCAACGGATAACATTACCATAGGTTGATCAACTTTCTTAGGGTTAACCATCTTACCAGCAGGAGCAGAAGTTGAATGTTTATAAGCTTTACAAATGTCGCAAGAAGAAATATATCTTTGAACGTCTCCGAACATTCCTTTCCAATAATAATTTTGTTTTATTTTATTAAGAGTTTTATGTATTCCAAAGTGTCCAGAATTAATATCATCATGATTAGAACGAATAGTATCTAAAACATGTTCTTTAGGTATTACAATTTTCCAATTTAAACGACTATTAGGGTCAAATTTATTTTTACAGTAACGATATAAAGTATTATCTTCTACTCGAAGGTTTTTCATTCTATAAGGGTATTTTTGACAATTTATAAAGACTTTTCTATACCAAGGGTCTTCTATATCTTCATCTGGTGAGACAATATTTATAGTGGAAACTAATATTGAAGTTATATTGATTCTAGATAAAGCGTCAGGAACTTGATGTAAAGATCCTTTTTTATGAACAATATCAAAAGTAAATTGAGAAATACGTGCAGCCCATCGAGCTAAGCGTCCACTAGGGTTATTAAGTTTTAAAAGCCACTTAAGACTAGCATGATCTGTCACAACTGTGAATTTCATCCCTTCGACATAAGGTCTAAAATGTTCAATTGAATCTAAAACTGCCAAAAGTTCACGTTCAGTGGTACTATAATTTCTTTCACATTTATTTAAAGATCTTGAATAATAAGCAATTGGATGTTGTTCATTATTTTCGTCTTCTTGACTCAGAACACTACCAATTCCTACAGAACTAGCATCGCAATGTAAAAAGAAAGGTTTTTCAAAATCAGGACACTGTAAAACAGGTGTAGTTATTAAGGCATTTTTTAAATTAATGAAGGCTTCTTCAGCTTCTTCATTCCAAACAAAAGTATGTTTTATCTTTTTACTTCCGGAAGTTAATTTAGTTAAAGGGGAGGCAATATCAGCGAATTTACAAATGAAACGTCGATAATATGAACATAATCCTAAAAAGCTTCTAAGTTGTTTTACGGACTCTGGTCGTGGAAAGTTTTCTATAATTTCTAATTTAGACGGATCAGTATGTAGGCCTTGACTGTCTACAATATAACCGAGATAACGGAGTCTTTCTTTGCAAAATTCACATTTTTTAAGATTTACTGTTAAGCCTGAGTTTTTAAGTATTTCATGGACTTTTTTAAGGTACTCTATATGATTTTGAAAATTATCATTTACTAAAATCAAATCATCTAAATATTTAAACAGGACATTGTCAAATTCAGGTCCAAAGAGTTTATCAACCAAGCGTTGTAACTCTGCCGGTGCGTTGGTGATTCCAAAAGGCATCCGAACAAAATGGTACAAGTTTTTTCCAGGAACTACAAAAGCAGTCTTTTCACGAGAGGACTCTTCAAGTTTAATTTGCAGAAATGCTTTAGAAAGATCTATGGTAGATATGAATTTAGCCCCACGAAGGCTGTCTAATATCCTAGAAGGGTACGGCAAAGGATAAGAATCTTTAACAGTTATTGAATTTAATCGTCTCGAATCTAAACATAATCTGGTTCCACCATCTTTTTTATCGACGGCTAATACAGGGGAACACCAAGGAGATTTTGAAGGTTCTATAATTCCTTCCTTTAATAAAACTTCCACTTCATCATAAAGTTCTTTTTGTTTAGCAGGACTCAACGGCCAATATCTACTTTTAAAAGGGTCGCCAGTAACGTTAATTTTATGTTCCACAAGGGTGGTAAGGCCTAAACCTTTTTTCTCATAAGAAATATCTTCAAACAAAGCAATGGTTTCATCTAATTGTTGTTTCTCAGAAGGAGTTAAATGAACTGTAGAAGTAACAGCGTTCACTTGAATTTTATTATTGTGAACATATTCAATATTTTTCCACAAGTCTTTAGCTAAGTTAAATTTCAACCAAAAATCAAATCCCAATATAATAGGTGGATCAAAAGAGGGTATTATTAAAAATTCTACAAGTTTACAAACATTGTCAACGGTAACCGGTAATCGCATAGAACCGATAACTTTTCTTGATGAACCGTCAGCAGTACAAGCGGAGGCATCAATAGGTTTAATTTGAAATCCTAGTTTAGAAAAATGCATGTGTTGGTTATTACCTAAAACACAGCTATTTGAACCACTATCTAGCAATCCAGAAAAAGTTTCATTATAAATGGTAAATTTTAAAAATGGTCTAGTATCATTTTGTTTAGTAAAAAGTATAGGAGCTGCTTTATGAACAGAAAAAAATGTTTTTAAATAGTCAAGCCATTCTGAAAATTCTCTCTTACACGTATCATCATCAGGTTTATAATTGGATATCGGAGCACCTGAAGTTTTTTTAAAAACTTGGGCCCGATGCCTTACAAGTTTTTTGAATTATTATTATTTTTAATATTGTCAGAATGACAAGTATCACAGTTCTTTGTCAAAACGCCTCGTTTATGACATTTAAAGCACACAGGTCCAAGAATCTCTGTACACTCTTTATAAGTGTGGTCAGTCGACTTACACTTCAAACAAGAAAGTTTGGTTTCAACCGCATGAAAGTTTTGTTTAATTTCCTTTACAGGTTTTCGGTTAACTAAAATCTCTAATTCCTTACTAATTTGGATAAACTGTTCAATAGTGTCTATTGATTTTCCAAATAAAAACGGTGTGTAAATAGGTAACATGTTGTGTTTAATTATAGTTATCAAAACATTCTCAAAAATTGGATTAGCTAATCTGCTAGACATATCTAAAATCTCAGTAATGAAATCAGGAAGTGACTCATTACTCCTTTGTTTGCGAGTTCTCATTTCATACTCCAAATGATAATCAAATTCAGGTTTGTCGAATCTGTTCAACAATTCAGTTTTAAGTGTTGTCCACGAAGAAACCCTAATTCGAATACTACGGAACCATTTCGTTGCTGTTCCAGTGAGCAGATCAGAAAAAGAACCGACTAAAAAGTTTTCATCAAAGTTTTTATACAAAAAATACTCCTCAACCGAAGTGATAAAATCTCTAACACAAGTTTTCCCATCAAAAGATATCTTACTACGCTTCAAATCAGGAAGTTTATTTGTTGAAGGCAAATGCTTTTTCAATTGTTCATTGAGTTGAACATTCATCGAGTTAAACGAAGGTAAAGGTGTAAAATTATGCAAGCTACTATGACCAAGGTTAGGTAAGAAAGGGTCAACCTCTGTTGCATTCTGCATAACTAAATTATCCAACACCGGATTAGAAATAACATCCCTAGAAGTACCAGGTAAATTCTCTTCCAACAAGGGTGGAAATTGAACCTGTTTGTCAGTCATGATGAATAATCAAAAATATTAAAGAAACAAAGACAAACAACCAACTAAAAATTCAAAGAATAGTTAAAACTCATCAAAGTTTATAAGATTTTTTGTTAAAAACGGTTTAAGTTATTATGTTTTAAAGTTTATGTTAATATTTAATAATGTTCAAAAGTATTTAAAGAAATTTGAATGTACAAAGAAACATTCAAATTGTGAAGTATGTAAGATGCAAAAAAGATTCACAATTTATCTTAATTTTCAAGATTATTAACAACGGCTAAGGTTATATCTATTTGTGAAAAGTAAAATCAATAAACTAGTTAATAATTATGTTAATAAGCTAGTATTTTCTAATATGAATGTAGCTTAATGCTTCTCAACAGTAAAACGTTATAACTTTATATAAGACAAAGTTATATCAATTCAAACAAAAACTTAGCACTTTCAATGTGGTCAAGGTCAGTTCCTTACAAAATGTAAACAACGCATATCTCAAATGTTATTATATAGTAAGTACACACTTAGATTAGTCTATCCAGTATATAAGACATATAAAGAACATTGTATGTTAATTAGTTTTGTTAAAATACAAAAAAAGTTGTAACAATTCTGTTTTCAAAGTACAAAAACTGTAAAAATGCTAAAAAAAATAACACAAAAATTGCACTAAATTGTGACAAGAAAAACAAAAATAAGATGCAAGAAAGATTATGTATGTGGAGGTAACTCCGGTCCCTGTTCTCGCGCTAATTGTAATAAAAAAAATTTGTTAATAAAAATATATATGTTACTGGTTGTAACATGAAGGTTATAGAGTATAAAAAGCTAAAAATTAATGTTAGGTAGACAGTATTTATGAATATCGAGCGCCCTTGTTCTACCAAGATCTAAAACTTACCAGGATAAATCAGCGGTGTCATTGAGACTTTTAATCTCGGACCGGGGGACAGGCAAATGATATAACACTGTTTTGGGAATGTATGACAAATTTTAATACTTCAAAACGTCCCTTACCTCCAAAGTGAGTTACATTACTTAGTTAAAGCCGCAATACTATGTCTAAACATTTGACTATAAATACCATTCGGTTTTCGTTACTTTTTAGGTTAATTTATTTTACATTTTACTACTGAAATTTGGTTATTGTCTTTCTTGCATCTTGCGAATATGAAATTAAAGTTTTAAGGGTAATAAAAAGAGTTATAATGAAATTTGCTTAGCTGCAGCGTCCGGGGGCGTCTGAGCACACCGTTCAAAATAGACGACGACATCTAGCGTCGCTCAAACAGCTCAAAACTACGACGACATCCAAACGTGGTGCGTCGAACAAACATCTCAAAATAACGACGTCTTCCGGCGTCGTACAAACAGTTGACGACACCCATAGTCGCACAAACAGTAGACGGCAGTCGCCCAAACAGCTCAAACAGCGCCAAAAGGCTGTAACCAAAAATCCGATTGTAATTTGTCGCCATGAAGGATGACGCGAAACATTTTAGGTTATCAAAAATTGACTCACCGCAAAATCACGACGTTGTCATATGCTTGAACATAATATGCACGCCAATTAGCGTCGCATATTTCATTAACAAGATGGATTCATCTTGTAAAATCTGATTAAGAAAAAATACAAAAAGTTTAGCTCTTTGTAGGCCCCAGGGACAAGAAAAAGTGACGTCTCCGATCGAGAATTGACAGATGTCAAAGTCATTTTTTTTTTGAAAGATTGTCTATAGGATATTGAATGATCCACAGACCAAGTAATAACTCGATTATTTAAAATCGACTAAAAATGGCTAAATACGAAAATGTTCTAAATTATTTAAAACCAAAAGGTAATTTTGTCAGTCTTAGAAGCTGAAATGTGCTTCCAAACGAAAAATATGTAACGAGTCGAAATACCTCGTTACAAGATTATATAATAGTTACTACGTAACAGATACTTCACTCCCCTACAAAAATACAATACCAACGTTTATTTCAGACAATACAAGCAAAAATGTGGCTAAGGCGCTCGACCTAGCGTTGTTATTACTTCGTTCAGCGCGCGATGTACCGGCGCGCCCCGATACAGTAAAGGGTTGACTCAATAAACTAAAAAAAAAGTTTACGAATTATTTTTATTTACCTCACAAAATTACATCAAAGTTCCTAACTAAGAGTCGAATTTTATTTTGGAAAAGTGAATTTTACGCCGTCTTGTCATTTTAGTATCGGTAGCATAAAAAATAAAACATATTGTGCTTGTTTTTTGTCAAACCCATAAAATGATTATGAAAAACTTAAATCGTTTCTAAGATAGAATACGAATGCGCAGTTATCCCGTCATTTGAATAATAATATACGTTGCGCGCGCGTGAGCAGTGACAACCGACTGGCAGATAGTACCGCCGCAGGTGACGAAAGTTTAGGTATAAATCGCAGTAGCTATGGGCGAGTGAGGGAGGCCTGGTTCATCCATGAAGAAAACTACCGAGTTACAATTTTGTAGTCCTAACAGTTTCGGAATAAAATGGCTGTGACATACGGACGGACGGACGTGACTTAAGTAGTCTATTATTGCACGGTGCTAACTTCACGCCGTGCATAATATTAGACAACTTAAGTCACGAGTATCGTATATAATTTTATAGCTGTCAGTGTGACATAAACCCGCACTTTACGCTTGCTACTCTTTTCCGTCAAATAGAAGATTATTGCACGGCGTGAAGTTGGCTGGCTAAATTGTATTTGACTGCTTTATTGTATTGACTTGTAATAATGTTTACCAATAAAGATGATTATGATTATTAAACGTCGTGCAATAATCGATTATTTAATTCACGGAAAAGCGTGCGTAAAGGTTTAGGTCACGTGCTATAAAATATATTATGAATGCGTAATTTAGTTTGTATGGGACTTCCTTACGGTCCAACGTACCGACAAATTTGGCTGAAATATTGCTCGGGGATAGCCAGTACAGTGTTTTAGCAGGACATAGGATATTTTTTAACGCGGGCGAAGCCGCTGGGCACGTCTAGTATACCAGAAATAGGATTCAACATCCGACTAAGCTGGAAATACTGACTACTTGGTGTGTCATGGGTATTTTTGCAGTTATATTTTGTTGACATTTAAAATAAGATTAGCATAATTAGATTATTCATTGTATATTTCGCCAAGTCCGGTTTGTCCTTATTGCAACTTATTTAAAACAACACTTCGTGGCTACTTTCGAGATAGTTTTTAACCGACTTCATAAAAAGGAGGTTTCAAAGCCGCGGGGAACTTCTAGTATATATATATACGGTATATATATATATATATATGTATATACTTCTTTTATTTACTTAAAACTTTTCTTTTGTTAAAACGATTTTATCATTAAAGACATCAAATAAGAATTAGCCAAATCGGTTTTCATGGCATTTCAGTCGGCACACGTTTTCATGTTATCGCGTGACTAAGGCAAATCATGATTCATATTTATTAAACCCGAAAACCCCAAATTTTGAGACTTTGTTACCTATCCCATTTTGAAAAATCCTACAACACGTACTTACTTATTTATTTACAGAAGTACCTATGTGTAAGGTTTCGAATAAAACAGACTATCTCATCTTGTTTCGCCATACAAACTTTGAATCCCCGTTCCGTATCCGGGAGGAGTTTTTAGAAAACTGAGCATTGCATAATAACTATTTTAAATTTCAGCGCAATCCGAAACAATATTGATTTTCAGACTTTGTTACTCTTAGGGTGGCATTTTGAAAAAGTCTGAAACTCGTATTTACTTATATATTTACAGAAGTACTCAAATTTCAGCGCAATCCGAAACAATATTGATTTTCAGACATTGTTACCCGATTTTACCCTCTTAGGAGTGGAATTAAAAAAAAACCTAAAACACGTATTTACTTATTTATATACTTGTGTGAAGTTTCGAATAGAAAAAACTATCTAATATTGTTTCTTCATAAATTTCAAGTCTCTACGACCAGCGGTTTAGGCTGTGCGTTGTCTGTCTTCTTCTAGTATTAGATTCTTATAGTATTAGATTTATGTTTGTTGGGAGATTACTTCGTCGTTTATGAACCGATTATATTTATTCTTTTTTTTTTTGTTGGAAAGGAGATATCCCAAGAATGGTACCATAGTAATTTTATCGAGATCTGATAAGTATCTCCAGAGATATGGAGATAAAGACTTTAAACTTGGTACTGAACATTAATAGCACGGCATTTAAAGTCGGTTCTTTTAGTTTTTTAAACGATCTTATCTTTGACGTCGTGATTAGAGGACGTCAAGTAATTACTAAGTTAGCTTTTATTACCCGACTGGGCGATTGCGTCGCGCATTATATTATTATTATTTTAGAATATTATGCCACAAATGCTTATGCGAACAGTAATTATGTCAATAAAAATAGGCCTAATTACTTTAATGCCAAATTACTTTAATGCCAAATTAACGTATGCTTAAATATACTTAGGAGAAACAACATTATGCTAAAGTATATTATGAGAAAAACATTTATGCGAAACAATAGGGAACGAAAAAGTCTAGCTAATCTTGTTTCTCCATTCAAACTTTGAACACCGTTTCAACCTCTTAGGGGTGTAATTTTGAAAAATCCTGGAACACGTATTTATTTATTTACTGAAGTACTTGTGTGAAATTTATACCTAATCTTGTTTTTCCATACTAACTTTGAACACCCGTTCCACCCTCTTAGGGGTGGAATATCGAAAAATCCTGGAACACGAATTCATTTATTTACTGAAGTACTTGTGTGAAATTTCGAATACATTATTAAAATAATTTAAAGACTAAAACAACCGACTTCCATGCCCCGCGAGTCAGTTTCAGTCGCAAGTTTGAGACGTTTATCGTCATATCTCTGAAAATACTTATCAGATCTCGATGAAATTACAATGCGACCAATTAAAAAAAATAATAATTCGAATCGGTTCACATTGACGGAGTAATCGTGTAACATACATACAAAAAAATATAAAAGAAAACAACATACAGACGAATTGAGATTGAGAACTTCCTCCTTTTTGTAAATCGGTTGATGAAGTAATCATTGCTTTTCGATTATATTGGGAGTATTTGTGGGATTTGGGAGGTCGGAGGACTGAGGGACAGTGAGGGGGGAGTCGAAAATAATCTAATCTAATGAATCAATTACATTCATTCTATTTCTCGATATTATTGTTTCGTTACAGATCGATGACATTAAAGGTCACCGATTGTAAAAATAAGTTTTACTTTTTTTATCAGTTCTTGAGCTTTGTGTGGACGCGCTAACTTGAAATCTGCAATTGAAATGAAAGTGTGTTTTAACGGTATACAACGCCATCTAGTGCAATTTTTTGGACTTTTAAACGGCGAAACTGCCGCAGGACTGATAACCGTTGGGGCAGACTTGTCCTAGAGTGGAGACCGCGAATCGGCAAACGTAGCGTAGGACGTCCTGTGACCAGGTGGAGCGACGACATACGCAAAGCGGTGGGCAGTGACTGGAAGAGAAGAGCCGAAGATCGGGCTCAGTGGCGCATCTTGGGAGAGGCCTATGTCCAGCAGTGGACTGATACAGGCTGATGATGATGAAACGGCGAAACTTGGGGCGCCTACGAATAAAGTAGCTAATCCCATGCCATATGCCAAGTCTTGCAACCACAGAAATATGAGTAATAAGGTAGTTATTTATATTTCTGTGCTCGCAACGCAGTTTTTATACTACTATAAGATAGTAAAAATTAAAACAACCGATTTACATGCTGCGCGAGTCAGTTTCAGTTGCAAATTGAAGACTTGTATCGTCAAATCTCTGGAGATACTTATCAGATCTCGATGAAATTACAATGGTTGGTACCATTGTAATTTCAATTTAATTCCAAAGTACATTAATAATAATAATTTCAATTTAATACATAGTAATTCCCTTGGGATATCTCCTTTCCAACAAAAAACTAATCATCAAAATCGGTTCATAAACGACGAAGTTATCCGCAAAGACACATAAAAAATATATATACCGTCTAATTGAGAAACCTCCCCCTTTTTTTAAAGTCGGTTAAAAACAGAAACCGTCTGACAGTTTGTCAATTGGTATCACGTAGAACCAATGTAGCAGAGCGTCATTTCTTATCATTAGCAAAACAATTGAAATCTATTCCATATTATGAGTTGAATTGAAATGTATTCTGGATAGCTATCCAGATGAGTATCTCCAGAGATATGGAGATAATAAACAAATCTATATCATGTGAAGTCGGTTGTTATGTTTTTAATACGATATTTGATTAATATTGGTACTTTTTATTTTCAGATTCATCAGTCAGTAGCGGAGATAAAGAGTGGACTATATCTGCAAAATTAGATAGAGATATTGACAAGTGTAAGTTTTTGTATAATACTAGCCGTGCCCCGTGGTTTCACCCGCCTTAAAACGTATACAGCATTTGAAATATTATAATTTGATTATTTATTGTGCAATATATATCTAATATATAAAATTCTCGTGTCACAGTTTTCGTTGCCATACTCCTCCGAAACGGCTTGACCGATTTTGATGAAATTTTTTGTGCTTATCCGGTATCTATGAGAATCGGCCAACATCTATTTTTCATCCCCCTAAATGTTAGGGGTAGTCCACCCCTACATTTTTTATTTTATTTTTTAGACAAAATTTTTAATTTCTATTTTTTTATGATACAACATACAAAAATACATACAATCCTCAATTTTCACCCAGAAGGGTTGATCGTAGAAACGATCAACCCTTATTTTTTAATAGCCATTTTAGTAATTTAATAATTTTTCCTCCATACATACTTACAATAAGTAAGCTATTTTTTAACCGACTATGTTTGTTCGCGGATAACTTCGTCGTTTATGAACCGATTTTGATTATTCTTTTTTTGTTCGAAAGGAGATATCCCAAGTGTGGTACCATGGTAATTTTATCGAGGTCTCATAAGTATCTCCAGAGATATTGAGATAAACATCTCGCGAATATATATCTCTCTATATTCATCATGAATAGCGCGGCATTGAAGTCGGTTCTTTTTTAGTTTTTAAACGATTTTATTGTCTACACTAGAAATTACTACGAAATTATTTATATGGCAAAACAACGTTTGCCGGGTCAGCTAGTATAATATATATTTTGTTTTGTATATATTTGTATTATGTATGTATATGTTTATATATGTAGATTACAGTAAGTCTATGTATTTTATATTAATTTAAACCCTTACCTCATCATAGCTATCATGCCACCGTCCATGTTCAACATAGTCAAATATCATTTCCATCCTAAGGTTGTCTGGAAGACATCGCTTTTAGCGATAAGACCGCCCATTGTACCAGTAATTTACTTAGTGCAAATGTTTGTTTCTTCTATTTTGTGCAAATTGGTGTCAATAAAGAGTTATTGTATTGTATTGTATTCAAGGTTCAGGTTTTAAACTGTCTGAAACGAAAACGCTACGCGCTCGCTCGGTCAATATTGTATATTTCCTTAATAAAACAATGAAGTAGTTATTTCATCGATAATTAAGAATATTCTAAACATTTTTTTTATATCGTTTTTTTTTTTTTTAATACCGAACTGGGTAGCACTTGATCACTATCTCACCTGATGTTAAGTGATGATGCGATCGATGATGTAGCGTGCTTACCCAGAAGATACCTATTCACTCGCGATTTGAAGACCCCCATATTGTACTTAATCGGAAACACGGACTCAGGCAGGGTATTCCATTCCTTAGCGGTTCGTATGATGAACGAAGAAGCAAATCGCTTCGTTCGGGTAGATGGTATATCCACCATAAATCGGTGGCGCCTTTTAGTGTCTCTGGATATATATCGTATATTCTAGCGTTTGACTACTATGTGACGTTACTCATCTCTGTTCAAGTGTTCATGGCATTGTTTTGCTTAATCAATGCCCTTCACCCCTAATTCAATGTAATTGAATAATTTGAGGAAAATCAATTAGTAAATTGATTTATGCAATTCCTTTGAGGATAACTTAAAACCTACGTTCCTTCGAGTAGGTACTTAGGAACAATCCCGCTTTCTAAGTGACGAAGCTCGATGGCACCTTGGCGTAAAGGATGGATACCTGACTTAAAACCCGCAGGTCGCTGGGTCTAATCCTGCCGTGCATGAATGGATTTTTCTATGTGCATTCATGGGTGGCGTCGTCACAGGTGGCAGGACCATTATTTCAATGTTTTACCAGATTTGCTACCGAATGGTAGTTTGACAACATCAAGAAGAAAATCTGCCGCCAAAATCCTTTGTGTTCCGGCAGCGAGCAGCGCAGCCCTTGAGAGTAAAACTATTTTAGGCCTAGCATGTTCACCATCGTCGACGTATATCATCGATTACTTACAGGCGAGGTAGTGGTCCCAGGTTGACTTTCAGTAAATTTGCTCAAAATTTGTTGAGTATTCCCAGAGATATGGAGATAAAAATCTTAAATTTGCTACTGAAAATAACTCGTGTGGCATGTGAAGTAGTTTTTTTAACCGACTTCACAAAAAAGGAGGTTCTCAATTCCACTTTGTTTGAGAGATATTTTATCGAGGTATGACAATTATCTCCGAACATATAGAGATATACATCTCAAACACATTACATACCTTGACGACATATGTTTTTGTAAATCTTGTTGACATGGTATCATGTCATACTGGCTATTTTGACTATCGTTTTGTACGATCATACATAATTTTAAGTTTTAATCGATTCCAATTATTTACAGTATGAGTACTTATAGTTAGTATTATGGCTCTGAGACAAAGGCAGAGGGTAGAAGTACTCGTATAATAGGGATGATGCCTGGGTAAAAATAATTAGATTATCAAAAATAAAAATTGGACACGTATTTTTTATTTTACAAATCAATAGAAATTGACAATGATAAAGGGCGTCGAAGGTCGGGATTGGTGGTTTGTGATGTTACGAACCGCTAAAAAGTGAGCTGTGACGTCACGTGGAATTTCAAGGCTCTATAACTTCGTCATTTTTTGTTTAATTGAAAAAATAAAAAAATTGTATCTAACATTTTTTGATAATGTAAATGACGGACTAAAAACAATTGAGCCTATTGGAGAGGCCAATGTCCAGCAGTGGACTAGTAGCCTGATGATGATGAAGTACAGATAAATAGTATTATTATTATAATTTCAGTAAGCAAGATGTCGCTCTGGAGCAGAGCTCAGCAACTTCCCCCGGAGAGTTTGCAGAAGGTAAGCATTCTATCCTGCAGGTCTACCACTACCCTTGATCATCCTACTACCTATCCTACTAATATTATAAAGGCGAGAGTTTGTGTGTATGTTGGTTACTGTTCATTTTTAACCGACTTCCAAAAAGAAGGAGGTTCTCAATTCGTCTGTATGTTTTTTTTAAATGCACGTTACGCGATTACTCCTTCAATTGTGAACCGATTCGATCCGAGGTGGTCCCATTGCAATTTCATCAAGATCTGATAAATATCTCCAGAGATATGACGATAAACGTCTCAAACTTGCTACTGAAACTGACTCACGGGGCATGGAAGTCGGTCGTTTTAGTTCTTATTTTTTATCTTATTTTTGTGAACCGATTCCAATGATTATTACCTTATCCGTACCTAAAAACGAAAAAAGGAAACCTTATAGGATCACTTTGTTGTCCGTCTGTCTGTCCGTCTGTCAAGACATGTTATCTCCGGAATGCGTAGAGGTATCAAGTTAATACTTAATACTTGAGTCTACGGTATCTTTCATTTGTGAAAAAATCAAACCTGAAAGTCAACGCGATCTAAAGATATGACCGTTTATGTCGCATATTTTAGCATATTTTGTGATTTCACAAGGGAATTAAAACCTGTAGGGTACTTCTTTACTTATGGCCGGTTCACATTATTCCAGTCCAACAATCCAATCCAGTACTGGAATGCTACTGGAATAATGTGAACCGACACTGGAATGTACCCATTCCAGTGAGCATTCCAGTCCAGTGACTGGAGAGACCGTCAACTTTTCATTCCAGCTCACCTAATCCAGCGCCACTGGAATAGTGTAGACAGCCATTCCAGTTGCAATCCAGTGCTAGATTGAACGTTGAACAGTGAATACGAGTCAATTGTTTTGGGGACCAGTTCCAAATTTAATAATTAAATTGAATGAGGATCAAACTCTTCATTTTGTCATTGTCACCGACGTGTTACCAATCCAGCTACTCTTAAAAGACTGGAACAATGTAAACGATATGCTCCAGTCCAGCACTGGACTGGATTAGCTCGCTGGATCACTGGACTGGAATAATGTGAACCGGCCATTAGAATCATAAAATTTGACAAGAAGCAAGGTCTTGAACCACTTATATAGGAATAAATCTGAAAACCACTTACAGTCCGGCAAGTATAACTTGGCGCGGCTGTGCGCCACTGTGCTTTTACTTTGTACTTTGATAACAGTTTCTCTTAAACCACTTTTAATTACTTTTGGCATTATTGAACTATTTCAATGTAGCAGATTTATCAACAATAATGTCGCGGTAATCTCTCAAACGTCAAACTCACAGTTTCAATTAAAAGAATTAGTTCCAAAAACCACCACCGCCAAGTTATACTTGTGGCACTGTATATAGGAATAAATCTGAAAACCGTAAATATGTAGATTAGTAACAGAAAAAAGTGAATTTCCTTTGAAGTACATACATATTATTTACGGTTGGCGCAGTACATGTTCTATGAATCGAACTGCAAGGTTAGTTTGTCCTTTAACCTAGTTTGAGAAGTTGGTACGGAAGCCTCGGTGGGCGAGTCCAACTGACTTGGCCGGCTTTATTTTATTAGTAGGATACATTTCCAAGGTTCCATTGTAATTTCATCGAGATATGATGCGATTGAGGATGGTAGGTAGCACGCTAGGTCTAGAATGGGAACTTTTTATTGGGAACCGTTTTTTATCTTTAACTTTATTTTATATTTTATTTTATCATTTTATTTTACAGGTCCGCACGATTTATGTGGACATTTTCCCTATAGAAGTACGGCACTGCCTCGCTCCATGGATCGAAAGCAAGATTTGGTAAGTTTTTAGTTTATATAGTAATTTATTTTAATAAGTTTAAATAGTTTATTTTTACCCACGAAGGAACGGAGACGGTATGACGGTATTATGCTATTTGGGTGAGGGGAGTTTTGTGAGTGGAAATCCATGTTGCCTTTTTTCTCCAAAACTACTAGTCCGATTTTGATGCAATTTTCAGTTATGGGTTTGGGTTTGATTGGTGCATGTTCTCAAATAGGTGTTACGGTGACAACTCACCAGGGGGCGCTGCAGCAAACATTGTTTGTGCAAATCCATGTTGCCATTTTATAGGGTTCCGTAGCCGAATGGCAAAAAACGGAACCCTTATAGATTCGCCATGTCTGTCTGTCTGTCTGTCCGTCCGTATGTCACAGCCATTTTATTCCGAAACTATTAGGACTACAGAATTGAAACTTAGTAGGTGGATGTATTCTGTAAACCGCTTTCCGATATTTATACAAAAATAAAAAATATAAAAGTTTAAGGGGGGGCATCCCATACATGGAACTGAAACAGAAAAATTTTTTTTTGTTTAAACCTATTGTCACGCTTTATCTTGCCCTGCCTACCTTACTCTAGTCAGGTATGAATGGTAAGTGAAAGGCAAGAAAAGGTTAACAAAATTTAATACGTAAAACCATAATAACAAAAAAAGGGGGGTAGCTCAATTAGGGGAAAAAATAGTTCCGATAATCTGTTAAGTTATAATAAAAATAAAAGAGGGTAATTTAGAAAACAGTTAGACAGGGCCGGGGTTGCGGTACAGTATTCAACCGAAATGCGTTGCGCGTCCGTCTAGATACACTAGCCTTGTATGACGGGGTCGGTAGTCCACTGCGGTTCGAGTGTCGGCCGCGGGGGAAAATGCTGGAGCTGTTAACCACGTAGTAGGGGCGGCGGCAGCGGTGACGTCCAGGTCTAGCAGCAGAGTAGGTGCTTCTGTTCACCCGTATGGTGGAACCCTGGAAGCCGTTCAAAGTTGGACGACTTAGTAAATGTCCGCTTTCATTATGTGACTGCGACATCCGTGAAAGCCGAGCAAGGCAAAACAAGTACTAAGTGATATCTAATGCAGTGAATAGTATCACGGATGAGGCAGTCAATTTTACAGGATTTTACATTTTAAAAATAATAAGGGAATGAGAATAATGTGACAAAAAAACAATGATAGAATTAAATGTAGGTAAAACTATCTAGGTACATTTAAATATGTTCGTGGAGGGAATGTAGGCCTAAGAATGATGTAAATATGTAAATAGTATTTATAATAACAAGGCAAGTTAGATTGCAACGCCCAGAGAAGAATTATCCGTTATTTTTTTGGAATAGAAGAAAGAACATATTCAAATGTACTCACGTCAGACTTTATGCACTGCACTTAGAATAAGGAAGTTAAAAACTCACCCAGTCGGGGTATTCACAATGGGCACTAAAACTCACAACAGTATAGTAGAACGTAAGGTATAAATTATTAGTATAAGAATAATAGTTTGGTTGTGAAGAGCAATTCGTCCGCGCTTCACCAGTACCAAGTAGACGTGTGTTAGCGGGCGGTTCAAGGTCACCGGCGTAGCTCCTCTTGCCGCGCAAACTTCCAGTCGCTCGCTCATTGGCTGTGGCGCGCGGCTTACCGATAACTTTCGCCAAGACCGCTTGTGTATTGTTAAGAGCGGTTATTACCGTTTAAATCTATTGAATTTGAAATTAGTGGGTTAGTATTAATCAAAATATAAGTATTATATTATTATTCAAAGTTTATTGTCAGATTGGCCATTTTTTAACCGACTTCAAAAAAAGGAGGAGGTTTCTCAATTCGACCGTATTTTTTTTTTTTTTTTTTTTTTATGTTTGTTCGCGGATAACTTCGTCGTTTATGAACCGATTTCGATTATTCTTTTTTTGTTCGAAAGGAGATATCCCAAGTGTGGTACCATGGTAATTTTATCGAGGTATGATAATCTCTATAAGAGATATTTATAGAGATAAGAGATGTTTATCTCAATATCTCTATAAGAGATATTGAGATAAACATCTCAAAATTGGTACTGAAAATGAATAGCGCGGCATTGAAGTCGGTTGTTTTTTAGTTTTTAAACGATATTATAGTTTTTCAAGGACACGTTTTAGTAGAGAAATGTGGTGTTCAAAGGTTTCTGACACGATTATGACATCATCCACGAATACGAATACTCTGTGTTCGAATTCGGGGCCATAAAACAGTTTATCTACTAACCTTTGCTGTGTCGCTGGCGCGTTAGTCAATCCAAAAGGCATGGACTTAAATTGAAACGTGCCTCGGGAGGGGATATAGCCGTCTTCTGTCTATCCTCTTCTTTTATTAATACCTGCCAAAGCTTAAGCTTTTAGAGAGATCTACGCTTGAAAGGTATTTAGAGTCGCGTAAGTTGTCGAGGATTTCTGATATATAGGGGAGACTATAGGCGTCCGTTTTGGTAATCGCATTTAGTTTCCGGCTGTCGAGGCAGAATCGTAGTTCTCCATTCTTTTTCGGTGTTAAAAGAACTGGTGATGACCACGGGCTCTCGCAAGGCTCGACGATATCTTCTTTTAACATATCATACAATTGTTCGACAAGGATACGTTGTTTCTCCGGGGACATTCTATAATATCGCTGTCGAATGGGGGCAGCATCCCCAGTGTCTATAGAGTGTGTGATTAGAGATGTACGACTTAAACCACACTTTTCATATGAAATATCGTGAAACTCTGATATTATTGTGTCAGCTATCGATTTTTGTTCCTGACACAAGTGGTCGTAGGAAAATATAAGGTTAGATTTTTCGACTGGGTCTGCAGACGAGACCTTTGCCGGTTCATTAAGGGATGCTATTTGGTCAAGATTTTTGGGAAGTAACCCAAAAATTCGCCAAAAATCCATGCCTAGGATTAAGTCATGTTTCACACTTGGCACTGCGTATGCCCGAAGAATTAAGGTCTTACTTTGGAAAGTAACAGGGAGGTGGATTACTCCAATGGAGTCAAGTTGTTCACCACCTGCGGCTATGAAACTAGTTGGGTCACCAGTTTCCAATTCCAAACCAGTCTTGAGTAGACTTTCATGACTACCGTTACCTAGAATAGTTGCAGACGAACCAGTATCTAGGAGACCAGTAAACGGTGCGTTATTCACGCTTATAGAGACATAAAGTCTAGATCTATTAACATGATCAAGATTATCACGGATTGTTGAGACAGTATTAAAAGTAGAAAATTTAGAGACAAAACTCAACCATTCCTTCCACTCTGCTATGTTAGTTTTATTATGAACTATTGGCTCTAAAACGCTGTTTCCACAATCCTGATAAACTAGTTTTTTGATTTAGTGGTACCATTGCATTCGGGGCATTCTACTGAACGAAACCCTTTTTTTCCGCATTTAAAACAAACGATATAGCGTTCTTCCTTGCATGTTTTGAGTGTGTGACTATTCGTTCTACATCTAGGGCAGTACATTGGTCTAAGTTGGTCAGAAGGATTCGCCGCCAAAGCTGATACACCAATGTTTTGGATCGGGTGCGATTCATTCTCACCAAGGGAGTTAATATTTGGATAAGGCTTAGTATAAGTATTAGTGTTAGAATTATACGTGTGTTTCTGATTATAGCTGTCTTGGCGAAATTTATTCTGCAGAGTAGTCGGTACGGAAGTAGTATGTTTATATGCGAATTCAGAAGCTAACGTTGAGTTGGTCGCTTTAGGCGGCTCATGAAAGTGAGTAAATCGCGATTGAACATTTTCATAATTACGGCATACGGTATTTTAGCGCATCAATAGTCTGGATTCCAGGAGATGCAGCCAGCGAGCCAGCGTAACATGGACGTATATTATGCAGCAATATATATCTAGTTTTTCCTCCTCGGATAAGGGTTTGGTGAGGCGGGAAAACATGCCATCCATTATAGATAAGTAAATTATTATATTTTCATGCTCCCCTTGAGTGCGCGATCGAATTTCAGCAGCGAATCTATAATCGTAGTCATTGCTGCTGAAATCCTCTTTAAGCAGTTTTGCATCTATACCAATGTAAGGCGTCGTCTGCAAAAATGTCAAAGGCCGAAGACAAGATCTTATCGTAGGAAATACCCCTAGCAAGTACAAATTCCTCAACTTTTTGTATGAAAGAACGTACACATGATTTGCCTGAGTATCTGAGTTTGCTAATATCGGCTGTTAGGCTACGTTCACAAGTGACAGATATGGCCGGACCTTCATGAGCAGTTTCCGCAGGCGCAGAAGTAGTTGCGGATCTGGTCTGAGGTTGAAGATTTTGGGGTTTGAGACTATTAAGGTCTTTGTACTGCGAGTTGAGGCTCGTAAGGCAGGCTTTGTGGAGATCTGCAACCTCCGAAGGAGCAGAAACTCTATTAAGACGGTGGTAAACATGGTTTAAAAGATTTTCAATTCTAATATATAAGTTTTTGTCAAATTTAGATTTGAGAGCAGTAAGGTTACAATGAGACTTTATTAAAGATTCTTTAATGGCTTTTAAATCATCCGAAGGTTCTAGATGAGACTCAAGTATGTCTTCGGATGGCAGTAACTGTGACAATTTAACTATTTGCTTCCTAAGTTCTTGTACCGATTCGCCTGAGCCACGGCGAAGCTCAACTTCATACTCCAATTCCGCCTTTTGGAGTGACAAAAACTTAATAGGGTGACCCATTGTGCAGGTTGGGTGAGTTTTCAAACAGGAAAATGACAATGAAGACACTTACACTAATTTGCAGAAGCGGAAGCAACCAAGTCTACTTAAAATTATTGATCGACTATTGTGTGGGTAGGTCAATTTAATAATGAACAAATTATTGACTTGGAACAGTTAAAGATAATAAGGACATATTACAATAAGATAGTACACAAAAAAAATAATCTCACACAATATTCAATTTGACACAAAAATCAGTCTTAAGAACTAATGTTGTAGCCAACACCAAAGAAAACTATTAACAGCAACAAGAAGTGCAACGCAAATCGGTAAATAATGTTACTTTGAGTTGGGCGCCATTTGTCACGCTTTATCTTGCCCTGCCTACCTTACTCTAGTCAGGTATGAATGGTAAGTGAAAGGCAAGAAAAGGTTAACAAAATTTAATACGTAAAACCATAATAACAAAAAAGGGGGGTGGCTCAATTAGGGGAAAAAATAGTTCCTATAATCTGTTAAGTTATAATAAAAATAAAAGAGGGTAATTTAGAAAACAGTTAGACAGGGCCGGGGTTGCGGTACAGTATTCAACCGAAATGCGTTGCGCGTCCGTCTAGATACACTAGTCTTGTATGACGGGGTCGGTAGTCCACTGCGGTTCGAGTGTCGGCCGCGGGGGAAAATGCTGGAGCTGTTAACCACGTAGTAGGGGCGGCGGCAGCGGTGACGTCCAGGTCTAGCAGCAGAGTAGGTGCTTCTGTTCACCCGTATGGTGGAACCCTGGAAGCCGTTCAAAGTTGGACGACTTAGTAAATGTCCGCTTTCATTATGTGACTGCGACATCCGTGAAAGCCGAGCAAGGCAAAACAAGTACTAAGTGATATCTAATGCAGTGAATAGTATCACGGATGAGGCAGTCAATTTTACAGGATTTTACATTTTAAAAATAATAAGGGAATGAGAATAATGTGACAAAAAAACAATGATAGAATTAAATGTAGGTAAAACTATCTAGGTACATTTAAATATGTTCGTGGAGGGAATGTAGGCCTAAGAATGATGTAAATATGTAAATAGTATTTATAATAACAAGGCAAGTTAGATTGCAACGCCCAGAGAAGAATTATCCGTTATTTTTTTGGAATAGAAGAAAGAACATATTCAAATGTACTCACGTCAGACTTTATGCACTGCACTTAGAATAAGGAAGTTAAAAACTCACCCAGTCGGGGTATTCACAATGGGCACTAAAACTCACAACAGTATAGTAGAACGTAAGGTATAAATTATTAGTATAAGAATAATAGTTTGGTTGTGAAGAGCAATTCGTCTGCGCTTCACCAGTACCAATTAGACGTGTGTTAGCGGGCGGTTCAAGGTCACCGGCGTAGCTCCTCTTGCCGCGCAAACTTCCAGTCGCTCGCTCATTGGCTGTGGCGCGCGGCTTACCGATAACTTTCGCCAAGACCGCTTGTGTATTGTTAAGAGCGGTTATTACCGTTTAAATCTATTGAATTTGAAATTAGTGGGATAGTATTAATCAAAATATAAGTATTATATTATTATTAAAATAAAAATATTGCTAAGTAGTGCAGTTTACGTTTATTTTTATTAGATGAAGGTAACGAACCGTTACACTATACGTGTGGGGTGTCTATGGATAGGTCTTTAAAAATGACATTGAGGTTCCTAAAATCATTTTATTTCAAAATCAATCATTTAAAAGATAGGCACGTCTAAAGTGGTAAAATGTGTGTCCCCCCCCCCCCCCCCCTCTAACTTTTGAAGTGAAAAATCTAGAAAAAATATATTCTGTAGATCTTAATAAAAACTTTCAACGAAAATTGGTTTGAATGAGATACAGTCAGCAGTTTTTGAGACATAACGACCGCAAGGATAACTTTGTTTTTCATACAATTACTATGAAAAACAAAGTTATTTTTGTAGTTGCGAAAAATCATAGTTATAGAATACTCTACTGTGTTACGGAACCCTACGAGTGCGAGTCCGACTTGCACTTGGCCAGTTTATTTCCATAACTACTAGTCCGATTTTGTTAACCGACTTCAAAAAAAGGAGGACGTTTCTCAATTCGACCGTATATGTTTTTTTTTTTATGTTTGTTCGCGGATAACTTCGTCTTTTGTTTGATTGTTCGTTCGATTATTCGTTTCGTTTGATTATTCTTTTTTTGTTAGAAAGGAGATATCCCAAGTGTGGTACCATGGTAATTTTATCGAGGTCTGATGTGTATCTCCAGAGATATGGAGATAAACACCTCAAAAATGGTACTGAAAATTAATAGCGCGGCATTGAAGTCGGTTGTTTTTAGTTTTTTAAACGATCTTATCTAACGATTCGTTATTAATCAGTGGTGGTTCGATAGATGTTATGACATTAACTTTCTACAGGACGCTGTCGTGGGTGTCTGTCAAAATTTTAATTTTGTTACTTGTCATAAGTTTAAGTAGTTTATTTAATACTAGCGACCCGCCCCGGCTTTGCACGGGTGCATTATAGATAGTAATGTGGTGCATCATATATTTTTTCATTTTCATTATATTTTATATTATTATATTTTTACATTAGATATTTATATATATTTACATTATATTTTTACATATAATTTATTTCATTATATTTATACATTATATATATATATTTCAAAAGAATAAGACATTTTTGATGAAATCTCTTAGTTGGCTTGGCAATGTGAATATCTTCAATTTTATTAAATATTATTTTACGTGAGTCAGTTTACAAGTGAGGGTAATAAATTCCGCGTGAGTTAGAAGTGAAGGCAATACAATTAAGATAGTTTAAAAACTAAAACAACCTTCTTCCATGCTCCGCGAGTCAATATCAGTAGCAAGTTTGAGACGTTTATCCTCATATCTCTGGAGATACATATCAGATCTCGATGAAATTACATTGGGACCACTTCGTAAACGTACCCTGCCGATTACAAAAATAATCATTCGAATCGGTTCAAAATTGACGGAGTAATCGCGTAACATACACACAATTTTTTAAAATAAAAAAACGCCAAGTGCAAGTCGGACTCGCACTCGTAGGGTTCCGTAACACAGTAGAGTATTCTATAACTTTGATTTTTCGCAACTACAAAATTACCTTTGTTTTTCATAGTGTTTGTATGAAAAACAAAGTTATCTTTGCGGTCGCCATATCTTTAAAACTGCTGACTGTATCTCGTTCAAACCAATTTTCGTTGATAGTTTTTATTGAGATCTACAGCATATATTTTTTTTAGATTTTTCACTCCCATACTTTAAAAGTAAGAGGGGAGGGGACACACATTTTACCACTTTAGGCGCGCCTGTCTTTCAAATGATTGACTTTGAGAAAAAATGATTTTAGGAACCTCAATATCATTTTTAAAGACCTATCCATAGACCCCACACGTATAGGTTTGAAGAAAAATATTTTTTTTTTGTTTTAGTTCTATGTATGGGATGAACTTAAACTTTTATATTTTTTATTTTTGTATAAAAATCGGAAAGCGGTTCACAGAATACATCTACCTACCAAGTTTCAATTCTGTAGTCCTAACAGTTTCGGAATAAAATGGCTGTGACATACGGACGGACAGACAGACAGACATGACGAATCTATAAGGGTTCCGTTTTTTGCCATTTGGCTACGGAACCCTAAAAAACAGTTGAATTGACCACCCTGTTTGGAAGTCGGTTAAAAATCGGTTTGTGTTAAAAGTGAACATGTAACATGTAACTGTTGAATTTTATTTAATTTTATATGCAAACATTAATCTGGGGTTTGTTGCGTTTCCTGTTGTAGTCTGTGTGCTATGTGTCAGTTGCATTGCTTCCAAATAAGATTATATTAAAATGATATTAAATCGTATAATTTACTTTAATCCTATAAACGTTTTTTATTGTTTACAAAACTCCTATAAAACTATAGTAACATGGTGTGCTGTGTTCTCCAGGACTGCAGAGCCGGAGGAGCAGCAGCGCTACTTCGTGGAGGAGCTGGTGCAGGAGATCCACTCGCACGCCGAGCTCATGATGTCGCCCGACATGTTCGTCACCAAGATGAAGCTGCTGGAAGCTGCCAAGAACTTCCATCAGCACTACAGGTCAGCTTATTCATTTATTCGGCAAACGTAGCGTAGGACGTCCTGTGACCACGTGGAGCGACGACATGCGCAAAGCGGTGGGCAGTGACTGGAAGAGAAGAGCCGAAGACCGGGCTCAGTGGCGTGTCTTGTGAGAGGCCTACGTCCAGCAGTGGACTGACACTGGTTGATGATGATATTCTCTTATAATAATAAACAGCCCAAGCGCGAGTCGGACTCGCGTAGGGTTCCGATTGAACACAATTTGCCGGAAAATAAGTTTTTTGTATGGGAGGGGCCGCATATAAAAAACTGATTTTCCGGCATTATACGGAATTATCCAGGAAACGGTACAATTTTGAAAAACATGCTATTTGCATTCACACCAAAGATCCACTTAAAATGTTCAGTAACCTCCACATCTTCACTGAGGCTATGATTTGGACTAGACTAACACCCATATGCATAGTCGGTTCCTCAAGATTTCCTCCACTCGAATGTGACTTGACTCAACCTCAAGGATAAAATCGGTATGCAGAAAGAAAAAAAAATTCCTCGACTTGAGCAAATTCCTCAGTCGAGTCGAGTGAAAAACTGTCAAACTCAAGGTACGTCGCGATCTACCTTAAGGTCTCCTCAAAGCTTGTTATCAGCGCTTTGTACGTTATTTCTGAGGTTATTTCAAGTTGTATTGTATCATAATAAATATCGTCCCACAAAGCTGATGATGAGGAATTCCTTAGGAGATTACGAATTATAAAAGACATTAATAAATGTCTCAAATGGAGGTTCCTCACTGGAAGGTGAAGCCGTAACTGAACATACTAATTTCAAAGGTGTTTTCAAGAATTCCTTGAGGTGACCTCGACTAATTTCGAGTGGAGGAGGTCTCAAGAAAATAACTCTGCATATGGGTGCAAGACTTCAACTTGACCAGATTTGTGACTTCAATCCATCTTTATAACTTAAATTCACAAAAACTTGAAACATTTTAATCCTTTCCACTGGCTTCAGTTTAGTCGTTTGAAGAAAAATGAAACTAAAAAAAAAACAAAAAAAGATAGGTATTGGCTTTTCCTGTTACTGTGGCCCAAGTTAAAAGCCAAGCTAAAGCTAAGCGAGCACTACGATTTTATTCGTTGCGAAAATAAACCGCACTATTGAGTACAAATATACGAAAGTTTCTTTTCCGCAGTGCGCGGACTCTACTACATTGGTGTTGTTTACAGATTCACAAATAAAAACCGTAACGAATAAAAACCGCAGTGCGCGCACAGTCTTAGCCTCTACCGTTTACTGAGCGCTGAGATTTTTACTCATCAACTACCTCTATTTAGGTGTGATGCAACAGTAAATATTTGTTGAGTCTGTGCAAAAAGAGAACCGTCGAGGGTTACGATGAACTAACATTCAAAGGTAAGAAAAGAAGGTTCATACATACACACACGTAGCACACGCACCCTTAGTACTAGTTTTTATCGTAAACGCTTTTGACAGATCTCACATAGTTATCGACTTATTCTGGCTCCCTGATTGGTCGAAATTTAGTAAAGTGTAGAAACCACTAGAGGCGCTGTACTGTTTTTTATACAAAATTTGCTCGGTATAAGATATCGAGTTTTCATACCAAGAAAACTCGTACTAAGGGTACTGATAATGATAAGAGTAGGCACCTACCGAGTATCAAACATGTTTAGTCGTACTGGCAATGACAGAGCAGTGCCACAGTAAATACATAACAGTAAAATATCTTCATACAAACGTGCCGCTCTCGGTTTGAATGTGTGCGTGCGCGCCGCGCGCCGTGTCGGCACGCGATTTCACGCACACGCTAGCATAATATATGGGGGAATAAGGTGGCGGCAGTACGGGCTGTGCAGCGCGACTGTGAGCACGTGCGTACGTTACATGACCGCTCGCGTTCGTCAACTCTCGCCGGCGACTTACCATAATATTAATTATTACGAGTATCATGACTTCAAAAAGGGGTTCGAAAAGGACCACATCAACATTAAAATTGGCCGGTCAATTTACGATCAACTGAATGATATAGAATTTAAGTTGCCCTGTCCATGCTTTCCTAAAAGCTTTTTACAAAAATTTTACATAAGAATGAGAATTTACTTTACATTAACAAATAATAATAAAGCGTTCCGGACGTGCAGAAACCGGAGAAAAATTTTCTCGGTATCAAATTTGTAACATAATATAATAAATGTTATGTGAATAAAGGCTTTTTTATTTTTACTAAATTTATAAATTGGTAAAATATTCAATCATAATATGCTTTTTATTGCATAAATTTAGATCAAGTGCTGCTTGTTCGAAAATATTAACTAAAAGTAAAAGTGACAACCCTGGGGATCAACGCAAGAGTATATTTAGAGTTATCTAAGGCCGCCCGCCGAGTTATTAGCCTACTCTCTACTTTATATAACCTACTGTTATGTATTTACTGTGGCAGTGCTGTCAACTCAACAAAACAGTAAGTTAGGACACGCGCGACACGCGTCACAATTTCTACGACGGTTCTGTTTTTGCACAGATGCTACTTTCGATAATGTGATATTAATTCAAAGCATCACATCACACATCACACTTAGCGTAATATTAGTATCTCTCTCTGCTCTGCAAACGGACTTTCGTACCGTACTATTTGTGTGATGTGATGTGTAATGGCGCCTCTCTTCACAATCGGCGATGATCGACACTCGTTGATCGTCTGTGATCGGCAAGGTAATCGTCACGATCATTGTGCAAGCAGCCACACGATCGTCCGTGATCATTTATTGAGCGGCAAACTTGTATTTAAAAACAAATAATATCGTTTAAAAACTAAAAAACAACCGACTTCAATGCCGCGCTATTCATTTTCAGTACCAATTTTGAGATGTTTATCTCAATATCTCTGGAGATACTTATCATACCTCGATAAAATTACCATGGTACCACACTTGGGATATCTCCTTTCGAACAAAAAAATAATAATCGAAATCGGTTCATAAACGACGAAGTATTCCGCGAACAAACATAAAAAAAAAATATATATATATACGGTCGAATTGAGAAACCTCCTCCTTTTTTTGAAGTCGGTTAAAAAACGACGCAACGTACGCACGGCTCCGCTGTCCTCCGGTGAACGAATGATCGGCGATCGTGTGGGCACGCGCTTCCCAACTACAAGCGATTCCCTTTGATGCGTGCCCGAAAAACCGACAAGTCACCGATCGCCGCGATCATGACGACAAATAAAGACGATGATGGCCGACTACAGGCGAGTAGCCCTTCTACACGATCGTGCTCGCGTGTGATCGTCTATGATCGCCGATTGTGAAGAGGCGCCATAATATGTAATGTTAAATTTTGTCGCGTAATGTGTGACGTTGCCGCGTGATATCACCTTTGTAATATTACATGCATTACCTACACATGTGTACTAAGTAATGATATTGTGTAACAGCCACGCCCCGCACGAGCTGTACCAGTACATGCGCCGCTGCCTGGCGATGGAGTTCGAGGTGATACAAGCGTCCGCGGGCTCCTCGTACGCTGCCCCACTCCACGAGCGCAAGTATAGCGAGGTATACTATACCACTTGATGATAGTACATAAACTACATGATGTTTTACTTTTAATTAACTAGAGACCAGGGTTTCCCAGGGTTCTGTGCGTCGGGACGCACTGAAGCGTCGTATGCGCGACCGAGTCGACTGAGCGCCGAGCATTTTGTCTTTTATAGTTGCTATAATAAAGATTAAGTATAGGTCAAGAATAATAAATAAATAAATAAAATAAAAAGCCTTTATTGCTGTTTAGTTACAGAGTTGGTTAAAGTTTCCTACATGCCTTATTACAATTTTTTTTTTCCAATTATTCATTTCAGTATGAAAAAATGAGATATCGGCAAACGGTCGTTAAACTGCTGCAGCTTGTCTTCCGACAAAGGCCTCCTCTGAAGATTTCAATTCCGATCTGTTCTTTGCTATACGAGTCCATATTGGACCCGCTATTTTCTGGATGTCATCCTCCCATCTCTTAGTCTGTCTACCTCTGTTTCTTTTGCCGTCTCGCGGGTACCATTCGGTTGTTAGTCTTGTCCATTTGTTCTTCTCCTCTCTTATCATATGTCCTGTCCATCTCCACTTTAGTTGTTTGTAAGTTTTGTATGCATTCTGGAAATTTGTTTTATTTTTTATTCATTTTTAGGTCAAGAACAGACATAGATAAATAAAATAGAGTGGAGATTTCTAAACTAGAGCCCCGTTTTGAGAAGCTTTGCTTAGAAAAGCAAGCACATCCTTCACATTGGCAGCCAGCAAACAGAATGTAATCGGAAGAACGGTGGCTTTGATGCCGTGGTACCGAGTTCAAACCCCGCCGTGCACCAATGGATCTTTCTATCGAAACATTTATGTGCGCTTCTCACAGTGGCCCAATGTTCTCCAATGCAGGAAAATATCGTTAAGAAACCAACAACCCCCGCATGGTGGTAGGACACTATCTAGTGTCCGCCTGGCCAGCTACCACCCTCAAGTTAGAAAATCTGTCGCCAAGCATCTAATGTGTTCCGGCAGCTATCCTTAAGAGCCAGTTCCCATTCTCGGCCTAGCGTGCTTACCATCTTCGACCGCATCATCACTTACCAACAGGTGAGATAGTGGTCAAACGCTAGCCTATAAGATATTTTAAAAAAAAATTGTGTGATCTTTTGGTTTTGTTCTTATTTTCAATTACATTACAATTGGTAAGCTATTATGAGGCTAGTATTACAAATGGTAGGTATATTTGGCCCGAGGACGGGGTTGAGGCAGGCCTCTCTCACTCGCCCATAGCTACTGCGATTTATACCTAAACTTTCGTCACCTGCTCCGGTACTATCTGCCAGTCGGTTGTCACTGCTCACGCGCGCGCAACGTATATTATTATTCTAATGACAGGATAACTGCGCATTCGTATTCTATCTTAGAAACGATTTATGTTTTTCATAGTCATTTTGCGGGTTTGACAAAGAACAAGCATTATATGTTTCATTTTTTATGCTATCGATACTAAAATGACAAGACGGCGTAAAATTCACTTTTCCGACTTAAAATTCGACTCTTAGTTAGGAACTTTGATGTAATTTTGTGAGGTAAATAAAAATAATTCGTAAACTTTTTTTTTAGTTTATTGAGTCAACCCTTTACTGTATCGGGGCGCGCCGTACATCGCGCGCTGTTTGAAGTAATAACAACGCTAGGTCCAGCGCCTTAGAGACATTTTTGCTTGTATTGTCTGAAATAAACGTTGGTATTGTGTTTTTGTAGGGGAGTGAAGTATCTGTTACGTGGTAACTATTATATAATCTGTGGTTGAGGGGCGTCGTAAAAAAAATGCAAATTCTCTAGGGCGTCACAGTTCAAATAAGTTTGGAAAGCCCTGAACTAGACTGTGCACTAGGCGCTAAAACCAGCTCGAAAGAGACTGAGACTCGCACGCACAGTGTGCGAGTGCACGGGACTACTAAAGAATCAACATTTGTTTGATTTGAGTTATTTAAGGTCTGTGTAAAAATTAATGATTTTATTTTCACAAAAGTAGCATACTCTTATGTGTACATCCTCATGCTTAGTACCTCCTTGTTAAATTTCAAAAAGATCGGATCAGTATCTCCAGAGATATGGAGGTAAACACCCCAAACTTGCTACTGAAAATGACTAGCGCGGCATTTGAAGTCGCTTTCAACCGACTTCTAAAAGGGAGGAGGTTTTCAATTCATCATCTTTGTTTTTTTTTTGTATGTATGTTTCGCGATTACTCTGTCAGTTGTGCACTGATTCCAATGTTTTTTTCGTAGGTTACGTTTCAAAGGTGGTCCCATTGTAATTTCATCGAGATCTGATGAGTATCTCCAGAGATATGACGATAAACGTCTCAAACTTCCTATTCAAAATGACTCGCGCGGCATGGAAGTCGCTTTTTTAACCGACTTCACAAAAAAGAAGGAAGTTCTCAATTCGACTGTAATTTTTTAAATGTTTGTTACCTTCAGAACTCCGTCAAATCTTAACCGATTCAAATTTATTTTTAACCGTCTTCACAAAAAAGGAGGAGATTTTCAATTCTTTTTTTTTGTGTATGTTACGCGATTACTCCGTCAATTCCGAACCGATTCGAATGATTATTTTTGTAATCGGTAGGGTACGTTTCTGAGGTGGTCCCATTGTAATTTCGTCGAGATCTGATAATTATCTCCAGAGATATGACGATAAACGTTTCAAACTTGCTACTGAAATTGACTCGCGGGGCATTGAAGTCGGTTGTTTTAGTTTTTAAACTATCTTAATTATTTTGTTTAAGAGATTATGCCTAACGTTTGGTTTCATTCAAATTTTATCGAGATACGATCTCCAGAGATATGGAGTGAACAATATAAGCAAATTTGTATACATTAATGACATGATTATTACTTTGACTATCGCGGCATGTGAAATCGGTTTTTGCGTCTTGTACTATAATAAATTATTCGTTGTGTCAACGATCCAAAATAATTTAATTATTTCATATATAATTGTTGTTCTGTATTATTTATAAATGTGCAGTATATTATGTACAGTCCGACAAGTATAACTTGGCGGTGGTGGTTTTTGGAACTAATACCGAGAGATTAATTAATTATATTATCAATTGAGAGATTACCGCGACATTATTGTTGATTCTACGCTACATTAAAATAGTTGAATAAATGCCAAAAGTAATTAAAAGTGGTTTAAGAGAAACTGTTATCAAAGTACAAAGTAAAAGCACAGTGGCGCACAGCCGCGCCAAGTTATACTTGCCGGACTGTACAATGAATGTACAAATAATGTATTATGTTTGCAGTTAATAACGGGGCTGCAGACGGTACGACAGAAAGTCAACATAGCCGGGGAAGAAATACGCAGTCTGCAATCTAACATCGAGGCTTTCTCGCTGCAATACCACGAGTGTGTCAAGAATAAAGGTAAACTTGAGCTTTACAACCGACTTCTGAAAAAGGAGGAAGTTCTCAATTCGTCTGTGTGTGTGTGTGTGTTTTTTGTATATATGTTGCGCGATTACATCGTCAATTGTGAATCGATTCGAATGATTCTTTTTGTAATCGGTAAGGTATACTTCCGAGATGGTCCCATTGTAATTTCATTGAGATTTGTTAAGTATCTCCGGAGATATGACGATAAACGGTTTGAACTTGCTACTGAAACTGACTCGCGGAGTATGGAAGGCGGTTGTTTTAGTTTTTAAACTATATTAATTATTTGTATCAATCTGGTGAAGGAAAACATCGTTAAGAAACCAACAACCCCCGCGTGGTGGTAGGACACTATCTAGTGTCCGCCTGGCCAGCTACCACCCTCAAGTTAGAAAATCTGTCGTCAAACATCTAATGTGTTCCGGCAGCTATCCTTGAGAGCCAGTTCCCATTCTAGGCCTAGCGTGCTTACCATCTTCGACCGCAGCATCACTTACCAACAGGTGAGACAGTGGTCAAACGCTAGCCTATAAGATATTAAAAAAATATATATAGGCTAGCTAGCGGTTTATTTATTTATTGGTTGACCACTATCTCCCCTGTTTGATGCGGTCGAGGGTGGTAGCACGCTAGGTCTAGAATACTCTGGTAGCACGCTAGGTCTAGAATACTCTGGTAGCACGCTAGGTCTAGAATACTCTGGTAGCACGCTAGGTCTAGAATACTCTGGTAGCACGCTAGGTCTAGAATACTCTGGTAGCACGCTAGGTCTAGAATACTCTGGTAGCACGCTAGGTCTAGAATACTCTGGTAGCACGCTAGGTCTAGAATACTCTGGTAGCACGCTAGGTCTAGAATACTCTGGTAGCACGCTAGGTCTAGAATACTCTGGTAGCACGCTAGGTCTAGAATACTCTGGTAGCACGCTAAGTCTAGAATACTCTGGTAGCACGCTAGGTCTAGAATACTCTGGTAGCACGCTAGGTCTAGAATACTCTGGTAGCACGCTAGGTCTAGAATACTCTGGTAGCACGCTAGGTCTAGAATACTCTGGTAGCACGCTAGGTCTAGAATACTCTGGTAGCACGCTAGGTCTAGAATACTCTGGTAGCACGCTAGGTCTAGAATACTCTGGTAGCACGCTAGGTCTAGAATACTCTGGTAGCACGCTAGGTCTAGAATACTCTGGTAGCACGCTAGGTCTAGAATACTCTGGTAGCACGCTAGGTCTAGAATACTCTGGTAGCACGCTAGGTCTAGAATACTCTGGTAGCACGCTAGGTCTAGAATACTCTGGTAGCACGCTAAGTCTAGAATACTCTGGTAGCACGCTAGGTCTAGAATACTCTGGTAGCACGCTAGGTCTAGAATACTCTGGTAGCACGCTAGGTCTAGAATACTCTGGTAGCACGCTAGGTCTAGAATACTCTGGTAGCACGCTAGGTCTAGAATACTCTGGTAGCACGCTAGGTCTAGAATACTCTGGTAGCACGCTAGGTCTAGAATACTCTGGTAGCACGCTAGGTCTAGAATACTCTGGTAGCACGCTAGGTCTAGAATACTCTGGTAGCACGCTAGGTCTAGAATACTCTGGTAGCACGCTAGGTCTAGAATACTCTGGTAGCACGCTAGGTCTAGAATACTCTGGTAGCACGCTAGGTCTAGAATACTCTGGTAGCACGCTAGGTCTAGAATACTCTGGTAGCACGCTAGGTCTAGAATACTCTGGTAGCACGCTAGGTCTAGAATACTCTGGTAGCACGCTAGGTCTAGAATACTCTGGTAGCACGCTAGGTCTAGAATACTCTGGTAGCACGCTAGGTCTAGAATACTCTGGTAGCACGCTAGGTCTAGAATACTCTGGTAGCACGCTAGGTCTAGAATACTCTGCCTTTCAAGAGCTGTGTGCTTCCGGAACATGTTATGGCGGCAGTTTCTCTACTCGATAGTTGTAATCGGCGGCACATGGATATAAGACCACCCAAGAATGCATATAGAAAAATTGCATTAGTGCACGGCTACTACGTTTGAATTGAACTATGGAACGTTTTGAACCGCCAAACTCAGAGTTTGAAGCTTTGAAGTCAGGTTATCTATCCTTTACGCCAACAGTCGTCAAAACTTCCGTCCACTGTTGGACATAGGCCTCTCCTATGGCACGCTACTGAGCTCGATCTTCAGCTCTTTGTTTCCAACCGCTGCCAGCCAGCTTGCGTATATCATCGCTCCACCTAGCTGGAGGCACCTAGCGTCCTACACTACGTTTACCGAGCCGTGGTCTCCACTCTAGAACACGTCTACCACAACGGGTATCGATTCTACGACTGACGTGACCTGTCCACTGCCACTTCAGCTTGCTAAGAGCTCGTTCCCATCCGTCGGGTGTCTGATCAGGGGCCTTATTCAGTATGAACAATGAGATAACGCGTTCCTTAACGCGCCACGATACGTTATTGAAAAATTGTATTCTGTAAGCCACACGATAGGTAAATTATACAAAACGCGCGCGTTTACACGTCCTCATATGTCACGATATTTTGACAGCTCAAAACGCGCTCATAACCTTACCCTACCGCGTTTTAATTGGTATAGAGAATACCATAACGCGGGGATAACGTAACACGGCGCGGTAAGACTTTAAAATGGGCATACTGAATAAGGCCCCAGTTTTTTTGCGTGTTCACCATCCTCGACCACCAGGCGAGTTTGTGGTCAGACGCTAAACTATCAGATATAACAAGATATTGATGTAAATTGTTAAATACAATCCAAAATTTCATCGTACCGACGGGACTCGAACCCGCACCCCCCGAATTTTCGTCGTGTCGTTGAATCGAACTGTGGCTTAATTGGCAGAGCACCTGGACCTGTTATCCGGGGGGTGCGGGATCGATTCCTGTCGGTACGATGAAATATTGGATTTTGTTTAAAATGTTTGTAGTGGTGGGATTTCTGCTCGTCCGCCTGGGGCGGTACCACCACTTTGCCAATTAATTTTCAGCCGTGAAATAGGGATGTTTTTAGGTTAAAATGGCAAGGTGTCCAGTGAAATTACAGGGCATGTGAGACTCAACATCTTTATGTCTCAACGTAACAGGCGCGTTGGAGTGACATGCAAAATTCTGGCTGTTCAGAATATTGTACTGTTTACATTTTCCACTGTATCTGTAATAGGTAGACGTCATCGCTTACCATCAGGCGAGCGTCGTGCTTGTCCTGTTAACTTGTATCATAATAAAATCGTTTAAAAACTAAAAAACAACCGACTTCAATGCCGCGCTATTCATTTGCAGTACCAATTTTGAGATGTTTATGTCTCAATATCTCTGGAGATACTTATCATACCTCGATAAAATTACCATGGTACCACACTTGGGATATCTACTTTCGAACAAAAAAATAATAATCGAAATCGGTTCATAAACGACGAAGTTTTCCGCGAACAAAATATACGGTCGAATTGAGAAACCTCCTCCTTTTTTTGAAGTCGGTTAAAAAAATAAAATAATAATAATACAAAAATATAAAGAGTGTAAAACATAATATAAGACATTGATGATTGTGAATGACATGACAGGTCATATAAACTTCCTGCAACAATCTCTGACCACCGAGCGACGAACGAACGAACGTGACCTGGTGGCCTGCCTGCGGGGTCAGATCGAGGAAACTGAGAGGAAGCTTAACATACTGGTGAGTTACAAGCGGACCACAAGGCTTACTTTCACTTAAATAATAAATAATAGTTTAAAAAAACTAAAAAAATACGCATTTATAGAAAATCCAACTACTCGTAAAAAATAGAAAATAAATTTTAATAAATTTGAATTAAAAATAGTGTAAGAAAATATGATTTTATTGTAAAAAAAAGCGTGGGGTGCATGGTATCAATAGTTCCAAATATTTTATGAACAGATATGACTAGAAGGGTTATTTTGATAATATCCTGAAAAGCACCCCACGCTTTTTTTTTACAGTAAAATCATTTTTTCTTACACTATTTTTAATTGAAATTTATTAAAATTTATTTTCTATTTTTTAGTTGGATTTTCTATAAAAGCGTATTTTTTTTAGTTTTTTTTAAACTATTATTAATTTTTCATTTTTTAGTCGATTTTTTTTAATTTTTTTTTAAAATTTATTAACGAACGCAGGGATTGGTTCGCGCATGTGCTGCAATATCTGTTATGACAGTTCGTGGAGGGAAAATTAAATGGAGAAGAATTTGGCGTATACGATGAAATAGCTATAGAGGTATAACCCGTCTAAAATGATGAACACGTGATACATATGCCAGCTATGAGATATAATTAACAACGTAATTTGGTCGGGTTATATATGACACCGGGTGAAAGCCAATAGGCGCCGCAAGAGCTGGGGAAGAGCTGGTGGCAAACAATAAAATCGCATACGCGAGAAGGATAAAAAAAATGTTGTCCGTCTCGCTCACTCATACTAGTGATTGTATAGTTTTATCCTTCTCATATTATTATTGTTTTTTTAATGTCAGATATTTTTAATTATCCATCTACGTGACAGTTGAGTCAAACAAAACAAGACAAATGTCCTACTAATGACGCGCTCGACAAGACTTTTGTTGGGTCATTTTTATAACGCAGTTACTTTTCCTGACTTATGATTTATTCGTAGTCTGAAGTACTGAAACATGCATTGGGGATGTACCATCGCGTACAGTTGTGCGTATCCAGTTTCAAAACATTTTCGATTGCAAGTGTCGATTATTTTTCTAACCAATCAGAAGAGCCAAAACCAAAAAAAAAATTTCTTACCAATCAGAAGAGCCAAAACCAAAAAAAAAAATTCTTACCAATCAGAAGAGCCAAAACCAAAAACAAAACTTAATTTTTGGCTTTGTCCCTTCTTGTCATTGGTCAACAATGTCAACATAGACAGAAGCGAGATGCCAATTCAATAAGAGTGCACAGGAAATTATTCCTTAAGGTGGATACGCATAAATGAAGGCGATTGTACGTAATAGTACGGTTGGAAACATTACATTAATGAGGGGAATCGAATTTTTTTTTTAGTGTGACGTTCGACGTTTAAATGAAAGCTGAATGGCTCATTACTTTTATACTTTTTTTTAATTTAAAGCAATAAGCTATGTTTTGGTTATATTTAAAATAAATATTATTGATGTGATCTATTTAATGTTATTTGACGTGTGTAAGTGCAAATTTTAAAGTTTTTCATATACTGAATAAATGCTTTAACTTTTGACTAATAAACGGCATCCATACCAGTGTTTTGAAATAAGTACGCTAGTAGGCTTACATACAGGCAAGTTAGACTACTTCTAGTCTAGTTTTTAAAGCAGTCTTGTTCTGCTATATACTATCTAGTGTCCGCCTGGCCAGCTACCACCCTCAAGTTAGAAAATCTGTCGCCAAACATCTAATGTGTTCCGGCAGTTGTCTTTGAGAGCCAGTTCCCATTCTAGGCCTAGCGTGCTTACTATCTTCGACCACATACATCATCACTTACCAACAGGTGAGATAGTGGTCAAACGCTGGCCTATATGATATTAATTATATGTAGTACCCTTAGTACGAGTTTTCATACCAAACTTGATATCGTATATCGAGTAAATTTTGTATGAAAAACTGTACAGCGCCTCTAGTGGTTAATACACTTCACTAAATGAAGACCAATCAGGGAGCCAGAATAAGTCTAAAACTATGTGAGATCTGTCAAAGGCGTTTACGATGAAAACTCGTTCTAAGGGTAATGGTGTCATGTGATAGATAACTCTATCTTGGTGCATCGGACATGCACGAAACCTAGGTCGAGACATTCGACATCAAATTGTAGTGATTATAATGTCGGTATTTTTAACCGACTTCACAAAAAAGGTGGAAGTTCCCAATTCGTCTGTTTTTTTTGTGTGTAATGTTACGCGATTACTCCGTCAATTGTGAACCGATTCGAATGATTATTGTTGTAATCGGTAGAGTACGTTTCCGAGGTGGTCCCATTGTAATTTCATCGAGATCTGATAAGTATCTCCAGAGATATGACGATGAACGTCTCAAACTTGCTACTGAAATTGACTCGCGGGGCATTGAAGTCGGTTGTTTTAGTTTCTTAGTTTTCTAGTTATCTTAATTATTATAATCATGATTCAAACTCACTATAACTATAAATTTATAAATCTGACATAACTATCTAACGCATTATCGGTGAAACTGGCCCTAAGACTGCTTAGCACGGGTAGAATATAGTATAATATGTAGTATTCTCCAGGTGGCACAAATAAACCAGTCTCAGATGGAGCTCGTTGATCACATGAAGGAGAACATTGCCAACCTTAGACAGCTGCAGAGCCAGGTGTTGGACGAGGAACTCATCAAGTTAGTACTTTTTTTTTATTTCAACTTTTATTTAGGGGCTTTTGCCTAATATATAATAATATAGCTATGGCAGCCCCGTATTAGCTTACAAAATAAAAATTATTACACATTTATTTGTTTATATATTTGTTTATTTTTAGGATTCTGTACCTCAAAAGGTAAAAAAAGGAACCCTTACAAGATCACTTTCTTGTCCGTCTGTAAGTCTTTCCTTGTGTCTACACTGATTTTATCAGGAACAGGTGGACCTAACAAGTTGAAATTTATACCAGATACTGAGGTCTATAGTCCCTATTAGGTGAATAAAAATCAAGGTCCAGCAGGGCTAGCATGGCATTATCCCCGGGGGAAAGACAAAATTATTTCCCTGTTTTTCGCCACTGACAGGAGATCAACACAACAATTTAAACGCTTGGTTAAGTTTAACCACGAGTTTTGATTTTGTTTCGTATTAGAAAGTTTAAAAAAAGAATTGATTAGTAGTCAGCGGACGTTTATAATTGTCAAAAAGCTTTACTAATAATTTGCCTTCTTCCAACGTTGGTTCGAAAGCCTCGGTGAGCGAGTCCAACTCGATTTGTATTTGTTATGTACTCTAAATATGACAATACTTTATTTTTCAATTTCAATTTTTCTTTATTTATTTATTTATTGACTCATAGCACACAAAACAGATTACATTTTAAATAGAATAACTACAATATTTATGACTACGAATTGTTCTAAACTTTACTTCAAAACATGTATATGCCTACATATATAATTGTTCTAAACTTTACTTCAAAACATGTATATGCCTACATATATAATTTTTCTAAACTTTACTTCAAAAAATGTATATGCCTACATATATAATTGTTCTAAACTTTACTTCAAAACATGTATATGCCTACATATATAATTTTTCTAAACTTTACTTCAAAAAATGTATATGCCTACATATATAATTGTTCTAAACTTTACTTCAAAAAATGTATATGCCTACATATATAATTGTTCTAAACTTTACTTCAAAAAATGTATATGCCTACATATATAATTGTTCTAAACTTTACTTCAAAACATGTATATGCCTACATATATAATTTTTCTAAACTTTACTTCAAAAAATGTATATGCCTACATATATAATTGTTCTAAACTTTACTTCAAAAAATGTATATGCCTACATATATAATTGTTCTAAACTTTACTTCAAAACATGTATATGCTTACATATATAACTGTTCTAAACTTTACTTCAAAACATGTATATGCTTACATATATAATTGTTCTAAACTTTACTTCAAAACATGTATATGCCTACATATATAATTGTTCTAAACTTTACTTCAAAACATGTATATGCCTACATATATAATTTTTCTGAACTTTACTTCAAAAAATGTATATGCCTACATATATAATTGTTCTAAACTTAACTTCAAAAAATGTATATGCCTACATATATAATTGTTCTAAACTTTACTTCAAAACATGTATATGCTTACATATATAACTGTTCTAAACTTTACTTCAAAACATGTATATGCCTACATATATAATTTTTCTAAACTTTACTTCAAAAAATGTATATGCCTACATATATAATTGTTCTAAACTTTACTTCAAAACATGTATATGCCTACATATATAATTTTTCTAAACTTTACTTCAAAAAATGTATATGCCTACATATATAATTGTTCTAAACTTTACTTCAAAAAATGTATATGCCTACATATATAATTGTTCTAAACTTTACTTCAAAACATGTATATGCTTACATATATAACTGTTCTAAACTTTACTTCAAAACATGTATATGCCTACATATATAATTGTTCTAAACTTTACTTCAAAACATGTATATGCCTACATATACAATTGTTCTAAACTTTACTTCAAAAAATGTATATGGCTACATATATAATTGCGCTATATTTTGAAAGTAACTTAGCTAGGAATATTAGATACTTATAGAATTTGAAAAAGATAAATAATGACGCGCGGCGGCCTCGGATTCGTGCCCGGAGACACAAGACGAGCTTCGCGAGGCCATCAGAAGTCACATCACATCACCGTCCACACCGAATGAACAGTGCACACAGAGTCATCTTTGTACATGTCGCATTTACCGACAGCCGATGGCTCGACCACAAGGCACGCTCGGCCGAGCCAACCTGCGCCCGAACACGGCCACACAGACCGAGTATTTGGCTCGCAAGGCTGCCGTGCGAGCGCCTGAGCTTGGTGGAGACGCGGCTTTAGGATAGTTGCGCTCTGCGGCTTGAACTAAATTTGAAATCCAGCGCCTCGTCTCACTACCGTAATTCAAATCCAGACAAGCACGATCTTAGACCGCATCGTCACTTAACATCAGTTGAGAGTTATCCTAGACTTTGTCTTTGTCTGTAAACAAATAACAATATTACAGGTGGAAACGCGAGCAGCAACTGAGCGGTAATGGAGTATCGATGCAAGCCAACCTCAACACTATACAGGAGTGGTGCGAGCTTCTAGCGGACCTCATCTGGTCCACCAGACAACAAGTATGTATTGTATTTTTTTTTTTAATAATACTAAATTTAGTTATTTCATAATTTTCATAGAAAAAATTATTATTATTTATTACCGCCTATTGGTACACTGTTTGTTAGTAAAAACAATTTTTATGTTTAACTTTCAAGGTGTTCAATAAAGTGTTTATCTATCTATCTAATAAAAATCTGAAGAGTTTGTTTGTTTGTTTGAACGCGCTAATCTCAGTAACTAATGGTTCAAATTTGGAGTATACATGTAGCTCAGACTCAGATAAGTACTTCTGTAAATAAATAACTAAATACGTGTTTCAGGATTTTTCTAAACTCAAAGTCTGAAAATCAATATGGTTTTTCGGATTTCATATAAATGCAAATAAAAAGGCAAATAGGGATTCTATTTGCCTTAGTCACGCGATGACTTGAAAACGGGTGGACTGTTTTGGTTAATGCTTTTTTGATGAGTTTTTATGATAAAAAGTTTTTACGAAAGAAAAGTTGAGTGAAAGAAGTTTTTGGCACTTCTAGTTGGACTTAAAATGTGTGGTATAATAAAATTTCAGGTGAACAATGTAGCGCGGATCAACACTAAGACTGTGGTAGAACTACGGCAGCCGCATCTAGCTGAGATGCTGGATGATATGAGCAAACAGGTATATTATCTAATACTATAAGAATCTTTGTCCTGACATACTGACTGACTCACTGACTCACTGACTCACTGACAGACAACGCACAGCCTAAACCGCTGGTCGTAGAGACTTGAAATTTGGAGGGTATATTTGTCATAGTACGTACGGGTGTACTAAGAAAGGATTTTCCAAAATTCACCCCTTAAGGGGATGAAATGGGGGTTCTAAGTTTGTATGGAGAAACAAGATTAGATAGTCGTTTCTATCCGAAACTTCACATAAGTGCTTCAGTAAAAAAATACGTGTTGCAGGTTTTTTTTGAAATTTCACCCCTAAGAAGGTGCAATGGGGTAACAAAGTGTGAAAATCAATATTTTTTCGGATTGCGCTGAAATTTGGCATGCCGATAGTTATTACGACAATAATTCCCTCTGAGAAAGGATTTTCCGATATTCACCCCTGAAGGGGATGAAACGGGGGTTCAAAGTTTGTATGGAAAAACAAAATTAGATAGTCTTTTCTATTCGAAACTTCATACAAGTGCTCCAGTAAAAAAATAAGTAAATATGTGTTTCATGTTTCTTTGAAATTCCACCCTTAAGAGGGTGAAATGAGGTAACATAGTGTGAAAATCAGTATTGTTTCGGATTCCGCTTTGAAAGGGGATGAAACGGGGGTTCAAAGTTTGTATGGAAAAACAATGTTAGATAGTCTTTTATATTCGAAATTTAACACAAGTACTGAAGTAAGTAAATACGTGTTTCAGGCTTTTTCGAAATTCCACCCCTAAAAGGATGAAGTGGGGTAACAAAGTTTGAAATCATTATTGTTTCGGATTGCGCTGAAATTTGGCATGCAGATAGTTATTTTGACTTAGGTATCCGCACAAAAATGATTTTCTGAAAATTCCTCCCGGATACGGAACAGGAATTCAAAGTTTGTATGGCGAAACAAGATGGGATAAAGTACGTGTTGTAGGATTTTTCGAAATGGGGTAGGTAACATAGTCTGTAAATTTAGGTTTTTAGGGTTTTATAAATATGAATCCCGAATTGCCTTAGTCACGCGATAACATGAAAACGGATGAACCGATTTGGGTAATTCTTATTTGATGTCTTTAATGATAGAATCGTTTTTACAAAAGAAAAGTTTTAAGTAAGTAAAAGAAAGTTTTAACGCGGGCGAAGCCGCGGGACACTTCTAGTTTATACATATTTTTTTATATCTCTAGCAATCCGCCCCGGCTCGTTTATCAAACGGATTAGGCAGCGTTTCATATTGATATCTTTACGCGTTCCTGATAGAAAGGGGTCTTGACGGACGGACGGACAGACCAACAGACAGACGGACGGACAACAAAGTGATCCTAAAAGGGTTCCTTTTTTAAAAGCTTTTGAGGTACGAAACCCTAAAAAATGGTTACTGCGGCGCAGTCTGGCAAGTCAACTGCAGGCCTATCACGAAGTTAGGCTGAATGAACGAAATGAACTAAATGACGGGGACGCAGCTATGTAGGCTGTATAGCTCCATCTCTGTCATGTTCGTTAATTTCAATCCCTATCAAACTTCGTGATAGCGGGGCTGGACTAGCTAACGTCAAAGTGAGTCGCGCGCACTGACAGAGCCGCTTCTATACATTTTAGTGGATGACGTGCAATTACAACATAACCGGCAATTGCCCAACGACTAAGGCGTCGGCCTGGCGATCGAGAGGTCGTGAGTTCGATCGCCACTCATAGCACTATTGACGTGAACCCACTCCAGACACAAGCATATTTAGTTTAGTTTGAGGGGTAACAATACAACTAGTCCTTTTCCCATCCAAAGATTGACTGGAAGAGATCGCTTTTAGCGATTTCCGCCCATTGTACTGTAGTTTTTAAGTTTTTTTGTTTCAAACATAAGTTATTTTAATTTAAAGTGTATAAAATACTTTTAAAAAACTTAATATTTTTGCATTGTAATGTATAACCCAAATTGCTAGTACGCTTAATAAAATAACAATAAAGAAAACTTAAATATGGTAATTATTTCCAACAGGTGACAGGACTACTGTCTACACTAGTGACATCAACATTCGTCATCGAGAAACAACCGCCCCAAGTGATGAAGACCAACACACGGTGAGTACGTCGCGCCCAATAGGCGCCGCCTACAGTAATTATTTTCACTAAATATTTGTTCTATTAATTATTTCGCATTAGTCAACACCCGCTACAGGTCCACCTGAAAATCAGCGTTGAGGTGGTAGGACCTTGACATTTGTGCTGAGATGGACCTGGTTCAGCAATCCACACATTTAGTTATTTTTAACAGACTTCAAAAAAGGAGGAGGTTTCTCAATTCGACCGTAATTTTTTTTTTTTTTATGTTTGTTCGGGGATAACTTCGTCATTTATGCACCGATTTTGATTATTCTTTTTTTGTTCGAAAGGAGATATCCCAAGTGTGGTACCATGGTAGTTTTATCGAGGTCTGATAAGTATCTCCAGAGATATTGAGATAAACATCTCAAAATTGGTACTGAAAATGAACATTGAAGTCGGTTCTTTTTTAGTTTTTAAACGATATTATATTCAATTTATTAAAGAAAAAAATATTTTCGTATGATTTTGTTTTTGTTTTATGTTGTTTTTGTATTTTTGTTTGTGTATTAGACTGAATACATTTATTTTCTTTCTTCTTTCTAGATAATAATAATAAAACGGCCTGGTCTCTGGCTTGACCAGGGGAGGTCTTACCCAAAAAACTTAGTTCACAAAGGCTATGGGACGAGCCCCTTTGTAAAATGATTCAAGATGAACTATTTCAAAATAATGTCGATATTAGGGACCGGGCTCGTCTCCTTGCCACACGTGAAAAAGAATCTGGATACTGGCTACACGCATTACCTTCTTCCAACATAGGTACCCTTATGGACGATGACAGCTTCTCCATTGCTGTGGGATTACGTCTGGGCATCTCCCGGACAGTTCCCCACAATTGTCACTGCGGCAGTGAAGTAGACAGATTAGGCCACCATGGCCTGTCATGCCGCTGCAGTGCAGGGCGTCTCTCACGTCACGCCTCCTTGAATGACGTCATTCGTCGGGCCCTTGCCACCGTGAACGTGCCGGCTATATTAGCGCCGAACGGTATATCACGTGACGATGGCAAGAGGCCCGACGGTATGACGTTGGTTCCGTGGTGCCGAGGGATACCGTTGGTGTGGGACGCGACGTGTGCTGACACGTTAGCGGCGTCCCACACATGCGGGACCTCGCGGGCAGCGGGTGCGGCAGAAACCCTCAAACGGAGGAAATATGCTGCCATTGGTGATGGTTACATTTTTCTTCCGTTTGGGGTCGAAACAATCCGGGTCCGTGGGGTCGAGATGCCCGGGGTTTTGTAAAGGAGCTGTCCAGACGATTAATAGACGTCACTCGTGACCAACGAGCTGGCGCTTACCTTTGCCAACGGATTAGCCTAGCAACTCAACGAGGTAACGTCGCCAGCTTTTTGGGAACGTTACCGGCAGACAGCTGCGACCTAGGTTCTGTTTTTTATTTATAACTACTTTAATTTTTATTTATAACATTTCATTTATTCTCAGTTAATAGTTTAATTTATTTTTAAGTTGTATATAAGTACCTTCTGTAAATAAAAGTTGTAAGATAATAATAATAAATAAATAATACGTTTATTACTAAAGAAAAACGAATCATGTTTACTGCGCTCTGAGTTCCACACTAAGTTAAAACCTGTGTTGTGGGACACAGTATTTCACGTAAAAACTAGTTAAGCTAGTAAATCTTAACAATCTTATAAATTTTTTAAAATAAATATTAAAGAACTTACAATCAATACAATCTATAATCTGTTACTTATGTCAGTGTCACCTCTACTGTTCTTTTTATGTTTCATTGTGGCTCCGCACGATTAGTGTAGGTAGCCAGTGTCACTGACACATTCTTAAAATTATTTTTAAGGTTTTAACAGACTTCACAAAAGAGGACGAGGTTCTCAATTCGTCGGAATCTTTTTTTTAATGTATGTGCACCGATAATCGAAGATACCTGAACGGATTTGGAAAATTGTTTATTGTTTCAAAAGGTGGTCCTATTTAAATTTTAACAAAATCGGTCGAGCGGTTTTTAATATATCAACAAAAAATGTCGATGCATTTGTATACTTCGATAACATGATACTGGCTACTGGCTTTTTTGACTAGCGCGATGTTTGAAGTCGGTTCTTTTAGTTTTTTAAACGATCTTAAAATGTAGTGATTTCAAGTCGTAAAGATGGGTCAAAGTTATATTTCAAGTCAAGGTGAAGTTATAGTCTAGTCCAAGTCATATCCTCAGTAAAAATGTGGACTTTACTTTTTACGCCAAAACTCCCTACCTCTACTGTTATTCATGCAGGGTGTTTGGTGGATAGACCGTCAATATCACTCACTAACTTTTTTGCTTGTGGTTTTAATACGACGAATATCCGTTTTGTAGTTTTTGAGTTAATCGCGAACAGACAGACAGACAGACGCGGCGGGGGCCTTTGTATTATAATATTATAGTGATAGTGATATACGCTACCCGCGTTTGTTTATTATCTCACCAGTAGGTAAATAAAGGACAGTACGGTCAAGGATGTAGCATACACAGAGTGTTGTATAACTTTTAGATGCCTGTTAGTAAATAATTATATGTATTATGTACTAGTGAATGTGCGCCCGGCTGCGACCCGCGCCGACGTTAGTCGAATACACTTGTTGTAACCGAGCGAACGTCTTGTTATTCCGCAGCCCTCTGTCCTATAACCTAACATTGCCTAATGCCCGTTGTTTTTACCGACGACGTTCAAATAAGGTGGTTCTTAATGTGTCTATTATTTTTTATGTACTCGTATGTTATTAGATTTCTCTGCCAAATGTAAAACGACTTTACTGATTGTATATTCTTGAAGAGGATGGTAGCACGCTAGAATGGGACCTGGCTCTCAAGGATAGCTGCCGGAGACTGATGTTCTAACTTGCGGTTGGTAGCTGGCGAGTTGGACACTATATAGTGTCCTACCACCATGCGGGGGTTGGTGGTTTCTTAACGATGTTTTCCTTCACCGGAGGTCGACTGTGAAATGAGCACATACATTTTCTAATTCATAATTAAATTTTGACTTCGCTACCACTGGCGTAAATGCCGACCATTTAACCACTGCGCCATTGAGCCCTCAAAAGCCCTCAACTTGTGTATTGTTTCAGTTTCACGGCAACAGTGCGATTGCTGGTCGGAGGTCAGCTCAATGTTTATATGACGCCGCCGCGAGTTAGCGTAAGTAATACAATACTATTTTTTTTTTATTATCCACCAATGAGCTACAAAAATACAAATAGTTCTACTACACTCGCCAGGGGCCTTTTGATGCGAAGCTACTGAGATGTCACTGTCAAAAGTGTCAAAGTGCAGTTATGTTTATTATTATTTCGCATAAATATTTATTATTTATTGTAGCAAAGGTTGTCAAAAATTACAGATGCTAGAAAATAGTTTCCGTTATATCCTGACATGCTAGCTTGTGACCTCTATCTCGTTTGGTGGTAAGTGATGATGTGGTCAAAGATGGTGAACACGTTAGGTCTAGAATGGCCTAGAAATGCCGCGACTCGCCAGGTATGCGCTGGGCCTTAATCTGCATTATTTTAAACTTACTGGCAATGTGGGTTGAACATTACTAATCAAGAAGAATCAAAGAATCAAAGCATTTATTCAGTATGTAGGCAGTATAAATATACGCACATATACACGTCAAAATCATAAATTAAATCATAACCAATTATCAAGTAAACATAGCAAAAGCAGAATTTAACGCTTTGAATTAGAAAAAAAAAGTAATGAACCATTCAGCTGTCATCCAATCGTTTACGTCAGAATATTTAAAAAAAATTAAAGTAGGTTAAAACCAACCATACATGTAAGTGTGTGTTTCAGTACTTCAGACAATTTTTATATAAAAAAAATAAAAAAGTGAAATAGTGAAACACAACATAGAGAAACGCATACCGATCACAGTACATATCATGATCCAAATGGAACTGATAGTCCGTCTGTCAGCTGCATAATAATCTTGTTAACCCCTCCAACTAAGCTAAATATGCTTGTATCTGGAGTTGATTCACGTCAATAGTGCAATGCGTGGGGATCGAACTCACGAACTCTCGATCGCCAGGCCGAGACGTTAGCCTTTAGGCTATTACCGCTTATCATCATCATCAGCCGGTGTCAGTCCACTGCTGGATGTAGGCCTCTCCCAAGATGCGCCACTGAGCCCGATCTTCGGCTCTTCTTATCCAGTTATTACCGCTTATATTATACTGTAATACTTATTGTGAGGTCATTCACCCCAGGTGGTGATAATATCGGAGCAACAAGCACAGTTGCTGCTGAAGAGTGAGACGCAAGCTGGCAAGGGGAAACAACCAGTCGAGTGTGGAGACATCCTGAACAACACTGGAGCCATGGAGTACCAGCCCACTAGTCGACAGCTTAGTGTGTCTTTCAGGTAAACATATATTTTTTACCGACTTCAAACAAGACATTTACTAAAAAACAATAAACCCGACTGCCGATGATATATCCTTAATACATTGTCTGTAAATATTTATTTTTATATTTCCTTTTCACCTATATTTTTTTAAATTTATTTACAACTAATCAGACGTTTAGCTACAATCTCACCTGATGTTAAGTGACGATGTAGCCGAAGATGTAGCACGCTTGCTCAGTAAATACCCGTTCACTCTCGATTTGAACATTTCCAGGTTATATTTTAGAGGAAACACAGTCAGACAGGAATTCCATTTATTGGCTGTTCTTATGACAAAGGAGGAGGCAAAACGTTTTGTGCGGATTTTTGGAATGTCTACCATAAATGGATGCCGTCTTGATGTTTAATGATGTTTGTGATGTTATTTTTAACCGACTTCAGATAAAAGGAGGAGGTTCTCAATTCGTCGGAATCTATGTATGTTCACCGATTACTCGAAGATGCCTGAACCGATTTGGAAAATTCTTTTTTTTTTTCGAGGTGGTCCCATTTAAATTTTAACGAAACCGGCCGAGCCGTTTTTAATATATCTACATTTGTATTCCGATGCATATACGTATCTCGACGACTTACTACTAACTACTGGTACAGATTATATAATAGTTACTTCGTTTACTGGCTACTTTGACTAGCGCGACGTTTGAAGTCGGTTCTTTTAGTTTTTTGAACGATCTTAAATGTTTACAATATCCGCAGAAACATGCAGCTGCGTAAGATCAAGCGCGCGGAGAAGAAAGGCACCGAGAGTGTCATGGATGAGAAGCTGACCCTTCTGTTTCAATCACAGTTCAACGTGGGCGGAGGTGAACTCGTGTTTCAGGTAACACTTCTTATTTTCAACCGACTTCTAAAAAGGAGGAGGTTCTCAATTAATCATAGAATAGAATAGAAAACACTTTATTGAACACCATAAAACAGTAGAAGAAACGGTACATTACAATAAATGAAACTATAGTGTAACACAGTGTTACCAGATTAAAATTATAAACTACCGTGGTGACAACTTAAAAATACCGTGTTTTAGTCTAAAATTACCGTGCATACATGCAAGGTTAACAAAAGAAAGTTTTATTCATTATACGACCAATTTTTATATAAATTAAAACGAATACTCCTATCTACGAATTAAAAAGTGGACTAAAAGTGGCTACTGAAAATCGCATTTTATTTAGTCGTATTATATTATTTGTATTATGTTTGGGGATTTTCCCGGCAATAAAAAGAACAAAAATAGTGTTGCCAAAGGAAGCCGTAAATTGCTTTTCGTTTTACGTGTATTTTGTAACATTTAACTGGAGTTTTATAATTATTTACAAAATGTATTTACACGGTAATTTAAAGTTCAAAATACCGTAGAAAATAACACGGTAGTGAATCTTTACCGTAGACCGTGTTCTAGCCAAAAAAACCGTGCATCTACGGTAATTACCGTGTATCTGGTAACACTGGTGTAACAATAGGCGATTTCCATCTTGGCAAGGTCGCCATGTAATATTGGGGATTAGCCGATGATAATCAAATGACCATACTACGTGAAATACATTTATTGTCAGATTCTAATCCAGACTTCCAGACTAATATTAAAAAGAGGAAACGTTTTCAAACGAATTATCGCGAAGCAAGTGCATCAGTTTCAATATCACGGAAAATATCGTTTGCGCGATGCAGGATCTCATACATTTAGTCAATATTTAAAGGAGAGCTATTAAAATCTACGCTAGCGCCATCTCTGGGTTTTATTCCAATACTATAAATGCGAAAATAACTCTGTCTATCTGTCTGTTTGTTTCGCTTTCACCCCAAAACTACTGAACCGTTTTAAATGAAATTTGGTACACAGATAGTCTAGAGCCTGGGAAAGGACATATGCATATTTTTTTATGCAAAAAGAGGGTTGTAAGGGGTTGAAAGGGGGGATCAAAAGTTGTATGGAAGTATCGTCATTTTTAAAGCTAGAAGCTTGAAATTTATATTTTAGGCTGTTGTTTCGTTATAAATAAATATGACATTCAAAGTTTGTGAGGGGGTAGGGGGAATGGAGGGGGAGGGTGGATGTAGTTGAGGGGGTGGGGAGGGGGAGGGGAGGAGAGTTGGAGGGGAGGGGACGTGGGTGGAAGTGAGGGGGAGGGGAGCAAAGAGGGAGGGGAGGGGGGGATGAGGTGGAAGTGAGGGGTAAGGGGGAGAGGAGGGTATGTGAGGGTCGGAGAGAAGGGGGATCAGCGTGGCGTGGTAGGGTGCGGTGTAGCTGGGATACGTATGTGTCTTATTAGTTTTTTTTTTTTTTTTTTTATGTTCCGCACATTTTATCATTTTATTCCTCCGACATTGGTCGGAGACCTTTTTGAGCGGGTATACTTTAAAATAAATGCATTAAGCTATTGAGCGTTCATGCCGAGTTATAGGTTATTGTGCATGTGTTTTTTATTGTGTGGTGTTTAATGTAGGTAAGTGTGATATATAGAGTATACGATTATATAAATATGTATTGTATATTGATACCAATATATATATTTTTATCATCCTTTTTTTTTTTTCTTTTTCTTTTTTTTTTCTTCTTTTTTTCTCATTCAATTTTTTTTTTTTTTAATATATATATATTTACATATTCCATTTATAATTAAATATTTTTTTTCTATTCTTTCTTTAATACATAAGTCTTATTAGTTAATGCTACCCAAAGACACTATTCCACGCGGACGAAGTCGAACACACATGGAGAAACATTTAACGTGATACAGCGGTGTATAGTGATTTATATATATATATATATATATACATATATATATATATATATATATATATATATATGTATATATATATAAAGAAGAAGAAGAAGCGAAGGAGGTATGTCAGGATCGTAGCATGTGGAAAGAAGTAGTCTCTGCCTAACACAACGGGAAAAAGGCGTGATTGTATGTATGTATGTATATATATATATATTTACTATAATATAATACAAAATAACTAAATATATATATGTAAATAAGTTTTAAATAGAAAAAATAGTATATAATAATATACAATATATATAATAATATTGAAGTTTGACCATTTGGGCTGGTCATATCCTGATAACCGTTGGGGTAGACTTGTTCTAGAGTGGATACCGCGAATCGGCAAACGTAGCGTAGGACGTCCTGTGACCAGGTGGAGCGACGACATACGAAAAGCGGTGGGCAGTCACTGGAAGAGAATAGCCGAAGATCGGGCTCAGTGGCGCATCTTGGGAGAGGCCTACGTCCAGCAGTGGACTGACATGAGACTGGTTGAAAAAGGAGGAGGTTTCTCAATTCGACCGTATATATATATATATATATATTTTTTATGTTTGTTCGCGGATAACTTAGTCGTTTATGAACCGATTTTGATTATTCTTTTTTTGTTGGAAAGGAGATATCCCAAGTGTCGTACCGTGGTAATTTAATCGAGGTCTGATAAGTATCTCCAGAGATATGGAGATAAATACCTCAAAATTGGTACTGAAAATTAAAAGTGCGGCGTTGAAGTCGGTTTTTAGTTTTTTAAACGATCTTATTTGTTAATGTTTTTGTGTTATTCCGCAGGTGTGGACTCTATCTCTACCCGTGGTGGTGATAGTGCACGGTAACCAGGAACCCCACGGCTGGGCTACCGTCACGTGGGACAACGCGTTCTCCGCGCCGGGCCGCGTGCCCTTCCATGTACCTGATAAGGTCAGACCATACTATGTTTAACTACACTGACGGACTCATAAACTGCTGCCGGAACACATTAGATGTTAGGCGACAGATTTTCTCCTTGATAGTGAAGCTACTTTTTGATAGCAAGTCAGCCGGAATATGGATTTAATATGCTTCTACTATCTTTGGAGAAAGGTTTCCATAGAATGTCTTTTCTCATACATTTTAAAGTTACGTTTGGTGTGATTATTATTTTTTTATTCACAAAGATTTTGACAAACGCTTGTACAGGTTTCTAATGGGCGTTTGACCACTATCTCACCTGTTGATAAGTGATGATGCGGTCGAGGATGGTAGCACGCTAGGCCTAGAATAGGAACTGACTCTCAAGGATAGATGCCGGAACACATTAGATGTTTTGGCGACAGACTTTCTAACTTGAGGATGGTCCTACCACCATGCGGGGGTTGGGGATTTCTTAACGATTTTTTTCCTTCACCGGAAGGCCACTGTGAAAAGCGCACATACACTTTTCAATAAAAAAATCATTAGTGCACGGCGGTGTTTGAACTCGATACCTCTGGCGTCAAAGCCCACTACGCCACTTGGCCCTCAAAGTTTTGAAAAACCTTATAGCGTTTGTGAATGAATACAAGTGATGATGTGTGGTTGTAGGTCACTTGGTGTCAGCTCGCGGAGACTCTGCGCATCAAATTCTGCTCAGCCACCGGCGGAGACCTGTCCGAGGACAACTTGAGGTTCCTCGCTGAGAAAATATTTAGGTAACAACACTTTTAGTTTGCATCTACCCGCTCTCTGTTTGTTTCTCTATATGTACAGGTTGGATGGCACATGGAGGGGAAGAACATTCAATATTGAACATATCAAAACTTAAATATTGTTTGTTTAAGTATTACACACATATGTTTGTTCATTGTTACACACAATCCAAAATCCATCCCGTCGGTACGATAAAATTTTGGATTGTGTTTACAATATCAAAACTTCAGTGAAGAAAAACATACATTTTTATATAACTTTTTGTGTTGCTGCTGGCACTGCTGAGCAAAGATCACCCCCTTAGATCTTCCACTCTTCTCTAGCTATTTTTTTTGTAAAAAATATCTAATTTAGATGCTTTTTAACCGACTTCAAAAAAAGGAGGAGGTTTCTCAATTCGACCGTATATATACCTATATATATATATATTTTTTTTATGTTTGTTCGCGGATAGCTTCGTCGTTTATGAACCGATTTTGGTTATTATTTTTTTGTTGGACCGGAGATATCGTAAGTGTGGTACCATGGTAATTTTATCGAGGTCTGATAAGTATCTCCAGAGATATTGAGATAAACACCTCAAAATTGGTACTGAAAATGAATAGCGCCGCATTGAAGTCGGTTCTTTTTTAGTTTTTAAACGATATTATTATAATAATTGGCATGAACGACCTAGGTCGTCCCGCCATTGCTTCTGTGGACGCGCCCTTGACGCTTTCGCCGATCTTTGGGCCCAACTGCCCCTTGTTGTATTGTAACCGATCTGCTGGGCCACGTTGCATTCTTATGTATTCTGCGAATGTGGCCCGCCCAAGGCCTTTTGAGACTAGCATATACTTTATTTCAGAAAATAGGAATGACTAGAAGATATTGAAACACTCTTGATGTACGTGTTTGTAACATAGGTACTTGAGATTTATCTTTTATCCTTAGCTCTATCTATTAAATCCAATTTCTGTTAGCGTTAAAGCCTAACGCAACTCCAAAATGTTTGATAAACATTTATTTTTCCTCAACAATTGTCAATGTTATTCTCATACATTTTGAAGATGCGTTAATCGTCAATTCGCAGACTGTGGACTATGAGTTCAATTTGACCTGAAATGCGACTGTGACGCCACTTCAGATTTAATTTATAAAAACTAGACCAGTATGTCTACTGCTGAGCCACTGGCTCACTAATAGGGAATATGCATGTGGTATACATTTACTTGAAATCATTTATTTTCGAATCATTATTGTTCTGGTGTTGTATGTTAAACATTTTTTTGTAAATAAAATAGTCTTACATGTGTTAAAATATTAAATGAAAAATGCAAAAAAAGCGTGGGAAATTTAAATTTGCTAAACACATCACCTCTTGTCAATTAGAAAGTGACGTCACAGGGCACAACACGGTCTCCACAGATTAAATCTTTTTCATAGAAATAGTATGCACTGTAGTACGAATACGTAGTATTTCTATTAAACATATTTAATCTGTGGAGACTGTGTTGTGCTGTGCGGTGTATTGTGACGTCACAAAGGGGCGCGAAAATTTGGCAGCGTTTCAGATACCTCATATTTTTTCAATGTTAAAACTATATTTTGTAGCTTAATTTGAACACTTTCAGTATTATTTAATTTTTTTACTGTGTTCAATGGATGCATTCAGTGAAATAAACATATTAAAAAAAAATCATGCATATTCCCTATTGCGTGGAGCCAATATAAAATTTAAAAAAAGTCGATAATTTATTGATATTAATTTCACTTCACTACGTTAGCCATATGCAAATACTATCAATTTTAAGTCAAACTAGCTGATACCCGCGGCTTCGTTCACGTACACCAAGAATTTAGTTCATCCTCACGCTTTAAAGTATCTCCTTGTTACATTTCAGGTAAATCAGATCATCCGTTTAGGCGTGGTTAGGTAACAAACAGACAGAATGACAGAGTTACAAGCGTTTTTATAATATTAGTATAGATTTAGTTGCACTATCTATCTGCAGGGGGTTGCATCAAAGCAAATCATGCATCACGGCATAGCATATTTAGCGTACTAGTATATTGTGACTATAAGATATGTGTTCAAAAGCCACACAGCGAGAGTTGTGGAGCATTTTTTGACGTGACAACGTCTAATAAATCGATGAACGCCGGCTGCATGCACGAAAAATGTCCCGTTACGCTCATTGTACGCATGCGCCGATTTCATCAATGTTTTGTTGCATGAATATGAGAGTAATCGATAAACGCCGGCTGCATGCACGAAAATGTGTCCCGTTACGCTCATTGTACCGTTACGCTTATTGTACGCATGCGCCGATTTCATCAATGTTTTGTTATGACGTTGTAACGTTAAACTATCGTCTGTAAACCAATTTAACAGACAATCTTTTTTTTTTATTGATAGCGGGTCATAGAAGAAACTTCAATCTTCATAATGAGTAAAGTTTTTCCAGGACCAACCTGCCTATGAACAATATGGAGCTGAACAGCATGGCCGTCTCCTGGACACAGTTCTGTAAGGACGCTCTGCCGGAGAGGAACTTCACCTTCTGGGAGTGGTTCTATATGGTGGTCAAAGTGACCCGCGATTATTTGAGGACTCTATGGTGCGATCGGTAAGTGGAACTTATTTTCTACCGACTTCCAAAAAGGAGGAGGTTCTCAATTCGTCTGTAGGGTTTTTTTTTGTATGCATGTTACCTGTTTACTCCGCCAACTGTGAACCAATTTAAATATTTTATTTATTACAGGGTACTTTTTCAAGGTGGTCCCATTTAAATTTTATCAAGATCGGATAAGTATCTTCAGAGATAAATGTCTCAAGCTTGCTACTGAAAAAAAAAACTGGTTGTTTTAGTTAATTATGTTTTGATTTTTTTTTATATTCGATATTGTGATGATAATGGTGAACACGCTTGGTCTAGAATTTCTAAGCAGCATATCCCTTGAGATTCAGATGATTCTGGGTTAGAATGGTCTAACTTTCAAGTGCTGTGATGCCGGAACACTGTAAGGTTATGGCGTCAGATTTTCTTCTTGGCGGCGGTAAGCTACTTTTTGTTAGCAAGTCAGCCGGAACATTGATATAATGCTCCTACTACCTGTACGACGACGAGTAGACTGTACGGACGAGGAAGGAATGTATGTAAAGAGAACCATGAATGTACATAGAAAAGCCATTCTTGTGTCTACCATCCATACCTCTATAGGTACAGTACAATACAATAACTCTTAATTGATTACCAAGAAGAAATAAAAAACTTAAATTATTCAAGGTTTACAATAGGGATTGCCTGGGTCAAAAAATAGTAATTCTAATTAGACCTTTATTTGGATTATAATAAAATATTGGACACGTATTTTTTATTTTACAAAACAATAGAAGTTGTTAAAGATAAAGAGCGTCAAAGTTCGGGAGTGGTGGCTCGTATTGTATTGTATTGTTTATTTAGTCCATAGATGTGTTACACATTCTTAGATATGTCAAATAACAAATGAAAAATAAGATACATCAATGTAAAAACTTAGATAAATAGCGAAACATTTACAAAATAAATGAGTGCATCATGAGTAACTATGTAATAATTGAATCTAAACTTAAATGTCGTTTACTGAATACAATTCCAAATCAATCAACAATTTTTTTAATTTCCGTCTAAAATTTAGCGGGGAACCCTTGTCAATGATGTTATCGCCACTTAAACGCTTCCTAAATGCGTTATAGTAGCGTACGCTATTACAAATAAAGCTCTTAGACTTTTTTGTGAGTCTACATTTTGGATGTGCAATTCTGTCTTTATTTCTTGTCGAGTAGTTGTGATAAGCACCTAACATTGGAGTATTCGCAATATTATTGACAGCGTGTAAGATATTGTGATACACGTATTCAGAGTGCATAGTCATGATGCGGCACTTCTTAAAATAAGTTTTACAGGAAGAAAGAGCGGGTAATGCAAGAACAGCTCGAACAGCTCTTCTTTGTAGGGTAGATATTTTTCCTGCTGTTGCTGCCGTTCCCCAGACTTTAATTCCATAGCTCATCAAGCTATGGAAGTAGGCGAAGTAAACTTGTTTCACTGCTGTAAATCCACAAAAGTAACGTATCTTTGTGATGGCGTACACCGCAGAAGAGAGCTTAGAAGTCAAGGTTTTTATATGAACATTCCATTTCAGTTTACTGTCTATCTGAACACCTAGAAATTTTACATCTTTCACTAATTCTACCTTCCTGTCATGGTATTTGATATCTAGTAGATTCTTATCGTTGTTTTTCTGCGTTGCGAGAGAAAATAAGACAGCTTTAGTCTTTTCCACATTAAACAATAGCTTATTGGCGTTAAACCAGTCACTGAGTATACCAATCGACTCATTTGCTATAATACCAAGCTAGTTTATGTTCTTGTGCGAAAAGATTACAGAGGCGATTATCATCTGCGTACATGACTATAGCTCCCTTCTCTTGCAAACAAGAGGGCATGTCATTTACATAAATATTGAAGAGAAATGGTCCCAGAATGGAACCTTGAGGAACACCACATCTGAGATAAAGCTTATCCGAATATGAACCATCTACCATCGTAGTATGAGATCTGCTACAGAGATAGGAATTTAACAAACTAAGAGCAAATCCGGCGACCCCGTAATGATTTAGTTTGTGTGATAGTATTTCATGATCAACACAATCAAATGCTTTAGATAAATCGCAAAAAAGCCCAAGTGTTTTCTGCGATTTATCCAAAGACTCTAATATGGTTTGTGTTACTATCGAAACTGCATCAGTTGTACTTTTCTTTGGTCTAAAACCGAACTGGCGGTGATTTAGTAAATTATGTTTTTCAAAATACACTACTAACTGATTTAATATGATTTTTTCTAGGAGTTTGCTCAAAACCGGTAAAATGGATATAGGCCTATAATTATTAAGCTCTTCTTTAGCTCCTCCTTTATAGAAAGGAATAATTTTACTGACTTTCATAGGGTCGGGAAAAACACCCTTCCCAATTGAGTCATTAAAAATAATCGCAAGATAGGGTGCAATGGTATAAATGATTTTACCAATGAACTTTATGGAAAGCCCTGACATGTCTAATGAGGTTTTGCGTTTCATTTTTTAAAATGTTTTATTGATGTCCCAATAGGTTATGTGACTAAAAGTAAAACTTTCATCTAATTTGTTGCTATGCAGTTCAAGATATTTTTTGGAAGTTTGAAAGCAGCCAAGACCACAAGTTAGGTTTTCCGCTATTCGATTAAAGAATACATTAAAATCATTAGGAGATAACGTTTTGCAATAAGCTTTTTTACATTTGTTTGTCTTTCCCGTTTCAGACTTAATGATTTGCCAAGACATTTTGATTTTGTTTGTCGATTTTTTTATTTGTTTGGTAAGAAAGTTTCTTTTGGCTTGAACGCAAATTTTTTTGAAAACTTTACTGTACGCATATACATACTCTCTCATACCTGCATCAAAAGTTACTTCACTGTACAACTCATAAAGGCGTTTGCGAGATGTCCATATTCCCTTAGTAGCCCAGTCATTGAAATTAGTTTTGGTAGTAATTGATTTTGATATTAAGGGCATATTAGTATCTACGTACTGCATCATGAATTCCATAAATTGATAAAATTTTTCGTTGGGATCATTTAGAGATTCTAAGTTACTTAGTTTAATGTCAAGATATTGGTGCAGTCCCGGCAAAGCGGTATAATATTTTTTTCTAAATACTACACTTTTAGAGGTTTTCAATATAGGCACTTCTTGGTGTAGGTGCATAAATTGGGCTAAATGATCAGATTTAACACATTGTTTAATTTCTGTTTTTGTAATTTCATCACTATCAGTAAAAACATGATCAATGCATGTTGCAGATATTTTACTTATACGGGTTGGTTCACTAAATGTCCGAAACAAGTTAAAGCAATGAAATAGTTCTTCTAAGGCTTTTTTTTATTTAGCTTTGGAGAATCTGTTAAAAAATTTATATTATAATCGCCACAAACGATAACACGCTTGTTAGAATTGCAAATTTTTTGCAGAGCGACCTCTAACAATTGTAGATATTCATCAAAATCGCCATCTGGAGTCGCCATCGCCATCGTGACGTCACTAACCGCTAGAAAGTATTACACTTTTTAGCGGTTTGTAACGTCACGCGGAATTTCAACGCTCTATATCTACGTAATTTTTTTGTTTAATTGAAAAAATAAAAAATACGTTTCCAATATTTTTTGATAATGTATAATACGGACTACATTTTTTTTTTAATAATCTAGCCTATCGCCGGTGTTATCGCTTAGAGCGATCTCTTCCAGACGACCTTAGGATGTATGTTTAAGTAGGTATGTGATGTGTTGCAGTTTGATCCGAGGCTTCATCCAGAAGAAGGGAGCAGAAGACATGCTGTCCAAGTGTCCGCCAGGGACGTTCCTGCTTCGATTCTCTGATTCAGAACTCGGCGGGATCACTATTGCTTGGGTTGGAGGTCAGTCAGTCTCTCTATATTCTCTATCTCTCTCTGTCTTTATCTCTCTCTCTATTTCACTCTCTATATCTCTATATATATATATATATATCTTTTTTTAATATATCTTATAGGCTAGCGTTTGACCACTATCTTACCTGTTGGTAAGTGATGATGCGGTCGAGATGGTAAGCACCCTAGGCCTAGAATAGGAACTGGCTCTCAAGGATAGCTGCCGGAACACATTAGATGTTTGGCGACAGATTTTCTAACTTGAGGGTGGTAGCTGGCCAGGCGGACACTAGATAGTGTCCTACCACCATGCGGGGGTTGTTGGTTCCTTAACGATGTTTTTCCTTCACCAGAGGGCCACTGTGAAAAGCGCACATACATTTTTCGATAGAAAAATCCATTGGTGCCCGGCGGTTTGAACTCGGTACCTCTGGCATCAAAGCCAACCGTTCTCCCGATTACGCCACCAGGCCCTCATATCTCTATTCTTCGTCCTTTATCTCTCTCTCTCTCTCCCTCTTCTTAGCTAGTCATCCCATATAGTGGTAGGGTCGGCTTTCAGACTCTTTTTATTCCACTTCGCTCTATCCTCGACGTCAGATTCTGAGAGCTAGCATTCACTCGATATCTTTCAGCTATCTCACCTGTTGGTAAGTGATGATGTGGTCGAAGATGGTGAACACGCTTGGTCTAAAATGGTCTGACTCTCAAGGGCTGTGCTGCCGGTACACCGTATAGCTTCTATTTAGTTTCACCTTTCTTGGTGTCTGTGATCATATTTTACTAGCTAAATTCGACCCACTTGCCGGTGTTCGATTAAGCTGAAATTTACATTTTTATTATAAAAACTCTCGTTCATTTTAAACTTATAGATTTAAAATCGGGAAATTTAACGTGTTTAAAATTTACATGTAAGTGACAATGCGATATTAAGGTGTGGCATACTTACCTATGCCCTAACCTAAATCTTAAATACCTAGTATTATATCTAGCCTAAATTAATACTTACCTTGCCTACATAAAATTATAATAAACTTAATTTAACATAACTTAATAAACAAACATTGTAATATAAATTTAATAATTAAAACTACTTACTAATAATGTTACCTAATAATTAATTTATTACTGTACTAAAATCTAAACTAAAATTGTATAATCTTAACATTAAATAAAAAAATAACCCGTAAGCGCCCGGTATTCCGGTAGAAAATCGGAAGGCAGCCGCCACTCGGAACGTTCGCTATAAAGGCTTCCAAGCTAACTTGATAAACAATAGACTACGTCACACTGACGCCTGTACCAGACGAACCTAGCGGCGAGCCGGCCGGTGGCCGCCTTCTGCAGTCAGCCCGCAATACTCCGCGCAGACGCATGTCTATCATTGCTATAATTATCCCGTGCCAAATACATCGCAACTTTTAAACATCGAGTTCTTATTGATCACTGGCTTCACCTCAACTAACACCGCCGCAGTGGTGACCCTCTAAGCAACACGCTTCGGAAATTTCGCAGGCGAGTTCGAGTTAATAATGTCAGTGAATCAAAACCAGTCGACATCGGAAGTACCAAGCGAAGATGGCGGCCGGTCCTCTATACCATCCGATCTGTACCGGGTCGGCGTCCGGTTGCCACCGTTTTGGCCGGAAGAACCTGCGGTTTGGTTTGCGCAGATAGAAGGCAGTTTTGCACTCTCGAAAATTAAAGACGACGAGACGAAATATCATTACGTCAGCGCACAACTGGAACATCGATACGCAGCCGAAGTCAAGGACATATTGATCGACCCGCCGGCTACTAACAAGTATGAGACATTGAAGACAGAGCTGATTAAACGACTGTCAGCATCGCGTGAGAGAGAAGTGACTCAGCTTTTAATGCACGAGGACCTGGGCGACAGACGTCCATCACAATTTCTTCGCCACCTGACACACCTAGCTGGAAAGAACGTCCCGGAAGAATTTGTCAGAACGATATGGACAAGCCGATTGCCAACTAGTCTACAAACTGTCATAGCGTCGCAGCCCCAGTCATCGTTGACAGCACTCGCAGAACTGGCAGATAAGGTGCATGATCTGGTACCGTCAACGCCTCAAGTTGCAGCTGCAGAAGCTGCACCTGCATCACAACTGGAGATGCTCACCAAACAGGTAGCAGAGCTAACCCGGCAAGTCCAAGCACTCTCTACGAACCACAATGCGAGATCCCGCTCGAGAGGCAGAAGCAACCAGCGCGACAACCGTGCCAGCAGTCGTACCCGGTCGCAGTCGAGCTACCGCAAGTTTCCCAATTGCTTCTACCACAGCAAATATGGCGATAGTGCAAGAACCTGCGTGAAGCCCTGCGACTACCAACAGGGAAAAGCCAACGGCAGTCGTTGATGGCGACAAGCGATTGCCCCACATCTTCAGGTCGCCTGTTCGTATCTGACCGCAAAACGAAGACGCAGTTCCTGGTCGACACCGGTAGCGATCTCTGTGTCTTTCCTCGCACGGCCATGAGAACCAGACGACCAAGAACTTCATACGAACTCTTCGCAGCGAACGGATCATCGATCCCTACCTATGGATTCATGCAGCTTGAGCTTGACCTAGGACTTCGCCGCGCGTTTTCTTGGCGCTTTGTCGTGGCTGACGTCAGCAAGGCGATCATTGGCGCTGATTTCTTGTCACATTATGGCTTGAATGTTGACTGTCGCAACCGTCGCCTCATCGACAACAACACGACACTTTCGGCCACAGCAGCATCAGCACCCGCTTCAGACGCCATCTCTTCGGTGAAGACCTTCATCGGCGCGTCGGAATTTATGGAGCTGCTTCGAGAGTTCCCTGAGATAACTCGTCCTCCAGGCACATATCGGCACGTGAACCACAATACTGTGCATCACATAATGACCACACCTGGACCACCTGTTCACTGCACGCCGAGAAGACTAGCACCTGAGAAGCTAAAAATTGCGAAGCAGGAGTTCAACGAAATGCTGAAGAATGGAACTGCAAGACCTTCTAAGAGTCCATGGTCGTCACCTCTTCACCTCGTTCCTAAGAAAGACGAGGGCTGGCGACCATGCGGTGATTATCGGATGCTGAATGCCCGTACAGTCCCGGATAGATATCCCATCCGGCATATACAGGACTTTACGCTGAATATCTCCGGCTGTAAAGTATTCTCGAAAATCGATCTCGTAAAAGCATTTAATCAGATTCCCGTGAATCCAGAGGACATCGCGAAGACGGCCATAACGACACCGTTTGGAATGTTCGAGTTCCCATTTATGACCTTTGGATTACGAAACGCTGGACAAACATTCCAAAGATTCGTCGATGAGATGACTAGAGACATGGATTTCTGCTACACATACTTGGATGACTTCCTGGTATTTTCTGCCGATACCCGAAGCCACTTCCAGCACCTACGGCAACTGTTCACACGGCTGAAGGAATACGGAATGGTTATCAACCCAACCAAATGTGTTTTCGGAGCAGCAGAAGTCTCATTCCTAGGATGCACAGTATCCTCAGCAGGAATCAAACCGTCCGACAGCAAGGTTGAAGCTATCAAGCAGTTTCCCATTCCCAAGAATGTCAGGGAGCTAAGAAGATTTTTGGGAATGATAAATTTTTACCGACGTTTCCTCAAAGATGCAGCCAAATCTCAAGCACTGCTTCACGGCCTGCTAACAGGGACAGTCAAAGGCTCTCACCCCGTGTCTTTAATTGGTGACACGCTGAAAGCATTTGAAGAGTGTAAGCAAAGCCTATGCAACGCTGCACTTTTAGCTCATCCAGACATCGACGCAAGACTGGCCCTAGTCACCGACGCATCGGACACTACCATCGGTGGAGTTCTACAGCAGAATATTGACGAAGAGTGGCAGCCATTAGCATTCTTTAGTCGGAAACTCAATTCAGCGCAGAAAAAGTATTCTCCGTATGACCGAGAACTTCTTGCCATTTACGAGGCTATCAAGCACTTTCGCCACCTCATCGAAGCACGTCATTTTACGGTTTTTACGGACCACAAACCGATCTGCTTCGCATTTCACCAGCGCAAAGATAAGTGCTCACCTCGCCAGTTTCGACACCTGGATTTTATATCCCAATTCACCACGGATATCCAGCACGTATCAGGGAAAGACAATGTCGTGGCAGATACCCTCTCAAGGATTGAGGAACTGGTGCAACCCGTCGACCTGGACCACTTAGCCAAGTCACAGACTACCGACACGGAGCTAAGACAGATTCTGGAAGGCGACACCTCACTGGCACTAGTTCAAATAACCATACCTGGAACACGGACAAGGTTTTACTGTGACGAATCGACGCAGACACCTCGCCCGTACGTACCACTGGAGTTGAGGAAGCAAGTTTTTAGCAGTTTGCACTCGCTCAGTCATCCAGGGATTAACGCGACCACAAAATTGGTGACAGAACGCTACGTCTGGCCTGGCATAAACAAAGACTGTCGAGAATGGACAAGATCATGTCACGCCTGCCAGACAACCAAAGTCACACGTCACGTAACACCATCGATGGGGACCTTCAAGCTACCAAGCGCCAGGTTCCAGTTTATTCACATCGATTTGATTGGTCCACTGCCTCTTTCGGACGGTTATCGATATTGCCTCACTGCAGTCGATAGGTTTACCAGATGGCCTGAGGCAATACCACTAGCTGATATAACCGCCGAGACGGTTGCTAAAGCTTTTGTTTCCAACTGGATCGCAAGATACGGATGTCCAACTGAAGTAGTTACAGACCGAGGAAAGCAGTTCGAATCCGCACTAATGAAGCAACTCGCTGAACTTGCTGGATTTCAACGTAACAGGACAACTGCCTACCATCCTGCAAGCAATGGAATGGTCGAAAGGATGCACAGACAGCTGAAGACTGCAATAAAATGTCATGGTAGCCAAAGCTGGACAGAAAGCTTACCTCTGGTTTTGCTTGGTATGAGAACTGCTTTCAAGCAAGACATACAAGCATCTCCCGCCGAGCTCTTGTATGGCGAGACGCTCAGATTGCCCGGAGATTTTCTTCAGCCCTGCAAAAATACGCATACTACGGACATGACAGACTTCACAGCACGACTTCGATCCGTCATGAGTGATATTCGTCCTTAACCTGCATCCCGACATTGTAACAAAAACATTTTCGTATTTAAGGACTTACCTTCTGCAAGCCATGTATACGTCAGAGATGACAAAGTGCGTGGACCTCTTGAACCGGCATACTCAGGACCGAATAAAGTTCTGAAAAGAGGAGAAAAATTTTACAAGTTGTTAATGAAGGGCAGGGAACAGAATGTTACCATAGAACGAGTAAAGCCAGCATATTTACTTACCTCAGAAGAAGCCCTTACGAAGGAGGAGACTTCGTTACCTAAAGACCTGGAAGAAAGCGTTAGACTTAAAACTACTAGAACACGCTCAGGGCGAAATGTTAGATTTCCTGATTACTATCGCCCATCCTAGGATGGTCTCTGGGGGGGAGAACTGTGGCATACTTACCTATGCCCTAACCTAAATCTTAAATACCTAGTATTATATCTAGCCTAAATTAATACTTACCTTGCCTACATAAAATTATAATAAACTTAATTTAACATAACTTAATAAACAAACATTGTAATATAAATTTAATAATTAAAACTACTTACTAATAATGTTACCTAATAATTAATTTATTACTGTACTAAAATCTAAACTAAAATTGTATAATCTTAACATTAAGTAAATAAATTGTAACCCGTAAGCGCCCGGTATTCCGGTAGAAAATCGGAAGGCAGCCGCCACTCGGAACGTTCGCTATAAAGGCTTCCAAGCTAACTTGATAAACAATAGACTACGTCACACTGACGCCTGTACCAGACGAACCTACCGGCGAGCCGGCCGGTGGCCGCCTTCTGCAGTCAGCCCGCAATACTCCGCGCAGACGCATGTCTATCATTGCTATAATTATCCCGTGCCAAATACATCGCAACTTTTAAACATCGAGTTCTTATTGATCACTGGCTTCACCTCAACTAACACCGCCGCAGTGGTGACCCTCTAAGCAACACGCTTCGGAAATTTCGCAGGCGAGTTCGAGTTAATAATGTCAGTGAATCAAAACCAGTCGACATCGGAAGTACCAAGCGAAGATGGCGGCCGGTCCTCTATACCATCCGATCTGTACCGGGTCGGCGTCCGGTTGCCACCGTTTTGGCCGGAAGAACCTGCGGTTTGGTTTGCGCAGATAGAAGGCAGTTTTGCACTCTCGAAAATTAAAGACGACGAGACGAAATATCATTACGTCAGCGCACAACTGGAACATCGATACGCAGCCGAAGTCAAGGACATATTGATCGACCCGCCGGCTACTAACAAGTATGAGACATTGAAGACAGAGCTGATTAAACGACTGTCAGCATCGCGTGAGAGAGAAGTGACTCAGCTTTTAATGCACGAGGACCTGGGTGACAGACGTCCATCACAATTTCTTCGCCACCTGACACACCTAGCTGGAAAGAACGTCCCGGAAGAATTTGTCAGAACGATATGGACAAGCCGATTGCCAACTAGTCTACAAACTGTCATAGCGTCGCAGCCCCAGTCATCGTTGACAGCACTCGCAGAACTGGCAGATAAGGTGCATGATCTGGTACCGTCAACGCCTCAAGTTGCAGCTGCAGAAGCTGCACCTGCATCACAACTGGAGATGCTCACCAAACAGGTAGCAGAGCTAACCCGGCAAGTCCAAGCACTCTCTACGAACCACAATGCGAGATCCCGCTCGAGAGGCAGAAGCAACCAGCGCGACAACCGTGCCAGCAGTCGTACCCGGTCGCAGTCGAGCTACCGCAAGTTTCCCAATTGCTTCTACCACAGCAAATATGGCGATAGTGCAAGAACCTGCGTGAAGCCCTGCGACTACCAACAGGGAAAAGCCAACGGCAGTCGTTGATGGCGACAAGCGATTGCCCCACATCTTCAGGTCGCCTGTTCGTATCTGACCGCAAAACGAAGACGCAGTTCCTGGTCGACACCGGTAGCGATCTCTGTGTCTTTCCTCGCACGGCCATGAGAACCAGACGACCAAGAACTTCATACGAACTCTTCGCAGCGAACGGATCATCGATCCCTACCTATGGATTCATGCAGCTTGAGCTTGACCTAGGACTTCGCCGCGCGTTTTCTTGGCGCTTTGTCGTGGCTGACGTCAGCAAGGCGATCATTGGCGCTGATTTCTTGTCACATTATGGCTTGAATGTTGACTGTCGCAACCGTCGCCTCATCGACAACAACACGACACTTTCGGCCACAGCAGCATCAGCACCCGCTTCAGACGCCATCTCTTCGGTGAAGACCTTCATCGGCGCGTCGGAATTTATGGAGCTGCTTCGAGAGTTCCCTGAGATAACTCGTCCTCCAGGCACATATCGGCACGTGAACCACAATACTGTGCATCACATAATGACCACACCTGGACCACCTGTTCACTGCACGCCGAGAAGACTAGCACCTGAGAAGCTAAAAATTGCGAAGCAGGAGTTCAACGAAATGCTGAAGAATGGAACTGCAAGACCTTCTAAGAGTCCATGGTCGTCACCTCTTCACCTCGTTCCTAAGAAAGACGAGGGCTGGCGACCATGCGGTGATTATCGGATGCTGAATGCCCGTACAGTCCCGGATAGATATCCCATCCGGCATATACAGGACTTTACGCTGAATATCTCCGGCTGTAAAGTATTCTCGAAAATCGATCTCGTAAAAGCATTTAATCAGATTCCCGTGAATCCAGAGGACATCGCGAAGACGGCCATAACGACACCGTTTGGAATGTTCGAGTTCCCATTTATGACCTTTGGATTACGAAACGCTGGACAAACATTCCAAAGATTCGTCGATGAGATGACTAGAGACATGGATTTCTGCTACACATACTTGGATGACTTCCTGGTATTTTCTGCCGATACCCGAAGCCACTTCCAGCACCTACGGCAACTGTTCACACGGCTGAAGGAATACGGAATGGTTATCAACCCAACCAAATGTGTTTTCGGAGCAGCAGAAGTCTCATTCCTAGGATGCACAGTATCCTCAGCAGGAATCAAACCGTCCGACAGCAAGGTTGAAGCTATCAAGCAGTTTCCCATTCCCAAGAATGTCAGGGAGCTAAGAAGATTTTTGGGAATGATAAATTTTTACCGACGTTTCCTCAAAGATGCAGCCAAATCTCAAGCACTGCTTCACGGCCTGCTAACAGGGACAGTCAAAGGCTCTCACCCCGTGTCTTTAATTGGTGACACGCTGAAAGCATTTGAAGAGTGTAAGCAAAGCCTATGCAACGCTGCACTTTTAGCTCATCCAGACATCGACGCAAGACTGGCCCTAGTCACCGACGCATCGGCCTGACCATCGAGCTGATCTGATGATGGAGTTGGGATGTAGGGACTGGAACTCGATACAAATGGTAGAACAGTCGAATTTGGGCTAGTGTGTTTTGTTATTATGTCTAACAGTGCCTCGCGGTTTCACCCGTGCAGTTCCCGTACCCGTGAGAATACGGGGATTAAATGTAGCCTATGTTACTCGCTGATAGTGTAGCTTTTCATTAGTAAAAAAAATAAAATATATCGATCCAGTAGTTTTTGAGTTAAATTGATACAAACATAATTAAAATATTTGCTCTCTATAATATTAGTTTAGATAAAAACATCTAGATGGCGCTAGAGTAGGTTGAATAGCTCTACTTGTAAATTTGCTTAAATGTATGAGATACTGCAGCACGCAAACGATATTTTCCGTGATGTTGAACTTGATGCTTCGTTATCAAACAGCTTAAAAATGGAACCCATTATAATATGTATGTTTCCTCTTTATAATATTAGTATAGATGAGTACTTTCCATTAGACATGATGACGAGGCTCTCGTTTTTGGTTACACATGACCATTAACAACCGTGTGTTTCAATATGTAGTCGTTTACCAGTCAGACTGATTATTTCAGAGGGTAACGAAGTATTCAGCCTGCAACCCTTCACATCCCGCGATCTGATGCTTCGCTCGCTGGCCGACCGAGTGCTAGACCTGCCGCAGCTGCAGTTCTTGTATCCCAACATAGCGAAGGATGACGTGTTCTCCAAGTACTACACTAAACCTGGTGAGTGCCGCTTACTGCTGACTATACCCCCCACACAGTTACTGCTGGTTGTACCCTGACATAATTACTGCTGACTGTATCCCCACATAGTTACTGCTGACTGTACCCCGACATAGTTACTGTTAACTGTACCCTGACATAGTTACTGCTAAATGTACTCCCACATAGTTACTGCTGACTGTATCCCCAAATACTTACTGCTGACTGTATCCCGAAATAGTTACTGTTAACTGTACCCCCGACATAGTTACTGCTGACTGTACCCCGACATAGTTACTGTTAACTGTACCGTAACATAATTACTGCTGAATGTACTCCCACATATTTACTGCTGACTGTAACCCCACATGTTACTGCTGACTTTATCCCCAAATAGTTACTGCTGACTGTACCCCGACATAGATACTGTTAACTGTACCCTGACATAGTTACTGCTGAATGTACTCCCACATAGTTACTGTTGACTGTAACCCCACATAGTTACTGCTGACTGTACCCTGACATAGTTACTGCTGGTTGTACCCTGACATAGTTACTGCTGACTGTATCCCCACATAGTTCCTGCTGACTGTACCCAAACATTGTTACTGTAGACTGTATCTTGGATTTCCGAGTACGTATTTGAATAAGTAACAAACACTAACAAGATGTGCAAACATCACTAAATAATTGTGTGTGTCATGTACGCACAGAGATAACTTGATTATTAGATGAGGGTATATATATCGCAGCCAACTAACTTAATTAGCCGTTCAATCAACAGCCTAGCCTCTTTGCTAAATACCGCCGTTCAACTAGCGGCCTTAATTGAAGGCGGCAATAGCCCAATGGATAGGGTTTCGGACTGGCGATCGAGAGGTCGTGAGTTCGATCCCCATCCCACCCATTGCACTATTGATGTGAACCCACTCCAGACACAAGCATATTTAGCTTAGTTGGAGGGGTTAACAAGAATACTAGTAATGTGCAACCCACATTGCGAGTAATCTTTATTAAAATAATATCGTTTAAAAACTAAAAAAGAACCGACTTCAATGTTCAGTTTCAGTACCAATTTTGAGATGTTTATCTCAATATCTCTGGAGATACTTATCAGACCTCGATAAAATTACCATGGTACCACACTTGGGATATCTCCTTTCGAACAAAAAAAGAATAATCGAAATCGGTGCATAAATGACGAAGTTATCCCCGAACAAACATAAAAAAAAAAAAATATATATACGGTCGAATTGAGAAACCTCCTCCTTTTTTTGAAGTCGGTTAAAAAAGAGTGTGTGTACTTATGTACACGCATTAGAAGTTATACTTCTTTGGCGTATGGAAAAAAAATAACTAAAATGCAGTAGTGAGTAACGATAAATATTAAAATTAATCAAAAAGATTTTATTTAAATAAAAAAGGTTTTACTAACGTAAAAATATGACGTTCTTACGAAACACGTGTTCTAAATATAAAAATACTAGAATATACAACTTGAACATAGTTATCAATTTTCATGCCACCTAGAACTAACTTCACGATGTAGAATTTAGATGTCGGTGTGCGCGCGCATCGTAAAAATTCACTCTCATAATTTTTCTCTATCGCGCCAAAAGAAGTATAACTTCAAAAAAAATTACATTCAGCCATTCTTCTGTACCTTCATTTATATGCCATGGCGTCGGCGCACGTCACGCGGTGGTCACTGTTCTCTAGTGTGTTGCCTTAGTGTCAGACTGAGCCAGTTTATTAAATGTTGTAACAAACTATATCATTCAGGCCGTTAGTTGAAAGTAAAGAGACTAGGCTGTTGATTGAACGGCTCATTAGCTAGTTGGCTGCGACTTACATACCGGATCTCGTACTATGGCTGAGTATCGTCCGCAGAGAATGAAATGCTGAAGAATGGGTACGTGAAGCCAGTGCTGGTGACGACCTTGCCTCCCTACATGTCCTCAGCATCGCCGGCTTACGCGCACTCGCCGGACTCTCATCGCAACACTCCCAGCGTTAACAGCAGGTATGACTCTCATTATATTACCATCATTTATCATCATCATTTTTTATATATCATTACCAAGGCCACCCATAAAGTACGTTACACGTTTACGTAGAGGGAGAGGGTTGACGAAGTGTGAGTAGTGTGACATTATGTGACAAAGGGTGGGAGGGGGACCTAAGTTTCGTAACGTCACATTTCAAAATCTAATATTAAGTGTTAAAATGCCAAATTTGAACTATTAACGAAAAACTTTTTTCAATTCTATATACTGTCTACTCTATCAACTCTATGTTATCAGTCCTGCGACCTCAGACCAAATAAGAAGTCCAGACGCCCACCGTCGAACAACGGACTGAGGCCGGTTTCGTAAACATGTGTGCACTTAGTGTTGCCGTGCAGTCAAAACTTATATGTATGGGCATAAAGGGTTAAATTGTTTAGTTGGCGACACTCGCTCTACTAGTGTCAAAATATGTGACGTCACCCTAGGGAGGGAGGAGTCAAAAATCACACAGTTGATCACTCAACTGTGACAAGGATGGGTCAAAAAATCAAGAAATTAGTGTGACGTACTCTATGGATGACCCCCAATGATAAAAAAGTTTAGGTTAAGGGAGTCTACACCTCTTCACTGTATGATATACCATGAACGCATCAGGCAGAGAGAATGACACGGAGTACTATGCTAACGGTACATACCGGGTAATAAAATGAAAATGAAGGTACAATAATACCACAATGTCCATTTCACATAACTTGAGACTATAATTTACAGGCTAAGTACCCGCGGCTTCGCCCGCGTTAAAAAGTATCCTATATCTTAATCCATAGTACCGGCTATTCCTGTACAAATGTTTATGCTAAATCGGTTCAGCCGTTTGACCGTGAAGCAAATAAATAAAAAAACTGACTTTTGCTTTTATATTATAGTATATATTTTTATTTATAGTATTGGTGTTGATGGACACAAAAAACTTACAGTAGCTCCTCTATTATATTTTTGTAACATTTTAATTATTTACTTAAAAAGCAAAAAAAAAAAAATAGCTTAAAATGCATTAATATAATTTTGCATCTTTCCTATTCTAATAATAAAGTAAGTAAATTTTGACAAATGAATAGAAGAGGATATAATATACTTTATAGCGCGGGCAAAGCAACGGGGTACAGCACGTGTGACAATATCATTTATACCTTGTCAAATTCAGGATGATAATTTCGACAGCTTATAATTATCAAGCAAGCAGTTTGGATGTAATATAAAATATCTCCTTTCATAATTATGTATTTACTCCGTTTGTATATATTTTGTGTAATGTTATTAAAATAAAATTTTATTTTATCAAAATGTCAGTCAGCTTTAAAATAATCTTGAAATTTTAACAGTTTTATCTTATTTAGTAAGAGTAATTATTTTAACTTGGTGACATGTATCATGTAGCAATGGTTAATATAGGCGCAGTCAAATCTGTCATACAATACCTTCAGGATACTGCTAGGGCTGGCCCGAACCCGCCGCGCTAGGGATGTGCACCGTTTTCGCATTATCGTATAAAAACAATCAACACGTGCATTAGCGAACATACCCGACGCACTGCAGTATCGAGGCAACCGTAACAATACCCTAAAAGCGTTATTGTACTGAACGCGTAGGGCATTGTACTGTTTCTGAGTATAGTTCACCCACAGGCTGCTCGTGTAGAAGGACGTACAAAAGGCCTTGAACAGAGTAATTTTGACGTCCCTAGAACAACGAGCAAACCTGCGAGCTATCATATTAGCTCGTACAGACAATGCCCTTCTCTCTCTCTCCATGTCAATGTCATCTTTTAGGTCAGAGGTTATCATGTGTCCTAAGTATTTGAACTGTTCTACCTTTTTAAGACATATGCCGTTCAGTTTGACGGCTGGTATTGTTTCCAAACTATTGCCTCTGGCCTGAAAGACCATGTATTCACTCTTTTCCGAGTTATATAGTAGTCCGTGACTGAGAACGTACCTTTCACATATTCCAATCAGTTTGGAAAGCCCACAAACCGAGGCGCTGAGCAGCACCATGTCGTCTGCATAACTAATGTTATTGAAAGCAACACTGTCAATATGGCAGCCAACATGTGTGCTGCTGAGCTCCTCAATCAGTGCATTCACATACAGGTTGAAGAGCTTGGGTGAGGTCAACCCCCCTTGCCTCACCCCACACTCCAACCTGTATGAGTCCGAATATGCTCCCGACCATCGAACAACGTTTACTTGGTTCCGGTACCATTATACACTTATAGATTTAAAAACGGGAATTTAACGTGATTTACACTATGTCGTTATAGCGATCGATATATGTTTCAGCCTTATCCGGAGGCCTTTTTCAGGATCTTGAGCGCGGGGCGCTCGCCGACGCGTCCAGCCTCGCGCAGTGCGAGGCTGGAACATATGTCGATCGCTATATCGACATAGTGTAAATCACTTTATATTCCCGTTTTTAAATCTATAAGTTTAAAATAAACGTGAGGTTTTATAAATATGCATTATACACTGACGGACTAATAAGCTGCATCAAAGTTCAGGATTACTTTCGAATTAATTAATGGTCCTTTCTGGTATACAAACATTCACTTAAGGATATGATAGTATGCTGTTATTTACATGAAACTATAAACAAACAAATAAACCTAATCAAAATTAAAAAAAACGAAAATGTAGTCTACAAAACCACTACCAGTAGGTAAAGTTCCCATAATGCTGGCTGTGTTCCCCCGTTGAATGGCGATGCTTAGTCTCTGAGCTACATACATGCCAGCATTTATGAAGTTAACGAACAAAACTATAGGTTCCAATTTAAATTTGTATCATATGTAATAATATTTCATATTTGTATTTGATTTCAAAGGCGTCTTGAACATTCATGCAGTTTATGAGTCCGTGAGTGTGTATTATAACGCTGGGTAGGAATTGTAATTTTTTTTACAAATAATGGCGTGATAGATTTTTTTATGGTAGTAGCAAGCGTTTGACCACTATCTCACCTGATATTAAGTGAAGATTCGATCGACGATGTAGCACGCTTGCCTAGAAGATACCTGTTCACACGCGAATTAAAAACCTCCGGATTGATACATGTAAAATAGATAATATATAAATAGATATTTATAAAGCAATAACTAACAATAATACAATAATAACTATTAAATAATATTTAAAAAAAAATGTAGTACTGGATTTATTTTAGTTCAAACCGATTATCGATAGTCTGTGGTAGTTTGTTATGCATAGCACTACTATAGCCTGGCAATCTCGTGCGCGACCGTCCCGCGGGGTGACACACGTTGGCGGGGACGAGATAGCAGAGATGTCAGCGGGTAGCGGGTGGTGAAGCGGGGAAGGGAAGCGTGTGTAGCCGTGCGCTAGAATGACGCGCTACCTCGTCCCCGTCACCGTCTGTCTCCCCGCGGGACGGTCGCGCACGAGATTGCCGGGCTATAATGGTCGGTTTCTGAGGTTCATTTATTGAGAGTATCTACTCAAATGTACCGTTATAGAATAGATAAACTATCAATAAATGTACTCAGAAACCGGCCATAAGTGGGTGGTACCCGTCAATGAAGTACGACGTTTTTTAGGGTTCCGTAGTCCTGACAAGGAACCCTTATAGTTTCATCATGTCCGTCCGTCTGTCTGTCTGTCCAAGGTTTTGCTAAGAGACCGTTAATACTAGAAAGCTGTAATTTTGTGGGGGTATGTATATAAATTACGCCGACAAAGTGCTGAAATAAAATTGTGAAAAATATTTTTTTTTAGGGTAGCTCCCCTATATGAGAAGTGGGGATGAATTTTTTTTTCATCGTCCATCCCATCGTGTGGGGTATCGTTAAATAGGTCTTTTTAAATGACTTAGGGTTGCTAATACCATTTTTCGATTGAATGCTCCATTTACGAAATATTAAACTTTAAAGTGAAAATTATTGTTCCAGTAGGGCGTCCCCCCCCCCCCCCTCTAAAAGCTAAACTGCTGGCTTGAAAAATCTGGAATAATTCGTGATAATAGCGCATTTCATGAACTTAAAAGGAAAATTGTAGCGGTTAAGATAACTTTATTAGTTTAGCAGTAATAGTCGTTGCACTTGGGTGTTGGATAATTTTGTACCAAATACAAAATCCTTAAAATAAATCCTTTAAAGTGACAAAGACGGAGTACCTAGTTGCTTTTGTATAACGGGTAAAGACTTGCATTGAATAACAAGCTACTACGGAACCCTACACTGCGCGTGGCCCGACACGCACTTGACCGGTTATTTAGTATATTTTACCGGAAATAAAATACTAATTTTCAACTGTCAAATATATTATCCTAAATTAGACAAGGTACTAAATTATACGTAGGTATTTTGAGTTACTTTTTTATTTTATGTGAGCGTTCCTTTTATTAAGTTAAGTATTTTATTTTATTTTGTTTTACTTTTTATTTTAATAGGTACGACCACATGATTGATTTCTGATGATATTTGGAAGAAGAACTGACGCAATATCATTAATTTACTGTTTTTTTATATTTTTTTACTATATTTTAAGTTTTTTTTATTGTCACATCCTCATATAATTCTATTATTATTGAGTTAATTTAAGTTTATTTTAGTGGTGCTTTTTTATTATTATTTTTTCGAATAGAGAGGTGTAATTAGATAGTAATTTAATTAAATGTTGTGTTAACAGGCTATGTTTGAAAATTTTCAACGTTTTACAAGACTATTGGGGCTTTAAAAAAAACATTGTCCTTCTTTATACGTAATAGAAACGAATATTAGATTTCCGATTTTTAACCGACTTCAAAAAAAGGAGGAGGTTTCTCAATTCGACCGTATATATATATATTTTTTTTTTTTTTTTTATGTTTGTTCGCGGATAACTTCGTCGTTTATGAACCGATTTCGATTATTCTTTTTTTGTTCGAAAGGAGATATCCCAAGTGTGGTACCATGGTAATTTTATCGAGGTATGATAAGTATCTCCAGAGATATTGAGATAAACATCTCAAAATTGGTACTGAAAATGAATAGCGTGGCATTGAAGTCGGTTGTTTTTTAGTTTTTAAACGATATTATAATAACCATTGAAAACGCTACCTTATTTTTAAAATTTTAGGGTATGAGATATCTACTCAAAAAATGTCGGTAGGTAACAGGACCAAATATTGGCAAAGGGTCTAGTTATTAATTAGTACCTAAGTTTTCATTGAATAGAAAAATCTTTATTGCGCTCCGTAATAAGAAAAGCAACGATAAATTATGCTACTAATAATAATATTGGTAGTTAGGTAATACAATGAGCGGTAGTATTGCTAGAAGTGCTCTCTTCCAGGCAACCTTTAGATGGACAGAATGGTTAAAAGAAGTTGACGTGCCACCGTCAACTTCTTTTATGTATTATAAAAGATGATTTTTAATGCGTAACATGAATGATGAGATTTTAATCGAAATTGTTAGTGTGTTTGATTGTCCATGATTATTGTATTGCCAAGTACATACGTAAGTTAATACCTATCGCAAACTGCACAATAATGCACAAAAAACTTAGTGTAAAACTTAGTGCTCAGGTACTACTATTAACGGGACCAGTGCAAAAATGTGGTCCTTTTACCTTTTAATTTTTCACCTAATTTTTAAAGATTTTCATTTGGAGATTAGGAAAAAAAGGCTACCTAAGTATGGTATTCGAAATATTGATGAAATATTCTAGACGTTACATTTGCTCAATAAAAGGTTTTTTTTTAATAAACTTAGAACACAGTAACGCCAAAATAATTTATCAGTGAAGTTCTAATATTCGATTCGAACACGCTTAAAGAAAATGTCTATTTGGCATCCCTTTGGCTAATTAATGACTACTCCTCATGCATAAATCTCTCGCCATTCATAGTCTGTACACAACTAAAACAAACAATAACATGACACTGTTTTTTAGCTGCGGAACGACGATACTTCAGCTGTAAGGATTTGTTGTTTATGAATTAAATGTTCATGTGGAAAGAAGAGGAACAAAACTCTTCTATCTCTCTCTATCTCGTATCTCAAATTCTATTGAATGTGACTTGTTGGGTAGTGAATAACTTTTGTTAAGAACACATCATAATTACATTTTAAATGAAATACATTATATGTATGGCCATAATTGGCTTGCTCTCATAATGGCATTGATTTGAAATTGCTTCGAATGGGATCTAGCTCTGAAGGACAGCTGCCGGAACACATTAGATGTTTGTAGACAGATGTTACAACTTGAGGATGGTAGCTGTCCAGGTAGACACTAGACAGTGTGTTACCACCATGCTGGACGTTACCAGATTGATACAAGTTTGACCAACACCTGTATCCGTCCAACTTACTAAGCTGAGGGTTAAGTTCCTTCACCATATTTTCATCGCAGGGCATCTGCGACCACGAACATTTTCTATAGAAAACTCCATTAAAGCAAGATAGGTTTTAACCCATGACCTCTGGCTTAGAATGCCGAGCGTTCTGCCAAATACGCTACAACACCACTTATGTTGTTCTTAGCAAAAGTTGCTTCAATATTCTGGATGTTAAATGTGTATCTGGCGTTATATGTAATGTTGTATTTAAGTTAAGTAGAATAAGGAATACTTCTATCGTAGCGCACTTTTAAGGAAGGTGACCAAAAACATTTTCGAGTGATTTGGAAATGAGGCGTAAGCCGTTGTTTTGTTGACACCTACTTTTATACTGTTTTACAGCTAGGATTACCTGCTGTTTTTTATGTTGTAGCATAAAAGGCTAAGTAAATAATTAAGATAGTTTAAAAACTAAAACAACCGACTTCAATGCCCCGCGAGTCAATTTCAGTAGCAAGTTTGAGACGTTTATCGTCATATATCTGCAGATACTTATCAGATCTCGATGAAATTGTAATGAGACCACCTCGGAAATGTACCCTATCGATTAAAAAAAGAATCATTTCAATCAGTTCACAATTGACAGAGAAATCGCGTAACATACATACAAAAAAAGGGGGAAAAACATAGACGAATTGAGAACCTCCTCCTTTTTTAAAGTAGGTTAAAAAAGGCTTAAGTTACATACTGGCAACTCGGCCACCTATTGCAGTACGCTCCTAAAACATGTACATTTTTGTTTTAATTTCCCCAAAGTTTAATAATCCAAAGTTGTATAGTTTATAGTATTGCGTACTGCTACCTAAAATTATTACTGTATTTGTGTTTGCCTCAAGAAGGTTAGACAATGCTCACGTCACACTACATCTACACTAATATTATAAAGAGGAAAACTTTGTTTGTTTGGTTGTAATGAATAGGCTCAAAAACTACTGGACCGTTTTTAAAAATTCTTTCACCATTCGAAAGCCACAGTATCCACGAGTAGCATAGGCTAAATTTTATTTTGGAAAAAAATAGGGTTCCGTAAGATATTTGGGTTGTAGCAAAACAACGTTTGCAGGGTCAGCTAGTATCTAATAAAATATTGATAATGTGTGGTATAGTCCAGTTTGGCAAACCAAATAAAATAAAAAGTGAATAGTGAGTTTCCAGAGCATGCGAGGCTCATACCCACCCGTATGTAGATTTTGACTGAACTCTAGTGTTGTTAATATTAGTTTGAAATGACCCCATAAGTCCGAGAGCATTATGAGACCTTATAGTATTGTTTGTGATAACCCCTGTTAGATTATCGGGCGCGGCACAGGACGAGCTACAAACTGACAATTCAGAGAAATTTAAAATATGAGTAATGGGGCCCGTACACATGTGCGAACGCAGGGCTTTTCAATTTGTCAGCGAAAGTCGGACATATCTAAATATGACATATGACAAGATTTCTTTTTTTTAAATATTTTATAGGCTAGCGTTTGACCACTATCTCGCCTGGTGGTTAGCGATGATGCGGTCGAAGATGGTGAACACGCTAGGCCTAGAATAATCTGACTCTCAAGGGCTGTGTGCTGCCGGAACACCGTAAGTTTATAGCGGCAGATTTTCTCATTCTTGGTGGTAAGCTACTTGTTGGTAGCAAGTCATGTAGAACATCAATATATTATGCTCATACCACCTGTTAAAAGATACAGATAACATAAAGACATACATATAATAATAACAGATACAGATCAAATACAAATGTGGTGAGTTATAATACAAATCTGTCGCAAACATCTTCTGGTAGTTATCCTTGAGAGCCAGTTCCCATTCTAGGCCTAACGTGCTGCCAACCTCGATCGCATCATCACTTACCAACAGATGAGAATAGTAATAGTAATATATAGTGGGCAAATGCTAGCCTACACAATATTTTAAAAAATATTTTTATAAGTTCGCTGATCGGCGGAAAATCCTTCTCGATGATATCTAATGCTGTACGCCGTTGTACCGATGTCGGCTGCTTTTGGAATCTTTTATCTTGTCACCATTGGATTATTGTACGTTGTGCTTTGTGTTGCGAACTACTTTACTATCTACCTATGTACAAATTACCAACCATATCGATCGAACCGTGAAGAAGTTACAAACAAACAAATTCACAAACTGAGTTCTGCATCGTGATCATGCATGGAGCGTGGAATAAAAACATCAATTTATAAAAGTTGAATAATGATGACAACAGTCCTAGGGATCCAGCTTGTGAACAGAATTATAAACTATTGGTACTTTTATGTGAAATTTTGATCTCAAATAAATTAATATTATATCCTTAAGAGTGTGCTACATTACGTTTGCTATATACATTCGCGGTCGGGCACAAATCTACAGTATTAAATTCGACTTAAACATTGCTATTAGGCATTTATTTTTAATTTAGTTATATAAGACTGATTTGGCTTTCAGTATTCTTTATGTATCTTGTATAATTTGTATACGCTAATATTGTTGTGTTTGTATATGTTTAATGTATAATTACATATAATAACTTATATATAATATTACATGACGTATACATTTCATTAAAAATATGTACCTATGTATATACAGATTATTTAATGGTCATTTGACTTCCTTGGACGCATTTATGTTGTTTTATATATATAAATACGTAGTAATTGTATACACATTTATAAATAATATTTCTGATGTAGATTGTATATAATATAACCCTAAATAAAAAAAAAATAACAACAGTGCATTTTGAATATTAACTAAAGTAGTGCAGTGAGTATGTCCGTTCTCAGTTTTTTTTTTTTATATTTGACCTATCCTGATTCTAATTTACAGAAATATTGTCATTTTTACTTCAAGCCCGTGAAAATTATTTCCATAACACTATCAAAGTAATTTTAACGTAATAGTAATACTTTAATTAATAATTAATGAATTCAACTTCAATGTTGTAGCTCTGGTAACAATTTTACTCCAAGAATTTCTTATATTATAATATAGGGCTAGATTTCATTTTGGTAGTATACATTCTCAAGTATTTCTTTTTTTTATAATATACCTAAGAAATCAGGGTCTATGTATTTGTATTGTATTGAAACATTGTCGGCCTTACTAATAAAGTTTTTTTCACTCTGTACACACGTTGTATACCACAAAAGCTGACCAATAAAGATATTTTTGACGTAAGCCTTGGATAAAGTTGGTATACAGATGTGCCATTATCAAAGGAGGCTGTCCATTTGTTAAACAGCCTGGGACCCTAGTTTAGCGAGTGTGTAAAGGATTAAAATGGCGGATTTCTCTATTATCAGCTGATTGAAATCATAACTAGACATAGTAACTATTATTGAATCTGTGTCTAGTATTCTGTAAAAAAAACGTTTTGATTCTTCAAACTTCAAAAAGTATGCTGTTATTTGAGGATCGTTTGTATGTGTTAGATTTGTTCTCATTGAAATGGATAACATAAATTATTTCGACATATTTGACTTTTGGGAGATAGAAGAGGCAAATAAAAAAATCGTGAACATTATGAAGACCGTGCAGATCCATTTTTTTGAACACATCAGATTTTCCATTTTAAATACAAATTACAGGTTTATAAAAAGCTATGCGGAAGAAACTAAACGCAGTGATTACATTATCTTTGGAAATTGGCAATTTATTCAAAGATGGCTACAATCATGTTTATATTGTAGCCATGGATACCGCTAATCTCCATGGCTACAATGTCAACAGCGTAGACAGAGGACAACAGTCAATTTGAGTGTTTCGTTCTAAAATTTGTTTTAATACTTTCGCTCCTACTAAAAGAAAATATTTTCCATTATGTCAACTAATTTCAATAAAAAGTTCCAAAAACAACGTAGTTTGATTAATATTGCATTCTTAAAACTAAATTTCATGACTAATATTAATAATTAGTAAACTTTATGAAATAATAATTTACGGAACTATTTAAGACGAAAACAGTTTCTAAACGAATTGACTAATAGTTGCCAGATGAAAAAGAAAAAAGTGTTAAACGTCTATGTAGATACCCACCGCCTATTCAACGTTTATTAGTCAAACAATGGATTGGCGCGTGTTTAGCGCTTTTTCACCGTGCAACTATACAACCGTTTAACAGATGTATAGGCAAATTTTTATTAGTAAGGCCGTGTATATTTATAATTAGTATTATATCCTTCGAAAATATAATTGTATACGAAAAAATCAGGGTTATTTACACAAGTTGATAGCGAAATACTAGACCAATTTTGTTAGTTGCAATTTTTACTGCTCATCGTAAATATTTGTGAAAAATCAATAATATATTTGAATGAAAATATCAAAAAAATGCAGGGAAATTGTTATACTGAACGTCTAAGGCGAGATTAATAGTTACATCGATTTTATATTATTAATACGTTATACAGAGACGAACATAATACATTAAATAACATGATCATTTAAACCTTCATCATACACTGAAACCATTTCTGTGTTACAATATAAATATTAGACGACTTTAAACGCATCAAATTATACCACTTAAAGTCAAAATTCAAAAACTCTACCGACCATTCTGTCAATAACCATCCATGAAGACCATTCCGATAGCCCAAACACGACATCTCTGATGTAAGTTGTGAGCACTTAGATATCCTGCCGATTCTAGGTCCAAGAATCTAAGAGATGTCCCCGCATCAGGTCAAGGTAACCATTTTCGCAATATAATTTTAGTAACAGGAAATCCAATTTAGAATCAATCAGACCTGTAGAAAAGAGCTATAACTTCAAAGGGCTGATTTTTTTTGTTTCCTAGCTAAGACAATCTAGGATACGCTCCGTAGTAACCTTTAAAAAAAAATCGGTTCGATCGTTTGGGAGTTACGATGCCACAGACGGACACATTTACACACGTTAAACTTAACTCAACACTCCGTTTTTGCGTCGGGGATTAAAATGTAGGTTAATTTTGTAACCCAAAGAATATTTATAAAATGAAACAAATGTATCGAACTTACCGATAAATATATTCGTGGCGATAGATACATATTAATTCGCATATGATAAAGGTTATTTAAATTGATAACTAATTTATAAATATACTTAGAAACACATATATTGTTATTAATTGTGTATATACACAATTAATTTTAAATAAACTGAATTAAACTATTTATATTGTACACATAAATTAAAAACAATAATTAAAATCATGACAAAGTCAATATTATGCAACCGTCCCTCTTTTAAAAGTTTTAGTTAAATTAAAACACAAGTTAAAATGTTAACTTTATTAACTATTTGCTGATTGTGTTTTTAAATTATTAGTTATAAGTAAATATTTACAATTTAAAATTATTTACAATTAATGTCCACAATTTGAAAGTAAGTGTCTTAAAAAAATTACAATACGTTGAAATTATTCGTCAACGTTATATATATATTATTATAAAACAAAATTTTATGTTATTTATCGCCTAAATTATACTATAATTATAAGTCATGTAATTACATGACTTATAATATATCTGCACAAATCCTTTAAAAAATATCTCTGGTTTTAGCTGTCATTTTCGAGCCGTCCTTTTTAGTAACAAATAAATACTTATTATATACTTTTAATTATTTATAATAAACTGAACTATTTTCTAATATTATTCTTATATATTACATTTAAAATTATATATAGAATGTATAATTAATTCATATAAAATACAATGTATATATTACACATTGTATTGTATATAAATTCATTCCTGTAAGTTTACAGTGTGGGTCCACATAGTCTGCATTTAAATATTGATGTACTTATATACATTTTATATACTCTCCTTTTATACTGTACGATAAATTCATTGAAAATCGACCGTCAGTATTAAAATAATCGGTTGTATAAGATACTAAGCCTAAAATATAATGTAAAGCGTAGATCAGGGTGATTAATTGGCCCTTATATAGGGCTTCACTGCGCATCTTTTGCTGAGGCGTACTATTTTTGGTAACGCAAGTAAAATTATAAAAAAATATAACTTTAATTTTAATATCCATGACAGTTTTGTGTAAACATGTATGTTATGACTTTTATACGCACTATAACAATTGCTGTATTATTACTACTAATTACTAAATATATGAATAGGGAAACAATTTTATACTAAATGTGTTGTCGTAATTAACTTGATCATTAGCAGCAGCATGTGTTAGTCCACTGCTGGAAATGAGTCTCTCCTAATGCTCATCACTGAGCCCGATCTTCGCCTCTTCGCATCCATTCATCCAATAAGTTGTTATTATAATAATTTTTAATACAAAGTATTATTCTGAGGCCCAATTAGTAATTTATTCTATACATATAAGAACGCATGCTGGCTGGCAGCGGTTGGAACCAAGGAGCTGAAGACCGAGCTCAGTGACGTGCCATAGGAGAGGCCTATGTCCAGCAGTGGACGAATACTGGCTGCTAATGATGATGATAAGAACTCATATAGGCCTGATTTCAAGTAGTTATTTTAAATCGTTTTCTTTATTACTAATAAAAGATAATTACTCACCTTTATATCTTACATAATTTTTATTTATATTTTTCGCAATTTCGTTAACAAGAACAGTTGACAAAGCATATATAGTATGCATTGCTTAAATTATTAACGGTTTATAAACAGATAACTGTAAGTTAAAATAACCTGTTTATTGCTGGCTTTAACGATTGGCGTAACTTTTTTTATACATTATTATACATTGTATATACATAATATGAAAAAAAAATTGCACCTGAAATAATATTATTTTCATACGTTTAAAATGTAACCCTCTGGTTACAATAAATAAATATGAATAATTTATTAATTCTCTTCGCGCTATTCACTGCGATATTTAAAATATTTTTATTCATTTTATAAATTTTAAATTTTACTGCATATTACATAAAAATAGGTTTATTGTTATATTACATACGTTATAAATATACTATAAATGTTTGAGAATCTTTAATAAGCATTAAAAAGCTTAAGCAATAACCAATCATTACGATAGACAACATGTTCGAGATTATCTTAAAAACTGATATTTAGCCTACCCGAATGAATTTTTACCTGTGTTTGCAATAACAAAATTATATTGTATTAGAAACGTTTCAGGCTAGTACATTTTTGTAGTGGATCTTAACACTTTAAAGCAAATTCAGTGTATTAATTAATTTATTTTGAGTACATTGCGTACTTTAACGCGAATACAAAAACCGTAAATAAGAAGATTTTTACGATATGCGCGCACAATCCACGACTTTTGTGTTGTTTTTTTTTTGTATAATTCGGTGCTAGTTTTAATTTAAGTACATTTTTATACATGACGTAGTAAGTATTAATTTACACCTTATTTTTTAGTTTAGACTAAGGTTTTTTTTATATTCGCAATACTTGTTTTATTTTCTGGGACAGTTTCACAAAAAAATATTAATATAGCCCCCTTGTTCGCGACGACGCCGTCCCTTGATATAGAAAAAAACCTAATGTCTCGAGAAAAATATAGCGTTATATTTTCCACGCGTTAAATCGTCGTGACTCGTGGCAGACGAGGATATTCATAATTTTTTTCTATATACTATTACTTTCATATTTATATCGAAATAATTTTATATTTTACATCATTTAATTGTGAAATTGTGACCATTATTTCTAGAATAATTATCTACTGCCCGAATTGTTACTAGGTACTTCAAAAGTCTGAAAAGGTATGAATTATTATTAAATCAGTCAATTATTCCTATACTTATTATTTAAGGTACCTACGAATCAATTAAAGCGCACCAAATAAGAAACAATGTTAATATGTAATCACTATCGAAATACAAACATATTTTTCTATATATACATTGCTTCGGTAATATTTTATTTTATTTCGGTTTACATTTCATTAAAATAAATTAAGATACTTATGTGTTAGTTAATTGGTCGTTGATATATCGTTGAATATTTTGTTGAATAACGAATTTATAACTAAGTTTAAGAAATAAGGATTTTTTTGAAAAATTAATGGATGTGACTATTTTAGGTAGGCTTAAAATAATTTAAGAGTTGTCTTAGATCTTATTATAAAGAAATACTAATACGTATAGAATAATTATTAAATAGAAATAATAATTACGTCTTATTTAAATATACATACATACATAAAAAGTGAGTGAATTAATTTTGTGTGAAAATTTGTATTCAATATTAATGCAAATTTTATCTTTTTAATTTAACAGACGATTCATTTAATTTCTAATATAAACTGAAATGGTTTTAATAGATCCAGAACTTGGTCTAAGACAACAAAATAGACTAAGTCGTTCTGATATGGTCGTTTAGTATTATTTACTAAATACTGTATTTTTACTGTCAACGGCTTCTGACGGAGGCTTTTTTGTAGGTGACTATTCAAAATAAAAAGTTTTAATATGTTAAATATTGGTTCTAAATTACGAACGCCAAACATATTTTGCAAGAAAAAAAAAAGTGGAGCATCTCATTTATAAATGTTTGAATAGTCATCTAAATTAAATAATAATCTATATTTGGACATGACAATGTGTATTTAAAAGTGTTTCCATCTATCTGTTTGTAATTTGTAATTATATGTATGTGACTATCTAATCGTTTTATTTATGTTATCAGAAAAAAATGTCTTTGGAAAATATCATATGTTTATTTTACTTATATGCTTATTTAATATATTTATTTTTTTAAGCTATTTTGTTATTTTATAAGAACTTTTTAAATTGTTACTATTATAATTTCCAAAGACAGTTTTTTCTTACCCCATCGCGAAAATGCAACACAGACGGTCGTTTTATTTGTTAATTAAATATTTATTTTTGTTATTTTTTTATTATTAATCTGTAATACCGGCAAAACTACAACTTATCTATTCTGGTCTGTGCTTGCCTTTTGGCGACGGTTGAAGTTGTAGGTATTTATATATTTTAATTTTTATTTTCAACGACCGTCGAATGTCTAATGTGTTGCATTTTCTCTTTCTTTCCCGATTCCTTCGACGTACGGCGGCGCTTCATGGACAAAAATAATAAATATAATATAATGGAACAACAAAAAATATAACACAAACCAAATTTAATATATAATAAACTTTAAATATATTTTCATTTTACGATTTAACCTAATGTTATAAATTATCTAATAAATAAAAAATACAAAATAAACCAATAAAATAAAACATTGAAACATCTGTCAACTGAATATGTTTCATCTATGTACATTATGTTGGCGATCAATAAATAAATAATTCTAAATATCAATAAAACAAATGTAAACCATACAATAATAATTATACGACTGACAACTAAATAAACTTTTTACTGCATTTGGCTACTCAATATTTAAACATCGGACAACCTAACGATCCAAACGTCTGGCAACAACGTTAACCATACTGCTGACAACTAAACAAACTTCTCACCACACTTGGCTTCTAAACATGTTGATATTTTATTACATAAAATTTGTTCCAACGACAAAATTAAAATTACATATTTTGTTAATCTTAACTTAATCGTCTAATAAATACACAATGAACGTAATATGTCATATTTTACGCATGGCAACCAAATATCTGACAATCTGACAACCTAATATTCGCGATTCAAAAACATCTCACAAACAACTATAAACCTGGCTTCCTAATATTTAACATCTTAAACGCCTGGTATCCAAACATCTTACATCCAACATCTAACAAACAAATAACTATAAACCATACAATTGACATCTAAACGCTCTGCTAATGGACATCCGCGATGATATAAATATATATATATAATCGCGAAAATATCTTACAACCAAATATTGACAACCAAACATTGACAACCAAACTAATGGCAACTAAACAACTATAAACCAAACAATTGACAACTAAACGGTGGGCAAACAACATACAACAGCTACTTCAGCGCGGCGACGCCTGCACAGAACGAGAGCTTCATAGACAGCGAGCTGTTTGAACAGATTCGAGCATTCGAACCGGACGGACTCGACGACTTCGACATGTATAGCAACATGGCTATGAAGTGAGGTGAGTCACTATTCAATTATCATTTTTCTTTTTATATTCATAGGCCAGCGTTTAACCACTATCTCGCCTGGTGGTAAGCGATGATGTGGTCGCGGATGGTGAACACGCTACGACTAGAATGGTCTGACTCTCAAGGGTTGTGATGCCGGAACATCGTAATGATTTGCCGGCAAATTTTCAACTTGATGTTTGTTTTACATTGATGTTATTTTAACTACACTTCCTACCACTGTCGGACACTGCCACTAAGGAGAGTGGAAGAATACTGCTGTACATACATTTATATACAGGGTGAATTTTTCAAGTGGGCGTGGACGGCCAAATCCGAAACTATTAGGAATAGCGAATAATACTATAATGGGAGACTCGGGCCCGATTTTGATGAAAACTAAAACTGCATCATTGCATTTTTGAAAAATCATTATTCCTAGCCAGGGATCGAACCCTTTGATTTTGACATAAAAAACACAGCGATACTATCAAAATATGGTGTAATAATGTATTATTACATCATATTGTCGCTAATAAGGAACGAATTATGGGAAGTAATAACAACGCTCACTTGAGAAATTCACCCTGTATGTAGCATATAGTAATGTCTCCAGGAATTCACGTGAACTATGAATTAATAATAAATAAACAGTAATAATAAAATGTCTAATGGTTCCTCAGTTTTTTTAAGTCATGTTAAATGTAAGCTTCAGCCGTACTCACCGTAGTTTTAATGTAAGCTTCAGCCGTACTCACCGTAGTTTTAATGTAAGCTTCAGCCGTACTCACCGTAGTTTTAACCACTCACCCGACAAAGACCGCCAATCGGTTCACCGAGTTCCGGCATAATATTCGGTGCCAGTCAGTATAGAAGAGGGGTTGGCATAGTTACGCTTTTTCATCTCAGAGCCATATTCCATTTCTAAACAAGCACGATTCCGTCTCAGACTACATCGTCACTTTTATTAGGTCAAACACTGTCCAGAATAAAAAAAAAACTAGCTGATAAAATGTATGTTTTTCAGATGACGAAATCGAGCGTTTGCAACGACATCTATAGTTTGTTGTAATTTTAAGTAAGAGCTTTTACCGGAACACAATTTTAGATTTATTCCGTGCCATATATTATGTCAGTGTGTATGTCGCAATCAGCTGGTTCGATTAGCCATTCTATTAACAGCCTAGCCATTTTAATAAACGATGTCTTTTTGCATCTGCTTGCATTTAAAGCCAATGTGTAATACAACATTGAATTAATAGGCTCATACGATATGGCTGTGAGACGACGACAAATGACTTGTGAGGTTTTTCTTAATAGTCATTGTAGGTACCAGTACGTTCGGTGCGACGAAAATGACCATTGGTCCACCGTAATAAGCCACTCTGCATTCAACTAAATTTTAATAATTTGGCTAGAGGTTAAACTCTAGCGAACCAAGTGATTCGATCGCCTAGCTATGTAATTAAATAGCTGAATGACATTCAGACCGAAGAACCACTTTTTTGCGGCATCGACATGAAAAAGATTTTATATCAATTAATTTTTACTTCATTTTGTACTTATTTTAGTATAGATATATTAGAAAACGAAATTATACTTCAAATATGTGTTTAAATCAAAAGTGTTTAAATGTTATGTATAAGATTTTCAATGATTATTTGGTGCCATTACCCTAGTGGAAAAAAAAGGGTGCCATGTTTTGCAATAAACTTACCTTTATTGATTAAGAATTATATTAATGTTATATACGTAGCAGGTTTTTGTTATCTTTTAAGTGCACATTTTATTATAAATATTAAATCGACAAACAACATTTTCAGATACATAAGAATGATTTTTATATTTTTTTTATAATAAATATTCTTTATACCCTTAGACTTTTTTTTATCAAGTTTTACGAAATAATTACCTATCTTACAAAGTAAAAGAAAATAGTTATTATTTGTATCGCGCTTAAAAATATTAATAGTAATGAAATAAAAATAATACCATTAGGCCCAGGAGGCCAACTCCAAAATGATACATCCGAAAGTTCAAGACCGACCGAAACACGACAGAATTGGGAATACTACGAACAAAGTTCGAAAATTTTTGACATAAAATTACTATAAAACTTTAGTCAAATTATCGGTCGGGCTTTTTACGTTTACTGAGGCTTACGATACAATAAATGTCAAATGAATTTCGATCGGACTGAATGATAAGCTAAACAGACCGACCGAACCGAATGTGATTCGTAGTAGGAAACGCCCGATAATTTCGGCCGATACTTCGGATTAGCACTTCGGAGTAGGCCTCCAGATTTCAGCTAATGCTCGGCGATTGCAGACTTAATGGATACGTCGATGTAAACAAAAATAATATATTTAGATACAATATACCTATGTGTATAAATTGTGAAAGGTTAAATAAACATCAATTATTTCGAATTACGTTTTCACTAGCCTAAAAAACTTTCGAAAAAATGTAGAAAATCTAAAATGTATTAATTAAATCAATACGATGAAATATATTTCATAATTATATTGTTTGTCGACGTATACTTTAAATATGTTCGTATAAAATTATGATTTAGAACGACTTAGCAAAAGAACGAACCCAATTCGCGTGAATGTTGCTTTTGTGATTTATTTGTACCATATATTTCTTGATTTATAAAATGTATTTAGTTTGAGTTTATACTAGTTTAAATATATAAATAGAAATTATAAACATTAGGCTAATTTTCTTGATCTATAGTTTTATTTTGACATTAACTTCTGTACCTTTTCAATTAATTTTTGTTTTGTTATAGTTTTCTTATAAATGTTTTAATTTTTAGTAGAATTTGTGTTAGTCAATAACAACCTTTTTAATTATTATATTTGATTTGATGATGAATAGATAAAATTAACGATGAGTGGTTATTTGTATAAAGCTTAACACATTGTTATCTAAATTCAATAAAAAATACGTTTATATTGTCAAAAAGATAATACTTATGAATGTAACGATTAGTTAACATTTTGTTGATCGTTTTGCCCTAATGTTAAGAAGCTCTGTTCATTTAATTATTGACTCACCGCGTTATTTTATATTGCATTTATTAAACAGTTGACAGATTTATACTTGTACTTATTAATATATTTTGAACCGTATTTCCGGTACCTACCTATTATTGGCAACCTGACAAAATAAGTTTTTTTATAAAGCTTATTAGCAGTCTTACTACTAGTAGTGTTGTTATCCAACTAAGCTAAATATACTTGTATCTGGAGTGGGTTCACGTCAATAGTGCAATGGGTGCGGATCGAACTCTCGACCTCTCGATCACCAAACCTTAGCCATTGAGCTATTGCCGCTTTTGACTTATGATTTTGACTCACGGCTCGCCATCACAAGATACATGCGTCAATAACCGTTGGGATTTCATTGTCCAATCACACAGCTCGACAAAACCCATTGAGGCGTTTTCTTATAAACAAAAAAGCATTTTAGCATTAGTTCTAGCGTGTTCACCCCCCTCTACCACACAATCGCTTTCCACCAGGCGAGATACTGGAAAAACGCTAGCTTATCAGATATAAATAAGACTCAACAGATAGCTTACAAAATAACGATATTGATCTGTCACTGTCATACTGAATAAGCCAGTCAAACCTCTTCTTTCGTTTTTGATTGCGTACAGTCGTACCGCATTTGTTGCTTAGATTTCTAACAAATAGTAGATTATACAACAAGTGAATAAAAAGGCAATTTAATTCGAGGGACTAAGTTGGATCCCGAGAGCAGCGAAGGATTCTAGATTAGAATCCTGAGCGGAGCGAGGGATACAAGGACCGAGATTAATTTTTTTATTCACGAGTCGTGTAATCTTTTTACCATTGACTGCGAAAAAATAAATAGTAGTACCTACTTATAGTACCTATTTATATTTATCATATGTTATTATTAATGTGTAATAAATCTGGATTATTAAGGTACGGACACTCCGCAGCGTCCTGCGTGCGTGATCATTACGTCGATCAGATAGCGCAGTAGTATTTGTACCGACTGGTTTACACCAAACTCAATCAGAAAACAATTGAAAAGTACTGAGATCGCGCACGCAGATCGCAGAGCGCTGCGGTGTGGCCGTACCTTAAATAATTTAGTGCCGTTGAATGTGTGGAAACAGCACAATGTTGAAAAAACATGCTATTTGCGTTCTCACTGAAATTGCACAGAAAATCTTCAGTAACGTTCACATCTTTACTAAGGGTATACTTGGACTATACTGTGACTTCAACTTGATCAGAAATGTGACTTTGACTCAACTTTATGGCTTTTATTCACAAAACCTTGAATAATTTTTATACTTGATTCTGGCTGAATACACTAATCGTGCGGAGCAAAACGAAAAGAAAAAAAAATAACCGAAATTGGCGGGATTTTTATTTAATTATATAGCTTTTATGGTATACCTCTATTTAGCCAGCTAGAAGGAACTTTCAGCAAGTTTTATTTATTTTTTGTACATAATTCGTATTTCGTGCTTGTTCCAAATTCAAAATGTTTTTATTCACCGAGTGAGTAAAAGAGTGTTTTATTCACTGCTATCGATGAACAAAGTGCTCATTTTTGAGTGGCAATGGTAAAAATGTAATTTTTGACGACCTTTACTGTATTATATTATAAATATTATCGTTAATTAAATAAAATAAATTCATTTTGAAGCTTTTAACAGTGACAGCTCAGAACGTTCGCATTAAAAGCCAGCCAGTAGTTTAAACACCTTGTAGTCGTACTAAAAATAATAATAAATAAAATTAAAACGGCCCTTTTTTGACACATATCTGTTTTTCCCGCCTTGTTGGCAACTAGGATCTATACTGCTCTTTTTAGCTTTTTATGTAAACCAGATAAAAATAATTACACTGGTCAATATTTTTTTCAACAGGTGAGATAGTGGTAAAACGTAAACCTATAAGATATAAAAAAACAATTTTATTTTGTTAAGTCTAACATTCTAAAGTCTTCTATTACTGATGGATCAAGAATCAAGAATCAAGAATCAAAGCATTTATTCAGTATGTAGGCAGTATAAATATACGCACATATACACGTCAAAATCATAAATCATAAAATAAATCATAACCAATTATCAAGTAAACATAGCAAAAGCAGAATTTAACGCTTTGAATTAGAAAAAAAAAGTAATGAACCATTCAGCTGTCATCCAATCGTTTACGTCAGAATATTTAAAAAAAATTAAAGTAGGTTAAAACCAACCATACATGTAAGTGTGTGTTTCAGTACTTCAGACAATTTTTATATAAAAAAAATAAAAAAGTGAAATAGTGATACACAACATAGAGAAACGCATACCGATCACAGTACATATCATGATCCAAATGGAACTGATAGTCCGTCTGTCAGCTGCATAATATTGTTTAAATAAAAATAAAAATGGCAAGCCTAGAAAGAAAATCTGCGGACAAAAGGGGAAAACTGAATGGCTGTTGAATCTACCGGTGTTTCGGAAATACTCCCATCAGAGAAGAAACACCAAGAAACTCTATGGGGCTTGTCTTGTCATTTTATCTTTTTTAATTAATTGTACATGTCAGCTTTAATATTTTAACAATATATTATTAATTATAATACAATTTATATTTGTTCTTGGAACTTGGGGCATTCAGGCCATGCATTTTTGTCATCCATATAGTCACCTATTGTATAGTATGATTTTTTCATCAAATTGGATTTTACATAGATTTTAAATTTGCTCATAGGCAATTGATCAATATCTTTAGGTAGCTTATTGTAAAAGCGTACACAGTTCCCCATGAATGAACCACTAACTTTCTGCAGTCTGAAATTAGGTATAATTAATCTATTTTTATGTCTTGTATTAAAATTATGTACATCAGACCTTTTCTTATAATCATTTATATTCTTGCGTATGAACAAAATATTTTCATAAATGTATTGACATGCCACTGTTAGAATTTTAATTTCCTTAAATTTTTCACGAAGTGAATCTCGCGACCTCATACTATATATAGAGCGAATAGCTCGTTTCTGCAAAACAAATATTGATTGGATTTCAGCGGCTTTCCCCCACAATAAAATGCCATAAGACATTATACTGTGGAAGTAGCTGAAATAGACCAATCTTGCAGTGGCTTCGTCCGTTAAAAATCTAATTTTACGTACTGCGTATGCAGCGGAGCTTAACCTACCTGCTAGAACCGATATTTGAGAACCCCATTGAAGCTTTGAATCCAGGGTGATGCCCAAGAATGTTGTGGATTCAACAAGTTCTAATGGTTCATCATTTATTAATATACTTCTATTTAGGATACCCTTTTTTACATTTGGTAGAGAGAAATTAATACATTTAGTTTTTTTTGCGTTTAACAATAAGTTATTGGTTGTAAACCAATTCAGAACCTGTGTTATTGATTTGTTTACATCGTCAAAGTTAGGTGTAGTCCTATCTATTTTGATGATGGAGTAAAGATGGCCCAACGTCCCGCTTGTCATGTGAACATATATATTCCAGCGGAAGCAAATCTTCACGACTTCTTTATGAAGGCTTTTCTAGACTGCGTGCTGATCACGAAAATCATTGAATGAACGAAATGACGGGGACGAAGCTATGTAGGCTGTATAGCTCCGTCCCCGTCATTTAGTTCATTTCGTTCATTCAATGGTTCTCGTGATACGGGGGCTGGTCGGTGCAAAGCCATTGGTAAAATAACTAGTATTTTTAGAGAAAAGATATTAGTTTATTTTAATTAAACGCCAGGGTGCCAATATTTGGTGGGGTACATATATTTAAACGGATTCTTAACATAATACATATATTTGGTGAATAGAATGTCACATAGTATTTTTTATTATTCTGTTAAAATGTTTACGTTGATCTATTAATTGCATATTTGTAAAATGTACGTAGAAATTAAAATAATGTAGAGATATGACTTGTCTTTTCACCGAAGACTGAAGTTCACGGAAACGAAACGAACGAAACGATTAACGGAATCACTTGAAACACTTATATCTATGACTGGCGTTGGATCGTGACTTTGACTTGACTAGAATTTAATATATTTTTCACACGATAATTTTATATCTATAATTAGGTAATATACACATATTGAATATTGAGTGTTGTGTAAAAATGTCAATTATGTTTTCATTGGATTAGACGCATATCAAGTTATTTTTAATTTGATATTGTTTTTGTATCGAACATTTTAGAGTAGCTGAGCTTAATTGTATATTTACATATTTTGAAATGTATGCCAACATAGCGCCTACCACCATTATAATTTCAATGTTTAATTTTTCTTAAAATTTGACGATTCGTGCCGTATCTGGACCTTGATCTTCTGTACCTATCATTTAATAATACGTAAAATTTAAATATTATAACTGAATATAGATATGCGTCAAAGTCGTACTTTCGATGTAAATTGGTGATAAATATGTGGCCTTAGCTCCCTTTTCTTCGACTATCATTTACAACTTTTTCTTAGACGGAATGAATACTATAAACAGTATTCGTTATGTTAGAATTAGAGGAAGAGAAATGTGAACGACACATCAAACTGCTTTTATTAACATTATGGAAGTTGTAATGTATGTTGATTGTTGATCATTGGCGCCGTGAGAATTATTTTCAGGGGTGTACAAAGATGGGAAACGCGAGATAAAACGGTATGTGCAAACGCGAGATAGAGCGGTATAAAAAACAAGTAATAGTGTACCGTAAATAATCATACTCAGTTTGTATGTTGTCGTTCATAGTAACTATGTAAGAACGAATGAGGATGTCAAGAACGAGGTTTAAGAACTGAACGAGATTTTTTATAGATGTTTGACGTAAAAATTAAAATGTAATAGTTAATATTGTGGTCTTTGCTCTGGTTCTAGTATCACTGTTGTATATAGTTAGTTCTGGCTTATAAAGAGTTTTTCGCCATTTAAAGGCATTTTCTAAAAAAAATTAGTAATGTTCAAAAACAGTAGATGGCGTTTATATGAAACTTAAATAATTCTGTCACTGTCACCGTATTTTTGGAAGGCGTGCATACAGTCCGGCAAGTATAACTTGGCGCGGCTGTGCGCCACTGTGCTTTTACTTTGTACTTTGATAACAGTTTCTCTTAAACCACTTTTAATTACTTTTGGCATTATTGAACTATTTTAATGTAGCAGATTTATCAACAATAATGTCACGGTAATCTCTCAAACGTCAAACTCACAGTTTCAAGAGAGCGGAATTAGTTCCAAAAACCACCACCGCCAAGTTATACTTGTGGCACTGTACCTCTTGAAATTGATGTCTTGCTTCACAAAAAAAAACGAAAAGTGTAAAAAACATTGGCTTTGTTTTGACAGTGACAGATTAAATTAAATCTATAGACGCCATGTACTGAGATCGGTCAAACTGTTTTTTTTTTTTTTTAATGAAGGCGGCTTATTATAAGTTAATTACCTAAGTGCCTATCTTGTGCCCTAGAAGAAAATGCCTTTAGAGCACTTCTCGGTTACTAGTACTACTATTAACCAACTTATTTCTTGCACAAAGTTTGCTCTAAGTGTTTTTCTTTATACGCCAATTGCAATGTTATCTAGTTACATCAAAACACTTTTGTACATAAATTTTCTTAAATGTAAACCCTCACGGAAACAAAGATTGGGCCAATTAATTGAACCACTACATGGAAAATGTCTTGGCGTCGAAATGAGAAACAAAACCTTCGATGTGTTGTGATGACGAGTATTTTAAAGTAAGAAACATTAATTTTATCGTACATTTATTTAATTTGACTAAAGCCCCTTGAAGATCAACTGTTCAATCTATGACCTGATATTTACACGTAAGTTAAACACATAATTATGCTAGATACTGTCACCTATAGATGGCTTACTAATTAAATACACATTATTACTGTTGCATTCTGTTGTTTTATTTATTTACCTAAAGCTTTCCTTGGTAGGTAAGGTAAGGTACCAACCACTACATACAGTCCGGCAAGTATAACTTGGCGTGCCTGTGCGCCACTGTGCTTTAACTTTGTACTTTGATAACAGTTTCTCTTAAACCACTTTTAATTACTTTTGGCATTATTGAACTATTTTAATGTAGCAGATTTATCAACAATAATGTCGCGGTAATCTCTCAAACGTCAAACTCACAGTTTCAAGAGAGCGGAATTAGTTCCAAAAACCACCACCGCCAAGTTATACTTGTGGGACTGTATCTACTATCCAAAACTAAGATATTATAGATCTATTTTGCACAGAGCAAGAATTTCGCAAACAAAGTAGCTATAAATTATGTTTAAACTTTTTCATATGTTTTGTACAAGTTATGATGGGATTTCGATATATGTAGGACTTTTTATTTCAGTATTGTTATTATAATTATTGTTTCTGTTATTAGTATATATATATAAGAACATGTAAGGGCGAATTCGGAAACTGTAATGTCCATCCAAAGTGATCCAAAATGATATAAGATCGTAAATTAATAAGTAATATCCGACTGCATTATACTGCTGAGACATTATAATCATATAATATAGGTAGTAGGTAGGTTTAATATAAGTTATGACAAGTTATCCGATGTCGACCTCTACACCAGAATAAACATAGCACAAGTACATAAAGTATGTACACTACACTGCTACAAAATAAATAGGTACATCTGATGATACATATACCGATATGGATCGGTGAGATATGAGTAAGCTAGGAATGCATAATAAACTTTAACGGACTAAAAAGGACGTTTCTGCTGTAAACCGTCTATTCAACAGACTCCTAAAAAGGTGGAGGTTCTCATGTATGTTAGTTAAGCGGTTACTCCGCTAATTGTGAACCGTTTCGGTTATCTATCTTATGAAATTAAAAGCATTCTGTGGGCTATATAGGACAGGTTACACCGTCTTATCCTTATTGCGCGAGTGCAGGCACTCGCACATAGAGTAAGAGCGAAATGTAGAAATAGAATAGAAATTGAAAGACTCTTTATTGAATACCAGCAAAGTAAACTAATCATATGAACTACTTAAAGTCTATGGTATTACAATGGGCGGTCTTATCGCTAAGAGCGATCTCTGCCAGACAACCTTTGGATGGACAGTATCGTAGTACGAATTGACTAGTAGTGCAGTGCGCAATACATCAATCTACTTAGAAACAATCGAAAACCTATAATTAAGTAAACTAATTACATAGTTATATCATTATATACATAAATATCAAATACATAAGATACACATACATATACTACATACAATAAACATACATATAATTTATATAAATACATATACATACACAAATAATCATAGTGACATTGTGAAATATAATAATTATGAAAGATAGTGATGTTTTACCACATTAAAAAAAAAGTAAAATGTACGTTACGGCAATGCCACACAGACGGTGTGTGGCGCGCCGCTACTACAATGCGGCTCACACACCACCTGTGTATTTCTCAGCAGTAATACAATTCGTAAAACACGTCTGGCGTGTAATCCGCACAGCTGTACCGACATCTTTCTCGCAACTCGTGTGTGCTGCTGTATCATTAGGGTTCCGTACCTCAAAAGGTAAAAAAAGGAACCCTTATATGATCCGTTTCTTGTCCGTCTCTCCGGGTGTCACCACCGATTATTTCAGGAACGGGTGGACCTCGCAAGTTTTTTGTACAAGAAATTTATACCAGATACTGAGATCTATAGTCCCTATAAGGTGTATAAAAATCAAGGTCCTGAGTGAACGGATAAAAAGTTATGGGCAAATTTAGACTTTCGCAAAAACTTGTAAGTACCAAAATTTACCTTAATTTACCACTTGTTTTGTTTTTCGGAATGTTTCGTTTACTTGTGCTATAAGACCTTCCTTTTAACCAAAATTGACTATTCTAGGTCAACCGGAAGTATAGGTTTTGGGACGAAAACCTATAGAGAACACACACCCGTTGACCTAGAATCATGAAATTTAGCAAGAAGCAAGGTCTTACAGCACAAATAAAGGTAAAATTCCAAAAACTAAAAAAGTTGAAAATTAAAGGGTGCCCCCATACATGTATAGTATAGGCCAATTAAGGTAGACCTCTGAGTTATATGAGCGCTCATACAATTTAGAGGTCTAGTTTAATTGGTTAATACCAACGTTGGTACGGAAGCCTCGGTGGGCGAGTCCAATTCGACATGGCCGGTTTTTATTTTTAGTTAAGATCCGACGCCAGGGTGAAGAAACAGACGTAGTGTTTGGATTCGCAAAGCTGGAAAGTTGCGAAAACGGCGCCGCAGACAAAGTAGTGCTGACAGTTATCCCTGTCATTTCTATTATACGAATAAATTTATAAGTAGATTGAAATGCAGTTGGCTACGGCTGGTCGGCATTATGACTAGTAGGTAGTTAAAAGTAAGTTATTGAAAACGGCAGTAAATACATAGTAGGCCACGGCCTACATACTAACCAGTAGTTTATTTAGCACCACCCAGGATCACATGTGGGGTCAATATATAAGATCGTCCCGTGGTAGGTAATGACGTATACGATATAAGATCGTCCCGTGGTAGGTAATGACGTATACGATATAAGATCGTCCCGTGGTAGGTAATGACGTATACGATATAAGATCGTCCCGTGGTAGGTAATGACGTATACGATATAAGATCGTCCCGTGGTAGGTAATGACGTATACGATATAAGATCGTCCCGTGGTAGGTAATGACGTATACGATATAAGATCGTCCCGTGGTAGGTAATGACCTATACGATATAAGATCGTCCCGTGGTAGGTAATGACGTATACGATATAAGATCGTCCCGTGGTAGGTAATGACGTATACGATATAAGATCGTCCCGTGGTAGGTAATGACGTATACGATATAAGATCGTCCCGTGGTAGGTAATGACGTATATAAGATCGTCCCGTGGTAGGTAATGGCGTATATAAGATCGTCCCGTGGTAGGTAATGACGTATACGATATAAGATCGTCCCGTGGTAGGTAATGACGTATATAAGATCGTCCCGTGGTAGGTAATGACGTATATAAGATCGTCCCGTGGTAGGTAATGACGTATACGCCACGTAGTAGTGGCGTATCTGTGAACAGTAGCAGTGAACAGATACGTCGGGATATAATAATAGTTAAATAAAAGTCTATATAAAATCTATGTATAATTTATTTCTCAATAAATACATCACACTTACAATACATAGCTTTTACATATACCTACATCAGTACATTTCTATTTTAAGAATATAATACTGCGAATATTTATTCGTAGATAAAATACTATGATAATCTTTAAACATAGTCGCAATTTAGCAAAAAAACTATGTTGTCTGTTTTATACCTTCTCCAATTTACGATGATATATTTAACAGCTCACGCCCATGAAGTATTAAAAAAAATGAAGATATTTTTTCCGGTAATCTACTATAATGTCGTTATATACTTAATTGACACCCGTCAATTAAGTGTATAACGACGTCAATTATGTAGTAAGCTATCAGATTATCGACAATCGATTTGAAATAAAATAAATCGAACATTATAAAATTGTACATACATTAATTAATATGCATTAATGTAATACATTACTTATCTGTGCATATACATGTATAAGTACAGAACAATGAATAGTACAAATACAGAAAATGCCCTCCCAGCGAGCAAAAATGCGAGATTAAACCTAGTTACGTCGGGATCGTTCAAAATACGCTACACGCCTCGGATGAGACCTTGAATTTGCGTCACAGAATAAACTAATAGTAACTAGGAGTGTTGCGTATCGTAAAATGCACCGTAAGGCCGTTTGTCCACAGCACCGGCACCGGAACGTCACCGGCAACAAAATGCCGGCGCCGAGGTAGCGGGACATATGTATAGTATGGCAGCTTGTCCACAGCATGACCGGCGCCGGTTGACGTCATCCCAGCCGCCGATATTTCGAGTAGATCGGCGCGACCGCTAGAAATCGGCCAGAGATTTTGACGGGCCGATGTGCCGGCATTGGCTCGCAATACAAAACACGTTTGATCTTATCCACAAACTGTCGGCGCCCGGCGGCGTTCGACCGGTTATTGTTTTTTTGTCTGAGGTTGTTTGTTTTATTTCTATGGAAACGCATCTGCCACGCATGACAGCTAGACCACCGGGACCGGTGGCCAAACGATCGCCGGCACGTCATTTTCAAGCCGGCCCGAAAAAATCTAGTTCCCGATGACGTCGCTGTTGACAAACGCTGTAAGTCCGCGCGGCGAAAGTCGCGGGCCGTCAGCTGTCTCTCACTGTAAGGTTGAGTGTTGTGAGAAAACCGATTGAATAGTAAGTAAAGGCGCGCGTCCGATCGAGAGCGCGCGTGATACTACTGACTGAACTTGTAGCCGGCCGGCTGCCGCGTGTGTACTTATATTTTCATAGCTACAGCAGGGTGCGACAGGCCTGACATAGGTAAATATATTATTATTTGTAAATAAGAAATGTTTTGTGAGCTGTCAAAATTATTCCTTATATCAGACAAAGCAGTTTCACAGTTATTCACTAGACAAAACAGTTTCACCGGTTATTGATAGCCTGATGTTGAGCACTACCCTGCCAAATAAACCACAATTTAATGGCGTACCAGATTACTGTCTTGGTAAATAATCAGAAACCTGGCTCCTAAGCCAGTTTCAACCGGAAACTATATAGAAAATTTTAAGATCATTTAGAATATAGCTAATTTGCGACTATGATTATAGATAACGTATTTTAATACTATACAATCGGCGCATACAACTTTTTTCTGATATTTCAGTTGCTTATAACACACATAATACAATATTGCTAAGAAAAATGTATAAAAATAATATGTGTATAATTGAAATAAATTAGTGAGTATTTTCCAAACTAAATTTTGTGAAAAAATCACAACTATGAGATCGATTTTACTAAAACAATAATTAAAACACAAAGTATTATTTACACGCACAAATGAGTTTAAATTAATATTATATAATACTAACTTATATATATAACTTAATAATACAAGTAAAAAAATAGTAATAAAGGATTCTCTTCTATCGTTAAAAAAACGAATTCACATGCCGCGCTATTTATTTTCTAGCGCTTGAAGCGAAATCTCCATATCTCTGAAGATATTCATTAGATCTCGATGAATTAACAACGGAACCACCTCAGGAGTATACTCTTTCGAATAAAAAAGAACTTTGAAAACCGATCCGCACCGGTTGACCGACTTACAAAAAAAAATACATACACGAACTGAGAACTTTTCTCCTTTTCGAAGTCGTTAACTATTAGTCTTATTTCAACGTTTTCATTTATTCAAATCAAATTGTTTATTTGTGATACACATTTGTGATACACAGGTGATTGTATACAGGTGATAACATGGTGTTAATGGTAGTTAATAATATGAACAATCTGTGATCAGCCACTGAGCCATACAAATATCAGGTATAAAATATGAGTTTAACAATTTCATTGCAAACAGACAAGCATTTAACCGAGATCATGATGTTGATTTACATTCCTTTCGTACGGTTATATGCGTTATGAATTATTATACAGATTTCGTACAGAATTAGTCCACATCAAACGCGAATATTATTACCTCGGACGCAAATAGAGGGGTGTTATAAGTTTAACGTGTGTGTTAAGCAATTATGTTTTTAACCGACTTCCAAAATGGAAGAGGTCGTGAATTCGTCGAATTTTTGTGTTTATGCCTCGATTACTCTGCAAATTGTGTATCGAATAGTTTTTTTTTTTAGGAATTTTATCAAACCTATAAGAGTAACTCCCGAAGTATCTAGCTCTATAATAAACTCCTCGAACTTGCTTTTGAAAATAATTCGCGCGTGATGAAAATATTTTTTTTTTAAATCATAATAACTGTTGACTTGAGTACTCTCACTTGCTTGTTTAATTTGAGTCAGAGGTTTTTGACAATATGTTTTATATTTCATATTTCAGAGTCTAGAATGATAAAGAAAGTCTAGTCCGTCTCTCCTCCCAAGTCTCCCCCATTTCTCCTGGATATTATTGAGTCCCCCCATTTCCCCTTGGTATTACTGATACCCTCTCCTCCCAAGTCCCCCCATTTCCCTGGGTATTACTGATCCCCCTCCCCTCCCAAGTCCCCCCCCATTTCTCCTCCCTGACGTCGAGCCCGCCGCGGCCAGGGTTTCTTCAGATGTACATGGTCTACGTGTGCTCGTTGTTCTCCGGCCGTCGTGAAACATTTACCGCACGTATCACATTTGTACGGCTTCAGACCCGTGTGAATCTGCGGAATGGAATGTCATTTTAAATATAGACCACAAAAGCCCCGGCTTTTTTTTACCCAGGGTGTAGGGGGAGAATGGTTGGCTTTGATGCCAAAGGTACCGAGTGCAATCCCCGCCGTGCACCAATGGATTTTTCTATAGAAACATTTGTGTGCTTTTCACAGTGGCCCTCCGGTGAAGGAAAACATCGTTAAGAAACCAACAACCCCCGCATGGTGGTAGGACACTATCTATTGTCCGCCTGGCCAGCTACCACCCTCAATTTAGAAAATCTATCGCCAAACATCTAATGTGTTCCGGCAGCTATCCTTGAGAGCCAGTTCCCGTTCTAGGCCTAGCGTGCTACCATCTACGACCGCATCATCACTTACCAACAGGTGAGATAGTGGTCAAACGCTAGCCTATAAGATATTTAAAAAAAATAAGTTAAGACTGCCATACTGATATTTTTTAAATTTGCCGCGCCTTTTTTAAAGTAATAATTTTTTTTTTGCTAAACTCTAGTATAGCGTAGTCTGAAATGCGCTTTATTCATTCATTCATTCAACACTTACAAACATATGTCGTCTCCTGTTATTGAAGAAAGCGAAGTGTTTCCCGCAGAGTGGACACTCGTAGCTCGGCCTCGACGAGGAGTGTACTCGTTCATGGAACACCAGATTGGTCTTCTGAGTGAAGCTCTTCGGACAATGCGAACACTTGAACCTCTTCTCTCCAGTATGCACCCACATGTGGTCTTTTAGCAGCGCCATACTCTGAAAACAGATTAGAAACTCATTAAAAAACTCAAAGCATTTGTTCAGTGTTAGCTGAGCACAACGTGCTCTTTTGAAGGTTGGAGCTGGTCTGCCTTATAGGTTTCTAACGACTGACCTGTACGAGAAATGGCAACTACTGTCAGTGAGACAGTCTTTTAATTCTGCGGACCGTCATTAAATACCACAAACAATTAAGAGCGATTGTGGGCTGCACTTTTCCATACAAATGTATTCCCCCGTTTTCTCCCTGGAAAATGCTTCTAGAGCAAAATGTGTTTCTACAAAAACTCAAGGTCTGTTGTAGCTACGCCCCCATCATTTGTTTTTTTTTTTGATCAACCAATTGTAAAAAGAAATATTCGCCTTTTTATCACCTCTTTAACATTTTTGAAGTGTCATATTTCTATTACGTTATACGTTCGCTCATAAAGGACGAACCAGATCTCATAAAGGACAAACGTAGGAAAGGAATCGTGTGGCAGGCCCAGTCCCTTCATTCGTCTCTCTCACGGCACTTTTCTGTTACCAAGGACAGTATCTTCATAACAAACTGAACAATAAACTCTCACTACTCCCGCTTAACACCCATATCTGCAAACAAAAAACTCTCACTACTCCCGCTTAACACCCATATCTGCAAACAATAAACTCTCACTACTCCCGCTTAACACCCATATCTGCAAACAATAAACTCTCACTACTCCCGCTTAACACCCATATCTGCAAACAATAAACTCTCACTACTCCCGCTTAAAACCCATATCTGCAAACAATAAACTCTCACTACTCCCGCTTAACACCCATATCTGCAAACAATAAACTCTCACTACTCCCGCTTAACACCCATATCTGCAATCAATAAACTCTCACTACTCCCGCTTAACACCCATATCTGCAAACAATAAACTCTCACTACTCCCGTTTAACACCCATATCTGCAAACAATAAACTCTCACTACTCCCGCTTAACACCCATATCTGCAAACAATAAACTCTCACTACTCCCGCTTAACACCCATATCTGCAAACAATAAACTCTCACTACTCCCGCTTAACACCCATATCTGCAAACAATAAACTCTCACTACTCCCGCTTAACACCCATATCTGCAAACAATAAACTCTCACTACTCCCGCTTAACACCCATATCTGCAAACAATAAACTCTCACTACTCCCGCTTAACACCCATATCTGCAAACAATAAACTCTCACTACTCCCGCTTAACACCCATATCTGCAAACAATAAACTCTCACTACTCCCGCTTAACACCCATATCTGCAAACAATAAACTCTCACTACTCCCGCTTAACACCCATATCTGCAAACAATAAACTCTCAGTACTCCCGCTTAACACTCATATCTGCAAACAACAAGTGACAATATTCCTGCAGTCACTCAATTATTACGACACTGAAAATTTACTACACATGATTATTTAAATATCCCTACAATAATCATTAAAATTAAAATAAGCCGAAGATCGGGCTCAGTGGCCATCTTGGGAGAGGCCTACGTCCAGCAGTGGACTGACACCGGCTGATGATGATAAATCATTAAAATGTCACTTTTTCTTTCTAAATTAAAAAGTCACCTGTGGCCCACTTCGGCTTTAGCTTTGATTTTTTTACTAAACTACAACTTTAAACTATTATTTCCATCACATAATTAAAAAAACCAACCATCCAATAATATTATACGTACTTCTCACTCACTGCAAATTTTCACGCACACACACACACAAACACACGCGCGCGCGCACGCACGCTCACGTACGCACACATAGATACAAAAGCTGAACGTTTTCGTCTGCAATGTGTATTTCACAGGTGTATTTCCTAGTAAGGTTAAATAATTTAAGACGTCTTTGAACTTCTCATCATGACATTTGTATTTTATGAGGCCCTCAACGTTATTTTTACGATCCGCGGGAGTATGACACTGGTGACCTGAACCACAGATTATATAATAGTTACTGAGTAACAGATACTTCACTTCCCTACAAAAAACACAATACCAACGTTTATTTCAGACAATACAAGCAAAGGCGGTGTGTCTAAGGCGCTCGACCTAGCGTCGTTATTACTTCGTTCAGCGCGCGATGTACCGGCGCGCCCCGATACAGTAAAGGGTTGACTCAATAAACTAAAAAATAAGTTTACAAATTATTTTTATTTAGATCACAAAATTACATCAAAGTTCCTAATGAAGAGTCGAATTTTATGTCGGAAAAGTGAATTTTTCGTCTTGTCATTTTAGTATTGGTAGCATAAAAAAATGAAACATATTATGCTTGTTTTTTGTCGAACCCGCAAAATGACTATGAAAAACTTAAATCGTTTCTAAGATAGAATACGAATGCGCAGTTATCCCGTCATTAGAATAATAACATACGTTGCGCGCGCGTGAGCAGTGACAACCGACTGGCAGATAGTACCGCCGGAGTTGACGAAAGTTTAGGTATAAAGCGCAGTAGCTATGGGCGAGTGAGCGAGGCCTGCCTGTACTTCAGGTTTTTTCAAACCTATTTCAGGCACCAGTCTCTCACGACTCACAACGATAGGGTACATATGTATAAAAGCCTTAGATATTTAATAGACATTAAGAACCCATTGTGTGAGAGAAATAAATGATTTTTAACCGACTTCAAAAAAAGGAGAAGGTTTCTCAATTCGACCGTATATCTTTTTTTTTTTAATGTTTGTTCGCGGATAACTTCGTCGTTTATAAACCGATTTCGATTATTCTTTTTTTGTTCGAAAGGAGATATCCCAAGTGTGGTACCATGGTAATTTTATCGAGGTATGATAAGTATCTCCAGAGATATTGAGATAAACATCTCAAAATTGGTACTGAAAATGAATAGCGCGGCATTGAAGTCGGTTGTTTTTTAGTTTTTAAACGATATTATATCATTTATTTATTATTTAGCTGATACCCACGACTCGTTCACGTACAACAAGAATTTAGTAGCCTATGTTCATTGTCATGCTATAAAGTCTCTCCTTGTTAAATGTCAGTAAGATCGGTTCGTCCGTTTATTCGTGATTAGGTAAAAAAAAGACAGAGTGACAGAGTTACAAACGTATTTATAATATTAGCATGGATCGTACAGTTACCTGGAATATCCTGCCGCATTGTTCACACATGCACGGAGTCTTCATGGCGGGGTACTTAGTACGGTTCTTGTCTGGATGCGCTCGTCGGAAGTGTTGCGCGTACAGCCGCAAGTCTCGTAGTTGTACGCCGCACTGGAAACAATCACATCCGTGTTTTTTTTTCAATCGACTTACAAAAAGGAGGATGTTCTCAATTTGTCTGCATGTGGTTTTTTTGTATGTATGTTATGCTATTACTGCGTCAATTGTGAACCAATTCGAATGATTTATTAGAATTAGAATGTATTGATTGATGTAAGGAAACACAGTCAAATATATGGCATTTAAAATATATGGCATGTGAGTTACAGTTCAATTTCATAGGCTTAGCGTGTACACCATCTTCAACCTCATCAGCGCTTACCACCAGGCGAGATAGTGGTCAAACGCTGGCCTATCAGATATACTTGTAAGGGTTATATAAACGTTACCTGTTCACAAGTGACGGGCCCGGCACCTACTATCTCAACATCACTTCTCGCTTGGTGTGAGAGGTATATATAGGTATATGCGTTTCTTTAAGTTGTGTTTCACTATTTCACTTTTTTTATTTTTTTATATAAAAATTGTCTGAAGTACTGAAACACACAGTTACATGTATGGTTGGTTTTAACCTACTTTAATTTTTTTTAATATTCTGACGTAAACGATTGGATGACAGCTGAATGGTTCATTAGTTTTGTTTTTTTTTTCTAATTCAAAGTTTTACAATTCTGCTTTTGCTATGTTTACTTGATAATTGGTTATGATTTATGATTTTGACGTGTATATGTGCGTATATTAACTCGTTCGCTGCAGAAAACACATACCGTGCGTTTTTTCGATTTCTGGTGTCGGAAGTAAAATTAAAAAAAATATATAATACATGTTTATTTAAAAATTTTTTTTTCACAAGGGGTGCGTGTGACCTTCTGCTATTGGATTTTAGTTTTTATTTGATGCCACACCTACGAAAAAAAATAAAAAAATAATAATTTAAAAAACGAAAATATATGCGAAAAAGTTCCGCAGTCAAAGTGTTAATACTGCCTACATACATGAATAATTGCTTCGATTCTTGATTCTAGGTAGTCGATCAATTTTATTCAATATTTATCTAAGAAAATGTCTTTTAGAACATTTTAGCAAGATCGGAGGAGTATCTTCAGATGTTAACCTAAACACCTCAAGATTGCAAGGAAAGTCGCTTCTTCAGTTTTTAAATGATATTATTGAGATTTCTTAGGGTTATTGTCATATTGGGTTATTATAATGTACTGTTGAGAATCCAAGAGTTATGTATTAAGACTTCTGTGCATTATTGACACATATCTTGTGTCTTTTGGGGGTTATTGTCATGTCACTTGTACACAGTGTTTTTAGAGTTATTGTCAATAATATCTTTGAAGGTTATTGCCATATTCCCTTTTTTTAAATATTTTACAGGCTAGCATTTGATCACTATCTCACCTGTTGGTAAGTGATGATGCGATCGAAGATGGTAAGCACGCTAGGCCTAGAATGGGACCTCGCTCTCATTCTCATCATACCCTGTTAATACAAGTAAGGGTTATTATTCACAGTTAGACTTTTAGGGCTATTGTCAGTGATATCTTTAAAGGTTATTGCCATATTTCCTGTACCCTCAGTACGAGTTTTCATAGTAAACTCTTTTGACAGATCTCACATAGTTTTCGACTAGCTCCCTGATTGGTCTAAATTTAGTGGTGTGAAAACCACTAGAGGCGCTGTACTGTTTTTCATACAAAATTTGTTCGATATACGATATCAAGTTTGGTATGAAGACTCGTACTAAGGGTACAATTAATACTTTATTTAAGTAAGTAATTAATACTTTATTTAAGTAATTTATTTTTGTAAGGGTTATATATACCTGTTCACAAGTGACGGGCCCGGCGCCTGCTATCTCGACGTCACCGTCTCGTGTGTGTATGAGAGGTCTCCGTTCAATGTTGCGCACGGAGCGCCCGGTGTGTTCTGTACGCATGCTCTGCGAGTCGTTACGTATTCTATTACTGTTAACACACATATATATTCCTTTAATTTTTACCTTATTATAATAACTTTATTATAGATTTAATATGTTGAAGTGGCAATGGGCCGGCCACATTAGTCAAATAATGGATAACCGCAGGGGTAAACGAGTTCTTGAGTGGAGACCGCGAATCGGTAAACTTAGCGTAGGACGTCCTCAGACTAGGTGGAGCGATGATGTTCGCAAGGTGGCTGGTAAGAGATGGATGAGAGTAGCCGAGGATCGTGTTCAGTACAGTGCAGTTGGAGAGGCCTATGTCCAGCAGTGGACTAGTATAGGCTGATGATGATAGTAACTTTTAAAACATGGACTTGTAATATACATATTTATATTATATAAAGCTTACTCGCAATGTGGGTTGCACATTACTAGTATTCTTGTTAACCCCTCCAACTAAGCTAAATATGCTTGTGTCTGGAGTGGGTTCACGTCAACAGTTTTATGGGTGGACATCGAACTCACAACGATCGCCAGGCCAAAGCCTTAGCCATTGGGCTATTGCCACTTCATTATCTTAAATCCCTAATTAAATCTGTCGCTAAAACACTAATGCATTTCGACAGCTGTCCCTCAGAGTTAGTAGAACCTCGCGCCGGCTCTAGCAGTCTCGCATACATAGTCAGTAGAACCTCGCGCCGGGTCTAGCAGTCTCGCATACATAGTCAGTAGAACCTCGCGCCGGCTCTAGCAGTCTCGCATACATAGTCAGTAGAACCTCGCGCCGGCTCTAGCAGTCTCGCATACATAGTCAGTAGAACCTCGCGCCGGCTCTAGCAGTCTCGCATACATAGTCAGTAGAACCTCGCGCCGGCTCTGGCAGTCTCGCATACATAGTCAGTAGAACCTCGCGCCGGCTCTAGCAGTCTCGCATACATAGTCAGTAGAACCTCGCGCCGGCTCTAGCAGTCTCGCATACATAGTCAGTAGAACCTCGCGCCGGCTCTAGCAGTCTCGCATACATAGTCAGTAGAACCTCGCGCCGGCTCTAGCAGTCTCGCATACATAGTCAGTAGAACCTCGCGCCGGCTCTAGCAGTCTCGCATACATAGTCAGTAGAACCTCGCGCCGGCTCTAGCAGTCTCGCATACATAGTCAGTAGAACCTCGCGCCGGCTCTAGCAGTCTCGCATACATAGTCAGTAGAACCTCGCGCCGGCTCTAGCAGTCTCGCATACATAGTCAGTAGAACCTCGCGCCGGCTCTAGCAGTCTCGCATACATAGTCAGTAGAACCTCGCGCCGGCTCTAGCAGTCTCGCATACATAGTCAGTAGAACCTCGCGCCGGCTCTAGCAGTCTCGCATACATAGTCAGTAGAACCTCGCGCCGGCTCTAGCAGTATCGCATACATAGGTCGCAATTTAATATAGCTTGAGCCTTATTGGACCGATACTGTAGAATAATATATATCCATGCTTATAGGCTAGCGTTTGACCACTATCTCACCTGGTGGTAAACGATCATATTAAGGCGCCGATCTAATCTTAGCACAGAAATAATACACGTGATAAGTTAGCAAAGTGCGATTCAACCAATCAAATGGCGCTATTCTATGACAAGTGGCGAGGCGGGAGAAAGGTCCGCTCTGACGCCAGAGGTAGCAGGGTTCGAGGATATATATCAATGGATATATATCAAGATATATATCCGATATATATCAAAGTGGGTTCGACGATATATATCAAATGTTTTTATTAATAATATATTGCAATACAAAAATGGTTTAAAAAAATTAATATTATTGAGTAATTTTAGCGTTTGTTACTGTATTTACTATTTCTACTTCCTATTTTATGTTTTTAGTAGATTTTGCCGTATTTAAAAGAAAATTTTATGTTTTGGTTAAAATTGTCTGAATTTAAGTACCTAAATAAATAAAACATTAAAAACATTGTAGTGTTTTTTGATAATTTTAGTATGTTTATATGTATGTAACACATACGCAAATAGTATTCATAAATAATATAGTAAAATTATAATATGGCTTTCATTCAAAATGGATATATATCAACTTGATATATATCATAAATATCCGATATTTTGATATTTATAATAAATATCGGATATTTTCGAACCCTGAGAGGTAGTGGGTAATAGATTTTTCTTGCCATAGTAGTATAGTATATTTACGGGTCATTATCGCTGCTGTGACGTGACGACAGCTTCAGGTGCCTGGTGTGCGCTTCTTCTGATAGGAACTTCACACCGCAAACCTCGCAGAACGGCCCGCTCAGTTCTAACTGAAAAAATATATACATATGGTGTAACGTGTAAGACATGACATGGTCATAAAAATATATACATTTTATTACATCAATAACATTAATGTTATATTTCCAAGTTAATTTAAAATTAAAACATAACAACACTGTTCAATTAGCTCATCGAGGAGAAAATTTAACACCGTAACCATACGATGTTCCGGCAGCACACAGCCCTTGAGAGACAGATTATTCTAGGCCTAGCGTGTTCACCATCTCATCGCTTACCACCAGGCGAGATAGTGGTCAGACGCTAAGCCTATGTGATATAAAAAAAAATCACTTTTCTATCAAGATAGACTAATACTACTAGACAAGCATAGGATAGTATATGTATAAGTATAGACAAGATAGACCAATACTACTAGACAAGCATAGGATAGTATATGTATAAGTATAGACAAGATAGACCAATACTACTAGACAAGCATAGGATAGTATATGTATAAGTATAGACAAGATAGACCAATACTACTAGACAAGCATAGGATAGTATATGTATAAGTATAGACAAGATAGACCAATACTACTAGACAAGCATAGGATAGTATATGTATAAGTATAGACAAGATAGACTAATACTACTAGACAAGCATAGGATAGTATATGTATAAGTATAGACAAGATAGACTAATACTACTAGACAAGCATAGGATAGTATATGTATAAGTATAGACAAGATAGACCAATACTACTAGACAAGCATAGAATAGTATATGTATAAGTATAGACAAGATAGACCAATACTACTAGACAAGCATAGGATAGTATATGTATAAGTATAGACAAGATAGACTAATACTACTAGACAAGCATAGGATAGTATATGTATAAGTATAGACAAGATAGACCAATACTACTAGACAAGCATAGGATAGTATATGTATAAGTATAGACAAGATAGACCAATACTACTAGACAAGCATAGGATAGTATATGTATAAGTATAGACAAGATAGACCAATACTACTAGACAAGCATAGGATAGTATATGCATACATGTGCAGTGCCGAGTCTGTGTTTCTTCTTCTGATGTACATCTATCCCTTTCTGACTGACGAAGGTGTATCCGCAGAGAGCACACACGAAGTCTGACGCGTGCTTTATACGGATGTGGCCCATGTATGTTGTCAGCTTTCTGAAATAAAGATAATCTGTGCAAAAAGAGAACCGTCGCAGAAATTCAGGGCGTGCGTGTTGATGGTTCTAATTTACTGTTTTTGTTCCGTTGACAACATTGCTCTGTCATTGCCAATACGACTGAAAATGTTTGATACCTTGGTAGGTACTTACTGTTATATTATCGGGTGCTACTAGATAGGTATGTACCTTCCTTACCTTTGATTGTTAGTTCATCATAAAGCCACGACGGTTCTTTTTGCACAGACTCTAAAATTAAATATTTGACACTGGCTAAATACACTAATCGTGTGGAGCATAATGAAACTAAAAAAAAATGTGTATTTATCTGTCACATAATAATAACATGATAAAGTGTCCGTCACATGAACTAGGTGGCGCTACCGGAGCCAAAGTGTATGAATGAATTATTGATAACACTGTATTGCACATAAAAAAGAAATAAACAATATTAATTAAATAATTGCTAAACGTAATGTATAATCATAATCATCTTTATTGGTAAATATTTTACAGGTCCATCGGTTAATTATTTATAATATAATAAAAATAGAAGTATACAAAATATAAAAAAAAATTACAGCTATAAACAATTATAGCAATATTCAAATTAAATTAATTATTTAAATCGATACATTTATTATTATTTATTATTATTGCGATGATTTAGATTTAATACGTAAATCCAAAAATTCCTGGTAAGAATAAAATGCATGCTGGAGAAGCCAGAATTTTAATTTTCGTTTATACGACCAGAAGCTTGGAGCATCGAGAACAGAATCGGGTAATCTGTTGTATACTTCAGGGCCCCATCACGTGAATAGTTTTAGCCATCTTATCAAGCCTCCGCGAGACAATTACAAGTTTATTGTTATATATATTATTATATATAACGGCGGTCTTATCGCTAAATAGCTTCCAGCTAAGCGTTGGATGCTAGGAAGTATCTTACAAGGATATTGTAGAGTGCAAGAATAACATCTTCTTGTCTCTTCCTTTATAATACTTAATTTAAAATTTAAGACCACCCCCGACTTATTTGTATATGTATAATGGTCGGCAACTTGACTAATGTAAACTACGCTAAACAGACTGCAGCAGAGTGACGGGTAAGTAGTGCGCAGAAGCGCCATTTTGATTTTTTGACGTCCGCGGTCAAAGGACTACTTGTTATCGTAGTCTCATCAATCAAGAAAGAGCTGATAATATTTAAACGGCTGAACGGATTTTCATGAAACAAAGCTAAGAACACTTTCGATGAAGACACCTATCAAAACAATAAAACTAAATCAAAATCTGTTCATCCGTTTGGGCGCTACGATGCCACAGACAGACACACAGATAAACACGTCAAACTTCTAACACCGCTTCTTTTTGCGTCGGGGGTTAAATAATAATAATATAGTATGACATACTCACTCAAATGTACTCGGACAGTGCGGACATTGATATTTAGTACCGGAATGCCATTTTTCATGTTCCCTTGCCACGCCCCTGACAATAACAATACAAAATTATTATTCTGGATGTAGTTACCGATCAAACAAAAAAAGAGGGTGCGTAGAAAACTACGCGTTAAAGTGCAAATTCCAAGTTCATTCAATTTATTTCTTAACATCACAAATGTGCACCTTACAGACTATCACAGTCACACAGATCCACACGCCGTAACAAATGGGAGACTCCTCAACTTAAGTCATTTTATGCAAGAAAATCCTTTGCCAAGCACTGGACAGGTCTCGTGACATACTCAGAGACACACGATACAAATGCAAACTTAAAATTACTAGTCACTTAATGACAATGAGCTATGAAGATACTGAAATTCTAATGAACGGACCTACTTGACAACACACGCATCCACACACGATACACACAAGTAACACACACGCACGCACGCACGCACGCACGCACGCACGCACGCACGCATGCACGCACGCATGCACGCACGCACGCACGCACGCACACGCACACACACACACACACACACACACACACACACACACACACACACACACACACACATTTTCAACACAAACATTAAATACTATTTTCAATAAATGTATATATTAATTAATTTTTCAAGTAGATTATTATTATTATACTTTACTTTTTTTAAATGTTTTTCAACTTACTACAAATTATTAATATTACACTGTTGTTCATGTCATATTTAAGAATGCTTCAAAGGAAGTCACTAGATTCTGCGACACAGGATATCCTAGTGCAGGATCTAGGGATTTAATCATTAGATAAGGCTGTAAATGTTATCTAGAATTGGACTAGGTTACGAAAACCTTGTAAAATTTGCTACAGTAAATAAATAAATCACAAATTATTTTTTGTACAACTCCATTTTTTGAACTTTAACGAATACGTCATCGTAGTAACGCCGTTCTACAAAAGAGAGCGTTTACAAATCTAAAATATATATCATGACGCTTACGTCACATCCGCTGCCTTTGAAACGTGACGCTACGTCACATCCGTCAAATTTTACCCCAGTGAGATTAAAATTTCACTTTTAAAAAAATCGGTTCATTCGTTTGGGCGCTACGATGCCACAGACAGACACACAGAAACACACGTTAAACTTATAACAACCCACTTTTTAGGGTTCCGTAGTCCAGATAAGGACCCCTTATAGTTTCGTCATGTCCGTCTGTCTGTCTGTCTGTCTGAGGTTTTGTTAAGAGACCGTTAATACTAGAAAACTGTAATTTTGTGGGGGTATGTATATAAATTACGCCGACAAAGTGCTGAAATAAAATTGTGAAAAATATTTTTTTTTAGGGTAGCTCCCCTATATGAGAAGTTAGGATGATTTTTTTTTCATCGTCTACCCCATAGTGTGTGGTATCGTTGAATAGGTATTTTAAAATGACTTAAGGGTTGCTAATACCATTTTTCAATTGAATGCTCCATTTACGAAATATTAAACTTTAAAGTGCAAATTTTTGTTCCAGTAGGGCGTCCCCCCCCCCCCCCCCTCTAAAAGCTAAACTGCTGGCTTGAAAAATCTGGAAAAATTTGTGATAATAGCACATTTCATGAACCTTAAAGGAAAACTATAGCGGTTAAGATAACTTTATTAGTTTAGCAGTAACAGTCGTTGAACTTGGGTGTTGGATAATTTTGTACCAAAAATCCTTTATAGTGACAAAGACGGAGTACCTAGTTGCTTGTTTATAACGGGTAAAGAATTGCATTGAATAACAGGCTACTACGGAAACCTACACTGCGCGTGGCCCGACACGCACTTGGCCGGTTTTGTGTTGTGTTTAAAAAGAACATTTTTTACATCGTTAAGAAACCAACAACCCCCGCATGGTGGTAGGACGCTATCTAATGTCCGCCTGGCCAGCTACCAGCTGAGGGCTCAAGTTAGAAAATCTGTCACCAAACATCTAATGTGTTCCGGCAGCCATCCTTGAGAGCCAGTTCCCATTCTAGGCCCAGCGTGCTTACCATCTTCGACCTCATCATCACTTACCAACAGGTGTGATAGTGGTCAAACGCTAGCCTATAAAGTATTAAAAAAAATAACCCCTCTATTTGGTAACATTGACTCTAAATACATACCTATTTCTCGTAACAAACGGACATCCTTTGCAGCTAAATTTCTCCGTGTGTTGAGCCGTTAGATGTTTACGCAATGCTCGACCGGTTTTGAGGCGGGTTTTGCAGATGAAACACTCAAATGCTCCACTTTGCTGGAATAGAAATAAAATCATTCCTATACTTACTATAAAAAGAGAAAAAATGTATGTTTGTAATGGATATACCAAAAAACTGCTGGGACAATTTTAAAAATTCCTTAACACATCAAAAGATACATTAATCAACTAGTAATTGGCCATATTTTATCTTCTGTACCTTTCGTAAGCGAGGCCGCTACGTGTGTCTGCTAGAATATCAAAAGATATGACCGTTTATGTCGCATTGTTTAGCATATTCTGCGATTGCACAAGGGAATCAAAACCTATAGGGTACTTCCCATTGACCTAGAATCTTAAAACGGCCATATCTTTTGATTAGGTTGACTTACAAGTAAATTTTTTTCACAGTTGAAAGGTACCATAGACTTGAGTATTTGATGTAAGTTTCGACTTTATAACTCTACGCGTTCCTGAGATAAAGGGTCTTGACAGACGGACAACAAAGTGATCCTAGAGGGTTCCTTTTTTCCCTTTGAGGTACGGAACCCTAATAAACTCACCTCACTGTGTCTGAGTACATGAGCATCATATCTTTCTCTCAGCTGAAACCCTCTATAACAAGCTGAACATTTATACGGTGCGTTTCTATACATAGTACTGTCTTGTCGTTTCTCTATCTCAGATATTTGTTCAGTGTAAGTGAGAGAGGTTATAGTGAATAGATTCTCGTCGGGACCGTCGTTCTTGCGTCGTTTGATCTCGTTCGTTTTGTATCTGAAACAATTTATCATTATTTTAAACAGAAAGAAAAGAAATACATTTATTCAGGTCAACTTCACAAAATAATAAATAAACGTACATAATTTGAAAAATAAAATAATAATAAAAATTTCTTTATTTCAGGTTGTAACAAATGATCAACACAAATTCTGATCGAAGTCATAAAATTCAAGTTTATGAAATGAGATACCTAATAATGAATGTCACAAAATGTATAAAATCAAATATAATCAAAATTAAAATATAGTAACACATGCATCGATATAAAAAGGGAGATGCGGTACTTACTCTTATGCCACGTAAACATAATGTAAAAACATAAAATAAACTAAATTTCTAATGTCGAGCTTGGTGTGCATGAAGAACAGAGGAAGGCATTGTAGCTTATTATGGATCAGCGATAATTGCAAATGTTTATTATGTGCGTGCTACACAAGAGCCAGTTAAATTGTGACTTAGGTGAAATTAGGTTCGCGAACCTAATTTATACGGTCCGCGTTGAGGAGCGGGGTCCCTTACTCCCTTTTTTATATGTATCGATGGACACGTGTCAAAAAATTTTAAATTACCTAAAATTTTGCACAGAATAAAAACATAAAAAAAATAATTTTAAGATCGTTTAAAAACTAAAGTACTGACTTCAAATGACGCGATAGTCATTTTCGGTACCAAGTTTGAGGTGTTTATCTTCATATCTCTGGAGATACTCGTTAGATCTCGATTACATGTAAATGGCACCCATTTGGAAAGTATACCCTTTCATACAAACAGTTGCCCAGGGCTTTGTCTCAGTGCCGTCCATTAATTCCAGACAAGCACGATTCCACCTGGAACTTAGACCGCATCTTCACTTAACATCAGCGAGATAGTGAAGTGTCAGGCGTCCATTACACGATAGGTTTTGCTAACAGTCACAGCTGCGACTGATGGATAACTGATCGTGTAATGGGGTGACTGACGGTGACTGACCGATATTTACATACTTTGATTTGCTGCATGAGCATCCATCAGTCATGACTTTTGGATTTGAATGACGGATAACCTACCGTGTAATGGACGCCCAATAAGATTTTAAGTTTTCATGGTCACTAACACTTTCACAAGGTGTTTGAACGGGATAATTACCATGTTTTTCATTATTAATGATCTTCCGATATTTCGGCGCTAGCGCTCACGGAGAAACTGTCGAATGCGGGTAAAAGGATTGTTTACGAACAAACGAAGCGGTCTACCTGCTTTCGTGTTCTTTTTGCAGGTTCGGCGCCCCTAATACTTCATCATCATCATCACAATCACACTGCTGGACGTAGGCCTCTCCCAGGATACGCCACTGAGCCCGATCGTCGGCTCATTGGGAGGGATATGCCCTAATCGCCACGCTGGGCAGGCGGGTTGGCGATCGCAGGACGTAGCTCCTCGCACCGGTGACGCTTCTGCCCGTCACCGGCCTGTAGTATACCTACGCCATAATTTGAAATGGTTATACCGCCATTTGTCGGTCGCCCGAGCCTCGATAGTTGGTCAGCAGGATGCACCACGGGCAGGTGAGGTTGGCTGGGAGCACTGAGGTGGTATATGTGCTCCCTAAGATTCCTGTGCTCCCTTACATCCCTAATCCTAATACTTGCTTCGGATTAAACTCGATCGCGATATACAACACTGACAATATCTTCGCGTTTGTTATTTTAGCTCGGGCATTTGTTTGATCTACAAAGACCAAAATAAAAATATACTTACTTATCTAAAATAGAAGTAGGCGTATAATCTTCTTCTGACGGCTTAGCCTCCTTCTTTTTAACTCTTTTTCTCTTAACCTTCGGTCTCTTCTCTTCTTTTTCTGATTCCACTATTTCATTATGTAGCTCACTTAATTTTTTATCATCATCCGATTCGAAATGATTAAATTCATCGATGTACAATTCATTTGTGCTTTCGTCTTTTACTTCAACTTCTATAAATGGTATAGTATCATTACCATTAGCTGTTATACCGTTAACACTATCTGTTATTCGGTTTCCGTTATCTGTTATTTCGTTATCGTTATCAGTTATACCGTTATGGTTATCAAATGTACCGTTGTCATTATAACTGGTTGCGTTATCGTTAAACATGTTATTATATTGATTTTCTGTTTTAATGTCTTGTATTTTGAGATCATATTCGTTAGATTCTTGTATTCTTTGTATTAGATTCGTTTTTAGTTTATTGTATGTTCTGTTTACTGATTTGATGTCCCTTAAAGTTATCTGTCAAGATTTAAAACCGTTTTTATTAATATTATGATCTATCTCTTCTTCATACTAGGGCTTATTGTTACCCATGTGTCGGGTCATTGTTATATTTTTATATACCCAAATGGCTAGCGCTTTACTATCTCACCTGATGTTAACTGAGATGCGATCGATGGTGCAGCGCTTGAACATTGTAGGTTTTTCTCTTATTCGTATACGTGATCCCTAGGCGGTGACCGCTGGTGAAAGGATTTGGGCGTGGCTCTTCTGGCTTTCTAGTCTGACGAAGATCGGTGAAAGCCAGTTCTTGAAATTGAAAATATGTCTGTTGTCTATGTGGCGCATCGTCTCACCACTTTATCATATAGGCTAGCGTTTGACCACTATCCCACATGTTAGTCTGGTTTTACCTTGACGCTTACAGTCCGCGCGGGTGGTAAGCGTCGCGGGCCACGAGCTTTGCGTATCTGTCTGTCACACAGTCAGAGACGAAAAGCGCGGCCGAATTGCCGTCAGCGCGGGCCATCCGCGCGTCTATGTAACGATCCTAGAGACGCAAAGCTCGTGGCCTGCGACGCTTACCAACCCCGCATTGGTAAAAGCGTCATTGTAAAACCACACTTAAAAGTCAACGCATTTATTACGTACAGGCATGTCAACACGTCGTAAATATTCGAATACAACATCTTTAACATATTTAGCGCTTGAATTTAAAATGAAATAAAATAATTGCCATTTTCATCAAGCTATCGACATCAGACCACCAAGTTATTAAGTGACGAATTGACGATGCGGTCGAGGATGGTAGCACGCTGGAACGGTCACTGTCTCTCAAGGAAAGGGCAGCTGTCGGAACCAAAGACGTTTTATATGATAAAAAGAAAGAGACCGAAAGACACCGACCATGAACGGAGTTTGTCTCTTTCTCTCGTATGGACCACATACATACTATACATATAGACAGTATACTACATATATAGCACTAACAGGTTGTTAGACAAGGACAGACTCCTACCTGGGTTCCTTTCCTTGCGGCTGTTTTTGATTGATGTTTGATGTACATAACAATTACAACCTTATGTACAGAGCATATGGATTAAATTGAATTTGTAAAAACATTGTAAAACTATGGTCGGAACACATTAGATGTTCGTCGCAAGATGTTACAACTTGACGGTGGTAGCTGGTCAGGCGGACACTAGACAGTATTTTACCTATTATACCTATCATCATCATCATCATAATCAGCCGGTATCAGTCTACTGCTGGACATAGGCCTCTCCCAAGTCACGCCACTGAGCCCGATCTTCGGTTCTTTGTTTCCAGTCACTGCCCTACGCTTTGCGGGTGTCGTCGCTCCACCTGGTCATAGGACGTACTACGCTACGTTTGCCGATTCACGGTCTCCACTCTAGAACCAGTCTACCCCAACGGTTATCGGTCCTACGGCAGATATGATATTATACCTATATTGTGTTAATACTTACAATTTTATTCGTATGCACCAAATCGGCCAGTATAGAATGAGCTCTCAATGCTTTATCTTTGAATGCAAGCGCGGTTCTCAGACGATGGGCACATTCCCAACATAGTCTCTGCGGTATGGACATCTCCCGATCTTCCAAAGCAAACTGAAACATATTATTTTACGTTCTTACCAAAATGTCACTGAAAACCTGCAGTAAGTTCCACATCTTTACCGAGGAGGGTATAAACTCGGACTAGACTATGACTTACTCCTACTTAACTTACATGTAACTTTACACTTTGAATCTACAATAATTAAGATAGTTAAATAACTTAAAACAACCGACTTCCATGCCCCGTGAGTCAATTTCAGTGAAAGTTTGACACGTTTATCATCATATCTCTGGAGATACATATCAGATCTCGATAACATTTAAATGGGACAACCTTGGAGACGATTCATACCTGTACCATAAAGAATCATTCTAATCGGTTCACAATTAGCGGAGTAATCCCATATAAAAAAAAAAGACGAATTGAGAAACTCCTCCTTTTGGAAATCAGTTGAAAACTAGAACTTTTAACACTTTGACGCTGGCTAAATACACTAATCGTGTGTAGTCATAATGAAATTAATTTGTGCTGTAAGACCTTGTTTCTTGCCAAATTTCGTGATTCTAGGTCAACGGGAAGTACCCTACAGGTTTTTGACCCAAAACCTATAGGGCACTTCCGGTTTACCTAGAATTGTCAATTTTGGTTGTAAGCAAGGTCTCACAGCACAAGTAAAGGAAAATTTCTGAAAAATAAAAAAAGTTGACAATTAAGGTACATTTTGGTACTAACAAGTTTTCGCGAAAATTTAAATTTGCCCATATCTTTGTATTGTGTTGACTCAAGACCTTGATTTTTATACACCCAATAGGGACTATAGACCTCAGTATCAGGTATAAATTTCAACTTGCTAGGTCCACCCGTTCCTGAGAAAATCAGTGGTGACACACGGACAGAAAGACGGACAGACAGACGGACAGACAGACAGACAGACAGACGGACAAGAAAGTGATCTTATAAGGGTTCCTTTTTTTACCTTTTGAGGTACGGAACCCTAAAAAGGTGGTCAAAACTGAAAATGTGTTCGGCAAAATGCAGTAAATAGTTGAAGATACAACCTGAACAACAAACCCTGGTCACAGAATAATGAATAGTACAAGTACAGAAGTTGCACTCCCTGAGAGCAAATATGCGAGATTAAACCTAGTTACAACGCTGGTAACGTTCAAAATGCGCTTCACGCCTCGGGTGCGACCTTGAATTTGCGCCACAGTATCAACTAATAGTAACTATGAACCGCGTGTTGCGCACAGTAAAATGCACCGTAAGTCCGCACAGCGAGAGTCTGAATAACTCGGTCAACTCGCGGCCTTTACTATAGGGTTGAATGTTATGAGAAAACTTGTAAGCCTTTAATTGGTAGAAGAATACTCGTAGAACAATGTAATGAGTACATTACTGATAATAAGTACTACATTAATGTTTAATGTAGAGGTAGGATAAAAGTACTACAGTTAAACTAAAATACGTGACGTTCAATTAAAGTTGAGTAAAGTTTTAGATTGCGTAAGTTAAATAACGCGACAATAGTACTCCTTGCCTAGAATTTTTCTGGTTTGTTTGTGCTATTTTGATTATGGAAACATTGATGTAAATGTAATGTAATTTCCTATACAATAAGATTGTTTTTGGAATAAATGAAATGAAATGAAAAAATGAAATGAAATCGTGGATTGTTTGACTTGTAACATTATAAGTGTGGAACCGACTCACTATTTCGACCAAAAATAATTATGTATTTTATTCATTCTAGGAAAACTTTATTTTGTAATAGTTGAATATCAAAATTTAAAAAAAAAATCCAATATTTTATTTCACCATTTTGTCGGCGTTATTGATATACACGCATACCTACACAATTTCAGCTTTCTAGTACTAACGGTTTCCTAGCAAAACCTCGGACAGACAGACAGACAGACAGACGAAAATGACAAAAATGTAAGGGTTCCTTATCAGGACTACGGAACCCTAAAAAAGAATTTTCAATTTCAAATCGGTTAAGATCTGACAGAGTTCTGAGGTCACAAACATTAAAAAAACCGTCGAATTCAGAACCTCCTCCGTTTTTGTTAAGTAGATTAAAAACTAAAACACCGACTTCCATGCCCCGCGAGTCAATTTTAGTAGCAAGTTTGAGACGTTTATCGTCATATCTCTGGAGATACTTATCAGATCTCAGTGAATCTCAGTGATCTGAGATCTATAAGTACTTAAATTACATTAACTCTCGGATTATTAAAATCTGACTATCGTATGACAAGCAAGGAATATAATATTGAGGTAGGTACAAGTAAGGCGCGCGGCCTATCGAGAGCGCGCGTGACACTTAACTGACTGAACTTGAACCCTAGCGGGTGCGCGGAGGAACTTGTAGTTTCATAGCTACAGCGCGGAGTGCGACAGGCCTGCCCTGGTGTTGGAAGAAGGTAACATGTAAACTTTATAGTTGTATTAACATTTTATCAAGACTTGAGTTTTGAAATTCTCACGAGTGATATTCATATTTTGTTTTTACTAACCGGCATTCACTCGCGTTTATTTTTCCGGATTATGCTCCGACCGGTTTCGACTCGTTTTGAGAGTCTTCGTCCTTCGTCCAGTCGCGCTGGGAAGCTCGTACGGCACGCCGCGAGTCACAGCTCTCCTAGCCGCTCCCGGAACGAAGACTCTCGAATCGAGTCGAAACCGGTCGGAGCATAATCCGAAAAATAAACGCGAGTGAATGCCGGTTAGTAAAAACAAAATTATCAAGACTTGATAAGAATATCCAGATAAATGGCGATAAACGTCTCAAACTTGCTCCTGAAACTGATCCGCGCGGCATGTGAAGTGGGTTTTTAGGGTTCCGTACCCAAAGGGTAAAGCGGGACCCAATTACTAAGACTCCGCTGTCCGTCTGTCTGGCTGACCGTCTGTCACCAGGCGAACAGTATCTCATGAACCGTGATAGTTAGACAGTTGAAATTGTTACAGATTATGTATTTCTGTTGCCGCTATAACAACAAATACTAAAAACAGAATAAAGTTAAAAATAATAGAGATTAAATATAATAATAGAATCCCCATACAAGAAACGTGTTTTTTTCGGCATTTCACGTCATCTATGAACGCTTAGTTAGGTAAACATCCCATAGATGGCGTTATATTGAAATGTCGATCCCTAACACCATTGTTAGTCGTTAGATGGCGTTAAAAGAAATAAAATGTTATTATTTCTTGCTGGCGAAAAATGATAGTGTATTTTTTTTCTCGATCCTATAAAATACTGTAGTGTGGTACGGAACCCTACGAGTACGAGTCCGACTTGCACTTGGCCAGTTTATTTTGTGTGTATGTTACGCGATTACTCCGTGTATTATGAACCGATTCAAATGATTATTTTTGTAATCGGTAGGGTACGTTTCCGAGGTGGTCCCATTGTAATTTCATCGAGATTTGATAAGTATCTCCGGAGATATGACGATAAATGTCTCAAACTTGCTACTGAAATTGACTCGCGGAGCATTGATGTCGGTTGTTTTAGTTTTAAACAATCTTAATTATTTAGTTTTTAACTGTCTTCTTTACATATTATAAAATAAAGTCGGTCCCGGTGTCTGTACGCTTAGATCTTTTAAAATACGCAACAGATTTTAATGCACTTTTCAGCAACAGATATAGTGATTAAAGAAGAAGGTGTATAACATGGATGAAACGCGGGCAAAGCCGCGGGGCGCAGCTAGTAATTATATAAATGGCAGCAATAGCCCAATGGATAAGGTGTCGGACTGGCGATCGAGAGGTCGTGAGTTCGATCCCACCCCACCCATTGCACTATTGACGTGAACCCACCCCAGACACAAGCATATACATATTTAGCTTAGTTGGAGGGGTTAGCAAGAATACTAGTAATGTGCAACTCACATTGCGAGTTATCTTTTTATAAAAAAATATGTATAAATCTTCTTATATATTAAAATTAATCCCAATTGCCCTTGGTCACGGCATCACGGGTGAACAGCTGGACCGATTTCGCAAATATTTTTTTTGTTGTGTTTTTTATCGTCAGGAGATGGTTCTTATGAAAAAAAAAATGAATGTTGTTTTTATCGCAGGCGAAGCCGCGGGCCGCAGCTAGTATATATATATAAATCAGAGTGTAGTTCAACTTACATATATGCCGGTGAATAATTCGTATAACTGGTCAAGTTTAGTTTCAGCGAGGTCAAACAACTTGCCATCAGTGCCGAGACAAATTCTGCAAACCTGTAACATTCACACAATACAGTTTGATGAACAAACTATTGCATTCCTGTGTTTCCAGCTAAATACAATATGGGGGTCTTCAAATCGCGAGTGAATATGTATCTATTGGGTAAGAGCGCTCCAACATCGACCGCGTCATCACTTAACATCAGGTGAGATAGTGGGTCAAGTGCTACCCAGTTCTATGTAAAAATAGCCGGCCAAGTGCGTGTCTGGCCACGCGCAGTGTAGGGTTCCGTAGTAGCCCGTTATTCAATGCAAGTCTTTATCCGTTATAAACAAGCAAATAGGTTCTCCGTCTTTGTCACTTTAAAGGATTCATTCTAAGGATTTTGTATTTGGTACAAAATTATCCAACACCCAAGTTCAACGACTATTACTGCTAAACTAATAAAGTTATCTCAACCGCTATAATTTTCCTTTAAAGTTCATGAAATGCGCTATTATCACAAATTTTTCCAAATTTTTCAAGCCAGCAGTTTAGCTTTTAGAGAGGGGGAGAGGGGAGAGGGGGACGCCCTACTAGAATAAAAATTTGCACTTTAAAGTTTAATATTTCGTAAATGGACCATTCAATCGAAAAATGGTATTAGCAACCCTTAAGTCATTTTAAAAGACCTATTCTACGATAGCCCACATGATGGGGTAGACGATGAAAAAAAAATTCATCCCCACTTCTCATATAGGGGAGCTACCCAAAAAAAAAATATTTTTCACAATTTTATTTCAGCACTTTGTCGGCGTAATTTATATAAATACCTACACAAAATTTCAGCTTTCTAGTATTAACGGTCTCTTAGCAAAACCTCGGACAGACAGACAGACAGACAGACGGACATGACGAAACTATAAGGGTTCCTTGTCAGGACTACGGAACCCTAAAAAACAAACATAATAAAATCTTAGAACAGTAATTAAGATATTTAAAAACTAAAACAACCGACTTCCATGCCGCGTGAGCAATTTCAATAGCAAGTTTAAGACGCTTAACGTCATATCTCTGGAGATACTTATCAGATCTCGATGAAATTACAATGGGACCACCATGGAGATGTTCACTACCAATTAAAAAAATTATCATTCGAATCGGTTTACAACGGACGGAGTCATCGCGTAACATACACACAAAAACATACAGACGAATTGAGAACTTCCTTTTTATTAGAAGTCGGTTTAAAAAACATTACTAGATAGGTTTGACTTGACAATAGGCGGTCTTATCGCTTAGAGCAGTGGTTCCCAAATCTCGCGTAAAACGACTTCCTTAAGCCACAAAATATACGCCAGCGATCTGCAAGCCAGCACACAACAGCCCCTACCCCTGCCCCACTGTACCCCTTCATGTTACTTTACGTACCCCCAGGGGTACGCGTACCACTAATTGGGAAACACTGGTTTAGAGCGATCTTTACTAGACAACCTTTGAATGAACAGTAGTTATATAAATGCGGTCGGTGGCATACCTGCAAAATATGTGATTCATATAAATTTTTTTTTAAATCTATTATCTATTCGTCATTATCTCCATATCTCCGGAGATAATTGTCATATCTCGATAAAATGTAAATGGGACCAAACGGGAGGCATAATCTCTCAAACAAAAAAATAATTTTTCAAATCAGTTAAGATTTAACGGAGTTCTGAGGAAACAAAGAAAAAAATAAAAAAAATACAGTCAAATTGAGAACCTCCTTTTTTGTGAAGTCGGTTAAAAACAAGAGGCTCCAGAGCCTCGAGCACGGAGCATAGTCGCAGGATCACCAGTCTATCGGCATTTTCAACCGACTTCAAAAATGAGGAGGTTTACAATTCGGCTTTATTTTTCAACTCCCAAAAATGTTGGATGTTTGGAATGAATGTTTTGTTTATGTTTGGGTATCATTATCATTAAAGATGGTAGAATTGCTTTTTTGTTCTACAATTTTTAACCTGTAGTTATTACTTACCTTTTGTGCGGCCGGCGCATCTAAATCTTCTGCAGAATCCTGTGAAAAAAAACATAAATTCACTATATGTTGCCTACATATTTTTAACATTTTCAGAATTATAAATAGATAGATAGATAGATTATAATCGAACTTATTAGGTATAATATTTAATAATATATTTATAAAATACTATATCATTTAGACTCTAAATTATTCTCTCCTAAATTACTCCAATTTATTTGGAGCATAGACTTTATGGACAGTTCATACCGAGGCGCGACGCGACGTGACGATGCTTGTAGTTTTGCGAAAAGCAGCGAGAGGCCGCGAGACGCGCGGCGCTGCCGTATTATCTCAACGAAATATGTATCTTTTTGAGTAATAAATAAAGTTCTATTTTATATCACGCAGCTTCTCGCTGCGCCATGCGGCACAACCTGAAGCCGCCGAATGAACTCAATGAAATTATAAGTAGTAAATAAAGTTCATTTTTGTACCACTCTCTTAAAAAGTGCGCGCCGAGTCTCGTCGCGTCGCGTCGCAGTCTGAGCTGACCTTTAGGCTAGTGTTTGACCCTTATCTCACATGTTGGTAGAGTCTGTGCAAAAAGAGAACCGTGGTAGAAATTGAGGTCGCGTCAGTCGTCCGTTGTTTTACTGGTTTTGTTGCATTGATAACACTGCTGTCATTACTAGTACGACTAAAAATGTATGATACTTGGTAGGTATGTACCTTCTTTCCTTACCTTTGAATGTTAGTTCATCGTAACGACACGACGGTTCTCATTTTGCAAAGACTCTATGTGACGATGTGGCCATTTTATAATTTCAGCTTCATGCATAATAATGGCACATGGTTAAATAAAACTGGCCAAGTGCGAGTCAGCATCGCGTCTCTTATCGCACACTTAGGGAGGGTTCCGTACAATACGAAACATAACAGAGTTTCAACCTCATATATTTGATTAATTGATATTACCATGAATATTTGGTTTGGTCGCGATCTAGAAAGACGGGGCTCGTTTACTAGCGCCATCTATGTCATTTTGCCTAAACTAATTTGATAGATGGCGTTTAAAACACGTTCTTTTTATGGGGACCCCCTTTAATTTTTAACTTTATTTTGTTTTTAGTATTTGTTGTTCTAGCGGCAACAGAAATACACCATCTGTGAAAATTTCAACTGTCTAACTATCACGGTTAATGAGCTATAGCCTGGTGACAGACGGACAGACAGACAGACAGACAGACAGACGGACAGCGGAGTCTTAGTAATAGGGTCCAGTTTTACCCTTTGGGTACGGAACCCTAAAAACGGAACCTTACCTTTTCATTACTCATGTGATAATGGCTTCTAATGATTGATTTGTACAAACAATTGACATGCAAAAGTGTATGGTATGTACCTAGTTGAATAGAGAATTTAATCATTACCTGACAAGCAACAGGTAACGCTCCACTCTTGACTTTCCTCATGCCCGCCTTGGTCTGATAGAAGTGTTCACTGCGGAAATGCTCCGAGCATACCATGCTCCTTTCGTTAAGTGTATAATCTTCAGCATTTAGGGAGTTTAACCATGCTGCTCTTAGCTTAGGGTCTTTTGGAAACCTATTAGAAAAATAATATATATCATTAATGTGTTATCCACTATCACAGAAAAAGGATAAACTCTACTTTGTAAAGTTTTTAACCTGACTTCACAATAATATCGTTTAAAAACTAAAAAACAATCAACTTCAATGCCGCACTATTCATTTTCAGTACCAATTTTGAGATGTTTATCTCAATATCTCTGGAGATACTTATCATACCTCGATAAAATTACCATGGTACCACACTTGGGATATCTCCTTTCGAAAAAAAAAACCGTATATATATATATTTTTTTTTTATGTTTGTTCGCGGATAACGTCGTCGTTTATGAACCGATTTTGATTATTCTTTTTTTGTTCGAAAGGTGAAATCGAATCCCAAGTGTGGTACCATGGTAATTTTATCGAGGTCTGATAAGTATCTCCAGAGATATTGAGATAAACATCTCAAAATTGGTACTGAAAATGAATAGTGCGGCATTGAAGTCGGTTCTTTTTTAGTTTTTAAACGATATTATGTTTTTTATGTATGTTCACCGTTTACTCAAAGAGGATACCTTTCCGAGGTGGTCCCATTTAAATCTTAACTAAATCGGTCAAACCATTGTTAATATATCAACATTTGTATTATGATGCATTTGTATACCTCGATGACATGATACTGGCATGATACTAGATACTGGCTAATTAGCCTAGCACGACGTTTGAAGTCGGTTCTTTTATTTTTTTAAACAATCTTAAATTATTTTTTATTTGTTTTGTTTTTAGGGTTCCGTAGTCCTGACAAGGAACCCTTATAGTTTCGTCATGTCCGTCCGTCTGTCTGTCTATCTGAGATTTTGCTAAGAGAGAGAGAGAGAGAGAGTATTAACAATACTAGAAAGCTGTAATTTTGTGGAGGTATGTATATATATTACGCCGACAAAGTGCTGAAATAAAATTGTGAAAAATATGTTTTTTTAGGGTAGCTTTTCGTCGTCTACCCCATCGTGTGAGGTATCGTTGAATAGGTCTTTTAAAATGGCTTAAGGGTTGCTACTACCATTTTTCAATTGAATGCTCCATTTACGAAATATTAAACTTTAAGGTGCAAATTTTTGTTCCAGTAGGGCGTCCCCCCCCCCCCCCCTCTAAAAGCTAAACTGCTGGCTTGAAAAATCTGGAAAAATTCGTGATAATAGCGCATTTCATGAACTTTAAAGGAAAACTATAGCGGTTGAGATAACTTTATTAGTTTAGCAGTAATAGTTGTTGAACTTTAGTGTTGGATAATTTTGTACCAAATACAATATCCTTGGAATAAATCCTTTAAAGTGACAAAGACGGAGTACCTAGTTGCTTGTTTATAACGGATAAAGACTTGCATTGAATAACAGGCTACTACGAAACCCTACACTGCGCGTGGCCCGACACGCACTTAACCTGTTATTTTGTTTTATTAAAGCTTACTTATTAGCCATGTAGTTTGCACATTACAAGTAGTCTTGTTAACCTCACCAACTCAGCTATATATATGCTTGTGTCTGGAGTGGGTTTACGTCAATAGTGCAATGGGTGGGAATCGAACTCCCAAACTTGCGATCGCCAATCCGACACCTTATCCAAGGCTATTGCCTCTGTGAAGATATACAAGATTCTCACCTGATGTTAAGTTACAATAGGGAGAATCATATTTATGCATTTTATAATAAACCTTTGTTATTATAAGATCGTTTAAAAAACTAAAAGAACTAACTTCAAATGCCGTGCTCTTAATTTTCAGTACCAAGTTTGAGGTGTTTATCTCCATAGCTCTAGAGATACTTGTCAGATTTAGATGAAATTACTACGGTACCACTCTTTGGATATCTCTTTTGCAACAAAAAGAGAATCATCAAAATTGGTTCATAAATGACGAAGTTATCCATGAACAAACAAAACATTTTTTAAAGTCAGTTAAAAATATCAAATTACTATAGAAAGTAGACATTCGACAAAATAGATTGTAGTAAAATATCAAAATATATACATTTAATATATATTTTGAACATTCATATTGAAAATATTGAAATCTCTCATGAAAATGGAAGAAGCGAAAAAGGTATTTTAGGATTGTAGCATGTGGAAAGAAGTATTCTAATATTCAAGTTACCTTGAATATTCTAGTTGATTTCCAATAAGATATTTCTTATTGTAAGGGAATTGGCATCATTGAAATTCTAACATAAACTTTGAATTAAATAATTAAGATAGTTTAAAAACTAAAACAACTGACTTCCATGCCCCACAAGTCAGTTTCAGTAGCAACGTTTATCGTCATATCTCTGGAGATACTTGTCAGATCTTGATGAAATTATGGATTGGAACAATGGGACAATCTCGAAAATGTACCCTACCGATTAAAAAAAGAATCATTACAATCAGTTCACAATTGACGGAGTAATCGTGTCACATTCATTAAAAAAAAAAATAACCGGCCAAGTGCGTGTCGGGCCACGCATAGTGTAGGGTTCCATAGTAGCCCGTTATTCAATGCAAGTCTTTACCCGTTATAGACAAGCAACTAGGTCCTTCGTCTTTGTCACTTTAAAGTATTTATTCTAAGGATTTTGGATTTGGTACAAAATTATCCAACACCCAAGTTCAACGACAATTACTGCTAAACTAATAGAGTTATCTTAACCGCTATAGTTTTCCTTTAAAGTTCATGAGATGCACTATTATCACAAATTTTTCCAGATTTTTCAAGCCAGCAGTTTAGCTTTTAGAGGAGGGGGGGGCGCCCTACTGGAACAAAAATTAGCACTTTAAAGTTTAATATTTCGTAAATGGACCATTCAATCGAAACATAGTATTAGCAAACCTTAAGTCATTTTAAAAGACCTATTCAACGATAACCCACACGATAGGGTAGACGACGAAAAAAAAAACATCCCCACTTCCCATGTAGGGGCTACCATAAAAAAATATATTTTTCAAAGTTTTATTTCACCACTTTGTCGGCGTAATTTATTTTATTTAACCCCTACAAAATTTCAGTTTTCCAGCATTAACGGTCTCTTAGCTAAACTTCGGACAGACAGACAGACAGACGGACATGACGATACTATAAGGGTTCCTTGTCAGGACTACGGAACTCTAAAAAACATACAGAAGAATTTAAAACCTCCTCCTTTTAGGAAATCTGTTGAAAATCCACCTTGTAAACGAATAAAATAACATAAAATGCTTGATTTGTACCGAGTTTTTATAAAATTTATATCAGCTAGCACATTGTCATTGTGTTACAAAGATCTCATGCAGTTAAATTGCCCTTAATTTTTTATCATTCCGTACCCAAAGGGTAATTCGGGACCCTATTACTAAGACTCTGCAGTCCGTCCATCTGTCTGTCTGTCACCAGGTTGTATCTCATGAATCATGAATGAAGTATCTCATGATAGTTAGACAGTCGAAATTTACATAGATGATGTATTTCTGTTGTTGCTATAATAAAACATACTAAAAACTAATTAAAGTTAAAAATGAAAGGGGGTCCCCATACAAGAAATGTGTTTTTTTCAGGTGTTTTATGCTCGATCTTACAAACCGTAATAGATAAAGACTTAACATTTGCTCAGTGTGTATTATAATGGTTGCTATAATATCAAACAGTAAAAACTAAAATAAATTAAAAATTAAAGGCCATTCTAGGCCTAGCGTGCTTACAATCTTCGACCGCATCATCATTTCGTATCGCTTTATATCTGAAGTCTGAAGATGCAAACATTTTATCTACCTATCGAAAAGATTCAGTCAAATGATTTGAACGCTTGCAGTCATCGAATTATTACTTATTCGATGCTTGCTGTGTTGACATCACGTAAAATCATTGAAAACTAGACACTAAAGTTCAAGTCATCATTTTATCAACATGCATTGATTTATAATACTTACAAATGAAAACTGATTCCTTGGCTCTTATTTGTCTTTTTAGTACTGTGAGCACAATTTTGTACACTGCACCTCATCTTGTTTTCATGTGAAAAGAAAATTAATATAATGAAATCTTCACTTTATCAGTTTTAGGGCGTCGCTATGTAAGCCATGATGAATTCTTTGTAGATACGGTAGATATAACTATTACTTTTAATATTAATAAAAATGTTAACTACTATTTACTCAAGTTTTACGCAAATTTATTAAAAATTGCCGTGCAAAAATCATTGATTTGTATTGTTGCTGTCGCCATTTTTCATCACAGACATTTATATGTTTTTTTTTTAGTTTCATTATGGCTCCACACGATTAGTGTATTTAGCCAGTGTTAAGTATTAAAATTCTTAAAGTTTTTATGCATTCAAGTCTAAAAGAGGAGTCAAAGTCACATTTCTGGTCAAGTTTCAAGTTAAAGTCTAGTCCAAGTTATACCCTGAGTAAAGATGTGGACTTTACTGAAGATTTTTTGTGGAATTTTGGTAGGAACGCGAATAGCATGTGTCAATTGTGTCATATATATACTTTCTCTATGACACAGAGTACTTTTTACAAAATGACATACCGCACAAACCGTGGTTTTTTAAGTTAAAAAAACTTGACAAAAAAACAACATCAATAATTTGTCGATTGAGGTTGGGTCATGTCTGCTCACCTGTCTTCTTAGCCAAAATTCGTGTAAGAGACCACTCCATTTGTGAATGTGGGCTAGCTGAAGGGGATCTAGACCACATTTTTTTCAATTGCTCGAAGCTGCGCTACTCTTTATATGATACTCTTCCACCTGAAATACCCCGTCCTACAAACTTTGTTTCCCTATTATCCTTGGTTTCCACTCCTTTTATCTATACTATATCTAACTTTATTAAAATTAATAAAATAAAATTATAAATAATTCATAATCTAATTAAATAACAGTAATATTATCATAAGTATTGTGTATATAGTAATATAACTGTGTTGTCTTGTGTTGTCCTTAAATGTTTATTTCCAGATCTCAGACAAATTCAACCGATCAAAACCAGCATACCGGGCATACTTATACGCTTGTTGTCTACTCTATCCACGCGACATTGGCAAAATTGCGGCAACACTGCAAAAGCCAAAAAAGAAGAAGTTGAAGTTGAAGTACTTTTATATGCTTGTCTATTCAATGTATGTGTATGTTAACGTAGTATTATATTCTCTTTGGTGTATGTATTTGTATCACAATTCACAATTTGTATTGTAATGTAATTTATTTTTCAGAAGAAGGCACAGAAAAAGGAATGGTTTAAATGTTTAGTGTTTATTTGATTAGACATTTATGAATAACAAATTGTGTATAAGATTAGCTATCATGATTTCTTTCACAATGAAGACCTGGTTAGAGATATAGAAACGTGGAAATGATTGTTTGAATAAATAATAATTGTATTATCAATTAAAACCTATTTCAAGATGCGCTGCTGCGTCCCCGGCTGCAAAAATGATTCGAAACACAACTCTAAATCGCAAGGGATTACTTTTCACGCGTAAGTGTCTTCAAACAATAGTAAATTATTTTACCTCGATGTAATTGAGATACCTATCATAGTATAGTGTTTTTTAAATTAAAAGCTTAATCTCTATAATAAAAGCTAAAGCCCAAGCGATTCGAGTAAATAAATGAGGTGTATTTGCCACATGTATTTTCATTGTATTTAGTTATTTACTTGCATTGTTAAATCTAAATGTGAATGCTATTTATTGTTTCCTCCAAATGGCTTTAATATTATGCTAGATAGAGAAGCACTTAACCACTATTTCACCTGATGTTTAATGACATGCTTAGGCTTAGATGGAAATGAAAATCTGCTACCATAACTTTATGTTCCGGCAGCACAGCCCATGAGAGTCAGACCACTCTAGAACTAACGTGTTCACCTTCCTTGACCACATCATCACTTAAGTAGTGGTCAAACGCTAGTCTATCAGATATAATAAAATTCATCAATGGTAAATGTCACAAAACCTGCTCAACCTAAATCAAAGAGTGCAATTGATGATGATTTAAATTCTAGGTTTCCCACGAGCGTTGCTTTCCGTAAATCCTGGTTAAAAGCACTGGGCAAAGAAGACTGGCATCCTCGGGAGCGCAGCGCCATATGCTCGGAGCATTTCCTGAATGATGATCTATATGTAACTAAGAATGGACTGAGGAAAGTTAGATCAGGAGCGGTGCCTTTGATATCTCAGGTGAATAGAATACACATTATTGCACTTAAAACCTTTGATTCCCCTGACTGGCTTCCCATAGATGGTACGAGCATTTTTTCAATGATCAGCCTGACTTGCTATCAAAAGGTAGCTTATCACCACCAAGGATAAAATCCGCCGACAAAACCTTCCTGTGTTGCGGTAGCACAACCCTTGCGAGTCAGATGTTAGTTAACCAAAGACTTCGGTTGTTAATACATTGCAATTAAGCCAAGTCTCGGTGAGAACGATGATGTTGTAATTTGTGTGTGCAAATTTTGTAATTTATATCCGAGTTTTGCTTTTGTACATTTTGGTTAAAAACTTTTAACGAATCAAATGGTAATCTTGCATAAATAGTAATTTTAAGACACTTAATCTAATCTATACATAGTATAAAACAAAGTTGCTTCTACTGTGTCTACGACATTCAAAAGTGTATGTATGTACCTACTTGAATAAATGAAATTGAATTGAATTGAATACGCAAAGATCTTAAACTACGCAACGGATTTTAATGCACTCATCAGCAATAGATAAAGTGATTCAAGAGGAAGGTTTATATGTATGATAGATCACCGTGCGAAACCGGGGCAGGTCGCTAGTTTATTTATACAATCAATGTTCTTAATGCATTTAAATTTGACTCATCCATTTTCCTCATGATTGTTCTACCATTTCTGGCCCACACATATTTGTAGCCTCAATCTCTCGCTGCCAGTTTTGTTGTGCATCGAAAGATGTTCGCATACTAAAACATGATTCTTGAACTTTAATCCAAGGTGGTATCTGTCACTTTATCAGAAGTCGGTGAAACTGGCCTTTGGCCAGATCTAGCTAGATACTTTTTCAGTTTGACTGCCTTAGAAAATGGTTTCTCCTTACCTTTCCCATTTACCTTCAATACTTATATTTTTTTTATATATATGTTACGCGATTACTCCGTCAAATGTGAATCGATTCGAATAATTCTTTTTTTTATCGGTAGAGTACGTTTCCGGGGTGGTCCCACTGTAATTTCATCGAGATCTGATAAGTATCTCCAGAGAGATAAACGTCTCAAACTTGCTACTGAAATTGACTTGCAGGGCATGGAAGTTGGTTGTTTTAGTTTTTAATTTTAGTTAATCTTAATTATTAATGTATTGTGTGAATGTTCATTATTTCAGGCATTTCCAACAAACCATGAGTTTGGAGCATTAGCTGATTTACAGGTATGAATCAGTGTTAATTTTTTATGCTAGCTTTTGACCACTATGACTGACTAGGACCAACTACGTCTGACTCAGAAGACACAAATGTTATTTACCATTTGCTATACTGTTAATTGATATCATATAATAAGTTTTATTTTTTTGCTAAATCACTTAGGGCCAGTTTCACCGGTTCCTGATAGCACTAATATGAAGATATCTGACAGATTCTTGACAGCATTTATATGGCATCATGTGTCAGATAACTATCTAATGCATTATCAGGAACCGGTGAAACTAGCCCTTAATAATATTTATTTAAATTGTTTATTTTTTATACTAGTACTGTATTTTAAATGTGAATGTTGTCTGTTTGTTATTTCATCACGCAACAACGGCTGAACGGATTTGGATGAAATTTGGCATCATCATCAGCTGGTATCAGTCCACTGCTGGACATAGGCCTCTCTCAAAACACCTCACTGAGCCCGATCTTCGGCTCTTTGTTTCCAGTCACTGCCCACCGCTTTGCGAATTTTGGAAATTTTGGCATACATATAGTTTATTCACAGACCTGCTACATATTACTGATTGACCTTGAACGGAGTTTGTCTCTTTCTTTTGTATGGACAACTTTTATATGTATATATATATATAGTATAGAACATATATAGCACTAGCAGGTTGTTAGACAAGGACACACTCCCACGCGGGTGTCTCTCATTTGGGCCGTTTTGTTCTACAAAGCAATTACAACCTTATTGTTAAATTGTACAGATTAAATTGAATTTGTCAAAACATCTGCAGTGCACCATCCTTTTATATTACGTCTATGAGTTTATTACGTGAATTAATTGAATAATAAGAATCAGAATGATGTTACTTATTAACGCGGGTGAAGCTGCGGGCCGCTGCTAGTCTATACTAATATTATAAAGAGAGAACATTTGTATTTTTGTATGTTTGTAATGAGTAAGCTCAAAAACTACTGAACCGATTTAAAAAATTCTATCACTAATACATAGAATGGACTTTCGGAATGAAAATAGGCTATATATTATCCCGTTTAAATCAAAGGTACATTAATGGAGACCTAATTTGCAACCTAAGTCGGCAAATAAACGGTCTATATATTTAAACTTTAATTTATTTGTAATGTGTTCAATATGCATATGGAGGATCGATTATTTTCAATAACTTTATTTATTATTAAATTTTTATATTATTTAATTAATTTGTTATGTTATTAAATATTTCATTTATTTGTAGGTATGCAGAATGTGCCTAGCAATGGAGGATCGATTGTTCTCAATAAAGCATTACCACCTGGGCCAGGCGTTTGAAACACTTACTGGACTCTCTGTGAGTATAACTCTTTACCAACTACATTAAAAGAGGACTCGTATCATTTGTTTCTTTAAGTGTTACACACTTTATACTTTTGTATGTTGTTCCACACAATCCAAAATTTCACCGTACCAACAGATAATTAATGCATAATTAGTTAAACTGCAATCCATTAGTTTCGTCGTATTGACAGGCCTCCCTCACTCGCCCATAGCTACTGCGATTTATACCTAAACTCTCGAGCAACGCCGGCGGTACTATCTGCCTGTCGGTTGTCTTGTCACTGCTCACGCGCACGCAACTATTATATAATCTGTGGCATTGATAGGATCGTACTGTGACTTAATTGGTTAGAGCACCTGTACCCTTAGTACGAGTTTGCATACCAAACTTGATATCGTATATCGCACGAATTTTGTATAAAAAACAGTACAGCGCCTCTAGTGGTTTTCACACTTTACTAATTTTAGACCAATCAGGGAGCCAGAATAAGTCGAAAACTATGTGAGATCTGGCAAAAGAGTTTACGATGAAAACTCGTTCTAAGGGTATGATTCCTAGGAGGCGAGAATAAAAGTAATTGTGTAAACATGCTCATAATAAAGTCAACTCGAGACTTAGGTTGGTATTATAAACTGACTTGATCTTAGAATGAATGAAGCCCCGTATTAATGGTAAACTTTTGTTGAGTTACAGTTGTTCTATTTAAGTGGCTTTAGTCTTTAGCAAGGCAAAGGAAGAGTATAAAAGGTTAAAGAATGTAGCAAAAGAGGTTGTGGATAGAAAGAAAGATAACGATAGAGATGAATTTGATAGGAGGTTATCTGACGACTTCCAGACCAACATTAAGTTTTTCTGGAAGTCCATAAGGTCAGCCAGAGGAAATGTTAATACCTCGCAACTGGACAAAGTCAGAAATCAGGATGGCAGTATTGTGAGAGGAGAGGAATGCGTTCTAAAGAGATGGAAGGAATATTTTGAAAGTTTATTTGAAAAGGAAGATATGCAAGTGCCAGTGACAACTGGTAACGCTAATGAAGATGGCGATGAAAGTAATATCAGCATGGAAGAGATAATGACAGCGTTGAAAAGTATGAAATCGGGTAAGGCTGCAGGGTATGATAGGATTTCTGTCGAGATGCTGAGGGCTGGACAAGGTGTGGTAGCGAGTCAGCTGTATCGCCTTTTTAACCTTTGCTGGAGGAACGGAATTGTTCCAGAAGACTGGTGCAAAGCCGTCATTGTGCCGCTTTACAAAGGAAAGGGATCACAGCAAGACTGCAAAAACTATCGCGGCATTAGCTTACTCAGCGTCGTCGGAAAATTGCATGCAAAGGTACTGATTACAAGAGTGACGAATGAAACTGATAAGAAAATGTGGGATGTACAAGCGGGTTTCAGGAGAGGAATGGGATGCATGAATCAGGTCTTTTCTTTAAGAAGCATAGCTGAAAAATGTTTGGCGAAACACCAAAAGGTCTATTGCGCATTCGTAGACTTGGAAAAGGCCTATGACAGAGTGGTGAGGAATGAATTGTGGTCAACATTGTCTATGTATGGGGTGGGCGGCAGTTTGATACGAGCACTGAAATCACTCTATGAGGGTTCCAGTGCTTGTGTCAGAATAAACGGAGCGTACACAGACTGGTTTAACATCGAAAAAGGTGTTAGACAGGGATGTGTAGCATCGCCAGTGCTGTTCAACCTATTCATAGACAATTGCTTGACAGATCTGAAAGAAAGTGTGTACGGATTAAGAATGAAAGATTTAACCATCAAGTGCTTCCTATACGCTGATGATCAGGTGATATTAGCATCATCGGAGGAGGAGTTGCAAAGAATGGTTAATATTATGCATGACGCCTTAAAAAGCAAAGGGATGAAAGTGAATGTAAGCAAGACCAAAGTAATGGTTTTTGAAAGAGATGAAAGAATGACTGATTGTTATGTGACGATTGAAGGAGAAAGAGTGGAACAAGTGAAAGAGTTTGTGTACCTGGGTTCTAAGTTTACGAGAGATGGTAAGTATGAAAGTGATATTGAGCGAAGAGTTTTGGCTGGAAACCAAGTGAGTGGGGTAGACATGGGCGTTATTGGCTATTTCTGGCAACGGTTTTCTAACCGATATTTGGTGTCAATATCGGTTTTGATAACCGTTGCCGAATACCGATATCAAAGCCAGATTTCAACTAACTAATTCGCGCTTCATTTTCGTAATTAAGACGTAGTAATAGTAACGTAATTAAAATAAGATAGAAATCCGCCGCAGGCGAACTACTAACTACAACTACTAAAAAGATTAGTAAGTATGATATTGGCGATTTTCCTTCATGATTTTCTAGGCTTAGGACTCAGAACTAGCACAATTTTTACCTGTAGTGCAAAAATTGTGGCGCATTTAAAAATCGCCATATATGTATATAATGATTTTATTTACAAGGCGCGCTAACAACTTCTCTAACTCTACCTTCCCTAAGAAATTATTTACAAATTTTACCTTCCGTCCATTCATTCCGTCCGTCCGTCCGTCCGTCTGTCAGAGGGCAGTATCTTCGAAATCTCTCTTCTAAATTGCATTTTTAATTAGTCAATAATCAATAACACACTCAATCCTAAATTAAATCACTTAGGGGCTAAAACACAACACCAATTAACACAAAAAATATGGAATTCACCGCACGCACAAATCGTTCAAAGCAATCGAACCATGGATCGAACGTAGTAAAAACTGTAAAAAAAGTGATTAAATTAAAATGTTTGAAAACAAACACACGCGTCTTGGCGCGAACCGCCACCTGCGCGCGCATTTGAAAACCAATTCTACATTTCTTCTATCTAATTATAGTAGTTATCGTAAAGTTATTGCGACCTTATTTTGAAAGCGGTAAGGTGCAAAGTTGTAACTATAAAAACCTGTCAAAGGTCAAGCTTTAATGAACGCTTTTCGGTTGCGCGCATGCGCAAAGCAAAGTGCAACTGCAAAAACCAAATGTCCATTACAGTTCGATGTACCGAACCTCATTTTTTAAGCCTTAGCGTAGTAGAGATAAGGTCGTCTTTGGTTTCATCAATAGTAGTGACATGTTGCTGGATAATGGTAACTATGGCGATTTTGGCGATAGCCAATATTCGCTCTGTCCCTGTCTTGTACGTGATGAATCAATTAGAATAAAAGAGAAGGCATAATTATTTTGGTTGTTGTTGCCAGTTGTTGGCAGCGTCGCGCGCGCTATCGTAGTTTTTAGTTATTGTACCTAACTACTATATGTATAGTTGCCGTAGTTGGTAACCATAAAACCGTTGCTAGCTATGTCAATATCGATACGGTACGTTAGAGGAGTGGCAACCGATTTCAGTTACGTTTCGCTATAGCTGACACATGTCTAGAGTGGGGCACTACATAACTTTATGAGAAGTCAGAACGTGTCTCAAAAGGCACGACTGGCTGTACATAGGGGAGTGTTGGTTCCCACACTCATGTATGGTAGTGAATGCTGGGTATGGCAGAAGAAACATGAAAGTAAAATTAATGCTGTAGAAATGAGAAGTTTGAGAAGTATGATCGGAGTGACTCTGATGGATAAGTTGGAGAACAGCGTGATAAGGGAATGTTGTGGTGTGGTAGAAGATGTAGTGACAAAGATAGAGAAAGGGATGCTTAGATGGTTTGGACATCTAGAGAGGATGGATGAAGAAAGATTGACGAAACAGATTTATGAGACGTGTGTGAATGGGCCAGTTGGTAGAGGCCGACCTAGGCGAACGTATCACGACCAGATCGGAGACGTTTTAAAAAAAGGCCAAGTCAAAAGTACCTATAACCGGCGAGCATGTATGAAGACGCTCATGAAAGTGGAAGAAGCGAAGGAGGTATGTCAGGATCGTAGCTTGTGGAAAGAAGTAGTCTCTGCCTACCCCAACGGGAAAAAGGCGTGATTGTATGTATGTATGTAGTCTTTAGTTATTTGTTGTTTGAAACTGTTATTTATCTCAGAATCTGAAAGCTACCATCTTAATATTTGGGGAAATGATACTTCAAACTTTTATCTTGGATTTAGTGCTTTTAAAAACACAATGGATCAAAATTTTCTCTATCGTATATTTTTTTGAGAATTATGTTTCATACATTGTGCTTTTTATTTCAAGAACAGCACACTATTTTGTTGGGTTAATGTTTTGTCAATAAATCTAGAAGTATTTCTTTATTTAAATATGTTGCGCGTCTATCGCTTTGTCCTTCTCACACACGTAAAAAACATAACTGTCATCCCGCTCGACGCTCTGTGCGAAATCCGTCTCGCAGCGGAGTTATTGCACACTCTTAAATGGATATACATATCATTCTGATTGGTTTCATTTGTTGACTCGTTAATACAACCCCAAAGATTGTCGTGGGCTTCGCGAACCACAGTTGTCTTCTCCTCTACTTGTATAGAGATGAACACTCAATGAGAAAACCTGCCGTCATAACCGGTTTTCCGGTGGCATAGCCCTTATGAGTCCAGAGTATTTTAGGCCTCGCGTGTTCACCATCTTCCACCACATCATCGCTTGCCACCAGATGAGATAGTAGTCAACCGCTAGCCTACGCTAGTTGTTAAAGGACATTTTTATAAAATCCAATAGAATCTGCTGAGACCACCCGTTTTTCCGTGGATTGCTCATTACGAAAGTCGAAAATCTTCAACGTTCGACCGGGTAACGGGCGGCTGGATATTCTTATAGTATGTCCCATAGACTAGTGTTTGACCACTATCTCGCCTGGCGGTAAGCGATGATGTGGTCTAGGATGAGCGCCTAGACAGGCCTGACTCTCATTCTCAAGGACTACGCCGCCAGGACACCGTGAGGTTTTAGTTGCAGATTTTCATCTTGATGGTAAACTATGGTAGCAAGTCAGAACATTGAAATAATGCTTCTACCACATGTCATCATCATCATCAGCCGGTGTCAGTGCACTACTGGACGTAGGCGTCTCCCAAGTTGCGCCACCGAGCCCGATCTTCGGCTCTTCTTTTCCAGTCACTGCCCACCGCTTTGCGTATGTCGTCGCTCCACCTGGTCACAGGACGTCCTACGCTACGTTTGCCGATTCGCGGTATCCACTCTAGGACAAGTCTACCCCAACAGTTATCAGTCTTGCTTTTTTTTTAACGTTGGGAAAATCCTCATGGATACCACTCCAGCACGGGGGTGCCGGAGTGATTACGCCGGACTCTTACCGGCTGAAAACCCCACGTGGAAGCAGTCCTCCGCCGTCATGGGGCAAGATGGGGTCGCTCTTGCATTCACCATCTTGCCCCGGCGGTAGGCCCAGATCAAATATCCAGGCCCCGGCACAAGTAGGGGTGACCTTGTTCACCAAGGCCACCCCTCAGACGTGTGGGGTCGTGCAAGCCGGTTGAAAGTCCCCCGACCTTCAGCCAGTGACCCCACTATGAGTGAGAGGGGAGGAGGCGGGCAAACCCGTTCTCCTTCCCCCCGTACGTCTGCGCCGGAGCGGGTCAGCAGAGGCGTCGTCCTCCCTGGCCCGCTCCGCGGCCTCCTACTGCGTCATTACCTCAGTCCTGCGGCAGATATGACCAGCCCACTGCCACTTCAGCTTGCTAATCCGTTGAGCTATGTTGATCACTTTAGTTCTCTGGCGAATTACTTCGTTCCGGACCACATGTGGTAATCTGTAATCTTGACAGCTACGTATTAAAGTTTACCTAAAAAATGTACATATATTTCAGTTAAATGACGACGACCGTCTACCGTTCAAGCTGTGCGTGCAATGCGCCAAAAGACTAGACAACGCAGACATTTTTAGACGCCGATCCTTGAGAGCGCACGAACTTTTGATGGAAATATTACAAAAACAAAATATAGTAAGTATTTAAACCGACTTCAAATAAAAGAGGAGGTATATTTTCAATCGACTTCCAAATAGAAGGCGGTTCTCGATTCGTTTGTATGTTTTTTTTTGTTTTTGTATGTACTCGTGTACACACATATACACTGTGTTACGCATACTCCGTCAATTGTGAGCCGATTGGAATGATTATTGTTTTAATCGGTAGGGTACGTTGCCGAGATGGTCCCATTGTAATTTCATCGAGATCTGATAAGTATCTCCTGAGATATGACAATAAACGTCTCAAACTTGCTACTGAAACTGACTCCGCGGGGCATGGACATCGGGTTTTTTCGTTTTTAAACTATCTTAATTATTATTATATCTTATAGACTAGTGTCTGACCATTATCTCGCCTGGTGTTAACCGATGATGTGGTAGAAGATGGTGAACACGCTAGGCCTAGAATACTCAGTCTCTCAAGGGCTGTGTGCTGCCGGAACATTGTAAGGTTATGGCGGCAGATTTTTCCTTGATGGTTATTGTAAGCTACTTTTTTGGTAGCAAGTCAGGCGGAACATCGATATAATATGCTCCTGCCATCTGTGGAGGTTCTCAATACGTCTTAATCTTTGTTTTATTTATGTTCCCCGATTTTTCAATGCGCCTGTAGGGCTAGCATGGCCTTATCTCCGGGCGAAAGACAAAGTTATTTCCCTGTTTTTCGCCACTGACAGGAGATCAACACAACAATTTAAACGCTTGCTGAAGTTTAACCCCGAGTTTTGATTTTGTTTCGTATTAAAAAGTTTAAAAAAGAATTGATTAAAAGTCAGCAGGGGTTTATAATTGTCGAAAAACTTTACTTATAATTTGCCTTCTCCACCAAACAAAACACGGATAGGTGGAAAGACAAAATAGTCCCCTTGCCCATGCCCTGCTGTGCCTGTGAAATATTTTTTTTCAAACAATATTTTTTAAGCGTTGCAACTTGTGCATAAATACTAATATAATAATTTTAATAATTTCAGCTCACAGCTGATGCGATACGATTAATCGATCGCGACTCACATCGACTAATAACATTAAAATCGAAACACCTACTCGATCATTACGATTTAGTAATCGAGTATACGGACCCTCCGTTAGAAGACCATAAAGAAGACCATGAAAACGGACAGATGCAAATAGAAATCGAGATCGAAATCAAAAAAGAAAATGAGAAAATGGTAGATGACAACAATATATTTGTAGATGATATACGGGATTTTGAAAGTGCCGATGATGATAAAGATGCTAATTATACACAAAATGATGATTTCGAATCAGAGGACAGCTTACCTCTAGAAGTTACTAGGAAGAAGAAGAAGAAACAGAAGGAGAAGAAGGTAAACATGTAGATACATAAAAGAAGGTACGAGTATATATCTTTAACTGAGGCTCGGAGACTCATTGGGAAAGTGGTAGGGAACTGGAACTCTGTCATGGCAAATGGTAGGACAGTTGAGTTTAGGTTTAGGTAGTTTAGGGCCCAGGGGTTGGATTTAGAATCGTTTGGCACGAAAAAGGGGGAGTGGAGGGGTGGAATGGGAAGGGGAGGGTCCCCCCTTCACTACCCTACCACTCCCATTACAAGGTAATGCATAGTTTTTGAGTTGTGCTTATTTTTGTTGGGTTTGATTTTGAATTTTTGGTTGAATTTAGAATCGTTAAGCATGAATTACATTACAAATTACAAGGGCTTGATAACTTAGTACAAAATTTAGTAATATTATTTACCACTACTAAATTATAAGAACACCCGACTAGAAAAAAAAAAAGGTTAGGTTGAAACTGCGACAACACAAAAGTCTGTTAAACATCCAAAAAAATAGAGATATTGATCAGCAAAGTGTTACAAAAAAGTGAGGTTATGATTTTACAAAAATACGCATAACTCTTAAACTATGCATTACCCTGTAATGAGAATGGTGGGGTAGTGAAAGGGGGACCCTCACCTACCCCCTCCACCCCTCCGTTCCCCCTTTTTCGTGCCAAACGATTCTAAATTTCAACCGGGCCCAGTGGTGTAGTGGAAGAACGGTTGGCTTTGACGCCAGAGGTACCGAGTTCAAACACCGCCGTGCTCCAATCGCTTTTACTATAGAAAAATGTACGTGCGCTTTTCACAGTGGCCCTCCGGTGAAGGAAAAACACTGTTAAGAAACCCCCAACCCCCGCATGGTGGTAGGACACTATCTAGTGTACGCCTGGCCAGCTACCACGCTCAAGTTAGAAAATCTGTTGTTAAACATCTTTACTAATGTGTTTCGACAGCTATCCTTGAGAGCCTGTCCCATTCTAGGCCTAGCGTGCTTACCATCTTCGACCGCATCATCATTTACCAACAGGTGAGATAGTGGTCAAACGTCCTATATGATATAATAAAAGTAATAAATTCAGGTTGTTTGCTAAGTATCACTTTACATCTTAGCCCTAAGCACAGAATAATGCTGAGTACAAGAACCCTAAGTAAAATAGTATTAAAGTAATATGACCCCTAAAAGCGCATCTTTTCCAATAGTAGATGACTTTTTTTTAATATCATATAGGCTAGTGTTTGGCCACTATCTCACCTGCTGCCGGAACACATTAGATGTTTTTGGCGACAAATTTTCTAACTTGAGGGTGGTAGCTGGCCAGGCGGACACTAGATAGTGTCCTACCACCATGCGGGGGTTGTTAGTTTTTTTTTTTTTTTTAACGATGTTTTTCCATCACCGGAGGGCCACTGTGAAAAGCGCACGTAACTTACCTACCGATTTTGAGGCATTCCAAAGAAAATATTGCCTTAATTTGTATAAGTATCTTGTTTTTGAAGATTTTTCTTATTATATTTCACAGGAAACGGTAAAAAAAGTTCGAAAAAAGAAACCAGAACCCACAGAACCCAAAATAGACCGCCGGAGGAAACCTTTCCTTAACCAAGACTTAAATGAAACGCTATTCACAGTCACTAATTTATCATTAGAGGAGCAAGTGGCCGAGATACAGAAGAGGCAGGAATCTGATAATTATAAACATTCCGTATTTAAGTGTACGGAGTGTTTTAAGGGATTTTTAGACCAAGACGCTTATAATGGACACATGACGCGGCATACCGATGTGAGTACATTTGTTTATTTTATGTCTTTATGTTTGACCACTGTCTCGTCTGGAAGGATATCTTTATGTTTGACCACTGTCTCGTCTGGAAGGATATCTTTATGTTTGACCACTGTCTCGTCTGGAAGGATATCTTTATGTTTGACCACTGTCTCGTCTGGAAGGATATCTTTATGTTTGACCACTGTCTCGTCTGGAAGGATATCTTTATGTTTGACCACTGTCTCGTCTGGAAAGATATCTTTATGTTTGACCACTGTCTCGTCTGGAAGGATATCTTTATGTTTGACCACTGTCTCGTCTGGAAGGATATCTTTATGTTTGACCACTGTCTCGTCTGGAAGGATATCTTTATGTTTGACCACTGTCTCGTCTGGAAAGATATCTTTATGTTTGACCACTGTCTCGTCTGGAAGGATATCTTTATGTTTGACCACTGTCTCGTCTGGAAGGATATCTTTATGTTTGACCACTGTCTCGTCTGGAAGGATATCTTTATGTTTGACCACTGTCTCGTCTGGAAGGATATCTTTATGTTTGACCACTGTCTCGTCTGGAAGGATATCTTTATGTTTGACCACTGTCTCGTCTGGAAGGATATCTTTATGTTTGACCACTGTCTCGTCTGGAAGGATATCTTTATGTTTGACCACTGTCTCGTCTGGAAGGATATCTTTATGTTTGACCACTGTCTCGTCTGGAAGGATATCTTTATGTTTGACCACTGTCTCGTCTGGAAGGATATACTTCCCAGGTGGTCCTAGTCGCGTACGAAGTCAACGTCCTACGAAGTTCGCCGGGCCAGCTAGTGATTAAATAAAAATTACAATTTAGGTTGTTTGCTACGTATCATTCTTTACATCTAAGCCCTAAGTAAAATAGTATTAAAGCTGTGACGGTTTGAATATGACCCCTATAATATCGTTTAAAAACTAAAAAACAACCGACTTCAATGCCGCGCTATTCATTTTCAGTACCAATTTTGAGATGTTTATCACAATATCTCTGGAGATACTTATCATACCTCAATAAAATTACCATGGTACCACACTTGGGATATCTCCTTTCGAACAAAAGAAGAATAATCAAAATCGGTTCATAAACGACGAAGTTATCCGCGAACAAACATAAAAAAAATATAATAATAATAATATACGGTAGAATTGAGAAACATCCTCCTTTTTTTGAAGTCGGTTAAAAAGCGCATCTTTTCCAATAGTAGAGGACTTTTTTAAAATCATATAGGCTAGCGTTTGACCACTATCTCACCTGTTGGTAAGTGATGCTGCGGTCGAAGATGGCAAGCACGCTAGGCCTAGAATGGGAACTGGCTCTCAAGGATAGCTGCCGGAACACATTAGATGTTTGGTGACAGATTTTCTAACTTAAGGGTGGTAGCTGGCCAGGCGGACACTACATAGTGTCCTACCTCCATGCGAGGGTTGTTGGTTTCTTAACGATGTTTTTCCTTCACCGGAAGGCCACTGTGAGAAGCGCACATAAATTTTTCGATAGAAAAATCCATTGGTGCACGGCGGGGCTTGAATTCGGTAGCTCTGGCATCTGGCCAAAATGTGTTCCGGCAGTTATCCTGAGAGCCAGTTCCCATTCTAGGCCTAGCTTGCTTACCATCTTCGACCGCATCATCACTTACCAACAGGTGCGATAGTGGTCAAACGCTAGCCTATAAGATATAAAAAATAGTTTGAGCTCATTGAAATGATTACATTGAACAGATTATGCATAGACTAGTCGGGGGTGGTTTTTTATTACTAGCTGATATTTGCGACTTTGTTCACGTACACAAAAAATTTAGTAGCCTATGTTCATCCACATGCAATAAAGTATCTTGTTATATATTTTTAACCGACTTCAAAAAAAGGAGGAGGTTTCTCAATTCGACCGTATATATATATATATATATATATATATATATATATATATATATATTTTTTTATGTTTGTTCGCGGATAACTTCGTCGTTTATGAACCGATTTTGATTATTCTTTTTTTGTTCGAAAGAAGATATCCCAAGTGTGGTACCATGGTAATTTTATCGAGGTCTGATAAGTATCTCCAGAGATATTGAGATAAACATCTCAAAATTGGTACTGAAAATGAATAGCGCGGCATTGAAGTCGGTTCTTTTTTAGTTTTTAAACGATATTATAGTAAGATCGGATCGTTCTTAGGTAATAAACAGACAGAGTGACAGAGGTACAAACGTTTTGATAATATTAATCTGAATTATCCTCTGACCGGAAGTTAACCTCAACAAGGTTGATTCAAATATATGCGCTTCCGACAATATGTTTTATTGTGTAATTGCAGGAATGTGGTGAGTACCAGTGTGAGATATGTAAGACTCACTTCAAGCACTCGCACGCGTTGAGGAAGCACATAACGGCTCACCATACGCAGAGGTTCAGCTGCAATCAGTGTCCGTACGTCACCACACATAGGTGAGTCTCAAAAGTCAAAGCGTTTTTTCTGTTCCCTTAGTACAGTTTTCACCGTAAAACGATAGCAGCACAGATGGATTTATCTGCAAAAAAGTGCAAAAAATAATTTTATCTGATTAGTTTTCTGAGGAGAAAACAGGGGAATACGAAACCTTATATTAGTCAACATTTTGTAGGTATCGCTATCGCACTCTCGTTGGTTGTTCGGACACTGAGCGGAGGCAAAAGTTTCTTTAAAATAACTATTTTTCAAAATCCACGCACCCGCGTTTTCTCTGAATGTATGATTTATATGATGCTAGTGCTGGCATGTCAACTAGACTGGCGCCAGTGACTGTTACCATGTAAACGGTTTTTCGTGCCGGCCGTGGCGGTCACACACACTGACTTTCGCAATTATTTATTAATGCAAACCACATACAAGTGTCCTTATTTGTAATTATCAGGGCGAGCGAAGCGAGCCCTAACACTATCCCACAACCTGAGCACTTTTGTGGTGCACTTTACTGAAAAACTATCATGCTTATTGATTTGTGCTTTTGCATAGTAATTTAAATTCACATGTAGATGTGTTATCAGTAGAAAAATATATAATTTTATTAACATTAAAAATAGCCGGCCAAGTGCGTGTCGGGCCACGCGCAGTGTAGGGTCCCGTAGTAGCCTGTTATTCAATGCAAGTCTTTACCCGTTATAAACAAGCAACTATATACTTCGTCTTTGCACTTTAAAGGATTTATTCTAAGGATTATGTATTTGGTACAAAATTATTCAATTACTGCTAAACTGATAAAGTTATCTTAACCGCTATAGTTTCCTTTAAAGTTCTTTTTCAAGCTAGTAGTTTAGCTTTTAGGGGGGGGGGGGGGGGGGGCATTAGAAGATCTACCTACCAAGTTTCAACTGTGTATTCTTAGGAATTTCGTAACTATTATACTAACTATTCCCAAATTATTAGTAGTTTCGGAAAAAAGTGGCTGTGACATATGGACGGACAGACAGATAGACATGACAAATCTACAAGAGTTCCGTTTTTTGCCATTCGGCTACGGAACTCTAATAAAGTGTCATAATAATAATATTTTGTTCCTTGAAACATAGCTAACTAAGATTGAATAATAAAATTGATAATTGATATTCGAATGTTTTATTTATTTACTTTCACAATAGAAGCTATTGTTGTTATTTTGAAAATTAATATTATTTTTAATAATATATGTTTATGTAATACATATATATGTACATAAATAGCAGAAAAAAGCAATAAAAAGCGAGCATGTAATGTATTATATGTAAATGCATGATTGTAGTAGATGATAGAGAGACGGAAAAGTGCTTTTTAGGGTTCCGAACCCAAAGGGTACCAACGGAACCTTATTACTGAGACTCCACTGTCTGTCTGTCTGTCTGTCCGTCCGTCTGTCACCAGGCTGTATCTCATGAACCGTGATAGTTAGACGGTTGAAATATTTACAGATGATGTATTTCTGTTGCCGCTATAGCAACAAATACTGAGAACAGAACAAAGTTAAAAATAAAAGGGTTTAAAACAAAAAAACGTGTTTTTTACGATAGTGCCATCTATGAATCGTTCATAGACGGCGCTATCGTGTTTACCTTAATCTCGGAATCTGAATCAGAATCTCGGAAACGGCTCCAACGATTAAATAAAATTAAGTATACAGCGGATTTCGGGGGCGATAAATCGATCTAGCTAGGATTAATTTTCAGAAAATGTTGTTTTATTCGTGTTTTCAATAATCAACTTTATCGATAATCAACTTAAAATATGACTCTAATACGACATCTATTAGCGAGTAGAAGTAGCTTTAGTGTTATTGTGTCGTTAAAGCAGTTAGTTGCTCTAAATAAATAAAAAATTGTATTATTATTCGCCGATAGATGTCGGGGAAGAGTCACATTTTTCTGTTTAAGTAGCAATAATAGTGGCAAAAAATACCGAGCAAAGCTCGGTCAACCAGATATTTAATAATATTAATTGGTTAGCAATTAATATTATTAAATATCTGGTGGATCTATTATAAATACCTTTGTGTTAACGTTCACTTTGTGTTAGAAGTTCGTTAGATATCCGTTAGATGGCGTTCGGGACCCTCCAGGTGCGGGACAAATGTCTGACTTGCACCTGGCCCTTTTTTTTACTATGACGTACCTTTTTTTAAAGAAATATTACATTATTATAGGCAAATATTAAAGGTACGATTTTTTTTTGTTATTGTGCCAAAATTGTATCATGGTAAAAAATTAAATATAAAAATACTTTTTTTAATTTTTCTATGATGTTATATTATGTTATAAAGCTCTCAATTTTTTTATGTAATAGCTATTATTAGTCCTAAAGATATATTAAAAAATTGGATTAATTGCTGCAGTCTGTCTTGAAAAAAATATTTTTTCTGTTTTTTACATTTTCTGCTTTAGAAAAAAAAAACAATTGAGTTACAGATCTCAAACTTTCAGAAAATATATATTTTATTAGAACCTACATGTCGTATAAATATCAATCAGATTTCTTCCGGGGGCAGATTATATTAGCTTATACCCTTTATACCTATAGGGCCTTTGTAAAAGTTTGAATGAAAAGGTAAACTTTATTTTTAGGGTTCCGTACCTCAAAAGGTACCCTTATAAGATCACTTTCTTGTCCGTCTGTCTGTCTGTATGTCTGTCTGTTTGTGTGTCACCACCGATTTTTTCTCAGGAGCGGGTGGACCTAGCATGTTGAAATTTATACCAGATACTGAGATCTGTAATCCCTATTAGGTGTGTAAAAATCAAGATCCTGAGTGAACACGATAAAAAGATATGGGCAAATTTAGATTTTCGCGAAAACTTGTAAGTACCAAAATGTACCTTCATTTTCAACTTTTTTATTTTTTGGAATTTTTCCTTTACTTGCACTATAAAACCTTACTTTTAACCAAAATTGACAATTCTAGGTCAGCCGGAAGTGCCCTATAGGTTTTGGGTCGAAAACCTATAGGGTACTTCCCTTTGACCTAGAATCATGAAATTTGGCAAGAAGCCAGTTCTCATAGCACAAATAAAGGAAAAATTCAGAAAAATAAAAAAGAGTTGAAAATCAAAGGGTGTCCCCATACATACATACATAGTTCATTCCAATCAAGATAGGCCTCTGAGTTATATAAGCGCTCATACAATTTAGAGGTCCAGCTTAATTGGTACCAACCAACGTTGGTACGGAAGTTTCGGTGGGCGAGTCCAACTCGACTTTATTATGCCGGTTTTATTATGCCTTATTTTATGCCATAATTCAATAATATGATGGCAAATTTTATGCATTTGTTGGAGTGGTTGGTGTTTTGGCAAATTTTTTGCCAGTGTGGGGCAGATTCGCTATTTAATATTAAAAAAACTGACTTAAAATTATTACCAGGCAGAAAAACTACGCGAGCCCTCACAAAGCTCGGCTTTTAGCTAGTACTATATACATGTAGCCTGTCCCTAGGAAATGGTAATAATAATAATCATTGACATGACAAGTTTATCTATCTTACACTTAGGCACAGATTATATAATAGTTACTGCGTAACAGATATTTCACTCTCCTACAAAAATAAAATACCAACGCTTATTTTTAACCTACTGTCAGACAATTTACAAGCAAAAGTTTATCTAAGGCGCTCGACCTAGCGTTGTTATTACTTCTTTCAGCGCGCAATGTACCGGCGCGCGACCGATACAGTGAAGGGTTGACTTAATGAATTAAAAAAAAGATTACATATTCTTTTTATTTACCTCACAAAATAACATCAAAGTCCTTAACTATGAGTCGAATTTTGAGTCGACTAAAGTGAATTTTACGGCTTCTTGTCATTTTATTATCGTTAACATAAAAAAATGAAAAATATTATGCTTGTTTTTTGTTAAACCCGCAAAATGACTATGAAAAACATAAATCGTTTTTAATATAGAATACAAATGCGCAGTTATCCCGTCATTTTAATAATATACGTTGCGCGCGCGTGAGCAGTGACAACCGACTGGCAGATAGTACCGCCGGCGTTGACGAAAGTTTAGGTATAAAGCGCAGTAGCTATGGGCGAGTGAGGGAGGCCTGACTTAGAGCCAGTTTCACCGGTTCCTGATTATGCGTTAGATAGTTATCTGACACATGTCGCCATATAATATAAAATAATATATAATATATAAAAATATAATATATAAAAGCTGTCTAAAATTTTCTTCATATTAGCGCTATCAGGAAGCGGTGAAACTTGCCCTTACTTATTTATAATATTAGTAGGATTTTAAGGTTTATTTGTACCGAGTTTTGTATTATCGGACCAAGTTACAAAATTTTATACATAGAAAAATGGTTGAATGAAAAAATGGAACATAGAAATAATGGTTCCACTACCTGTGTGTATAATTATATATCTTGTTGTTTTCTTATGTACAGACAAACGGCGCGTTTACACGAACGTTGGCATAAAGGTACTAGATATCGATGCCCGCACTGCCCCGAGGAATTTGTGTAAGTATTATTATTGTTATCATTTATTTTTTTATACAATACACCTCCCCCCATCAGGGCCGGATTTAGAGATCAAGGGCCCCTAGGAACTTTACATTTAAGGCTCCTCCCCCCTACATCCCGATGCTCGGTAACTGGGTGGGCAGGGCCCCTTGGATGCCTTGAAATTTTGGATTGTGTTTAACAATTTAATAATTTATTTGTCAGTAAATTCACAACATACATGGGGCACGTTAGAATCAAGCATCCGTCGGACTTCGTGTGTGAACTTTGTGGCTACTCCTTCGTCAGCGCTAAAGGAATAGAACTTCATAAGAAACTGAAACATAGGACCGAAAATGGACCTGTAAGTATTTTTAACAAGCTTTTATTTAACTTTATGGAAGGTCGAACACGTCATCATCATCATAATCAGCCGGTATCAGTCCACTGCTGGACATAGGCCTCTCCCAAGACATACTACTTAACCCGTATACTTGTGTTATACTCGAGTATGCGAGTTTTCAGTTAGCTTGGTTCAGATTGATAGTTCTAGTTTACTTGCCTATCACTACTCGACCGAAACCAGTGTAGCCAGATTAGAATACAGTTTATGCCTACCGCCACCAAAATCTGTATTTTTTTTTAAATTTTACATTACTGCTTATATAACTATAAGCACTGTTTATTACATAATATATAGAATGAGAAATATTAGTGACGTTTTTGTATCGTAATTATGAAAGAAAACCGTGCCCGCTTTGCCCGCGTTAAAAACTACTTTCACATTTTTATTTAAAACTACTTTTTCATAAAAACCTTTCTTTTATAAAAACACAACAAAAAATAATGAGTAAAATAATAGTTAAATCAGTCCACCCACCCGTTCTCAATTTATGGAATGACCAAGGGAAATAGTGATTCATTTTATAACACCCGAAAAACCATATTGTTTTTTAGACTTTGTTACCCCATTTCACGCCTTAAGGGGGTTGAATTTTGAAAAAGCCTGAAACACGTATTTACATATTTATTTACAGCAGTACTTGTGTGAAGTTTCGAATAAAAAAGTCTATCTAATATTGTTTCTCCATAAAAATTTTGGACCCCCATTAGGGGATGAATTTTGGAAAATCCTTTCTTAGAGGATACCTACGTCATAATAACTATCTGCATGCCTAATATGAGCGCAATCTGTTAAGTGGTTTGAGCTGTGTGTTGATCGATCAGTCGTAACGTTTGCCATTTATATATTAAAAAAATACAAATACAAGTCTTATCTATCTATGGAATGTAAGGAGCACAAATACCACCTCAGTGCTCCCAGCCAACCTCACCTGCCCGTGGTGCATCCTGCTGACCAACAAACGAGGCTCTAGGGACTGACAAATGGCGGTACAACGATTTCAAATGATGGCGTAGCTAAATACTACAGGCCGGTGACGGGCAGCAGCGTCACCGGTGCGAGGTGCTACATCCTGCGATCGCCAACCCGCCTGCCGAGCGTGGCGATTAGGGCATATCCCTCCCAATGAGCCGAAGATCGGGCTCAGTGGCGTATCTTGGGAGAGGCCTACGTCCAGCAGTGGACTGACACAGGCTGATTATGATGATTATCTATGTACATAAATGTGTACGCCTTACGAGGCACAATTGACCACTGTCTCACCTGATGTTAAGTAACGATGTGGTCTAAGATGTAGCACGCTTACATAGTAGATACCTATTCACTCGCGACTTGAAGACCCCCAGGTGGTAGTTCGTGAAACCCATACTTAGGTATCAGTGCGAATGAGGATTAGATTCATCATCATCATCATCATCAGCCGGTGTCAGTCCACTGCTGGACGTAGGCCTCTCCCAAGGTGCGCCACTGAGCCCGATCTTCGGCTCTTATTTTCCAGTCAACTGGACTCGAAAATAAGAGGATTAGATTATTATTAGAGTATTATTTAATTGTAACACCAACATGTTCCACTATTGTGACAAATAAACAATTTCGTTGCGTTTCGTTTTGTTTAGTTTCGTTTCATTTCATAATAAATGGTGTAACTGTATACTTAGATCCCAGAGGACGGTCCATTCTGCGAGCAATGTAACGTGAGGTTCGCCTCACAAGACGCGCACCGCAAACATCTGAGCGTGTCGGCGCGACACACCACCAAGGAGACCAGAGAGGCTAATAAAGCTAACAAAGGACGGAGGAGTAATCATATCAGGTAAGATATTCGCAGATATATTTATGACGTTTGAGGGCCCAATGGCGCAGGGGTTAAATGGTTGGCTTTGGCACAGAATAATGAATAGTACAAGTACAGAAGATGCACTCCTTTATAGCAAAAATGCGAGATGAAACCTAGTTACAACGTCGGTAATGTTCAAAATACGCTACACGCCTCGGATGCGACCTTGAATTTGCGTCCCAGAATAAACTAAAAGTAACTATGAACCGCGTGTTGCGCACCGTAAAATGTACCGTAAGTCCGCGCTGCGAGAGTCTGTATCACTCGGTCAGCTCGCGGGCCGTCAGCTGTCTCATACTGTAAGGTTGAGTGTTGTGAGAAAACCGATTGAATAGTAAGTAAAGGCGCGCGTCCGATCGAGAGCGCGCGTGATACTACTGACTGAACTTGTAGCCGGCCGGCTGCCGCGTATACATACTTATATTTTCATAGCTACAACGCGGAGTGCGACAGGCCTGGCTTTGGCGACAAAGGTAGCGGGTTCAAAAAGTGTTCAGACAGCCGTCCTTGACAGCTAGTTCAAATTCTAGGCCCAGCATGCTACCATCCTCGACCGCATCATCACTTAACACCAGGTGAGATCGCGGTCATGAACTTGTATGCCAGATTAAAATAAAATAGTTTTACTTTTTTATGAACAAGTCTTTTTAATGCAATATTCAGAGACAAATCAACGAAAAAAGAAGACGAGCCGAGTGAAGCCGATGAATCCCGAAGTTTCCCGAACCAACTGAGGAAAGCTGAGGGGCCTATACCGTGCGAACAGGTAATATCCACAGACCTGCTACATATTAAACTCGATCGCGTACACCGGCCCCATGAGAACGACCTTGAACGGAGTTTGTCCCTTTTTTTTTTATGGACAACTTATATATATACCATACATATAGTAAAGAACATATATAGCACTAGCAGGTTGTTAGACAAGGACACACTCCCACGCTGGTGTCTCTTAATTGAGCCGTTTTGTTCTACAAAGCAATTACAACCTTATTATTAAAACATACGGATTAAATTGAATTTGTCAAAACATCTGCAGTGCACCATTCCTTTTATTACGTCTGTGTTAATATCACATTATTTATTATTATTGACGATCTGTCAGTACCCTTAGTACAACTTGTGATCGTAAGCGCTTTTGACAGATCTCACATAGTTTTGGACTTATTCTGGCTCCCTTAATCCTTCCTAGGTGGTCCCATTTATATATGTTTTATAATATGGGTTACAACCTGAAATAAAGAAATTTCAATTTTATAAATAACATTAATTTAAATTTCATCAAGACATGTTCAGTATCTCCAGAGATATGGAGATAAACACCTTAACTTGGTACTGAACATTTCTATTTTTGTAAATTGTTAAAAACAATCCAAAATTTCATCGTACCGACGGGACTCGAACCCGTCAACAATTTACAAAAATATAAAGTGTGAGACACTTCAAAGAAACATAATATTTGATTTACGCAGTGCAACATATCTCGTCTCGTTTGAAAACTGTAATGATTTCTTCCGAATGATTAACTTACGTAATAAGTAGTCATAGATGGCGCCACCAATGCATAATTGGGTTAACAAAATGCAATCCACTAATTTCGTCGTATCGATGTATCGAACCGTGGCTTAATTGGCAGAGCACCTGGACGTGTAATCCGGGGGCTGCGGGTTCGAGTCCCGTCGGTACGATGACATTTTGGATTGTGTTTAACAATTTACAAAAATATAAAGTGTGAGACACTTCAAAGAAACATAATATTTGAAAATGTCTAGCCTGGCATTTGAAGTCTTTTCCTATAGTGTTTTAAACGATCTCAAAATTATTTAAGTCACATAAGTGCAATCAGAGGTCAACATAGCAATCCATACCGTATTCAACCGACTTCCCAAAAAGAAGGAGTCTCTCAATTCGTATGTATGTTTTTTTGTAAGTATGTTACGCGATTACTCCGTCAATTGTGAACCGATTCGAATGATTATTTTTTTAATCGGTAGGATACATTCCCGAGGTGGCCCCATTGTTATTTCATCGAGATTTGATAAGTTATCAAGATATATGAAAATGAACGTCTCAAACTTGCTACTAAAATTGAGTCGCGGGCCATAGAATAAAATTCGGTTGTTTTAGTTTATACGGGTCTCGTACAAATAAAAGATTGATAAATTGCTTAACACTGTATTTCCGTGTTGATTGCTACGAGTCCGCGACAGAACTGCCGTGCGCCCTACTGGAACAAAAAATTGCACTTTAAAGTTTAATATTTCGTAAATGGAGCATTCAAAATTTTATTTCACCACTTTATCGGCGTAATTTATACACATACCCCTACAAAATTACACGCTTTCTAGTATTAACGGTCTCTTAGCAAATCCTCGGACAGACAGACAGACATGACGAAACTATAAGGGTTCCTTGTCAGGACTACGTAACCCTAAAAACGGTTGTACACTCACGGGTTTTTTTTATTGGGATTGCTCCGACCAGTTTCGGACAGTTACGTGCCGAAGCTCGTTGCGCGAGGAGCTTGCGGTGGACGTAGCTCCCAGAAGAAGGTCATCAAACATGTCCGAAACTGGTCGGAGCAATTCTGAATAAAAAACCCGTGAGTGTACAACCGTTTTTAATAATAATATTATGTGTGATGCTCACGATACATTTAATAATCAAATGTTTCAATTATTTCAGTGTGGTCTTCAGCTGGAAGATTCTAGAGCGTACCACGGACATTTCCGCCGTATGCATCCCGACAAGAACCGAACCAACTACCCCTCTATGAAGTCACCCTGTATGTGCGAACAGTGCGGCAGAATATTTCAAGTAAGTTTCTTTTTAACACCCGACGCAAAAACAGGGGTGTTATAACTTTGATCTGTTTGTCGGCAGTGGGGGTCGTGCGTTCCCTTCTCGGGTTTGCGTCTGTGGGTCTCGAGGCGGACCTCTTTACCCTGGTGGGGCGCCGGGGGCGACTACCCCCGGGGAACTAGCCCTATCTTCGGTAGTATAGTTGGAAATCTTAGCGTGGTGGTCTTCTAGACCTACGTGGTATGCCGCTGTGACTCCTCTTCGCTGGAACCATCTTCCGTCACCGGGATGAGATCGCGTGGGAGTGCATCCTGGTCGGGTCGCAGTCGGGCGGCCGGGCGTGGAGCGGCGCGCTGTTGTGTATGTGAGGGTGTGGCCCGTTGTCAGCGCAGTCGTATTGACGGCGCGCCATACGGACCACGAACTTCCTCACTGTTTCGGCTCTCACGTCCCGGGCGATGACGTCATTGCGCACGTACGGACCGGCTCCCGTGCACATCCGCAAGGTGACGTTTTGGATGACTTGGAGACGTTTCTTCTGGGATTCGGCGCAGAGGGCATACCACGCCGGAGCCGCATATGTTAGTCAGGTCCTTATGTAGGTCTTATATATGCCTATTTGCCAGGGGCAGCTTCGAGTGTAGGACCGGACGGAGAAGGGCTCTGGTGGCTTTTGCATGACGACATGATCCACCTGAGAGCGCATTCTCAACGTCCGGTCGATGTAGACGCCGATGAACTTCACACTGGTTTCCCATTTGACGTCTTGTCCACGAAGTTTCAGTGGTGCGGGCAGGATGCGGTGGGCTCCAGTGAGTAGCGCGGCCGTCTTGCACACGTCAACGGCCATGCGCCACTTGTTCAGCCATGCGGGAAGTATATTGAGGATTCTCTGCATCCTATTTGCTGCTATGGCCGGTTTTTTTGAGGACGCGATATAGATGCTGTCGTCAGCATACAATGCCAGGGTGACATTTTGTTCTCCCGATAGCGAGTGTTCTTCATCCAATACCGGGATATCGCCCGTGTATAGGGTGTAGAAGTAGAAGCTGTGGAAATAAATAGCTTCCTTGGGACACTCCTGCGGCAATGGGTCATAGTCCGGAGACAGCGTCTTCAACGGACACTTGGAAGTTTCGACCGGTTAGGAAGGAGGCCATGGTATGTATGAGCGCCATTAGAGTTTCCGTTCGTGACATCTTATAGATCAGGCCTTCGTGTCGTACCCTATCGAAGGCCTGATCTATATCGAGGAAAACGGCGACACTTATTTTCCCTCGATTGTACTGTTCGGCTAGGTGATGCAACACTCGCGTCAGTTGTAGCGTCGCGGAGTGGCGCGTGCGGAAGCCGAACTGTTCCTCACGAGGCGAGATATGAGGTCGTGTATATATATATCTGTCTGTCTATACCAAAGAGAATATAAATACTACGTAAGAAGAGACGGGGCTCCCATACTTCAGAACGGATTTTGTGAATTGTATGTAATATACGCTTATAATCATGGACTCTATCTGAACCAATCAGGAACTGGAACCTGATGACAGCTTCAATCCAGCCACAGATTACTTTATTACGTAGATAGGAGTATTATCCCTCTACACTATGTGTATTCAACTGTCACGTGTCAAACTTGAAGTTAAAAAAGGTTTTCTTATACCTTGACACTGGCTGAATACACTAATAGTGTGGAGCCATAATGAAAATTAAAAAAAAATTATAACAGCGTTTTAACCGACTTCCAAACAGGAGGAGGTTCTATGTTCGTCTGTTTCTTTTACTTGCTTGTACTAAACCACTAATTAATGTGATATCTTTTAATTCTACTAAGGATTATTAATAAAACGAAAACATTAAATAATTATGACGTTTTATTGTGGGCACAAAAACAATCCAATACAATCTCAGTACATTATTGCAGGCTTTGAAATTACCATTAAAATTATTAACCATATGTTTTGTGTTCTTTAGTTATTTACATTTTACCTTAGCTATTTATATTTTACATTCCATTTACGAAAGATTTCATTACACGATGTCTTCTATCGCACTTAGTTGACTTTTAAATATTTTCAAATAATCAGTTGCATAATGCCAACTTTTTGAAACATAGTAATTCCTACTATTGCATATGGTCAACTTTTTCCTGCATAAGGTATGTATTCTATTCGCATTATGTCTACTTTGACTATAATATTGTTTGGGCCAGTTTCACTGGTTCCTGATATTGGCCCTATTGGCAACTTATTTAAAGGCATATCTTACTTATAAGGCATCTTAAATGACTAATCTTATCTTAACTTAAAAGTCATTGAGGTTTTTTTTTAAATATTTTATAAGCTAGCGTTTGACCACTATATCTCACCTGTTGGTAAGTGATGATGCTGTCGAAGATGGTAAGCACGCTAGGCTTAGAATATTTATATTTGAATTAGGGAACTGGCTCTCAAGGATAGCTGCCGGAACACATTATGATGTTTGGCGACAGATTTTCTAACTGGTAGCTGGCCAGGCGGACACTAGATAGTGTCCTACTACCATGCGGGGGTTGTTGGTTTCTTAACGATGTTTTTCCTTCACCGGAGGGCCACTGTGAGAAGCGCACATAAGTTTTTCCATAGAAAAATTCATTGGTGCACGGCGGTTTGAACTCGGATCACGGCATCAAAGCCGACCTCCCAATTACGCCACCAGGCCCTCTTAATAATTCAATAATTTTTATTATGATGCGAATTGAATAAAAAGTAAATTAAAAATAAATGGACAACCCACACATAACTGCCTTGCCCTTTTTGCCCCATTAACTGTTTTTTTTTTCAACATTTCTGCCGAATTGGTCTAGCTATATTGGTCTATACACGTAGAAACAAACATAACTGATTTTTCTTTGATTTATCCAAACAAAATTATTTCACACACCCCCTAGAAGTAGATTTGAAAAAATAAAAATAATAGTTTCATTATTTGTTTTAAGGTAGGAAGTACTGGTGTGAAGTTTCGAATAACAAAGACTATCTTATCTTGTTACTCCATACAAACTTAGAACCCCCATATAACTATATGGATAACTATATCGTAAAAACATCTGTATGCCAAATTTCAGCGCAAGCCGAAACGTGTTGATATTTAGAGTTATCTCATTCCACTCACTTAGGGGTGGAATTTCGAAGAAGCCTGAAACAGGTTATTGCTTATTTATTTACAGAAGTGCTTGTGTAAAGTTCCGAATAAAAAGACTGTCTAATCTTGTATCTCCATACAACATTTTCAACCCCTGTTTCATCCTCTTTAGTGGGGGAATTTTAAAAATCCTTTCTTAGAGGATATCTAAGTTATAATAACTTTCTGCATACGAAATTTCAGCGCAATCCATTTAGGGATTTGAGCTGGGCGTTGATAGATCGGTCAGGCAGTCAGTAACTTTTGCCTTTTATATATATACAGATATATATATAATAGATAGCTCCAACCGTTCTCAAGTTAAGGCGTGACCAAAGGAAATGCCTGAAACACGCATATTCTTAATTATTTACAGAAGGACTTTTCTGAAGTTTCAAATACTAAAAATATTATAATAAGGATAAAAAATAGACTGTCTAATCTTGTTTTTACATACAAACTTCGAACCCCCGTCTCATCCCCTTAAGGGGTGAATTTCGTTAAATCCTTTCGGACAGGATCCTTAGCGGATACCTACGTCATAATAACTACATATTTGCATGCCCAATTTCAGCGTAATCCAAAACAGACAGATTTACAGATTATAGTTGCTGTGCTTTTTTAACGGTACTTTCCAATGGTTCTTCGAGTGAGGCTAATGACTTATTTTTCATCTTACATTCGTTTCGGATTAATAATAGGCTCAGGCGCCGCAAAAGCTGGTATTTCATAATTTGTTCATGCTCTGAGCACAGCCACGACAAATCAGTGCCAACCAACATAGCAGTAATTGAATATTGACAAATCTGTTTTTCAAATAACCGTGGCTTCACATCGGTGTCGAAAATTGTCGTTGCTTTATCTATTGTTTGACAGAGTTGTAATGTAGGATATGTCAAAGATTTTTCAGTCCACCATTCTTTTAATTCTATATAATTATAAATAGAATTGGGTTTCGGATCTTCCACTTTCATTGATGATATGCACGTTTGACAGTGTATATTTTTCAGCAAGGTTTTCGCGATATACCCACTGACGTAAACAGTGGGCTGCTTTTCAAAAGTCATGAAATTTTTCTCAATTTCTTCCAGTAACAAATCTTCTTCTGCCTCAGGGATATGTAAGACGGGAATATCATCATCTTCATTTTGTCTTTCAATAACATTTGGAAGTTGGTTAATTTCTTTGGGCTCGTCTCTTGTTGCAAATACGATATCGTGAAAATCGAACAATATTTTATTTTCGTCTTGCTCACAATTTGATCCTCGACTCACTGGTGTGCTGAGGCGGGTGAGAATTGATGATTTTAGTGCTGAGGTAAAGTGGTGACACGTTGGGTTTCTATTGGTCGGGCTATGCTGCCTTATCAAACCAAACAAATTTTCCAAAGCGTCTTGGTTGCATTGACGCAAATTTAAAAATTTAAATTTTTTGGATTCCACATATTTCCACATGTCCATCAGAGAAGATATGGTAATTATATAACCGTTCACACAACGAACATTGCTCAGCCTAAGTTTGCTGTCCGATTTAACAAAGTGAAGGGTCTTTAATTTTTTTATACAGTCTCTCCAACGTTCGTGATGGAAGCTACGTTTTGTTACATTTTGTCGAACTTTTTTTTTTATATCTCTCCGAGTTCCTGGGCCATTTGTGCAATCAAAAAGTTTGTCTAAGTCTTCGATTATGTGAGCGGTTTCTAAAATTTCAATGCTGTGTTCTTTATTTTCCACACTCTCAGAAAGTAATTTTAATATGGCAGATACAGTGTTGCTTAGTAATTGAGCAGCTAACTTCACTTTCATTTTTGCTCTATATTTGAGGTCAATGTGAGCCTTCGAGATTTTCATAAAGTGTAGCGTACTTTGATTTTTATCGACTAGTTGGACAAGATGAGACCACTTTGCTTTTTTACCGTTCATTGCTAGCTCGCCAGCTTGGAAAAAATTATTTCGGATAGATTTAAACAAGTGAGGAACGTCATATACAATGAACACTTTTTCCTCGTCCAGTAAAAAGTAATTCGAATCCACAGGATTTCCACTGAATTTTTTTAGTAGGTTAATCGCGCCTATATTTGTGGGTCCTTGATCGCACACTGTTGATAGTACCTTATACCCAGCCTCAGTTACAGCTCGAATAACTGTTTTTATAATAACAACCAATTTTTCTGTTGAAATTGTGCCTTTTACAAAGTAATGGGCAATGGGTTGCTTGATTTTCCTGTGAAGACCTTGAAGCATGAAAACCAAAGCATGATCCGCAATTTTTTCAGATCGTCCCCCTTCACTGGCCAGATCTTGAAACCCATCAACTTTGTCTGTAGCAATATTATAGATAAACCTTTTTTTTAGTGCCATCTCGTCAAATAAAAGGACACATGTTTTGTCCTGGTCTGTCATGGCTTCAGCTTTTTTCTTTAAGTGTGCCATAACAGAGACATCGATACCAGGTTCCATCGTCATTTTTGCCAAGACAATTTGCAAGGTCCGAACACTTGGCATCGGCAAAAGCTGACTTAAATACCGGTAGGCTTTCGGTGATTTTTTATAAATGGCGAGAGCTACACTTTTATTTAACTTTGTCCAGCGCTTACCTTTGGATTTCCTTTTTTGATTTTTTATTGTGGATTCTATAAGGCTTTTTAGAACTGGTGAAGAAATTTTTTTTATTTGATCGAGTTTTTTTTTCAGATTCTTCAATGTTTCTTTGTTTTTCTTCAATTTCTTCAGCAATTTGAGCTTCCGAGGTGACACGTTAAGCTCTGTAGTGGACTCTGCAGTTGATTCTGTAAATGATGCATCCAATTTTATATTAGCTATTGTACAAAGGAGACTAGCTAAGCCCCGCCGTGAAGCCGCTAGCATAGGCACCTAACATTACATTCAATATTTGCTTATTTATGTCTACTAAATCATTATAATCTCTTTTATTTTTTTTTAATTATTTTTTTTTTTATACTTTATAGGCTAGCGTTTGACCACTATATCTCACCTGTTGGTAAGTGTTGATGCGGTCGAAGATGGTAAGCACGCTAGGCCTAGAATGGGAACTGGCTCTCAAGGATGGCTGCCGGAACACATTAGATGTTTGGTGACAGATTTTCTAACTTGAGGCTGGCCAGGCGGACACTAGATAGTGTCCTACCACCATGCAAAATATATTATTATAGTGATAATCATTTTATTATAGTAATAAATAAAAAAAGTTGAAAATTTAATTAAAATTAAATTAATTAATCCCCATACATACATAGTATCAGCCAATTAAGATAGGCCTCTGAGTTATATGAGCGCTCATACGATTTAGAGGTCTAGCTTAATTGGTACCACCAACGTTGGTACGGAAGCTTCGGTGGGCGAGTCCAACTCGACTTTGCCGGTTTTTTTATAACAATAACTAATTTATTTTCTCAGTTCATCAATTTTATTTTACGCTACCCCCAAGTTTCTGTTTGTATTCTTCTTTTCCATGCCTAGGTTGTCTGGAAGAAATCGTTCTGTGCGATAAGACCGCAGATTGTGTTGCCTTATTATTCTACTGTCTTTTATAACATAGTTCGTACAATTTGTAATTTGTAACGCGCCTTGGAGGTCCTTACGCTCTTCGTTTGAACACGCTTTTCTACAAGAACTTTCGTATCAAAACATATTACACAATATTACGATACTTACTTGGGCTGTATGCTCTTTTCTTTTTAATGTTTTCTATATTGGTTGACGTCGAAGGTTCTACGGTGGACGTTGAAGGTTCTGTAAACAATGCATTCAATTTAATAATAGCTAGTACATAGAAGTCTAGCTACGCTTCACCGTTGAAGCCGCTAGCATACCTAACATTACATTAAATATTTATTTATCTGTGTTCTAAACTAACGCACCTTAGAGGTCCTTACGCTCATCGTTTGAACACGCCTTTCTACAGGCACTTTCGTATCAAAACATATTACAGAATATTACGATACTTACTTGGGCTATATGCTCTTTTCTTTTTAATGTTTTCTATATTGGTTGACGTCGAAGGTTCTACGGTGGACGTTGAAGGTTCTGTCAACAATGCATTCAATTTAATAATAGCTAGTACATAAAAGTCTAGCTACGCTTCACCGTTGAAGCCGCTAGCATACCTAACATTACATTAAATATTTATTTATTTATCTGTGTTCTAAACTAACGCACCTTAGAGGTCCTTACGCTCATCGTTTGAACACGCCTTTCTACAGGCACTTTCGTATCAAAACATATTACAGAATATTACGATACTTACTTGGGCTATATGCTCTTTTCTTTTTAATGTTTTCTATATTGGTTGCCGTTGAAGGTTCTGAAACTATTTAAAGTTATGTAATGTCAGTTATTATCAATGAAGATGTTGTAAAATATGACAAATAAAACAATAGTTATTTACTTAGGCTATATTGTCTTTTTCTGTCATCAGTTTTTTTTGTGACTGACGCAGTGCACACTGAAACACACAAAAATAGCCAATATATTGACTGTACAGCTAATTATGTACTTGGTTTATTAACGTATTCATAGGAAGTATGTTTCTTGAAGTGTTACACACTTTATATTTTTGTAATTTCTCAAAGGGCTACGGGTTCGAATCCCGTCGGTATGATAAAATTGTAAATGTTATAACCTTGGCCTAACAGATTATTGATCTTGATCCAAATAACGCGGGTGAAGCCGCGGGTAACAGCTAGTAGGAGTTATAAAAATCTTACTTTGTGCTTCGTAAGGCAGGCAATAGTTATGCTCCGTTAATATACTATGATAGATTGGCATATTTTCAGTTGCAATATGCAGTGGAAATCCCACTAAAATTTCGTCTTGCAATGGTTCTGCAGTAATCATCAATGAGGGAACAGCGTTTTTTTTCAGTTGAGTCTTTTTCTTCTTAAAATCTCTGTCTCGAAAATGTTTTCCACAAACATATTTTAATGTATGAAGCTTTTCAATCGGAACGTAGGCCAAGTCTTCTTTACCGGTGAGTTTTACCCATTTTTTACACCTAAAAGCATATTTTTATTGATAATATATGAATTTATTAGTAGATGCATTTACAAGTGGTTCGACTACGCTACACTAGCGATGCCAAAAGTTTTTATTAGGAAGTATATTACCGCACGGAAAGGTATCTATATAATAATGTGTGCTGAGAATAAACTCAAGAACAATAAGTGTATGTAACAGATTCGAGAAATATATTCACATTCTTTTAGCATCACACTTGTGCTCGTAATTTATGTATTATTTTATTGTATATTGTAATTACGAATGTAGATCACGAATAGGTATGCTATGTAGGTACACATAGTTTTTATTTATAAATATTCCCATTTACCTGTCTTCATCCAGCGGAAATTTAGCCATAAATGTTCGTTTCCGATCCATCGTCCGGCCGGACCGTAATCCACATATCTCACAAGTTTTATAGAACATTACACACACAATTTCACAATGAATATTACTCTGTAACTAAATATTTTGTTTAAAATTGCCTCCAAAATAATATAAAATTATTTCAATACTCCTAATACCATAAACAAAGTCAAAAGTTTTTTTTTTATTTTATCAAGTATCTACACGATTAGTGTATTTAGTCAGAAGTCAAAAGTTCAAACTGTCACAACCTGAGTGACTGAGTGTTCTGTGGTCACGGCGTAGGCGTGTGACAAGGGCATGTATATAATAGAGCAGGATAGATATAGCTGTCATAGTAATGTGCGTACGTTTCAAACAACCTAACTTAAATACGGCGTTGCGCATGGCTGGTCTATACATGTTTTTGTATCATGATTCAGTTTTGAAAGGTGACTTTATTGAGTGTTTGTACCAGTATTCAAGAAAATCTTTTCCACCGTTTGAAGATTTTTAACTGATTTCACAAAAAACGAGGAGGTTCTCAATTCATCGGAAACTTTTTTATGTATGTTTACCGATTATTTGAAGATGCCTGAACCGATTTTGAAAATCATTTTTTCGATTCAACGGGTACCCTTCGGAAGGCCTAATCCTACAAGGGCCTTCCGGTGAAGCTTTCCGGAAAGCGCACATATTTTTTTCTATAGAAAAAATCCATTGGTGCATACTGCATGGTAAGGATTGAACTAGGTACCTCTGGCGTCAAAGCTGACCATTCTCCCACTAGAACACTGGGCCCTCATCACACCCCGTACACTCGACTAAATCTCCATACAAATCCGCGTTTTAACGACCTACACACAGACACTACACACATGTCGTTTTTCTACAGGCGCAATTGTGTGCGTGAAGTCTAAGGATGTCACCGTAAGAACCTTCTTCATTTTGAAGTCGGTTTAGACTTGCTAGCCAGTACTTTGCTATGGTTTCAAAAGTATATAGATAATAAAATTATTCTCATTTACTCAACGCGATACGCCATAACTAAGACACTTGTCAGTTGTCTCGCTGCGAACGAAGACCGATACGCGTGTGAGTGAAACAGTTGAAAGTTTTTGAAACCTAAATATTCTAAATATTCTAAATATTTGATTACGTTATTTGAATGGTGTAGAGTTAGATAGAGACATTTCATATAAGTTACTTGATTTGACAAAGTGACAAAGATAAATAAATTATTAAGAAAGTGTTTATTGAATATTAAAAAACTATGGTTTATTTACGCACGACTATATCGTTTTTTCATTTATGAAAATTAACTCTAAACTACGAATATATAGTTAGGTATACAAGTATAAGTGTGTTAGTATATATATTATATAGAAACTACGTAAATTTGAACCTCCTGTGTCTACCTAGTCCCACAGAAGTATTCCATAATACTTATTATTAATATTTCTGTGTTTTATATTCATACATGTATGAAGTTTATGTTCTTCGCCCTGTGAGGTAGTATTGTTCTGTAGTCGTGCGCTTATGGCGTCCTTGCTCACACTAGCTCTTCGACAGCTCCAGAATCGGTGGCGAGGTGAGGTAGCTCGGATTGGTGGGGGGAACAGAGTGTCCGTTCTATACGTAGTATTATTTTTCTATGATTAAAATGACAAGACAAGCCCCATAGAGTTTCTTGGTGTTTCTTCTCTGATGGGAGTATTTCCGAAACACCGGTAGATTCAACAGCCATTCAGTTTTCCCCTTTTGTCCGCAAATTTTCTTTCTAGGCTTGCCATTTTTATTTTTATTTAAACAATATTATGCAGCTGACAGACGAACTATCAGTTCCATTTGGATCATGATATGTACTGTGATCGGTATGCGTTTCTCTATGTTGTGTTTCACTATTTCACTTTTTTTATTTTTTTTTATATAAAAATTGTCTGAAGTACTGAAACACACAGTTACATGTATGGTTGGTTTTAACTTACTTTAATTTTTTTTTAATATTCTGACGTAAACGATTGGATGACAGCTGAATGGTTCATTACTTTTTTTTTCTAATTCAAAGCGTTAAATTCTGCTTTTGCTATGTTTACTTGATAATTGGTTATGATTTATTTTATGATTTATGATTTTGACGTGTATATGTGCGTATATTTATACTGCCTACATACTGAATAAATGCTTTGATTCTTTGATTCTATGCCGTCATCTTTCTATGCCCTCATATAGTGAAATGTCGTTGCGTTTTCCAGAGCTACGCGTTACTAAAAGACCACCGTTGGGTACACACCGGGCAGCGGCCGTTCTCGTGCACCGAGTGCGGGAAATGTTTCCGAATGAAGCAACGTCTGGTCGCTCACAGACGTGTGCACAGCGCCGTGCGCGCCGCCTACTGCTGTCATGTGTGCGGGAAACACTTCTCCACGCACTCTAACCGACAGAGACATATGTTTGTAAGTATATTTACAACGTCTGGTCGCTCACAGACGTGTGCACAGCGCCGTGCACGCCGCCTACTGCTGTCATGTGTGCGGGAAACACTTCTCCACGCACTCTAACTAACAGAGACATATGTTTGTAAGTACATTTACAACGTCTGGTCGCTCACAGACGTGTGCACAGCGCCGTGCGCGCCGCCTACTGCTGTCATGTGTGCGGGAAACACTTCTCCACGCACTCTAACTGACAGAGACATATGTTTGTAAGTATATTTACAACGTCTGGTCGCTCACAGACGTGTGCACAGCGCCGTGCGCGCCGCCTACTGCTGTCATGTGCGGGAAACACTTCTCCACGCACTCTAACTGACAGAGACATATGTTTGTAAGTATATTTACAACGTCTGGTCGCTCACAGACGTGTGCACAGCGCCGTGCGCGCCGCCTACTGCTGTTATGTGTGCGGGAAACACTTCTCCACGCACTCTAACCAACAGAGATATATGTTTGTAAGTATATACATGTCGCAGGCAGATAGTTGAATTAGCCGTTTAATTGAACGCCTAGCCTCTTAACTAAACAGCGCCGTTCAACTAAATTCCTGAATGATATCCAGCCATTTGATCAAACAGCCAGGCAAATGACTTGGATCAATGAAGTTTCATTACTTGCCTAGCCATTTGGTCAAACAGCTAGGCAAATTACTTGGATCGATGACGTTTCATTACTTGTCTAGCCTGTTCATTAGTTTGACAATGAGGCAACACACTAGAGAACAGTGACCACCGCGTGACGTGCGCCGACGAGCGCAGCGAGGAGAGCCGCGGCGGCGGCCGCGCGTCACTAGAAATATATGTATATGCATATACATACATAAATATAATTATTGAAGGTATTGAAAACAATTGATCCTAAGATATTTTAAGTACTACCCTCATTTTTTAATACGCTACATTAGAATAAGTCTGCACGGCCGTGTTACGATAGATAAATACGTTAATACGCACTGTACAGGAGAATATTATTTTTAACCGAATTCAAAAAAGGAGGAGGTTTCTCAATTCGACCGTATATATATTATATATTATATATTATATATATATATATATATATATATATATTATGTTTGTTCGCGGATAACTTCGTCGTTTATGAACCGATTTTAATTATTCTTTTTTTGTTCGAAAGGAGATATCCCAAGTGTGGTACCATGGTAATTTTATCGAGGTCTGATAAGTATCTCCATAGATATTAAGATAAACATCTCAAAATTGGTACTGAAAATGAATAGCGCGGCATTAAAGTCGGTTCTTTTTTAGTTTTTAACCGACTTCAAAAAAAGGAAGAGGTTTCTCAATTCGACCGTATATTTTGTCTGGCACGCTCAATGTCTGCAGATATAAACGGATCTTTACAAGTTTGACAGATCCCTAAAAATGTGAATACCGTATTGTCGACAGATCCACACGGGTCTCAAGCCGTTCAAGTGCGAGATGTGCGGTAAGGGGTTCAAGCACGCGAGTGAGAAGCGAGCCCACGTTACCTACGTCCATCTCAAAAAACCGTGGCCGAAACGTGCGCGCGGGAAACGTACACAGGTCTGTTATTTTTCCTTATTTCATACTAGCTGCACCCCGCGGCTTCGCTTGCGTCAAAAAGTGTCCTATAGCCTAATGCATAGTTCTGGCTATCTCTGCAAAATGTCAGCTAAATCGGTCCAGCCGTTGGACCGTGAAGAAGTCCCAAACAAACATACAAACCGACTATCGCATTCATAGTATAGGTGTTGATATACACGTATTTAACCCCTTTAGGATATGATTTTTGGAAATTAAATTAGCTTATGTGTGATTATAGATCCTACACTATCTACGTTTTCGATTTGATTAAAATCTATTGAGTAGTTATGGAGATAAGTGTACGTGGAAATGAACATTAATGAATTTTCTATGAATTCTAATAATTTTTTTTTACACACCCACTAGGAGTAGATTTAAAAAAATAAAAAATACGTGTGTCCTTATTTGTATTTAAAATTTATTTGAACCGAGTTTTGAGTAAATCGGCCCAAGGAATAAAATTTTCCATAGAAACATTATCACCCTATGTACCACCCCTTTAGGGGATGATTTTCAATAATATCGTTTAAAAACTAAAAAACAACCGACTTCAATGCCGCGCTATTCATTTTCAGTACCAATTTTGAGATGTTTATCTCAATATCTCTGGAGATACTTATTATACCTCGATAAAATTACCATGGTACTACACTTGGGATATCTCCTTTTGAACAAAAAAAGAATAATCGAAATAGGTTCATAAACGACGAAGTTATCCGCGAACAAACATAAAAAAAAAAAAAAATATATATATACGGTCGAATTGAGAAACCTCCTCCTTTTTTTGAAGTCGGTTAAAAATAATATTAGCCAATGTCTTATTTCAGAGCCTACACTACTTCTATCTACGTTTTAAATTTCATTAAAATCGGTTAAGTGGTTATGGAGATTTATATAAACACAATACGGAGTATATTATAATAGACCTGGCATTAAAATAACAATAATAATATGAGAAAGATAAAATTATACGATCACTAGTATGAAAGAGCGAGACGGATAACATTTTTTTTATCCTTCTCTGCATATGCAATTTTATTGTTTGGCTCCAGCTCTGGCTCCCAGTTTAGTGCACCCATTGGCTTTTACCCGCTGTCACGTATGACCCCCCGACCAAATTACGTTGTTCATTTTATCTTATAGCTGGCATATTTATCACGTGTTCATCATTTTAGTCGGGTTATATCTATATAGCTATTTCATTCACATACGCTAATGTCTTGTCTATTTAATACTCCGTCTACGGCTCATAACCACAGATTATATAAAAGTTACTACGTAACAGATACTTCACTCCCCTACAAAAACACAATACCAACGTTTATTTCAGACAATACAAGCAAAAATGTGTCTAAGGCGCTCGACCTAGCGTTGATATTACTTCGTTCAGCGCGCGATGTACCGCCGTGCGCCCGATACGATGTGCATTAGTGCAGGCACAGATTATATAATAGTTACTTCGTAACATATACTTCACTCCCCTACAAAAACACAATATCAACGTTTATTTCAGACAATACAAGCAAAAATGTGTCTAAGGCGCTCGACCTAGCGTTGTTATTACTTCGTTCAGCGCGCGATGTACCGGCGCGCCCCGATACAGTAAAAGGTTGACTCAATAAACTAAAAAAAAGTTTACGAATTATTTTTATTTACCTCACAAAATTACATCAAAGTTCCTAACTAAGAGTCGAATTTTATGTCGGAAAAGTGAATTTTACGCCGTCTTGTCATTTTAGTATCGATAGCATAAAAAATGAAACATATTGTGCTTGTTTTTTGTCAAGCCCGCAAAATGACTATGAAAAACTTAAATCGTTTCTAAGATAGAATACGAATGCACAGTTATCCTGTCATTAGAATAATAACATACGTTGCGCGCGCGTGAGCAGTGACAACCGACTGGCAGATAGTACCGGCGCAGGTGACGAAAGTTCAGGTATAAATCGCAGTAGCTATGGGCGAGTGAGGGAGGCCTGGTGCAGGGTTGACTCAATGAAGTATATATAAAAGGAGTTTTGAATACCTTTCATTTCTCTCACATCAATCTCAAATAACATCAAAGTACCTTATTAAAATTCGAATTTAATTTATTTTTTTAATTTAATTTAAAGTACCTAATTAAACATTGAATAAATGCACAAGGAGGCATTCTCAGGCTTATTATTCACAATAACAGTGAAAACAATTGAGCTAGCTACTAATCTTTTTAATTTACATTTGATACTTGTTTTTAAAATTAAATTAAAGCTTACCTTTACTCATCTACAGTTAATTTAAAAAATGATAGTGCCTTGTCTACTGATTTCGATTGACATTCGTCAAATGAGCAATACTTTTCTCCAGACATTTTATTAATAACATACGTGGCGCGTGAGTAGTGGCAAGCGACTGTCGATACCACCGCCGGCGCTGGTCAAAAGTTTAGGTATAAAACTCTGTAGCTATGGGTGAGTGAGGTAGGCCTACCATAACCACCAAGGTCGGTCATCGGCCCGTTGCTAAGAATATAGTTTTAATGTATTCGTTTTGTTACAGGGGTCGCCGCCGCCATCTTTGCCAAGTAACATAGAAATGTCAACAACATGGCCGCCGTGCGACAAAATGTCCGACATCAACATATTGGACGACAAACCTGTATATTACAACTTAAAGATATGAGCTATGTGTAAGAAACCTGCTTAATGTACGCTTCTTCATTAACCGGCTTGAAATAATTATAAGGGAGTTTAATAATTTATGATCGTACAAAACGACAAACCGACTTCACATGCCGCGTTAGTCAAAGTACTGGCTAGTTATAATCGTGTCATCAAAGTATACAAATTTGCTTATATTGTTTACTCCATACAGTGTATAGTGAGGGCCCGGTGGCGTAATCGGGAGAACGTTCGGCTTTAATGCCGTGGTACCGAGTTCAAACCGCCGTGCACCAATGGATTTTTCTATCGAAAAATTTATGTGCGCTTCTCACAGTGGCCCTCCGGTGAAGGAAAAACATCGTTAAGAAACCAACGAAACCCCCCGCATGGTGGTAGGACACTATCTAGTGTCCGCCTGGCCAGCTACCACCCTAAAGTTAGAAAATCTGTCACCAAACATCTAATGTGTTCCGGCAGCTATCCTTGAGAGCCAGTTCTCATTCTAGGCCTAGCGTGCTTACCATCTTCGACCGCATCATCACTTACCAACAGGTGAGATAGTGGTCAAACGCTAGCCTATAACGTATAAAAAAAAAAAAAAAATCTCCGGAGATTTAAAAAAAATAGTAGATAGCTAAGCGTTTAGGATAACTGTCAGATCTCGATAAAATTTGAGTGGGACCGAGCGGGAGGCATAATCTCTCAAACAAAAAAATATTTTTTCCGATCGGTTAAGATTTGAAGGAGTTCTGAGGTAACAAACATCAAAAAAAAATACAGTCGAATTGAGAACCTCCTCCTTTTTGTGAAGTCGGCTAAAAACTAAAACAACCGGCTTCCATGCCGCGCGAGCGTGTTTCAGTAGCAAGTTTGAGACGTTTGTCGTCATATCTCTGGTGATACTTATCAGATCTAGATGAAATTACAATGGTACCTTGCGATATCTCCTTTCCAACAAAAACAGAATCATCAAAATCAGTTCATAAACGACTATGTCATCCGCGAACACACATTAAAAATATATATATATATACGGTCGAATTGAGAAACCTCCTTTTTATGAAATCTGTTAAAAAGGAGGAGGTTCCCAATTCGTTGAAATTGTATATTTTTTATCTATGTTCCCTGATTAATCAAAGATGCCAAGACCGATGTAGAAAATTCTTCTTTTGTTTATAAGGGTATACTACCTGGGAGGTCCCTTTTAAATTTAATCGAGGTCTGACATATCTCCAGAGATATGAAGATAGTCACCTCAAACTTGGTACTGGAAATGAGTAGCGCGGCATTTGAAGTCGGTTCTTTTAGTTTTTTAAACGATCTTTAATTGTTTTGTATATATTTTTGACAAGTTCTCTCTTCTCTATAATTTTAAAGTAGTGTTTCGGGTTGATAACAGAAATGTATTTTTCCAGGCCTGGTTATGTAAACTGAAGATGCGGTCGACGATGCAGCATGCTTACCTAGAAGATACCTGTTCACTCGCGATTGGAAGACCTCCGGATTATATTCATATTATCCGGATTATATTCATTCCATCTTTGGTCGAGGATTGTGAACACGCTAGGCCTAGAATACTTGAACTCTCAAGGGCTGTGTGCTGCCGGAACACCGTAAGGTTATGGTGGCAGATTTTATCCTTGATGGTGGTAAGCTACTTCTTTTGGTAGCAAGTCAGCCGGAACATCGGTATAATGCTCCTGCCACCTGTCGACTGATGTGTGATTACGAGAAATCCTGATTAATTTTAAGAATACATAAAAAATCCTGTATAATTTTAAGAATACACAATATAATGCTTTAAACTAAGATCTGATTAAAACCAAGACATTAGGCTTAGATATTTACACGATGCCATGTAGTTAAGTACAACGACAAAAGAAACGTAATACCAAAATAGATAGTTTAAAAACTAAAACAACCGAATTCCGTGCACCGCGAGTCAGTTTTAGTAGAAAGTATGACACGTTTATCGTCATATCTCTGGAGATACTTATTAGATCTTGAAGAAATTACAATGGGACCACCATGTACCCTATCGATTAAAAAAAGAATCATTCTAATCGGTTCACAATTGACGGAGTAATCGCGTAACATACATACAAAAAAAAAAACACACACACAGACAAATTGAGAACCTCATCCTTTTTGGGAAGTCAGTTGGTAATTGAAATTGAAGCAAAGGACATTGACAATCTATGTATGGATGTTGGACCAAGTGCTGCCCTGAATTAACACATAGTGCATTTTGTTCCGTACGTCAATACTAATAAACCGAAGCGCTTGAAATTCTGTCCTGGGAGTCCAGAGAAAAACGATTTTCATTGTGATTATTTATTGACCAAAAATGAATTTGAAAATCAACTATTTTAACTACTTGACAACTTGAGCATTTACCAATGGAGATGTTAACGCAAGGCGTACCCCTCTGCTGGCCATATAGCCATTATTGGCCATATGAGCGTGCGTAACTACGCTGTATTTTTAATACTGTATGCGTGTTTCAAGCTAGTGTGCGGGATCGTTAAAGCGAGTGATTTGTGTGTGTGCAATGCGTGTTTACCTCGTCCCCCGTAAGTATCGGCAGAAAAAAATGTTTGCGGATTACAACGTTAACATCTCCATTGGTAATGCTGGTAAAGACTTGACAATAAATCACTAATATTGATGATTTTTAATCATCACTGACATCAAACTATTAGTAATCACTAAATTAGTAATCACATTATTTCACAATTTTTTGAATAAAAATTGTCTGAAGTACTGAAACATGCACTGGGTTGCGGGTGCACGTAATAGTACGGTTGGCAACCCTACATTAATCAGGGGAATTAAACATGTGTTTTAAGTGTGACGTTCGACGTCTAGATGAAAGCTGAATGGCTCAATATACCTAATATATAATAATACCTTTGTTTTTTTTTGTAAATTCAAAGCAATAAGTTATGTTTATGTTATATCTATAATATTTTTAATTGAATATGATCTATTTAATGTTATTTGACGTGTGTAAGTGCAAATTTTTGATTTGCCCATATAATGAATAAATGCTTTGACTTTTTGACTGTATGGACTGTATTGGACTCCCTTAGTGTGTTATGTTAGTGATTATTAGGGATAGGGTATATAAGCAAACAAGCCAAGGCTCGGACAAGACAATCAAGACAATATCAGCCGAGTCTACTAGTGAACAGTAAAAAAGTAAAAATAGTTTTTTTTTTCGTTTAACTATGGCTCCACACGATATTTTATATACACACAGCACTCTGTACGAATTTTGAAAAACAAACTAATAACAAGAGATACTGAAAGAGACTAAGAAAAAAACATTGACAATAAGATCGTTTAAAAAACTAAAAAGAACCGACTTCAATGCCGCGCTATTAATTTTCAGTACCAGTTTTGAGGTGTTTATCTCCATATCTCTGGAGATACTTATCAGACCTCGATAAAATGATCATGGTAAACACTTGGGATATCTCCTTTCCTCCTTTCCAACAAAAAAATAATAATCAACATCGGTTCATGAACGACTAAGATATCCGCGAACAAACATAAAAAAAAACATTTAAGGTCGAATTGAGAATCCTCTTCCTTTTTTTGAAGTCAAAACTGGTCCATACCCTGTCAATGTCCTTTCTCCCCGTACTGTACTGTTATTCCAACTTAGGACAGACGTAACTTATTAACCCTTAATAGCCTGATTTACGAAAGTGATTTATTTTTAATATTACTGTGTTTGCTTGAGGGTCTAGATGAAGGGAAAAATAGTAATAAAATATATATATATATATATATATTAAAATTTAATTTAATTTTATTTTTAATTTCACATTTTTTTTCTTTTTTTTAATTTCGTTGGAAAGAATATTATACAACAGTAAAATACGTACAGCCAACCTATAAAAAAAACTAATAGTAGGTACTAATAGGTTTAAAAGATTGGTATCAAAATTGAAACTCTAGGTTATTAAGGGTTAAATACTAGCTGATGTCTGCGACTTCGTTCACGTACACCAAGATTGTTTGTCACTGTAAAGCTGTGTCAATCAACATTTGTGTGTTCTTAGTTATTTAAGTTATGTGTTTTTACACAGGATTCAAATTTAATTTTCAAAAAAGTAGCCTATGTTCATCCTCATACTATGAAGTATCTGTTTGTTAAATTACAGTAAGATCGGATCGTCCGTACATGCGTGATTAGGTAATAAACACACAGAGATACAAACGTTTTTTAACCGACTTCAAAAAAAGGAGGAGGTTTCTCAATTCGACCGTATATATATATATATATATTTTTATGTTTGTTCGCGGATAACTTCGTCGTTTATGAACCGATTTTGATTATTCTTTTTTTGTTCGAAAGGAGAAATCCCAAGTGTGGTACCATGGTAATTTTATTGAGGTCTGATAAGTATCTCCAGAGATATTGAGATAAACATCTCAAAATTGGTACTGAAAATGAATTGCGAAAAAAATTGAAAATGAAAATGCGCGGCATTGAAGTCGGTTCTTTTTTAGTTTTTAAACGATATTATATTATATTCGGCTGGATACGATTAATTTATATATATTAATCGGGCTGCCTGCTTGTTTGCTAACCATTACATAAAAAAAAATACTAAGTTCACATATTTAACCAACTTCGTCAGGTTTTCAATTCATCTGTATGTATTTGTTTTGTATGTTTGATTGGCCGTTTTGAATGATTATTTTTTTCATAGGTAGGAATCATCTCTAAGGTGGTCTTTAAATAAAATGTTATCAAAACTCATTCAGATTCATATTATCAAGGTCTATTTCAATGTTATCAAGATCTGAGAAGTATCTCCAGAGATATGACAATAAACATCTCAAACTTGCTACTAAAACTGATTCGCGGGGCATAAAAGTCTGCTATTTAGTTTTTTAATCAAATTATGGTTTTTAAATTTTTTATATTTTTAATTTTGACTTCGAATTGCAGTTTTTAGTTTGAGAGCAACTGTCGCAGCCTTAAATAATCTTATACAAGGTGTAACATAAGGGTATAGTAATATTTAAACTGTGTATACCTAGCCTGATGTATAATCTACCTGCAAAGTGTCGCTTTCCTCAGCAGCATGGATCCAGAGTTATGACAAGTTAAACTTTTCCAAAAACTTCGCTATTTATAACCCTAATGTCAGCTGATTAGCAGACGTAAACGCACAGAATAAATAATAGTACAAGTAGTAAACTTATTCATTGACTAAAATCATTTAAAATAAAATTTATTATTTAGGTCAAAGGAACCGACAAGCCATAAATCATTTTTTGTGAATGCTGCTCGCCAATTGGGTACGGAAACGATCACTCCTTTGAAATACCGCGGGCCAATCCAATACGAGCGCCATGTCCTTAAAATACGGCCAGCCAATAGTAACACGAAAGAAAAAAAGAGAAGAAAAATGGCGGCGACCAGTGGCGAAAGAACAGTTAGGGTTGTCCAAAATAATGCGAAAAATTAATTTTTAAACTTTGTATGGTAAAATAAAGTTTCGATTTGAAGTTTGATATTTAGGTATAGGATTCGTGACATGCTATACATACACACCTTTCAATATTACTACACCCTTATGGTGTAACATAAGGGTGTAGTAATATTGTATATAACTTGTATATAAAAATCAATTGCTTAAAAAATTGCGAGGTAGATAGTAAAAACAACAATTTCATTTTTCCCATATACACTGTTCTACCTACTTTCCTGTCAAACATTTGACGTTCGTCCCTTCGGTACGGTATGGAGACTCTGTTCCACTCTCGAATTGAATGAAACTTCAAGCGCGTATTAAATTATGGGTTTAGAATCCACAATCGGAGTACCGCGTAGGTATTTAAATTTTAATATTTTGAATTTTGATGGTTGTCCCAGGTTGTCATTGTTGGTTCGTTAAGAAATTTTTGCCATTGTATTGATATGTTTTGATGGTTGTCATTATGGCGCTTTCATAAATAGCGAATACTCATGTATTCGCTATTTTTATCTATAAAACCCGATAAAAACAACATAAATTTAAATAATAAAAAGGGTTCCCATACAAGAAACGTGTTTTTGAGGCTTTTTATGCTCGATCCAAACCTTAATATATAAAGACTTGAAATTTACTCATTGTGTGTATTACAATGGTTGCTATAAGATCAAATAATAAAAACTAAATTACATTAAAAATTAAAGGGTCCCCATACAAGTAACGTATTTTTCCGGCAAATATTGTTCAATCGGAACCCTGCGTGTGCGGGTCCGACTCGCACTTGGACAGTTTATTTATATTCGCGGTACGAAGTTCGCCGGGTCAGCTAACAATAAGTAATTGTAATAAAACTGGCCATGTGCGAGTCAGCATCGCGTCTCTTATCGCACACTTAGGGAGGGTTCCGTACAATACGAAACATAACAGAGTTTCAACCTCATATATTTGATTAATTGATATTACCAAGAATATTTGGTTTGGTCGCGATCTAGAAAGACGGGGACAATTCGTTTACTAGCGCCATCTATGTCATTTTGCCGAAACTATTACTATTACTATAACCATTAGATAGATGGCGTTTAAAAACACGTTTTTGGTATGGGGACCCCCTTTAATTTTTAACTTTATTTTATTTTTAGTATTTGTTGTTATAGCGGCAACAGAAATACACCATCTGTGAAAATTTCAACTGTCTAACTATCACGGTTAATGAGCTATAGCCTGGTGACAGACGGACAGCGGAGTCTTAGTAATAGGGTCCCGTTTTACCCTTTGGGTACGGAACCCTAAAAATGGTCATTGCATACGGATGAAACTATTTATCCGTATAGTATTTTACTTTTTTTAACCGACTTCAAAAAAAGTAAGAGGTTTCTCAATTCGACCGTATATATATATATATATATATATATTTTTATGTTTGTTCGCGGATAACTTCGTCGTTTATGAACCGATTTCGATTATTCTTTTTTTGTTCGAAAGGAGATATCCCAAGTGTGGTACCATGGTAATTTGATCGAGGTATGATAAGTATCTCCAGAGATATTGAGATAAACATCTCAAAATTGGTACTGAAAATGAATAGCGCGGCATTGAAGTCGGTTGTTTTTTAGTTTTTAAACGATATTATTATGTAATAAATTATTGCAGGCAAGATACTCATATGAAGGAAAGAAAGAATGGAAATACATTTATTCAACACCATACTTAAAATAAGGAATACTTATATTCTAAACTAAATAAACGCGAAGTAATAGTGTCGAAGTTACACAGGGTTGCGGGTTCGAGTCCCGTCGGTACGATGAAATTTTGGATTGTGTGTAACGATTTACTGTACGGTACTGCAGGGCTAGCATGGCAAGCGGACTATTTTGTCTTTCCACCTATCCGTGTTTTGTTTGGTGGAGAAGGCAAATTATAAGTAAAGTTTTTCGACAATTATAAACGCCCGCTGACTTTTAATCAATAATTTTTTAAACTTTTTAATACGAAACAAAATCAGAACTCGGGGTCAAACTTCAGCAAGCGCTTAAATTGTTGTGTTGATCTCCTGTCAGTGGCGAAAAACAGGGAAATAATTTTGTCTTTCCCCCGGAGATAGTCCATGCTAGCCCTGCAGGAAAAGACACGCGTGGCGTGTGACATCGCTTAGACATTTTCGCTCGCTTATAAAGATATAAACGAGACATACCTATACCCATTTTTACCGACTTAAAAAAGGAGGAGGTTCTCAGTTTGTCTGTTGTATGTATTTTTTATGAATTCAATTGATCTGTATTATAATATGCTTCATAATATCTGAATGAATTAAATATATTTTTAAAATAATGGCGGTAAATATTTGACATAATTATGATAGTGTAGTATTTATAACTTATTTTAGCTATTATACAGCTACTGATATTAGTGTCTCGTTTCCCCGTACTTGAATAATTAGGGCATAACTCACATAACACAATAGGTAAAGTCCTGATAGTATGTGTTTATGAGTATGGTAAATTTTATTTTTATTTATAAAATGCCTATTTATGATTTTTAATAAAAATAAGTACGAAATTGAAAAATAATTTGTTTCATTTTTAAAAGCTTTTATTTAACTTCACTTGTATGTCCTGGATTTTTTAAGCTTAGAACCACCATCATCACCCTTATAAAAAAATTATAATTGACTGACCAGTAAAGTTGTCATTGTTTGTATGGCCAGTCAGCCAGTGACTCGCCAGTCTCAAGACAGTCTACCAAGCCTTAGTTTTTTTGAAGTGAAAAAAACTTCTTTAGCATCTTTGTGCACTTTTTTTGGGAAAGGATAAAAAATGTTAAACTCGCGTCAGGTCACCATATCCTGAACGAAAATTCGTAAGACGGAGCGCAGGGCGCTTGCGCGAGGTGACATTGCGTAATATTCATAAATGACGTGTTCACATGGGTTGCACTCCCGGAGTGCAACTCGTTGTTTTTTTTCTACGGCGAAGCAAAAAGGACGGGTATGTTTTTGACCGATATGTACTTTTTGCTTGTGTATGTACATAGGTTCCCTCATAATTTCTGAACGACTTATCATAATTTGACAAATGAGGTGTCGTTGGACGCGTCTTATTTATCTGCTGGTTGTGTAACGTCACAAGAAATGCCCCCTAGGGGGCACGAAGTCAAGAACTAAAAAAAAATTCATATTCACAAAACATTCACTCCACCCCATCGTGTGTGGTATTGTTGAATAGGGATCCTAAAATGAAGGTAGGGTTTCGTACATCATATTTTTGTCAAGCGTAGTGTTTGTGAGATATATGCCGTCGAAGTCAAGAACACTAATTTTTACTCCACGCGGCGTCGCAAAGAAGCAATAGAGAGAGTTATGTGTTTGTTTACCGCTATGTATCGATGTAAGTATGTTGACATATATGCATGTATACATTTATGCAAAAACCCCAAAATACTTTAAATATAAAATAAGTTCAAAAACTAAAATCCGACTAATAACAAGTAACAAAATTAAAATGTTGAATAAACACCCACGACAATGTCCTTTAGAAAATTAACGTCATAATATCTATCTTAGAACCTCTACTGATTAATTACGAACCGTTTAAAGACAAAATCGAACTAGTTTTGGAAAAAAATGGCAACATGGATTTGCAAGACAAATGTTTACTGCAGCGCCCCATGGTGAGTTGACCTTAACACCTATTTAAGAACATGCACCAATCAAACACAAACCCATAACTGAAAACTGCATCAAAATAGGACTAGTAGTTTTGAAAAAAATGGCAACAACGATTTGCACCAACAAATGATTACTGCAGCGCCCCCTAGTGAGTTGACACCGTAACTCCTATCTTAAAACATGCACCAATTACACTCGAACCCATAACTGAAAACTGCATCAAAATCGGACTAGTAGTTTTGGAGAAAAATGGCAACATGGATTTGCAGTGCACAAACAAACAAACAAACATCCTCTCACCCCAAACGCATGTACAGACACTGTCTCAGTTCCGTCGTGGGTAAAAAATCACACTAAAAAGTATGAAACAAGAAAATATTCTCATCTGAGATCTCTATGTACAAACTATTCAATATGTATCGTGTTATATAAATAACTTACTTGTAATAAATATTTTATTGTATTTCTTTTTTTTTTATATAGAACTGGGCAGCACTTGACCACTATCTCACCTGATGTTAAGTGATGATGGAGCGCGCTTACCCAAAAGATACCTATTCACTCGCGATTTGAAGACCCCCATATTGTATTTAGCCGGAAACACAGACTCAGGCAGAGCATTCCATTCCCTGGCGGTTCGCATGATGAACGAAGATGCAAATCGCTTCGTTCGGGTAGATGGTATATCCACCATAAATCGGTGGCGCCTTTTAGTGTCTCTGGATGTCCGATAATAAAATGGGGAAGGTGGAATCAAATTATGCAGTTCCATAGCACACTCTCCAAAATGTAACCGATAGAAAACCGATAAACAAGCGACTTGCGGCGATGCGTGAGACTCTGAAGTCTCTTGCCTACAAGTATATCATCACCAATGAGCTTCTTGGCTCTCCTCTCAATAGCTTCCAGTGTCTCCAGCTGGTATTTGGCAGAACCATCCCAAAGGTGAGAACAGTACTCCATGCACGATCGCACTTGTGCTTGGTAAAGATTGAGCAACTGTCCCGGTGTGAAGTATTGTCTCACCTTTGCCAAAATGCCAAGCTTTTTTGAGGCTAGCTGGGCTCTAGACTCAATATAAGAGCCGAAATTGAGAGTCGGTGTTAATGAGATGCCAAAAAGCTCGAGATGGTTACTTATCGGGACGGATACATCTCGGAAAGTAGGAGCCAGAAGAAATTGGCTCCGTTTGGCGGAGAAAAGACACGCCTGGGTTTTTGCAGCATTGAACTTGACTAGATTGGCATCGCCCCAATCGGAGACTGCCATTATTTCATACATATTCTAGTGGTGCTTAGAGGATAGCCGTGGTCGTATGTCACCTACCGTAACAAAACAATATATGCTGCAAAGTAGCGAACGACCACGGGTATCCACTGAACACCACTATGAATATGTATGAAATACAATAAAATATTTATTACAAGTTAGTTGTTCGTATAATACACGATACATATTGAATAGTTTGTACACAGCGATCTCAGATGAGAATATTTTCTTGTTCATTATTTTTAGAGCGTGATTTTTTAGTAGTCGGGATTTAGTTTTTGTACTTATTTTTTATTACGTGATCGGTTTTTATTTTTGGATTATTTGTGTGATACACAGAATTCTTCCATTTCTGTCTGTCATTGTGACCGTGTAATGTATGTTTATAAAGAGCCCCGCGCCACAGGGTTTCCTAGAGCGGAAATTTAAAACCACCCCGTAGAGTAGAGTAATCTGCAGATTCCGGGAGATGTCCCAGCATCAGGTCAATGCTACCATGTTCCCACAATATCGTTGAAGTAATACAGAATTTGGAATTGATTAGACCTAAGGAAGTTGATTTCATTGTGTCATCAATGTCTTATAACGGGTGAACGGCTTTTCATAAATCAAAGCCAGAACACTCATGATTAAATATAGATCGAAAACTCGATCCGAGGTCGGTATAAATCGATAAAGTTGATCTCGCATATTGGGATCGGCCGAAAAACATACTTATCGAACAAAATAAAAACTATGTCAAAATCGGTTCAACTGTATGACCAGACACACTCAGTCACGTCAAACTTATAATAACCACTTTTTGCTTCGGGAGTAAAAAGAAAGATAATATTATAGTGCCCATGGGCAGCTCATAGTTCTCTTCTTCCGTCCGTAGGCATAGACTTACGCGTGGTCCCTGGATGGTGCTAAATCAGTGGTAATGTTTCGGTCGTGGCCCTATATAATTTCATTGGACATTGTCCTTCAAGTTGATCACAGGTATGAATAAATTCATATTTCTGTGAAATTGAGAAACATTACTAAGTATTTTACAGACAAACACATTCTTTTTATATATAGGCTTGCGATAAAAAGCCCGTCAAAAAGGGGGCGCGTTCGATCCCAAACGTTTGCCATCAGACAAGTTTTCATATTAAATTAATTAAATATTGAAGGTATGTAGTTACATAAAATCTGTATGGTGACAAAATATATAAATAAAATCATTATGTTCAATTAGGTGGGGTGAGATGGACACCTCAGTCCTGGAACCAGCTCAGGGGGGGTCATGACCCCCCCCCCCCCCCTGGATCCGCCGTTGTGTGTCACAGAACAGATAATAATACTACGACTGTGTGCTACCAGAGCACCGTAAGGTTATGGGGGGTAGATTTTCTCCTTGATATGGTAAGCTGTGTAAATTTTCTACGGCATGAAACTTTTTAGGCGAAATACTAAATCGACAATGAGTGCTACCTTGTTGAAATTAGTGTTGTGATTTGTTTACTGTACTAATAGGTTGACGGTTCACGGAGAAACGTGTTTAGGTCACACTGTGTTATATTTATTAAAATATCATATAGCATTTGACCACAATCTCACCTGTTGGTGAGGTCGAGGATGGCAGCACGCTAGGCCTAAAATGGAAGCTGGCTCTCAGGATAGCTGCCGGAACACATTAGATGTTTGGCGACAGACATTCTAACTCGAGGGTCGTAGCTGGCCAGGCGGATACTAGATAGTGTCCTACCACCATACGGGACTTTCTTAAGGATATGTTTCCTTCACCGGAGGGCCACTGTAAAAAACGCACAAAATTTTTTCGGTAGAAACATCCATTGGTGCACGGCGGGGATTAAACTCGGTACCTCTGGCGTCAAAGCCGAACATTCTCCCACTATACGACTGGGCCCTTAAAAGATGTATGTAGCAAAAATAATTAAACCAATAAAATACAATTTAAGCAAAATTAATTTATTTCTTGAAAAATACAACAAATTACTCTTAAAACTATGAAGCTAAAACAACATTTGTGTGTATATTGACTGCGTGTATGTAATTGTATTTTATATGTATATTTCATTAAAATACATCAGTAAGGCGTTATTAGGGTAACGTGACAAGGAAGGTGCTCTTCTGATGATAAGTGATGACGACAGTCCATAACAGATGCTGTGGTACGCAAAACACTTATTTACTTACTACAAAATATTGTGCGTGACTGCTCCGCGTCTCTTTATAATATTAACTCTTGCTCGATTTTTGTTCACTAACCTTCGCCGATATTGACAAAGATATACTACGTTTTATTAAAGGAACTGTCTAAAAGGTGGAATGGACTAGTTTAAAATGCTTTTTTAAATACTCCTTATGCTATAGTCACACTACCTCACCGTCTACCGCTCGCTTAACGCAATAATTATGGCGTTAAATTACCGCAAACATTACCGCGTGTAGTGATGTGGTTATACTAGAGTTTACCTAGATGTGGCACCACCGACATATGCCATATTGATTGACATTGTAAAATTATGGCCATACATAGTGGCTACATCTATGTGTTGTTTCCAATATGGTCATAATGATTGCCATATCAGGGTAGTGTGGCCACAGTATTAGAGCAATTATGGGCCAGATACATTAGGCAATCTTTTCGCAGCCCTAAACCACCGGTCGCTCGGGCTCTGCCCCGCTGCCAGCGGCACTTTAATAGATGTTTTGTTGGTATTTTTAATACCATAATTTGTTGACCGACTTCAGAAACGGAGGAAGCGAGGAGTTTTGGTTATTATTATTATTTTGAGCAGTTTGTGTCCCACTGCTGGGCAAAGGCCTCCTTTTTCCTCTGTTGTGTTGGTGTGTTGGTTAGTAAGTATTATTTAACCTTATATAAGATTCCACTTAGACAGTATATATACTATATAGGTACAATCGCCTTCATTTGTGCGTATCCACCTTAAGGAATAATTTCCTGTGCACTCTTATTGAATTGGCATCTCGCTTCTGTCTATGTTGACATTTTTGACCAATGACAAGAAGGGACAAAGCCAAAAATTATGTTTTGGTTTTGGCTCTTCTGATTGGTTAGAAAAATAATCGACACTTGCAACAGAAAATGTTTTGAAACTGGATACGCACAACTGTACGCGATGGTACAATTAAACATAGGAAAATTATTGTAAAACATTATTTAAAACGAAGCATAAAAGCCTTTAAAATAATATAGAGTAAAACTTTCATCAAAAAGTTGTGTGAAGTCGGTCCAATTAAAAAATTAAAATTATAAAATAAAAAAATATTATCAATTAAACAATATCTAAAAAAGGCGTTTGAAATAAAGATATTTGATTATTCTGTCACTGTCACCGCATTTTTGACAGAAGCGCGAATTTTGAACTGACTTCCAAAAGGGAGGATGTTCTCAATTCGTCTGTATGTTTCTTTTTTCTTTTTAGGATCATGGGCCCAATTTTCAATAGGTTCTCAGCCAGTTATTATTAAACTTAAAAATAAATTAATAGAATTAATTCTACGTATTTAGTAATGAATGTAAGGTCAAGCACGATGACGTATGATTATGATTTTGCGATTTTACTGACCGAGTACCTAAAATTGGCATCACTGTAAAATAAGTGCTTCTGTCAAAATACGATGACAGTGACAGATTAATCCATTCGTTTTTTTTAAGACTTATGCAGTGTCTCGTTCATCTTCGTATTGGTCCTCGCGCGCCAATTCTTCCTCTTCGTCGAAAATGTCGTCATCTGTGGCTGTAGCATTCTGTAACAAACATTTACTTTACTGTGTGGTGGTAGGAGCTTTATATATCGATGTTCCGCCTGACTTGCTACCAAAAAGTAGCTTACCACAATCAAGGAGAAAATCTGCCATCATAACCTTACAGTGTACTGGCAGCACACAGCCCCTGAGAGTCAGATTACAGTGTACTGGCAGCACACAGCCCCTGAGAGTCAGATTACAGTGTACTGGCAGCACACAGCCCCTGAGAGTCAGATTACAGTGTACTGGCAGCACACAGCCCCTGAGAGTCAGATTACAGTGTACTGGCAGCACACAGCCCCTGAGAGTCAGATTACAGTGTACTGGCAGCACACAGCCCCTGAGAGTCAGATTACAGTGTACTGGCAGCACACAGCCCCTGAGAGTCAGATTACAGTGTACTGGCAGCACACAGCCCCTGAGAGTCAGATTACAGTGTACTGGCAGCACACAGCCCCTGAGAGTCAGATTACAGTGTACTGGCAGCACACAGCCCCTGAGAGTCAGATTACAGTGTACTGGCAGCACACAGCCCCTGAGAGTCAGATTACAGTGTACTGGCAGCACACAGCCCCTGAGAGTCAGATTACAGTGTACTGGCAGCACACAGCCCCTGAGAGTCAGATTACAGTGTACTGGCAGCACACAGCCCCTGAGAGTCAGATTACAGTGTACTGGCAGCACACAGCCCCTGAGAGTCAGATTACAGTGTACTGGCAGCACACAGCCCCTGAGAGTCAGATTACAGTGTACTGGCAGCACACAGCCCCTGGGAGTCAGATTACAGTGTACTGGCAGCACACAGCCCCTGAGAGTCAGATTACAGTGTACTGGCAGCACACAGCCCCTGGGAGTCAGATTACAGTGTACTGGCAGCACACAGCCCCTGAGAGTCAGATTACAGTGTACTGGCAGCACACAGCCCCTGAGAGTCAGATTACAGTGTACTGGCAGCACACAGCCCCTGAGAGTCAGATTACAGTGTACTGGCAGCACGCAGCCCCTGAGAGTCAGATTATTCTAGTTCTAGTCTAGTGTTCACCATTTTCGGTCACATCATCGCTTACCACTAGGCGAGATAGTCACATCATCGCTTACCACCAGGCGAGATAGTCACATCATCGCTTACTACCAGGCGAGATAGTCACATCATCGCTTACCACCAGGCGAGATAGTCACATCATCGCTTACCACCAGGCGAGATAGTCACATCATCGCTAACCACCAGGCGAGATAGTCACATCATCGCTTACCACCAGGCGAGATAGTCACATCATCGCTTACCACCAGGCGAGATAGTCACATCATCGCTAACCACCAGGCGAGATAGTGGTCAAATGCTAGCCTATCTAAACTAATATTATGAAGAGGAAAGATTTGATTCTTTGTTATGATTTATCTCAAAAACTACAGGACCGATTTCAAAAATTATTTCACTAATGGAAAGCTACATTATCAGCGAGTAACATAGGCTACATTTAATCCCCGTGTTCTCACGGGAACGGGAACTCCGCGGGTGAAACCGCGAGGCGCTGCTAGTCAGATATAAAAACTGTTTTTGTATATACTTAGTTTTTATATAAATTATTATCAGGTCATTTCCGGTCACTGCATGACATCAGGACATAAGCCTCCTCCGTCTTACGTCACTCATCCCTGCTCTGAGCCACTCTCGGCCAGGTCCTGTCTGCGTACTTATGTCGTCAACCTAACGCTGTATTAGTCTGCCGCGGCTTTGTTTTCCAACACGAGGCCAACTTTCTGTAACTGAGTTACTCTATATGCCATCATATCACATCTCTGATCTCAGTAGTAGTATTACGTAGTTACTTAAATAAAATATAATACTGAAATATGTACTACGCCTGGACGGCTACCACACTCAAGATGTTACTATTCATTATCCTGTGGTCCAAGTTAGAACATGTGTCGACAAACATCTAATGTATTCCGACAACAGTCCTTCAGAGACAGTCACCTTTAAAGGCCTAGGGTGCTGCCATCACCGACCGCATCAACACTTATCAACAGACGATACTGTGGTCAAAAGCTGGCCACATACAAATAAAAATACAATAAAACATAATTATATCTTTAAATATTACATAATATAAAACAAACTACCTCCCCGCGCCTGTACACTTAGATCTTTTAAAATACGCAACAGATTTTAATGCAGTTTTCATCAACAGATAGAGTGATTCAAGAGGAATGTTTAAAACCCGGATTAAACGCGGGAAAAGCCACGGGGCACACCTAGTAGGTAATAAATAGTACACATGACTACATAATAAAGAGAAAGAAAGGTATTAGTTACCTGATATTGCTGATATTCTGATATCAAGTCAGCCATATTGCTGGCAGCTTCCGTGAACTCCATCTCATCCATGCCCTCGCCAGTGTACCAGTGGAGGAAGGCCTGTAATCACAAACAATGAGCATGTTCACAGAGGTCAGGATATAATGGAAATATATGTTAAAATATAGGATAAGCGCTTACCTATCACTACATTATTATAAAACAAAGTCCTTCGCCGTGTTTGTTTGTCTGACGTCAACTGAAAAACTACTAAACGGATTTTCATGTCGTTTTCACCAATAGACAAAGTGATTCGTAAGGAAGGTTTAGGTATATAATTCGTTAAGGTTTTGTGTAAACTGGTTGAAATATAACGATGATAGTTGAAGATGTTAATTCACTGATACCAAAAATGCAGGCATTATGCTCTACCCGTGCCAAGCCGGGGCGGGTCGCTAGTAAAGTATAAAACAGATGGCTCGGAGTCCGAGAGTCGCTCGATATAAACGGGTCTCGGATACATAATCATCATTTTGAGGAAAACTAAAGGTAACAAATATTAAGTATGACAAGAATAGAATTAGGAATTTCTAGATGTGGTAAGAGTATTATATTGATGTTCCGCCTAACTCATTACCATAAAGTAGCCTACCACCCACCAAGAAGTTGAAAATCTGTCGCCATAATCTTATTACGGTGTTCCGGCAGCACACAGCTCTTGAGAGTCAGAGTATTCTAGGCCTAGCGTGTTCACCATCTTCGACCACATCATCGCTTACCACCGGGCGAGATGTAGTCAATGTACAAACCTTACTACTTACTTACTATACTAATATTATAAACGCGAAAGTTTGGATGTATGGATGTATGGGTGTATGGATGTATGGCGAGATGTAGTCAATGTACAAACCTTACTACTTACTTACTATACTAATATTATAAACGCGAAAGTTTGGATGTATGGATGTATGGGTGTATGGATGTATGGGTGTATGGATGTATGGCGAGATGTAGTCAATGTACAAACCTTACTACTTACTTACTATACTAATATTATAAACGCGAAAGTTTGGATGTATGGATGTATGGGTGTATGGATGTATGGGTGTATGGATGTATGGCGAGATGTAGTCAATGTACAAACCTTACTACTTACTTACTATACTAATATTATAAACGCGAAAGTTTGGATGTATGGATGTATGGGTGTATGAATGTATGGGTGTATGGATGTATGGCGAGATGTAGTCAATGTACAAACCTTACTACTTACTTACTATACTAATATTATAAACGCGAAAGTTTGGATGTATGGATGTATGGGTGTATGAATGTATGGGTGTTTGTTGTTCTTTCACGCTAAAACTACTGAACCGATTGAGCTGAAATTTGATATGTGGATAGCCTAGACCCTGGAATAACACTTAAGGCACATTTTATCCCAATATTCCCACGGAAACTATGTCTACGCGGGTAAAACCGGGGGCATAGCTAGTGATTTATAACGAGTACCTTTCTGCGGAACATAGCCGTGAACTGTTCAGATATACGTTTAAATATCTCTTGTATGGCGGTGGAGTTGCCGATGAATGTGGCGGACATTTTGAGACCTCGCGGCGGGATGTCGCACACTGCCACCTTCAGGTTGTTGGGGATCCATTCTACGAAGTAGCTGAAACATCAACACTTATATAATAATACATCTCTCGTCGGATTTGAAAACTGTAATGATTTCTTCCAAATGATTAACTTTCGAAATAAGTAGTCATAGATGGCGCCACCAACGCATAATTGGGTTAAAAAATGCAATTCACTAATTTCGTCGTAACGATACATCGAACCGTGGCTTAATTGGCAGAGCACCTGGACATGTCATCCAGGAGGTTGTGGGTGCAAGTCCCGTCGGTACGATGACATTTTGAGATTGTGTTTAACAATTTACAAAAAAATATATAAAGTGTGTAACACTTCAAAGAAACATAATACTTATATAATAGTACACACTTACCAAAAATTACAAAAAAATAACACAATTAACTACAACAAATAATTAAATACAATACAAAAAAATAACAAATCACATTGGAATCTGATTTGTTTATAAAAATTAAGGGGTGTAGTAGACAAGGAACGTAATTTTTTCAGCATTTTTTGTTCGATATTATAAAATACTAGCTGACCCTGCAAACCTTGTTTTGCTAAAACCCAAATATCTTAAGGAACCCTATTTTTTTCCAAAACAAAATTTAGCCTATGTTACTCGTGGATACTGTGGCTTTCGAATGGTGAAAGAATTTTTAAAAACGGTCCAGTAGTTTTTGAGCCTATTCATTATAACCAAACAAACAAGGTTTTCCTCTTTATAATATTATATATATAGTGTAGATTATAGTGTTTGTGGAACGGAATGGGAACCCTAGGAGTGCAAGTTCGACTTGCAATTGGCCTTGTAATACATGTAATCTATTTTTGGCCATAGTCTATGTCTATTACTAATGAGAACTAAAGTTGTTAAATCGCTGTAAGATTACTGAAATAAATAAATATGAGAGAGCGGAGAGAGCTCCACTGACGTAATAGGATAGCTTTACTTCCAAGTGAGAGGTCGCCGGTTCAAATACTAGCACGGGGGTTCGTCCACAGATGGTTAGAGCATATTAAATCGATGTTCCGCCTGACTTGTTACCGAAAAGTAGCTTAACGCCATCAAGGAACAAATCTGCCGCCATAACATTACAGTGTTCCGACAGCATAGTAAAGTCAAGAGCATTCTAGGCCTAGCGTGTTCACCATCCTCGACCGAATCATCGCTTATAACCAGGCGATATAGTTGTTAAACGCTTGCCTTAGGTACATAGTATAAAATAAAGTACGCGGATTTTAATATACGGTTTACATCAATAGATAGTGATTCAAGAGAAGGTTTATAACATGGATTCAACGCGGACAAAGCCGCGTAGCGCAGTTAGTCAGATATAATAAACTGGCCAAGTGCGAGTCGGACTCGCACACGTAGGGTTCCGATTGAACAAAATTTGCCGGAAAAATTAAGTACCTACATAATTTTAACATCTATATATATAAATACCGTGTCATTACTAAACATGCTTATTTACTACAACGCCATCTAACGAATGTCTAACGAACTTCTAACACCCACTAAGTGAACGTTAACACAAATGGGTAAGTGACCTCTTGGTTGGTAAACATTCGTTCATAGATGGCGCAATAGTAAAAACACGTTTTTTGTATGGTGACCCCCTTTAATTTTTAACTTTGTTCTGTTTTTAGTATTTGTTGTTATAGCGGCAACAGAAATACATCATCTGTGAAAATTTCAATGGTCTAACTATCACGGTTCATGAGATACAGCCTGGTGACAGACGGACAGACAGACAGACAGACAGACGGACAGCGGAGTCTCAGTAATAGGGATCCGTTGGTACCTTTTGGGTTCGGAACCCTAAAAACGAAGGTTAGGTACGTACCTGGAGTTCTTATTCTGTATGGCCAGTACTTGATCGTCGACTTCCCTCATAGACATGCGTCCGCGGAATATGGTGGCCACGGTGAGGTAGCGGCCGTGCCGCGGGTCGCACGCTGTCATCATGTTGCTCGGGTTGAACATCTGTGGACAACGACATCTGTTATGCCCGTGGAGGTAGGAAATACAAGGAGGCGCTACGATATATTTGCCTGAATGGAAATAACTTCAAAAACAGGTGCATACCGAAACGTCATAATGGCACATAAAATTTGCTATTAAAGCTGCCATTGACTGTCCATTGGTCCATTGATGACCTTGAATGACGCAATCCTACCAATGGGGAAGAAAACTGTCAATTAGTAGAGGTCGCTTAGCTTATGATACAGAAAAACTGTCAATCTATATAGAAATTGTATGGTTTTAAATTATTTTTACTTATTACGTAAAATATGGGTCGTTGTATAACTTTTGGGTGTGAATATATAGAGATAGGGAAAATCGAAAAAGCATTGAGAAGATAAAATTTTAAATCAAGCGATTTTTCGAGGTTATGTAGTAAACACTTCAAAGAAACCGATTATGAAACAACTTCACTTAGAACAGGTGTTCTACCGGGTACCTACCCGCGACCCGCCCCGGCGTTGCACGGGTAGAGCATATATACCTACATTTTTCCATCAGTTTGTTGCGTTGAGTATGAATTAACGTCTTTAACAATCATCGTCATATTTCAACCAATGTACACAGAACCCTGACAAATTATATATCCAAACATTTCTCATGAACCATTCTATTTATTGATGAACACCGCATAAAACTCCGTTCAGTAGTTTTTAAGTTTATGGCGAACAGAGAGACGCGGCGGGGGACTTTCTTATATAGTGCGTCTATCTGTCTGTTCACTATAACCTCAAAAACTACTGAACGGACTTACATGCAGCCCTCACCAATAGATAGAGTGACTCATGAGAAAGGTCCAGCCCAGGTACAATATACAATTTGTTAAAGTTCTGTGCAAATTGGTTCAAATATTACGATAAAACGAACATAAAAAGTAAAAAAGGCAATGAAAAGCATATTATAAGAATTTTTACAGGTAACAAACTTATAGCGCCCTCTGCTGGACAAGCATTCGGTAATCTTCCCTATTGTCCAATGGACGATCAATGTCAGCCATTTTATGTGTCAGTGCACTGGAGATGTTTTGACAAATTCAATTTAATCTGTATGCTCTATACATAAAGTTGTAATATGTACATTAAAACGGCCCAAACGAACGTATTAAGGTGGGATCGTGTCCCCCCCCCCTTAATAACCTGCCATGGCTATACATGTACTTACTATAATTATATGTATAGTATATACATTATATATGTGGCCCAACTCAAGGTCGGTCTCATGTGGGCCGGTTTTGCGGTTCAATTCGCAGTCGAGTTTAACATAGTAGAAAGTCTTGTGTTTGGTAGTTGCTGACCTGCGTCATGAGCTCGGGCACGGTCTGCGCGCGGTAACTGAAGCAGTTCCTGGCGGTGAGCGGGGCGAAGCCCGGCATGAAGAAGTGCAGCCGCGGGAACGGCACCATGTTCACTGCCAGCTTGCGCAGGTCGGCGTTCAGCTGACCGGGGAACCGGAAACACGTCGTCACACCAGACATTGTCAGCTGGAATCATAGAGAAAGTATATATATAGAGAGAACATTAGCGTATGCGAATGAAACAGCTATAGAGATATAACCCGACTAAAATGATGAACACGTGATACATATGCCAGCTATAAGATAAAATGAACAACGTAATTTGGTCAGGACATACATGACAGCGGGTGAGAGCCAATGGGTGCACTAGAACTTGGTGCCAGTGCTGGAGCCAGTTTGTAAAATCGCATACGCAAAAAAGGATAAAAAAAATGTTGTTCATCTCGCTCTCTCATATTAGTGATTGTATAGTTTTATCCTTCTCATACTATTATTATTATTTAAATGCCACATCTACTTAATACTCCATCCACGGCTGGAAACATATATAACGTCAGATCCGGTCTAACTAGTGTATAATAATTTATGATCGTACAAAACGAAATAAAACCGGCCAAGTCGAGTTGGACTCGCCCACCGAGGCACCGAGGCCTACGTTGGTGAGTACCAATTAAGCTAGACCTCTAAATTGTATGAGCGCTCATATAACTCAGAGGCCTATCTTAATTGGCGTGTACTATGTATGTATGGGGACACCCTTAAATTTTTAAGCTTTTTTATTTTTTGGAATTTTTGCTTTATTTGTGATGTAAGACCTTGCTTCTTGCTAAATTTCATGATTCTAGGACAACGGGAAGTACCCTATAGGTTTTCGACCCAAAACCTATAGGGTACTTTTGAGAATAGAGATTAGAATTGTCAATTTTGATTAAAATCAAGTTCTTACAGCACAAGTTAATAAAAAATTCAGAAAATAAAAAAAAATTGAAAATTAAGGTAAATTTTGGTACTTACAAGTTTTCGCGAAAATCTAAATTTGCCCATATCTTTTTATCGTGTTGACTCAGGACCTTGATTTTTATACACCTAATAGGGAATATAGACCTTAGAATCTGGTAAACATTTCCACTTACTAGGTCCACCCGTTCATGAAAAAATTGGTGGTGACACACGGACAGACAGACAGACAGACAAACGGACGGACGGACAGACGAACAAGAAAGTAATCTTATAAAGGTTCCTTTTTTTACCTTTTGAGATACGGAACCCTAATAACCGACTTCATATGTCGCGATAGTCAAAGAAGCCAGTATCATGTCATCAAGGTATACAAATTTGTTTATATTGTTCATCTCTAGATAAATCAACAAGATCTCAATGAAATTTGAATGGGATCAAACGGGAAGCATAATCTCTCAAACAATGAAATAATTTTTCAAATCAGTTAAGAATTTACCCGGAGTTCTCGGAAAATACCGTCGAATTGAGAACCTCCTTTTTTGTGAAGTCGGTTAAATAGTGATTCTATAAGGGTTCTTTTTTCTCTTTAAAGAACGGAACCAGAAAAATAAGTATTTTTTAAAACTTACTGATATCAGATGGTTTAGGTCTCCGTAGCTCGGACTGGACAGGCGTAGAGTTTTGAAACATATGTTGTAGAGAGCTTCGTTGTCTATGCAAAATGACATGTCTGTGTTCTCAACCAACTGGTGGACGGAGAGGGTTGCGTTGTACGGCTCCAAAACTACTTCACTCACCTGGAAATAACATTATACAGTTTTTTGAAGTAAACATTTCTTTAGGCACGTTGAGCACTTTTTGGGTGAACAAATATCATGGAACTCGCGTCATCGTCACCGAACGCTTGCCATGAGCTATATGTATACTGTGTATCTCGACGATACAATTCACTAGTCACTTAGTTTTCACTTCTATCGTTAGTAGACCAGAGTTGAAGCCTTTAAAAATAATAAAAAGTAAAAACAAATAGTAGGATGAAACCCATTGGATAGGTATACACCTAAACCTTAACCTATACCTGAGTGACCTACGAAAAATTTTAGCCCATCAAAAGGTATTTCATAGAGAAGTGGGGAAGGGGCTAGGCGGGTCTACATACCGATTTTCAAATTCGACTTCGATTTTTTGCATTTTCAGAGTAGATTTAGGGCTGATTTCACCAGTGAATATAAACGCGATCAGGTCGACTTGAACTTGATTTTCGTGTTTAACCGTGATTAAACCGGCATTTTGCATTTCACCACTACAAACTGAACGCAGTTACAGTTAAAACGAGTTTTAATTCTAAACTACCGATTTTGGACGTTTAGCGCTCTTGATCCCGTTAACACTGTTAACAGCCACTGTCACTCGTATTTTTCGCGTTCGTTTCCGTGTCCGTGCATGGCGTAACAAGACGAGACGTCTTGTTATTTAGTTATTAAAATTATAAATATTTTAATTCCTTGGCCTACAATATAAAATTCGAAATTCAATATTCAAAACACATAAATATATACCATGCACAGACACGGAAACGAATTTGATAATATTAATTCGTCAGTTTGACAATGCCAAAACAGTCTAATACGACAGCTCTATGACGACATTTACGTTCCATTGTGCGTAATAGCATTAAATCTTGGTTTTGGTAAAGGCGATCAAATGAAGCCTCATGGGAGGTGGTGAAATCAAGTACGCGTAAATCAAGATCAACATCGACGTTTGAACACGTTTTAGTATAACTTAGTTCAATAAATCTCGATTAGTAGCATAAATGGTGAAATCAACCCGTAATAAATATTATTTTTTTCACCATCGGAAAGTAGAGATTTCAACGAACAGAATGCAAACCAACTTTAAATAAAAAAATCTGATATTTTGACGGGTGAATTTTCGATTTAAAATTAGGGTTCTTTTTCGATATTAATTCAAAACAAGGTGAAAAATTAATATTTCAATTCAAATAAATTACAGCGTATTTGGGACATAAAAGGGCAAGTTTTCACCAAATTTCATGTTTTTTTTAAAGATAAAAATAAAAAATCAAAATCTTGGTTTTTTGAAATTTTCACATACATTTTGAGGTTATGTGTATGGTATGATAATATGTTAATATCATGTAAGAATATTTATTGATTTTAGAGTTTATATCGGTACACCACCGTCCTTCACAGTCTCGTAATTGTCTTTACTATTCGGTTGTCTGGCAGAAATCGCTTTAAGCGATAAGACCGCCCTTTGCATTACTTATAGTATGATGTATATTGTAAATTGTTTCTGTTCTTTTGGTGTGCAAATAAAGAGTTTTATCTATCTATCTAAAGTGTAAACACAAAAGTTTTAGATCTTTTGATTACCTACAACTTTGTCATTTGACTTTTTTCCATAGGACTTTTAGTTTTGCCGGAAATCAAGATTAACCGTTTTTTACCCTTATACTCACCTCCTTCCCCTCCCGTCCTCAGATCGCCCGTAAATTATTTTTCCTTTCATTTTTATAATATTCTCCTCTTTTTCCAATGGGTTCCATCCTAATATTATTCTTTTTTATTTAAAAAACTAGCTGTACCTTCGTCCGCGTGGAATAGTGTCTTGAGGTAGAATTTTTAAATATTTAGGCTAATTATTTTACAAAAAAGACACGCGTACCGCACCCACACCGAACCGTACAACGCCACGCAAATCCCCCTCCCCTCTCCCCCCCTCCTTCTCTCTTCCCCCAACCCCCTTTCCCCTCACTTCCCTCTCCCCCTCCTCTTTCCCCTCCCCTCCCCGTCTATCTTCCCCCACTTCACCCTACCCTCACTTCCCTCACTTCCCCCTCCTCTTTCCCCTTCCCCCTTCCCCCTCCCCCCTTCCCCCTCACAAACTTTGAATGACATATTAATTTATATCGAATCAACAGCCTAAACAATAAGTTTCAAGCTTCTAGCTTTAAAAATGACGATACTTCTATTTAACTTTTCCTCCCTTTCAACCCCTTACAACCCTCTTTTCGCATTAAAAAGTATGTCTTTCCTCAGGCTCTAGACTACCTATGTACCAAATTCCATTTAAATCGGTTCAGTAGAACATTAACACAAACCTTACATATTTCCATACAAACTTTCATCCCCTATTGTTATTTTACACCCTTGAGGGTAAAACTTTTAGAAACTTTGAATGTCATATTTATTTATATCAAATTAACAGCCTAAAAAATAAGTTTCAAGCTTCTAGCTCATAAGATGACGATACTTCGATACAACTTTTCATCCCCCCTTTCAACCCCTTACAAGCCTTTTTTCGCATTAAAAAGTAGCCTATGTCCGTTCTCGGGCTCTAGATCTGTGTACCAAATTTAATTTAAATCGGTTCAGTGGTTTTGGCGTGAAAGTGACACAGACAGACAGACAGAGTTACTTTCGCATTTATAATATTATATACATATATATATATATATATATATATATATATATATATATATAGTTAGGATTAGGATTAGGATTATCAATTCTGGTCAATAGTCCCCAAAGACTGCCCCGGCCCGCATGTTTTTTTTAATTAGTAGTAATGAGTAGTTAGTGAACGTATTCATCGTAGTTTATGAAACTGCTGCATAAACACGAGTGTGTGTTTAATAAACTGGCCAAGTGCAAGTCGGACTCGCACTCGTAGGGTTCCGTACCACACTACAGTATTTTATAAGATCGAGCAAAAAAAAACAACTATCATTTTTCGCCAGCAAAAAATAATAATAATAATAAACATTTTGTTTCTGCCATCTAACGTTTAACAAAGGTGTTAGGGATCGACATTTCAATATAACGCCATCTATGGGACGTTTACCTAACTAAGCGTTCATAGATGTCGTGAAATGCCGAAAAATCACGTTTCTTGTATGGGGACCTTCTATTATCTTTAACTTTATTGTTTTTAACCGACAAAAAAAGGAGGAGGTTTCTCAATTCAACCGTATATATACATATATATATATATATATTTTTTTAATGTTTGTTCGCGGATAACTTCGTCGTTTATGAACCGATTTCGATTATTCTTTTTTTGTACATTGTTAAACACAATCCAAAATTTCATCGTACCAACGGGACTTGAACCCGCAACCTCCGGAATAACATGTTCCGGTGCTTTGCCAATTAAGCCATGGTGCGAAGTGACGTTACGACGAAATTAGTGGATTGCATTTGTTAACCCAATTATGCATTGGTGGCGCCATCTATGACTACTTATTACGCAAGTTAATCATTCGGAAGAAATCATTACAGTTTTCAAATCCGACGAGAGATGTTGCACTGCGTAAATCAAATATTATGTTTCTTTAAAGTGTTACACACTTAATATCTTTGTAAATTGTTAAACACAATCCAAAATTTCATCGTACCAACGGGACTTGAACCCGCAACCTCCGGAATAACATGTTCCGGTGCTTTGCCAATTAAGCCATGGTGCGAAGTGACGTTACGACGAAATTAGTGGATTGCATTTGTTAACCCAATTATGCATTGGTGGCGCCATCTATGACTACTTATTACGCAAGTTAATCATGTCAAGTCATCAATGCATAATTGGGTTAACAAATGCAATCCACTAATTTCGTCGTAACGTCACTTCGCACCATGGCTAAATTGGCAAAGCACCGGAACATGTTATTCCGGAGGTTGCGGGTTCAAGTCCCGTTGGTACGATGAAATTTTGGATTGTGTTTAACAATTTACAAAGATATTAAGTGTGTAACACTTTAAAGAAACATAATATTTGATTTACGCAGTGCAACATCTCTCGTCGGATTTGAAAACTGTAATGATTTCTTCCGAATGATTAACTTGCGTAATAAGTAGTCATAGATGGCGCCACCAATGCATAATTGGGTTAACAAATGCAATCCACTAATTTCGTCGTAACGTCACTTCGCACCATGGCTTAATTGGCAAAGCACCGGAACATGTTATTCCGGAGGTTGCGGGTTCAAGTCCCGTTGGTACGATGAAATTTTGGATTGTGTTTAACAATTTACAAAGATATTAAGTGTGTAACACTTTAAAGAAACATAATATTATTCTTTTTTTGTTCGAAAGGAGATATCCCAAGTGTGGTACCATGGTAATTTTATCGAGGTATGATAAGTATCTCCAGAGATATTGAGATAAACATCTCAAAATTGGTACTGAAAATGAATAGCGCGGCATTGAAGTCGGTTGTTTTTTAGTTTTTAAACGATATTATATTATTTTATTAGTATTAGTTGTTATAGCGGCAACAGAAATACATCATCTGTGAAAATTTCAACAGTCCATCTATCACGGTTCATGAGATACAGCCTGGTGACAGACGGACAGACAGATAGACAGACAGACAGACGGACAGCGGAGTCTTAGTAATAGGGTCCCGTTTTACCCTTTCGGTACGGAACCCTAAAAACCAAGCCGTAGGTAGGTGTACTATCACACGAGTGTATTCATACTTGTAGTTATGTGCAGTTTTATACACTACACCTACACTCATGCAAAACTCATTTAGATAATAAACCAAAGTTATCAAAAAACGAAACAAACACAAATAATGACTCCGTTACGTAGTAACCAAGTCAGAAGTACTGATTTGGTTACTCTGCAACGTTTATAGGCGCTAAAGCGCATGCGCCGTGGACTCTGGTTGGTTCTGACTCATGACCAACTAGAGTCAACCGCGCATGCGCCCTAGTCCCATAAACAATGATGAAAAGCGAACTGAAAACTCCTTGGTCAATCAAAAGTGTACTGAAATAGAAAACAAAAAGTTATTTTTAGTATTATTGCTTTACGGAAAAGTGTTATAATTTGTTTTTACGATATTGTGTTTATAAACTATATAAATATACATGGTTACACAATCTAAAATTTCATCGTACCGACGGGATTCTAACCCGCACCCTCCCGGGAAACATGCCCAGGTGATCTGACCAATTAAGCCACACGATCCTATCGACACGACGAAACTAATGGATTGCATTTTAATCAGTTATGCATTGGTGGCGCCATCTATGATAACTATTTCTAAGTTAATCATTCGGAAGAAATCATTACAGTGATCACTAAAGAAACATCATCATCATTAACAGCCAGAAACATAATATTAGATTAATGTGGTTTGTTAACTTACTTTTGGGCTGGGAAAGACACTGAATGTGGTCATGATTCTGTCGGGGTATTCCTCTCTGATTTTACTGAGCAGTAAAGTGCCCATGCCCGAGCCAGTCCCGCCTCCCAGCGAATGTGCCAATTGGAAACCTGGGGACAAAAAAGTCATCAATCGTTAAGGCAGCCTAAAACGGACTTAATAGCGTAGACAAAATGATTCATTTTGTAAGCCATCTGTCGAGTCCCCGGGAACTAACATTTTGTGTAAATTGTTAAACACAATCCAAAATTTCATCGTACCGACGGGACTTGAACCCGCAACCTCCGGAATAACATGTTCCGGTGCTTTGCCAATTAAGCCACGGTGCGAAGTATCGTTACGACGAAATTAGTGGATTGCATTATTTTACCCAATTATGCATTGGTGGCGCCATCTATGACTACTTATTACGTAAGTTAATCATTCGGAAGAAATCATTACAGTTTTCAAATCCGACGAGAGATGTTGCACTGCGTAAATCAAATATTATGTTTCTTTGAAGTGTTTCACACTTTATATTTTTGTAAATTGTTAAACACAATCCAAAATTTCATCGTACCGACGGGACTTGAACCCGCAACCTCCGGAATAACATGTTCCGGTGCTTTGCCAATTAAGCCACGGTGCGAAGTATCGTTACGACGAAATTAGTGGATTGCATTATTTAACCCAATTATGCATTGGTGGCGCCATCTATGACTACTTATTGTAGCTATTTCAGGTTACTTTGTTCAGTTCACACTTATTATGTTACAAAAGTAATTTAAATAGTTACGTTCAATTCCGGTATTGATTTAAATAATACCTAACCATACATATGTAACGGTTAGAATTATAATTTATTTATTTATTTATTCATCTTGCTTTGGATGGACATTACAGTTTTGATTCTCTCTAGCAGTGCGGGGTTAGATTTTCGCCCTACCATAACATTCCATATACATACTGCTAAAGAAATATAACGCCTTAATTCCAATCCATTGTATCCTACCATGCCAAGCAAAAATGCACTAGGATACACAATAATAATAGAGAAATCATCATAAAGTAAGGAATAATAGAGATCTGGGTAGCGTGGCCACATGAGATAGAGGATTGTAACATAACACGTAGTAACTATTATATAATCTGTGACATAACCATATATGTATTTAGAACCCAGTGACACATAGCAATAAAGGTATAGCTTTGTCCTTTTCCGTTACATGGAATAACTCCATAGTATATCCTATTTTAGGTTGGAATGAGACAGAGCTACCCGCTGTCTATTCACAAACCTCATAAGGCCTTACAGTGCGAACGCATATCGTCACTAAAACCAATGCATAATAATTGACAATATTACTTACACTGAGTCTGTGTAAAAAGAGAACCGTCGTGGCGTTACGATGAACTGACATTCAAAGGTAAGGAAGAAAGGTGCATACCTTAGGTAGGTACCTAGTAGCACACGATAATGATAGGAGTAGGTACCTACCAAGTGTCAAACAATTTTGACGTGACAACGTCTAAATAAATCGATGAACGCCGGCTGCATGCACGAAAAATGTCCCGTTACGCTCATTGTACGCATGCGCCGATTTCATCAATATTTTGTTATATGAATATGAACATGAGCATAATCGATGAACGCCGGTTGCATGCACGAAAATGTGTCCCGTTACGCTCATTGTACCGTTGCGCTTATTGTACGCATGCGCCGATTTCATCAATGTTTTATTGTATAAATGTGAATATGCATATAAATATGAACATGAACACAAATATTTTGTTATGACGTTGTCACGTTAAACTATCGTCCGTAAACCTTTGATTATTGACTAAAGCACAGATGGAGCTTTAAAGCTCAACATATGTCACGTATACCTGTCTGAATTTAATTAAGTGTCACAATCAACGTGCAAGACAAGGAAAGAGATACGATTGTCATGACTGGTTTTTGGGAGCGTACAACCCTTGATTGTCAAATGGTTACCTTTGGCTACCTTTACCCTACCAAGTTAGAAAGGTAATACAGATGAGATGATTTAATTAATGTCATGCGTTGTCTTTATTTGGTAGTATTTGTTTGCTGTTACTTTCACTAGTGATGGGAGTTTGTCAGTGGGAATGTGTTCGATTGTTTTAAGTGTCGTGTTTTTATTGGTACTAGGATTAATAGGTACCTACTAGTTTGCAATGTTTTTTTTATTTCCATTTTGGCCCCTTATATTAAAAATTCATTTATGAACGTAACACTTTAATGTTTGGGTCACGTAATGGGTACCAAATTTTAACTTTATTAGTCCCGTAGATTCGGAGCAAATTATCTGTGACAGACGGACAATTAGACATACAGACAAATTAGTGAACCTATAATGGTTTTTTCTACTTGAACGTATGAAACTCGTTAAAAAAGACGGATTTTACGATATGATGCGACCCGACCTAAACAAGACAATTAGAACTTGACGCCAAGCGACAATTTAAAAGTGAACGGTCTTTAGTGGATACTTCCCTATGTGACAATGGCTTGTCATCTATTACCACTCTACATTATATGACAACTTTTTATCGATAACTAACAAATTAATACACATCACTATGTTATGTATAAAAATTGAAGTATCTATAGACAACAGTGTACGTTTTGATAACTAATGTTGCTCCATCTTTGCTTTAGTCGATAATCTAAGCCGTAAACCAACTTTACCGACAAACATTTTTATTCGTACTAGTAATGACAGCAGTGTTGTCAATGCAATAAAAGCAGTAAATTAAAATGACTGACGACCGACGCGACCTCAATTTCTACGATGTTTCTCTTTTTGCACAGACTATTTATTCCTCGGAGCAAACACCAATTGGTCTGAGATTTATTCTGTGTCAATTCTTATTTGTGTCCACAGTTTGTGTCAAATCCACCGCTATTCGTTTGTTATAATTAATGAATAAGGGCTATAGCACACATGCTACTTTTAGCATCGGCAATCGGCGATTTAGTAGCTTTTTTGAAGCAAAATGCAGCGACCAACATTCCACGCAGCACAAGATCGTCTCGCTTTTCGGAAGCTCGACACAGCGACTGAACGCTACACTCCGCACACATTCGGATGCCTGTTTGGCATTTGCAGAACACAACGTCAGCACAGTTTTACAATCATAGTCAGTATTCAACAATCGCTAAAACGCGTAATTCCGCGACCGAACGCAGAAAGTGAAATCACGATGCAGCATCGATGCTTTAGCAAAATCGCCGATCGCTGATGCTAAAAGTAGCATGTTTGCTATAGCCCTAAGGCCGTTACTTACCCTGCAAGCAGTCGCAGCCTTCAGCCTCTTTCCTGATGACGTCCATTACAGACTCGACCAGTTCAGCGCCCTCTGTGTAGTGCCCCTTGGCCCAGTTGTTGCCTGCATACATATCAATGTGTCATAAAAGGCATGATAGAGGAAAGATCGGTACTGGGTTAAGATCGTATTAATCAAATTCCTGGAGAATTCAGCCATAATATTATTATGCTGGCAACAATTTATTTATTTATTTGTTCACACTGCCCCATTGTCTAGTTACCGTCAGTTGCCACGGCAAGTTTTAAAACGTGGCGTGTATCATACTGCAAAATTTATGAATTTTATTGGCAATCCCCCTTTACTTTTGTTTGTATTTTTAGGTGAAAATATAATTGTTTTTTAATTATATTGTCTAATTACACACTTACAAGCACTCATTTAATTACTAGAAACAACTGATTCTAGGCCTAGTAGGGTCGTTGCAGAGTCTACATTGTAGACAAAGATTCTGTGATGATGAAGATTGGATGGATTTTCTTGGTGTTAGCTAGCTTGGAAGAAAAGTTGGGGTAATTGCGCTCTTTGGATTGGATTAAAATCAGTCGTCCAGCGCCTTGTCTTTCATAAAAGATCACGATTCCATCTCAACCACGTGAGATTTTTTAAAATATCATATAGGCTAGCGTTTGACCACTATCTCACTTTGGTTGGTACGTGATGATGCGGTCGGAGATGGTAGCACGTTGGGCATAGAATGTGAACTGGCTCTCTAGGATAGCTGCCAGAACACATTAGATGTTTGGCGACAGATTTTTCCAACTTGATGGTGGTAGCTGGCCAGACGGACACTTGACAGTGTACTACCACCTTGCGGAGGGTTGGGGGGTTTCTTAACGATGTTTTCCTTCACCGGGGGGCCAATGTAAAATGTGCACAAACATTTTTCAATAGAAATAGTGGATAAGTGCTTGTATATGATACGTACCAGCCCCACTCTGTCCGAACACGAAGTTATCTGGTCTGAACAGCTGTCCGTAAGGTCCAGAACGGACCGAGTCCATGGTCCCGGGCTCCAGATCGACGAGCACCGCTCTCGGCACGTATCTACCTACAAAATTACATTATATACAAACTAATATTATAAATAAACTGGCCACTCGTAGGGTTTCGATTGAAGATTTGCCGGAAAAATACGTGTTTTGTATGAGGACCTTTGGTGACCCTTTAATGTTTAATTACATTTAGTTTTTATTATTTGATATTATAGCAACCATTTTAATACACACAATGAGTAAATTTTAAGTCTCTGTCTTCCATTACTGTTTGTAAGATCGAGCATATACCCTGAAAAAAACTTGTTTCTTGTATGGGGACCCCCTTTTATTTTTAATTTTACTCTGTTTTTAGTATTTGATGTTATAGCGTCCATAGTAATACATACGTTGTGAAGATTTCAAGTCTCTGTCTATAATGGTTTATAAGTTCAAGCTAAAAATGCCGAAAAAACACGTTTCTTGTATGGGGAATATTAGCCGAACGGCAAAACACGAAACCCTTATAGTTTCGTTATGTCATCTCTGTCCGTCCGTAGGTCACAGCCACTTTACTCCGAAACTATTAGGACTATACTATAGATCAGTCAGTTAGTCAGTCAGTCGGTAAAGTTTGCCGTTTATATATACAGATTTCATTATTTACGTTAAACTGTATTTCCCTAAATAGTGAATGGAACCAGGGAATACTTGTTTTCTATTCTTACAAATTTCATTTTGCACACGAATGTTGAGTGAATCAAATCAAGTATGTAATAAAATTTACCATAGAAACTTTATCACCCTGTTTAACCATTTTAGGGGATGATTTTTGAAATACTATTATGTTTTATTTCAGAACCTACACTATCTACATTTCCAATATCATCATAATCGATTTAGTAGTGTTGCAGATACAAACATTAATGTATGGTCTATGATTTCTCCATTTAAAAGTAATAAAAAATACATGTTTAATTATTTGTTTTAAGTTTTATTTGTAACGAGTTTTAAGTGAACCGGACCAAGGAATAACATTTTTCATAGAAACTTTATCACCCTATGTAACCCCTTCAGGGGTTGAATTTTGAAAATAAAATTAACCTATGTGTTATTTCAAAACTTACACTATCTACGTTTAAAATTTCATTGAAATCGGATAATTAGTTATGCAGATACGTCGAAACAAACATGACTGAATTTTCTATGATTTTGCCAAACAAAATTCATTTTACACACCCCCTAGGTGTAGGTTTGGAAAATAAAAAAATACGTGTCTCATTATTTGTTTCATAGATTATATTTACCGAGTTTTGAGTGAATTGGACCAATGAATACGTGGAAATAAATAATACTGAATTTTCGATGATTTTTCCAAACAAAATATTTTACACATCCACTAGGGGTAGTTTTGAAAACATAAAAAACACATGTCTAATTATTTGTTTTACCGAGTTTTTTGTACCGAGTGAATCGGACAAAGGAATACGTAAAAACAAATTACTTAATTTTTATAATTTTTACAAAGAAAATTCGTTTTGCAAGCTAGGTAGTAGTTTTGAAAAAATACACGTGTATCATTATTTGTTTTAAGGTTTATTAGTACCAAGGTTTGGGTAAATCGGCCCAAGGAATAAAATGTTCCATAGAAACTTTATCACCTTATTTAACCCCTTTAGGGGATGATATTCAAAAATAAGATTAGCCTATGTATTAAGTTAGAACTTACACTATCTACGTTTTAAATTTCATTAAAATGGGTTTAGTGGTTATCGAGATCAAACACACACACATCCACACACACACCCACACACACACACACACACACACACACACACACACACACACACACACACACACACACACACACTTACTTTCGCATTTATAATATTAGTAGGATAGGATAGTAGGAAGTAGGATTAATAGAATATATATTAATAGAATCATACTTCCTGAAGCTTCGGTAAAATATACATTAATCCTCTCGAGTTGCATAGGATTCTCGCCATGGTAGTGTCCATTCGGATCGACGCCATGCTCGTCTGCTATTATTTCCCAAAACTGAAACAAACATAGATATTTTATTATTTATATTATATGTATATATTTATTATTTTTCATCCCATCAATTCGAAAAGTAATGGTCTGTTCCTCGATAAGTGCGCGCAAAATAGGTCTTTTCCGCCCTAGGGCGGGAAAGTAATTTTTTTAATTTTTGGCTTATGACTGTTCTTTTATAGTGCCATGTCTAAAGAGGTTCAATAATAATATTGTACGGGAAATGTTACTGTCCAATAGGATTCCATTTCCCATCATTCTATTTAATAAAATAGAGAGCGCGTGGCGTTAATTAAGTTAAAAAAAATCCGCAACGTCATATAGACGGGGAAACAAATTAAAAAAAAATTAACCGCGCAAAGTGGCACAATACACATATCATGTGGTGGCCAAGAAGAAAAAAAAGCACTAAAATTATTGGCATTTTTAGTCTGTGGTCACAGACTGTCATAATAACACATTTAACCATGGAGTAGGAAATACATATAGACATGGAGGTGCCGCGATACATTTGCTTGTATGGATATGGCTTAAAAAAAAGTGCTTAGAAGTCATAATGGAACTTAAAATGACTGCCATTGATTGTCCATTGGTCCATTGATGACCTTGATTGATACAATTCTAGCAATGGACCAATGGATAATTAATGGCATATGTTTTAGATTTAGATATGCACCCTTTTTTTGTAGGTATTTCATGTCTTTATGTATAATATATCAATGAGTTAAGGGTAAAATGTTTATCGGGTTAAAACTGCAAAAGGTCCGAAGTTTTTTTCGGAAACTGGTATATGTATTTATTGGTTTATTACGTTTGTTTATGTTAGTCAGCGTCTTTTACAATATTATGCTCTTGAATGAATGAAAAGCAGAGTGTAAAACTCGGCTGCAATATTATTTTCTCTCGGCCTACGTACTTTCTAGAATCCTTCGCTTCGCTCTGGATTAAAAAAAGCGGCCTCGCAGAAACGTACTATATTACACCCTTGGTATACAATCTACTATTATTGCCTTAATAGTAGGAGCGTTATATGTATAAATGTTCCGCCTGACTTCAAAGTGAAACTTTAGGCGCACTGGGGTAAAATGCAACGGAAGTGTCGTAGCGTCACGCTCCGAATGCAACGGATGTGACGTACGCGACGCGTAAATCCAAAATGACAATATTTCAATGTGAAGGAAGTTGGGATGATTCCTTTGATCCGCATAATTTTTTTATTCCTAAAATACTGAGGCATAACGTGTTACGCATAATTTGTAATATTATATATCGCCAAAAATGCCCAAGGTACCGAGTTCAATCCTCGCCGTGCACCAATGGATTTTCTATCGAAAAATGTATGTGCGCTTTTCACAGTGGCCCTCCGGTGAAGGAAACATCAAACATCGTTAAGAAACCAACAACCCCCGCATGGTGGTAGGACACTATCTAGTGTCCGCCTGGCCAGCTACCACCCTCAAGTTAGAAAATCTATCGCTAAACATGTAATGTGTTCCGGCAGCTATCCTTGAGAGCCAGTTCCCGCTCTAGGCCTAGCGTGTTTACGATCTTCGACCGCATCATCACTTACCAACAGGTGTGATGGTCAAACGCTAACATATATAAGATTTAAAAAAACCTAGAACTCGATCGCAATGGCATCACCCACTATGCCATATAGCCCATCCAGGTGCCTCTATGTCTGGACTTAGGTAGGTAAGTACTTAAATATCCAAGCATAGCTTTAACTGCATATTTAGTCCTATCACAGAATAAATAATAGTACAAGGTCCTATGAACATCTTGAGTACATTCACAATCATTCGAAAACGAATTCGGAATCAGAAACTGCCTCTCCCTCGACTCGGATCCTTTAGGCGATTCTCACACTGCACCGCATCACGCAGCGTAGCGCGGGAGTGCGCGGTCTTACGTTGTTTGCAAGTATCTGTGTTTGTATAGAAAACACGCGTAGTGCTACACACTGAACACGCATTCACGCGCAGGGCTGCGTTCACGTCCTCCGGAGAAGATTTTTTGGTTGTTTTGCAACTCGCTCGTAGGTCCGGAACTACCACGGATGTTTTTTACTCAAATTATGACTTTGACATTTTGCGCAGACTCTAATTTCGAGGTTATGTTCATCTATTTTTCTTTTTCTAAATATTTTTCGTTCGTTTTTACGATTAATGTCTCTTCATGTCACGTAGTGGTCACGAAAATTCACATTTGTACCGATCCCCTTAATCTGTAAAAAAAATACAGCTTTTCTCTCCAAATTTACTGTCACAAACGTCAGAGCGTTTTTAACCATCGAATTTGATGGTTAAAAAGTTGCAACCGGAGTGAAACAACCGAGGTCGTGAACGACACAGTTGCGCTAACAGGGTGCGACGCTCTGAGGTCGTGAACAGGGTTAGAGCGTTTGGTTGTACTCCGAGCGTAGATCGTGAACGCAGCCCAGTGTTGCAGATTACTCGCCTACTTGCGGAGAAACACGCACCCACGCGCGTTTCCAAGAAATCAGTACAAATAAACTGGCCAAGTGCAAGTCGGACGATATATATCGATTCGCACTCATAAAGCCGGCTTTTCACTATGGGATATAATGTAAATTACATCTTGAGCTATATATTACATCCCGCGATTGCTGTTCACACTGTAAGATATATAGTTCAGCTTTCGATGTCTATGGTTTCATTCAAACACTGGTACTTGTTCTATTCATTATTCTGTGACACTGGCTAAATACACTAATTGTGTGGAGCCATAATAAAAATTACAAAAAAAAAACTGTAGGCGAGGCAGGGGGAGGCGCGGTGTCCGGGGACATAAGGTAAAATATAAACCTTCAAATATCGCTCAGTCAGCCGAAAACATATTTATAGCTTGGGATGTAATATATATTATAGCATAGTGTAAACGGTCTCATACAAAATGTATGACGAGCGATAACATTTTATATCTCAAAATATAATATACATTATATTATATCCCATAGTGAAAAGCCGGCTTAAGGTGCCGTAACACAAGGGAGTATTTTATAACTATAATTTTTCGCCACCAAATAATTAAAACTTAGTTTTTGCGTGAGTGATGACGATGAGTGATGAACTCCATGGAGTTCGCAATTAGTGTTCACACTGTACGCCAGTGTTTTAATGAAACCATAGACATCCAAAGCTGAACTATATATCCACGTATATATCTTACAGTGTGAACAGCAATTGCGGGATGTAATATATAGCTCAAGATGTAATTTACATTATATCACATACATAGTGAAAAGCCGGCTTAAGAGCTGGGATATTGTAGCACCTAACGTAGTATTATTATCTTTTCTATGATCTAACTATATTATATGTGTATTTTATTTTTTAGTCTACTTTTCCTTTTAATACAACAGGGTGATTCAGCACCGATGGATCAAACGAAACAGGATGGTAGAGACCTCACTGCGCATCTATTGAACCCCCATGTATGTTCTACCATTTTGGATAGTTTATGAGATATGGTTCTGACATTTTATACTCAAAGCATTTTTTTATTGTTTTTGCCTTTCGACCCTTTGGTTCACAAAATTTTTTTTTCTGCTCAACCCTATACGCTACGGCGATATATTTTTTTTGTAATCGTAGGTAAAATGGTATTATTATTATTTTACTCGAAAAGTAAATACTTTCATAATAGTAGAAAAAAGTTACAAAAATCTCATTGACTAATGCTACTGCATAAAGTTTGCGAGGCCAATACAAAAAAACATATATTATTTATTTTTCATACCCATTTTAAAAACTTCAGTATTTATCTAGCTACAACCTCTGCAAATTTTATTTACGTAAACTATGCGGTTCATATTAAAAAGGTGCGATGAAGTCAAAATTAGTTCACATTATTTTTTCAAATTTGCCCATTCTTTCGTAGATGTTTAGATACAATAAGTAGGTATAAGTTGCATCGCTATATGCAGCAGGAAAAAAATAGATTTGATATAAAATAAGACTGAATATCGCTACTATTAATAACTTTTGACGTCTCTTTTACATGTAAGTATTAGTTTTGAAAATATGTAGATTTCGCTGAATTTTGTTACCTACGGGAAGGTCATTGTTGCCTTTCTGCGTCCGTAAGCTTAGCTTAGACCTTAAACTACCCTTCACGTAATCCCAGGGTGGAGCTAAATGACCATAAGTGGTAGGGTTCGGTCGTGGCTCGAACCACTCACCGGTAAAAAGAAATGTTGCTAATTCGTTCGCCAAGTTCCGGCATGATGTTGGGCAGTATAGATGACGGGGTGGGATAGTTGCGCTCTGTGAATTGGCCGACAGTCAGTCGATTCCGTTTTCGATTATATAAAAAACTAAAACAACCGACTTCAAATGCCGCGCTATTAATTTTCAGTACCAAGTGTTTATCTCCATATCTCTAGAGATACTTATCAGACCTCGATAAAATATCTATTGTACCATTCTAGGAATATCTTCTTTCCAACAAAAAAATTAAAATCGATATCGGTTCATAAACCACGAAGTGATCCGCGAACAAACTGCATAGTACTTACCGTAAATAAATTATAACAACGCAAGTTTGAGCTACGCACTCATAGACAAATAGTATATTATTACGAATTACGATACGTGTGACTTAAGTAGCCTATTATTGCACGGCATGAAATGAATGAATGATATTATATAAATGAATTAACTGTGTGTCATAGCTCTAAAATTTGAATAGGACCAACGGGAGGCAAACAAATAACATGCCAAATCAGTTAAGATTTGACGGAGTTCTGAGGTAACAAACATAAATAATTTAAGATCTTTTAAAAAACTAAACAACCGACTTTAAACGTCGCGCTAGTCCAAGTAGCCAGAAGACGAAGTAACTATTACATAATCTGTGCCAGTAGTTAGTAGTATGTCGTCGAGATAAGTAAATGCGTCGTAATACAAATGTTGATATATTAAAAACTGCTCGGCCGATTTCGTTAAAATTTAAATGGGACCACCTGGGAAGGGAACCCTTTGAAACAAAAAAATAATTTTCCAAATTGGTTCAGGCATCTTCGAGTAATCGGTGAACGTACATAAAAAAAATAACATTCCGACGAATTGAGAACCTCCTCCTTTTTGTGAAGTCGGTTAAAAGAAAAGGAACGCTAAAAAAGTTATTGTACCAAACTGTTTAGTTAGTGGGTGTTTTAAATAGGCTTTAAAAAGGTGAATCATCGTTATTGATGTGACAGATGCATAAGAAGTAGGTAGGTAATGTAGGTTGCTTGCTATGTTTGTGTATTTTTCGTGGGATTTAATGTCGCAATAAACATGTTAAGGTCCGATGACGTAAGTACCTACAGTCCGAGATATTAAGTTTAAGGCCAGCTCTTATTGAGCTTTTAAGTCCAGCAATTGCATTGGGAAAGTATGGGGAAACTGCATTAATTGCTTAAGAAGACTGAACTACACTTAGTTCAATCTTCTTTCTTTAACAGTATTAACGGAACCCTATTACTAAGACTTCGCTGTCCGTCCGTCGGTTCATCCGTCTGTCTATCTGTCAGAGGGGTTAAAATCTCCTTAACCATAATTAAGATTTAATAATATCGTTTAAAAACTAAAAAAGAACCGACTTCAATGCCGCGCTGTTCATTTTCAGTACCAATTTTGAGATGTTTATCTCAATATCTCTGGAGATACTTATCAGACCTCAATAAAATTACCATGGTACCACACTTGGGATATCTCCTTTCAAACAAAAAAATAATAATCAAAATCGGTTTATAAACGACGAAGTTATCCGCGAAAAAACATAAAAAAAATATATATATACGGTCAAATTGAGATACCTCCTCCTTTTTTGAAGTCGGTTAAAAACTAAAACAACCAACTTCCATCCATGCCCCGCGAGTCAATTTCAGTAGCAAGTTTGAGATGTTTATAGTTATAACTTTGGAGATACTTATCAGATCTCGATGAAATTACAATGGGACCACCTCGGGAATGTACCCTACCGATTAAAAAAAGATGACGAGTGGTTACTCCGTCAATTGTGAACCGATTTAATGATTCTTAACATACATAATTCAACATACAAAAGTACATGTAAACATACAGACGACATGAGAACCTCCTCCTTTTTGGAAGTCGGTTGATAAAAGAGGTTCGAATCTCCTTAACCATAAATACACTAAACGAGTGTGATGGCCTCAAAGGTGATGTCACGGTAAAATATTCTTTAAACATGTTAGCGATGTTTCGGGTCACTGAGTCCTCTGAGTCAGACAGGCAGGCCCGGCTTATGATTTAGTTTGTTTCTCAGACGATAATAAAGTTTGTGTTCTTTCAGAAGCTACCAAAATCATGCTTATCAAACTTATCATCTAGTATGTAGTGAGGCCGAGAATGTTCATTTTAATTTTGAGAGCCCGGTGGGGTAAGTTGGAGAATGGTCGGCTTTGAAACCAGACGTGCCGAGTTCAATCCCCGCCGCGCACCGTTGGATTTTTCTATCGAAATATGTAGGTATGTGCGCTTTTCACAGTTGCCCCCCAGTGAAGGAAAACATCGTTAGGAAACACACAACCCCCGCATGGTGGTAGGAAACTATCTAGTGTCCGCTGGGCCAGCTACCACCCTCAAGTCAGAAAATCTGTCGCCAAACATCTGATGTGTTCCGGTAGCTAACCCTGAGAGCCAGTTCCCATTCTAGGCCTAGCGTGCTTGCCATCTTCGACCGCATCATCACTTACCAACAGGTAAGATAGTGGTCAAACGTATATTATATATTGTACTATTCATTATTCTGTTGCCTATATTATATAAGATACAAAAAAAAATATTGCTGTATGTTATTGAGTTCACGCGAGCCTTATAATATACCTACCTTTCGAGTTTCACGTTATCTCGTCCCACACAACGACTCTGGAGGCCAACTCAGAAATTACACATCCGAAAGTTCGGGCCTGACCGAAACACGACCGAATTTGCCGATGACCTACGAAAAAGTTCGGACATTTCTGACATAAAATGACGATAAAACTCTTGTCAAATTATCGATAGGGCTTTTTTCGTTTAGTAGGGTTTACGCTTTACGATACAACAAATGTCAAATGATTTTCGGTCGCACTGAATGATAAACTAAACCGACCGACCGAACCGAATGTGATTGGTAGTAGGAAACGCTCGTTTCGTACTAATATTTATTCTGTGCCGATATTTTAGATAACCACTTCGGAGTTAGGCCTTCTGACTTCTGTCATCTTCTTCTTCTTATGGCTTTTAAACGCTGCTTGGCGTTTTTCTGCCAGTGTCAAAAGTATGGCCAGTGTACAGTATATTTACAAGAAAAAAAAACCGACAAAAGAAAGAAAGAAAGAATAAATTAAATATGATCTTAAAACTTATATTGCTTAGAAACATTTCATTTGTTTTGCATTTAAAGTAGAAATTTATAAGCGAATATTATTAGATTTAATAAAATTACTTAAAATATATACAAATGGAGTAAAAACATATGAAAGGAGATATTTTATATTAAAGGGACGAGGAATTTTGGGGCTTATGGCATCATATAGGGAGAAAGATAATTTTGGACAACAGAAAAATATATGATCTAGAGTTCCTTCATCTAAACCACACTCACAGCGAGAATGGTCTCTGACCCTAATTCTGTCATCTAATACTATAAGAATCTTTGTCCTGACATACTGACTGGCTGACAGACAACGCACAGCCTAAACCACTGGTCGTAGAGACTTGAAATTTGGAGGGTATATTTGTTTTAGTACATAAGGGTGTACTAAGAAAGGATTTTCCGAAATTCACCCCTTTAGGGGATGAAATGGGGGTTCAAAGTTTGTATGGAGAAACAAGATTAGATAGACTTTTCTATTCGAAACTTCACACAAGTGCTTAAGTAAAAAAAATAGTAAATACGTGTTTCAGGCTATTTTGAAATTCCACCCCTAAGAGGGTGAAATGGGGTAACAAAGTCTGAAAATAAATATTGTTTCGGATTGCGCTGAAATTTGGTATGCAGATAGTTATTACGACGTTAGTTCCATCTGAGAAAGGATTTTCCAAAATTCACCCCTAAAGGGGATGAAACAGGGGTTCAAAATTTGTATGGAGAAACAAGATAAGATATTTGAAACTTCGCACAAGTACTTCAGTAAATAAATAAGTAAATACGTGTTTCAGGCTTTTTTAAAATGCCACACCTAAAAGGGTGAAGTGGGGTACCAAAGTCTGAAATCAATATTGTTTCGGATAGCGTTGAAATTTAGAATGAATCTGCATTCTAAATTTCAACGCTATCCGGTTGTAAAAAAGGATTTTATAAAAATTCCCCCCAGATATAACTTATTATTTTTAATTATATATATAAACTTATAGATTTACTTAAGTACTTCTGTAAATAAATAAGTAAATACGTGTTGCAGGATTTTTGTAAGGGGTATATAATATGGTCTGTATATACCGATTTGGCTTTTACTTCTTTGATTGTCTTTTATGAGAAAGCTTTTACAAAATAAAAGTTTTAAAAGTAAATAAAATAAGTCTTTAACGCGGGCGAAGCCGCGGGGAACTTCTAGTAGAAAATATAATAATACTATTCTTCTCAGTTTTCAGCTCGAAACCCATAATTGTAACTTGCACCTGACCTGCCTGTGAGCCTCAAGGACGTGCTTGTTCCAATCTACAACTGGTTTCTTCTTTCTTTTTAACCGACTTCACAAAAAAGGAGGAGGTTCTCAATTCGTCTGTATATATTTTTTTGTGTGTATGTTACGCGATTTCTCCGTCAATTGTGAACGGATTCAAATGATTATTTTTTTAATAGGTAGGATACGTTTCCGAGGTGGTCCCATTTTAATTTTATCGAGATCTGATAAGTATCTCCAGAGATATAGAGATAAATACCTCAAACATAGGAGAATGTACTGGTTTTAGTAGAAGAGTCCCAAGAAGATTATACACAATGGAGGTTGCTGTAGCATATACTTTTGAAGACTAAAAAATATGACCTTGAATAATGTTTTTTCATCTTTCTTCTCGTTGATTTTGGTTTTTGACAGATATTCTTACGGTAACTGTGAGCGAGATAGAAATAAGCGAGGGTATAATTTTTTTTTTTTTCTATCTTATAGGCTAGCGTTTGGCCACTATCTCACCTGTTGCTAAGTGATGATGCGGTCGAAGATAGAGAAGTGGACTATAATGGGAACTGGCTCTCAAGGATAGCTGCTTGAACACATTAGATGTTTGGCGACAGATTTTCTAACTTGAGGGTGGTAGCTGGCCAGGCGGACACTAGATATGTCCTACCACCATGCGGGGGTTGTTGGTTTCTTAACGATGTTTTCCTTCACCGGAGGGCAACTGTGAGAAGCGGACATATATTTTTCGATAGAAAAATTCATGGATGCACGGCGGTTTGAACTCGTTACCACGGCATCAAAGCCGACTGTTCTCCCAATTACGCCACCGGGCCCTCAATAAATAATTATATATTAATAATTATAATAAATAATTATATATAAATATAAATAATTTGTCTTCACGGGAATGTTCTACCGGGCAAAGTCTTGTTAGGGTGCAAACTTGTGACCGACTTGGCACCGACTTCAAATAGATAAGTGGGTAGCGCTTATAATAATTTTAAGTAATTTATTTTTCGCTTTTGAGTGCCTGTTTGTGGTTGTGAAGTCGGTTTTATTTTTTTTTTAAAATAACTTATCTCAATTACCAACACATCATTTCTATTAATGGCGGCGGTAAACAAAGCTTCAATAATATTTTGGTACATAATATCAATAACATGTCGGGCAACAGGAACTTATTTGAAAGGGAAAATCTAGGTACGGACACACCGGAGCGTCCTGCGTACGCGATCTAGGCGGCGATCAGATAGCGCAGTAGTATTTGTACCGACTGGTTCACACCAAATGCGATCAGAAAACAATTGAAAAGTACTGAGATCGCGCCCGCAGATCGCAGGACGCCGCGGTGTGGCCGTACCTTTAAACTTTTCGTGGCATAGTTTGTTTATACCATAAAGTTCAGTTTAAACCTGCTTCCTATCACCCTATTTTACTTAACAATCAATGCGGTTTACACACACAGACCCTGGCCCCTAGACAAAATCCAATTTCCTTTATTCATTCACGCTAACGCTAGTTCAAAATGTATGGAAATTACATTTTTGTTGCGGAAACATAAATATCATACCATACATTTTGAACTTGCGTTAGCGTGAATGAAAACAGGTAATTGGATTTTGTCTAGGGGCCCTGCTACATATTAAACTTGATCGCGTACACCGGCCCCCATAAGACCGAATTTGAACAGAGTTGGTCCCTTTCTTTTGTATGGACAACTTATATAAATATACATCACCATACATATAGTATACAACATATATAGGACTATCAGGTTGTTAGACAAGGACACACTCCCACCCTGGTGTCTTTCAATTGGGCCGTTTTGTTCTACAAAGCAATTACAACTTTATAGTTAAAGAATACGCATTAAATTGAATTTGTCAAAACATCTGCAGTGCACCATCTGTTTATATTACGTCTATAGGTTTACATCCGTCACAGAATACTTAATAATACATCAGTGATTACGAAGAAAATATAGTCTTTTCTTCGTAGATCAGTGCAGTGCATAATATTTTATCAGTTAATCGGTATGACGTAGGATGTTAATGAGTTTAGTATTAATCAGCTTAAACATTTTGAAATGAATTGAATTTGATCTATCTTCTGAACCATTGCATATGTACATATAGACACTTGAAATTTTCATAGAGTATGTTAAGTTTAGTGCAAACGGGCAACTAAAACATCAACATTAAAAAATTAAATAAATTCAAAACTGAAGGGGGTTTCCATATAAGAGACGCGTCTATTTTAGGTGTTTTTTGCGCGATGTAGTATCTACTTACTGTCCGCGGAGGTATACACCTTTCTTGATCGCCGGATTATTATTGTTTCAATTTGAATGTAAATGTGTTCAGACGGCCAGTTGACAAACTATAATTCAGGTAGTTTAAAAACTAAAACAACCGATTTCATGCCCCGCGAGTCAATTTCGGTAACAAGTTTGAGACGTTTATCGTCATATCTCTGAAGATACTTATCAGATCTCGATAAAATTACAATGGGAGTACCTCGGAAACGTACCGTACCGATTAAAAAAAGAATAATTCCAATCGGTTCACAATTGATGGAGTATTTTATGTGTATACGCGTGTATTACGCAATACACGCGTATACACATAAAATAAAGAAAAAAAAAACATACAGACGAATTGAGAACCTCCTTCTTTTTGGAAGTGGGTTGAAAATCGAATGCGATCGATAAACGAGCTTAATGCACATGCGCGGTGAATTTAAAAGTCGTCAGTATTGCGCTTCGAGCATTTACCAATGGAGATGTTAACGCAAGGCGTACCCCTCTGCTGGCCATATAGCCATTATTGGCCATATGAGCGTGCGTAACTACGCTGTATTTTTAATACTGTGTGCGTGTTTCAAGCTAGTGTGCGGGATCGTTAAAGTGAGTGATTTGTGTGTGTGCAATGCGTGTTTACCTCGTCCCCCGTAAGTATCGGCAGAAAAAAATGTATGCGGATTACAACGTTAACATCTCCATTGGTAAATGCTCGAGGGTATTGCGTGATTTGAAGAAATATTTGGTTATGTTCAAGCTTAGACCGGGAATGAACTCTGTCTACGGGTTCAAGCTACCTCACTCTGTCTAAGATTACAATCGGTTTAGTCATTGGAATAATTAAGATCGTTCAATGAACTGGCCAAGTGCGAGTCTAATATTATAGACGCGTTTTCACAGGATCGTAGCATGAGGAAAGAAGTAGTTAGTCTCTGCCTACCCCAACCTTCGAGCATTTACCAAAGGAGATGTTAACGCAAGGCGTACCCCTCTGCTGGCCATATAGCCATTTTTGGCCATATGAGTGTGCGTAACTACGCTGTATTTTTAATACTGTGTGCGTGTTTCAAGCTAGTGTGCGCAGACCTGTCGCACTCCGCGCTGTAGCTATGAAACTATAAGTACTTCCGCGCACCCACTAGAGTACAAGTTCAGTCAGTAAAGTGTCACGCGCGCTCTCGATCGGCCGCGCGCCTTACTTGTACCTACCTCAATATTATATTCCTTGCTTACGATATTAACATATAGTAACTGTAAAGAGTAACTATGTAAAAAGCAAAGAATGTCACACATAAAATGGTAGGTAGGTATAAATCAGCTGAGTTTCATGTTTCAAGGGAATTCACGTTATGATCTTTAGGGAATTTCTATCGATATTACATCTTGCAAAATATTAATTGTAACCTACTTGAAATTGGTAGGATATTTTATTATTTACTGTAGGTATGTTACGTAGGTCCTATAGGTACCTATCTAAAAAAGATAAATCTGACTGACTGATTGACTGACATATCAGTGCACAGCTGAAACCAACAAAGTTATACCTACCTACTTATTGGAATTGACTTAGCCTTTTCTTTAACTAACGAACCTTACAATACGATTTTGTCGAGACAAACGAGTTGTATAGTCCGAGAGTTGTATAGCTGATGCAAGATGTGTACTCAGATAAATAAGTACAATTACCAATGTTTACTTGGGGTTTTATTTTATTATTCTTTAACAGTATATAGATTAGTTCTAAGATAAATATATAGGGTAGGTAGGTACCTACTACCGTTTACTTCAATTTTCCTTTTTATCTTTCTTAATGATTTTGTCGTGTCATACGATAGTCAGATTTTTATAATCCGAAAGAAATGTAATTTAAGTACTTATAGATCTCAGATCACTGAGATTCACTGATATCTGATAAGTTTCTCCCGAGATATGACGATTAACGTCTCAAACTTGCTACTGAAATTGACTCGCGGGGCATGGAAGTCGGTGTTTTAGTTTTTAATCTACTTCACAAAAACGGAGGAGGTTCTCAATTCGACGGTTGTTTATATTTGTGACCTCAGAACTCTGTCAGATCTTAACCGATTTGAAATTGAAAATTATTTTTTTGGGGTTCCGTAGTCCTGATAAGGAACCCTTATATTTTCGTCATGACCGTCTGTCTGTCTGCCTTTCCAAGGTTTTGCTAAGAGACCGTTAGTAGTAGAAAGCTGAAATTGTGTAGGTATGTGTATATCAATAACGCCGACAAAATGGTGAAATAATATATTGTTTTTTTTTTAATTTTAATTTAGATATTCAACTATTACAAAATAAAGTTTTCTTACAATGAATAAAATACATAATTATTTTTGGTCGAAAAAGTGAGTCAGCTCCTAGACTATTATAATGTTACAAGTCAAACAACCTACGATTCTAGGCAAGAGAGTCTATTTTTTCGCGTTATTTAACTTACGCAATCTAAAAATTTACTTAATTTTAATTTAACGTGACGTATTTTAGTACAACTGTAGTACTTTTAACCCACCTCGACATTAAACATTAATGAAGCACTTATTATCAGTAATGTACTCATTACATTGTTCTACCTTAGAGTATTCTTCTACCAATTAAATGCTTCAACAAGTTTTCTCTTAACATTCAACCCTATAGGAGAGGCCCCGAGTTATTCAGACTCGGACTTACGGTGCATTTTACTGTGCGCAACACGCGGTTCATAGTTACTATTAGTTGATACTGTGACGCAAATTCAAGGTTGCACCCGAGGCGTGAAGCGTATTTTGAACGTTACCAGCGTTGTAACTAGGTTTAATCTCGCATTTTTGCTCTCAGGGAGTGATATTTCTGTACTTGTACTATTCATTATTCTGTGGTGTGCGGGATCGTTAAAGTGAGTGATTTGTGTGTGTGCAATGCGTGTTTACTTCGTCCCCCGTAAGTGTCGGCAGAGGAAAATGTTTGCGGATTACAACGTTAACATCTCCATTGGTAAATGCTCGAAGACCCCAATGAATAATATATATGTATATATATTAATTATTCTGTATATATATAGTAAATACAGAATATATATGAAGATTACATATAATATATATGAAGATACAATGGAGATGTTAACGTTGTAATCCGCAAACATTTTTCTCTGCGAATTTAAACCTAGTTAAGTGTGACTTAAGTTACCTAGTAATTAACTGTTTTCGGTTTGAATGGCAATGTGTCCAGTGAAATCCTATACTTACATCTGGCAGTTTGGAATTTTCGGATTATAGCGACGTTCGGAATGTGATCTTCCTTTACGGTTTAGGAGATACAGTCCTCGGACATACGGATAGACGGACAGCGAAGTCTTAGTACAAGGGTTCCGTTGATACCTTTTGGGTACGGAACCCAAAAAAAACTAAAAAACTGACTTCAAATGTCGCGCTAGTTATTTTCATTAGCAACTTTGAGGTCTCCATATCTCTGGAGATATCAGATCTCGATGTGACCGCACGGGAAGTAGGTTACATATACCTAAAACCCTCTCAAACAAAAAAAACCGGCCAAGTCGAGTTGAACGTTGGTTTGGTAAGTACCAATTAAGTTAGACCTCTAAATTGTATCAGCGCTAATATAACTTAGAGGTCTACCTTAATTGGCGTTACTATGTATGTATCGAGGCACGCTTTAATTTTCAACTTTTTTATTTTTTGGATTTTTTCCTTAATTTGTGCTGTCTTACAGCTTGCTTCTTGCCAAATTTCATGATTCTAGGTCAACGGGAAGTACCCTATAAGTTTTCGACCCAAAACCTATAGGGTACTTCCGGTTGACCTAGAATTGTCAATTTGGGTTAAAAGCAAGGTCTTAGCAGCACAAGTAAAGGAAAAATTCCGAAAAATAAAAAAAGTTGAAAATTAAGGTACATTTTGGTACTAAGTTGTTTTTGCGAAAATCTAAATTTGCCCATATCTTTTTATTGTGTTGACTCAAGACCTTAATTTTTATACACCCAATAGGGACTATAGACTTCAGGTATAAATTTCAACTTGCTAGGTCCACCTGTTCCGGAGAAAATCAGTGGTGACACACGGACAGACGGACAGACAGACCTTTTTACCTTTTGAGGTACGGAACCCTAAAAAGAATTGTTTAACAAATTTGCTCAAAAAGTGCATTTACGAAGCCTGTACTCTGGAGTACACATTGTTCGAAAGTTAAAAATTACGCACCATACAACGGAGCGTGCGCGTGCGGTAAGTAGGTAGGTTAGTTACCGCACGCTCGGTGTTGGGCACCGTGCGTACCTATCCTTTACGGTTCTTTTAAAGTCCACTAAAGAGTTTCACATTACGAGGATAAATAAGCTGAATGGTAGAACCTCCTTGGAAGCCCTTTTGCTTAATAGGTACGTTTGTCTTACTTTAATACTAAAGAATAAATGAGATGAGAGAGAGAGAGAAATGTGTAGTTCTTATTTTGTAGTTAGCCATTTGCAAATTCGCACCATTTTCATATTAGAAACTTCAAAGATTGTTTCGACTCTTGGAAGGATAATCGTATTTATGTTTGTTTTTTACCAATTGTGTTGAAAAACGTTGTATGACACACGTGCGGACCGGTAATTACAAACTCGTGACTATGGTAAGCCTACATTACATTCGTCTACTCTTTTGTAAAAACCAACTCGCACTAGAATCATAATAACTATTTCAGCACGTTTGCTCAAAAATGCATTTACGAAGACTGTATAGCATTATTCGAAAGTTAAAACGTCGATGGTTAAAAATTACGCACCGTGCGTGCGTATCCTTTACGGTTTTGTTTTAATTTCCGTAAAACCTCTTCGAGCATTTACCAATGGAGATGTTAACGTTGTAATCCGAAAACATTTTTTTCTGCCGACACTTACGGGGGACGAGGTAAACACGCACACAGTATTAAAAATACAGCGTAGTTACGCACGGCCAAAAATGGCTATATGGCCAGCAGAGGGGTACGCCTTGCGTTAACATCTCTTTTGGTAAATGCTCGAAGTAAAACCTATTTAAGTTTGATTGTTGATGATTTTATTGAGTTTTATATTGCGGGAATAAATAAGCTAAATGTTAAAACCCTCAGAGTAATAATTACTATATAAAGTATAATTGTTACTCTGAGTTAGAACCTCATTGAAAGCGCTTTTGCTTAATACGTTTGTCTCACTTTAATACTAAAGAGTAAATGAGACTAAAGATGTAGTTCTAATTTTTAAAACACGAACCTAACACGTGGCGCCATTAGAAAATTCGCGCCATTTTCATATTAGAAACGTCCAAGATTGTTTCGCCTTTTTGATTATTTCATGTATGTTATGTTTTCTCGCAAATTTGTATGTTAAATGTAAATATGTAATAAGATCGTTTAAAAAACGAATAAAACATTAAATAAAAAAATAAAAAAACCCGACTGCGCAAAAAGTGAAGTGTTAAAAAACGAACTGAAAAGAAAATAACAAGTAAGTCTAGTAGTTTAGACTTCTGTTTAGGGATATCAAAAAACTATACCATTTAAATTCTTTCTCGGTCGATACACTCATAAAATGAATTATACTTTGTTATATGGAATGTAGAGACTTTAACAGTCGGGACACATTAATGGCTTAACGAATGGGGATTAATGTGTCCCGACTGTTAAAGTCTCTATATTCCATATAACAATGTATAATTTTTTTTATGAGTGTATCGACCGAGAAAGAATTTAAATGGTATAGTTTTTTGATATCCCTAAACAGAAGTCTAAACTACTAGACTTACTTGTTTTTTTCTTTTCAGTTCATTTTTTAACACTTCACTTTTTGCGCAGTCGGGTTTTTAGATTTTTTTATTCAATGTTTTATTTTACACTTTTTAGTTAAGGACGGCAAATTCCGAACGTGTATTTATCGGCGTTTTGTGCTTGAACTTGTAAACTAATAATAGATAGAGACTTGAAATCTTCACAAAATATGTATAACTATGACCGTTATTACAATTATGGAAAAAAAGAACAAAAAACCGAAATGCGTGAAATAGATAGGGTTGCTTTTTAAGCTTACTTACTTTACAGTTGTACTATTAAACGACTATACCAAAAGGAAGAGGTTGTTTGTTACCTCAGAACTCCATCAATTCTTAACCGATTTGGAAAATTCTTTTTTTTGTTTGAGCTAATATGATTTTCGTTTGGTCTCATTGTAATTTTAGTGAGATCTGATAAGTAACTTCAGAGATAAGCACCGCAAACTTGTTACTGAAAGTGACTAACGCGGCATGTAAAATCGTTTTTTTTTCGATTTGTACGATCATACATTATTTGTTATAAAAATATTTTGAATCTCCATTGTAAGACCTTTAATTCGATACCATACTCGATAGGTTTTAAAAAAAAATAATTTTTTGAACCCCAAATTTTGGCGTCTGAAATCCGCCATTTGGATTTTTCAATTTTTTATGTTTTCGTTGACACTCGCGCTAGCATGGCGAATCTATTGACGTGCCAATTATCAAAATCGGCCCACGCGTTTGGTCTCTAGTGTGCCACAAAGGAACAAACATACATACATACATATATAGACTGATAAACACATTACCTCTCCTTTGCGTCGCGCAGTCGGGTAAAACTAACCGACTTCAATGCCGCGCTATTAATTTTCAGTACCAATTTTGAGGTGTTATTCTCCATATCTCTGGAGATACTTATCAGACCTCGATAAAATTACCATGGTAGATACCACACTTGGGATATCTTCTTTCCAACAAAAAAATAATAATCAAAATCGGTTCATAAACGACGAAGTTATCCGCGAACAAACATAAAAAAAACTATATATAGGTATACTATATATACGGTCGAATTGAGAAACCTCCTCCTTTTTTTGAAGTCGGTTAAAAACATTGTATGACACGTGCGGATATTGGTTTTAACAAACTCGTGACTATGATAAACCCTCGACTTCGTCTCGGGCTTACATTCGTCTACTCGTTTGTAGAAACCAACTTACCGCACTAGTATTATTAATAACCATTACAAATCGGTTATTATGGTAGCGGTCTGTGATAACAACCGTCAACCATACAAAAAATAAACTGGCCAAGTGCGAGTCGAATTCGCACACGTACGGTTCCGTACCAGAGTAGGTATAATATTTTAATATGATTGTAAAAACACGTATTTGATGTTAAATCATTTTTAAACATAATGAACAGTTTAAATACTTTTCCACTAACAATCACGTTCTTCTCTTGTCTGAAAGCCAGCGGAATTCAAATTTTATTATTTCTTTATTAATTCTGAAATCTGCCATTTTGTTTATTCAGAGTGAAAGAGTGTTGCTATAAAAAATTAACCAGGCGTTATAAAAAAAATCCGTTATTGTATTTTCTACATAGTACGTACAAGATATTTTTTGATTTCATTTAATTTCCTTTATCCAAAATCAATTTTCAATCAAAAGGTTGCATTTCAAACACATAATACGCCGGTATTTAAATCGATTAAGCAATTTGACAGCGACGAGCCGCAAGCCGCAATAATAAGGTCAAATAAATAGGTGTCTCAAGGCCGACTGGCTGATCTTATATGTAGTGAGAATGGAATACGTAAGTAATACTAACTCATGACTGGTCACCGAACTGGTATAAGTATACCTACTGCATTTCTTAGCCATTTCATAAACATGACAATACATTACGTACTAACTAAAATATTTTGAGGTTAAATTGGTTTACCTATTAAAATGTATGAGTAAGATATACCTATATTAATTAGCACTTGGTCGTTCCGTAATAATCGTAGATTACTAGGGTATAATTGTTAGTATTATTGCAAAATTTAAGTGTAATGTAGAAATTGGAATAATATTTAGCTCGTTACAAACCTTTGATCCAATTTGGTTCCCGCACTGCCCCACTTGCACGTGAACTATTTCCCGCATTTTAAAATACAACACTAGCGTAATTATTTAAAATAAGAATAGTTCCTTTTCAGATTCCTACTCAAAATAGCTTCAGATTAACACTGATAAATTTTTATCATATCTTATCTGTCAGTTCTCAGTATTCTTACTAAAACACAAAACGATAGAATAGAACGATACGTAGGTACCTAGGTAGTGCAGTATTTTTAATCGTACCCACACTCCACAGAGCACATTGAAGGCGAAGGGGAGAGTAGTACCTATGCCCTATAATACCTACTTACTTGGAATATTTTTACTGTCTACCATTTTATCTTGGACTACGGATCAATAGATTTTGGGTTCTTATCAGGATCATCTGTAATTGGTAATACCAGTTTTCCAACTTCACACTAGCTAGGTGCATTTTGTATTTCAATTCAATTTCTTAGGGATGTACCGATGTAATGTAGAGTCTGTGCAAAAAGAGAACCGTCGTGGCTTTAAGATGAACTAACATTCAAATCTGAGGAAGGAAGGTACCTACCTAGTACCACCCGATAATGATAAGTGAGGTACCTACCAAGGTAGTCAAATTGGGGAGCACTCTAAAGACTTTTTAAAAACTAATTAAAATCAAAATTAAAATACGTGTTGCCGATCTAGAGGCTTTAATATTAATGAATTAAATCTAGTTACAATATCTCTTAGCTAAGCTTAAGTCTACTTACATCTCTTGGAATACTTGCTCAGCATTACAAGAAATGCATCAGCTTTTGCTGAGCAAGCTGTCTCAGTCTAACACTGAAGGGTGAGGGGTAACCATAACTCCTCCATCCCTAAGAGCGAAATTATCGGAATTATCGATTTGAGAAGTTTTCCGATAATTTTGCACAATTTTCATGATATTTAAACGATAAAAATGCAATAAAGTTACAATTAAACATATGATGACAAGGCCTAAGGTAATATAAAATAAAACACTGATTTTAGAGTCTGTTTCCCTGTCAATAGCACTATTCAATATTTCACTATTCTGTAACGCGTATGACATATGCTTCACTTCATCCAGGTTGACCGCGTGCATGTTAAGTGCGCGTGCACTTGATAGACTCACGTTACGCAGTGACGGTAGGTTAATCATAGGAATTGGAGTTAAGTAGTTCGTCTCAATGTAGGTACGATGTGAACGCATCCAAATTCCATGGATTTCTAACTTGCAGGGCTCGTCGAGAGTTACGAGATAGGATCCGAATACAGGGTGCTTACTTATTTCGTTGTTACACTGTTGAGTTATAGTTGTCCTTAGTCTTGTATATAGTATCCAGTTTGCAGGATCGACCTTTTGCACCTTAACCTCTTCAATGTTAATCTGATGTTGCAAACAACAGGTAAGATTGTTGCTAAAATTCATAAGTTGCTGCACACAAGTGACTCCAGGATTCATAGGTATCTCCTCATCAGTGCACAGGAACTGGTTTCTAGCGGCGAGAGAGCGACATGGTTTCGAGACCGGTAGGTATTTTATTCCTTTCGCCAAAAGGTAAGGGTACTTAGGAAATATGGATAGGGTTCTATTTTCGGTTTCATTGAATATAGGTAAGGAATATATTTTAAAATAATTATAGGTACTATTATCTGTAAGAGGAATTTCCATAATGAACGTGACTCGGTTTCTCTTAACATATGATTTTACACAAATATTTTGTTCTAATTTTACCAAATTTTCTTCAGTAGGTGAATACATTAGGTTTTCAGAATTAGATATGAGTTTCAAATGAGTTAATAGCTCAGTAGAGTTTATAATAGACATATGTAATATAGAGTTCTTACTTAATGCTAGAGCGGTTTCAATTTCGCTTAGCCTAATGTAAATGGTACGAAAACTGCTTATAAGAATGTTAAATAAACCTAAAATGTATGTGGCATATACCCAATTGTCCTCCTTTGCAGCTAAATCTATTAACATTACTTCAATTCTTTTTAAACGATCATTAAACATTGCTGAATTATTAGTCATAGTTTCTGTAATATTTATAAAACTACTAAACATTTTGGAGACCAATGTAAGTTTCTTAGATATAATTGTTTGATCATATTTTAACTCAGTAGTCAATTTATCATATTTTAAAGCGTCAGCATGATCGAGGTTGCCTGTGATAATTTTAATTATAGAGCCCAGTGGATTAACCAGACCTCTCCTAAAGCGTTGTTGCGGAAAGAGTTGCCTATATTTATCTGTAGTTAAGTCACGTATGAACTCTGTATGCATTCTTATATTTAGAAATTCCTTATGATATGGCTTTTTCCAATCTATTAATTCGCTTAGTTGGTTTAAACTATTAACTATGTAATTTAAATCCTTATAAATCGTTTCTAAGTTTATGACCTTGATTATTGTCCAATGATCGATTTGAACATATGCTTGACCTTCCTTTATTGGTAGTATGCCTGGGTTTCCCTCAAGAGCCTGAAGATGAAGGGCCTGCGCCGGCATCCCTATCATGAGCAGAATGCACCACCTGTGGAGGGCGTTTAATGTTTATAATGGGCGCTTTTGTATTTCTTTCACCTATCTTGATCGGAACTATATTCCTTTCAACCTGATCTACTACTTCTGCTTTAGTATACCTTGGCTTGTCTTTACTTTTTCTTTTATTGACTCCTTTTACAAACACGGTTTTTCCTATTGGAAATTCCATTTCCACTTCACCACCTCTCTTTTCTCTAGCCTTTTCTTTGTTAATTGCCATCTTTTCAGCTAAGTGTTTGTATAAACATTTAGTACGCTTTTCATGATCTTTGACTAACTGTTGCATGTACATCTTTTCAAAATCTATATTATAAGGACTATTTGTATCCGTGTGTCCAAAAACTATTTCGAACGGTGTTAAGCCGGTAACGGAATGTATGGTATGATTATAAGCCATGACCGAGTATGTCATGACTGAGGCCGCGTCTGTACACCTTTTTTCGTATTTCGCCAATCTATAAATTTCGGTAATAGTCGAATGGAAACGCTCTATAAGTCCCATCGAGTTGGGGTTGTTGATGGTGCCTATATGTAGTTCAATTTTGTGTAAGCTTAAGAACTCCTTCATCAACTCGTTATTAAATTCCATTCCTGGGTCTGAGCTTATCTTTTTTGGAATTCCGTAAAACGAAAAGTATTTCATAAGTGCTCTTATTACTTCAGGTGTTGATTTATTGGATACTTCAACAGCCTGTCCTAACTTGCTAAATGAGTCGATGAGCGTCAAATAATATTTACCTTCTATTGAAAAGAGATCGATAAATATCTCTTGGAACGGAGCATCTTGCGTCTGAGTCAATTGAATAACCGGTTTGATGGGCTTTCGATCATATTTCATTTTACTGCAAGCTTCGCACGCGTTAATAATCGCTGTAACCGTTTCTTGCATTTTATCCCAACAGTAACTTCTACGAAGCCTAGTTAAAGTTTCTTTAATGCCGCGATGACAAGTCTTACCCTCATGATACTTTAATACTATGGCCTTTTGTTCATGCTCTTCCTTCACGAATACTACACGTTTAGTACACTCATACAGTTGTACCATATCTTTCTTGAACAGCTGAATAACGATGTTACTAAATTGTCTACGGTGTTCGTCCTCTTCGAAATAAATAAAATATTTAATCTTTGGTCTAATGTATTTTTTTAGGAATTCTTTGATAAGTTCAGGGTTGTTTGTAGGTAGAAATGCTTCTAAAATTTTATGTCTATCTCGAGAAATGTCCTTGACATTTAACTCATTTCTGAACCATGAAAATACTAGTATTTGATTTGGTTTAGTGTCGATAGCCTCTTGCAAAATTGGTATCCCCGTGGATTCCATATCTATAGCTGAGTGAATAGTTTCGGATCTACTGCTTCCTGAAGCGGAAGGTATTACAGGTTTTTCAAAATCAGATATTTGTTCTGTATTTGAGAACGTTGACGCATCAGAAATAGACTCGTTCCCTGCGGAATCCGTACTGCTATCCGAGATAGTCACGGTTGCTATCTTGTAAGTATCGTCTTCGTGTGCTATTGGTTTTTTTGTTGTGATCTGTCCTATAGTTTTAACTACATCATTTAAATGTTCCTGAAGTCTCTGTTCCCTATCGTCTACGTTAACCATCATCGAACTTCCTTCATCATCTGAATTTAAGGCGTTAATTTTTATTCTTGATAGAGCATCTGCGTTGGTGTTTTGCTTGCCATTTTTATAAATGATTTCGAAATCGAAATCCTGTAGGCGTAACCTCCAACGGGTAAGTTTACTGTTTGGATCTTTCAAGGAGTTAAGCCACGCTAAGGGGCGATGATCAGTATAAATGTAAAACTTTCGACCGTACAAATATGGTCTGAAATGTTTTGTTGCCCAGATGATTGCAAGTAATTCCCGTTCTATCGTGCTATAGCGTGTTTCGGTATCACTTAACGTACGGCTGGCGTACGCTATAGGTTTGTCGCTTCCTATTTGGCCTTGAGACAAGACGGCGCCTAAGGCTACATTTGAGGCGTCGGTAGTTAGCACGAATGGTTTTTCATAGTCGGGGTATTGTAACAATGGGGCGTTCGTCAAGAGTTCTTTGCATTTGTTGAAAGCGTCAATGTACTTTTGGTCAATAATAATTTTGTTTCTTTTTTTTAAACAAGATGTCAGTGGTTGCGTTATTCTGGCGAAGTCAGGTATGAATCGGCGATAATATCCTACTAGTCCAAGAAAGCTTTTGATGTCAGTTGTAGTTTTAGGTAATGGGAAATTCAGTACAGCATTAATTTTGTCATCGTTGGGTTTGAGTCCGTCTTTTGTAATAGTGTGACCTAGGTAAAGTACTTCCTTTCTTAAAAACTCGGATTTATCAAGTTGAACTTTCAGATTAGTTTGTCGGAGTCGGTCAAAAATTAGTCTTAGTTTCTGCAGGTGTTCGTCTAGGCTGGATGAAAATATTATGATGTCATCCAGATACACCATGCAGTGCAGTCCTTGTAGTCCTCTTAGTACATTGTCCATAGTGCGTTGAAAAGTTGCGGGTGCGGTCTTAAGTCCAAATGGCATTCTGAGGAACTCAAAATGACCATTTTGTGTACTAAAAGCTGTCTTTTGTCTGTCCTGTTTTTCGACTTCAATTTGGTGATAGCCACTGGCTAAATCTATCGTGCTGAAGTATGTACTTTTACCTAACTTGTCGAATAAGTCGTTAATGTTCGGTAAGGGATATTTGTCATCTATCGTTATGTCATTAAGTCGCCTGTAGTCAATTACCATACGAAATTTCACTTCACCGGATGCATCTGTCTTTTTAGGCACTAAGTGCACGGGTGCATTCCATGGAGAGTGTGATTCCTGTATGACGTTGTCTTGTAATAGTTTATGCACTTGGTTATTTATTTCATCGGCTTGTACCGGTGCTTGTCTGTAAGGTTTGACAAAAATCGGGTCTTCATTTTTCGTTCGAATTCTATGTTTAACTTGGTTGGTAAAACTGAGAGGCAGTTGGTCACAGTGAAAAATGTCCTTGTACTCTTGGCACAGTCTGTATATTTTGTTGTGTTCCTCGTCATTAGTATGGTCTAGTCGGAGTTTATTTAAATTTTCCTCAAGTAACTTGTCGGTCTGTATGTCTGTCGTGTCTGTAGTAAAGTTTAAGTCACATTTAGTATTCAAATGTTTAGTTACCGCTATAGGTTGTGTTATGGTCAACGCTAGGCGTTTTTCTGAAGTATTCTGTATAACAGTTGAGGCGTATCCATTTATACAGTTTACTAACGCGCTTGGCGTGCGGATGCCAGGTCCAAACTCTATAAAATCAATTATAGCTTCTCCCGAATATTGGTCGGTAGGTAACTTCACGCGCTGTTCACAGCGTGGGTTTAACTCAATAACATAATCCAGATTGTTATTAACAATTGGAATGCAAGTGGTTTTTGTTTTTAACACCAGGTTCTTAAGGTCTATAATTGCATCCAACTGTTGTAAGAGGTCATTACCTATAAGTCCGTCATAACGAGAATCAACATCATACAAGTAAAACTTGTGGTACTCACTACTTTTGAATGTTGGTAGAAGTGGTATCACAATGACCTCGTTGTGTCTACTAGATGCGTGCGTACTGACAACTTCGAATGGTTCTTGCTGAATATTTTCTTTAAATATTTGGTAAGCCTTTTGAGGGCTCAAGAACGACCTTGTACTACCAGTATCTATCATCATTTTTGAGTTGATTTCGGGTATATAGATATAGGGTAATTTGAGATTAGGGTCACAATTTAACTCTATAATTTCTTGTTTTTGGTCGAGGCACGCATGGGAAAATTTTCAACTGCTTGACCTTGAGAAGAATCTGTTTGAGTTGGCATATACGTCATGTCTTCATTTTGTCCGTCATAAGCTGAAGCTGAAGGCATCGAGTTAGAGTCATCATAACTACCTAAGTCATAACCGTAAGCGTCGTTGTCGTATGCGTCATATTCGTAGTCGTCACAAGTATCCTGATCCTGATAACACTGTACTACGTCACCGTTATCATTCAAGGTTAGCTCGTTAAGTCTAAAACCTTGAGGTCTAGGCGGGGCTGTTCTCATCGTTACATCTGTCGATTGAAAGTTTGGTTTGTTAACCTGAGGAGGCCTGTAACCAAATTGCTGTGTTCCAAAATTTGGTTTATAACCGAATTGTTGCGGGTTGTTTCCGAATTGGGGGCGGTAGCCCTGTTGTGGCTGATAACCTAATTGCGGGCGGTAACCGAACTGTGGCGGTTGATAGCCTAGCTGAGGACGGTACCCGAAATTTTGTGGTTGACCTTGAGCCAATTGGGGCATCCTATATGGTCTTGGTTGAACACCAAAATTAAATTTGGGTGCCGCATTGTTATTAGCAAACGGAACCCCAAATCTAAACCCAGTGGGTTGCTGACTCGGCTGTGGATTACCACCAAACTTAAAACCTTGACCCTGAATTGCCGGTAATAAGGGTCGTTGCACACTACCACTACCAAAGATACGATTCCGCATGTTATACTGATCGTGGAAGTTTACTTCCTCCAGTACTGTACTAAGTGCATTCTCCAAGGTCGAAGTGGATTTAAGTCTCACTATCCTAACCATATTTTCAGGCAAATTGTATAAGAACACATTCAAGGACATGTTATTATATATTGCAATTTTAGCTCGTTTTAAATCCACATCATTTAATAGATTAACTTTTGAAATTAATAATGATCGAACAGATTGAATTCTATTACAAAAATCTAAGTAACTTTCCCCGGATTTTATTTTTAATGATTCTAATTCAATACTAATACACTGTTCACTACGCGGATCTCCAAAGTGCTGTTCGAGCAGTTCTTTTAACTCGGACCAAGACGCAACATCATCACGCTCCGATAATAGCGCAGATGCGTTATCCGTGAGGCGACTAGTTATCGCATGATACACATATAAATTTTGAGCCTCATTGCCTCTATACCTGGTAATTACATACTCACTTTTTCGCAAAAATAGATTTAATTGTCTCTTATCTCCTCCAAATAAGGGGATCAGACGTAACATTTCATTCGGAATAGCTACGATTTCTTCTGCCATTTTTAGGTAGAGTAATTAGCAAGTCAGAGATTACACACAAGTAAATTCACACACAATAAAATATAGCGTAAAACACACACAAATATAATATAGACACAGCTTATAAAGTCAATAAACAATAATTAATTAATATACACAATTTTTGTAAAAGTTGTAGAAATTTTATAGAAATATTGTCTATTTAATACATTTATTTTATTCCTAACAAAAGTTTTATTCACCAGATTAGTAATTAAGATCTATATAGAGACCAAATTTTATGATTATACACTATTCTATAATTATTACAGATTAATAATTTTCTGTATTCTCTACATTACACTACTCTATGTTATATGTATCAGCTTACACTGATAAGAAGGCACGGTAGAGTTTAATACCGAGAAACCAGTCACGTTATAATGAGCGAAGATCTATCTCAATAATAACACAATATGAAAATGAAAAATATGGGAAGGAAAATTAGGATGGCGAAAATTTCACTCACCAACCGGTCGCTCCCATACTCAGCTCTCTTAGAGTCCCTTTGACGAATTTGTTTTGGTTCGAGGATTTGCCTTGCAGCTATTCGCGCCGTAATCACGGAAAAGGTAAATTTGGATACCTAAAATCACGAAAAGACGGCACAGCCTTTAATAGCAAATCCTACCGGCTGCGCCAGTCAAATTGGGGAGCACTCTAAAGACTTTTTAAAAACTAATTAAAATCAAAATTAAAATACGTGTTGCCGATCTAGAGGCTTTAATATTAATGAATTAAATCTAGTTACAATATCTCTTAGCTAAGCTTAAGTCTACTTACATCTCTTGGAATACTTGCTCAGCATTACAAGAAATGCATCAGCTTTTGCTGAGCAAGCTGTCTCAGTCTAACACTGAAGGGTGAGGGGTAACCATAACTAGGTATCAAAAATTTTTTGACAGAGCAATATTGTCAACGCAACAAAAACAGTCAATTATAACTATCAACATGCAAGCCCTCAATTTCTTCGAAAGTTCTCTTTTTGCACATACTTTCCTTTTTTCGCGATTCCATGTACTTTAAAGTATCGATACTTTGGAATCGATACCGAGTTGGTTAGTTTTAATATTTATAAATAAGTTAAAAGTACGTGTATTGTAACCCAATTAGGCGTCAAACACTCAAGCGGTGGCAGTCATTCTGCGGCGGTCAGACAATTTCATTGTTTTCTATACATCAGAACTGACCGCAGGCTGGACAGTGAGCGCAGGATGACTGCTACCGTTATTGCTTTGTAGAACAAAACGGCCCAACTGAGAGACAACAGGGTGGGAGTGTGTCTTTGTCTAACAACCTGCTACTATATATATTCTATACTATATGTATGGTATATATATAAGTTGTCCATACAAAAGAAAGGGACAAACTCCGTTCAAGGTCGGTCTCATGGGGGCCGGTGTACGCGATCAAGTTAAGTTTAATATGTAGAAGGTCTGTGCCTGAGACCTAAAGTCTTCATGTTTCCATGGCTCAGTAAAAAGCTTCAACTTCAACTTCTTCTTTTTTGGCTTTTGCAGTGTTGCCGCTATTTTGCCTATGTCGCGTGGATAGAGTAGACAACAAGCGTATTATAGCAATAAATAGCGCCATTCAACTAAATTCCTGAATGATATCCAGCCGTAACGTTTATTACAACATTTAATAAACAGGCTGGCTAATGCTAAGGACAGTCATATCACGTCTTAGTGTCAGACTAAGACATGATATGACTACAGGCTAAGCAAGTAATGAAATGTCATCGATCTAAGTCATTTGCCTAGCTGTTTGATCAAATGGCTAGGCAAGTAATGACTCGTCATTGATCGAAGTCATTTGCCTGGCTAATGCATATACATAATTATATTCCTGGTGACGCGCGGCCGCTGCTGCGGCTCCCCTCCTCGCTACGCTCATCTGCGCACGTCACGTGGTGGTCACTGTTTCTAGTGTGTTGCCTTAGTTTCAGACTAAGACATGATATGACTGGCCTAAGCATTAGCCAGCCAGTTTATTAAATGTTGTAATAAACGCTACGGCTGGATAACATTCAAAAATTTAGTTGAACGGCGCTGTTTAGTTAAGAGGCTAGGCGTTCAATTGAACGGCCAATTAAGCTATCTGCCTGCAACATATATATAACATACATATAGTATAGAACATATACAGGACTAGCAGGTTGTTAGACAAGGACACACTCCCACCCGGGTGTCTTTCAATTGAGCCGTTTTGTTCTACAAAGCCATTACAACCTTATAGTTAAAGCATACGGATTAAATTGAATTTGTCAAAACAACTGCAGTGCACCATCAATTTATATTACGTCTATGGAAAGGTCCCATACAAGCAAGCTGCCCTCGTATCACGACAACCATTGAATGAACGAAATGAATTACATGACGGGGACGCAGCTATGTAGGCTGTATAGCTCCGTCCCCGTCATTAAGTAATTTCGTTCATTCAATGGTTTTCGTGATACGGGGGCTGTACTGTCCAGTCAAGTGCCTCCCCGTGAGTAATAGTGCTCTGTGGTCAAGTGCCAGTATTCTTTGACTCATATAGTAATCTGTGGTCAGTCAGCAGTATCAAATTTAATTTCGTAAACAAACAAACAAAATTGATTTTTTTTTCCAAAAACAAAGAAAATAATAATAAAATTGAAAATTCGCAAAAGCCAAAAACAAAGAAAATAAATAATAAAATTGAAAATGTTATCGTAAATATATAATAAATTGAAATCGTAATTTTATATAATTCCATAATTCGTCGGTTGATATGAAAACAAATAAAAAATATCGCAGAACAATGCCGTAACACATAAGTCAGGTGCCATAACATAACATATTTGAAGAAAGAAAACTAAACAATGGAACGAACCATTTAAAGAAATAAATAAAGAAATTAATTTTAACTATGAGATACATGAAGTTAATACTCAGCTTTTTGCTATTTTTATCAGCGTTCATCGGAGATTACATAGTGTTTAAGTCTAAATACTCCGACACATTAGTGTTTAGAGCGATAACCGACAGCTTAGTTCACGGCATGATAGGTTTTCTATCGGCCTCTTTATTTTTTAGTCATAAAATCTGCGTATCTACACAGACCTGTGTTTTACACGTTGTATTCTGTACTATGGTGTCATCATTGATCGACATTGATCATGTATTCGTCGCTAAGTCTATTTATTTGAAGGTAAGCAAGTTACAAATCCGTATAAAGTGTTTTTGTTCTCTCTATCTAAAGGTTGCTTAAAATATTGACTGTAAGCGATAAGGCCGTCCATTGTTACTTTATAACTAAGATTAATTTATTGTACTCGTGTACAATAAAGATGAATTCGAAATTAAGTTATCAATCAGAGAACCAAAGTTATCAACATAGCTCAAAAGATTAGCAAGCTAAAGTGGCAGTGGGCTAATCAAATCTGTTGTAGAACCGATAACCGTTGCGGTAGACCTGTTCTGAAGTGAAAACTACGGCTTGGCAAACGTAACGTAGGATGCCCTGTAGCTAGATGGAGCGATGATTTATGCAATCTGGCTGGCAGCAGTTGGAAACAGAGAAATGAACATCAAGCTTAGTGATGTGCCTATGTCCAGCAGTGGGCAGAGATATGTTGATGATGATGATGACAATAATGAGTTTTGTATTGTAAGATAGTAAAAATTTCCACTTACCGTTTTTGGCTAAGAAAAATCTTGAAATTGGTATAGGTAGGTTGAAAAGCTAGACACAGCTTCTTGGACTACGATTGTTGTGCTAACACAACAACAGAAACAATTGTTTTATGATAATGTTAGCTCTTGACAACTATCCTCTCTAAATGTAAGTACAGTAGAGTCTGTTTATAATGACATCGAAAGGAACTGACAAACAAGTCATAATAAGCGGACGTCATACAAAGCGTTTTGTGAAATGAAAAACCTTTTTTATGTAAATATGAATGTACTTAAGTAGTTTAATACATAAACATAGTTCAAAACAAAAACGAGCCACGTGCCGAACGTCGTCGGGAATCAACGAACATTACCGAAGGTGTACAGAATCATGTCGGTCATTATAACCGGACATCATTTACATTTTTGTATTAAAAATGGGTCATAATAAGCGACATGTCACTGTAAGGGAAGTGGGAAGTCATTATATCCGACTATTTATAAAGAATTTCATATGAAAACCAAACTTCATAGTATAGTTACGTCATAATAACCGGTTGGTCAATATAGGCGGAGTCATAATAAACGGATTCTACTGTAGATGATGTGATTGTTGATGTAATACATTTACCTAGAACAGCGATTCTCAAATTTTTTTGGAAATCTTTTGGAAAAACAAATATTTGACTGAGCCTTAAAATAAATCATAACTTAGTTTTTAATTACGTGCTTTACTTTTTATTCATGAAACTGCTCCTGCTGTTTTAGCTGTCATTGCCTTGGCTTCATCTGTACAAATGTCAATGCAATTTATCAATTTAAAAAGTTTTCGTCTAAAAATAAGTCAATTTCGTTAAAAATGTCTTCCAGGGGAGTGTTATTAGGCAGCAAAGAGCACATAAGCATGAAGTACCCCTTTAGTAATTTGATTTCAATGTAACCAATATTTTCGTGTAGCCCCTACATAAACTTTGCGAAACCCTAGGGCTTTGCGGAGAACATTTTGAGTATAGCTGACCTAGAATATACCTGTTCACTTGCGACTTAAAGTTCCTTAAATTGTACTTAACTGGAAACACAGACTCAGGTAAAAGAAGAAGCGAATTGCTTCGTTAACATCCTGTGTTGTTCTAACCATGCTAGTGGTTAGTTAGTCAAAAGTCAAATTAATAGGCAAATTAATAATTTGCACTTACACACGTCAAATAACGTTAAATTGATCATATTCAATAATAACTATTATAGATATAACAGAAACATAACTTATTGCTTTGCATTTACAAAAAAAAAACAAAGGTATTGAGCCTTTCATCTCAGCTTTCATCTAGACGTCAAATGTCACACAGAAACAAATATTAAATTCCCCTGATTAATGTAGGGTTGTTAACCGTACTATTACTTGCAATGCAACCCAGTGCATAATTCAGTACTTCAGACAATTTTTATCCAAAAAATTGTGAAATAATGAAACACAATAAATGACACGTACTGTCATACATCCAAACACTGACCTGTGTCAGTGTTTGGATGTATGACAGTACCAGGGACTGCCACAGGGCAGTCCCTCGCTCACACTTAACATTAGAACGGTCTGTAAAATTCTGTACAATCAACAAGAAGAAAAGAGCAAAAACATGATTCAATGTCATATTTTTTTATTAGTCTTCTTAAGTTTATTTCTGGAACCTCCATTGTGTATAATCTTCTTGCAAACATTGAATAGAAAGGGATGCTAGACATCATCTGTCTAACTCATGGATGGAGTATATTAAATGGACCTGGCTTAAAAATAACAATAATAAGTGATAATAAAAATAATTGACCTAAGCTCCAGGGCGGAAGTGTTAAAGGCACTAGTAGCGTTTAGTGAAAGTGCAGCACACCTCTCAACATCCTTAACTATCCACGCCTATATTGCCCCTCGTAATATAACGGTCCGCCTTTATGGGGGACCGCCCATTCAGTGGATGGCAAGTCACCACCCGCATTAATATTTTGAATTGAGGCATAATTGGCTGTACCTCATCCCATAGACCAGATATCAGACATCAAGCAGCAAACATTCATAGCCATGACAAATATGTAATAACTTTTTATATAATTTTTCATCTATCCATCTGCAAATCATAGAATTTCTGTTTATCATTGTAAAAGGCCTCTTGATGTTAGCTTTGGCTCCGTCAATGCCTTCCGAAGGACCGGGCATTTACGAGCCATGATTTTAATGAAATAAACAATAATAATATGAGAAGGATAACACTATACAACCAGTAGTAAGAGAGAGCAAGACAGACAACAATGATTTATCCTTCTCATATGCGATTTTATTGTTCGGCCCCAGATCTAGTGGTCCAAACAAATGGCTTTCACCCGCTGTCATGTTGTAACGAGGTATTTCGACTCGTTACATATTTTTCGTTTGGAAGCACATTTCAGCTTCTAAGACTGACAAAATTACCTTTTGGTTTTAAATAATTTAGAACATTTTCGTATTTAGCCATTTTTAGTCGATTTTAAATAATCGAGTTATTACTTGGTCTGTGGATCATTCAATATCCTATAGACAACCTTTCAAAAAAAAATGACTTTGACATCTGTCAATTCTCGATCGGAGACGTCACTTTTTTTCTTGCCCCTAGGCATACAAAGGGCTCATTTTTTGTTAATTTTAATAAATCGGATTCTATTAAGTGAATCCGTATTCCAAATCGCCTATGCGATAATACTCGGCGTGCTTATGGCGTAGTGCCATATGATAACGTCGTGATTTTGCGGTGAGTCAATTTTTGATAACCTAAAATGTTTCGCGTCATCCTTCATGGCGACAAATTACAATCGGATTTTTGGTTACAGCCATTTGGCGCTGTTTGGACGACTGTCGTCTACTGTTTGTGCGACTATGGGTGTCGCCAACTGTTGGTTCGACGCTGGAAGACGTCGTTAGTTTGAGGTGTTCGTGCGACGCACACCGTTTGGATGTCGTCGTAGTTTTGAGCTGTTGGTGCGACGATGAATGACGTCTGTTTAGAGTGGAGTGCTCAGACGCCCCCGGACGCTGCAGCTAAGCAAATTTCATTATAACTCTTTTTATTTCCCTTAAAACTTTAATTTCATATTCGCAAGATGCAAGAAAGACAATAACCAAATTTCAGTAGTAAAATGTAAAATAAATTAACCTAAAAAGTAACGAAAACCGAATGGTATTTATAGTCAAATGTTTAGACATAGTATTGCGGCTTTAACTAAGTAATGTAACTCACTTTGGAGGTAAGGGACGTTTTGAAGTATTAAAATTTGTCATACATTCCCAAAACAGTGTTATATCATTTGCCTGTCCCCCGGTCCGAGATTAAAAGTCTCAATGACACCGCTGATTTATCCTGGTATGTTTTAGATCTTGGTAGAACAAGGGCGCTCGATATTCATAAATACTGTCTACCTAACATTAATTTTTAGCTTTTTATACTCTATAACCTTCATGTTACAGCAAGTAACGTTTATTTTTTTATAAACCAAACTTTTTTATTACAATTAGCGCGAGAACAGGGACCGGATTTACCTCCACATATATAATCTTTCTTGCATCTTATTTTTGTTTTTCTTGTCACAATTTAGTGCAATTTTTTGTTATTTTTTAGCATTTTTACAGTTTTTGTACTTTGAAAACAGAATTGTAACTTTGTTTACAACTTTTTTTGTATTTTAACAAAACTAATTAACATACAATGTTCTTTATATGTCTTATATACTGGATAGACTAATCTAAGTGTGTACTTACTATATAATAACATTTGAGATATGCGTTGTTTACATTTTGTAAGGAACTGACCTTGACCTCTTTGAAAGTGCTAAGTTTTTGTTTGAATTGATATAACTATGTCTTATATAAAGTTATAACGTTTGTTTACTGTTGAGAAGCATTAAGCTACATTCATATTAGAAAATACTAGCTTATTAACATAATTATTAACTAGTTTATTGATTTTACTTTTCACATATAGATATAACCTTAGCCGTTGTTAATAATCTTGAAAATTAAGATAAATTGTAAATCTTTTTTGCATCTTACATACTTCACAATTTGAATGTTTCTTTGTACATTCAAATTTCTTTAAATACTTTTGAACATTATTAAATATTAACATAAACTTTAAAACATAACTTAAACCGGTTTTAACAAAAAAATCTTATAAACTTTGATGAGTTTTAACTATTCTTTGAATTTTAGTTGGTTGTTTGTCTTTGTTTCTTTAATATTTTTGATTATTCATCATGACTGACAAACAGGTTCAATTTCGACCCTTGTTGGAAGAGAATTTACCTGGTACTTCTAGGGATGTTATTTCTAATCCGGCGTTGGATAATTTAGAGGCTGTTGACCCTTTCTTACCTAACTTTGGTCATAGTAGCTTGCATAATTTTACACCTTTACCTTCGTTTAACTCTATGAATGTTCAACTCAATGAACAATTGAAAAAGCATTTGCCTTCAACAAATAAACTTCCTGATTTGAAGCGTAGTAAGATATCTTTTGATGGGAAAACTTGTAAGGCATCGGGCCCAAGTTTTTGAAGAAACTTCAGGTGCTCCGATATCCAATTATAAACCTAATGATGATACGTGTAAAAGAGAATTTTCAGAATGGCTTGACTATTTAAAAACATTTTTTTCTGTTCATAAAGCAGCTCCTATACTTTTTACTAAACAAAATGATACTAGACCATTTTTAAAATTTACCATTTATAATGAAACTTTTTCTGGATTGCTAGATAGTGGTTCAAATAGCTGTGTTTTAGGTAATAACCAACACTTGCATTTTTCTAAACTAGGATTTCAAATTAAACCTATTGATGCCTCCGCTTGTACTGCTGACGGTTCATCAAGAAAAGTTATCGGTTCTATGCAATTACCGGTTACCGTTGACAATGTTTGTAAACTTGTAGAATTTTTAATAATACCCTCTTTTGATCCACCTATTATATTGGGATTTGATTTTTGGTTGAAATTTAACTTAGCTAAAGACTTGTGGAAAAATATTGAATATGTTCACAATAATAAAATTCAAGTGAACGCTGTTACTTCTACAGTTCATTTAACTCCTTCTGAGAAACAACAATTAGATGAAACCATTGCTTTGTTTGAAGATATTTCTTATGAGAAAAAAGGTTTAGGCCTTACCACCCTTGTGGAACATAAAATTAACGTTACTGGCGACCCTTTTAAAAGTAGATATTGGCCGTTGAGTCCTGCTAAACAAAAAGAACTTTATGATGAAGTGGAAGTTTTATTAAAGGAAGGAATTATAGAACCTTCAAAATCTCCTTGGTGTTCCCCTGTATTAGCCGTCGATAAAAAAGATGGTGGAACCAGATTATGTTTAGATTCGAGACGATTAAATTCAATAACTGTTAAAGATTCTTATCCTTTACCGTACCCTTCTAGGATATTAGACAGCCTTCGTGGGGCTAAATTCATATCTACCATAGATCTTTCTAAAGCATTTCTGCAAATTAAACTTGAAGAGTCCTCTCGTGAAAAGACTGCTTTTGTAGTTCCTGGAAAAAACTTGTACCATTTTGTTCGGATGCCTTTTGGAATCACCAACGCACCGGCAGAGTTACAACGCTTGGTTGATAAACTCTTTGGACCTGAATTTGACAATGTCCTGTTTAAATATTTAGATGATTTGATTTTAGTAAATGATAATTTTCAAAATCATATAGAGTACCTTAAAAAAGTCCATGAAATACTTAAAAACTCAGGCTTAACAGTAAATCTTAAAAAATGTGAATTTTGCAAAGAAAGACTCCGTTATCTCGGTTATATTGTAGACAGTCAAGGCCTACATACTGATCCGTCTAAATTAGAAATTATAGAAAACTTTCCACGACCAGAGTCCGTAAAACAACTTAGAAGCTTTTTAGGATTATGTTCATATTATCGACGTTTCATTTGTAAATTCGCTGATATTGCCTCCCCTTTAACTAAATTAACTTCCGGAAGTAAAAAGATAAAACATACTTTTGTTTGGAATGAAGAAGCTGAAGAAGCCTTCATTAATTTAAAAAATGCCTTAATAACTACACCTGTTTTACAGTGTCCTGATTTTGAAAAACCTTTCTTTTTACATTGCGATGCTAGTTCTGTAGGAATTGGTAGTGTTCTGAGTCAAGAAGACGAAAATAATGAACAACATCCAATTGCTTATTATTCAAGATCTTTAAATAAATGTGAAAGAAATTTAGTAGTTTTAGATTCAATTGAACATTTTAGACCCTATGTCGAAGGAATGAAATTCACAGTTGTGACAGATCATGCTAGTCTTAAGTGGCTTTTAAAACTTAATAACCCTAGTGGACGCTTAGCTCGATGGGCTGCCCGTATTTCTCAATTTACTTTTGATATTGTTCATAAAAAAGGATCTTTACATCAAGTTCCTGACGCTTTATCTAGAATCAATATAACTTCAATATTAGTTTCCGCTATAAATATTGTCTCACCAGATGAAGACATAGAAGACCCTTGGTATAGAAAAGTCTTTATAAATTGTCAAAAATATCCTTCTAGAATGAAAAATCTTCGAGTAGAAGATAATACTTTGTATCGTTACTGTAAAAATAAATTTGACCCTAATAGTCGTTTAAATTGGAAAATTGTAATACCTAAAGAACATGTTTTAGATACTATTCGTTCTAATCATGATGATATTAATTCTGGACACTTTGGAATACATAAAACTCTTAATAAAATAAAACAACATTATTATTGGAAAGGAATGTTCGGAGACGTTCAAAGATATATTTCTTCTTGCGACATTTGTAAAGCTTATAAACATTCAACATCTGCTCCTGCTGGTAAGATGGTTAACCCTAAGAAAGTTGATCAACCTATGGTAATGTTATCCGTTGATATTATTGGGATTTTACCTAAATCTTATTCTGGACATAGATTCATTCTTTCAATTGTAGATGTTTTTACTAAATATTGTTGGATATTTCCTATGATAAATGCTACTTCTAAAGTAATTTGTAAAATCTTTGAAAAAGAAATATTTCTTAAATTTGGTGTACCTAAAATCTTAGTGGCCGACAACGGACCCCAATTTATATCTAAATATTTTGTAGATTTCTTAAAAAATTTCAACATAACTAAAATATTTTATAATGCACTATACACTCCACAGAATAATCCAGTAGAAAGATATAATAAGACAATAGAAACATGTATTTCTTGTTTTGTTAAAAATGATCATCGAACTTGGTCAAGGTTTTTGCCTCATGTCCAATTAGCTTTAAATAGTAGTGTAAATCTTGCTACAGAGTACACTCCTAACTTTTTGATGTTCGGTAGAGAACTTATTTTTGATGCATCTTTACACCGTTTTAGTAACTCTTTTGACAACTTAGATCAACTTGAGCTTGGTACTAGAGATACTTATGCTCACTCTTTAAATTCACTTAGTGAAGTTTTTGTTAAAGTTCAAGCTTATCTTTTGAAAGCTTATAAGCGTAATGCTCTTTATTATAATAGGGGAAGAAAAGTCATTTCTTTTGATGTCGGTGATGTAGTTTGGCGTAGAAGTTTTGTACAGTCAAATGCACCTGCATATTTTTCGGCTAAATTAGCACCTAAGTTTATTAAATGTGAAATTGTAGAGAGAATTTCACCTAACGTTTATGTACTAAAGGAATTTAATAAAACAAGTACTGGACGTTACCATGTTAAAGATATAATTAAATATTAAAATTTTCATTTTTAGATTTAACTTTTATTTAAATTTGTTTTGATATTTTTTGGGAAGCGCGATGAATGTGGAAGAATGAGATTTGATGTATGGAAGAGGACGCGCAGCATGAAAGATGATTATCTGAAAGGAAACCAACACTTTATTCAAATACAACTTTAAATATACTAAACCTAACTTAGGTCTATTTTCGATAATTTTATTCTATTTTTGATACTTTTATCCTAATTTTGAACTTTTACCCAACTTTAAAAACTACATCTAACGATTATATTTTCTTTTAGAAATTTTCTTGGCATCAAAAGATCTTATGTATATTTTTGTATATTTTATTATTTTGGTTACTTTGAAAAGCTTTTCACTTTTCAAGTACTCAACTTTCTTTTAGATACTTTGAGAAGTTTTCCACTTTTCTAGTATAAATATTGTTTTAGATTGCTATGAAAAGCTTTCCACTTTTCAAATAGCCTGCACATAGTGTAAATACATTTTTAATATAAATGTGTTTCAGTCTTTGTGAAGCATGTTATATATTATTTAGATTATTTAGTTTGTGTTTGTTGTAGACCTAAGCCTCGGATTTGACACTTAGAGCTCTATATAATTTTTACCCGGATTTGCCTCTCGGATTTGACTCTTTTGAGCTTTTGTCTCAGTTAACCTTTTTGGGTAAGTTTTTACTCTTCATTTTTTCCTCGCTTTGACATTTTTGGTTCAAGCGTTGGAAACTTTAGATATTGTGAACGGAAAGTCGGTGGTGTTGAGCCGGTCACAATACACCTTTGTTGTTTTCCCAACAAACTTTTGTTAACTTGTTTTTGTGCACGGAATGTCGGTGGTGTTGAGTCGGTCACAATATACAATTTTTGGTCTTTTTGACAAACCCTTTTATTAATTTGTTAGTGTTCGGAAAGTCGGTAGAGTTGAGCCGGTCACTACTTATTATTTTTGGTTCTCTATTTTTATGAGAATAATTTGAACTTGTTGTTCAACTTTTTCATTGAAAACTTGTTCACTGAATCGTTTGCAGTGAATAATTATCTAAAGTCGGCAGCTAATGCTTAACCGTACTACAATATGGATAACCTTTGTTATTACCTTTTAATTTAGTTAGAATCGTTCTGAGATTATAAAAGATAGAGGCGATGGTGCTTATCTACACTTTTGTTAAATATTTCAGAAATATTTATTTGGTTTGTAATACAGATAGGTAGATGGAGGCTATGGTGCTTATCCACTCTTGAGTATAATTAATTTGTGATGGATTTTAGGATTGAGTCATATTGATGGATTAGTTTTGATAAACCTTAACATTGTTTTTCACTTAGTTAGAAAGTTTTTATAACTTGTTTTTCTAGAGCAACTTAGTCAGTGGCTAGAAGCTTAACTGATTTAACGTTATGCTTTATTAGTGTCTTCTTTTAGTTTGAATAAATTTCATATTTTGGTGGCGGAATATTTTCTGTTTATTAATTTTTTTGCATAAGTTTTTATTAGGAATTTTTTGGGAGTTCTTCTCAAAAATAAAAGAAGTTTCATTCTTTTATTTTTTTTTGGGAAGGTATGTACTGTAACGAGGTATTTCGACTCGTTACATATTTTTCGTTTGGAAGCACATTTCAGCTTCTAAGACTGACAAAATTACCTTTTGGTTTTAAATAATTTAGAACATTTTCGTATTTAGCCATTTTTAGTCGATTTTAAATAATCGAGTTATTACTTGGTCTGTGGATCATTCAATATCCTATAGACAACCTTTCAAAAAAAAAATGACTTTGACATCTGTCAATTCTCGATCGGAGACGTCACTTTTTTTCTTGCCCCTAGGCATACAAAGGGCTCATTTTTTGTTAATTTTAATAAATCGGATTCTATTAAGTGAATCCGTATTCCAAATCGCCTATGCGATAATACTCGGCGTGCTTATGGCGTAGTGCCATATGATAACGTCGTGATTTTGCGGTGAGTCAATTTTTGATAACCTAAAATGTTTCGCGTCATCCTTCATGGCGACAAATTACAATCGGATTTTTGGTTACAGCCATTTGGCGCTGTTTGGACGACTGTCGTCTACTGTTTGTGCGACTATGGGTGTCGCCAACTGTTGGTTCGACGCTGGAAGACGTCGTTAGTTTGAGGTGTTCGTGCGACGCACACCGTTTGGATGTCGTCGTAGTTTTGAGCTGTTGGTGCGACGATGAATGACGTCTGTTTAGAGTGGAGTGCTCAGACGCCCCCGGACGCTGCAGCTAAGCAAATTTCATTATAACTCTTTTTATTTCCCTTAAAACTTTAATTTAACCAAAACCAAACCAACCTTCAACCTTTAACCAAATTTCAGTAGTAAAATGTAAAATAAATTAACCTAAAAAGTAACGAAAACCGAATGGTATTTATAGTCAAATGTTTAGACATAGTATTGCGGCTTTAACTAAGTAATGTAACTCACTTTGGAGGTAAGGGACGTTTTGAAGTATTAAAATTTGTCATACATTCCCAAAACAGTGTTATATCATTTGCCTGTCCCCCGGTCCGAGATTAAAAGTCTCAATGACACCGCTGATTTATCCTGGTATGTTTTAGATCTTGGTAGAACAAGGGCGCTCGATATTCATAAATACTGTCTACCTAACATTAATTTTTAGCTTTTTATACTCTATAACCTTCATGTTACAGCAAGTAACGTTTATTTTTTTATAAAACCAAATTTTTTTTATTACAATGTATGACCCGACCAAATTATGTTGTTCGTTTATTTTATAGCTATCATATGTATCAAGCATTCATCATTTTAGTTGGTTTATATCTCTATATTTATTCCCTGTCTGTACGATCCCAGTTAAGACCGTACAAAATAATAAGTTGAAGTAGTAATAGTAATATAATATTTATTTAGACACAAATTACAGTAAAATGGAAGGCGATTCTCACTCGACCGCGTGTGTCTGTCGCGGCGCGTCAAAGCGTACTCTAAGTAAGTCAGTTGTTGTGAAATGTGCTAAGTTGCAAATATAAAGTGAAGTAATGTACTCCGTACATATTACCAACCCCAAAAAAGGGTGACAGCGGGAGAGAGAGAATCGTCAGTACAAAGTCAATATTAAAAATAGTTCAAAAGTAAAAAGTAGTTAAGTAGTAATAAAAATGTAAACGAAATAAAAATGTCAATCAAAAGAAAATTCCACATCCTTGACGTTTTCTCGCTGAGGCAGTGGCCGAGCCCGCCCGCGCGGTGCCTCTGTGAGTGACTCATCGTGACGTGGCCGCGGCCGCTCTGATAGCGAAAATGACCGGCCGAATTGGCGCGGTCTGTCAGCTGTGGTAGTAGAGTCACAGGGCTGCAGTTCCAACCTCTCAGTTTTCGTTACTTCTGCCGTCGTGACATAAGTTGTTGTTCTGTTGCACCAGCCTCTCTTCCTCATAACCCACACCAAAGCCGATATAATAACGACTGCTAATAGTGTATAGCAGATAGTATATTGATGAATGTCATGTGAAGTTATGGTAGCTGGGAGGTGAAACTCGTTTGTCTTCTGCTGCTCCAGCTGTTTTGAGACCCTTTCTAGGTTTTCGTTTTCAGGTAGTAGTTGTAAGTGAGGTGTGTGCTGCGAGTTGACGATGCTATTTATAGATTTATCTAGTTTCGGCGGTTCCGCCGAGTACAAGTTTAGTCTCGCATCACTGTGATACAGATTGTGAGCGTAGATAGTCGAGTCTTTGTTTTGCATCACGCATCCTTGCTCTAAAGTGATAAGTCCCGATGTGTTTATCTGATGCGATGTGACGTCACTGCCACAGATAGTTCGTAGTGTGCACGAGTCGCAACACACCGCCAGCCAGGTGTTTGTTGAATGTAACTCGATCCAGGCGGCGATGCATTCGGCTTTCTTTACGATGCACGGTGAGGTCGTATGATGACCTAATAGTTTTGCTTCACAGGGTGCGTCTTTACTATCCAAAGTTTTAATGGGTAAATGTAGACTGCACACAAAGTTGTTAGTACTCCGTTGAATGCACTGCTTCATTCCGTCTTCGTTCAAGCTGATGTAAGAGTTCTTTCTGAAGTTGACAGCTATGTACTTGGCCGATACAAGTACATACTTGGTAGTTTCGATTTCGTCTTCTATAGCCTTCAAAGGCAGAGGGAGGACTCGATAGAGAGTAAAGTCTTCATCGCTCGTCAATGGAATGTGTATCTCGAACATGAAGTACTTGTTTGTAACTCGAGCCTTCACGTATAGTAGTTTGTAAACATCCTTTATCTCCGCTTGAATATTTTCTACGGGAAAGGTTAATGTTTTCGGCAACCTGCCCGCGATCTCGTTCAGTTGTTTGATGAGATTGACCGGGGTGAGGAGATGCACATCAATGTGTCCTTTGTAGACATCTACGAGTGCGTTGAACAGTATGTCTTGCACGTTCTTCAGGTTCGTAAGTAGTAAGTGTGCAGTGAGCGATGCTGAAGTGTAGTAGTTAGTTGCCATGACGGTTCCGATTTTCGACTCAAGGTTTGACAGTCTCATGTCGGTGTCATTCATGTACTTGTTCATGGTGGCAAATTGGTGTTGGATGTTCTCTTCGCTTCGCTTCATGATGTCGTTTTCAAGTTCGATGATTGTTGTTTGGTTTTTCATGAGTTCTAGTAGGTATTTCTCGTTGTTCTGTATATCTTGAATGTCTTGTTGGTATTTCTCGGCGAAACGTTGATCCAAGACTCCAAACAGACTGTTCGCTAAGTATCCCACACCATCCATAAGAGAGCGTCGTCTGCGATCAGATAGATGTTTATGCGGGGCCAAAAGTATGTTGTTGTAGTGGTTAAGTTGATACATCTCATGTAATAGTTGTTGTGTCGTACTTTCACAGTACCTCTGGTCCAGTTTATGACATAGATTTTGTATATCCTCCAAGTAGTTCTCGATTTCTTTAGTAGCTTGCCAGTAAGTAGTTAAGTTGTAGTATGTAAGTAGAATCCATTCGTCGTGAATTAGTTGTACTTTTCCAATTGTATCGTAGTAAATCGGGCGCTCGCGTCCAAGGTCTGTAATCCGAGCGCTCGACTGTGCGCCTTCGCTGACGTCAGAAGATGCACAGTGCGATCCAGTTATCAGTGCAAATAACATTAAAAATGAAATGATCATTGTAATGAAACTTTTCTTTTCAGTACGTTTGCACTTAGTAGTTGAGTTTGAAGGTGTAGTTGAAGTAACGTTATTAGTTTGTTTTGTCAAGTTTTCAGTTGTAGTTTCACCGTCGAATGGTAAAATTTTGGCAAGTTTAGTAATCGGCCTCTTCAGTAGACCAGCCTGGGTTTTTAAAGTGGTTACCCTGACGTGCCCATCTTGTCCTGGGTGTAACTCGATCACTTTTCCCATAGCCCACTTGCCTGGCGGTAGATTGTTATCCTTCACCAAGACAATGTCGCCTTTTTCGAGACTTTTAGTTGGTTTTTGCCATTTGCTCCTGGCCTGTAGCTGAGATAGATAGTCGCGGGACCACGACTTCCAAAATTGTCGAAGCATGTGTTCTGTTAGTTGCCACCTTTGGCGTAAATTTATGTTTCGCTCGTCTTCGTAGTTTGAGAGCGGGAGAGTCATTGTAGGGCTTCCAGTCAGGAAGTGGCCAGGAGTCAGGTAGTTGTAGAAATCTTCTGGGTCCTCAGTTAGTGGACATAGAGGCCGCGAGTTCATGCAGGCTTCTATTTTAGCCAGTCTTCTTGTATCGTTGACGTATGTAGGCGAGCGTAAGTCGCGCCCCGCCGTGAAGGGTTGCAGCGTGAGCCTCTTCGATCACCAGTTGAGTCAATCTGCTGTCGCGTGGTAAGATGACGGGGTTCTTCATGCCCAACGGCAAGTTAGTTTTGTTCAGTCGACCTCCGACGCGTATGATATCGTCTTCATCCAAGTAAGGATTAAGTTTGAAGATTGAACTCTTGTTGTTCACAGCTTCCTTTTTAGTTAGTAAGTTGTATTCAGTTTTTAATTCGCATCTTTGCATAACACGTATCATCACTTTGTTTGCATTAAGTAGTTCGCTTGTTGTCAAGTAGGTTGTTATCGCAATATCGGCACGAGTGGTGTCGAGTTTCGCCGCTGTTGTCCGGGCCTTTGTAATAAAGCGCATGACCCAAGCGACGATGCGCTTAGCTCGCATTAATGAGCTGCATTTGTTTAACAACTCGATTATGAAGTTTTCATTTTTTGAGTCTTGTAGGGCTGCTACGTTCTGTTTTGCATCGATGTCGGTAGTAAAATGGCAGTTCATAGTTTCAAGTTGGGATGTCTCAACCGATGTAGTTTTTAGTTGAGCTGGACCGTTCCACCACAGCTCGTAGTTGAGTAGTTTCTTCGGCTCTACTCCTCTGGTTGCACAATCTGCAGGATTACTTTTTGATTCGATGTAAGACCATTGTTTGGCTGGAATCACCTGTTTGATCTTCTTAACTCGATTCTCAACGTAACGTTCCCATTTAGTACTTTCTCCTTGCAGCCATGCCAATACCACCTTGGAGTCAGTCCAGGCCCACATAGTGACGTTGTGTTCGTTCAGTGAGTTGTTTACTTTGTCCATTAGTTGAGACAATAGTAAAGCGCCACATAGTTCTAGTCGTGGCAAAGAAAGTTTTTGTGCGAGCGGGGCAACCCTAGTTTTCGCTGCAAGTAGGTTCAGTGAAGGTTGTCCGTTTTCGTTTATGCCGCGCGTATATACGACACACGAGTAGGCCTTATCGCTGGCATCACAAAATCCCAGTAGTTCGATGTTTTTTATAGTACTTCCAATCCATCTTTGGATTTTTACAGTTTTCAGTTTAGGTATTTCAGCTCTAAGTTTCAGCCAGTCTTCTTGTATCGAAGAAGGTAGTGGTTCATCCCATTCCAGTAGTTTGTTCTCTTCCCACACTCGTTGAAAAATCAGTTTTGCAGTTACAGTTACCGGAGACAGCCATCCCAGTGGGTCATAGAGCTGAGAGATCTCAGACAGTAGAGTCCGTTTGGTGAGTGGCTTCGATTTCTCCTCTAGATTCCAATTAAACGTGAATGTGTCCAAGTTAGGATCCCATCCGAGTCCGAGTGTTTTCTGAGAGTTTTCATGCTTGAAGTCAAAATTGCAGTTAGAAATTTGATCTTCAGTTAAGTTTTTCAATAGGTCAGGGCAGTTGGATGACCATTTACGAAGGTTCATACCACCGCCCTTCAGTAGTTCTATCAGTGTTGTTTGAAGCTTTAAAGCGCCTTCGAGCGTGTCATGTCCGCTCGTAAGGTCGTCGACATAAAACTCATTTTGCAGTATTTTTGCGGCATCTGGGTACTTTTGTCCATCGTCTAATGCAAGCTGTTTTAATGTACGCATTGCAACCCAAGGTGCACATTTTGTACCGTATGTTAATGTACATAAGGTGTATTCTCTCAAAGCGTCATGAATAGAGGGTCGCCATATGACTTTTTGTAGTTGTTGTTGATCTTCAGATATCCAAATGCATCTGTACATTTTTTCGATGTCAGCGGTAAATGCATATTTGTAAGATCTCCATTTTAAAATCAAAGATTGTATGTCTTTCTGTAGGTTAGGGCCTTTTTCCATGAGCGAGTTGAGGCTTTTTCCAGATGACGTCTTACTGGAGGCGTTGAATACTACTCTCAGTTTGGTAGTAGTTGAGTTTTGACGAAGGACGCCGTGGTGAGGTAGGTAGCACTCCGGGCCTTCAGTAGTTGATGTAATTGGAGACGATGGCTTCATATGTTCAAGTTCGGAATATTCAGTTATGAAGTGTTTGTACATAGTAGATAGTTTTTCATGTTTAGTTAGTCGTTTTTCAAGTTGTAGAAATTGTGAGATCGCTGTAGGCCTCGATTTTCCGAGTTCGGATTCAAAATTCGGTACCATAGGCATCTTCACAATGTACTTCCCGTCAGAGCCTCGTATAGTAGTTTGTTGGTAGTAATTTTCACAGTAGTCATCTTTATCGATGTCTTCAGTTCCGTGAATGATGTCCTCGCTCTCCCAGTATTTCGATATGTCATTAAGATCCACAATAGTGACGTGGCAATTAAAAGTTTGCAGCTTCCCGCACAGAATCCAGCCAAGTTGAGTTTGCTGTGCGACTGGCGAGTGCTGGTTTCCTTTCAGGACTCCGTCCATCAGGATTTGTGCAAAGACATCAGCTGAGAGGAGCAAGTCGATAGAGCCGCTTACATTGTAGTCCGGATCTCCGAGTTTCAAGTTTTGCAGATGCGGCCAGTTAGCCTTTTCAAAAGTCGAGTTGGGTAAGTTGTTAGTTAGCTTCTTCAGTATTAAAGCTTGTGTGTTGAAAGTGTAGTCACTGTGTATCGACTTACACGTTAGTTGCACACCGCCCTTGCAGTCTCCAGATACGGATCCTATACCAGATACCGTGGCATTTAGTTTGGAACGAGGCAGCCGCAGTAGCTGCGCAGCGTTTTCGGTGATTAAGTTCACTTGCGAGCCTTGGTCTAGTAGAGCTCGAAGTGTTACAAAAGTGCCATCGATGGCTTTTACCCTTATTTTGACAGTAGTTAGAAGTACTTCCATGGTTGATGTACTGAGGTGATGAGAACTAGTTGGTTGAGGACGAGAGTTAGTTTTTTCAGTTTTAGTAGCTTCATTCCCCTTTCTCACCAAGTGAAGTAACGTGTGGTGTCTCATATTACATTCTTTACATGTCTTTGTTGAGTTACAATCGTTGTTTCCGTGTCGGTATAAACAGTTTTTGCAGAGTTTCAGTTTCGTCACAGTGTGGATTCGCTGCGGAATGCTCATGTCAACAAATTTAGTACATTGCATGAGTACATGTTCGCCATCACACAAAGGACATTTGCCGAAGGCAGTGTAGAAAGATCTTGAGTAGTCTTTATTGTCTCGGTTTAAAGTTGAATTTTTCGTAATGTTTAGCTTGTTGTTGTAGTTGTAAGTATGATGAAACTTGTTTGTCGGTTTGCTGGAGTTCGAATTACAGCCTTGTTTCTGTGTATTATTATTGTCATTGTGACGATTTTTTATAGTTTCGAAGGCCATGAATTTACTTTCCAGGAATGAAAGAAATTCAGTTAGATCTGGCAGCTCCCTGTTGTTTTGAATCTCTTTAGTGTAGTCGTTGAAAGTTGTAGAGTCCAATTTCTGTGACATGTAGAACACGATGATTGGCCCCCAGTTGGTTGCATCCACTCCCATGTTAGTGAGTCCGTTTAAACTTTCAGTGATGACGTCGTGAATTTTTTTGATGTTTTCAGTATTAGGGTATCGGATGACGGGTAGTTGTTGCATCGCGTTCATATATGATGTAAATTGAAGACGACGATTGTCATACCGATGAGTAAGTATGTCCCAGCACGAGTCATAGTTTTCGGCACTAACGGTGAGATGTTGCACTAAACGTTCGGCTTCACCTTTCAGTTTAGTCTTGAGATGTTGCATTTTCTGCGATTTAGACATTGTTGGGTTCTTATGTATGGTTTCTAAAAAGAGATCCTTGAACGAAATCCAGTTGATATAGTCACCAAAAAAATCTGGTATTTCGATTTTTGGAGCTGATTGTTGGTAGTGAATGTTTGACCACAGTTTGTTGTTGAGTTGTTTTCGCAAGTTGTCGTAGTTGAGTTCAATATTGTCGTATTTGGCAGAGTATTCCGATTTCAAGTTTGAGTATTTTAATGCACCTTCTAGTTGCCAGTGAAGTTTGTCGATAGGTTCCCATTTCCCCTTCAAAGTGGAAAGGTGATCTTCAATCTCCCATTTTTCAGTTAGAAGTTCAAGCTTGATTTTAGACATAGCTCTCTCTAGAGCCTTGAAGTTACATTTCTGTTGAGTGATTAGTAGTTTCAGTTGTGCATCAGGAGGGGCAGTTTCCTCGTGATGTTCAGTTTCAAAAATGTCGGATAAATCGAAGTCGATGATAGTTAGCAGTTTCTCCTCCTCATCTGTAGTATGTTTCTGTTGGTGAGATGTCAAAAGTTCCATGATATTCTCCTTAGTAGTTTCGTAAAGTTCTTTAGTTTTGCCGTAAACGTTTGAAGTGAAGTAGCTGAGTTCGCTCTTATCTTCGATAGCTTGGACTAAAACCAGGTTTCTCTCGTGGAAGTCTATCCACCATGTCTCTAGTGTCGCGAGACGAGAGTTCAAGTATTCCGCAGTTTTTCTAGATGCACTGTCTTTTTTGTAGTTGATGCACAATGTTTTTATGCTCTCAAAAACATTAACTTGTTCTGTAAGTAGCTCCATGTTATGGAGTTGTAGTTAGTTGAACAGTTGATGACCAGTTAGTCAGAAAGTTGGAGTACCGAGTGAGTATAGTTAAGTTGCAGTTAGAAGTTCCAGTAGGTGATGGTTCCGGACACGAAGACCAGGCAGTAGTTTCCTTGGGCTTCTACTTCAAGGGTATTTGTTCTCCGCAGTCGACGATAGAACTTGACGCTTGAATGTCCGTTGTGTATCTAGTGCAGCCTGCGACCCGTACCACGAAATTATACGCCTTCTCAATAGCCTGGTGAGACCCGCTTGTGGGAAGCCAGGTACCGATTCGCTTTCGCAGTTGAAGTCACAAAACACACACTAAACACAAAGTTCGAAGGACCATAAAATGTACGATCCCAGTTAAGACCGTACAAAATAATAAGTTGTAGTAGTAATAGTTTTTATGTAGAGTTTATTTAGACACAAATTACAGTTAAATGGAAGGCGATTCTCACTCGACCGCGTGTGTCTGTCGCGGCGCGTCAAAGCGTACTCTAAGTAAGTCAGTTGTTGTGAAATGTGCTAAGTTGCAAATATAAAGTGAAGTAATGTACTCCGTACACTGTCTCTATATGAAGGTCTTGTCTATTTAATATTCCGTTTACGGTCTAACTGCATCTTTTTTCATACAACAAAGATGTCACTAATGGGTAATCTTCAAAGCATGATTTAGATCTACCTACCTTTAAGTTTAAGTATAGGAAACATTAAAATGAACATTTTTTAAATCTGATAGGCTAGCATTTGACCACTCGCCTCACCTGGTGGTAAGAGATGATGTGGTCGAGGATTGCGGATTGCAATCACTTTTAACCTAGAAGTGTCTAACTCTCAAGGGCTATGCTGCCGGAATACCATAAGGTTTGGCGGCAAATTTTCACCTTGGGAGCTGTGCCAAAATCAGTAGGCAGTGATGAGGGTGGTGGCAATTGTTGTAGGTGCAGCTGATGCCCTGCATCCATATTCCGCTCATGTAACTCAACCCTGACCCTTGTAATAATATATATATATTTATTTGACCACTATCTCACCTGTTGGTAAGTGTTGATGCGGTCGAAGATGGTAAGCACACTAGGCCTAGAATGGGAACTGGCTCTCAAGGAAGCTGCCAGAACACATTAGATGTTTTGGCGACAGATTTTCTAACTTAAGGGTGGTAGCTAGCCAGGCGGACTCCAGATAGTGTCCTACCACCTGGATAGATGTGTAGTGGTACTGCCCTAGTTTGTATTTTAAACCCCTGACTTACACAGGGCAGTGTTATGATTGAGTATAACATTGTGTATTTGTGTATCATAGGTCACAAATAGGATAGAAGCAAAACGGCTGGACCGATTACAATGAATGACGAATGAAAGGTATTGATTTCCATGTGTCATAGGCTATATAAATGTAAAGGAAAAACAATATAACTCCAATTTTGTAATGCACCTTACTTTTTAGGGTTCCGTAGTCCTGACAAAGAACCCTTATATTTTCATCATGTCCGTCTGGCTGTCTGTCTGTCCGAGGTTTTGCTAACAGACCGTTAGTACTAGAAAGCTGTAATTGTGTGGTGTGTGTATATCAATTACGCCGACAAAGTGGTAAAATAAAATTTTGGAAAATATTTTTTTTAGAGTAGCTCCCCTACACTTGAAGTGGGGGATGAATTTATTTTCGTCGTCTACCCCATCGTGTGGAATATTGTTGAATAGCTCTTTTAAAATGACTTACGGGTTGCTAATACTATTTTTGATTTCGTGCTCCATTTACGAAATATTAAACTTTAAAGTGCAAATTTTTGTTCCAGTAGGGCGTCCAGAAAGGGGGGGCCCCTTCTAAAAATTAAACTGCTAGCTTGAAAATCTGGAAAATTTCATGGTGATAGTGCATTTTATGAACTTCAAAGGAAGATTATAGCGGTCAAGATAACTTTATTAGTTTAGCAGTAATAGTCGTCGATAGAACTTGGGTGTTGGGTAATTTTAAAAATAATTAAGTTAAATTTTATACTACTACGGAACCCTACATTGCGCGTGGCCCGACACGCACTTGGCCGCTTTTTATTTTTTGCTCAAACCATACTATCGTGTTTTTAGTTCTATTCAATATAATTTACTTATGTTTTATTATGATGTGTTTTTTTTCTGTTTTTCAGGATATGACAAACTTAAAACAGCGGGGGATATTCCACTGCACCACTTTCTGGCTGTTAGTCACCATTTTATTTTTATCATACTCATACATAGCCAAGAAATTACATATATATACTTTTACATATATGCTTATATTAGCTTTTACATCTCACCATATAAGAGACGGCAATAGAAGAGGGCTATGGGTATACCCATTGGGGCATACACCCCCCATTAATAAATATTTATATGCATTGTTAATCAGCATTTTACCAAATATATTCGCATATATATATGTTTACATGAAGGCAGCAGACTTTAAAGAAAGTGTAGAATATATGGTTGTTTGAAAACTTCAACATTTGTTTTATTTAACTGTAGTACCACCATGATCTAGGATACTTGAAGTAAAATAGCAGAGAGATAATAGACTTGAAAATGAAGGACCTTTTTAACCGACTTCACAAAAAAGGAGGAGGTTCTCAATTAAGGTGGTTGCTCGTCGTCAGCTAACCGCAACAGCGCCAATAGATGGCGCTGATACTCTTATTTGATTAATTTAATTTTTTAATGACTGAAATAGTACTTGGTAAATAAAAAATATTGATTTTGCCAGTAAAGCGTATACATTTTAATTTATTCGGCTAAATTTTAAGTATATATACACTCTCCATATACTTTTATTTGTAAACAAGCGTGGCGTCAGGACTGATAACGCACACACGCGAAAGTATTTTCGTATCACAGATTATTTAATAGTGTATTTGACGTTTACAAAAGCATTTGCTAATTTTGTGACTTTGGATATGATAAATGTAGCCGATTGGTGAGAACTACTGGATTAAGCGCATCAGGGACCGGGTTCGAACCCTTCGTTACCAACAAACTTTTTTCGTTTTCCATTCTAAACATTACCTTTTTATTTATTGTTATTAGTTTACTGTCTACATTACTCTCGCTAATAACAAAATATCATATAGATTTGTACCACTTTTTGATGTGAACTGTAGTACCTACTCTTACTAACGCTATTGGGTGGTTTTTCGACGAGGTTCAACGTACATTTCGTTGCTGCATGCTGGAGTCTGTTCTGTAGATCTCAAAGCACAGAGTACTTACTAAGGACCCAAAGTGAAGCATTTGGCGTACTAGTTGTGCTTTGCGGTTTTACCCACAATCTAATAGAAACTGCTATTTGCGGTAAAATGTAGCCTATGTGACTAGGAGAGCGAGTAGAAGGCATTTGCTGATTATAAATTACAAACAAAATAAAAACAGTAAGTCATATGTAAGGTATATTAATTTACTTACTAAGGTATACTTACTTTCTTTTTATAAGTATTTCAAAAATATTGTACACGACAATATTTTATTTTCATTTACAATATTTATATAAAAATAATAAATAGATATAATTAAAAACCTAAACAGCGGCGCAGGCAACAAGTTACCAATAGTTAGAGCTGCAGAGTGATGAGTTCTGCCTGACAATATGTGCCGTGTCCAGGTTTAGACACAGCAGGCGCTGTGTCTAAACCTTGACCAAACTTCTAGCGAGAGCCTAGATGTTGATCGAGGCTATTCGCTAATAGTCCTGTCCGTAAATGATAATGGAGCGGTCCTAATAGAGCAATGCATGACCATTTTCGAGATCTGGCGCTGGTATCATCAAAATCAGCCGGTACCAGTCCACTGGTAGACATAGGGCTTTCCTAAGTCACTGCCTACCGCTTTGCGAATATCGTCGCTCCACCTGGGCCCCTAGACAAAATCCAATTTCTGTTTTCATTCACGCTAACGCGACTTTAAAGTGTATGGGAATGACAACTTTGTTGCGGAAACATAAATGTCATTCCATACATTTTGAACTTGCGTTAGCGTGAATGGTAACAGAAATTGAATTTTGTCTAGGGGGGCTGGTCACAGAAACTCCTACGCTACGTTTGCCGATTCGCGGTCTCCACACTAGAACCAGTCTGCCCCAACGGTTATCGCTCCTATACGGCAGATATGACCAGCCCACTGCCATTTCAGTTTGCGAATCCGGACATCAGGAAACTATATGCCTGATACTACTTCTTTGGTCCTACCACAAATAAAATATCTAAACAATTTAGTCAATTAGTCGTACTCTCCTCAGTACAATCTCTGGTAAAACACATGTTTTATAAAATGTCACTAATTTTGGTAACATGTTTGTTATAAAATCTTCGTCGCGTTAAATTTTGAGAATAGTGATGTCATGTGTGTTTCGGTAATATAGCCAACATAATTTATAATCGTACAAAACTAAAAATCCGACTTCACATGCCGCGATAGTCAAAATAGCCAGTTGCCATAAGCATGTCATAAAGGTATACGAATTTGTTTACATTGTTTATCTCCATATCTCCGGAGATGATTACACGGTAATATTATAATATTACCGTGATGATTATCAGATCTCAATAAAATTTGCATGGGACAACCAAACGGGAGGCATAATCTCTCAAACAAAAAAATAAATAAAAATAATTTTGAAATCGGTTAAGATTTGACGGAGTTCTGAGGTAACAAACATGAAGAAAAAATACCGTCGAATTGAGATCCTCCTCCTTTTTTGTGAAGTCGGTTAAAGAGTTATTCCGTTAGTTAGTCCGTTTATTGGTATACAACGACGTATTTGGGAATGATCTGACAGATGGTCTGACAGGATCGGATCGGTTTATCTATGAATGAAAGGCTGATGTTGGTTTTAATTTGGCCTCTAAAATATCACCATCATCAGCCTACAGCCTATCTCACCTACAGCACGCCACTGAGCTCGATCTTCAGCTCTTTGTTTTCAACCGCTGCCAGCCAGCTTGCATATGTCTTCGCTCCATATAGCTGGAGGGCGCCCTATACTATTACGAAAAATATACTTTTAGTCCGTTTATCGAGCCGTGGTCTCCACTCTAAAACACGTCTACCTCAACTGTTATCGGTTCTACGACAGTTGTGAACAGCCTACTGCCACTTCAGCTAGCTAATCCTTTGAAATATGTCGATAACTTTGGTTCTCTGACGGATGACTTCATTTCGAATTTGATTCTTCAGACAGACTCCAAGCATAGCCCTCTTCATAGCTCGCTGAGCGATTTTGAATTGGTGAACCAGTCGCACTATCAGTGTCCACGTCTCGGCTCCGTAAGTAATAACAGGCAGGACGCACACGTTAAATACTTTCGTATTGAGGCTATTTCGTATTCGTATAAGAGCGATGAAAAGACCAGTCGGTGAATACTACGGTGTTGAACCTAGTGATCCTGATCACTTCACAGTGATCAGGTTCACTAGGTTCAATGTCACCATCTCTAAATATTCGCTTCTTGTCCGTTATAATAAAATCTATCTCGTTCCGTAGCCGAATGGTAAAAAACGGAAGCCTTTTCCTTTGAGTATTCAGCCAGAATACTCAAAGATGTTCACCGATTACTCAAAGATACCTAAATCGATTTGGAAAATTCTATTTTTTTTTGTTTTAAAGGCCCTTCCCAGGTAGTCCCAACTAAAAGAAACGACATCAAATGCCGCGATATTAATGTTCAGTACCATGTTTGAGGTGTTTGTCTCCATATATTTAGAGATACTTATCAGATCTGAATGAAATTACTATGGTACCACCCTTGGAATATCTCCTTTCAAACAAAAAAAGAATTATCAAAATCGGTTCATTAACGACGAAGATATCGACACACATAAAAAAATACTATACGGTCGAATTGAGAAACATTTTTTTTGGAGTCGGTTAAAAATATCGTAATTTCAAAACTTGGGGTAGGTACCTATCAATTTCAATATTACAAAAAATGCCAATATGGTCCTAAATTTCCAAAAAACACTAAGCGATAAGATCCATTAAAAAAAAACTTAAAAAAAGAGAACCGACTTCAAATGCCACGCTATTAATTTTCAATACCAAGTTTGACGTGCTTATCTCCATATCTCTGAAGATTTATCATACATACATCATGTCTCCTTTCCAACAAAAAAATAATCATCAAAATCGGTTCAGAAACGACGAAGTTATCCGCGAACAAACATAAAAAAATATATACGGTCGAATAGAGAAACATCCTTTTTTGAAGTCGGTTAGAAACAAAATAAAACTAAATTTGAGTTTGTTAGAGCCTGTCCTAACCGATAAACCGACGAAATATTGAAGGCCACAAACTATAATAATAGGTACTGTAATGCTAATGAAAACTAAGTCCTGAAAAAGCGGCGACTCGCATGTCAGCGGTCTGGCAAAGTCGCCTTTTCAGCGTGCGCACGGTTTGGCAACGTCTGACAATCGCGGCAATACACACTAATGAGTTTAGCGTATATAGACACTGTAAAAACTTCACTCACATATTGACAAAAATGAATTAAATTCTCGATCCTAGTTTTCATATTATTTAATCAAATTATGTAGTAAGATTGGATTTCGCGTATGTAAAGAGTTGTATAAAGACCAATGGATGTGATTTCATTGCAATTTTTTGATCCATTTACTCGTATTTGTCAATATACTTTTGTATGGAAATCGAACCACCTTAATCGGTTTTTAGGGTTCCGTACCTAAAAAGGTGAATAAGCAACCCTTATAAGATCACTTTCTTGTCCGTCTGTCTGTCTGTCTGTCCGTGTTTCACTACCGATTTTCTCAGGAACGGGTGGACCTAGTTAGTTAAAATTTATACCAGGTTCTGAGGTCTATAGTCCCTATTAGGTGTATAAAAATCAAAGCCCTGAGTCAGAAATCCAAAAAATAAAAAAAGTTTATATTAAAGGTGTCCCCATACATACATGGTTTACGCCAATTAAGATAGGACTCTTAGTTATATATGAGCGCTCATAGAATTTAGAGGTCTAGCTTAAGTGGTACTAACCAACGTTGGTACGGAAGCCTCGGTGGGCGAGTCCAACTCGACTTGGCCGGTTTTATTTTACATATGTTCACCGATTACTCGACGATGCCTGAACCGATTTCGAAAATTATTTTTTTGTTTCAAAAGGTATACTGCCCAGGTAGTCCCATTTAAATTTTAACGAAATCGGTTGAGTGGTTTTTTATAAAACAACAAAAATCATCGAGGCATTTGTATACTTCGATGAAATGATATTGGCTGCTCAGTGGCGTGTCTTGGGAGAGGCCTATGTCCAGCAGTGGACTGATACCGGCTGATTATGATGATGATATTATTTCACAGGTGGTTCTATTTCAAATTTCGAGATATGTTCAGTATCTCCAGAGATATGAAGATTAACACCTCAAATAGTATTGAAATTGACTATAGTCTGGCCATAACTGCTGTACACTCCCTGAGGTATGCGCGGCGAGGTGGGAGCCGGGGAAACAGACTGTGGGGACGGCAGACTGACGGAGCGCGTCCCCCCCGTCTCGCCGCGCGCATACCTCAGGGAGTGTACAGCAGTTATGGCCAGACTATAGCGCGACGTTTGAAGTCGGTTCTTTTAGTTTTTAACGATCTTAAGAGGGAACGCGGGGTGCACTTTTCCATACAAATATATTCTTCAGTTTCCTCCCTAGAAAATGCTTCTTCTAATCTTCTTTCTTTCGAAAATTCTTCTACCTATGGACACACCGCAGCGTCCTGCGTGCGCGATCTAGGCGGCGACCAGATAACGCAGTAGTATTTGTACCGACTAGTTCACACCAAACGCGATAAAAAAAAAAACAATTGAAAAGTACTCAGATCGCGCCCGCAGATAGCAGGACGCCGCGGTGTGGCCGTACCTTGAAGTAAATTATTTACGCCGTCCCTATCATTTGCTTTTTTGACCAACCGTAACCACCGTAGAACTTGATTTTTTGTAGAAAAACATTGCTCTAGAAGCATTTTCCAGGGCGTGGAACGGGGGAATACATTTGTATAGAAAAGTGCACCCCGCGTTTCCTCTTAAATTATGAAGTTATAATGAAGTGTCTCATACCTGGCGCGCTCAGCGGTTGCGGTACGTTTATTCTACCGCAACTGTATACTAAAATATTTCACCGCAATCGCGCCTTTCTATCATACTTCACAGAATATGCGTGCGTTAGAAAAAACGCACCGCAACCGCTGTGCGCGCCAGGTGTCAGGCGGTAAGAGCATTCTATATCGATGTTCCGCCTGACTTGCTACCAAAAAGTACGTAAGCACTATTAAGGCACCTACTGTGGCCGATTGTAAAACCGAATTACCTACGTTACTGCTTTTTCTATATATCTTATAGGCTAGCGTTTGACCACTATCTCACCTGTTGGTAAGTGATGATGCGGTCGAAGATGGTAAGCACGCTAGGCCTAGAATGGTAACTGGCTCTCAAGGATAGCTGCCGGAACACATTACATGTTTTTGGCGACAGATTTCTAACTTGAGGGTGGTAGCTGGCCAGGCGGACACTAGATAGTGTCCTACTACCATGCGGGGGTTGTTGGTTTCTTTACGATGTTTTTCCTTCACCGGAGGGCAACTGTGAAAAGCGCACTTAAATTTTCGATCGAAAAATCCATTGGTGCACGGCGGGGATTGAACTCGGTACCTCTGGCATCAAAGCCATAGTTCTTCCGATTACGCCACCGTACCCTTAAAAATGCTGTCTAGAAATGAAGTTCTTTTGGTTTACATTTAGGTACAAAGAGTTATTTTATTCTAGGTGACAATGCGGTCGAGTTTGATAGCACGCTAGGCCAGAATGGGAGCTGGCTCTCAAGGACATAGATGTTAGTCGACAGATGTTATTTGTATTTGTATATAAATTGAGCGGTCGGTCTCAGGGCGTCCGTGCTGTTAAGCGGGCTCCCCTCGCGGGCGCAGTACAATTTTAGTCGTGCAGGTGTAGTCGATACGTAATAGATTATTTGATTATTTACTTCTTAGCGAAAAGACAACGTATACAATAGAAATATCGATATTTGATTCGCAAGTGTGCTGTGGGTAGGGGACCCACGCAAAGGGGCCCTTCTTCGCCCGCGCTGCATGCGACTGGCAATTCGCCAGACGCAGTGCTGCTTTCAAATTACACATAAACTGGCCAAGTGCAAGTCGGACTCGCACTCGTAGGGTTCTGTAACACAGTTAAATATTCCATAACTATGATTTTTCGCAACTACAAAATTAACTTTGTTTTTCATAGTGCTTGTATGAAAAACAAAGTTATCTTTGCGGTCGCCATATCTCTAAAACTGCTGACTGTATCTCGTTCAAACCAATTTTCGTTGTTAGTTTTTATTAAGATCTACAGTATATATTTTTTTTAGATTTTTCACTCCGATACTTTAAAAGTTAGAGGGGGGGACACACATTTTACCACTTTAGACGCGTCTATCTTTCAAATGATTAACTTTGAGAAAAAATGATTTTAGAAACCTCAATGTCATTTTTGAAGACCTATCCATAGACACCCCATACGTATAGGTTTGAAGAAAAATTTTTTTTTTTGTTTCAATTCCATGTATGGGATGCCCCCCCTTAAACTTTTATATTTTTTATTTTTGTATAAAAATCGGAAAGCGGTTCACAGAATACATCTACCTACCAAGTTTCAATTATGTAGTCCTAACAGTTTCGGAATAAAATGGCTGTGACATACGGACGGACAGACAGACAGACATGACGAATCTATAAGGGTTCCGTTTTTTGCCATTTGGCTACGGAACCCTAAAAACAGTATTAGGCGCGGGCGCCTGCTCCGGGAGCCCGCTTAACGATGCAGACGCCTTTAGTCCTCTTCAATTAAATAAAAACAGACATAAATAGTGTTTTAAATGAATACCTATTTATTTTAAGTAAGATTGAGGCTAGCGCACTTTGTGCGGATGGCGGGGCATGGCATTTTAAGTTTGACAATGTTTGTATCTGATGGTAACAAGATCGTTGATTTTATTAGGTAATATTAATACGTCTATGTGTGGAAGGAGGGAAGAGAGGCGTTACCTTGCAGTGGCACAAAACAAGCTGAAAAAGCTATTAACAAGATATAGCTATCAACTCAAAGCAATATTTGCTCCAAGGATATATTGAAGTTCGCTGACCGACGCGTGATGTCTAATTCTCCTCGATGCGCTGCTCTGTGGTCCGCCGGTGTGCGCTGCGCTGGCTTTTGGTATCTTGTGACCATTAGGTATAAGTACTTTTGTACTAACGCTGACAATATCAAAACGCCTTGAAACGCCACCACCTGTGTGCGCAGATTTGTAAGTTACTGGTTAGGCCAGACGACGCCCTCGATCCAGGGCAGGTAGGCGGCGACCCGCGAGTAGACCGCAGGGCGGCCGCTCTCCGCACAGCGCCGCCCGAACGAGGTTACCCCCACCACGTGGAATATGCAGTGGTTCTCCTTGGACGCCACCTGCAAAGGAGACCCGGAGTCTCCCTGGGAACAGAAAAAAACATTAAAATTCCTTCGACACAGGAGACTATATTATCGGCAGAGAGTATGCTTGACAGACTAGCACATGTGCCTTAGCCCACGACATATTCGTACTGTCCACTCCATCCAAAAGTCAACTGTAAGAGATCTCTTTGAACGATAGGAATGCCCATTTTACAGTGTAGAATTTATTTTTGAATTGAACCTAAGTATTTGATGTATGGTGTTAAATTAATCCCACTAATATAATAAAGGCGATAGTTTGTGAGTGTGTGTGTGTGTGTTTATATGTTTGTTACTTCTTCACGCTCAAACGACTAAACCAATTTTGATGAAATTTGGTATGAAGGTAGCCAACACCCTTGATTAACACATACGTTAATGTATGGTTTTAATACACCATACATCAAATACTAAAAGAGTAAAAAAAAAACTCAAACGAAACGAGTTAGGTGAATACTCAAAGATCACGATGCATTTATTTATCTCGACGACATACTAATAACTACTGGCACAGATTATATAATAGTTGCTGCGTTTATTGGCTACTTTGACTAGCTAGCGCGACGTTTGAAGTCGGTTCTTTTAGTTTCTTAAAACGATTTTAAATTATTAATATTAGGATAGGTACATAATTCAAGTATTGTATCGCCTAATCATACTACAATCTAGCCTAGGTAGGCTAATAAGTCCCTAATTTATATCTATCATACATTTATTACATTGGCATAAATAAAAAATGTATCCATCAACACATTTTTTTTTAGTTTTTTTTATGGCTCCACACGATTAGTATATTTAGCCAGTGTCAAGTATTGAAATTTTTCAAGTTTTTATGAATTTTAGTCGTATAGATTGGTCAAAGTCACATTTCAGGTCAGTTGTCAAGTAAAAGTCTAGTCTAAGTCATACCTTCAGTAAAGATGTGGTGTTTACTGAAGATTTTCAGTGGAATTTTGGTGAGAACGCAAATAGCATGTTTTTCAACATTGTGCTGTTTCCCTACACTCGCACACATTCACCGGCACTTAATGGTTAATAATCCACATTTATTACATGTTAACACGCGGAAGAACACAAGTCTTAGGAAAAAATACAATGAGATCACACACACTTTTCCACGTTCCCGCCAAAACTCCATCAGCACTTTTCTTAAGCCGCGTATAAATTAAGCGCGGCAAACCATCGAACATTGGTGCGCGCGGCGGCCGCGCTCTATGTAGACGGGACCGCCGCGCGCGGCGACGCGAACATTGCCGCGCTCGAACGTGCCGCGGGGCGATCCGCTCGCTGTCGGTTTTTTAGACCGCATCAAAGGAGCTTCAGTCGTTCGCTCGCGCGCAGTGGGGACGGTTGTAGTTTTGGTCGTTGGTGAATTGGTGAACTGGATCGACTGCCGCGCGAGGCAGCCGCGTTCTACAAAATTTTATTTCTACATATTGGCTCGCGCGCCAATGAACTTCAACTCTGGTCGAACATTGGCTCGCGCGGCAGCCGCGTGTAATTTGTACGCACCTTTATTGTCTATGATGAACTGTCTTTTGGGGAACACACATTGTGTACCAGTGTCTCCATATGAATTTTTAGGAAGGAGGTGTTGCTAGGGTAAAAATACGGTAGTTTTACCAGAAATTACGGTGTAATGATAAAAAATTGTCAAATATAATAAGTAATCATCAAATTGAAATAAAAAAAAAAAATCGTCATCTAACACGATGGTTTCTTTTTCGTAGATAGAGGCATTCATTTTATTTACCATTTCTTTTATAGGCTTAAAATCAACACGACACAAAATGACACCGTATACATGTTTACGGTAGACGGTAGATTGCACCGGATTTCGGTGTATCTACCGTAATTACGGTGTATATGGAGACACTGCATAGTACATACACTATATTCCACTGAGGTTCACTATTCACTATCACTACACTAATTCCTAGTATTATATTCTCATTGCTAATTCGAACGGTTTAGTTCTTTTGAGTGATGTTAAGTGACGAACTGATTGGTTACTGGACCTACCTACCAAAAACATGTGGACTAGTATGTAGTTTATCTTTTTTATTAGCATTTAGTTCGTCAAATTAAAATAAAATTAGCTTAGCCAGTGTACAATCACTCTCGACCGCATCATCACTTATCAACAGGTGAGTAGTGAAACTATCATCGCATTATTGCCTATCTAAGTTTAGGGCCAGCGGTTGGACTTGAATGATTTCAAAGTCTTTAACGGGCCTATGTCCGTTCCACCTATAGAAACATTTTACAAGCTTTTATTTAACTTACAATGTATGTATGTATGTATGTATGTCACTATGTATGTTCGGGTGGAATCTTGTTTAACTTCACTTCACAAAAAAGGAGGAGGTTCTCAATTCGCCTGTATTTTTTCAAATGTTTGTTACTTCTGAATCTCCATTATTTCTTAACTGATTTGGAAAATTATTTCTTTGTTTAAGAGAGTATGCTTCTCGTTTGGTTCCATTGTAATTTTATTGAGATCTGATAAGTATCTCCAGAGATATGGAGATAAAAAGACCTTAAACTTAGTACTGAAAATGACTAGCGGGGCATTTCAAGTCGGTTTTTTTCGTTTTGTGAACGATCTCAAATTATTCATTTAATAAAATGTTTTATATACATATAGATCAGCGGTTCTGAAACTTTCTTGGAGACGGAACCCCTTTGGAATATAAATAGGTCGGATCTGACGGAGCCTTAACACGTAAAACAAAACCTAGTTTTTAATTAGACCGGTGCTACTAGGTTTAATTATTCGTTACTGTTTTACCTGTTATTGCTTTGGCTCCATCTGGACAAATGTCGATGCAATTATTTCAATTTAGATGGTTTTCGTCAAAAATAAATCAATTTGTTAAAACATTCTTCTTTTTTTTATTTATATTTTTTTATTATTCGGCACTATTAGGCAGCGACGAGCACATACGAGTATAAGCATAGACTACTCCTTTGTAGTAATTTGATTTCAATATGACCAATATTTACGTGGAGCCCTTACAAAAGCTTTGCCATAGGGCTCCGCGGAGCACAGTTTGAGTATAGCTGATGTAGATTATGTTGTACCATACCTGACATGTGTCCATGCCTCCTCGTAGCTCTCCCGCGCACATCTGCGTCTCTCGGAAGCCGCCCCAGTTTCTGTTCCGAATGGACATCAAGAGCTTGTCACAGTACTCGTTCTCGAGGAGGGTAAGAGACACCTTCTGTAACTCCTTCGATGTCCTCTTTGATCCTGACAGAAAGAAAAATACATTCATTATCTTTATCTAAACTAATATTATAAAGAGGAAAGATTTGAATTTTTCTTTGTTTGTTACGATTTAACTCAAAAATTGCTTTAACAACATTGGGTTAACAAATGCAATCCACTAATTTCGTCGTATCGATGGATCGAACCGTGGCTTAATTGGCAGAGCAACTGGATGTGTAATCCGGGGGGTGCGGGTTTGAGTCCCGTCGGTACGATGAAATTTTGGATTGTGTTTAACAATTTACAAAAATATAAAGTGTGTGACTTCAAAGAAACACTTCAAAGAAACATAATATGCTGGACTGATTTCAAAAATTCTTTCACTGATGGAAAACTACATTATCAGCGAGTGACATAAGCTATATTTTATCCCCGTATTCTTACTGGGACGGGAACTACACGGGCGAAACCGCGAGGCACTGCTAGTTGTTTATATAGATATATCCTTGCTACTAAATCAAATCAAAATATATTTATTGTAAATTAACTGTGTACAAAGATGGTCTGTTTTGTATTTGCGTAACAATGGTTTATACTTTTTGGGCGTATAATAAGCCCTTTTTTTAAGCCTTCCTAGCAATGGGGGTTGCATATAACTAGTAGTCTTGCTAACCCCTCCAACTAAGCTAAATATGCTTGTGTCTGGAGTGGGTTCACGTCAATAGTGCAATGGGTGGGGATCGAATTCTCGACCTCTCGATCGCCAGGCCGACGCCTTGGCCACTGGGATATTGCCCTATTGCCGCTTCTAGTCTATAAGTCTTATAATATAATTTAAACTTTTAAACTTTACATTACTAACTAGGTATAGTATATTACATTAGTTCTATATTTTAACCGACTTCAGAAAAAAGGAGGAGGTTTCTCAATTCGACCGTATATATTATTTTATATTCCCTTTGTTTTTTCCTCTTATGTTTTTCGCGGATAACTTCGTCGTTTATGAACCGATGTTGATGATTCTTTTTGTTCTTGAAAAAGAGATATTGCAAGGGTAGTAACACTGCAATTTTATTGAGATCTGATAAGTATCTCAAGAGATATGTCGAAAAACGTATCAAACTTGCAACTGAAACCAACTGAAACTGACTCGCGCGGCATGGAAGTTAGTTGTTTTAGTTTTTTAACTATCTTATTGGTAAGTATATTACCTGACATTAACTATTACTAATAATTAAGATAGTTTAAAAACTAAAACAACCGACTTCAATGCGCCGCGAGTCAATTTCAGTAGCAAGTTTGAGACGTTTATCATCATATCTCTGGAGACGCTAATCAGATCTCGATGAAATTACAATGGGACCACATCGGAAACGTATCCTACCGATTACAAAAAGAATAATTCGAATAAGTTCACAATTGACGGAGTAATCGCGTAACATACACACAAAAAAACATACAGACGAATTGAACCTCTTTTTTTTTGGAAATCGGTTGAAAAGTAGCAAACCACCAAGGAGAAAATCTGCCGCCAAAACCATACGGTGTTCCGGCAGCGCAGGCCTTGAGATTCAGACCATTCTAGGGCTTGCATGTTCACCATCCTCGATCACATCATCAGTCACCACGAGGCGAGATAGTGGCCAAACAATAACCTATAAGATATTATTAAGTTTAAAGCTAAAACAACCGACTGCCATGCCCGCGAGTCATTGTAGCAAGTTTGAAACGTCTATCGTCATATCTCTGGAGATACTTATCAGATCTCGATGAAATTACAATGGAACCACCTCGGAAACGTACCCTACCGATTACAAAAATAATCATTTGAATCGGTTCACAATTGACGGAGTAATCGCGTAACATATAGGCATACATACAAAAAATATAAAAAAAAACATACAGACGAATTGAGAACCTCCTCTTTTTTGGAAGTCTTTTTTATTACGTTTGTTAAATAATTTAATTTGAAAATTAAATGGAACATACCAGGTGTGGTATCAGTGACGCCCCATCCTGTAGCTACAGCCTTCACGTGGGGGCTGAAGTTAGGTTTGGTCCAGAGACAAGCTGGGCGGATGTCAGCGCTAAATGTCACGTCACTAGCCAGCTCGAGCAGCGCTATGTCGTTGTATGTCGATGGCGGGGCGTAAGATGGATGCCGTATGGAATTCCGTATCGGTACCTGTAAGGTGCCGTTTTTATAAAAAAAATAGTTTTACTACAAACGATAGGTGGCTTTTGATGTGAACCTACTCAAATGTCACTGTCAACAGCGTCAAAGTAAATCTATGTTTATATACTATTATTATAATGTATAATACCTATTATTTTATTGGATTCGCGGATTCGCCTTACAAAGTATTATATAGCCTAATCCATAACACTGGCTATCCCTGTGCAAAATTTCAGCTAAATCGGTCAAGCCGTTTGACTGTGAAGAAGTCCCAAACAAACAAACAAATATACAAACTGACTTTCGCATTTATAATATTGTTGTTAACTGTTGATTGTTGATTTAGTAGCAAATATTAACTAATGTCGAAAAAAACAAATGTTAGAAATGTATGGAATGAAAGCGGTAGACATCATCCGAAAACGAATGCAAAGAAAACAAGAGGTTTGATAGATTTATTCAATACATGTGTTAATTTTGTAAGCCATCTGTGAAGTCTCCACGAACTACTTTCTTTTAAGAAAACGCCTCATATAAAGCTTACTAGCAATGTGGGTTGCACATTACTAGTAGTCTTGTTAACCCCTCTAACTAAGCTAAATATGCTTGTGTCTGGAGTGGGTTCACGTCAATAGTGCAATGGGTGGGGATCGAACACACGACCTTTCAATCGCCAGTCCAAAGCCTTATCCATTGGGCTATTGACGCTACATATATTAATCATAAAAGTATCCCGGAGAAATCTATGCATGAAGTGCTTGCTATACGTTCAATTTCATGGTCAACTTACGTCAATCGGGTCTGCTCCGTCGTTAACGCTGGGGTCTATGTTCTGGTCACCGAGCCGCACGACGACCGGCGCCGGGTCGCGGACACTAGTGTCTCGCAGCTGTAGACAATGTCCCGCCGTCAGCACGTAGCGAGGGGATATCAAAGTTCCACCGCAATTGAAAGTATAACCACCGTCGAAATTCGCCCAACCTATCGCTGCCTAAAAACAATACAATAGGGTATTTAACTCTATATGAGATAAAATCATAAAATATATAATTGAGACAGCTTAGGCAAAAGCAGTCGGAAAACGATAGTTTTAGTTCATAAAATAGCAAACTAAATTTTAAAATTAAATTCATAGGTGACAGTTTTTTCAATCTTTCTAATAACACCATAATAGTATTAGTCAGTAGTCGCCATGTTATTACGTCATACGGCTATGGAAACTTAGAAGTGTCAAGTAAAAACTATCATATTACTCCTTTTTTTTAAAATAGTTTTATTATGGCTACACACGATTAGTGTATTTAGCCAGTGTCAAGTATTGAAATTCATCAAGTTTTCAAGTTCAATTTAAGTCGTAGAGATGGGTCAAAGTCACATTTCAGGTCAGTTTTCAAGTAAAAGTCTAGTCTAAGTCATACCTTCAGTAAAGATGTGGTGATTTTTGTGGTGGAATTTTGGTGAGAACGCAAATAGCATGTTTTTCAACTTTGTTTTGTTTCCCTACACTCGCATACATTCACCGGCACTTAATGGCTAATAATCCACATTTATTACACATTAACTCGCGGAAGAATACAAGTTTTAGGAAAAAATACAATGAGATCACACACACTTTTCCACGTTCCCGCCAAAAACCCTATTACTTTACTGCATTTGTTTACTAGAACACTGACGTCATGACCACAAAGCAATATGGCGTCTACTGCGTCTAGCGTTTTCGTCAAATTACGCGCGAAATTTGAAAATGCAAAATTTAAATGCATTTTTATGGCACTTAACGATTGAATAAATTTTTTTAGTGATTTATTAGAACTAAAGAATCTAATTGAGATACTTTTCAAAAGAAAGTGTCCACACCCTATTGTTTTACGGTTTAAAATAAAAATAAACTGGCCAAGTGCAAGTCGGACTCTCACTCGTAGGGTTCCGTACCACACTACAGTATTTTATAAGATCGAGCAAAAAATACCACTATTATTTTTCGCCAGCAAAAAATAATAATGAATAAACATTTTATTTCTTACTAGCAGCCCGCCCCGGCTTCGCACGGGTAGAACATATATGCCTACAAAATTTGCATCAGTTTGTTGCATCGAATATAAAATATGAACATATTTAACAACCATCGTCATATTTCATCCAATTTACACAAAACCTTAACGAATTATGCACCTAAACCTTCCTCATAAACACTCTGGCTATTGGTGAAAACCGCATGATAATCCGTTCAGTAGCTATTGAGATTATTGCGAACAGACAGACAGATGCAGTGATGAACTTTGTTTTATAATACTTACGTATTGATATTGGACGGCCCTTTGGCGTAAAGGATAGTTACCCTGATTCTGACCCGACAGTCGTTGGTTCTAATCTTAGTTATATACCTACCAATGAAAGTTTTATGTGCATTCATGAATCATGAGTTTTCGTACAGTGGTAGTGGAATCATTAAATCTACCAAAAAGTAGCTTACCACCAAGGAGTACATCTGCCGCCGTAACCTTACGGCGTTCCCCGACGCAAAATGTAGGGGTAATATACGTTTAACGTGTGTATCTGTGTGTCTGTCTATAGCATCTTAGCACCTAACCGGATGAACCGATTCTGTTTTTATTATTGATAGTTTTTTTTTGTTTGATAGATGTCTTCATCGAGAGTTTTCTTAGCTTTGATTCATGAAAATTCGTTCAATCGTTATAAAATTATGAGCTTTTTTCTAGTTAATTGCGCTATGAAATCAACTTTCATAGGTCTGATCAATTCGAAAATCTTCTTCTTCAACGATATTGTAAGAACATGGAAGCCTCCTGGACTCTACAGAATACTCAAATCCTCACCAACTTACAGCTCAGATTTTAAATGTCGTGTTTATAGTCATTGGAAAAACCTATTATACATAGATCAGTCGGGGTGGTTTAAAATATTATATTATTATATATATAGATGAATATTATTTTATACAATAGATCATATTATTATACTATATTGACTTCAAATTGATTGTGATCGGTGGGGATCTACAGCATAGCTAAGCTTATAATAATATTTTCGAAGTAACTATGACCTAATATGTGGTTTCACTGCAAATATTTTATTAATTTTGCGATGCGTGTTTGTGAAATTCGTGATATCTTCTAGAGTTTTCATTTGAATTATATACTGTAAAGGACAATCTTAATCTATAATATGTGGCCAAGCTAATTAACGTAATTATTTGGATAAGGATTAATACTATATACTTGAAAATAGCCTTGGAAGTTATGTAATATTTTTTAACAAAAATTTTAAGATTAAAATGGTTACTGTGAGTCAACCTTAAGAGATAGACATATGCTGTCGCGGACTTTTTTGTAGGTCTTATTAAGTTGTACAACTCTTGCATAGAAAATATTCTTCTATCTATTTTCAATTAAGCAGCGTTCGTAAGAAACGTGTTTTTTCGACCGTTTTTTTGCTGACTTAGGTTGCAAATTAGGTCTCCACGAATGTAACTTTGATTTAAACGGGATAATATATAGCCTATTTTCATTCCGAAAGTCCATTCTATGTATTAGTGAAAGAATTTTTTAAATCGGTTCAGTAGTTTTTGAGCTTACTCATTACAAACATACAAAAATACAAATGTTCTCTCTTTATAATATTAGTATAGATATAGATAACGCCATCCAACGTCTAACAAAGGTGTTAGGGATCGACATTTCAATATAACGCCATCTTTGGGAAGTTTACCTAACTAAGCGTTCATAGATGGCGTGAAATGCCGAAAAAAACACGTTTCTTGTATGGGGACCCTCTATAATTTTTAACTTTATTTATAGTTTTTAGTATTTGTTGTTATAGCGGCAACAGAAATGTACATCATCTGTGAAAATTTCAACTGTCTTACTATCACGGTTCATGAGACACAGCCTGGTGACAGACGGACAGACAGACAGACAGACAGACAGACAGACGGACAGCGGAGTCTTAGTATTAGGGTCCGTCCGGAGGTAGGTAGAGGCAAGAAGGACAATCGACTCCATACATATATAAAAAAAATCAAAAGTTAATTATTTAGGTCTCGGTGCTGTAACCACGCTGTTTTTATTTTTCTTTCAATGAAGCTTACTAGCAATGTGGGTTGGTTTACTGGTAGTCTTGTTAACCCCTACAACTAAGCTAAATATGCTTGTGTCTGGAGTGGGTTCACGTACGTCAATAGTGCAATGGGTTATAGGACCACCTTGAAAACACACCCTACTAATTATAAAAAAGAGAATCATTCGAATCGGTTCACAATTGACGAAGTAATCGCGTAACATACATACAAAACAGTCAAACAGACGAATTGAGAACCTCCTACTTTTTGGAAGTCGGTTAAAAAGGTTAAATTCTTCTTTTTTTTACGGTAATATAGGTAACAGGACAAGCACGACGCTCGCCTGATGATAAGCGATGACGTCTAACTATTACAGATACAGTGGCATACACTGCACTGCGCCTGTTACCTACAGACATAAAGATGTTGAGTCTCACATGCCCTGTAATTTCACTGGACACCTTGCCATTTCAACCGAAAACATTCCTATTTCACGGGCGACAATTAATTGGCAAAGTGGTGGTACCGCCCCAGGCGGACTAACAGAAGTCCTACCACTACATTACAATACGATGTAGTACACTCACCATATGTGGGAACTCTCCTTGGTTAGCATCCTCTCCTCCTACAATCAGCTCCACTCCAGTATAGTCACATTTAGCTGCAGATATGGAGAGCGTCTCAGGGTTGGGCAGGAGAGGAATGTAGTCCACTTTTTCCACCACACCGCGGCTGTACTCCTCACATTCTGATTGCCAATAACAATATTATAAATATTACAGTCAGCTTTTATAGATATTACATAACATACATAATAGATTCGTCATGTCTGTCTGTCTGTCTGTCCGTCCGTATGTCACAGCCATTTTATTCCGAAACTGTTAGGACTACAGAATTTAAACTTGGTAGATAGATGTATTCTGTGAACCGCTTTCCGATTTCTATACAAAAATAAAAAATATAAAAGTTTAATTTTATTAGTTTAAGGGGGGGGGGGGTCATCCCTACATGGAACTGAAACAAAAAAATGTTTTCTTCAAACCTATACGTGTGGGGTGTCTATGGATAGATCTTTAACAATGACATTGATGTTCCTAAAATATTTTATTCTGAAAGTCAATCATTTGAAAGATAGGCGCGTCTAAAGTGGTAAAATGTGTCCCCCCCCTCTAACTTTTAAAGTATGGGAGTGAAAAATAAAAAAAAATATATGCTGTAGTTTTCAATAAAAACTAACAACGAAAATTAGCTTAAACGAGATACAGTCAGCAGTTTTTGAGATATGGCGACCGCAAAGATAACTTTGTTTTTCATACAAACATTATGAAAAACAAAGTTAATTTTTAAGTTGCGTAAAATCATAGTTATAAAATACTTTACTGTGTTACGGAACCCTATGAGTGCGAGTCCGACTTGCACTTGGCCAGTTTATTTTTTATATTTAATCAGTTGACATGTACTGCACTAATTACGATACTATAATAAACTTATACTAACACGTAGCTATTATACACAGGCCTATTACAATCACTACTTTCAGTTTAGTATAAAGGTGGAAACGCACTAGAGCAGCGCGGCCAGAAAAATATTCTTTCCACTGTTTACCTAACACTGGTTACCTAATAAGACGCACTACGCGGCGCGGCGCGGCGTAGTTGCCTCCTGGATAATATTTTTTGCAATCGGGTCAGTAGTTTTTGAGTTAATTCGGAACAAACAAAAAAATTAAATCTTTTCTCGTTATAATATTAATTTAGATGACAACAAATAATACTTAAATTTAAAAGCACCTTCGTCTAATGTATGTATATATATCTAATCTGTTCGTTGAGACCATTTCAATGAGCCCATACTCGACATCTCAGCTGTAAGTTGGTGAGGAGTTGAGTATTGTGCAGTTTTTTTTTATCTTATAGGCTAGCGTTTTGACCACTATCTCACCTGTTGGTAAGTGATGATACGGTCGAAGATGGTAAGCACGCTAAGCCTAGAATGGGAACTGGCTCTCAAGGATAGCTGCCGGAACACATTAGATGTTTGGCGACAGATTTTCTAAGTTGAGGGTGGTAGCTGGCCAGGCGGACGCTAGATAGTGTCCTACCACCATGAAAAAAGAAAAGATTCCAGGAGATGTCCCAGCATCAGGTCAATGCTACCATGTTCTTACAGTATCGTTGAAGTGAGAGGATACCGACTTTTGAATTGATTAGACCAATGAAAGTTGATTTCATAGCGTCAATCTACAAAAAAGCTCGTAGACCTATATACCTATATAGACAGCTGAACGGATTTTCATAAATCAAAAAAATTGATAGATTTTTTTTATGTTGGTACCTAGTAGAGATTTAAAAAATATACATTCAAATCAGTCCAGTAGTTTTATAACACATACACACGCACACACAAATAAGCACGCACGCACGCACACACACACACACGGGTCGAATACAGAACCTCCTTTAAGAAGTCGGTTAAAAAGCCATTAAAAAGCAACAAGTATATTTTATTATGTTTAGTATTATTTTTTCCATCACCTCAAATTTGTTCATCCATTTCGCATGTCGCTTTACAATGCGCTCGCTAAATACCCTAAATCGAATAATTTTCCGAATTTTTTTTGTTAAATGCCTGCGATCCCAAAATAGTTTCACTTTCATCGTGGTTTCATAAAACCACATAACACTTTTTGAAGTTATACTTCTTTTGGCGCGATAGAGAAAAATGATGAGAGTGAATTTTTACGATGCGCGCGCACACCGACATCTAAATTCTACACCGTGAAGTTAGTTCTAGGTGGCATGAATATGTTCAAGTTGTATATTCTAGTATTTTTATATTTAGAACACGTGTTTCGTAAGAACGTCATATTTAACGTCATATTTTTACGTTAATAAAACCTTTTTTATTTAAATATTTTTTTTTTGATTAATTTTAATATTAATCGTTAATCACTACTTCATTTTAGTTATTCTTTTTTCCATACGCCACAGAAGTATAACTTCTAACGCGTGTACATAAGTACACACACTCTTTTTTTTTTAAATTAGTGACGTCTTACTTCGTTCACAGATTCTTCTGTTGTCATTGCTAGCGGCTGAGGTGGAACCCCATACAGGACGCCTGAAAAATAATAAATACGAACAATTATTACACACAAATGTGCTCTACGACCTATAGACACATAATAAATGTGCTCTACGACCTATAGACACATAACAAATGTGCTCTACGACCTATAGACACATAAAAAATGTGCTCTACGACCTATAGACACATAACAAATGTGCTCTACGACCTATAGACACATAATAAATGTGCTCTACGACCTATAGACACATAATAAATGTGCTCTACGACCTATTGACACATAATAAATGTGCTCTACGACCTATAGACACATAACAAATATGCTCTACGACCTATAGACACATAATAAATGTGCTCTACGACCTATAGACACATAATAAATGTGCTCTACGACCTATAGACACTTAACAAATGTGCTCTACGACCTATAGACACATAACAAATGTGCTCTACGACCTATAGACACATAATAAATGTGCTCTACGACCTATAGACACATAATAAATGTGCTCTACGACCTATTGACACATAATAAATGTGCTCTACGACCTATAGACACATAACAAATATGCTCTACGACCTATAGACACATAATAAATGTGCTCTACGACCTATAGACACATAATAAATGTGCTCTACGACCTATAGACACATAACAAATGTGCTCTACGACCTATAGACACATAACAAATGTGCTCTACGACCTATAGACACATAATAAATATTAACTATTAATATTCTACAAGTGCTATAGGGAAAATATATCATTTAAACAAGAAACCTTTCAACCGATTTCCAAAAAGGAGGAGGTTCTCAATTCGTCTGTATGTTTTTGTATGTACTCGTATGTTACGCGATTACTTCGTCTTTCGTGAACCGATTCGAATGAATCTTTTTTTTAATCGGTAGGGTACATTCCCGAGGTGGTTTAAATTGTGATTTCATTGAGATTTGATAAGTATCTCCAGAGATATGACGATAAACGTCTCAAACTTGCTACTGAAACTGACTCGTGGTGCATGGAAGTCGGTTGTATTAGGTTTTAAACATAAATATATAAATCTTAATAATTATTATTGTAGAAAAGTAGTAGAAAGAATAATAGCTATCGTTTGACCACTATCTCACTGTTGTTAATTGACGATGTAGTCGAATATGGTAGGTAGTGTCATCATTCTCGATGAAAAGTATTACACGCCTAACTGAGGAGATCCCATGTAATTTTTACTCAAGATGTGGAACTATGAAGCAAAAAATCTCAATGAGCTACTGAAAATCACTCGCGTTATACCAGGTACCGAGCAAACAAAAGCGAACATGGCGAAATGACATATGTAACGATAAGTTGAGTGATGTTATTAATGACATATGTAACGATAAGTTGAGTGATGTTATTAATGACATATGTAACGATGAGTTGAGTGATGTTATTAATGACATATGTAACGATGAGTTGAGTGATGTTATTAATGACATATGTAACGATACGTTGAGTGATGTTATTAATGACATATGTAACGATAAGTTGAGTGATGTTATTAATGACATATGTAACGATGAGTTGAGTGATGTTATTAATGACATATGTAACGATAAGTTGAGTGATGTTATTAATGACTTATGTAACGATGAGTTGAGTGATGTTATTAATGACATATGTAACGATAAGTTGAGTGATGTTATTAATGACTTATGTAACGATGAGTTGAGTGATGTTATTAATGACATATGTAACGATAAGTTGAGTGATGTTATTAATGACATATGTAACGATAAGTTGAGTGATGTTATTAATGACATATGTAACGATGAGTTGAGTGCTGTTATTAATAACTGTAGCAAATTATTCTACTAGTTAATCTAGTTTAAATAAGTCGTTTATTACTTGTAATTACTTAAATAGTAGGCAGTGCTGCAAGCTTACTATTTTTTTTTTTTTTTTTAAATATTACTCGCAATGTGGGTTGCACATTACTAGTGTACTTGTTAACCCCTCCAACTAAGCTAAATATGCTTGTGTCTGGAGTGGGTTCACGTCAATAGTGCAATGGGTGGGGTGGGGATCGAAGTCACGGCCTCTCGATCGCCAGTCGGACACCTTAAGCCCCATCCACATGCTTGGCAAACAATGGCAAACAGCCAACAGCAAACAGCAAACAAGGACGTGTGGATGGGTGTTTGTATGTGTTTGCCTGTTCGTGTTTGTGTTCGCCACTGTTCGGGGTCGGTGTCGGTTTTTTCACAGATCAAAGGCTCGATCAAACGTTCGAACACGTTCGCCAAGCATGTGGATGGCTGTTTGTGTTGGGTGATTGTGGTCGATGTTTGGAACTTTGTTTGTGTTTGTGACAAACAGCCAGCGTGTGGATGGGGCTTTATCCATTGGGCTATTGCCGCCTTCTTAAATAAATAAATAAAATAAACGACGTTAGCGTCATTTGTTCGCTCTCGTTCGCTCGGTATGGACGTCTGCGTATGACGTATCGATGCATCTTCTTCAACACTTTTAGTTTCTCCTGTCCTAGTGTCTATGTGTAATTGTGTAATTAAATCTTACATGTTTTGATTCACTTCCGAAAATGTAAAATTTGCGTGTGTTTGTAAGTTTATCGATGATGAAGACGGAAGCTGGCCGGCCATAAGAACAGTTATACCTACCACACATGGTAAGAACAGTTATACCTACCACACATGGTAAGAACAGTTATACCTACCAAACATGGTAAGAACAGTTATACCTACCACACATGGTAAGAACAGTTATACCTACCACACATGGTAAGAACAGTTATACCTACCACACATGGTAAGAACAGTTATACCTACCACACATGGTAAGAACAGTTATACCTACCACGCATGGTAAGAACAGTTATACATACCACACATGGTACGAACAGTTATACCTACCACACATGGTAAGAACAGTTATACCTACCACACATGGTAAGAACAGTTATACCTACCACACATGGTAAGAACAGTTATACCTACCACACATGGTAAGAACAGTTATACCTACCACACATGGTAAGAACAGTTATACCTACCACACATGGTAAGAACAGTTATACATACCACACATGGTACGAACAGTTATACCTACCACACATGGTAAGAACAGTTATACCTACCACACATGGTAAGAACAGTTATACCTACCACACATGGTAAGAACAGTTATACCTACCACACATGGTAAGCCAGTCGTTTTTGGCCCTTTATTTATTTATGTTATGTCTGATAGGCTAGCGTTTGACCACTCTTTCTCTCTCTCTCTGGTGGTAAGCCATAAATGATTAAATGGTAGAGGATGGTGAACACGCTAGGCTTAGAATAGAATACTCAGACTCTCAAGGGCTGTGTGCTGCCGGAACACCGTTACGGCGGCTGATTTTTTAGAAAATTCCCGCCATAACCTTACGGTGTGTCCGCGGTATGGCGGCAAATTTTCTCCTTGATAGTGGTAAGTTTCTTTTACATACTTACATTGATACAATGTAAGATTTATACCATCTGTGAAAAAAATAATATTTTTAATAATAAATAATGTTGTACTGACTCTTGCGTATTAGTGTTAGCAGGTTGTAGGATAGTGCTGCCATCTCGACAGCAAACGAGAGAATTGCCGAAAGCACTGTAGGCGCAGAATGTTGGGCGGACGCCATTTTGTCTGAAAATATAAAAAAATATATTTTCACTATTTTTTTCTGGTATTTTAATTTTATGTAAATAAAATATCAATTTTCAATAAATCAATACAATCAAAAATATCAATTTTCCGTTGGAAACATTGCTTATTAATTTCTTAAAATATTACTTTTTATAAATTATTTACTAGCTGTGCCCGCGACTTCGGCCGCGTGGAATAGTGTCTTAGGGTAGCATTTTTAAATATTTAGGCTAATTATTTTACAAATAAGACACATGCGTATCCCACCTACACCGCACCGTACCACGCCGCGCAAATCCCCCTCCCCTCTCCCTCCTCTCTCCTTCCCCCTCGCCCTTCCCCTCCCCTCTCCCTCTCTCTTCCCTCCACCCCCTGTCTCCTCACTTCCCTCTCCCCTCCCCTTTCCCCCTCCCCCTCTTCCCCCTACCCCTCCGCCTCCCCCCACTCCACGTGCCCTCCCCTTTCGCTCACCTCCCATCCCTCTCCCCCTTTCCCCTTCCCTCACTTCCACCCTCCCTCCGTCCCCTCCCCTCATTCCCCCTTCCCCTTCTCCCTCCCCCTTCCCCCTCACAAACTTTGAATGACATATTAATTTATATCGAATCAACAGCTTAAACAATAAGTTTCAAGTTTCTAGCTTTAAAAATGACGATACTTCCATACAACTTTTCATCCCCCCTCTTAACCCCTTAGAACCCTCTTTTCGCATTAAAAAGTAGCCTATGTCCGTTCTCAGGCTCTAGACTATCTGTGTACCAAATTTTATTTAAATCGGTTCAGTGGTTTTAGCGTGAAAGTGACACAGACAGACAGACAGACAGAGTTACTTTCGCATACTTTATATATATATTATATATATATATAATATATAAGTTAGGATATAATTATGCTTACTGAAATTCGTTTTTAGCTGATTGACACTGGTCAATAGGTCGACATATTCCAGCCGTGTTCGTATATCGATCAGTACATGAATCCCCTTCTGTAAAAACATTAAAATATATAAGGCTTAAAAACCGGTCTAATACGACTCTTACACGAAGGGTTAATACTACCGCACAATTATTTTACATTTGGGCACTTTCGGGATGGGGAAAAAGATAACTAAAAGAAAAAGGATTTTCTCATTGCTGGTGGTAAGCTTCTTTTTAATGGCACGTCAGGCGCAACATCGATATGTTGATGATGTTGATATATGATGTTCAACAATAAATAATAATGTTCCACAGTTGGTAAGCAACCACAAAAATATAATACATTATTATTCACATTTCTGTGGTAGCAAATGTGGCACATTATTATTAATTGTTTTTTATTGTTTGTTTATCCTGTATTATGCCAGCTTACCAAGCCGGAGTGTTTCTTAACGATGTTTTCCTTCACCTGAGGGGCACTGTTTAAACGCCACAGTAAAAATGCGAAGCACATATACTTTAAATTGAAAATTCAATTGGCGCACGGCGGGATTTGTAGCCACTCCTCTAGCATCAAAGCCGACCATTCTCCCAATGCACCACTGGGCCCTTAGAAAATTTGTTAATTTTGCGTTGGCTTCATACACAGATAGTGTATATGATCTGTAGCCTTTTACAACTCGCCCACTATTAAAATTCTTGTCTCTTACCTCTTTCTTGACAAATAACGCATGCAACTCTAGCTAGTAAAAATATATAACTCCTGCTAACTTACCTGCTTCTTGACTAGTGACGCATGCAACTACAGCTAACATTAGAAGGAGGCTGTGCCTCATCTTGTACAACATCATTTCTATTTATGTGGAGCTCTTTAATACATGTGTGTAGTGTTTAATATATTGTCGACGTCGTTTGAGACACTTTTCTTATGAAAACTAGACTTTAGTATGGATTCAGAGCTATGGCAATGGCCCGGGATATGCTTGCATCGAAAGCCAGCAGTTATTCTGAAAAGGTTATAATATAACTTATAAATTATAATGTAACATTTAAAAAGTCTACAACTATTCAGTAAGAATGTGACTAATGGCTGGTTTACACGGGCTTAGTAGCTAAGCGCTTAGTACTTGTCACTATACTAAGCCTCAATATGACAAGTGAAAAGTAACCGTTTACACGTTGGAGCCAGTAGAAGTCATTAGTGACCAGACATTCGAAATGTACAACTTGTCACTAACTAACTTGTCGAGCTGTTTACATGCGGTCAGCACGCGACAAGTGCTTAGTAAATCGTGGTGGGGGTATCGACTTGTCGCTTAGTAAATAGGATCGATCTCTATTCACTTGCACTATTCACAAACACTAATACTAAGCACTAATCAGCGTGTTTACACACGAGGACTTAGTATTAGTGACAAGTACTAAGCGCTTAGCTACTAAGCCCGTGTAAACCAGCCATAACGCATAGTGGTGCATTTTTCAAGTGAAAACTTCTTTAGCGGTGTTGTGAACTTTTTTAGGATGGGTAAAAAATTTTAACTCTCGTCAGGGCCTTCGAGCATTTACCAATGGAGATGTTAACACAAGGCGTACCCCTCTGCTGGCCATATATCCATTTTTGGCCATATGAGCGTGCATAACTACGCTGTATTTTTAATACTGTATGCGTGTTTCAAGCTAGTGTGCGGGATCGCTAAAGTGAGTGATTTGTATGTGTGCAATGCGTGTTTACCTCGGCCCCCGTAAGTATCGGCAGAAAAAAATGTTTGCGGATTACAACGTTAACATCTCCATTGGTAAATGCTCGAAGGTCAGGGCACGTGACCTGATCGAAAGACGGAGGGAGGGTAGACCAAATGCACAACGTTAATGTTCAAGTTTTCACTTCTGCCGGCACTCCCGGAGTGCAACCCGTTGGTTTTTTTTAAATATCTTATAGGCTACCGTTTGACTAGGTACTATCTTACCACCTTACCACCAGGTAAGCGATGATGTGGTCGAAGATGGTGAAGATGCTAGGCCTAGAATACTCTGATTCTCAAAGGCCGTGTGCTGCCGGAACACCGTAAGGTTATGGCGGCAGATTTCACCTTGATTTTGGAAGGCTGCTTTTTGGTAGCAAGTCAGACTGAACATCGATATAATATGCTCCGACTACCTGTGACATATTTTCTGATTCTGATTCATGAGTGGCCAATTAAAGTATTTAGTGTCTTGATGATATGCGGTTTTATTTATAATCGTTAATTACTATATTTTATAAACCATTAGGTATTGTGATAATTGGTATTGGTTTTCCTTGTATGACAGCATGTTTACGAAGATACTGGTGTACCTAAAGACGGCAGAATCAAGAATCTAGATATATGTAGGTACATATAGCTAATATCTGCTTTTTAAGAGTTCCGTAGTCGAATGGCAAAAAACAGAACCCTTATAGATTCGTCATGTCTGTCTGTCTATCTATCCATCCGTCCGTATCTCACAGCTACTTTATTCCGAAACTATTAAGACTACACAGTTGAAACTTGGTAGGTAGGTGTATTCTGTGAACCGCTTTACGATTTTTAATACAACAATTAAAAAATAAAAGATTTAGGGGGGCTGCCTCCCCATACATGGAACTGAAATTATTATTTTTTTCGTCAAACCTATACGTGCGGTATGTTTGTAGATAGGTCATTATAAATAAAATTGAGGTTCCTAAAACCATTTTTAACCGACTTCAAAAAAGGAGGAGGTTTCTCCATTCGACCGTATATGTTTTTTTTTTTTTATGTTTGTTCGCGGATAACTTCGTCGTTTATGAACCGATTTCGATTATTCTTTTTTTTGTTGGAAAGGAGATATCCCAAGTGTGGTACTATGGTAATTTTATGGAGGACTGGTAAGTATCTCCAGAGATATGGAGATAAACACCTCAAAATTGGTACTGAAAATTAATAGCGCGGCATTGAAGTCGGTTCTTTTTAGTTTTTTAAACGATTTTATTCTCAAAGTCAATCATTTGAAAGATAGACACTTCTGAAGTGGTAAAATGTGTGTCCCCTCTTCTAACTTTTATATTAAGGGAGTGAAACATATAAAAAAAATATGCTGTACATAGATCTCACTAAAACCTAAAAACAACGAAAATTGCTTTGAACGAGATAAACTCAGCAGTTTTTGAGATATAGCAACCGCAAATATATCTTTGTTTTTCATAAAAACACTTTGAAAAACAAGATTTTAGATTGCCCTCTGGACACATCTCATCGAACAAGTTCTCATTCCTGATGAAAAAGATAGCTTCTCCTTACTGTGCTGATTGTGGGGTGATCGAAGATGTGCAACATGTAGTATGGGAGTGTGTCCGGAAAGATTTACCCATTTTGGTGCTACGAGAGATTGGATATCGGCCTTAGTAATTCTATGTTATGTGACCCTACGTCAGAACAATGTAAAATCTAATACTATAAGAATCTTTGTCCTGACATACTGACTCACTGACAGACAACGCACAGCCTAAACCGCTGGTCGTAGACACTTGAAATTTGGAGGGTATATTTTGTCTTAGTACGTAGGGGTGTACTTAGAAAGGATTTTTCAAAATTCACCCCTTAAGGGGATGAAATAGGGGGTTCAAAGTTTGTATGGAGAAACAAGATTAGATAGTCTTTTCTATCCGAAACTTCACACAAGTGCTTCAGTACAAAAATAAATAAATACGTGTTTCAGGTTTTTTTGAAATTCCACCCCTAAGAGGGTGAAATGGGGTAACAAAGTGTGAAAATCAATATTTTTTCGGATTGCGCTGAAATTTGGCATGCAGATAGTTATTACAACGTTAGTTACCCCTGAAAAAGGATTTTTCAAAATTCACCCCTGAAGGGGATGAAACGGGGTTCAAAGTTTGTGTGGAGAAACAAGATTAGATAGGCTTTTCTATTCGAAACTTCATACAAGTGCTCAAGTAAAAAAATAAGTAAATACGTGTTTCATTTTTTTTTATCCACCCCTATGAGGGTGAAATGGGGGTAACAAAGTGTGAAAATCAATATTGTTTCGGATCGCGCTGAAATTTGGCATGCAGATAGTTATTACAAAGTTAGTACCCTCTGAGAAAGTATTTTCCAAAGTTTACCCCTGAAGGGGATGAAACGGGGGTTCAAAGTTTGTATGGAGAAACAAGATTAGATAGTATTTTCTATTCGAAACTTCATACAAGTGCTCCAGTAAAAAAATAAGTAAATACGTGTTTCACGTTTTTTTTTAATTACACCCCTAAGAGGGTGAAATGGGGTAACAAAGTGTGAAAATCAATATTGTTTCGGATTGCGCTGCAATTTGGCATGCAGATAGTTATTACAACGTTAGTTACCTCTGAAAAAGGATTTTTCAAAATTAACCCCTGAAAGGGATGAAACGGGGGTTCAAAGTTTGTATGGAGAAACAAGATTAGATAGTATTTTCTATTCGAAACTTCATACAAGTGCTCCAATAAAAAAATAAGTAAATACGTGTTTCAAGTTTTTTTAAATTACACCCCTAAGAGGGTGAAATGGGGTAACAAAGTGTGAAAATCAATATTGTTTCGGATTGCGCTTAAATTTGGCATGCAGATAGCTATTACGAAGTTAGTACCCTCTGAGAAAGTATTTTCCAAAATTCACCCCTGAAGGGGATGAAACGGGGGTTCAAAGTTTGTATGGAGAAACAAGATTAGATAGTCTTTTATATTTGAAACTTAACACAAGTACTTAAGTAAGTAAATACGTGTTTCATACTCTTTCGAAATTCCACCCCTAAAAGGGTGAAGAGGGGTAACAAAGTCTGAAATCAATATTGTTTCGGATTGCGCTGAAATTTAGCATGCAGATAGTTATTTTGACATAGGTTAAGAAAGAATTTTTCAAAATTCACTCTTCAAGGGGATGAAAGTTTGGATAGTCATTTTATTCGACATTTCACACAAGTACTTCTGTAAATAAATAAATAAATACGAGTTTCAGATTTTTCCAAAATGCCACCCTAACAGGATAAACAAAGTCTAAAAATCAATATTGTTTCGGATTGCGCTGAAATTTAGAATGCAGATATTATGACGTAGGTATCCGCTCAGAAAATATTTTCTAAAAATACCTCCCGTATACGGAACGGGGAATCATAGTTTGTATGGCGAAGCAAGATGAGATAAAGTACGTGTTGTAGGATTTTTGAAATGGGGTAGTCAACAAAGTCTGAAACTTTGGGTTTTTCGGGTTTTATAAATATGAATCCCGAATTGCCTTAGTCACGCGATAACATGAAAACAGGTGAACCGATTTGGCTAATTCTTTTTTGATGTCTTTATTGATAGAATTGTTTTTACGAAAGAAAAGTTTTAAGTAAATAAAAGAAGTTTTTAACGCGGGCGAAGCCGCGGGACACTTCTAGTATTATATAAACTTGTAGATTTACCACTAGCTAAGGGCAATTAGTTACATTTAGAATTAAGTAAAACTTATTTAATTATAATTCGTTTCCTATAGGGCGATGTGGTTGCTCAGCGAAAAAGCCCCAAATAAATAAAAAAAAAAAAAAAAATTTTTTGGTTGCGAGAAATTATAGTTATAAAATACTCTAAACTTTAAGGAGTTACGGAACCCTACGAGGGCGAATCCGAATTGCACTTGGCCAGTTTATTTGCACAGTTTTCTTAAACAAAATAAATAAACTGGCTAAGTGCAAGTCGGACTCACACTCGTAGGGTTCCGTAACACAGTTAAGTATTCCATAACAATGATTTTTTGCAACTACAAAATTAACTTTGTTTTTCATAGTGTTTGTATGAAAAACAAAGTTATCTCTGCGGTCGCCATATCTCTAAAACTGCTCACTGAATCTCGTTCAAACCAATTTTCAATGTTAGTTTTTATTAAGATCTACAGCATATATTTTTTTTAGATTTTTCACTCCCATACTTTAAAAGTTAGAGAGGGCCCCCCCTCTAACTTTTAAAGTTAGAGAGAGAAAAACACACATTTTACCACTTTAGACGCACCTATCTTTCGAATGATTGACTTTGAGAAAAAAATATTTTAGGAACCTCAATGTCATTTTTAAAGACCTATCCATAGACACCCCACCCCACACGTATAGGTTTGAAGAAAAAATTTTTTTTTGTTTCAGTTCCATGTATTAAACCCCCCTTAAACTTTTATATTTTTTATTTTTTATAAAAATCGGAAAGCGGTTCACAGAATACATCTACCTACCAAGTTTCAATTCTGTAGTCCTAACAGTTTCGGAATAAAATGGCTGTGACATACGGACGGACAGACAGACAGACAGACTTGACGAATCTATAAGGGTTCCGTTTTTTGCCATTCGGCTACGGAACCCTAAAAAGGCAGGATTTCAAACTAAAATTTGTACATGAAACTTTTTAGAAAAAAACATATTTGTATTTGTATCTTGCAAATAGTTTAGTTTGCTAATGTCTGGAAATCTTACCTATTACACTTTATACTGGATATTATTTATAACAATAATCAACAGACTTCTGAAAAGGAGGAGTTTCTTTAGTTAAATGTTATCTTATTTTGTACGTTTTTTACGCGATTACTCCGTTCATTGTGAAACGATTTGAATTGATTATTTTTTAAGTACTAGCTGTGCCCCGCGGCTTCGCCTGCGTTAAAAACAATTTTTATTTATTTTAATTTTTTTTTCATAAGAACCATCTCCTGGCTATAAAAAATACAACAAAAAAAAAATTTGCGAAATCGGTCCAGCCGTTCACGCGTGATGCCGTGACCAACGGCAATTGGGATTCATTTTTATATATAAAGAAGATAACATCTTTAGGCGCGACTTGAGATTATAGGAACGGCCAGACCGCGGCGTCCTGCGATCTGCGGGCGCAAGCTCAGTACTTTTCAATTGTTTTCTGATCGCTTTGGTGTGAACCAGTCTGTACAAATTCTACTGCGCTATCCGATCGCCGCCTAGTTCGCGCACGCAGGATGCTGCGGTGTGTCCGTACCTTAAGTCAGGTTATAGGGATTATAGTTTCCGCTATTTGAATATATAATTTTGTGAGTATATATCATTATGGCTCTACAGGATGAGCGTATTTAGCCAGGGTTAAGTATTAATATAATTAAGATAAAATATATATTAAACTTCACTTGTTACGTATAATGTAGTTAGTTATGAGATATTTTTTTATTGAAGGTAAAAAAATGCCAATACTGCTCACTATGATTATGAGGTTATATCGTCAGCATTTCAAGCAATAAAAATAGCTAGTGAATCAAACAATATAGCAATATATATATATACGCTATACATAAGCGCTTATTTAGTTGGTAAGTTTTATTTCCATGGCGCGTAAAGAACTATTCATTATTCTGTGGTAAAGATTACACGCACACATTTATTTTATTGTTTGAGTACATCTCCACAAACGTACAATATTAACGCGGTATTCAACATAAAATGCCACACACTCTAACTCACACACATACACACACCTACATACACACACACACACACACGCACACACACACACACACACACACACACACACACACCTACACACACCTACACACACACACGCACACACACACACACACACACACACACACACACGCACACACACACACGCACACACACACACACACACACACACACACACACACAAAACTATAGCAATTAATATCTAGTTGATTAAATAATCAGATTTAGCATATCTTTAATTTATTATAAAAGTATATATTGTACTCGTATCATTGTACATATTACTTGGGAAGACACTGCTTTTTTGCAACACAGCAAAAAGGCAGGGCTTTGAATCTTAAAAATGTACCTGAAAACTTTTAACAATAACGGTCGGCGCACACGGGCCACCGGCCACAAGCCGCCACCGGCATATTTCCTATAGTTTTCATACATTTTATATGGACTCGCCGCACACGGTTGACGCCACACGCTACATGATAAAATGTATGAAAACTATAGGAAATATGCCGGTGGCGGCGTTTTGTGGTTGTGGCCCGTGGCCCGTGTGCGAGGACCCTAAAGCATTTTGTAAGTTGTAATTTTGTAATCTCCAGAGTGGTCCCATTGTAATTTCATCATGATCGTATTAGAATTTCCAGAGATATAAAGATAAACACAGCAAACTTGGTACCTACCAAAAAAGCATTTAAGTTGGTTTTTTTTTCATTTCGTAAAGTCCCTAAATTATTCGTTTTTTAATCTTAATGATTTTGTTTACATGAACTTTAGATATCAGCACTTCTTTGTTACTTATTTAAACTAAAACAATGCCGAATCTCACCGAGCGCACACAAATCAAACAAAGGAATCTGAAGTTTCAGTTTGATATAAACTTAAAGTTATAACTTACATTTTAAGACAAGCAGACGTTATATAAGTAAACACTACACGTCTCTACAGAAACAAACACAATACTTACTGGTAGTAATACCGGTTTGCAAACTAGCTTGCAAACCGGTATTCTTTTAGGCGGATTATAGGTACATTCGCGGCAAAAACGCTGCTCATTTTTACAAGCTTATATATAAAGAAAGACCGGTTTACTCATTGGTCATTTGATTTCCCGTTATTTTGCAGAGAACATCAAGGATTGTCTTTTTTTTTAAATACTTTATAGGCTAGCATTTGACCACTATCTCACCTGTTGGTAAGAGATGATGCGGTCGAAGATGGTAAGCACGCTAGGCCTAGAATGGGAACTGGCTCTCAAGGATAGCTGCCGGAACACATCAGATGTTTTGGTGACAGATTTTCTTACTTGAGGGTGGTAGCTGGCCAGGCGGACACTAGATAGTGTCCTACCACCATGCGGGGGTTGTTGGTTTCTCAACGATGTTTTCCTTCACCGGAGGGCCACTGTGAAAATACACATAAATTTTTCGATAGAAAAATCCATTGGAGCACGGCGGTTTGAACTCGGTACTACGGCATCAAAGCCGACCGTTCTCTCGATTACGCCACCGGGCCCTCACCGGGCCCGGTCTTGATATATATTTTTTTAATAAAAGATTATTAGCAATGTGGTGCACATTACTAGTATTCTTGTTAACCCCTCCAACTAAGCTATATATACTTGTGTCTGGAGTGGGTTCACGTCAATAGTGCAATGGGTGGAGATCGAACTCACGACCTCTTGATCGCCAGGCTGATGCCTTAGCCTTTGACCTATTGCCGCTTGTTAAGCCGCTGCATATATATCTGTTATAGCTATTATCTAATACTATAAGAATCTTTGTCCTGACATACTGACTGACTGACAGACTGACTCACTGACAGACAACGCAAAGCCTAAACCGCTGGTCGTAGAGACTTGAAATTTGGAGGGCATATTTGTCTTAGTACGTAAGGGTGTACTAAGAAAGAATTTTCCAAAATTCACCCCTTATGGGGATGAAATGGGGGTTTAAAGTTTGTATGGAGAAACAAGCTTAGATGGTCTTTTCTGTCCGAAAGTTCACACAAATACTTCAGTAAAAAAATAAGTAAATACGTGTTTCAGGTTTTTTTTTAATTCCACCCCTATGAGGGTGAAATGGGGTAATAATGTGTGAAAATTAATATTGTGTTGGATTACGCTGAAATGTGGCATGCAGATAGTTATTACGAAGTTAGTTCCCTCTGAGAAAGGATTTTCCAAAATTTACCCCTGAAGGGGATGAAACGGGGGTGCAAAGTTTGTATGGAGAAACAAGATTAGATAGACTTTTCTGTCCGAAACTTCACACAAATACTTAAGTAAAAAATAGGTAAATACGTGTTTTAGGCTCTTTCGAAATTTCACCCTTTAAAGGGTGAAGTGGGGTAACAAAGTCTGAAATCAATATTGTTTCGGATTGCGCTGAAATTTGGCATGTAGATAGTCATTTTGAGATAGGTATCCGCTAAGAAAGAATTTTTCAAAATTCACTCTTTAAGGGGATGAAGCGGGGGTTCAAAGTTTGTATGGAGAAACAAGATCAGATAGTCTTTTATATTCGAAACTTCATACAAGTGCTTCTGTAAATAAATAAGTAAATACGGGTTTCAGACTTTTTCAAAAAGCCACCCTAAGAGGATAAAGTGGGGTAACAAAGTATTAAAATCAATATTGTTTCGGATTGCGCTGAAATTTAGAATGCAGATAGTTATTATGACGTAGGTAACCCCTCAAATAGGATTTTCTAAAAATTCCTCCCGGATACGGAACGGGGATTCAAAGTTTGTATGGTGAAACAAGATGAGATAAAGTACGTGTTGTAGGATTTTTCGAAATGGGGTAGGTAACTAAGTCTGAAATTTTGGGTTTTTCGGGTTTTATAAATATGAATCTGAAGTAAATATGATTTTGAAGTCTCTAAATATGAAATAAAAGAAGTTTTTAACGCGGGCGAAGCCGCGGGGCACTTCTAGTCTTCTAATACAATAAGAATTTTTGTCCTGACATACTGACTGACTCACTGACAGACAACGCACAGCCTAAACCGCTGGTCGTAGAGACTTGAAATTTGGAGGGTATATTTGTCTTAGTACGTAAGGGTGTACTAAGAAAGGGTTTTCCAAAATTCACCCCTTAAGGGGATGAAATGGGGGTTCAAAGTTTATATGGAGAAACAAGATTAGATAGTCTTTTCTATCCGAAACTTCACACAAGTGCTTCAGTAAAAAAATAAGTAAATACGTGTGTCAGGTTTTTTGAAATTCCATCCCTAAGAGGGTGAAATGGGGTAATAAAGTGTGAAAATCAGTATTGTTTCGGATTGCGCTGAAATTTGGCATGCAGATAGTTATTACGACGTGAGTTCCCTCTGAGAAAGGATTTTCCAAAATTAACCCTCGAAGGGGATGAAACGGGGGTTCAAAGTTTGTATGGAGAAACAAGATTAGATAGTCTTTTCTATCCGAAACTTGACACGAGTGCTTCATTAAAAAAATAAGTATACACGTATTTCAGGTTTTTTAGAAATTCCACCCCTAAGAGGGTGAAATGGGGTAATAAAGTGTGAAAATCAATATTGTTTCGGATTGCACTGAAATTTGGCATGTAGATAGTTATTACGACGTTAGTTCCCTCTGAGAAAGGATTTTCTAAAATTAACCCTCGAAGGGGATGAAACGGGGGTTCAAAGTTTCTATGGAGAGACAAGATTAGATAGTCTTTTCTATACGAAACTTCACACAAGTGCTTCAGTAAAAAAATAAGTAAATTCGTGTTTCAGGTTTTTTTTTTTAATTCCACCCCTAAGAGGGTGAAATGAGGTAATACAGTGTAAAATCAATATTGTTTCGGATTGCGCTGAAATTTGGCATGCAGATAGTTATTACGACGTTAGTTCCCTCTGAGAGAGGATTTTCCAAAATTAACCCTCGAAGGGGATGAAACGGGGGTTCAAAGTTTGTATGGAGAAACAAGATTAGATAGTCTTTTCTATCCAAAACTTCACACGAGTGCTTCAGTAAAAAAATAAGTATACACGTATTTCAGGTTTTTTTGAAATTCCTCCCCTAAGAGATTGAAATGGGGTAATAAAGTGTTAAAATCAATATTGTTTCGGATTGCGCTGAAATTTGGCATGCACATAGTAATTTTGACGTAAGTATACGCTAAGAAAGGATTTTTCAAAATTCACTCTTCAAGGGATGAAGCGGGGGTTCAAAGTTTGGATAGTCATTTTATTCAACATTTCACACAAGTACTTCTGTAAATAAATAAGTAAATACGAGTTTCAGACTTTTTCAAAGTGCCACCCTAAGAGTACCTGGAGTAACTGGGGTAAAAAAGTCTGAAAATCAATATTGTTTCGGATTGCGCTTTTTTGGGTTTTTCGGGTTTTATAAATATGAATCCTGATTTGTCTTAGTCACGCGATAACATGAAAACAGGTGAACCGATTTAGCTAATTCTTATTTGATGTCTTTAATGATAGAATCGTTTTTACAAAAGAAAAGTTTTAAGTAAATAAAAGGAGTTTTTAACGCGGGCGACGCCGCGGGGGACTTCTTCTATATATATAAAAGAACGTCGTGTTAGTTACTACACTTATAACTCAAGAACGGCTCGACCAATGTATTTTTAGAATTGTCTTTGTCAGGAATAGGATAATAAGTATTAAAAAAAATGAATAATTGACGAGAAAAAAATATATAAGAAAACATATTTTGCCAAAATGTTCCTGGGCCTAAAAACCAAAGAGAATATAACCACTTGCCAATTATTTGATGTTCAATTGTTTATCCCGCCGTATTTTTTTTTGTATAATTATGGCTCCACACTATTAGTGTATTTAGCCAGTGCCAAGTATAAAAATTCTTCCCATGTCACAGAATAATGAATAGTACAAGTACAGAAGTTGCACTCCCTGAGAGCAAAAATGCGAGATTAAACCTAGTTACAACGCTAGTAACGTTCAAAATGCGCTTCACGCCTCGGGTGCGACCTTGAATTTGCGCCACAGTATCAACTAATAGTAACTATGAACCGCGTGTTGCGCACAGTAAAATGCACCGTAAGTCCGCACAGCGAGAGTCTGAATAACTCGGTCAACTCGCGGCCTTTACTATAGGGTTGAATGTTATGAGAAAACTTGTAAGCCTTTAATTGATAGAAGAATAGTCGTAGAACAATGTAATGAGTACATTACTGATAATAAGTACTACATTAATGTTTAATGTCGAGGTAGGATAAAAGTACTACAGTTAAACTAAAATACGTGACGTTCAATTAAAATTGAGTAAAGTTTTAGATTGCGTAAGTTAAATAACGCGACAATAGTATCACTTGCCTAGAATCGTAGGTTGTTTGACTTGTAACATTATAATAGTGTAGGAGCCGATTCACTTTTTCGACCAAAAATAATTATGTATTTTATTCATTCTAGGAAAACTTTATTTTGTAATAGTTGAATATCAAAATAAAAAAAATATATTAAAAAAAAAATCCAATATTTTATTTAACCATTTCGTCGGCGTTATTGATATACACACATACCTACACAATTTCAGCTTTCTAGTACTAAGGGTCTCCTAGCAAAACCTTGGACAGACAGACAGACACACAGACAAACAGACGGACATGACGAAAATATAAGGGTTCCTTATAAGGACTACGGAACCCTAAAAAAGAATTTTCAATTTCAAATCGGTTAAGATCTGACAGAGTTCTGAGGTCACAAACATTTAAATAAACTGGCCAAGTGCAAATCGGACTCGCACTCGTAGGGTTCCGTACCACACTACAGTATTTTATAAGATCGAGCAAAAAATACCACTATCATTATTCGCCAGCAAAAAATAATAATTAATAAACATTTCGTTTCTTACAACGCCTTCTTACGTCTAACAAAGGTGTTAGGGATCGACATTTCAATATCACGCCATCTAGGGGACGTTTACCTAACTAAGCGTTCATAGATGGCGTGAAATGCCGAAAAAAACACGTTTCTTGTATGGGGACCCTCTATTATCTTTAACTTTATTCTGTTTTTAGTATTTGTTGTTATAGCAGCAACAGAAATACATCATCTGTGAAAATTTCAACTGTCTATCTATCACGGTTCATGAGATACAGCTTGGTGACAGACGGACAGACAGACAGACAGACAGACAGACAGACGGACAGCGGAGTCTCAGTAATAGGGTTCCGTTGGTACCCTTTGGGTATGGAACCCTAAAAACCGTCGAATTGAGAACCTCCTCCGTTTTTGTGAAGTAGATTAAAAACTAAAACACCGACTTCCATGCCCCGCGAGTCAATTTCAGTAGCAAGTTTGAGACGTTTATCGTCATATCTCTGGAGATACTTATCAGATCTCAGTGAATCTCAGTGATCTGAGATCTATAAGTACTTTAATTACATTAACTCTCCGATCATAAAAATCTGACTATAATATGACACGACAAAATCATTAAGAAAGAAAAAAAGGAAAATCGAAGTAAACGTTAGTAGGTACCTACCCTATTTATTTATCTTAGAACTAACTAAATAAAGCAAGATGTAATGTCGATAGAAATTCCCTAAAGATCATTACGTGAATTCCCTTGTAACATGAAACTCGGCTAATTTATACCTACCTACCATTTTATGTGTGACATTCTTTGCTTTTTACATAGTTATTCTTTACAGTTACTATATGAAGCAAGGAATATAATATTGAGGTAGGTACAAGTAAGGCGCGCGGCCGATCGAGAGCGCGTGTGACACTTATCTGACTGAACTTGTACCCTAGCGGGTGCGCGGAGGTACTTGTAGTTTCATAGCTACAGCGCGGAGTGCGACAGGCCTGCCCATATGTGGATAGCATTACAATATTCAGATTGTTGCATTTTTTTTGTATAATTATGGCTCCACACGATTAGTGTATTTAGCCCGTGTCAAGTAGTAAGTCAAGTTAAAATTCTTCAAGTTTTTGTGAATTCAAGTCATGTAGATTTTAAAAATGTTTATACATTTTAAATACTATTATGTTTTTTTTTTTGAAGTGTTACACACTTTATATTTTTGTAAAAAAAAAGCACCGGAACATGTTATTCCGGAGGTTGCGTTGTGGGTTCAAGTCCCGTCGGTACGATGAAATTTTGGATTGTGTTTAACAATTTTAAATAAAACATTTTAAAAACTGTCAGTAATGATAAATGTATGACATATTTATTGATTGTCAAATATGCGTGTGTTCAGAAATATTTATTATATTCAGTTTATATTTCCAAAAACCATTTTTACCAATGTTTATTCTATATCTGTATTGCCATAATACATTATTAAACTTAATATCTCTTTTGTAATCAATGTATTACGTTCATAAAAGCTTAAATTAAAGTTCATCTAAAAGGTAACACGACGTTCATTGCCTGTTAGGTGGTACGAAGTTCGCCGGGCCAGCTAGTATAGTATATAACTGAATATATATTAACATATTTTGCAGTAGTCAGTACAAATCAGTAATCATTCTGTAAAGAGCTGACGAGGATCAGTTTCAATCCATTACGCGTAGAATGAAATTTTATACTTCCACTCAGCATAAATGTACGTTATGACGTCCTTTTCACATATTTAACCGACTTCCAAAAAGGAAGAGATTCTGAATTCCAATGTGCCTATGTTTTTAGGGTTCCGTAGCCGAACGGCAAATAACTGAACCCTTATAAATTCGTCATGTATGTCTATCTGTCTGTCCGTCCGTATGTCACAGCCACTTTATTCCGAAACTATTAGGACTATACAGTTGAAATTTGGTTGAACTGTGAACTGCTTTACGATTTTTGTACAAAAATAAAAAAATTAAGAGATTAAGGGGGGGGGGGATGGCGGGGGGGGGGGGGGTTGGCGGGGGGGGGCTACATACCAAGTTTCAACTGTGTAGTCTTAATAGTTTTGGAATAAAGTGGCTGTGAGATACGGATGGACAGACAGATAGACATACATGACGAATTTATAAGGGTTCAGTTATTTGCCGTTCGGCTACGGAACCCTAAAAACAACTTACAAAATAAAAAAAACAACTTAAAAAATTTACAAAAATATAAAGTGTGAGACACTTCAAAGAAACATAATACCTTAGAGGGTTTTTGAGTTTGATGACCTTTTTATGAGTGTGCAATAACGCCACATCGTCGACAGATTTCGTCGAGCGGGATGACAATAATGTTTTTCACGTGAGTGAGAAGGACAGAGCGATAGTAAGCAGTAGCGCAACGTATTTTCTAACGACGTACGCGCTGTTTTTACCAAATTACAAATTAACTAATCAACTAATCGAAAAATTAATAGATATTACTAGATTTCTTGGTAAAACATTAACCCAACAAAAACAGTGTGCTGTTCTTGAGATAAAAAGCATAATGTGTGAATAAACAATGCATTTTTCAAATCAATACACTACCGAGAAAATGTTCACCCATTATGTTTTTAAAAACAGTTAATCCAAGAAAAAAGTGTGTTGTATCGTTCCCCCAAATATTAAAATGGTAGCTTTTACAGATTCTAAGCGATGACGTTTTAATTAATAACGATTTCAAACAACATAATTAAGATAGTTTAAAAACTAAAACAACCGACTTCAATGCCCCGCGAGTCAATTTCAATAACAAGTTTGAGACGTTTATCGTCATATCTCTGGAGGTACTTATCAGATCTCGATGAAATTACAATGAAGCCACTTCGGAAACGTACATACCGATTAAAAAGATATACGGTCGAATTGAGAAACCTCCTCCTTTTTTTGAAGTCGGTTAAAAATGAATCATTCAGATTAGTTTACAATTGACGGAGTAATCGCGTAACATACATTAAAAAAAAACATACAGACGAATTGAGAACCTCCTCTTTTTTGGAAGTCGGTTGAAAGTATCATATTGCACACTCTTAAACAATCTTAGTTAATTGACGTCGTTTAGGATAGCGTTTGACTATTTTACCTGTACCCTTAGTACGAGTTTTCATACCAAACTCAATATCGTATATCGAACAAATTTTGTATGAAAAACAGTACAGCGCCTCTAGTGGTTACTACACTTCACTAAATTTAGACCAATCAGGGAGCTAGAATAAGTCGAAAACTATGGGAGATCTGTCAAAAGCGTTTACGATAAAAACTCGTACTAGGGGTACTGTTGGTAAGAGACGATGCGGTCGAGGATGGTAGCACGCTAGAATGGGCACTGTCTCTCAAGGACAGCTGTCGGAACACATTAGAAGTTTGACAGATGTTACAACTTGAGCGTGGTAGCTCCTAGGCTATTCTGTAAGCTATCTCGACGGTGGAATCCGCGGTGAGATTCAAATTTCGTACTACGAAATTCAATCGTATCACGTTCGTAATACGGTTGAATTTCGAAGTACGAGATTCAAATCTCACCGCGGATTCCGCTGTCGAGATAGCTTACAGAATAGCCTAGCAGGCGGATACTAGACAGTGCCCACCTCTCTATAAAGCGTCTTGCACGTCTTAAAACAAGGTTAAGAGGGAACGCGGTGTGCACTTTTCCATATAAATGTATTCCCCCGTTTCCTCCCTGGAAAATGCTTCTAGAGAAAAATATTTCTACAAAAAATCAGAGTCTGCTGTGGCTATTGCTTTTTTTGATAAACAAATTGTAAATAGAAATACAACCCTACAAAAGTCTCAAAGAGGAGATTAAAAGGCTTATAGGCTTATAAAGGCTTATTTTTGCAATTGGTTTGTCAAATAAGATCGTTAAAAAACTCAAAATAACCGACTTCAATGTCGCGCTATTAATTTTCAGTACTCATTTTGAGGTGTTTATCTCCATATCTCTGGAGATACTTATCAAACCTCGATAAAATTACCATGGTACCACACTTGGGATATCTCCTTTGCAACAAAAAAGAATAATCAAAATCGGTTCATAAACAACGAAGTTATCCGCGAACAAACATAATATATATATATATATATATATATATATATAACTATACTATTTATTTATATATATATATAAAATTATTATTATATATATATATATACGATCGAATTAAGACGATCGATTCTTAATTCGATCGTATATATATATATATATATATATATATACAATCGAATTAAGACACAATCGATCGTATATATATATATATATATATATATATATATATATACAATCGAATTAAGAAACCTCCTCCCTTTTTTGAAGCCGGCTAAAAAAGCAAATTATACAGCAGACTTAGATTTTATGTTGAAACAAATTTTGTTCTAGAAGCATTTTTCAGGGAGGAAACGGGGGAATACATTTTTGTATGGAAAAGTGCACACCGTGTTTCCTCTTAAAGTACATCATGATGTTTTATTGATAAGATGTAGGTATGTGTGTAATAATACAAATGCAAATCGGCGATCTGCGCGTAAAACCGGTCATTCTAGTACAAAAACAGACAACCTCGTGCAGACACGCGTCAGTTGCAGAGAATTCTGCCGTGACGAGACGGGTTTTTTTTGTCGCTCATATTTTGTGCAAAATAAGGAAAATAAAATATCCAGTAAATAACGCAATGAAAAAAATGTACTGGTAATTGATGTGCTACTGTATGCAGCATTTTAGACATCCTCATCAGCTCGAAACAAAGGTTTGTAGTGTCCTTGTTTTTTAAACCGACTTCCAAAAAGGTGGAGGTTCTAAATTCGACTGTGTGTTTTTTTTTAATGTTTGTTACGCGATCACTCCGTCGTTTGTGAAACGATTTGAATGATTTTTTTATGGGTAGGGTTTATCTCCTAAGGTTTTTTTGTTATTATTATTGTTTTTTTTTTCAACGTGTTATCAATTATAATTTTATCAAGATCTGATAAGTATCTCCTGAGATGTTGCGATATCTCAATTCCTCGAACTTGTTTTTGACTTGCGTGGCATGTGAAGTTGTTTTTTTTTAGTTTTTTGACCATTATTTTGATAACTGAATTCTGATAGGCTAGCGTTTGACCTCTATCTCGCTAGGTGGTAAGTGATGGGAAACACGCTAGTTCTAGAATAGTCTGACTCTCAAGGACTGTGCTGCTAGAACAACGTAAGGTAACTTTTTAGTAGCAAGTCATGCGGGATTGCGGAACTTTGCCTCCTGTGTAATTGTTACAAGTGTATGTTACTCAATATCTCAGCCAATTGTGAACTGATTTTAATGCTTCTTATATTGTTGAGTAGAGTTTGATTTTTGATTTGTAAACGATCTTAAGTTATTATATTTATTGACGAATAAATTTGTACCTTTATTATTGTTATATACCGGCTGTAATTCACGTACCTTTAGTCGAATTTTCTCGACCTAGGTTTGGAGCGAGTCAACCCGGCGAGATCGCGATCTCGCGTGACTTCACTCTCGAGGAAGAGCGACGGTCTCGCTAGAAACCTAGGTCGAGAAAATTTGACTAAAGGTACGTGAATTACAGCCGGAATATAACAATAATAATATTGTAAATTGTTAAACACAATCCAAAATTTCATCGTACCGACGGGACTCGAACAATGTTGTGTTTAACAATTTACAAAAATATAAAGTGTGTGACACTTCCAAGAAACATAATATTTGATTTACGCAGTGCAACATCTCTCGTCGGATTTGAAAACTGTAATGATTTTTTCTGAATGATTAACTTACGTAATAAGTAGTCATAGATGGCGCCACCAATGCATAATTGGGTTAACAAATGCAATCCACTAATTTCGTCGTAGCGATGGATCGAACCGTGGCTTAATTGGCAGAGCACCTGGACGTGTAATCCGAGGGGTGCGGGTTCGAGTCCCGTCGGTACGATGAAATTTTGGATTGTGTTTAACAATTTACAAATATATAAAGTGTGTGACACTTCAAAGAAACATAATATTAATATTACAAATTCACGTTAATTTTATATTTTAAATTATTAAATTAAATTTATATAGATAGATAAACAAACTGACTTTCGCATTTATAATATGGGTGTTGATTAGATATAATATTAGGTATCCGCTAAATTAAAATTTGTACCTACCTAATTATATTGTCGTACCGGTACAGAATAAATATTACGGGGCCATTGATACCTTTTCCACGTCCGTGCGCTTAGACCTCCACACGCCTGGGTGGTGCCATAGAATACTTAATAGTACCACGTAAGTGGTGGTGCTAAATGTGTGTATACTGGTGCTAGGCCTAGCTTCGGCCGCGGCTCAAACCACCCAGCAAAAAAAGACATGTGACCAATCTGTTCGCCAAGTTCAGACTAGTTCGATGCTAGCCAGAATAGTAAACATTTCGCAGGTGATAAGAACATACTATATCGATGTTCCACTTCACTTGCTGGTAAAAAGTAGCTAATCAATTTCAAAGATATAATCTGCTGCCATAACCTTACGGTGTTCCGGCAGCACACACCCTTTGAGAGTCAGAGTGTTCTAGGCCTAGCGTTCACCATCAACGTTTACCACCAGGCGAGATAGTGGTCAAACGCTATCCTAAAAGACATAATAAAAAAGTCGGTTGTTCCCAACAAGCTCTATTCCATCGACAGTATTGTCACTAAACATCATGATCTCAAATCGAGTATCATCACATAACATCAAAAACACACAAAAAAATACCCTCTTTTTTACCGACTTCACAAAAATAAGGATGTTCTCAATTCATCTGTTTTTTTTTTGTTTCCTCAGAACTCCGTCACGTCTTGACCGATATGTAAAAATATTTTATTGTTTATCGATGTATGAGAATTATCTCCGAAAATATAAAGATAAACATCTTAAAGTCATTGTATACCTTGATGACATGCATTTGTATACCTTGACGACATTATACTACTGGGTATTTTGGCTATCGCGGCATGTGAAGTCGGTTTTTTTTTTCGTTTTGTACGATCATACATTATTGTAAGTCGGTTTAAAATTTAGGTTTTTAGGTTTCCCCCACAAATGCCTTAATAGCAAGGTACATCTTCAAGGCACACTTTATGTGGTTTTCCCAGAATATCTAACATTAATTGTCTATAATCTTAATCTAATACTATAAGAATCTTGAAGACATACTGACTGACTGACTGACTGACTGACTGACTGACTGACTGACTGACTGACAGACAACGAACAGCCTAAACCGGTAGTCGTAGAGACTTGCAATTTGGAGGGTATATTTGTCTTAGTACGTAGGGGTGTACTAAGAAAGGATTTTTCAATATTCACCCCTTAAAGGGATGAAATGGGGGTTCAAAGTTTGTATAGAGAAACAAGATTAGATAGCTTTTCTATCCGAAACTTCACACGAGTGCTCCAGTAAAAAAATAAGTATATACGTGTTTCAGGTTTTTTTGAAAATTCACCCCTAAGAGGGTGAAATGGGGTAACTAAGTGTGAAAATCAATATTGATTTGGATTGCGCTGAAATTTGACATGCAGATAGTTATTACGACGTAAGTGCCCTCTGAGAAAGGATTCTCCAAATTTCACCCCTTTATTCAACATTTCCCACAAGTACTTCTAAGTAAATAAATAAGTAAATACGAGTTTCAGACTTTTTCAAAATGCCACCCTAAGAGGATAAACTGGGGTAGCAAAGTCCAAAAATCAATATTGTTTCGGATTGCGCTGAAATTTAGAATGCAGAAAGTTGTTATAACGTAGGTAACCGCTTGAAAGGATTTTCTAAAAATTCCTCCCTTATACGGAACGGGGACTTAAAGTTTGTATGGCGAAACAAGATGAGATAAAGTGCGTGTTGTAGGATTTTTTGAAATGGGGTTGGTAACAAAGTCTGAAAATTTGGGATTTTCGGTTTTTATAAATATGAATCCCGAATTGCCTTAGTAACGCGATAACATGAAAACGGGTGAACCGATTTGGCTAATTCTTATTTTATGTATTTAATGATAGAATCGTTTTTACAAAAGAAAAGTTTTAAGTAAATAAATGAAGTTTTTATCCTCAAAGATACTACTTTGGTATTTAGAGTTGCGATTGAATAAAGTTGAATTCGAAATTAGGGTTCCGTACCTTAATAGCAAAAAAGGAACCCATATAGGATCATTTTGTTGTCTGTCTCTCTGTCTGTCTGTCCGTCTCTCAAAACCCTTTATCACCGGAATGCGTAGAGATATTAAGTTGAATCTTATATCAAATACTCGGGTCTACGGCATCTTTCAGCTGTAAACAAATCAAACCTGTAAGTCAACGCGATCAAAAGATATGGCCGTTTATGTCGCATATTTTCGCATATTTGGCGATTTCACAATTGAATCAAAACCCAACCAGCAAAAACTACACTTAAAATAATCTCTAGACCACTGTTTTCTTGCTCTCATACCATTCTTATATCGTCCTATAAGCCTGGATTTGGGCACCATTTATAAGCGTAATTTGTTTATATCTTTCTAATATCAGTCTTATTGAATGTTGTTTTCACTTAAATTATTCTTACCAAAACTAATTTAAGCGTACATAGGCTTACATTGTTTTGACGTTAAGAGTTCTGTGAGTGTAAGAAAGTTTATTTTGATTTTACATAAGATCAAACACAATCGTAAAAAAACTTGGTGTAGTGTTTGTTTGAAAGTTACAACTTATAAAAAGAAATCGAAAACAGTAAGGATAAAGGTATTTAATAATTTATATTGTAATAACCGTACCATTATTAACAAGTGTTTCGTTTTATGCTTTTCGATAAGTATTAGTATTGGAAAATATTATTTACTGTAAAGTAGACCCTAGTTTATGCTTCACAACTCGTGCGCTTCATCATTATATAGTATTTAGTATTCTTGTTGAATTATTTTATTTGTTAATTTGTATTAAAAGCGACGCCATTAGTATTGCATTTATTAGAATCACTATAAGACTATTTTAAGCTCATTTAGATCATTCCAACATGACTTCATGTTGAAATAACTTAGAGATCCTTGAATTGACATAAAACATTTATTTTCATTTAAGAGTGAACGTTTGTGATGTGAAATGGTATTTTATAAGACCGCACTAAAATACTTTTGGTGAAATATAATAGTCAACATCAAATGTTACTCTCACAATTTTAGTCACAATTTCGATTTAAGATCAAACTTTCTTAAATTAGACTCGTTTTCTCTATTGTAAGTATGATGATTCAATATAACTCTAATACTGTGCCTATCCACTGCTGTTGATCTTATAATAGTTTTGAATAAGATCAATATTTACATGTTTTAAGTACTCTAATTAAATGCTGATATTAGTCTAACATTCTTACAATAGCATTTAGAAAATATGTAATAAAATTAAATGAGCTTAGAAAATGTGGATATGAGAGCTAATTTATCTCAAGTGTGATAAGTCTTAATAAATGCTTTTTAAGGAGAGTGTGGCTTACAGCGGCATTGTAAATTTAAACTTATATGCATTATTAAGACAAGGCATTAAGATCAAGCGTATTAGAGCCTGTAACGGCTTGTCAGAGACTAATATAGGAGCGATAGCAATGACGAAAACAGATAAGAGACCACTATAAGCTCAGAACTCTTATAAAGTGAGAAACGTAAGACGATTTTGCTCGTTGGGAACCTATAGGGTACTTCTCGTTACTATAAATGTTTATAGGGAACAAGCCCAATTCTATTTTTTATTTTTTTATACTAGATAGATAGGCAAGCGTTTGACCACTTTCTCAACTGATTTTAAGCGATGATGCAATCGACGATGTAGCACGCTTACCTAGAAGATACCTGTTCACTCGCGATTTGAAGACCCCCGAGTTGTAGTTACTGGGAAACACAGACAACGGCAAGGAAATCCATTCCTTAGCAGTACGTATGATAAATGTTGAAGCAAAACGTTCTGTGCGGGTAGATGGAATGTCCAGTGTCCACCATAAAGCGATGGCTAATCGGTACGTCTGGTTGTCCGATTGAAGAAAGGGGATGGTGGGATTAATTTATGTATTTGGATGAAAAAAATGCAAAAAATTATAATATTGATGTTGATTATAATGATGCTGTTGACGTTGATTTTGCAGAAAGACCATCGTCATCGAGATGTGGTTAGGAACACTTTTTCTCATCTCTGCCAGTGGATTAGCGTCTGCGGAACACGACAGTAAGTTACTGAATTATTTCAGACGATTATGTCTGTAATTATAATTTGTGACACTTTGTTCTGAATTAAATATAAAATATTTGATAGTTAAGATATAGTTTAACAATTATATAATTTAAGATCGTTTAAAAAACTAAAAGAACCGACTTCAAACGTCGCGCTAGTCAAAGTAGCCAGTAGAAGTAGTACCTATTACATAATCTGTGCTAGTAGGTAAAGTGCCAGCCAAGTAGTAAGTCGTCGAGATAAGTAAATGCCTCGTAATACAAATGTTGATATAATAAAAACGGCTCGGCTGATTTTGTTAAAATTTAAATGGGACCACCTGAATACGGTACCCTTTTAAACAAAAAAATCTGCGACAAACAGGCATCTTCGAGTAATCGGTGAACATACATAAAAAAAAGTTTCGACGAATTGAGAACCTAACCTTCTCCTTTTTTGTGAAGTCGTTTAAAAATAACTGAGTTCCATGCCCCGCTAGTCAATTTTAGTAGCAAGTTTGAGACGTTTATCGTCAAATCTTTGGGGATACTTTTCAAATCTCGATAAAATTACAATGGGACCACCTCGGAAACGTACCCTACCGATTAATAATATCGTTTAAAAACTAAAAAAGAACCGACTTCAATGCCGCGCTATTCATTTTCAGTACCAATTTTGAGGTGTTTATCTCAATATCTCTGGAGGTACTTATCAGACCTCGATAAAATTACCATGGTACTACACTTGGGATATCTCCTTTCCAACAAAAAAAGAATAACCGAAATCGGTTCATAAACGACGAAGTTATCCGCGAACAAACATAAAAAAAAAACATATATACGTTCGAATTAAGAAACCTCCTCCTTTTTTGAAGTCGGTTAAAAAAAAACATACACATGAATTGAGAACCTCCATCTTTTTGGAAGTCGGTAGATAAAATGAAATCATTTTATATTTACGTACGGCTTTTGTAAGTTTATCAATTAAAATAATTAGTGCATCTATTTTGTTAAATAATATGAAATATTTAATTATATAAAGTAAGAAACAAAATATTTATTATTAAAAAAAAAAAATACTGAGACGTCGAGGTAACTTTATTTTTTATTTTAAGGGGTTCCGTACCCAAAGGGTAAAACGGGACCCTATTACTAAGACTCCGCTGTCCGTCTGTCTGTCTGTCTGTCTGTCACCAGGCTGTATCTCATGAACCGTGATAGTTAGACAGTTGAAATTTTCACTGATGATGTATTTCTGTTGCCGCTATAACAACAAATACTAAAACCAGAATGTAGTTAAAAATAATAGAGGGTCCCCATACAAGAAACGTGTTTTTTTCGGCATTTCACGCCATCTATGAACGCTTAGTTAGGTAAACGTCCCATAGATGGCGTTATATTGAAAAGTCGATCCCTAACACCTGTATTAGACGTTAGATGGCGTTATAAGAAATAAAATGTTTATTAATTATTATTTTTTGCTGGCGAAAAATGATAGTGGTATTTTTGCTCGATCTTATAAAATACTGTAGTTTGTTACGGAACCCTACTAGTGCGAGTCCGACTTGTACTTTTTCAGTTTATTTTATATTCACCCCAATAATAACATATTTTTTCGATTCATGGTATGTCAAAATTTCTAGAAGACTTAAATAAATACACGAATGTTTTATGCTTAATTATCTTAGATGTAATAAAAGAATTGGTCTTTACTCAACACTTCCATGTAGAAATGAATATTCTCTAATTTTACAAGCCATTTATTCGTTTAAAGATAAATAATTTAAGATCGAAATAAATAATTTAAAAAACTAAAAGAACCGACTTCAAACGTCGCGCTAGTCAAAGTAGCCAGTTTTCGTACTAACTATTATATAATCTGTGCCAGTAGTTAGTAAATCGTCGAGATAAGTAAATGCATAGTATTACAAATGTTGATATATTAAAAACGGCTCGACCGATTTCGTTAAAATTTAAATGAGACCACATGTTAAGGGTACCCTTCGAAACATAAAAAGAATTTTCCAAACCGGTTCAGGCATCTTCGAGTAATCGGTGAACATGCATAAAAAACAAAATAAGATTCCGACGAATTGAGAACCTCCTCCTTATTTGTAAAGTCAGTTAAAAAGGGTTGCTTTTAAAAAATGAATTAATTTTTTGTTTGAAATATGATGAAGTGATAGTTTCGTTATATTATTTGGTTGGTAGTTTATTGTACATAAAAAAATTGTTATATATGCCTTGTTTTCTTTTATATTCTCAACCATTATAGGTAAACAGTTGAAATGTTCACAAATTATTTATTACTGTGGCCGCTATACAAATACTAAAAATCAAATAACCCTAAAAATTAGGGGGCTCTCCACGCATGAAACGTTTCTCGTTTTATAAACCATGATATGGCTGCTAAATAAAATATAATACAAATGAAGGGGGTTCCAATAGAACAAAAAACATTTGTTTTTAACCGACTCAAAAAAAGGAGGAGGTTTCTCAATTCGACCGTATATTATTATTATTATTATTATTTTTTTTTATGTTTGTTCGCGGATAACTTCGTCGTTTATGAACCGATTTTGATTATTCTTTTTTTGTTCGAAAGGAGATATCCCAAGTGTGGTACCATGGTAATTTTATTGAGGTCTGATGAGTATCTCCAGAGATATTGAGATAAACATCTCAAAATTGGTACTGAAAATGAATAGCGCGGCATTGAAGTCGGTTCTTTTTTAGTTTTTAAACGATATTATTTCAATCAAATTTTCAAGCGAGTTCTGAAAAGGAGGAGGTTCTCAGTTCGTCTGTATGTTTTTTTATTTTTTATTTTGTATTTAAGTTACGCGATTACTTCCGTCAATTGTGAACCGATTCGAATTATTCTTTTTTTAACCGGTAGGATACACTTCCGAGGTGGTTTCATTAATTTATTATTTGAGATCTGATTAGTACCTCCAGAGATATGACGATAAACGTCTCAAACTTGCTACTGAAACCGACTCGCGGGGCATAAAAGTCGGTTGCTTTAGTTTTTAAATCTTCATAAAATCTTTATTATATTCAATATTATTTATTGCACTGCGGCACGGAACCCTTCGTTTGCGAGTCCAACTCGCACTTGGCCAGTTAATTTTTATATAATTTACTAGCGTTTGAATGAGCGCTTATCTTACCTGTTGATAAGTGACGATAAGGTAGAGGATGGTAGCAACGCTAGGCCTAGAATGGGAATTGGCTCTCAAAGACAGCTGTCAAATCAAACCAAATCAAATTAAATTTTTGTATTTTCAACCGTATTCCAAAAAGGAGGAGGTTCACAGTTCGTCTGTATGTTTTTTTTGTACGTATGATACGCGATTATTGCTTCAATTGTGAACTGATTCAAATGGTTCTCAGTAGGGTACGTTACCGAGATTGTCCCATTGTAATTTCATCGATTTATCTGATAAGTATCTCGAGATACGACGATAAACAGGTCAAACTTGCTACTGAAACTGACTCGCGGGGCATGGAAGTCAGTTGTTTGAGTTCTTTAACTATCTTAATTATTTTAGTTTGAAAGTTTTCGCGAAAATTATTCATTTTAATGTGAACGTACCGGCTTTTGTTCGCGTGTATTTACTTCGAATATGCTTCGATCAGGTTTCAATCTTTATTATCTTAATTAATTTTCTTTTATATATTATTTGTATATATACTTCAGGCAATTATAGTCAAGTGTCAATATCTACTGTGGGCTCAAGATATACACTGCATCGACGCGATCGTTCGTCCTATTGGGACCATTTTGTTATTACAAACAGGACTATCGTCACCAATAAACCTGATATCGTGATAGTCGACCGGTCTCAGCGGCGGGTATTGCTAGTTGACATCATCATCCCATGAAGTGAACCTTGTGACGGTCACGAAGGACAAGCTCGGAAAGTAACTTAACTTGTCCCACGAGGTTAACGCCATGTGGGGTGTTGACCCGACTATTATGATTGTCCTGATAGTCGTCTCTGCGAACGGCCTAATAACCTGTTGATAAGTGACGATGCGGTCGATGGTAGCAACCAAAGAGTAACATAATATATACTGACTGTAGCAACGCTAGCTAGGCCTAGAATGGGAATTGGCTCTCAAAGACAGCTGTCAAACCAAATCAAATCAAATTTTTGTATTTTTAACCGACTATCAAAAAGGTGGAGGTTCTCAATTCGTCTGTATGTTTATTTTTGTATGTATGTTACGCGATTACTCCGTCAATTATGAACCGATTCGAATTATTCCTATTTTAATTGGTAGGGTACATTTCTAAAGTGGTTTAGTTGTAATTTTATCGAGATCTGATAAGTATCTTCAGAGATATGACGACAAATGTCTCAAACTTGCTACTGAAACTGACTCGCGTGGCATGGAAGTCGGTTGTTTTAGTTTTTAAACTATCCTAATTATGTTTTGCCTGTCTAAGTGCTTATGATTTTTGTAGTTGGCGACTCGTGCACATATGAAAACACTGATACGAAAGGCACCTGTCAGTTACTACATACATGCCAATCAGCGAAAACAGCCCTCTTGTAAGTGGTTTAAATTATGAATAAGTTTTTATAGCAATATATGAAATTTGAGTTATGAAATTTTCACAAGTGATATTCATGTTTTGTTTTTTACTGAGCGGCATTCACTCGCGTTTATTTTTCGCATTATGCTCTGACCGGTTTCCACTCGATTTGAGAGTCTTCATCCGGGAGCGGCTAAGAGAGCTATGACTCGCGTGACTGTGCCTCCAGTCGCGCCCAGCGCGACTAGAGTCTGATACCTGGTATCTGGCTTCAAAGCCGACCACTCTCACACTACACCACTGGGCCCTCAAAGTACAGTAAACACTAAGTACGATTCTCGGCAACTCTCATCCAGCTCTTATTATTTCACTATCTTATTCCGAACTAATAGTTATTTATTTTTCAGGAATGGATTTCGACCGTCTACTTGTGAATCTACAAAATTCGGCAAATCTCTGTCTTGTTGTGGGACAGACTCTCAAATTCCATACAAAAAGACTGACGGGTTAGTATTTCAGAATGAAACTGTAATGGAAATACATCCATCCATCTACTCCATCAATAATTTTGACATTTTATGTTCTGTAATTATTCCTGCCCAAATATAATTACTCGCCCTACAGGCGCGTAACCTGAATCAGGTGACGCGCTGCTTGAGGGGATTTCTATAATAATTAAGGGTCGTTTATAAAACTAAAAGAACTGACTATCAACGCCACACTAGTGATTGTCATCAGTACTAAGTTTTTTTTAATAACTTATAGGCTAGCGTTTGACCACTATCTCACCTGTTGGTAAGTGATGATGCGGTCGAAGATGGTAATCACGCTAGGCCTAGAATGGGAACTGGCTCTCAAGGATAGCTGCTGGAACACATTAGATGTTTGGCGACAGATTTTTTAACTTGAGGGTGGTAGGACACTATCTGATAAAACTATCAGTAGGAAACCCTACCACCATGCTTGGTTTGTTGGTTTGTTAACGATTTTTTTCCTTCACCGAAGGGCCACTGTGAAAAGTGCACATACATTTTTCGATAGGAAAATCCATTGGTATACGGCGGGGTTTGAACTCGGTACCTCTGGCATCAAAGCCGACCGTACTTCCGATTACGCCACCGGCCCTCAAAGGTTTGAGGAGTTTATCTTCATATCTCTGGAGATACAGAACATATCTCGATGAAATTTATATGGAACCACCTGTAAAGTATATCTACCCTTTCAAATAAAAACATAAATGTCCATATCGGTTTAAGCGTCTTCGAGTAATCGGTGAACATACATAAAAAAGAAAGAGATGCCGAATAATTAAGAACTTCCTCCTTTTTTGTGATGTCGGTTAAATAAAAGTGTGAGTGCCAAGGTACTCACGAATTAATATGTACGCATGTAAGCTCATATCAGTTCGGTTGGAAAAATTGAGATTTTATTCATAGAAGTGTCAGTTAGCTCGTACCGTATACCGATCTCACGCATATTACATTAACGCACTCACAACTAAAACTCTTAAGGTGACGTCATCTGACATTCGGGGGTCTTCAAATCGCGAGTGAACAGGTATCTTCTAAGCAAGCGTGCTACATCGTCGATCACATCTACACTTAACATCAGGTGAGATAGTGGTCAAACGTTTGCTTATCTACAATAAAAAAGAATAAAAAATCGGACGCTCGAAGTCTGAACGCTTATTGCTCTGAAGCAATAAGTCTAAGTTAGCCTCTGCCATATATCGATCTCCGCACTCACAACAATCATCTGGCGCTCGAAGTCTGAACGCTTATTCCTCTGAAGCATTAAGTCTAAGTTAGCCTCTGCCATATATCGATCTCCGCACTCACAACAATCATCTGGCGCTCGAAGTCTGAACGCTTATTCCTCTGAAGCATTAAGTCTAAGTTAGCCTCTGCCATATATCGATCTCCGCACTCACAACAATCATCTGGCGCTCGAAGTCTGAACGCTTATTCCTCTGAAGCATTAAGTCTAAGTTAGCCTCTGCCATATATCGATCTCCGCACTCACAACAATCATCTGGCGCTCGAAGTCTGAACGCTTATTCCTCTGAAGCATTAAGTCTAAGTTAGCCTCTGCCATATATCGATCTCCGCACTCACAACAATCATCTGGCGCTCGAAGTCTGAACGCTTATTCCTCTGAAGCATTAAGTCTAAGTTAGCCTCTGCCATATATCGATCTCCGCACTCACAACAATCATCTGGCGCTCGAAGTCTGAACGCTTATTCCTCTGAAGCATTAAGTCTAAGTTAGCCTCTGCCATATATCGATCTCTGCACTCACAACAATCATCTGGCGCTCGAAGTCTGAAAGCTTATTCCTCTGAAGCATTAAGTCTAAGTTAGCCTCTGCCATATATCGATCTCTGCACTCACAATAATCATCTGGCGCTCGAAGTCTGAACGCTTATTCCTCTGAAGCATTAAGTCTAAGTTAGCCTCTGCCATATATCGATCTCCGCACTCACAACAATCATCTGGCGCTCGAAGTCCGAACGCTTATTCCTCTGAAGCATTAAGTCTAAGTTAGCCTCTGCCATATATCAATCTCCGCACTCACAACAATCATCTGACGCTCGAAGTCTGAACGCTTGCTCGTCTGACAGTGTCAGTACCCCTAGTACGAGTTTTTCATCGTAAACGCTTTTGACAGATCTCACATAGTTTTCGACTTATTTTGGCTCCCTGATTGGTCTAAATTTAGTTACGTCTAGTAACCACTAGAGGCGCTGTACTGTTTTTCATACAAAATTTGATCGATATACGATATAGAATTTGGTATGAAAACTCGTACTAAGGGTACAGTTAGCCGCTATCGTGTACCGAGCGCTAATATGGCTATAATAAAATAATCTCAACGTAATTAAAAATAACTGTTTTATTAAGACATCATTTGTTTATTTTCCAGCAAATTGGGTGATAGTGTTAGTGGAAAACGAGTCAGTCAACGAAGTAAGTTTTATTAGTTATTTTATTTTAAACATTTATTTTTTGTTTTATTGCGACGATTTAACTAAGGCCCTTCTCCCATTACGATACTTGTAGGGTACGAAACTCGAGTATGATACTAGTTGGATACATGTTCGCTACCCGACGCTCGCATATTATGCTACTGAAAAATTACTAAATTCATCATTTGTGCAAACTCGTTTTTTGTAGACGGACGTTATGTCGAGCGACTCCAGTGACGAAGTTGAAATTTGTTCCCAATTTCTGCCCAAGTCTTATCTATTATATTTTTTTGCAGGTAATTTGTAGTTATATAAACAAGCATTTTTTCAATTTCTTGTACAAACTTAATATTTGTTTCTTGCTCCGCCGCCATCTTGTGAAAACGCGCGAGACGCGACGCACAAGCGACCAACACGGCGGGTATCGCGAGACAAAGAGAATATAAATACTATGTCGCGAGACTAGTCGCGAACGCGTAGAATACCAGTATCCTAGTGTTAGAGTCTCCATATAAGGGTCGGCGCACACGGGCCACCGGCCACAAGCCGCCACCGGCATATTTCCTATAGTTTTCATACATTTTATATGGACTCGCCGCACACGGTGACGCCGGTGGCCGCCACACGCTACATGATAAAATGTATGAAAACTATAGGAAATATGCCGGTGGCGGCGTTTTGTGGTTGTGGCCCGTGGCCCGTGTGCGGGGACCCTAAATGTATGTGAGATACTTCGCGGCGACTAGTCTCCGAGACTAGAGTCGCGCGGGCGTATCGTAATGGGAGAAGGGCCTAACGTAAAGAGAACAACTTATGTAGAGGATTCGATCCCAGGATCCCGAGATCCGGAATTCCGGGATCCCGGTCATATTTTATTGTCAAAATTTTCGGGATAATATTTAATTAAACCCGGGATTTTCGGGATTGATACATTTTTTAAATAATTCAATAAAAATATGCGTGAAACGAAACGCACTTACCATGATTTGACGTTTTGACAGCCAGCTAGTTTACACAGCTGATTTCATTTGTTTTTGCTAACGGCCGGTACTGGATTATGCGTAAAAGTTTGTGAAAATTCCCGCTTCACGTCGTGTGAGTATTGATATTTTTTTTTGTTATTGGTGCGTTGTTTTTCCTTAGATTTTATTTTGTGGATTAAATAAGTCATTTATAAAGATTCTAGTCAGTTTATATTTAAAAATATAAGTTTACAGAAATGCCTAGTTTGTTTTATTTATAAGAAAAGAATATGATTTTGTTTAACCGCCTTTTTAAGATTTAACACTTAAATATTCTATGTCCTCACAAAACTAAAAGATAAATAAAAAAATGATTTGATATGTTTTACTGTCTTTATGTTACCACTTTCCATTGCAATATAATCCCGGGGCTACCCCGGGATCCCGAGATTAACTGTAGATAATCCCGAAATCCCGGGATTAGAAAAATTGATGACCGGTTTAAAGGCAACAGATCCTCATAACCATGGGCAGGTACGTGTACTTCCGGCGAGCGCTACACTCGTACTGACAGCGAGCGCCCCTTCAGTATTACTCACGAACACGATACGTTCAGTATTTATGTGGGCCCATCAGTGAATTGGCAATAATTGGCTTTGAATGCAGAGGAAGTGGGTTCAAATCCCAGTGCGCTAATGCCAGTTTCACAGTGGCCCTCAGTGAAAGAAAACATTTTTAAGCAAACCCGGCTTAGTAAGCTGGCAGGATGGTGGTAGGACACTGTCTAGTTAGTGTCCGCCTGGTCAGCTACCACCCTTCAGTTGGAAATTCTGTCGCCAAACATCTAATGTGTTCCGGCAGCTGTCCTTAAGAGCCAGTTCCCATTCTAGACCAAGCGTGCTACCATCCTCGACCGCATCGTTACTTAGCAACAGCTGAGATAGTGTTTAAACGCTGGTATGTAAAGATACAAAAAAACCTAATTAGTTAAATTATTTTACAAGCTTTTATTTAGCTTCACCTGTCCATGTTTGTCATCAAATCTTGCAAATTAAATTTGATCCACTTCCCAGTTACTGATTGAGCTGAAATTTTGCATACATGTGTAAATCACGTGACAATGCAATATTATGATGACATGGTGCTGATCTGATGATGGAGCTGGAAGGTGGCCAAAGGCACTTTGCAATGAAACGACACAACCTCATCGAGTTTGGGCTCATTTGAATAGTCTTGACGAGTAGTTTGTCTTGCAATGGTAACCAGAGTCTGATGATGGAGCTGGAAGGTGGTCATAGGAACTCAGCTCTAGGAGCTGAAATTTTGCATACATATCTAAATCGGATGACACTGCAATGTCATGGTACCATTAAGCTCGTCTGATGATGAAGCCGGAAAATGGCCGTAGGAACTCCTATAGGTACTACACACGTTAAACCCGTTGTGTTTGGGATCATTCGTTTTGTCTTGATTTTCTGAGATCTAAGATTATGCTTAAAAGCTTGTTATTAAAAAAGGTTTTAAAAATATCATTTGTTTTCTTTTCAGAATGTCTAGAATATAGTAAGTTAGTGAAAGAGGAAGTGGGGTACATACCCCTGCTACCCTTCCCTGATCGACAAACACTGACCAGTGCTAAATGTGACTACGCCGGGGTAGAGCTCATCGTAGGTGGCGAAAACGCAGACCAAGGAGAATTTCCGCACATGGTAATTGACAATTGTCTATTTTAGAGTTACGAACCTCAAAAAGAAATAAACTGGCCAAGTGCAAGTCGGACTCGCACTCGTAGGGTTCCGTTACACAGTAAAGTATTCTATGACTATGATTTTTCGCAACTAAAAAAATAACTTTGTTTTTCATAGTGTTTGTATGAAAAACAAAGTTACTTTTGTGGTCGCAATATCTCAAAAACTGCTGACTGTATCTCATTCAAACCAATTTTCGTTGTTAGTTTTTATTGAGATCTACAGCATATATTTTTTTTAGATTTTTCGCTCCCATACTTTAAAACTTAGAGGGGGGGACACACATTTTACCACTTTAGACGCGCCTCTATCTATCTTTCAAATGATTGACTTTGAGAAAAAATGGTTTTAAAAACCTCAATGTCATTTTTAAAGACCTATCCATAGACACCCCACACGTATAGGTGTGAAGAAAACATTTATTTTTTGTTTCAGTTCCATGTATGGGATGCCCCCCTTAAACTTTTATATTTTTTATTTTTGTATAAAAATCAGAAAGCAATTTACAGAATACATCTATCTACCAAGTTTTAATTCTGTGGTCTTAACAGTTTCGGAATAAAATGGCTGTAACATACGGACAGACAGACAGACATGACGAACCATTCGGCTACGGAACCCTAAAAAGAACCCTTATAGGATCACTATGTTGTCCGTCTATCTGTCCGTCTATCTGTCCGTCTATCAGTTTGTCTGTCTGTCCATCTGTCTGTCCGTCTGCATGTCTCCATCCAATCCATCTCTCTCCTCCATCTGTCAACACCCATTTTTTCAGGAACGCGTAGAGATATCAAGGTGCAACTTATATCAAATACTCGGGTCTACGGTATCTTTCAGCTGTGAAATAATGGATTATTTCACCTTATTTTTAACTTGAGTATACCTACAGAAAGGATTAAAATAACGTATAAAAAGAAAGCCAATTGGAAAACAAATGGCATCAAAATATCGACCAAGCGAAAGAGAAGAGCGTATATAGAATCTCGAAGTAGCAAAAGCAAAGAAAAGTATGCAATATATAAAAAATACTCGAAGATCTTGAAAAAAACTATTAACATATCGAAAAAAATATCCAACATTCGATACATTGACAGGAGTAGTAACAAAAATAAAGCAACATGGGGGATTATTAAGCAAAATACTGCTCAAACAAATAGTATAAAGACTACATTAGATAAAATTGAAATTGATGCTAAAGGCATTGTTGACCCTACAAAAATAGCATCTTGTTTTAATAAATATTTTATTACACGTAATGACTCAAGACCAATCTATGACCCTAAACAGCAGAAAAATACTAGTGTGTCTTGCAACACCATTTTCTTGAGACCAGTAACATGCCAAGAAATAAAAAACATAGTAGGATCTTTAAAAAATAAAAAGACAGCGGGATATGATGGTATCTCTGTTCAAGTAATTAAGGCTAGCCTGGATTATATCATAAAACCACTAGTATACATTATTAACCTTACTTTTGAACAGGATGCATCCCGGATGGACTTAAAAATGATTTAATTAAACCTATACATAAAAAAGGTTCCAAAACAGATATGCGTAATTATAGGCCCATTGCAATATTACCCAGTGTATCCAAAATTTTTGAAAAGGTAATATACAATAGAATTATTTCGTTCTTTGACACCAACAATGTTCTCAACAGTAATCAGTTTGGTTTCCGAAAAGGAAAAAATATGACTATAGCCATTTTTAAAATGTTAAATCAAGTTTGGGGTGAAATTAATAATAAGAGGACAGGGATCGCTGTATTTTTAGACTTATCTATGGCATTTGATTGCGTAGTTCATAAAACATTGTTAAATAAATTGGAAGCAGTAGGTATTAGAGGAACATCTTTAGCTCTCATAGAATCATATTTAAGCAATAGAAATCAAGCAACAGTAATCCAAACCTACAATTTTGATACCAAGTCTATAGAACAAGTAGAATCTGAATATGAAAAAGTCATCATAGGAGTCCCGCAAGGTAGCATACTTGGGCCTTTATTATTCTTACTGTATATTAATGAACTGCCACAAATCACACAGCATACCTGTGTTATGTTTTGCCGACGACGCTACTATCTTCATCCCACAAAACCATCTTAATCAAAATGAGTTTGAAAAAGAAGTAAATAATACTTTACAAATTGTAACAGAATGGTTAAGCAATATTAACTTAAATGTCAATATCAATAAAACAAATGTATTATAGTTTAAAAATTACAAGAGTCGTCAATTAAACATTAACATAATGCATAATGGATATGTAGTTACAGAGGTAAATACAACTAATTTTCTTGGCATAGCACTTGATTGTTATTTAAATTGGAAAGAGCACATTAGCAAAATAAACAGTAAAATAACAAAGTATTGCTACGTATTATCAGTGCTCAGTAATATATCATTAAAAAAAGTGGCAATAAATGCATACTATGGTTACGTCTACCCTCATTTATGTTACGGTATCATTTTCTGGGGAAATTCAGTAGATGTCCAGACAACATTTATACTACAGAAAAGGTGCCTACGTAGTATATACAGAATGGAAGATACTGACTCCCTTCGTGAATTATTTGTCGATGAAGGTTTCCTTACGCTAACTTGTATATATATCCTAGAACTGTGTACATTTGTAAAAAATAATGAATCAGATTACTTCAGCGAACAATCCAGCAGAGCTAACAAACTTCGCAGTAAATATAGATTCAATATGTGTATTCCACAAGTAAATAACACTATGTATCACAAAAGTGCATTTATAACTGGCATCAAAGTTTTTAATAATTTGCCTATAGAAATAAAATCGTTAAACGGACACTTTTTTAGACAAAAGCTAAAACAATGGCTACTTAAAAAATCATATTACAGTCTTAAAGAATATTTTGATGAATGAAACTTACAAAATGTTCGACTTTAACTCTGCCTGGTATCATTATAATATCGCAATTGAAGATTAAAATAATAAGTTACGATAATAAGATAATACTAATAAGATAGATTGTATAGATTTTAATTAGACGTTTAATATTATTGTATGTTCGTAAAGAACAAACTGTTGGTACTACATACCCAATATTAAGACCTTTGTAAACACAGTTATTGGACAATAAAATTTATTCTATTCTATTCTATAATGAAACTTGAAAGACAATGCAATCAAAAGATTTTTTTAGTCGTAAGTCGTATTTTGCAATTTCACAAGGGAATCAAGAGTACTTTCCGTTGACCTGGAATCATGAAATTTGGCAAGGTCTGCCTTGCAACACTTAAAGGAAGAAATCTGATAATCGAAAATATGAAGTATAGTTACAAAATAAGCGAATTTACTATTACAAACTTATCATTTGGCATCGATCTAGGGATCGAACCGCATGGTTAAGTTTGTCTTTTAACCTAGTTTGACAAGATTGTACAGAAGCCTCGGTGCGCGAGTCCAACTCGCATTTGGCATCGATCTAGGGATCGAACCGCATGGTTAAGTTTGTCTTTTAACCTAGTTTGACAAGATTGTACAGAAGCCTCGGTGCGCGAGTCCAACTCGCATTTGGCATCGATCTAGGGATCGAACCGCATGGTTAAGTTTGTCTTTTAACCTAGTTTGACAAAATTGTACAGAAGCCTCGGTGCGTGAGTCTAACTCGCATTTGGCATCGTTCTAGGGATCGAACCGCATGGTTAAGTTTGTCTTTTAACCTAGTTTGACAAGATTGTACAGAAGCCTCGGTGCGCGAGTCCAACTCGCATTTGGCATCGATCTAGGGATCGAACCGCATGGTTAAGTTTGTCTTTTAACCTAGTTTGACAAGATTGTACAGAAGCCTCGGTGCGCGAGTCCAACTCGCATTTGGCATCGATCTAGGGATCGAACCGCATGGTTAAGTTTGTCTTTTAACCTAGTTTGACAAGATTGTACAGAAGCCTCGGTGCGCGAGTCCAACTCGCATTTGGCATCGATCTAGGGATCGAACCGCATGGTTAAGTTTGTCTTTTAACCTAGTTTGACAAGATTGTACAGAAGCCTCGGTGCGCGAGTCCAACTCGCATTTGGCATCGATCTAGGGATCGAACCGCATGGTTAAGTTTGTCTTTTAACCTAGTTTGACAAGATTGTACAGAAGCCTCGGTGCGTGAGTCTAACTCGCATTTGGCATCGATCTAGGGATCGAACCGCATGGTTAAAAATCATGCATATTCCCTATTGGTATGGAGATGTCAATGCGTCTTTTTGTTTTTTGTGCATGTTACGCGAAAGTGAACCGTTTTTGATTATTCTTTTTAAAGTGCAACTTTTATTACATAATTTTTTATTTTCAATGTGGTTCCATTGTAATTTCATCGAGATCTGATAAGTATCTCCAGAGATAAGACGATAAACGTGTCAAACTTGGTACTGAAACTGAGTCGCGCTGCATGAAAGGCGGTTGTTTTAGTTTTTCATCATCATAATCAGCCTGTGTCAGTCCACTGCTGGACGTAGGCCTCTCCCAAGATCCCTCCCACTGAGCCCGATCTTCGGCTCTTCTTTTCCAGTCACTGCCCACCGCTTTGCGTATGTCGTCGCTCCACCTGGTCACAGGACGTCCTACGCTACGTTTGCTGATTCGTGGTCTCCACTCTAGGACAATTCTACCCCAACGGTTATCGGTCCTGCGGCAGATTTGACCTGCCCACTGCCCTTTCAGTTTACTAATCCATTGAGCTATGTCGATAATATATGTTATAGCACAGTATGACCTAAACCCGCACTTTACGCACGCTTTTCCGTGACTTAAATAGTGTAGTGCGGGTTTATGTCACACTGACAGCTATAAAATAATATACGATACTCGTGACTTAAGTTTTTTTTTATGGTAAAAGGTAACAGGACAAGCACGACACTCGCCTGATGGTAAGCTATGACGTCTACGTATAGCAGATACAGCCCTATGCAAAATTCTGCACTGCCAGAATTTTGTATGTCACTGAACTGCGCCTGTTACCTTGAGACATAAAGATGTCGAGTCTGACATGCCCTGTAATTTCACTGGTCACCTTGCCATTTTAACGGAAAACATTCCTATTTCACGGCCGAAAATTAATTGGCAATGTGGTGGTATTGCCCCGAGCGGACTAGCAGAAGTCCTACCACTACAATTAAGTCACATATATCGTAATAAACTATTTTACAAGCTTTTATTTAACTTGCAATGTATGTATATATGTATGTATGTATGTAGTTATATTATTAGTTGTAGGTAGGTAGTCGGTATGTATACCTACTAAAAAGTTCAAAATAAATTATATATAAAAAATATTTTTAAAAACAAGCTTTTATATGGGACAATGAACTAAAATGTTAAAAATAAATTCTAGTAAGTATTTGGCGTGTAGGTACTTACCTATATTTTTAAAAGCTTGAGGCACTGAAGTTTGGTAATTACCTAGCCTGAAAAACGGGTAGTGCTTCAAGCTTTTAAGAATATAGGTACACGCCAAATACTTACTAGAATTTATTTCTAACATTTAAGTTCATTGTCCCAGATAAAAGCTTGTTTTAAAAATGTTTTTAACCGACTTCACAAAAAAGGAGGAGGTTCTCAATTCGTCTGTATGTTTTTTTTAGTAGTAAGTAGGTAGATATATGTAGGTACTATCTATCTACTACCTATTAGACTTGGCTGGCACCGACTTCAAATAGATAAGTGGGTAGCGCTTATAATAATTATATTAAGTAATTTATTTTTCGCTTTTGAGTGCCTGTTTGTGTCAATGAAGTCGGTTTTAATTTTTTTGAAAAATATTTTATTTTTATTTATCATCTATTAGTTTTTAAACTATCTTATTTTAATGTTGTATGTATGTATGTTAGAAGCTGTTTTTTTTTTGTGTGCAGGCTGCGCTGGGCTGGGCTACGCAGACGTCAGGCAAGTATGCGTTCGAGTGCGGCGGCAGTCTCGTGTCACATCGGTTCGTGCTGACAGCGGCTCACTGCCAGCGAGCTCGGAGCCTGGAGCAGGCGGCCGGCCCGCCGGTCGTCGCCAGACTGGCTGACCAGAACATTGACCCTCTGGTCGATGACGGAGCTGAACATATTGACGTCAGTTACTATACCTCAAGTTTTATATATATAATTCTAACTGTCAGTATTATTATCAGTGCGAGGCTGGACGCGTCGGCGAGCGCCCTGCACTCGAGATCGTGAAGAAGGCCTCCAGATGAGGCCGATACATTATGTCGATCGATATCGCGTTAGTCATGTAAATCCCCGGTTTTTAATCGACTTCAGATAAAGGAGGAGGTCCCATTTAAATTTTAACGAAATCGGTTTTTTAAATATTAACATTTGTTTTACGATGCATTTACTTATCTCGACGACATACTAGTAACTACTGGCACAGATTATATAATAGTTATGCCAATATGTCCAAAGTGACCTCACTTTAGTACACTAGGTACAGCATGCTACCATCCTCGACCACATCGTCACTCATCAGCAGCTGAGATAGTGGTCAACCGTTAGCTTGTCCATACTTCCATACTAATATTATAAAAACATTTGTAACTCTGTCACTCTGTTTGTTTGTTATCTAATCACGCCTAAACGGACGATCCAATCTTACTGAAATGTAAAAAGGAGATATTTTATAGCATGAGAATGAAATTGGTTACTAAATTCTTGATGTACGTGAACGAAGTCGCAGGTATTTTACTATCACCTAGTAAAATATTTAAAAAACGCTAGACTTACGGTTCACTTGTCTATATACATGTATAAAAAACGCTAGACTTACGGTTCGCTTGTCTATATACATGCATAAAAAACGCTAGACTTACGGTTCGCTTGTCTATATACATGCATAAAAAACGCTAGACTTACGGTTCGCTTGTCTATATACATGCATAAAAAACGCTAGACTCACGGTTCGCTTGTCTATATACATGCATAAAAAACGCTAGACTTACGGTTCGCTTGTCTATATACATGCATAAAAAACGCTAGACTTACGGTTCGCTTGTCTATATACATGCATAAAAAATGCTAGGCTTACGGTTCGCTTGTCTATATACATGCATAAAAAACGCTAGACTTACGGTTCGCTTGTCTATATACATGCATAAAAAACGCTAGACTTACGGTTCACTTGTCTATATACATGCATAAAATGCTTTCTTCCCGTTGAGGTAGGCAGAGATTACTTCATTCCACACGCTACGAGTCAACTCTTGAGCCTCGTCCACTTTCATTTCCCTTGTCAAATTCCAGGTAGATATAAAAAAGTTTATCGAGCATCCTGGGTACGTGTCTCCGTATAAGTACAACGACATCGCTCTAGTCGAGCTGGCCAAGCCGGTGAAGTTTAGCGCCGAGCTGCGGCCGGCCTGTCTGTGGCAGAAAGATGACTTCGCAGGCCACGACAAGGCTATAGCAACAGGATGGGGTGCCACCGACAACAACCCTCGTGAGTCATCATAATCAGCTTGTGTCAGTCAACTGCTGGACGTAGGCCTCTCCCTAGATACGCCACTGAGCCCGATCTTTGGCTCATTGGGAGGGATATGCCCTGATCGCCACGCTCGGCAGGCGGGTTGGCGATCGCGGGACGTAGCTTCTCGCACCGATGACGCTGCTGCCCGTCACCGACCTGTAGTATTTAGCTACGCCGTAATTTGAAAGGGTTATACCGCCATTTATCGGTATCGTTTGATGGTCAGCAGGATGCACCACGGGCAGGTAAGCACTGAGGTGGTATTTGTGCTCTCTTACATCCCGCCTCTGGTTTCCCTTCAACACGTATAAATCTTTCGCCATCCCTCGTGAGTACTAAACTACTAACTAATATCGCTTAGCAAGCACTTAATAATCCCACAAAAGGCTTAAAGAATATTATTATTATTCCAGGAGCTCCGAAGTATTCGAAAGAGTTGCAGAAGGTCAGTCTGTCGCTGCTGACGCAGTCAGCGTGTGGACTGCTGCTTACTGACTTCTCTCCGCGGCAGTGGTGGGGTCTGTCTGACGGACAGATGTGCGCGGGGGAGCTGCGGGGGGGCAAGGATACTTGTCAGGTAATCTTATATTACTATCGTCGAGCTAGGAAATACATATATTACATAATACATTCTTCTCTGATGGGAGTATTTCCGAAACACCGGTAGATTCAACAGCCATTCAGTTTTCCCCTTTTGTCCGCAGATTTTCTTTCTAGGCTTGCCATTTTTATTTTTATTTAAACAATATTATGCAGCTGACAGACGGACTATCAGTTCCATTCAGATCATGATATGCGCTGTGATCGGTATGCGTTTCTTTAAGTTGTGTTTAACTATTTCACTTATTTTTTTAATATAAAAATTGTCTGAAGTACTGAAACACACAGTTACATGTATGGTTGGTTTTAACCTACTTTAATTTTTTTTTTAATATTCTGTCGTAAACGATTGGATGACAGCTGAATGGTTGATTACTTTTGTTTTTTTTTCTAATTCAAAGCGTTAAAATTCTGTTTTTGCTATGTTTACTTGATAATTGGTTATGATTTATGATTTTGACGTGTATATGTGTGTATATTAATACTGCCTACATACTGAATAAATGCTTTGATTCATATTTGTTTTTTTTATGGTAAAGGTATGCTAAAGGTACGGCCAAACCGCAGCGATCTGCGGGCGCTTGCGTGGGCGCTATCAGATAGTGCAGTAGTATTTATGAAGACTGGTTCAAACCAAACACGATCTGCGGCGATCGATTGAAAAGCAGATCACGCCCGCGACCGCCCGTGACGCAGATCGCACCGGTATGGCCGTACTTTAAGTTTGTTCATAAACATAGTTTGACAAGGTTGTAGAGTCTGTGCAAACAGAGAACCGTCGTAGAAATTGAGGTCGCGTCGGTCGTCGGTCGTTTTAATTTACTGTTTTTGTTGCATTGACAACACTGCTGTCATTACTAGTACTACTAAACATGTATAATACTTGGTAGGTACCTACTCTTATCATTATCGTGTGCTACTACCTAGTAGGTATGTACCTTCCTTCCTTACCTTTGAATGTTAGTTCTCTTTTTGCACAGACTCTACGGAACCTCCAGTGCGCGAGTTTACCTGGCATTTTGCCGGTTTTTTTAGGGTTCCGTACCCAGAGGGTAAAACGGGACCCTATTACTAAGACTCCGCTGTCCGTCTGTCTGTCTATCTGTCCGTCTGTCTCCAGGCTGTATCTCATTAACCGTGATAGTTAAACAGTTGACATTTTCACAGATGGTTTATTTCTGTTGCCGCTAGAACAACAAATACTAAGAACAAAATAAAGTTAAAAATTAAAGGGGGTCCCCATCCCAAAAAAACGTGTTTTTTAGTATAACGCCATCTATGAAGTGAAGGTCTAGAAGGTGTCATCATCTGGGTGTTACAGTGCCACAAGTATAACTTGGCGGTGGTGGTTTTTGGAACTAATTCTCTTAATTGAAACTGTGAGTTTGACGTTTGAGAGATTACCGCGACATTATTATTGATAAATCTGCTACATTAAAATAGTTCAATAATGCCAAAAGTAATTAAAAGTGGTTTAAGAGAAACTGTTATCAAAGTACAAAGTAAAAGCACAGTGGCGCACAGGCACGCCAAGTTATACTTGCCGTGCCACAAGTATAACTTGGCGGTGGTGGTTTTTGGAACTAATTCTCTTAATTGAAACTGTGAGTTTGACGTTTGAGAGATTACCGCGACATTATTGTTGATAAATCTGCTACATTAGAATAGTTCAATAATGCCAAAAGTAATTAAAAGTGGTTTAAGAGAAACTGTTATAAAAGTACAAAGTAAAAGCACAGTGGCGCACAGGCACGCCAAGTTATACTTGCCGGACTGTAAGAACTCCTTCGTGTTTGTTAAGCTACTGAACGACAACAACCGAACTGAACGAAGAACAACCTTTCTTATTAGTTTCGGCAAAATAACATAGATGGCGCTAGTAAACGAGCCCCGTTTTTCTAGACCGCGGTGTCGAGATTTTCCGTGAAATGGTATACCAAAGAATATCGATTAATCAAATATGAGGGCGAAATTCTGTTATATTTCGTGTTGTACTCTAGTACAGAACTCTACCAAGTGTGCGATGCGAGACGTGACTCTGACTCGCGCATGGCCTGTTTTATTTCAATCAAGTTCGGATTGATTTTAAAATTATCGTGAATTTGTATTGTAACATTATTAATGTTATATACCGGCTGTAATTCACGTACCTTTAGTCGAATTTTCTCGACTTAGGTTTCGAGCGAGTCAGTCGCTCTTCCTCGGGAGTGAGGTCACGCGGTGAGATCGCGATGTTCAATGTTGAAGTTTGGATTATTATAATTATATACAAGAAGTTCGTGGCGAACTCTTTCGACTCCATTTCTTCATATTCATATTTATTTGTCGTATCTAGTATCGATACTCGTTATAATCAAACCTGTCCCTTGGTTCATTGACACAACCCTAGCTAGAATGGGAGCCATTTTATGTGACATTATGAGTCTTAGGTATTTATGCACCTTTTTTTGTAGGTATTTATTTTATTTTCAGTCTAGTATATAATTATAAAGGTTAATCTATACTATACTAGAGTAATGTCACTAATGTCTACTTAGTTTGCTGCCCACGAGCCAAAACATGTGGAAAAGAGACATAGATTTTCTCCGCAATTGTGGTAAGCTACCTTTTGATAGCAAATCAAGTGCAACATTGAAATAATGCGACTACTAACTGTGGACGAGCATCCTCGAAGCTACATAAAAAAATCCATTAGTTCACAACTAGGTTTTGTACCAGTGACCTCAGGTTTAGCAATCAAGGTTGTAAGGAAACGTATCAGAGTTGGGTAAATATTTAACAGCGGTTATTTCTGTTTCCAGGGAGACTCCGGGTCTCCCCTGCAGGTGGCGTCCAAGGAGAACCACTGCATCTTCCACGTGGTGGGGGTGACCTCGTTCGGGCGCCGCTGTGCGGAGAGCGGCCGGCCCGCCGTGTACACGCGGGTCGCCGCCTACCTGCCTTGGATCGAGGGGGTCGTCTGGCCTAACCAGTAACTACACACCTGCGTACGTGTCCATGCGTTTTGATATTGTCAAAGTCTATACAAAAGTACTTATACCCAATGATTACAATAACCAGATAAAGATACCCAAAGGCAGCGCAGCGCACACCGGCGGACCACAGAGCAGCATCGAGGAGAATTAGACATCACACGTCGGTCAACGAACTCTGAAATCTATACGTTGTCAAATTTAAGATGCCATGCCCCGCCGTCCGGACAAAGTGCGCGCCTCAAATCTTACTTACAATAAATACTCAAGTAAACTATTGTAAACTATTGGCATTATTTATTTTAATAGCTTGCTGTCTCCAATTGCTAGGAAAATCCCTGGTTGGGCGAATTCCACGCATCTCCCGTGCTATTTTTTAAGAATATCTTACAAGCAATGTGGTTTGCACATTACTAGTAGTCTTGTTAACCCCTTCAATTAAGCTAAATATGCTTGTGTCAGGAGTCGGCTCACGTCAGTAGTGTAATGGGTGGGGATTGAACTCTCGACCTTTCGATCGTCAGGTCGACGCCTTAGCCATTGGGCTATAGCCGCTTGCAATATAAGTATTATGGACAAGTATTCGCTGGAAGAGCTCATCTCGCGATCTTCTGCGTGGTCTGCCGCCTGCCACGTCTTCGAATAACTGTATCAAGGTGACACTTTGTGGTGGCTTACACAGCTCGTCCGACATGCGGCGGATATAGCGGCAATAGCTTGATGGCTAAGGCGTTGACCTGGCGATCGAGAGGTTGTGAGTTCGATCCCCACACATTGGTCTATTGACGTGAACCCACTCCAGACACAAGCATATTTAGCTTAGTTGGAGGGGTTAAGAATAATACTAATAATATGTAACACATATTGCATGTAGGCTTAAAATTCGTAAAACAAATTAATGGTTTTATACATAAGTTCCTGGATGACCAAACTTTACTCGGTATTTTTTTTGGTAATTAGTGTTTTGTCTCCAAATAATAGTTTTTTTCACAAAAGAAGGAACCTCAAAAAAATTGAAAAAATAATAATCTCATTTGGACTTGAACCGGGGTCTTCTGGTTTCGGAACCGCCCTTATAATCTTGTAGACGGTGGCGAAATTTACCTTTCTATTCTAATGATATTGTAGCAGTTTTTCATTGCCTGAAAACACGTGTATAAAACGACGTTTTCTAAAAATGCAATAAATATGTCATGTTTTTTTTATCACTCAAAAATGGACGAAACAGATTTGCATTAAATTTTGCACACAGATAGTTTAAAGTTAACACTTTAGGATTTTTTTCACCGACTTAAAAAAGTGTCTGCTTTTTCTCAACCGCGCGAACGAAACGTCTCATTTTCAGATTTCCACACGTGCGTCCCTGCGGTCTCTAGGTCTGGTTTAAATTGAAATTAACTTTGAAATATTTTTTTCTATCTTATAGGCTAGCGTTTGACCACTATCTCACCTGATGATGTGGTCGAAGATGGTAATCACGCTAGGCCTAGAATGGGAACTGGCTCTCAGGGATAGCTGCCGGATCACATTAGATGTTTTGGCGACAGATTTTCTAACTTGAAGTAGCGTCTAACAGTAGCTGGCCAGACGGACACTAGATAATATACATGGATCCCGCATTGGAAAAATTAGCATGAGTACATTTGCAAGCCATGTTTTGTTTATTCTAGAATATTATTTTAGTCTTATAATAACTTGAAGACGTTTTAAAAAAAAGACTACGGAGCCGAGACGTGGACACTCACAGTTCGACTTGTCCACCAATTTAAAGTCGCTCAGCGAGCTATGCTCGGTGTTTTTCTGCGGGATCGAATCTGGAACGAAGTAATTCACCAGAAATCTAAAGGTACGGCCACACCGCGTCGTCCTGCGTCCGCGTGCGTGTTCGCGATCTGATTTTTAATCGTTTTCTAATCGCCGTAGATCGCATATGGTGTGAACCAGTCGGTACAAATATTACTGCACTTTGATCGCCGCCTAGATCGGGCACGCAGGACGCCGCGGTGTAGTCGTACCTTAAAGTTATCGACATAGCTCAACGGATTAGCAAACTGAAGTGGCAGTGGGCTGGTCATATCTGCCGCAGGACTGATAACCGTTGGGGTAGACTTGTCCTAGAGTAGAGACCGCGAATCGGACAACGTAGCGTAGGACGTCCTGTGACCAGTTGAAGCAACGACATACGCAAATCGACAGGCAGTGACTGGAAAAGACTAGCCGTAAATCGGGCTCAGTGGCGCATCCTGGGACAGGCCTACGTCCAGCAGTGGACTGATACTGGCTGATGATGATGATGTTTCAAAGAAAGGCCAAGTTAAAAGTACCTATAACCGGCGAGCATGTATGAAGGCACTCATAAAAGTGGAAAAAGATAAAGAGTCGTGTCAGGATCGTAGCATGTGGAAAGAAGTAGTCTCTGCCTACCACAACGGGAAAAAGACGAATTTATACGAAGTAATTTTACTTATCTATGTAATAACTAACTTCAACTGCAGTCCGTCGTGTGTACGGTACGCGTGCTACGAGCTAGGCTACGCAAACTACGGTCTACGCTACGCGTGCTACGGACTACGCTACAAAGGACGTTGCAGTTTTGGTAAGATAATATCGTTTAAAAACCAAAAAAGAATCGACTTCAATGCCGCGCTATTCATTTTCAGTACCAATTTGGAGATGTTTATCTCAATATCTCTGGAGATATTTATCAGACCTCGATAAAATTACCATGATACCACACTTGGGATATCTCCTTTCGAACAAAAAAATAATAATCAAAATCGGTTAATAAACGACGAAGTTATCCGCGAACAAACATAATATATATATATATATATATGGTAGAATTGAGAATCCTCCTCCTTTTTTTGAAGTCGGTTAAAAATGGAATTCATTGATAAAATGGACTCTTTTTCCGTCCGATTTAATCTTACATATTCAGTCTCATGATATTTTTAACCGATTTCCAAAAAGGAGGAGATTGTCAATTTGCCTGTATGTTTATTACTCCTTTTAGTTGTTATCGGTATAGCAGCTATCTATTAAAAGTTATCAAGATCTGATAAGTATCTCCAGAGATATAACGATACATCTCAAACTTGCTACTGAAACTGACTCTAGCGGCATGTGAAGTAAAATTTTCTTAGTTTTTAAGCTATCTTGTTAAATTATAGGATCACTTTGTTGTCCATCTGTCTGTCTGTCCGTCTATCAATCTTGACCTTCTCAGGAAGGCGTAGAGATGTTAAGTTGAATCTTATATCAAATAGTTGTACGGTACATTTCAACTGTGGAAAATTAAACTTGTGAGTCAACGCGATTAAAAGATAACGCATATTTTGCGATTTCACAAGAGAATCAACATCTATAAGTTACTTCCCGTTGGCCTAGAATTCTAAAATCATGATATTTGGCACTTAAATAGAAAATAATCTGAAAACCATATATAAGTCAAAGTCAAAGTCAAAGTCAAAGCATTTATTCAGTATATGGGCAAATTAAAAATTAGCACTTACACACGTCAAATAACATTAAATAGATCATATTCAACAAAAAATATAGATATAACAGAAACTTTGAATTTACAAAAAAAAAACAAAGGTATTGAGCCATTCAGCTTTCATCTAGACGTCGAACGTCACACTTAAAACACATGTTTAATTCCCCTTATTAATGTATAATTAATGTATAATTAATAACGTATATTTTTGTATTTATTATAGTATTTACTATTATTACATTATACATTAATAAAGTATATTAATGTATAATTAATAACAGAAAAAAGTTTACTTTCTATAAACACTTATTATTTGTAGTTTGTGCACTAACTGTATCAAGGCATTTAGGGATCGAACTACAAAGATAAATTTGTCTTTTAACTTAGTTTAACAAATTTGCACGGAAGCCTCGATGCGCGATTCCAACTCGCACTTGGCCGTTTTTTTTTGTTTGCTAGTTTAACCAGGGGCCTTATTCAGTATGACCAATGAGATAACGCGTTCCACGTTACGTTATTGAAAAATTGTATTCTGTATGCCACACGATAGGTAAATTATACAAAACGCGCGCGTTACACGTCTTCATATGTCACGATATTTTGACAGCTCAAAACGCGCTCATAACCTTACCCTACCGCGTTTTAATTGGCACAGAGAATACCATAACGCGGAGATAACGTAACACGGCACTGTAAGACTTTAAAATGGTCATACTGAATAAGGCCCCAGGTGTGCATGCATGCATCGTGTTGTGACTGGTCACCATATTATCCATCGATAGGTAACACGAGGCCCCCGCGTGATGTAATCTACAATTAACGACTATATTATCACTTGACCTTTTAGGTCTTTACCAAAAAATAATTAAGATAGTTTAAAAACTAAAACAACAGACTTTCATGCCCCGCGAGTCAATTTCAGAAGCAAATTTGAGAGGTTTATCATCATATCTCTGGAGATACTTATCAGATCTCGATAAAATTACAATGAGACCACTTCGGGAATGTATCCTACAGATTAAAAAAAGAATCATTCGAATCGATTCACAATTGACGGAGTAATCGGCTCGCGTAACATACATACAAAAAAACAATTACAGACGAATTCAGAGCCTCCTTCTTTTTAGAAGTTGGTTCATAAAGTTTCACTCCCATGATGCTGTTAAATCTTATTCATCGTTAATGTTCGTTATAAATTTAAGCGAAGATAAGCCATATATTATGTGTAAACAAGTAACGTATGAGTGTGATAAAGACAGAGTGTTATATTATATGTGTGCGATTATTAATATACGTTAGTGATCGCGAATACACGGTTCCGTGGTAACTTCTGAATCTGCAACTTTGAAAAATTACTTTTTTTAAAATTAATATGGTGCAGACTATGTTTGTGCTACAATTAGCAGTGCTAGTGTTCTTTAGCGGGTAAGTTTCATTATATACAACCGACTTCCAAAAAGGAGGTTCTCAATTCGTCTGTATGTTTTTTATATATTTTTTGTGTGTATGTTACGCGATTACTCCGTCAATTGTAAACCGATCCGAATGATTCTTTTTGTAATCGGTAGGGTACGTTTCCGAAATGGTCCCATTGTAATTTCATCGAGATCTGATAAGTATCTCAAGAGATATGACGATAAACGTCTCAAACTTGCTACTGAAATTGACTCGCGAGGCATGGAAGTCGGTTGTTTTAGTTTTAAAACGTTTATTCAAATCTTGATTATGTTGATTTGGATTATATAAATACTACCTGATACACCCACCCACGACTTCGTTTACGTACACCAAGAATTTTATCAAAGCTCTGTCAATCAACGTTTGTGGCAACTGAGTTGTTTAATTTATGTGTAAAATCATGATTTTATTTTTACTAAAAAAAAAAACATACAGACGAATTGAGAACCTCCTCCTTTTTGTGAAGTCGGTTAAAAAGTAGCCAATGTTCATCCTCATGCTGCAAAGTATCTCCTTGTTAAATTTCAGTAACATCGGATTCTTCGTTTAAGCGTGATTAGGTAACAAACAACAGAAAAAGTGACAGAGTTACAAACGTTTTTAGGGTTCCGTACCTCAAAAGGAAAAAAGAACCCTTATAGCATCACTTTGTTATCGGTCTGTCTGTCTGTCCATCTGTCAACATCCTTTTTCTCAGAAACGCGTAGAAATATCAAGTTGGTATCTTTTTATTAATTTGTAAGTCATATTGCATATTTTTTTATATTTTGCGATTTCACAAGGGAATCTCAATAGGGTACTCTCCCGTTGACCTAGAATCATGAAATTTGGCAAGAAGCAAGGTCTTGAATCACTTATATAGGAATAAATCTAAAAACTGCAAATATGTAGATAAAGACCTATCCATAGATAGACACGTATAGGTTTAATCTTTTGTCACCGGTGGCATCGATAAAATGTGGAGCAATACAATACAATACAATACAAAAACTCTTTATTGATTACCAATTAAACAAATTGTACAAAAAAAAAACAATAAAATATAATATATCTGAATGGAAACACAATCGGCGGTCTTATCGCTTGAAGCAATTTCTTCCAGACAACCTAGTATGGAAAAAATAAAATAAAAACAAAACATGGCGGTAGCGTACAATTTATAACTGAAATAGATAAAAATAGAATAAATAAATAATAGACATACACAAAATATTATATACAATACAATAATAATAATATAATATACTTATACATACACATACATACAACCTATATATTAGATCAAATAATATTATTATATTACAGCAGTGTGGTACTTTTAGCTCTGTTCGGACAAATAATGAGATGTTACCATTGTTTTAAAGATTGCTAGTGATTTCGCAAGCAATTTTCTTGAGAAAAGTTTTGGTGCTGGACCCCATGGACCAAAAGATTCACACCAAGCGGCATAAATATGTAGCTACTAGATAAAGATGCATATATACGCCGCTTGGTTCTTCGGCAGCTTTCAAGTGTTTTATAATATCGCACTTGCTTTCTCAGAAGGCCTATCTAGTAAAATGTACCAATAACATAAATATTGTACTTATATTGAATTCCCGATGTGGGTAGACTGAAATTACCAACAATTGCAATGTGACCTAGCATCATTATTAGTATTCTTATATATTAGTCAGCATCAGTAAATGATTTCTAATTTCTGATATAATAATGACATATTTTATTGTATTCATACAGTTTCGAGTCGATCCATCCAAAAAAGCTAACAGATGGTGGCGGCAGCGACAATAGTTCCGGCGACAGCGGGACAATATTAACATCAATACAAAAGTTTCAAAAACAACTGGGTAAGTTAGACGATACCGTGTGAAGTATAAATCCAATCTTACAGAGACCATAGAACTTAAATTCTACAAGCTGCTTGAGAAAATAGAGCATATCATAGAAAGTAAATTCGATGCTTTGGATTATAAAATGGACTGTTTTATCAAATAGTTATAAATAAAATATCTAACTGAAATATTTAACTGTAATATTTAACCGAAACATTCAACTGAAATAATCAACTAAAACATTCAACATAAATATCTAACTGAAATATTAAACTGAAACAAGTTGGGAGCGACGGAGCCGGCAGTCGCAGCGTCGTCGAGTGAAGGCAGCGACGCAGCAAGTCGGCGCGTGCACCAGGGACAACGACCTGCGATGCTCTGCCACCCACTGCACCCGCACGCACCACGAGCTCCACTCCCAGCCACCTGAAACACTTAACCGAACATTTAACCGAAATGTTTAACTGAAATGTTCAACTGAAATTTTTAACTGAAACTTTCAACTGATCTGAAACTTTTTAATTGAAACTTTTTAACTGAAATATTTAACCGAAACATTTAACTGAATTATTTAACTGAAATATTTAACCGAAATATTTAACCGAAATATTTAACTGAAATATTTAACAGAAATATTTAACAGAAATATTTAACTGAAATATTTAACTGAAACATTTAACTAAAATACTTTAACCGAATATTTAACTGAAATGTTTAACTGAAATGTTTAACCGAAATGTTTAACTGAAATGTTTTAACTGAAATATCTAACTAAATATTTAACCGAAATATTAAACCAAAATATCCAGTTATAAATATTTAAATACGGGACTTATCGCGCTAAAACATAAATCTTATCTACTCGCCGTTTCGACCAAGTTGCATTGATCGTGGTCACGAGACGACCGTTTTATCAAGCCAGGAACAACATGGAGTCTAAACTTACTGTTATAGAGGACAAAATATTTGAGTATACCTATACCTCACATATTGATAGTAATATCATCTGTTTAAAATCACCTATAACACACGCACTGAACGTGAGTGACACTATAAATAGTAACTAATAGTAACTATAAATAAAATAACCGCCGCATTTGTACAAACACAACAACAAAAATAAACGACATTAATATGAGAACACTCAATGTATCTGCTAGATTACATGAGATTAATGAAACAATACAGAACCTGGCCAATCTCGTTGTGCAGACTATTAGGAAAAATCTATATCTAGGTATATAAATGCTTTAATTATACATAACTAGCTGGCCCGGCGAACTTCGTACCACCTAGCAGACAATGAATGTCGTGTTACCTTTTAGATGAACTTAATTTAGGCTTTTATGAACGTAATACAATGAATAGAAAAGAGATATTCCGTTTAGTAATGTATTTTGGCACTGTGCTTATCAAGGAAATAATCAAAGTTATGGCAATACAGAAATAGAATAAATATACTAGTTTCCGACCGAAACTAGTTTTCCGGCCGAAACCGAAACCGAAACCGAATATTCGGCCGTGGCTTCAGTTTCGGCCGAAACCGAAACCGAAACTCTCGTGGTCAAGTATAAAATTCCTTAAAATACTGAAATTTGGTGCATTTTACTGATTATTCTGCATTTATTACGACATAAAATGGAAACACAGTATATTAATTTGGATTTTATCATTTATTTAGTACTAGAAGTGCCCCGTGGCTTCGTCCGCGTTAAAGACTTCTTTAATTTACTTAAAAACTTTTTTTTATAAATACCTTTATACTTTATACCTTATTTTAATTCAATAAGTTAGGTGGTTTTCCTTTCAAATAAATGTATCAAAATAATCATACAACTTTTATTGCCAGTGTTCAACCAAATTAGCTTCTATTAAACAAACAAAAATAAAAATAAAACGTTAATACTATCATAGTCATAATCAGCTAGTTTCCGTCCACTGCTGGACATAGACTCCCATGGCTCACCACTGAGCTCGATCTTCAGCTATTCGTTTCCAACCGCTGCCAGACAGCTTGCGTATATCATCGCTCCACCTAGCTGGAGGGCGTCCTACACTACGTTTTCCGAGCCGTGGTCTCCACTCTAGAACTCGTCTACCACAACAGTTATCGGTTCTACGACAGATGTGACCAGCCCACTGCCACTTCAGTTAGCTAATCCTTTGAGCTATGTCTAAATTTGGTTTTCTGACGGATGACTTCGTTTCGAATTCGATCCTTCAGAGAAACTTCGAGCATAGCCCTCTCCATAGCTCGCTGAACGACTTGGTGAAATAGTCGTACCGTCAGAGTCCACGTCTTGGCTCCATAAATAATAACAGATAGTACGCACTTGTTAAAGACGGCTTGTTAAAGGCGATGAAAAGACGCAACGAAGTTTTCCTAATGCTGCCCCTATTGATCCCAGCTGAATCCTTCTGCGAGCTTTCTTCTAGAAGTTGTTTCTATCCAATTGCAATATTTGCCCAAGGAAGACGTATTCGTGAACAACTTCGAGAGGAACTCCGTTTATGGCAATCGGCAATAACATGTTCGTTGAACATGATCTTGGTCTTATCCAAGTTTATCCGGAGATCGATGCGTGCAGAAGAATCGGCAAGGGTAGTTAGCATGTATTGCAAGTCCTGTACGGTTTCAGCCATGATGACAATATCATCCGCAAATCTCAAATGTGAAAGGTAGTTGCCGTTCATGTTTATGCCCCGTCTTTTACAATTCAGCGTTTTGAACATGAGTCCTCTAGAGTGTTAGTGTTAGTTAAATCAACTTTAAACTTTACAAGATCAATAAATCAACATCTGAAAATCTCAACATACATAAAAAAATAATTAGATCTTCTTACTCAGTCTAATAAAATATGTATTTAGAAAAACTAAAGCATTTATATCTTATTCATACAGCCGGTTTCTTATTTTATTTACTATGATTGATATGATATGATTTCTCGAGTTCTCGACTTTTCTCGAGCTTAATTTTCCGGGAATAAAGCCCAACGATTTCCCGGGAATTCCCAAGCCGATAATTCCCGGGAAATCGTTGAGCTTATGATATTAATGAACCCTAGTTAACTGTGAAGTTTCGAACAGAAAATACTATCTAGTCTTGTTTCTCCTTACACACTATGAACTCCCATTTCATCCCCTTAGGGGTGAATTTGAGATATACATTTTTCAGAGGGAACTAAAGTAATAACTATCTGCATGACAAATTTCAGCTCAACCCGAAAAATATTGGTTTTCAGACTTTGTACTACCCCATTTCTCCTTTTCAGGGGTGAATTTTGGAAAATCCTTTCTTAGTACACCCTTAAGTACTAAGACAAATATACCTTCCAAATTTAAAACCCTGCGACCAGCGGTTTAGGCTGTGCGTTGTCTATCAGTCAGTTAGTCAGTATGTCAGGACAAAGATTCTTATAGTATAAGATAATATAAAAAATATTAGTAATATTTTTATTCGTTTTTAAAATTAAGTTCTCATAGCAAAATGTTTATCAGTTATCAGCGTCCGCCAAAGCGTTGCCGCGAGAAACGAAGTTAGGCGAGCGTGTACGACAACTTCCGGAATTAGTTTCGGTTTCGGCAAAAGTTTCGGCCAATTTTGGCCGAAACCGAAACTGCAGCCGAAACTTGATTTTTGGCCGGAACTCGGCCGAAACCGAAACCGAACCTTCGGTCGGACACTAAGAAATACAACAATCAAGTACTTCAACCGCGTGTCAGCAAGACATGATGCAATGAAACAATGTTATTATTGTTATAGATAAGTTATTAACTTAAAATTGGTTCGATTGAGTTTAATACAATACAATACAATACAAATACTCTTTATTGACACCAATTTAGAAAATACATACTGAATAGGACTTAACTAACTAATACTAGGTACAATGGGCGGTCTTATCGCAAAAAGCGATTTCTTCCAGACAACATTTGGATGGACATAACATTATAGATAGAACAAGGACGGTGGTGTGTATTTTAAACATTTTACTTAGAATGATTATATTTATAGACTACATAAAAACGTTACATATAATAATATTATATACGAATACATATGCACATCATAAACTTACATATACATAATCAATATACTTATATACATACATAATACATTTGTTGCGAAATGATAGGAAAAGTTATCTGACAGAAGAGAGATAGAATTTGCGAACTTGTTCTTTGAAACTATCTATGGATTGTGCACGTCTTATAACAATAGGTAGTTCATTCCACAGGCGCACGGCTTGGACAGTGAATGATGAGTCATAAAAATTCGTACTATGAACCGGGGTGTCGAGGAGCATGTTCTCTGATGACCTTAGGGAAAGGGAGTTAGAGGAAGAAAGAAAATGAAATCGAGCTTTTAGATAAGGAGGAGTCGAGGGGTTGAACAAAATTCCATAGAGAAACGAAAGAATATGAGTATTCCGGCGAAGACGAATGGGAAGCCACTTGAGCTTTGCGCGAAATTCTGAGACATGATCAAATTTTCGAAGACCGAAAATAAATCGAATGCAGAAGTTTTGTAGTCGCTCAAGCTTATTTAGCTGATCCTCCCTGAGATCAAGGTAACTGGCGTCGGCATAGTCAAGGATAGGAAGTAAAAGAGATTGAGCTAGCGCAGCTTTAGTAGCTGTGGGTAGAAAGTTTCGCAACCTCCTAAGCGAGGCAGCTGATGCAAAAAGTTTACAGCTCACGGATTGCAACTGCGGGTCCCATGTGAGATTGCTGACCATAATCACTCCCAGATTTTTCACCTGTTTGCTGAGTGGTACAATGTTACAATGTTTTTGTTTTTTGGTGATTGACAGATGTTGTTACGGTTAGTGAGAGCAAGTTCGAAAAAGATAGATTATGGAGGGTTGAATTAATATTTTCTTCATACCAATGTTCTACCATGAAAATTCTAGATAGGTTGCAACGTCTATGGTTACTGGATTTTTACAGCACAGAGTAAAAATATATCTAATGTGCGTTTTGTTATTGCTACATGTCTAACCCAGTTCGAATGTTTATCCAAAAATATATTTTGTTGTAAGTTTGTACACAGCTTACTATATAATTTCTTGAAATTAGTCATTTATGAATATTCATTAATTTTTTTATGATAAAAAATCTTGGTTTACATTGTCAAAGCACAACTGGCAGGTGGGCATTATTGTTAGCCTTCGAGTTACCGGTTATTATTATTATTTAATTATACTATTAGATATTTAGTTATATATTTAACATTATTTATTGATTTTATATATATATATTTATATTGTACAACATATATAATATTCCATGTCCCAAAGTGATTGTAGTAGTGATGAATCTTTAACGTCGTATTTATCGGCAAATAGCAGCAGTGATGATAGCTTCCATAGTTTACCCAGCTTGTCGAGTACTATTGACACCATTTTAATGGGCGTTGCGAAAAACTTCAATGTTTTTCATATCAACGCGCAAAGCATTCCGGCTCATTTCACTGATATGATGGCGTCGTTTCAGCATACAAGCATTCATGCCATACTCGTTTCCGAGTCGTGGCTGAAACCATCCCTCCCTTCATCCTTATATACGTTGCCTGATTTCCAGCTTATTTGCAACGACCGCATTGGCAGGGGTGGTGGTGGTGTTGCCATATATCTACGCTCTCATATACCATTCACCATAGTAAATATGTCAGCACAGCCTCCCCCCTCCAACGCTGGTGAACACCTTTTAATTGAAATTTTGTTATCCCATTCTAAAATGTTACTTGGTGTTTACTATTCTCCGTCACTTCATATTAATTTCTTCTCTTCGTTTGAAACCCTTTTAGAGAACTTTATGCCGTCTTATGATCACACCATAATTATGGGGGATTTTAACACGTGCTTACTAAAAAGAGACTCCCGTTCCCTGGCTTTTGAGTCCACTGTGAGAGCCTGCAACCTGACCATTCTTACCTCAGATGCCACTCACAATCTTCCTAATTTTACACCCTCTTTACTTGACTTAATTCTTGTCCAATCTTCTATACATGTCAGCAAGCATGGTCAGTGTCCGGCCGACTGGTTTTCGTACCATGACATGGTTTACCTTTCTTACAAAATTCGTCCGCCGAAAGCAAAGCCCAAAGTCCTCATGCAGCGCAATTTTGGTGGCATTGACATGGACAATCTACGTAGTGATGCTAGTAGTTTAGATTGGTCTGAGCTTCTAAATGCATCTGGTATCGACGCAAAAGTTGAACTTTTTAATATTATTATCACTAAATTGTACGATAAACATGCTCCACTGAGACCAGTAAAAATGAAGCATTTACCTGCGCCTTGGCTTACTCAAGATATTAGAAAACTAATAAATAAAAAATCTGCTGCTAAGAGTAGGTATAAATGCAAGCCTACAGACTACAACAAAAACAAATACAATGAACATCGAAATGAATGCAACAAGGTGTGTAGGGACGCGCAACGCCGACATATTCACAGTAATTTAGAAAACGAGGATCCATCGAAGGTATGGAAGTTTTTGAGGTCTCTAGGAGTTGGTAAGTGCCGTAACACTATACCCAATAATTTAAATATTGACACTGAATCAGCATTTTTCATCTTCTGCCACATTCGATGGGCCAGCCAAAATTGCCACCTTACGTAACCTTGCCGGAATACCAACTCCTGACCATTCTTCCTTTGAGTTTCTACAATTTACCGATTGTGATGTTAAGAAGGGCATAGAATCAATCTCATCTAACGCTGTTGGCTGCGACGCTATCAGCCGAAAGATGATCGTGCTTATACTGAACGAGACTGTGCATGTGATCCAATACATCCTTAATGAATCCATATCCTGTGGCGTGTTTCATTCTATGGAAGGAAGCACAGATCACTCCCCTCCCTAAAAAGTACAATCCTTCCTCTCTTTCCGATTATCGGCCTATTTCCATACTACCATTCCTATCAAAACTCCTCGAACGTCTTGTGCACCAGCAACTGACAACCTTTCTTATCCGGAACAACCTCATGAACCCATTCCAGTCCGGTTTCCGTCCTGGGCATAGCACAGTCTCAGCTTTAGTTAAGATTACGGAGGATGTGCGACAGGGCATGGATAGCGGCAAACTGACAGTATTATCCTTGCTAGACTTTAGTTATGCATTTAATAACGTTGATTTTGACATTCTGTTAGAAATTCTACGCTCTCTTAACATATCTCCAACGGTGGTTGATTGGTTTCGAACTTACCTGTACGGTCGCCGGCAACGTGTTCGCATCGATGATACGTATTCGTCGTGGTGTAATACGTCTGCAGGTGTACCCCAGGGCGGCGTTCTTTCTCCTCTTCTGTTCTCATTATTTATCCACTCAATTTCCCGTAGTCTTATTTCTTCCTACCACCTTTACGCTGATGATCTGCAGATCTATACACAGTCTTCACTTACACAATTACCTGCTGCTATTGAAACCATTAATTCCGATTTACCAAGTATCACTGAATGGAGCAACTCTTATGGTCTCAGCATTAATCCGGCGAAAACCCAAATTATTATTATAGGTAGTTCGAGGATGGTTTCCAAAATAGACTGGTTTCGCCTGCCACAATTCATTTTTGATGGTACAGTATTAAAAGTCTGCGACACTGTGAAAAACCTCGGTATCTATATAGATCGCGATTTTACATGGGTGCCTGAGGTGGCTGAAGTAAGCCGCAAACTTTTTGCTTCCGCTTTTTCCCTTAAGAGGTTGCGAAATTTTTTGCCAATATCCACTAAAATTGCGCTTGCCCAATCCTTGTTACTCCCAATACTTCACTATGCCGACGTCTCATACCTCGACTTAACCGAAGAGCAGCTGAATAAACTAGAACGATTACAGAATTTCTGTATAAGATTTATTTATGGCCTCCGTAAGTTTGACCACATTTCAGAATTTCGTAGTAAGCTGAAATGGTTACCGATTCGTTTGCGCCGGAATGCACACATCCTCTCCCTCCTTTATTCTATACTCTTTATCCCTTCTACTCCTTATTACCTGAAAGAACGTTTTGAGTTCCTACATCAGTCACATTCTCTATCCCTACGATCTTCCGACACTCTTATCCTGAAAATTCCCTCCCATACTTCTGAGTACTACGGCAAGTCCTTTACCGTCCAAGCTGCACGACTATGGAATGCACTTCCCTTAGATATACGCCAAGCTAAATCCCTCGCTAGCTTTAAAAATATGGTTAAAAATCATTATCTATCACACTTGTAGTACTTTTCCGTTGACTTATGTATATGCATTTATATATTGTGTATGTGTGTATAATTGTATGTATGTGTAATTGTATGTATGGAATATGAATATTTGTGTAAGTATAAGTATGTTTGTATTTTGTATTGGTATGTAGCAGTATGTAAATGTATCTATATATTATTATAATGATTACATGAGTTTTGATTATTTTATTTATTCATTTATTAGCACTGTAGTTAGTATTATGTTACGCATTGTACCACCAGCAACTCCTTCTAAAAATTCTGTCCATCCAAAGGTTGTCTGGCAGAGATCGCTTTAAGCGATAAGACCGCCCATTGTATTACCTATAGTAATTTAAGTACGTTAATTTGCTGTCTGTTGTTTTTTGAAATGGTGTGCAATAAAGAATTTTTCTATTCTATTCTATTCTACAATGACGTTGTTAAAAGTAATATCCTGTACACTTGAGAAGTCAATTTTAGATACTAATCTAGAGCTGCCTACAATTATGGCCTGTGTCTTAGTCGGATTTACAGTAAGTCCATAAGATCTACTCCAGTTAGATATACGACAGAGGTCATCATTGGTAGTTTTGATAGCGTCATTTAAATTTTCAAGTGAGGATTGCGTGTAGATTTGGAGATCGTCTGCATATAGGTGATAAGAGGAAGAAAGGAAAAAATATATAGAATTTATGCAAATAGCGAAAAGAAGAGGAGAAAGCACGCCACCCTGTGGTACACCAGCACTCGTGTCACTCCAAGAAGAAAATACATCTTCAATGCCGACACGCTGCCGGCGCCCATACAGATAGCTGTGAAACCAGTGAATCACCGATGGAGATATGTTAAGAGAGCGGAGTAAGGCAAGGAGGATTTCAAAATCTATTATTAAATGCATTGCTGAAATCAAGCAATGTAAGGACAGTAAGCAGTCTGTTTTCCATACCTAGCCTAATATCATCTGTGGCTTTGATAAGTGCAGATACAGTGCTATGGCCAGGACGAAAACCAGACTGGTAGGGATTGAGGAGATTATTTCGGTTAAGGAAGCAGCTGAGTTGGTTGTGGACCAAGCGCTCGAGGACTTTGGAAAGAAGGGGAAGTATGGAAATCGGTCGGTTTTCAGATAAGGATTTTGGATTGGATTTTTTTGGCAAAGGAATAATGTGGGCTTCCTTCCAACAGGAAGGTAAGGCACCCTCCGAAACAGCGCTGTTCAGAATGTGGCACAAAATTGGTAAGATTTCATTCAGTATCGGAACAAGCATGTTACGGCTGATGCCGTCACCACCGATGGCATTGGAACAGATGGATAGGATGCTCTTCCTAACATCACATGCTGTAAATTCACTTAAGACAAAAGGTAGGTAGTTAGGAGTTGGAAGAGAGGAAAGATAGTTAAGAGTTGCAATTTTGTCATTCGCATCCATTGTGGAAGACGACGAGAAGTGTTGGTTAAGTGAGTTTAAATTTAAGTTAAGAAGCATGGAATTTTGACGTTGTTTTCTAACTCCTAGAGAACGAAGAAATTTCCACACTTTGGCAGGATCTTCATTTTGAACTGATTTATGGATATAATGGCGTTTTGTGCATCTCTACACGCTATATTTCAGCGATTCCGAGCCAAGACATACTTTTGCTTATTTAAATCATTCTTATTACATTTTAACCTAGATTTAGCGACGGCTTTTGCGTGAATAAGCTTTTTAATTTCATTCGTTAACCATGGCGCTGGATGGTGTTTGATTTTAACTGCCCGCAAGGGAGCATGTGTATCATAAAGTTGTAATATGAGTGCATTAAACTGATTGACTTCATCGTCGATGTTGTCTGCTGACAGTACTAGTGACCAATCAATACCACGGGCGTCCTTGTGGAGTTTCTCAACATCCATAGTACTAAAGCTGCGCAACTGAAGGATTTTAGGTTTAGTTTTGGGAGGACGTAACTTATAAGACAAGAAGATAAGGTCATGACAGGAAAACGAATCGGCAGGAAATTGGCCATGTTTTGCGACATGTTGTAAAGATGAAACAAAGATAAGGTCAAGAAGAGAAGGAGTGCAGTTAGGAGAAGTATGAGTAGCTTTCAAGGGTAAAATATGCAAATTATAGGAATTGATTGTGGATTCAAGTGCAGCAGATCGGTGATCTTTTTTCAGCAGGCACGTATTAAAATCACCCATGATAATATGATGAGGATAAGAAGGTGTGAGGTCATTTAAAATTATGTCAAGAGATGAGAAGTAGTTTATGCGAAGAGAAGGACTGTAGAAGACACCGATGAGAAGTTTGGTATGAGCCAGAATTACTTCGATAAACAAATGTTCCCCAGCGTTGACCGGCGGAGGCTGCGACGACATACTTAAAAGAGAGTAGGAGATGTGAGATCGAAGATAAATCGCCACACCACCGCCGACATTGCCAGTTCGATCACTGCGTATCAAAGTAAACCCTGGCAGATCATAGGAAGTTGAGGGTAGACAGGGTTTAAACCATGTTTCAGAAACAAGAATAGCATGAAGGTTTTTGTCAGAAAATGACGCCAGCATCTCAGGGTAGTGTGCCGGAATACTCTGGGCATTAAGATGTACAGCGTTGAAGTTTTTAGGTACATCAGAGAACTGGTTTGACAAATTATCACAAAGAGTGGGGATGCTAGAAAAACTATCATCACCACTTGACTCTTCATCAGACAAACATGATAAAAATGACTCGTTATCAAGATCATCAACATTTTGCAACATAATACAAATAAATATATAAATAATTATAATAATATTATATTAAACTATACAAATAAACTAATATTAAATGATTTACTACTATTAGATACATTATAGTATACATACCTCATCTGCCAGTTGTTGGAAGAGGAATTTTATTAATAATATATTATTAATCAGCCAAATCATTGCTGTTTTACAAGAAAAAAATAATAATATATATATATAAAAGAAAAGAAAGAAACCAAAACAAAAAAAAAAAACGTTAAAAACTATGCACTATATACTTTCAACAAAATCGATATAAAACAAATAAAATATGTTAGTAAGGCGGTCATTGTCACAATTAAATAATTATTTCAACCAGATTAGCTCAGGAAGGAAGAAACAGAGATTTATCGTAACATTATAAATTGCCGAATATTTAGACTCATGTTTAATAATAAATATTATGATGGGTGCTGGCAAAATACTACTGATGTATGGAACCACGAAAGAAAAAAAAAAATGTCATTGACAGAATTTGACAGCTCTAATATCACAGTCACTGCTACTTGCTAGTCTGCAATAATTAAACAATTTGGGTTGAAATAATTATCTTTCTTTTGTCTGCCTTCAAATAAAATAAAAAGTACGTAAATAGGAAGTGAAATACCCGTAAAAATGCATAGAATATTAATAAAACAACAGGCGGTATACAGAGGAACTTGAACACGCTTCCTTACATACACATACACAAATATAATCAATAAAAACACTCGAGGACCTATTTTCTGGAGGTGGCTGCTGCAGTACGCCTCGTTCTGGATGTCGCCCGATTTCCTTTGGCCTCCATGGCTTTGCTCTGAGGTGGCTGCGGAACAGCCGCCGCTGGAATCGTCTGCAAATCTTTTGTACTTGTGATGCGATGGCGCGAGCCATCGGCACCAATGATGTGAATCTGACCGTCACGGGTCCAGCACTTGCTCACTCCAAAACGGGATCTCGCTTCCATGAAAGCCTGATGTCTCGACTTCGTCAAGAACTCGGTGACAGTGAAGTCTGTACCTTTCAGCGCCTTTTTAGAGAACCAAATCTTGTTTCGTGCCTCGATGTTTCTAAGCTTAATCAAAATAGGCCTAGGCTTATCGGTTGTAACACGACCCATCCTCTGGCAACGATGAATATCACCAGGCACAAACTCAGGGAAATTGAGGTGCTCAGTGACAAGCTTTACCACCAGTGTAAGGCAATCTTCTTGCTTCTCCTCTGGCGCACCATGAAGAAGCAGAATCTTACGCCGGCTATGTGACTCAAGACGATCAACATTGCGTGTGATTAACTCTAACTCTTGTTGAAAACCACGCAGGATTTGTGCTGTGAATTTTTTAAATTTAGCAAAGTCTGCTGCCAGTGACGCAGTGGTAGTATTAGTTTGAGGAGTGTTCTGCAGCTCATCTTCAAATTTATCCATGCGCTTGTTAAGCGCCTCCATCACTCCAAGGAATGTTTGCTGGGTTGAATCCATGGTGATAGTACTGAAGTGGTGTGTGAAAGTGTTGATGGTGCAGAAATCCCTCAGTAGTGCTTCTTATGGTATATTTTATATTGGCAGGTGAAGTATGCAACTAAATTATATAATTAACGCATAATTGATGCAGTTTTATTACTTTAATTAATTTTTAAATAAATATAATTATGGAGCTAATTTCAACAGGTGTTTTCACACCTACCCTCCCAGGGAAAAACTAATTAACTTACTTAATTTTAATTGTAAAAATATAATCACCAGGATTTAATTTTAATTCTGAATAAGTATACTTCATGAATTACTGTCTAATATTTTTTTGCCTTATGGATAAAACTAAATACATACGCACTCGTAAATTGGCTAACACATTCTTGCATCTCTCTCTGTATTTACCTACATTCTGACAAAATATAAAATTGATTAGGCATTGATTATTATTGTCTTGATTGCTTGTAAGCATACATTTTTTTTTAAATTTCATTATGGTTCCACACGATTAGTGTATTTAGCCAGTGCCAAGTATTAAAATTCTTCAAGTTTTTATCAATTTTAGTCGTAGAGATAGTTTAACCTATCAGTCACATTTCAGGTCAGTACAAATACTACTGCGCTATCTGATCACCGCCTAGATCGCGCACACAGGACGCTGCGGTGCGTCCGTTAGAGACCCTTTAGAGATCATAAAAAACACAAATAGGTATATAGAAACTGACGTTTTCATCTTTTTTATTGGTCTATCCGTCTCAGTATTTTAATAAATAACTTAAATTTAAACTGAAACACATTGTAGTGATATCAAATACAGCGACACTAATAGTATTTTACAAGATAACTTCTCTGTAAAAGACTGACGAAACAGATTTCTGAGACGACTGACGAGCGTGGATGGGCCAACCGGAAAATGCCGACCTATTCGAACGTATCACGACCAGTAGGGCTATTCTGTAAGCTAGTTTACGCATCTTGTAAGCGGTGAAATTACAAAATTCAATCGTATTACAACGTACGTAATTCAAATCTCACTGCGGATTCCGCTTGCGAGATGCCTAAACTAGCTTACAGAATAGCCATACTGATCGGATTTTTAAGTCAAAAGTACTTATAACCGGCGAGCATGTATGAAGGCGCTCATAAAAGTGGAAGAAGCGAAAGAGGTATGTCAGGATCGTAGCATGTGGAAAGGTAGTGTCTGCCTACCCTAAAAGGAAAAAGACGTAATTTAATGTTTGTGTGTATTTCTGTGTGTTTTCTGTATAAATAACAGTAGTAAGCGACAATTTCCTCATATTAATGCTTGCTTAATTATGAATTAACGTCTATAATATATGTACTTGTTCAGGCTTTAGTTTACAGTCCAGTTTCCTTATTCCCGCCAACGTCCCTCCACTACCACTATCCAACTCCGCATTTAAAACTCGCGGCAAAATGCTCCTGCGCACTGATTGGCCGGGCATCCTACAATCGCCGCCAGTCGCCATGGAGTCGCGAAATCAATCTACAGCAATGAAAATGTAAAAAACATAATTTTGTGTGCATAAAAGTTTCCGCAGTGAGAATTCTCCGTCAAGTGCTGTGTTATCATCTTAACTATCCAAAAAAAAACATTAAATCATAACAGGACATTTACTAATGTGCGTGTATCAAACGAGAGCTGCATGTGAGTACCCTTCCATCCTTTTCAAATTTTCCATTAATCTTAGCCTTAACATCCCCTTTTTTTGTGGTCCTATCAAAACGCGAATTCCTATGGAACTATTGTCAAATTCTTTATTACATTTCATTAGAAAATCTGATAATAAAACCGGCAAAATCAACAAGCAACCAACTTAAGTTGGCCCGGTTTTACATACAGGCTACTCGGCTTTATATGTCCAGTTAACTTGGTTTCCTATTCAAAATTGCGTCATCTTTTATTTTCTAGTAATTTTAAACAAAATATCGTTATAACTCACATATATAAACATCTAATACACATAATAATCGTCTCTAACTACACTTATAACTAAATAAATAATCCTAATCACAGTATTTACAGAATAAACTCGTAACAATCATATCAAGTTGTATCTACCTTCAACTCATTTAGCGATCGACCGACCGGTCTCGCAGTTAACTTACTTTGTTATCTTTATCTATCTTATGAGTATGGAGAAAAATAAATTTAGATTGTTGCGGTCTCAACGCGAATATGTGTTCCGGGACATTCAAATTCTGTACGATCTATCATGGGAGATGATTCAAGATCGTTCAAAGGAATCGTCGTTTAAATCTAGATATAAGCGTGTACATTCCATTCGCGAGGAATACATGAAGCTTTCTGAACAAATAAATAAATTGAAATTAGAACTGAAACCTGATTCGGAAGTCGATCTGTCGGCTATTAGTGCGTTCGATGAGTTGTATTACACGGTTATAAGTGCGGCCGACCAGTTATCAGATGCCTCCAGCGCGGGCGGGCGTCAAAGCCGCCGGGGCATTTAATTGTTCGTCGTCACACCAACCTTCAGTGAATGTGCGACTTCCTCAACTACAATTACCCCACTTTAATGGTAACACCGAAGACTTTCAAGTATTTTTCGATACGTTTAAAGCACTGATCCATGAAAACAATACATTATCCGATATAGAAAAATATCATTATCTCATCTCGTGTTTATCCGGTCCTGCGCTGTCATTAGTGAAAGGAATCCCGGTTACCGCGAATCATTATCAGATTGTTTACGCTGCGTTAGTCGAACGTTATCAGAACAAAAGAATCTTAGCCGTTACCTACTTAGAGAAAATTGTTAATTATCCCGTAGTACGGGCGGGTAATTATAGGGAGTTACAGAATCTCACCAACGTGTTTTATGAATCGAGTCACGCCCTCGAAGCTATAAATATTGAGAATTTAGGTGAATATATCTTATTCCATTTAGCCTCGTGATCGCTCGATGCGGATACTCGCATGCGGTTCGAAACTCAAAACAGCACACAAATACCTACCTTTAGTGATCTTCTCAAGTTTCTTCAAGACTACGTAAAGATCTTGGAAACTACACAACGATCTCCAAATCCTATCTCATCCCGGACCTTTGACGGGAAAAACAATCCTTCGCGGACTTTCGACGGAAAGAAATCTCAGCCAAATAATCGGCAATCTAGCGGCGGATCAAACCGCTCATCTTATCTTACTGAATCTAGCCCGCCAACATTCAAATGTTTTCAGTATTCATTATTGTTTATTGCAACACAATGTACAATAGTTGTATCTTAGACTAAAAGTAATCTACTTATTACTATTGACATGTACCCTGTACTATTTAGGGTGTAGCAATATTGTGCATAATTTATAAAATCTGAATTATATAATAATATTATTTCTTTATAATCTATACGGTTACAAGTTAAATCTAGTAGGAACTACATAATATGCTTAAACTTATTCTTAGTTTTTTTTTTTTTTTTTTTTTTTTTTTTTTAAATAAAGATTACTCGCAATTTGGGTTGCACATTACTAGTATTCTTGTTAACCCCTCCAACTAAGCTAAATATGCTTGTGTCTGGAGTGGGTTCACGTCAATAGTGCAATGGGTGGGGTGGGGATCGAACTCACGACCTCTCGATTGCCAGTCCGACACCCTATCCATTGGGCTATTGCCGCCTAGTGTTAGTTAATTTGTGCTATTTTACAAACCTACGTAGTTATAATATTGTCATGTCTAGAGTAGTATGTACATTATGCATTAAGTTAACTTTACCTATTAATTAGACAATAATTATTAGTTTACTATTAAGTATATTTTACTTTAATGGAGATACATTATTATATTGAGAACCTAATTTACTTAGCAGTTAATTGTTAAATATTTTAATTAAATTTTATCTTCTAAATATTCGTTAACCTTATAGTAGCTTTTATCCAGGAGGAACTGATGTAGCCTATTTTTAAATATACTCTCTTTAGGTTCTTGTCTTATATTGAATGGAATTTTATTATAGATTTTTATGGACATGTATTGGGGGCCTCTTCGAAATATTTCCAACTTAGGTTCGGGTAGTAGTTAGAGTAAGCGGTTTCCGTGGATTTTTGTTTTGATCGAATAAGTATGGATGTTTTTTTACAAACATTGCTGTTTCCAGAATGTATAGGCATGGTAAAGTTAATATTTTTTGTTGAATGAAGTGCGGTTTACAGCTACTGCGTTGTGGGATATTTACCATTATTCTAATACATTTTTTCTGCATAACAAATATTTGGTCAGCGTCCGTACTGTTACCCCCATAGAATTATACCGTACTTGAGCCCAGCATAGGTATATGCATAGTATGCTGCCTTAGCTGCTTCTAGATTGCTATTAATTTTTAAAATTGTTAGTGCATATATAAATTGAGATAACTTTGTCTTTAATTGAGCTATATGATCCCTCCAGTGTAGGTGGCAGTCAAGTTTGATGCCTAGGAGCGTGCATTGTTTTGTTTCTTCTATTTTAAGACTAGTAGTGATCGCTTTGATGTCCAAAGGTTGCTTTTGGTGTGGCATGAATTGTATTACGGTATTTTTTTTAGTATTAATTTCCAGGTTATGTGTTTCTAACCAAGATTTACTGTCGTGGAATGTGTCTTCAATTATAGTATGATGAGTTAGTGGGGTAGTCGTGGGTAATTCCGGACACAGTGAATAAAATGAGCCGAAACCGCACGCGGACCCGAAGGTCCTAATGATTCCACCCAAATATTAACGATTCCGAGGAATCATTGGCTCACCGTTTCGGCTACCGAACCCGACCGTTCGTACTTCGTGCGTGAGGCGTGAGCCGGAGCCGTGATCGGTAGCACAGCTCGGTCGGCTTCGGGTGAACTCGTGTGAGTGGTGTGGTGACTCGATTGTCAGTCGGTCGGTGGATTCCATTGTTAAAACCGAACTTGTTTTTTATAAAAATCTTAATTGGACATCACTTAAGTCGTTGCGCGTGAAAAGGGAACAACCACACGCGACGATACACAAAATCTTTTCTAGGGACCTATTTACCAAAAGGAAATGTGACTGCGGAATAGATACAAGTGAATACATAGTAAATGAATCATAGGAATAAAGGAATCGATATGAGGAATCGGTTCCGAGAGTGGAGCCGGAATGAGTGAATGGTTTCACTTTGAGGAATTAACATTACCCATCGCTATAGTGGGGTATTTAAATAGTAAGGAGACATCGTCGGCGAAAAGGATACATGTAGCTGCTGTTAGTTTTGGAATATCATTTATATAAATTAAGAATAGGACACATCCTAGTACGCTACATTGTGGTATTGAGCAGTTTACGGTGCTAGTCTCGGACTTTACTTTTTGTAGGGCGCTTGTTTGCGTTGCATGTTTGTGTTGCGGCGAGGCGCACTCAGCATAGTGCTACTAGGGACGTGTCAGCTGCGCGTTTGTAATACCGTTGCCGGCACGCAGCGCACCGTGCGCGCTCTTATCGATAGCGGCGCGCAAGACTCATTCATAACTACTGCCTGCGCACGGAATTTAGGCCTCAAGCTCCATCGCTGCAATCTTACGGTAGCTGGACTTGGTCAAAACACTGTGTTTCAAGTCAGGGGAGTCACACAGTGAGTTTTGCAACCCCTCGATATCGACGACCCGCTATACAAGTTAAAACCTATCGTTCTAGACAACATTACCTCGCAGATGCCTAGCGTTCAAGTGCCGTCAGTCGTCCGGAGTCTATGTCAACATTTTGTTCTCGCCGACCGCGACTTCGACGGGCCCGGACCGATAGATATTTTAATCGGAGCAGAACTTTTTTCGGAAATCTATGACGGCTAGGTCCCGGCTTACCTTCAGCCTTACACAGCGTATTCGGCTGGATACTCACCGGCGCCGTCGACATCGACGTATCACCACCACTCGCTGTCTCGTTACTGTTAGCTGCTTCGCGCACACTCGACGAGCAAGTCCGACAGTTCTGGGAAGTCAAGGAACCACTAAGCCCGAAGATGACATCTGTGAGACTATGTACGCTGATCTTACCTCCCGCGAACCTAACGGACGTTACGTTGTACCTATCCTTCTAAAGGACCGCGATTGCACATTAGGCGAATCGTATCACACTTCTTTGTCTCAGTTAAATAACCTCGAGAAGAAGCTCAACAGACAACCTCAACTTAAGACCGATTACACAAACTTTATGCAAGAGTACGAAAGTCTCGGTCACATGCAACCGATATATCCATCTCAGTCTCATCCACAACCCCAAAAGCGTTATCTTATCCCGCATCATTGCGTCATCCGACCAGAAAGCACAACAACTAAGCTGCGAGTGGTTTTTGACGCAAGCTGCAAGACTACTAATGGTCTATCTCTCAACGACGTAGTGTACGCTGGCCCTAAGCTTCAAGTTGATATCATAGATATCATAACCAACTTCAGACTGCACAGAGTAGTGTTTACCTGTGACATATCCAAAATGTATCGTCAGATTTTAATTCGACCAGAGGATCGCTGCTATCAGCATGTACTATGACTAAGTCCCCTAGTGACCCGGTAACGGAATACGAACTCTCCACCGTGACGTACGGAGTATCGAGTTCACCTTACCTTGCGATTCGCAATCTCCATCAACTAGCGGCTGATCACGGCGATGAGTATCCCCGCGCTGCCGACGCAATTCGTCATGAGACATTTATGGATGACTAGCAGTGCCCCGCGGCTTCGCCCGCGTTAATAACTTCATTCATTTCTTTAGTTTTTTTTCGTAAAAACACATGAAAAACTGAATTAGACGTAGGCCATATCGGTCTACCCGTTTTCAAGTTATGGCGTGACCAAGGGACATAGCGACTCATCTATATAAAACCCAAAAAATCATATTGATTTTCAAACTTTGTTTTGTTTGTTTGTACCCCATTTCTCTCTCTTAAAGTTGGAATTTCGAAAAAGCCTGTAACACATATTTACTTACTTATTTACAGAAGTACTTGTGAGAAATTTCCAATAAAATAGACTACCTTATGTTGTTTCTATATAAAAACTTTGAACTCCCGTTTATTTTGGAAAATCCTTTCTTAGCGGAAACCTGCGTCATAACTCATAACAACTATCTGCATGCCAAATTTCGCCAAATCCGTTAAGTGGTTTGAGCTGTGCGTTGATAGATCAGTCAGTTAGTCAGTCGGTAACGTTTTCCGTTTATATACAGATTTCATTATTTACGTTAAACTGTATTTCCCTACATAGTGAATGGAAGCAGGAAATACATGTTTTCAATACTTACAAATTTCATTTTGCACACGAATGTTGAGTGAATCAAACCAAGTATGTAATAAAATTTACCTTAGAAACGTTATCACCCCGTTTAACCATTTTAGGGGATGATTTTTGAAAATTAAATTACCTTATTATGTTTTATTTCAGGTCCTATACTATCTACATTTCCAATATCATCAAAATCGATTTAGTATTTATGCAGATACGTAGAAACAAACATTAATGTATTTTCTATGATTTCTCCAGATAAAATTACATATTCACTCCCCCTAGGGGTAAATTTAAAAGAAATAAAAAATACATGTTTCATTATTTGTTTTAAGTTTTATTTGTACCTAGTTTTGAGTGAACCAGACCAAGGAATAACATTTTTATAGAAACTTTAGAATCAAGAATCAAGAATCAAAGCATTTATTCAGTATGTAGGCAGTATAAATATACGCACATATACACGTCAAAATCATAAATCATAACCAATTATCAAGTAAACATAGCAAAAGCAGAATTTAACGCTTTGAATTAGAAAAAAAAAGTAATGAACCATTCAGCTGTCATCCAATCGTTTACGTCAGAATATTTAAAAAAAATTAAAGTAGGTTAAAACCAACCATACATGTAAGTGTGTGTTTCAGTACTTCAGACAATTTTTATATAAAAAAAAATAAAAAAGTGAAATAGTGAAACACAACATAGAGAAACGCATACCATATTATATTTATAGCATTATTTTATATTCATAGCATATTTAACAACCTATGTTACCCCTTCAGGGGTTGAATTTTGAAAATCAAATTACCCTATATGTGATTTTAAAACTTACACTATCTACGTGTCAAATTTCATTGAAATCGGTCAATTAGTTATGCAGATACGTCAAAACAAACATGACTGGATTTTATATGATTTTTCCATACAAAATTCATTTTACAGACATTTTTCAGACCCCCTAGGGGTAGATTTGGAAAATAAAAAAATACGTGTGTCGCTATTTGTTTTATAGATTATATGTACCGAGTTTTGAGTGAATCGGACCAAGGAATACGTGGAAACAAACATTACTGAATTTTCTATGACTTTTTCAAACAAAATAATTTTACACCCTCCTTAGGGGTAGATTTGAAAAATAAAAAACACGTGTCTCATTATTTGTTTTAAGGTTTGTTTGCACCGAGTTTTGAGTGAATCGGACAAAGGAATATGTGAGATCAAATATTACTGATTTTTTTATAATTTTTTGCAAAGAAAATTCATTTTTCAAGCCACTTAGGGGTGGTTTTGAAAAAATTAAAAACACGTGTCATTATTTGTTTTAAGGTTTATTTGTACCGAGTTTTGAGTAAATCGGCCGAAGGAATAAAATTTTCCATAGAAACTTTATCACCCTATTTAACCCCTTTAGGGGATGATTTTCAAAAATAATATTAGCCTATGTCTTAAGTTAGAACCTACACTACCTATGTTTTAAATTTTATCAAAATTGGTTTAGTGGTTATCGAGATACGTGGTAACAAACATTCACACACACACACTTACTTTCGCATTTATAATATTAGTAGGATGTTACGACAGGTGCGCCCTCTGTTGAAGCCGCAATCAAACTTAAAGACGAGTTTATCAAACTTCTCGGCCACGCTCAACTTGAGCTGCGAAAATGGAGCAGCAACTCCACCTCCTTTTTGCAAACCTTGCCAGTAGATCACTGCCAATCTCCAAAACAATTTTCAGAACAAGACGATAAAATTATGCTAAAATTCTTAGGAGTCCAATATGATCCGAAGGAGGATAGTTTCACGTACTCACATTCTCCGATCGTCGACACTGAACATACGAAGCGTTCTATCTTATCTAACGTTGCTCGCATCTTCGACCCTCTCGGCTGGCTCACACCTGTCATTCTCAAGGCAAAATTACTCCTTCAAGATTTGTGGCGTTCACATCTCTCTTGAGACGAACCGATTCCCAGAGACTTATCTCAAGACTGGCGTGAATTTATCTCGGACCTAAATAATTTAAATTTCATCAACATACCGCGTCATGTCATCCCTCATCAAGGCAAGAAATTTTCGATTATCGGCTATTGTGACGGATCGACCAAGGCTTTCGGCTGTTCAGTCTATCTCCGTGCTGCCACTGATGACCAGGTCAATGTCCATCTTCAGATAGCTAAATCCAAGGTAGCCCCGTTAAAAGTCCTCACTGTCAACCGTTTGGAACTTTGCGGCGCGGTTTTACTAGCAAAAGTCGCTAGTAGAATTTACTCCTTGCTTAGCAAAAACCTAAACTTATCTCAATGCTATCTTTTCACTGATAGTTCGACGGTGCTGTCGTGGCTGAACACTGAACCGCACAAATTAAAAACATTTGTAGCGCATCGTGTAGTTCAAATAATCGATGCGTCCGCAGAGTTTGTGTGGCGTCACGTGTCCACACACGACAACCCGGCTGATCTATGTAGTCGTGGTCTACCATGGTCAGGTCCCCAGTGGCTGACCGATGCACCTGACGACTGGCCTGTATCAGCAGTCAAAGGGCAGGACAACCTTCCAGAACTGAAATCGTCATCACAGTTGTGTAACGTTTACCTCACTACACAAGATGCTGATGTGTTACAAACTCAGCTGGAACGCTCCTCCAGTTTTTCGCGCAGAGAGTAGTAGCGTGGATCTACCGTTTCATAGATAACGCTAAACGTAAACGCTCGGAGCGAAACTTATCGCCTTTTCTCACCTCCACCGAGCTCGATAGGTCAGTCAATTCTTTAGTGAAATATGTTCAACAGCAACAACTTAAAGAAATCCCACCTTTAGTTTCAACCAAAAAATCTCTTCCGAGACAAATCTCTAAGCTCTCGCCGTTTGTAGATTCGCTTGGTATTATTCGTGTGGGTGGACGACTAGGGCAATCCGACTTACCTGATAGTGTCAAACATCCTTATCTTTTACCAAAATCATCTCGGCTGTGTCAACTCCTTATCGATCATTTTCATGCAACTTACCTTCACTGTGGACCGCGTCTTCTGCAGTCATTAATCCAACGTCGATTTTGGATTCTCGGCCTACGTAACCTTATTAGATCGCGACTATCTAATGTAACGTATTATAACGGTTTGTAACGTATACAATACAATAGCTAAATGGTTAACCTAATCTTAGCAAGACAGACTTATATCTATGCTTACACTTCAAGTTATTAAATACTAATATTTTGAAATTGAATTATCTGCTTGCTTTTGTATGTATGTAATACTGATAGTAAACAAAATGAACCTATCCTATTTAATAAAAAAAAAAAAAAACTTTTCTATTGTGTACTAATAATATACCTATAACTTTTGAATTAAATTATTCTGATATTTTACCTTTAACTAGTTGTATGTATATGTTGTAAAAATTTTACTTTTTGGTAATGCGTAAAACTTTAGAGCTCAATACTTACACATGTACATACCTAATGCATAAGTTTAAGTTAGTTACCTAAGTTGAAATCTGATAATATCGACAACCTCACGTTACATAGCCTCAAAGAGGGCCCATCCCTAACTTGCTAACTTGTTTACTACGTTGTAGGAGCTAACTACCTGAACTTGTTACTTTTTATTTCTCATTTCTACCTCCAATTTTGGCAATATATTGGACTGCTAATAAAATATTATAATTATTTACCGCATGCAATTAACATTATACACTTTATATTTTTTTTACATATTGTACGTTACCACACGGAAGGAAGACGTTGGCAGCTGTAACACAGGTGCGACCTAGCACGGCTGCCAATAATCAACTTGTACCTACCTAGCTGAACGTTGTACATTTTATTTAATTTTATTTATATTACAGTTAGCTATAAGGTGCTGTATTTTTGATATTGTGATTTTTGATGAAATAAATAAATAAAAATAAAAAAAAAATAAATAAATAACCTTCTCATCTGCAACCATTGATGGGTGATCTACCTTCATCTCGTGTAACACCACAATGTTTCCAGAAAATTGGAATTGATTTTGGAGGGCCGGTGATGATAAAAGAAAGTAGGCGTCGTAATGCACGATCTTATAAGGCATATCTATGTCTTATTGTTTGTCACTCAACTAAGGCAATTCATCTCGAGCTGGTCACCGAGTTGACCACAGAAGCTTTTATCGCAGCTTTCGACCGTTTCATATCACGGAGGGGTCTTTGCCGATTAGTTGTTACCGACGGTGGAACCAACTTCATCGGTGCTAAGCGCTATCTATCAGAAGTTTCAGAAATGCTAGATAAAGAAAGCGACTCAATCTCTCAGCAGCTCGCGTCTCGAGGCATAACCTGGAAAATTAATCCCGCTTCGGGAGCACACTTTGGCGGTATTTTTGAACGCAGTATTCGTTCTACTAAGTATCACCTTAGGCGAGTCATAGGAGCCCAGACCCTTACTTACGAAGAATTCTATACTGTTCTTACTAAAATCGAAGCGATGTTAAATTCGAGACCTTTGGTGGAGCTTTCATCCGATCCCCGCGAAGTTGACGCTCTCACTGCTGGGCATTTTCTGATTGGCCGCCCGTTAGTTTCCTTACCTGAACCAGTACACGATGAGAATGTATGTCTGCATTCTCACTGGCAGCTTATACAGAGACTTACTCAAAGTTTCTGGCGTACTTGGCAAAGGGACTACCTTCATACTCTCCAACAACGCGTAAAATGGTTCAAGTCAGATAACCGACAACCTAAATTGGACGATCTTGTAACCATTATTGAACCAAACTTACCTCCTAACGAATGGCGTCTAGGTCGCATCGTAAAGTTGCATCCCGGAAAAGACAACATCATCCGCGTTGTGACTGTCAAAACCGCTAAAGGCTTGCTAGTGCGACCAGCGGTCAACATCTGTCCTCTTCCGATCGAAGAGCAGCATCTTCATAATTAGAAGACCTTAAACTTATTCTTAACTTAAAAAACAATATTCTTAGCATTTAACTTTAAATATTTATAAATACATTAACATTAACTTACACTTCTTAACTCACACTACAGTTAGGGAGCTGTCTAGACGCCTAATCGATGTCTCCCACGACCAAAGAGCTGGCGCTTACCTCGGGCAAGGCATTAGTTTCGCGATTCAAAGAGGTAATGTCGCCAGCTTTTTCGGTACTCTACCAGCAGACAGCGACCTAAATTCCATTTATTATTTGTAGTTTTTATTTGAATTATTAGTCATAGTTAATATTTTAGTTTAATAAGTTTTTTAAATTGTGTTGAGAAATAAATTATGTTTTTTCTTTACCTTAATATATTGTTCATACTTACACTTCTAAATTGTTCACATATGTAATTTATTATGCAACTTATCACACCTATTTATCTAATACCAATAACCTTATGAATCCGAGTAGTATCTTAGTAGCAGGATCACGAACCCTCATTTAACCTTGTGAAATCCATGATGATTTCATGTGGGGGGGATATGTTCAGGCTTTAGTTTACAGTCCACTTTCCTTATTCCCGCCAACGTCCTTCCACTACCATTATCCAACTCCGCATTTAAAACTCGCGGCAAAATGCTCCTGCGCACTGATTTGACCGGCGCATCCTACAATCGCCGCCAGTCGCCATGGAGTCGCGAAATCAATCTACAGCAATGAAAATGTAAAAAACATAATTTTGTGTGCATAAAAGTTTCCGCATTGAGAATTCTCCGTCAAGTGCTGTGTTATCATCTTAACTATCCAAAAAAAAAACATTAAATCATAACAGGACATTTACTAATGTGCGTGTATCAAACGAGAGCTGCATGTGAGTACCCTTCCATCCTTTTCAAATTTTCCATTAATCTTAGCTGAAGCCTTAACATACTTGTAGTTCTGTGAGAACTGTAGATCCCGCGTGCCTATAAAATAAATCCGTGCATATATAATGCTTCAGCAAACTTCTCCCTTCCCCCTCCCCCAACAAAAATATGTGATCGACAATTTTTTTTAAAGAAATCAAGGAACTCGTCTGCCGATTTTCGTCAAAATCGGTTGAAATGTGACCTGTAGGTGAGAACAGATAGACAAACATCCGAACAAAAGCATTTTTGGCCTGGTCGAAACTGAAATGCTTCGCCCGCTATGCACGCTCGGTCATTTAAAAAATCTTTTACATTAAACAGGATTTACATTATTTATGTACATTTTTTTTTAAAATATCTTATAGGCTAGCATTTGACCACTATCTCACCTGTTGGTAAGTGATGATGCGGTTGAAGATGGTAAGCACGCTAGGCCTAGAATGGGAACTGGCTCTCAAGGATGGCTGCCGGAACACATTAGATGTTTTGGCGACAGATTTTCTAACTTGAGGGTGGTAGCTGGCCAGGCGGACACTAGATAGTGTCCTACCACCATGCGGGGGTTGTTGGTTTCTTAACGATGTTTTCCTTCACCGGAGGGCCACTGTGAGAAGCGCACATATTTTTTTCTATAGAAAAATTCATTGGTGCACGGCGGTTTGAACTCGGTACCACGGCATCAAAGCCGACCGTTCTCCCGATTACGCCACCGGGTCCTCTTCTCCCGATTACGCCACCGGGCCCTCAAAACATTATTGTGTTTACAGCTCCCAGCAAATGTGAGAGCAGCCAGCAAGAGGAGTGCTGCACTGTAGCTATTGTAGGTAACAGTGACTTTACACAGTACACAGAGATGTCCGCGGGGGGGCGCCACACAGTAGTGAATATGACCAGCGCCGGCCTGCAGGAGTACACCATGTATTTCGCCGTGAGAGGAGAACGGATGTACCTTGTACTGACATCGCAATCGCCTTATGACTGGAACAATCTGTATTATATAATCGGTATGTACTCAAAACTCGTCCAAATAAAAACACGCTGATATTCAGAAATACTTGAATATACTCGTAGCTATAGTCTGACCGTGGTAACTGTGCCAGAGGAGCGACCGTATGGCACAGACCACATACCCAGTTGACTGATCATATAACGTCCCCTTGGGCGGTTACTAACAGTTACACAACACATTATGGTGGATATACCATTTACCCGAACGAAGCGACTTGCTTCTTCGTTCATCATACGAACCGCCAAAGAATGGAATACCCTGCCTGAGTCTCGGTTTCTGGTTAAGTACATTATGGCGATCGTCAAATCGCGAGTGAATAGGTATCTTCTGAGTAAGCACACTCCATCATCGATCACATCATCACTTAACATCAGGTGAGATAGTGATCAAGTGCTACCCAGTTCGGTGTTAATAAAAAAAAAATAAACAAACACAAACAAGTAACATTATTGGCTCGCCATTTATTGCCATCGGAATATTTCTAGTATATTATTTTTGTTGGTAAGTGATGATGCGGTCGAAGATGGTAAGCACTCTAGGCCTAGAATACCAACAGGTGAGATAGTGGTCAAACGCTAGCCTATAAGATATTTAAAAAAAAAACGTGACGGTGTGACCATTATACAATGAACCAAGGTCTAATGAGTAAGTATCTCCAGAGATATGGAGAAAAACATCTCAAACTTGCGACGGCAAATGACTTACGTGACATATGAAGTTAGACGAACTATGTGTTCCACAACCTAGGATTCACTACGTGACACAACAATGCGAGAATATCAATCAGCTACCAATTACCTAAAACAGCAACAAAAACAGTTTAGCAGTAACGTCCTGTAAATAAATAAGTATTTAGATTATAGAACTCAGTTTAAGATAATAATTTCAGATCGTTTAAATAACTAAAAGAACCGACTTCAAACGTCGCGCTAGTCAAAGTAGCCAGTAGACGTAGTAACTATTATATAATCTGTGCCAGTAGTACTCGTAAGTAGTAAGTCGTCGAGATAAGTAAATGAATCGTAATACAAATGTTGATATATTAAAAACGGCTCGGCCGAGTTCGTTAAAATTTTAATGGGACCACTAAACTTGTGAAGCGTCCCTATGAAACAAAAAAAAATCCAAATGGGTTCAGGCATCGTCAAATAATCGGTGAACATACATAAAAAAAAAAGATTCCGACGAATTGAGAACCTCCTCCTTTTTTGTGAAGTCAGTTAATGAAACATTTCATATATCTTGCAGCTAAACCTGAATGTTTACTTTTAACAGGGTTTAACATAGTTAAACCCTGTTAAAATGAGAGATGGCAACATATATTTGTATGAACGTGTGCCGAAATATAACTCTTATAAATATCTCCGTAATTACTTCAAAGCCAACATCATCTCTGGCGACCAGTACAGCTACTATTACGTGACTATATCCGGCGGTAAGTGATTATTATTTCCATACATGTCTCGGGTCGTAACACGCCCGGTCCTGTTTAAGGCATTGACGGAGCCGAAGCCAACATTAGGACACAGTAATATTTTGGCGAATCCGCGACTGTATCAGGATCCGCGAAGCAGCCTTGCTTCATGAGATAAGTAAGTACAGTAAGACACCCAACAGGTGTATTTTTATAATGTTGTGTGGCAAACAGGCAAGCGGCCCACCTGATGGTAAGTGGTCAACATTGACGGCAGAGGGTCACATTTAGACCGGACGGGATAGGGGCACGCGGTGTCGCCACTCACCGTCGGCTCGCCACAAAGCCGCCTCTGCGGGATGATGATTATTATTATGATTATGGATTTTTTTGTTGAGCTATGTTAAATACTTACAAAGACTGCACGGAGTCAATAGAATCGATTGCAGCTTAAACTCAAAATCCGACAGAACATTAAAATAAAAATAAAAAAAACTTTTGAATAACAAAGTTCATAATTGTTAAACACAATCCAAAATTATTTCATAGTGCCGACGGGACTCGAACCCGCACCCCCCGGATTACACGTCCAGGTGCTCTGCCAATTAAGCCACGGTTCGATCCATCGATACGACGAAATTAGTGGATTGCATTTGTTAACCCAATTATGCATTGGTGGCGCCATCTATGACTACTTATTACGTAAGTTAATCATTCGGAAGAAATGTAATCCGGGGGGTGCGGGTTCGAGTCCCGTCGGTACGATGAAATTTTGGATTGTGTTTAACAATTTACAAAAATATAAAGTGTGTGACATTTCAAAGAAACATAACAAAGTTCATGTTCAAAATTCCTATAGAATGTGTAGGTAAGGGTGTGTACAGACTGTGTAACATAACATGTTATTATATAAAATGTTATGTTAAATAACAATGTATATATATATGTATATATATATTACATTGTTATTTAACATGATACAGATAATCTGGACACGGAATCACATGAGTAAATACTCATGTGACGGAATGTTATAAAACATGATATCATAACATATTTCACAACATTTCCTGTCCACATTATCTGAAACAAGTTAAATAACAATGTTATAACATGTAATAGACCGGGAGAAGGTAACAGAAAATACTTGGTAATTTGTACCAGTATGGCGGTTCTTCATGGGTCTAATTACGAAATGACAAAAAAAAATGATGGTCATAGCGCTGGTACCGGCGGCCCAATCGCGTGGGCGTTAATTGAATGTGTCGGATACATAATAGTGGCGAACGATTTGTTCCACAAAAATGCTTGTATTTTCCGATAGTCGATAAAAAAAGAAGTAGGCGGTAGCGTAATGCCATACTTCTCCGGTGTGACTTACAGCCCGCCATACCGACCCGAATACATTAATTTAAAAAAAAAGCAATTCAACCATTTGTTCCAGGCTAATTTTTGCACAGCTAATCATCGTCGAGTAGCCATTCACGGAAATCACCTTGCCATACTTTTCCGACGGTTCCCAATGGCCGCCATACACTGTGATTGTTTTTTTTTTGCTACACGATTTTTACCAGTCTAAAACTTTTTTTAACAGTTCTCTGTATGATCATAAATAGAAATCTGATCATGCCATACCTGTGAGAGGTGGCAAATGTGTACAATATTTTTTTTTAATTCTAAGATTTTATTCGTAATTCGCACGATTTGTACCAGTACAGCACTAATGTTTCCTGTTAGTTAGAGGTTTAACGAATATAAATACAAAATTTCAAACACCCAAGTGGCGACAATCTTGTCTTATAACCAAATGTTATGTCATATAATATTGTACGGATACCGGCGCTCGAAAGATTTTTCGAATTGTAGATAAGTAATCGTGTTTATAAGCCATAATGTATGGGAACGCACTTTTTTTCCGGCGATTCTACTATATTTATAGTATACTAGCTGTGCCCGCGACTTCGTCCGCGTGGAATAGTGTCTTTGGGTAGCATTAACTAATAAGACACATACGTATCCCAGCTACACCGCGCCGAACCACGCCACGCTAATCCCCCCTTCCCTCCGCCCCTCGCATACCCTCCCCTCCCCCTTCCCCGTCACTTCCACCTCAAAAATAAATTTCAAGCTTCTAGCTTTAAAAAATGACGATACTTCTATACAACTTTTCATCCCCCCTTTCAACCCCTTACAACCCTCTTTTCGCATAAAATATATGCCTATGTCCTTTCTCAGGCTCTAAGCTATCTGTGTAAGCGTGTCTGTGTGTGGAAAGCGGACAGACAGACAGTTACTTTCGCATTACATAGTAAGGATAAATAAACCCAGAGATGGCGCTAGCGTAGATTTTAATAGCTCCCCTTTAAGTATTGCCTAAATGTATGAGATCCGGCATCGCGCAAACGATATTTTCCGTTATATTGAAACTGATGCACTTGCTTCGCGTTTAAACATCTCAAAAGTTGAACTCGTTTAAAAACATTTCTCTTTATATTATTAGTCTGGAAAGTATGGCGATTCTACTATATAGTATGGCAGCACTTTTCCCCCTCTAAGACGTATGGGAAATGCAATAACGGTCACATTTTATCAAATACTTACCAAAAATCCAATTGCAATACTGATACAACTCATTATGCAAAAAAAAAAATACTCCTTTGCGGTGGTATGGCGGCCATTGGGAATCGTCCGAAAAGTATGGCAAGGTGATTTTCGTGAATGGCTACTCGACGATGATTAGCTGTGCAAAAAATAGCGAGGAACAAATGGTTGAATTGCTTTTTACAAGCTTTTATTTAACTTGCAATGTATGTATGTATGTATTATGTCACTTTGTTTGTTCGGGTGGAATCTAGGAAGCTAAATTAGACCCACTTCCCGATGTCCGATTAGACTCAAATTTGGTGTACTTATGTATCTTCGGTGACAATACAATAATATGGTACCATGAAGCTAGTCTGATGATGGAGACGGAAGGTGGCCACGGCATCTCTGTGATAAATCAACATAAACCCACCAAGTTTGGGCTCGATTGATTCGTCTTGGAGATAACTTTTCACCTAGATGATATCCAGGGTCTGATGATGAAGCTGGAAGGTGGCCACGGCATCTCTGTGATAAATCAACATAACCCTACTGAGTTTGGGCTCGATTGATTCGTCTTGAAGATAACTTTTCACCTAGATAATATCCAGGGTCTGATGATGAAGCTGGAAGGTAGCCACGGCATCTCTGTGATAAATCAACGTAACTCTACCGAGTTTGGGCTCAAATGATTCGTCTTGAGGAGCACTTTACACGTAAATGATAGCCAGGATCTGATGATGAAGCTGTAAGGTGGCCATGATTTCTGTTGTAAAGCAACATAGCCCCACCGAGTCGAATAGGAATAGTCGAGTCGGAATATTTTAAAACATCATGCCTTCTCTTAAATACTTAGGTACCTAGTAGGTAGGTAGTCGGTATCTATACCTACCTACTAAAATGTTAAGAATAAATTATAAGTAAAAAAATATTTTAAAAACAACCTTTTATTTGGGACAATGAACTAAAATGTTAAAAATAAATTCTAGTAAGTATTTGGCGTGTAGGTACTTACCTATATTTTTAAAAGCTTGAGGCACTGAAGTATAGTAATTACCTAGCCTGAAAAACGGGTAGTGCTTCAAGCTTCTAAGAATATAGGTAAGTACCTACACGCCAAATACTTACTAGAATTTATTTTTAACATTTTAGTTCATTGTCCTAAATAAAAGCTTGATTTTAAAAATATTTTTTACTTATAATTTATTTTTTAAATTAATGTATTCGGGTCGGTATGGCGGGCTGTAAGTCACACCGGAGAAGTATGGCATTACGCTACCGCATACTTCTTTTTTTATCAACTATCGGAAAATACAAGCATTTTTGTGGAACAAATCGTTCGCCACTATTATTTATCCGACACATTTGATTAACGCCCACGCGGTTGGGCCGCCGGTACCAGCGCTATGACCATTATTTTCTTTTTTGTCATTCCGTTATTAGACTCCTGAAGAGCCACCATACTGGTACAAATGATCAAGTATTTTCTGTTACCATCTCCCGGTCAATTATGCTACATAGTCTGTACGCACCTTTATGCTCATTGACGTCATAATTATTTCAGACACACTGACGGTGGGAAGGATGGGAGAGCCTCCATTGATGAAACACATCAGCACTGAACTCAGGAGACTCAAGTACTTCAGTTTCGCGTGGAGCGGCTCCACGGAAGGCACGGCCCTGTACGACTGTACCGCAGAGTGAGGTAATATATATATATATACATCGTATGTAAAAAAAAAACAAAACAACTACGTTATATATACATATATAAGTATTTATATTAAGATGTTTAGGAACATTATTATATATATGTAGGGTATTTTTATGTATCATATCATAATATACTATAATTTTAGTAGTCTTTATTAGATGACTATGATGATAGACTAGATTATTATATAAGGCGGCAATAGCCCAATGGATAAGGTGTCGGACTTGCAATCGAGAGGTCGTAAGTTCGATCCCCACCCCACCCATTGCACTATTGACGTGAACCCACTCCAGACACGAGCATATTTAGCTTAGTTGGAGGGGTTAACAAGAATACTAGTAATGTGCCAACCACATTGCGAGTAATCTTTTTATCAAAAAACATAAAAAAAAAAAAAAAAAATTAAAGATATAATTTTTTTTTCTCTGACATCAATAATTTGTATTGTACGCTACCCCCAATTTTTGTTTGTATTCTTATTTTCCATGCCAAGATTGTCTGGAAGAAATTGCTTTATGCGATAAGACCGCCGATTGTATTGCCTTATTATTCTACTGTCTTTCATCACATAGTATGTACAATTTGTAATTCCTTTGGTGATCAAAAAAGAGTTTTTGTATTGTATTGTATATAAATCTTTTTAATTTTATTTAGTATTAAGAGAAAACTACATGTTGTAACTACAATTTGTCAGACATTGCCAGCAGAGGCATTAGTAAAATAATAGTTTGTTCATTCCCGTATCTTAAAACAAGTAGTTGCTCTTATAATGAGCATGCTCATAAATTGAACTTGGCACTGTACAATTTGACGTGTCGCTTCAGCGACTTTTTGTATTTTGAAACCAACAAATTTATTAGTAAAGTAATATTGACAAAGGATACTTTGTATCTCAATAAGACTAATAAGTCGACCATTGCTAAGTTATTAGCATACAATATTTATGACCCTGTTTTACATATTGTAACAGATCACAAAGACGAGCCCCAACGTAGTGGTGTTACTATGCAGGGTAATTGTAGCGTAGTAGACTTAGTTAGTTTAAACTAATGTCTAAGACAATGGGGAGGCCTGACTCAATCAACATTTTTCATCAGAATATACAAGGTCTCTCCAGCAAAGCCTTAGAGTTAGAATTATTTCTCAATTATTATAAAGTTGACATAATGTGTATTACTGAACACTGGTTTGTGAAAGGTACTTTGTTACCAATATTAAAAAATTATACAATTGCCAGCACATTCATTAGACAAAAGGCAATTCGTGGTGGCTCACTAATATATGTAACTGAAAATTGTAACTTTAAAGAGCGTAAAGACATAGTAGCTTTGTCTGTGGAACGATGTGTTGAATTATCTTGTATAGAGCTGGGGCAACATATAGTCATCTGTGTATACAGACCTCCATCGGCTGATTATAAAATGTTTGAAACAATTATGGAAGAAGTAATGAGCAAAGTCTTCAACACCTCTAAATCTTTAATAGTTTGTGGCGATTTCAATGTTAATTTAATTGAGCAGTCTCCGCTCAGCGACAAATTAAAAAAATTATTTCTAAGCTTCAATCTGAAGCATCTTTTTAATCAGCCAACAAGAATCACTAGCTCGTCAGCTACCTGCTTGGACAATGTGTTCTGCAACTGTGAACCCGAAAAAATTGCAATTTTTGATAAACTTGGCTCGGACCATCTGGGACAAAGTGTCACTTTTTCATGTAAATTATCCATCAAAGGCCAAGAACATTTTTACAGGCCCATTACCACCAAACGGGTTGAACAGTTTGTGGATATCATTGACAAGCAATTAATGAACCTAAGATTTTCTGAGGATCCTGATGACCTATGCAGTGCTTTATTTCAAATGTTAGATGCAGAGTTCAATGATATTTTTAAAATTAAAATGGTTAGAAAGGGTGCGAAGGTTCGTTTCGATGACTGGGCAACTCCTGGTATTTATAAAAGTAGAAATAATTTGTATAACTTGTACTCACAAAAAACCATTAATTTACATAATACTAAATTCATAAATCACTTAAAATTGTATTCAAAAACTTTTAAAGTTGTTTGTCAGACAGCAAAATCACTGCATCTAAGTAGAAAAATTAAGCAAGCCGATGACAAAATAAAATCAACATGGAAAGTCATTAATACAGAAACTGGAAAAATTAAGCAGAGGGACGGTAAAATTATGTTAAAAGTTAATAATAAATTAATCATAGATAATAATGATGTCGCTAACACATTTGTTGAGTACTTCTCACAAGTACCTATTATTACTACTCAGCCTTTAAACTCTTCCCCTAAGGATGCTTTTGTTTTACTATCGAAGTGTGTGAATGTATGTGACTCTATGTTTGAGTTCAGACACATAAATTCAATATCAATTATCAAAACTTTTAAAATGCTCAATCAAAAGAAAACCGAGGATCTGTGGGGTATGTCAACCAAAGTACTTAGTTATATTATTAATGCAATTAGCCCTCACTTAGCGTTTATTTTTAACAGATGCGTCGATGAAGGTGTCTTTCCTGATGTAATGAAAAAAAGTAAATTAATTCCCCTATACAAATCAGTGAACAAAAATGACCCTTCAAACTATAGACCAATCTCTATATTACCGGCGCTCAGTAAAGTTTTTGAAAAAGTTATATTAGACCAGCTTTTGGCACATTTTAATATTAATCATCTTTTAAATCACAAACAATATGGTTTCACTAAGGGGCGTTCTACTACTGATGCTGGAGTAGATCTTCTTAAACATATATTTGATGCCTGGGAGAAAGCACAAGATGCTATCGGCGTTTTCTGTGACTTATCTAAAGCGTTTGATTGCCTCTGTCACAAAACGCTAATTTGCAAATTAAAACACTACGGCGTTAACGGAAAAGCACTTGATCTGGTCTTATCCTACCTCAGTAATAGAATACAGATGGTTGAGGTCAATGGCGTCAGGTCATCTGGATCCCTCATAAAAATGGGAGTTCCGCAGGGATCGATCTTAGGACCATTTTTATTTCTAGTTTATATTAATGACTTGCCGTCTTTCGTGCAAAACTTATGTGACATTGTTTTGTTCGCGGATGATACATCCTTAATATTCAAAATAGATAGGATTGCGCCTGGATTTGACGATGTTAACAAATCAATCGCACAGGTTTTGAATTGGTTTACAACCAATAACTTATTACTGAACGCCAAAAAAACTAAATGTATTAAATTCTCGCTGCCAAATGTAAGAAAGGGTGTCATTAATAGCAGGATATTAATAAACGATGTACCGATAGAATTTGTTGAATCCGCTACATTCTTGGGCATCACCCTGGATTCAAAACTACAATGGGGTTCTCAAATATCGGCTCTGGCAGGTAGATTGAGCTCCGCTGCATACGCAGTACGTAAAATCAGAAACTTGACTGACGAATCCACTGCTAGATTGGTTTACTTTAGCTACTTCCATAGTATAATGTCCTATGGCATTTTATTGTGGGGGAAAGCCGCCGAAATCCAATCTATATTTGTTTTACAAAAAAGAGCTATTCGATCTATATATACCATGAAGTCGCGAGACTCACTTCGTGAAAAATTTAAGGAGATTAAAATTCTCACAGTGGCATGTCAATATATATATGAAAATATTATGTATGTACGCAAAAATTTGAATGAGTATGATAAGAGGTCCGATGTACATAATTTCAATACAAGACACAAAAATAGATTAATTCTACCTCAATTCAGGTTGTGGAAAGTTAGTGGTTCTTTTCTGGGGAACTGTATACGATTTTATAATAAACTTCCTAAAGATATTGATCAACTGTCTATAAGCAGATTTAAAACCTTTGTAAAATCCAATTTAATGAAGAAATCGTACTATACAATAAATGACTATATGAATGACAAAAATGCTTGGCCTGAATGCCCCAAGCTCCAAGATATAATATAAATTGTATGATAATAGAATTACTTATTGTACATTAAACATTTATTTAATATGAATTAAAAAAAATGAATTAAAATAAGTGACAAGCCCCATAGAGTTTCTTGGTGTTTCTTCTCTGATGGGAGTACTTCCGAAACACCAGTAGATTCAACAGTCAATCAGTTTTCATCTTTTGTTTGCAGATCTAGGGTTGCCTGTTACGACGGTATTATGCGGCTGATAGTCGGACAATCAGTTCCATTCGGAACATGATTTGTACTGCAATTAGTCTGCGTTTTATTTATCTATTATGTTTCATTATTTCACAATTTTTTGGATAAAAATTGTCTGAAGTACTGAAACATGCACTGGGTTGCGGGTGCACGTAATGGTACGGTTGGCAACCCTACATTAATAAGGGGAATTAAACATGTGTTTTAAGTGTGACGTTCGACGTCTAGATGAAAGCTGAATGGCTCAATACCTTTGTTTTTTTTTTTGCAAATTCAAAGCGTTATGTTTCTGTTATATCTATATTTTTTGTTGAATATGATCTATTTAATGTTATTTGACGTGTGTAAGTGCTAATTTTTAATTTGCCCATATACTGAATAAATGCTTTGACTTGACTTGACTTGACATGCTTATACGTTCATGTAATTAACAATTATTGATATCTAAGTTTAAATCAAAATAAAAAGAATCCGTTATGTCTCATGAAGCTAAAACATGCAAAATTCCATCTTGACTTCAAGATAAGGGCAAGATGGGTCGTATAGAATAACCCTACATTTTACGATTGACACATAATAAATCGTAGTGAGTATAATAGTCGGTACTTTTATAGTTATTATTCAAACTCACTATAACCGTACCTAACTCTAGCATCAGACATAACTATGTTCTGTATCGGTACATACCTCATGTGCCCAACTACCAACTACAATATGATGGACACTGTATCTTGTACTATTCATTATTCTGTGACTGTATCAGTCCTCTGCGAGTGGTTCCATGTATTTTTCGCCACAAATCATTAAAAAAAATCAGCCAAGTGCGAATTGGACTGGCGCACCAAGGCTTCCGAACAAATTTGTCAAACTAGGTTGAAGGAAAACCTTAACTTTGCGGTTCGATCCATAGAAAATGTATTGCATCAATCGCAAATAATACAAGTCAACAAGATTTTTGAGACAGTTCTGCATGTCTGATTTTGATGAATTATGTGGATATTGAAAGAAAAAATACTTTTATCTAATAAAGTTTGCTTTTACCAGTTGTGACCAGTTGTAGTTACCAGACTGAAATTTCAAAATTTAAGAAAATTTCTATTTTAACCCACTTCACAAAAAAACAGAACTCCGTCAAATCTTGACCGACTTTAATCTTTTTGTTTGAGATTATGCCCTGGACGCATTCAAATTTTTTCGACGTATGACAATTATCTCCGGAGATATAGAGATTAACAATATAGGCCAATTTTTTATACTAAGACGACATGATTATAACTAGCCAGTACGTTGACTATCGCGGCATGTGAAGTCGGTTTTTTTTCGTTTTTTACGATCATAAATTATTTTATTTCAGTAGTATGTAAAAGCAAAAATAAACCCAAATGGGAGCCCCAATTACATCTTTTGAGGTAAGCAGTTCTTGTTTGAGTGAATCAGCCTTCTTCTTAAATTCTAATAGATCACTGTTACACCTTTCAAGCAACTCTATGCAATTTTGTAATTCATGACTTAAATCTATGTTTTTTTTACAAGCCTTTAAATTATCCTGTTTAATTTGATTATATTTTTTTAATTTATAAGTAGTTTTCCTAATAATTTTATTATACTTAATATATTTTTTGATCTTGTTAGAACCCTTAATACAGACACTACTAGAACCTGAAGGGATGAGCTCTGTATATAAATCCACAGTGTTAGCTTTATTAGACTCATTTTGTAACGCATGAGAAGTTTCCATTTCTTCAAGTTTATTCTTAGTACACAAAAGCTCCTGCTCCAGGTCCCGGATATAGGTCAGAGTTTGTTCAAAAAGTTCTTGGTTTTGAGTGTGTACATCCACTGTCGCTAGGAGCCTGTCACGCTGGTCTCTCATGTCTTCCATAGCGATATCATACTCAGCTAGTTGATTTTTAAGTTCTGCATTCTTCTTCAACATCTCTGCCATGTCAGATTCGTGATCTTGAAGTTCTTGCAGCAATCCTTTGTTGGAGTTCTTACTTGTTTTCAATTCCAGTAGAGCCACTTTTAATTTAGCCTCAACATCCATTCTTCGAGTAGTCATTGTGGAGGCTGTTACGTCTGGAAACCGGAAAGAAGTACCTTACTTTCAAGCTATGCCAATAAAGTTTATGATGACTAACTGTGAGAGTTGATTGTGATAATGGTTTTGATTTCAAGTTATTAGTGTAAGTCCAGTTTAATAATAAACAGTAACTTCATAAATTACTTAACAATTTATATATTTATTGAGTCAATTCTTATAAAACAACACAAAGGCCTATGTTATGTATTTAAAGTACCTACTTTCTATTATGAAGTTTTAATTCGTTTGTTATGCATTGATTTGGGGGAACGTAAAAAATATATTACAACTGCTAATTTAATATTTGTATTGCACGTAACATGAGATTCGAAATTTGGAAGTGATAATAACTGAGACAACCGAAAACATAAACCGAAGAATAAGTAAAAGTTACGTGAATAAGTAAAAAAAACCGTTCAGTCGGAAGTATCAATCGTCTAATGTTGGTTATTAAAAGAAGGCATATACTAGGGGGGGGCTGTGAGGTAATTTATGAATAGTGGTTACGAATATATATTAAGGCTATAAATCAATACTCCCCAGGTTTTGCGTTCAGAACCATCCAAAATACTAGGATTTCCACTCCACTAAAATGTCTTGATTTTGACAGCTCAAGGTTCCCGCGTCGACCGGCGACTATTACCGGTTTTGAATCTCAATAAATACGACACAGTCACAACAAATAACACTAAATGGAGTTATTTATCACTTTCCCACTCAATATTAACTAAATTTGTTAAGTTTAAATGAGTATTTTTACAATTATATAGATTTTAACTTGCACAGCTGATTTTTTAGATGTCACCGTTGGTGTTGCCACACGGCAAAAAAAAACAAATAACAAATATTATATGGGGACACCCTTTAAATTTCAACTTTTTTTTATTTTATAGATTTTTCCTTTATTTGTGCTGTAATACCTTGCTTCTTGCCAAATTTCATGATTCTAGGTCAACGGGAAGTACCCTATAGGTTTTCGACTCAAAACCTATAGGGTACTTCCGGTTGACCCAGAATTGTCAATTTTGGTTAAAAGCAAGGTTAAACAGCACAAGTAAAGGAAAAAATCCAAAAAATAAATAAAGTTGAAATTACGGAAAATTTTGGTGCTTAGAAGTTTTCGCGAAAATCTAAATTTGCCCATATCTTTCTATCGTGTCAATTCAGGACCTTGATTTTTATACACCTAATAGAAACTATACACATTAGTATCAGGTATAAATTTCATCCACCCGTTCCTGAGAAAATCGGTGGTAACTCACGGATAGACAGACAGATAGATGGACAAGAATGTGATCTTATAAGGGTTTATTTTTTTACCTTTTGAGGTACGGAACCCTAAAAAAATTTACAAAAGCATACTTTATTGGGTAAAAATGGATCCTCTGGTTACTTTTCTATGTAGAAAATCAGAAAATAAGCATTTAATAACAAACCCAAAAAAATAAGTTTATTTGTTGACTTGTGTAATATGTTTGTAGTAAAATAAAATTACAAATTCACAGATTTTTTGTTATTATACTTTAAATTTACGGTTTTCAATTTATTCCTATAAAAGTGATTCAAGACCCTGCTTCTTGCCAAATTTCATGATTCTAGGTCAACGAGAAGTACCCTATAGGTATACCATACATAAATTGTATGTGAAAATATGCGACACGGTGATATCTATTGACGGCGTTGACTTACAAGAGTGATTTTTCATAGCCAATAATAAAGATCATTTAATAAACTTAAAAATCAACTTCACATACAGTGCTAGTCATTTTCAGTAGCAAATTTGAGGTACTTAGCTCCTGTAAACTTTAAACTTTCGCGATTTGAAGACATAGTTATAAATATTAAAATACGGGACTTATCGCGCCTAAAACATAAATTTTATTTACTCGACGTTTCGACCAAGTTGCATTGATCGTGGTCACGAGACGTCAGTCGTCTCGTGACCACGATCAATGCAATCAATGCAACTTGGTCGAACTGACGTCTCGTGACCACGATCAATGCAACTTGGTTGAAACGTCGAGTAAATAAAATTTATGTTTTAGGCGCGATAAGTCCCGTATTTTAATATTTATAACTACTTAGCTCCATATCTCAGGAGATAGATATCAGAACTCAAAGAATTACAACAGTACAATGAGATCTAACGGAAAGTATAGTCCCTTTAACAAAAAAGGAATTTTCCAAATCCATTTATAAATGACGAGATCCGATGACTATCTCTAGAGATATGGAGATAAGCACCTGCAACTTGCTGCTGAAATTGATTATCGCGGCATGTAAAGGTTTTTTAGAGTTCTGTACCCAAAGGATGCCAACATATACTATTACTGTGGTCGCTATAACAATAAAGGGATATTTCTGAGACTCCGCTGGCTGTCCGTCCGTCTGTCTATCCGTCTGTTATGGGACTATTTTTTCTGACCCGTAAGATGTAGTCACTTGAAATTGTCACAAAATGTGTTTTTTTAGTTTTTAAAGCAAAGCATTTTTTTATATTATATTGTCTTGCGTTGATGATGCGGTCGAAGTTGGTAAGCACGCTAAGCCTAGAATGGGAACTGGCTCTCATGGATAGCTGCCGGAACACATTAGATGTTTGGCGATAGATATTTCTAACTTGAGGGTGGTAGCTAGCCAGGCGGACACTAGAGAGTGTCCTACCACCATGCGGGGGTTGTTGGTTTCTGAACGATGTTTTTCCTTCATCGGAGAGCCATTGTGAAAAACGCACATAAATGTTTCGATATAAAAATCCATTGGTGCACGGCTATGTGGCCGTGTAAAATTGAGAATGGTTTATGTTGCGAGTTTGGGTCGGCTGTCACGGTCAATGTCATCTTCATTCAGTTAGAAGTGCGTCAAATGGGGGAGAGGATGATGGTGCTGGAAGCTGGTCCTCTCGATTGAAATGTCTGCTGCACCTGTACGAGCAAACCTGATGATAATGGTGAACGTAAGCGGTGACCATGACGGTCGGTATCAACAAGTGCCTATTTATTAATATTATTATTATATATATTTTTATTCACGGACAACAAAAAGATCCATTATTGTCATTGATCCATATTTAGCTCACAGAGAAATCAAAACTAGTTTGCTCTAAAATATATATTTATTTAGTTTCAACAGCGACATATTTTATTTTACAGGAGCAGACTCATCGCATGGCGGTATTCAATAATCATTGAATAAATTTAGGCTTATTGTTTTAATTGTAATGACTAATGACATACTTTGTTTCTGATAATCTATACTATATATTTTTAATGTATTTAATATTATTATCTTTGATTATTGAAAGTAAGTAATCAAAGATTATTATAATATTTTCATGCTTAACCTGCGATTTCGATGAAATGTTGTGTGCAGATAGTTTGACAACCTGGGAAAGACGTAGGATATTTTTATAGCGGACTTTAAAGGAAAATATAGCGGTTAAGATAACTTTATTAGTTTAGCAGTTATAGGCGTTGAACCTTGGTATTGGATAATTTTCTACCAAATACAAAATCCTTAGAACAAATCCTTTAAAGTGACAAAGACGAAGTACCTAGTTGCTTGTTTATAAAGGGTAAGGACTTGCATTCAATAACGGGCTACTACGGAACCCTACACTGCGCGTGGCCCGACACGCACTTGGCCGGTTATTAAACTATAACAGCTCAACAGTTATTTCTAGTTTTCTTTTTTTTTGTTAGTTGTGTCCAAGTATAATATTCTATTATTAATTTTTGTAAAACAATTTTGTTTGTACCATTATATTAAATTTTATTTGAAATGTTTTCACATATGTTGTTTTACAATATATGTAAATGTCTAGGTTTAGATTAAGGTATCTGAATATAATAAATTATAATATTATAGAAATAATTATATTATTTTTATTTAATATGATGTAAGTACATGGTCGTGGCCACCTTCTTCTTTCCTTCCCACTCCTCATATCTTTTAATTTGGATCATCGTATTTCATTTACCTTTCAGTTCTTTGAAAACAAGTTTGTTAGAATGTTTCATAGTTCATAATAAAATAAATCCGTCAATTTTACTGTATTTCACTCACCAAGAAAACTGTGCACAAGTTGCCAGTCGCACAACATGGAGCGTGCCATGTTAGACATCACGTTAAGTGATAAAGCTCGAAATACAGAGATAAGAAAAAGAACCAAGATGGTAGATGTCGAACCCCGTATTACAAACAAAAATGTCAGTCAATTCACACACACATACAAACACTCACAAACACACTCAATAACACACCCCTACACTCACATCAACATTCCCACATAATGCAAGCATTTTACACACATAAAGAAACACATAGGTATAAAATAGGGGTAATATTACATTATTAATTATTACATATACATTATTATTAATTACTTAAACATTGTAAGAATATAAATAAAAATAAACATACCATGTCAAAGAAAATTTTTAACATAATAATCAAGTTTCATAAAATAATGGGAGAAGCCACTAGCTCCTGAAACACACCGTGAACACACAAAATATTCAAGTGAAACCAATTCGTTTCTTATTAGCGACACTATTGAATGTTAATGGTAATATTATAGAGTTGTTTTTTTCAAAATTAACGGTCGATTCCTGACGTTTTTTTTTACAGATGACTTAATAATCATTTGGCTGCAATCTCACCTGATGGTAAGTGACGATGCAGCCGAAGGTGTAGCACGATTGCTCAGTAGAAACCTATTCACTCTAGACTTAAACATTCCGAGATTGTATCTCGGAGGAAAGACCGTCGCGGGTAGAGTATTCCATTTTTTGGCTGTTCTGATAATAAAGGTAGAACTGAAACGCTTCGTGCGAATTTTAGGTATGTCTACCATAAATGGATGCCTACCGGACGTCTGTCTCGTGGATCTGTAATAAAACGGACGGCTTAGGTCGTCGATACGTAACGTAGATATCTCACTACCATAACAATCTAGCCTTATAACAACTATTATTGTTATATACCGGCTAATACTTCCAACTACTCCAGTTGATTTGGCACATCCATTACAGAGGTGAGAATGGTACTCCATACGATCGGGCTTGTGTGCAATACATACTGAGCAATTGTTCCGGTGTGAAGTACTGTTTCTTTTTAGCAAGCTTTTTGAGGTTTGGGTTTTGGAATCAATATAGGATCCAAAGTTGAGTGTTGATGTTAAAGACATGCCAAGAAATTCGAGGTGGAATATTAGGTAAGTTTGTGGGAAGTTATAGTTCTACAGATAACGTATAGTTTTTAGGGTGACTTGTGTGACGTGCAACCACAGACCTAGGAGTCACTATAAGGTAATTTTTGAGGGCTTAGTGGTGTAATTGGGAGAATCGTTGGCTTTGAAGCCAGAGGTACCGAGTTCCCCGCCGTGCACCAATGGATTTTTCTATAGAAAAATGTATGTGCGCTTTTCACAGTGGCCCTCCGGTGAGGAAAAACATCGTTAGGAAACTAACCTAACCCCCGCATGATGGTAGGACACAATCTAGTGTCCGACGGGCCCTTAAGTTAGAAAATCTGTCGCCTAACATCTAATGTGCTCGGGTAGCTATCCTTGAGAGCCAGTTCCCATTCTAGGCCTAGCGTGCTACCATCCTCGACCGCATCATCACTACTTACCAACAGGTGAGTTAGTGGTCAAATGCTAGCCTATATGATATAAAAAAGTGAATCCTAATACTGGGTTGCACAATTCAGTCAAACACCATACAAAAACACCGGTCATGGTGATAGGTACGGTTAAAGTAAGATGGTGCAACCAAGCCTAGAGGTACGACCACACCGCGGCGTCCTGCCTCCGCGTGCGCGTTCGCGATCTCTTTTTCAATCGTTTTCTGATCGCCGTAGATCACGTTTGTTGTTAACCATTTGGTAAAAATACTACTACGCTATCTGATCGCCGCCTAGATCGCGCACGCAGGACGCCGCGGTGTCTTTGCGTGCAACATCCGAGCCGAGGTCACAGTGTTGCTGTACTGATAGAGACAGCGAGAGAGACAAATAAATTCATGCTGAAGAGTGAATTGACAGACTGCTTAGTTACTTACATTGACCAGAGGCCCTGATTTATTATCAGTCATGCTAAAAAGTATACTTCTGTTGTCTCTTGTATTTTTGGTAGAGACCTTAGAGGTTAAGTGATAACTTAGTCGTAAATTGGAGATTACATCACGCGGCGGCCTCAATACTTTACGTTGGTACGCTTTTTTACGTTGGTAGGCCTACTTACGTTGGTTTTCATGGCGGTTACATGCGTTATTCGTGATGTTTTTTTCATTTTATTTCAAATCGTTACATTATCTACATTCATGATAATATCTAAATATGTTAAAGTGGAAAACTATATCAAATACACACACACACTTACTGTCACATTTTTAATTTAAGTAGCATTTATTTGTACCAAGTTTTGAGTGTATCGACCTAAGTAATAATATTTTCCATAGAAACATAGTTATTAGTAGAACGTCCTACAACGTAGTGGGTCTACGGTGTCGAAGCGTAGACTCGTAGCATGTAGCACATAGCGGACATAGCTGCGTCGCAGAGTCACATGTTATGTTTTTTTTATGCTAGATAGGCAAGCGTTTGACCACTATCTCATCTGATGTTAAGTGACGATGCGGTCGAAGATGTAGCACGCTTACCTAGTAGATACCGGTTCACTAGCGATTTGAAGACCCCCGAGTTGTAGCTATCGGGAAACACAGATGTCAGCAAGGATTTCCATTCCTTGGCGGAACGTATGATATAGGACGAAGCAAAACGGTTGGTGCGTGTAGATGGAACGTCCATCATGCAGCAATGGCGCACATCGGTACGTCTGGTTGTCCGATAGAAGCTGATGGCGGTACTAACTCGTGCAATTGGATGGTACACTCTCCGAAATATATCCGATAGAAAACCGAATATATATAAACTAGCGACTTTGTGGCGATGCTCTAGACTCTGGAGAATTTCCCCACAATTTTGTCGTCAGTTATGTCTCTTAGCTCTCCTCTCAATTACTTCCAGTGTGTGTGTGTGTGTGTGTGTGTGTGTGTGTGTGTGTGTGTGTGTGTGTGTGTGTGTGTGTGTGTATGTGTATGTATGTGTGTGTGTGTGTGTGTGAGCTCGCAGCAGTCGGAGTACCGGCTTTTCGGTAGTCAGCGTGGTCAGCCCAGCTGGTTGACTGCTGTTTTTTCATAACAGCAAGGTTCAAGCTATCGGTTTCCCATTGGTGGTCCAGATCCAGAAATATAAACATAGTTTAAACATATAGCGCGTTAGGACCGAAACGTTGCTCCTACTATCCGGTCAAACAGGGTTATTAGACTGCCTTTCTTAAAACATTTCTTGGTTTCTTCACGTTTTGTTACTTAATTTACAATATTTACTTCTGGAACTTATATCACTGGATACACACACGAAATTACAGTGGTGTCCGAATATATGTTAAACTAGCATGTGCCCCGTGGCTACACCTGCGTTAAAAACTCGTTAATTTACTTAATTTCTTAAGACACTTCAGATTGATTGATTTGATTGTTTCAGACTTTGTTACCCCACTTTGGGTGGAATTTCGAAAAAACCTAAAACAAGTGCTTACTGATTTATTCACAGAAGTATTTGTGTCAAGTTTATAATAAAAAACTATCTAATCTTGTTTCTCTATACAAACTTTGAACCCCCGTTTCATGCCCTTAAGGGGTGTATTTTGGAAAATCCTTTTTTAGTGCATACCTACGTCTTAATATCTATCTGCATGCTAAATTTCAGCGCAATTCGTTAAGTTGAGTTAAATGGTTTGAGCTGTGCGTTGATAGATCTGTAAGTCAACGCAGAGCTCAAACCACAAGTTGTTAGTAACGTTGGCCTTTTATAAATACACAAGAGGAAGAAGATATACTATTTCTACTATTGCTTACTTCGAAAGCGACCCAACTACATTTTAGCTGCCTATATGAACACAATTAGATTTGCCTTTCCTATACGCGTGCCTTTAATGTCAATGTATCCAACACGTGTCGCCTTCGCTCTACGTTTACAGTGAGGCCAACGGACTTCGACACGAGTTTGTCCGTTGGCGCGTGTACTCAGTTTAAAGCCCTGTTGCCTACAATTCGTGTCTACAATTTGGCAAGTATAACCTTCGTATTTTACATACATTTTATTTGCCTGCCTAATCTTATTTTTATAGGATTTTCTTATAAATATCCGATTATATTTTTTTAGTGTATGTAAATCTTAACGTAATCGGTGAGCTCGGCGTCGAGGGTAATTCAGTCTTAAATGCGAAATGGATGGTAAAAAACGGGTAAAGAACTGGACAGTACCACATAAATCAAGACCAAACTCGGTGAGATTATGCTGTTTCATAACAGAGATGCCGTGGCCACTTTTCAACTTTTTTTCAAACTCAACTTTCAAATCATCCGTTCAACATCATCATAACCTGAATATCGTCTAAGCGACTCGACAACACAGACATAGTGAGAAGACTAAAAAGGGTCAAATCCTTCGAGTTACTTTAGTGATATTGTATCCAGTGAACAAAGTGTAGTGACAGTGAACGCTTTTTAAAAGAACACAAGAACAAAGTGTCTTCCCCTTAATAGAGACATTAAGTAAAAGTGTTAATGGACACATTCTTAATTATATTCTAATAGTAAATTAAGTCAAAATAATATTACTTATTAGCCTAGTTGTTATAATTTTAAAATTATCGTGAATTTGTAACATTATTATTGTTATATACCGGCTGTAATTCACGTACTTTTAGTCGAATTTTCTCAACCTAGGTTTCGAGCGAGTCAGTCGCTCTTCCTCGGGAGTGAGGTCACGCGGTGACGTGAATTACAGCCGGTGTGGCCGGAAAAGTCGCCACGGCATCTCTGTTATGAAACAGCATAATCTCACCGAGTTTGGTCTTGATTTATGTGGTACTGTCCAGTTCTTTACCCGTTTTTTACCATCCATTTCGCATTTAAGACTGAATTACCCTCGACGCCGAGCTCACCGATTACGTTAAGATTTACATACACTAAAAAAATATAATCGGATATTTATAAGAAAATCCTATAAAAATAAGATTAGGCAGGCAAATAAAATGTATGTAAAATACGAAGGTTATACTTGCCAAATTGTAGACACGAATTGTAGGCAACAGGGCTTTAAACTGAGTACACGCGCCAACGGACAAACTCGTGTCGAAGTCCGTTGGCCTCACTGTAAACGTAGAGCGAAGGCGACACGTGTTGGATACATTGACATTAAAGGCACGCGTATAGGAAAGGCAAATCTAATTGTGTTCATATAGGTAGCTAAAATGTAGTTGGGTCGCTTTCGAAGTAAGCAATAGTAGAAATAGTATATCTTCTTCCTCTTGTGTATTTATAAAAGGCCAACGTTACTAACAACTTGTGGTTTGAGCTCTGCGTTGACTTACAGATCTATCAACGCACAGCTCAAACCATTTAACTCAACTTAACGAATTGCGCTGAAATTTAGCATGCAGATAGATATTAAGACGTAGGTATGCACTAAAAAAGGATTTTCCAAAATACACCCCTTAAGGGCATGAAACGGGGGTTCAAAATTTGTATAGAGAAACAAGATTAGATCGTTTTTTATTATAAACTTGACACAAATACTTCTGTGAATAAATCAGTAAGCACTTGTTTTAGGTTTTTTCGAAATTCCACCCAAAGTGGGTGAAATGGGGTAACAAAGTCTGAAACAATCAAATCAATCAATCTGAAGTGTCTTAAGAAATTAAGTAAATTAACGAGTTTTTAACGCAGGTGTAGCCACGGGGCACATGCTAGTTTAACAAATATTCGGACACCACTGTAATTTCGTGTGTGTATCCAGTGATATAAGTTCCAGAAGTAAATATTGTAAATTAAGTAACAAAACGTGAAGAAACCAAGAAATGTTTTAAGAAAGGCAGTCTAATAACCCTGTTTGACCGGATAGTAGGAGCAACTTTTCGGTTCTAACGCGCTATATGTTTAAACGATGTTTATATTTCTGGATCTGGACCACCAATGGGAAACCGACAGCTTGAACCTTGCTGTTATGAAAAAACAGCAGTCAACCAGCTGGGCTGACCACGCCGACTACCGAAAAGCCGGTACTCCGACTGCTGCGAGCTCACACACACACACACACACACACACACACACACACACACACTGGAAGTAATTGAGAGGAGAGCTAAGAGACATAAATGACGACAAAATTGTGGGGAAATTCCTCCAGAGCCTAGAGCATCGCCACAAAGTCGCTAGTTTATATATATTCGGTTTTCTATCGGATATATTTCGGAGAGTGTACCATCCAATTGCACGAGTTGTGGAAAAAAAGGAATGAAAATCCTTGCTGACATCTGTGTTTCCCGATAGCTACAACTCGGGGGTCTTCAAATCGCTAGTGAACCGGTATCTACTAGGTAAGCGTGCTACATCTTCGACCGCATCGTCACTTAACATCAGATGAGATAGTGGTCAAACGCTTGCCTATCTAGCATAAAAAAAACATAACATGTGACTCTGCGACGCAGCTATGTCCGCTATGTGCTACGTGCTACGAGTCTACGCTTCGACACCGTAGACCCACTACGTTGTAGGACGTTCTACTAATAACTATGTTTCTATGGAAAATATTATTACTTAGGTCGATACACTCAAAACTGGGTACAAATAAATGCTACTTAAATTAAAAATGTGACAGTAAGTGTGTGTGTGTATTTGATATAGTTTTCCACTTTAACATATTTAGATATTATCATGAATGTAGATAATGTAAAGATTTGAAATAAAATGAAAAAAACATCACGAATAACGCATGTAACCGCCATGAAAACCAACGTAAAAAAAGCGTACCAACGTAAAGTATTGAGGCCGCCGCGTGATGTAATCTTCAATTTACGACTAACTTATCACTTAACCTCTAAGGTCTCTACCAAAAATACAAGAGACAACAGAAGTATACTTTTTAGCATGACTGATAATAAATCAGGGCCTCTGGTCAATGTAAGTAACTAAGCAGTCTGTCAATTCACTCTTCAGCATGAATTTATTAGTCTCTCTCGCTGTCTCTATCAGTACAGCAACACTGTGACCTCGGCTCGGATGTTGCACGCAAAGACACCGCGGCGTCCTGCGTGCGCGATCGAGGCGGCGATCAGATAGCGTAGTAGTATTTTTACCAAATGGTTAACAACAAACGTGATCTACGGCGATCAGAAAACGATTGAAAAAGAGATCGCGAACGCGCACGCGGAGGCAGGACGCCGCGGTGTGGTCGTACCTTTAGGCTTGGTTGCACCATCTTACTTTAACCGTACCTATCACCATGACCGTTGTTTTTGTATGGAGTTTGACTGAATTGTGCAACCCAGTATTAGGATTCACTTTTTTATATCATATAGGCTAGCATTTGACCACTAACTCACCTGTTGGTAAGTGATGATGCGGTCGAGGATGGTAGCACGCTAGGCCTAGAATGGGAACTGGCTCTCAAGGATAGCTACCCGAGCACATTAGATGTTAGGCGACAGATTTTCTAACTTAAGGGCCCGTCGGACACTAGATAGTGTCCTACCATCATGCGGGGGTTGGGTTAGTTTCTTAACGATGTTTTCCTTCACCGGCCACTGTAAAAAGCGCATATACATTTTTCGATAGAAAAATCCATTGGTGCACGGCGGGGAACTCGGTACCTCTGGCTTCAAAGCCAACCATTCTCCCAACTACACCACTGGGCCCTCAAAAATTACCTTATAGTGAATCCTAGGTATGTGGTTGCACGTCACACAAGTCACCCTAATGACTATAGTTATCTGTAGAACTATAACTCTCACTTCCCACAAACTTACCTAATATTCCACCTCGAATTTCTTGGCATGTCTTTAACATCAACACTCAACTTTGGATCCTATATTGATTCCAAAACCCAAACCTCAAAAAGCTTGCTAAAAAGAAACAGTACTTCACACCGGAACAATTGCTCAGTATGTATTGCACACAAGCCCGATCGTATGGCGTACAATTCTCACCTCTGTAATGGATGTGCCAAATCAACTGGAGTAGTTGGAAGTATGGAAGACGGTTTCGGATAGTTGCGCTGAGTGGTTTGTTGTCCTCGTCACACTGTCGTCTTTACTAGTCAACAAAGTACACAGCCTAGGATTCTATTACTGGCTGTGTGTAAATACAATGAGAGCGTTCAAACTTCTTAATGTTCTCGCCAAACCTTAACGGGCCTCTTATTATAGATACCTATATGTAAACAAGTTACGTCCAAGTGTGATAACGACAGAACATTTATAAGCCTGCAATTATAAATATACGTTAGTGAACGCGAATCCAGCATTCCGTCCTGTGGTAACTGTATCTAAACTCTCTATCAAATTCAAAATGGTACGATCTGTGTTTATGCTACTTATAGCTGTGCTAGTGTTCTGTAGCGGGTAAGTTTAATTTTTTCATCGATATTAATTATATGAATACTAGAAGAGCTCCGCCACTTCGCGCGCTTTAAAAACTTCTTTCTTTTACTTAAAACTTTTCTTTCGTAAGATCATTTTTATCATAAAAACACATCAAAAAAGAATAAGCCGAATCGGTCCAACCGTTTTCAAGTAATCACTTGCCTAAGGGAAATAGGGATTAATTTTTATAAAACCCGACAAACCATATTGATTTTCAGACTTTGTTACATTTCACCCTCTTAGGGGTAAAATTTTGAAAAATCCTGAAACACTTTTTTTTTTTATTTATTTACAGAAGTATTTATGTAAAGTTTCGAATAAAAATAAAACTATCCAATTTCGTTTCTCCATACACACTTTGAACCCCCGTTTCATCCACTTCAGGGGTAAATTTTGAAATACCTTTTCTTCGCGGATACTAACGTTAAAATAACTATCTGCATGTCAAATTTAAGCGCAATCCGAAACAATATTTATTTACAGACGTTGTTACCCCACTAACTGTTAGGGTCCCCGCACACGGGCCACGGGCCACAACCGCAAAACGCCGCCACCGGCAATGTATGAAAACTATAGGAAATATGCCGGTGGCGGCGTTTTGTGGTTGTGGCCCGTGGCCCGTGTGCGGCGACACTTAGTTGTGGAATATACCATCCAAATTTCAAGTCTCTACGACCAGTGGTATAGGCTGTACATTGTCTCTAAGTCAGTATGTCGGGACAAATGTTGTTATAAAACAAAGTCCCCCGCCTGGTCTGTATGTGTGTTACCAATAGATAGAGTGATTCATGACGAAGGTTTAGGTTAAAGGTTTTTGGTTCAGCTGCTGTAAAATGCTCTCCATGCATACGAAATGCATTCATCAAGTCCTGTAAAAAAACAAAGGTTGTCTGGAAGCGATAAGACTGCCAATTGTGTAACCGTGTTATTTTTATTAATGAAGCTATTGCACATTTTTAGGGTTCCGTAGTCCTGACATCGAACCCAGTTTCTTCATGTCCGTCTGTCTGTCTGTCTGTTTTTCCAAGGTTTTGCTAAGAGACCGTTAATGCTAGAAAGCTTTTTAGGGTATCTCCCCTACATGAGAAGTGGGGATGAATTTTTTTTCGTCGTCTACCCCATCGTGTGGGATATCGTTGAATAGGTCTTTTAAAATGACTTAAGGGTTGCTACCGGAATATTATTATTATTATAGCGGTTAAGATAACTTTATTAGTTTAGCAGTAATTGTCGTTGAACTTGGGTGTTGGATAATTTTGTACCAAATACAAAATCCTTAGAATAAATACTGTAAAGTGACAAAGACGAAGTACCTAGTTGCTTGTTTATAACGGGTAAAGACTTGCATTAAATAAAGGGCTACTACGGAATCCTACAATGCGCGTGGCCCGACACGCACTTGGCCGGTTATTTATTTTGCTTTGGCAATCAATATAAAGTTTTTTGTATAATATTGTAAGTATATTTTATTGTGTTGTATTGTACATAAGAAGTGGCAGTGGGCCGGACATATCAGCCGAAGAATCGACAACCGTTGGGGTAAACGAGTTCTTGAGTTGAGACTGCGTATCGGCAAGCATAGCGTAGGACGCCCTCAGACTACAGTCATGGAGCGAAGATGTTCGCAAGGTGGCTGGCAGGAGCTGGATAAGAGTTGCCGAGGTCGTGCTCAGTGGCGTGCAGTTGGAGAAGCCTATGTCCAGCAATGGACTAGCATAGACTGTCGAGGATGATGTATATAAGCTGACATGAACACTCACCCCACGAAGAGGTTTTTAATCCTAGATCGCAACCGTAACGCTTTGCGTCTGTGAGGCAGTGGTTATTACTATGTATTATTACAGAATATTATATGATGACTTAATCTATTGTATTGTGTTTATACAGTTTCGGGTCGATCCACTCGGAAATGGAATTTATAGACGGTGGCGGTACCGAAGAAAGTTCCGGCCACTGCGGGAAAATATTAACTACAATACAAATATCACAAAATAAATTGGATACGCTGGACAATACCGTACAAAATATAACCTCTGAACTTAAAGATTGCATAGAACTTGGATTTTTTAATTTTTTTGAGAAAACAGAAGATTTCATAGATGAAAAATTCGATGAGTTGGATAAAAAAATTGACAGCAAGATTCACGACTTCAAAACCATCATGGAGTCTAAGCTTACTGTAATAGAGGACAGAATATCCGAGATTACCTCACACGTTGACAGTAAGATCAACAGTTTGGAATCAACGATAACCCACGCACTGAACGTGAGCGACACTTTAAAAGATAACAACGCGTGTTACCAAGAAAGCTTGGAAACCGCCGCATTTATAAAAAACACAAGAACAATAGACGATATGAATATTAGAACTCTCAACATTACCGTAAAATTACAAGAAATGAATAAAGCAATACAAAAACTGACTGACATTTTTGTACTGAATACTGACAAAAAGCTAGCTCATAATATCTCGGACATCATTACTACTACAGAAGCTAGTAAACCAGGTAAATTGTACATTTATGTCTGACTCATTAGGCCCCACAGCTTCACCCTGTGATTATAATCACATAAAGAGAAATTAGGAAGATTCTACAACGAATGCATATGTCTTTTCGGTATTATTAAATTACATTAGATCCACGTAGTTTGCCTGATGTTTAGCGACATCTTGCTCATATATAGCAGATATAGTGGTGCTCGGAATTATTATGTTATACTAACATATTTTATAACATTGTTTGTACTATTCATTATTCTGTGACATTGTTGCTTATAAAAATGGTAAAATTGCTTATAGCAATATACATTCAAAATTGGAAACCACCCCGAGTGATCAATGTATAATCTGTTATATATTAATAACACGTTTTCGTGACGATATTTTATTTCCAGCGGTGCGCCCGGCCTCGCGGACCACTATTTAAAGTTATAAATAATGGAGATAGAGTTCCGAGAGTAATAACTTTCTGTTTAGAAATTTTCTCCTCTTTAAGGATCTTTATTCAAAATGTCTTAAATATTAACAGTTTTTAAGTTATTAGCAGAAAACGAAATAGTTAATTTTTTTCATCTTATTTTGTTACCAACACTCACAATTTTATACGTGCTGTTAAACCCTTCCTACGCTTTTTTCTAGAGGTCATTCTAAATCGAATGAGCTATCGCTCATATTTTTAGATATATTTTTGACATTTTTAAACTCGTTAACCAGACTATATCTTAATTATTTTGATATACCAGCTGACCCGGCGAACTTCGTACCACGAATATAAACAGTCCAAGTGCAAGTTGGACCCGCACACGCAGGGTTCCATTTGAACAATATTTGCCGGAAAAATATATTCCTCGTATTATATTCCCCATTTAATTTTTAATTTAATTTTGATTTTATTATTTGATCTTATAGCAGCAATTAAGGTACGTAAGATCGAGCATAAAAAGCCCCAAAAACACAATTCTTGTATGGGGACCTCCTTTATTATTTAATTTAATTTATTTTTTATCGGTTTTTATACACAAATAGCGAATACCCATGTATGGAAGCGCCATAATGACAACCATCATAATATGTCAATACAATGACAAATATTTCTGAACGAACCAACAATGACAACCCGGAACAACCATCAAAATATTAAAATTTAAATATCTACGCTATAATCCGAGTAATGTGGATATATTATTTTGTCGATTCAAAACCCTTAATTTAATACGTGCTTCAAATTTCAATTAGATTCGAGAATGGAACAGATTCGTTAGGTTACCCGTACCGAAGGAACGAACGTCAAATGTTTGTCAGGAAAGTATAGAACAGTTTATATGGGAAAATGAAATTGTTGTTTTTACTATCTTCCTTGCAATTTTTTTCCATTATTTTTTACCGTTTAAACCTTCCCTAGACTGCGACAAACATTTCAAAACCAAAATCAGCTAAATCGGCCCCGCCGTTCTCGAGTTTTAGCGAGAATAACAGCAATTGATTTTTATATATAAAAAGAAAAAGACGAGACAAGCACGAAACTCGCCTGATGTTAAGAGATGACGTCTGCCTATTACAGATACAACAGCATATCAAATTCTGAACTGCCAGAATTTTGTATGTCACTGCACTGCACCTGCTTAAGACATAATGATGTTGTGTATCACATGACCTGACTGGACACATTGCCATTTCAACCGCAAAACATTTATATTTATACGCGCTCACTCTGCATGAATGTCAAGGTAAAACTAAAGTAAGGTGTACAGTCAACAGTTCAGTTCAGAGGAACATAGTGAATATTCAAATCGCGAAATCTAGTACTTAGTTCTTATATATCTATTGTGTTTACAGCTCCCACCAAGTGTGACCGCAGTCAGCAAGAGGAGTGCTGCACTGCAGCTGTTGTAGGTGCTAGCTGGTATACTGATTATACAGACATGTTCGCGGGGCGCCACACAGTGGTGAACATGACCAGCGCCGGCCTGCAGGAGTACACCATGTACTTCGCGGTGAGAGGAGAGAAGGTGGATTTGTCACTGTCATCGACGTCTCCTAGGAGATATGATCTGTATTATGAAATCGGTATGTACAATAACATAACGTACAATAAATATGTACTATAAAGAGTTTTATCTCTCAAGAATACTGGTTCTAATATAAACATGCTGTTCAGAAATCTATACTAATGTTATAATGAAAATGCTTGTATTTTCGTTAAAATAGGCTTTATTATCTAAGTAACTATAAGTGGAGTTTTGGCGGGAACGTGGAAAAGTGTGTGTGATCTCATTGTATTCTTTCCTAAAACTTGTGTTCTTCCGCGTGTTAATGTGTAATAAATGTGGATTATTAACCGTTAAGTGCCGGTGAATGTGTGCGAGTGTAGGGAAACAGCACAATGTTGAAAAACATGCTATTTGCGTTCTCACCAAAATTCCACTGAAAATCTTCAGTAAACACCACATCTTTACTAAAGGTATGACTTAGACTAGACTTTTACTTGACAACTGACCTGAAATGTGACTTTGACCCATCTCTACGACTAACATTCATAAAAACATGAAAAATTTCAATACTTGACACTGGCTAAATACACTAATCGTGTGGAGCCATAAAGAAACAAAAAAAAAATACTATAAGTATCTTTGTCCTGACATACTGACTGGCTGACAGACAACGCACAGCCTAAACCTCTGGTCGTAGAGACTTGAAATTTGGAGGGTATATTTGTCTTAGTACGTAAACGTGGACTAAGAAAGGATTTCCAAAATTCACCCCTTTAAGGGATTAAAAATCTACTAAAGGAAATAAAAATGCAGATAGTTATAACGACGTTTGTTCCCTCTGAGAAATGGTTTTCTAAAATTCACTCATTGAGGGGATGAAACAGGGGTTCAATGTTTGTAAGGATAAACAAGATTAGATAGTTTTTTCTATTCGAAACTTCACACAAGTGCTTCAGTAAATAAATAAGAAAATACGTGTTTCAGGTTTTTTCGAAATGCCACCCCTAATAGGGTGGAGTGGGGTAACAAAGTCTGAAATAAATAAATATTGTTTCGGATTGCGCTGAAATATGACATGCATATAGTTATTTAGACGCAGGTATTCGCTAAAAAAAGATTTTTCTAAATTCACTCTTTAAGGAGATGAAACGGGGGTTCAAAGTTTGTATGGAGAAACAAGATAAAATAGTCTTTTCTATTCTAAACTTCGCACAAGTACTTCAGTAAATAAATAAGTAAATAAATGTTTCAGACTTTTTCGAAATGCCACCCCTAAAAGGGTGAAGTGGGGTTACAAAGTCTGATATCAATATTGTTTCGGATTTAGCTGAAATTTGGCATGCAAAAGATTTTTCAAAATTCAATCTAAGGGGATGAAGCCGGGGTTCAAAGTTTGAACCGATTTTACTTTAACTTCTTTGATATCTTTTATGATACAAAGGTTCTTACTAAATAAATGTTTTAAGTAAATAAAAGAAGTCTTTGACGCGGGCGAAGCCGCGGAGCACTTCTAGTCTATACTATAAATAAAAATAGGCCTCTAGTGTATTACAAATGCTGCTTTAAAGGTACAGCCACACCACAGCGTCATGCGTGCGCGATCTCGGCGGCGATCAGGTAACGCAGTAGTATTTGTACCTACTGGTTCACATCAAACGCGATCTACGGCGATAAGGAAACTATTTAAATTGAGATCGGGAACGCGCACGTGGATGCAGGACTCCGTAGTCAAAGATAAATGAAAAAATGTAGGTATATGAAAAAGTTTAAGACGACCTATAAAAATTAAAACAAAAAAACTGGCAGGTGTATGTATAAGAACCTAGACTTTTATAATATAGTTAGTTCTCTAGGTATATTGATTATTACGTGCTAAAATATATATGTATGTATGCACGGCTAAGAATTCAACCAGCGACCTCCGGGGTAAAAGTCAAGGTCATCCTTTACGCCAACGGGCCGTCCAAACGAAGATATTACACTTCAGCCGTGCGTAGCAGGGGAGGGTTGCATATTATATACCTGAATATACTCTTAAAGTTTAATTAAGTGAAACATTAAATATATCTTGCAGCTGAACCTGACTCTTACTTTACTTTTAACAGGGTTTTATGACCTCTATGGTGGTGACATCTTCATGAATGAACGTCTGCCGACCACCACTTTGAGAACAGTTCGTAGTGACGAAAGAATCGACGTCATCAATAGAGAGCACTACACATATTATTACTTGACCATATCCGGCGGTAAGTGATTATTATTATTAATATGAAGAATGTAAGGATAAGGGATGTAAGGTAGTAAAATTCCATCTCAGTACTCCCAGCTAACCTTAATTTCCCGCGGTGCATCTTGCCGATTGGACAACGAGGCGTTGATGATAACCGATTATGGTTAGGTATTACCTTTTATGACAGACAAGTTCAAATAGGGAAGTTCAAAGGGGGAGGACACTGTAACCCTTGATCTGGCCACCTTATGTACTACCGAGAGGGTGACCAGCAATCCCAGGGTGGCGTAGTGTTCCTGGTGAATAAAACCCTCTGTGATAACGTTGTAGAAGTTTCGAGTGTGTCGACCAGGGTCGCGTACTTCGTGATCAAGCTAACCGAGAGGTATAGCCTCAAGATTGTGCAGGTTCACGCACCGAATTCGACACACTCGGATGATGAAGTGGAGGATATGTTTGGAGACATATCAAAGGCCTTACACTTCACCACCAAGGCCCACTACAACGTTGTCATGGGGAATTTCAATGCCAAAGTGGGAGTACAGAATAGGGGCGAATCGGTAGTAGGATCCCATGGCTATGTTAGCAGGAATCATAGGGGGCAAATGCTCGTCAACATTCTTGAAAAGGAGGGGCTTTTCTTGATTAACTCATTCTTCAAGATACCGCCCCAAAGGAAGTGGACGAGGCAGAGCCCCGATTTTATGACTAAAAATGAGATGGATTTCATCATAACGGACAAAAAGCGAATATTCAGAGACGTCTCAGTGGTCAACGGGTTTATACCGGTAGCGATCACCGACTTGTCCGAGGCTCTCTGAATATCAATCTTAAGCTTGAATGTGTCCGTCTGATGAAGTCCAGGCTCCCACCTACCTTGCTTCAAACCATAGTGAGATCTGAAACGTTTCAGTGAAATCTGGAGAACCGATTCGCTGCCTTGGAAACCACACACTGCGTTGAAATTAACCAGGCCCTCGAGAATGTGGTCGGAGTCCTCAGGGAGGAAGGTGTGAGATTTTGCAAACTACAGCGTACAGGCAAGAAGTCTAAATTTTTGGGAGAAATCCTTGAGCTTATGAAGGGATGACGCGATGATCTACCAGTCACTTCTTCAGAAAGGCATGCTCTAGGTGAAGCCATCTAATGACCACAGCCGGTGATGCAATTGTTGCTACAGCCGGTGATGCAATTGTTGCTTCCAAGCAGGGGGTTCTCTCGGACGTTAAAAACTTTTATAGCCAACTTTACGCTTCGCATGCATCTTAACCTGATCCCGAAAATGAGGATTTCCGGGCCACAATAACGCACCATTTCACCGAGGATTTGCCAGAGATCAGTCGAAGTGAAATCGAGATGGCTCTTAAAAAGGTAAAAAATGGAAAAGCCCCTGGACAGGATGGTATTACTACAGAGCTTCTGAAAGCAAGTGGAATACCTGTAATGAAGGAGCTCCAGCATATTTTTAATACTGTCCTCTTTGAGGGAGAACTCCAGAGGCGTGGAGCAGGAGTAGTGTCGTGCTGTTCTTCAAAAATTGTGATAAAACTCTTTTGAAGAACTACCGACCCATTTCACTCCTGAGTCATGTCTACAAGCTGTTTTCAAGAGTTATCACGAACCATCTTGCAAGAAGACTCGACGAATTCCAGCCACCGGAACAGGCCGGGTTTCCTGGAGGATATGGCACCATAGACTACATTCACACAGTGCGGCAGGTTATACAGAAGACCAGTGAGTATAATCGGCCCCTGTGCTTAGCGTTTTTGGACTATGAGAAGGCCTTCGACAAAACAACTGGGTAAAAACAACTTCGAGAAAGAGGCTAATAGAAAAATACAGCTGGGCTGGCAGCACATGGAAAATTACGTCGAGTCTTCACATCGCTAATCCCACAGAGTCTAAAGACAAAAGTCTTTAATCAGTGCGTCCTACCCGTCATGACATACGGAGCCAACTCGTAGACACTCACGGTTGGACTGGTCCACAAATTTAAGGTCGCTCAGAGTGCTATAGAAAGAGCTATGCTCAGAGTTTCTCTGAAGGATCGAATTCGTAACGAGGTGATCCGACAGAGAACCAAAGTCACTGATATAGCTCACCAAATTAGCAAGCTGAAGTGGCAATGGGCCGGCCACATAAGCCGAAGAACCAACGACCGCTGGGGTAAACGAGTGCTTGAGTGGAGACCGCGAATCGGCAAACGTAGCGTAGGACGCCCTCAGACTAGATGGAGCGATGATATTCGCAAGGTGGATAGCAAGAGCTGGATGAGAGTAGCCGAGGATCGTGCTCAGTGTCGTGAAATTGGATAGCCCTATGTCCAGCAGTGGACGAGTATACGCTGTTGATAAAGTTCAAATAACGGCCCCGGTTCCTGGTAAGCCCACTATTCCTGGCCAAGGCGGTGGTCATGGTTACGGCGGGGCAGGGTTTGCTTACAATCCCCGAGCTATGGTAGGCCGCCAACACTGAGCCAACACTCTGGCTAAGTACAACGGACGCACGCTACCGGTCGATAAACATTTAGCACATCTGGAAGAAGCGCTGAAGAACATAAGATGGCACATTTTAGGGTTACGTGAAATCCGAAGAGAATACCGATACCCCAGAATCCAGCCATCTTATATACTTCAGAGAGGGAGATCAACCATCTCGAGGTGGTGGCGGGTTCTTGGTGCTCAAGATCCTGTCAGGCCAATTTGCAACTGGACGTGAGAAATCAAAATGTTGTCTGAAGGGGCTCGGGCATCCTTGCAGTCTCCACGCAAGCCTAGTTCATCCACCTTACTGATGTTATACAATGTTTTAATATTAATTACAAATAAAAAATATCGATTTCTAATTTGCAGTTACACTGAATTTATTAATTAGGTTACTTTACTTTTATGTATTTGAATTTATTTCAATTTTTATATTAGTGCAATAAAATGACCACATGTATCTTTTTAGGGTTCCGTACCCAAAGGGTAAAACGGGACCCTATTACTAAGACTCCGCTGTCCGTCTATCTGTCTGTCTGTCTGTCTGTCTGTCTGTCCGTCTGTCACCAGGCTGTATCTCATGAACCGTGATAGTTAGACAGTTAAAATTTTCACAGATGATGTATTTCTATTGCCGCTATAACAACAAATACTAAAAACCAAATAAAGTTTAAAATAATAGACGGTCCCCATACAAGAAACGTGTTTTTTCGGCATTTCACGCCATCTATAAACGCTTAGTTAGGTAAACGTCCCATAGATGGCGTTATATTGAAATGTCGATCCCTAATACCTTTGTTAGACGTTAGATGGCGTTATAAGAAATAAAATGTTTATCAATAATTATTTTTTGATGGTGACTAAAAATGATAGTGGTATTTTTTGCTCGATCTTATAAAATACTGTAGTGTGGTACGGAACCCTACGAGTGCGAGTCCGACTTGCACTTGGCCAGTTTATTTATACTAGATAGGCAAAAATTTGACCACTATATCTCACCTAATGTGTGAAGATGCGATCGACGATGTAGCACGCTTACCTAGACGATACCTGTTCACTCGTGATTTGAAGACCCCCCAGTATCTACCAAAACTAAATGAAATGTAATAGTTGCAATTATTCATAATTTTAATAACATCATTATTATACTCATAATAATATTAGAGAAACACATTGGCAATGTAATTTGTACACTATAGGTGCCTAAACGTGGGAGGAACTTGATCCTTGGTATATCTAGCGACTGTATTATAAAAGTGTTATTTTTGTGCAATAAAAACATTTTGAATTTGAATTTGAAATATTATTATTATTTCAGACACACTGGCGGTGGGAAGGAGAGGAAAGCCTCCATTGTTGACATACACCAGCACTGAGCTGAAGACACTCAAGTACTTCAGTTTTAAGCGGTGGTGGGGCGCCGACGCTGGCGAGGCTCTATACGACTGTACCGCAGAGTGAGATAATGTAACACGTATGTATATCACGACCGACGCTGGATTATATCAGCGATAAATTATTTAGTGATACAACTTTTAGTACAATTCGTGTAGTGGTAGAACTTCTGGACTAGCAGATACCATCTGGGGCGGTACCATCACCAAAATGACATCATATAATTCTGGTTGAAGGGCAGTGTCCAGTATAATTACAGGCATGTGATACACAATATATATTGTCTCGAGGTACGGACGCAGTGCAGTGACGCGCAACATTATCTCAAAACAGTGTTTTTCGTGACACACAGAAGTCATTGCTTACCATCAGGCGAGCGGTTTGCTCATAATTATTATAAAAATATATAGATATCTTGCTAAAATATCTAGTGGTAAGCTTACTGCTACTCCACCTGGAGCGGTACTACTTCGATGTCACTTATTCGGACAAAATAATTATTATAAATATTTTGTATTAGAAATTCAACTCACACATTCTGTAATAACAGAACGTGTGAGTTGAATTGAGTCAACATCAAGATGTCTCAGGGCAACGGTGGCTGCGTAGTATTACACATATTCTGGTATTCCAGGCCAGAGTGTTGCGTGTCATTTATAGACAGACGTCATCATTTAACATCAGGCGAGCGTCTTCTTTGACCTGTTAATATCATTATACAATGCCATGTTGGTGTTAGTTTCTTGAGTTCAATCTCAGTTGACGACGCGCTCTAGAAGTCTACACGTAAAGTTGCACTTGAACTGTACAAATCAGTTCGCTTTATTCGGTATAGTCAAGCGTTTGACCACTATCTCACCTGATGTTAAGTGACGATGTGGTCGACGATGTAGCACGCTTGTCTAGAAGATACCTATTCACTCGCGACTTGAAGACCCCTATTTTCTACGACTACCCCGCTTTCATCACCGCATGATATATACATATAAATATCTAGTTACAATAACGACACATTTTATTTTACAGAAGCAGACTCATCGCATGGCGGTATTCAGCAATTATTTAATATTTGTATATTATTCATTCCTTTGTCTATACTTCTATACTAATATTATAAAGAGAGAACATTTGTATTTTTGTATTTTTGTATGTTTGTAATGATTTGGCTCAAAAACTACTGAACCGATTTAAAAAATTCTTTCACATTAGTGATTCTTTCACATTCTATGTATTAACATAGAATGGACTTTCGGAATGAAAATAGGCTATATATTATCCCGTTTAAATCAAAGGTACATTCGTGGAGACCTAATTTGAAACCTAAGTCGGCAACGGCAACGGTCGAAAAAACACGTTTCTTACGAACGCTGCTTAATTGAAAATAGATAGAAGAATATTTTCTATGCAAGAGTTATACAACTTAATAAGACCTACAAAAAAGTCCGCGACAGCATATGTCTGTCTCTTAAGGTTGACTCACAGTAACCATTTTAATCTTAAAATTTTTGTTAAAAAATATTACATAACTTCCAAGGCTATTTTCAAGTATATAGTATTAATCCTTATCCAAATAATTACTTTAATTAGCTTGGCCACATATTATAGATTAAAATTGTCCTTTACAGTATATAATTCAAATGAAAACTCTAGAAGATATCACGAATTTCACAAACACGTATCGCAAAATTAATAAAATATTTGCAGTGAAACCACAGATTAGGTAATAGTTACTAGGAAAATATTATTATAGGCTTAGCTATGCTGTAGATTCCCACCGATCACAATCAATTTGAAGTCAATATAGCATAATAATATGATCTATTGTATAAAATAATATTCATCTATATATATAATAATATAATATAATATTTTAAACCACCCCGACTGATCTATGTATAATAGCTTTTTCCAATGACTCTAAACACGACATTTAAAATCTGAGCTGTAAGTTGGTGAGGATTTGAATATTCTGTAGAGTCCAGGAGGCTTCCATGTTCTTACAATATCGTTGAAGAAGAAGATTTTCGAATTGATCAGACCTATGAAAGTTGATTTCATAGCGCAATTAACTAGAAAAAAGCTCATCATTTTATAACAATTGAACGAATTTTCATGAATCGAAGCTAAGAAAACTCTCGATGAAGACATCTATCAAACAAAAAAAAACTATCAATAATAAAAACAAAATCGGTTCATCCGGTTAGGTGCTAAGATGCTACAGACAGACACACAGATACACACGTTAAACGTATATTACCCCTACATTTTGCGTCGGGGAACGCCGTAAGGTTACGGCGGCAGATGTACTCCTTGGTGGTATGCTACTTTTTGGTAGATTTCATGATTCCACTACCACTGAACGAAAACTCATGATTCATGAATGCACATAAAACTTTCATTGGTAGGTATATAGCTAGGATTAGAACCAACGACCGTCGCGTCAGAATCAGGGTAACTTTCCTTTACACCAAAAGGCCGTCCAATATCAATACGTAAGTATTATAAAACAAAGTTCATCACTGCGTCTGTATGTCTGTTAGCAATAATCTCAATAGCTACTGAACGGATTATCATGCGGTTTTCACCAATAGCCAGAGTGTTTATGAGGAAGGTGTAGGTGCATAATTCGTTAAGGTTTTGTGTAAATTGGATGAAATATGACGATGGTTGTTAAATATGTTCATATTTTATATTCGATGCAACAAACTGATGCAAATTTTGTAGGCATATATGATCTACCCGTGCGAAGCCGGGGCGGGCTGCTAGTTTCTAATATATATAATATCGTAAAACCTGATCTATTTCTTTTAAATTTACAAGATTGTGACTATCCACTATTTTAATAGTTATTTGAGTATAAACTAAGATTGCCTTATTTTTAGCCGACTTCAAAAAAAGGAGGAGGTTTCTCAATTCGACCGTATATATATATTATTTTTTATGTTTGTTCGCGGATAACTTCGTCGTTTATGAACCGATTTTGATTATTCTTTTTTTGTTCGAAAAGAGATATCCCAAGTGTGGTACCATGGTAATTTTATCGAGGTCTGATAAGTATCTCCAGAGATATTGAGATAAACATCTCAAAATTGGTACTGAAAATGAATAGCGCGGCATTGAAGTCGGTTCTTTTTTAGTTTTTAAACGATATTATCCTAAATAACTTCGAAGCCGTTGAAGACACAAATTTAAAATTTCGGGCACATTTACACGATATATGGCACTAATTATCTGCATCAAGAATTGTCTTGAAAAGGCGATACTTTTTGCTGGGCGAACGCACACGGTTGACTCAATGAAACATAAAAAAGTTTACGAATTCCTTTTGTTCACCTACCTCACAAAATAACATCAAAGTACCTAATTAAATGTTGAATTTTAGGTAGAAAAAGTGAATTTTACGATTTCTTGTCTTATAATATTATAATATCTTTAGCAAAAAAAAAATGAAATATATATTTTTTGTCAAACTCCCAAAATGACTGTGGAAAACAAATCCTTTTTATTATAAAATACGAATGCGCAAAATTCCAGTAATTTGAATAATATAACATACGTTGCGCGCGCGTGAGCAGTGACAACCGACTGGCGATACCAGTGCCGGCACTGGTCGAAAATTTAGGTATAAAGCGCTGTAGCTATGGGCGAGTGAGGGAGGCTGGGGCCATGGGTACATGCGCGCACGAATGCAAAGGTCGATTTCGAACCAATAAATAACGCACCGGTAAGCATGCCGCGCGTGACCCGTCCCCCCTTCTTACCACCAAATATACCTTTTAACAGTTAAGTTCTTTTAACATGACGCGACCTGTCGATGTCGATGTCTGAAGTCCTGAAGACGTCTGTTTTCAGTCTTACAAGCTCTTGGTGCAATCGAAAGTAGTCTAATCTACAGTGCGACATAAAAGAGTTGACAATAGGTAAATGTGGGCGCCACTATTGCTTTTGAATCTTGTATTTAGCAAGCAACACAGTTAGAAACAAACGTTTTTGATACTTGTATATGACATGCATTTTTATTTAAATTGAAACCTATAAGTATCTATATACGATATATATATATTATATATATATATATATATATATATATATATTATTTCTATACAAATTCTTCTTTTTTTATTTATATGCTTATTTCTTACTTGCGTTATTCAATGAGTGAAAACAAGTATCAAAATCAGTAGTCGCGCAATAAATACTAATTTTTTTGGTGTTGCCTGTAAGAGTGACTAGTTGTCCTTAAATAATTAATTTCTACTCTGTTATGTTGCACTGTACTCTGAATCTTAATTCCACTTCTGTTACTGCTCAGACCGAGGCCGAGTCAATATTATAATAATTTTTCTATGAATTGTATGGATACATTTTACCTATCAAATTTTAATGAAAATGTGTAGTAGGTATGTTTTGTAATTTTTATATACTTATTATATTATTGTGTAAACTGTCGCGGTCGTGTTTTGTCAATATTGAGACACTATTTCAATGTGATTAAATCACAACATGAATTAAGCTGTAGTTTTATTTGTAGGAATAATCGTCCTTTTACCTTAGGGATTGTCCATTAATCACGTGAGGCTCAAAAAGGGGGGAAAGGAGTTTGGAAAAAATCACGAAATATCACAAAGTAGGGGAAGAGGGGGTAAAATTAGTTATCATATGTATTTAGTTTTCGTTGAACGATTTCTAAACCAAGATAAAATTCTGAAAATTTCAATATTCTTTGTACCAAAACATACACGTGATTTTTGCTAGGGAGAGGGGGAAGGCTATAAATTTAATTATAATTAACGTGGAACATCTTTGGATGCTGGAATTACCTAAATTGTCATTATAGTAGAGTCAATTTAATAGATCACATTTGACACCATCAAAATTCAACAACGTGACCTTGGAATGAAGGGCACATAAAATTATTAATTATTTCAAAGTCAGAACTGCATAATGACTTAACATTTTTCAGTTACAAAATACATATTTATTCTAATAATTACAAAAGAAAGCGTTTTTACGATTTACTTTGACTAATAATTCATTTTAAACATAATAAACATCGATATAATTCGATGATAATAAACCATTTTTGTTCTAAAAAACTAAGCGTCAGTACAAGGTAACGTCATTGAACACTTTTTCTTTATAAACACTAGGGATGCTACCCAAAAAATCAAAAGATTGATCAATCGATAGGTTGAATCGAATGCAATGATTACTTGTGAAGGATGTTTAACTGTAAAAATAACTACACTGTGATTTTAATTAACACATACGAGTAATATTGTTTGTTTAAAAAAATACAAAAATAATGGAATAGGAACTAAAATCAATAATAATTTGGGTTAAATAACTAACGATGAACTACTAGACGTTAGATCCATGGGTACATTTGAGTATGTTTTTTTATTTTATTGGGCCATTTTCTATGGAGCTACTTTCTAATCCAATAAATACGTATAAAATCATTGAATAAAATTTTGATTTGTATAATTTGTATTAATGTGTGTTATCAATTTCATATTAACACAAAACAAACAAGTAAATAACACTCAATAATGTAAATACTAATTGTATTTCTCATTTAGAGCTGCCGGAAAATTGGTTATTTTGAATAACATCACACTAACAATTCTTGTTTGCGTTGATGCGTATCGATTCATCAATGGAATCGATGTTTTTAAGCAAGTCACCTTACTATGAAGCTAAGTGACATATGTCAAATTTGATCTATTAAATTGACCCTTCTATAGTGTGGATCATTTTTAGACGCTGGAATTGTGTAAATATATTAAAAAATACATCGAGTTACCAAACCAAAATCACTTTTATTTACACTTCAATTTTAGATTAAACCTTGTATAATTAGACGACAATATTGTCAAGAAAACACAGTATTCAAAGTGAAATTTAATATCTAAAACTTGTTATTAAACGAACAACATTATAACATTCCAATATTTTGTACTCTATTAAAATGTGATAAATTACAAAACATAAGAAAAATGCTGGGAATAATCTCGCAATAATAGCTATGTAAATTAATTATATTAAAACATTACAAAATTCCATTAATAATAATAATTACATTTAAAAGAGTATTAGCAAAGCTTGCCAACAATACGTCCTATATATAAAACTTTACGTCCGGCGCCTTCAGTCAGTGCAGTCAGCAACAAAAATATCTGAACACTTGATTACTTTATCCCGCGATCGCGTCGCTACAGGGCACAGGCACTTTTGTCACTGACTGTACTACAGTCCCATCAGAACTCTCTCTATACCTGCCAAACATACCTGTTTACTCGTGCAAAGAAACAAAGTTAAAGCGAATACATATTGGATTTAGTTTGAATCCATAATATAATTAAGAATGGGTTTAGTCAAACAATTAAGTTAAGTTTATTAATGAAAGTTTTATTACCATAAAAATAAAAGTTATATGTACACTGTACTGTAAGTCAACGAATTGATGAACACAATTTCAATCGCCTGCTATCGCTGTATTGCCTCGGGCTACATTAATGCAGTTGATTATCACGTCATTGGACACCAAAGATGACTTCGTTGTTTTGAATGGAATGCCTTTGAAAATTAGTGTGGTCCCGACATAATAGAACGAGAGCCCTCGTGGGCTCTCGTTCTATTATGTCAAAAACTATTTCGCATCGTCTTACGCCCAAGACTGCATTAAACCGTTAGGTTAGATGAGTCTGTACCATCGATGTATATGTACAACGTACCAGATGTGGCGTCACGAACTAGCTCTACGTTCAAATAAAAAGCAGTGCAGAATCTACATCTCGCTTCGTTTAGCGTAAGTACTCCTTACGCCCGACACTCACGCAAGTCAGTTTATGATGGGCGCCTCTGGTTTACATGTACCTCGATGGTCTGTACCCGAATAGGTGGACTTTTGTTCGAAATCCGAAAGTTAATGTTCAATAATCATTTATTAGTTAACCAAATGTAACATAATTTTAGCTACACTAGTCTAGTTCTTAAATGCGTGTGATCCTTAGGTCTAGGTTACACTAGATGCGGCCTTAAATAAATTAACCTATAAATGCACTATAGGAAGACAGCACAGTTACGTAACAAGCGGCACAACGTATTGCAGCATTTGGGACATTTTTGGTACAGAATTTAATAGTGGCGGTAAATGGCAATTTTGGTTTATCTTTTTTTGTGTTGATTTGAGTAGAACATGCCATGTTCCTGAAGCCTAGAGCTTCGTTTAATTCGATTATCTCCCGTATATATTGTTTCTTGTCGTTCGAGAGACTGCCATATCGTATGGCACAATAAAAGAAAGTCATAATACAGGTAAATACCTGAAGTATTTCTCGTCGCGAAATTCAGTCTTCATCATAAGTCATTACACCGAAATTCGTAAATAACTTCGTAGACATACGAAAATAAGTTCGCTTATTCATTTATTCGACGTTTATATTTACCTCGTTCCACTAACACAATGACAACTATTAACACAAATAATTTATCGATTTAATTTTTTAACTACCTATTACGACTAAAAACATGTTTCTAATTTGAAACTTAGTTATTAAAACGGCAGTTATATTTATAATAACTTAATAATAATAAAAATAATGAGAAGCTTCATACTTTTAATGCACAAGAATGCATTTCCTTTTAAGCTTCTTCTGCCATTTCTTCTATTCCATGTCAGTTAGGCTAGCAATCGCCTATTGAATATCCTAAGCTGCTATCATAACAACTAGTAAGTCAAAACTTATTTATAACAAGTTTATTATTCTAAGCGGAGTGGCACCTCACCATAAAATGATTTCATACCTCATTTGGGAGCACATCACATTTTGGGCAAATTTTCAATTATACACTGGACGTGTGTATAAATTAATTTTGTCCACAATTTCACTGTTACCCACCTCAGCTAAGTGGCTAAGCATGTAGGAAACATATCATGAGGCTTTATTAATTTGACTTCTATTCAATACTTCGTAAAGATTAGCCTTTTAGCTGATGTGGTTTACAAGTACAAACAGATTTCGCCAACATTAAATTAGTGAATGACATAAACCTTGGTCATCACATCAATGATTATTATTATGAAACATATCAGAACATTTAACAAATACAATAAAAAGGCCAAATCTAATAACACAAGGTATTGAATGCAATGTCTCATTGGTCATTAAGACGAGCAAGTTTGACTCTTAAATGCATTTTAATAAATATTACAAAATATATAATTATAGTTTGAGCGTTTGTTGCTTATCCAGGAAACATTTCAACCAGCTTTTTCAGTTTTGCATTGAATAATTATAATACAAAAATTACAATAAATAGGGTGTCAATGGTATAATACAAATTGCTGGTTTCGTGAAGTATTTGAAGTTCAGATGACAATTCTTTTAAAATCTTTACTCAATAGCAAATTGAGTCAAATGGGCGTTCGGTCATACTACTCGTTCATGTAGCCTCCACAATATGTACACTTTTTTTTTTATAAAATTTGTACCCACCTGAGTAACTTCCCGAGAGTAAGTAAAGTGCCACGAGGTGACCCTCAGCTTCTAAGATCTGAGTCTTCAATGAGGGGGACCTTGGCTACTTCGAAGAATATGGTATGGGAGTACTTGTTCCGGACGGTGCTGATTGCAGACTTGGGCTTCTTGTGGAGCACTGCGTTTTGAGCCTGCGCGATCGTAAGGATGTCCTTTAGGGAATATCCTAAAAGAAAAATATCATCAAGTTAATATCCATTTGGCATATTGTAGTGTTGAGTTCTGCTCACTCAATAAAATATTAGATGATTGAAGCTGACATTTCGTCTTTATAAACGAGAGCAATCGCATATCCTTTCGCTTTAGTTTATTGCTTCATAGTTTCGGTAGCGCTATTGGCTGGAATAAAACATGCCACGATGCCGACACCGACAGCCCTCTGTGCAGATGCATGGAGACCGAGGAGGCCCTCCGGTGAAGGAAAATCATCGTTAAGTAACTAACAACCCTTGCATGGTGGTAAGACACTATCTAGTCTCCGCCTGGCCAGCTACCACCCTCAAGTTAGAAAATCTGTCACCAAACATTTAATGTGTTGCGGCACCTATCCTCGAGAGCCAGTTCCCATTCTAGGCCTAGCGTGCTTACCATCTTCGACCGCATCATCACTTACCAACAGGTGAGATAGTGGTCAAACGTTAGCGTATAAGATATAAAAAAAATAAAAAATGTTTGGTAGTACTGACCGGTATAATACTGCAGTGTAGGAGTCCAGCCTCCGAGGGACTTCATCTTGAGTGCAAGGTAGAGCGCGGCGGCCGCCATCTTGCTGTCCGAGTGTTCCAGCAGGTTGTACTCCAGCAGGCATTGTTCCAGCACGAAGCGGGCCAGGGTCAGTGTGGGCATCGATACTCGGGCACACTGTACATATATACATATGCAGTTATTTTAACAGCTTTTATTTTAATGCTAGTTGGTCTACTGTCCATTTTTTTACTGACTTCATAACAAGGAGGTTTTTCAATTCGACCATATATATACATTTTTGTGTGTTTGTGTGTGAAAAGAGATATCCCAAGGGTTGTACCATTGTAATTTTTCATCGAGATCTGATAAGTATCTCCAGAGATGTGTCGATTAACGTCTCAAACTTGCAACGAAATCTGACTCGCGCGGCATTGAAGTCGGTAGTTTTAGTTTTTAAACTATCTTATTAAACTATTATGGTTGCCGCGTTCAAGACCTTAATGCAGCAGGCCTCTGGATGAAGCAGTAACACGGTCACTACATCGAAATTGAGTCGTTTACGTTATTATAACAATAAATTGTTTTAGCCATTCGCGATTAGTTTGAGACGCCATGACGCGTGCGCACGTCCACCCGAATTGCGACTGACAACAAAACTGAACACGAAAACGAAAACTGAACGAGCGCATACACGTTACGATCAGTCGGCACAGTTCTTCCGATTCCGATTAATCAATTGAAACTTTCGTATTATTCCGTTCGGCTGCAGTCTTAAAAAATCGGACGAAACTGTACAGTTTTATAACATACATGTAGCGATTTATTCGTACCGTTCGAACTGTACCGTCTGATCGTAACGATATCTCGTAGCGTATATGGCCACCATAAAAGACTTAAAAAGAAAATATAGCTACGTAATAAACGAAATACCCCCAATTTTATTTAAAAAATGTGCTAAAGAATGAACCCTACCCTACTACTTATTAATCAACCAATCTTTTGAAGGTACATTTCCTGATCTACTTAAAACAGCCGTAATTAGACTAATTCATAAAAAAACTTCTAAACATGACAACAACAGGTCAACGTAGCGTACGACGTCCTGTGATGTGACCAGGTGGAGCGACGACATACGCAAACGGTGGGCAGTGACTGGAAGAAAAGAGCCGAAGATCGGGCTCAGTAGTGCATCTTGGAGGGGCCTACGTCCAGCAGTGGAGTGACACAGGCTGATGATGATGATGATGTTTGACGCCTCAGCCCGGTTAAAAGCATAGTCATAATATAAAAGGATGGTGCACTGCAGACGTTTTGACAAATACAATTTAATCCGTATGGTCAAACGATAAGGTTGTAATTGCTTTGTAGAATAAAACGGCCCAAACGAAAGTCACCCGGGTAGAAATGTGTGCTTGTCTAACATCTTGCTAATGCTATAAATGTTCTATACTATATTTATAGTATATAATATAAGTTGTCGATACAAAAGAAAGGGACAAACTCCGTTGAAATTCGGTCTCATTAGGGCCGGTTTGCGCAGTCGAGTTTAATATTAGAAGGTCTTTGGTTAAAAGTAACACTTGACAGGATTGACGTCTTGAATTTGCTATATTTCATTTCGTTTTCACGTCGTTTTCATTACGAAACCAAGAACAAGAAGAACAAGAACAAGAAGAACAGCCAAGAAGTTGATTATTGTTGAATGATTGCTTTGCCTTGTCGTTGATTTTCTGCACTAGCGTAATCCATTTTCGAAATTGAGTCGACACGGAGCGATGGTTACTTCTCTAGGCCTCCTGCAATATTTACATATTGACGTAGGAAAACGTATTTGCTGTAAGTAGCAAAAATGGCGTAAGTAGACCAAAATTCGTCATCATAATAAAAATTTTTTTCTGCGTCGAATTGTCTGGGTCTCATACCGCTACGACGGAAAAAAATCTTCTTTGCCGTAACTTTTTTGGAAAGTTGACGGGCCCAAATTGCTTTAAGTTACCTAAAATAGGGTGTTTTTGATACTTTACAACTACCTGCAAAAATACAGTTTGTATTTATGAACGTAATATTACTTACAGCATCCTTATGGGATAAAAATATACAATACAAAATATAGAAAGAAATTTAAAACGTTCCTTAAGATAGGGTGTGGTGGAAGGGAAAAATAGTACAGAATACAGAAGAGAAAGTATGTATGACTATTTCGGCGAAGGCGAATTGGTAACCATTTCAGCTTTTTCCAAAATTCTGATATGTGATCATACTTGCGCAAACCAAATATGAACCGGATACCAAAGTTTTGTAGTCTTTCGAGTTTGCTAAGCTATTCTTCGGTTAAGTCCAAATAGCAGGTGTCAGCATAATCAAGTATGGGTAGCAGAAGTGATTGTGCAAGCGCAGTTTTGGTGGTTATGGGGAGAAGATTACGTAAACGACGTAGTGAACTCGCAGATGCAAAAATCTTTCACCTTTTTACCTCAGCTATTTGGGGTATCCAAGAGAGAGTACGATTAAAAATTGCTACTAGGTTTTTCACAGAATCACTGATTGGAATGTGTGTGCCGTCAAATATTACCTGTGGTAGGCGGAACCAGTCAATCTTAGATATCATCCTGTAACCGCCGATAACTATCACCTGAGTCTTTAGAGGATTAACACTCATACCATAGCATTTGCTCCAGCTGTGAATGGATTGTAAGTCTGAGTTGGCATTACATACAGCATTCTTTTGGGATGGAAATTGATTACAGTATTGCTTACAGCGTTCTTTCGATTTATAATTTAAGTGTACCGTTAGTTTACAGCACTGTTATATGACCACTTTAAAAATATTTCATCTGAAACTACATTTTTGACCGGCAACAATACATAAAATATAAGAGAAAATACATTTTTTAAGGTATGAGTGATAAATTAATGAACATTTAAAGCATTGTTTTATGACATTATACTAAAGATGAATCTAGTAACGCCGTCAAATTTTTTACCACGCTACATTTTGAACCATACTTACCACAGCATCATACTCACAAGCTTGTTGAAGCGCGAGCGCCGTGACGAATGTCGTATCGTGTTAAACCAAATGTTTTGCCGAGATTTAGTATGAACTGTGATTCAGTGGATTAATTTTAAAAAAGTATGTGTAATTTGATTACTACTAGTTTTTAAATGATCTGTTTTCTATAAATTCAGTTAAATTTACAAAGTAGTTCACAAACACCAGACATAGGGGCAGATTATACTCTTTGGTCTTCTGTATAATCTGCCATTCTGTGTGAATGTGGTTTATGGTGCCACATACTGATAAAAATATTGTTCTGGGGGCTGAAATTAAAAAAACTTTCAAAAGTTTTCATGCAATACGGTCCGTGAATACTCTATTAAGAATTAGAGTATTAACGGATCGACCGGAGACGAAACTACTAGAAACTGTTTTCTAAAGTCTAGAAAAAAAACTTAGTAAACAAGGATATTCAGTCTCCCTTTTTGAAAATCAACACGACAATACTCCTACTCTCATGCCTCTGGAGTTTTTCAATCTCTGGACAATCTTTAATACTGACGTCAAAGAGACAGTATTAAAGATTATTAGGAGTATCGTTATTACAGGTATACCACTAGATTTCAAAAGCTTAGTAATACCGTCCTTTCCAGGGGCTTTTTCTGTCTAAAAGCCATCACGATTTTGTCCAGGCTGACTATCTCAGACAAGTCGAGAATCCTCATTTTCGGGATTAGATTTAGACGCATGGGAAGTGTATAACTGGCTGAGAGGTTTTCAAATTCCAAAAGACCCTCTGACCTTGAAACAACGACTACTCCATTCGTGTTAGTCAGGTTCGTCAGATGGCTTCTCCCAAGAGATAAGACAAACACTTTAGATTCCCGATTTTGCTCTATTGCTCGTTCTATAGAACGAGTGTTCGAAAGTTGTGTCGCACCAGATTGCTAATCTTTTTTAACCGACTTCACAAAAAAGGAGGAGGTTCTCAATTCGTCTGTATGATTTTTTTTTGTGTCTATGTTACGCGATTACTACGTCAATTGTGAACGGATTCAAATGATTCTTTTTTTAATAGGTAGGGTACGTTGCCGAGGTGGTCCCATTTTAATTTTATCGAGATCTGATTAGTATCTTCAGAGATATGGAGATAAATATCTCAAACATAGGAGAATGTACTGGTTTTAGAAGAAGAGTCCCAAGAAGATTATACACAAAGGAGGTTGCTATTGCATATACTTTTGAAGACTAAAAAATATGACCTTGAATAATGTTTTTACATCTTTCTTCACGTTGATTTTAGTTTTTAACCCTCGACGCAAAACGAAGGAGTGTTATAAGTTTGAAGTGTGTATCTGTGTATCTGTGTGTCTGTCATCGTGGCATCGTAGCGCCCAAACGGATGAACCGATTTTGATTTAATTTGTTTTGTTTGATAGATGTCTTTGTCGAAAGTGTTCTTAGCTTTATTTCATGAAAATCTGTTCAGCCGTTTAAATATTATCAGCTCTTTTTTGTTATAAAAAGCAATAGCAACTTTCGTAAGCTCGTAGTCCTTTGACCGCGGACGTCAAGAAATCAAAATGGCGCTGTCGCAGTATCTTGTTTCTTCAATGATATTGCAAAAATATGGTAAGCTTGATCTAATTCTTTGAGTACTGAGTAATTCTGCGACATCTCCTTGGAATGGTCTCAATGTACAATGTTATACTTTGATTCTAAACTCGGATTACATATACAAATCAATCGGGGGTGGTTTTAATTTTTTGAATTTAAGTATTATTGACAGATATTCTTACGGTAACTGTGAGCGAGATAGAAACAAAGGTGGGGAGAAATAATTTGTCTTCACAGGAATGTTCTACCAGGCAAAGTCTTGTTAATGTGCAAAGTTTTTGAGCATACCTAATATTTTTTGACATGACATGACGTTTGGCGAAGATGGCGGCCATATCAGTCCCGCCCGCGACACTGCATACATAAATAACTCAGAATTATGAACGTACTTTGTACCAACCAACACTGCAAAAAAATTATTATAAGCATAATACCACAGATAATATAATAGTTGCTACGTAAATAATACTTTTCGTTTTTAGGTTGGCTACACAGTGCTTTCATAATTCGGGTATTAACAATGTAAGGAAGTGCCAACTCTTATAACGTAGTGGAGTGATCCAGACTGTGAGGGCCATATGGCGGCAATTAATGTTAATAATCGCAAATAATACTTTTTAATATTCATTTTGGAATACAACTAGTCCGTGTTATAAAAGTATTTGGAATTATTGTAATAAAATTGACAATTAATTATCGTGTGTGTCAGATGCTTTTATTGCACAGAGCCATTTTGTACATTGTCCTTTGATACCTTGATGACATCATTATGACTAGTGAATATTTTCACTAGCGCGGCATTTTAGAGTTTCGAACCCAAAGGGTACCAAATGAACACTTTCTGAAACTTTGCTGTCCGTTCGTCCGTCCGTCCGTCCGTGTGTCTATATGTGCGCACTTTACAGATGTACCTTCTTAACCGTAATAGGTACTATCGAGGGACAATAGTCCAGTAGCACCTCAATGTTCATAGTAGCCTGCACGATATTTCTGTCAAATGTTCCAACGCAAACAATAACACGTAAGTACGGCATAGATGGCATGCTTAGCCATACCACAGACGAATAAAAAAGTGAAACGTAGCGTCAGATACATTTGGCAAACATCAAATAGAGATAACAATATTCCACTGTACACTCTTTTTCTTTTTGTTAAGTTAACATAACGTCGAGTAAGCTACGCAACAAGTAACGGATGCTTAAATTCGAATGAGTCATTCACAGCATCTTGGTCGAGTGGTCGATAGTCCACCTAGGACTGTTAAGGAAGCAGGAGGCCCCGAGTTCGATTCTCTATCCACTCCATGATTTTGTTTTAATTTTGAGGGCCCGGTGGCGTAATCGGGATTTGATGCCAGAGGTGCCGAGTTCAAACCGCCGTGCACCAATGGATTTTTCTATCAAACAATTATGTGCGCTTTTCACAGTGGCCCTTCGGTGAAGGAAAAACATCGTTAAGAAACCAACGACCCCGCATGGTGGTAGGACACTATCTAGTGTCCGCCTGGCCAGCTACCACCCTCTAGTTAGAAAATCTGTCGCCAAACATCTAATGTTTTCCGGCAGCTATCCTTGAGAGCCAGTTCCCATTCTAGGCCTAGCGTGCTTACCATCTTCGAGCGCATCATCACTTACCAACAGGTGAGATAGTGGTCAAACGCTAGCCTATAAGATATAAAAAAAAAACAAAAGAAAATCTGTCGTCAAACATGTTATACTATCCTTGAGAGCCAGTTCCCATTCTAGGCCTAGCGTACTTACCATCTTCGACCGCATCATCACTTACCAACAGTGAGATAGTGGTCAAAGGCTAGCCTATAAAATATATATAAAAAAATATCAATTATTAATAGCTTGTATTATTTTATATCTGTTTAAACAAACTTAGCTAATAAAGGTAAATTGGTGATCTATGTTATATGTGAAATAAAACAAATAGCACGGTGATGTCATCTTAATAGTTTTTGAGGAAATATTTATTTGTATAACTAAGAAGAATACACAGCAACAATGTTTTTAAATTAACTGATTTTCAACATATCAAAATACCATAAACTACTATTTTAATACGCTTTTATTAGCTTCAGACGTACTCGTATGTATGTTTGTATGTTAGTATGTAACGGAATCTTTGAACATGATTTTAACCCCCTTCAAAACGTCGGATTAACTCGAAATTTGGCATACTTATTAAGGACCGATGACAATTCAATATTTTAAACATTTTGACCCGTTATCCTTACTAGGATTTTTTACAAAATTCGACTAAAAATGAAAAATAAATAATAGTTTAAAAAAACTAAAAAAATACGCTTTTATAGAAAATCCAACTAAAAAATAGAAAACAAATTTTAATAAATTTGAATTAAAAATAGTGTAAGAAAATTATTTTATTGTAAAAAAAAGCGTGCGAATTGGTTTATAATGAAAGAGTGCGAATTTGGGTCTTTCTATCTCTTCTATCTTTCTCTTTCATAGTGTTACTTTCGAAACGTCTTATAGAAAAAAGTCGTATGTGCATATTTTGCTGTCATGCTATTGCTTTTTGAGACTGCTACTCCAATTTTGACCGATACTGTACATACTTGAAATTTTCACAAAGTATATATCCGTCAGTGTATAACATAACGGCCAAGACGACATTTTATAGATGCATGAAATTTAATTAAAACATGTTTTGCACTAAAAAGGGTAAAATAAAATCTTTTTCAAGTCTATTTGATAGTAGATAGATACTATGTATGTAGTACTGGTAAGTAGGTAGATACATGTAGGTAGTATCTATCTACTACCTATTAGACTTGGCTGGCACCGACTTCAAATAGATAAGTGGGTAGCGCTTATAATAATTATATTAAGTAATTTATTTTTCGCTATTGAGTGCCTGTTTGTGGTAAAGAAGTCGGTTTTATTTTTTTTGAAAAAGATTTTATGTTTTAAATAATGCATGCCTGTCTGACGAGAGGTAAGTGGGTGGTAAAGTGGGCTTTCTCATCTTTCTTTTATAAACTGGAGTGTTTATTCCGAAAATGTAGACTTCTTGTCTTTAAACTGTAATTCTCAGAATGTCGCACCTTCCTTACTGAGAATTCCAACCACATTTTCGAGAGCCTAGTCAATGTTAACGCTGGTAGTGGTTTCCGTGGCAGCAAATCGATTTTCCAGATTTGACTGGAATGTTTCAGAATACAGGGTTTCTAAATACTGGAAGTCATTTCAATTATGAAGTCTCGAATACTACATCGAAAACCCATACCCGTATACAGATTGTTCACTTCTCTGAGTAGCGGGTGGCTTTAATGTCCTCCCACAGAGTGGCTCTGAATTCGGGTAGAAATTCTATATACGCGGTGTAGCGCCGTTGGTGGCCTGTTGGCTCAATTCACCTTTGTAACCTTTGTCGGTAATCCGATGTTTCAGGTCTGACAAGTACCCTGTAACGGCTCGTTTTTAGGGTTCCGTAGCCGAATGGCAAAAAACGGAACCCTTATAGATTCGTCATGTCTGTCTGTCTGTCTGTCTGTATGTCTGTCTGTCTGTCTGTCTGTCTGTCTGTCCGTCCGTATGTCACAGCCATTTTATTCCGAAACTGTTAGGACTACAGAATTGAAACTTGGTAGATAGATGTATTCTGTGAACCGCTTTCCGATTTTTATACAAAAATAAAAAATATAAAAGTTTAAGAGGGGGCATCCCATACATAGAACTGAAACAAAAAAAAATTTTTTTCTTCAAACCTATACGTGTGAGGTGTCTATGGATAGGTCTTTAAAAATGATATTGAGGTTCCTAAAATCATTTTTTCTCAAAGTCAATCATTTGAAAGATAGGCGCGCCTAAAGTGGTAAAATGTGTGTCCCCCCCCCTCTAACTTTTAAAGTATGGGAGTGAAAAATCTAAAAAACATATATGCTGTAGATCTCAATAATAACTATCAACGAAAATTGGTTTGAACGAGATACAGTCAGCAGTTTTAGAGATATGGCGACCGCAAAGATAACTTTGTTTTTCATACAAACACTATGAAAAACAAAGTTAATTTTGTAGTTGCGAAAAATCAAAGTTATAGAATACTCTACTGTGTTACGGAACCCTACGAGTGCGAGTCCGACTTGCACTTGGCCAGTTTATTTATGATAAGCATTTCTTGATCTGTATATCCGAGATTGGCTCCAGAGCAAAAAACTCCTCAACGATTAACACCGCAGAATAAAGTTAAATTTATACGTATTTTTAACCGACTTCAAAAAAAGGAGGAGGTTTCTCAATTCGACCGTATAATTTTTTTTTTTTTTTTTTTTTTTTTTTTTTTTTTTTATGTTTTTTCGCGGATAACTTCGTCGTTTATGAACCGATTTCGATTATTCTTTTTTTGTTGGAAAGGAGATATTTTATCGAGGTATGATAAGTATCTCCAGAGATATTGAGATAAACATCTCAAAATTGGTACTGAAAATGTATAGCGCGGCATTGAAGTCGGTTGTTTTTTAGTTTTTAAACGATATTATGATTATTTTTATTGCCTATCCTGAAGTCGTCTAACATATCTAAAACATTGTTTACACTTAATTATTACTTTAACAAAATTCCCATGAGAAAATAGTGTCGTGAGTAAGCAAGTCTTATTTTACTACAGTACTAATCATTAGGTGTACTGTACTTTCTGGTGCATATATGAATACCAATGTTGGTACAGTTTTCAGGACGTAACCTAAAATAATATCTGTATTGCGCAATATTTGTATGTAAATAAACTTATTTCATTTGAAGGCTGAGTAGGTAGTCATAAATAATTTTGCAACGGGATACCCGATTAATAACTCATATTGTGTGTGAAGCTGTTTGTTATTTTAAAGATGCCTAAACGTAGAGAATGAATGAATGAATTTGATACTGTCGTCATGCCAATTCTCAAAGAAAAAGCGAAATGTGACGCAACTGGTACACAAATGAGCTCACCACATACAAACAAAAATCTTCGCAAACGTTCAAATTTATAAGTCGAATTAAATCTAATACTATAAGAATCTTTGTCCTGACTTACTGACTGACTGACTGACTGACTGACTGACTGACTGACAGACAACGCACAGCCTAAACTGCTGGTCGTAGAGACTTGAAATTTGGAGGGTATATTTGTCTTAGTACGTAAGGGTGTACTAAGAAAGGATTTTCCAAAATTCAACCCTTAAGGGGATGAAATGGGGGTTCAAAGTTTGTATGGAGAAACAAGATTAGATAGTCTTTTCTATCCGAAACTTCACACAAGTACTTCAGTAAAAAAATAAGTAAATACGTGTTTCAGGTGTTTTTGAAATTCGTCCCCTAAGAGGGTAAAATGGGGTAATAAAGTGTGAAAATTAATATTGTTTTGGATTGCGCTGAAATTTGGCATGCAGATAGTTAATACGACGTGAGTTCCTTCTAAGAAAAGATTTTCCAAAATTCACCCCCGAAGGGGATGAAACTGGGGTTCAAAGTTTGTATAGAGAAACAAGATTAGATAGTATTTTCTATTCGACACTTCATACAAGTGCTCCAATAAAAAAATATGTAGATACGTGTTTCAGGTTTTTTTGAAATTGCATCCCTAAGAGGGTGAAATGGGGTAATAAAGTGTGAAAATTAATATTGTTTTGGATTGCGCTGAAATTTGGCATGCAGATAGTTATTTTGACGTAGGTATCCGCTAAGAAAGGATTTTTCAAAATTCACCCCCGAAGGGGATGAAACGGGGGTTCAAAGTTTGTATGGAGAAACAAGATAAGATAGTCTTTTCTATTCGAAACTTCGTACAAGTACTTCAGTAAATAAATAAGTAAATACGAATATACCCCAGAAGGGTGAAGTGGGGTAACAAAGTCTGAAATTAATATTGTTTTGGATTGCGCTGAAATTTGGCATGCAGATAGTTATTTTGACGTAGGTACCCGCTAAGAAAGGATTTTACAAAATTCACCTCCGAAGGGGATGAAACGGGGGTTCAAAGTTTGTATGGAGAAACAAGATAAGATAGTCTTTTCTATTCGAAACTTCGTACAAGTACTTCAGTAAATAAATAAGTAAATACGTGTTTCAGACTTTTTCGAAATGCCATCCCTAAAAGGGTGAAGTGGGGTAACAAAGTCTGAAATTAATATTATTTCGGATTGCGCTGAAATTTGGCATGCAGATAGTTATTTTGACGTAGGTATCCGATAAGAAAGGATTTTTCAAAATGCACTCTTTAATGGGATGAAACGGGGTTCAAAGTTTGTGAGGAGGAAGGATATTAGATACGTTTTTAACCGACTTCAAAAAAAGGAGGAGGTTTCTCAATTCGACCGTATATATATATATATATATATATATATATTTTTATGTCTGTTCGCGGATAACTTCGTCGTTTATGAACCGATTTCGATTATTCGTTTTTTGTTCGAAAGGAGATATCTCAAGTGTGGTACCATGGTAATTTTATCGAGGTATGATAAGTATCTCCAGAGATATTGAGATAAACATCTCAAAATTGGTACTGAAAATGAATAGCGCGGCATTGAAGTCGGTTGTTTTTTAGTTTTTAAACGATATTATTTCTATTCGAAACTACGCACAAGTACTTTAGTAAATAAATAAGTAAATACGTATTTCAGACTTTTTCGAAATGCCACCCCTAAAAGGGTGAAGTGGGGTAACAAAGTCTGAAATCAATATTGTTTCGGATTGCGCTGAAATTTGGCAGATAGTTATTTTGTCGGAGGTACCGGCTAAGAAAGGATTTTTCAAAATTCACTCCTTATGGGGATGAAACGTGGAAAAGTTTAAACCGATTTGGTGTATTTTATGAAAGAAGTCACAACGCGGGCGAAGCCGCGGGCATAGAAAAGATAATAATACTACGTGAAGAACGGACACTGTTCCCCCCACCAATTCCGGGCTTCCTCACCCCGCCACTGACTTTGATTTGTCGAGGCTTCAGTCTGAGCAAGGACGCTACACGCGTACGGCTACAGAACAATAGGTACTACTCTCGAGGAGAAGAACATCAGCTTCATACATTTATGTTAAGACCAGTAGACACCGGAGGTTCAAATTTACGTAGGTTCTTATTATGTAGGTATATTATAAATACTTATATACCTAAATATATATATGTATTTTAGAATTCATTTTCATAAATGAAACAGCGATATATACTCGTGCGTAAATAACATTTAGTTTGTAAAATATTAAAAAAAACTTTCACGGTAAAACATTTTTATAACACAGCAATTAGGAACTTGATGTAAGTACCTACGTAGTATATATATTCTCTTTGCTTGATTCGAACCAGGTACTGAATTGAACAACGAACAAGTCAATTTGGTCCGACCGATGGGATCGCACACTCGCACACTTACATACATACATACATACAATCACGCCTTTTTCCCGTTGGGGTAGGCAGAGACTACTTCTTTCCACATGCTACGATCCTGACATACCTCCTTCGCTTCTTCCACTTTCATGAGCGTCTTCATACATGCTCGCCGGTTATAGGTACTTTTGACTTGGCCTTTTTTTAAAACGTCTCCGATCTGGTCGTGATATGTTCGCCTAGGCACTCGCACACTTCATGTTTGTTTATTAACCGAGATGAGAGTAACATTAGTGATTATTGTAATCGTAAATCATAATTACCTATTATGTAAAATGTGTACATGGAATAATACTTTCGTGTAGTGTAATCTAATATTGTATAATGTAGCGAGTGAGATAATGACCTACTCGGCTGTGTGTTGGATATTTCTACGTACCTACCTACCTACTTCGCAATTGAGTTGAAGTGTTGTGATTTAATGTTTCTGTAGACGATGGTTTACGAAATAGCGACTAATATGTTTAGTGTTAAAAGCTTTTTGGGTAAGTGTACAAAAATATTCATACGGTCAGTACGTAGTACGTATATACGAAGTAACTATTATATAATCTGTGATACGGTGATTACGGGAGACAACCTTAGACATCACGCACACAAATGCACGTATAGAAAAACGACATGTGTGTAGTGTTTGTGTCGGTGTCACAGTGTCGGTCGTTAAAACGCTAGTTTGTATGGAGATTTAGTCGAGTGTCAGGGGTGTGCCGCGGGGAACTTCTAGTGTGTTATGAATACATTAAAAATGTTTTATTTTACTGAAATCGTTAAACATGCAAAATATTTCAATATTTGTACACAATAAAATATATTCATAGATTTTGTGCAATCAGTACCCATAATATCTCAATTGTTATCAGATTTGTTGGTCAACTTACCATAATTGGCACTGCCCTACATTGTTGACGAATTATGAACGTACTTTGTAGCCAACCTAACATAACGGAAAGTATTGCTTATAAATTTCATAGAAACTTTTTTTGCAGTGTTGGTTGGTACAAAGTGCGTTCATAATTAGGAGTTATTTAATTATGTATGCAATGTCGCGGAACCGGCAGTACCAGTACGCACACATGCGTGGTGGTGGGTTGTAAATACTTTCACAAATACTCTCAAACGTTTTTAAGTTATTGTGGAGGGGCGGGTCATGTTATCGTAGAAAATCTCTACTTACAGCAAATACGTTTTCTTAAGTCAATATGAAAGCAATAAACGACTTCACATTGATGAAGTTATTATTTTTATTTCTTACATCATCATCAGCCTAAGTCTGTCCACTGCTGGACATAAGCCTCACCTATTGAGACGTATACAACGTGTAACATAATAAGCGCAAGACCTCGGAAACCCTAATTAGAATATCGAATCCTAATATAATAGGAAAGGCGTAAACTCACCTCGAGACAAGTAATATGTTTTTTAAATGATATCAGATATACCAAATTAGCACAAAATGTATGGACGCACTATCATGTTACCTAGTAACTATAACTTGTCTGTGGCTCTCACTAAAATGACCAATTCAGTACAAGTAGAAATGAGTCTTACGCGTATGAAATAAGGTCCAGATTTCTAAGTGAACTGACTGATGGAATCGTTAGCCATAATTTCGAATATACTAATAAAAATCGGATTCAGTACTCGATTCTAGACAAACTATTTTCAGGTCTTGCGTTTAATATGTTACATGTTGTATTTTAAACTCCCATTGAGCAAAAATATACATCATAATCAGCCTGTATCAGTCCACTCCTGGACATAGGCCTCTCCCAAGATGCGCCACTGAGCCCGATCTTCGGCTCTTCTCTTCCAGTCACTGCCCACCGCTTTGCGTATGTCGTCGCTCCACCTGGTCACAGGACGTCCTACGCTACGTTTGCCGATTCGCGGTCTCCACTCTAGGACATGTCTGCCCCAACGGTTATCAGTCCTGCGGCAGATATGACCAGCCCACTGCCACTTCAGCTTGCTAATCCGTTGAGCTATGTCGATAACTTTAGTTCTCTGGCGAATTACTTCGTTCCGGATTCGATCCCGCAGAGAAATACCGAGCATGGCTCTCTCCATAGCTCGCTGAGCGACTTTAAACTGGTGGACCAGTCGGACTGTGAGTGTCCACGTCTCGGCTCCGTATGTCATCACAGGTAGGACGCACTGGTTAAAGACTTTTGTCTTTAGACACTGTGGTATCGGCGACGAGAAGACTCGACGGAGTTTTCCGAATGCTGCCCAGCCCAGCTGAATTCTTCTCTGGATTTCCTTCTCGAAGTTATGTTTGCCTAGTTGGAGCGTTTGCCCTAGGTAAACATACTTAGTGACAACTTCGAGTGGGATTCCATCTACGACAATCGGTTCCGGAACAACGTGCTCGTTGTACATGACTTTGGTTTTGTCCAAATTCATCCGGAGACCGATGCTACGAGAAGAATCAGCTAGGCCATTCAACATCCTTTGTAGGTCCTGCAGCGTCTCTGCCATAATGACGATGTCATCTGTGAATCGTAAGTGAGAGATGTACCTGCCGTTGATGTTAATGCCACGATCTTTCCAGTCCAGCGTCTTAAACATATCCTCCAAGGCGTTAGTGAACAGTTTCGGGGATATGACGTCCCCCTGTCTCACTCCTCGACGCAGGTGGACATGTTTAGTTCGCTGGTTCTGTACTTGTACAGTCATCGTTGCGGCATTATATAGACATCTCATCACTTCGATATATCGCCAGTCAACTTGGCAACGCTGCAAGGACTCGAGAACAGACCAGGTTTCGATTGAGTCAAAGGCCTTCTCATAGTCCACAAATGCTAAGCACACGGGCCGATTGTACTCTTCGGTCTTCTGTACAATCTGCCGCACCGTGTGGATGTGGTCTATGGTGCCGTAACCGCTTCGAAACCCGGCCTGTTCCGGAGGTTGAAACTCGTCGAGTCTTCGCGCAAGACGGTTCGTGATGACCCTTGAAAACAGCTTGTAGACATGGCTCAGAAGCGAAATTGGGCGATAGTTTTTCAATAGGGTTTTGTCTCCTTTTTTGAAAAACAAAACCACCATGCTTCTGTTCCATGCCTGTGGAGTTCTCCCAGTAAAAAGAACGGAATTAAATAGCTGCTGAAGATGTTGAACTGCTGGAGCTCCTCCGGCTTTTAAAAGCTCCGTTGTGATTCCGTCTTCTCCTGGGGCTTTTCCATTTTTGAGTTGTTTAAGGGCCATCACGATTTCGTCTCGGCTAATTTCGGGCAGATCTTCTGTGAAGTGGCGTGTTAAGGTGGCTCTAGAATCCTCAGTATCGGGTTCGGGCCTTGAAGCATGCGATGCGTAGAGCTTGCCGTAGAAGTCTTCGACTTCCGACAGAATCTCCGGCTTGGATGCGACGACGTTCCCCGTTGACGTTGTCAGCTTTGTGAGGTGGCTTCTACCCAGAGGCTGGACGAACACTTTCGACCCCCGATTCTGCTCAATTGATTCTTTAATCAAGAGCGTGTTAGAGGATCGGAGGTCGCGTCGTACCAGCTTCTTTATGGATTTGTTGCGCACCAGGTTAGTTGACAAAGCTGACAAAGGGTTCGTTCGTCTCTCTTCTATTAGCCGAAGTGTTTCTGCCGAGAGTTTGGACTTTTTGCCCGTACGCTTGCTCTCGCAAAACTTCGTCCCTTCATCCCTGAGGATTTCCACCACTTCTTCGAGTTTCTGGTCTACGTCATCTGTGGTTTCCAAGGCAGCGAATCGATTTTCCAATTTTAATTGGAATGTTTCGGACCCAACAACGGTTTGGAGTAGGTTCGGACGGAGCGTAGACTTCATCAATCGGAATCTCTCGGCTTTAAAGTCGATATAAAAGAAAAAGCGAAATGTGACGCAACTGGTACACAAATGAGCTCACCACATACAAACAAAAATCTTCGCAAACGTTCAAATTTATAAGTCGAATTAAATCTAATACTATAAGAATCTTTGTCCTGACTTACTGACTGACTGACTGACTGACTGACTGACTGACTGACAGACAACGCACAGCCTAAACTGCTGGTCGTAGAGACTTGAAATTTGGAGGGTATATTTGTCTTAGTACGTAGGGGTGTACTAAGAAAGGATTTTCCAAAATTCAACCCTTAAGGGGATGAAATGGGGGTTCAAAGTTTGTATGGAGAAACAAGATTAGATAGTCTTTTCTATCCGAAACTTCACACAAGTACTTCAGTAAAAAAATAAGTAAATACGTGTTTCAGGTGTTTTTGAAATTCGTCCCCTAAGAGGGTAAAATGGGGTAATAAAGTGTGAAAATTAATATTGTTTTGGATTGCGCTGAAATTTGGCATGCAGATAGTTAATACGACGTGTGTTCCTTCTAAGAAAAGATTTTCCAAAATTCACCCCCGAAGGGGATGAAACTGGGGTTCAAAGTTTGTATAGAGAAACAAGATTAGATAGTATTTTCTATTCGACACTTCATACAAGTGCTCCAATAAAAAAATATGTAGATACGTGTTTCAGGTTTTTTTGAAATTGCATCCCTAAGAGGGTGAAATGGGGTAATAAAGTGTGAAAATTAATATTGTTTTGGATTGCGCTGAAATTTGGCATGCAGATAGTTATTTTGACGTAGGTATCCGCTAAGAAAGGATTTTTCAAAATTCACCCCCGAAGGGGATGAAACGGGGGTTCAAAGTTTGTATGGAGAAACAAGATAAGATAGTCTTTTCTATTCGAAACTTCGTACAAGTACTTCAGTAAATAAATAAGTAAATACGAATATACCCCAGAAGGGTGAAGTGGGGTAACAAAGTCTGAAATTAATATTGTTTTGGATTGCGCTGAAATTTGGCATGCAGATAGTTATTTTGACGTAGGTACCCGCTAAGAAAGGATTTTACAAAATTCACCTCCGAAGGGGATGAAACGGGGGTTCAAAGTTTGTATGGAGAAACAAGATAAGATAGTCTTTTCTATTCGAAACTTCGTACAAGTACTTCAGTAAATAAATAAGTAAATACGTGTTTCAGACTTTTTCGAAATGCCATCCCTAAAAGGGTGAAGTGGGGTAACAAAGTCTGAAATTAATATTATTTCGGATTGCGCTGAAATTTGGCATGCAGATAGTTATTTTGACGTAGGTATCCGATAAGAAAGGATTTTTCAAAATGCACTCTTTAATGGGATGAAACGGGGTTCAAAGTTTGTGAGGAGGAAGGATATTAGATACGTTTTTAACCGACTTCAAAAAAAGGAGGAGGTTTCTCAATTCGACCGTATATATATATATATATATATATATATATTTTTATGTCTGTTCGCGGATAACTTCGTCGTTTATGAACCGATTTCGATTATTCGTTTTTTGTTCGAAAGGAGATATCTCAAGTGTGGTACCATGGTAATTTTATCGAGGTATGATAAGTATCTCCAGAGATATTGAGATAAACATCTCAAAATTGGTACTGAAAATGAATAGCGCGGCATTGAAGTCGGTTGTTTTTTAGTTTTTAAACGATATTATTTCTATTCGAAACTACGCACAAGTACTTTAGTAAATAAATAAGTAAATACGTATTTCAGACTTTTTTGAAATGCCACCCCTAAAAGGGTGAAGTGGGGTAACAAAGTCTGAAATCAATATTGTTTCGGATTGCGCTGAAATTTGGCAGATAGTTATTTTGTCGGAGGTACCGGCTAAGAAAGGATTTTTCAAAATTCACTCCTTATGGGGATGAAACGTGGAAAAGTTTAAACCGATTTGGTGTATTTTATGAAAGAAGTCACAACGCGGGCGAAGCCGCGGGCATAGAAAAGATAATAATACTACGTGAAGAACGGACACTGTTTCCCCCACCAATTCCGGGCTTCCTCACCCCGCCACTGACTTTGATTTGTCGAGGCTTCAGTCTGAGCAAGGACGCTACACGCGTACGGCTACAGAACAATAGGTACTACTCTCGAGGAGAAGAACATCAGCTTCATACATTTATGTTAAGACCAGTAGACACCGGAGGTTCAAATTTACGTAGGTTCTTATTATGTAGGTATATTATAAATACTTATATACCTAAATATATATATGTATTTTAGAATTCATTTTCATAAATGAAACAGCGATATATACTCGTGCGTAAATAACATTTAGTTTGTAAAATATTAAAAAAAACTTTCACGGTAAAACATTTTTATAACACAGCAATTAGGAACTTGATGTAAGTACCTACGTAGTATATATATTCTCTTTGCTTGATTCGAACCAGGTACTGAATTGAACAACGAACAAGTCAATTTGGTCCGACCGATGGGATCGCACACTCGCACACTTACATACATACATACATACAATCACGCCTTTTTCCCGTTGGGGTAGGCAGAGACTACTTCTTTCCACATGCTACGATCCTGACATACCTCCTTCGCTTCTTCCACTTTCATGAGCGTCTTCATACATGCTCGCCGGTTATAGGTACTTTTGACTTGGCCTTTTTTTAAAACGTCTCCGATCTGGTCGTGATATGTTCGCCTAGGCACTCGCACACTTCATGTTTGTTTATTAACCGAGATGAGAGTAACATTAGTGATTATTGTAATCGTAAATCATAATTACCTATTATGTAAAATGTGTACATGGAATAATACTTTCGTGTAGTGTAATCTAATATTGTATAATGTAGCGAGTGAGATAATGACCTACTCGGTTGTGTGTTGGATATTTCTACGTACCTACCTACCTACTTCGCAATTGAGTTGAAGTGTTGTGATTTAATGTTTCTGTAGACGATGGTTTACGAAATAGCGACTAATATGTTTAGTGTTAAAAGCTTTTTGGGTAAGTGTACAAAAATATTCATACGGTCAGTACGTAGTACGTATATACGAAGTAACTATTATATAATCTGTGATACGGTGATTACGGGAGACAACCTTAGACATCACGCACACAAATGCACGTATAGAAAAACGACATGTGTGTAGTGTTTGTGTCGGTGTCACAGTGTCGGTCGTTAAAACGCTAGTTTGTATGGAGATTTAGTCGAGTGTCAGGGGTGTGCCGCGGGGAACTTCTAGTGTGTTATGAATACATTAAAAATGTTTTATTTTACTGAAATCGTTAAACATGCAAAATATTTCAATATTTGTACACAATAAAATATATTCATAGATTTTGTGCAATCAGTACCCATAATATCTCAATTGTTATCAGATTTGTTGGTCAACTTACCATAATTGGCACTGCCCTACATTGTTGACGAATTATGAACGTACTTTGTAGCCAACCTAACATAACGGAAAGTATTGCTTATAAATTTCATAGAAACTTTTTTTGCAGTGTTGGATGGTACAAAGTGCGTTCATAATTAGGAGTTATTTAATTATGTATGCAATGTCGCGGAACCGGCAGTACCAGTACGCACACATGCGTGGTGGTGGGTTGTAAATACTTTCACAAATACTCTCAAACGTTTTTAAGTTATTGTGGAGGGGCGGGTCATGTTATCGTAGAAAATCTCTACTTACAGCAAATACGTTTTCTTAAGTCAATATGAAAGCAATAAACGACTTCACATTGATGAAGTTATTATTTTCATTTCTTACATCATCATCAGCCTAAGTCTGTCCACTGCTGGACATAAGCCTCACCTATTGAGACGTATACAACGTGTAACATAATAAGCGCAAGACCTCGGAAACCCTAATTAGAATATCGAATCCTAATATAATAGGAAAGGCGTAAACTCACCTCGAGACAAGTAATATGTTTTTTAAATGATATCAGATATACCAAATTAGCACAAAATGTATGGACGCACTATCATGTTACCTTGTAACTATAACTTGTCTGTGGCTCTCACTAAAATGACCAATTCAGTACAAGTAGAAATGAGTCTTACGCGTATGAAATAAGGTCCAGATTTCTAAGTGAACTGACTGATGGAATCGTTAGCCATAATTTCGAATATACTAATAAAAATCGGATTCAGTACTCGATTCTAGACAAACTATTTTCAGGTCTTGCGTTTAATATGTTACATGTTGTATTTTAAACTCCCATTGAGCAAAAATATACATCATAATCAGCCTGTATCAGTCCACTCCTGGACATAGGCCTCTCCCAAGATGCGCCACTGAGCCCGATCTTCGGCTCTTCTCTTCCAGTCACTGCCCACCGCTTTGCGTATGTCGTCGCTCCACCTGGTCACAGGACGTCCTACGCTACGTTTGCCGATTCGCGGTCTCCACTCTAGGACATGTCTGCCCCAACGGTTATCAGTCCTGCGGCAGATATGACCAGCCCACTGCCACTTCAGCTTGCTAATCCGTTGAGCTATGTCGATAACTTTAGTTCTCTGGCGAATTACTTCGTTCCGGATTCGATCCCGCAGAGAAATACCGAGCATGGCTCTCTCCATAGCTCGCTGAGCGACTTTAAACTGGTGGACCAGTCGGACTGTGAGTGTCCACGTCTCGGCTCCGTATGTCATCACAGGTAGGACGCACTGGTTAAAGACTTTTGTCTTTAGACACTGTGGTATCGGCGACGAGAAGACTCGACGGAGTTTTCCGAATGCTGCCCAGCCCAGCTGAATTCTTCTCTGGATTTCCTTCTCGAAGTTATGTTTGCCTAGTTGGAGCGTTTGCCCTAGGTAAACATACTTAGTGACAACTTCGAGTGGGATTCCATCTACGGCAATCGGTTCCGGAACAACGTGCTCGTTGTACATGACTTTGGTTTTGTCCAAATTCATCCGGAGACCGATGCTACGAGAAGAATCAGCTTGGCCATTCAACATCCTTTGTAGGTCCTGCAGCGTCTCTGCCATAATGACGATGTCATCTGCGAATCGTAAGTGAGAGATGTACCTGCCGTTGATGTTAATGCCACGATCTTTCCAGTCCAGCGTCTTAAACATATCCTCCAAGGCGTTAGTGAACAGTTTCGGGGATATGACGTCCCCCTGTCTCACTCCTCGACGCAGGTGGACATGTTTAGTTCGCTGGTTCTGTACTTGTACAGTCATCGTTGCGGCATTATATAGACATCTCATCACTTCGATATATCGCCAGTCGACTTGGCAACGCTGCAAGGACTCGAGAACAGACCAGGTTTCGATTGAGTCAAAGGCCTTCTCATAGTCCACAAATGCTAAGCACACGGGCCGATTGTACTCTTCGGTCTTCTGTACAATCTGCCGCACCGTGTGGATGTGGTCTATGGTGCCGTAACCGCTTCGAAACCCGGCCTGTTCCGGAGGTTGAAACTCGTCGAGTCTTCGCGCAAGACGGTTCGTGATGACCCTTGAAAACAGCTTGTAGACATGGCTCAGAAGCGAAATTGGGCGATAGTTTTTCAATAGGGTTTTGTCTCCTTTTTTGAAAAACAAAACCACCATGCTTCTGTTCCATGCCTGTGGAGTTCTCCCAGTAAAAAGAACGGAATTAAATAGCTGCTGAAGATGTTGAACTGCTGGAGCTCCTCCGGCTTTTAAAAGCTCCGTTGTGATTCCGTCTTCTCCTGGGGCTTTTCCATTTTTGAGTTGTTTAAGGGCCATCACGATTTCGTCTCGGCTAATTTCGGGCAGATCTTCTGTGAAGTGGCGTGTTAAGGTGGCTCTAGAATCCTCAGTATCGGGTTCGGGCCTTGAAGCATGCGATGCGTAGAGCTTGCCGTAGAAGTCTTCGACTTCCGACAGAATCTCCGGCTTGGATGCGACGACGTTCCCCGTTGACGTTGTCAGCTTTGTGAGGTGGCTTCTACCCAGAGGCTGGACGAACACTTTCGACCCCCGATTCTGCTCAATTGATTCTTTAATCAAGAGCGTGTTAGAGGATCGGAGGTCGCGTCGTACCAGCTTCTTTATGGATTTGTTGCGCACCAGGTTAGTTGACAAAGCTGACAAAGGGTTCGTTCGTCTCTCTTCTATTAGCCGAAGTGTTTCTGCCGAGAGTTTGGACTTTTTGCCCGTACGCTTGCTCTCGCAAAACTTCGTCCCTTCATCCCTGAGGATTTCCACCACTTCTTCGAGTTTCTGGTCTACGTCATCTGTGGTTTCCAAGGCAGCGAATCGATTTTCCAATTTTAATTGGAATGTTTCGGACCCAACAACGGTTTGGAGTAGGTTCGGACGGAGCGTAGACTTCATCAATCGGAATCTCTCGGCTTTAAAGTCGATATAAAAGAAAAAGCGAAATGTGACGCAACTGGTACACAAATGAGCTCACCACATACAAACAAAAATCTTCGCAAACGTTCAAATTTATAAGTCGAATTAAATCTAATACTATAAGAATCTTTGTCCTGACTTACTGACTGACTGACTGACTGACTGACTGACTGACTGACAGACAACGCACAGCCTAAACTGCTGGTCGTAGAGACTTGAAATTTGGAGGGTATATTTGTCTTAGTACGTAAGGGTGTACTAAGAAAGGATTTTCCAAAATTCAACCCTTAAGGGGATGAAATGGGGGTTCAAAGTTTGTATGGAGAAACAAGATTAGATAGTCTTTTCTATCCGAAACTTCACACAAGTACTTCAGTAAAAAAATAAGTAAATACGTGTTTCAGGTGTTTTTGAAATTCGTCCCCTAAGAGGGTAAAATGGGGTAATAAAGTGTGAAAATTAATATTGTTTTGGATTGCGCTGAAATTTGGCATGCAGATAGTTAATACGACGTGAGTTCCTTCTAAGAAAAGATTTTCCAAAATTCACCCCCGAAGGGGATGAAACTGGGGTTCAAAGTTTGTATAGAGAAACAAGATTAGATAGTATTTTCTATTCGACACTTCATACAAGTGCTCCAATAAAAAAATATGTAGATACGTGTTTCAGGTTTTTTTGAAATTGCATCCCTAAGAGGGTGAAATGGGGTAATAAAGTGTGAAAATTAATATTGTTTTGGATTGCGCTGAAATTTGGCATGCAGATAGTTATTTTGACGTAGGTATCCGCTAAGAAAGGATTTTTCAAAATTCACCCCCGAAGGGGATGAAACGGGGGTTCAAAGTTTGTATGGAGAAACAAGATAAGATAGTCTTTTCTATTCGAAACTTCGTACAAGTACTTCAGTAAATAAATAAGTAAATACGAATATACCCCAGAAGGGTGAAGTGGGGTAACAAAGTCTGAAATTAATATTGTTTTGGATTGCGCTGAAATTTGGCATGCAGATAGTTATTTTGACGTAGGTACCCGCTAAGAAAGGATTTTACAAAATTCACCTCCGAAGGGGATGAAACGGGGGTTCAAAGTTTGTATGGAGAAACAAGATAAGATAGTCTTTTCTATTCGAAACTTCGTACAAGTACTTCAGTAAATAAATAAGTAAATACGTGTTTCAGACTTTTTCGAAATGCCATCCCTAAAAGGGTGAAGTGGGGTAACAAAGTCTGAAATTAATATTATTTCGGATTGCGCTGAAATTTGGCATGCAGATAGTTATTTTGACGTAGGTATCCGATAAGAAAGGATTTTTCAAAATGCACTCTTTAATGGGATGAAACGGGGTTCAAAGTTTGTGAGGAGGAAGGATATTAGATACGTTTTTAACCGACTTCAAAAAAAGGAGGAGGTTTCTCAATTCGACCGTATATATATATATATATATATATATATATATTTTTATGTCTGTTCGCGGATAACTTCGTCGTTTATGAACCGATTTCGATTATTCGTTTTTTGTTCGAAAGGAGATATCTCAAGTGTGGTACCATGGTAATTTTATCGAGGTATGATAAGTATCTCCAGAGATATTGAGATAAACATCTCAAAATTGGTACTGAAAATGAATAGCGCGGCATTGAAGTCGGTTGTTTTTTAGTTTTTAAACGATATTATTTCTATTCGAAACTACGCACAAGTACTTTAGTAAATAAATAAGTAAATACGTATTTCAGACTTTTTCGAAATGCCACCCCTAAAAGGGTGAAGTGGGGTAACAAAGTCTGAAATCAATATTGTTTCGGATTGCGCTGAAATTTGGCAGATAGTTATTTTGTCGGAGGTACCGGCTAAGAAAGGATTTTTCAAAATTCACTCCTTATGGGGATGAAACGTGGAAAAGTTTAAACCGATTTGGTGTATTTTATGAAAGAAGTCACAACGCGGGCGAAGCCGCGGGCATAGAAAAGATAATAATACTACGTGAAGAACGGACACTGTTCCCCCCACCAATTCCGGGCTTCCTCACCCCGCCACTGACTTTGATTTGTCGAGGCTTCAGTCTGAGCAAGGACGCTACACGCGTACGGCTACAGAACAATAGGTACTACTCTCGAGGAGAAGAACATCAGCTTCATACATTTATGTTAAGACCAGTAGACACCGGAGGTTCAAATTTACGTAGGTTCTTATTATGTAGGTATATTATAAATACTTATATACCTAAATATATATATGTATTTTAGAATTCATTTTCATAAATGAAACAGCGATATATACTCGTGCGTAAATAACATTTAGTTTGTAAAATATTAAAAAAAACTTTCACGGTAAAACATTTTTATAACACAGCAATTAGGAACTTGATGTAAGTACCTACGTAGTATATATATTCTCTTTGCTTGATTCGAACCAGGTACTGAATTGAACAACGAACAAGTCAATTTGGTCCGACCGATGGGATCGCACACTCGCACACTTACATACATACATACATACAATCACGCCTTTTTCCCGTTGGGGTAGGCAGAGACTACTTCTTTCCACATGCTACGATCCTGACATACCTCCTTCGCTTCTTCCACTTTCATGAGCGTCTTCATACATGCTCGCCGGTTATAGGTACTTTTGACTTGGCCTTTTTTTAAAACGTCTCCGATCTGGTCGTGATATGTTCGCCTAGGCACTCGCACACTTCATGTTTGTTTATTAACCGAGATGAGAGTAACATTAGTGATTATTTCATTCATTGGTTGGTTCATTCTGCGCTCGGTTCATTCTGCGCTCGGTTATTCTGCGCTCGGTTCATTCTGCGCTCGGTTGTCTTTGCGACCGCACGCACTAAACACTTACTCCGTACTTATTTCGCTTACGAATAGTGATGTACTAAGTACTTATCGATAAAAATGGACAAGTTCCTAACTAGATCATCGTCGAGTCCTAACATAGCAAACAAGAGGCCCAGGGAGGAAGGGAACACGCCAGACCAATGGCAGCAGCCAAAAAGGTTTGTAGCAAATCCCAAACCTTGTCTCAAGAATGCTGAAACCCCAACTAACAATCGCTTTGGAGGATTGCCAGTGGATGAAACTTCTTCAAATCTCTTCCATGAAGCCACCAAAAAGAAAGTTGTAAGTAACATTCCGCCAATTATAATTGAGCTCCAGGGAGAGTGGACTCCTCAGAAAATCAAGGAATTTCTAGAGAAAATCGACAAAGGAGTTAAACTACAATATCGTGGACAAAAAACTGTGAGAGCACAGTGCTATACTGCAATTAGTCACCAGGCAGTTAAGGAAGGATTGCTCAAAGAAAATGTCGCCTTTCATACTTTTACTCGCAAAGATGAGAAACTGCCAAAGGCAGTGATTAAAGGTCTACCCAAATTTTTGCATGGCACCATCTCTGAAGAACTCACCTTAATTGGATTTACAGGGGTCACTGTTACTGAACTTAGAACCATGTACCCGTCTGAATGCCCCCCAGTTCTTATTAACCTTCCAAATGGGACCGACATGGCTAAATTCAAACAGGTTAAATATTTGTCAAACTGCATAGTCGAAATCGAGAAATATAATCCCAAGAAAAGACCTGGTACTCAATGCTTTAGATGCCAAGGGTTCGGTCATGCGTCACGAAACTGCAATAGACCGGCACGATGTGTCAAGTGTGCCCAGACTCACCCCACTTGGGAGTGCCCAAAGAAAGGCACCGATTCACCGGCTCATTGCTGCAACTGTCTCTCTAATCATCCTGCCAACTATGTCCAGTGTCCTGAACGAGTGAAATATCTGGAGAGAATACAGACGAAACGTGATATCTTGCACAATGCGATTGATAACAATGCTGTCAACCTACCCATGCGTGCTGTGTTGAACAAGAAAGCTCCCAATAAAGCGACTTGGGCTCAAATTACCCGTTCTGGAAAAGCGAGGTTAGAAGAACCCATTCATGTGCCTAAAACTGCCTCTCCGGCCAACCCTTTACCCAACGCGATGGCGCTTACCAATTCAAAACCGTCTAATCAAGCCCAATGCGATGAGGAGCGCATTAAAATTTCAAAAGGTCATGACTTGGAAACCGAAGAAATGTTGGAGATTCTTACGACCATCCGAAGTATCAAACAAGAATTCACCGAATGCAAGACTTTCATGGACAAAGTGATCCTTATACTATCCCGTCTTGGTCATTATGTATAGTAGTCCTAAGTTGCGTATCTTATACTGGAACGCTGATGGCGTACGTAGAAAACAACAAGAATTAACTGAACTAGCAGTAAGTAAACTTAATGTAGATATTATTGCTCTATGTGAAACTAGGTTAACAGATCGCATTGCTTTTAATATTCCAGGGTATGCATGTTATCGCAAAGATAAATGTTCGATTAGCGCAACTGGACAGGGTGTTGCTATATTGGTACGCTCCGACCTTTTACATAACTTGATATCTGCTCCTCCTACAGAACACCTGGAAACTATAGGAATATCTGTTAAACTAAATAATGATACCATTCTTATATTTTCTGTATATCAATCACCAAATCTTCCATTGATAGTTAACGACATTGACTCTATTATGTCTACAGGCCACAGAGTTTTGATCATGGGTGACCTTAATGCAAAACACTCGTTTTGGTCTCCTGGGCTAAGTAATTTACATGGTAGGAAATTATACGAGCACATGCTTATTAGCGAATACGTCATTCAAGCCCCATTAAATCCTACTCTGGTACATTATCGCTCTGAGCACAGTCCCTCAATACCCGACTTGCTTCTAACTAAACATTTTGATTTTATTTACAACCTCGAAACAGTACCTTCACTATCCTCGAACCATTTTCCAATACTCGCAGAATTCAATACCAAATTTTACCGTAACCCAATTAAAAAATACAATTATGCCAGAGCAGATTGGCCAAGATTTCGAAATACCCTTAATAGTAATATATTCCTAACTACTCAAGTTCACGACAGTACGGCAAAAATTGATGCCTCGGTTGAAGACCTTCAGGAGATTATATTACAAGTAAGAGACACAAGTGTACCTCTCTCTACCTTAAAGCCTTGGAACGCCAGCACGCTGCCGCGACGCATAAAACGCCTCATACAATATAAAAACAAGCTACGCAGATTAGCCGCTGCAGAAAAGAGCAAACTTGTGCGTAAAGTCCTTCACCATAAAATAAACCAATTGCAGGTAGATATTAATACAGGCATAAAAACACATAATGATCTTGTGTGGAACCAAAAGCTTCGCAAAGTCGACAATCCTAGTGGTGACATCTGGCGTTTAGCTAAAGGACTGAAGACTTCTAATTCCACGATTCCGCCACTTCGATCTGATGATAGCCAGATAACTGGTTCTCCCCAAGATCAATGTGACGTATTAGCAAAAGCTTTTCTAAACAACATGCTCTTAACGCGAGACTGGCACAGTAATGAACAAATGACGGTAGACAAATCTTTAACTTTACTTAATAGCCAGATTACAGATAAACACATCCAGCTAGTCCGACCAGTAGAAATTAGAAAATACATCTCAAACTTAAAAACTCGTAAGGCACCTGGACCAGACGATATAACCAACCTATTGATAAAAAATCTACCCCAAAAAGGTGTTGTTCTATTGTCCAAAATATTTAATGCATGTCTCATGTTAAATTATTATCCTCCACAATGGAAAATTGCTAAAGTCATCGCTGTTCACAAGCCCGGCAAAGTTCCATCGGATCCAACCTCCTACCGCCCGATAAGCCTCCTACCCTGTCTTGGCAAGCTGTTCGAAAAGGTAATATATAGACGATTATTACAAGCTTCTCACAAATATCTAATCAACGAACAGTTTGGTTTTCGTGAAGGCCATTCTACAATCCAACAACTAGCCAGAGTTGCTGAAACAGTGACACACAGCCTTAACCTTAAGGAATCAACTGGTATGGTACTGTTGGATATTGAAAAAGCTTTCGACACAGTTTGGCATCAAGGCCTTTTACACAAACTCATTACTCTTAATTTACCATTACCACTCGTGAAAATATTAGAATCATACCTCTCAAACCGTAGATTCAAAGTACACATTGATAACTTTACTTCACCTTTAAATGAGGTACCTGCTGGCGTCCCCCAGGGATCGATTTTAGGACCATACTTGTTCTTGTTGTACCTTAACGATATACCTATACAAACTCGTACCCATTTAGCCTGTTTTGCAGATGACACAGCATCTTTTACGTCTTCTCCAGACATCGATCTTATAATTGACCGACTTCAACTATCCATAGAACAGCTTCAAAATTTTTTTCATAGATGGAAACTTAAAATCAATTCTTCTAAAACAGAAGCAATACTATTTACCCGTAAAAGAACTTTACCATCCCGTAACTTACAAATTGATTCATTTAAAATACCCTGGAGTCACTCTGTTAAATATCTAGGTCTAACTTTGGATAGTAAATTAAACTGGACTGAGAATACCTCTAAACTTCGTCTTAAAGGTATGAAAGCATTTAATGCTTTAAGTCCAATACTTAATAGACACTCTTGTCTTAAAAGTCAAACTAAGCTTCGAGTGTATTCTACACTAATTCGGCCTTGCATCACTTATGCGTGTCCAGTGTGGAGTAGCACTTGTCAGTCTAATATGGACAAATTGCAAGTCATCCAAAATAAGGCTGTTAAATATGCTTTTAATACTCCGTTTAAAACCAACCTACATAAAATTCATATTAGTATAGCTTTTCCTACTATCCAGTCATATATTTACAACATTTCTAAAAAATTTTACATCCTAAATAATGATCATAAACATAAAAACAAACTTATTAAACACCTATGCAAAACTCGAAAAAAGAATCTTCCATACATCGATAGATACAAACGGTACAAGCTACCTCATCACTTGTTCCTCGACTTTGAACCCGATGAATAGGCACAGTTCTACACACAAGTGAACGTACCGCCTGCCGTGGATGCGCGCGCTATTATCGCTCCTATTATGTGTACATATAAAGAGCGTAATCGCGCGTGTGCCGCGAAGCGGAGTGCGTGCATTCGTGTGTGAGAATTTAGTAGTATTATCATTATGAAACTATTTTATATCTACCGCCACTGGTTATTATTTTATTGAAATAAACATCTAAAAATGTAATGCTCACCTAAAGCTTACATAGTTAAACGTAGTTTGATATTAGTTATTATGCCTTAAACCAATGTCTTGTAGTAGTAAGTAATCCTAAGTTAAAAATGTTATATAAGCTTTTAGGTTTGGAAAACATGTTATAAATTATAAATAGTTTGTACTCCTAGGATAAAATTTACACTAGTTTGTACATTGTATTATACAAAATGATTAATAAAGACATTTAAAAAAAAAAAAAAAAAAAAAAAAAAAAGTGATTATTGTAATCGTAAATCATAATTACCTATTATGTAAAATGTGTACATGGAATAATACTTTCGTGTAGTGTAATCTAATATTGTATAATGTAGCGAGTGAGATAATGACCTACTCGGTTGTGTGTTGGATATTTCTACGTACCTACCTACCTACTTCGCAATTGAGTTGAAGTGTTGTGATTTAATGTTTCTGTAGACGATGGTTTACGAAATAGCGACTAATATGTTTAGTGTTAAAAGCTTTTTGGGTAAGTGTACAAAAATATTCATACGGTCAGTACGTAGTACGTATATACGAAGTAACTATTATATAATCTGTGATACGGTGATTACGGGAGACAACCTTAGACATCACGCACACAAATGCACGTATAGAAAAACGACATGTGTGTAGTGTTTGTGTCGGTGTCACAGTGTCGGTCGTTAAAACGCTAGTTTGTATGGAGATTTAGTCGAGTGTCAGGGGTGTGCCGCGGGGAACTTCTAGTGTGTTATGAATACATTAAAAATGTTTTATTTTACTGAAATCGTTAAACATGCAAAATATTTCAATATTTGTACACAATAAAATATATTCATAGATTTTGTGCAATCAGTACCCATAATATCTCAATTGTTATCAGATTTGTTGGTCAACTTACCATAATTGGCACTGCCCTACATTGTTGACGAATTATGAACGTACTTTGTAGCCAACCTAACATAACGGAAAGTATTGCTTATAAATTTCATAGAAACTTTTTTTGCAGTGTTGGTTGGTACAAAGTGCGTTCATAATTAGGAGTTATTTAATTATGTATGCAATGTCGCGGAACCGGCAGTACCAGTACGCACACATGCGTGGTGGTGGGTTGTAAATACTTTCACAAATACTCTCAAACGTTTTTAAGTTATTGTGGAGGGGCGGGTCATGTTATCGTAGAAAATCTCTACTTACAGCAAATACGTTTTCTTAAGTCAATATGAAAGCAATAAACGACTTCACATTGATGAAGTTATTATTTTTATTTCTTACATCATCATCAGCCTAAGTCTGTCCACTGCTGGACATAAGCCTCACCTATTGAGACGTATACAACGTGTAACATAATAAGCGCAAGACCTCGGAAACCCTAATTAGAATATCGAATCCTAATATAATAGGAAAGGCGTAAACTCACCTCGAGACAAGTAATATGTTTTTTAAATGATATCAGATATACCAAATTAGCACAAAATGTATGGACGCACTATCATGTTACCTAGTAACTATAACTTGTCTGTGGCTCTCACTAAAATGACCAATTCAGTACAAGTAGAAATGAGTCTTACGCGTATGAAATAAGGTCCAGATTTCTAAGTGAACTGACTGATGGAATCGTTAGCCATAATTTCGAATATACTAATAAAAATCGGATTCAGTACTCGATTCTAGACAAACTATTTTCAGGTCTTGCGTTTAATATGTTACATGTTGTATTTTAAACTCCCATTGAGCAAAAATATACATCATAATCAGCCTGTATCAGTCCACTCCTGGACATAGGCCTCTCCCAAGATGCGCCACTGAGCCCGATCTTCGGCTCTTCTCTTCCAGTCACTGCCCACCGCTTTGCGTATGTCGTCGCTCCACCTGGTCACAGGACGTCCTACGCTACGTTTGCCGATTCGCGGTCTCCACTCTAGGACATGTCTGCCCCAACGGTTATCAGTCCTGCGGCAGATATGACCAGCCCACTGCCACTTCAGCTTGCTAATCCGTTGAGCTATGTCGATAACTTTAGTTCTCTGGCGAATTACTTCGTTCCGGATTCGATCCCGCAGAGAAATACCGAGCATGGCTCTCTCCATAGCTCGCTGAGCGACTTTAAACTGGTGGACCAGTCGGACTGTGAGTGTCCACGTCTCGGCTCCGTATGTCATCACAGGTAGGACGCACTGGTTAAAGACTTTTGTCTTTAGACACTGTGGTATCGGCGACGAGAAGACTCGACGGAGTTTTCCGAATGCTGCCCAGCCCAGCTGAATTCTTCTCTGGATTTCCTTCTCGAAGTTATGTTTGCCTAGTTGGAGCGTTTGCCCTAGGTAAACATACTTAGTGACAACTTCGAGTGGGATTCCATCTACGGCAATCGGTTCCGGAACAACGTGCTCGTTGTACATGACTTTGGTTTTGTCCAAATTCATCCGGAGACCGATGCTACGAGAAGAATCAGCTAGGCCATTCAACATCCTTTGTAGGTCCTGCAGCGTCTCTGCCATAATGACGATGTCATCTGCGAATCGTAAGTGAGAGATGTACCTGCCGTTGATGTTAATGCCACGATCTTTCCAGTCCAGCGTCTTAAACATATCCTCCAAGGCGTTAGTGAACAGTTTCGGGGATATGACGTCCCCCTGTCTCACTCCTCGACGCAGGTGGACATGTTTAGTTCGCTGGTTCTGTACTTGTACAGTCATCGTTGCGGCATTATATAGACATCTCATCACTTCGATATATCGCCAGTCGACTTGGCAACGCTGCAAGGACTCGAGAACAGACCAGGTTTCGATTGAGTCAAAGGCCTTCTCATAGTCCACAAATGCTAAGCACACGGGCCGATTGTACTCTTCGGTCTTCTGTACAATCTGCCGCACCGTGTGGATGTGGTCTATGGTGCCGTAACCGCTTCGAAACCCGGCCTGTTCCGGAGGTTGAAACTCGTCGAGTCTTCGCGCAAGACGGTTCGTGATGACCCTTGAAAACAGCTTGTAGACATGGCTCAGAAGCGAAATTGGGCGATAGTTTTTCAATAGGGTTTTGTCTCCTTTTTTGAAAAACAAAACCACCATGCTTCTGTTCCATGCCTGTGGAGTTCTCCCAGTAAAAAGAACGGAATTAAATAGCTGCTGAAGATGTTGAACTGCTGGAGCTCCTCCGGCTTTTAAAAGCTCCGTTGTGATTCCGTCTTCTCCTGGGGCTTTTCCATTTTTGAGTTGTTTAAGGGCCATCACGATTTCGTCTCGGCTAATTTCGGGCAGATCTTCTGTGAAGTGGCGTGTTAAGGTGGCTCTAGAATCCTCAGTATCGGGTTCGGGCCTTGAAGCATGCGATGCGTAGAGCTTGCCGTAGAAGTCTTCGACTTCCGACAGAATCTCCGGCTTGGATGCGACGACGTTCCCCGTTGACGTTGTCAGCTTTGTGAGGTGGCTTCTACCCAGAGGCTGGACGAACACTTTCGACCCCCGATTCTGCTCAATTGATTCTTTAATCAAGAGCGTGTTAGAGGATCGGAGGTCGCGTCGTACCAGCTTCTTTATGGATTTGTTGCGCACCAGGTTAGTTGACAAAGCTGACAAAGGGTTCGTTCGTCTCTCTTCTATTAGCCGAAGTGTTTCTGCCGAGAGTTTGGACTTTTTGCCCGTACGCTTGCTCTCGCAAAACTTCGTCCCTTCATCCCTGAGGATTTCCACCACTTCTTCGAGTTTCTGGTCTACGTCATCTGTGGTTTCCAAGGCAGCGAATCGATTTTCCAATTTTAATTGGAATGTTTCGGACCCAACAACGGTTTGGAGTAGGTTCGGACGGAGCGTAGACTTCATCAATCGGAATCTCTCGGCTTTAAAGTCGATATCCAGAGTGCCTCGTACCAGTCGGTGATCACTTCCAGTATTAAACCTAGTGATCACTGAGACGTCTCTGAATATGCGCCGTTTGTCCGTAATGATGAAGTCAATCTCGTTTTTAGTCACAAAGTCGGGGCTTTGCCACGTCCATTTCCTTTGGGGCTGTTTCTTGAAGAACGAGTTCATCAAGAAAAGCCCCTCCCTCTCGAGGAAATTGACGAGCATTTGTCCCCTGTGATTCCTACTCCCAAATCCGTGTGGTCCTATAGACGATTCGCCGCAAGTTTGTACTCCCACTTTGGCGTTAAAGTCTCCCATGACAACGTTGTAGTGAGCCTTGGAGGTGGTGTGTAAAGCTCTGGAGATATCTTCATACATGCTGTCCACCTCATCATCCAAGTGTGTCGAGGTCGGTGCGTAGACCTGGATAACCTTGAGGCTGTACCTCTTGGTTAACTTAATTATGAGGTACGCTACCCTGGTCGACACACTGGAGATTTCTACAACGTTGTCACTGAGAACCTTGTTGACCAGAAACCCGACGCCGCCTTGGGATGGCTGATCTCCTTCTCTGTAGTACATAAGATGGCCCGATTCTAAGGTTATGGTGTCCTCTCCCTGTCTTCGGACTTCACATAGCCCCAGTATGTGCCATCTTATGTGTTTCAGCTCCTCCTCCAGCTGCGCCAGATGATCGTCCAGCCGAATCGTGCGTCCATTATAGGTTGCGAGGGTCAGTTTTTTCTGGCGGCCTACCGTAGCCCGGGGATTCTTAGCACCCCCTGCCCTGCCGTTACCGTGACCGCCGCCGTGGTCAGGAATAGCAGGGCGGCCGGGAACTGGGGGCCTTGGCTTTAGGTGTCCTTCCATAATTTTTCTATACTTTTTTGCATTCCTTGGGAGGGATATGCCCTAATCGCCACGCTGGGCAGGCGTGTTGGCGATCGCAGGACGTAGCTTCTCGCACCGGTGACGCTGCTGCCCGTCACCGGCCTGTAGAATTTAGCTACGCCATAGATATGAATGGTTATACCGCCATTTGCCGGTCGCCAGAGCCCCGTCTGTTGGTCAGCAGGATGCACCACGGGCAGGTGAGGTTGGCTGGGAGCACCGAGGTCGTATTTGTGCTCCCTTACATCCCCATAAAAATATACGTTAGGTACAATATAGGTTATTAAAAATAAATAAACTGGCCAAGCACAAGTTGGACTCGCACTCGTAGGGTTCCGTAATACAGTACAGTATTTTATAACTATATTTTTGCTGACAAAAAAATATATATTTCATAGTGTTTGTATGAAAAACAAAGTTTTAATTGAGTTTACTATATCTCAAAAACTGCTGACTATATCTCGTTCAAACCAATTTTCGTTGAAAGTTTTTAATGAGATCTACAGCATATATATTTTGAGGTTCTTCACTCCCTTACTTTAAAAGTTAGAGAAGGGGGAGAGGGCACACATTTTAACCACTTTAGATTGTGTCTATCTATCAAATGAAAAAATGGTTTTAGTAACCTCAAAGTCATTTTTAAAGACCTATTTACATACCTACACGTATTTACACGTGTTTCACTATTACACATTTTATAAAATAATATAATAAATAATAGTTAATAATCTGACGTCAACGATTGGATGACAGATTAATGGCTCATTACTTTCGTTTTTTATTTTTAACCGACGAAAAAAAAACGGAGGAGGTTGTCAAGTCGACGCGTATATATATATTTTTTTTAATGTATGACCACGCATAACTTCTTACAGAGTAGTCTGATTTCGATAATTGTTTTTTTATTGGAAAGGGTATACCCCCAAGGGGATTCCATTTAAATTATAAAGAAATTGGACATGCCGTTTTGAGTAAATCAACAAAAATAATGGATAAAAGTATCATTTTTTTGGATGATTTTATCATATCATCAATTTATGTCAACAAACACTGGAAAAAAACAAAGAGCAGAAAATCGGGCTCAGTTGCGTGTGTTGAGAGAGGCATATGTCTAGCAGGGGACTGATACCGGCTGATTATGATGATGATGATATTTTACAGGTGGTACAATTTAAATTTCATCGAGATATGTTCAGTATCTCCAGAGATATGAAGATAAACACCTCAAACTTAGTATTGAAATTAACTAGTGTGACGTTGGAAGTCGGTTTTTTTAGTTTTTTATGTGATCTTAAATTATTTTTATTATTATTATAGAGCATACATGTTCTATATAAAGTTTGTCTAGGCCAGGGGTAAGCAATGACGTCTGCTTTTAACATTGTAGATTATGGCCACAAAAAATTATAAAATAAAACTTTTTTACAAAAAAATTTCCAGCGATGTGCGAACATTCCAAAAAATGCGCTTCCACACGAGTGACACGACCCACAGACTAAATAGAGATGCACGACCACTGGCAACGACGTGTGCCCGTCACGGGCCGTCACAGATTACTATATGTGGTGCCCGTTCGGGTTGCAGTCTCGGTGACATTAACTTCGTCAACACTCGGCATTTTCTGAACTGGCGTGTCGCGCCATGACTCCGCCGCGCATCACGCTTTACGAAATTAATTAATTTGCTTGTTTGGCGCCGACTCAAAATTACTTGGGTATACATACTTACATTAGTTTAGGAACTTAATTATTATGTTTAGTTAAAAACTCAAAACAATTACAAAAATATATACTAAGGTAATACTAAGAGTAGTTTAAGAGTTTCGTTATTAAGGTTAAATAAAAAAGTTTAATTATTTTTGCTTTTCAGTTTTTTCGGCGGTTTAATTTTTTTGTTAAAAGTTTTATAATTCAAAGCGTTAAATTACTATGCCATTTGCCATGTTTACTTGATAATTGATTTTGATTTATTTTATGTATTTTACGTAAATGTGTGTGTATATTATTACTGCCTACATACTGAATAAAGCTTTGATTTAATTTAAACGCGATCAAAGGATATGACATAATATGATTTCGCATATTTTATGATTTCACAAGGGAATCTAAACCTATAGGGCATACCATACAATGGTCTCGTTGACCTAGAATCTTGAAATTTGACGGGAAGCAATATCTTACAACAAGTGTACAGGTAAAAAATCTGACAACTCTAAATCTTTCCTAAATATATTTTTCAATTACAAATAAAGTTAATTTACTTTTACAAACTTATTACTTGCGGTTAGTGCATTACCGTGTCAAGGGATCAAACTGCAAAGATAAGTTTGTTCTACCTTTAACTTAGTTTGACAAGTTTGTGGAAGCCTCGGTGCGCGACCGGCCCGCATTTGACCGGTTTTTTTCTTAAACAAGTTAATAATTATAAGTCAAATCAAAGATAAGCCGAGTCAGTAACATTTTGCGTAAACAAGTAACTATAAGTGTGATAACGTAAATAAATACTCTGCGTATTTAACTTGCGATTGTTGTTATAAGTTAGTGAGAGTGAATCCTATCGATGTAACGCGTCTAATAAAAATTCCTTTTTCATAATAAATAAATATGGTGCAATTAATGTTTATGCTGCTATTGACTGCGCTGGTGTTCTTTAGCGGGTAAGTTTAATAATAATGTCATTGATTGGAATTATTATATTATAATTAGGATATAAGGCTGGAACTAACACTTTTCTAAAGGAGATAAATATTCAGGGCAAATTTTTAACATCATATATTTTGTATTATAATATCTTATAGGCTAGCGTTTGACCACTATCTCTCGTGGTGGTAAGCGATGATGTGGACGAAGATGGTGAACATGCTAGGCCTAGAATACTCGTGACTCTCAAGGGCTGTGGGATTAGATCTTATATCGAGTCGCCTGAATTTGAGTAAACTGTGAATGTGGGGGGGTCAAGGGAGTTCTTACTAAGCGCCCTGGAGCAAAACTTGCTGCCGGAGATGCGATAAAATATGGCCCTAAAGTGAAGGTTAGGTTATGTTAGAACAGTGACCACACATCGCGCGAGCCGAGCGAGCTTAACCGGCCGCTGCGCTAGAAAGTAAAATTATACAAATGTATGATGAAAATATTTAAATTTCCTAAAAGTAAAAAATCTACGCCTCTCCGGCAGGTAAACAGATGTTTTCTTTTCTAAAAGAAGGGTCCGGTAGGCAGACGTCATGGCTTACCATCAGGCAAGCGTCATTGTTCTGTTACCTATAATATAATTACTTATAATATAATAATATATATAATAAAAAAGCCGACATGAACTTTATCTCCAAGAAAAAGTTCTTTTAATGCTAGATCCAGCGGTTTCGCTGCGCGTCTGTGAGGCAGTAAAAAAATTATGTGCGCTTTTCACAGTGGCCCTCCGGTGAAGGAAAACATCGTTAAGAAACCAACAACCCCCGCATGGTGGTAGGACACTATCTAGTGTCCGCCTGGCCAGCTACCACCCTCAAGTTAGATAAATCTGTCGCCAAACATCTAATGTGTTCCGGCAGCTATCCTTGAGAGCCAGTTCCCATTCTAGGCCTAGCGTGCTTACCATCTTCGACCGCATCATCACTTACCAACAGGTGAGATAGTGGTCAAACGCTAGCCTACAAAATATTAAAAAAAATATATATATTATTTAGAAGCATTATTACAAAATAGGTAATGGTGATATCACATATTGTATTGTATTTATACAGTTTCGGGTCGATCCACTCGGACATGAAAGTAACAGACGGCGGCGGCACCGAAAAAAGTGCCGGAGACAACGGGACAACTCTTCCGACGGTCAAAATGTCCCAAAAACAACTGGGTAAGTGGAACGGTACCGTTCGAAGCACATGTGAACCCTCTAGGTCTGTGTTGCGAAGTACTGTAGAACACCCCATCCCATCTCAGTGAGACCATAGCTCTTAAATTCTACAAGCTACTTGAGAAAATAAAGCATAACAAAGAAAAAAATTCACCCCTTAAGGGGATGAAATGGGGGTTCAAAGTTTGTATGGAGAAACAAGATTAGATAGTCTTTTCTATTCGAAACCTCACACAAGTGTTCAGTAAAAAAATAAGTAAATACGTGTTTCAGGCTTTTTCAAAATTCCACCCCTAAAAGGGTATAACGGGGTAACAAAATCAATATTGTTTCGGATTGCAGATAGTCATTACGACGTTAGTTCTCTCTGAGAAAGGATTTTCCAAAATTCACCCCTTAAGGGGATGAAACGGAGGTTCAAAGTTTGTAAGGAGAAACAAGATTAGATAGTCTTTTCTATTCGAAACTTTACGCAAGTACTTAAGTAAATAAATAATAATATACATGTTTGAGGTTTTTTCGAAATTCCACCCCAAAGAGTGTGAAGTGGGGTTACAAAGTCTGAAATCAATATTGTTTCGGATTGCGCTGAAATTTGGCATGCAGATAGTTATTTTGACGTAGGTATCCGCTAAGAAAGTATTTTTCATAATTCACTTTTCAAAGAGATAAAGCCCCCGCTTTATCCCTTTCAATATGTTTGAATAGTCATTTTATTCGACATATATATAAAGAAAAAATAAGATATATAAATACGAGTTTTAGACTTTTTCAAAATGCCACTCTAAGACGTTGAAGTGGGGGTAAGAACTACTTAAGAGTTACTTAAAATCAATATTGTTTCGGCTGAAATGTAGAATGCAGATAGTTAATATGACGTAGGTAGCCGCTCAGAAAGGATTTTCAAAAAAATCTTCTCGGATACGGAACGGGGATGCAAAGTTTGTATGGCGAAACAAGATGAGATAGTCTGTTTTATTCGAAACTTAACACATAAGTAGGTACTTCTGTAAATAAATACGTAAGTACGTGTTGTAGGATATAAAAATCACATAAAATAGTAAAGTATACTAACTACTAGGTAACAAAGTATGAAAATTTGGGTTTTTTTGGGTTTTATATGAATAAAAATCCCGATTTGCCTTTGTCTCGCGATAACATGACAACGGGTGAACCAATTTGGCTAATTCATATTTGATGTCTTTAATGATAGAATAGTTGTTACAAAAGAAAAGTTTTAAGTTAATAAACGGAGTTTTTAACGCGGGCTGAGCCGCGGGGCACTTCTAGTATATGTTTAAAGATTTTATAAATATGCTATGTTTTTAAAGTGACAGGCCAATACATTATCTCTCAGTTTGATAAAATGTGGCCATCTAGGTAGTAAAGTCTAACTATTTTTTTATGATAATGAACGATTAAACAACGTCATTAAATCAAAAACAAAATTGGTTGTCTGTAAAGTAGGTTTATGGACGATATTTTTTCGTAATAATATCATCATGCAAACGTGCCGCTCTATCGCTTGTTCCGCGCTCTCGCTTGCACGCTCGGTTCAGGCAGAACGTGACACTTTTTCGCGCGTGCAGCCGGCGTTCATAGATTAATAAGACGTTATCACGTCAAATTATATTTTGGTACTCATCCTCTAACGTTAAGGATACACGTCGTTTATGTATCGTGTTTACAGCTCCCAGCAAGTGTGAGAGCAGGCAGCAAGAGGAGTGCTGCACTGCAGCTGTTGTAGACCACTACGCGTGTTCACATTACACAGATATGTCCGCGAGAGGGCGCCACACAGTGGTGAACATGACCAGCGCCGGCCTGCAGGAGTACACCATGTACTTCGCGGTGCGAGGACAAGGATTGGTGATGCAGCTGTCAGCTACGCCGTCTTCGAATTATCTGTATTATGAAATCGGTAAGTAGGTGCCAAAAATCTTGAAAGCTCACATTTTTGGTTAAGGTGTTACGTTTTTGGTAGAAATTATAATTCTCGTTCTTATGAAAACCCGATAATATGCAGAAATACTTTAATAATTATTACATTATAATGTATAATACTTAAGCGGCAATAGTCCAAAGGCTAAGGCGTCGCCTGCCGATCGAGAGGTCGTGAGTTCAACCGAAGCCTACCACCAGTGTCACACATTTACACCACCCAGGGATCAGGAGTATGATTGTGTTATATTTTTACCCCGACCAGAAAAGGAGAATGGTTTTCAATTCAGGTTCCATTTTTTTTGGAGTGTATGTTACTCGCCAATTCAGATCTAAATATTAGGTAAAATGTTTTTTTTCATGAGTAGTGTATGTTGCCGCAATGGTCATATTATACAAATGTAATAATTGTAATTTGGTGAGTATCTCCAGAGATATGGAGATGAATACCTCGAGTTTTTTTTTTATATCTTACAGGCTAGCGTTTGACCACTATCTCAACAGTTGAGGTAAAGGTACGGATACACCGCGGCGGCCTGCGTGCGTGATCTAGGCGGCGATCAGATAGCGCAGTAGTAATTGTATCAACTGGTTCACACCAAACGCGATCAGAAAACAATTGAAATGTACTGTGATCGCGCCCGCAGATCGTAGGACGCCGCGGTGTGTGCGTACCTTAAGTGATGATGCGGTAGATGGTAAGCACACTAGGTCTAGAATGGGAACTGGCTCTCAAGGATATCTGCTGGAGCACATTAGATGTTTTGTCGACAGATTTTCTAACTCGAGGGTGGTAGTTGGCTAGGCGGACACTAAAGTAATGTCCTACACCATGCAGGGGTTGTTGGTTTCTTAACGATGTTTTTCCTTTACCGGAGGGCCACTGTGAAAAGAGCACATCATTTTTTCGGTAGAAAAATCCAGTGGTGCACGGCGGGGTTTGAACTCGGTACCTCTGGCATCAAAGCAGATCGTTCTACCACTTACAACACCGAGCCCTCAATTTGCCACTGAAATTAAGCGAATTTTATTCTTATTATGTAGTTACCACTGCTTTTGTAATTTTTATTTAATATCTGATAGATATCTCCAAAGATAAACATCGCAAACTTGCCACGAAAATGTACAAATAATTCTTATTATGAAAGTAACACTAAAACTTACAAATAAGTAATTTTTATCAAAATCTGATGATTTCCTTTTTTTAACCGACTTCAAAATAAGGAGGAGGTTTCTCAATTCAATCGTTTTTTTTTTTTTTTTTTTTTTATGTTTGTTCGCGGATAACTTCGTCGTTTATGAACCGATTTCGATTATTCTTTTTTTGTTCGAAAGGAGATATCCCAAGTGTGGTACCATGGTAATTTTATCGAGGTATGATAAGTATCTCCAGAGATATTGAGATAATCATCTCAAAATTGGTACTGAAAATGAATAGCGCGGCATTGAAGTCGGTTGTTTTTTAGTTTTTAAACGATATTATTATTGTATCTTATAGGCTAGCGTTTGTTACTTGTACTATTCATTATTCTGTGCGTTTGTCCACTATCTCTCATGTTAGTAAGTGATGATGCGGTCGATGATGGTAAGCACGCTAGGCCTAGAATGGGAACTGGCTCTTATGCTTAAACATGTGTTTTAAGTGTGACGTTCGACGTCTAGATGAAAGCTGAATGGATCAGAACATTTGTTTTTTTTTTTTTGTAAATTCAATTATATCTATAATATTTTTTATGGAATATGATCTATTTTATTTTATTTGACGTGTGTAAGTGCAAATATTTAATTTGCCCATATGCTGAATAAATGCTTTGACTTATGACTTTTGACTTATGCTCTCAAGCTTCTTCCAGAGACATGGAGATAATCACCTCAAACATGCTAATAAAATTTACTGGCACGACATTTGAAGTCGGAGATACTATTTGTGTCACAACAATGCGAGAATATAAAAAATAAAATAAATAAATCAGCGTCACATTATAATATCGTTTAAAAACTAAAAAACAACCGACTTCAATGCCGCGCTATTCATTTTCAGTACCAATTTTGAGATGTTTATCTCAATATCTCTGTAGATACTTAACATACCTCGATAAAATTACCATGGTACCACACTTGGGATATCTCCTTTCGAACAAAAAAAGAATAATCTAAATCGGTTCATAAACGACGAAGTTATCGGCGAACAAACATTAAAAAAAAAAATATATATACGGTCGAATTGAGAAACCTCCTCCTTTTTTCTTTAGAAGTCGGTTAAAAACTAGCAATTACTTAAAACCGCATCCAAGTCTGTATAGCATTAGTCCAGTAACACGAATTCAAAATTTTTTAATACCTACACGGATGGAATTATGTCGAGTATTGAGTTTAAGTAATGAGTTTTAAATACCTTTAAAGTACGACCACTCAACGGCGTCCTGCGTGCGCGATCTAGATATTTGTATGGATATTTGTACTGACTGGTTCACACCAAACACGATCTACGGCGATCAGAAAACGATTGGAAAGATCGCGAACGCGCACGCGGACGCAGGACGCCGCGGTGTGGTCGTACCTTATATGAAACAATTCATATGACCGTGGCTTAATTGGCGGAGCACCTGGACATGTTATCAGGGGGGTGTGGGTTCGAGTCCCTTCGGTACGATGACATATTGGATTGTGTGTAACAATTTCATATACATAGAAATATATTAAACATATATTTAATAATATAAATAATAATTAATATAATAATTTATAAATATAATATTATTTCATATTCATATATTAAAGCTGATTGTTTACTTTTACCAGTGTTTCGCGGTACAAATAACATCTTCTTGAGGAAAAGTCCGTCAACGCCTATTTACTGGCGAACAGGGTACAGTTCAAACATACTCCAAGATGTCCATACAACCAACATCATTTCTACACAGCACTACAGCTTCTATTACGTGACTATATCTAGCGGTAAGTGATTATTATCACGCACATATTTATTTTTTTTACCTTAAGTTTAAGTTTTTTACAACAAAATGTATATTTATATATATAATAAATTAATTTATGATCGTACAAAACGAAAAAACCCACTTCACATACCGCGATAGTCAAAGTACTGGCTAGTTATAATCATGTCATCCAAGTATACAAATTTGCTATTGTTTATCTCCATATCTCCGGAGGTAATTGTCATAGCTCGATAAAATTTGAACATTTTGACATTATAGTAAATCATAAAATAACATAGCAGTGTACCATTCATTTTTAAAATTTGTCTATTTTATGGACTTAACTTGCCATATTTCATACGGCTGCAACAAAAGGCTCCAAAAACACAATTAACGAAATGGGAAGGATTTCAATATAAATATTCAAATTATTTCCTTGAAAATACAATCTCGTAATCTCTTTTTTACAGAATTAACTCAAATGAAGAGAAGAAATTACGATAGGGACCTAAAGGGAAGTTTAAGGTTACCTAAACATTTAGGTTTGATGTTGAAAAATCTTGTCATATTTGTGATATGAGTTCTTTGTGTCCTCTTATGGCAATGCAAGTAGAGTGAACCTTCACATCAATTCTCATTTATTGCCCAGACGATAACGCTTTATGAAGTTTCTTCTGATACGACGAGAGTCATCGTCTTCACTTCTCTTCTTGTGTGCATCTCCTAGTTTGGTGTTTAAAACGGCGATAAGTATTTATTCTGATTCATTTCGCTGGAGAAGTGGAGTCTTTAGGGTGATACTTACACAGGTTGATGTATCGTATCCGGCGCGGTGGATCTATCTCCTGGCCATCAAGATGTCTGACCTCAAACTCTTTTATTTTTTATATGGGAGCGTGCTTCATCGTCGATCACCACATCATCACTTATTATCAAGTGAGATAGTGGTCAGACGCTTCCCTATCAGGTCAGTTAATAAAAAAAACCAATTCAATCGTTTTTGTTTCTGATCGCCGTAGATCGCGTTTGGTGTGAACCAGTCGGTACAAATACTACTGTGCTATCTGATCGCCGCCTAGATCGCGCCTTACTCGTACCATCTTTATATAGGTAGGCCCAGTGGCGTAATCGAAAAATAATAGCCATATATCTTAATTTAATGTAACGCTCATTGATATTATCATTATTTCAGACACACTGGAGGTGGGAAAGAGAGGAGAGTCTCCATTGATGACTCATACCAACGGTGACCTGAGGAGACTGAAGTACTTCAGTTTCGGGTGGTATAGCTCCCCGGGAGGCACGGCTCTGTACGACTGTACCGCAGAGTGAGGTAATGTAACACATCGTGTGCACGCGTGGGTGCGGGTTCGAATCCCGTCGGTACGATGACATTGTAGATTGTGTGTAACAACATCGTGTGTATATCACGACCACCGGCGGATTAAATCAGCTGTGGATAATTTAGGTGTAGCACTAGGACTTCTGCTTGTCAGCTTGGGGCGGTACCACCACAGAAATTAAATAGAAATGTCTCGTTTGAAGCACAAAGTGTCCTGTGTAATTGCAAGCATGTGAGACTCAACATTTAATTATCTCGAGGTAACGGACTCTTTTGTTTTCTTGTTTTAACCGACTTCACAAAAAAGGAGGAGGTTCTCAATTCGTCGGATTCTTTTTTTTACGTATGTTTACCGATTACTCTAAGATACCTGCACCGATTTGGAAAATTATTTTTATGTTTCAAACACCCTTCACAGGTGGTCGGTCCCATTTTAATTTTAACGAAATAGGTCAAGACATTTTTAATATATCAACATTTGTATTACTTTTGCATTTACTTATCTCAACGATTTACTACTAAGTAACTACTGGCACAGATTATATAATAGTTACTGCGTCAACTGGCTACTTTGATTAGCGCGACGTTTGAAGTCGGTTCTTTTAGTTTTTTTAAACGATCTAAAATTATTTTATATCGTATAGGCTATCGTTTGACCACTATCTCACCTGTTAAAGTGATGATGCGGTCGAGGATGGTAGCACGCTAGGCCTAGAATGGGAACTGGCTCTAAGGATTAAATACTGTCAATAAAAGTTTTGCGTGTCGAATTTGAATGTATGTTACTGGCAGAAGTTGTAGCTTACTGTCAGGCGAGCATGGTGCTTCTTCTATTACTTACCTCACGTAATCGTGTACTATTCATTATTCTGTGACATAATAAAAAGACATAAAGATAGATTTATAACAACTTATTTATGTGTTACAGGAGCGGACTTGACAACAGCTGGCCTCTGATTGTATTTGTTTTTTATACGTATATTTGTACTACGTTATGTATTATTTTATAATTATAATGCAATTAATGTTACTAATATTTACTGTTGTTTATTCTTGTTAAGGTACGGACACACCGCGGCATCCTGCGTGCGCGATCTAGGCGGCGATCAGATAGTGCAGTAGTAATTGTATCGACTTGTTCATACCAAACGCGATCAGAAAACAATTGAAATGTACTTAGATCCCGCCCGCAGATCGCAGGACGCCGCGGTGTGTGTGTACCTTTAGTTCTCTTTGTCACCAATATATCATAAGGATAAAATGTTAATGTAATGTTTTAACCGACTTAAAAAAAGGTTTCTCAATTCGATCGTATACATATATATATTTTTTTGTTGGCGGATAACTTCGTCGTTTCGATGATTATTTTTTTGTTAGAAAGCAGATATCCCAAGGGTAGTACCATAGTAATTTAATCGAGATCTAATGAGTATCTCCAGAGATATAGAGTTAAACTTGGTTCTATAGCGTGGCATTTGAAGTCGGTCCTTTTAGTTTTTCAAACGATCTTATTTATATATAACTATAATTAACATAATTGTAAAATTGTATTGCTCATTTGATAAACATTGAAGTGTTTTGTTTTTTATATAAATCATTTCATTTCATATAATTTCATTTATTCCATGCATTGCTCCATATGTATATATATTGTATATATAAATAATATAATGAATACTTAATTAGCGTGATAAGTGCCCGTTTGCACTCAACTTAAGAATTTCCTTTCGAATCGAAATCTCAAAATATGTCTTGCAGATAGACTGATGATCCTACATTTATCTATATTTGGAGATATTGGTACACGAATTTGATTATTTTGTAATATTTTGACAAGCTAAGGCAATTCTTAAGTATAGTGCAAACACAGAAATATGAATAATACTTCTGTGAGTGCAAACGAGAGAAAGTAGGTTGATGAAAGATCACTATTTTGTATTCTGTGGGCTCTAAACTAGACCTGTATCTTGGACGCCCTGTTCTCCAAGTTAAGTTACAGAGTATATTAAAAGGATTTGTAGCGATTTTGTTTATTTCAATGACCCCGTTATGTCAATCCTAAAATATTCAAGACTGACCACCGTCTGTAGAGACGAAGTCTGTAGCACGACACCGTCTGTAGAGACGATGTTTGTCTGTAGAGACGATGTTTGTCTGTAGAGACGATGTTTTGAATATTTTAGGATGGGCAGGTGTAGAATTAGTAAACTGAAGTGGCAGTGGGCTGGTCATATCTGCCGCAGGACTGATAACCGAATAGTGGGGTCACTGGCCGAAGGTCGGGGGACTTTCGGCCGGCTTGCACGACCCCACACGTTTGAGGGGTGGCCTAGGTGAGCGAGGTCACCCCTCCTTGTGCCGGGGCCTGGATGTTTGATCCGGGCCTACCGCCGGGGCAAGATGGCGAATACTAGCGCGGCCCCATCTTGCCCCATCTCGGCGGAGGACTGCTCACCCCAGGTTTTTAGTGGGTATGCTGCCTTTGGCAGTGACTCCCGCATAACCATCTCGCTCCCCCAGGCGAGTGGTATCCATAAAGGATTTTCCTGGGAAAAAAAAAGGACTGATAACCGTTGAGGTAGACTTGTCCTGGAGTGGAGACCGCGAATCGGCAAACGTAGCGTAGGACGTCCTGTGACCAGGTGGAGCGACGACATACGCAAAGCAGTGGGCAGTCACTGTAAAGGAAGAGCCGAAGATCGGGCTCAGTGGCGCTTCTTGGGAGATGCTTACGTCCAGCAGTGGACTGACATCAGCTAATGATGATGATGATGACTGCCCACCAAAATCTAATTTCCGTTTCCATTCACGTCAACGCTAGTTCAAAATGTATGGGAATGAAATTTATTTTCCGCAACATAGTTGTGATTCCCATTTATTTTGAAATTGCTTTAGCTTGAATGGAAACAGAGATGGGATTTCGTCTATCTGGTCGATAGGTGGTATAGAATTATGCCAAAATATGTTTTTAGAATATCTCTTCGTTTACCGAGGATATATTAATATATCAAGAAATGACCTTTTGAGGGCTTAGTGGTGTAGTTGGAGAATGGTCGACGTTAACGCCAGAGGTACTGAGTTCAATCCCCGCCGTGCTCCAATGAATTTTTTCTATCGAAAAATGTATGTTCGCTTTTCACAGTGGCCCTACGGTGAAGGAAAAACTGTCGCCAAACATCTAATGTGTTCCGGCAGCTATCCTTGAGAGCCAGTTCCCATTCTAGGCCTAGCGTGCTTAATATTCTGGAACGCATCGCCCACAGAAATATGAATACTGATTATTTATATTTTGTGGCATTTGATCGCGAAGGCAACTTGACAGCTGACAGGTTTCTGTAGTCTAGGCTCATCTTTACAGGTAAGTATGTCTGTAATATTTGATTCGTAACAATAGTAATATTAGCATTTTGTCCAGACGTTTTTAAGGTTCCGTACCTCCAAAGTAAAAAAGTGACCCCTACAGGATGTCTTTGTTTTAGGATATGAGGTAACTGGACAACCAAGACGCTCCAGCGCTGATAATCAATAAAGTCTGTCTTTAACAGAGTTTGTGCCTAATCATTATAAACAATTGACGTGGTGGGATAGATAACAGAGAGTATTAATATGCGTATGATAATTATATACGACAGTGAGTGCTCGTAAGATTGAAACAGTACACGACTAACAAACAACCATGAAGTCATATAGTGTGCTTCTTTTGAGTGCGCTGATGTTCTTCAACGGGTAAGTTTTACTAAACATTTTGTCAATTTGATGATTTTTTTTGTAGCGTATGATATTATTATATCCCTTTTATTATACCCTTTGAACAGAAGAAGCAAAAACTTTGTGTTTTATTGCACTGCTTAACAAATAATTAAGATAGTTTAAAAACTAAAACAACCGACTTCCATGCCCCGCGAGTCATTTACATCAGCAAGTTTGAGACGTTTAACATCAATTGAAGTCACACAACACACGACTTACCATTCAGTGATAACTATGTTCAAAAGATCACTCAGTGCTTAGTGTTTGATTACAGAAAATAGACATCTTATATAATTTGTCGTTTCGTACCTACACAGCTCCAGGTCGATCCTCGCACAAATGGAGCCAGTAGACACGCACGAGCGCGGAGGAAGTGGCGCCGAGTGCGGCTCCACGTTGACAGCAGTGCGAGCCTTCCATACACAGCTAAACAAGCTGGACAACATCGTACAGAGGATCTCACCAGATCTTAAACACGACATGGAACGATTCTTTAAATTGTTAGATAAATTTGAGCATTTCGTAGAAATGAAATTCAACGAGTTGGATAAACAAATGGACAGCAAGTTTCACGAGACACTTTCTGGCATACAGGACAAGATGACTCAATGTTACTCGCACATTGACAGTAAGGTGAACATTCTGGAAGTGTCTCTCACTCACGTTCTGAACAACGTCAGCGACACTTTCAATAAAAACAACACTTGTTGCCAAGGAAGCTCAGGATCCGCCGCGGTTGTAGTAAATGCAACAAAAACTATTAACGAGTTGAACACAAGAACTTCCGGTGCAAACATAACATTAGAGGTTCAATTAACTGACCTTGTACCGGATATTGTCAAAAATATTTCTAAGCTAGATGATACCATTGAATCAACAACGGAAATCTCACATAATGTCTCGACATTAAATATTACTACGGAAGTCAATAAACAAGGTAAATAGTCCATTTATATCTAACTTGTTGCGCTTTTTTTAAGTGAACGCTTCTATAGGTGCGCCTTGCACTTTATTTTGTGGGTAGGTAGTGAATGAGACTGAGACGTCTCGCGCGCTCGTTTGGGTTATGTCGGCTCGAACGGGTAAAGTCAACTCGAGTTCGGGTACAGTCGGGTCTGTGTTGTCAAACCTCGTTCGGGTCACGTTCAGATAGATAGATAGATAGATAAACACTTTATTGATCACCAGTTGCAGAAATAAAAATGCTTAGAACTAGAAACCACATTTTAAATGTCAGTGTCAATAGGCGGTCTTATCGCTTATAGCGATCTCTTCCAGACAACCAGGTACTACTTCGAACCGATGTGATGTTGCTTATGTTTGTCTCACTTTAATACCAAAGAAAAAATGAGACGAATGATATAGTTCTAATTTTTACCACATATTTTTATATGCAGAAGAAACGTCAAAGACTGTTGCGACTTTCCGACTAACATTTAAAACTTTGTTACATTAGCTATTTTACTGTTTTCTCGCAAATGTGTTGTCGCTTAGTACGAAACCCCCTAAACATTAACAGCTTACTCAAATTGGAATGAATCGATATAAGATCCAACCCGCATTTTAATTGTTATTTACAGCTCTCAGCAAGTGTGACAGCAGTCAGCAAGAGGAGTGCTGCACTGTTGCGGTTGCAAATCAGTACCCGTTTATAAAGTACACAAATATGTCCGCGAAGTGGCGCCACACAGTGGTGAACATGACCAGCGCCGGCCTGCAGGAGTTCACCATGTACTTCGCGGTGAAAGGAGTGGTTATGGAGCTGCTACTGTTACCGACTATGCCGTGGTATGATCTGCATTTTAGAATCGGTATGTACTACATTACACGTAATCATATAAACAAGCTGATACAGAAATACTAGAATAAACTCGTAGCTATAGTATAATCCGACCGCGGTAGCTGTGCTGAGGGGCGACGGTATGTGTTGGAACAGAAAGAGCACGACTACATACTAGAGTGCATTTAATACGACTTTTTATGACCCTGACAGTTTTATGACCTAATAATTAAGTCACTATAGATGACCCTAAAGGTACGGACACCTCGCGGCGTCCTGCGTCCTGCGTGCGCAATCTCAGTACTTTTCAATTGTTTTCTGATCGCGTTTGGTGTGAACCAGTCGATACAAATACTACCTGCGCTATCTGATCGCCGCCTGGATCCCGCGCACGCAGGACGCTGCGGTGTGTCCGTACCTTAAGGTCGAACTCGATATCCTGTGTAGCTAAAGTCATTTATCATTATGGTGAGGTATACAAAGTTGTGCTGTTTAAATGCATACATTTAAACAGCACAACTTTAAGGAAAACATCAAACTGAATCATAATTCAGTTTGATGTTTTCCTTAAAAGTAGATAAGGCGACAGGATGCGTTTAATAAAAAAATCTGATCATCCAGACCTGACTGCCATAAAAAAATGGTATCCTATGCCCTTCTGTGCCTTATTGACTATCTTTATGCAAGATTTAGCTGAATCGGTCAAGCCGTTTATCTGATAAGACGTCACACATTTATAAAATGCAATAAAAAAACTGGCCAAGTGTAAGTCAGACTTTTGTCCCGCACACGGAGGGTTCCGAACGCCATCTAACGTATATCTAACGAACTTCTAACACCAACTAATTAAAATAACACTAAAGCTACTTCTACTCGCCAATAGTATCACGTATCACGGATCTTGGCGATGTTTTACACACTGTGCGTGAGCCATTCGTATCTACCTTCGGACATGATGCGGACTGTGGTTATGCCTATAGTAAAAAATAAAACGGGTGACTTAGCCGATAAAAGTAAATATAGGCCAATTTCTCTGGCTACAATCATAGCGAAAGTGTTTGACGGCTTGCTTGACACACAGCTCAACAAGTATCTAGTCCTGCACGACAACCAGTTTGGGTTTAGGCCCAAACTTTCAACTGAAAGTGCAGTACTGTGTCTCAAGCATGTCGTCAGACACTACACGGATCGAAATACTCCCATACACGCGTGTTTCCTCGACCTGTCCAAGGCATTTGACCTGGTTTCTTATGGTATCCTGTGGGAGAAGCTGGAGAACATAAACATACCACGGGAGGTTACCAGTATTTTCAAATTCTGGTATAAAAACCAGGTCAATACTGTCAAGTGGGCGGGTGCAATGTCGGAGCCGTATAAATTAGAGTGTGGGGTGAGGCAGGGCGGTTTGACCTCACCTTCATTGTTCAACCTTTATATGAATGCCCTGATCGTTGAGCTCAGCAACCAGCATGTCGGTTGCCATCTCAATGGTGTATGTGTGAATAACCTCAGTTATGCAGACGACATGGTGTTGCTGAGCGCTTCGGTCTGTGGACTTCGAAAATTATTGCACATCTGTGAGGAGTATGCCCTTGGCCATGGACTTAAATATAACGTGACTAAAAGCCAGTGGTGGTGATGGTGATGGTGATGGTGATGGTGTTTGAGGCCGGTTTAAAACGACCCAAAACTGTTCCGCCCGTTTAATTAAATGGAGTTCCACTAGAAAGGGTGAAACAGTTCAAATATCTGGGCCACATTGTCACGACTGATCTCAGGGACAACGCTGATATTGAGCGTGAGCGAAGGGCATTGTGCATAAGGGCAAATATGCCTGCTCGTAGGTTTGCGCGTTGTTCGGGGGATGTGAAGTTGACTCTCTTTCGAGCGTACTGCACTTCCCTCTACACTTGCAGTCTCTGGGCAAGATATACTGGCTCGGCGTACAATGCTCTTCGCGTACAGTTCAATAATGCGTTCAGGGCGGTGATGAGATTGCCCCGATACTGCAGCGCCTCAGGCATGTTTGCGCAAGCTCGCGTGGAGTGTTTCCACGCGACCATGCGCAAGCGTGCCGCGTCCTTGGTGCGCAGGGTGCGGGCCAGTAACAACACCGTCCTGGCGATGATTGCGGACCGTGTATACTGCCCTTATGTCATGCATTGTTCCCAGAGACATGCCGGATTTTAATATATTTTATTTTATTTTTTGACATTAGTTTCTTATAATTTTTAATTTATGTTTTATATAATTTACGTACATGACTTCGTTTGATTTTGATTTTATTGTGATTGTATATACCTAGTAATTTAGTAATGATTTTAATTTAAGTATATTTTACATGTATGATTATTATTGAATTTCTCAAATATTGTGTTGTGGATTTTTTTTTAAATTGTATATGAGTCAAAGGTACTTGAAATAAACGTACTTTATTTTATTTTATTTTTATTTATTTTTAATAGATGTCGGGAAGAGTCATATTTTAAGTTGGTTATTGAAAACACAAATAAAACAACATTTTCTGAAAATGAATCCTATGATCCTATTTCGATTTATCGCCCCCGAAATCCCCTGTATACTAAATTTTATTTAATCGTTGGAGCCGTTTCCGAGATTCAGATTCAGATAACGAGATTAAGGTAAACACGATAGCGCCATCTATGAAGATTCATAGATGGCGCTATTGTAAAAAACACGTTTTTTGTTTTAAACCCTTTAATTTTTAATTTTGTTCTGTTCTTAGTATTTGTTGTTATAGCGGCAACATTTACAAAACTCAAGAATAAAAATCTGGACTCCCAGACTCGACTGCCGAGAATAAAGTATCCTATGTCCTTCTATGCCCTATTGACTATCTTTGTACAAAATAACAGTTAAATCGGGTCAAGTCGTTTAGCTGATATGACGTCACACATTTACAAAGTTCCTTAAAAAAATCTGGACATACAGACTTGATTGTCAGAAAAAAGTATTCTTTGTCCTATTGACTATCTTTGCACAAAATTTCAGATGAATCGGTGAAGCCGTTTATTCGATAAGAAATCTTTATTTACAAAATTTAATTAAAAATATCTGGACCGAGTTGGGGAACTCGACAGCCAGAAAAAGTATTCTATATCCTATTCTGCCCTATGAGCTGTCTTTATACAAAACTTGAGGCAAATCGGTCGAGCCGTTTATTTGAGAAGAGATCTAATATTTACAAAATTCAATTAAAAATATCTGGACCCCCTGACTCGACAGCCAGAAAAAAAGTATTCTATATCCTATTCTGCCCTATGAGCTGTCTTTGTACAAAATTTCAGCTAAATCTGTCAAGCCGTTAGAACGTGAAGAAGTCCCAAACAAACAAACATACAAACAAACAAATAAACAAACTGACTTTCGCATTTATAATATTGGTGTTGAGATGTTGATGATTGATTGGTAGTTTTAATTGAATATCAGCCTTATCATATGAAAAACACCTCTGTTCAACACCGGCACGATTTTCTGTGCGACTCCGCTATTGAATACAACGTCACGAAACGAGTGTCGCAGCACGAGTGCGATGCGATGCGACTTGTCACCAGCTACCAGCGGCGCTCTGTGCACCATCGTCCGCGTGCGGTTATGCAGGAAGATCTTTAGCTCTTGTGTCAAGGTGAAACATGCCATGTGATGTCAGATGCTGTCGAACTTTTCTATCCTGGGCATACAGCTCGATCTGAGTCCACTTTACTATGCCAAAAGTCCATATAAGTAGGGGCATTACCCAGCCGTTGAAGGCGCGAACCTTGTTGCCTTCTGACAAAAGACTGTTTATTACCTTTGTTAGGCGTCCGAAGAAGTGCTCCTTCACTGACTGTTTAATCCCCCACTATATATATATATACATACATTACATTTACATTTCCTAAATAGTAATCGGAAATGTGAAATATTTGAGATATCAATGGGTACGCGGGGTTCGGTTGGGTTAGGTTTCGGCGCAGCACACGCTCGAGGCGTGCCCAGCCTGGTCTGAGCTGCGCTGCAGCTTGGTCGCGGTGATCGGGCAAGATCTCTCGCTTTCTAGTGTAGTCAATTCTATGCTAGGAAGTGAGGGCGCCTGGGCAGCTGTCGCCTCCTTTTGCGAGGACGTTATGTACAAAAGGAGGCGGCGGAGCGGAACAACAACCTAAACTAACCTAACCATTTTTTGTTTTGTTTTGGGGAACCCTCCCATTGGGGGAATGGGAGGGCTATGTGCGTAACGCATTTATCCCAGCGAAAACAAAAAAAAAAGGTTAGGTTTGGTTAGATTGCTGTTGTCTCAACGAGTGACTATTCGCATTTTAGCAACGTGTTTTATTACAGAAAGCATTATTTTTATACATTTCCTAATCCGATATTGGAATTATATACAGTTCCTAGGAATTTTACACATTTCGTAGGACATTTATATATTAAATAGTTTTTGAAACAATATTTTAGACATTTCCTCAAGAGCTTCGGAATTGTATAAATTTCCTAAGATTTGTGTACAATTCCTAGATTTCATACATTTCCGGTAACATATATATTATATTTATGGAGTAAATTTAAAATAGCTTCAAGCTAACAGGTCGTACTTAGATGAAGTTATAGTCGAGTACTGAGTTTAAGTAAATGAAACATTTCATATATCTTGCAGCTAAGCCTGACTTTACTTTTACAGGGTTTACCGACGAGAGAGGTGGTCGCATCTACATGTATGAAAGAGGGCTGGCCGTCTTTCCTAGAAATGTCTACAACCTCTATACAACCAACGTCATCTCTGGCGAGCGGTACAGCTACTATTACGTGACTATATCCGGCGGTAAGTCATTACTATTATCACTATCACTATAAACAAACAAGACAAGCAAGACGTTTGCTAGATGGTAAGCGATAATGTCGTCCTATAACCAGGCCTGTCGCACTCCGCGCTGTAGCTATGAAACTACAAGTACCTCCGCGCACCCGCTAGGGTACAAGTTCAGTCAGTAAAGTGTCACGCGCGCTCTCGATCGGCCGCGCGCCTTACCTACCTCAATAGTATATTCCTTGCTTACGATATTAACATATAGTAACTATAAAGAGTAACTATGTAAAAAGCAAAGAATGTCACACATAAAATGGTAGGTATAAATCAGCTGAGTTTCATGTTTCAAGGGAATTCACGTTATGATCGATAGGAAATTTCTATCGACATTACATCTTGCAAAATATTAATTGTAAGATTGTGACCTACTTGAAATTGGTAGGTTATTTTATTATTTACTGTAGGTATGTTACATAGGTCCTATAGGATAAATATGACTGACTGATTGACTGACATATCAGTGCACATCTGAAACCAACTAAGTTATACCTACTTATTTGAATTGACTTAGCCTTTTCTTTGACTAACGAACCTTACAATACGATTTTGTCGAGACAAACGAGTTGTCTAGTCTGAGAGTTGTATAGCTGATGCAATATTTGTACTCAGATAAATAAGTACAATTACCAATGTTTATTTGGGGTTTTATTTTATTATTTTTTAAACAGTATATAGATTAGTTCTAAGATAAATAAATAGGGTAGTTACCTACTAACGTTTACTTCAATTTTCCTTTTTTAATGATTTTGTCGTGTCTTGTATTTTTATAATCCGAGAGTTAATGTACCTACTTAAAGTAGATCTCAGATCACTGAGATTCACTGAGATCTGATAAGTATCTCCAGTCCATATGACCATAATCCTCTTCTCTCTCGGCTTGGAAGTCGGTGTTTTAGTTTTTAAACTACTTCACAAAAACGGAGGAGGGTCTCAACTAGACGTTTTTTTAACGTGACGTCAGAACTCTGTCAGATCTTAACCGATTTGAAATTGAAAATTCTTTTTTAGGGTTCCGTAGTTCTGATAAGGAACCCTTATATTTTCGTCATGTCCGTCTGTCTGTCTGTTTGTCTGTCCAAGGTTTTGCTAAGAGACCGTTAGTACTAGAAAGCTGAAATTGTGTAGGTATGTGTATATTAATAACGCCGACAAAATGGTGAAATAAAATGTTGGAATACATTTTTTTATTTAGATATTCTACTATTATAAAACAAAGTTTTCCTTCAATGAACAAAATACTGCAACTACAAATAAATTATTTATGGTCGAAAAAGTGAGTCAGCTCCTAGACTATAATAATGTTACAAGTCAAACAACCTACGATTCTAAGTAAGTTCTTAGTCGCAAGTGAGTACTATTTTTTTGAGTTAGTTAAATAACTTACGCAATCTAAAACTTTACTCAATTTTAATCAAACGGCACGTATTTTAGTATAACTGTAGTACTTTTATCCTACCTCGACATTAAACATTAATGTAGCACTTATTATCAGTAATGTACTGATTACATTGTTCTACCTTAGAGTATTCTTCTACCAATTAAAGTTGAATGTTATGAGAAAACTTCAACAAGTTTTCTCATAACATTCAACCCCATAGGAGAGGCCGCGAGTTCACCGAGTTATTCAGACCCTTGCTGTGCGGACTTACGGTGCATTTTACGGTGCGCAAGACTCGGTTCATAGTTACTATTAGTTGATACTGTGACGCAAATTCAAGGTTGCACCCGAGGCGTGAAACGCATTTTGAACGTTACCAGCGTTGTAACTAGGTTTAATCTCGCATTTTTGCTCTCAGGGAGTGCAATTTCTGAACTTGTACTATTCATTATTCTGTGCTATAACAGATAAGTACCGTGGTGCGCAAAACTTTCCAGTATGTAGTGCATAACATGAACCTAATCGTAATTGTAATTATAAAAAATAATAAGTATGAAATCGGAAGATGGTAGTGAGACGAGGCGCCGGACAACTGACTTTAGTCTAATCCACGAAGATCAACTATTCCAACCCGTCTTCTACACTGGTGGCACCAAACATCATGTCTGAAATCGGCGAACTGATATAATAATAATCTAGATTATAATGTAATGCTCATTGATGTTATTATAATATCAGACACACTGGAGATGGGAAGGAGAGGAAAGCGTCCATTGATGACACACACCAGCTCTGCGCTGAGGAGACTCAAGTCCATCGGTTTTCGGTGGCGGGGCTCCACGGAAGGCGAGGCTCTGTACGACTGTACCGCAGAGTGTGGTAATGTGACCTATATATATTCAAATAATGTAACACATCGTTTGCACGTAGGGTCCAGTCACACTGAAAGTTTTTAAAATAAGTCAGTCAAAAAGCAGCCGATAAAAAGAAACATTTAAATTCCGAATTAGGAACTCTTTGGGAATCTGTAGATTTGTAATGAATTCATATGTTATAATATGAATCATACATTTTAATATGTTTAGCTCAATATCTCAGGAGATCATCATCAGAACTCGTGGAATTACAACAGTTCAATTGGATCAAACGGAAAGTATACCCTATTAAACAAATAGGAATTTTCCAAATCGATTAATATACGATTGTAATACAATTTTTCCGTGAAATGAATCTGAAAAGACTATTTGAAATGACTATCTGAAAATGGTTCTAACTTTCTCTGAAGTGACTTTTTCTGAAGTGACTAACGTTTCTAAATATGTCAGGATTTTAAGCCCTCTGCCACCCCTTCATCAGGCCGGCATGTACCGTTGGGCGAACCGTTAGGTGCTTCCATAAACCGTCTTATTCCCGCGGCTAGCAAGCCGCCCAAGGATAGCAGTAACATTTATTTTTTGATAAGAGGCAAGCCGTCTGGTACTGCCACACCGCGGCGTCCTGCGATCTGCGGGCGCGATCTCAGTACTTTTCAATTGTTTTCTAATCGCGTTTGGTGTGAACCAGTCGGTACAAATACTACTGCGCTATCTGATCGCCGCCTAGATCGTGCACGCAGGACGCTGCGGTGTGTCCGTACCTTTTTAGTTTCTAAATTGTTTGGAATTAGCTGAAAAAATATAAATGTCTCTCTTAGATCTCTAGTGGTACCTACTACTTCTGATACTTAGCCTGGGGCGGTACCACTTCGATGTTATTTATCCAAACGTGATATTATGAAAGAATGTACTGTCTGTGCGTAAAATATTTGTGTTTCATACACAAATATTTTGCGCACGTTTAAGCAGCGTTTGCGCAGTTTACGTAGATATCACAAAAAAGTTGTTCCGTATTTACCAGAGACCACAAAAAGAATTAAACGATGTCCAGTACCTAGCTCAAAAACCATATTCGCCAAAAAACGATACGATGTTATACGACGTTACATAAACGAAGAAGTTATCCCGAACACACGTAAAAAAATAAATATACGGTCGAATTGAGAAACCGCCTCCATTTTTGAAGTCGGCTAAAAACAAAAAGTAGATGCTTTAGCTTCTGTCTAAGGTATTTGAAAAAGCTTCCAAAGTTTTTATACGATTCACTCAATACTTCCCTCATTACTACGTACTTACAAATTAGCAATATGGCGTCCACTGCGTTTAACATTTTCGTCAAATAACGACAATGCAAAATTTAAATGCATTTTTATGGTACTTAGCAATTGAATTTATATTTTTTATTTTTTTGTTATTTGTTAACACTATATAAACCAATTGGGACACTTTTCAGAAATGGGTGTTATACTCTACTGTTACCTATAATATCGTTTAAAAACTAAAAAATAACCGACTTCAATGTTCATTTTCAGTACCAATTTTGAGATGTTTATCTCAATATCTCTGGAGATACTTATCAAACCTCGATAAAATTACCATGGTACCACACTTGGGATATCTCCTTTCGAACAAAAAAAGAATAGTCAAAATCGGTGCATAAATGACGAAGTTATCCCCGAACAAACATAAAAAAAATATATATATATATATACGGTCGAATTGAGAAACCTCCTCCTTTTTTTGAAGTCGGTTAAAAATAATGCAAGATTTGTTTATTTTTCAGGAGCGGAGTCGACAACCAATTATTATATAATTGACTAATTGTATGTTTTCATATCATATACGTAATCTTACATTTATTGTAATCATATTTGAAAAATATGTTTTACTTTGTATTACTTAAAAAAATTGTTTATTCTTGTTATTTCTATTTATCACATAACAATGCAACATTATGATAAAATGCATATGTAAACATTCAATAAATGTAATACTGGTAAATAAAGTGGAAGTTATGAATATTGAAGTATTTTGTTTGTTAAATGACCCCGTAATGTAAATATCAAAATATTAAAACTACACTTGGTCACTAGGTGCTGGCCAAAATAGAATAATTTATGACACCAGCGGTGTACTTATCATATAAATCAATCTTTTTCAGGTAACCTAAGAGTGTATTGGTTAAAAAATACGACGTTTGATTCAATCCAATCGGAGCTTTCGTGCGCTAGTTGACAATGATGTCCGCAAAATGTCAAATGTTATCGATCCCAAACTGACAATGAATGACATAACATCACTTTTGACATTAATTATTCATAATAGCGGATGTGGCATTTAAATAACAATAATAATATGAGAAGGATAAAACTATACAATCACTGGTATGAGAGAGCGAGATGAACAACAATTTTTTATCCTTTACCTGCGTATGGGATTAAACTGGCTCCAGCAATGTATGGAGCCAGTTTCTAGTTCACCCATTGGCTCTCACACGCTGTCATGTATAACCCGACCAAATTACGTTGTTCATTTTGTCTTATAGCTAATTTATTGTCTCTAATAAGGTTCTATTACATTATATACATTAATATATTTTTAAAACTACCTAACTATAAACAAATAAATATACCTAATAAAAAAACATAAAAACTAAAATTTAGTCTACTAAACCACTACCAGTAGGTAAAGTTCCCTAAATTCTGGCTGTATTCCCCCGTTGAATGGCGATGATCAGTCTCTGAGCTAAATACATGCTAGCATTTTGGTCCCGTGTCGTTTCAACCAGCCGTGTGGAAAGATCTTTGCTGTGTGCACCCGATCCCCACGGTCCTAGAGTCTCAACCCCAAAAGGCACAAATAGATAGCAGCTGTCTAAACCACTATATTTGCACCTTTTGAGGTTCTCAGCTGCTTCTGCGGCCACACCAGCCTTTTTCTGTGTACCGGGAAGATGTGACGGTGCCAAAGTATCGACGCAAGTAGCGTCCCATACCAAGGGCCGCCCCAACTTCCACGGTATTAATGTCATACCGTCAGGTCTTTTACCATCATCACGCATTAAGCCATTTGGTTCCAAAACTGCTGCGCAGTTGATGGTGGTAAAATGGTAAAAGCCCGACGGATGATGTCATTAAGGCTAGCGTGACGAGAAATCCTGGCTGCACTCTTAATGCAGAACTTCTTATAGCTGGCATATGTATCACGTGTTCATCGTTTTAGTCGGGTTATATCTCTATAGCTATTTCTTTCGCATACGCGAATGTTCTCTCTACATATATGTATTTTCTCTATGTATTATTCGTATATATATATATGAACATGGAGACTAGTTTTTGGCGGGAACGTGGAAAAGTGTGTGTGATCTCATTGTATTTTTTCCTAAAACTTGTGTTCTTCCGCGTGTTAATGTGTAATAAATGTGGATTATTAACCATTGAGTGCCGGTGAATGTGTGCGAGTGTAGGGAAACAGCACAATGTTCAAAATATGCTATTTACGTTCTCACCAAAATTCCACTGAAAATCTTCAGTAAACACCACATCTTTACTGAAGGTATGACTTATACTTGAAAACTGACCTGAAATGTGACTTTGACCCATCACTACGACTAAAATTCTTACAAACTTGAAAAATTGCAATACTTGACACTGGCTAAATACACTAATAGTGTAGAGCCATAAAGAAACTAAAAAAAAAAAAAAAAACATGGAGACTATAGTCATATGAAGATAGATTATAAGTTTATACGAAAGCGATTTAAAGCATATTGTAGGATCGTGCACGAAGTTTGCTACATTTTTCATTATATAAACGAGACGGTTCTCTTACTTGTCTTTAAGTTCTCTAAGTACACGTCGGTGGGGAAGAGCAGAGACTTCATAAAGAAGAATAATTTATGCTACAACTGCCTTGCTACTGCCTTGTAACTACGTATATAACTTGTTTAAGGACTTAACTTTTATCTGTATTGTGTACATTGTGTACGTCACTGTAGTATACTCCGGGTCATAAAGTTATCGAAAACAATGTAAAAATAACGTCCGATCCGTTGTTGAAATTATCTTTTTATGTTGAAAGACAATTTTAATATTTACCTATTTAATGAAATGCTTTGATTCCATTAATTCCCTATACGAGATGATGGGTTTACTTTATTATGGTATAAATCGGGTACCTTTATAGAACGGATTTGATATACCTATCTAAATCTATGTGAGCAAGCCAATGGAAACATTTTTGGGACTGATGAGCACTTCCAAATCTCACATTTGAGATGCCCCACGCATTGGGAGAATGGTCGGCTTTGACGCTAGAGGTAGTTGGTTCCCTACCCCAATGCGCATATTATATTTACCCTCCAGTGAAGGAAAATATCTACCTTCACTGGGAAACCCCAGCTGAATAAGCTGGTAGGATACTAATAGGTAATGGGCAAGCTTCTATCAATCTACTAACAACCCTTGCATTGTGGTAGGATAATGACAAGTATCCGCATGGCCAGCTACCACCCACAAGTTAACCTGTCGCACTCCAAGCTGTAGCTATGAAAATGTTAGTACCTCCGTGATACCTCGCGAGTGACAAGTTCAGTCAGTAGTGTCATAAGTGCTCTCGTTCGGACACGCACCTTTACTTAGTATTCGACATACCAACGATACCAACCAAAGATGGGTTATACTAGAAAAATTTGGGACTAGGTGCACCTATTCCTAGTCCTTAGAAATACGTGATCCAAATATCTGTTCCACCTAGTATTGATCGCGTATAGACTATAGTAGTCAACACTCAACAGTATAGCATCATTTCGCTCTCACATACTAGAGTGCGAGTGAGAGACTAGCATAGTATTATACTTCCCTCTCACTCGCACTCTTATTGCACCGCGTCTACGGCGTACGGCGGCACTATGCCACTGAAAATACGGCATAAATTTGCGTGAAACATCGCATCTAGTCTCGAGGTCAAATACTAGGTGGAATAGGTAGTACATCCTAGTGTGCGAGTGAGAGGGTAGTATAGTATCATACTACCCTCTCACTCGCACTGTTATTGCACCGCGTCTACGGCTTACGGCGGTACAATGTTAGTAAAGATACGGCATAGATTCGAGTGAAACCATAGAAAAGATAATAATACTACGTATAGAATGACACTCTGTTCCCCCCACCAATTCCGGGCTACCTCACCCCGCCATCGATTCTGATTTGTCGAGGCGTCAGTCGGAGCAAGGACGCCACACGCGTACGGCTACAGAACAATAGGTACTACTCTCGAGGAGAAGAACATCAACTTCATACGTTTATGTTAAGACCAGTAGACACCGGAGGTTCAAATTTACGTAGGTTCTTATTATGTAGGTATATTATAAATACTTACTTACTTACCTACCTACATATTCGTATTTTAGAATTCATTTTCATAAATGAAACAACGATATATACTCGTGCGTAAATAACATTTGTAAAAATAATAAACTAAAATAATCAAGTTACTAATTACTTACCGGAATCTTCGGGATACCAAAAATATGATATGATAAAATTGTAATATTGGTGTTGATTGATTTTTGTTATCATTTGTGATTTTTTTTTAATAAATGGATATATAAAGAGTAAGTTTTACTAGATAGACTTGAATTAGACAAAATATAATATTTTATATATAATATTATATAATATATAATATATATAATATTATATAATATTTTATAATAATAGTATATTATATATTATATTTTGTCTACTCTTTTATACTTTTTACTATTATATTACTATTACTCGTTTATACTGTTTTTGCATATAAATTTAGATTCCCGATCGCAGCGCCACCTATCGGGTCGAATTGGTCGTAGTAACTATTATATAATCTGTGATACGGTGATTACAAGCGACAACCTTAGACATCACGCACACAAATGCACGTATAGAAAAACGACATGTGTGTAGTGTCTGTGTCGGTGTCACAGTGTCGGTCGCTAAAACGCTAGTTTGTATGGAGATTTAGCCGAGTGTCCGGGGTGTGGTGAAACATCGCGTCGCGTCTTAGTTAGTAGTCCGAGGTCGAATACTAGGTGGAATAGGTGTTTGTCAAAAGTAGGAATAGGCGCCATCTAGTCTCGTAAAATATCTATTCTTCGAATCTGTTCTAGTAAATACGCCTCACCTGTAATACCAACAGTTGAGATAGTGGTCAAACGCTAGCCTATATGATATAAAAGAAACCTATGTTAAGTGAAATGTAATGCAAGATTAAATCGAGATTGTTTGAAAATTAAAGATGCCAGAAAAACCAGGCACTGAACAAGTCATTTTTTAATATTATGTTTCTTTGAAGTGTCTCACACTTTATATTTTTGTAAATTGTCAAACACAATCTAAAATTTCATCGTACCGACGGGACTCGAACCCGCACCCCCCGGATTAAAAATTTTGGATTGTGTTTGACAATTTACAAGTCATTTTTTGACACGCTTTTATTAACTTTGCCTGTACCTATGTATGATACGGAATCCTTAAACCTGATTTGTACCTACTTTTATTTGTCATTTCGAAATGAAACTTTGTATGTAATTTGATTGGTTGAAGTCGTACCTTGGACAGTTTTTGAGACTTTTGAAATGCCGCCCTCAGGGGTGAGGCGACTGCGATCAGTCATTACAACAAAGTGTTGTTGTTGCGACGGGTTATGAGGTATGAGTGGACGCCGGATACGTGCTCTGCTTTCTTTGAGAGTGGTGACATATTTGTCATGAGTATGCTAACGTCTGGGCCTCTACTCTGTTCCGCATTTATAGTGGAGACATGCAGAACGTTTGGGCCTCTACTATGTATTCAAACGACAATCATACGTTTGGGCCTTTGTCGAAAACGATGTAGTTCACTTTAGATGAGAAAACTGTAATTTGGTACCTGGTAATTGGAGTCAGTTGTCTACTATTTAGTCTAAGAGTCTTTTTATTAATATAATATTATACATGTATATTAAGCACTTATTCATTATCTACTTAGAATTGGACTTTTTTTACAAAATCGTATATGAAAACAAGTAACAAAATTAAAATTTTGAATAAACAACCACGACAATGTCATTTACAAATTTAACGTCATAACATCTATCTAAGAACCACCACTGATTAATAACGAACCCTTTAAAGACAAAATCGAACTAGTTTTGGAGAAAAATGGCAACATGGATTTGCACAAACAAATGTTTACTGCAGCGCCCCCTGGTAAGATGACACCCTAACACCTTCAAGAACATGTACCAATCAAACACAAACCCATAACTGAAAGCTGCATCAAAATCGGACCAGTCGTTTCGAAGAAAAATGGCAACATCTATTTGCACCAATAAATGATTACTGCAGCGCCTCCTGGTGAGTTGTCACCGTAACATCTATATAAAAACATGCACCAATTACACCCAAACCCATAACTGAAAACTGCATGAAAATCGGACAAGTAGTTTTGGAGAAAAATGGCAACATGGATTTGCACACACATACAAACAAACAAACATGTCACCCCAAACGCATATACAGTCTTCGTTCCGTCGTGGGTAATAATAAACAAAATGACTATAAAAACATAACACATTATTAAAAACCTAATCATAGATTGCCGCCGGCAGCGGGGCAGGCTCCAAGCTACCGGTGGTTAGAGCTGCAGAGACAGGCACCAGTGGTTGGGACAATGCTAGTCGAGTCAACCTATGGCGGTTACGTCGTAAGAAAAGTCAAGGTACTTGATAAGCTTGTCTTTATCGGCCTTCACAAGGTTCAGTTCATGTGGGATGTTGATGTCTACAAGCACTTCCCGCCGCTGGGTACGGTCAGCTATCATGGCAGGCTTGTTAGTGCAATAATCCTAACCGTGATAACGTAACGTACTCAAAAAGGCCGTATTGAAGAGCAAGTTGCTGGTGGATGATCCTGGTTGTGTCTGTGTAAGTACTCACCGTTAGCAAGATAAGAACAACCAGAAATAATATGCCTGAGTGACTCTCATCGACCGTACCGTCCTTCATGATATATTTCCGGTTGTTATTCGTCTTGATAACTTCATCAGTAATCGCACAAAACAAAAACATTGATTTCCCCAAAGAAGTCCCCGAACCGTAGCCAGGTCACCGACGCGAGCAGGTCCACATCGGGCCCTTTAAAGCCTCTATAGAACCGGCCGTGCAGCTCCATGCTCTTCCTCAAAAGGCAAAGGTCCTCTCAACTGCCACCACATGGTTGTTAAGTTAGGTGTTCTTGGAGATTGTGCCTCACGGTTTTGAAGGTTTTTGGGAGATGTGATGTCAGTTGCTGTCGAATCTTATATGCGGGGTGTCTGCATAAGCAGGGGCATAATGAATTTATATGCAATTTTGCACACAAATAGCACATGAGTAAAGAAGGTACAGAGACAAAGCTTCATACAACTGCGCTGTGATGATGACGTAGACGCGCGTGTGTGGGTGAGCACTAGCGGCCTGTGTGCCGCCTGTCACGTACGGAGTGAAACCGGTTTATAGTGGCTCGGCTGGTGCTTTAATTTAGGGCTGTCGCTCGCGACGCGTCACTTTATATTATTTTTTTTCATCCCATCTATTCGAAAAGTGATGGTTGGCTCCTCGATAAGTGCGCGCAAAGTAGGTCATTTCCGCCATAGGGTAGGAAAGTGATTTTTTATTTTTTGGCTTATGAATGTTCTTTTATAGTGCCCTGTCTTAAGGAGGTTCAATGAAATTCCTTGACATTTCATAACATTACATGACATTTCGTGACATTTCATGACATTTCGTGGCATTTCGTGACATTTTGTGACATATCGTGACATTTTGTGACATTTCAAGACATAAAATTATATTTTATGAAATTTCGTGACATTTCATGACACTTAGTTACTTTTCACGACATTTTGTGACATGTCATGACATTTCGTGACATTTATGACATTTCGTGACATTTAATGACATTTCGTGACATCTCATACATCGTTGTCGACAATGATGAAGCTTGAAAAATAAAAAAGCAGTTCATGTTTACTTGAAGGAGGATTTTATTACGATGAACATTTTACTTGTTTTTTTTTTGTACCAACCCTACAAGAATAGGTAAAAATTTTGTCCGTTCCTTAGAAGGTTTGTCTCTGTTCCTTCTTTACTCATGTGCAAATAGTATGTAACTTAAAGGATTAACACATAGGATACTTTTTAACGCGGGCGAAGCTGCGGGGCGAAGCTAGTTTTTAATTGAATTCAAATCTCATCAATAGTCACCTCAATTTGAGATCCCATTTGGCGTAAAGGATAGATGGCTTGGTTTTTAAGCGAAAAGTCACCGGTTCAAATCTCAGCACGGGTGTTCGTCCACAGGACGTAGTAGCATATTATATCGATTTCCCGTCTGACTTGCTACCAAAAAGTGGCTTACCACCATCAAGGATAAAACCAGCCATAATAACCTTACGATGTTCCGGTAGCACACAGTCCTTGAGAGTCAGAGTATTTTAGACCTAGCGTGTTCACCAGTTTCGACTCCATCATCGCTTACTTCCAGTGCTCAAACGCTTGCTTTTAAATATAAATAATATCGTTTAAAAAACTAAAAAAGAACCGACTTCAATGCCGCGTTATTAGTTTTTAGTACCAATTTTGAGATGTTTATCTCCATATCTATATCATCATAAGTCATCGGAGATACTACCACACTTGGGATATTTCCTTTTAAACAAAAAAAAGAATAATCAAAATCGGTTCATAAACGACGAAGTTATCCGCGAATAAACATATATATATATACGGTCGAATTGAGAAACCTCCTCCTTTTTTGAAGTCGGTTAATTAAAAATAATCTATACCTTTATATAAACAAGTGACGTGTAAGTAAGTGTAAGAGATTACGACGGGGTATTTATAGCGCGCGAGGGTCATGAAATATTCTATAGTACGTGATATGTACTAGGGTAGCCACGATGACCACAATGGGGACGTCACTATTAGCTGTGCTGGTGTTCTTTGGAGGGTAAGTTAGTTTTGTATGTTTTGATGTAATGTCCGCAGTGTATTTTAGTGTAATTCCAAAAATTGAGGAGGATTAGACGGTTCTTTGTTCGTATTCGATTTCGCTGCTTAGGATTTAATTAATAATTTTTTTTGTTAGAGTAGGTATTATATTTCAGCGGTGGATTTTACGGGAATATGATGTTCTAAAATGTTTTATTCTTAAAGGGTTAGCGCTCGAACCACTATTTCACCTGATGTCAAGTATACCACGCTTATCATACATACATAATCATAATCATATCATAATCATAATATTTATTCACGAAATAAATTCAGATACATTTAATATGATTTGAATATTCTTGAATTGAGTATTACAATATGATGTTAATTAGGAAATATTGTTATTAACAATACTAATAAAATTAATAATTGTTAATATTATCATTTATCTATATATAAAAAAAATATATAAAAGAAAGTCGTGTTAGTTACTACACTTATAACTCAAGAACGGCTGGACCAATTTTTATGATTTTTGGAATTATCTTTGTCAGGAATAGGATAATAAGTATTAAAAACAATGAATAATTGACCTAAAAAAATATAATATCGTTTAAAAAACTAAAAAAGAACCGACTTCAATGTTCATTTTCAGTACCAATTTTGAGATGTTTATCTCAATATCTCTGGAGATACTTATCAGACCTCGATAAAATTACCATGGTACCACACTTGGGATATTTCCTTTCGAACAAAAAAAGAATAATCAAAATCGGTGCATAAATGACGAAGTTATCCCCGAACAAACATAAAAAAAAAAATATATATATATATATACGGTCGAATTGAGAAACCTCCTCCTTTTTTTGAAGTCGGTTAATAAAAAGATAAAATATTTTGCCAAAATGTTCCTGGGATTAAAAACTGCCAATCATTTGATGTTCAATTGTTTATTCCGCCGTATTTTTTTTTTGTATAATTATGGCTCCACACTATTAGTGTATTTAGCCAGTGTCAAGTATAAAAATTCTTCCCATGTGTGGATAGCATTACTTTGATTATTGATTATTGGCAAAGATGGAGCAACCTTAGTTATCAAAACGTACACTGTTGTCTATAGATACTTCAATTTTTATACATAACATAGTGATGTGTATTGGTTTGTTAGATATCGATAAAAAGTTGTCATATAATGTAGAGTGGTGATAGATGACAAGCCATTGTCACATGGGGAAGTATCCACTAAAGACCGTTCACTTTTAAATTGCCGCTTGCCGTCAAGTTTTAATTGTCTTGTTTAGGTTTATGTGTTTGGATAGCAGATTTCTTAAGGGATCGGTCGATTCGAGTGGTCATCGATGGCTGTTCTTCCGACCAATTGGCCATAAATGCCGGAGTCCCTCAAGGATCAGTACTCTCTGCAACACTTTTTCTGCTGCATATTAATGACCTGCTTAAACCCGGTATCTTTGGGTACGCAGATGACAGCACTGTTGTAGAGAGTTATACATCCAACGCACGAACCAGTGCATTACAAATCCAGTCTCATAGAGAAGCGATGGTCGAACGCTTGAACTTTTCTTTGAAGGCAGTCTCTGATTGGGGCGATGCCAATCTGGTCAAGTTCAATGCTGCGAAAACCCAGGCGTGTCTTTTCTCCGCTAAACGGAGCCCATTTCTACTGGCTCCTACTTCCCGGGATGTGTCCGTTCCGATAAGTAACAATCTCGAGCTTCTTGGCATCTCTTTGACACCAACTCTCAATTTCGGCTCTTATATTGAGTCTAGAGCCCAGCTAGCCTCAAAAAAGCTTGGCATTTTGGCTAAGGTGAGACGGTACTTCACACCGGGACAGTTGCTTAATCTTTACCAAGCACAAGTCCGGTCGTGTATGGAGTACTGTTCTCACCTTTGGGATGGTTCTGCTAAATACCAGTTGGAGACACTGGAAGCTATTGAGAGGAGAGCCAAAAAACTCATCAGCGATGACCTATTAGTAAGCAAGAGACTCCAGAGTCTCGTGCATCGCCGCAAAGTCGCTTGTTTATCGGTTTTCTATCGGATACATTTCGGAGAGTGTGCAATGGAACTGCATGATTTGATTCCACCATCCCCATTTTATAATCGGACATCCAGAGACACTAAAAGGCGCCACCGATTTATGGTGGATCCTACATCTACCCGAACGAAGCGATTTGCTTCTTCGTTCATCATACGAACCGCTAAGGAATGGAATACCCTGCCTGAGTCCGTGTTTCCGATTAAGTACAATATGGGGGTCTTCAAATCACGAGTGAATAGGTATCTTCTGGGTAAGCACGCTACATCATCGATCGCATCATCACTTAACATCAGGTGAGATAGTGATCAAGTGCTACCCAGTTTGGTATAAAAAAAATAAAAAAAAGGTCTGGTCGCATCACATCGCAAAATCCGTCTTTTTTAACGAGTTCCGTACGTTCAAGTAGAAAAAACCATTACAGGTTCACTAATTTGTCTGTATGTCTAATTGTCCGTCTTTCACAGATAATTTGCTCCGAATCTACTGGACTAATAAAGTTAAAATTTGGTACCATTTACGTGACCCAAACATGAAAGTGTTACGTTCATAAATGAATTTTTAATATAAGGGGCCAAAATGGAAACAAAAAAACATTGCAAACTAGTAGGTACCTACTAATCCTAGTACCAATAAAAACACAACATTTGAAACAATCGAACACATTCCCACCGACAAACTCCCATCACTAGTGAAAGTAACAGCAAACAAATACTACCAAATAAAGACAACGCATGACATTCATTAAATCATCTCATCTGTATTACCTTTCTAACTTGGTAGGGCAAAGGTAGCCAAAGGTAACCATTTGACAATCAAGGGTTGTACGCTCCCAAAAACCGGTCATGAAGAAGAAGAAGAAGAAGAAAATCGTTTATTTGGCAAAAACTCACATGATAACAAATTCAAAAACACTAAATATTATAATAATGTAAACATACAAAAAGCAAGAACATAAAACAGATAAAAATGAGGTGAGGTGCCAAAAAGGCTTAACTCAGCACATATGTCTGAGGTTGCACACCTAGACGCTGGTTTTCAGCTAAGCCTGCGGGTGTTGGACTAGTGCGAAAACATATATATATATATATATATTAAATATTATATATAATGTAATATAATAAATATACAATACATATTAGTAAATAAAAAATATATATGCATACAATATATATACAGTTTTAAACAACATTAAACTGACAACCGTATCTCTTTCCTTGTCTTGCACGTTGATTGTGAAACTTAACTAACTTGAGACAGGCATACGTGACATATGTTCAGCTTTAAAGCTCCATCTTTGCTTTAGTCAATAATCTAAGTAGCATTACAATATTCGGATTATCGCGTATTTTTTTTGGTATAATTATGGCTCCACGCAATTAGTGTACTTAGCCAGTGTCAAGTAGTAAGTCAAGTAAAAAATATTCTAGTTTTTGTGAATTCAAGTCATGTAGATTTTAAAAATGTCAAATATTGACAGTAATGATAATTGTTTGACATATTTATTGATTGTCCAATATGCGTGCGTTCAGAAATGTATGCTTACAAGCAACATAAAAAAGTGTATATATTTCCAAAAACCATTTTTACCAACTTTTATTCCATATCTGTATTGCCATAATACATTAATAAACTTAATATCTCTTTTGTATTCATTTATTACGTTCTTCGAAGCCTAAACTAAGTTAATCTAAAAGGTAACACGACATTCATTGTCTGTTAGGTGGTACGAAGTTCGCCGGGCCAGCTAGTTATTATTATTTATCATAAAAATTGATTAGTAATATGAACTGAATCAATATGGAATAATTGTGGCACTAGTCCTTATACAAGGATTCCCTGTGTCATAAGGACTAGTTACTCCCATGTGAAAGCAAGCGTTTGAGACAAAAATAAACATATTAGATTGGCTAACAGAGATAATAAAATTATTACAATTACACATTACACACAATAACAATTTTAGCGTTATAGTCGGAACTATTATGCTTCTCCGTGTGTGTGTTGTATGCATATGCGCGTGTGTGTGTGTGTGTGTGTGTGTGTGTGTGTGTGTGTGTGTGTGTGTGTGTGTGTGTGTGTGTGCGTGTGTGCGTGCGTGCGTGTATGTGTGTATGAAAATGTGGGCTAAAATAGAGTAAAACTTTATGACACATTATTGTTTATGAAATCGTAGAAAATCTTCTGTTTGTTTATAGTCCAAAGTAAACAACCACGTAGAAATTTTCTTTTTACTTATACATCTGGTGCACTTGTAGATATCAAGAATTTTATTTAATTCAGCATATGTGTAAGGTGCGACGAAGGAGTGAGATCTCCGTGCAAAGCATGTACGAAAAGAGCCCCCTCTTTTCGTACATGCTTTGCACTTGATGTGGCGCTGTGTTTGTGTGTGTGTGCTTTCTGACTTAACTATTTCATGGGGGGCTTGTTTGTGAAATCTTAAAGCTGATGATAATATGAAAAGTTGTCTTACTGTAAGCACTTTACAGTCGTGATAAAGTGTGCTAGTTGAGTATGTTAATGGTTTGTTATAAGCTATTTTTAAAATACTTCACAGAGAAGTATTTTAACCTTAAAGTTAAGTTATTTTAACTTCACAGATAATTATTTTGTGCCCTTTCAGCTCTAATAAAACACAGTAGCTGAGTATAGATTCAGAGGACTTTTCTGACGTTTTGGAATACCTCTGATTGATAATTTAAATTCGATAAATTTTGTTTTTGCTGTATTTAGTGTAAGTAGGTTGTTGTTCAGCCAGTCAGTTACCAGTTGAAGTCCTTGCTGGGTGTTTTTATACACTTCACTCCAAGAGTTTGCATGAAAAATTACCGCGGTGTCATCGGCGAAGGTGTATATTTCTGCTGCTCGAATGGGCAGCGAACAGAGGTCGTTGATGTATAGTAAAAACAGGGAAGGACCCAGTACACTTTCCTGTGGCACGCCAAAAGTAACGTCACTAAGATCACTGCTGTGACTGTCTATTTTAATTTTCTGCTTTCTGTCTGTGAGGTATGATTTAAAGCAATCATATGCCATGCCACGGACACCGTTTCGTTCAAGTTTGGCTAACAATATTGGACGAGAAACGGTGTCAAAGGCTTTCGCGAGATCTAGGAAGACGCCGATGCACTTCTGGCCTGTATCGAGCTTATTAGTAATCAGCGTGACCAAGGATGCAACTGCATCTTCCGTAGATCTGTTGGTACGAAAACCATATTGGTTTTCAGCTAAAAGTCCATTCCCTTCGAGAAAGTGTTGCAGTCTACTGTTCACTACTTTTTCTAATACCTTTGATAGAGAAGTTAAAAGAGATATTGGTCTGTAATTTGATACCATCTTAGTATTTCCAGATTTGAAAATGGGACACACATTTGCAATTTTGAAGCTGTCTGGAAATACTCCCAAGCTAATACTGAGGATGCAAAAGTGGGTTATTGGACTTACCAGCTCCACTTTGCCTAACATTAACAGTTTATTGCTTATATTGTCTGGCTGAATCTGTTTTAAGGGTATTTATGATTTTTAAGACTTAATATTCATCAGATGGGTCTGAGAAAAAGAGAATGATGTTGTATGTGGGATGTATATTGACAATTAGTATTGATTGAATTGGCTAAGCATGTTTCTGACATATTTTGTTTGTTAAGTATGGTTGAAGCAAGATTTTCTCCACCATTAGCCAGGTATTGGTTCACTTGGTTTAGTGAATCAGTGGGACATTATCCCCACCTTTATTTCTATCTCGCTCACAGTTACCGTAAGAATATCTGTCAAAAACCAAAATCAACGAGAAGAAAGATGTAAAAACATTATTCAGTCATATTTTTTAGTCTTCAAAAGTATATCCAATAGCAAACTCCATTGTGTATAATCTTCTTGGGACTCTTCTACTAAAACCAGTACATTCTCCTATGTTTGAGGTATTTATCTCCATATCTCTGGAGATACTTATCAGATCTCGATAAAATTAAAATGGGACCACCTCGGAAACGTATCCTACCTATTAAAAAAAGAATCATTTGGATCCGTTCACTATTGACGGAGAAATCGCGTAACATACACACAAAAAAAAAAAAAAAAAAAAACATACAGACGAATTGAGAACCTCCTCCTTTTTTGTGAAGTCGGTTAAAAACTAAACAAAAACATACTAATTAATTTCAGTAGGTACTGAAATTGTACCAACTAGTTTATTTAGATAGATAACATTTAAAATAATACTAATTTATTGGTTTTGCACACAAAATTACATAATTTTTACAACGGTAAAAAATAGGATTGTTTGGCATGAAAAACTTCTACAATGATATAAAGCTGGCCGCTCATTGACAAATGAAATTTATTGAAATTTAAGGAAGTAATATTAATAATAGAAATAAAACAAAAAAATTGTCTCAATTAATACATTATACTTAGATTAGTTGGGTGGTTTAAAATTTTGAATTTAATATTATTATTTATATGGGACAGACAAGCTCTTGACTACTATCTCACCGGATCGATATAATAGTGACAAGATATATTGTAACAATTTTTGTAAGCTTACCAGCAATGTGGGTTGCATATTACTAGTATTTTTGTTAATCCCTCCAACTAAGCTAAATATGCTTGTGTCTGGAGTAGGTTCACGTCAATAGTGCAAAGGGTGGGCATCGAACTCAGGATCTCTCGATCACCAGTCCGACACCTTATCCATTAGGCTATTGGCATTTTTAAGTTACCTATATATTTATACAGTTTCAGCTCGCTTCACAGTGGTGTGGCAGAAGGAAATGCCGGCGGCTACGGGACAATGTTACCGTCAACACAGCTCTCACAGAAACAGCCGGGTAAGTAGCCGCACATACTTACATTTAAAGCTTGTCGCATGACATCATCATTGGTAAGATCACATGAGTAAAGAAGGTTACTCATGTGGTAAGATAGCACTACAAATGGAGATGACACGCTACTTTTTGTTTCTAGTAAACGTCAAAAGTAATATTTTTTTTACTATAATCATCATACTAAATAAGCCGGTGTCAGTCCACTGCTGGACGTAGGCCTCTTCCAAGATACGCCTTTACTTTTTTTTACTATAATAAAACTGTAACAAAGCAAAAAGCAACTACTGAACTGTGTTCTAGAGTGGAGAACACGGCTCGGCAAACGTAGCGTAGGACGCCCTCCAGCTAGATAGAGCGATGGTATACGCAAGCTGGCTGGCAGCGGCTGGAAACAAAGAGCTGAATACATGAGCTGCCATAGGTGAGGCCTATGTTCAGCAGTGGACAGAGATATATGATGATGATGCTCATACAATGGAATAACTTTTAGGATATATGTTATCCTAAAAAAGAAGAGTTTATGTGGGATAGATGATAAATTACCGGTACCATTCAACCGGTACACCGGTAGATTCAACAGCCATTCAGTTTTCCCCTTTTGTCCGCAGATTTTCTTTCTAGGCTTGCCATTTTTATTTTTATTTAAACAATATTATGCAGCTGACAGACGGACTATCAGTTCCATTTGGATCATGATATGTACTGTGATCGGTATGCGTTTCTCTATGTTGTGTTTCACTATTTCACTTTTTTATTTTTTTTATATAAAAATTGTCTGAAGTACTGAAACACACAGTTACATGTATGGTTGGTTTTAACCTACTTTAATTTTTTTTAAATATTCTGACGTAAACGATTGGATGACAGCTGAATGGTTCATTACTTTTTTTTTCTAATTCAAAGCGTTAAATTCTGCTTTTGCTATGTTTACTTGATAATTGGTTATGATTTATTTTATGATTTATGATTTTGACGTGTATATGTGCGTATATTTATACTGCCTACATACTGAATAAATGCTTTGATTCTTGATTATATTATTAAGTAAATGGCTATCATTAGGATATACACTTATTGAATGACAACAATATATGATCCAAGTAGTGTTAATATATTAGAATTTTACTAAATTTACTCTAATTAAGATATTGCTATAGGTAATACTTAAATTAAATATTAAAACCACCCTCGACTCACCTGTTTATAATCAGCTGCTTATTGAGACCATTCCAGTGAGCCCCACGAAATCTCAGCTGTTAAGTTGGTGAAGAATTGAGTATTCTGCAGATTCTAGGAAATATCCCAGCATCAAGTCAATACCACTAACATGTTCTTTCAATATCATTAATGTAAAAGGATACAACATTTTTTGAACGGATTTTTATGAATTAATAATATCGTTTAAAAACTAAAAAAAGAACCGACTTCAATGCCGCGCTATTCATTTTCAGTACCAATTTTGAGATGTTTATCTCCATATCTCTGGAGATACTTATCAAACCTCGATAAAATTACCATGGTATCACACTTGGAATATCTCCTTTCGAACAAAAAAAGAATAATCAAAATCGGTTCATAAACGACGAGGTTATCCGCGAACAAACATAAAAAAAAATGTATACGGTCGAATTGAGAAACCTCCTCCTTTTTTTGAAGTCGGTTAAAGAGCTAAGAATACTCTTGATTAAGACATGCCTGTCAAACAAAAAAACAAACTACATCAGAATAGTTTCGTCCGTTTCTAATGTAGCAAATAATAAAAAAAAAGCATTGTAAGATGTAGGTCCTTGTGTTAATATTATGTTCAGTATTTATATTGTGTATGTATTGTGTTTACAGCTTCCAGCAAGTGTGACCGCAGTCAGCAAGAGGAGTGCTGCACTGTTGCAGATGTAGGTAACTGGGAGTATATAGAGTACACAGAGATGTCCGCGAGGGGGCGTCACACAGTGGTGAACATGACCAGCGCCGGCCTGCAGGAGTACACCATGTACTTCGCCGTGAAAGGAGAGTACGTGTTGCTGTTACTGACATCGACATTGGCTATGAACTTACATGATTTACATTATCAAATCGGTATGTACTACAATTATTGTTGTTGAAATTAAAACACAATGATAAATAAAAAATACTTGAATATACTCGTAGCTATAGTCCGACCGCGGTAGCTGTGCCTGAGGAGTGACGGTATGTGTCGGAACCATGGATTTACCATATAAGGATTGTGCACAGCAGATGTTCTTACAAATTCAATTTAATCCGTATTCTCTAAATAAATTGAATAAATTTAATTTAATTTGTACATAAGATTGTAATTGCTATATACAGTCGACGGACAAAAGTCCAGTAGCACCTCAATGTCTATAATAGCCTGGCATGGTATTTCTGTCGAATGTTCCAACGTAAACATAAACATGATATAAGTACGGCATAGATATCCCATGCTTAGCCAGACCATAGACTAATAAAAAGATGAAAAATAGCGTCAGATGTCTGTCTTTATCCGTGGTCAGATGTACTTAGAGTCCATTCTCCGTGGTCAGATGTATTTGGTAAACATCAAATAGAGATAAAAAAATATCCTCTGTTTACTCGTATTCTTTTTGTTGAGTTATTAATCATTAAGTTAAGCAACAAGTACCGTATGCTTAAATTCGGTTAAGTGGACCGTTTAAAAGGGAGAGGCGCTAATTCGGTCCTCAGTCCTGCACATGTATTTGTTGTAATTTATCAATTATTAATAGCTTGGATTATTTTATATCTATGTTTAAACAAACTTTTACGAAATAAAGGAAAATTGGCGATCTATGTTATATGTGAAATAAAATATATAGCTCGGTAATGTTATCTTGAGGCAATATTTATTTGTATAACTTAAAGGAATACATAGCAATAATGTTTTTAAATAAACTGAGGAACGACCACACCGCAGCGTCCTGCGTACGCGGTCTAGGCGGCGATCCGATAGCGCAATAGTATGTATCCACTGGTTCTCACCAAACGCGATCTACGGCGATCAGAAAACGATTGAAAAACGATCGCAAACGCGCACTAATAAATTTTAAATAACTATTCGTAGTTCATACCACTTATTATAAAACAAAGTCCCCCACAGCGTCTGTCTGTCAGTCTGTTTGCGATAAACTCAAATAATCCGGTCAGTAGGAACGGATTATCATGCGGTTTTCACTGATAGACGGAATTATTCATGAGAAAGATTTAGGTGTATAATTGGTTAGGGTTTTATGTAAATTAGTTAAAATAGACGGCGATCGTTGCAGATGTTATTTCATATTGGACGCAACATGCTGATGCAAAAAAATTTAGGATGATTATTTTAAAAATGAGAATGACAACTTTGTTGCGGTAAAATAAATGTCATTCCTTATACATCTTGAATTTGCGTTAGCGTAAATGGAAACAGACATTAAATTTTGTCTAGGGGGGCTGATGAGTACATATCTCCAAAGATAAGCATTTCAATCATGCTACTAAAAATGACTCGCGTGACATGAGAAGTCGGACGTATACAAAAGTCCGCAATGATATATGTCTATCATATAAGGTTGACTCACAGTAACCATTTAAAATTTAACTATGGTAAGCTACTTTTTGGTAGGAAGTCAGTCAAAATATCAATCAAAACATCAAAACATCGATCGATTTAATAATTAACTTAAAGACTTAAAGTAGATAAAGCAATAATTTTTTTTAAATCAAATTCATAATTAGCAGAAATTCCAGCTATAAAAATTGTTAAACTATAAAATAATAATAATAATTTAAAAAATATTCTATCAACTAATAATAAATTAAATCGAATTAATAAATATACTCCAGCAGTTACTAAAGTAGAAGAATGAACTAAAGCTGAAACAGGAGTTGGAGCTGCTATAGCAGCCGGTAACCAAGAACTAAAAGGAATTTGAGCTAACCAGGTGGTGGGAGCATTTAATCGATGTTTTATGTGCACAAATACCCATGATTTATTTATAAATGCTCATAGAATAATCCATTAGTATATACGAGTAGCTAGAGCCTGGAGTACGGCGGGTTGCTAGTAAATTAATATTCAAATGAAGTTATAGTCTAGTATTGAGATTAAAATAAAAACATTTCATATATCTTGCAGCTGAACCTGACTGTTTACTTTAACAGGGCTTAGAGACGCTAATGGTGGTTTCATCTTCATGCAAGAACAGCTGCCGACCGACCATCAAAGATCAGTCCATGATATCTTTACAACCAATATCATCTCTGCCGAGAGGTACAGCTACTACTACTTGACTATATCCGGCGGTAAGTGATCATTATTATCATTGTGAAGGACACAAGAGCCAGTGACATTACAGGGCCAGGGTGACGAGCCTCGAGCTGCTGCATTTGTATTGTAGTATGGTTTTTTATTTCCTCAGACGCCACTCCTCTATGTCGCCCAGTTATTCTCCTTTCTCTGAGACGTCTAGCTGTGAAGTCTCACGTCCAGTAATTTCACTCAGACAGCTGTGAGATATTATTACGTGAGACACTCAGCTAGGACGATGGATTGTGATTGTAATCCATCGTCCTAGCTCACAAGTCTTGCGCCTGGTTACCGCCGTCTGTCTATATCAAACACAGATGCACCTAGATTTTGTTAAAGTCATTAGTTTGGGTTGTGTCAATAGCGGGTGTTTCATATTCAATTTCAAAAAATTCGTTTATACAATAGTAAGCCTACTCTAATAAACAGGTTTTCAGTTTTCTTTTGAACATAGACAAAGGTAGGTCGCAAATTAAAGGTGATATCTTATTATAGATTCAGATTCAGATATTTTATTTGCATAAAACACAGGTCACAAGATAATAACAATAAACTGATTAGTTCTATGTCCGTATTTTGCCAAGACTGGCGTACAAATTTTACAATTAAATGATAATTAGGAATTTCAATGTCAAATAGATTAATCATACAATAATATTAAAGTCAATGATCATGATTTCAATTTACATAATGAAATACACTCAATACAAAATCATTATAATTTTACACACACCATTATATAACATATTGCATATGTCATACCCTTCTTACCACTTCTTGTTTAAATCCAAATAGTCATTTATTAAGTAAAAAACTTTTCTAAGTAACCACTCAAACAAATTTCTTTTGAACAACATTAAAGGTAAAATTTTAATGTTAGCTGGTAGTTTATTATATACTTTAACGGCCATTGCATAAGTGCTTATAGAGGTAGAGTGTTTTTTATTTTTGGATAAACAAGTTTATCAGGATAGCGACTATTAAAATCTATGACCTCTTTAAGTTTTTTGAAAAAATGCGGATACTTTTTCACAAAGACGCTCAACTCAAACACGTACGTACATGCTCGGTAAAGTGAGTAAGCCAATCTTAGGAAACAGTTCTCGACATGAGTGCAGAGGTCCTACTCAACACAGAGCTCGTACACACTTCTTTTGAGCGATGAACGCTTTATTGAACCACACACTGTTACCCCAGATTATTATGCCATATCTTAAAATTGATGCCACGTAGCCGTGATAAGCCATCAGTGCGGTATTCTGTGTAGAGTTTCGGGTCAAGTTTTTCAAGGGATAAATAAAGCGATTTACTCTTTTGCATAACTGGTCCACATGACACTTCCATGAGCATTGATTATCGATGTGGAGGCCTAAAAACTTTATTTCAATTTATTCCTTTATTTCTTGACCGTCGCAGATTATCGGTGAATATTCGTCTTTCTTTTTTAAATAAAAATGCAACACTCTCATTTTTATTAACATTTACTAAAAGGTTATTATTATAAGTCCATTGAATAATTTCAAGAACTGCCTTTTCAATTTCTCCAAAAAGAAGTCTTTTATCTTTATTTTTAACAATAACCGATATATCATCCGCAAAAAGAACACATTTTGAATTTATTACATCTGGGAGGTCATTTAAATACAATAAAAACAATAGAGGTCCTAGGACACTGCCCTGAGGTACCCCACATTTGTTTTCTTTGAATGAGGATCTGTAAGCTTTTAGTTGATTTTTTGTATCAAGTCCGCCGATTTCAACACATTGAGCGCGGTTGGCTAAATAAGAATTAATCCAATTTAGTGTTTGTCCGCGGATGCCGTAGTGTTCTAATTTTTGTAATAGTATTTCATGGCTGACATAATCAAAGGCTTTACTGAGATCAAAAAAGATTGCCGAAGTAAAAATCCATACCATATATAATTTCATTTATTAGTTGATAATGTTGTAGATTTATTGCGCTGGAAACCGTTCTGTTCAACTTTTATCATATTGGAATTTGGTTAAAAAACTATAAAGCCTGGAATACATTAATTTTTCTAGTACTTTTGATAAAGTCGGAATTAATGTAATAATAATACAGTAACCCACATAGCATATCAATTTTTCATTAATAAAGTTATTTAAAAAAGGCGTGGAAAAGATCCCTAAAAGGAGTGAACCCACCGTTTCATTCAAAGGTTATGTTTATTTTAGTTTCATTGTGGCTCCACACGATTAGTGTGTTCAGCCAGTGTCAAATATTAAAATTCGTCAAGATTTTGAAAATTTAAGTCACAAAGATGGGTCGAAGTCACATTTCAGGTCAAGATTTAAGTCAAAATCTAGTCAAAGTCATACCCTCAGTAAAGATGTGGACTTTACTAAAGGTTTTTAGTGGAATTTTGGTTATTTTGGTGAGAACGCAAATATAATGTTTTTAACATTGTGCTGTTTTCCTACAATCGCATACATTTAACGGCATTGAATGTGTAATAATTCACATTTATGGCACATTAACTCGCGGAAGAACACAAGTTTTAGTAAAAATACAAAAGAGCACACACACTTTTTCAACTTTCCGCCAAAACTCCAGGAGTATACTTCGAAAAGAAATGAAAATATTACTAGGACCAGGTTTCTACATTATTCCGTTGTTCTTTTTTCAAAACTTTTGGTTTGACCCCCGTATGTCTTTAAATAACAAATACCTACAGTGGCACATAAAACTCAAACTCCATGACGTGTAGTGACACATAGACATATAGATGTGGAGTCTCACATACCTACCTCGCTAATCTGGAACTGGAACACGACAATGAGATGAACCGTCCAGCGCCTCAGCTCACTGCCCTCTACTGATCTATCTTCACTTAACATCAGATGAGATAGCGGTCTGGTGCTTGTCCATCGGACGTAAAAAAACAATGTCAAGGATATATTTTATTTTGTTTTATGTTACACGGACAAGAACTTGACCACTGTCTCACCTGATGTTAAGTAACGATGCGGTCGAAAATGTGATCACGCTTGTATGAAATTGGAAGACAGCAGTAAGACGGGATGCTGCACAACTGACTTTCGTCTAATCCACGGAGATCAACTATTTCAACCTGTCTTCCACACTGGCTGGCACCAAACATCATGTATCATCTGAACTCTGCGTACCGATTGGTGACATGTCAATGTTTGGTGGGTGGTTTAACTATCAGAGGTCACCCTTTTAAATAATAAAGTCTAGGATAATTAAGGCTAAGGAAGTACGCAGGTAATAATGACCCTCCCGTATACACATCCACAAAGACCTCCAAATAATAATCTAGATATAATGAGCATTATCATTGATGTTATCATTATTTCAGACACACTGCAGGTGGGAAGGAGAGGAGAGCCTCCATTGATGACACACACCAGCACTGAACTGAGGAGACTCAAGTACTTCAGTTTCAGGTGGGGGGGCTCCACGGAAGGCGAGGCTCTGTACGACTGTACCGCAGAGTAAGGTAATGTTATCACATTACCGTTTCGTATCGTTTTTATATCACGACCAACGGTGGATCGTCAGCCGTTGATAATTTATTGGTATTGTACATTTTATTGGTATTGATAGATTGGTATTTGTATGCTATTATTTGGTGGTAGGACTTCTGATAGTCTTATAATTAAGTCTAGTAATTAAACAAAAATGTAATTCTGTTTGAAGGACAATGTGTTTAGTGAACTTGTGCCATGTTATTGACTAGACAATATAGTAGGCAAGATAGTGGTCAAAAACTAGCCTGGACGCAGTGAAGTAACGCAAAATTATGTCAATATAGAGTTTTCTGTGCTACTGATTCTGCAATAGATAGACATCAACACTTACCATCAGCCGAGTGTCTTGCTTATCTTGTTTTCTCAAGTAATAAAATAATTTTTAAATACTAAAACAAACCGAATTCCATGCTGTGCGAGTCTTTTTCAGTAGCAAGTTCGAAACGTTTATCATCATATCTCTGGAGATACTTGTCAAATCTTGATAATATTTTAATGGCACAACCTTGTATCTAATACTATAAGAATCTTTGTCCTGACATACTGACTCACTGACAGACAACGCACAGCCTAAACCGCTGGTCGTAGAGACTTGAAATTTGGAGGGTATATTTGTCTTAGTACGTAGGGGGCTATCTAGATCTAACGGAGGACCAGCTAAACAAACTTGAGCGGCTTCAGAATTTTTGCATAAGGTTCATATTTGGCTTACGCAAATATGACCACGTCTCGTATTTTCGACATAAGCTCAAGTGGCTTCCTATTCGACTTCGCCGGAATACTCACATTCTCTCTCTCTTATTCAGTATTCTTTTCAATCCCGCTTCCCCGCGCTACGTTAAAGATCGCTTTGAATATGTACATTCACAGCACTCATTAACGTTGAGGTCATTAGAAAATCTAACGTTACAAATACCTACTCATTCAACATCGTTTCTCGATAAATCGTTTTCGGTACAGGCTGCACGCCTTTGGAATGATTTACCAGTCGAAATCAGGCAATCTCCATCTCCTCAGACCTTTAAGGAACGACTATATAAACACTATCTTGCCAGTCTCCACTAAATTGCTAGGTATATTGTGTTCTATGTTAATAATTGGTAGTCTCAATCATTGTATTGCTATGCTACAGTGTATTTTATTATTATATGTATGATATATATTATTATTTAATATTTAAATATAGGTATGTATGTATGTATATATTTATATATATATATTTTATGTATGTATGTGTATTTATGTGTAATGAGTATGACATTTGTTTTTTATGTTTGTAAGCATATTTATTGATTTTATTTCAATATTGATACACCACCGTCCGTCACAGTCTCGTTTTCTTTTTTACTATTGGGTTGTCTGGAAGAAATCGCTCTAAGCGATAAGACCGCCCTTTGCATAGCTATAGTTATAAGTTTAGAGTATATTTTGTTTAAATTGTTTCTGTTCTTTTGGTGTGCAAATAAAGAGTTTATCTATCTATCTATCTATCTAGGGGTGTACTAAGAAAGGATTTTTCAAAATTTACCCTTTAAGGGGATGAAATGGGGGTTCAAAGTTTGTATGGAGAAGCAAGATTAGATAGTCTTTTCTATCCGGAAATTCACACAAGTGCTTCAGTACAAAAATAAGTAAATACGTGTTTCAGGTTTTTTGAAATTCTACCCCTAAGAGGGTGAAATGGGGTAACTAAGTGTGAAAATCAATATTTTTTCGGATTGCGCTGAAATTTGGCACGCAGATAGTTATTACAACGTTAGTTACCTCTGAAAAAGGATTTTTCAAAACCCTGAAGGGGATGAAACGGAGTTCAAAGTTTGTATGGAGAAACAAGATTAGATAGTCTTTTCTATTCGAAACTTCATACAAGTACTCAAGTAAAAAATAAGTAAATACGTGTTTCAGTTTTTTTTTATCCACCCCTAAGAGGGTGAAATGGGGGTAACAAAGTGCGAAAAACAATATTGTTTCGGATTGCGCTGAAATTTGGCATGCAGATAGTTATTACGAAGTTAGTTCCCTCTGAGAAAGTATCTGTAAGAAAGTATCCTCTGAGAAACAAGATTAGATAGTCTTTTCTATTTGAAACTTCATACAAGTGCTCAAGTAAAAAATAAGTAAATACGTGTTTCAGTTGTTTTTAAATTACACCCTTAAGAGGGTGAAATGGGGTAACAAAGTGTGAAAATCAATATTGTTTCGGTATGCGCTGAAATTTGGCATGCAGATAGTTATTACGAAGTTAGTTCCCTCTGAGAAAATATTTTCCAAAATTCACCCCTGAAGGGGATGAAACGGGGTTCAAAGTTTGTATGAAGAAACAAGATTAGATAGTCTTTTATATTTGAAACTTAACACAAGTACTTAAGTAAGTAAATACGTGTTTCATGCTCTTTCGAAATTCCACCCCTAAAAGGGTGAAGAGGGGTAACAAAGTCTGAAATCAATATTGTTTCGGATTGCGCTGAAATTTAGAATGCAAATAGTTATTCAGACGTAGGTATCCGCTCAGAAAAGATTTTCTAAAAATTCCTCCCGGATACGGAACAGGGAATCATAGTTTGTATGGCAAAACAAGATGAGATAAAGTACGTGTTGTAGGATTTTTCGAAATGGGGTAGGCAACAAAGTCTGAAACTTTGGGTTTTCGGGTTTTATAAATATGAATCCCGAATTGCCTTAGTCACGCGATAACATGAAAACGGGTGAACCGATTTGGCTAATTCTTTTTTGAAGTCTTTATTGATAGAATCGTTTTTACAAAAGAAAAGTTTTAAGTAAATAAAAGAAGTTTTTAACGCGGGCGAAGCCGCGGGACACTTCTAGTATAAAATAAACCCTATCTACGAAAAGAAAGAATAATTAAAATTAGTTCACAATTGGCGGAGTAGTTAATCGGCAAACAAACATACAAAAAATACATACAGACGAATATTGAGAACCTCCTCCTTTTTGGAAGTCGTTTTAAAAAAAAAGAGATCGATTTAACAAGTTGTTTTTTTACCTTTCAGGAGCGGACTCGACAGCAGCTGAGCTCCGGTTATAATATTGTAGACAATTGTATTTGTTATTTCACTAAATAATCTTACTATTATTATATATTTAAATGCAATGTTAAATATAAAATAAGCAAAAATAATATACATTAAATAAATATTTAATGCAAAAGCTTATTATGTACTTTATAAATAAAACAAACTTTTCGATGTATGTTATTATAATTCTCGTCAGTTCTACATGTCACAATAACAAAGTTTAGTCAAAATTACAACTTTACTTTAGCTTATGTAATACTAGAAGTGCCCCGCGGCTTCACCTGCGTTAAAAACTTCTTTTATATACATAAAACTTTTCGTTCATAAAAACCTTTCTTTCATAAAAGCACATCAAAAAAATAATCAGCCAAATCGGTCCACCCGTTTCCAAGTTATAGCATGACCCAAAGGAAATAGGGATTCACTTTTATAAAATCCAAAAAAATTTTTTTTTTTTTTTAATACTTTATAGGCTAGCGTTTGACCACTATATCACCTGTTGGTAAGTGATGATGCGGTCGAAGATGGTAAGCACGCTAGGCCTAGAATGGAAGGATAGCTGCACACATTAGATGTTTGGTGACAGATCTTCTAACTTGAGGGTGGTAGCTGGCCAGGCGGACACTAGATAGTGTCCTACCACCATTCGGGGGTTGTTGGTTTTTTAAAGATGTTTTCCTTCACCGGAGGGCCACTGTGAAAAGCGCACATAAATTTTTCGATAGAAAAATCCATTGGTGCACGGCGGTTTGAACTCGGTACCACGGCATCAGAGCCGACCGTTCTCCCGATTACGCCACCGGGCCCTCAAACAATTTTTTTACTTTCTTACCCCATTTCACCCTCCTAGGGGTGAAATTTCGAAAAAGCTTGCAACACGTATTTTACACGTATTTAATTATTTATTTACAGAAGTACTTGTGAGAAGTTTCAATAATAAATGATCGTAAAACAGAAAAAAAACCGACTTCACATGCCGCGATAGTCAAAATAGCCAGTAGTATCATGTCGTCAAGGTATACAAATGCAAATCGACAGCTCCTCCAGTCCAGCCAATAATTCAGCAGCAGCTTGCAGCATAGTTGAACACGTAGCACATCGTAGCTCAGCTACGAAATAACTACGAGCTACGCGTGGCATGCTACAAGTAGAACGCAATCAGTCTAGCTAGCTAGGGCATTGGTCGGACTCAAAAATGTGGTGAAACAAACTCGAGTGTAAATTATGAGCCAATTTGAGTAGATCCGCCGCGTGCAGACTAGAGCTATGTTATCATTTGACCTTTAGGTCTCTGCCAAAGAAATAAACAAGAGATAACACAATATATGTGTTTAAATATTAACTATGATAAGAACTGGCCTTGATTCATTGAGTTACTTGTAATTTTAATAATAAATAGGAGACTGTCGATCGTCCTAATGTTATGTGTCAATCTCACTTTTTCTCCCTATGAGCACAGCGGCACTTGATCACATCGGCTCGCGGTGAAGCGCGTCACTGCACTGGGCCCTTTACTTTGATACCTGACACTGGAATTGGACTAATCGTCACTTGAGGGCAAAGTTTTTTTAATATGTCATAGGCTAGCGTTTGACCACTATCTCACCTGTTGGTAAGTGATAATGCGGTCGAGGATGGTAGCACGCTAGGCGTAGTATCGGAACTGGCTCTCAAGGATAGCTGCTGGAACACATTAGATGTTTAGCGACAGATTTTCTAACTTGAAGGCCAACTACCAGTTGGCCAGATGGACACTAGACATTGTCCTACCACCATGCGTGCTTGTTTGTCTTTATTGCACTCTGTTGGAGGTAACACGTCCCACCACCTCACCTGATGGAAGGTGTAGCTGGTCCACTCACATCTATATAGACATATATATATATACTAGAAGTGTACCGCGGCTTCGCCCGCGTTAAAACCTTCTTTTATTTACTTAAAACTTTTCTTTTGTAAAAACGATTCTATCATTAAGCACATCAAATAAGAATTAGCCAAATCGGTTCACCCGTTTTCATGTTATCGCGTGACTAAGGCAATTCTGGATTCATATTTATAAAACCCTAAAAATCTAAATTTACAGACTTTGTTAACTACCCCATTTCGAAAAATCCTACAACACGTACTTTATCCCATCTTGTTTCGCCATACAAACTTTGAATCCCCGTTCCGTATCCGGGAGGAATTTTCAGAAAATCATTTCTAAGCGGATACCTATACCTACGTCATAATAACTATTTGCATTCTGAAGTCTGAAACTCGTATTTACTTATTTATTTACAGAAGTACTTGTGTGAAATGTCGGATAAAACGACTATCCAAACATTGAACCCCCACTTCATCCCCTTAAAAAGTGTATTTTGAAAAATTCTTTCTTAGCGGATACCTAAGTCAAAATAACTATCTGCATGCTAAATTTCAGCGCAATCCGAAACAATATTGATTTCAGACTTTGTTACCCCACTTCACCCTTTTAGGGGTAAAATTTCGAAAAAGCCTGAAACACGTATTTACTTACTTAAAGTACTTGTGTTAAATTTCTTCAGAGGGAACTATCGTCGTCGTAATAACTATCTGCATGCCAAATTTCAGCGCAATCCGAAACAATATTGATTTTCACACTTTGTTACCCCATTTCATCCTCTTAGGGGTGGAATTTCGAAAAAACCTAAAACACGTATTTACTTATTTTTGTACTGAAGCACTTGTGTGAAGTTTCGGATAGAAACGACAATCTAATCTTGTTTCTCCATACAAACTTTGAACCCCCATTTTATCCCCTTAAGGGATGAATTTTGAAAAATCCTTTCTTAGTACACCCCTACGTACTAAGACAAATATACCCTCCAAATTTCAAGTCACTACGACCAGCGGTTTAGGCTGTGAGTTGTCTGTCAGTGAGTCAGTCAGTCAGTCAGTCAGAATGTCAGGACAAAGATTCTTATAGTATTAGAAGATATATGTGAGTCGACATACGCAGGTTTATTTGCAAGTTCTCGAAGTCCCAACGGACTTGTGGCTCCCTTGATTGCACTCCTCAGGGAGATATAGTATTTATCATTTCTGTTGGCTCCCCTAGTCCGAGGATCCAAAAAGGTCTGAGATTTCAGAAATGGTTTTAAAATAACATGTTGTTACTCTTATGAACGTAGCGTAGGACGCCCTGTGACTAGGTGGAGCGACGACATTCGCAAAGCGGTGGGCAATGACTGGAAACAAAGAGCCGAAGATCGGGCTCAGTGGCGTGTCTTGGGGGAGGCCTACGTCCTGCAGTGGACTGATGCCGGCTGATAATGATGATGACTTTTATACCCTATGTCAAGCACTTTGAGTATAAAGCCATACTGTATACTCAAAAGTCAAGCATAACATTGAAACGATAAAAAAAAATAAACCAACCAAGTACGAGTCGAACTCACATACGGAGTGCTCCGTACCATTGCACAATATTTTATAAGATTTATAAAATATATTTTCATATAGGCTAGCTTTGTAGCACGCTAGGCCTAGAACGGAAACTGGCTCATAAGTGCACTGCTGGACAACATTAGATGTTTTTCGACAGATTTTCTGACTTGAGGGTGGTAGCTGTCCAGGCGGACACTAGACTGTGTCCTACCACCATGCAGGGTGTTATTATATTGATACGAGCTTGTCTGACAACTATGTCCTACCAGTTTACTGAATCGGTTTTTTCGATGATGTGTACTTTATCAGAGTTTTTTTTTTAATCAGACTATGTGAAATGTGCGTGCGCATTGTGATTTGAACTCACTTCCTCTGGCGTCAAAGCCGACCATTGTTGTAAACGTGCTTGTATGTAAATGATATACGACAGCGAGTCGAGACTACGGGCTGTAGTCCGCTCCACACAACGCTACTGTCCGAGCTAGTGGTTCAAGCTGGCTGGCACCGTGGAACAACGGAACCTCAAAAATATACATTTAAAAGTTTTTTTACAACTTGTGATTATCATAGAAATACGATTTAGTTCAAAACGAATTTTAATGTGAAAATGGGTATCTCAAAATGTGACATTGAGCCTATTAGTTTTATTTATCTAGTTCCTAAGTATTTTTCTGTTTCGTAAGTGGTGTTTCAATAAAGTGTATATATGTATATCTATCTCTTGACCACTATCTCACCTGATGTTAAGTGACGATGCGGTCGATGATGTAGTGCGCTTACCCAAAAGATAACCTATTCACTCGCGACTTGAAGACCCCTATGTTGTATCTAATCCGAAACATACACTCGGGCAGGGAGTTCCATTCCTTGGCAGCAAGCATCCGACAAGCAAGCGACCTTGCGATGATGCTCGAGACTCTGGAGTCTTTTGCTTACTAGTTGGTCGTCGTTGATGAGCTTCTTGGCTACAATTGAGTTTAAAAAAAAAACAAATTATTATTACTACCTATTACTGAGTTTTTTCTTATAGAAGTTAATGATAGTTATAAGAATAATATAATATAAGATTTACTATATTATTCTATAAGAATAAGAATAATATAATAAATAGAAGTTAATGATAGTAATATTATAACTTATAATTAAGACAATTATTGTCTTAATTATAGCTTAAATATATAAGTTAAAGCAAAGATAAACCGAATCAGCAGATACTATTGTGTGTAAACAAGTGACGTATGAGTGTAATAACGACACAGTATTTAGCGTGTCTTTATCATTATTATGTTAGTTAGCGCGAACCCTGGGTGGGTTCGTTGAGGAAACTCGTCTACATAAAAATTACTTTTATAAAATAAATATGGCGCAATCAATGTTTGTGCTGCTATTAACTGCACTGTTGATCTTTAGCGGGTGAGTTTCATAATTATATTCGTTTATTATATTTACATTTAGAGCGATTTTATAAATGTTATTTAATAAATAATTAAAACTCGTTTTAAAAAGCTAACGAACCGAAAACCGGTAAAGAACCGACTTCAAACGTCGCGCTTGTAAAAGTTGCCAGTAGAAATAGTAACTATTATATAATCTGTGCCAGTAGTTAGTATGTCGTCAAGGTATATAAATGTATCGTAATACAAATGTTCCGACGAATAGAGAACCACCTCCTTTTTGTGAAGTCGGTTAGAAAGAGAATGAAAGAGATTTTCCCCTCCAAACTAATCCTACCTTAATACTTTTTTATTTAAGATTTTTTGAGTAAAGGGGGTTTTGAAATTTACCAAAATATGAGAGTGCGAATATAATATGTTTGAGACAAAAATTATTATTACAAATCAGTAGATTAAATGGCTTGTGGTAGATACAGAGGGACCCTACAGTGTCCCGAGGTGGTTTGTGTAATGTAACCCTCGGCCGGTGTCTTATCCTTTTGCTTCAAGAACTTGGCTAACACAATGCCGTGCGTCTAGTTACAAATATTGCAATTCATTTTAAGACATACTCCTTACTTTACTGATATTATTTTCTAACGTACTTCTCCAATAATGAAAATGCAAGTCCGTAGTTTGAATCAAGCTTCATAGCTTAAAAAACATACATGTGAACGTACGGTTACTTTCGCATTTCTGGTTAATTTTCAATATTTGGACTATTAGATACTGTTACGGCCATTTTATCAAAACGGTCCAGCCGTTCTCAATAACAATGAAAGCAAATTTCAAGACGTCTAGTCTCTGTAAAAACCACCCTGAATATCAACTCCATACTAATATTTTGCTCGTAGGTACATTATATAAGCTTACATGAACTTTCAACCCAAGATAAAGTTTTTCTTAATGTTAGACAAACTGTTGCGCTTTGTGTCTGTGCAGTAGCGTATCAGTGTTTCTAACTAATATTACAGAATATTTAATTAATGTATCGTATTGTATTTATACAGTTTCGAGTCGATCCACTCGAAAATGGAGATCATAGAGGTCGGCGGCACCGAAGCAAGTTCCGGCGACTGCGAGACAATATTAACGACGGTACAAAGGTCTCAAAAACAACTGGATATATTGAAAGGAGCCGTGCAAAGTATAACACCCAATCTAAAAGAGTCCATAGAACTAAAATTCTACAACCTGCTTGAGAAAACAGAGCATATTATACAAAGTAAATTTGACGCATTGGATAAAAAAATGGACACTAATTTTCAGGAGACCAAAACCTATATGCAGTCTAAGCTCACTGTAATAGAGGACAAACTATCTGAGTATAGCTCACACGTTGACAGTAAGATAAACGGTTTGGAATCAACAGTAAACGCACTGAACGTGAGCAACACTTTAAATAGTAACAACGCGTATTGCCGAGTATCCTTAGAAACCGCCGCATTTATAAAAAACACAACAACAAAAATAAACGATATGAATATAAGAACTCTCAATGTATCTGTTAAATTACAAGAAATGAGTGAAGCAATACAAAACTTGACTGACATTGTTGTACCGAGTTTTTACAACAAAAATATTTCTAAGCCAAATATAGCCTATAGAATCAATGGAGCCAGCTCATAATGTCTCGGACATTATTACTACTACGGAAGTCAATAAACCAGGTAAATTGTACATTTATGTTTGACTAGTGGCGCTCTGTCATTATACCAAATACAGCGAAACTTTTAAGATTCTACAACGAATGCATGTGTGAAGTTATAAATATTAAAATACGGGACTTATAACGGGGATAAGTCCCGTATTGTAATATTTAATTTATACTGTGTTCAATGCACGAAAGCTTAAAGTTTACGAATGCATGTGTGTCCACCCGTATTATTATTAAAATTACATTAGATCCACGGAAATGTAAAACTACATCTTGTCCAAATGCTCATATAAAAACACGACACTCAGCAATATAGAAACTTAAGAAACCAACAACCCCCGCATGGAGGTAGGACACTATCTAGTGTCCGCCTGGCCAGCTACCACCCTCAAGTTAGAAAATCTGTAGCCAAACATCTAATGTATTCCGGCAGCTATCTTTGAGAGCCAGTTCTCAATCTAAGCCTAGCGTGCTTACCATTTTCGACCGCATCATCACTTACCAACAGGTGAGATAGTGGTCAAACGCTACCCTATAAGATATTAAAAAAAATATTAAAAAATATTGTTTGTATATTAACGTATATAATTCAGAATACTGTCTAACACATTTGGCGAGTTACATTGGTCATTAATTTGATGGTAAATGCCACTCCAATATGAGGGCTCCTTGGCGCAGTGGAAGAATGGTCGAGTTTGACGCCAGAGGTGGTTGAGAGTGGGTTCAAATCCCCATTAATGAACTAATGGGATTTATATGCGCATTCCACAGTGGTCTTCCGGTGAAGGAAAAACATCGTTAAGGAACCTCCGGCATGATGGTAGGACACTGTCTAGTGTTCTCCTGGCAATCTTCCATCCTCCAGTTGGAATATCTGTCGACAAACATCTAATGTGTTCCGACAGCTGACCTTGAGAGACAGTTCCCATTGCAGCGTGCTATCAACCTCGACCGCATCATCACTTATCAACAAGTGAGATAATGGTCAATTAAATTACCGTTTGTAATATTGTTGTTGCTAAAAAAATTAATATAACTTGTTGCAAAATAAAACAATATTTAATGCATTATTTTGGAATTTGTATAACGTTCAGTATATACATTGTTTATGTATTGTGTTTACAGCTCCCAGCAAGTGTGACCGCAGTCAGCAAGAGGAGTGCTGCACTGCCGCTGTTGTAGTTACCGGCAGATATGCAGTGTACACAGAGATGTCCGCCAGGGGGCGCCACACAGTGGTGAACATGACCAGCGCCGGCCTGCAGGAGTACACCATGTACACCATGTACTTCGCCGTGAGAGGGGAAACTATGTGGCTATTACTGTCACCGATGTCACCTGAAAGTGATCTGTATTATGACATCTGTATGTACTAGTATATTTGTAACAATATAAATGTCCCAGCTAACTAGCTTAATTAGCCGTTCAATAAACAGCCTAGCCTCTTTACTTAACAGCACCGTCATCAAGATTCCTGAAGGATATCCAGCCGTAGCGTTTGTTATAACATTTAATAAACTGGCTGGTTGATGCTTAGGCCATTAATATAAAGTCTTAGTCTGACACTAAGGCAACACACTAGAGAACAGTGACCACAGCGTGACCCCTTTAAATTAGCGTGGTAATGAAAAGCGCAGGCTACTAGTCTGGCTTGTACCGATTTTCATACCGGAACTCGGCGGACTGATTGACGTCATTTTTCGGTGGGTGGTTCGAGCCACGACCAAAGCTATATATAATACAGTAACCCACATAGCATATCAATTTTTCATTTATAAAGTTATTTAAAAAAGGGGTGGAAAAGATCCCTAAAAGGAGTGAACCCACCGTTTCATTCAAAGGTTATGGTTTTTTTTAGTTTGATTGTGGCTCCACACGATTAGTGTGTTTAGCCAGTGTGAAATATTAAAATTCTTCAAGATTTTGAAAATTTAAGTCACAAAGATGGGTCGAAGTCACATTTCAGGTCAAGATTTAAGTGAAAATCTAGTCAAAGTCATACCCTCAGTAAAGATGTGGACTTTACTAAAGGTTTTTAGTGGAATTTTGGTTATTTTGGTGAGGACGCAAATATAATGTTTTTAACATTGTGCTGTTTTTCTACAATCGCACACATTTAACGGCATTGAATGTGTAATAATTCACATTTATGGCACATTAACTCGCGGAAGAACACAAGTTTTAGGAAAAATACAAAAGAGCACACACACTTTTTCACGTTTCCGCCAAAACTCCAGGAGTATACTTCGAAAAGAAATGAAAATATTACTAGGACCAGGTTTCTACATTATTCCGTTGTTCTTTTTTCAAAACTTTTGGTTTGACCCCCGTATGTCTTTAAATAACAAATACCTACAGTGGCACATAAAACTCAAACTCTATGACGTGTAGTGACACATAGACATATAGATGTGGAGTCTCACATACCTACCTCGCTAATCTGGAACTGGAACACGACAATGAGATGAACCGTCCAGCGCCTCAGCTCACTGCCCTCTACTGATCTATCTTCACTTAACATCAGGTGAGATAGCGGTCTGGTGCTTGTCCATCGGACGTAAAAAAACAATGTCAAGGATATATTTTATTTTGTTTTATGTTACACGGACAAGAACTTGACCACTGTCTCACCTGATGTTAAGTAACGATGCGGTCGAAAATGTGATCACGCTTGTATGAAATTGGAAGACAGCAGTAAGACGGGATGCTGCACAACTGACTTTCGTCTAATCCACGGAGATCAACTATTTCAACCTGTCTTCCACACTGGCTGGCACCAAACATCATGTATCATCTGAACTCTGCGTACCGATTGGTGACATGTCAATGTTTGGTGGGTGGTTTAACTATCAGAGGTCACCCTTTTAAATAATAAAGTCTAGGATAATTAAGGCTAAGGAAGTACGCAGGTAATAATGACCCTCCCGTATACACATCCACAAAGACCTCCAAATAATAATCTAGATATAATGTAATGCTCATTGATGTTATCATTATTTCAGACACACTGCAGGTGGGAAGGAGAGGAGAGCCTCCATTGATGACGCACACCAGCACTGAACTGAGGAGACTCAAGTACTTCAGTTTCAGGTGGGGGGGCTCCACGGAAGGCGAGGCTCTGTACGACTGTACCGCAGAGTGAGGTAATGTTATCACATTACCGTTTCGTATCGTTTTTATATCACGACCAACGGTGGATCGTCAGCCGTTGATAATTTATTGGTATTGTACATATTATTGGTATTGATAGATTGGTATTTGTATACTATTATTTGGCGGTAGGACTTCTGATAGTCTTATGACTATCAGAAGTCTACCTACCTCCTAATTAAGTCTAGTAATTAAACAAAAATGTTATTCTGTTTGAAGGACAATGTGTTTAGTGAACTTACAGCCATGTTATTGACTAGACAATATAGTAGGCAAGATAGTGGTCAAAAACTAGCCTGGACGCAGTGAAGTAACGCAAAATTATGTCAATATAGAGTTTTCTGTGCTACTGATTCTGCAATAGATAGACATCAACACTTACCATCAGCCGAGTGTCTTGCTTATCTTGTTTTCTCAAGTAATAAAATAATTTTTAATTACTAAAACAAACCGAATTCCATGCTGTGCGAGTCTTTTTCAGTAGCAAGTTCGAAACGTTTATCATCATATCTCTGGAGAGACTTGTCAAATCTTGATAATATTTTAATGGAACAACCTTGTATCTAATACTATAAGAATCTTTGTCCTGACATACTGACTCACTGACAGACAACGCACAGCCTAAACCGCTGGTCGTAGAGACTTGAAATTTAGAGGGTATATTTATCTTAGTACGTAGGGGTGTACTAAGAAAGGATTTTTCAAAATTCACCCCTTAAGGGGATGAAATGGGGGTTCAAAGTTTGTATGGAGAAGCAAGATTAGATAGTCTTTTCTATCCGGAAATTCACACAAGTGCTTCAGTACAAAAATAAGTAAATACGTGTATCAGGTTTTTTTTTAAATTCTACCCCTAAGAGGGTGAAATGGGGTAACAAAGTGTGAAAATCAATATTTTTTCGGATTGCGCTGAAATTTGGCATGCAGATAGTTATTACAACGTTAGTTACCTCTGAAAAAGGATTTTTCAAAATTCACCCCTGAAGGGGATGAAACGGGGTTCAAAGTTTGTATGGAGAAACAAGATTAGATAGTCTTTTCTATTCGAAACTTCATACAAGTACTCAAGTAAAAAATAAGTAAATACGTGTTTCAGTTTTTTTTTTAATCCTCCCCTAAGAGGGTGAAATGGGGGTAACAAAGTGCGAAAAACAATGTTGTTTCGGATTGCGCTGAAATTTGGCATGCAGATAGTTATTACCAAGTTAGTTCCCTCTGAGAAAGTGTTTTCCCCAATTCACCCCTGAAGGGGATGAAACGAGGGTTCAAAGTTTGTATGGAGAAACAAGATTAGGTAGTATTTTGTATTCGAAACTTCATACAAGTACTCCAGTAAAAAAAAAAACGTGTTTCAGGTTTTTTTTTAATTACACCCCTAAGAGGGTGAAATGGGGGTAACAAAGTGTGAAAATCAATATTGTTTTGGATTGCGCTGAAATTTGGCATGCAGATAATTATTACAACGTTAGTGCCCCCTGAAAAAGGATTTTCCAAAACTCACCCCTGAAAGGGATGAAACGGGGGTTCAAAGTTTGTACGGAGAAACAAGTTTAGATAGTCTTTTCTATTTGAAACTTCATACAAGTGCTCAAGTAAAAAATAAGTAAATACGTGTTTTATTTTTTTTTTATATCCACCCCTAAGAGGGTGAAATGGGGGTAACAAAGTGTGAAAAACAATATTGTTTCGGATTGCGCTGAAATTTGGCATGCAGATAGTTATTACGAAGTTAGTTCCCTCTGAGAAAGTATTTTCCAAAATTCACCCCCGAAAGGGATGACACGAGGGTTCAAAGTTTGTATGGAGAAACAACATTAGATAGTCTTTTCTATTCGAAACTTCATACAAGTGCTCGAGTAAAAAAATAAGGAAATACGTGTTTCATTTTTTTTTTAATCCACCCCTAATAGGGTGAAATGGGGGTAACAAAGTGTGAAAATCAATATTGTTTTGGATTGCGCTGAAATTTGGCATGCAGATAGTTATTACAACGTTAGTGCCCTCTGAAAAGGGATTTTCCAAAATTCACCCCTGAAAGGGATGAAACGGGGGTTCAAAGTTTGTATGGAGAAACAAGATTAGATAGTCTTTTCTATTTGAAACTTCATACAAGTGCTCAAGTAAAAAATAAGTAAATACATGTTTCAGTTGTTTTTTAAATTACACCCTTAAGAGGGTGAAATGGGGTAACAAAGTGTGAAAATCAATATTGTTTCGGTATGCGCTGAAATTTGGCATGCAGATAGTTATTACGAAGTTAGTTCCCTCTGAGAAAATATTTTCCAAAATTCACCCCTGAAGGGGATGAAACGGGGTTCAAAGTTTGTATGAAGAAACAAGATTAGATAGTCTTTTATATTTGAAACTTAACACAAGTACTTAAGTAAGTAAATACGTGTTTCATGCTCTTTCGAAATTCCACCCCTAAGAGGGTGAAATGGGGGTAACAAAGTGTGAAAAACAATATTGTTTCGGATTGCGCTGAAATTTAGAATGCAGATAGTTATTCAGACGTAGGAATCCGCTCAGAAAAGATTTTCTAAAAATTCCTCCCGGATACGGAACGGGGAATCATAGTCTGTATGGCAAAACAAGATGAGATAAAGTACGTGTTGTAGGATTTTTCGAAATGGGGTAGGCAACAAAGTCTGAAACTTTGGGTTTTCGGGTTTTATAAATATGAATCCCGAATTGCCTTAGTCACGCGATAACATGAAAACGGGTGAACCGATTTGGCTAATTCTTTTTTGAAGTCTTTATTGATAGTTCGATATCGTTTTTACAAAAGAAAAGTATTAAGTAAATAAAAGAAGTTTTTAACGCGGGCGAAGCCGCGGGACACTTCTAGTATAAAATAAACCCTATCTACGAAAAGAAAGAATAATTAAAATTAGTTCACAATTGGCGGAGTAGTTAATCGGCAAACAAACATACAAAAAATACATACAGACGAATATTGAGAACCTCCTCCTTTTTGGAAGTCGGTTTAAAAAAAAGAGCTTGATTTAACAAGTTGTTTTTTTACCTTTCAGGAGCGGACGCGACAACAGCTGACCTCCGGTTATAATATTGTAGACTATTGTGTTTGTTATTTCACAAAGTAATCCTACTATTATTATATATTTAAATGCAATGTTAAATATAAAATAAGCAAAAATAATATACATAAAATAAATATTTGATGTAAAAGCTTATTATGTACTTTAACTTTATAAATAAAACAAACTTTTCGATGTTGTTATTACAATTCTGGTCAGTTCTACATGTCACAAAATCGAAGTTTAGTCATACTTATAACTTTACTTTAACTTATGTAATACTAGTGTACACAGAGATGTCCGCCAGGGGGCGCCACACAGTGGTGAACATGACCAGCGCCGGCCTGCAGGAGTACACCATGTACACCATGTACTTCGCCGTGAGAGGGGAAACTATGTGGCTATTACTGTCACCGATGTCACCTGAAAGTAATCTGTATTATGACATCTGTATGTACTAGTATATTTGTAACAATATAAATGTCCCAGCTAACTAGCTTAATTAGCCGTTCAATAAACAGCCTAGCCTCTTTACTTAACAGCACCGTCATCAAGATTCCTGAAGGATATCCAGCCGTAGCGTTTGTTATAACATTTAATAAACTGGCTGGTTGATGCTTAGGCCATTAATATAAAGTCTTAGTCTGACACTAAGGCAACACACTAGAGAACAGTGACCACAGCGTGACCCCTTTAAATTAGCGTGGTAATAGAAAGCGCAGGCTACTAGTCTGGCTTGTACCGATAATCATACCGGAACTCGGCGGACTGATTGACGTCATTTTTCGGTGGGTGGTTCGAGCCACGACCAAAGCCTCTCACCGGTCTCACATTTAGTGATCAAAAGTGGGATTGTGTTATATTTTAACCGACTTCCCAAAAAGGAGATGGTTCTAAATTTCTCAGATTTTTTGTTTGTATGTTACAAGCCGTGTGATCCGTATTTAATAAAAAAAAATGTATGAGTTGTGTATACGAGTATATCCACAATGGTAGCATTATACATTGTTATTAATCGAGATTTGATAAGTATCTCCAGAGATATGGAGACAAAAACCTCAAACATGATGCAAACTGAAAATGACGCGCGTGACATGTGAAGTCGGATGATCACTGCGCGAATATCCATCAGCTAGCAATTATAGCCTAAATCCGCATCAAAATCAGTCTAGGAGTAACGAATTCAAATAAATTAGAATTCAGATGAAGTAACAGTCTAGTACTGAATGTAAGTAAATGAAACATTTCATATATCTTGTAAGCTAGACGTGACTGTTTACTTTAACAGGGTTTACAGACCTCAGTGGTGGTTACATCTGCATATATGAACGTCTGCCGACCGTCTCTTGGACAAGAGTCCAAAGTCTCTTTATAAGCGACATCATCTCTAGAGAGAAGTTCACCTACTACTACGTGACCATATCCGGCGGTAAGTGATCATTGTTATCATTATGAAGGGCACAAAAGCCAGTGACATTACAGGGCCGGGTGACGAGCGCACCACACGCACTCTCGTGCCGCTCTATTTGCTAAGCAGAAAATGCATATCTACTCAAATAAATCTCAAATTTAAGATTAATAAAACTAAATGTATTATTAGATGTGGTAACTGGACAAGCAAGACGTTCGTGCAAGCTTGGTGGCAAGTGATGATGTCTGCCCATAACCAGATACTATGGCGCGCAAAGCTTCAGATCTCTAGAGATAAAACATACACTGCATCGACTCACTACCGTCTACTAATCTATCTTAACTTAACATCAGATGAGATAGCGGTCCATTGCTTGTTCGTCAGATGTAAAAATAACAATGTTAAGGATATTTCTTTCAATCTTTTTTAAGTCGGGCAGACATTTGACAACAGTCTCACCTGATGATAAGTGAAGATGCAGTCGAAGAGATCGATAACATCTTGAATAAAATCGTCAGACAACAGTGAGACGAGTCGCTAGATAACCAACTTTAGTCTAATCCACGGAGATCAACTATCCCACTCTATCTTCTACACAGGTTATTTCACAAAACCCCACGGACATTCCCCATCAATGGGGACTTTAGTGCACTTTTTTCAACAAATCTCCATTATGAGCCGTACAAGACGACACGAATCCCTATGTTCGTGCCCCATTTATGGGGATTAGTAGAATAATTTTTCACAAATCCCCATTAAGAGCTCTATGAGACGACAATGCGGATTTTAGGAAAAAGTCCCAGATCCTCATTTGTGGGGAATATCAATGGAGATTTGTGGGATCACACAGGTCGGCGGCGCACCAACCATCATGCCTGAACTCGGCGTACCAATTAGTTGTCTTTTCTTAATGGGTGGTCGTTTAGGTCTACGGACGCAGGCAGGAAACAATGACCTCCATATAATAATCTAGATATAATGTAACGCTCATTGATGTTATGATTATTTCAGATACACTGATAGTGGGAAGGAGAGGAGAGCCTTCATTGGTGACACACACCCGCACTGAACTGAGGAGACTCAAGTACTTCAGTTTCAGGCGGGGGTGGGGCTCCTCGGAAGGCGACGCTCTGTACGACTGTCCCGCAGAGTGAGGTGATGTAACACATCGTGTGTATATCACCGTGACCGAAGAGATCACCGACTTGTACGAGGCTCTCTGGATATTGACTTCAAAGCCGAGAGATTTTGATTGATGAAGTCCACGCTTCTACTGAACCTACTCCAAACCGTTGTTGGGTCCAAAACATTCCAATTAAAATTGGAAGATCGATTCGCTGCCTTGGAAACCACAGATGAAGTAGACTACAAACTCGAAGAAGTGGTGGAAATCCTCAGGGATGAAGGGACAAAGTTTTGCGAGCGCAAGTGTACGGGCAAAAAGTCCAAACTTTCGGCGGAAACACTTCGGCTAATGGAAGAGAGACGAACTGACCCATTGTCAGCTTTGTCAATTGACCAGGTGCGCAACAAAACCATTAAGAATTGGTTCGACGCGACTCAAGAGTTAAGACGAGATTAAAGACTTCAGAAGTTTTATATGCAAATGAAAATTGTTTAAGTGTTCCATTTAAAATACATTTTCATTAAAATTGTAACCCTATCTACCAAACTGGGCTATGTAACATAATATATTGATGGTTAGGGTCTTTCAGTGGATTATTTAAATTAAGAGATTCGGCACAATGAATTATTTACAATAAAAAAATGATAGCGTAGCAGGGGCCTTATTCAGTATGACCATTTTAAAGTCTTGCCGTGCCGTGTTACGTCATCTCCGCGTTATGGTATTCTCTATGCCAATTAAAACGCGGTAGGGTAAGGTTATGAGCGCGTTTTGAGCTGTCAAAATATCGCGACATATGAGGACGTGTAACGCGCGCGTTTTGTATAATTTACCTATCGTGTGGCATACAGAATACAATTTTTCAATAACGTAACGTGGCGCGTTTAGGAACGCGTTATCTCATTGGTCATACTGAATAAGGCCCCAGGTATCACTTCTCTTGGCCTAATCATAATGTAAGGCATAGGTTTCAACCTTAATGCGACGAATATAAGTGTAGCCATACTAACGTTAAAGTTTTGTTAAGTTTTTGTAGGAATTGCGAGGGAAGTCGCGGGTACAGCTGGTATAGAATAATCTATATATATAAAAGAAAGTCATGTTAGTTACTACACTTATAACTCAAGAACGGCTGGACCAATTTTTATGATTTCTGTATTTATGGAAATGTCTTTGTCAGGAATAGGATAATAAGTATTAAAAACAATGAATAATTGACCTAAAAAATATATATAAGACAAATTATTTTGCCAAAATGTTCCTGGGTTAAAAAACTGCCAATCATTTGATGTTCGATTGTTTATCCCGTCGATACGGTAAACCGCGAATTAATAAGGGTCATCGCTCCACACGATTAGTGTATTTAGCCAGTGACAAGTGTAAAAATTCTTCTCATGTATGGATACCATTACAATATTCGGATTATCGCGTTATTTTTTTTTTATAATTCTGGCTGCATACGATTAGTGTATTTAGCCAGTGTCAAGTATAACAATTCTTCGTTTTTTTTAATTTAAGTCATGTAGATTTTAAAAATGCCAAATAATTGGTGGTTATATTCTTACAATTAAAATTAAATTCAATCGAACTAATGTCAAGTTAATAACTTATCCGTAACATTATTAACATAGATTAATTCAACCATGTCATGTTGACACTTCAATCGTGAAGTACTTGATTATTTTGTTTTTATTGAATTCGTATTCTATTTTTGTATTGCCATAATACATTATATCTCTTTTTTATTCATTGTATTTTTTTTTTCCTACTCGACCCTCCAACGGAATTGGAGTCTGTATCTACTATTGACTCTTTCATACCAGTTCTCGCTTGTTCGCTTTGTACAGATGACCTTTCATGCTTCATACAATTCTCTCTTTTATCCATCACTCTTTCATACATTTATTGGTGGGATGCCAATACTGTCGTCCCTAATCTACTCTAGCTATATTTCATATTTATACTTAATTATTGGGGGGGGGGGGGGAGGTTATATACTTCAATAAGTGTATACAAAGTGTTTCTTCATTGTTACAAATTATCTTAATACTATGATCATTTCTACTATTTCGTGCATATGCACCAACAATATATACTTAAATATATGTGGGTGCATTATATTATTTCTTCTTATTTATTGCAATATTCTATAAACTTTATTCTTATTTTTACATTATCCATTATTTTACATATATTTGCAACATTTATATCAGTATCTTTTTTTTTATATATTTTATAGGCTAGCGTTTGACCACTATCTCACCAGTTGGTAAGTGATGATGCGGCCGAAGATGGTAAGCACGCTAGGCCTAGAATGGGAACTGGCTCTCAAGGATAGCTGCCGGAACACATTAGATGTTTGGCGACAGATTTTTCTAACTTGAGGGTGGTAGCTGGCCAGGCGGACACTAGATAGTGTCCTACCACCATGCGGGGGTTGTTGGTTTCTTAACGATGTTTTCCTTCACCGGAGGGCCACTGTGAGAAGCGCACATAATTTTTTCTATAGAAAAATCCATTGGTGCACGGCGGTTTTAACTCGGTACCACGGCATCAAAGCCGAACGTTCTCCCGATTACACCACCGGGCCCTCAAGTTCTTGTGTACAATCATAGCGTTGTTTACTGTAGATGGGACATTCCACGATGACGTGAAGAGCACTCTCCTCGACCAGAGGATCACATTCGCATGCTGGACTCTCCTTGCACCGGAAACGATGCAGGTACGAGGAGAATCCACCATGCCCGGTCATAAACTGTGTCACAATAGGTTGCAGTTTTATCTTTTTCACTAGAGGATAAGCTGTTATTGCGTCTGGGAAAAATACTTTTGTTGTTGATGCAGTTTCATTCGTCTTGTAGCGGCGGTTCCGAAAAGACGAATGAAACCGGACACTTGTCATAATTTGCCTTGGTTTTAAGTCGCAACGCTGCGCTCTTTGCTAGTTCGTCCGCTCTTTTGTTTCCCTCCAACCCTGCGTGTGCTTTAATCCAGTATAATTCCAAGGATTTTCCGTTTTTATTAATTGTACTGATATTTTCTCTTGTTTTGATAGCTAGGGGATGGAGGGAAACGTTATTCACTACCGTTTCGAGGGCGGATCTAGAGTCACAGTACACGTTGCAACGAGGTGACTTACTCTGAAGCGCTAGGGTGGTGGCTTCTGCCAATGCAAGCAATTCTGCCTGGTACACGGTGCAGCACTGCTCCAATTTAAGCTTTCGGGTACTCACCTCTTCGCCATTGTCCCATAAGGACAACGCCGCGCCGACTTTCCCCTCCAGCTTACTGCCGTCAGTGTAGATGTTCAGGCCTTCTTGGTTACATTGTTGCAGTGCTGCATCGTCCGCCAGGCATCCGTATTGCATCCTTGTGGGTGGGTGTTCAGTTTCGCTGAAGGCAATAGGTCGCTTAACTTCACGATCTCCTACTATTTGCTGGCTGTGTCCCTTCCTTATTGCATAAAGTAGGGCTGCTTCCCGGATTCTGATGTCCAAGGGAAGCAACCCAGCAAGCAGCAGCGCTGAATTGAGTGACATCCGTTCGATGAGACTTAATTAATTTTTGAACAAAACCTCTCTGTACTGCATCAAGTTGTTTTTTGACACACAGCTTGTTAGAAGCAGGTGCTCATGCGCTCGCAGCGTACATCACTGTCGGCTCTACCACAGCTGTATAGATAGACCTGATGACTTCGGGGCGTAAGCCCCAGTGAACTTTTGTGGCTCTACAGAGTTGCTTGAAGAAGTTTACGGCCTTGCGACAGACGTTTGCCACGTGCGAGTTAAAAGTTAGTTTTCTGTCAATTGTGAGTCCTAGCATTTTGATCTCGTCTGATGTACCAATGTCAATCCCGCCCATGCTAAGACGTGGTATGTCAAATTTCAGTTTTCGAGTAACAACCATAGCACTTGTTTTGTATTACATTCATAAAAGCCTAAATTAAGTTCATCTAAAAGGTAACACGACATTCATTGTCTGTTAGGTGGTACAAAGTTTGCCGGGCCAGCTAGTTTGCTAATATAAATTGAATTTTGTTGGTAATAATCGTATTGTAATATTTATTTCTAAGAACATATTTGTGTATTATTTGCAATATGGATTTCTGTGTTGGCAAATAAAATTAATTGAATCGAAAAAATATAAATATTTACATTTAATTGATATAGGCCTTATCTGATCTATATCTGATAGGCTGTAACAGAACGGATTTCGAGCTCTACGATTTATTGAGATTGGTTCAGGTTTATGCGGTGATATTTCGAATTTATATTGATTTTAATGATGTACTATATTTATATTCAAAATAATTTATAAATAAGATCGTTCTCATTTAGTATTTAATTAAATATTTGGGTCAAACAAAACAACACTTGGCGCTATATAGGTCAGGTGCGAAGCCACTGTGCAGAGTTAAAAAAAAAGCTAGATTACATAAACTGTCGGTGTGAGAAAGAGCTGTCACTTGTCAGGGCAAGGAAGATTATTGTGTTTTTGTTTTAGGAAAGAGCGCGGGATTTTCTTGGTTTTTTATTTAGTATTTTTCTTAGTTTATGGCTGCTTTTGAAAAACGAACGAAATTTGCCGCGTAAAAATGGTATTTTGCCGCTAAAATGCAGGGGACTTGACTTTTGGCGGCGAAGCTTGGGGTCACTTTTTTGGGACTGGAGGAAAAAGAGCAAGATGTTGCTGGACGTGTAGTGTTATTTTTGAAGTTTTTATGTGCTAAAAGGTTTTAAAATTGTGAAAAAGCGGAGCAGTAAGAAGCCAGGGAATCAGAGAGTATCCTTTTATCTATTAATAAGAAGGCTGCATTGTGGGCTTTTCTAATAACATGAGAAGATAATTATTATTCTCACTGTGACGCGTTTAGATTATCTATTTAAATGCATATTGTAATGAGATAGTGCCCGATTGTGGGCGGTACTACGGTTCAATATAATATTAGGCGTGAGGCTCAGCTACAAAACAAGAAGCTGGCTTGCCAGTTACTTGCTGATGGTAAACAGAAGTGTCTATGTAATGCTTTCAATCTCCAATAATTGTTTGGACGGAGCACTGATGGTTCATGATGCCTATTCAACCAACTTCCAAAAGGAAGGAGGTTCTCAGTTTGTCTGTATGTTTTTTGTGTGTATGTTGTGCGATTGCTTCGTCGGTTGTGAACATCCAAAACTTGCTGCTGGGGCTGACTCGCGGGGCATGGAGGTCGGCTGTCTTGGTTTTTGAACTATCCTAATTATTATGCACATATTCAATTTCTTATCTTAAGTCTAGGTTTTTTTACTATTATTATTATAAGATCTAAATTTAAAAATAGAAAGTCATAATTGACTGACTTTTTATTGGTTGGTTTAACTAATAAATTTAAGGAAGATACAATTACAAAGTAAAAATAATACATTTTATCTCCTTGTAGATAGTTTTCTCACTAAATATTACACTTTGAAATTATGGTCAAATGCATGTGGAAACTAGTTGGCTTTCAATACTATATTATGACATCTAGTACTTGAAATCTTAGTTTACTTAAATTCTATAGTTGTGGCTGATCGCTATTTAATTATCTCATCAATTCAGTGAAATCAGATTTGATTGAGTATATACATGTAAAATATTATATGCATCACAGGAAGATTATCATTATACTTGCCTGTATTAACTAAAGGCAGTATTAGGTTTGACGCCACAATATGTGATGTTTATATGAATGTTTAGAGTGAAATGGAAAAAGAGATACGTGGGTGATGAACTTGTACTTATACCAATGGCAAACTTATCTGACTGATTTTGACAACTTTTATATCAAGAGAAATGGTTAAAAGATAGATTTCTAAATATGTATAAGGAGAATTATAGGAAATATAAATTCTATAGATCTCTTATTATCATCAGATCTAAATTTAACAATATTAATCATATAATCAGTTAATTGCATGTAAAATAAATAAGTACATTATTGTAGCCATTACTAATTATTAGATATTCTGAAATGGTGGTTTAGTGCAAGACGGACACCCAGGAACTTAAAATTGTAGGATTTTGTATTAGTTTTATCGTTCCATTTTGATATTAGTTATTTTAATATGTCTGTCGGGTGGATGTCTGACAGAAAGGAACTGGAATTTAGTATTGTATAATTTATTTTAATATGATTAAGAAAGCTAGCTGCGTCCCGTGACTTTGCTCATGTTGAAACAATTAAGTAGCATTTTATCCAAATTGGTCCAGACAACATCTGATGAAATCAGATCGTACCTAAACCTGTGGCAAATTTATCTGACTGATTTGTGACAACTTTTATAATAAGATAAATGGTTAAAAGATACATTTCTAAATATTTATATATTTATTTGTAGGATTTTGTATTTGGTTTATTATTCCATTTTAATATTAGTTATTCAATGTGTTATTGTTATTGTTTTATAACTTTTCATCCAAATCGGGGTATTTCGTATTTGAAATAGATTTATGAAATCATTTGCTTGAGTATATAATAATTATGTTTATTTTAATATGGCTAAGGAAGCTAGCTGCGTCCCGTGACTTTGCTCACGTTGGGACAATTATATAACATTTTATCCGAATCGGTCCGAAGGTGGTTGTGGGAGTTGCAGTGTTGTGCTAAGTGTTCTATACACCTTAAACCTGTTGGAGAGTGTTCATTGGGTCTGTGTCCAGCAGTGGACAGAAATTAGTTAATGTTAGTGATGAAGTTAATAACGGAGTATTATTATAATAATTCATTTATTTCAGGATATTATTGATTTATGTGTACGTGAACGATAGTAATTTTCTTTACCAACTGCGTAATCTGATGGTTGATGTTGATGGTTTTGATGATGAATTTGAAACGGAATATTGTAATAATAATAAATTTATTTCAGGACATTAATTGTTTATGTGTACGTGAACGATGATAATAATTTTCTTATACCAACCGTGAAATAATTTAACATAATTTTATGTACCTGCATCGCTGAAGTAATTTGGTGGACAAGTTTAATAATTAATATGTTCGAGATTTTCTTTCCTACGGGATATACAAAACATGCGGATATAATGTCATGTTGACTTACCCAATATCATCGACATAAATTACTATGCATCAGCATATTTAAAAACAACATACCCGACTCATTGGAATGACTTAGTGAGGAGGATTTATTTACTAATTATGTTCAAGATTTCGTTTCCTACGGGACACATGTGTTTTATTGAAGCTGCTCATTTGGCGTGGATTCGCCTGTTACCTGTTCGTGATTTATTTTCCCTGCGGGGATCGTGGAAGTTTATGTCACACTACGGGTGGCCCAACCCTGGGGAGACTTGTAAGCTGAAAGAATAGCCAGAGTCTTCTCTAGTTCGTGACATAGACAACCACGCAGCGTGTCTTCAAATTTACATATTCTGCGGAATAATTCAGTGAAAAAAGAATCACTTTTACTACATGTTCGAGAATTACCTTCCCTGAGGGGACCGTGAGATTCTGTGTTATGCTACGGGTGGCCCAACCCTGGGGAGACTTGTAAGCTGAATGAATAGCCAGAGTCTCTTCTAGCATTTAACATAGATGATCACGCAACGACATCATCACCAACTACGACAATAAAGTGATCTTGGACCGCTGGGTCTTTCCGGAGTGGAGAAATAATTTAACTAAAATGCTGGCGAACCTAGCTTACTGGGTTACTTCAGTAATTATCTTCATTAACCACAATATTAACTTCAATTAACCTGGCTCATTGAGTCATTCCTTTGTTGGAAATATATTTTGCGGTTCAGGATAGGTTTTAGTATAGAAGGAGTTGGATAGACCCAGTATGGGTTAGTAGGAATGATAGGATAGGTTGATAGGGGATAGATAGGAAATTCGATAGTAGGTAGTGTAGGCAGGGTGGCTCAGATACTACTCACTCTTAAGAAACTAGAGTGAGTAATATCTACATGAAACAGGTGGTGATGGATGTTGTGCTCGATTGATAGACAGAGACCTTCTAACCATCCAAGGCAACTCTGTCGTTCGAGCAAGCGAATGTTCCCGAGCTAAACTGGGCTGGAGTGGATGAGTATGTAGGCTGACTAACAGACATACATGTACTTTTCTCTTTGATAAAAGATTATGCCCTCTCACTTTTAGTTGTGACTCAGTACTGACATACAATTTAAGACGTCAAATTTAATTTAATTGCATACATTTTGTACTACTGACTTTTGACTTACTGTAGACATCACCATGAGGCTTATCCTCGTTTCTGGTTGATGATTCGATAATGAAATGCAGGTAATATTTCTAGGCATGCTAAACCTCATTTCTCGTCGATACTTCGATTATGAAATATAGGTCATGTCTTCTCATGCGTAGTGGTGGTCCTCCATGGATGGTTGCTTGATACTAGATCAAGTAGGGGCTAACCAAGTAATTCAGGATGAATGCCATAGCTCGGTAGCGAATGGACGGCGCGCCGATCCAACCATCCATGGTACATGCTGTGTAAAAAACACCCCATAGACTGTCCTCCCTTTAAAAGTATTAAATCAGACATATTTTTATATATACATGTATTTATTTATCATACTTTTGTTCTCCTCTCTTTTGTATTGTACATACTAAAATGTTTATACTACATCTATTTACATGATCAAAAACTTTGTCTATAAAAATATCAAAGAAATTGACAAAGAAAGATCATCAAGTTAAAATCTATCGAAATCCCAAAGAAAGTATAATAAAATATAATTAAGAATGCAAGGCGTGAATGCAAGAGATTATCCAGAGAAAATACTAATTTCATATTTTTATGTATGTTTCTAAAATGTAATATTATTAGGATCAATAGGTATAATGATGACAAAGGTTGTAAAATATGACTCAATGTTCAGTTGTATTCTATAATGTAGTGTTATAGTACTAATAATAATAATACAACACAAATTAGTACTCATAATGGTGTATTTGTACAAATTAGTATTAGATAAATGTTTGTTACTCAGAAATTCACTAGGTAACAGTTGCACCAAAAGATATCAAATAGTACCAACATTAATATTTAGGTTTACAAGTACTAATAATAATGGAATAACACAAATTAGTACTAATAATAGCATATTTACACTGAATAGTATTAATTAGAGAAAATGGAAAATGAACTAGAGAAAATGCAAACACTTTCACTAGGTAACAATTGCACCAAAGAGTACAAAAAGCAACAGTATATCACAAATAGTATTGTAGCAGTGGTTAGGATTACTTGCAACAATAGAAGCTTTATTTCCTATATTATTTAGTCTTTAGTTATTATATTAAGTTTGTCTTGAGATTCCCTGAAAAGAATTTAGGTTACATCAACGGTTCACAATGGGTCCTACCACTAACTAGACGATTACAAATGGCCAATATTTTATTCCAGTCCGATTAATATTCCAATATTAAATAATCTAATATATTACTTTTCCAGTATTTCAGTATCATTTATAAAGTAAACAAGTATAGTCGTTCAAAAAAATAATATTAAAAAACATAAAGTTCTTAAGGGGGAGGGGGGGGGGGTTGTTACAAGGCGTTCGGCCATTATCTCGCCAGGTGTTAAGCGATGATGTGATTGAGGATGGTACCTAAACACACAAGGCATAAAGAAATAGTCTGAATCTCAAGGGCTGTGCCGCCAGAACACCAAGGTTCTGGCGGTAGATTTTCTCCTTGATGATGGTAAAGTAGATGTACCAGCATCAAGTCAATGCTACCATGTTCTTACAATATCGTTGAAGTAAGTGGATACCGAATCTCAAATTGATCAGACCTATGAGAGTTAATTTCATAGCGTCATCAACTAGCAAAAAGCTCATAGTCTTATAATGGCTGAACGAAATTTCATAAATCAAAGCTAAAAACACTTTTGTTTAAGAAACCTAACCTACCTATCTACCATCATAAAACAAACTAAATACAAAATTGGTTCATGCATTCGGGCGCTACGATGCCACAAATAGACACACCTATACACAGATACACTAGGCTCCCGCACACTTAGCTCAGCACCTTACATTACACCTTAATGTACCTTCCTTACACCTGATTTCTGGTAAATACTAAATGGGGAACTTAGTGGTAGGTTTAGCGATCAAGAGCATATCATATCTTCATATCTTCTTTCATCATACGTACTGCCATGGAATGGAATTCCCTGCCCGAGTCTGTGTTTCCGATTAGATACAACATAGGGGTTTTCAAGTCGCGAGTGAATAGGTATCATTTGGGTAAGCGCTACATCATCGACCGCATCGTCACTTAACATCAGGTTAGATAGTGGTCAAGCGATACCCATTTTGGCATAAACAAAAATCTGTGAATCATAATGTAGCGACACAATATCACACTTACATTGTAATCTGCTGACAGCAGAGGATTGCAATGTAAGGCGAGAGTGAAGTACCTCAGTCGTCACCCGCAGGGCACGGTAGCTACACGGTAGCTACACGGTAGCTAGGCGATTAGCTAGGCGAATATTAGTTAGGTGATTTGTACCTACTTATTAAGTTAAATGACAATATACTTTTCATATATTAATCTAGTGTTTCTCTACTTCCGAGTGATAGGGACGCACTTCATTTAGTTTATACCACAAGTAGATTTATTGTGTGGTACAATAAAATAAATATTTATTTAATTAGTCACTATGTCGAGCTCTCTCTTCGTGTGTGTTACGTGGACATCACAATCAGGTATTACTGCGTGTGTGCACTCACTGATATAAATATGAATGGATCAGGGGCCTGATTCAGTATGACCAATTAGATAACACGTTCCTTAACGCGCCACGTTACGTTATTGAAAATTTGTATTCTGTATGCCACACGATGGGTAAATTATACAAACGCGTTACACGTCCTCATATGTCACGATATTTTGACAGCTCAAAACGCGCTCATAACCTTACCCTACCGCGTTTTTATTGGCATAGAGAATACCATAACGCGGTGATAACGTAACACGGCACGGTAAGACTTTAAAATGGTCATACTGAATAAGGCCCCAGCTACCCCTTTCATCAGGTGAGGGTGTGGAACGTGTTGTCCCCACAGAGAGCGATAGTGTCAGGGCGGCGGGTGCAGTATAGGGACGCGCAGCACCGCGACCCGAGGTTAGACGGACGACTTGCTTGATATAGTGTATACTCAAATGTATGAACATAACAATTAGGGTAAGTAGGTAATAAAATAATAGTTAGGTGGACTCCTATCTTTTGTTTTGCTGGCTTATCCCCGAGCGGACCTCGGGGTTAAGCGATAAGATAACTGTTATTTGCATTTATTTGGAATTTTGATTTTAATATTCTGGTTTGAAGTTATCACAATGTATAGATAACACAAATATCACGCCTTTGTCACGTACCTATCTATATTATTTATTGAACTTAAATTTCCATAAGCCTATTTAAAAAGTAAATAAAACTAGCCAAGTGCGAGTCAGACTTTTGTCCCGAAAAGTCTCGAAGCACCTCCACGGTTAGGTTATTTATTAAGTTAGGTATACTACTAATAAACCTTGATAGTAGGGAGCTGTGTGTTTTTGTAATAAAGGTGTTGTATAATAAACTAGCTGACCCGGCAAACGTTGTTTTGCTATAACTCAAATATCTTACGGAACCCTATTTTTTTCCAAATAGCCTATGTTACTCGTGGATAATGTGGATTTCGAATGATGAAAGAATTTTTAAAAACGGTCCAGTAGTTTTTGAGCCTATTCATTACAACCAAACAAACAAAGTTTTCCTCTTTATAATATTAGTGTAGATAAAAATAATATACTGTACAACAATATTATATAGTAAAGTTGATCGTGCAACGGGAATGTTCATATTCATATTCATTTATTAATAAATTATAAAATTTACATTTCATTGTTGCTTTCAAAGTAATTAATATTGTAAATCAAATTGTACAATATGAATGCGCCGTGCAGGTGCACACTCGAAGGTCGGGATCCCTGACACATCCTGAGCGCAGTGCAGTACTCGAACAAATAAATAGGATACACCAGAGCAATACACACAAGAAGAGCTTGCAGCAAGCATTCATTGGATGAGGGCTCATGCTGGAATGTCAAACATATTATTTTTAAATATAATTTATTCATTTTAAAATATCTAAGATTATTATCATAAAACAATAGTGTATTTATTGCAGTCTTGTAGAAATTTTGACATACCATGAATAGCATATATGTTATTACTGTGGTGAATAAAGAAATCTGAATAATAATAAACACATAATAGCCAAAATTCGACTATCATACCATTTGCCATTAAGGAATCCCAGACTCCACTACCCAGTTCCATTATCTGGTCAGCTCCAAGGTACCTTCATATTACATTGTCACCGAACTTACATAAGTATGACAAACACGTCCATCAGACTCCTTTAAGTGTTTCTCAAAAGAGTTGTATTATATTGTACTGTGGGCATTAAAGTTCAATAAACTGGCCAAGTGCAAGTCGGACGCACTCGCAGGGTTCCGTAACACAATAGAGTATTTTACAACTATGATTTTTCGCCAGCACAAATTAACTTTGGTTGTTTGAAAAACAAAGTTATGTTTGCGGTTGCTATATCTCAAAAACTGCTGACTATATATCTCTTTCAAACTAATTTTCGCTTTTCAGCTTTTTTTAAAGATTTTTCACCATCTTAATTTCATCATTCAAATCATGAATAAAACATTTTTAGTTTCAGATTCATATATGGGATGCCCCCCCTTAAAATAAATATTTCTTATTGTTGTATAAAAATCGTAAAGCGGTTCACAAAATACACCTTCTTACCTACCTACTAAGTTTCACCTGTGAAGTCTCTTAATAGTTTCGGAATAAATTGGCTGTGACATACGGACGGAGATACGGACGGACATACGGACGGACAGACGGACAGACAGACAGACGGACAGACGGACAGACGGACAGACGGACAGACGGACAGACGGACAGACGGACAGACGGACAGACGGACAGACGGACAGACGGACCTTAGTTCCATCCACATGCGGAACTATCACAACTAGGGTTCAAAGCTGGCTGGCACCTGACGTCCTCGTCTGTCACTTGTAAGGTTTCCTTGTTGTACTACGGAACCGACACTTTTAACAACATGTGATGTTTGATAGCATGCGTACATGATTTGGTTTTTAGTCTGGTCAAAAAACTGTTAGAACATAATTTTTTGCGTTTATTTTTCTAAAGCTAGTCTTTTGACGGCCCGATGGCGTACCTGATGGATATACATATATCTCGCCTTCTAACCGAGAGTCCGTGCGTTCAAATTCTAGTTAATGCACCGTTGGATTTTTCTATGTGCATAAATGGGTATTCGTTCACATGTGATAGGAGCAATATATCGATGTTCCGCCTGACTTGCTACCAAAAAGTAACTTAACACCATCAATGAAAAAATCTTCAGCCACAACCGTACGGTTTTCAGGCAGCACAAAGCCCTTGATAGTCATTAGCCTAGTGTGTTCACCAAATAACCATCTTCGACCACATCATCGCTTACCACCAGGCGAGATAATGGTCAGCTCGTCTGTCAGGTATGAACAAAGGTATGACGTATTATATTTATCCTCATTTTAAATTAAAATGAAATATCATTATACCAGATAAACTTCAAATCACGAGTGAACAGGTATCTTCTAGGTAAACGTGCTACGAGTACATCATCGATCGCATAGTCACTTAACATCAGGTGAAATAGTGGTCAAACGCTTACCTATCTAGTTTAGAAAAACCAACTCAGTGTCAGCAAACAAGTGCCTATGTCTATCATCATCATCATCATCATCAGCCTGTATCAGTCCACTGCTGGACATAGGCCTCTCCCAAGATGCGCCACTGAGCCCGATCTTCGGCTCTTCTCTTCCAGTCACTGCCCACCGCTTTGCGTATGTCGTCGCTCCACCTGGTCACAGGACGTCCTACGCTACGTTTGCCGATTCGCGGTCTCCACTCTAGGACAAGTCTGCCCCAACGGTTATCAGTCCTGCGGCAGATATGACTAGCCCACTGCCACTTCAGCTTGCTTATCCGTTGAGCTATGTCGATAACTTTAGTTCTCTGGCGAATTACTTCGTTCCGGATTCGATCCCGCAGAGAAATACCGAGCATAGCTCTCTCCATAGCTCGCTGAGCGACTTTAAACTGGTGGACTAGTCGGACTGTGAGTGTCCACGTCTCGGCTCCGTATGTCATCACAGGTAGGACGCACTGGTTAAAGACTTTTGTCTTTAGACACTGTGGTATAGGCGACGAGAAGACTCGACGGAGTTTTCCGAATGCTGCCCAGCCCAGCTGAATTCTTCTCTGGATTTCCTTCTCGAAGTTATGTTTGCCTAGTTGGAGCGTTTGCCCTAGGTAAACATACTTAGTGACAACTTCGAGTGGGATTCCATCTACGGCAATCGATTCCGGAACAACGTGCTCGTTGTATATGAGTTTGGTTTTGTCCAAATTCATCCGGAGACCGATGCTACGAGAAGAATCAGCTAGGCCATTCAACATCCTTTGTAGGTCCTGCAGCGTCTCTGCCATAATGACGATGTCATCTGCGAATCGTAAGTGAGAGATGTACCTGCCGTTGATGTTAATGCCACGATCTTTCCAGTCCAGCGTCTTAAACATATCCTCCAAGGCGTTAGTGAACAGTTTCGGGGATATGACGTCCCCCTGTCTCACTCCTCGATGCAGGTGGACATGTTTAGTTCGCTGGTTCTGTACTTGTACAGTCATCGTTTAGGCTTTATATAGACATCACATCACTTCGATATATCGCCAGTCGACTTGGCAACGCTGCAAGGACTCGAGAACAGACCAGGTTTTGATTGAGTCAAAGGCCTTCTCATAGTCCACAAATGCTAAGCACAGGGGCCGATTATACTCTTCGGTCTTCTGTACAATCTGCCGCACCGTGTGGATGTGGTCTATGGTGCCGTAACCGCTTCGAAACCCGGCCTGTTCCGGAGGTTGAAACTCGTCGAGTCTTCGCGCAAGACGATTCGTGATGACCCTTGAAAACAGCTTGTAGACATGGCTCAGAAGCGAAATCGGGCGATAGTTTTTCAATAGGGTTTTGTCTCCTTTTTTGAAAAACAAAACCACCATGCTTCTGTTCCATGCCTGTGGAGTTCTCCCAGTAAAAAGAACGGAATTAAATAGCTGCTGAAGCTGTTGAACTGCTGGAGCTTCTCCGGCTTTTAAAAGCTCCGTTGTGATTCCGTCTTCTCCTGGGGCTTTTCCATTTTTGAGTTGTTTAAGGGCCATCACGATTTCGTCTCGGCTAATTTCGGGCAGATCTTCTGTGAAGTGGCGGGTTAAAGTGGCTCTAGAATTCTCAGTATCGGGTTCGGGCCTTGAAGCATGCGATGCGTAGAGCTTGCCGTAGAAGTCTTCAACTTCCGACAGAATCTCCGGCTTGGATGCGACGACGTTCCCGGTTGACGTTGTCAGCTTTGTGAGGTGGCTTCTACCCAGAGGCTGGACGAACACTTTCGACCCCCGATTCTGCTCAATTGATTCTTTAATCAAGAGCGTGTTAGAGGATCGGAGGTCGCGTCGTACCAGCTTCTTTATGGATTTGTTGCGCGCCAGGTTAGTTGACAAAGCTGACAAAGGGTCTGTTCGTCTCTCTTCCATTAGCCGAAGTGTTTCTGCCGAGAGTTTGGACTTTTTGCCCGTACGCTTGCTCTCGCAAAACTTCGTCCCTTCATCCCTGAGGATTTCCACCACTTCTTCGAGTTTCTGGTCTACGTCATCTGTGGTTTCCAAGGTAGCGAATCGATTTTCCAATTTTAATTGGAATGTTTCGGACCCAACAGCGGTTTGGAGTAGGTTCGGACGGAGCGTAGACTTCATCAATCGGAATCTCTCGGCTTTAAAGTCGATATCCAGAGTGCCTCGTACAAGTCGGTGATCACTTCCAGTATTAAACCTAGTGATCACTGAGACGTCTCTGAATATGCGCCGTTTGTCCGTAATGATGAAGTCAATCTCGTTTTTAGTCACAAAGTCGGGGCTTTGCCACGTCCATTTCCTTTGGGGCTGTTTCTTGAAGAACGAGTTCATCAAGAAGAGCCCCTCTCTCTCGAGGAAATTGACGAGCATTTGTCCCCTGTGATTCCTACTCCCAAATCCGTGGGGTCCTATAGACGATTCGCCGCAAGTTTGTACTCCCACTTTGGCGTTAAAGTCTCCCATGACAACGTTGTAGTGAGCCTTGGAGGTGGTGTGTAAAGCTCTGGAGATATCTTCATACATGCTCTCCACCTCGTCATCCAAGTGTGTCGAGGTCGGTGCGTAGACCTGGATAACCTTGAGGCTGTACCTCTTGGTTAACTTAATTATGAGGTACGCTACCCTGGTCGACACACTGGAGATTTACAATACAATACAATACAAAACTCTTTATTGTATACCATTCATTATAAAAATTTAACTTATATTATAAATACGTCTAAGGTTAGTATAACAATGGGCGGTCTTATCATTAAAAGTGATCTCTACCAGACAACCTTTGTATGGACAGAGAATTGTAGGAAGTAGAAGACGGTGGTGTACAATTATAACAACTTAAAAGATGCTATACACATTTTATAATAGAATAAATAAATAATCTTAAACAAAATTACAAATATATAATACATTCCAATATACACATATAATACACATACTATACATAAATAAAATACAAATAGATATTATATATTTTCAATAGTTTGAAAGCTAGCATAAGTATAGTTATATAAGTGTTAGGTAATGATTCTTCAACTTTGTTTTAAAAGTGGATGATGATTTTGCACTGCGTATATCCAAAGGTAGTTCGTTCCAGAGTCGTGCAGCCTGTACTGCAAAAGAATTGGCAAAATATTCAGAAGAGTGTAGAGGTATCTTTAGAACTAGGGTTTCAGCGGAGCGTAAGGATAGAGTATGTGAGTGATGTAAGAATTGGAAACGTTGTTTTAGGTAAGGGGGCGTAAATGGAATGAAAAGGACAGAGTATAATAGAGAAAGGATGTGAGCATTCCGGCGCAGACGAATAGGTAACCAGTTCAGCTTTTTTCGAAATTCAGATATGTGGTCGAATTTACGAAGACCGTATATGAAGCGGATACAGAAATTTTGCAAGCGTTCTAGTTTATTTAGCTGTTCTTCGGTTAAATCTGGATATGAAGCATCGGCATAGTCGAGTATTGGAAGTAATAGAGATTGTGCAAGCGCAATTTTAGTGGGTATAGGTAAAACATTCCGGAGTCTTCTGAGTGAGGAAGCAGAGGCAAACATCTTGCGACTGGTTTTTGCGATTTGTGGTACCCAAGATAGCTTACAGTCAATAATAATACCAAGGTTTTTTACAGTACTACTTATTTTTATAATGGTTCCATCAAAAATTACTTGCGGAAGGTGAAACCAATCTATTTTTGATATTAGTCTGGAGCTGCCTATAATAATGCACTGTGTTTTTAACGGATTGACTGTAAGACCGAAGGATTTACTCCAATTACAGATTTTCTGCAGATCAGAGTTTGTGGTCTGAATTGCGACGGGGAGTTCGACTAGCGAAGCTTGAGTGTAAATTTGCAAGTCATCAGCGTATAGGTGGTAGGACGAAGAGATCTGACGAGAAATTGTATTAATAAATATAGAAAAGAGAAGAGGAGATAGTACGCCGCCCTGAGGGACGCCTGCTGACGTATCACACCACGATGAGTTGTATCATCGACGCGAACACGCTGGCGACGACCATACAGGTAACTGTGAAACCACGAAATTACCGTCGGAGATATGTTAAGAGAGCGCAGTAGTTCCAGCAATATATCGAAATCAACGTTGTTGAACGCATTACTAAAATCTAAAAGAAATAACACAGTCAGCTGCCCATCATCCATACCTTGTCGGATATCGTCTGTTATCTTGATTAAAGCTGAGACTGTGCTGTGACCAGGACGGAAACCAGATTGGAAAGGGTTGACTAGATTATTTCTGATCAGGAAAGAGGTAAGTTGCTGATGAAGGAGGCGTTCCAGAACTTTAGACAGGAAAGGAAGAATGGAGATTGGGCGATAGTCAGAGAGAGAAGAAGGATTGCTTTTTTTAGGGAGAGGGGTTATCTGTGCTTCCTTCCATAGAGAAGGAAACACACCACTGGACAAGGATTCATTGAGGAGGTATTGGATCACAGGCACAATCTCATCCAAGATAGGCACAATCATTTTTCGGCTAATGGCATCACAGCCAACTGCTTCAGATGATATGGACTCTATGCTAGTCTTAACATCACGATCGGTAAATTCGTTGACGACAAAGGGATCATGATCAGGAGTTGGTATTCTAGAGAGGTGAAGTAAAGTATCAGCTTTTGTAGGACCATCAAAACAGGCAGACGAGGAGAAGTGTTGATTGAGTATATCAATATTTAAATCATTGGGAATACAATTTTGTCGTGACTTACCAACTCCTAACGATCTGAGAAATTTCCACACTTTTGTTGGGTCCTCATTTTCTAGGTTTTTAAGAATGTGTCGGCGTTGTGCGTCTCTACACACCATATTACATCTGTTACGATGCTCAGAGTACCTATTTTTATTGTCTTGTGTAGGCCTACATTTATAACGTGCCTTGGCTGTCATCTTCTTATTTATTAATTTACGAATATCTGCTGTTAGCCAAGGAGCAGGTAAATGTTTCATTCTGACGGGTCTTAGTGGGGCATGCGTGTCATATAGATTTGTTATTAAGTGATTGAAACATTTTACTTTTAAATCCACATTGGCCGCATCAACTACACCCGACCAATCAATTTTGCTGGCATCTTTTCGTAAGTCTTCCAAATTAATACCACTAAAATTGCGCTGCAGAAGAATTTTGGGTTTATTTTTAGGTGGACGAATATTGTACGAGAGGTAGATCATATCATGGTAAGAAAAGATATCAGCCGCACATTGACCGTGTCGGCTGACATGAGAAGGTGAAGAAACTAGAATTAAATCAAGTAAGGAAGGTGAAGTGTTCGGAAAGTTATGAGTAGCGTTTAATGGGAGTATTGTCAAATTATTGGATACAACAGTAGTTTCAAAACTTGATGCTCGGAAGTCTTTTTTGAGTAAACAAGTATTAAAGTCCCCCATAATTATAGTATGATCATAGGAAGGACAATAATTTTCTAAAAGATTTTCAAAGGATGAGAAACAGTTGATACGAAGTGAAGGACAGTAGTACACGCCAAGAAGAAGTTTAGAGTGGGAATACTTTTTCCCCGAGGAAAAGATGTTCACCGGCATTCAGTGGCGGTGGTTGTGTTGACATAGTAAGTACAGAGTATTGTAAGTGTGAACGGAGATATATGGCAACACCACCACCGCCACTACCAGTACGATCATTTCGAATTAACTCGAATCCTGGAAGTGAATACAACAAAGAAGGGAGACAGGGCTTTAGCCAGGATTCTGAAACTAGAATGGCGCTTATACTAGTATGCTCAAACGATGCCAACATATCAGTGAAATGGGCCGGAATGCTTTGTACGTTAATATGAAAAATGTTAAATTTATTTGAAGCGGCCAGCAGCAGTGAGGCAAGCTACTGAAACTGTCCAGACTGCTATTAGACACGCTATGGAGAGAAAAACTCATCATTATCGCTGAAATGTTCACTATTATCGCTCATTATCTACTAAAAATACAATTATAAAAATATATTAATAATAATAATATATGTAAATACACAATAATATAATGTATACTTATGTCTATTAAATATTTATACCTAAAAGAAGGTGTTAACTTTCAAATCTTCTATCCACCTGCCAGTTGTGCTGTTTGTAAGTAATAATAGTAAAAAAAATAATCATCAGATCAAGATTTTCTTTAAATATACAACTACTTATTCAGGCACAGAAAACATTTAAAAAAATCACAGAGTCCGACTGGGTTAATTTTATCTGCAATAACTAATCATTTTTGTAGATTAATTAAAACAGATATTTCAGAAGGATACTTATACAGTAAAAAACAACAAGTAATTGGAAGTAGGAGTAACTCATACCTATAGGCTTTAAATAACAAAAACAAGAAAAAAAAATAGTACAAAGTCATAATGCTTGACATTGGCTAAATACACTCACCGAGCCGAGCGTAACATAATATCGTTTAAAAACTAAAAAACAACCGACTTCAATGCCGCGCTATTCATTTTCAGTACCAATTTTGAGATGTTTATCTCAATATCTCTGGAAATACTTATCATACCTTGATCAAATTACCATGGTATCACACTTGGGATATCTCCTTTCGAACAAAAAAAGAATAATCGAAATCGGTTCATAAACGACGAAGTTATCCGCGAACAAACATAAAAAAAAATAAAAAAAAAAAAAAAAAATATATATACGGTCGAATTGAGAAACCTCCTCCTTTTTTTGAAGTCGGTTAAAAAAAAGAGAAATATTCATTTCAAATGTCATGTTCATTCGTAAATGTCAAGATTTATTTTGCAAACTCAAACAGACATGAGACATTGACATAACATTAGATTAAACGTTAGAAAAAAGAAGTTTTAGTTCTAGTCGTATATCGACGAGTTATTTAGTAAAATTAAATAGGCAATGTATGTAAATACGTACTACCTAGTTATACCACCCACATGCTCCAATCGCCCTATCTTTTTAGCAGCATAAGCAATTTACGGGTGGTCACACCATGCTTGCGTTCCACGAACCGGACGCGATAGAGCTGTCGCTCTAATGCTGATTAATCATAACACGGTGCTCTCCTCGTACTTTTAAGTTCTAATATTAAGTCAGTCTGTAATTAGTTGCCGTAAGAATCACTTGTATTAAATCATAATTGAATTTAATTCTTTTTGTGTATTTTTTAAAAACCGAACCACGGCTCTTCCCAGTTTGACTGGCGCAGCCTTGTGGATTTTCGCGAGTTTTTAACGGCTCGTAAGCCCTCAAATCGGTACGCGAATAATTTTCGTCGAAAAACGTGAAAAAGAACCTGAATATAAATTCGTCTCCCTTGGGAAACCGTGCGGTTGGCGACGTAAGCAGACTCAGGAGGACATGGGATCGAGCGGCTGGTGAGTAAACCTTTTCACTTCCCGTTTTTCATATTCCTTGTCTTTTCCACACTTTCCATCGTCGTAAACTACATCGTTAGGCGTTTAAAATTGCATTTATTTGATTTTATTTGCACTTAAATAGGCGAATAGGTCAAGTGTTAGTTATTAAGTTCTGTATTTGTAATTGTGTGTTAAAATAAGCAACTTTTGTGTAAACTAAGCTAAACCAATTATATACGAAGATGTCGACGGATAAAATTCAGCCTATTCCAAAGGAAATTTTATGTATAGTTCCGAAATATGACGGAGATGAAAAGTTATTAAACCTTTTCATCTCAAAATGTGAATTTGTGCTCAGTGGTAGTAGAATAGAGGGAAACAGAGCCCACGAGCTCTATCTTTTCCATGCAATTAGTAGTAAACTTATAGGTAGAGCCGCGGCGCTACTAAGCGATAATCCAAACATTTTAACATGGGAACAATTAAAAAATATTCTTACACAACATTTTGGCGACCCGCGCTCGGAAGAGTGTATAGCTATAGAGCTAGAAACCATAAAAATTAAACAAGGAGAGTCATACATACAATTTTGCCAGAGAATTCAAAATGTCCGAAGCGCTTTGTTTGCAAAAGTAAATAGACTTGTCGATGAGGGAATAAAAGCAGCTAAGATGATTATTTATAATAATACAGCTTTGAATATATTTCTGTATAACTTGCCAGAAGATCTCATCCGCATAGTGCGTTTAAAAGGTTGCTCAAATCTTGAGAACGCATTAAGCATAGTTACCGAAGAGGTGAACTTTCAGTTCCAGTACAATGCAAAAAATAAATTAGCAAAACAAAACTCACCGGCTCCACTCAATTCACAAAACGCGTTTAGACCATTACCCATGGCCCAAGGTTTTATGAAACCCGCATTTAATTCAGCATCCCCAAATACTAATTTCAAATTCGGTATTCCACAAAACAGTAATTTTAAATTCGGTATCCCTCAGAATCAAGGATTTCGACCACAGTTTTCACAACCGAATAGATTTTTAGCGCCGCAAGGTCAATTTAGACCACCTCAAAATCAGTACCAGCATAATGTCGGTCAAGCGCCTTTCCAGCAATCGCGTGTGCCGTTTCAACAGCCGCGTGCACCTTTCCAACATGGTGCATTTAAGTTTGGTATCCCCCACCAGCAAGGCTTTAAATTCGGCATACCAAATCAAACTCAATTTAACTCAAACCAAAATAAATTCGGAAGTTCAAACCAACAACAGGCACCCAGGTTTCAGGATACGGATGTATCAATGCGCACTGCACCTGTAAGACAAAACATGATTATTAGCAAACGATTTATATTACATGGAAGAGCCAAGCCAATATCAGGAATACGCGTCCGAAATGAACTATGACGACGGTAATGCGTACGAATCATATAGTGAGTATATAGAGCAGCCGTCTGCGGAAGATTGCCACTATTTAGACAACTTTGTAGGCACTGAACTCGTGAACCCGGAACAGGACACTGAAAATTTTCAGGTATCAGCCTCGAAAAATCAGATGACGTAATACACTTAAATTATTGTGACAGTATTTTAAAATTGCCTCATATTTTGATACCGGAGATAAATTCAAAATTTCTCATAGATACAGGGAGTAGCCGTTCTTTTATCAGTCCCGCCAAGGCCGAAAAGTTCTTTAGTGACCACAAATATTACGAACCCTTTACGGTCGTTAGTACACATGCTCAAAGCATGCACAATGAGGTGATTCACATCCCATTGTTAAAAACATTTAAAAGCACACAATTCCATAAATTTTACATTTATGACGTCGACGGACGATACGACGGTTTAATAGGATCCGATTTGTTAAAAAAATTAGCTGCAAACATTGACATGAGTAACCAAATACTACAAACACATAATGCAGCAATTCCAATAATATATAATCCTCCTTATGAAGTTAATATCCCGCCACGATCTGTAACTCGAGTGCGAATCCCCACAAATTTACAACACGGAGATGCTATAGTAGATTATTTACAATTCGAAAACGGAGTGCGTATGCCGACCGCCCTTGTCAGGTGCGATAACTTTTTCGCTGACACGATTATACAGAACGTTTCGAACGAGCAGACCACTATCACGTTTAAAGAACCATTTGAAGTGACCTTGTTTGAAAGTGAAGAATGTGAGGTAAACGTTGTGAGTGAAGATTGTATGATTGACGATGTTTTAAAAGAAAACTTAAACAAAATTCGGACAGAACATATGAATAAAGAAGAACGAGACGCTGTAACCAAGTTATGTTACGAATATAGGGATATATTCTATAGCGATCAGTTGCCACTATCTTTCACAGACCAAGTAAAACATAACATTAGAACCGTAAATGAAGACCCAATCTATATTCGACCCTATAGACACCCACCTTGCCAAAATGAAGAGATACAGAAGCAGGTTGATAAACTTTAAGAAGATAACGTTATTCAAAATTCTCATTCACCTTGGAGCGCACCAGTACACCTGGTCCCCAAGAAATTAGACGCGTCTGGAGAAAGAAAGTATAGGATGGTGATCGATTATCGCCGTCTTAACGAAATCACAGTGGACGATAAGTACCCGCTGCCTAATATAACGGACCTCTTTGATAAGCTAGATAAATCCCAATATTTTAGCACTTTTGACCTCGCAAGTGGCTACCACCAAATTGAGGTAAATGAGACGGATAGAGCAAAAACAGCATTCACCACTCAATCCGGTCATTACGAGTTCAAAAGGATGCCGTTTGGTTTAAAAACGGCACCTGCCACATTTCAGAGGGCTATGGATAATGTGTTGCGAGGCCTTCAAGGTATGCACTGTCTTGTATATCTTGATGACATAATTATCTATTCATCTAGTCTTCAAGAACACATTGACAAACTCCGTAAAATATTTGATCGTCTTAGGGAAACTAATTTAAAAGTTACTCTAGATAAATGTGAGTTCCTGAGGAAAGAGGTCCTGTATTTAGGTCATACTATCACCAAAAACGGTCTCATGCCTAACGACGATAAAATTAAAGCCGTCATGGACTTCCCGTTACCACGAACAGCCACTGAAATCAAGAGTTTCCTTGGTTTAGTGGGATATTACAGGAAATTCATAAAAGATTTCTCTAAATTGACCCAACCATTAACGTCGTGTCTTAAGAAGAAAAATAAAATAGATTACACTAAACAAGAATACATAGATGCATTCGAAAAGTGCAAAGAACTATTGACTAACGCACCGCTTTTACAGTTCCCCGACTTTTCAAAACCATTTGTCCTTACGACAGATGCTTCCAACTATGCACTAGGCGCTGTCCTTTCACAAGGACCCGTTGGTAGCGACAAGCCAATAGCTTACGCAAGTCGCACCCTAAATGACGCTGAAACCCGATACAGCACGATCGAGAAGGAGCTTTTGGCCATAGTATGGGCCACAAAGCATTTTAGGCCATATTTATATGGAAAGAAGTTCATCATCTACACGGATCATAGGCCACTTGCATGGTTAAATTCGATAAAAGAACCCAATAGTAAGTTAACGCGGTGGAAATTGCGTTTAGGAGAATTCAACTACGACATTATGTACAAAAATGGTAGACAAAATTGTAACGCGGACGCATTATCACGTATCAAAGTAAACGCTTTAGGCGAAAATGACGACGTTTCAATGAAAGTCAATTTGGATGAAAAAGAACAAAAACTCCAACGTCATTTAGGTGAAGTAACGCGAAAAATTACGCGATTGGCTAATCAAGATAACAACCCTCCTCGCGCATCTATATCACGCCAACAAACGCCATCTCCAATATTAATTTCATCTTCTGATTCCGAGAAAACTATAAGCATCCCATCACTAGATCGCCATGGTCGACGATCCCCATATTCTATTCCATCTGTGAATAGCAGTACCGCAACTGCGTCTGAAGCTCTAAGTAGCGATAGTATAGAAGACACCATACATTCAGCCCGCGACATGGACACGGACGGCATGCTTATATTACAGGAGGCTATAGACACTAAGCCCAATCAGGTGCTTGTGTTTACCTGGAACAGAAATGAGTTATCAGTTAAAAATGTATCTATAGCTAAGCAAAAAATACTAGAAATACACTTACCTGTCGATAACCCGGATCTTATAAAAAGGTTTCTAAAATAATATATTAGGCCTAAAATCAAATACTTCTTTTACTTTGAAGACGAAAGACACCGCAAACAATTCTCAGAAGTTACTATATCACTCTTCCAAAAGGGAACAATGAAATTTTACGAATGCACTAAGAGGGTTATTCACGTATATAACGAAAACGAACAGCGAGATATTGTAATTAAATATCATGAAGGAAAAAGTAGCCATAGGGGAATCAAAGAGACGTTAGTACATCTTAAACGAACCTTTTACTGGTATAACATGGAACAAGTAGTTGCGAGTGTTATTAATGCATGTGACATTTGTAAAAGAATGAAGTATGAGCGAAAACCGATCAAACCAGAACTTCAGTTATCTCAAACACAAACCAGACCATTTCAGGAATTGTTTATCGACACCTTGTCAATCGAAGGACGATATTACCTCACAATAGTTGACGCCTTCAGCAAGCTCGGACAGGCGATTGAGATTAGTACTAAATCCACTCCGGAAGTAGTAAGAGGTCTGCTAAAGTACTTCTCACAATACGGTGTTCCCACCAAGATTAGTTCCGATCCTGGTGTAGAGTTTAATAATACATTAATCAAGGAAATGCTGTCATTTTACAAAATCGATCTGCATATCAGTACCCCACATAACCCGAACTCTATGGGGATAGTTGAGAAATTTCACTCCACACTCATAGAGATATATAGAATAGCTAAATACGTACGCAAAATAACGGACGCTGCGTCTGTAATGACGTATGCAGTAATGTCCTATAATCATACGATCCATTCTGCTACGGGCCTTACGCCCTTCGAAGTGGTTTTTGGTCACACCGAAGCAAATGGCGTGTTCCATGTAGATTTTAATAAACAATTTACACAACAGTTGGTTAAGGAACATGTTAGAAAAACAAAATACCTGTATGAGTATTTGACAGATAAGATGATTGAGAAAAAGATGAATGTAAGAAAGAAACATGGTGGAGAAACTGAGTTTGATATCGATGTAGGTGACACTGTTTTCATCAAAGGAGTTAATACTAGGCGTAGCAAGGACAAGCCGCGATACCAAAAAGCTAAAATTATCGGAAGCATAGAAAGAAACATTGTACCCGTTTCTACACAAAATAGGAATACCAAAGTCCCAATTAAAGACATTAGGCGTCCTCCACAGGTTAGTGCTTCTGGCGGTCCAAGTGATCCACAGCCAGGCCCTTCATCTGCAGTCGATTGACAAGAATCCAGGACTGTTACCTGTGAAGAAAGGTCAAGCTACTGTCAGCCACGATCAATGGACCGTTATTAAAGTATTAGATTTAAAGTTAATTTACGATCAGTTAGTTTTAAATATAGATAACTACAGGAAATTAAAGAAGCAAGTTCAAAGTTGTTTTGATGTCAATACTTTCGATTCAGACTTTACTGAAGTCGATATACAAACCGAATATATCATGAATATAACAATAGAAAAGTTTAAACAACTAGTTCCCACATCGATAAGAGTTAGGCGTGGTTTAATCAATCCTCTTGGTTCCCTAATAAAAACAATAACGGGAAATCTCGACCAAGATGATGCTGTAAGGCACGAAAAGTTAATGTATGAATTAAAAACTAAACAAGATAGGATAGCTCAGAAAATGACAATTGTTACGGAAATTGTTGGCACATTTACAAAAATTTGCAACACGACTAAAAACAATTTCATTTAAATAAACGAAAGTCTAAATGACATTAATCGTAGTTTAAATACTTCAAAGACACTTCAAATTGGCAATAAAATAATTCATGTTTATAATATTTTCACAAATAACTTTCAGACAATTTACATGAGATTGAATGAAATTGAGACAGCCGTTGCTCTTTCTAGAATAAGGTTATTACACCAGGCAGTTGTAGATACTAATGAATTAATTGTTTTGTTACAAGAGATAGAGAAAACCGAGACATTAGTGTATCCAGTAAATGTAGAGAACATTCAGAAAATAGAACAATGTATAGAAATAAGAGCATACTTCAAACAAAATCAAATAAAATTTATTATGCAGATTCCATTAATTAGAAACGAACTTTTTAACTACTTTAAGATGATCCCTTTGCCTATGCATAATAGCAATAACGGCCTCACTTCCCTTATCCTACCTAAATACCCATACCTCCTTGTGAAAGGTTTAAAGACCAAGCCGCTCTCCCAGCCATGCCGAGAAATCGACGACGCCCGTTTTCTATGTTATGAGAACGACGTATCACCAATGGTTGAAGACAGCTGCATAACAGAACTTATGAGATTTTCCACAAATATTTCGAGTTGCCACCCGGTTCCAGTTAACATCGACAACGTCAAGGTTGAACTAATTCAGCCCAATCGCTGGATAGTTTACGCGAAAGCTGAAACTCTACTCACTAAGTATTGTGAAAACGAGATAACACAAGAAAACATCTGTGGGACGTACCTGTTGTTGATGGACGACAACTGTAGTGCCCAAATTAACAATTTCACATTAAAAAGGCACCAAAAGCAAGGCAAAGATGTAACCTACACCCAGTTTCCAGTTATCAACCTGCCGAAAATATCAACCAATTTTATTGATACTCAGAGAAAACCCGTTAATCTCAATGGAATTGATCTTGGCGATCTTCAAGTGTTAAATTACTTATTCCAGAGAAGTGAAAGTGAAATAATCAGTGTTAAAGAAAATGAGAAAAGTGTTTTTAGCAGTAAAAGTGTTTTTAGCAGTAAAAGTGTTAGTATAGGAAACATATTGTTTTGTGTAGTCTTAGCGATTTGTATTGTTTTGTTAGCCTGTAAGAAAATAATTTTTAAAATATGTATAGCATTTAAAACTCGAGATCATCCTCATTCCTCGGATAATCTCGAAGTTACGGAGGGAGGAGTTATACCACCCACATGCTCCAATCGCCCTATCTTTTTAGCAGCATAAGCAATTTACGGGTGGTCACACCATGCTTGCGTTCCACGAACCGGACGCGATAGAGCTATCGCTCTAATGCTGATTGATCATAACACGGTGCTCTCCTCGTACTTTTAAGTTCTAATATTAAGTCAGTCTGTAATTAGTTGCCGTAAGAATCACTTGTATTAAATCATAATTGAATTTAATTCTTTTTGTGTATTTTTTAAAAACCGAACCACGGCTCTTCCCTGTTTGACTACCTTCCACCAGACAGGATATAAAAGTTATATTTATAAAACTACCTCATCAACCCAGTCGGCGAGACAACTACAATAAATAAAATAGATTGTTCATTACTTCTTGGCTGCTACGCGCTTCTGCTTGCTCGATGTCTGGGCTGCCTTTGCCACCTTTGGGGCTGGTTTTGCAGCCATTTTCGCTATTTCAACGAAGTCCGCTTCGCAGATAACTCGGTGGCGGGAACCGTCGGGACCGAGGACGTACACGTACCCTTCTCGGGTCCAACATTTAGAGACACCGAAGCGCTGTCGGCCAGCCATGAAAATCGCATGACGAGACTTTGTCAAGAACTCCGAGATGGTCGTACCTGTACCTTTCAATTTCGACTTCGCGGCCCAGATGGTGTCACGTAGTATGCAGTCTCGGAACTTGCACAAAATGGGCCTTGGCTTGTCCGGATTACTTGCACGCCCCATCCTATGGCAGCGGTTGATGTCACCTGCTGTAAATGAGTTCTGTCCCAGCTGCTTGGTGACTGCCCTGACTACAACAGAAGCCGTATCTTCATTCGCATCCTCAGCCAGCCCATGTATGAGCAGTATTTTGCGACGGCTCCGCATTTCCAGCTGGTCTGTTTCTCTGACAAGGCACTCAATTTGACCCTGCAATGCTCTAAGGGATGTCACCACAAACTGCTTGAAAGTGGCAAACTCTGCTGCCAGTGCTTCACTGCTAGCAGCTGGCGGTGTCTTTTGGAGTTTGCCTTCAAAGCTGTCCATTCTGTTGTAGAATGTTACCATGAGTTCATCCAGCGTCTGCTTGAAATTAGCTGCATCCATATTGAAGTTGTTGTGTGTGTAGGTACAGTGATAGTGCAAAAAACTTGAAGTGTTAATAAAATCTTGATTATGTGATTATTGGAGTGGATAACACAGTTTGGCAGGTATGGAGTGTTATAATTTCGTATTATTCATCTAAATTCTATAAATTGCTGATTATTATATTTTTAATTTAAAATAAATAAAAATCACTAAGAATGAGGTGTTTCAAATTTCACACCTACCCGCCAAAAAAAAACGTTGTCACTGAGAACCTTCTAATTCTAATTCTAATTGGTAATGGGGGCGATAAGACCTGCACTGACGTCCCGCTTGGGGTGTATTGTGCATTTCCCCCTGCCAGCATTCACCCAAGCCATCCCAGCTCCTTGACAAAGCGGAGCACGGCACGGTTGCTGGCATAACGCTTCCAATGGTGATGGTGATGATGTATCGGATAGTAAAGATGATGCTGTCAAATGTATGTGTGTATGCCTGCTTGTTTGTGAACTTGGATGTGGTGATAGTGCTAAAGCAGATGGTGATGATGATGATGATTGTAAATGTTGTTGCTGCTGCGACTAGTACTCTGCATCCGGGTCACGCTCATGCAACCCAGCTGAGGTTCTTATTTCGTTTAAGACGGGACAATGTATTATCACATGTTCCACGGTTTCATCTTCTGACATGCATCCTCGACAAAGAGGACTGTCTGTGGCTCCAATTTTATATAGATGATAGTTAAGATTACAGTGTCCCGTGATGAGGCCTACTATTAGGCGAAGGTCCGGTCTTTGCAATTGTAGCAATTTGTTGGTAATTTTCCTGTCTAATGTTGGCAGAGCGGCTTTTGTGTGTTTGCAACTCGTCATGTTGTTCCACAACCTTTGTTCTTCGGTTTCTGTGTGACGGCGTAGTAGGTCTCTGACTTCCATCGATGATGGTCTGCATAGACCCATCACGTCGTCGCTTACCTGCTGTTTCGTGCCTTCCTGGGCAAGTTTGTCTGCTGAGATATTGCCGGTACAGGCTGCATGGCTTTTTGTCCATTTTACCTTTACTTTTATGTTGCGCTCGGTTGCCAGAGTTTGCAAGATGGCGTGACATTTAGCCAGTACTTTCGATCTAGTTGTGGGTCTTCTTAGCGCATATATAATTGCAGCACTGTCAGTGGCAAATTCTAAAATTGCGCCTTGGTCGCCTGCTATTGAGGTGGGGTTTAATGATAAGACTGCTTGCGCAGCCAATAACAGTCCCATCGCACTGAGAACCTTGTTGACCAGAAACCCGGCGCCGCCTTGGGATGGCTGATCTCCTTCTCTGTAGTACATAAGATGGCCCGATTCTAAGGTTATGGTGTCCTCTCCCTGTCTTCGGACTTCACATAACCCCAGAATGTGCCATTTTATGTGTTTCAGCTCCTCCTCTAGCTGCGCCAGATGATCGTCCAGCCGAATCGTGCGTCCATTGTACGTTGCGAGGGTCAGTTTGTTCTGGCGGCCTACCGTAACCCGGGGATTCTTAGCACCCCCTGCCCTGCCGTTATCGTGACCGCCGCCGTGGTCAGGAATAGCAGGGCGGCCGGGAACTGGGGGCCGCGGCTTATTATGACTTTCCATTTCATGCATGCATCCCTTGGGAGGGATATGCCCTAATCGCCATGCTGGGCAGGCGTGTTGGCGATCGCAGGACGTAGCTTCTCGCACCGGTGACGCTGCTGCCCGTCACCGGCCTGTAGAATTTGGCTACGCCATAGATATGAAATGGTTATACCGCCATTTGTCGGTCGCCAGAGCCCCGTCTGTTGGTCAGCAGGATGCACCACGGGCAGGTGAGGTTGGCTGGGAGCACCGAGGTCGTATTTGTGCTCCCTTACATCCCTTCCACCCTTACACCCCTTACATCCTTACACCCCTATGTCTATACTTCTATACTAATCTATACTTATATTATAAAGACAGAACATTTGTATTTTTGTATTTTTGTATGTTTGTAATAATCTGGCTCAAAAACTACTGGACCGATTTGAAAAATTCTTTCACAATATATATAATGGACTTTGAAAATAGGCTATATATTATGCCGTTTAAATCAAAGGTACATTCGTGGAGACCTAATTTGCAACCTAAGTCGACAAAAAAATGGTTGAAAAAACACGTTTGTTACGCTGCTCAATTGAAATAAGATGGAAGAATATTTTCTATGGAAGAGTTTTATAACTGAATAAGACCTACAAAAAAGTCCGCGACAGCATATGTCTATCTCTTAAGGTTGACTCATAGTAACCATTTTTATCTTTAATTTTTTGTTAAAAAATATTACATAACTTCTAAGGCTATTATCAAGTACATAGTATTCATCCTTATCCAAATAATTACGTTAATTAGCTTGGCTACATATTATAGATTAAATTTGTCCTTTACAGTTTATAATTCAAATGAAAACTCTAGAAGATATCACGGATTTCACATACACGCATCGCAAAATTAATAAAATATTGCAGTGAAACCACAGATTAGGGCATAGTTACTACAAAAATATTATTATAGGCTTAGCTATTCAGTAGATCCCCACGAACACAATCAATTTGAAGTCAATATAGTATAATAGTATGATCTATTGTATGAAATAATAATGATCTATATATATATATATAGATCATTATTATTTAAAATATTATTAATAATATTTTAAACCACCCCGACTGATCTATGTATAATCATTAAAAGCATTCCAATAACTCTAAACACGACCACAGAATAATGAATAGTACAAGATTGAATGCACATAAAACTTTCATTGGTAGTTATAATATAGCTAGAATTAGAACCAACGACCGTCGGGTCAGAACCAATAGCCAGAGTGTTTATAAGGAAGGTTTAGATGCATAATTCGTTAAGGTTTTGTATAAATTGGTTGAAATATGAAGATGATTGTTGAATATGTTAATATTTTATATTCGATGCAACAAACTGATGAAAATTTTGTAGGCATATATGTTCTACCCGTGCGAAGCCGGGCTGCTAGTAATATTAAATTGTGATAACGAGCATTTATATAAGAGACTGAGAACGATAGTATGTCAGTGAGCGTGAAACAACCCGCCGGTGTAGGTGTCTGCAGAAAATAACAACTGTCAGCAAAATGACAAAATTACCCATTGTGCTACTATTAGCTGCGCTTGTGCTGGTCAGTGGGTAAGTTTCGGTTTATTAAATACTAGCTGTACGCGCGACTTCGTTCACGATTCCTACAAAACCTTAACGTTAGTGTGGCTACACTTACACATTATGATTAGACCAAGAGAAGTTTTTTAATTTTATAATCGGACATCCAGAGACACTAAAAGGCGCCACCGATTTATGGTGGATATACCATCTACCCGAACGAAGCGATTTGCTTCTTCGTTCATCATATGAACCGCTAAGGAATGGAATACCCTGCCTGAGTCCGTGTTTCCGATTAAGTACAATATGGGGGTCTTCAAATCGCGAGTGAATAGGTATCTTCTGGGTAAGCACGCTACATCATCGATCGCATCATCACTTAACATCAGGTGAGATAGTGATCAAGTGCTACCCAGTTCGGTATAAAAAAAAAAAAAAAAAAAAAAAAAAGTTATGTATCTGCTACACTGTACTTTTTTTTAATGTAACAATTCATGTCTTAATTTAAATAATCCACACTAACCATCAATATATGGGCACTATTACATTGCCCAGTTCGGTAGATAGGGTTACAATTTTAATGAAAATGTATTTTAAAAGGAATACTTAATTTACAATTTTTAATTGCATACACTATTTATTACATATATTGTCTAACGAAAATTCGGCAAATATTGTACTTTGGTATGTAGATAATAGCGTCGTTACAATGTATCAAGCCGCACAAAAATTCAGCCATATAGAGAACCGCTCGTCCAACGTTTGATCTTCTACATTTAAGGATATACTTATAACGACAACTAACCGCCTTCAAATTCATCTCATTAAACATCATCTTAATTTTACTTTTATATCGCTACATAATATAAAACAAAGTCCCCTGCCGCGTCTGTCTGTCAGTTTGCGATAAACTACAGAATTTGCGGTTTTCACCAATAGATTCATGAGGAAGGTTTATGTGTATAATTCGTTAAGGTTTTATGTAAAGATATCGGATTCAGAAACTACCTCCACTTCGACTTAGATCTTTGCAATTAACAATTATTGGAACGGAGATACTTGCATTTTAATTCGTAAAATTAGGGATTCTAAATAGAAATATTATAATTATGTACCTATATAATTTTAAATGGCGCTTTCAATGTATTTGAATGTATCCGATTGAAATTAAAGTACGGAGAGTACTCATAGATACATTTTTGACCATCTTCATAATAAAAGTTAACACACTCATTTTTTGTAAATTATTTTTATGATGATTTTTAGCACGAAATAGGAGGTTACTTTCCTGTTTGTCTGTCGGTCATTCCAGGGGTAATCTGACGACTTAAATTTCAAAACTTTCCAATTAGTTATCCAACTAAAAGTTTCAGGGAAGCCAAAATATCGATGAAAATGCATTCTACAGCGGGGGTTTTAGATCAATTTTAACCGACATTTATTACTTCGTCTAAAGCATGTTTTAAGTTTTCGGGTATTCATCATTTTACCACTTTAGAAGTGTAAACTTTCTAACGAATGACTTTGAAAAAAAAAATGTTTTAAAAACCTCAATGTCATTTTCAACGACCTATCAAAAAACATACCACACGTAAAGGTTTGATAAGTTTCTGTTCCATGTATTGGGAGCCCCCCTTAATCCTTATTTTTTAAATTTTTGTATAAAACTCATAAATCTGTTCACAGAATACATTTACCTACTAAGTTTCAACTGTGTAGTCTTAAAAGTTTCGAAATAAAATGGCTGTGACATGCGGACGGACAGACGGACGGACAGACAGACAGACATGACGTATCTAAAAGGGTTCCGTTTTTGCCATTCGGCTACGGAACCTTCAGCAGGTAATAGACACTAGACGCTTAAATATAAATAAAATACGTTACCCTATCAAAATTTTTTATAAACTCGCCAAGTGCGTGTTATACACATACACGAAGGGTTGCGTACCACTACACAATTCTTAATAAAATCGAGCAAAAAGTGTCATAAAAACACGTTCTTTGCAGAAGGATGTATGATATTTAATTAATTGCTATTTTTATTTTTATAGTTATCGTGAGTTTGAATCATGATTATAAAACACCGACTATTATACTCACTACTGTTTGTTGTCGACTGTCACGACCTAGGTTTCCACCTAGGCGACGAGCACTGACAGTGCTCGTCGCGATCTCGCTGCGTGAACTCCCGAAGATGTGCATCGGACATGCATGAAACCTAGGTCGAGACAGACGACAACAAACAGTAGTGAGTATAATAGTCGGTGTTTTATAATCACAATTGCTATTTAATTAATTATGTGACATTAACTATTATCTTTATTATCTTTATTATCTTTATTATCTTTATTATCTTTATTATCTTTATTATCTTTATTATCTTTATTATCTTTATTATCTTTATTATCTTTATTATCTTTATTACCTTTATTATCTTTATTATCTTTATTATCTTTATTATCTTTAGTATCTGTATTATCTTTATTATCTTTATTATCTTTAGTATCCTTATTATCTATAGTATCTTTAGTATATTTATTATCATTATTATCTTTAGTATCTTTATTATCTTTATTATCTTTATTATCTTTATTATCTTTATTATCTTTATTATCTTTATTATCTTTATTATCTTTATTATCTTTATTATCTTTATTCTCTTTATTATCTTTATTATCTTTATTATCTTTATTATCTTTATTATATTTATTATCTTTATTATCTTTATTATCTTTATTATCTTTATTATCTTTATTATCTTTATTATCTTTATTATCTTTATTATCTTTATTATCTTTTTTATGTGACATTTATTATCTTTATTATTAATTATGTGACATTAATTATTATCTTTTTTTACATTGAATTTTATTGCCTATACTATATCAGAATTTGGGTTAAAAATTCTTACAATATGGGTTCATGACCTGAAATAAATGAATTTTAATTCATGAATAGGAATTCTATTTAATTTTAATTTTGATTATATATTTTTAATTTTTTTTGTTAGGTACGCATTTTAATTTGGGTTCCGTAGCTGAATAGAAAAAACGAAACCCTTATAAATTCGTCATGTCTGCCTGTCTGTCTGTCTGTCCGTCTGTATGTCACAGCCACTTTATTCCGAAACCATTAGACTGCACAGTTGAAACTTGGTAGGTAGGTATTCTGTAAGCCGCTTTTCGATTTAATTATAAAAACAATATTAAAAAATATATTAAGGTAGGCTCCCCATACATGGAAATGAAACAAAAAAACGTGCGGGGTGTTTATATAGATAGGTCTTTTGATTATATATAACTAAACATATAAAAATATACAAACTAAAAACCGGCGAAGTCGAGTTGAACTCGCCCACCGAGGCTTCCGTACCAACATTGGTATGTACCAATTAAGCTAGACCTCTAAATTGTATCAGCGCTTATATAACTCAGAGGTCTACCTTAATTGGCGTAAACTATGACGTATGTATGGGGGCACCCTTTAATATTCAACTTTTCTTATTTTTTGGATTTTTTCCTTAATTTGTGCTGCTTAATTTGTCAAAAGTAAGGTCTTACAGCACAAATGAAGGCAAAATTCCGAAAAATAAAAAAAGTTGAAAATCAAAGTACATTTTGGTACTAACAAGTTTTCGCGAAAAACTAAATTTGCCCATATCTTTTTACTTTTACTTGTTGACTCAAGACCTTTGTTTTTATACACCCAATAGGGTATCAGGTATAAATTTCAACTTGCTAGGTCCAGCCGTTCCTGAGAAAATCGGTAGTGACACACGGACAGATGTACAGACAGACCGACAGACAGACAAACGGACAAGAAAGTGATCTTTTAAAGGTTATTTTTTTACCTTCTGAGGTACGGAACCCCAAAATTACATTAAGGTTCCTAAAACCATTTTTTCTCAAAGTCAGTAATTTGAAAGATAGGCACGTCTAAATTGGTAAAAAGTGTGTCCTCCCCCTTCTAACTTTTAAAGGAGGGGGGGGGGGTGTGAAAAATCTAAAAAAATATATGTTGTAGATGTCAATAAAAACTTTCAACGAAAATTGGTTTGAACGAATTACAGTCAGCAGTTTTTGATATAAAGCGACCGCAAATATAACTTTGTTTTTCATACAAACACTATGAAAAACAAAGTTAATTTTTTGGTGGCGAAAAATGTATAGTTATACAATACTCTAATGTGTTACGGAACCCTACAAGTGCGAGTCTGACTTGCACTTAGCCAGTTTTTATTTTTGATATTTTTTTGAAATATTAAAGCTTACTAGCAATGTGGCACATCAGTAGTAGTCTTGTTATCCAACTAAGCTAAATATGCTTCTATCTGGAGTGGGTTTATCAATAGTGCAATAGGTGGGGATCGAACTCACGATCTCTCGATCGTCAGGCCGACGACACCGTAGCCATTGGGCTATTGCCGCTTTACAGCAGCCACGGTTCAAAACATGAAAGGTACGGACACACCGCAGCATCCTGTGTGCGCGATCTAGGCGGCGATCAGATAGCGCAGTAATATTTGTACCGACTGGTTCACACCAAACGCGATCAAAAAACAATGTAAAAGTACTGAAATCGCGCCCGCAGATCGCATAACACCGCGGTGTGGCCGTACCTTAGAGGAAATTTCGAGTCTATCTATTACGGTACATTAGATAGAGAAAAAAACGCCTAAAAATATGATTCATTATGGGGAAAAATGAAACACCAACAAGCTCGGGCTGTATTGCTGCTAGATATCCAGAACGTCGACCTGCGGATATGGACAATAACTGGGAGTTAATTTCGCAGTGATGCGTTCACTAGGGACATCAACAAACCCAGCTTATGTTAGCTGAAGTTCAATACCTTAAAGACACTTATAACTTGGCACAGCTTAAGTTAGAAACCCTGCATGAGTCTTGCCTACGACACGCTGCTACGAGCTCTGCTACGCGTGCTACGGGCTACGAGAGTGGCGTGCGCAAAAACTGGCCAAGTGCAAGTCGGACTCGCACTCGTAGGGTTCCGTAACACAGTTAAGTATTCCATAACTATGATGTTTCGCAACTACAAAATTAACTTTGTTTTTCATAGTGTTTGTATGAAAAACAAAGTTATCTTTGCGGTCGCCATATCTCAAAAACTGCTGGCTGTATCTCGTTCAAACCAATTTTCGTTGTTAGTTTTTATTGAGATCTACAGCATATATATGTTTTAGATTTTTTACTCCCATACTTTAATAGTTAGACGGGGGGGGGACACACATTTTACCACTTTAGACGCGCCTATCTTTCAAATGATTGACTTTGAGAAAAAATGATTTTAGGAACCTCAATGTCATTTTTGAAGACCTATCCATAGACACCCCACATGTATATGTTTAAAGAAAAAATTTTTTTTTGGTTTCAGTTCCATGTATGGGATGCCCCCCCTTAAACTTTTATTTTTTTACTCTTGTATAAAAATCGGAAAGCGGTTCACAGAATACATTTATCTACCAAGTTTCAATTCTGTAGTCCTAACAGTTTCGGAATAAAATGGCTGTGACATACGGACGGACAGACAGACAGACAGACATGACGAATCTATAAGGGTTCCGTTTTTTGCCATTCGGCTACGGAACCCTAAAAATCACGCTCTAAAAATAATGAAACAAGAAAATATTCTCATCTCAGATCGCTATGTACAAACTAATCAATATGTATCGTGTATTATACAAACCACTACTTGTAATAAATATTTTATTGTATTTCATACATATTCTAGTGGTGCTCAGAGGATAGCCGTGGTCGTATGTCACCTACCGTAAAAAATAATACATTCTGCATAGTAACATACGACCACAGGTATCCATTGAACACCACTATGAATATGTATGAAATACAATAAAATATTTGTTTTATTACTTATGAACTTACTATATGAACTTATTTTTTATTAAAAGTATTTTGGGGTTTATGCATACATGTCAACATACTTACATCGATACATAGCGATGAACAAACACATTAACCTCCCTATTGCTTCTTTGCGACGCCACGTGGGGTAAAAATTAGTTTTCTTGACTTTGACGAGATATATCTCGCAAACACTACGCTCGACAAAAATGTAATGTACGAAACCCTACCTTCATTTTAAAATCCCTATTCAACGATACCACACACGATGGGGTGGGGTGAAAAAATTTTTTTAGTTGTTGACTTCGTGCCCACTAGAGTGCGCCACATTCAATCAACAAATATATCACTCGTGATTGTTTTGGTATTAAAACAAGAAATTAATGTATAAATAAATAATAAAAGAAAAAACAAAAAGCTGGCGAAACCAAAGAGCTGGCGCTTACCTCGGCCAACGGATTAGCCTAGCAATTCAACGAGGTAACGTCGCCAGCTTTTTGGGAACGTTACCGGCAGACAGCTGCGACCTAGGTTCTGTTTTTTATTTATAACTAGTTTAATTTTTATTTATAACATTTCAAATAGTTTTATTTATTTTTAAGTTGTATATTTGCTGTAAATATTTGATATAATAATAATGTTTATTAAGAATAAAATAAAAAAATAAATAATAGTTTAAAAAAACTAAAAAACACGCTTTTTATAGAAAACCGAACTGAAAAATAGAAAATAAATTTTAATAAATTTAAATTAAGAATAGTGTTAAACAATTCAATAAATATACATTAATAATAGTGTGAATAAAAAAAATTAAAAAAGCTTGAGGTGCATGGTGTCAATAGTTATAAATATTTTATTGACAGATATGAGTAGAGTGATTATCACTTTGATAATATCTTAAAAGCACCCCACGGTTTTTTAAAAATAAAATATGTTTTTTTTATTCACACTATTATTAATTTATATTTATTGAAATTTTTTTTATATTTTCGCGAAAACTTCTTAGTACCAAAATGTACCTCAATTTCGTACTGTACCTTAATGTAATAGTGACTGTGTAATGTACCTTCGGAATTTTTCCTTCACTTGTGCTGTAAGACCTTGCTTTTCACCAAAATTGACAATTCTAGGTCAACCGGAAGTACTTCCCATTGACCTAGAATCATGAAATTTGGCAAGAAGCAAGGTCTTACAGCACAAATTAAGGAAAAAATCCAAAAAATAAAAAAAGTTTAAAAATTAAAGGGTGCCCCCATACATACATACATAGTTTACGCCAATTAAGGTAGACCTCTGAGTTATATCAGCGCTGATACAATTTAGAGGTCTAGCTTAATTGGTACATACCGACGTTGGTACGGAAGCCTCGGTGGGCGAGTTCAACTCGACTTAGCCGGTTTTATTTTTGTTTGTGTTCATCATCACTGTAGTTCATGTCTATGGGAATCCTTTGAAACTCGTTGCACAGACTGTTAGCAAACCTAGACAGGGCGGAGTGTGGTAACAGGGAGTCAAGTGACGGAATGTATGTGGTCACACCAAATACACGTTATCAACCATTTACTAGTTCCCATTCTAGGTCTAGCGTGCTTACCATCTTCGACCACATCATCACTTACCAACAGCTGAGATAGTGGTCAAACGCTAGCCTATAAGATATAAAAAAAAACTATACATAACACGCGACTACCGCTCCCACCTTTCAAACAAAGATGTTCATGTTTTAACTTACATCATGTCTCGTGACATCGTAAGAGGAGGTGGGGTAGTCGCGTTATGTGCCTTCGACTGTATTTCAAATTAATTTGTTGAATTCATCTGTTGACCTTCTGACCTACTCGGTTGTCCGGCGTCTTTTTTCACAGCATTCTTTACATGTGAAAGGGGTGGCCTCCATGAAGTTCATTACTACATTTTAGTGTACATACGCTTACACCTTAATGAATCCTATATGGGATCCCTGGGTGGTACTAACTAGGTAACTAGGTAAGCTACTTAGCGTTGGTAGCAAGTCAGGCAAAACATCGATATAATATGCTCTCCTACCACCAGTGAACGACCACCCTTGCTAGGGTTTGAACCGGCGATCTCTCGTTAATAAGCCAAGCCATCTAACATTTACCCGAACGGAGCTCTCACAATAATTATGGTTAATTTATTCGTAGCTTGTAACAAACTAACAAACAAACAAACAAACAATGAAGGTAATCTTAATCTTGGAAGTCAATTTTTATCTGCTTCTAAAGATCGCATCAAAATGAAATGTTGTATGTATACATAGTGGTAGGCTTAATAATAGCAGAGCGTTGCTTTCCTAAAAACTAGTTTACGCGGAAGAGTCGGCCGACGTACTAACGAGTAATGATGTGCCACCCATAGTCACACGAAGATTACTTCATCGTAGAACAATTTTATTACAATTACCTGAGGTACTCATAATTTTTATTTGTATGAAAAAAGTTACTGTATTAAAACATAATGTATCGTATTGTATTTATACAGTTTCGAGTCGATTCATTCGGAAATGGAGCTCATAGACGGCGGCGGCACCGAAGCAAGTTCCGGCGACTGCGGGATAATATTAACAACGTTACAAATGTCTCAAAAACGACTGGATTTATTGGAAGGAGCCGTGCAAACTATAACACCCAATCTAAGAGAGTCCATTGAACTAAAATTCTACAAGCTGCTTGAGAAAATAGAGCACATCATAGAAACTAAATTCGACGCATTGGATAAAAAAATGGACACTAATTTTCAGGAGACCAAAACCTATATGCAGTCTAAGCTCACTGTTATAGAGGACAAACTATCTGAGTATATCTCGCACGTTGACAGTAAGATCAACGGCTTGGAATCAACAGTGCACGCACTGAACGTGAGCGACACTTTAAATAGTAATGACGCGTGTTGCCGAGTATCCTTAGAAACCACCGCATTCGTAAAAAACACAACAACAAAAATAAACGATATGAATTATAGAACTATCAATGTATCTGTTAAATTACAAGAAATGAATGAAGCAATACGAAACTTGACTGACATTGTTGTACCGAGTTTTTTGAACAAAAATATTTCTGAGCAAAATGCTCCCATAAAATCAACAGAACCAGCTCATAATGTCCCGGACACTATTACTACTACGGAAATCAATAAATTAGGTAAATTGTATGTAAGTCTGACTAGTTGCACCCCGCTCGCCCTATCATGATACCAAATACAACGGAACTTAGAAGATTTTACAACGAATGCATGTGTGTCCTTCCGTATTATTAAAATTACGGTAAAATTAGATCTACGGAGTTTGCCTGATGTTAAAGACATCTTGTTCAGATGCTCAATATGAATACAGTGAGTGACACTCCACTAACAGTTCCACGGCGACAGTTTTTAGACGCACGAGACAATCTAACATCTTTTACAAACAGTTCGCTTGTTAAACTTGTATAATTCAGAAATATTGTCTAACCTTTTAGCGAGTTACACTGGTCATTTATCTGATGGTAAGCGCCACTCTAATATGGCCCCGTGGCGCAGTAGGAGAATGGTCGGCTTTGATGCCAGAGGTAGTTGGTTCAAAACCCCGCTAATGCACCAATGGATTTTTCGTGGATTTTTGTATCGAAAAATCTATGTGCGCATTCCTCAGTGGTCCTCCGGTAAAGGAAAAACATCGTTAAAAAACCCCCGGCATGGCGGTAGGACACTGTTTAGTGTTCTCCTGGCTATTTTCCACCCTCAAGTTGGAACATTTGTCGACAAACACCTAATATATTCCGACAGCTTCCTTGAGAGACAGTTCTCATTCAGAATCAGAATTATTTGTCTAAAATGTTGGTATCATTGGTGTTGACAAATTGTCAAAAATAGTTCCGTAAACTAAAAAAAAATCTAATCTATAAAAAATATTATACACATTTGCTAAGTCACAATCAAATTAAAATAGAATTAAAATTATAACTTTACATGTCAATGTCATGTATATGTCAATTATTGTGGGATTATAAATTATTTTAAAAACTCTGTTTTTGACAAAATCGTGTCATTGGAAGATTTTTTATCTCTATAGGAAATTGTAAATGCGGCCACACATTACGAGACAGCTCTTTGAAAATAATGCTATCCTTGGAGCACGCGGTAGAACTATTTTATTTGGATTCCTAGTGGGGTAAAAAAGGTCAAATCAAATCAAATCTAGGGTATTTTTCCTTAGCGGTGATAAATATATCAAGATGTTTCTTTGTAAATTTGGCTGCTTCAAGAATGTACATACAAGGCAAAGTAAGTATACGGTACTTTTTGAACAGAGGCTTGCAAGACTCCCACGGCGGTATACCAGTTATTGCTCTAATACACCTTTTTGCGCTAAAAAGGCTTTATGGCCATGGGTTACCCCACAAGATAATCCTAACTATCCTAACTATATATATTATAATACTTATATAATACTATAAATGCGAAAGTAACTCTGTCTGTCTGTCTGTCTGTGTCACTTTCACGCCAAATCCACTGAACCGATTTAAATGAAATTTGGTACACAGATAGTCTAGAGCCTGAGAAAGGACATAGGCTTCTTTTTAATTTGAAAAAAGGGTTGTAAGGGGTTGAAAGGGGGGAAGAAATGTTGTATGGAAGTATCGTCATTTTTAGAGCTAGAAGCTTGAAACTTATTTTTTAGGCTGTTGATTCGATATAAATAAATATGACATTCAAAGTTTGTGAGGGGAAAGAAGGAGGGGGAAGGGGAAGGGGAAGGGGGAATGAGGGGGAGGGGAGGGGAGGTGGAAGTGAGGGGAAGGAAAGGGGGAGGGGAAGGGGAGTTGACGGGAAGGGGAAGGGGAGGGGGTAGAGAGGGGGAGGGGAAGGGGGTAGAGAGGGGGAGGGCAGGGGAGGTGGAATGGGGAAGGGGAGGGGGAGAGTGAAGTGAGGGAAAGGGGAGGGGGAGGGGAGGAGAGGGGGACACGGGAGAGGGGGACGGAAGGGGAGAGGGGAGGAAATGGGAGAGGGGGAGGGGAGGGGAGAGGGGGAGGGGAGGGGAGAGGGGGAGGAGAGGGAAGACGGGTAGGTACAGGGGGATGGGGATTAGCGCGGCGTGGTACGGTGCGGTGTAGGATAGGTAGGATACGAATGTGCCTTATTTGTAAAAATAATCAGACTAAATAATTAAAAATGCTACCCAAAGACACTTGTGGGACTGCGGCCGCCTTGCGCGTCCCCCTGCCCCGCTCCATGCGTCTCCGTCACCCGGTTGTAGTGAGGTGCGTGCGGGACTAGTGATGCCACACACTATTCCACGCGGACGAAGTCGCGGGTACAGCTAGTAATACCATAATTTAACACCGAGCTTATGTATCCATGGTATGCTGCCAAGACAGTTTGATAGTTGGATGTTTTATTTTATTTTGTAAAGAACATAAACAAATCTATTTAGTTTGTTACAAACCCTTTCGATGTGCGTTTTCCAGTTTAGGTTTTTGTCTAGGGTTATTTCCAAAAAGGTTGTCTCGTCTTTTTCGGCTATTTTATTTCCGTCAACATGTATGTCAAGTTCTCTGTGTTATCTACTATAATTTCGAAATTGTATGAAATTTGTTTTGGTCAGATTAATTTGTAAATTATTGTCAGTTAGCCATTGAATTATAGATTTCGTAGTATTGTTAATGTCAGTTGAGTAATTATTGATGTCATATTTGTTATTATAAGTAATCATTATGGATAAATCATCGGCAAACAGAACACACGAATTCAAGGTAATATTAGGGAGGTCGTTTATATACAGCAAAAACAACAACGGTCCGAGTACACTACCTTGTGGCACACCAAATTCGTTTAATTGGTATTTGGACCTATAAGCTTGAACTTAATTATTTTCATTTATTTTGCATACCTCAACAGACTTAGACCTATCAATAAAATATTCTTGTAGCCATTTTTTGCCGGTCCCCGAATACCATACCTATCAAGTTTTCTTTATAATAGTTTATGTGGCACAAAGTCAAATGCTTTGGACATGCCAAAAAATACAACTGTAACTACATTACCAATTTCAATATTATTAATTGTAATATGCACTAAATCAAAACTGGCAGGCCTAGCGTGCTACCATCTTCGACCGCATCATCACTTATCAACAAGTGAGATAGTAGTCAAGTAAATTGACTATTGTGATATTGTTGTTTATAACAATTTTAAAATTGCTTGTTATATAACGTATAACGTTCAGTATTTACATTGTTTACAGCTCCCACCAAGTGTGAGAGCAGTCAGCAAGAGGAGTGCTGCACCGACGCAGTTGTTGCCAGCAACTATGAAGTATACACAGAGATTTCCGCGAGGTGGCACCACACAGTGGTGAACATGACAAGCGCCGGCCTGCAGGAGTACACCATGTACTTCGCCGTGAGAGGAGAGTGGGTGACGCTGATACTATCATCGACGTCATCTATGAGTGATCTGTTTTATATAATCGGTATGTACTTCTCTATTTGTTACAACATAAACACGATATTTCAGAAATCCAGTCTGTTGAGAAAACCGCTAATCACGCTGTGAGTATAATGGGTGAGAAAATCAGATTCCCAACATCTTCGACTGGGTCGTGAACTTAATAACTTTAATACTAATGAAAACTTACGAACTAAATGCATCCAGGTCTTACCTCGGGGTTGGATCTTATATCGAGTCGCCTGAATTTGAGTAAACTGTGAATGTGGGGGGTTAAGGGGGTTCGTACTACAACTGGGGGGTTAAGGGGGTTCGTACAAGCGCCCTGAAGCAAAATTTGCTGCTGGAGATGCTATAAAATATATAATATTATATATTGAAATTACGTAATATCCTACTACAGAACATACGAATGCGTAAAACGAAACGTAATTTTCTTTGATTGCTTATCAATTTCAGAATTGTCAAATTGCGTGAAAAGAAACTAAGCCGCCATTTTGTTGACATTGATAGATGCTTCTCTTAAAATAATGGGCAGTAAGCAGTTATTTATGTGTTACAAATTTCAAAAATTTGTTGTGTTTATTTATGGCCCTAAAGTGAAGGTAAGGTTATGTGATGTGATATGACCACACATCGCGCGAGCCGAGCGAGCGAAGCGAGCGTGCCGTGGCAGCAGCCCGCGAAGCGCTAGAAAGTAAAATGATACAAATGTATGATGAAAATATTTCAATTTAATTACAAAAAATAAAAAAATCTTAATTTTAATATATTTTATTATACTTATATTTTATTATATAACAATAAAGCCTGTCATCGGAGCCGTGGGGGTCATTTGCCGGATATTTTATTCTTTACTTAATCGGAGCATGTCTTCTTTACAATACAATAAAAATATCACAACTCTGTCATAAAATACTTGTTTTTATTCTCGACTGAATGTATTGAATAGTTATGTAAAAATTGTATGTATTAAATTAATTATGTATTTTGTGTAGTGTAATTTGGTTGCATGCAGTGCAAAGCGTGTGTGTATGTGTGTTTGTAATAAATAATAAACGTGTTTGTTTGTGTAACGAGAAAGAAAACATAAAATTAGTAAATATCTTATAAAAACATGCAAGTAAGATCGATTATAAAGTAATGTTTTATAGTTATATATTGGTTCCCTTTTACGACAAGTGAACGTGTAGATAGTCAGTTCTTTAGACGTAGGCTGTCTAGGCCATTAGCGCTATTTATGTACAAATGAATTCATATTTCTCTTAGTGCCCTTATTATTAGTAGACTTGTCCTTTTTTATGTATTTTTATGGTAGGAAGATTTTTACGAAAGAAAAATTTTAAGTAAATGAAAGAAGTTTTTAACGCGGGCGAAGCCGCGGGGCACTTCTAGTTTCATATATATCTTGTAACCTAGACCTGACTGTTTACTTTAACAGGGTTGACAGACCTCAGTGGTGGTTACATCTACTTGCATGAACAGCTGTCGTCCAACGTCTATTGGAGAGCAGTCCACAATATTTACTCAACCAACGTCATCTCTGCCGAGAAGTACACCTACTACTACGTGCGTATATCCGGTGGTAAGTGATCATTATTATCATCATAAGGGACACAGGACTCAGGAGCCAGGTAAGTAAGTATAAGTTGGCCCGATTCTAAGGTTATGGTGTCCTCTCCCTGTCTTCGGACTTCTTTTAACCCTTCCTGCGCCAGATGATCGTCCAGCCGAAGCCCGGAGATTCTTAGCGCCCCTGCCGTGCGCCCCTGCCTTTGCCGTGACCGCCGCCAAGGTCTGGAAAAGCAGTGCGTCCGGGATAAGGTGACCTTCCTACCTTCCATCTTCTATGCATCCCTTAGGAGGGATATGCCCTAATCGCCACGCTGGGCAGGCAGGTTGGCGATTGCAGGACATAGCTTTTTGCACCGGTGACAAACTATCTTCTCATTGCCATCAATGGGGATTTATGCAGTTTTTTAAACAAATCCCCATTATGAGCTGTACAAGACCGCAACTTTTGATGATTCACACAGATTTGTGGAAATAAAGTCCACGAATCCCCATTGACGTACCCCATAAATAGGGATTTTGTGGAATAATTTTTCCACAAATCACTTTTAAGGGCTCTATGAGAAAACAATGGGAATTTGTGAACAAAAATTCACAAATCCTCATTCAAGGGGAATGTCAATGGGGATTTGTGAAATCACACAGGCTGGCATCAAAAATCATTTCTGAACTAGACGAAACGATTGGTGAAATGTCTTTGCTCAATGGGTGGTCGGAGCCACGGCCGGAGTCTACCACCAGTGGTCACCTATGTAGCACCACCCAGGGACCACGTGTATGGTTCATTTAAGTCTACGGACGCAGGCAGGCAACAATGGCCTGCAAATAATAATCTAGATATAATGTAACTCTCATTGATATTATTATTAATTTAGACACACTGGAGGTGGGAAGGAGAGGAGAGCCTCCATTGAGAAACCACACCAGCATAGAACTGAGGAGACTCAAGTACTTCAGTTTCAGCCGGGCGAGCTCCAAGACAGGCGAGGCTCTGTACGACTGTCCCGCGGAGTGAGGTAATATAACACATCGTATGTATATCACGACCGACGGTGGATTATCAGTTGTAGAAAATTTTGTGCTAGTAGTGTTGTTTAGTGGTAGGACTTCTGCTAATCCACTTGAGGTGGTACTACCACAGAATTGAAATAGAAATGTTTTCCCGTCTGAAGCACAAAGCGTCCTGTGTAACTACAGTACGTAGTACTATTAAGTATTCAGTGCTACAGTCATGTGAGACTCAACAATGATATAAACATACATTTTATTGAAAACCACTTTCAAAACAGAAAGTAGGATCTAGATAATTGAAAATGGGCGATCTTATAACTTAAAGTGATCTCTTCCAGACAACCATGCACGAAAAAGAGAACAAACATATGGAAGGCGGTGGCTTATACAAATGTGACAATGCGAAATTAATAATAAACTTATGAACAATAACTATATGAAAATAAATAATTATGATTTATATGAATGCAAAAATTAACACTAAATCACTAAAGAACACAATTGTCTCAAGGTGCAGACGCAGCGCAAAATACTGTCAATAAAAAGTTTTGTGTGCCGCAGTTTCAGTTAGGGTCGGCTCACACCGCGTCGCGACGCGGCGCGCAATTATTAAGAGAGTATAACAAAAAATAACTTTATTGACTATACAAAAAGATACACATTTCATTGAGTTCGGCGGCTTCAGGCTGCGCCGCGCGGCGTCTCGCTGCGCCGCTCTGCACCGCGCGGCGCAGCGGGAAGAAACAATTGAACCGCGTGATAAACAATTGAACTGACCCTTAGAGGCAGAAGTCGTAGCTTACCATCAGGCGAGCATCATACTAGTTCTATGACGTCACATAATAAAAAAGTCATGGAGGTAGTTTTACAATAACTTATTTACGTGTTTCAGGAGCGGACTAAGCAACAGCAGGTCTCTGATTGTATTTTATTTTATTACGTTATCTATTAATTTATATTATGATGCAATTAATGTGACTAATATTAACTGTTGTTTATTCTTGTTAACTTTCTCCTTGTCACAAAAACTACCCTTGAGAGCCAGTTTCCTGTCTAGGCCTTGCGTTCTACCATCCTCGACTGCATCATTACTTACCAACAGGTGAGATAGTGGTCAAACGCTAGCATAAAATCAAATAAAAAAAAACATTGTAACAATATGATAAAATGTTTATGTAATTTATTTTATAAATACAATAATTATGAACATTTAATTACTTTGTTTATATTAATGACCCCGTAATGTAAATCCGGGTTAAGGTGGCTCTAGGCCCGTACCCGATACTGAGGATTCTAGAGCCACTTTTACCCGCCACTTCACAAAAGATCTGCCCGAAATTAGCCGAGACGAGATCGTGATGGCCTTTAAACAGCTCAAAAATGGAAAAGCCCCAGGAGAAGACACAGAATCACAACCAAACTTTTAAAAGCAGAGGGAGCTCCAGCAGTTCAACAGCTTCAACAGCTTTTTAATTCCGTACATTTCCTGGGAGAACTTCACTGGCATGGAACAAAAGCATGGTGTTTTCTGATTTTTTAAAAAGGAGACAAAACCCTCTTGACAATCTACCGCCCGATTTCGCTTCTGAGCCATGTCTACAAGCTGTTTTCAATGATCATCACGAACCGTCTTGCGCGGAGACTCGACGAGTTCCAACCTCCGGAATAGGCCGGGTTTCGAAGCGGTTACGGCACCATGGACCACATCCACACGGTGCGGCAGATTGTGCAGAAGACCGAAGAGTACAATCGGCCCCTGTGCTCAGCATTTGTGGACTATGAGAAGGCCATTGACTCAATCAAAACCTGGTCCGTTCTGGAGTCCTTGCAACGTTGCCAAGTTGACTGGCGATATAACGATATACTACCTATGTAATTCTGTGATACAATATTCGGTGATCTAATATTAAGAAATTAAAAAAAAAACCGATCAAGTCGAGTTCAACTCGCCCACCGAGGATTCCGTACCAACTTCTTAGACTAGGTTACTGGACAAACTTAACTTCGTAGTTCGATCCATAGAAATTGTATAGCACCAACTACAACTAATAAGTTTGTAATAGTATATTAACTTTTTTTTAGTTATTACACTACATATTTGCATTATGGTTACCAGATTTATTACTATCAAAATGGTTCAAGACCTTGCTTCTGGCCAAATTTTGTGATTCTAGGTCAACGGGAACTGCCATATAGGTTTTCAACCCAAAAACTATAGGGTACTTCCGGTTGACCTCGAATTGTCAATTTTGGTTAAAAGCAAGGTCTTACAGCACAAATAATTGAAAAATTCCATAAAATGAAAATAATTGAAAATTCAGGTATACAATACAATACAATACAAATACTCTTTATTGACACCAATTTAGAAAATACATACTGAATAGGACTTAACTAACTAATACTAGGTACAATGGGCGGTCTTATCGCTAAAAGCAGGTATATTTTATCATCATATCATTTATTTCACAAGTAACACGGACTCATAACATTACACAAACTAAAATAACCAAAATAACAAGATAACAGTCACATTATTGAAATCCTAATCATTATTAAAATTAAATCAAATTACACTAAGTTAAATTAAATATGTCAATTTAATTATTATTATAACATTAAAATTCATTACACATTAAACAGAAAATTCTTCAAATTATAATTCAATCTAATTTTATTCAAAAAAGACCTATGATAACACTCAAGCACTGTGCACAATGTGTAAGCTACAACAGTGATTGATGTAAGGGCTGTCTAGTCTTGCCGCGAACGCGGCCAGCATGCTGTTGGCGCTCCGCCGCACTCGCCGCACAAGTGACGTGGCTCGCCTCCGCATTGTTGTGTAGAAGCAGTCTACACGTGCTTCTGCAAACATTGTCGACGCACTGCAATAGCGGCGGAGCCCCAACAACATCCTGAACGCGTTATTGAACTGGACACGTAGGGCGCTGTACGATTTTTGCGTATAGTCGGACCACAGGCTGCAAGTATAGAAAGAGGTGCAGTAAGCTCTAAAAAGAGTTACCTTCACCTCAGTTGAACACCGAGCAAACCTGCGGACCACCATGTTCGCTCTGACCGACAGCGCCCTCCGCTCCCGTTCGATGTCAGCATCGTCTTTCAGATCAGGTGTGATGAGATGGCCAAGATATTTGAATTCCTCTACTCTGGCTAACGATGTTCCGTTCAGTAATAGAGGAGGCATCTCAGTCACCTTCCTAGGACCCCCTTGAAACACCATACACTGACTTTTTTTTACCATTATAAATCAGCCCATGTTCAGCCGCGTAGCCCTCGCAAATCCTCAGAAGTTTTCTGAGGCCACAGACCGAGGCGCTCAACAGCACCATGTCGTCCGCGTAGCTAATGTTATTGAAACAAACGCCGTCTATGTGACAACCTACATGTTGCTTGCTGAGCGTCTCAATCAGTTCGTTGATATACAAGTTGAAAATGGAGGGAGAGCTTAACCCCCCCTGCCGCACCCCACATTCCAACCTATAAGGTTCCGACATCGTGCCCACCCACTTCACATTGTTTACTTGATTCCCATACCAATACTGAAAAATATTTATTAATTCATACGGTACATGGGACTTCCTCATCTTCCTCCACAAGATATCATATGACACCAAGTCAAAAGCCTTGGAAAGGTCAAGAAAACAAGCGTAAACAGGTGTTTTTCTAGAAGTGTAGTATTTGACAGCACTCTTCAAACACAATATCGCAGTCTCTGTGGAAAGTCCCGGCCGAAACCCAAATTGACTGTCATGTAACTGCAGGTATCGATTTAATTGTGTGTTGAGAATGCTGTCAAATACCTTAGCAATTATAGTTGCCAAGGAAATAGGTCTGTAGTTGGATATTTCTGATAAATCCCCAGTCTTATTTTTTACTATTGGCACTACAGTCGTTTTCATCATATCAGCTGGTAGGTAAGCGTGGGATATGCACAAGTTGTACAACATAGACAGAACCCTACATATATGAGGTCCGGCATACTGTAAATGTTCCACACTCAAACCATCGTGGCCTGGGGATTTCCCTTTTGAGATAGATTGTGTTGCCTTCACTACATCTTTTGCCCGAATCCTGGTATTCACATACCCCCCATTTACCCCATCCGAAACCTGCGATACTGATTGCCCCAGAGGCGATTTCACAATAAAGTTATTTTTAAATTTATCAGCAATTTCTTTGAGGTCGCTTGAGCCATCAACAGTTACCGGAAGACCAGGACGACTCTTCAGACGATTTGTACTTTTCCAAAAACCACTGAAGTCTTTTTTGGAATGTTTAGAGGCTAATATGTCCATTTTTAATTGGTCTTGGTGGTTTCGACACCACTTCAGACGTGACTTAAAAATTCTTCTACACTCACACATTCTTTTATATATATCTCCAGTGGTAGGACGCCCACATAACAACCATTCCTGAAGGCTCTCCCTGGCCGCCCTGTGACTCTCACTAACATGCCTATTCCAGCCCACAATCGCCTCAGACCGGCGCTTACTCTGTTTACGCTCGCCCCCTCGCTCATCCGCGGCGGCATGTGATAAAGCAAGCACGATGTCAGAGTACAATTTATCTATAATTGAACAGTGTGATGAGTCATTACAGTACCGATCTGCACAATTTACAAACTCAGTCGGAAAATCTATCAATTTGAGACGTTTATGACATTCAACTCTGTATAATGAGATTTGTTCCGAAGTTCTTTCTCCCCAACCTACTCGTACTTGATTATCAAATTTTTTAACACTGATTTTTATTGGAATTAAATATATCAACTTGCACTCTAATATAACTGGAAAATGATCCGACAACAATACATCATATTTTACATATACATTGGACACAGTAAGCTCAGCAGATTTAGATAAAATACAATGATCCAACCACCGCTTTGAACCGCTGACTGGATCTATGTAGGTAAACGTATCTGATTCTAATCCTAGACATGTTATATCAGTTGGTACCCAATCAAACTCATCACATGCATTAATTAATTCATTATAAAATATTTCACCTGGATGAGCATTAAAATCCCCTAGTATGTAAATAGGTTCGTTACTATATTCATTACTAATAGCACTTACAGTTCCCATGCAGTCTGTAAACATCGGAAGGTTGAACGCTTTATTTACTGGCATATACACGCACACCACGATAAACGGACTAGCGGCCGTCTCAACACGAATAGCGCACACTCGCGGATTATCGCAGCTTATAACTGCGACATTAGGAAACACACTGGTATTCCACACCAACGCTGTGCCACCGTACGGCCTGCCGCGCAGCATGCCCGCCGCCGTGTCCACAGCTGAGGTCCCCGTGCCGCTGAATCCGCTGTCTATATTGTTCAGAAACGCTAGCTCATCCGGGAGCAGCCAGGTTTCCTGAAGTGCTACAAGTACGCATTCACTACATAAGCGTTTTATGTCGCTAATCGCAGTCTTAATGTTCTTACAATTAAAGCTGGCAAACTTGTAAGCCGTACTATCCATAATTAGAGGGCAAATTGCCGCTTGCTGAGGTCAGTGTGTCAGCTCGTCGATTTTTGTAGTGCACGAACCGTCTAAATAAAATACCTTCTGGCCAAATTTTCTCGTCCAGAAATAAAGGCACTTTTGTCTCAGGTACGAGGAACTTGAAGGCTTTATGATCTGAAACTTTCTTCATGTTTATTTTCTCCAATGATACTTTCACCTGTGTTTTCGCCTTAATATAATCTACGATGTCAGACTCCACAGTATCAACATGTACATTTGTTATAAATATTGGCATTTTCTTATCAGCGGCTTTAAACGATGAGACCGACGCCTCCGCCTTCCCCCGCTCACCTAAATATCTGTATTTCGGTTTTCTCTTGCGATTATTTACAGCTTGCCAGCTGTGTTTCTCTTCACTGTCATTATTACGTATTAACTCAAATACATTCTGTGGTTGTCGAGAAATGCGATGCGGCGTTTCATCTTTTCGCTGCCCCTGTTCAGGTGTCAGCGCAGCAGTTATTTGCCTCGAAGTACTTGTACCAGCGACATGATATACCGGTGCAGCTCGCCGCCGCCCGCAGCTGCGTTCACAATTACTACTCGGTGCCGCCGCCACCGGCGCCGGCCCAGGCTCAGGGTCCGCGGCTGGCACCGCGTCAGGCACCGCGACCGGCTCCACGGCCTGCCTACTCAGCGCACCCTTTATACACACCGGTCGTGATAACGGCTCACACACCATGACGTCACTATTGTGACATGTTGTAGCCACCGGCGCATCGGGAACAATATTGCACACCTTATCTTGCGACTGATGTAAATCGATTTCGTCCGTCGAACAATTGTGGCTCAAAGTCAAACCGATGGGGCCACTATCAATATTCCAGGCGCCGCCACCGCCGCGTCGCATGTTTACATGAGCGGCCGGGGTTAATGATGGTGGTAATGATGCATGTTTTAAATTATGCATACAGGACCACAACTCATCTATTTGTTTCGATGTAGCATACGTATTTTTGACTTCTTCAATATCCGCATTCAGCCTTGTCAAATCTTTTAACAATTTCGTGCAATCGAGATGATCGAATAAAATTGGGGGTAATCTTTCAAGTTCCCTCGCCACAAAAATTGGAATTTTGTCCGGATCTACACTTTTAAGCACAGAAATTATGTCGTCTAAGTCTTTTTCTTCTTTTCCTTTTCTTTTTCTAACAATTTTGCGCTGGTCAGACGGAAGCGATTCAAATAACAACGTTTTCGATTTACTAATTTCCTCACTGTTGAACGCGGATACACAAATTCTTCTTAACGATATTTCGTCCACAACCGACAGCTTATTTTGCAAATAAGCCAATAATTCGTTTATTACGATATTACAAGCGACACATTTCAAAGTAGTCGTCATTTTTACACAAGAAAGTGCGTCGACGCACCGAGCGCGGAGCACAACAAAACACAGCCGACCTTGACCGCGGTGTGCGGGTGACTCACACTAGTATTTTAGTAGTAAAATCCATATCTAATTTTCGCAAAAAGATATGGACAAATTTAGAATTTGTCCATATCTTTATATAGTGCTGACTCAGAATTTTGATTTTTATACACCTAATAGAGACTGTAAGACCTCAGTATCTGGCATAAATTTCAACTTGCTAGATCCACAAGTTCCTGAGAAAATTGGTAGTGACACACGGACAAGAAAGTTATCCTATAAGGGTTTCTTTTTTACCTTTTGAGGTATGGAACCTTAACAATAGTAAGTACTAAGTTTTAGGTCTGTATCTCCATACCTGAAAGAAAGAAGAAACAAAAATCATTTATTCAGCATATACAATAAAACATTGGAATTGAGCTTGTCCGGAATTAGGCTTGTTTTATATATAATTCTTGTGGGCTAGCGTAACCACTATCTCGCCTGGTGGCAAGCGATGATGGTGAACACGCTAGGCCAAGAATACTCTGACTCTCAAGGGCTGTGTGCTGCCGGAACACCGACTAAGACTAGGGCAGCAGACTTTCTACTTGATGGCTGTAAGTTAGTTTTAGGCAGCAAGTCAGGCGGTACATTAATTACTTGTACTCTTGTTAACCCCTCCAGCTAAGCAATAAATATGCTTATGTCTGGAGTCAGTTCACGTCAATAGTGCGATGGGTGAGGATTGAACTCACGGCCTTTTCAATTTCAAATTTTTCTAAATCTTTTCAATCCACAAAGCGCCTATATAGTAGTTTTTTGATGTCTTATAGTCTATATATAAGCGTTTGACCGTTATTCGACCTTCATTAGAGATAATGAAAAATTAAGACAGTTCTTGCCTCATCTTACTTCGATCATCTTACATAGCAGTTAAAGTATATAATAAGTTACCCAGTATATTATATTAGTATTAAATAATTACTATATATACTTATTTAAAGGATGTAAGGGAGCGCAAATACCACCTCAGTGCTCCCAGCCAACCTCACCTGCCCGTGGTGCATCCTGCTGAGTAACCAACGAGGCTCTAGCGACCGACAAATTACGGTATAACCATTTCAAAATTATGGCGTAATTAAATACTACATGCCGGTGACGGCATAAACCCCCCCCCCCCCTCCCCCCCCCCCCTTTTATGTTACAATAAGCCGCGGCCCCCAGTTTCCGGCCGCTCTGCTATTCCTGACCACGGCGGCGGTCATGGTAACGGCAGGGCAGGGGGTGCTAAGAATCCCCGGGTTACGGTAGGCCGCCAAAACAAACTGACCCTCGCTACGTTTAATGGACGCACGATTCGGCTGGATGAGCATCTGAAGCAGCTGAAGGAGGAGCCGGGACACATAAGATGGCACATTCTGGGGTTATGTGAAGTCCGAAGATAGGGAAAGGACACAATAACTCTAGAATTAGGCCATCTTATGTATTACAGAGAAGGTGACCAGCCATCCCAAGGCGGCGTCGGGTTTCTGGTCAACAAGGCTCTCAGTGACAACGTTGTAGAAATCTCCAGTGTGTCGACCAGGGTTGCGTACCTTATAATAAGGTTAACCAAGAGGTACAGCCTCAAATCAAGGTCATCCAGGTCTACGCACCGACCTCGGCACACTTGGATGAAGAGGTGGTAAGTATGTATGAAGACATTTCCAGAGCCTTACATACCACCTCAAGGCTCACTACAACGTTGTCATGGGAGACTTTAACGCCAAAGTGGGAGTACAGACCTGCAGTAAAATCGTCTATAGGACCACACGGATTTGGGAGTGGAAATCACAGGGGGAAATGCTCGTCTATTTCCTCGAGAAAGAGGGGCTTTTCTTGATGAACTCGTTCTTCAAGAAACAGCCCCAATGGAAGTGGACGTGGCAAAGCCCCGACACTGTGGCTAAAAATTAATTACGGACAAACGGCGCATATTCAGAGACGTCTCAGTGATCACTAGGTTCAATACTGGAAGTGATCACCGACTTGTACGAGGCTCTTTGGATATCGACTTCAAGGCCGAGAGGGTTCGATTGATGAAGTCCACGCTCCGGCCGAACCTACTCCAAACCGTAGTTGGGTCTGAAACATTCCAATTAAAATTGGAAATCCGATTCACAGCCTTGGAAACCACAGATGACGTAGACCAGAAACTCGAAGAAGGGGTGGAAATCCTCAGGGAAGAAGGGACGAAGTTTAGCGAGAGCAAGCGTACGGGCAAAAAGTCCAAACTTTCGGCAGAAACACTTCGACTAATGGAAGAGAGACGAAAAGTCCCATTGTCAGCTTTGTCAGTTTATCAGGTACACAACAAAACCATTAAGAAGCTGGTCGACGCGACCTCCGATCCTCTAACACGCTCTTATTCCATTCAATTTCCATTCAATTAACATATATCCAATTGATAAGTACTTGAAATTTCTTTTGATATTGTATGATGCAAAATATTTACATGCCTAATAGGTAATAATATCTAATAGAACTGAAAATTATCTTTTACTTATAAGATATTTTTGAACCATATTTTATAGCAAATAAATGAAATTATTATGATTATGATAATAACCACCTATACTAAGCAGTTATATTAATTGAATGCGTAATCATAGTTGTGTCCGGGTCATAATGTTATCAAAAATAACATTCCATAAGTAACGTACGCACACTTTTTGAAGCGTTGTATCTTATTAATACCTACTTACATTAAAAATGTAAAACCAACCCCGACTGATCTATGTATAATCTGTTCATGGAGATCATTCCAATGAGCCCAAACTCGACATCTCTGCGGTAAGTTGGTTTAGCAGATTATGCTACCATGTTTTTACAATATCATGAGAGTAACAAAATGATGATTTGAGGGCCCGGTGGCGTAATCGGGAGAACGGTCGGCTTTGATGCCGGAGGTACCGAGTTTAAATACCGCCGTGCACCAATGAATTTTTCTACCGAAAAATGTATGTGCACTTTTCACAGTGGCCCTCCGGTGAAGGAAAAACATCGTTAAGAAACCAAAAACCTCCGCATGGTGGTAGGACTCTATCTAGTGTCCGCCTGGCTAGCTACCACCATCAAGTTAGAAAATCTGTCACCAAACATCTAATGTGTTCCGGCAGCTATCCTCGAGAGCCAGTTCCCATAGTATGCCTAGCGTGCTTACCATCTTCGACCGCACTTACCAACAGGTGAGATAGTGGTCAAACGCTAGCCTATAAGATATAAAAAAACCTAATTTTGAATTGATCAGTTCTATGAAAGTTGGTGTCATAGCGTCATCAACTTGAAATAAGCTCTTAGGCTCAAAACGGCCGAACGAATTTTCACTAATCAAAGCTATAGACATTCGATTAAGACACCTATCAAACAAAATAGACTAAGGGCCAGTTTAACAGTTCCTGATAGTCTTATTAGGAACAAATCTGACAGATTTTTGAGAACTTTTACATGGCTTCATCTGTCAAATAATTATCTGAACCTTTATCAGCCACCGGTGAAATTGGCCCTAAATCTAAATCGGCTTAATCGTTTGGGCCATAACAAACCTTATCCTTTTTTTTTCGTGAATACGAGGTTTAACATCTCAATCAAAGTACATGTGCAGTGGGTTGACGCCTTAGACGCAGTATATTAAAATAGACCTGGCATCAAAATAACAATAATAATATGATAATGATAAAACTATATAATCACTAGTATGAGAGAGCGAGACGGACAGCATTTTTTTTATCCTTCTCGCATATGCGATTTTATTGTTTGGCTCCAGCTCTGCCTCCAGCTCTAGCGGCGCCCATTGGCTTTCACCCGATGCATGTATGACCCGACCAAATTACGTTGTTAATTTTAACTTATAGCTGGCATAAATGTATCACGTGTTCATCATTTTAGTCGGCTTTTATCAGTATAGCTAAATAGCTATAATATATATTATTATAGCCGACTAAAATTATTTAATCGTATACGCTAATGTCTTGTCTTTTTAATTGTCCATCTACGGTTGACGCAGATTGTTGCGTGACACAGCATATTCTGTTTTAGGCAAACGTCTGTCATTGGTGCCAGTGTCCCTTTCCATCAACGTGTAATGTCTGTGATTAGTTACCAAGTCATCCACATGCATATAACAGTTATGTTATCATTTGACCTTGATCTTCGAGGTCACCGCCAAAATAATAACCGAGCCCAGTTTAGGTACCAGGCAATCGTTTGTTAACTTTTCGTTAAAGTGCCTTTCAATAGATATAGTTATTATTTTTCTTTATTTCATCATCATCATCATCATCAGCCTATCTCTGTCCACTGCTGGACATAGGCCTCACTTATTGAGAGTTATATTTTAAAACTCTCATTAAGCAATAATATACGTTAGGGACAATATAGGTTATGAATAATGAATAAACTGGCCAAGTACAAGTCTGACTCGCACTCGTAGGGTTCCGTAACAAAAGAAAGTATTTTATAACTATACGTTTTGCCAGCAAAAATATAACTTTGTTTTTCATAGTGTTTGTATGAAACACAAAGTTATAATTGCGTTTGCTATATCTCACTGCTCACTATATCTCGTTCAAACCAATTTTCGTTGAAAGTTCTTAATGAGACCTACAGCATATATATTTTTTTAGGTTTTTCACTCCCTTACTTTAAAAGATAGAGGGGGGACACACATTTCACGTTAGATGTGTCTATCTTTCAAATAAAATAAAAAGTTTTAGGAACCTCAAAGTCATTTTTAAAGACCTATCTATACACGTATACGTTTTTCACTATTTCACATTTTATTTATAGAAAAATTGTCAGAAGTACTGTAACATGGTACGTAAATACGTACATACATGGTACAGAGGTACGTAATATGGTTGGCAACCCTACTTTAATAATTTTTAATGGTCTGACGTCAACGATTGGATGACAGATGAATGGCTCATTACTTATGCGTTTTTTTAAATTCAAAGCGTTAAATAACTATGCCATTTTCAATGTTGCTTATTAGCAATAATAAGCAAATAAAGAAAAATGTCGCACCTTCCACCACGCCGCAGGCTTCAATTGTAAATAAAACCAAACTAAAAGTATCACGTACGCTCAAATAACCAAAGGAACTCAGCAGCAGAGATTACCACAGCCTCAAATCCAGCAGAAAAGTTCCAACATCGACGAGAAAATAAATCAAATTTTGTCTCTTATGACCTCATTCGATAGTAGGTTGAAAAAACTGGAAAATAGCACTAAAATGGCTACAGCAAAACATTCATCATGAACAAGTCACTAAAGATAATGGCCTGGAATGCTAATGGACTACTACATCATCGAAATGAGCTACAGGTAGTCCTAAACACAGAAAATATCGATGTGTGCTTGGTCTCTGAATCACATTTTACACGTGAATCCTACATCAAATTAAAAGGTTATAAAACTTATCACGCACTGCATCCCGATAATACTGCAAGAGGAGGCAGCACCATCATAATAAAGGATAACATCTACCATTACGAAACACATCAGTTTGAAGAACAACACATTCAAGCTGTAGCTATTCAACTTAAAACTAAAAGATATCCTATAACATTATCATCAATTTATTGTCCACCGAAGCACGCGCTGAAAGTTGAACAGTACAAAAGTATACTGAAAGCACTAGGCAACAGATTTATACTGGGAGGTGATTTTAATGCTAAGAATACCTACTGGGGATCAAGACTTACTTCAACTAAAGGTAAAGAACTATTAACAGCTATTAGAGAATGTAACTGTGACGTTATATCTACAGGAAAACCAACTTACTGGCCCACAGACCCTATGAAGATTCCAGATCTCATAGATTTTTTTATTTATAAAGACATATCACTAAGCTTTCTTCATATTCAGGAAGGTTATGATATGAATTCTGACCACTCACCAATATTTTTAACTATAAGTCAAAATATTATTGAGAAAGAAGCCAGTCCTTCCTTGGTAAATAAAAATACAGACTGGGAAAGCTTCAAATTAGATTTAGATTGTATAATTGACTTGAAAACTTCATTGAAATGTCCAAATGAAGTAGATATAGACTTGAAAAAAATTATCACTGACATTCAACTTTGTGCCTGGAAAAATACGCCAGAATACAAAAAGAAAATCAGAAGTAATTATTATCCTATAGAAATAAGAGATTTGATTGTTTATAAAAGAAGACAGCGAGAGCGATGGCATATGACAATATGTCCTAAAGACAAAACGCTATTGAACAAGCTAACAAAAAAAACTTGGAAAGATAATACAAGCTTTCAATGATGAGTCTATGAACACTTACTTGAGCCAGCTGACAAGTGATCGTTCAACTAACTATTCATTGTGGAAAACAACTAGAAACCTCAAAAAGCCAACTCTGCAGGTCCCACCTATAAAAGAAACTGACGGGAGTTGGGCCATCAACAATAAACAGAAAGCATTTCGATTTGCACAACATCTACAGTTAATCTTTCAGCCTAATGAGGATACGTACCATGACCTCACGCTAACTGAGAAAGCCCAAGATGGTATCGAAATTCAACTTACAACGCCAAGAGAAGTATATACTGAAATAAAAAAGCTTGGAAAGAAAAAAACGCCGGGCTATGATTTGATTACAGGAGAAGTACTACAAAATCTGCCTCGAAAAGCGTTAGTCAAACTTACTACACTCATCAATGCATCATTTAGACTTCAGTACGTGCCCGACTTGTGGAAAATAGCTGAGGTGATTATGATCCAAAAGCCTGGTAAGCCACCCCAAGATGCAACATCATACCGACCAATTTCTTTGTTACCAATAATATCAAAGTTATTTGAGAAACTGCTTTTAAAAAGGTTAAAACCTATCATAGAAGGTAGAAATCTCATTCCTGACTACCAGTTTGGATTTAGGAAAAAACACTCCACTATAGACCAGGTTCATCGAATTACCAACATCATTGAAAACGCACTAGAAGATAAGAAAGTTTACACCACAGTCTTCTTAGATGTAGCGCAAGCATTTGACAAAGTTTGGCATAAAGGGCTCATACACAAATTGAGAAGTATGCTTCCGAAACAGTTCGCAGATATTCTAGAGTCTTACTTAACACAAAGGATGTTTAGAATAAGACAAGATGACTCGTTCTCAAACTTAATGCAAATAAAGGCTGGCGTACCACAGGGCAGTGTTCTAGGTCCGGTCCTGTACCTATTATATACCTGTGATATCCCTGAGTTAGAAAATAACACCATTGCAACTTTCGCGGATGACACAGCTATTATGGCTACAGGGGTCACCCATGAAGAAGCAGTCGCAAAGGTCCAGACAGCAATCAACACCATAGTTGATTGGACAAAGAAGTGGCGAATAAAGCTTAATGAAACTAAATCTGTCCACATAGATTTTACAAATCATACACGTCCGTTTGCACGTGTAAACATTTTAAACTTTAAAGCCGTAAAAGTGCAGTGATAACCTTAAAACCTACATAGTTCCGTAGTCAAATTTACAATGCTCCAATCTTAGTTTGTTTGGTGAAAATCCGTGAAGAAACATAGAAAATATAAGCAAAAACATTTCAAATGCTTCACTAACGTTTGGAGTCCTGACCTACCGCAACTTACAGTGTTACCCGCTGCTACGAGCGACCGGTCGCAGTGGTGGTGATTCACACTTTGCACTTTGTTCGAGACCGGTTTTTGTCTAGGAATCCAGGGGCGTATCCAGTGTGGCAAAATGATCTGCTCGGCGTGCAACATCACTATTAATGACGAAAATGAACTGCACTGTAACAACGAGAATTGCTATAAAATATACCATCGAATATGCGCTGATGGGCAAGGCATGGCAAGTAAAGAATGTTGGATATGTCCTGAATGTAGCTGTGCCTCGAAAAAAGGCGGTGATAATAGTTCAACGCCAGTAGGCTCGTTAAAGAAAAACCGCAACAATGTAACTTTCCGGAAGAAATTTCCGTCGACTGTTCAAGTAGAAGCACCGGAATACAAAAATCAAGATAATGAACTAGCCGCTGAAGTGCGTCGCCTCACAGAAGAAATGGTGTCGATACGACAATTGCTACAAGATAGTGTTTCGATAGCTAAGACAAATGATGTGAAGATGGAAATATATGTGTCTCAAATAAGTTCCCTGCATAAAAAACTAGAGGAACATGAAATCACTAATAAGACGTTGGCTGCAGATTTGAAACGGTATGTTGCTCAAGTTGAAAAACTAAATGCCAACAAACCGGATTTATCGAATGTCGGCAAAGTTAATTCAGAAGTGGTCGCAACTGAAAGTGCAAGCAGCAGTTTGTGCCGGTCCCAAAGATCTTCTACTAATAAAAGACAGAAGAAAAAGCAGTTTGATGGAGAGCCCAAAAAACATGTTCAATCAGTAGTTGAAATTGAACCGGTTATCGTGCAACCTAAGACCGTTCCAGATGTCTGTAGTTCAAAGCCTAATGCAGTGCTTGCAAATCCTAATAATAATATACTCGATATAAGTACTGACGTTAAGGAAGATAAGGGTATTGAAACTCCGAATCAAGTTGAACGAGAGGCTCCGTGGAATGAAGTCAAAAGAAAGGGCCGTCGCCCGACTTCAATGCTTGGAACTGCTGGACCGGCGGTGACCACCCTTAAAGCGGTGAAGCCGCGAAAACATCTGCACCTGTGGAACATGGAATCAACAGCTGAAGAGATCCGTGCCTATCTTTCTAAACTTTGCCCCAATGGAACATGTTCTGTCGAGGAGCTTAAAGCTAAAGGCAGTTATAAATCTTACAAGATAGGAGTACCATTAGCTTACTATGATCTATGTTTCTCAGCTGAGGTCTGGCCGGTTAATGCCAGGATCAAGTCATGGGTCACATTAAAGAAGCCAGAAGCTTCACGGTCTACATTGGATAAAAAACAGCCCTTTCGTGGCCTGCCAAGCACACAAGAAAGCCGCTTATGTTAGCATCAATATTCTATATCAGAATGTACGTGGTCTGAAAACCAAATTACCAGCACGGCGCCATCATTTAGCGGTATCAGAATATGATTTGACTGCAGCCACCGAAACTATCCTGGATGAATCAGTTCGGGACTCCGAGTTAACTGCCAACAACTGGTCAGTGCTGCGAAGGGACAGGAGTACACACGGTGGTGGTGTTCTACTCGCCACGCGTGCCGATATATTTCTGCATCGACGTTATGATCTCGCGACGGAATCTGGTGAAGATCTTTGGGTGGATTTTTCGTGGCGTGGTCGGGCGTTTCACGTGTGTGTCGTTTACATCAGACCAAGGGCTGTTGAAGATGAATATATGCAGTGGTTCATTAAAATTGAACATTCAATTAATCAACTAAAAGGACATGTAATTATACTCGGAGACCTTAATTTAAATAGCGCATCGTTAACCATCAAGCATTATTATGGTTACTTTTTATCAATATGTGATTTGACGGAAAATAATAATGTAATGAATCTATGCGGTGGTAAACTAGATGTTGTGCTTGTCCGAGAGAGCGTTGATGTCGGAGAGGTGACAGTTTCTCGTACTGAGGGTGTAGTTCCCATTGACGCGTATCACCCGGCCCTCGACATTGAGCTACTAATCCATTCAACTTGCTATTCTGACGTTATACCACCTAGTAATATAAGTCCTTCAAATGATTGGAATTTTAACAAATGTGACTATGTTAAGCTGTATCGTTTGCTCTTTAATGTTTCATGGCAAAGTGTTTTCGAATCGAACCACCTACATGACGCAACACAATGTTTCTATGACATTGTGTATGATATTTTTAATGCATGTATGCCTAGGAAACACCGCAGGACAAATACTGACAACCGCTATCCAGTCTGGTTTACGCGGGATATAATTAGGGATATAGCGCTGAAATTAAAATTGCATAAGGCCTGGAAACTTAACAAATCAGATGAGACGTATAAACAGTTCCATGGTCTTAGAGCCTCACTAAAGAATAGAGTTTCACAAGCTTATAAAACACACATAGCTCTGATAGAGGATAATATAAAGGTTAACCCCCGTGGGTTCTGGCGGCACGTTACTAGCTTACGGTCGAAGGGTGGCTTCGAGTCAAGTGTTACCTACAAGGGCGAACCTTTTTGTGGAGTTGCAGCTGCTGAAGCGTTTGCCACCTTTTTTGCCAGTGTTTTTTCACCGGACATACCACGTCTGAATTATACCGCAGTTAGTTCTACATCTAATACCGTTTACAACAGCAACTATGTCACTATATGCAAATTTGATAACTCTGACGTTATATATGGTATCAACAAACTAAAAACTAGTAGCTCAATTGGACCAGACAACATACCCTCAGTTATAATCAAGAATGCGAAAGAAGCTATCTGTGATCCACTATGCCATATTTTCAATAAATCATTGGAATCAGGTGTATATCCTCCGCAGTGGAAAGTATCGAGAGTTACACCAATACCTAAAACAGGAAACAAATTTTGTGTCGAGGAGTACCGACCGATTGCCATACTATCGTCACCGGCAAAAATTTTTGAGAATATCCTCCATCGACACATTTACCTTCAGGTAGAGAAATATTTATCAGACTCTCAGCACGGTTTCAGGGCAAGACGATCGGTCAATACCAACCTCCTTACCTTAGTGAACTTCATCTCGGTAAGTCTAGATCGCGCTCATCAAGTTGATGTTTTATACTTCGACTTTCGCAAAGCATTTGATAGAGTTGATAATGACGTATTATTGGATAAAATGAATACAATCGGCTTTACGCCTGCACTTTTAAGGTTTTTAGCAGATTATTTACGTGACCGCCAGCAATTCGTCAGGCTCGGTATTTACGAATCCTCACCATACCACACACGCTCTGGTGTGAGTCAAGGCTCAGTACTAGGACCTCTGCTTTTCCTCATCATGGTTAACGATCTTCCGGTGATTCTTAGGCATGCTAAGTGTCTTCTATACGCAGATGATTTAAAACTCTTTGCTGAAGTAAGATCAGAAGCGGACTGCTTGGCACTCCAGGAGGACGTTCGTGCCGTGCATGAATGGAGTATCAAAAACAAAATGGAATTCAACCACTCGAAATGTTGTGTTATGAGTTTTGGTCGCGGACGGCGCCCAATTTCGTTTGACTACAGAATTGGTGAGGCCATTCTTCCTAGAACTTTAGTAATGAAGGACTTGGGTGTCGTATTCGACCAAAAGCTCACTTTTCATGAGCACATGCTTTTAGTCGCAAAGGAATCTTTTAAGCGCCTAGGTTTCGTACTCCGGAACTTGCGTGATTTCAAGAATGAGCATGTAATACGGCTCCTATATAATACGCTTGTTCGCAGCAAACTTGAGGCGAGTTCGTGTATCTGGAGTCCTTATGAGTCCACATACGCGCCCTTACTTGAAAAGGTGCAAAAAACATTCCTTAGGTACCTATACAAACGAACTTTCGGGTATTACCCGTTCATGTACCCCACAGCGTTCCTCCTGGGATGCCTCAATTATAACTCGCTCGAGACTAGGAGAGCAAATGATCAGCTGGTTACTATGTTCAAAATTTTTCGGCACAAGATCGACGCTCCTAATCTCCACAATGAACTGGTTGAATTGTTTGTCCCAAACAACTATCTCCGGTCTCGGAGACACAAACTGTTCGCCGTGCCATCGAGTCGCACGGTGGCACGCCAAAACTCGCCTATTCCTCGCTCCCTCTCTGCACTCAATGCTATGCTCGAAGCAACTCCTGAGTTAGACCTGTTTGCGGACGAATGGAGGGTATTGTTGACTGCCTTCCAAAAATGTTGTGAGACTTAAATCTACTGGGTGTTAATATATAATTTATTTATTATTATTTTTAATATTTTTAAGGATGACGTTTTAAAATTATTATTCTATGCTATATACTTTGATCTTAATTATGTTGTATTATTTCTTTCTATTTTATTTTTTATATAATTTTGACGTTTCTCTATTGTTTGTGTTATCAATGTACTTATGACTTAAATGATTTTATGAATTAATTTGTGTTAATTAGTGTAAGTGGTTTGTTACCGTTCTAATTATCAATAACTAACTAAATAAAATAAATAAATAAATAAAAGACCTAACTACCATCCGGTATTCATAAATAATCAAGCAATACCATACGACTATAAAGCAAAATATCTGGGTATCACTTTAGACGCAAAGCTAAGCTGGAAGCTGCACGTCAAAAAGAAAAGAGAAGAATTGGAGCTCCGCTACAAGAATATGCACTGGCTCTTCGGAAGACATTCTTCCCTGTCTGTGAATAATAAATTATTATTGTATAAACAAGTCCTAAAACCAATATGGACTTATGGTATCCAGCTATGGGGCTGCACCAAACAAACCAACATACAGATAATACAAAGATTCCAAAATAAAGTACTCAGGAGTATTGTACGTGCACCGTGGTACATCAGAAATGACGATCTTCACCGGGACCTAAAAGTGGAGCACGTGGCTAAAACAATCAAACAGTTTGCTGAAGCTCACGATCGCAGACTTCACCATCATGTGAATGTCGAGGCCATCCAGCTCCTCGACAACACGGAAATAGTGAGAAGACTAAAAAGGGTCAAACCCTTCGAGTTACATTAGTGATACTTTATCAAGTGAACAAAGTGTAGTGATAGTGAACGCGAACGCTATAAAAAGAACACAAGAACAAAGTGTCTTCCCCTTAATAGAGACATTAAGAAAAGTGTTAATGGACACATTCTTAGTAATATTCTAATAGTAAATTAAGTGAAAATAAAATTACTCATTAGCCTAGTTGTTATAAGCTAGATTGTAATTGTAGTGAGATATCTGCATCAAGTAGATAAAACATTATAAAATTAAAAAAAAAAAAAAAAAAATTCAATGTTTACTCGATATTTATTATGATTTCTTTTATGATTTTTATGATTTTTACGTGAATATTGTGTGTATATCTGCCTACATACTAAGTAAAGCTTTGATTTAATTTGATTAAGTTTGTTCTGCCTTTAACTTAGTTTGAGAAGATTGTGGAACCCTCGGTGCGCGACGGACTCGCATTTGGCCGGTTTTTTTCTTAAAAAAGTTAATAATTATTGTACTAATTAATTATAAGTCAAATCAAAGATAAGCCGAGTCAATAACATTTTGCGTAAACAAGTGACTATGAGTGTGATAACGGCAGAGTATTTAACGTGCGATTGATTTACGTACCACCTCGTATATGAAAAAAATGTTTGTAGGTAGGTAGGTATGAGACCTAATAATAATAAAATATATAATTATTATATTATTTATTTATTTATTTATTCATTTATTTATTTAGTTATTAATAGTAGTTAGTTACTATTTATTTATTTATTTATTTAAACAGCCACATTATACAGTATTAAATTTAAAAAAAAACGTTTAAGTAAACACAAGTATCAATACGCAGCCCACCACACTATTCTCAGATTGTTACATGCATATAATATAATAATCACACTATAATCGCTAGATGAGCGACGGACTAATACAAAAAAAAATATATATAATTCAGTTTCGTTACAAAATGGATAAATATGAGTGTTGACAAAACATTTGGATAAATTATAGATTAAGTACATAAAATTACACTTTAGCTATTATTTATTAATTCTCTATTCTGTGGCGTTAGTTATAGTTACAAATTAATGGATGGAGTTGCAATTATAAGTTAATGAATTATGATAGATTTACATAGAAATCGTTGTAGAACATCTGCATAGAAAAATTACAACAGACTCAAATACGAATGAAAACAAGGAACAAAAGGGTTTTTAGGTTAAGATGTAAGATTTTTTAGAACGGCTATTTTGAATTGGCTAAGGGTACAGGAAAATATATCAATATTTTCAAATTTATTGTTATATAAATCAGTCATCCTCCGAACAGGATTACGGATGCCAGAGTTAGTTCGACTACTGGCCTGTGCAAACAGACGAACAGCGCGCACCTCGCGCCGCTGAACTGTTCTAGGTACAATGTAGCATAGGCTCATCACGAGGTCGATACAATCAAATTTGTTATTTACTATTATGTACAGAGTGGTCATTTCCAGATATTTCGTCTGGACTCCAAACTCAATAGATTATATCTAGAAAGTAATTCAAAGTAAGACAAATAAGTTTTATGGCATCTATAGTGCATAGTGCGTAAATATTTGCGTTGAACCTTCTCAATGGCAACTTTGTACTTGTTGTAGTATAATTGTTTGTTAGTAGTTTTAATGTTATATTTATGAACTACTTGCTGTGCCCGCGACTTCGTCCGCGTGGAAATGGGTGTTTGGGTAGCAACGCGGCGTCTTTCGAACTGCGGGCGCGATCTCAGTACTTTTCTATTGTTTTCTGATCGCATTTGGTGTGAACCAGTCGGTACAAATACTACTGCGCTATCTGATCGCCGCCTAGATCGCGCACGCAGGACGCTGTGGTGTGTCCTTACCTTTAGTTTTTAAACTTAATTATTGTTAAAAATAATCCAAGTAATTTTCCAAAATTGTCTGAAACTGTTACTCGCAATAGACGTAACGACACAATCCGCATTGTAAAAGGGAAAACTATTATTTCTACTATTCATTATTCTGTGCTATTACGCAACAACATTATAGGAATGGCTCTTTCAATATTAAATAAAATTCCTAAATCTATAAAAGAACTCGACAATCTAAAGTTCAAGAACCTCCTGTAGAAAATGCTAGTAAAGTATATTATTCCATTGACAAGTTTTTGAATGACAAATTTTAACTGTGCTGTAATTTATTATTATAATTTTGACATACTAATTACCTGCTCTAATTTTTTTACATTCTTAATTTTAATTTCATTCAATCTTTCTATCAACATTCAGCAGCGTCACGCGTCTCATTTGTACGCCTATATGGGCAAAACATGACGAGCTGTCTTTTACTTAAAGAACATACTGCATGCAATGTTTGTTTGTGAATGATTTCAAAGTCTATAACGGACATAGGTAGAAACATTTTATGTGTTTTATATATAACTAGCTGTCCCGGCAGACGTCGTCCTGCCCGGAAAAGCTTTATCTATGTGCCTACATTCACTCCCTCTACTTTAACATTGGATTGACAGTAGCGCCATCTGTGGAAAATTGGTCGTACCAACTTAGAAACCTTTTTATGCTCATGTTCAACAACTTTGCTAAAGATCATCACATGATTAAATGCATAGTTTATGATTCTATAAAGGACATATAGACAAACATTAATTTTTATATAAGAGAAGATAGATTTTAATGCAAAAAATTAAACAATTAAATACGTGCATAGTAATAATAACTTACCGTCGGATATAGTCATATAATAGAAGGTGTGTAGAGATGATGTCGGTTGTATCGACAACTTCTTGTATCACGTTTGAACTGTAGACTGTTCTCCAATAGAGAGCCGATGACGGGCATCGCCTCAAGAAGATGTTATTTGCACCGTTAAATACTGTTAAAAGTAAACTGTCAGGTTAAGCTTAAAGATAAAAATAAATATATGTTGTTTGTTCAAAATCTGCGTTTAATAATCTGACGTCAACGATTGGATGACAGCTGAATAGCTCATTACTTTTGTTTTTTTTTTCAAGCGTTAAATTATGCTTTTGCTATGGTCACATGAGTAATTTCTTTACTCATGTGCTATGGTGACTTGATAATCGATTATGATTTGTTTCATTATTTTGACGTGTATATGTGCGTATATTCATACTGAATAAATTATTCAACTTGACTTTTGACTTTGACCAACGGCGGACTATCAGCTGTAGATAATTTAGTGGTAGTACAGTCCGGCAAGTATAACTTGGTGTGCCTGTGCGCCACTGTGCTTTTACTTTGTACTTTGATAACAGTTTCTCTTAAACCACTTTTAATTACTTTTGGCATTATTGAACTATTTTAATGTAGCAGATTTATCAACAATATTGTCGTGGTAATCTGTCAAACGTCAAACTCACAGTTTCAATTAAAAGAATTAGTTCCAAAAACCACCACCGCCAAGTTATACTTGTGGCACTGTAGCTATGTACTATTGTTGAGTGGTAGGACTTCTGCTAGTCCACCTGAGGTGGTACTACAACAGAAATTAATAGAAATGTTTTCCGTTTTTGAAGAACGAAGTGTCCAGTGTAATTACATTCATGTGAGACATATAATACAATAGCGATTATGCGTCTAATTTAAATATGGGTTAAATTGTTGAAGTTAAATCTTCTTTATCTTCGTTGTGCACTTTTCTTGTGATGGATAAATTAAACTCGCGTCAGGGGTCACGTTTCCTGATTGTAAGACGAAATTTTGTAAGACGAAGCGTAGGGCGCTTGCGCGAGGTGTCATTCCAAAATTTAAAAAAATGGCGTGATCAAGTTTTCACTTCTGCCGGCACTCCCGGAGTGCAACCCGTTGTTTTTTTAAATACTTTTTATACGATAGATTATATCGATAGATAAAAAAAAACAAATACGCAGCGCTAAAAAAAAGCAAATTAGGTATAAATAAAAAATATTGAAAATTACAAACAATTATGGGTACCTACCATGTTGGCACGCTTGGCGTGACGTCATAGTCTATAATAATGATCAACCATGGAGGATTTTCGCTACAGCGAGCTTTGAAGTGTACTTCAAAGCTCGTATTGTAGACTTTGACGTCACTTTTTGATCTAACCAACTGCGTGCGTTTCAATTAACTTGAATTGCCCGCAAAGGACATTGACAGGGTTTGGACCAAATGCTTTCCAGACTTACAAGTATTTCTAAATGATTTCCTACATCAATTTTTTTTTATTCAGCCTGTTTTGTCCTACTGTAGGGCAAAGGCCTCCCTTCCCTCCTTCCACCCATCACGATCTATTGCTTGTTGGGTCCAGTGCTAGAATAGTTATCCAGTTCATCCCGCCATCTCCGTCTGGGTCTACCACGTCGTCATCTAACGTTCTGTGGAACCCACTCTGTAGAGAGTTTGGCCCACAGATTGTCCGACATGCGGCATATATGTCCGGCCCAGTTCCATTTCAGTTTGGCGGCTTTATGACCAACGTCAACAATTTGAGTTTTGGAACGCTGCAGTATATTATTTCTGATGCGGTCTGACAGTTAACTAAAGAAAAAAATATAGAAAATTAAATATATCCCAGTAATTATTTTTGTTTGCCTTGAGCACCTTGCGCAAGCACCCTGCGTTCCGTTATAATGACAACTCGCACAAGCGCCCTGCGCTTCGTCTTACGAATTTTCGATCATGACATGTGACCTGACGCGAGTTAAACATTTTTTACCGATCCCAAGAAAAGTGCACAACGCCGCTAAAGAAGTTTTACTTCAAAAACCGGCCAAGTCGAGTTAGACTCGCCCACCTAGGATTTATATAAGTAAGTAAGTGCCTCAAGACCTAGCTTCTTGACAATTTCACGATTCTAGGGCAACGGGAAGTAGCTTATAAGTTTTCGACCCAAAACCTATAGGGTACTTTTGGTTGACCTAGAATTGTCAATTTTGGTTAAAAGCAAGGTCTTACAGCACAAGTAAAGGGGAAATTCCAATAAAAATAAAAATAAAGTTCAAAATTATAGTAGATGTTGGTACTGACAAGTTTTCACGAAAATCTAAATTTGCCCATATCTTTTTATCGTGTTGACTCAACACCTTGATATTTATACACCTAATAGGGACTTTAAACATAAGTCTAGTATCTGGTATAAATTTCAACTTCAGGTCCACCCATTCCTGGAAAATCATTGGTGACACACGGACAGACGGACAAGAGAGTGAGCTTAGAAGGGTTCCTTTTTTTACCTTTTGAAGTACGGCACACTAAAATACATGCATATTTCCTATTGTCTCGAGGTAACGGACGCAGTGCAAAATACAGTCAATAGAAGTTTTGCGTGCCGAATTTGAATTTGTTACAGTCTGATGTCGTAGCTTACCATCAGGTGAACATCTTGCTTATTATATTACCTCACATAATAAAAAGAGATAGTTTTACAATAACTTATTAATATGTTTCAGGAGCGGACTCGACAACAGCTGGCCTCTGATTGTTTTTGTTATTTTACTGCGTTATCTGTTATTTTGTATTTAATGCAATGACTGTGGCTCATATTTTCTGTTTTTTTTATTCTTGTATATAAGTTAACTTAACTTACTTAAATAATGTAACATTATGATAAGATGCTTCTGCAATATTTTTATAAATATTTTTTTATTTTATTTATTCACACTTACTTAAATTACAGTTTCAATTATATTTTGTACCAATAAACCAAAAGGTTTGTCTAGGTACTCACACTCGGTCGAACTTTACTATGTTACTACTACCTGCTTTTTTAGTTTGTATTTTAATATTAAGTCACTATCGCCACATATGTAGTAGCAATATTCAATATTTTCTACAGACTGCTCTTTCAATTTTTCCTTTATATAATGTAAGATAGATAGGTAACCATTACAAATTATAATATACATTATATTCAATTATAATATACAAAAACTGAAGTTAGTAAGAGCACTTAATAACTGCTCTTACTAACTTCAGTTTTTGAAGAGATTTTTAGTTTACTATTACTTACAACAATTAATATATATACTTTCTACTACGTTAACATACACTTTTAATAAGTAATATAATATTTATAGAGACCCATATTTTAATTTATTGAATAATTAATTGAAGTAATTAGATAAACCTGGTGTTGGACAGTAAACGTACCACGAGATATCACACTACTAGGTACTACAACATACAGTTCATGAACTTCTAATGTAGGCAGTTATTAGTCGCGCGAACATCTTGTATTATTGGAGTAATTTATTTACGTCGCCTTCGTTTCTAATAACAATAGGCTTTTCGTTGCCACTTTTTCTTGCTAAAATGTTACCCGACCATATATAACCATATATATCTGAAGGTGGGTCGCAGTTTTTGATTAGCCGTCCAAAGAAGCGCTTTATTTGCTTTAGTCAGAGCGCGGCGAACAATTATCTTTGATTGTTTTTCTTTTATTGGAGGATTCGTCACTATATCCCCAACAAAAACATTTTCTGTTTTAGATGCAGTAATCCACTTGAGGGTTTGAGCAGCACTTGATAGTTCTACTTGGATAAGCGCACACTTTCCTTTGTTTGTGGTCATCATTATGAACATTTAAGTATTTTGTTTCTTAACCGACTTCACAAAAAAGGAGGAGGTTCTGAATTCGTCGGAATCTTTTTTAGGGTTCCGTAGCCGAATGGCAAAAAACAGAACCCTTATAGATTCGTCATGTCTGTCTGTCTGTCTGTCTGTCCGTCCGTATGTCACAGCCATTTTATTCCGAAACTGTTAAGACTACAGAATTGAAGTTTATAGGTAGATGTATTCTGTAAACCGCTTTTCGATTTTTATAGAAAAATAAAAAATATAAATAAAAAAATAAAAAATTTAAGGGGGGGCATCCCATACATGGAACTGACACAAACAAAATTTTTTTTCTTGAAACCTATACGTGTCTATGGATAGGCCTTCAAAAATTATATTGAGGTTTCTAAAATCATTTTTTCTCAAAGTCAATCACTTGAAAGATAAGCGCGTCTAAAGTGGTAAAATGTGTGTCCCCCCCCTCTAACTTTTAAAGTATGGGACTGAAAAATCTAAAAAAAATATATGTTGTAGATCTCAATAAAAACTAATAACGAAAATTGGTTTGAACGAGATACAATCAGCAGTTTTTGAGATACGGCGACCGCAAAGATAACTTTGTTTTTCATACAAACACTATGAAAAACAAAGTTATTTTTGTAGTTGCGAAAAATCATAGTTATAGAACTATATATACTTTACTGTGTTACGGAACCCTACGAGTGCGAGTCCAACTTGAACTTGAAGTCTGTTCTTTTAGTTTTTTAAACGATCTTAAATTAATAAAAGTGATCTTAGAAGGGTTCCTTTTTTTACCTTTTGAGGTACGGAACCCTAAAAATAAAATGTCTGTTTTTCGCCCTCCAGCTAGGTGGAGCGATGATATACGCAAGCTGGCTGGCAGCGGGTGGAAACAAATAGCTGAAGATCGAGCTCAGTGGCGTGCCGTAGGAGAGGCCTATGTCCAGCAGTGAACGAATACAAGCTGTTAATAACGATGATGATGATGAAGAAGTATTTTGTTTATTTAAATGACCTGTAATGTAAATCCTAAGATATTCAAGACGTACCACCGTCTGTCTGTACACCCAGATCTTACATAATTCTACACCACTAGGTGCTGTTAAATTATGTCAAAATATGTTCATAGAATATAACTCTTCGTTTACCGAAAATATATTTATATCAAGAAATAACAACAACGTAATTTTGTGATACAAGCGGTGGTCTTATCAAATAAAGCAATCTCTTTCAGGCAACCTAAGCATACACTGTTTAAAAAGGCATAAGTTCTTTAATTCGATCCAATAAGGGCTACGGCGTGTGAATTTGCCACTAGAGGCGCTAGTGGAGTCCGCAAAATGAAAAATTTCGTATACGTGACGTGCAGTAAATTAATCCTAAAGAAACTCGCAATAGGCCCTCTGAACACGTAGCGCATCGTAGCTCAGCTACGATACGCTACGAGCTACGCGTTGCATGCTACAAGCTACGCTACGTAACACTACTACTAGGCTATTCTGTAAGCTATCTCGAACAACGGAATCCGCGGTGAGATTTGAATTTTGTACTACGAAATTCAACCGTATTGCGAACGTGATACGATTGAATTCCAAAGTACGAAATTCGAATGTCACCGCGGATTCCACTAAGGCAACACACTAGGAACAGTGACCACCGCGTGACGTGCGCCGACGAGCGCAGCGAGGAGGGGAGCCGCGGCAGCGGCCGCGCGTCACTAGAAATATTTGTATATGCATATATATGTGCATATGCATATGTATATGCATATGTATACAAATATTTCTGGTGACGCGCGGCTCCTGCCACGGCTCCCCTCGGCGCACGTCACGTCACTGTTGTGTTAACCACGATTTTATTATCCAGGGCATCCGGTCTGTAAAGGGGCCGAGGCTCTTTGTGTTTTCAGCTACAAATAAAGCAAATTAGTAAATTACGTGATGTGTTACTAAACGAAACCATTTCAAGCTTTAATGCGGTCTGAGGTTCCTCTGTGACCGCCTTCATAAAAGCTTAGTTCCATTTGCTTAACATTTAAATTAGCTACCGCGGCATGACCCAGCAATAAAGGGGTCATAGCTCGCCAGCTCTGTCCATAGCCAGGATTTGTGAACGAGTTTCATCTCCCATCTAGTACCTAGTAAACCGCTGGACCATCAAGTGCCTTTCCGCATCCTATTTTAGTAGTAGATTCTAGGAAAGGCACGTGCAAGCAGCTGGGATTTCCCGGAGGTCCCAAATGGCTAAATGGATTTTAGCTTGCAAGGAGTCCTTTGATTCTTCTTTATTGTGAGCGTTATATCAGAATTATAACAAGTAATATTTTAAAAAACCTTTTTAAACGCAAGCTTTTACATAACCTAGGGCCAGAGTAAGTCAAGACAAATCCAACAAGCCCAAACACGACGGGCATAACATGTGTAGTTTAGGAGTTCCTTTGCCCACCTTCCAGCTCCATCTTCAGAGCAGCACCAAGTCATCATAATATTGCATTGTCATGCGATTTACACATGTATACTTTAGAATTTCAGCTCAATCAAACCCCTGGAAGTCGCTCTAAAATCAATCGCAAGATTTGTGACGGACAAATAAATTCGCCGTGAAGTAGAGATAAAGCTTGTTAAAATTAAAATGGCCGAGTTTTGGCGCCATTATTGTCTTTAATTTTTTTTTCTCAAAACTACCGAATGGTTTTCAAAATAAAAGGTTATTATAAATATATACGACTTTGTGTTGAAATGAGAAATAATTAAACGTTTCATCAATTTTGGTCAGAATCTCCGACTTGGATGCGATGTCATCATGTAGTTAGAGTTGCCAGGTGACTTCTACCTAGAGGCTGGAAGAACACCCTCGACCCGATCCTGCTCAATTGATTTTTTAATCAAGACGTGTTCAAGCTGAATGCACAGTGCACCCTCTAGTTGAAAAATCTGTCGTACGACAGATGTCCTTGAGAGACAGTTCCCATTGTAGCGTGCTACCATCCCAAAACGAACAAGGCCATAAAATAACTCCAACTTGTTATAGAGTCAAATAAAACGACATCAAACTGTTACCATAATTTATTTGTTTTATGAATTAGTTACAATATGTCGTGTAGCACCACCGCAACCGCATCTGTCCCCTCCCCTTTATCTCTATACATATATACAAACATATAGAACATACATACACATATATTAATACGTACTCTTATATTAAACATTATGTAGTCATAGCTTAATAAGCCTCAACAACTATACTATCAAATTTTACATTCGCAAAATGAATTCCTGACTCTTATAAATAGATGGCGTTACATACAACTTAAATTTCGAGATAAAACATTCTAAATTTTATTAAATATTTAGTTAATTCCTAAAAATTTTAAACGTATCATATATCAAGCGCAAAACCTGAATTAAGTTCAAAATCGTATCGAATTCAGTACAGTTTAATATTTAGAGCTGATAAAAAAATCATCAAAAATGTCTTATATTGATTGAAGCGATTACTGGGGCCTTATTCAGTATGACCATTTTAAAGTCTTACCGTGTCGTGTTACGTTATCTTCGCGTTATGGTATTCTCTATCCCAATTAAAACGCGGTAGGGTAATGTTATGAGCGCGTTTTGAGATGTCAAAATATCGTGACATATGAGGACGTGTAACGCGCGCGTTTTGTATAATGTACCTATAGTGTGGCATACAGAATACAATTTTTCAATAACGTAACGTGGCGCGTTAAGGAACGCGTTATCTCTTGGTCATACTGAATAAGGCCCCTGAACACAAGCGTGTAACACGCAGAAATTTTGCGAATAGTATCCAGTCCCGCGACATTGCATACACAATGAAATACACTCACAATTATGAACGTACTTTGTACCAACCAACATTGCAAATGTTTCTATTAAATTTATAAGCATAATACTTTCCGTGGTTAGGTTGGCTACAAAGTACGTTCATAATAGCCATGACGACAGTATCAAAAAATCGAAGATTTGATGATTTTAGGGGAAAATACATATTAAAACAATTTAAAACACTAGTTTACTTTTATATAAAAAATTGAAATTATTAAAATGTTCAATAAAATAAAACATTAAAAAACTGCAATCGGCCATTTTGATTGAAACACCAATCACAGCGCATGACGTCACGCCTATGTCCTCTTATGAGGTTTTCTTGAAAATGTTATTAAATTTTGGAAAACCCATGTGTATTCATTGTCACAGATTATATAATAGTTACTACGTTAAGTAAATAAAGGTTTTTTTGTGAATAGTAAATGTGTTTCTATATAACGGAAGAGGATTTCAAAATATTTCGTCACGCCTATTCGGGTATCAACAATGTAGGGAAGTGCCTACTCTTATAACGTAGTAGAGTGATTCAGTACATTGTACGATAGTATCTGTACGCGATAAACTTCAAGAACGCGTACATCCGTTTATTTTTAATCTTACCCGATGTACTTTGAATGCAGTTATTCTTATTTTCAATCATAAAATAATACCTTTCAGTAAAGTTTTATACATACTGCAAACAAAAAAAAAACGTAACAACAATATAAATGCAATGGTAGATATAACTTTATAAATAACATATAATTACATATTTACCGGGGAGGGCGCGTACATATAGCATGCAAGCTACTAAACTTACTAATTTACACATTTGTATTTATTACACATAAAGATATATATATATATATATATATATATACTTATCCAGAAATTGTGTGGCGTGACTCCATAATTTACAAGCGTATTAATATAACAATACATAAAAATATGAATTTTCGAGACTAAAGGGGAAAAAACTAAACACCCATACGTCCATCAAACGATATTGACCTAAGAGAACGGAGAAACGGGAGCAATTTGTTGGAAATTTTTATATTTAATTAATTGTGTGTATATACATATATTTAGTTTCATATCAGCCCGCTAGAGGCTGATCAAATTTTATCAACGCATGTGAAGGAATGAAATAAAAAATACTATTTATAACATTGTGACATATCACACAATTTCTAAACTCTCTTTCTATTCTAAAACTGTGATGATAACTTATAAGCAAATGTTTTCAGTAGCAACTTTAACTACACCTAGTAGAGACGTCGATATATTTCATAAGCACTTTCGTACATCAATATCAAGCTCTGAAGCCTGATTGGCACGACACCGAGACAGCGCGCTCTGATTGGCTAGCCAGCAAAACAGCGCGCTCTGATTGTCTACCCACCAATCAGACCGTAGAGAAAGCACTCTTTGACTTGTCTAGCCACCGAGACATCGCGTGGTTATTGGCTAGGCGCTGAGACAGCGCGCTCTGATTAGCTAGCCACCGAGACAGCGCGCTCTAATTGGTTAGCCATCGAGAAAGCGTACAAATAACGTAGTCTGATTGGCTAGCTAGTACTTATTATTGCAAAATCATTAATTAATCGCGGAATCGGGCGCATTTACGACTCTACTAAGATTATTAGTCGATGGCAGAAAATGGTGAATCGTGAAAATGCACTAAAACTTATGTATATCATTGATATCATCTTGTTTAAAGCTAATTACACTCGCAAATGGATTGTTTAAATGCATTAGTGAAGTAAAATGCATGTTTTAATGTTTAAAGTTTTATATTTAGTTGATATGTTTATACAAATACTTGACGGACTTGACACTTGTGACTATATATAATTATAACAATATGAAGCAGACAGATGTTCTTATTTTCGAAATATTTTGTTGTTAATCTACTACACAGCAACATTTTTAGTTAGAAATATTTTAATACGGGACTTATTGCGCTATAACATTAATGTTATTAACCGACTTCAAAAAAAGGAGGAGGTTTCTCAATTCGACCGTGTGTATTTTTTTTTTTTATGTTTGTTCGCGGATAACTTCGTCGTTTATAAACCGATTTTGATTATTCTTTTTGGAAATTGGATTTTCTTTTCTTCGAAAGGAGATATCCCAAGTGTGGTACCATGGTAATTTTATGAGGAGGTCTGATAAGTATCTCTAGAGATATGGAGATCAACACCTCAAAATTGGTACTGAAAATTAATAGCGCGGCATTGAAGTCGGTTCTTTTTAGTTTTTTAAACGATCTTATTTACCTTGACGTTTCGACCAAGCTACAAGCTACATTGATCGTGGTCACGAGAACACTGTAAATCCCGTATTTTATTAATTTCGACTTTATGAATTGCGAAGGTTTTAAAGTTTACAAGTAAAATTTTTCGTGGACATAGTATATTATTACGACTATTATTGAATCTGTCCCAAAATATGCTAGATGAATACAATCAATCAAATAAAAATTCATTTATTTCAAGCGATTCAAAACTCATATTATAAACACGGTATTATACAAATAAAATGAATGAAAATTCAAACTCAACATCAAAATTTTCAATTTCAAATACTGTCTAAGTCCGAAAAACAGCATATAAGTGTTAATTATAAGGTCAGATTTATATTATTTTGGTATTTAGGTTTGTTTGGACAAGTTGCTGTAAGCCGGCCTCGTGATGAGCCGTTCAAAATGTTTGCTCTATATATATTTTTTAAGAAAATGCAGTATCTACAATATTTTATAAAATGTAATTTAACACATTAACTAAATATAAAACTATACAAAGTATGTATCTTACAACCAATAATTATTGTAATTATATTCTTATTTATTTTTTATATATTTTCTCTGAGACAAAAATATATATCTTTTATATAACTATAGATTCCATACTTTCATATTCATATTTTTCTCTAATACTTTAGGGTTAATTTAAACACACTAAAATGGTGTATTATTTTTAGCCCCTGACGCAAAAGAAGCGGTGTTATAAGTTATAAGTGTGACGTGTGTATCTGGGTATGTAAGTGGTATCGTAGCGCCTAAACGGAAAAACCAATTTTGATTTATATATATTTTTTTAAATTATAAACGTTTTTATCGAGAATGTTATTTTATTAGCTTTGACTCATGCCAAACCATTTAGCCGTTTTAGGAGTGTAAGCTTTTTTCTATGCTATGAGATCAACTTTCATAGGTCTGATCTTATCCTCCAAGCTGGCCAGCGCCAAACATCACGCCGGAACTTGGCGGAAGGAATGGCGACATATCTTTGTTCGATCGTTTGTTATCATTTAAAAAATAGTTTGACTTCAACTATGGCACCGAACATCATTCTGATGCTTTTGATTGGCGACATGGCTTTATTTATATCTGATAGGCTAGAGTTGACCTGACCACTATCTAGCCTGGTGGTAAGCGATGAATTGGTCAAAAATGGTGAACGCGCTAGGTCTAGAATACTTTGATGTGTCATGGTGATGATTGTGACTTACTTAATCACCAAATTTGTTTATAAAGTGCGTGTGTTTGTGTTTGTGTCACGACTCGAGTTTATAGGTACAATTAGTCTTTGAATGTGACGTTAGAGGATTGACATTGACATAAAAAATAGCTGTTTTTCACCGACTTCAAAAAAGGAGCAGTTTCTCAATTCGTCGGAATCTTTTTTATGTAGGTTTACTGATTACTCGACTCCTGGACTGATTTGGAAAATTATTTTTAGGTTTGAAAGGGTTATACTTCCCAGATGGTCCCATTTAAATTTCATCGAGATCTGACGAGTATCTCCAGAGATATGCAGATATATCTACACCTCAAACTTGGTACTGAAAATGACGCGCGGCATTTGAAGTCGGTCTTTTTAGTCCATTTAGTAATCCTTTTAGTCGTTGTTTTTTTTAAAACGATCTTAAATAATATGTTAACGCTTGAATTCGTGCTGGTATTATTTTTCACTCCTATCGTTCCGTGTTTATTCTCGGAGTTTACTCCTCAAGAATTTTATGGAGTAAACTCTGAAAATAAACTTCTTAATTTTTATTTTAAGCTAACATCGAGATTTCAGAGATTCATAAATGTATCGGTATAGTCTAAATTGCTATTTTATGTTTGTATTATAATTTAATATGCCATTGAAGGGATGTAATGTAAGAGCACAAATACCACCTCAGTGCTCCCAGCCCACCTCACCTGCCCGTGGTGCATCCTGCCGACCAACATACGGGGCTCTGGCGACCGACAAATGGCGGTATAACCATTTCAAATTATGGCGTAGGTATACTACAGGCCGGTGACGGGCAGTAGCGTCACCGGTGCGAGGAGCTACGTCCTGCGATCGCCAACCGCCTGCCCAGCGTGGCGATTAGGGCATATCCCTCCCAATGAGCCGAAGATCGGGCTCAGTGGCGTATCTAGGGAGAGGCCTACGTCCAGCAGTGGACTGACGCAGGCTGATTATGAGGGCATTTTATTTTATTTTATTAATATTTTTATTTTATTAATATTTTGTGATGAGATTCGTGTCAAAATATCACTTACAGGCGATACTTTCAAGCTTCTTTCATAAGTTATTGACGTCAAAAGTCAAAGAATTTATTTTGTATAAGTGAGTGTTTAATAGTCCGTTTATTTTATATAGACTGCAAGAAGAAGAAAAGTTTGTTTTATATGTGTTAGCACAGAACGCCGCCGTTTAGGATATATTTATTTAAATGGTGATGAAGACAATGTTAAATCATTATTTGTGTAATTTGTGAGTTTATAGAGTATTTATAGTATTATCTAAATCAGGGCTGTCCAAACCACGGCCCGCGGCTTGTTTGTATGCGGCCCGCACGCATGTTTTAATTAGAAAATAGTTTTGGACATAAATAGTTTGGATAATAGATTTATTTTCAAAACAACGATTCGATATGATTGTTAAAGATAAATTAACGAAAAACCAATAAACATATAAATAAATTATATTTATAATATACTTGCTTACTTGAAAACCGTATTTTTTTTTACTTGAAAACTGAAAATATTTTTTCCTGCGGCCCTCCAACTTTGTTGTAAATTTAATTTTCCCGCAAAGGTATGTAGTTTGGACAGCCCTGATGTAAATCTACAAAAATCGGCCGATTATTCGGTATTGGAGACCACGCATCATAATCCCGAATCCACAGCAAGCGAATCCACACCAAGCGAATCCACAGCAAGCGAATCCACAGCAAGCGAACAAAGGCCGACGAATGGCGAATGAAAGAAGACGCAACTATAAGGGCATATCGTTCGATCTCCTACTATTTAGCGTTCGTTTTCGAGCGTTCTCGGTGTGTACCCCGCATAAGCGTCATTTATGTCCAGCAGTGGACTAGAGTGAGTATGCTTAATTTGTATGCAGGCTGATGATGATGACGTAATAACAAACATTTGTGTATGTTTAATTAGTATGTAGATATGTTCAGAGATCAGTTTCCGAAGCTTGTGTTTCTAACCAATGTCTTCGGGCCCGACGTTGACTGCGTGACGACTCACTCTGCAACAAACATAATAATAAAAGTAATTATTTATTGACTTTTTATACATATTACCTCCATATCTCCGGACGGAGATAATTATCATAGCTCGATAAGATTTAATTAGGCCAAATGGGAGGCATAATCTTTCAAACAAAAAAAGATTTTTTCAAATCGGTTAAGATTTGACGGAGTTCTGAGGTAACAAACATAAAAAATAAAATAAAAACCGGCCAAGTCGAGTCGAACTCGCCCACCGAGGCTTCCGTACCAACGTCGGTGTGTACCAATTAAGCTAGACCTCTAAATTGTATCAGCGCTCATATAACTCAGAGGTCTACCTTAATTGGTGTAAACTATGTATGTATTTAATTTTCCTTTTTAATTTTTTTGGATTTTTTCCTTAATTTCTGCTGTAAGACCTTGCTTCTTGCCAAATTTCATGATTCTAGGTCAACGGGAAGTACCCTATAGGTTTTCGACCCAAAACCTATAGGGTACTTCCAGTTGATCTAGAATTGTCAATTTTGGTTAAACGCAAGGTCTTACAATACAAGTAAAGGAAAAATTCCGAAAAATAAATAAGTTGAAAATTAAGGTACATTTTGGTACTAACAAGTTTTCGCGAAAATCTAAATTTGCCCATATGTTTTAATTGTGTTGACCCAAGACCTTGATTTTTATACACCCAATAGGAACTACAGATCTCAGTATCAGGTATAAATTTCAACTTGCTAGGGCCACCCGTTCCTGAGAAAATCAGTGGTGACACACGGACGGACAGACAGTCAGACAGACGGACAGACGGACAAGAAAGTGATATTATAAGGGTTCCTTCTTTTACCTTTTGAGGTACGGACCCCCTTAAAAAACAGTCGAATTGAGAACCTTTCGTGAAGTCAGCTAAAAACGGAACTTTAAAATATTTTCTGTTTCTGCATAATTACCCGACTACGGCGAAGCAAAAGAAGGTTTATCTGGTACCGGTATGTGGGTATGTATGTATGTTCATCTGTTCCCTCGATCATAGCTTCTAAACTACTGTCATAATTTGACTATTGAGGTGTCGTTAGAAGCGTCTTATTTAGGTCTAATAGATATCATTTTATAGAAATTGCAACCGAGTTCCAAAAAGAAGGAGGTTCTCAATTCGTCAGTATGTTTTTTTTTTCTTTTTTTTTGTGTGTATGTTACGCGATTACTCCATCAATTGTGAACCGATTCGAATGATTATTTTTGTAATCGGTAGGGTACGTTTCCGAGGTGGTCCCAATGTAATTTCATCGAGATCTGATAAGTTCTCCAGAGATATGACAATGAACGTCTCAAACTTGCTACTGAAACTGACTCGCGGGGCATGGAAGTCAGTTGTTTTAGTTTTTAAACTATCTTAATTGTACATTATTATATACAATCAAAAACTGTTTTGCCGTGATTGACATTAATATGTATTACATTTATAGATAGTTCAAATATTGATTTACCTTAATATGTTCCTTGTGCTCTTTATGGTTGTGTTGCGCGTGATCGCTTGCGTTGTTGCATGCGACGTCGCGTGCAATACGCGCCTCACGGACCGATAACACCTCCTGAATGAAATACCAATAGGATAAAGTCCGCCTGGCCAGCTACCACCCTCAAGTTGTAACATCTGTCTACAAACATCTAATGTGTTCCGACAGGGCTAGTTGCTACCATCTTAGACATCATCGTCCCTTTATACCCTAGTACATAGTATTCATTGAGAGAAGCTTATGTCCAACAGTGGACGGAGATGGGCTTATGACTATGATACACACATACATACATACATACAATCACGCCTTTTTCCCGTTGGAGTAGGCAAAGATTACTTCTTCCCACATGCTACGATCCTGACATACATCTTTCGCTTCTTCCACATTCACAAGCGCCTTCATACATGCTCGCCGGTTATAGGTACTTTTGACTTGGCCTTTTTTTAAAACGTCTCCGATCTGGTCGTGATACGTTCGCCTAGGTCGGCCTATTCACACTCGACTCATGAATCTATAATACAAACTGGCCAAGTGCGATTTTTGTCTCGCCACGGAGGGTTCCGAACCGCAGTATAATACCTCGGTAATATTATATTTATATTACCGTGTCAATACTAAACATACTTAATTGGCAAAGCACCGGAACATGTTATTCCGAAGGTGCGGGTTCAAGTTCCGTCGGTACGATGAAATTTTGGATTGTGTTTAGCAATTTACTAAACATACTTTTTTACTACAGCGCCATCTAACGAATACCTAACGAACTTCTAACACCAACTAAGTGAACGTTAACACAAAGGTGTTAGGGTAGGTTAATCAATATTATTAATAAGGTAAACAATCGTTATAGATGGCGCTATAGTAAAAACACGTTTTTTGTATGGGGTCCTTTAATTTTTCAATTTATTCTGTTTTTAGGGTTCCGTACCCAAAGGATAAAACGGGACCCTATTACTAAGACTCTGCTGTCCGTCCGTCTGTCTGTCTGTCTGTCTGTCTGTCCGTCACCAGGCTGTATCTCATGAACCGTGATAGTTAGACAGTTGAAATGTTCACAGATGATGTATTTCTGCTGCCGCTATAACAACAAATACTAAAAACAGAATAAAGTTAAAAATAATAGAGGTTCCCCATACAAGAAACGTGTTTTTTTCGACATTTCACGCCATCTGTGAACGCTTAGTTAGGTAAACGTCCCATAGATGGCGTTATATTAACATGTCGATCCCTAATACCTTTGTTAGACGTTAGATGGCGTTATAAGAAATAAAATGTTGAATAATTATTATTTTTTGCTGGCGAAAAATGATAGTGGTATTTTTTGCACGATCTTATAAAATACTGTAGTATGGTACGGAACCCTACGAGTGCGAGTCCAACTTGCACTTGGCCAGTTTGTTATTAGTATTTGTTGTTATAGCGGCAACAGAAATACATCATCTGTTAAATTTTAAGTGTCTAACTATCACGGTTCATGAGATACAGCCCTGTGACAGACAGACGGATGGAAGGACAGCGGAGTCTCAGTAATAGGGTTCCGTTGGCACCCTTTGGGTTTGGAACCCTGAAAATGTCGATGATGATGATAATAAAGAGTGTTATCCAACCTGCATCATAACCGCAGCTTCCATATCAGCCATACTGAATGTGCCCACAGATTTTGGTATCTCGTCTTCTTCTAAATCTGAAAGTATAATAATTTAATTTAATCATTAATATTTATCATATTTGAAAAACTAAAGTTCTTGTTATAATAGCCTCCAGCAAGGCTAGCATGGCAAGGGGACTATTTTGTCTTTCCATCTATCCGTGTTTTGTTTGGTGGAGAAGGCAAATTATAAGTAAAGTTTTTCGACAATTATAAACGCCCGCTGACTTTTAAACAATTTTTTTTTTAAACTTTTGAATACGAAACAAAATCAGAACTCGGGGTTAAACTTCACCAAGCGTTTAAATTGTTGTGTTGATCTCCTGTCAGTGGCGAAAAACAGGGAAATAATTTTGTATTTCCCCGGGATAAGGCCATGCTAGCATGTTGTTTAGTATTGTCATACTAAGCGCCAGTTTCACCGATTCGTGATAATGCATTGGATAGTTATCAACAATGACACATGGCGCCATATAAAATCTGTCAAAAATATGTCGGATTTCTTTACATTAGCGCTATCAGGAACCCGTGAAACTGGACCTTAATCTATCTATCTCTCTCTTCGGCCTCGCACATCGAGCGAGCGGCACGCGTTCCTCGACATTTTGCACATTTAATTAAATTCTAATATCATCATTAATTGATTATGTGGTCAATAAATAAATAGACTAAGGGCCAGTTTCACAGGTTCCTGAGAGCGCTACTATGAAGAAATCTGACAGATTTTTTACAGCTTTTATATGGCGTCATGTGTCAGATAACTATATAACACATTATCAGGAACCGGTGAAACTGGCCCTAGAAATAATAACCGGCCAAGTGCGTGTCGAGCCACGCGCAGTGTAGGGTTCCGTGGTAGCCTATTATTCAATGCAAGTCTTTACCCGTTATAAACAAGCAACAAGATACTCCGTCTTTGTCACTTTAAAGGATTTATTCTAAGGATTTTGTATTTGGTACAAAATTATCCAACACCCAAGTTCAACGACTATTACTGCTAAACTAATAAAGTTATCTAACCGCTAGTTTTCCTTTCCTTTAAAGTTCATGAAATGCGCTATTATCACGAATATTTCCAGATTTTTCAAGCGAGCAGTTTAGCTTTTAGAGGGGAGGGGGGGCGACGACGCCCTACTGGAACAAAAATTTGCACTATAAAGTTTAATATTTCGTAAATGGAGCATTCAATCGAAAAATGGTATTAGCAACCCTTAAGTCATTTTAAAAGACCGACCTATTCAACGATACCCCACACAGTGGGGTAGGCGATGAAAAAAAAATTCATCCCCACATCTCATATAGAGGAGCTACTCTAAAAAAAATATTTTTCACAATTTTATTTCAGCACTTTGTCGGCGTAATTTATATACATACCCCCACAAAATTACAGCTTTCTAGTATTAACGGTCTCTTAGCAAAACCTCGGACAGACAGACAGACGGACATGACGAAACTATAAGGGTTCCTTGTCAGGACTACGGAACCCTAAAAATGGTGTTGTCATTGACCCTCCCTAGGCAGGAATCCTTAACACCTCCTAAATATAATTTCTTAGATAAAGTCTAAATATATCTGAACTAACTCCAAGTGGTTTTATATCGTATAGGCTAGCGCTTGACCACTAACTAACCTGTTGGTAAGTGATTATGCCATCGAGGATGGTAGCACGCTAGGCATAGAATGATAACTGGCTCTCAAGGACAACTGCCGGAACACATTAGATGTTTGGCGAGAGATGTTACAACTTAAGGGTGGTAGCTCGCCAGGCGGACACTAGATAGTGTCTTACCACCATGCGAGGTTGGGGATAGGCGTTGAGCTCCGGAATTCCAGTTTTAATAAAATACCGGAATACCGAAATATTTCAGTATCGTTTGTAATACCGGAATTGGTGTAAGTAAAACCGGAATTCCGATATGGAAAAAAAGTCGCGTCTGCCAGCCGCGCAACGCCGCCGGTGCCGCTCGCTTCTCTACTAAATACTAAATAGTATAACCCTCCTTAATAGTATGCAATGCATTTTGGAGACAATTATTAAAGAAAGCGTCGAATGCCGGCATTCCGGAATTCTGGAACTGCATTGCTTATTATCGAAACCTAATTCCGGTATTCAAACACGGTCCGATATTCAAGCCCTAGTTGGAGGTTTCTTAAAGATGTTTTCCGTCACCGGAGGCTCAATGTGAAAATGCGCGCAGTCTGACCTCGCAGCAGTCTGACCACCCTGTATATAACACTCACCGTGCACAGAGTACAGTGTGGGCTGTGTATGAGGCCGCAGTGAGGCTGTGGCCGCCTTCAGTCGAGCGGCGTGACCTCGCAGTCTGACCTCGCACGATTCTGACCACGGTTCTGTCACCACCCTGTAAGTAACATACAATATTCTCCATTAATATGAAATTATTGTATAGTTTCGGAGATAGAGTCTGTGCAAAAAGAGAACCATCGTAGAAATTGAGGTGACGTCGGTCGTCAGTCGTTTTAATTACTGTTTTTGTTGCATTGACAACACTGCTGTCATTACTAAAAATATTTGATACTTGGTAGGTATATACTACTATTTTTATCATTATCGTGTGCTAGAAAAGGAAGGAAGGTACATACCGTTCCTTACCTTTGAATGTTAGTTCATCGAAACGCCATGACGGTTCTCTTTTCACAGACTTTAAGCCAAAACATCTATATTTACAAACGTTAGTGTAGATGGTATATATCGTCGACCGCATCATCATTTAAGATCAGGTGAGATAGTGATCCAACTCTTCACTTTAACGACTAAAAAAAAAAAGACGTGTGGCACTCGGGGACTGCCGCGGTAAAGCTATTGCATAGCATTTTTTTATTTATGCAGTTTTTTTTTCTTTGATATTAATTCAAGTTACACTTTTTGAGCGTGGTGACCGATAAGAAAACATTTTTTTTTTTCTTTAATTAAATAAATGAGAAGTTAATATTTTTCAAAATATTTTTATTATCTTACAATACAAGTAGGATATTCAGGAATATTTATCATTGAAACTATAGGTTTATGGTAACTGAAATAAGAAACATAAGTTTGAGACTTGATATCTTCTCAATATCTGGAAAATACCGCGTCAATGGTGGTCCCATATTTTGTTGTGGATTCTTGTGGATCATTATTTATTTTCAAATAAATAATAATAAAACGTATTATATAGAGTACTCACTCATTTTCTTTCACTATTTTTGAAGTTATACTTCTTTTGGCGCAATAGAGAAAAATGATGAGAGTGAATTTTTACGATGCGCGCGCACACCGACACCTAAATTTAACATCGTGAAGTTAGTTCTAGGTGGCATGACTATGTTCAAGTTGTATATTCTAGTATTTTTATATTTAGAACGAGTGCTTCGTAAGAACGTCATATTTAACGTCATATTTTTACGTTAATAAAACCTTTTTTACTTAAATAAAATCTTTTTGAATAATTTTAATATTTATCGTTAATCACTACTGCATTTTAGTAATTTTTTTTCCATACGCCAAAGAAGTATAACTTCTAACGCGTGTACATAAGTACACACTCTTTTTTTTCGTGACTTTCTTCATTGATAAATTCACTTTGTATATTCATATTTACAGATAGAGACAGAGTACAGATATTCACTGTTGTACATAGATGATAAATATCTATACACCTATCTGTGTCACGGCTACATGTATGAAGGCAGTGAGTGTTTAACAAGGAGGAATTCTGTAAAGTTCCGAGGACTTGTTCACCCTTGACATAATTTGAAAATAGAATTCGGAATTTATATTTGAAAAAGGAACGAGGCGACAAAATCAAAATTAGCCGGTCCGAGGGGTATATAAGCGGTTAAGGTAGCTCCCCTACATGTGAAGTGGGGATGAAATCCGATAGATGGCGTTGTAAACCGTTAACACACGCAAGTGTTTCATTTTATCAAGTTTTAAAATTAAATTGAATGATGTGTGAAACCAAAGACGACCTTATCTCTACTACGCTAAGGCTTAAAAAATGAAGTTCATTGGGATGTTAGGTTTTATTTTCATTACGGAATTTCTGGATTCGGTTTCCACGCTCAAGGCCCGCGATAGAAACTATGCAATAGCTTAAAAATAATTTGTAAAAACTGAGATTGTCCAGCTATGGACTAATACGGGCTGATAATATATATATATATATATATATATATATATGATAATAAAGATTGACCTATTATATATTAATATCCCTAGCTATTAATACACCCGAAATAATCACTTAATCGAAAAACCGTAGAAGGTTCCGACCAGTTTTACAGCGTAATAGCGCTTCTTTGTTGAAGGGTGCGACGTGCAGTCTCCACAGGTACCGCACGCTTACTCATTACTTTGCATTTTACTATGCACAGTAACGACATCACGTAGTAATAAGTGGAACTACAAGGTACCGGCGATGATAACACATTACAAAGTACGTTGTATAAATTGAGCAATCTTTCGACGTTACTTATTTCTGATCACACAGAAACGGCTGTACGGATATAGGCGAAATTATTATTATTATTATTATGCTCGTATTTATTCTTTTTTCTTAAGTCTAGGTTTTTTTACAATATAGATATCAAAACAACAATACAAAAATCATTATAAAATAAACAATACTTTAAAAAAACCTAAACCTAGGGTGCCGCCGGTAGCGGGGCAGGGCCCAAGCTACCGGGGTTTAGGGCTGCAGAGAGAGAAACCTCCTGACGATGCGTGCCGTGTCAAGAAGCACTGCCTTCTGTATCTGGCCCTTGATCCAGCCGTCTACCGAGAGCCTCTTGAGATGTTGGTCGAGACTCTTCGCTATTAGGCCGTTCGCAGAGATTCGCCGTTATTATTATTATTATTAACCGACTTCACAAAAAAGGAGGAGGTTCTCAATTCGTCGGAATATTTTTAATTTTTTTTATGTATGTATTTTTTTCGTATGTTCACCGAATACTCGAAGATGTCTGACCGATTTGGAAAATGATTTTTATGTTTCACATGTGGTCCCATTTACTACTGAAACAGATTGTATAATAATTACTACGATTACTGGCTACTTTGACTAGCGCGACGTTTGAAGTCGGTTCTTTTAGTTTTTTAAACGATCTTAAATTAATAACCTGGATTAACATTTAGGCACGGAATATATAATTATACAATACTGGGATACTTTTTGGCCCTATTCTTAATAGGAGTTTTTTTTTCGTCAATTTAAAACAGGCGAAGCCGTGATGGAGAACTAGTACAGAATAACGTCCGTATTTATAAAGATTTATGACAAAAGCATAGCGGTAGATTTAACACAAGTAACGTCAATAATGTATAGTTTTGACTGACCATGTGTTCGCGACTTTAAATTGGTAGATCAGTCGTTAGTATCCACTTCTCGGCTCCGTATGTCATTACGGGTAGGACGCACTCATTAAAGACTTTTGTCTTTAGGCTTTGTGTTATCGGGTATCTAAGGACTCGGCGTAGCTTCTTACATGTGTCGTAGAACCGATAACCGTCGAGGTAGACGTGTTCTAGAGTGGAGACCACGGCTCGGTAAACGTAGTGTAGGACGCCCTCCAGCTAGGTGGAGCGATGATATACGCAAGCTGGCTGGCATCGGTCGGAAATGAAGAGCTGAAGATCGAGCTCAGAGGGATGCTATAGGAGAGGGCTATGTGCAACAATGGACGTATACAGACTGTTAATTATGATGATGCGTTCGCGAGCACGATCTATTAGTGTCGTTTGTGAATGTAGCCGCAAATGTTTTAACTCCTCACAACTCAAAGCAGAGAATGTCTTTTTTGGGCTCATTGGAATGGTTTCAATGAACAGATTATGCATAGATCAGTCGGGGGTGGTTTAACATTTTGAATTAAAAGTTTTTTAAAGTGATTTTTTTATTATATCGCCTCGAATTGTTTCGTCCTTCTATCGCATGTCGCGTTACAGCCGGTGCTGGTTGGTGGATATGATATATGGCATTTAGGTCTAGCTGTGATTGGCGGACGCTTCCGCAGCCATTTTTGTATACATGCTAATGTGTCATGTCAACTGTGGTCACAGTAGTTAGCTACCATAGCTACACATAAACAAAAGTTTCACTTGCATCGTAGTTTCATAAAACCACACGTTTTTTTACGAGACTTACTGATGATCGTGTTGAAGCCAGGGTCCCGGAGACAGTAGAGGGTCCCCGATATTCACCGAGCTCTCCTCAGAGTCCAACTTGGCCAGCAATTGTCGAGCCACGCTCTGAGCTGCTTCACGCTGTAATAACACCAAACAACTATCAAAGCTCTAGCTAAACTGATTAAAATCATAATCGGTTCATCAAAGTTTTATTTAGTTTCTTATTTTTATTTATTAGACGTATTAAACCGTCCTGTGACCAGGTGGAGCGACGATATACGCAAAGCTGTGGGCAGTGACTGGAAAAGAAGAGCCGAAGATTGGGCTCAGTGGCGTATCTTGGGAGAGGCCTACGTCCAGCTGTGGACTGACACCGGCTGATTATAATGACGATGAGACGAGTGTGAATCGGCCAGCCGGTAGAGGCTGACCTAAGCGAACGTATCAGATCGGAGACGTTTTAAAGAAAGGCCAAATCAAAAGTACCTATAACCGGCGAGCATGTATGAAGGCGCTCATGAAAGTGGAAGAAGCGAAAGAGGTATGTCAGGATCGTAGCATGTGGGAAGAAATAGTCTCTGCCTACCACAACGGGAAAAAAAGTGTGTGTCAGCTCCGACGCACGACTGTAGTTTACTCTTTAAGAATTATTATCATTGTGGACAAGGTAAATATCAATGTCATGGTCAATGCCAAGGTCATACATACACACTCCAGTATACTTTGTACACAAACATAATTTAGAAGTGGAAGATGAAAGAAAGAAAGATAAATCATTTATTTGACATCACACATTAAAATACTAACTAAAACAATTAAACAATAATAAAACCTGGCCAAGTGCGAGTCAGACTTTTGTCTCGCACACGGAAGGTCCTGAACTGCAATATAATACCACGGTAATATTATATTATATTACCTTGTCAATACTAAACATGCTTATTAACTACAGCGCCATCTAACGAATATCTAACGAACTTCTAACACCAACTAAGTGAACGTTAACACAAAGGTGTTAGGGTAGGTAATTAATATTATTAATAAGGTAAACAATCGTTCATAGATGGCGCTATTTAACTTTGTTTTGTTTTTATGTTTTTAGTATTTGTTGTTTAACAACAACGGCAGCGGCAACAGAAATACATCATTTGTGAAAAATTCAAGCGTCTAACTATCACGGTTAATGAGATACAGCCTGGTGACAGACGGACAGACAGACAGCGGAGTCTCAGTAATAGGGTTCTGTTGGTACCCTTTGTTTTGGGTTCGGATACCAAAAAAAAAAACAAGAAAAAAAGTGAGATGTCAAAAAGGCTTGTCTCAGCACATACTAGATTTACCCCTGGACGCTGATTTTCAGACAAGCCTGCGGGTGATGAAGTGCGCAAAATATTCAAAATATTTAAAATATTAATTATAAATCCATGTAAATAAGAATACCTCTGCAGTGTCGCAGCTCTCCACCAACGCCAGTAGTACATCATACGTCTCCAACGCTCGGTCCGCCGCCTGCAGCGCTACACACAGCGACACGCACCACGACTCTTGCACCGCACACGCGCAGTACAACCTGCGGGTGTACATGTTAACATACACATTATTATTATACTTCCAATGACATTTTAATATAAATAAACTCGAATGTGCACTATGCACAAACCCGGCCTGAAAGAGACCGATACTTGCACGGTGTTTGTCCCTTTCTATTGTAATGAAATGTATACTATACATATAATATAGTACATAGGTAGGTATAATATAGTACACTGGTAGGTTGTTGGACAAGGACACACTCCCTCCTACTATCCTCTCACTCGGGCCGTTTTAATGTACATAGCAATAGGCATGACGACAGTATCAAAAAATCGAAGATTTGATGATTTTAGGGGAAAATACATATTAAAACAATTTAAAACACTAGTTTACTTCTATATTAAAATGAGATTATTAAGATTTTCGATAAAATAAAACATTAAAATACTGCAATCGGCCATTTTGATTGAAACGCCAATCACAGCGCATGACGTCACGCCTATGTCCTCTTATGAGGTTTTCTTGAAAATGTTATTAAATTTTGGAAAACCCATGTGTAGTCATTGTCACAGATTATATAGTAACTACGTTAAGTATGTCATTAACATATGCGTGACGTCACAGTCACAGCCGACGCCATGACACATGTGAGCTGTTCTTGCCCACTATTGAAAAAATATTAGAAATTTGCTTTAAACTTCGTTGCACTTAAGGTAATTACCGAAATATAGGTTTTTTCGTGAATCCTAACTAATATTATAAATGCGAAAGTAACTCTGTCTGTCTGTCTGTGTCACTTTCACGCCAAAACCACTGAACCGATTTAAATGAAATTTGGTACACAGATAGTTTTGAGCCTGAGAAAGGACATAGGATACTTTTTAATGCGAAAATAGGGTTGAAAGGGGGGATGAAAAGTTGTATGGAAGTATCGTCATTTTAAGAGCTAGAAACTTGAAACTAATTTTTTAGGTTGTTGATTCGATATATATAAATAAGACATTCAAAGTTTGTGAGAGGAAAGGGGGAGGGGGAAGGTTAAGGAGGAGGGATAGGAGGGATGGGAGGGGAGGGGAGGGGAGGGGGGCGGCGCGATTACCGTGGCTTGGTACGGTGCGGTGTAGGTGGGATACGCATGTGTCTTATTTATAAAATAATTAGCCTAAATAATTAAAAATGCTACCACTATTCGACACTATTTCACGCGGACGAAGTCGCGGGTACAGCTAGTAGTAAATATGTTCCCACATTACGGAAGAGGATTTCAAAATCTTTCGTCACGCCTATTACAACCTTAAGACCATACGCATTTAATTGAATTTGTCAAAACATCTGCTGTGCATGGTCATGTTTATAATAAGACGTCGCTGTATATTTCATAGGAGTTCATTTATTCATTTAAAAAAATTCATTTCCGTACAAGCACGATCTCATATTAGACCGCATATTCACTTAACATCAATTTTTATTTAATTTTTTACATTATTTAGTCTAGCGTTTGACCACTGTCTCACCTGTTGGTAAGTGACGATGCGGTCGAGAATGGTAGCACGCTAGAATGGGTACTTGCTCTTAAGGACAGTTGTCGGAACACATTAGATGTTTATCGACAGATGTTACAACTTGAGGGTGGTAGCTGTCCAAGCGGATACTAGACAGTGTCCTACCACCATAGATGATGAAGTAATATTTTTTTTACCTTTTACCTTATTTTTTTTCACCGAACTAGGGGCTGTCCATTAATCACGTGAGGCTTGAAACGGGGGGGGGGGGGGAATCACGAAATGTCACAAGGGGGGAGGGGGGTGTAGTAAGATATCAGATGTATATATTTTTCACTATTTTTTCAAACGCTCGATTTTTAAATCGAAATGCGGCGTGTAGACCTTGACTCGCCGTTGCTGGGCAACGAACGAAGTACCTTCTCACGCGCCGCTTAAGATAATATTCAAAAATATTCTAAAAAATTTAAGATTTCTTGTACATACTAAAAATACACGTGATGATGGGTGGAGGGGGGGGGGGAGTCTTAAACCTCACCATGTATCACCAAGGGGGAGGGGGGTTAAAAATGCTTAAAAAATAACGTGATTAATGGACGGCCCCCGAGGTAGCACTGGACCACTATCTCCTCCTCCGTTCTTCGTTACCCCATTACTGAAGGTCGTGACCTCCTTCGCCAGTCAGTTTATTCCTCACTATAGTTTGCCACTCAGGTCTATCTGCAGCGACTTGTAGAGCCTCATGTACTGGAGTCTCGAGAGTGGCGCGAATCTGGTCCGACCAACGCATCGGACTGCGACCACGACACCTCTTTCCTTCTATTTTGCCAGTGACCATCAGTCTTTCGACATTTTCGCCGTCTTTCCTAGCAATGTGACCGAAGTACTCGAGTATTCTCTTAATACAAATGGTGGATAGCCTTGTTTTGATGCCGAGTTGCTTTAGGATCGAAGCGTTGGTCCGACGCGCTGTCCACGGCTGTTGGCCAGATTGTCACCTGATGTAAAATGATGACAACATACCTGTGCGCACTATCTGCCGCCCTGGTAGCGGCTGTCTGTAGCACCGCACACTCCGCCTGCAGCCGAGCACACCGCACGCGACACAACGACAGAAGACCAGACAGCGTCTCCCCTGTACGTACATATACACATATTAGTACTATTTCAGCTCAATCAAACACCAGGAGGAGTTTTGGCGGGAATGTGAATAAGTGTGTGTGCTCTCATTGTATTTTTTTTCTTCTTCCGCGGGTTAATGTGTAATAAATGTGGATTATTAACCAATAGGTGCCGGTGAATGTGTAGGGAAACAGCACACAATTAAAAAATATGCTATTTGCGTTCCCACAAAAATTACACTGAAAATCTTCAGTAAAGTCCACATCTATACTGAGGCTATGATTTGGACTAGACTTTGACTTGAAAATTGACTTGATATGTGACTTTAACCCATCTTTACGACTTGAATTCACAAAAACTTGAAGAATTTCAATACTTGACACTGGCTAAATACACTAATCGTGTGGAGCCATAACGAAACTAAAAATAAACACCGGGAGGGAAGCGTATTTCCGTTTCCGTGTTCAGTAGGAAGCAGTACTGCCTTGAACCCCGCACGGGTTTGTTGCGCTAACTCCTTTTACAAGCTCGTATTCAATTCAGGGCATGGTTTTGCAAGGAGTATGCACCTTGATTAAATGCCACAAATCCGTATTTGTTCGAAGGCATTTTTGCATTTAATATATGGGCAAGAAAATTTAAGGGTACAGTGCCACAAGTATAACTTGGCGGTGTTGGTTTTTGGAACTAATTATTTTAATTGAAACTGTGAGTTTGACGTTTGAGAGATTACCGCGACATTATTGTTGATAAATCTGCTACATTAAAATAGTTCAATAATGCCAAAAGTAATTAAAAGTGGTTTAAGAGAAACTGTTATCAAAGTACAAACTTACTTACTGCTTACTACGGAATGACCGCATAGGTAGTGGAGGTGGGGGCGTTGCTATCTATCTTCGTACACACATTCCTTTCACAATTCTGGATACGTCAGCGCAACCACCTCCCGCCAATGCTGGTGAACACCTTTTCGTAGAAGTCACTCTGTCTCATGCTAAACTTTTACTTGGTGTATACTACTGTCCATCTCTTCGTGTCAATTTCTTTCATTCTTTTGAAACTCTTTTAGAAAATGTCTTACCTTCGTATGAACATACCATTATAATGGGTGATTTCAACACATGTCTCCTTAAAAATGATTCCCGTTCTCTTATATTTCAATCTATCGCTAAAGCCACCAACTTAAGTATTCTTCCTTCTAAAGCTACACATCACTTTCCAAATTCTATACCATCTTTTCTTGATATAATTCTAGTTTCTTCCACAAACCGTGTTGCTAAACATGGTCAATGTTCAGCGGACGGGTTTTCCTACCATGACCTTATCTTTGTGTCTTTTAAAATTAGACCGCCTAAACTCAAACCCACCATTCGTTTACAGCGCAGTTTTTGTAATATTGACATGGAGCGTTTGCGGCACGATGCTTCTGAGATCGATTGGACTGACCTAATTAACGCAAGCACCATTGATCTAAAACTTGATTTTTTTAATAGTTACCTGCTAAAATTATATGACAATCACGCTCCTCTTCATCCTGTTAAAATTAAGTATCTCCCAGCACCATGGCTTACAAATGACATAAAAACTGTAATGCATAAAAAGAACATTGCCAAGACCAGACTTAAAATGAGACCAACCGATGCAAATAAGCTAAAGTACTCAGACTCTCGAAATTACTGCAACAAGGTGTGTAGGAATGCACAACGCCAGCATATTCACAATTCTATTGAAAATGATGCTCCTTCTAAAGTATGGAAATTTCTTCGGTCTCTAGGAGTTGGAAAACAACGTCAAGACAATTTTCCTAAGAATCTAGACATTAATCTTCTAAATCAGCATTTTTCTACCACTACTAATCTCCATGCATCTTTTAAAATAGCAACCTTAAACAATCTTTCTACTATTCCAACTCCTGACTGTTCACCTTTTGTTTTTCGTGTTTTTACTGATAGTGATGTTAAGAAGAGTATTACCTCAATTGCATCAAATGCAGTTGGCAGCGATAGCATTAGTCGCAACATGATCATGCCAATCCTCGATGAAATTCTTCCTGTCCTTGTTTATATCCTAAATGAATCTATTAGTACTAGTAGTTTTCCAGCTATGTGGAAAGAAGCACACATTATCCCTCTCCCTAAAAAATCCAATCCGACATCCTTTTCCGACTTTCGTCCTATTTCTATTTTACCCTTCCTTTCCAAAGTCCTCGAGCGCCTGGTTAGCCAGCAGCTCACTATATTCCTTAACACAAACTGCCTCCTTAATCCATATCAGTCTGGTTTTCGTGCCGGCCACAGTACTGTGTCTGCTCTAGTCAAAATTGCTGATGATATCAGACATGGTATGGATAATGGTCATGTTACTATGCTGTCGCTGCTGGATTTCAGCAATGCTTTTAACAATGTCGATTTTGACATTCTTTTAGGTATTCTTCGCTCTCTTAACATATCTCCTTCAGTATTGACCTGGTTTCATAGTTACCTGTTTGGTCGTCGGCAGCGTATCCGTGTTGATGACTCTGTTTCTACATGGTGTACTACGTCTGCAGGCGTTCCTCAGGGCGGCGTTTTATCTCCACTTCTCTTTGCTATATTCATCAATTCCATTTCTAGCCAACTCTCTTCTTCCTACCACCTTTATGCGGATGATTTGCAAATTTATACGCAAGCGCCACTTTCTAAATTACCTGAAGCGATAGCTCTTACTAACTCTGACTTTCAAACTATTATAAAGTGGAGCAAATCCTACGGAATTAGTGTAAATCCATTAAAAACACAAATCATCATAATTGGGAGCTCTAGGATGGTGTCAAAAATAGACTGGTTCCGCCTTCCACAATTTATGTTTGATGGGATGCAAATTCCTGTTAGTGAGATAGTTAGGAACCTTGGGGTGCTTTTTGATAGGAAACTATCTTGGGTACCTCAAATGGCGGAAATCAGTCGTAAAATATTTGCCTCTGCGGGATCACTTCGTAGATTGCGTAACTTTCTCCCTATATCTACAAAAACTGCACTGGCAAACTCTATCTTACTTCCCATTCTCGACTATGCTGACACCTGCTATCTGGATGTAACTGAGGAACAACTCGACAAACTTGAGCGTCTACAAAATGTATGCATACGCTTTATTTACGGTCTACGAAAGTTTGACCATGTTACAGAATATCGCAAGAAACTTCAATGGCTTCCTATCCGTCTACGCAGAAATGGTCATATACTTTCTCTCTTGTACTCTGTCTTATTTAACCCTTCTACTCCCTCCTACTTAAAAGAACGCTTTCAGTTCCTTCATCTCTCTAATCCACTTCCTCTCCGTTCCTCAGAAAACCTTCAGTTGCTAATCCCTTTGCATTCCTCAGGATTTTACGATAAATCATTTACAGTGCATGCCGCCAGATTATGGAATGAGCTGCCTGTTGATATTAGACGTGCTAAGTCAATCACACAATTTAAATCCATGGTTAAGTCTTATTATTTGTCTCTAACAAGCTAAGCTGTTAAAAATTGTCTCAACTGCCTGTACTATTTTGACGTATATATGTATGTATATAAGTATAAATATATGTGTAGGTATATTTATGTAATATAGTAATGGTATATAATATCACAATAATTATATATAATTATCATTGTATATGATATATATATGTGTGTGTGTATATGTGTATGTATATATGTGTAGTTATATGCTATTTTAGTATATGTAACTATTTAATATTTAATATTATATGCTGTATTATTGTAATAAAGATGTATACAACTCTTTTAGATGTTTATAAATGTAGTTATATCATATTAGGAATTGATTTGTTTGCTATGATTTTTCTTTTGCTAGTAATTTTACGTTATTCGCCAACACTCTGTGTATTATAACCAATCCGTAACTAGGTTGTCTGGAAGAAATCGCTTTATGCGATAAGACCGCCGATTGTAAAACCGATTTTTGTTTTATTGTTACTTTAACTTTAAGTTCTTTTGGTTTTCAATAAAGAGTTAATCTATCTATCTATCTATCTACAAAGTAAAAGCACAGTGGCGCACAGGCACGACAAGTTATACTTGCCGGACTGTACTTGACAATCGAAATTTAAAATACCTACGGATAAATATCGACGTTCAAAACAAATTTTGATATAGATAGTATGAGTGAAAAAATGTGCCATAAGACTGGTAAACACGGGCTGATTTGGTTCTTCGCTGGCTGCTGCCACAGCACGCTCGCTTCGCTCGCTCAGCTCGTGCGTTGTGGTCACAAGTAACCTATAACCCTACTCCTCGCTTCGCTCATCGTCGGACCTATATGAGTTTGTCCTAGATTTTAATATGTAATATAAACCTTTATTAAGAGCCCGCTTGAGATTTTTTTTCCCACGCTTGCTCCGCCTTCACACGCCGCGGCACCCCCGGTAACGATACAGGCGCGGGGGAACGCGCTGTAATTTCGCGCATGCGCGCTCCACACTCGACTTGCGACCTCGTTTGCTAGCGGACACGCCGAGCCGAGCGGGACGGTAATGACCGCGTGGCCCGTGGCGCGGCAGCCGAAGTTACTTACTACCTACAGAGCTATACTATACATAAATACGTACATTTAAGGTTTAAAATTACGTATTACGGCTTAAAAAGGATTTTCCAAATCGAACATACATAGAAAAGATATATATATATATATATATATATATATATATATATATATATATATATATATATATATATATTATATTCTGACTAATTGAGAACCTCCTCCATTTTTGTGAAGTCGGTTAAAAATAGTATAGTCTTATTTTTCGTACAACACTCCTTGCGTTGTTTTTGTAAACTTGTATTTCACTTTTATTATTTATACTTTCTTTATTTTCACAAAAAAGGAGAAGGTTCTCAATTCGTCGGATTTTTTGTTTAACCGACTTCAAAAAAAGGAGGAGGTTTCTCAATTCGACCGTATATATATATATATATATATATTTTTTTTTTATGTTTGTTCGGGGATAACTTCGTCGTTTATGCACCGATTTTGATTATTCTTTTTATTTGAATGAGTATAACAGATGATCCCATTTAAATTTCATCAAGATATGTTTAGTTCTGCAGAGATATGAAGATAAACACCATAAACCTAGTACTGAAAATGACTAGCGCGGCATTTGAAGTCTGTATTATTCCTTTTGTGAACGAATTTATTTGCAACCGACTTCCAAAAAAAAGGAGGTTCTCAAATCGTCATTTTTAGGGTTCCGTAGCCGAATGGCAAAAAACGGAACCCTTATAGATTCGCCATGTCTGTCTGTCTGTCTGTCCGTCCGTATGTCACAGCCATTTTATTCCGAAACTATTACGACTACAGACTTTAAACTTGGTAGGTAAATGTATTCTTGAACCGCTTTCCGATTTTTATACAATAATAAAAAATATAAAAGTTTAAGGGGGGGTATCCGATACTAGAAACTGGAACAAAAAAAAATTTTTCTTAAAACCTATATGTGTGGGGTGTCTATGGATAGGTCTTTAAAAATGACATTGAGGTTCCAAAAATCATTTTTAGGGTTCCGTAGCCAAATAGCAAAAAACGGAACCCTTATAGATTCGCCATGTCTGTCTGTCCGTCCGTATGTCACAGCCATTTTATTCCGAAACTATTAGGACTACAGAATTGAAACTTGGTAGGTAGATGTATAAACCGCTTTCCGATTTTTGTACAAAAATAAAAAATATAAAAGCTTAAGGGGGGCAGACAGACAGACATGGCGAATCTATAGTGCTAGTCCGACTTGCACTTGGCCAGTTTTTTTTTTTGTGTGTATCACATTCCATCCCATTTCACCCTCTTAGGGGTAGAATTTCAAAAAAACCTGAAACACGTATTTACTTATTTTTTTACTGAAGCACTTGTGTGAAGTTTCGGATAGAAAAGACTATCTAAACTTGTTTCTCCATACAAACTTTGAACCCCCGTTTCATCCCCTCCGAGGGTTAATTTTGAAAAATCCTTTCTCAGAGGGAACTAACGTCGTAATAACTACTTGCATGCCAAATTTCGGCGCGATCCGAAACAATATTGATTTTCACACTTTATTACCCCATTTCACCCTCTTAGGGGTGGAATTTCAAAAAAACCTGAAACACGTATTTACTTATTTTTGTACTGAAGCACTTGTGTGAAGTTTCGGATAGAAAAGACTATCTAATCTTGTTTCTCCATACAAATTTCAACCCCCGTTTCATCCCCTTCGAGGGTTAATTTTGGAAAATCCTTTCTCAGAGGGAACTAACGTCGTAATAACTATCTGCATGCCAAATTTCAGCGCGATCCGAAACAATACTGATTTTCATACTTTATTACCCCATTTCACCCTCTTAGGGGTGGAATTTCAAAAAACCTGAAACACGTATTTACTTATTTTTTTACTGAAGCACTTGTGTGAAGTTTCGGATTGAAAAGACTATCTAATCTTGTTTCTCCATACAATTTTTGAACCCCCATTTCATCCCCTTATGGGGTGAATTTTTGAAAATCCTTTCTTAGTACAAACTTACATACTAAGACAAATATACCCTCCAAATTTCAAGTCTCTACGACCAGTGGTTTAGGCTGTGCGTTGTCTGTCAGTGAGTCAGTCAGTCAGTATGTCAGGACAAAGATTCTTATAGTATTAGAAGATAGATAGGCCAAGTGCAAGTCGGACTCACACTCGTAGGGTTCCCTAATAGTAGAATATTTTATAACACTAATTTTTCGCCACCAAAAAATTTACTTTGTTTCTTATAGCGTTTGTATGAAAAACAAAGTTATCTTTGCGGTCGCTATATTTCAAAACTGCTCACTGTATCTTGTTCAAACCAATTTCAATTTTGGTTGTTAGTTTTTATTGAGATCTACAGCATATGTATTTTTTAGATTTTTCACTCCCATACTTTAAAAGTAAGAGGAGGGGAGGGGGGGGGGGAGGGTTTGGACATTCATTTTACCATTTTAGACGTGCCTATCTTTCAAATGATTGACTCTGAGAAAAAATGGTTTTAGAAACCTTCTTGTTATTTTTAAAGATGAAAAAAGGGACATACGGACAGACAGACATGACCAATCTATAAGAGTTCCGTTTCTTGCCATTCGGCTACGGAACCATAAAAACTAGGAGGAAAAAAATGGAGGAGGTTCTCAAATCGCCGGTACATCACATACGACACAGTAATGGTTCCGTAACACAGTAATGTATTCTATAACCATTATTTTTCGAAACTAAATAAACTGACGAAGTGCAAGTCGGACTCGTACTCGTAGGATTCCGTAACACAGTAGTTCTATAGTTCTATAACTATGATTTTTCGCAACTACAAAAATAACTTTGTTTTTCATAGTGTTTGTATGAAAAACAAAGTTATACTTGCGGTCGCTATATCTCAACAACTGCTGACTGTATCTCGTTCAAACCAATTTTCGTTGAAAGTTTTTATTAAGATCTACAGAATATATTTTTTCTAGATTTTTCACTCCCTTACTTTAGAATTTAAAGGGGGGGGGGGGGGGGGTGCACACATTTTACCACTTTAGACGGGCCTATCTTTTAAATGATTGACTTTGAGAAAAAATGATTTTAGGAACCTCAATGTCATTTTTAAAGACCTATCCACACGTATAGGTTTGAAGAAAAAAAATTTTTTTTGTTCCATTTCCAGGTATGGGATTAAACTTTTATATTTTTTATTTTTGTACAATATTCGGAAAGCGGTTTATAGAATACATCTACCTAGCAAGTTTCAATTCTGTAGTCTTAATAGTTTTGGAATAAAATGGCTGTGACATACGGAAGGACAGACAGACAGACATGGCGAATTTATAAGGGTTCCGTTTTTTGCCATTTGGCTACGGAACCCTAAAAATAACTTTGTTTTTCATAGTATTTGTATGAAAAACAAAGTTATCTTTGCGGTCGCCATATCCCAAAACCTGCTGATTGTAGGTATCTCGTTCAAACTAATTTTCGTTGTTAGTTTTTATCTTACTTATGATTATACTACAATAACGAAATACTAATAAAATTAAAAACGTCTAAATACCTATAGTGTTTGTGAGAGAACAATTATAATCCAGTTGTAATTATAAAACAATCTTTATGTTGTATTAAATTCAAATAAGAAACTGCCTTACGGTTTCGCATTATATGTATTATATTATATTTCTCAGGATAAAACTCAGTAGTTCAATACCTCATTCATTGAAATCGGTCCAGCCGTTTGTTTCCTACAACCAAAACAATACCCACATATAATCGCGCGAAACATCAACACGATCGGTCATGTAATTATGTTCTAATCTGTGACCTCAGAGGTTACTATGGGTAAACATATTTAGGTAAATGACAGGTGCTTGTTTGGCTCCAAAAAAAATTAGTAGGTACATTTTCGAATCTTGAAGGTCTGTCGTGAATCTTATCCTTGTAAGGCCTTATTTACTATTATTAAAAAATCTCGAAAGATCGCAGATACACGCGAAGTCGGCGCGCGCGTCCTCACCTCGGAGAGGCTCGCGGCCGACTGGCTCTAGATTCAATATGTTTCGAGTGCTGCTCACTTGCAAGTGTATTTTTATACGTAACGCGCCGGGAATATGGTACAATATCGCAATCAACCTATTGACCGTATTCTTGCACAGAAGTAAAGGACGTAAGTCGCAAAATTAATTTAATTAATTATGAGAATATGAATTGGTTTTGAAGAAAATTGTACTGGGAGATTTTTATAAACCATGTTTTACATTTGATAATATTTATTTTGTATATGTAACTAAATCTGTTTGAGAGACAAACAAGAAAAATGAAAAAAAAAGGCATAACTTTCAAAAAAATAAACTATCGAGCAAATTATTTTCAATTATGTTTCTGTTCTGTGAAACGAAAGAAAAAACATTGAAAAATCTAATATTTAAGTTTGACTTCATTAATATTATTGGTTGATTTACTGTCATTAGGCAAAGTATAGCATTCTGCAGGGAGCGTCCTCTTAATTAAACAATCTTTTTTAGGGTTCCGAACCCAAAGGGTACCAACGGAACCCTATTACTGAGACTCCGCTGTCCGTCTGTCTGTCTATCTGTCTGTCTGTCACCAGGCTGTATCTCATGAACCGTGATAGTTAGACGGTTTAAATTTTCACAGACGATGTACGAGTATTTCTGTTGCCGCTATAACAACAAATACTAAGAACAGAACAAAGTTAAAAATTGAAAAAAAGTTAAAAAAAACGTTTTTTACGATAGCGCAGCGCCACCTATCTAGCATCAAAGATGGCGCGCTATCGTCTTTACCTTAATCTGAATATCGGAAGCGGCTCCAACGATTAAATAAAATTTAGTATACCTACAGGGGATTTCGGGGGCGATAAATCGATCTAGCTAGGAGTCATTTTCAGAAAATGTTGTTTTATTCTTGTTTTCAATAATCAACTTTATTGATAATCAACTTAAAATATGACTCTTCCCGACATCTATTGGCGTAGTAGTAGAAGTACTGTTTCAGTAAAGCAGTTAGTTGCTCTCAATAAAAAAAAAAAGTATTATTATTCGTCAATAGATGTCGGGAAGAGTCATATTAGTCTGTTTAAGTGGCAAAAAATACCGAGCAAAGCTCGGTCAACCAGATAATTAATAATATTAATTACTACAATTACTATTTAGAAGTGTAATTGATATGGCGCCAACAATCTTCAATAAAATTCCTAAATCTTTAAAGGACATGGACAATATTATGTTTAAAAATGGGCTAAAACAATTTTTAATTCAGAAATGTTATTATAATATTGACGAATTTTTAAGTGACAGTGTATAATCATTATTATTATTTTCATGACATTGTGCTGTATCCTTTTAATTTTATAATTCAATTTAGTTTATAAGAATGACCAGTGTAATATGTATTTAAATTTGGATTATATGTAGTGAGTAAAACAGCGCAATCTGCAAAGATTGCACGCCTGTTAAGGCAAAACATGACGATCGTTTGAATATTTTGTCACAACTTTTTGTTATACGCATGTTTTACGCAAATAAAATATCTTTATCATTATCTTATCTTTATTACTACTATTACTACTATATAATACTATTCTACTTATGTGTTAACGTTTACTTAGTTGGTGTTAGAAGTTCGTTAGAAATTCGATAGATGGCGTTCGGAACCCTCCGTGTGCGGGATAAAAGTCTGACTCGCACTTGGCCAGTTTTTTTTATTGAACAAGAGTTTGTAAATGGAGTTAGCGCGATAAACCCGTGCAGGTTTTTAAGTCAGTACTACTACAATCGGTTCCATTCGGAATGTGATTTGTACTGCGCTTAGTTTATTAATTGTGTCTCATGATTTCACCATTTTTTGGATAAAAATTGTCTGAAGTACTATAACATGCATTGGGGTGCACGTAGTAGTACGGTTGGTAACCCTACATTAACCAGGGGAATTAAACATAATTTTAACGTGTGACGTTCGACGTTTAGATGAAAGCTGAACGGCTCATTACTTTTTTTTTTTTTATTCAAAGCAATAAGTTGTTTTTATTATATTTAGATTGCCTTATATTTATTTATGTGATCTATGAAATGTTATTTGACATGTGTAAGTGAAGATTTTTAAATTGCCAAAATACTGAATAAATGCTTTGACTTTTGACTTTTACTGAACACGGAAACGGAAATACGCGGCCAGGCGGACACTGTCCTACCACCATGAGAGGGTTGAGGGTTACTTAACGATGTTTTTCCTTCACCGGAGGGCCACTGTGAAAAGCGCACATAAACTCGATAGAAAATCCATTGGTGCACAGCGGGGATTGGACTCGGTACCTCTGGCACCGATTATAAAATATTTAATAGGTAACAGATACGTAACTCCCAAACAAAAATGAAATACCAACGCGTATTTTAACCTACTATTAGAAAATACAAGCAAAAATGTGTCTAAGGCGCTCGACCTTACGTTGTTATTACTTCGTTCAGCGCGCCATATACCGGCGCGCGCCCTATACGATGTGCATTAATGAAGGGTTGACTCAATGAAATTCCTTTTATTTACCTCACAAAATAATATCAAAATAGCTAACTAAAAGTCGATTTTCAAGTCGAAAAAGTGAATTTTACGCCGTCTTGTCATTTTAGTATTGTTAGTAACAAAAAAAAATTGATATACTGATTTTTTGTCAAACTCACAATATGACTAGTGAAAAAATAAATTGTTTTTTATTATAGAATACGAATGCGCAATTATCTCGTCATTTAAATAACATAATACATTGCGCGCGCGTGAGCAGTGACAACCGACTGGCGATACCACCGCCGGCGCTGGTCGAAAGTTTAGGTACAGTATCGGTCATAATTAGAGTAGCAGTCTCAAAAAGCAATAGCATGACAGCAAAATATGCACGACGACATGTGATACGACCTTCTTCTATAAGACGTTTCGAACGTAACATAATGAAAGAGAAAGATATACACCCATATATCGCACTCTATCATTATGAACCAATTAGAAAGAGCGCATGTATTAATTAGTAAAATAAGTAGACCAGATTTGCTTCTTTTATCAGTTATACAAATAATGAGGGTAGATTTGAAACAAAATGTATTGATGGCATAAATGAATGAACAAACATTGTCGGTTGGTGAACTTCGGTGGTGGTTGAAGTTTGGTTAATAAATAACATAAAAAATCAAACTGCAAGCAAATATAATTATTAGAGATGGCGAATATTGAGGCATTGCATAGAAATGGACTAAATAAATTATATTATCTCAAATGTATAGTGAAAGTGGCATAGTGTAAGTTATATTAAGTGATGAGAAATCGTAGTTGTGAAAGTAAATTTTTAATTATTAATAAAGTGTGTTAATTAGATTTGGCGTTTTCAGAAGAATTTGATACATCATTACGGAAAGTTCGTTCACACTCTATGGGGTTTAATAATGCAAAGGTGAGAAGTACGAGACGAGAGATGTCCTGAGCAGCTAAGCACCTGTAGTCTCCCTGAATGCAGTTTGGGGAAATTAACGTGGCACCGACATAATATGTGCGAATATTGTGACTTCTTTGCTGCATCGAAAACAATACAAGTCACACGAAATATTAATTTAAAAGTATCTAAAAACTAGGCGATGTGCCGGCTGTGATAATTTGTAATAAGTAATTATGTAAGTTATGATTATAAAGGATTAAGCTTCAATCCTCTTTTCCTAGAGAAAATGAATAATTAAGCTTATAACCTAAAAGAATCAATAGGTAGGTAAGAGCAGTTCTTAGATGCAACCAAAACAGTGATATTTTGTCAAAGTAGAAAATTGTCTATATAGGCGATTTCAATTTAATATAAGTATTATGAAATAAAAATTGTATTATACAAATAAATAATTCCTCAAAAACTATTAAGATAACATCACCGTGTTATTTTTTTATTTCACATCTAACATAGATCGTAAATTTACCTTTATTAGCTAAGTTTGTATAAACCGAAATAAAATAATACAAGCTATTAATAATTGATAAACAAAAATAATTCAGGTGATAGAGATTCGAACTCGGGCCTGCCGCTCCTAAAGCAATCTATCTAACCACTACACTAAGATGCTGATACAGTCTCATTCGAATTTAAGTATCCGTTACTTGTTGCGTGGCTTACTCTGCGTTATGTTAATTCAACAAAAAGAAAACTAGTATTCAGTGGAATATTGTTATCTTAATTTGATGTTTACCAAATGTATCTGACGCTACGTTTCACCTTTTTATTCTTCTGTGGTCTGGCTAAGCATGCCATCTATGCAGTACTTACGTGTTATTGTTTGCGTTGGAACATTCGACACAAATATCGTGCAGGCTACTATGAACATTGAGGTGTTACTGGACTATTGTCCCTCGATAGTACAAAGCGCTGTAGCTATGGGCGAGTGAGGGAGGCCTGGCTCTGGCATCAAAGCCGGCCATTCTCCCTACACCACCGGACCCTCAATCGTTGTAAATAAGTACTCACCGTCGTTGTTAGCAGCCAGTAACGCCTCTCTGAGGTCAGCCTGCGCACAAACGTCCATAGCCAGTCTCTCCGCAGCCGTCACACACCACGACTGTTAGAACATACACACTTATATTCACACCAGAAGATTTTCAGGGTTCCGTACCTTAAACGGAAATAAGTTAAGATCATTTACAAAACGAAAAAAAATTACTTCACATGCCGCGATAGTGAAAATATTCACTAGTCAAAAATCATGTCAACAAGGTATCAATTTTGTTTATATTGTTAACTCAATACCAACTTTGTCAACTCATATCTCCGGAGATAATTGTCATAGATCGATGAATGGGATTAAACGGGAGACATAATCTTTCAAACAAAAAAAAAATTTTTCAAATCGGTTAAGGTTTGACAGAGTACTGAGGTAACAAACATTAAAAAAAACGAAAGAAAATACAGTAGAATTGAAAACCTCCTTTTTTTGTGAAGTCGGTTAAGAACGTCATCTATTACCATCAGGCGATGGTTTCTCCTATCGTGTAACATTGTACCAACATATAAAGTTACCTCATCATTTGGCTGATTATTAGAGTCCGCTTCTTCAGTGCGTCTCAGTTTGACCCTGGAGGCTATTTTAGCTTGTCTCGACTCACAGCGACCTGCAAATTATAAGTTACACATATTTTGTTAATAATACAAGGTCAACGTCACGTAAACGCCGAGTTAAATAAAAATAATGTATCAGGCGCGATTGTTCCCGTATTTTAACATTTATAACTAAACTAGAAGTGTCCCGCGGCTTCGCCCGCGTTAAAATCTTCTTTTATTTACTTAAAACTTTTCTTTTGTAAAAACGATTCTATCATTAAACACATCAAATAAGAATTAGCCAAATCGGTTCACCCGTTTTCATGTTATCGCGTGACTAAGGCAATTCAGGATTCATATTTATAAAACCCAAAAAACCTAAATTTACAGACTTTGTTACCTACCCCATTTCGAAAAATCCTAGAACACGTACTTTATCCCATCTTGTTTCGCCATACAAACTTTGAATCCCCGTTCCGTATCCGGGAGGAATTTTCAGAATATCATTTCTGAGCGGATACCTACGTCATAATAACTATCTGCATTCTGAATTTCAGCGCAATCCGAAACAATATTGATTTTTAGACTTTGTTACCCCAGTTTATCCTCTCAGGGTGGCATTTTGAAAAAGTCTGAAGCTCGTATTTACTTATTTATTTACAGAAAAACTTGTGTGAAATGTCGAATAAAACGACTATCCAAACTTTGAACCCCCGCTTCATCACCTTAAAGAGTGTAATATGAAAAATTCTTTCTTAGCGGATACCTAAGTCAAAATAACTATCTGCATGCCAAATTTCAGCGCAATCCGAAACAATATTGATTTTCACACTTTGTTACCCTATTTAACCTAAAACACGTGTTTACTTATTTATGTCCTGAAGCAGTTGGGTGAAGTTTCGAATAGAAAAGACTAGCTAATGTTGTTTCTCCATAGAAACGTTGAACCCCCGTTTCATCCCTTTATGGGGTGAATTTTAGAAAATCCTTTCTGAGCTGATACTAACGTCATAATAACCACCTGTATGCCAAATTTCAGCGCAATCCAAAACAATATTGATTTTCAGACTTTGTTACCCCATTTCACCCTCTTAGGGGTGGAATTTCGAAAAAACTTAAAACATGTGTTTACTTATTTATGTCCTGAAGCACTTGTGTGAAGTTTCGAATAGAAAAGACTATCTAATAATGTTTCTCCATAGAAACTTTGAGCCCCCGTTTCATCCCCTTCAGGGGTGAAATTTGGAAAATCCTTTTTCAAAGGTAACTAACGTTGTAATAATTATCTGCATGCCAAGTTTTAGCGCAATGTGAAAAAATATTGATTTTCACACTTTGTTACCCCATTTCACCCTCTTAAGGGTGGAATTTCAAAAAAACCTGAAATACTCATTCACTTATTTTTGTACTGAAGCACTTGTGTGAAGTTTCGGATAGAAAAGACTATCTAATCTTGTTTCTCCATACAAACTTTGAACCCCCATTTCATCCCCTTAAGGGGTGAATTTTGAAAAATCCTTTCTGAGTACACCCCTACTACGTACTAAGACAAATATACCTTCCAAATTTCAAGTCTCTACAACCAGCGGTTTAGGCTGTGCGTTGTCTGTCAGTGAGTCAGTCAGTCAGTCAGTATGTCAGGACAAAGATTCTTATAGTATTAGATACAATATTATCCCTAATTCTATATATACATTTTTTTAAGTGAAAACTTCTTTAGCACTTTTCTTGGGATGGGTAAAAATGTTAAACTTCGCGTCAGGTCACATGTCCTGATCGAAAATCGCTTGCGCGAGGTGACATTCTAAAATATTCAAAAATAACGTGTTCAAGTTTTCACTTCTGTCGACACTCCTGGAGTGCTACCAGTTGTTTTTTTATGCTATATAGGCAAGCGTGTGACCACTATCTCACCTGATGTTAGGTGACGATGTGGTTGACGATGTAGCACGCTTGCCTAGAAGATACCTGTTCCTTTATAATCGTATAAAACGATAAACGGACTTTTTACATGCCGCGAGTCATTTTCAGTACTAAGTTTGAGATGTTTATCTCCATATCTCCGGAGATACTTATTACATCTCGATAAAATTTGAATGGGACTAAACAAGAACCATACTCTCTCAAACAAAAAAGAAATTTCCAAATCGGTTAAAATTTACGGAGTTCTGTGGTAACAAAAATATTAAAAAAAAAACATACAGGCGAATTGAGAATCTCATCCTTTTTTATGAAGTAGATTAATATATACTTTAAGACAACATTTATGAAATTCCATAAGGGGGTACTATTTCCATACAAAATTACAATGCACAAATATGAGTCAATGGAGCAAAACATTGCACTGAAATCATAGTAATTGGTATTTTATAAGTATTTACATGTCGGGGAATTTATTTACCTACAATACTTTGATTGATTAATATGAAATTATATCAAATAATAGTAAAATTCAAGTTTAAACAAAAAAATATTGATTGAATAATATGTTTATATTATTAATTTAAATCATGTAGGTAAATATAATTCCCAACATGTAAATACTTATACAAGACCAATAGATGTGATTTCAGTGCAAGTTTTTGCTCCATTTACTCATATTTGTGCATTATACTTTAGTATAGAAATCGTATCCCCTTAATCTAATACTTAAGAATCTTTGTCCTGACATACTGACTGACTGACTCACTGACAGACAACGCACAGCCTAAACCGCTGGTCGTAGAGACTTGAAATTTGGAGAGTATATTTGTCTTAGTACGTTGGGGTGTACTAAGAAAGGATTTTTCAAAATTCACCCCTTAAGGGGATGAAATGGGGGTTCAAAGTTTGTATAGAGAAACAAGATTAGATAGTCTTTTCTATCCGAAACTTCACACAAGTGCTTCAGTACAAAAATAAGTATATACGTATTTTAGGTTTTTTTGAAATTCCACCCCTAAGAGGGTGAAATGGGGTAACAAAGTGTGAAAATCAATATTTTTTCGGATTGCGCTAAAACTTGGCATGCAGATAATTATTACAACGTTAGTTACCTTTGAAAAAAGGATTTTTCAAATTTCACCCCTGATGGGGATGAAACGGGGGTTCAAAGTTTCTATGGAGAAACATTATTAGATAGTCTTTTCTATTCGAAACTTCACACAAGTGCTTCAGGACATAAATAAGTAACCACATGTTTTAAGTTTTTTCGAAATTCCACCCCTAAGAGGGTGAAATGGGGTAACAAAGTCTGAAAATCAATATTGTTTTGGATTGGGCTGAAATTTGGCATACAGGTGGTTATTATGACGTTAGTATCAGCTCAGAAAGGATTTTCTAAAATTCACCCCATAAAGGGATGAAACGGGGGTTCAACGTTTCTATGGAGAAACAACATTAGATAGTCTTTTCTATTCGAAACTTCACCAAACTGCTTCAGGACATAAATAAGTAAACACGTGTTTTAGGTTTTTCGAAATTCCACCCCTAAGAGGGTGAAATAGGGTAACAAAGTGTGAAAATCAATATTGTTTCGGATTGCGCTGAAATTTGGCATGCAGATAGTTATTACGACGATAGTTCCCTCTGAGAAAAGACTTTCCAAAATTCACCCCTGAAGGGGATGAAACGGGGGTTCAAAGTTTATATGGAAAAACAATATTAGATAGTCTTATTATATAGATAGACTTTTTCAAAATGCCACCCTAAGAGGATAAACTGGGGTAACAAAGTCTAAAAATCAATATTGTTTTGGATTGCGCTGAAATTCAGATTGCAGATAGTTATTATGACGTAGGTATCCGCTCAACAAATAATTTTCTGAAAATTCCTCCCGGATACGGAACGGGGATTCAAAGTTTGTATGGCGAAACAAGATGGGATAAAGTACGTGTTGTAGGATTTTTCGAAATGGGGTAGGTAACAAAGTCTGTAAATTTAGGTTTTTAGGGTTTTATGAATCCAGAATTGCCGTAGTCACGCGATAACATGAAAACGGGTGAACCGATTTGGCTAATTCTTATTTGATGTGTTTAATGATAGAATCGTTTTTACAAAAGAAAAGTTTTAAGTAAATAAAAGAAGGTTTTAACGCGGGCGAAGCCGCGGTACACTTCTAGTACTATATAATTTATGATCGTACAAAACGATAAAACAGAATTTACATGCCGCGATAGTGAAACTATCCAATAGCCATACTCATGTCATCAATAACAGATCTCGATAAAATTTTAATGGGGCCAAAGAGGAGGCATAATCTCTCAAACAAAAAATAATTTATCTAATAAGTGAAGAGTTGACGGAGTCCTGAGGTAATAAACATAACAAATACCGTCGAATTGAAAATCTCTTCCTTTTTTGTAAAGTCGATTAAAAATATATTTTTAAACAACGTTGATTAAATTCCTTAATACTGTAAAAACATAATCACTAAGAAGCCAGTCAGTCAACGATTTCTGAAATAATTGGTGATTATACAGTAGTATTCATTATTCTGTGATTATCAGACGTAATATAAATTGACTGCGCAAAACGGCCCTGATGAGACCGACCTAGAACGGAGTTTGTCCCTTTCTTTTGTATGCACGACTTATATATACAGGGTGTTACAAAACTACCCGTAAAGCCGAAAGGAGGTTAAATGGGGCCTTATGAGTCCATTTACAATATTTAAGAACCGTAGTTACGCTGTATAACATACCCCAAAAAAATATTGTTATTTTCACTGATGTGCAAACCCTATTTCAGTAAAATTAAAGACTAAACTACGCAGAATAGACAAAAAATTTTAAAGACCTAACCTAACGAAACCACTTAAACGAACACTTACTTTTTCATAATATACGTCAAATTTACAGAAATGGCTCAGTTTGCTCCGCCTTGCTCAATACACAACCTTGCTCGTCGGGATATGGCTTGTGTGGCATTTCGCACCATCGTCGGTGTTATTGCTGCCAAAACCGATCCAACACACTGTTCCATCTCGGCAACCGTTGGGCAATCGGAGAAATACACTCTGTCCTTCACATGACCCCACAAAAAGAAGTCCAAGGTCCGGAGAACGAGCAGGCCATATCACCGGTCCCCTAATAATAATCCTTGAATTGAGATAGCAAAGCATTTATGAATGAAAAATATAAAAATGATTAAAGTAGACATTTATAGGTAAAATAGGTACGTAGGCCTCTCTTTTTAATAATCTGGTTCCCTGACATGACAGCTTACTAGGGTTGACAATTTTTTTGTCTTTGATAATTAATTGTATTTTTACGGGGTATTTTGTAACACGTTGTATACTATACATATAGTATAGAACATATATAGCGCTAGCAGGTTGTTAGACAAGGACACACTCCCACGCTGGTGCCTTTCAATCGGGCCGTTTTGTTCTACAATACAATTACAACCTTATTGTTACAGAATACGGATTAAATTGAATTTGTCAAAACATTTTAAGTGCACCATCCATTTATATTACGTCTATGGTGATTATACATAACATGGTGGTAGTAGTGATATTAACCTGGAGAGGCGGTGAACACTCCAGGCGCGTCCGATGAGCCATGTTCTCTCTGACAGCTGCCAGCACTTCCGCCCGCGCCGCGACTGTACTCACAACACCTGGAATTTATTACTTTATGTTATCTTACAGAAGAAGGAATAGAAAGAGCCATAATAGGCATGACGACAGTATCAAAAAATCGAAGATGTGATGATTTTAGGGGAAAATACATATTAAAACAATTTGATTTCTTCGCTGCTGAAAACACACACCGTGCGTTTTTTGATTTTTGGTATCTGAAGTAAAATTAAAAAAAATATAGTACATTTTTTTTTAAATTTTTTATGCGTGTGACCCTCTGCTGTTGGATTTTAGTTTTGATTTGATGCCACAGCTACAAAAAAAATCACAAAAAATAATTAAAAATATGCGAAAAAGTACCGCAGTCAAAGTCAAATAAATATAAATATAAAAAAATTGAGATTATTAAGATTTTCAATAAAATAAAACATTAAAATACTGCAATCGGCCATTTTGATTGAAACACCAATCACAGCGCATAACCTCACGTCTATGTCCTCTTATGAGGTTTTCTTGAAAATGTTATTAAATTTTGGAAAACCCATGTGTAGTCATTGTCACAGATTATATAATAGTTACTACGTTAAGCATGTCATTAGCCTATGCGTGACGTCACAGCCGACACCATGACACATGTGAGCTGTTTTTGCCCACTATTGAAAAAATATTAGAAAAATTGCTTTAAACTTCGTTAAACTTAAGTTAATTACCGAAATATAGGTTTTTTCGTGAATAGTAAATGTATTCCCACATTACTGAAGAGGATTTCAAAATCTTTCGTCACGCCTATTAAGATAGTTTAAAAACTAAAACAACCGACTTCCATGCCCCGCTAGTCAGTTTCAGTAGCAAGTTTGGGACGTTTATCGTCATATCTCTGGAGATACTCATCAGATCTCTATGAAACTACAATGGGACCACGTCGGAAATGAATCCTACCGATTAAAAAAATAATCATTCAAATCGGTTCACAATTGACGGAGTAATCGCGTAACATACACACAAAAAAAAACATGACGAGTGAAAGACAAAGACGAATTGAGAACCTCCTTCTTTTTGAGAAATCGGTTGAAAAAGCGGTGGCGAGACGATTTGGATTGTTTACACAATGACTGGCCACAAAAGGGGTGAGATAGGGATAGGTGAAAAAAAATGTTTATACAATGTCAATATTTATAATAAGGTGCCAACAGACATAAAATTGTTAAGCTTAAGTACTTTTAAAAAAATAATTGAAATTATGGGCTATTGACTCACTGTTTTTATACATACATACATACAATCACGCCTTTTTCCCGTTGGGGTAGGCAGAGACTACTTCTTTCCACATGCTACGATCCTGACATACCTCCTTCGCTTCTTCCACTTTCATGAGCGTCTTCATACATGCTCGCCGGTTATAGGTACTTTTGACTTGTCCTTTTTTTAAAACGTCTCCGATCTGGTCGTGATACGTTCGCCTAGGTCGGCCTCTACCAACTGGCCCATTCACACACGTCTCATAAATCTGTTTCGTCAATCTTTCTTCATCCATCCTCTCTAGATGTCCAAACCATCTAAGCATCCCTTTCTCTATCTTTGTCACTACATCTTCTACCACACCACAACATTCCCTTATCACGCTGTTCTCCAACTTATCCATCAGAGTCACTCCGATCATACTTCTCAAACTTCTCATTTCTACAGCATTTATTTTACTTTCATGTTTCGTCTGCCATACCCAGCATTCACTACCATACATGAGTGTGGGAACCAACACTCCCCTATGTACAGCCAGTCGTGCTTTTTTAGACACGTTCTGACTTCTCATAAAGTTATGTAATGCCCCACTCACTTGGTTTCCAGCCAAAACTTTTCGCTCAATATCACTTTCATAAGTATGAAAGTGATATTGAGGTTTGGTGATATTTTTTTATTATTGGGTTCTAAGTTTACGAGAGATGGTACTTACCATCTCTCGTAAACTTAGAACCCAGGTACACAAACTCTTTCACTTGTTCCACTCTTTCTCCTTCAATCGTCACATAACAATCAGTCATTATTTCTTCTCTTTCAAAAACCATTACTTTGGTCTTGCTTACATTCACTTTCATCCCTTTGCTTTTTAAGGCGTCATGCATAATATTAACCATTCTTTGCAACTCCTCCTCCGATGATGCTAATATCACCTGATCATCAGCGTAAAGGAGGCATTTGATGGTTAAATCATTCATTCTTAATCCGTACACACTTTCTTTCAGATCAGTCAAGCAATTGTCTATGAATAGGTTGAACAGCACTGGCGATGCTACACATCCCTGTCTAACACCTTTTTCGATGTTAAACCAGTCTGTGTACGCTCCGTTTATTCTGACACAAGCACTGGAACCCTAAAAGAGTGATTTCAGTGCTCGTATCAAACTGCCGCCCACCCCATACATAGACAATGTTGACCTCAATTCATTCCTCACCACTCTGTCATAGGCCTTTTCCAAGTCTACGAGTGCGCAATAGACCATTGGTGACATAGACCATTTGGTGTTTCGCCAAACATTTTTCGGCTATGCTTCGTAAAGAAAAGACCTGATTCATGCATCCCATTCCTCTCCTGAAACCCGCTTGTACATCCCACATTTTCTTATCAGTTTCATTCGTCACTCTTGTAATCAGTACCTTTGCATACAATTTTCCGACGACGCTGAGTAAGCTAATGCCGCGGTAGTTTTTGCAGTCCTGCTGTGATCCCTTTCCTTTGTATAGCGGCATAATGACGGCTTTGCACCAGTCTTCTGGAAAAATTCCGTTCCTCCAGCAAAGGTTAAAAAGGTGATACAGCTGACTCGCTACCACACCTTGTCCAGCCCTCAGCATCTCGACCGAAATCCTGTCATACCCTGCAGCCTTACCCGATTTCATACTTTTCAACGCTGTCATTATCTCTTCCATGCTGATATTACTTTCATCGCCATCTTCATTGGCGTTACCAGTTGTCACTGGCACTTGGATATCTTCCATTTCAAATAAACTTTCAAAATATTCCTTCCATCTCTTTAGAACGCATTCCTCTCCTCTCACAATACTGCCATCCTGATTTCTGACTTTGTCCAGTTGCGAGGTATTAAGATTTCCTCTGGCTGACCTTATGGACTTCCAGAAAAACTTAATGTTGGTCTGGAAGTCGTCAGATAACCTCCTATCAAATTAATCTCTATCGTTATCTTTCTTTCTATCCACAACCTCTTTTGCTACATTCTTTAACCTTTTATACTCTTCCTTTGCCTTGCTCACATCTTCAGTCGTTCCTTTTTGCATTCTTAGGTTGGCTTTTGAAGCTAACCAGTCTTGCCATGCTTTCTTCTTCTCAAATACAGCTTTTTAGACATCTTTACACACATTCTTCAATTTACACCCTTTTTTTCTCTTACTTACACCGCACACTTCTACAGCAACTTCCACGATCCCTTCCTTAAACGGCTTCCATAAATCTTCAACCTCACACACTTCATCTAATGACTCAAACTTCTCGATCAATTTACTTACAAACTCATCTTTCACATCATCATCATCATCATCGTCAGCCTGTATCAGTCCACTGCTGGACATAGGCCTCTCCTAAGATGCGCCACTGAGCCCGATCTTCGGCTCTTCTCTTCCAGTCACTGCCCACCGCTTTGCGTATGTCGTCGCTCCACCTGGTCACAGGACGTCCTACGCTACGTTTGCCGATTCGCGGTCTCCACTCTAGGACAAGTCTGCCCCAACGGTTATCAGTCCTGCGGCAGATATGACCAGCCCACTGCCACTTCAGCTTGCTAATCCGTTGAGCTATGTCGATAACTTTAGTTCTCTGGCGAATTACTTCGTTCCGGATTCGATCCCGCAGAGAAATACCGAGCATAGCTCTCTCCATAGCTCGCTGAGCGACTTTAAACTGGTGGACCAGTCGGACTGTGAGTGTCCACGTCTCGGCTCCGTATGTCATCACAGGTAGGACGCACTGGTTAAAGACTTTTGTCTTTAGACACTGTGGTATAGGCGACGAGAAGACTCGACGGAGTTTTCCGAATGCTGCCCAGCCCAGCTGAATTCTTCTCTGGATTTCCTTCTCGAAGTTATGTTTTCCTAGTTGGAGCGTTTGCCCTAGGTAAACATACTTAGTGACAACTTCGAGTGGGATTCCATCTACGGCAATCGGTTCCGGAACAACGTGCTCGTTGTACATGACTTTGGTTTTGTCCAAATTCATCCGGAGACCGATGCTACGAGAAGAATCAGCTAGGCCATTCAACATCCTTTGTAGGTCCTGCAGCGTCTCTGCCATAATGACGATGTCATCTGCGAATCGTAAGTGAGAGATGTGCCTGCCGTTGATGTTAATGCCACGATCTTTCCAGTCCAGCGTCTTAAACATATCCTCCAAGGCGTTAGTGAACAGTTTCGGGGATATGACGTCCCCCTGTCTCACTCCTCGACGCAGGTGGACATGTTTAGTTCGCTGGTTCTGTACTTGTACAGTCATCGTTGCGGCATTATATAGACATCTCATCACTTCGATATATCGCCAGTCGACTTGGCAACGCTGCAAGGACTCGAGAACAGACCAGGTTTCGATTGAGTCAAAGGCCTTCTCATAGTCCACAAATGCTAAGCACAGGGGCCGATTATACTCTTCGGTCTTCTGTACAATCTGCCGCACCGTGTGGATGTGGTCTATGGTGCCGTAACCGCTTCGAAACCCGGCCTGTTCCGGAGGTTGAAACTCGTCGAGTCTTCGCGCAAGACGGTTCGTGATGACCCTTGAAAACAGCTTGTAGACATGGCTCAGAAGCGAAATCGGGCGATAGTTTTTCAATAGGGTTTTGTCTCCTTTTTTGAAAAACAAAACCACCATGCTTCTGTTCCATGCCTGTGGAGTTCTCCCAGTAAAAAGAACGGAATTAAATAGCTGCTGCAGCTGTTGAACTGCTGGAGCTCCTCCGGCTTTTAAAAGCTACGTTGTGATTCCGTCTTCTCCTGGGGCTTTTCCATTTTTGAGTTGTTTAAGGGCCATCACGATTTCGTCTCGGCTAATTTCGGGCAGATCTTCTGTGAAGTGGCGGGTTAAGGTGGCTCTAGAATCCTCAGTATCGGGTTCGGGCCTTGAAGCATGCGATGCGTAGAGCTTGCCGTAGAAGTTTTCAACTTCCGACAGAATCTCCGGCTTGGATGCGACGATGTTCCCCGTTGACGTTGTCAGCTTTGTGAGGTGGCTTCTACCCAGAGGCTGGACGAACACTTTCGACCCCCGATTTTGCTCAATTGATTCTTTAATCAAGAGCGTGTTAGAGGATCGGAGGTCGCGTCGTACCAGCTTCTTTATGGATTTGTTGCGCACCAGGTTAGTTGACAAAGCTGACAAAGGGTCTGTTCGTCTCTCTTCCATTAGCCGAAGTGTTTCTGCCGAGAGTTTGGACTTTTTGCCCGTACGCTTGCTCTCGCAAAACTTCGTCCCTTCATCCCTGAGGATTTCCACCACTTCTTCGAGTTTCTGGCCTACGTCATCTGTGGTTTCCAAGGCAGCGAATCGATTTTCCAATTTTAATTGGAATGTTTCGGACCCAACAACGGTTTGGAGTAGGTTAGGACGGAGCGTAGACTTCATCAATCGGAATCTCTCGGCTTTAAAGTCGATATCCAGAGTGCCTCGTACAAGTCGGTGATCACTTCCAGTATTAAACCTAGTGATCACTGAGACGTCTCTGAATATGCGCCGTTTGTCCGTAATGATGAAGTCAATCTCGTTTTTAGTCACAAAGTCGGGGCTTTGCCACGTCCATTTCCTTTGGGGCTGTTTCTTGAAGAACGAGTTCATCAAGAAAAGCCCCTCCCTCTCGAGGAAATTGACGAGCATTTGTCCCCTGTGATTCCTACTCCCAAATCCGTATGGTCCTATAGACGATTCGCCGCAAGTTTGTACTCCCACTTTGGCGTTAAAGTCTCCCATGACAACGTTGTAGTGAGCCTTGGAGGTGGTGTGTAAAGCTCTGGAGATATCTTCATACATGCTCTCCACCTCATCATCCAAGTGTGTCGAGGTCGGTGCGTAGACCTGGATAACCTTGAGGCTGTACCTCTTGGTTAACTTAATTATGAGGTACGCTACCCTGGTCGACACACTGGAGATTTCTACAACGTTGTCACTGAGAACCTTGTTGACCAGAAACCCGACGCCGCCTTGGGATGGCTGATCTCCTTCTCTGTAGTACATAAGATGGCCCGATTCTAAGGTTATGGTGTCCTCTCCCTGTCTTCGGACTTCACATAACCCCAGAATGTGCCATCTTATGTGTTTCAGCTCCTCCTCTAGCTGCGCCAGATGATCGTCCAGCCGAATCGTGCGTCCATTGTACGTTGCGAGGGTCAGTTTGTTCTGGCGGCCTACCGTAACCCGGGGATTCTTAGCACCCCCTGCCCTGCCGTTACCGTGACCGCCGCCGTGGTCAGGAATAGCAGGGCGGCCGGGAACTGGGGGCCGCGGCTTATTGTGACTTTCCATTTTATGCATGCATCCCTTGGGAGGGATATGCCCTAATCGCCATGCTGGGCAGGCGTGTTGGCGATCGCAGGACGTAGCTTCTCGCACCGGTGACGCTGCTGCCCGTCACCGGCCTGTAGAATTTGGCTACGCCATAGATATGAAATGGTTATACCGCCATTTGTCGGTCGCCAGAGCCCCGTCTGTTGGTCAGCAGGATGCACCACGGGCAGGTGAGGTTGGCTGGGAGCACCGAGGTCGTATTTGTGCTCCCTTACATCTTTCACACTTTCTTCTTATAAATTCTCAACTTTTATGCGTTCCAGTACACTAACGGGTTCCTGCACACGATGCCGCCATCGCTTAAAGAGACCACTTATTCGGCACATCACCAGAAAGTGGTCTGAGCCCACGCCGACACCGCGGTACACCCGAGTGTCCTGTACTTTCTTTCTCAGTCTTTCATCCACTATAACAAAATCGATCATACTTCTCACGCTTTCTTCTTCCCTAGTATACATGTGGATCTTCTTATGGTCAAACCAAGTGTTTGTTACCACAAGATTCCACCCAAGACATACTTCAAGCAAACTTTCCCCGTTTTCATTCACCCTGTCATCGCCGAACCTTCCCAACACACTTTCATATCCATCACGCTTCACACCTACCCAGCTATTAAAGTCGCATTACTACTCTTTCATTTTGTTCGCATTTACTCATAACATCTTTCATGCTATCCCAAAACTCCTGCCTCTCTGCTTGGGCTGCAGTAGAACCGTTCCAACGCGCATCTTGTGGAGCATAGACTCCTAATATGAAGATGCGCGTTAGACCCACCTTCAACCTCATCCAGAGGAGTCTTGGACTCACACATTCAAAGTCAGTCACACATTCATTCATTCTAGCGGAAAGCAGTACACCAACTCCCCGACAACCTCTGCTGGTATCTGGAACTCCAGACCAGTAGGCTATGTAGGGTCCATGCGTGGTGGTGTCGCAACCTTTCCGCTTAGTCTCATTTACACAAAGAGCATCAATCCGCCTTTCACTCATCATTTCGCATACTTCATCAATCTTATCATCCATTCCTCCTCTAACATTCAACGTAGCAAAGTGGCTTTCCGCAGCCCACTTTTCGCCCCCACGGGAAACGAGACGTGACGGGTGGCGAACCACGTCGCCGCCATTTAAATTAGAGAAAAAGTGTGTGCTCTACATTGCGTTCCCACGAGAAGCTAGGGAAAGTGAGGTCCACCCAAGTAGAGCCCCGCTTACTTGGGTAAGGCTAGCCATTTTCTGGGGTCGCCTGGTCCCAGGGCAATTGGCACGCTAACAACTAGGCTCGCCCCTAGTCATGCAGCCTTCGTCACGGCAACCACTTGGCTTGGCTAAGCGGTTAGCTCTTTCACTCTTCAACTCTTTCACTCACTCATTCCAATCACTTTCATATACTGTTTTTATAGTGTAAATGAATATATGCAATTTAAATCTTGACTCATATTGTAACCTTATTTTGTATTGTAATTTAAAAATTGATATAATTTTAATATTTAGTGTGAGCATATTTAAATTCAATTCCAAATAACACAATAATGACTGACTGAGCAGTAGCATGTATCGTTGCACACCTGAACTAGAGTAGATTGTAAGGATCTTTATTATAATTTAACAACTATGTACCACCTACATTCTATGCAATAAATAAGTTATATTAAGAAAAACCCAATTCATAACCACAAACAGGCACTCAAAAGCGAAAAATAAATTACTTCATATAATGATTATAAGCGCTACCCACTTAACTATTTGAAGTCGGTGCCAGCCAAGTCTATTGGATAGTAGACAGATGCTATGTATGTAGTAATAGTAAGTAGGTAGATACATGTAGGTAGTATCGATCTATTTTATTATTGCGGGACTATTATTTGGGAGAGGCCTAAGTCCAGCAGTGGACTGACACCGGCTGATGATGATGATAAGTATCTATCTACTACCTATTAGACTTGGCTGGCACCGACTTCAAATAGATAAGTGGGTAGCGCTTATAATAATTATATTAAGTAATTTATTTTTCGCTTTTGAGTGCCTGTTTGTGGTTATGAAGTCGGTTTTAATTTTTTTGAAAATAACTTATTTGACCCTTTTTACTGCAAAACAAGTTTTAATTATATTACATGCATCTATAAAATTTCATGTCTGGGCCGTTATACACTGACGGATATATTCTTTATGAAAATTTCAAGTATGTACAGTATCGGTCATAATTGGAGTAGCAGTCTCAAAAGCAATAGCATGACAGCAAAATATGCACATACGACCTTCTTCTATAAGACGTTTCGAACGTAACATAATGAAAGAGAAAGATATACACCCATATATCGCACTCTATCATTCATTATGAACCAATTAGAAAGAGCGCATGTATTAATTAGTAGAATAGCTAGACCAGATTTGCTTCTTTTATCAGTTATACAAATAATGAGGGTAGATTTGAAACAAAATGTATTGATGGCATAAATGAATGAACAAACATTGTCGGTTGGTGAACTTCGGTAGTGATTGAAGTTTGGTTAATAAATAACTTAAAAAATCAAAATGCAAGCAAATATAATTATTAGAGACGGCGAATATTGAGGCATTGCATAGAAATGGACTAAATAAATTATATTATCTCAAATGTATAGTGAAAGTGGCATAAGTGTAAGTTATTACTGAGTGATATTAAGTGATGAGAAATCGTAGTTGGCGTATTTGGCGTTTTTCAGAAGAATTTGATACATCATTACGGAAAGTTCGTTCACACTCTATGGGGTTTAATAATGCAAAGGTGAGAAGTACGAGACGAGAGATGTCCTGAGCAGCTAAGCACCTGTAGTCTCCCTGAATGCAGTTTGGGGAAATTAACGTGGCACCGACATAATATGTGCGAATATTGTGACTTCTTTGCTGCATCGAAAACAATAGGAGTCACACGAAATATTAATTTAAAAGTATCTAAAAACTAGGCGATGTGCCGGCTGTGATAATTTGTAATAAGTAATTATGTAAGTTATGATTATAAAGGATTAAGCTTCAATCCTCTTTTCCTAGAGAAAATGAATAATTAAGCTTATAACCTAAAAGAATCAATAGGTAGGTAAGAGCAGTTCTTAGATGCAACCAAAACAGTGATATTTTGTCAAAGTAGAAAATTGTCAATATAGGCGATTTCAATTTAATATAAGTATTATGAAATAAAAATTGTATTATACAAATAAATATTTCCTCAAAAACTATTAAGATAACATCACCGTGTTATTTTTTTATTTCACATCTAACATAGATCGTAAATTTACCTTTATTAGCTAAGTTTGTATAAACAGAAATAAAATAATACAAGCTATTAATAATTGATAAACAAAAATAATTCAGGTGATAGAGATTCGAACTCGGGCCTGCCGCTCCTAAAGCAATCTATCTAACCACTACACTAAGATGCTGATACAGTCTCATTCGAATTTAAGTATCCGTTACTTGTTGCGTGGCTTACTCTGCGTTATGTTAATTCAACAAAAAGAAAACTAGTATTCAGTGGAATATTGTTATCTTTATTTGATGTTTACCAAATGTATCTGACGCTACGTTTCACCTTTTTATTCGTCTGTGGTCTGGCTAAGCATGCCATCTATGCCGTACTTACGTGTTATTGTTTGCGTTGGAACATTCGACAGAAATATCGTGCAGGCTACTATGAACATTGAGGTGCTACTGGACTATTGTCCCTCGATAGTACCTATTACGGTTAAGAAGATACAGATCTGTAAAGTGCGCACATATAGACACACGGACGGGCGGACGGACGGACAGCAAAGTCTCAGAAAGTGTTCATTTGGTACCCTTTGGGTTCGGAACCCAAAAAAATTGACTTTAAATGCCGCGCTAGTGAAAATATCCACTAGTCATAATGATGTCATCAAGGTATCAAAGGACAATGTCCAAAATGGCCCCGTGCAATAAAAGTATCTGACACACACGATAATTATAATTATTTTTTTTTACAATAATTCCAAATACTTTTATAACACGGATTAGTTGTATTCCAAAATGAATATTAAAAAGTGTTATTTGCGATTATTAACAGTGAAAATATTCACTAGTCATAATGATGTCATCAAGGTATCAAAGGACAATGTCCAAAATGGCCCCGTGCAATAAAAGTATCTGACACACACGATAATTATAATTATTTTTTTTTACAATAATTCCAAATACTTTTATAACACGGATTAGTTGTATTCCAAAATGAATATTAAAAAGTGTTATTTGCGATTATTAACATTAATCGCCGCCATATGGCCGCCATCTTCGCCAAACGTCATGTCATGTCAAAAATATTAGGTATGCTCGAAAAAACGTTGCACTGTAACAAGACTGCCCGGTAGAACATTCCTGTGAAGACAAATTAATTCTCCCCACCTTTGTTTCTATCTCACTCACAGTTACCGTAAGAATATCTGTCAAAAACCAAAATCAACGAGAAGAAAGATGTAAAAACATTATTCAAGGTCATATTTTTTAGTCTTTAAAAGTATATGCAATAGCAACCTCCATTGTGTATAATGTTCTTGGGACTCTTCTTCTATAGTAACTAGTAAGTCGTCGAGATAAGTAAATGCGTCGTATTACAAATGTTGATATATTAAAAACGGCTCGGCCGATTTCGTTAAAATTTAAATGGACTAACCTGTGAAAGGTACCCTTTGAAACAAAAAACGAATTTTCCAAATCGGTTCAGGCATCTTCGAGTAATCGGTGAACATACATAAAAATAAAAAAAAGATTCCGACGAATTGAGAACCTCCTCCTTTTTGTGAAGTCGGTTAAAAATATATTAGCATAAAATTAAATTCATAGATTTAACGTTAACAACAGTTAGTCCTTATATCCTTTTTTGTTTCAAAGGGTATCCTTCCCAGGTGGTCCCATTTAAATTTTAACGAAATCGGCCGAGCCGTTTTTAATATATCAACATTTGTATCATGACGCATTTACTTATCTCGACGACTTACTACTAACTACTGCTAGGCTATTCTATAAGCTATCTCGACAGCGGAATCCGCGGTGAGATTCAAATTTCGTACTACGAAATTCAATCGTATCATGTCGTTATACGGTTGAATTTCGTAGTACGAAATTGAAATCTCACCGCGGATTCCGCTTCCGAGTTACCTTACAGAATAGCCCTACTGGTACAGATTATATAATATAGCTGCTGAGTCTACTGACTACTGTGACTAGCGCGACGTTTGAAGTCGGTTCTTCGAGTTTTTTAAACGATCTTAAATTATAATGTATATATTTTAATTTGTAATGAAAATGCCACGTTCATAAGTGTACAGTGTACCCAAATTAAATAAATAAATGAAATATTATGTTTGTTGAAGTATTACACACTTTACATATTTGTAAATTGTTACACACAATCCAAAATTTCATCGTACCGATGGGACTCGAACGCGCACCCCCCTGATAACATGTCCAGGTGCTTTGCTAATTAAGCCACAGTCCGATACTATCAATATGACGAAATTAGTGGATTGCATTTTTAACCGGCTTCAAAAAATGAGGAGGTTTCTCAATTCGACCGTATACATGTTTTTTTATGTTTGTTCGCAGATATCTGCGTCGTTTATGAGCCGATTTTGATTATTCTTTTTTTGTTGGAAAGGAAATATCCCAAGTGTGGTACCATGGTCATTTTTTTCGAGGTCTGATAAGTATCTCCAGAGATTGGAGATAAACACCTCAAAATTGGTACTGAAAATTAATAGCGCGGCATTAAAGTCGTTTTTTTTTAGTTTTTTAAACGATCTTATGAACCCAATTATGCAAATGTTGCAATGTGCCATGAGAGAGGCCTATGTCCAGCAGTGGACGGAAACTCGCTGATAATGATGATGCAAATGTTTTACCTGGCTGTACTGAGACATATCTCGGAGTCACGTTCTGACAAGTTAAGGCTGGTGTCACACCTGTCGTCTTTCGGCAACTGAAGACTTTCCACTGGTTCTACCCTGGAATACATCAAATAACTAATTTGTAGCAATATGATACAGCACATCCTATAGAATGACTGTTAAATGATATTTAGACGACACGCTGCATATGAAGTCGGTTTTTATGGTTCCGAACCCAAAGGGTACCAATGGAACCCTATCACTGAGACTCCGCTGTCCGTCTGTCTGTCCGTCTGTCACCAGGCTGTATCTCATGAACTTTGGTAGTTAGACGGTTGAAATTTTTAAAGATGATGTATTTCTGTTGCCGCTATAACAACAAATACTAAGAACAGAACAAAGCTAAAAATTAAAGGGGGTCCTCATACCAAAAACGTGTTTTTTACTATAGCACCATCAAGTTGAACAATTGTTTACCTCATTAATAATATTAATTACTAACACCTTTGTGTTAACGTTCACTTAGTTGGTGTTAGAAGTTCGTTAGATGGCGTTCGGGACCCTCCGTGTGAGGGAAAAATAACTGACTCGCACTTGGCCAGTTTTATTTCGTTTTGTACAATCATACATTATTTTTCAGCCTCTCTCTTATAATTTTTCATGTGCCCAACAGATAATGATCTCATATACCTAGTTTTATAAACCATATGTACAAAATATTATAGAAGCAATAAGGAATTGAGTATTGAATAGAACAAAAAAACGCGTAGGGTTTCTATGGGACATCCAGGTGGAACGAAGTTACATATTATAATATCGTTTAAAAACTAAAAAACAACCGACCTCAATGCCGCGCTATTCATTTTCAGTACCAATTTTGAGATGTTTATCTCAATATCTCTGGAGATACTTATCATACCTCGATAAAATTACCATGGTACCACACTTGGGATATCTCCTTTCGAACAAAAAAAGAATAATCGAAATCGGTTCATAAACGACGAAGTTATCCGCGAACAAACATAAAAAAAATATATATATATATATATATATATATATATATATATATATATACGGTCGAATTGAGAAACCTCCTCCTTTTTTTGAAGTCGGTTAATAAAACAAAGTCCCCCGCCGTGTCTGTCTGTCTATTCAAGATAAACTCAAAATGATTTTCGTGCGGTTTTCACTAACAGACAGAGTGAGGGCCCAGTGGTGTCTTTTGACGCCAGAAGAACCGAGTTCAATCCTCGCCATGTACCAATGGATTTTTCTATTATAACGAGGAAAGGTTAGATTTTTCGTTTTTTTTTGACGATAACTCAAAAACTACTGGACTGATTGTAAAAATTCTTTCACTGATGGAAAGCTACATTATCAGCGAGTAATAAAAGCTATATTTTATCCCCGTGTTCTCACAGCTACGGGAACTACGCGGGTGAAGCCGCGGGCGCTGCTAGTCCTAAATAAACACAGAGACAGGCCAGACCCGTGAGTCATAGACAGATTCAATAGTATCTAAGGATTTTTTTATGATATAAGGTAGCAGGAGAAGCATGACATCCGCCTGATGGTAAGCGATGACGTCTGCCTATTACAGATACAGCAGCATGCAACATTCTGGACAGCCAGAATTTTGCATGACACTGAACTGCGCCAGTTACGTTGAGACATAAAGATGTTGAGTCTCACATTCCCTGTAATTTCACTGGACACCTTGCTATTTCAACCGAAAAACATTCCTTTTTCACGGCCGAAAATTAGTTGGCAAAGTGGTAGCGCCACCCCAGGCGGACTAGCAGAAGTCCTAACACTACAAATGACAGTGACAGTTCCCTCACCTGATGGAACCCTCCTGCAGACTGACGTCAGTATCGTCAGGGTCGGGCGCCACCTTCTCCTGAGGAGTGACCAGCTCGGAAGGGCTGAGAATAGAAGACTCGTTGGCCTCAGTTCTGGATTGATCTAGTTCGTTGTCCAACTCGCCAGCCGGTTGTGTTGTAGACTCACATTCATCTGGAAGTAGTGTAATTTAAACTGAGTTGAAAATAACCGACTGTCATTTCAAAAACATGTACTTTTCAGCTATAATACAGACATGTATGTATGTACTAATTACGCCTTTTTCCCGTTGTGGTAGTCAGAGACTACTTCTTTCCACATGCTACGATCCCGACATACCTCTTCTGCTTCTTCCACTTTAGCTATAATAATATAGAAACAATCTAGTCTCATTGGATTTGGTTCTGCAGCTTTTATGATTGACTAGCTGTGCTCCGCGGTTTTACCCGCGTAGACATCGTTCCCGTGGAAATATAGGGATAAAAAGTATCCTATGTGTTATTCAGGTCTAGACTATCTACATACCAAATTTCAGCTCAATCGGTTCATTAGTTTTTGCGTGAAAGAGTACCAAACATACATCCATACATTCTTACAATTCGCGTTTATAATATTAGTAGGATAGTAGGATAGAGATGGCGCTAGCGTAGATTTTAATAGCTTTCCTTTAAACATTGCCTAAATGTATGAGATCCTGCATCGCGCAAACTATATTTTCTGCGATATTGGAACTGATGCACTTGCTTCGTGATAAAACATCTCAAAAGTTGAACTCGTTACAAAACATTTTCTCTTTATAGTATACTAGCTGACCCTGCAAACGTTGTTTTGCTAAAACCCAAATATCTTACGGAACCATATTTTTTTCCAAAATAAAATTTAGCCTTTGTTACTCGTGGATACTGTGGCTTTCGAATGGTGAAAGAATTTTTAAAAACGGTCCAGTAGTTTTTGAGCCTATTCATTACAACCAAACTAACAAAGTTTTCCTCTTTATAATATTAGTGTAGATTACATTATTACATATATTATATATTACATGAAGTTTGGATTAGCTTTGTACCACATCCGCTCGCTACACCGTTAAATTGTCGATCACTATGTTTTAATCGCATATACACCTTTTTGTATTTTTCTTTTCGATTTGCTGATAATTATGATGATGATACACGTTTTTTATGATATATAAGGTAACAGGACAAGCACGACGATTGCCTGATGGTGAGCGATGACGTCTACCTAATACAGACACAGCAGCATGCAAAATTCTGTACTGCGCCTGTTATCTTGAGACATAAAGGTTTTAAGTCTCACATGGCCTGTAATTTCATTTTGCCTTGGCCATGTCAACCAAAAAATATTCCTATTTCACGGCTGAATTAACGGGCTAAGTGGTGGTACCGCCCCAGGCGGACTAGCGAAGTCCTACCACTAAAGAACCTTTGCGCATTATTAAGGTCTTCTTGTTTCTAGTCCTCACTTGTCTTACCTGAAACCTCCTCCTCTGGTATAGCTCTGGTCTGCTTATCAGCGGCTCGTCTCCTGACCAGTTCAGCAATGACCCCGTGTAGCTCCGCGAGCCTCGCATCGTGAGCTCTTGCTGCAGTGGCCGCCCTCTGTCTCTCAGCTGCTAATGCTCGGACGAGAGCATCTCTTTCAGCTTTAAGGGTGGATACATCGTCGGTCCGAGTGCTGCTTTGAGTTGCCACCTGAAACAAGTGAAACACATTTAATTTTTTTATTTTTTTTATTAACTATTAAAAAAAGCTTACTCGCAATGTGGCTTGCACATAACTAGTATTATTGTTAACCCCTCCAACTAAGCTAAATATGCTTGTGCCTTGAGTGAGTTCACGTCAATAGTGCAATGGGTGGGGTGGGGATCGAACTCACGACCTCTCGATCGCCAGTCCGACACCCTATCCATTGGGCTATTGCCGCCTACTAAATTACGTAACAAGGAGTTTTTTTTTAATAGTTGATAAGCAAGCGTTTGACCACTATCTCACCTGATGTCAAGTGAAGATGTGATCGACGATGCAGCACGCTTGCCTAAAAGATACCTGTTCACTGGCGATTTGAAGAATGAAGATGGCGATGAGTCTGCGTTTCTGTGAAGTACAATCCGGGGGGGATTGTACTTCACAGAAACGCAGAATCTGAAGGAATCCCATTCCTTTGCTGTGCGCGTATTATAAACGTGGATGCAAAGCGCTTTGTACGACAGAATGGAATATCTGCCATGTATCGATAGCGTAAGTCTGTGCGTCTGGTGGTAGTACGATGGAAAAAGGGGGACAGAGGAATTAATTCATGCAGTTGGAAGGCACACTCGATAAAAAACCGATAAACTGGCGACTTTGCGGCGATGCTCAAGGCTCTGTTAATAAGGTTATTAGATTATATCGTTTTAATGCAGAAAGGTTTATGTACGTTTTTAGTTGATTTGAGGCATTGAAACTCAAAATATGTTTCGAGTACCAACGCTGTTCTTCAGGACAGCAAAGCTCTTCAACACTCCGGGCTTCAATTATTAGGGACAAGCCAAATTAAAGTAATTTATATAAGCAATATCGTATGGCTGAGTGTTTGCTAGAACTGAAAATCAGCGTAACAAGATAATAAATTACTAAGTACTTAGCTTTGAAATGGACTCTTAAACCATAATAGAATTTCTTATAGGTCGGACGTGGCATGATGGTTTAAAGGTCTTTCAGAATGATAAAAATTAACTTGGTATTGAAAATTTTAGATTGAACCTAAACGTGAAATATGGGCAGCAAATCTTCTAAGGAAGATACCCACCAAAATTCCATTCATCCCATTCTGTCCCGGCATAGGCGGCGCAGTCACTGGCCTCAAACTGGAGTACCTCCATGAAGACTCCCTCGAAATTTCTTCCTCTCCTACATTAGGACAGCAGAGATACCAGCTCCTACTCCTTCGAACTCCTGACGTATTATCCAACTGCGTCAACGGCAATCTACCAACCACTTCCAGTTCAGCTAGTAAAGGTTCCTTTTCCTTAGTTTGAGGCATTGGGAAAGTACCAGCGGTTGAATACGTTTCACCCTTTCTGGAGTTTTCTGGCGTGTTGTATTCTGGCAGGCTCCATTGCCGATCTCGGAGTGGTGGCACTTCTCGGATAGGCCCATCGTTGATGACCTCGTTCGATTCTACGTACTCGCTGAGTTCTTCTGCGTTAGTTTCTGGTTGTTTTCGTTTGAACCGCTCGAGGTCTGCGTAGTAGTAGGCGGTGGACCTGGGAGGTTCTGAGGTTATCCTGGTAGTCATTGTGTTACATTTCTGGATGGTCTTCGCATGACTTCTCTCACTTGGCGTTGTCATTTAGCACATTTCTTTTATGTTTCGTTTTGGTGATCTGTTTGGGTTTCGGTTAGTTTGGTTTGTTTTGCAATTTTATTACGCACATTTGCAATTGCAATTTTATTCGTCGCGGTTTTAGTTTAGGGACATATTTTTTATTTAAAGTATTTTGGGGTTTTTACATAAATGTACACATGCATACAATTATATAATATACATACCTAACAACAAACAGATAACCCTCCTTTTTAAAAATAAAATTTCTTGACTTTGACGGGATATATCTCGCAAACGCTACGCTTACCAAAAATATGATGTAAGAAACCCTACCTTCATTTTAAAATCCCTATTCAACGATTTCACACACGATGGGGTGGGGTGAAAAGATGAAGTAAAAAAAGGACCATAAGTTGAACTCGTTACAAAACGTTTTCTCTTTATAATATTAGTGTAGAAGTGTCGATAAGGTCGCTGGTATAGAAAACAAAATGATACGCTTTGCTAAACTCATTATGATGCAGTTGTCATCATCACCAAACCAAATGTGTATGCGTCATCGACATTTCCAAATAACTTATTGTATTATAATAATCACATCCTGAAGCCATTATGGAAAGCAGACAGTTTGACGGCACCTGTACATGGAATACTATTTTTTGGGTGCCGTACCTCAAAAGGAAACAAGGAACCCTTATTGGATTACTTTATTGTCCGTCTGTCCGTCTGTCAAGGCCCTTTTTCGCAAGAACGCGTAGAGTTATCAAGTTAAAACTTATATCAACTACCCTTCCAATAGGGCTATTAGGATAGGGAGCGGTGAAATTGGCTAACATTGTTTAAAAATGTTTCTATAGACATGTTATTCGTAGTAGACGTCTATAAAATGTAATTAAATTTGTTCCCAACATCAACATCTAAAGCTGTTTACTGAACTCCAGGATAAACAGGGGGACGTCGCCTCGTGTCAAGTCTGATCGAATTAGCAGCTTAATAGAGCAGAGGGAACCCTAATTTAAGGTCACGTCTCCACGGAAGTTTGAGTAACAGCCAGCGCTCACCGATCAGAAGGGACGCTGGTCAGCGCACTTTAGGTGTGGTATTACAGTTACGCTTTTACCAGCGCGGTCGGTAATACCAGGTTCAGACCAGGCGATTCTAGTCGTTCAACTGCCTAGGGATGTACGATACGAGTTACAAAAATTACCCAATCGATATTTTTTATCGATTAAATCGCGCTTGATTAGCAAATCAAATAGTTCCATTCTAAAACCTATTATCGCTGTATAATTCCAGCCTAAATGTTCTTCCAAAACAAATAATTGAGTAACGAAACGAGTACATATAACCGGTACTTACTTAGTATCGATTCTAAAGTATCTATACTAAAAGTACTTGGAATCGAAAGACAAGTACATCCCTAGGAAGTTGAACAACTAGAATCGCCTGGTGTGAACTCGGTATAAGCGTCGCGGGCCACGAACTTTGCGTCTCAGTCTGTCACAGTCTTGATGAGAGGAGCGCGGCCGAATTGCCGTCAGCGCGAGCTATCCACACTATTTAATAGAGGTGAGGCATATATATTGGATTAGGTACAGGGATTAGGTATTTTACGAGATTAGGCCGCACAATCTCACACCAATATCACATCAACTAATGTCAATTTAGCTACCATCTGCACCGTCTCTGCGGACTTCATGCCGACGTGGATTAGGTGTATTCAATGGATTAGAGTATTTGGATAAGGTACTAATGGGGATTGGATTAGGTGGAATGAATCCCAGATTTACCTAATACAACACATATCTACTATGTAACGATCTCTATTAGATCGTTACATACGCAAAGCTCGTAGCTCGCGACACTTACCAAGCGCGTCACTATAAAACCACACTAAAATAATATTTCAAAGTTCGCTGCCGTAGCACTGCCCCGGCCTTGTATCACGCATAGGGTAAATTGAGATCTAATCCACGTATCCACAAACGAGACTATGACATTTCACAGTGCTCTCGAACGCATAATGTCAATCTAACCAATACATAATTGACATTACTTGTCTAAACTAATATTATAAAGAGAAAACATTTTATAACGAGTTCAAATTTTAAGATGTTGATGACGAAGCTAATGCATCAAATTCAAATTCAAATCATTTATTTCATTTTTACTACAATTAGGTACATGGTACACTTATGAAAGTCATAATATTACATGTATTATTTTACAGCATAAAACGATTCAATCAACAATCTTATTAAATAAAATTAAAATTCTGTATATTGTGAAATGTCAAATCGAAATTAAAATTAAATCAATGTCAGCTAAAATAAAACCAATTCAATAAATAAAAATAAAAAATACACTAGGTACATTGTAATTTATCACAACAAATAATAGGATTCAATTGAAGTCTCTAAGACAATAAACACTCTGCCAAGCTTTTTTCTCATCAAAAAAATCTTGAACACAGTAATAGGCCTTTTTAGGGTTCCGTAGCCGAATGGCAAAAAACGGAACCCTTATAGATTCGCCAATCAATCAATCAAATTGTTTATTTGTGATACACAGGTAATAAAATGGTGTATTAACACCATTTTATTACCTGTTAAGTAGTACTATTACTATTAAGTAGTTTACAAAAAGAACATACTGTGATCAGCCACTGAGCCATACAAATATTAGGTATCAAATATGCAAATTAAAATTAAGATTCATTATATTAGGCAATGTCAATTATACATTTTATAGATACCTATTTTACTAAAATAAATATGAATCGGTCATGATAAAAAGAAATCGTCATTATTACGTTTATAGTTACATTTGAAAAAATTCATTAAGTGAATAGTAGGCATTTTCAGTAAGGAATTCAGACAGTTTATTTTTAAATGAGTGGGGGTCGACACAATTTTTTATTTCTTTAGGGATTTTATTAAATATTTTTGGAGCCATTCCAAATAAGCTCTTCGCGTACAGGGCAGTTTTATATACAACACTGTTGGTAGTCGATAAAACGGTGCGATTACGGGACTTTTTTGATATTTCGTAAAATTGCGGATGGGATTTGATAAATACAGCTACTTCAAGGATGTACAATGAGGGCATTGTCAGAATGTTCAATTTTTTGAAGTATTCACGGCAACTATCTGTTTTTGTTAGACCACACATAGCACGGATACATTTTTTTTGTCATCTAAAGACTTTAAGCCAGTTAACCGCGTTACCTCAGAAAATTATTGCAAATCTTAGTCTAGAGGCCACATATCCATGGTACGAAATCAGCAAAGTGGGAAGGCTGACCTTTTTTGCTAACATATACAAGTTATATGATAATTGCTGGAGATTTTTACATAAAGATTCAATATGGTTCTGCCATTTTAGGTTGTTATCAATGTGCAAGCCTAGAAATTTCGTTGTTGTGGTAGGTTCAACTATATTACCGTTGTGCATTATTTGAATGTTTAATCTATGGTCTGTCTTTTGTTTAAATAGCATGACTTTAGTTTTTTCTAGATTGATCATTAGATTGTTGCACTCTAGCCATTCTATTATTGATGCTAGGCACGGGTTTATGTCACATTCATTATCTAATAGAGCCGTACAGTCGTCAGCAAATAGTATCAATTTATTGTTGGTGTACTTAGGTAGATCATTGATATAAATTAAAAATAATAATGGTCCCAAGACACTCCCTTGTGGTACACCATAATTAACTATTCTTGGGGCTGATTTGTAGTCTGACTCTAGTTTGGTTTTGGGACAAATTCTACTTATTGTCGTGATTTGTGTTCTATGTATAAGGTAAGACTTTAATAGGTTCAAGACGTTACCCCTAACTCCATATGTTTCTAACTTCGTTAATAAAATGTCGTGATCTACAAAATCAAGTGCCTTTGACATATCCATAAATAAAGCGTAAATTGGTTTTTTTACGTCTACTCTAGAATATACCACGCTGAGAAATTCATAAATGGCTAAGTTTATTGACATATTTTTCCTAAATCCTTTCTGTTCGTGAGTAAATATGTCATGCCATGTCTGTCTGTCTGTCTGTCCGTCCGTATGTCACAGTCATTTTATTCCGAAACTATTAGGACTACAGAATTAAAACTTGGTAGGTAGATGTATTCTTTAAACCGCTTTCCGATTTTTATCCAAAAATAAAAAATATAAAAGTTTATGGGGGGGCATCCCATACATGGAACTGGAACAAAAAAAAAATTTTTCGTCAGACCTATGCGCGTGGGGTATCTATGGATAGGTCTTTAAAAATGACATTGAGGTTTCTAAAATATTTTTTTCTCAAAGTCAATCATTTCAAAGATAGGCGCGTCTAAAGTGGTAAAATGTGTGTCCCCCCCCTAACTTCTAAAGTAAGGGAGTGAAAAATCTAGAAAAAATATATTCTGTAGATCTCAATAAAAACTAACAACGAAAATTGGTTTGAACGAGATACAGTCAGCAGTTGTTGAGATACAGCGACCGCAAGTATAACTTTGTTTTTCATACAAACACTATGAAAAACAAAGTTATTTTTGTAGTTGCGAAAAATCAAAGTTATAGAATACTCTACTGTGTTACGAAACCCTACGAGTGCGAGTCCAACTTGCACTTGGCCAGTTTATTTATTAGCATATGTTTTACTGAAGACTTAAATTGCACTTCTTTAAATTGGGTCAACCATTCTGGTAGAATGTTATAATATCTGACGCAGTTTACGTAGTACGATTTATGTACTTTTGACAGTCTTGATGTTGGTAAAACTAGTTTATCCTTGTATCTCGTATTGAAACAGTGAGTATCACTACGTTTTACAAATTTGCTAAGATGCTTTCGAGCATACATTACGTTAGCAAAAATATACTGACAGGGCATTGTCAGAATATTGATTGTCTTAAAGAGTTCTCTCAGGGATTCTCTGGGTCCAAGTCTATACATGCCCCTTATTGCCCTTTTCTGAATAACAAAAATTGTATTAAGATCTGCTGCGTTACCCCACAGAAGAATGCCGTATGACATTAAAGAATGAAAATAAGAGAAATACCACTCTTGCTGTTTGTAAATTTGAATATTCTCTTATCTTCTTGACTGCATAAGCAGCTGAACTTAATTTCCCGGCTAGTTCTTCAATTTGGGGCCCCCATTGTAGCTTTTTATCTAGTATGAGTCCCAAGAATTTAGTGTGGCATGTAAAGTTTAAAATGTTACTATTTATATTAAGAGAAGGTAATGATGATGTGTTATTGGTCAGTGAAAATTTTATACATTTTGTTTTAGTATCATTAAGTAAGAGATTATTAATGCTGAACCATTGTTGTATGTCATCTAGAGCTAAATTAATATTGTCAATATTTTCTACTTTTCTGTTAACTTTAAATAGCAATGAGGTGTCGTCAGCAAACAACACAGGTGTTGCAAATTTCTCCACATAGAAAGGTAGGTCGTTAATATATACTAAGAATAGAAATGGACCCAAAATAGAACCCTGAGGAACACCTATATCTACGGGTAGTGTATCTGACCGTACACCATCCACATCTACATTCATAATCCTATGAGATAAGTAGGATTGTAACAGTTCCAGAGCTCCATGTCTTATTCCGTAGTATGACAGCTTTGACAAGAGTATGCTGTGGTTGACACAATCGAAGGCCTTCGACAGATCGCAAAATATGCCAATTATATCTTGCGAACTACCCCAGGCCTCAAAAATATTGTCAACAAATGTTGTCACGGCATCAGTTGTGGAGCATCCTTTTGAGAATCCAAATTGCTTTGAATATAGTATGTTGTTGCAGTTATAGAAAGCAGTTATTTGCACCAGTAAAATTTTTTCGAATATTTTACTGAAAGCTGGCAAAATAGAAATCGGTCTAAAGTTATTCAGTTCCTGGTGATTACCACTCTTGTACAATGGAATAATCTTACTACATTTCATTAGATTCGGAAAAATATTATTATTTATGCAATCGTTGAAGATATCAGCCAGATATGGAGCCAAAGTAGATATAATTTTGCTTATAAATGATATTGAAAAACCCCAGATATCCTCGGAAGTTTTCGATTTAAGCGATTTGAAAGTTTTAATTATTGTGCTGGCCGTGATATGGTGAAAACTAAAGTCATGTTGAATGGGTGTCGTATTTTCTATCAGGTAATTAGAAGCTTTGATTTTGCATGCTTTTAAAGTTTTCGTTGTGTCATATGGAACATTTTGAAAATAATTGGCAAAGAGGTTTGATACTTCTGTTTTTTCGGTAATGACCTTATCATGATGGATAATTTCAATTTTTCTTTTGTTATGTTTAACTGTTTTTCCAGTTTCTGCTTTTATTATTGCCCAGACTGTTTTTATTTTATTGGTCGAAGAAGATATTTTTTTATTTATGTCAATCGCTTTGGCAGCTTTACATACTTTCTTAAACATATTACTATAATTTTTGACATACGTCAAAAATGATTCGTCGTTTCTATATGATTTTTCTGCATAAAGTTCGTAAAGCCTATTTCTGCTTTTATATATTCCCTTCGTGGCCCAATCATTAAAGGTACTTTTCATATTATTTGTCTTAGTGATAAGTGGGAAAACCTCGTCAAAACTCAATTTTAAAATTTGAAAGAATTTAAAATAATAATCATTACTCTTATTATTTACATTATTATAGTTGTTCATATTCATGTCATCTAGTTTTTCATTTAACATTAAATTAAATAAATCAAGTTTTTTATTTGTTATGCATCTTGTATAAGTGATTTTAGTATTACATGGAATGATATTGTTGTTCAATGGTATATTAACGTTCTGCCCCGTATGGTCAGATTCCAACATCGCAGAAAATATTTTGCGTTTGCGCGATGCAGGATCTCATGTAAATTTAGGGAATATTTACAAGGAGATCAAACTACTCCAGCGCCACCTTTTATCTAAACTAATATAATAAAGAGAAATATTAGATTTTGTGTTTGTTTCCATTTAAACTTAAAATCTACTGAACATATTTTAAAAATTATTTCACTGATGGAAAGCTAAATTATCAGCAAGTAACATAGGCTATATTTTATCCCCGTATTCTCAAGGGTATGGGAACTACGCGGGTGAAACCGCGAGGCGCTGCTAGAGTTAAATAAACAGCTGTTCGTCGTCATAATCTTTATGAATACGGTCGTAAGGCGTCCATTACACGATAGGTTTTGCTGTAAGTTTGCTCACAATCACGGCTGTGACTGATGGACAACTGATCGTGTAATGGCTGACTGACGGTGACTGACCGATATTTACATACTTTGATTTGCTGCATCAGCAACCATCAGTCATGACTTTTGGTTTTGAATGACGGGTAGCCTACAGTATAACGACTATTATCTTTTCTGTGGCCTAAGTCTACGGACGTCACGTGGATGACAACACTGACAATTATTATTGATACAGTAATAATGTTTCAAATTTATCAAAGTTAACGTTAAGGTGGTATGATTTCCATACAAAAGTATAACGCACAAATATGAGTAAATAGAGCAAAACCTTGCACTGAAATCACATTTATTCGTCTTGACAGGTAAAAGCTGCACTTACACATGGGAATTTATATACCTTAATAATAATATATGTAATTTAAGTGCAAGTTTTGCTCTATTTACTCATATTTGTGCATTATACTTTTGGAACGCAGAATTCACGCAGAATCATTAATAAACAATATTCTAGAGTAGATAAATGATGTATACCTACGTATTTACTAGCCTACAGCTGTATAATATAACAGCGATGTTCTCCAAAACTTTACATTACAAAACCTCCCGTTTTCTGCCTGTGAATAGATCCACCCTCTAACCCCCCGGGTTGACCTTGACCGAACTGATTGTTACGTCGTATTAGCGGCCGAATGGTGGATATTTTACCCCTGCCGTTTATTTTTAACAGACTGCAAATAATACTGAAAAGATTCTTAAACACTTTATAAACGAGTGTATCGCGAACAGACAGACAGACGCGGCGGGGGACTTTGTTATCAACCGACTTTTAAAAAGGAAGAGGTTCTCAGTTCGTGTGTACTTTTGGTTTTAACCGACTTCAAAAAAGCAGGAGGTTCTATGTTTGAATGTATGTTTTTTGTATGTGTGTTAACCGATTACTCGAAGACGCCTGAACCAGTTTGGAAAATTATTTTTTTATTTGAAAGGGTAGTACCTACTTCACATGTGATCCCATTTAAATTTCATCAAGATATGTTCAGTATCTCCAGAGATACGAAGATAAACACCTCAAAGTTACTAATGAAGAAGTCGGTTAATGACTAGCGACGTTTGAAGTCGGTTCTTTTAGTTTTTTTAAGCCATCTCAAATTATTGTATGTATGTTAAGCGATTACTCCATCAATTTTGAACCAATCCGAATCATTATTTTTTTAATCGGTTGGGTACATTTCCAAGGTGGCTCTATTGTAATTTAATCGAGATCTGGTAAGTATCTCCAGAGATATGAGGATTAACGTCTCAAACTTGCTACAGAAACTGACTCAGGGGGCATGGAAATCGGTTTTGTTAATAAACTATCTATAATTAAATTAATTAAATGTAGTTATGATAAGCCGGAGAGTAGAAAAACGCGAATACATCCAAAGCCGCAACACAAAATCAATATTGTAAGTTGGTTTGACCTGGTTACAACTACGTAGGCGTTATGATGTGCCGTATTAATGTTTGGTTTTGTAAATCCTTAGAGGATAAAAGATAAGAGGCTCATAGATTAGGAGGGAACGCGAAATGCACTTTTCCATACAAATGTATTCCCCCCGTTTCCTCCATGGAAAACGCTTCTGGAGCAAAATTTGTTTCTACAAAAAATCAAGGTCGGCTGTAGCTGTGCCCCTATCATTTTCTATTTTTTTTTGACCAACCCATTGCAATAAGAAATATGAGCTTTTTATTCTGCTCCTTAAGATTTTTGAAAGGTCATATTTCTACTTGCAAATCTTGCAATTGGTTGGTAAAAAAATAGAAAATGATAGGGGCCGGGCGTAGCTACCTACAGCAGACCTTGATTTTTGTAGAAACAATTTTTTCTCTAGAAGCATTTTCCAGGGAGGAAACGGGGGAATGCATTTGTATGGAAAAGTGCACCCCGCGTCACAGATTATATAATAGTTACTACGTAACCCGCGTTCGCTCGTAATGATTAGTTACAAAAGTTCGAACAAGGCCATCTGTTCGCCGAGTTCCGGCATGATGTTCGGTGTAAGCCGGGTATAGAAGCCAGCTATTTCATTCGCATACACTAATGTTCTCTCTTTCTCTCTCTCTCTCTCTATATATATATATATATATATATATGTACATATATATATACTTTCTCTTTGGATCTCACACTATAATATAGTCTGCCATGTCAGTTGACATTCTAGCAGAGATTACATAATAGTTACTACGTAAGTAATGATTCTAGGTTCTATTCTGTGTATTGCGTCCTTGGGTCCAGGCCAGGCTATCGATTTGGTCCTGCGTCACATTCTGCCTTGGTTATACCTTAACTTATAAGCTAGCTTTATTATTAGAATCTCCTGGATTATGGCTTACTTTTTTCGTTTTTAGGGTTCCGAACCCAAAGGGTACCAACGGAACCCTATTACTGAGACTTCGCTGTCCGTCCGTCTGTCTGTCCGCCTTTCACAGGGCTGTATCTCCTTAACCGTAATAGGTAGATACTTGAAAATTTCATGAAGTATGTAATACTATGGGTATTTAACAACAAATACGAAAAATAAAATAAAATATTACATTTTCAATTTAAGTTTTTTTTGGTGTTTTTTGCTTGAACTTATGAACTTTAATAGATAGAGACCTGAATCAACCCAGAGAATAATTACTATGGCCGCTATAACAACAATACAAATAAGTTAAGATCGTTTAATAAACTAAAAGAACCGACTTCAAACGTCGCGCTAGTCAATGTAGCCAGTAGACGTAGTAAGTATTACATAATCTGTGCCAGTAAGTAAAGTGCCAGCCAAGTAGTAAGTCGTCGAGATAAGTAAACGCGTCGTAATACAAATGTTGATATAAACGGCTCAGCTGATTTCGTTAAAATTTAAATGGGACCACCTGGGAAAAGAATTATCCAAATCGGTTGAGGCATCTTCGAGTAATCGGTGAACATACATATAAAAAAAATTCCGACGAATTGAGAACCTCCTCCTTTTTGGTGAAGTCGTTAAAAACACGCTTCTTGTACGGGTACCCTTTAAATTTTAGTTTATTCGGTATTTAGTATTTGTTGTTATAGCGGATTTATTAATACATACTCTGTGATAATTTCATCTGTCTATAACCTATTAAGGTTTAGCAGATGAAGTTTGAGGTGCTTATCGCCATATCTCTGGAGATACTCATCATTTCTCGATAAATTTACAATGGGACCACCTTAGGAGTATGCTCTTTTGAATAAATAATTTAAGATCGATTAAAAAACTAAAAGAACCGACTTCAAACGTCGCGCTAGTCGAAAGTAGCCAGTAGCCGCTGTAACTGTTAAGGTTAAAAGGGTTTGAAATTTAAAAAAATCCAAATCGGTTCAGGCATCTTCGAGTATTCGGTGAACATACATTAAAAAAAAAGTTCCGATGAATTGATAACCTCCTCCTTTTTTGTAAAGTTTGTTAAAAAATAATTTTGAAACTCAGTCCACTGATCGGTGGACATGGGTACATACAAAAAAAACATACAGATGAACTGAGAACCTCCTCCTTTTTGAAGTCGGTAAAAATGGGTATTTTTTTTGGTATACAGCAGTAAGAAGACGAAGCGCTGGACAACTGACATTTATATAATCCATCGCAGCTGGCTTCTATACCCGGCTTACACCGAACATCATGCCGGAACTCGGCGAACAGATGGCCTTGTTCGAACTTTTGTAACTAATCATTACGAGCGAACGCGGGTTACGTAGTAACTATTATATAATCTGTGACGCGGGGTGCACTTTTCCATACAAATGCATTCCCCCGTTTCCTCCCTGGAAAATGCTTCTAGAGAAAAAATTGTTTCTACAAAAATCAAGGTCTGCTGTAGGTAGCTACGCCCGGCCCCTATCATTTTCTATTTTTTTTTGACCAACCCATTGCAATAAGAAATATGAGCTTTTTATTCTGCTCCTTAAGATTTTTGAAAGGTCATATTTCTACTTGCAAATCTTGCAATTGGTTGGTAAAAAAATAGAAAATGATAGGGGCCGGGCGTAGCTACCTACAGCAGACCTTGATTTTTGTAGAAACAATTTTTTCTCTAGAAGCATTTTCCAGGGAGGAAACGGGGGAATGCATTTGTATGGAAAAGTGCACCCCGCGTCACAGATTATATAATAGTTACTACGTAACCCGCGTTCGCTCGTAATGATTAGTTACAAAAGTTCGAACAAGGCCATCTGTTCGCCGAGTTCCGGCATGATGTTCGGTGTAAGCCGGGTATAGAAGCCAGCTGCGATGGATTATATAAATGTCAGTTGTCCAGCGCTTCGTCTTCTTACTGCTGTATACCAAAAAAAATACCCATTTTTACCGACTTCAAAAAGGAGGAGGTTCTCAGTTCATCTGTATGTTTTTTTTGTATGTACCCATGTCCACCGATCAGTGGACTGAGTTTCAAAATTATTTTTTAACAAACTTTACAAAAAAGGAGGAGGTTATCAATTCATCGGAACTTTTTTTTTAATGTATGTTCACCGAATACTCGAAGATGCCTGAACCGATTTGGATTTTTTTAAATTTCAAACCCTTTTAACCTTAACAGTTACAGCGGCTACTGGCTACTTTCGACTAGCGCGACGTTTGAAGTCGGTTCTTTTAGTTTTTTAATCGATCTTAAATTATTTATTCAAAAGAGCATACTCCTAAGGTGGTCCCATTGTAAATTTATCGAGAAATGATGAGTATCTCCAGAGATATGGCGATAAGCACCTCAAACTTCATCTGCTAAACCTTAATAGGTTATAGACAGATGAAATTATCACAGAGTATGTATTAATAAATCCGCTATAACAACAAATACTAAATACCGAATAAACTAAAATTTAAAGGGTACCCGTACAAGAAGCGTGTTTTTAACGACTTCACCAAAAAGGAGGAGGTTCTCAATTCGTCGGAATTTTTTTTATATGTATGTTCACCGATTACTCGAAGATGCCTCAACCGATTTGGATAATTCTTTTCCCAGGTGGTCCCATTTAAATTTTAACGAAATCAGCTGAGCCGTTTATATCAACATTTGTATTACGACGCGTTTACTTATCTCGACGACTTACTACTTGGCTGGCACTTTACTTACTGGCACAGATTATGTAATACTTACTACGTCTACTGGCTACATTGACTAGCGCGACGTTTGAAGTCGGTTCTTTTAGTTTATTAAACGATCTTAACTTATTTGTATTGTTGTTATAGCGGCCATAGTAATTATTCTCTGGGTTGATTCAGGTCTCTATCTATTAAAGTTCATAAGTTCAAGCAAAAAACACCAAAAAAAACTTAAATTGAAAATGTAATATTTTATTTTATTTTTCGTATTTGTTGTTAAATACCCATAGTATTACATACTTCATGAAATTTTCAAGTATCTACCTATTACGGTTAAGGAGATACAGCCCTGTGAAAGGCGGACAGACAGACGGACGGACAGCGAAGTCTCAGTAATAGGGTTCCGTTGGTACCCTTTGGGTTCGGAACCCTAAAAACGAAAAAAGTAAGCCATAATCCAGGAGATTCTAATAATAAAGCTAGCTTATAAGTTAAGGTATAACCAAGGCAGAATGTGACGCAGGACCAAATCGATAGCCTGGCCTGGACCCAAGGACGCAATACACAGAATAGAACCTAGAATCATTACTTACGTAGTAACTATTATGTAATCTCTGCTAGAATGTCAACTGACATGGCAGACTATATTATAGTGTGAGATCCAAAGAGAAAGTATATATATATGTACATATATATATATATATATATATAGAGAGAGAGAGAGAGAAAGAGAGAACATTAGTGTATGCGAATGAAATAGCTATAGAGATATAACCCGACTAAAATGATGAACACGTGATACATATGCCAGCTATAAGATAAAATGAACAACGTAATTTGGTCGGATCATACATGACAGCGGGTGAAAGCCAATGGGTGCACTAGAACTTGGAGCCAGTGCTGGAACCAGTTTATAAAATCACATTCGCAGAGAAGGATAAAAAATTGTTGTCCATCTCGCTCTCTCATACAAGTGATTGTATAGTTTTATCCTTCTTATATTATTATTATTATTTTAAGGACAAGTCTATTTTAATATACTCTGTCTAGACAATTCATTATTCTGTGGTCTAGGGTGAGATCCGACTTGATTACTATTAGTAATGCGACTTCCAAATAAACTAGCCAAGTGCAAGTAGGACTCGCACTCTTAGGGTTCCGTAACTTCCGTACCACACAGTACAATCAACACCAATATTATAAATGCGAAAGTCAGTTTGTATATTTGTTTGGGAACCGTGTGGTCCGGGCCTATGGGGACTATTACATAATCTGTGCCTAAAGCTGCGTTCCCACTTTGTCGTGACGACAGATAATTGTATAGTTTTAAGTGTCGTGGCTTAATATTTAAATGGAGGATTTCACACTTGTCACATTTGCCACCCTGTCTACCGCATCTTGAAAGTTGAGGGTAGATGTGCGTGTTTGTGCAGATTCGAATAAAATGGATTTGAATCTACCCTATTTAAGTACATATATTTTATCTTTGTTTGTTAATAATATATTTAAGATTATTTAAGTATCTCTAATTCTTGCCGTATTTAAGCGAGTTTTAAGTAATAGTAGTAATATTTAAGCGAGAACCTATTGTCTAAGACAAACCTTTTCTCAGGTTTTTTAGATAATAATAATCTGAACTATTGTATTTTTTTTTGTTTGTAATAAATAATAAAAATAAAAATAAAATAAAACATATAGGACGACTAACTGTCGTCTATTACTTTTACTGCGGTCATGACAGATTACGATATAAATATGATATAAGATAAGATGAGGGCCCGGTGGCGTAATCGGTAGAACGGTCGGCATTGATGCCTGAGGTAGCGAGTTCAAACCCCACCGTACACCAATGATTTTTTCTATCGAGACATTTATGTGCGCTTTTCACAGTGGCCCTCCGCGCCTGTGAAGGAATAAACATCGCTAAGAAACCAACAACCCCCGCATGGTGGTAGGACACTATCTAGTGTCCGCCTGGCCAGCTACCACCCTCAAGTTAGAAAATCTGTCGCCAAAACATCTAATGTATTCCGGAAGCTATCCTTGAGAGCCAGTTCCCATTCTAGGCCTAGCGTGCTTACCATCTTCGACCGCATCAAACTTACCAACAGGTGAGATAGTGGTCTAGCCTATAAGATATTAAAAAAAAAGATAATGAGAACAGCTTGAGACGATAGTTGTCCGACGATAAATTAACCCATAGTGGTAACGCGCCCTAAAGCGTAAAGTCAGTTACGTAAGACGCGACTAGATGTCGCTTAGCGAGTATATGTCGCAAGCATGTTGCAACATGACATAACACATAAAGTAGACCAATTAGTAGGCGATGGAGCCGATGGATGTCGAACGCAGTAGATTATAATTAGGACATTCTTTTTCATGAAGTTTTTAGGGTTCCGTAGCAGAATGGCAAAAAACGGAACATAAATTAATAGCGCGGCATTGAAGTCGATTCTCTTTAGTTTTTTAAACGATCTTATTTGGTAGCACGTCAGGCGGAACATCCATCGATGTAATACGCTCGTACCACCTGCAGCCAGGCTATTCTGTAAGCAAGTTTACGCATCTCGCAAGCGGAATCCGCGGTGGTCGTACTACGAAATTCAAATCGTAAAGCGATTGCAATACGGTTGAATTTCGTAACATGAAATTCAAATCTCACTGCGAAGTTTGCTTCCGAGATAAGCTTACAGAATAGCCCTACAGACGAACACCCGTGCTAGTATTAGAACCGGCGACCTTTCGATCAGAATATAAAGCCATCTAAAGGGACTTATTAGTTCTCATAATATATTTTTTGACAATGTAGTACCTATTCTGGAATAGAGTCTGTGTAAAAAGAGAACCGTCGTGGCGTTACGATGAACTAACACTCAAAGGTAAGGAAGGAAGGTACATACCTACCTAGAGGTATGGAATCATTCTATGGGGATATTCTGTGGATGCGGAGAGAGCATTTCTTGTTCAAAAAAAATGTATACGTTCAATATGTGGAGCAGACATCCTAGACAGCTGTAGACCTCTTTTTAAAAAGTTAAAAATTTTGCCGTTGCCTTCACTTTATATTTATGAAATTATCATATTCGTATGGCAACATCCAAATCTATTCAAAAAACACAGTGATGTAATTAAACGAAGCTGCAGATACCCTTTTAAATTGTATATACCCCCACAAAGACTAAAGTTAAATAGCAATAACGTAAATTGTATGGCTGTAAGAATTTATAATAAATTACCCGATGCTTTAAAAGATTTCAGTTACAATGAATTTAAATTAAAATTGTTTGATTTTCTTCTTGATAAATGTTATTATTCAGTAAAAGACTTTCTTAGTGATAGATTTATTTAACGGATATTTTACTTTTATTAATAATTTGTTCTAATATTGATAATGAAAAATAATTGACTTTTACTTAAATTTATTACGGACATCATTTGGCTACTGACATTTATTTCAATAATTGATAAATACTCTTTTATAACATAAATGTTAAAATAATAATTTAAATTATTAAATTTGTACGCCTTACGAGGCAGGATTTTGATGGATTTTATTATTTATAACACCAACATGTACCAAAATTCTGACAAATAAATCATTTCATTTCATTTCATTTCATTTCATTTCATTTCATTTCATTTCATTTCATTTCATTTCATTTCATTTCATAGAAACACCCGATAATGATAAGAGTAGGTACTTACTAAGCATCAAACATTTTTAGTCGTACTGGCTGGCAATGACATAGCAGAGCAATGTTGTCAACTCAACATAATTAAGATAGTTAAAAAACTAAAACAACCGACTTCCATGCCCCGCGAGTCAATATCAGTAGCAAGAGGTTTGAGACGTTTATCGTCATATCTCTGGAGATACTTAGCAATCTCGATGAAATTACAATGGGACCACCTCGAAAACGTACCCTACCGATTACAAAAAGAATCATTCGAATCGGTTCACAATTGACGGAGTAATCGCGTAACATAAAAAAAATCAAGCTACCCAGACTCGATAGCCAAATAAACTGGCCAAGTGCAAGTCGGACTCGCACTAGTAGGGTTCCGTACCACACTACAGTATTTTATAAGATCGAGCAAAAAATACCACTATAATTTTTCGCCAGCAAAAAAATAATAATTAATAAACATTTTATTTCTTATAACGCCAACTAATGTCTAACAAAGATGTTAAGGATCGACATTTCAATATAACGCCATCTATGCGACGTTTACCTAACTAAGCGTTCATAGATGGCGTGAAATGCCGAAAAAAACACGTTTCTTGTATGGGGACCCTCTATTGTTTTTAACTTTTTTCTGTTTTTAGTATTTGTTGTTATAGTGGCAACAAAAATACATCATCTGTGAAAACTTCAACTGTCTAACTATTACGGTTCATGAGATACAGCCTGGAAACAGACGGACAGACAGACAGACAGACAGACAGACGGACAGCGGAGTCTTAGTTATAGGGTCCCGTTTTACCCTTTAGGTACGGAACCCTAAAAACATACAGACGAATTGAGAACCTCAATTTTGGAAGTCGGTTGAAAACAGTAATTTAGAACACGCGACCTCAATTTCTACGACTATTTGTACTGACTCTACACTTGCTTCATGGGACATAAATGACGTCACACCTCTCCTTTATATTAACGAGGTATCAGCGGCAATCTGACGGCTAGGTTATTGCTTCTCCTGTGATTTATAGCGCGATAATTGTATTATCTCCCGGCGTAGCTGGGGTCACGTCAGATATTATAGGAGATTTGGGATGGATAATCGAACTAAAGGTCCACTGTAAGATGATTTATAAGGCCCATTTAGACGGGGTGAGTTTCTCGTCTCGAAGATACGATTATCGAAGGAATATAAAAAAGATTATATGTGTAAACATTCACACCTCTCGCTCTTTCACTCTGGCGACAATTGACTCGCAATAGAATATTGATAGTGTCGGTCTAAACAGAATTTTCTCGTATTTCGATTCTCGCACTCAAAACGGTTCAACCCGATTTGTACGATACTCGTATGAACTTGAAAATGTCATACGAGATCGTGTTTATACAAGTCGAGACTCTCATAAGCAAGAATCTGCTTACTATACTTTTGTTGTGTAAACAAACATAGGCAATATGCGAATCTCGTATGACATAATCGTAGGCGAGATTTTAGTTCTTGCCTGTATGTAAACATTTTGATACGATTGTGTTATGGCGATTATTGTTTGTGATAGTAGCGTATGTTTATCGTAAGGAAACGTACGAGAAACTCTCCCCGTCTAAATGGGTCTATGCTCGGAGTTGTCTGAAGGATCGAATCCGTACGGTCATTAACATCATCATTATCAGACGGTATCAGTCCACAGCTGGACGAAGGTCTCCCCCAAGTCACTCATTATACGATATTCGGATCTTTGTTTCCAGTCACTGCCCACCGCTTTGCGAATGTCGTCGCTCCACCTGGTCACAGGACGTCCTACGCTACGTTTGCAAATTCGCGGTCTCCACTCTAGAACCAGTCTACCCCAACGGTTATCGGTTCTACGGCAGATATGACCACGTTCATCGACATAGCTCAACGAATTGGGAAGCAGTTTTTTTTTTTTTTTTTTTTAATATCCTTTAGCCCAATTTTTTGACAATATCTCATCTTGGTTGGAAAATAACGATGTGGTAGAAAATGGTAGCTCGCTAGAATGGAAACTGGCTCTCAAGGACTGCTGCCGGAACACATTAGATGTTTGGCGACAGATTTTTCCAACTTGAGGGTGGTAGCTGGCCAGGCGGACACTAGATAGTGTCCTGCCACCATGCGGGGGTTGGGGGTTTCTTAACGATGTTTTTCATTCACCGGAGGCCCGAGGGCCACTGTAAAATGTGAACGTACATTTTTCGATTGAAACATCCATTGGTGCACGGTGAGGATTGAACTCGCTACCTCTGGCGTCAAAGCCGAATATTCTCCCACTGCGCCACTGGACCCTCAAAAAGAAATAAAATGCCAGTGTGTCGAACATATGATCCGAAAAACCGACAACTGTTGGGGTAATCGAGTTCCCGAGTGAAGTCCACGAAAAGGCACTATAGGACATAGTATTATTATCTTTTCTATGACTGTAGGACGCAGACTAGGAATGATGATACCTGCAAGTTGCAAGGTGGCTCACAGACTGGATTGGATGAGAGTAGCCTATGATCGTGCTCAGTGGTGTGCGGTTGAAGAGGCCTATTTCCAACAGTGGGCTAGTAAATTGTATGGGGGAACCGCTTCAATTTTTAATTTTATACCGTTTTTAACTGACTTCAAAAAAAGGATGTTTCTCAATTCGACCGTATATTTTTTTAATGTTTGTTTGCGGATAACTCCGTTGTTTCGTTTATGAACCGATTTTGATGATTCTTTTTTTGTTGGAAAGGAGATATAATATCCCAAGTGTGGTACCATAGTAATTTCATCGAGATCAGATAAGTATCTTCAAAGATATGGAGATAAACACCTCAAACTTGGCACTGAAAATTAATAGCGCGGCATCTGAAGTCGATTATTTTAGTTTTTTGAACGATCTTATATTAGTATTTGTTCTTACAGTGCACATAGACTTACATACTTTATGAAAATTTCAAGTAACTACCTATAACGGTCAATTAGATACAGCTCAGCACAGTAAAGTCTCAGTAATAGGGTTCCGTTGGTACTCTTTGTGTACGGAATTCGGAACCCAAAAATAACACCTGTGCGAACCCGGGGGCGGGTCAGTAGTAGTCGATCGAGTCGGCAAACTATGACGTCATATCATATCCTCCCCCTATCTATGGACAAGATTCGTAGGTACCTGTTATATTTTACGACGGCGAGACGTATTTAGTGGGGACGGTGGTGTCTGTGTCACTTTGTTAGGGGAATTAAACATGTGTTTTAAGTGTGACGTTCGACGTCTAGATGAAAGCCGAATGGCTCAATACTTTGTTTTTTTTTTTTGTAAATTCAAAGCAATAAGTTATGTTTCTGTTATATCTATAATATTTTTTATTGAATATGATCTGTTTAATGTTATTTGACGTGTGTAAGTGCAAATTTTTAATTTGCCCATATACTGAATAAATGCGTTGACTTTGAAAGCTTGGATAGGGGAGCAATATTATGTTTTGTGGTACCTACCTACCTAAGTCGATTAACAATAATATCGTTTAAAAACTAAAAAAGAACCGACTTAAATGCCGCGCTATTCATTTTCAGTACCAATTTTGAGATGTTTATCTCAATATCTCTGGAGATACTTATCAGACCTCGATAAAATTACCATGGTACCAGACTTGGGATCTCTCCTTTCGAACAAAAAAGAATAATCGAAATCGGTTCATAAACGACGAAGTTATCCGCGAACAAACATAAAAAATAAAAATAAATAAAAAAATATACGGTCGAATTGAGAAATCTCCTCCTTTTTTTGAAGACGGTTAAAAACTATTATATTGTCAAGCGACTTCCAAAACGGAGGAGGTTCTCAATTCGTCTGTATGTTTATTATTTTTTTAGTAATGTTACGCGATTACTCCGAACAGGGAATATGCATTAAGGTCAGATTTATTGGAAATATTTTTTTTTCGATTCTTTGTTGTCCTGGAGTTATATGTAAAACCTTTTTTTTTATTTAATTACATTTTATTTGCTAAAAAAAAAATAATAAATTAAAAATGCAATTTAATCGAGGGAAATTTAAGTTTGTAAAACAGATCACCATTGGTCGAATCGAAAGTTGACGTCATTATGCACAACTCCACGTGATAGAAACATTGAGCGCGGGAACATAAAAATAAATGTATTGTTAAATATCTAGTTGACCGAGCTTTGCTCGGTATTTTTTGCCACTTAAACAGACAAATATGACTCTTCCCGACATCTATCGACGAATAATAATACTATTTTTTTTAATTGAGAGCAACTAACTGCTTTACTGATATAGTACTTCTACTCGCCAATAGATGTCGGGAAGAGTCATATTTTAAGTTGACTATCAATAAAGTTGATTATTGAAAACACGAATAAAACAACATTTTCTGAAAATGACTCCTAGCTAGATCAATTTATCGCCCCCGAAATCCCCTGTAGTTATACTAAATTTTATTTAATCGTTGGAGCCGCTTCCGAGATTCAGATTAAGGTAAAGACGATAGCGCCATCTTAGCAACTAGATAGGTGGCGCTGCGCTATCGTAAAAAGTTTTTTTTTAACTTTTCTTTAATTTTTAACTTTGTTCTGTTCTTAGTATTTGTGTTATAGCGGCAACAGAAATACATCATCTGTGAAAATTTCAACCGTCTAACTATCACGGTTCATGAGATACAGCCTGGTGACAGACGGACAGACAGACAGACAGACAGACGGACAGCAGAGTCTAAGTAATAGGGTTCCGTTGGTACCCTTTGGGTTCGGAACCCTAAAAACAGAACTGGCGTTTTTTGCTTGATTTTATGAACCCCTTATAAATAGAAATGTTGTATATGGTATAATGTTTAGGTTATTGTAGATTACAAGCTTTGTGTACAGACCTGTACAGAGTACAGACCTTTATGATTTTGTGTAAGTATTAGAAAGTACTCAATGTTAACAAATCTTACTAGTCTAAGTTCGGTGGACTTACCGTATGCCATCTGGAAGTACCAACCAGTCCTTAGGCTCCATTTCACTCTCATACACAGACAATAAATCTGTCTCGTTTACTCTTACGTTAACGGTATAGAGCTGTTTCATAGCATAACGAAATGAATGTTAATAATATTGGTGAGCAAGATACAATGTACTGGTAGTCTGTTTATGTCAGAATTAATTGGAATGTTTTTTTTTCTTGTTTTTTTTTCCCAAAAGTGATATTCTGCTATAATGGCATATCATTATTAACACTTTGACTGCGGCACTTTTTAGCATATTTTTTCATTTTTTAAATTATTTTTTTTCGTAGGTGTGGCATCAAATAAAAACTAAAATCCAACAGCAGAAGGTCACACGCACCCCTTGTGAAAAAATTAATTTAAAATAAACATGTATTATTATTTTTTTTTAATTTTACTTTCAATACCAAAAATCGAAAAAATGCTCGGTGTGTGTTTTCAGCAGCAAACGAGTTAATATTTCAATCTAGTCTTAAGACTAATAAGTAATTTAAATTTGACCTAAGCTGATAATTATTGTTAAACTAAGAATATGTCCATTGGCACTTTTCTTATTGTCTCTATTAAGGGTAAGACACTATTTTATTGTGTTCTTTGAAAGCAGTGTTCACTAATTTACTGTCAGTTCACTAACTCAACAGGTTGCATCCTTTTTAGTATTCTCACTATGTCTGTGTTGTCGAGGAGCTGGATAGCCTCGACATTCAAATGGTGATGAAGTCTACGAATGAATGTTGAATGTCTGAATGTTTCTATTAGTAGAGAGTCAGGTACTGTAATCTAATAGTACAATGTACGTGTACTAGTACTACCCAAGACTATTGTATATCTGACTAACCTCATGTTTTGCCTTAAATTATTTTCCGATTGATGTCTACAGATACTTTCTACTTTTATTTCACATTTGTAATTTTCAATAACCTATTTTCGCCGAAAATTACATCAAATATGTTTGCATTAAAAGACACCTAGCAAGTGTTGTGGAACAATATTACTGAGACTTCGTTGACTGTGTGTTTGTCCGTCTGTCCTCACTTCACAGAGCTGTATCCCTCATTAAATAAAAGGGTGTCCCCAAGCAAGAAACATGTTTTTTCGGGGATTTTTGCTTCAACTTATGAACCATAATAGATAGACTTGAAATCTTCTCATAGTATTATATTACTATAGCCACTAACACAACACTAATAAAACTGGACAAGTGCGAGTCAGACTTTTGTCGCACACGGAGGGTTCCGAACCGCAGTATAATATTATATTATTACCGTGTCAATTTGTCAATACTAAACATGGTTATTAACTACAACGCCATCTAACGAATATTTCACAAACTTCTAACACCAATTTGTATGGGGACCCCCTTTAATTTTAAACTTTGTTCTGTTTTTAGTATTTGTTGTTATAGTGGCAACAGAAATACATCATCTGTGAAAATTTTAACTTTCTAACTATCACAGTTCATGAGATACAGCTTGGTGACAGACAGACAGACAGACAGACAGCAAAGTCTCAGTAACAGGGTCCGTTGGTACCCTTTGGGTTCGGAACCCTAAAAACAGAATAAAGTTAAAAATAAGAGGAGGTCCCCATACAAGAAACATGTTTTTTAGGTGTTTTATGCTCGATCTTTCAAACCATAAGTGAACCATAATAAGTAAAGCCTTGAAATTAGCTCAAAGTGTGTATTAAAATGGTTGCTATAACTTGTATGATTCATTATTCTGTACTATAACATCAAATAACAAACACTATCAAAGGGGGTCCCATACAAAAATGTATTTCTCAGGCAAATTTTGTTCAATCAGAACTCACGTGTGCGAGCGAGTACGACTCGCACTTGGTAAGTTTATTTTATTGCTTACATACAATTACGAATTCTGACACGTAAAAGTAATACTTCTCTTTAATGGGTACATACAAATGTGTAGGTATTCTTTAAGGTAGGTTTAAATCAATTTGTTGTTTCCTAAGTTTTCTGAGCTAGTGATTCTGAGAACAGCTGTCCCAAATAAACACAACGTTTTTTAACGATATTAAAATTTTCTGTTATTGCGTCTCAAATCTAAGTTAAACAAAACATAATTCGCGGCATATGATCTAAAATCAGCCTACAATTCCAAATACAAACCAAACCAAACGACAAAACAAAAACAAAATTTGTCTCAAATTTAATCCAGCCGGTTCGTGACGTCACGCTGCACTGCACAATTAGGTCACTCTCATTTTTCACTTTTCACTTATCAATCACAACAAAATTCACTTAAAACATTCACAGAAACACATTTCAATGCTAAAATTATCGATTTAAAGATATTTTCGGACGCAAGAATAGTATTTTCCGACGAATATTTTGTTATTTTTGTGACGTACGGACGCAACGGCTGCCGCGGAATGGCGCATTTCGGCGGTGTTGCCACGTTAGGAAATAAATTACCCGGCATATTTCAAATTATTTATGTATGACCAATGAGCCGATCAAGTGCTTCAAGACCTTGCTTCTGGCCAAATTTCGCGATTCTAGGTCGACCCAAAACCTATAGAGTACTTCGAGTTGAACTAGAATTATCAATTTCGGTTAAAATCAAGGTCATCAATCAATCTTACAGCACAAGTAAAGGAAAAATTCCAAAAAATAAAAAAGTTGAAAATTAAGGTAAATTTTGGTATTTACAAGTTTTCGCGAATATCTAAATTTGCCCATATCTTTTTATCCTGTTAACTCAGGAGCTTGATTCTCATACACCTAATAGGGACTATAGACCTCAGTAGGTATAAATTTCAACTTGCTAGGTCCACCCGTTTCTAAGAAAATCTGTGGTGACAGACGGACAAGAAAGTGATCTTATAATCTATATCTATATCTTATAACCTTTTTAGGCTTATAGTTTCGTCATGTCCGTCTGTCTGTCTGTCCGAGGTTTTGCTAAGAGACCGTTAATACTAGAAAGCTGTAATTTTGTAGGGGTATGTAAATAAATGACGCCGACAAAGTGTTGAAATAAAATTTTGAAAAATATTTTTTTTTAGGGTAGTTCCCCTATATGAGAAGTGGGGATGATTTTTTTTTCATCGTCTACCCCATCGTGTGGCGTATCGTTGAATAGGTCTTTTAAAATGACTTAAGGGTTGCTAATACCATTTTTCGATTGAATGCTCCATTTACGAAATATTAAACTTTAAAGTGCAAATTTTTGTTCCAGTAGGGCGTCCCCCCCCCCCCCCCTCTAAAAGCTAAACTGCGGGCTTGAAAAATCTGGGAAAATTCGCGATAATAGCGCATTTCATAAACTTCAAAGGAAAACCATAACGGTTGAGATATCTTTATTAGTTTAGCAGTAATAGTCGTTGAACTTGGGTGTTGGATAATTTTGTACCAAATACAAAATCCTTAGAATAAATCCTTTACAGTAACAAAAGCGGAGTACCTAGTTCCTTGTTTATAAAGGGTAAAGACTTACATTTAATAACATGCTACTACGGAACCCTACACTGTGCGTGGCCCGACACGCACTTGGCCGGTTATTATTTTATAATACTTACGTAGTGATATTGGACGGCCCTTTGGCGTTAAGGATAGTTACCCTGATTCTGACCCGAGGGTCGTTGGTTCTAATCCTAGCTATATACCTACCAATGAAAGTTTTATGTGCATTCATGAATCATGGGTTTTCGTGGGATCATTAAATCTACCAATAATTAAGATAGTTTAAAAACTAAAACAACTGACTTCAATGCCCCGCGAGTCAAGCAAGCAAGTTTGAGTCGTTTATCGTCATATCTCTGAAGATACTTATCACATCTCAATGAAATTACAATGGGACCAGCTCGGAAACGTACCCTACCGATTACAAAAATAATCATTCTAATCGGTTTACAATTGACGGAGTAATCGCGTAACATACACACACAAAAAATGAAAGAAAAAAATATATATACGGTCGAATTGAGAAACCTCCTCCTTTTTTTGAAGTCGGTTAAAAAACAAACATACAGACGGATTGAGAACTTCCTTCTTTTTGGAAGTCGGTTGAAAAGTAGCTTACCACCAAGGAGAACATCTGCCACCGTAACCTTACGTCGTTCCCCGACGCAAAAAGTAGGGGTATTATACGTTTAACGCGTGTATCTGTGTGTCTGTCTGTAGCATCTTAGCACCCAACCGGATGAACCGATTTTGATTTTATTATTGATAGTTTTTTTTTTATATATGTCTTCATCGAGAGTGTTCTTAGCTTTGATTCATGAAAATTCGTTCAATCGTTATCAAACTATGAGCTTTAATCAACTTTCATAGGTCTGATCAATTCGAAAATCTTCTTCTTCAACGATATTGTAAGAACATGGAAGCATTGACCTGATGCTGGGACATCTTCTGGACTCTACAGAATACTCAAATCCTAACCAACTTACAGCTCAGATTTTAAATGTCGCGTTTAGAGTCACCGGAATGCTTTTAATGAAAAGATTAGACATAGATCAGTCGGGGTGGTTTAAAATATTATATTATATATATAGATCATTATTATTTTATACAATAGATCATATTATTATACTATATTGACTTCAAATTGATTGCGATCGGTGGGGATCTACAGAAAAGCTAAGCTTATAATAATATTTTCGAAGTAACTGTGACCTATTCTGTGGTTTGACTGCAAATATTTTATTAATTTTGCGATGCGTGTATGTGAAATCCGTGATATCTTCTAGAGTTTTCATTAGAATTATATACTGTAAAGGACAATTTTAATCCATAATATGTGGCCAAGCTAATTATTTGGATAAGGATTAATACTATATACTTGAAAATAGCCCTGGAAGTTATGTAATATTTTTTAATTAAAAATTGGAAATTTAAATGGTTACTGTGAGTGAACCTTAAGAGATATACATATGCTGTCGCGGACTTTTTTGTAGGTCTTATTAAGTTGTACAACTCTTCCATAGAAAATATTCTTCCATCTGTTTTCAATTGAGCAGCGTTCGTAAGAAACGTGTTTTTTCGATCGTTTTTTTGTCGACTTAGGTTGCAAATTAGGTCTCCACGAATGTACCTTTGATTTAAACGGGATAATATATAGCCTTTTTAACCGACTTCAAAAAAAGTAGGAGGTTTCTCAATTCGACCGTATATATATATATTTTTTTATTTTTTATGTTTGTTCGCGGATAACTTCGTCGTTTATGAACCGATTTCGATTATTCTTTTTTGTTCGAAAGGAGATATCCCAAGTGTGGTACCATGGTAATTTTATCGAGGTATGATAAGTATCTCCAGAGATATTGAGATAAACATATAACATATGTTTATAACAGTCGGTTGTTTTTTTAGTTTTTAAACGATATTATTTCAGTACGAAAGCCCATTCTATATATTAGCGAAAGAATTTTTTAAATCGGTCCAGTAGTTTTTGAACCAAATCATTACAAACATACAAATATACAAATGTTCTCTCTTTATAATATTAGTATAGATTTATTGTAATGGTAAGAGTTCTGCTAGTCCTCCACCTCTACAGTCAGCAGTACCACCACTTTGCCAATTAATTCTGCCGCGAAATAGAAATGTTTTTCGGTTTGAATGGCAAAGTGCCCAGTGAAATTAAAGGGCATTTGAGACTTAACATCTTTATGTATCGAGCGGTAACATTCATCTAATGTGTTCCAACAGCCATTCTTGAGAGCCAGCGCCCATTCTAGGCCTAGCGTGCTACCATACTCGACCGCATTATCACTTACCAACAGATAAAAAACAACAACAGGCGCAGTGCAGTGGCATGCGAAATTCTGTATAGCCAGAATTTTGCATGCCGCTGCATCTGTAATAGGTAGTTGTTAACGCTTACCATCAGGCGAGGGTCGTGCTTGTCCTGTTACCTTATATCGTTAAAAAATGACAACTAATAAATTTTCCCCACTCCTCAGAGGAGATGTTATAATCTTGGCAACATTTTCGTAAATGTCATTTTCTCGATTCGAGTATTTCATGTTACCATTGTTTACAAACTCGACGCATTTCCGAATGCATTCTGAAGTTATTTGATTATTTCAATCACGTGTCACAATCAGATGATGTTATTACACTTTTCTGTTATGAATTTTGACTCCACTGTATTCCCATGGACGCGCCCAACTAATATTGCATATCCTACTACATATTACCGTGACATAATAAAATTGTAGGTATCTAAAATATGTAATCTCAATGTAGGTAAGGGAGTGGGGGCACCTTTGAGAACACTTTTTAACAGACTTCAAAAAAAGGAGGAGGTTTCTCAATTTGACCGTATATATATTATTTATAATACTTCGTTGTTTAGGAACCGATTTTGATTATTCTTTTTTTGTTGGAAAGGGGATATCCCAAGTGTGGTACCGTGGTAATTTCATCGAGGTCTGAACAGTGCCTCCTGATAAATGGAAATAAACACCTCAAACGTTGTACTGAAAATTAATAGCGCGGCATTTGAAGTCGGTTCTGTCAGTAAAACACCTTCTTCCAATTGAAACATCGTGTAATGGGCGCAAACTTCGTATAATATACATCCGACCAATGTCGTTACATCACAAACTATACAATAAATGTCGAGAATTTAGAGGTACTTTTATAACCACGACCTACTAGTTTAAACGCCAAGACCGAACTGAAGCCCGACTGCCAACACTCTACCGCGTTAACTTTCTTGTTTTCTTTTTAAGGTTGGCATCCATGCTTAGAGGCCACAGACAATTCTCATTCGCGGTAGTTTTGAAGTTGGCAGGTTGGCACCATCGATTGACACTGACAGTGTGAGTCAAAACGTTTCCAATGGCAGTTTCATAAAACATAAGTCAAATGAGCACAATTCATTATTAAAATACATCAATATAAGTAAATTTAACTTATAAAAATAAGAAATCATGACACTCGGCCATCCGACAACGTGATGCCTCCCGGCATACACATAAAAATAACTCAATCATATTTTAATAATAATAGAAATATCAAGAATATAAAACTATGATTCTAATATTTCATCGCTATAATATCATATTACATTATTTCTCATAACATAAATTCCTACAATATTTATCAAATAAACTTTTCCACGAATATTAATTCCAAATTAATGTTTATTTAACTTAATATAAATTTACTATGTTTACTAATATTTCACACGAATTGAAAAATAATTACTTATATGTATGAACAAAACTAATTAATTAGACAAATTCGCTTTACACAAATTATTTAACTATGCTTTAATTAAATCATGACACAAAATATAATGTGTGAATAAATATATAACATAAAACCCTGGTTTTGTAACCTCAGTAGCTGAAATTATGACATCAGACCTTATTTCATACCACCAGTAAAGATGCCATCATCATAGCTTTGTACATCAACGGATTTAATATATATCCAAGGTCGGATTCTATTGAATGCAGTAACCGCAGTTACTAATAAGTTTAAAAGTATTATTTAATCAAGTTATTTTAATCTAACAAAATTATCAAAAACTTAGTAAAGTATGAAAAGTCGTTCGAAAGATTATTTATGAAAATAAAACATGACTACGGCTTTTAATAAATGCTGAAAAAGGCACGGAACAACGTAATATATTCAGAACAATAAGGAATACGTCTAAGCCCATAGATTTGACAAGATCAATAAATAACAAGAGCATAACTGCTGATAAACAAAAACATAAGCAGTGAGTTCATAATTAATCACCAAAAGTATATAAATCACTAAAATATCAATTATAAATTGTAACGTCACAAAGGTATCAAGCACCTAAACAATAAAATATTTTTAATCCACTTTTGTTTGAAATACCTTCGACTCCAGCCAAAATAAAATAAATACACTTTAATACGAAACGTTAATTTCGTCAGTCGCCTGCAAGAATCGCTGGCAGAAAGGTTAGCGTTTTTGATTTGCAATCTGCGTGACCCTGATTCGAACACCGTCATTTATCGTTTTCTTTTTTGTCGCCAGCGCAGTAACTTTGAATAGCAACATCAATGTTAGTAAAATGTCAGCAGATAACCAAGATAGCACCACTTGTAGTTTACCTGATTATTTTGAAAATTAATTTGGAACTCCCGAAATAATTCCAGGACTTTATATTTAGACATTAGAATGAAATTATAGTATTACCTCTTGAAGACGAAACTTTAAAAGGCAAGAATGAAGAATAACCTCTTTGAAACGAACTATATAAAAAGTTATTTAAAGTTTCATTAAATCGAAGTCATTAACTACATCTCAAAAGTAGTAAATCTTCAGTAAAACACTGATGTGTATTTTCGGGCAGTTGCCCGAACTAAAACAATTATTGATAATATAGACTCCAAAAAAACATTCAACGTATAATAAGACAGCGTTGACATAGATGGAAAATTACTATGAAATGAACCCAAAAACAAATATTTCATAATTATTTCAAGTCATTAGAAATAACCCAAGTATCCACTACATGTCTAAAGAAGGAAATATCACTTGACATTACCAACAAAGAAATTTGTGTTTAGAGCTCGAAATATCAAATAAAGATAGTAACGGTGGCAGAAAATAATGTACCGTATCATAAAAAGACAGATAATATGTTACTAACTTGTCGTATTCATCCAGTAGTATCTTATGTATGTGTGTATAATAATGTATATGGCTATATATATGTGTGTATGTATAAAATGTGTGTGTAATGTACATTTAGTGTATGTATTTTATGTATTATAATTATTGTTATATAATTTTATAGCTGTACACCCCTTTCCCTTGCAACATGAATATGTGAAATCCTGTCCACCCAAAGCTTGTCTAATAAAGATCATTCCAAGCGATAAGACCGCCCATAGTATGAACATTATCTTGTTATGAATTATTGTCTGTATATTTTATTTGATGTGCAATAAATAATCATTCTATTCTATTCCACCTTTAGATTAATGTCAGTAGCAACAAGCAGCTTGTTACAGATATGGATAAGAAGTTAGCGAAATTACGGAGAATGATTACTGCATTAATCCGCGAAAAGAACTTCAGAATATCAAGTGATCACTTTGGTATATCCATGTAATACATAGTACACTTATAAATATTATACATACTAATAGTTTACCTATTATGTCTACCAACTGTTGAATACTCAAGACTTACAATTGAAGAGTAGAATATCACAATTCCTGAGCTTGAGCTAAAATCAATCACAAGGAAATAATCCAAATAGGAATATAAAGAGAACAAAAAAAAAACCACAATGGAGTAGTAATCCTCATGAAAAATATTTGTAGCTTAATTGATCTTTTCTTAATTAGAACAAATGTTTCTGTTTTCCTGTGTAATGAAATTATAATTATAGTAATAATGATTTCCATATAGACGTACAAAATTAACATCGCTTTATACTTTAATGATTTGTTTTTTAATGGATTATAGACATTTTATTAGCATTTTTCAATTTTCAAAGCATTAACTTTTAAACAACAGACTATATAAAATAGGAACCAAAGTTGGTTTTATAACTCCGTGCATTGTTTTTTTAAAAAAATTACTGTAAAACTGAACTGTTGAAACTAGCACTCTATGAACACACTGCACAGCTGATACGGTGTGGAGATTGAAAATCAGTAGTAAAAAGCAGATACTTTTTACAGCACATCTACACTCAAATCTACAATGACAAATAGAAAATAAAAATAATACTCTAAACTCCTATTAAACATTTTATACGCATGTCACAAAAATAAAAATATCGAATAATACATCGAAAACGTCGTGGTGAATACGTAAATATATCAAACAAAATGTTATCTTAATTCGCAATTATTTTAAGTAAAATAACTTTAAAGTTACGTATGAGTAATTCATACTGAAGAAATATCCTACATCTTAAATGATTATATTGTAAATAAAGTCATACCAATATCTACCACAATTAGGAAACAAAATAACAACATAAGGAGCAATACAAATTGTATGTTCATGTGCCCTTATATACCTCACCTCATATATCATACAATATATTTTAAAACTGAAGGTCACTGAAAAATGCCAATTGTGTCGGCTATATTTGACATTGTATTTCATTAATGTTAATTTTATGTTCTTTCACATGTCATGACATGGCGAAATAGATGGTCTTATATGATTTCTTCGAAAACCTTTTAAACTCTATTTCATGTGAAATAAATTCATTTCCATTTATTTCATTATAATGCGATTTCTTATAAAATAATAAAACGTGTCATCATTGTCGATCACAGCAAATGTGTTCATACACATGATGCTATCCTATGCTATGATTTGAGTCATATTGATGCTTTAAACGAATGCGACGAAAAGGTAACCTTTTCGATAAATCAGGTATATATCCAGACAATAAAATAGAAAAAAATTAAAATATTTTTATACAGATATCCAAAGAAAGCTGATTTTTAGTTCATAACTACCGATCCATAGTAATAATGCCAATAATATCCAAACTATTTGAAAATTATGTAATATAGATATGCATATATATATATATATATATTTCTTCTACAATTAAACGACTACTTCGAGTAATATGATATTTTCTGTGACGAAAAAGGGATATAGATTTACACATTATCACAATAATTAACTTTAAAGCAGCAAGAATATAAGTTTCGATGTTGACAACCATAATGCAGTTTATGCGATCTACTGTAACCATGACCATACTACTTAGTTAAAAAGTTACTTAGTTACAAGCTGGACGTCCATGGCGTCAAATGCACTTGGCATAATTATTCATATTTCATATTCTTTTATTCCTAAATCATCAAATTTACACGTCATTTTTACAGTGTTGTACCCGTGTACAATACACGCAGCCAGCTTACAATAAGTTGTAAGTTATCATCTAAATATAATTAATTAAATATACACATCAATTCAACGCAAGGTGAAGTATGGAGTAGCTAGCGTACTTAGCCCACTTCTATTTATCATCTACATTAATGATTTTTCTAGAGCAATCCGATCAATATCCAATGACTCTGTTTGCCGAAGATAGCATGTTAACGATTCCTTGACACCCTACAGGTCTTACGAGATGTAGCAACTTCTTCGCTGGTATTAGTAGTAGAAGGTGACCTTCTCTTCTGGTTATTACATGGTCGCCGTCGAGTGGCGAGTCAGGCAGGGTTCCATCATCATCAGTAGACATCATTGGCAACACACTGAAATACACACATTGCCAACGGCATAATCCATTCACAAACAAAACACCGACAATATTCAATTTAGATTCATTAAACATTTAAATTTTCCAAAATTATCTAGCATATTGAATCCAGTATTTAAAATAAAATAAATAAAACTCTCCTATTTCTATTTAACCCATTTTTCAATTCATATTTACTTTAGTAAGCTGTTATATTTTATAAACATCACCATCATCTCCACCATCATCATCACTTCCATCAACACCATCACCGTTATCATTATTGCCACCATCATCACCATCATCATCACCACCATCATCACCATCATCGCCGTCATCATCGCCGTCATCATCACCGTCATAATCATCATCATCACCATCATCATCACCATCATCATCACCATCATCATCACCATCAGCATCACCATCATCATCACCATCACCATCATCATCACCGCCATCATCACCATTATCACCATCAGTACCATCATCATCATCACCATCATCGCCGTCATCATCGCCGTCATCATCACCGTCATCATCACCGTCATAATCACCATCATCACCATCATCATCACCATCATCACCATTATTATCTCGCTCAATTTTCCAATAAGTACAGCTAGTCCTTTAACTGATAATCCGACGTGTCTAATCGACTCAACCAACGTACAATGTGACACTCACGTGCCAGCTCAATTAACCGATGAGTACAATTAGAACGCCCCCTAATTAACAATTCGACGTGTCTAATTAACTTAACCAACATCCAACGTGACACTCACGTGCCCGCTCAATTAACATCCAACGTGACACTCCCGTGCCCGCTCAATTAACATCCAACATGACACTCCCGTGCCCGCTCAATTAACCATCCGACGTGTCTAATCGACTCAACCAACATCCAACGGGACACTCACGTGCCCGCTCAATTAACCGATGAGTACAATTAGAACGCCCCCTAATTAACCATCCGACGTGTCTAATCGACTCAACCAACATCTAACGGGACACTCCCGTGCCCGCTCAATTAACCGATGAGTACAATTAGAACGCCCCCTAATTAACCATCCGACGTGTCTAATTGACTCAACCAACATCCAATGGGACACTCCCGTGCCCGCTCAATTAACTGTTGAGTATAATTAGAACGCCCCCTAATTAACAATCCGACGTGTCCAACCAACGTCTAGCGAAACACTCAGGTGCTCGCCCAATTAACCGTTCGAGTCAACTGGCATGCCCTCTAATGTATCCAATAATCTGACAACCAGTCGACCCATCCATTAGAAAAACAATATATTATTTTAACACACTTGTAACTTTATATTCTGAATGCTTGTTAGACTTTCTGTTTGAAACGTTTGTAAATATTAAAATCAAAACTTATAAAGTTCAATGACTTTCAATGGTTTAATACTTTCTTATAGCACGCGCAACCACAACATAAAAATAAAAATAAAATGTCAAACGTGTTAAATGCTATCGGAGGGTGGCCCCGACCAAACACAAACACGCCCAACTCAAAAGCGTACGAAAGCATGCGCTAGGTTCTACCAGAGGGTAGCCTTGGCCAAGAACCCACGCACACCACCGCACACGAATGATCTTGATTTAAGCAGCACATCACCAGAGGGTTGCCCTGACCAGACACGCTGCACAAATCCAACACAATCATGTAAATTGCACGTGATCCAGTTCAATTTTCAAATAAATGTCAGTTACTTCTGATAAATTACTTTAGTGGACGCATATCAAGCATACCAAATATAGGAGAAAAAAAAACTATCTATTAAAAGCTATCAACATACCCTTTGGGTTATCCCGCTTCTGAATTGTCAGTAAAACACCTTCTTCCAATTGAAACATCGTGTAATGGGCGCAAACTTCGTATAATATACATCCGACCAATGTCGTTACATCACAAACTATACAATAAATGTCGAGAATTTAGAGGTACTTTTATAACCACGACCTACTAGTTTAAACGCCAAGACCGAACTGAAGCCCGACTGCCAACACTCTACCGCGTTAACTTTCTTGTTTTCTTTTTAAGGTTGGCATCCATGCTTAGAGGCCACAGACAATTCTCATTCGCGGTAGTTTTGAAGTTGGCAGGTTGGCACCATCGATTGACACTGACAGTGTGAGTCAAAACGTTTCCAATGGCAGTTTCATAAAACATAAGTCAAATGAGCACAATTCATTATTAAAATACATCAATATAAGTAAATTTAACTTATAAAAATAAGAAATCATGACAGTTCTTTTAGTTTTTTAAATGGTCTTACTAGTTGTTAAATTATATTTCTCATATGGTGTTATAAATCAAAATGTATTATACATATTTATGTGTATATTCCTACCTAAAATGTAAAAGTTTGTACTACTTTGTAGGTACCTACCAACCTATGTTTACATTGACAATGACAATATCACGCAAAGACGACATAAAAGATTTGGATAAAATTTGGTGAAAAGATAGTTTTTCTAGATTAACACAATAGGTATATATATACTCTTCACATGTAATTTTTAACGCATGCAGAACTGAGAGGGATTCAGCATAGACACATAAAATATCTTTAGTTAAAAGGATATAATTTGTGATATAGGTACATACTTAGGTAGTTATTTCAAAATATATAAAATGAACTTTTCATTTGCAAATTTTAGACGTTTTTCTCAATGATTGTTTTGTCTCGTTTTTTTAAGCTGAGAAAAAGGGGTCTTGACAGACAGACAGACAGACAACAAAGTGATCCTATAAGGGTTCCGTAGCCCAAATTAAAAACCTTAAAAATACTTACATATAAAATTTGAAACTACCCCCGACTGATCTTTGTATAATTTGTAGACCCCTTCAAAAGAGCCCAAACACCTCGTCATCTCCGATTAAGTCACCCATCAAACAAATAAAATCAAGATCGGTTCGTCCGTTCAAGCGCTATGATGCCTAATGCCAGTAATGCCACAGACAGACACACACATCACAGATACATAGACTACACGTCAAACTTATGACACCCCTTTTTTAGTTTCGGGGATTAACAATTATGATAGTTTAAAAACTAAAACAACCGATTTCCATGCCCACGAGTCAATTTCAGTAGCAAATTTGAGACGTTTATCGTCATATCTCTAAAAATACTTATCAGATCTCGATGAAATTACAATGGGACCACTTCGGAAACGTACCCTACCGATTAAAAAAAGAATCATTCAAATCGGTTTACAATAGACGGAGTAATCGCGTAACATACATACAAAAACATACAGACGAATTGAGAACCTCCTTATTTTTGGAAGTGGATTGAAAATACATTGTACTGTTTACGTTCGGTTAAAAATAACTAATAAACAAACAACACGATGTACGACATATTGGACAAATATCGACTGTCAAGCGCCTCGTTTTGACGTCTTTCACTTCTATACAAACATATATACCATCTTCAACCGCATCGTCAATTAACATCAGGTGAGATATTGGTACTTGCTTATTCGCAGTAAACAAAAATCTAACAATGTAGATAGATAGATAGATAGATAGATAAACACTTTATTTGCACACCAATAATTACAGAAAAATACCAGAGGAAAATACTTCACTTTACAATAGAATACTTAATTGACATTACCTTAATTAAATTAGAACTTAAAAGGAATGCTTGTCAAAGAACAACAGCCCACGCTTTGACTACATTTAATACGCTGTGAGAAAGGGCATGGACTTTATCACAATACATTTTAATGAAGGTACGCTGAGACGACTAACTCAAAGGATTAGCAAAGGAAGCAAGAGCTGAACTGGCAGTGAGCTGGTCATATCAATCGTAGAATAACCGATAATCGTTGGGAGTAGACGTGTTGTAGGGTTGAGACCACGAGTCGAAATGTAGTGTAGGACGCACTGCAGCTAGGTAGATCTACGTAAGTTAGCTGGCAGCGGTTGGAAATGAAGAGCTGAAGATTTCAGCTTTTTTTAGGACCCGTTTTTAAGAACATTTTGACAAACGCTTAGTGGCAGTCTGTGGCAAACTTCATTCAAGTTTTTTTTTAATATTTAACTGATAGGTTAGCGTTTGACCACTTTGTTGTTTGACTCTCGAGGGCTGTGCGCTGCCGGAACACCGTTAGGTTTACAAATATAACTTTGAATTGATTATGACTAAGTTCTATCTTATAGTGATTGGGAGTGGATTCCATACTAGGGCTTCCCACTATGAATAAATAATGCGCGGAATAAGAGTATACTGTTGGTAGTGACTAGTGGCTGTGGGGCACAGTAAATCCAACAGTGGGCTAAGTTTTAATACTACAATATATTTATTCCAAAAGCAAGAAACAGGTTTACATATTTTTAGCTCATAAGTAAACCAGGTATGTATACTGATACACACACTAGGACAGTACTGTGTTGTGTGAAACAGTCTCTTTCTAATTTTCAGTTAAGTTTTGCTAGTCCATTGGCGTAAAGGATAGATACTTTGCTTTCTAACCTGGAGGTTGCCCGTTTAAATCCTAGCCGTACACGAATGGTTTTTTATGCGCATTCACGGGTGTTCGTCCACAGGTGGTAGAAGCATTATATCTATATTCCCCCTGACTCGACACGCAACTAAACAGTAGCTTACTACCACCGAAGAGAAAATCTGCCACCAAAACCTTACGGTATGCCGGCAGCACAGCTCTTAAGATCAGACCATTCTAGGCCTAGCGTGTTCACCAACCTCCACTATTTTAGCGCTTACCACCAGGCAAAGGGGAGGAGCCTATAAAATAATAATTAAGATATTTTAAAAACTTAAGCAACCGACGTCCATGCCCCGCGAGTCAAATTCAGTAGCAAGTTTGAGACGTTTATCGTCATATCTCTGGCGATACTAATCAGATCTCGATGAAATTACAATGGGACCACCTCGAAAATGTACCCTACCGATTAATAAAATAATCATTCGAATCGGCTCACAATTGACGGAGTAATCGCGTAACATACATACAAAAAAAAACATACAGACGAATTGAGAACCTCCTTCTTTTTGGAAGTCGGTTGAGTAAAAACAGTATATGCCCTACTGTCATACAGCAACTGTGATACAGCGGCATGCCAAAAAAGGCATAGATGAGTAACCGTGGCTTCCTGGCCTACATATAAATTATGCAACGCCGTGATTTGTACGTGTTTGCTGTTACTCGATAACTGTAACGGGTGGACGGCAGATCCTATAATATCATTGAGTTACAGTAAAACTTCGGCTAAAACTAAAGCGGGTACGAGTCCCGTCGGTATTTATTATATACACCCGCATTATTTTTTGTTGTTGTAAAAAGTACTCTTTGTTTTAATTCAGGCCATAAACTATTAGTGAGCCAAATTTCATCTGAATCTATTCAGTAGTTTTTGCGTAAAATAGAAACAAACACCCATCCATTCACACTCACATTCTTTCGCAATTTATAATATTAGTAGTATGCTGAAAATATTTAAGAGAAGCCACACCTCTACTTTTTTTTTAAATTTAATAAATGCATCGCAGCAGCCCTATAACTGCACATAAAAGAGCATCGGAAGCATCGCATAATTTATCTGAGAATAGTCCACTTCGGTCTGGCGACGGTCGAGCTATAGTTTCCGACTCCAATAGAGGTGACATGCCGGGACAAATAACTTGAAAGATTCACAATATTGCTAGAGGTGACATACCCAATACTACTACTACAATATTGTGTAGTAGAGGTAGAAATTCTGAAATACTTATGTGTAAACAACACAACTAAATAATGTATGATCGTATAAAACGAAAAAAACCGACATCACATGCTGCGATAGTCTAAGTAGCCAGTAGTCATATGTCATCAAAGTATACAAATTTGCTTATATTGTTTATCTTCATATCTCCGGAGATAATTGTCAGATCTCGTCAAAATTTGAATGGGACAAAAACAGGCATAATCTCTTAAACAAAAAAAGAATTATTCAAATCGGTTAAGATATAACGGAGTTCTGAGGTAACAAACATTAAAAAGAAAAACTAATTGAGAACCTCCTCTTTTTTTGTGAAGACGGTTAAAAACGACTTCTTATGCTTCATTTTCAGAAGCAAGTTTGAGACGTTTATCTCTATATTCCTCAAGATACTTGTATTTATGAAAATCGCTAAAGGACCACACCAGACTACTACTTTACTCATAATTTATGATCGTACAAAACGATAAAACTGACTTCACATGCCGCGATACTCAAAGTAATAATCATGTCATAAAAGTAGACAGATTTGCTTATATTGTTTATTTCCATATCTCCGGAGATAATTGTCAGATCTCGATAAAATTTAAATGGGACCAAACGGGAGGCATAATCTCTCAAACAAAATTATTGAATATTTCAAATAAGTTAAGATTTGACGGAGTTCTTAGGTAACACACATAATTGAGACATAAACATCTGAATTGAGAATCTCCTCCTTTATTGTTAAGTCGGTTAAAAATTAAAGGTTTTTTTTAAGACGGTTCATCTTCAGTAGGAACAGAAGTGTCAATAATTTATCTCTATATGTCTGGACTGGAGATGCTCATCATACCTAGATAAATTATATAAGAGGATCACAGCGTAGACATACTACTACCTACTCATGAAAAAAATAATCATTAATATTGGTTCACAATAAAACGATTTCTTAAAAAAGAAAAACATGTTAGTCCCTGGAGACCCAACAGATGGCTTTTAAAATAAACACAATGGTATGACACTGGCGTACTCGTACTGGATAAATCTGGACCTCAGAGAGCCAGTTCCCATTCTAGGCCTAGCATGTTTACCATCTTCGACCGGAACATCACTTACCGACAGGTGAGAGAGTGGTCAAACGCTAGCCTATAAAATAATAGGTAAAAAATAAATTAAATAATATGCTACGCTAACACCCAAACCTCATGTTTTCTTTCCAATCGTTTTCGATTGATGTCTATTTCTTCAGAACAGATTACTTATTCTGTGTCTATTTCGCTTTCATTCCATAAACTTCTAACATTAATTGTAATTCCACGAACTTTGCTATCATCATCATAATTAACAGCCAGTATTCGTCCACTTCTGGACATAAGCCTCTCCTATGGCACGCCACTGAGCTCGATCTTCAGCTATTTGTTTCCAACCGCTGGCAGCCAGCTTGCGTATATCATCGCTCCAACTAGCTGGAGGACGTCCTACACTACGTTTACCGAGCCGTGGTCTCCACTCTAGAACAAGTCTACCCCAACGGTTATCGGTTCTACGACCTTTGCTATAGGATAAATATAAGATATTTATAGTGACATTCTAGAAGATTCGCATCATAAACAACCTACTATTTTTTTAAATAAATTATAACAGTTCAATGGCAGATAAATCTAAGCACATACACACAAAAAAATATACAGGCGAATTGATGACCTCTTCCTTTTTGAAAATCAGTCAATAATACAAACAAATTAAGTACTTCCTCTTTCCTTGAAGCCGGCGAAAAAAACATGGTATATGCTGCTGAAAATATAACCCTTCTGTTTGGCTTTGACGTAGTCGTGTAAAATAAGATTCAACGGAAACTGACGCAACATGTAATGCGTTTCGTATGGCGCGGCGGTCTATTTAGGTAAACTGGGATAACTTCAAACAGCTGCCGCGTTGATGTGCGAGTACTACAATCAATGATCTGCCGCCATTTTCTTGCCCGTTTTCACTGTACATGCATAATAATTACTTGTGATGCCCAAAATTTAAAAAGAAAGCTTGTACAAGTGCTAGTTGGATTCGCGGACCGAGAGTTTCGTACAAACTTGTTAAACTAGGGCAATTTCAAACAGCTGCCGCGTTGATGTGCCAGTACTACAATCAATGATCTGCCGCCATTTTCTTGCCCGTTTTCACTGTACATGCATAATAATTACCTGTGATGCCCAAAATTTAAAAAGAAAGCTTGAACAAGTGCTAGTTGGATTCGCGGACCGAGAGTTTCGTACAAACTTGTTAAGCTAGGGCTATTTCAAACAGCTGCCGCGTTGATGTGCGAGTACTACAATCAATGATCTGCCGCCATTTTCTTGCCCGTTTTCACTGTACATGCATAATAATTACCTGTGATGCCCAAAATTTAAAAAGAAAGCTTGAACAAGTGCTAGTTGGATTCGCGGACCGAGAGTTTCGTACAAACTTGTTAAACTAGGGCAATTTCAAACAGCTGCCGCGTTGATGTGCGAGTACTACAATCAATGATCTGCCGCCATTTTCTTGCCTGTTTTCACTGTACATGCATAATAATTACCTGTGATGCCCAAAATTTAAAAAGAAAGCTTGAACAAGTGCTAATTGGATTCGCGGACCGAGAGTTTCGTACAAACTTGTTAAACTAGGGCAATTTCAAACAGCTGCCGCGTTGATGTGCGAGTACTACAATCAATGATCTGCCGCTATTTTCTTGCCCGTTTTCACTGTACATGCATAATAATTACCTGTGATGCCCAAAATTTAAAAAGAAAGCTTGAACAAGTGCTAGTTGGATTCGCGGACCGAGAGTTTCGTACAAACTTGTTAAACTAGGGCAATTTCAAACAGCTGCCGCGTTGATGTGCGAGTACTACAATCAATGATCTGCCGCCATTTTCTTGCCCGTTTTCACTGTACATGCATAATAATTACCTGTGATGCCCAAAATTAAAAAAAAAAGCTTGAACAAGTGCTAGTTGGATTCGCGGACCGAGAATTTCGTACAAACTTGTTAAACTAGGTTAACTTAACTTTTCAGTTGGATCCCTAGACCCTGGACACGATTAAGGCACCAACCACAAATAATAAGTGTTTAATAGTAAAATCGCTTTTTTTTAAATTAAACTACATATACGGTTTTCAGATTTTTCCTACACATTGGTGCTGTACGATTGTGCCTTGCTTTTTGCCAAATTTTATGACTCTAGCTAGGTGAACGGGAAGTGCCCTCTAGGTTTTGATTCCCTTGTGAACTAACAAAATATGCTACATAAACGGTCATATTTCTTGATCGCGTTCACATAAAAGTTGCCAACTTGCACTTGGCCGGTTTTTTTTACATCTTAGAGTCAAGCCTCTCCTTTTGGTAAATGACGATGTGGTCGAGGATGTTAGCACAATCACGCTAGGCGTAGAATAGGAGCTGGTTCTAAAAGACAGCAATCACATTAGATGTTTGTCGACAGATTTCCTAACTTGAGGGTGGTAGTTGGCCAGACGGACACAACACAGTGTCCTACCACCATGCATTATAAAATATATTAGTTAGTGAATACCTCGTGCTTTTTAACGTTGGTACTAATTAATAATGAAGCAACGCCGTAGATAAAAATCTTTCGTCGACAAAAAGGTTACGTAAGCGCAGTCCCGACGCCCGAGCGTGCCCTAATTAATTGAGTTTCCGTGAAATGGCAGCGCCAGTGAGTTTTGTGCGAGATTTCGTAGTAATAGTTTCGTTTTACTTAACCCTTAAGTACTATTATGTATTCTGTGCCCATACAAGTCGCATTCAGACAATTTGAGCTAGATTTTTTTTTATTATGGACGGACAAGAACTTTACCACTATCTTACCTGATGTCATTGACGATATGGTTTCTTTTAGAATCGTGTTTAACTGGATATTAGACGATGCTAATAACCAGCGACCTAATACCACAGAATAATTAATAGTAGGTATCTACTACGTATAATAGGTACTTGACCTTGTGCTAGTATTTATTAAATCCCAAATAATTGGGGTATTAGTAGTTATTAGGTCTATGGTGAACAAAGACATGTCACCCATCAATGAAAGCACGACGCTCGCCTGATGTTAACATCATAGACGTCACAAGCGGTGACGTCTACCTATTACAGATAGGTAGACACATCACACAGATAAGTAATTTAGTGATTTTAATTTATAAAAATATTATTTCGACGATTGGAAGTTCCAATTGTAGAACGTCACAATAAAAAAATAATATTCCCCTCTACATTACGTAGAGTTGCCAACCGTACCACTGTACTATTACGTGGAACCCCAATTACCCCCATTCAGTATACTTTAAACAATTTTTATCCAAAAAAATGTGTAATAATGAAACTCATAAATAAATAAAACGCAAGCTGATCGCAGTACAAATCATATTACGAAAGGAACTGATTATCCGTCTACCAGCAGAAGTCCTACCACTACAAAACTGTGTTCTGTACTTGGACCGTGTAATTTCATTTCATTAATTTATTTTATCCGTAAACATCGTACAATGCATTTAGTTATGTCACAGTCATAACAATATTCAAATTTAATATAATTTATGATCGTACAAAACGAAAATAAAACTGGCCAAGTGCGAGTCAGCATCGCGTCTCTTATCGCACACTTAGGGAGGGTTCCGTACAATACGAAACATAACAGAGTTTCAACCTCATATATTTGATTAATTGATATTTCCAAGAATACTTGGTTTGGTCGCGATGTAGAAAGACGGGGCGTTTACTAGCGCCATCTATGTCATTTTGCCGAAATTAATCAGATAGATGGCGTTTAAAAACACGTTTTTTGTATGGGGTATGTACCCCCTTTAATTTTTTACTTTATTTTGTTTTTAGTATTCGTTGTTCTAGCGGCAACAGAAATACACCATCTGTGAAAATTTTAACTCTCTAACTATCACGGTTAATGAGCTATAGCCTGGTGACAGACGGACAGACAGACAGACAGACAGACAGACAGACAGACAGACGGACAGCGGAGTCTTAGTAATAGGGTCCCGTTTTACCCTTTGGGTACGGAACCCTAAAAACCGACTTCACATGCCGCGATAGTCAAAGTCACAGTTCAAAGTACTGGCAGTTATATAATCATGTCATCAAAGTATACAAATTTGCTTGTATTGTTTATCTCCATATCTCCGGAGACAATTGTCAGATCTCGATAAAATTTTAATGGGACCAAACGGGAGGCATAACCTCTCAAACAAAATAATTGTTGATATCGGATAATATTTGACGGAGTTCGGAGTTAAAAAAAAAATAGAAGAAAAAATAGTAATTAGAAAGCATTACCTCCTCCACTTGGCTGAGAGATGAGCGGCTACCCCACTCGTCCCAGGGTTCTCTCTCACCTGAAACCAATTTATTTATATACATACCTACACAAAATCACGCCTGTTTCCAGTTGGGGTAGGCAGAGACTACTTCTTTCCACATGCTACGATCCTGGACACATGTACCTCTTTCGCTTCTTCCACTTTCATGAACGCCTTCATACATGCTCGCCGGTTATAGGTACTTTTGACTTGGCCTTACTTTGAAACTTCTCCGATCTGGTCGTGAAATGTTCGCCTAGGTCGGCCTCTACCGGCCGATACATACTCTCCTCTCATAAATCTGTTTCATCAATCTTCCTTCATCCATCCTCTCGATGTTCAAACCATCTAACTTCTAAGCATCCCTTTCTTTATCTTTGTCACTACATCTTGTACCACACAACATTCCGTTGTGACGCTGATATAGGTACTTATATATAAATAATTTCTTTTTATATCTAATTGACTAACTTTTGATCACTATATCGTATTGTATTGTATTGTATTTTATATGTGTGTAATGATAAACAGTTGTAATTAATTAAGCAAAAAACATTATGAATTTAATATTCGAAATAAATGATTTAATAATAATATCACCTGGATGGTAAGTGATGATGTGGTCGAGAATGGCGAACACGCTGGGCCTAGAATGATCTGACTCTCAAGGAGTGTGCTAAATGCCGTAAGGTTTGGCGGCAGTAGAGCTATTCTGTAAGCTAGTTTATGCATCTCGCAAGCGGAATCCGCGGTGATTTGATACGAAATTCAAATCGTAATACGGTTGTATAAATCTCACCGCTTCCGAGATGCGTAAGCTAGCTTACAGAATAATCCTACAGATTTTCCTTGATATTGGTAACCTAGTTTTTAGTGGCAAGTCAGGCGGAACATCGATAAAATGCTCCTACCACATGTGGTGACACATACTCACACACGCACCACGCACACACATTTGACTATTCTACCGTTATCAAGGAGTTTTAGTCCCTACATTTCTCTATCATCAGATCAGCTCGATCATCATAATCAGCCGGTATCAGTCCACAGCTGGACATAGGCCTCTCCCTAAGGACTCTCTTCCTAAGGTGTGTCTTGACACGCCACTGAGCCCGATGTTTAGGTCTTCTTTTCACCCATCGCTTTGTGATCAGCTCAATGATTTTTTTAATTTTTTTTATTCAACTTTCATTTAGGAGTTTTTGGCTAAATATACTCGTAGCTATGGCAACCCCGTATTAGCTTACAAAGTAAATAATTATTACCTAACAGACTAACGCTCTTCAACCACCCTGTGTACACATAGATAGAGCATTCTAGCCGCGTCTGACGATGGATCAGATAGAATGCTCTGAAATATGCCCACATCAAGGTGGTTGATTTCAAACTTCTCGAAAATATCGTTTCTTAGGTTTTGGGTACATGAGCGTTCCATCGGAAAATGAAATATATCATCAACTTAGCCGCAATACAATAATATAACATTTTCATTGAACTTACATACATTGTCCAAATTTCAGTTTAATAACATACTTAGTAGCAAATGGTCTAATATTTAGTCAATTTTTTTATTAAATAAAGCTTACTAGAAATGTGTGTTCCACAACTTCCACATTACTAGTACTCTTATTAACCCCTCCAACTAAGCTAAATATGCTTGTGTCTGGAGTAGGTTCACGTCAATAGTGCAATGGGTGGGGTGGGGATCGAACTCACGACCTCTCGATCGCCACGGCTGACGCCTTAGCCATTGGGCTATTGCCGCTTCACCGTATCTAGTTTTAAATTAATGTTAAAGGCTTGTAACGTTTGTAATGTATCTAGTGTTTGTAACACAATAAAATTATACATATATATAAACATAGTGTTATTTAATGATTACAGATTAAATATAAGCTTGTAAAAAGTAAATTCCAACTTACAGTAACTAGCTTCGCTGCTTGCCTCCATGCTTCGTCTCTGCATTTGCATTTTAATCTTTATGTATACTAGAACAAAGCATTAAATAATTGTTACGATATGTCAGTAGATATTAATAATAATATTGTTTAAAAAACTAAAAAAGAACCAACTTCAATGCTGCGTTTTTAGTTTTCAATACCAATTATGAGATGTTTATCTCCATATCTCTGGAGATACTAATCAGACCTCGATAAAATTTACATGGTACTACACTTGGGATATTTCCTTTCCAACAAAAAAAGAATAATCAAAATCGGTTCATAAACGACGAAGTTATCCGCGAACAAACATAAAGAAAAAAATATATATATATATACGGTCGAATTGAGAAACCTCCTCCTTTTTTTGAAGTCGGTTAAAAATAATTGTTATTAAAAAACAGTAAGGTATTGCCGACTGGCAAACAGATCTAGGAAAGATAACCAAGCAACAAATATTAGTTTAAAGTTATTTATATCTATTAAGTTTAAGATTTTAATGCTAGTCCTTTACATAAGTTTAAAAACTCATTGTACAAGAGATCTGAATAAAAGGCTATATTATTATTATTATTATAAGGTATTGATAAACATTTTTGACTATATAGTCCCGTAGTAAGAGTTTTCATCGTAAACGCTTTTGACAGTTCTCATATAGTTTTGGACTTATACTGGCTCCCTAATAAATTTAATGAAGTGTGAAAACCACTAGAGCTGCTGTACTGTTTATCATGCAAAATTTGTTCGATATTTGATATATCGAGATGGGTATGAAAACTCATACTAAGGGTACAGATTTAGTAAACAGGCAGAATGCAGGCAAATAAGGCAAGCCTGTATCAATGTAGTAAGGCCTCGGCATGGTGGTAGACAGTGTCCACTGTCTAGTGTCCGCCTAGCCCAAAGGCGAATTAAATGTCTACAGCACCGTAGGCTAGCACCTCATCAGCGCCCCTCTAGTAGCCATTGGATCATGATATGTACTGTGATCGGTATGCGTTTCTCTATGTTGTGTTTCACTATTTCACTTTTTTATTTTTTTTATATAAAAATTGTCTGAAGTACTGAAACACACACTTACATGTATGGTTGGTTTTAACCTACTTTAATTTTTTTTAAATATTCTGACGTAAAGGATTGGATGACAGCTGAATGGTTCATTACTTTTTTTTTCTAATTCAAAGCGTTAAATTCTGCTTTTGCTATGTTTACTTGATAATTGGTTATGATTTATTTTATGATTTATGATTTTGACGTGTATATGTGCGTATATTTATACTGCCTACATACTGAATAAATGCTTTGATTCTTGATTCTTGATTCTTGATTGCAGAACACAGATATAATGTTGCCATTTTTTAAATATCATAAGCGCGAAAGTTTCTTAGGATGAAGAGATGCATTTTTGTTTCTCTTGCACGCAAAAAACTTACCGCATTATGAAGAAATTTGAACGAATGTAGCTTGTTCATTGAATTAATACATAGGTTTATGATTTAAAAAAATTTCACAAGGGCCCTTTGGCCCTCAAGTTGGTTAATCGGTTGCCAAACACTGTTTCTGTGAATCGGAAGTGATCCTAATTTAGCTTCTAAGATTTGACCCCCACAAACATTAACATGGAAATTGAATAAAAGCTTGTAAATATCTACTTGTTGGAAGATATTTTATATGTCATGTCATGTAAGAGAGATCTCTTCTTTTTTTTATATCTTATTGGCTAGCATTTGACCAATATCTCACCTGGTGATAAGCAATCATTTTTTTTGAAGATGGTGAATATGCTTAGCCTAGAATACCCAATTATCTACAGAAATAGTAAAACAAGAAAAGTTTATTTATTTAATACAAATAAGTATCTGTAACAAAGTAACAATAGATCTGCAGATCAGAATATTTTTTACACAAATAGTGCTTTGTATTATATTTCTAGAACTTTCACAAGCAAATAATCTTTGAAACAAAGGGTAGTGTGTGGAGAACTTGTACAGAATCAGTTCTAAACTTAGATCAAACTTAAAATAAACTTACAGCATGGTAGTACTTACCCTGGCACAAAATATTGAAAATATTCTCCTAAAACATAACTTTTAAAGACTTAACTCAATTAAAGTCACTAAAACATATCAAAACTTATCGTAAGTTACACTTTTAGTCTTATTTTCAAACACTATTTCTAATTTTAGACCGAAATACTGCCATAAATGCGGCTCCCACGCCCACTATGAAATTACACGGTAAACTTAACTTTTATCACATGAACTGTATGTAAATAGATTTCACGTCGATCGTTAATTAAATCAACAATACTTTTCATTCATGGTTTGTGGTAAAACAGACGTTTTTGTTAATTTAATACAAAAGTTCATTGTCCCATTTGTTTACAAGAATATGTCCACAGACTAAGTAAGTAAGTTGAGAGAATATGTCAAAATCGATCAGTCGCTGGCTGACAGACTGTGTGTGTGTGCTGCCAGTCAAATTAAATAGGTACCATGAGGGTATTATTATGTTCATGCTTTGAGTATTCAACTCTGAATACCATAGATGTATAAAAGGATGGTGCATTTCAGATGTGTTGACAAATTCAATTTAATCCGTATGCTGTAACAATAAGGTTGTAATTGTATTGTAGAATTGATGTTCTTCTCCTCGAGAGTGGTACCTATTGTTCTGTAGCCGTACGCGTGTGGCGTCCTTGCTCAGACTGATGCCTCGACAAATCGGTGGCGGGGTGAGGTAGCCCGGAATTTGAGGGGGGAACAGAGTGTCCGTTTACGTAGTACTAGCTAAAAGCCGAGCTTTGTAAAGGCTCGCGTAGTTTTTCTGCCTGGTAATAATTTTAAGGCAGTTTTTTTATATTAAATAGCGAATTTGCCCCACACTGGCAAAAAATTTGCCAAAACACCAACCACTCCAACAAATGCATAAAATTTGCCATTATATTATAAAATTATGGCATAAAATAAGGCATAATAAAACCGGCCAAGTCGAGTTGGACTCGCCCACCGAAACTTCCGTACCAACGTTGTTCGGTACCAATTAAGCTGGACCTCTAAATTGTATGAGCGCTTATATAACTCAGAGGCCTATCTTGATTGGAGTGAACTATGTATGTATGGGGACACCCTCCCTTTGATTTTCAACTCTTTTTTATTTTTATGAATTTTTCCTTTATTTGTGCTATGAGAACTGGCTTGCCAAATTTCATGATTCTAGGTCAAAGGGAAGTACCCTATAGGTTTTCGACCCAAAACCTATAGGGCACTTCCGGTTGACCTAGAATTGTCAATTTTGGTTAAAAGTAAGGTTTTATAGTGTAAGTAAAGGAAACATTCCAAAAAATAAAAAAAGTCGAAAATGAAGGTACATATTGGTACTTACAAGTTTTCGCGAAAATCTAAATTTGCCCATATCTTTTTGTCGTGTTCACTCAGGGCCTTGATTTTTACACACCTAATAGGGATTATAGATCTCAGTATCTGGTATAAATTTCAACTTGCTAGGTCCACCCGCTCCTGAGAAAATCGGTGGTAACACACAAACAGACAGACAGACAGACGTACAAGAATGTGATCTTATAAGGGTACCTTTTTTACCTTTTGAGGTACGGAACCCTAAAAATAAAATTTACCTTCTCATTCAAACTTTTACAAAGGCCCTAGGGGTATAAGCTAATAAAATCCGCCCGCGGAAGAAATCTGATTGATATTTATACGACATGTAGGTTCTAATAAAATATTTATTATCTGAAAGTTTGAGATCTGTAACTCAATTGTTTTTTTTTTCTAAAGCAGAAAATGTAAAAAACAGAAAAAAAAATTTTTCAAGACAGACTGCAGCAATTAATCCAATTTTTTTATATATCTTTAGGACAAATAATAGCTATTATATTAAAAAATGAGAGCTTTATAACATTATAGAATCATAGAAAAATAAAAAAAAATATTTTATAATTTATTTATAATTTTTTACCATGATACAATTTTGGCACAATAACAAAAAAAATCGTACCTTTAATATTTGCCTATAATAATGTAATATTTATTTAAAAAAAAGGTACGTCATAGTAAAAAAAAAACTGGCCAGGTGCGAGTCAGACATTTGTCCCGCACCTGAAGGGTCCCGAACGCCATCTAACGGATATCTAACGAACTTCTAACACCAACAAAGTGAACGTTAACACAAAGGTGTTAGCAATTCATATTATTAAATATCTGGTAGACCGGTATTATTCTTCCCCGACATCTATCAGCGAATAATAATACTATTTTTATTTTTATTTTAGAGCAAACAACTGTTTTAACGACACAATAACACTAAAGCTACTTCTACTCGCCAATAGATGTCGGATAGAGTCATATTTTAAGTTGATTATCGATAAAGCTGATTATTGAAAACACGAATAAAACAACATTTTTTGAAAATTAATCCTAGCTAGATCGATTAATCGCCCCCGAAATCCCCTGTATACTTAATTTTATTTAATCGTTGGAGCCGTTTCCGAGATTCTGATTCAGATTACGAGATTAAGGTAAACACGATAGCGCCATCTATGAACGATTCATAGATGGCGCTATCGTAAAAAACACGTTTTTGGTTTTAAACCCTTTAATTTTTAACGTTGTTCTGTTCTCGGTATTAGTTACTATAGCGGCAACAGAAATACATCATCTGTGAACATTTCAACCGTCTAACTATCACGGTTCATGAGATACAGCCCGGTGACAGACGGACAGACAGACAGACAGACAGACAGACAGACAGCGGAGTCTCAGTAATAAGGTTCCGTTGGTACCCTTTGGGTTCGGAACCCTAAAAAGCACTTTTCAGTTTCTCTATCATCTACTACTTTTACATATAATACATTACATGCTCGCTTTTAATTTCTTTTTTCTGCTATTTATGTACATATATATGTATTATATATACATATATTATTAAAAATAATATTAATTTTTAAAATAACAACAATAGCTTCTATTGTGAAAGTAAATAAATAAAACATTCGAATATCAATTATCAATTTTATTATTCAATCTTAGTTAGAGTACAGTGGCGCGCCAGTCATCGCTGAGTGTGCACGCGTCTGTTCTTATAACTCCGCGCGTCGACATTCGATACTATTTTAATTGACGTCTTCACAATGGAAGAAAACCTTGAGCCCGGTTCGGTTTATGACGCGAGTGATGGACTCATTGTTATAGAGGATAGAGTTACGAATGAGTTTGGAGAACAAAATATGGAAGTTGAAAGTATTTTAAGACCAGAGAAAAGAGGAAGACCAGATAGTGAGGAAGATGCCGAACTTTTGGAACAGAGTTTTACACTAGTAGAACGAAAGAAATCTAAGAGAACGAAAATTGCGGGTGCGGTTTCCGACGAGGAAAGAGGGGAAATTAAGGATATGCTTAAATACGTGGTGGTAATAACATCACAGGAAATATTACCTAAACAATTTGGTATGGCTAAACTGCTCAGATCTGAATCTATACAAAACATTACGAAAATAACATATAAAAACCCGTACAGGGTATTTATTGAGTTTGAAGATAAGAAGGAAGCCGGTAAACTACTTAGCTGTGAGAAGATCATAACCAGTTATAGATGTCAGATGGTTGATGAAATAAATACCTGTTTTGGGATGGTTCGTCAGGTAGATCTGGACATATCAGAAAAAGAAGCGTGTGAAAACCTTGAGTGTGAGACTGAGATAACGGCTGTAAAGAGGCTAAAACGTATTGGAGATGACGGGAAATGGGTGGACAGTGAGTCCATCCGCTTGTGTTTTCGTGGCTCCGCCTTACCCCCGTACGTGTATGGATACGGGTGTCGGTTTAAGGTGGATCCGTACACGTTTCCCGTGAGCCAGTGCTCTGTCTGCTGGAGATTTGGACATATGTCACGGACTTGCCCTGTCAGCAAGGCGGTATGTCCGAAGTGTGCTGGTGAGCATAGAAACTGTGAAGCGGAGTCATTCAAATGTGCGAACTGTAAAGGCCCGCACATGGTGTTGTATAGGAAATGCCCAGTATTTCTAAAGGAGAAGGAGCTGAGAAAGATTATGAGTGCTAAACATTGTACATATAAAGTGGCACTGGCTATATTAAAGAAAAAAGAGCAGGATGCTCTAGATAGTGCACAATTGGAAGAAAAAAATAAAAGAGAGGATTTTCCACCACTTTCCCAAGAATCTGAAGGCGAACACGTCACAACGTACTCACCATATACTCCATCTTATAGAAATATTTTATTAACGAGCGCAGTTGTTCACGGGGAAGATTCGGAAGAAGATACAGCGGAGACTTGAGACGCTACACCCTCAGTTATGCAGCCCGTTAAGAAATCTACCAAAAAAAGTAAGGCAAAGAAACAAGGAAAACAAAGTACAGGAGCTATCAAGAATCAAGAAGAATCAAAGCATTTATTCAGTATGTAGGCAGTATAAATATACGCACATATACACGTCAAAATCATAAATCATAACCAATTATCAAGTAAACATAGCAAAAGCAGAATTTAACGCTTTGAATTAGAAAAAAAAAGTAATGAACCATTCAGCTGTCATCCAATCGTTTACGTCAGAATATTTAAAAAAAATTAAAGTAGGTTAAAACCAACCATACATGTAAGTGTGTGTTTCAGTACTTCAGACAATTTTTATATAAAAAAAATAAAAAAGTGAAATAGTGAAACACAACATAGAGAAACGCATACCGATCACAGTACATATCATGATCCAAATGGAACTGATAGTCCGTCTGTCAGCTGCATAATATTGTTTAAATAAAAATAAAAATGGCAAGCCTAGAAAGAAAATCTGCGGACAAAAGGGGAAAACTGAATGGCTGTTGAATCTACCGGTGTTTCGGAAATACTCCCATCAGAGAAGAAACACCAAGAAACTCTATGGGGCTTGTCTTGTCATTTTATCTTTTTTTTTTTAAATTAATTGTACATGTCAGCTTTAAAATTTTAACAATATATTATTAATTATAATACAATTTATATTTGTTCTTGGAACTTGGCATTCAGGCCATGCATTTTTGTCATCCATATAGTCACCTATTGTATAGTATGATTTTTTCATCAAATTGGATTTTACATAGATTTTAAATTTGCTCATAGGCAATTGATCAATATCTTTAGGTAGCTTATTGTAAAAGCGTACACAGTTCCCCATGAATGAACCACTAACTTTCTGCAGTCTGAAATTAGGTATAATTAATCTATTTTTATGTCTTGTATTAAAATTATGTACATCAGACCTATTCTTATAATCATTTATATTCTTGCGTATGAACAAAATATTTTCATAAATGTATTGACATGCCACTGTTAGAATTTTAATTTCCTTAAATTTTTCACGAAGTGAATCTCGCGACCTCATACTATATATAGAGCGAATAGCTCGTTTCTGCAAAACAAATATTGATTGGATTTCAGCGGCTTTCCCCCACAATAAAATGCCATAAGACATTATACTGTGGAAGTAGCTGAAATAGACCAATCTTGCAGTGGCTTCGTCCGTTAAAAATCTAATTTTACGTACTGCGTATGCAGCGGAGCTTAACCTACCTGCTAGAACCGATATTTGAGAACCCCATTGAAGCTTTGAATCCAGGGTGATGCCCAAGAATGTTGTGGATTCAACAAGTTCTAATGGTTCATCATTTATTAATATACTTCTATTTAGGATACCCTTTTTTACATTTGGTAGAGAGAAATTAATACATTTAGTTTTTTTTGCGTTTAACAATAAGTTATTGGTTGTAAACCAATTCAGAACCTGTGTTATTGATTTGTTTACATCGTCAAAGTTAGGTGTAGTCCTATCTATTTTGAATATCAAGGAAGTATCATCTGCGAACAAAACAATATCACATAGGTTCTGTACGAATGACGGTAAATCATTGATATAAACTAAAATAAATAGCTATTGAAACTAAAATACCCTTGATGGAGCCAATGGAAATTGTACATGAGGTGCAGCATGAGGAGGCAGAAAGGCAACCAAAAAGAAGTGATACGTCCTTTATCTGGAAATTAATTAAAAAGGTAGAAAGTATTTTTGTGTCGGAACGAAGTTTAGAAGAGAAGTTAAAAAGTGCGTTCGGCTTTGTATTTAAAGAGTGTATGCAGATGTCATTTAATTTAGCTAAAAGTGAAAGTTTGCTTAGTAGGGTGTTCACGCTTCTAAACAACTATGGATAAAGCCCAAAACCATTATACTTTGAATATAGTGCAGTGGAATGCGCAGAGCTTAAAGCCAAAGTTACTAGAATTTGAACTATTATTATCACAAGAAAAAATTCACTTAGCATTAGTTTCTGAAACGTGGTTGCAATCGGAGGTCAATGTACGTCTAAACAACTATGAGCTATATAGACGAGATAGAAGTGACGGCTATGGCGGAGTTGCCATTGTTGTACACAAAACGATTAAAGCGCAACTATGCCAAGTGTCACACCAAAACCCTGGTATTGAGTTGATATGTTTAAAATTGATGAACTGTGGCTATATCAAAAATATAGTATCGGTATATTGCGCACCTTCAGTGCAAACTTCGCAATCAGATTGGGATATAATTTTTTCAATGTTTACTAACCATGCCTTGATTGCCGGCGATTTTAATGGTCACCACTCTGATTGGTCTTGCAAAAATGATAATAAAGGGAGTCAAATATATGATTCTGCACTAGAATCCGGTTATGTTTCGCTTAATGATGGTCAGCCTACTAGAATAAAACTAGTTAATAATATGTTGCAGAGTTCCTCGCCGGATATTTCATTTGTATCATCTGATATAGCTATTCACTTCGTCTGGCAGGTAATGAGTGAAAACCTAGGCAGTGACCACATATTTATAAAAATGCGAGTCAATTATCGTGAGGCGTGTCATTTTGTTCACAAAAGAAACTTTAAACAAGCTGATTGGAAAGGCTATTCTGAATATATTCGAAACACTGTACCTTGCTTTAATGAGGAGTTAGATGTACAAGAGCTATACGATTTGTTGTTATTATGTCTGCTGAATGCAGCGGATAAGTTTATACCTAAATATAAAATCTGTAACGATCCCATGGCAAACTTTAAGCCAAAGGAGTATTGGAGTCCTATGCTTTCTAAATTAGTGGCGGAACGTAGGCTGGCACTAGCAGTATTTAGAAAAAACCCTACCCCGCAAAATTTAAAGACATTAGAAGAAAAAACGCAGAAGTCTAAACAAGAAATCAGTCACGCTAAGTCTGTATGGTGGCAACAGTATTGCAGCAATGTGAATGAGTCCACATCAGCATCTGTTATGTGGAAACATCTACGTTGGACGAAAGGATATAGAACAAAAAGGACTTATGTATCAGAAAATGATAAAAATAGTTTATTGCGTAATCTAGCTCCCGATTATGTTTCACCAGATAAACCTCAATTAACATCGCATAATGACCTTTTAGAATCTAATTTCTCTATGCATGAAATGTATAGGTGTATCAAGAAAAAAGATACAGCCCCGGGAGGTGACGAAATCACTTACTCAATGATTCATCATTTACCTAGAAATGCCAAGCAATACTTACTTTTAATATATAATAGAATATTATGCACTGGTAAGGTACCTGACCAATGGAGAGTCATTACTATAGTACCTATACCTAAACATGGTGATACATCTAGTCCTTTGCCCAAACTGAGGCCGATCGCGTTGATATCGTGCCTTTGTAAAATTTTACATAGCATGATAAACAAGCGACTCGAGTGGTTTGTGGAGACAAATAATCTGTTATCGCCATTCACTGCGGGCTTCCGAAGGGGACGGTCGTGTCAGGATTGCTTGGTATGCATCGTTACGCAGATACAATTAGCATTTTCAAATAATGCGCAGACAGTTGCATGTTTCCTTGATATCGAAGGTGCATACAACAATATTAATATAGAAAAAACAATTGAAGCACTAGACAATTTTGGTGTGGGCGTCACAATATGTCGGTACATTTATAGTTTTTTTAAGTCAGAGACGCCTCTATATTGCAAACGATTCTAATTCTGTATCTAGTAACTATTACAGATATACAGCTAAAGGTATATGTCAGGGAGACCCGATTTCAAGTTTACTATTTAATATAACAACCGCAAGCATTTGTAAGGAAATTAACTTTGTATACATTTGTCAATACGCGGATGATTTCGTCTTATTCAAAAACTCTAATAATATATTAAGAACTGTAGCTGAGATTCAAGGGGCATTAAGTCATTTCGGAGACATTTTAAACAACTTGGGACTAACCATTTCTGTTAATAAGTCAAAATATTGCGTGTTTAGTAGAGGTAGAAGAAGGCAACAGGTGACTATTATATACAATAATGTCCCGCTTGAGCGCGTGGAGACATATAAATATTTGGGTATTTGGCTTGACAGCTCCCTCAGATGGCGCAGGCACATTAATGAGTTATGCGATAGGACAAGGCGATTTATAAATTTATTTAAAGTGTTAACAGGTTCTAATTGGGGAATTCATCCTATACATTTACGCAGGTTGTACATTGCATTAGTTAGAAGCAGATTAGATTATGGCTCATTTTTGTTTGATTGTAGTGCAAAAATTCACACTTATAAATTAGACAAAGTACAGAACCAGGCAATGAGAAGTATTGGTGGCTTTATTAGAAGTACTCCTATACACACTATGGAAAGTGAGCTTTGTGTACCTCCACTGCACATAAGACGGAGATATCTGGCATATAAATATATTTTAAAGATTAGGGCTTCTCCAGATAATGAAGCTTTAAGTCTGCTTTGTAACATGTGTCAGCTAATTACTAATTCTTACTGGGCTAATAAGAAAAAACCGTTACTTGCTTTATGTTTTAATGAAGTAAGACATGATGAGATATATTCTGGTTCACCGCTAGATATGTTCACGCTTAAAACCTGGGTGACTAATATTAATACGGATGATATTGTTCATATCAATCTAGATAATGTGTTAACTGCAAAACGTTTTCAAGATGTTAATGTTCTTAAATTTGATACCTTAAGAGAGCTCAATGAAAAATATCACAATTAACTTTTTATATACACGGATGGTTCAAAGTGTGATAATGGACAAGGTGCGGCATATTATGATCCTATGTTCAGTTGTAATAGTAGGTGTTTTAAGATCACAAATAATATGTCAATCATGTCTCTGGAACTCATTGCTATTTACAAGGCAATTTTATATATCAATACGCTGGAGGGAAGACAATTTGTAATTTGCAGTGACAGTAAAAGTGCACTCCAGCACATTATTCGATGCGCATCTGGCAGGAGAGGCGTGTCTACTGCATATAAGATATTGTCACAATTATATGATTTTAATAATAGAGAAATTGAGGTCAATCTGCAATGGGTCCCAGCACACATTGGATTAAGGGGCAATGAGGAGGTTGACGCTCTAGCCAAAAAGGGTATATCTGAAGGGACGGAGTGTAATATTTTACCAAATTATTCAGAACTTCTACCGCAATATAGAAAGAAATGCTATGCTATGTGGAAGGAGTATTTTAATGAAAGATCATTAGAGAAAGGCATATGGTACAGATCTATTCAGTGTGAACCTCCTCATATACCCTGGTTTGGTGATGGGAAGTTAGCGCGTAAGCTAATTGTGACTGCACACAGACTGAGAACGGGACACATGCCTCTTAAAAAATTTGCATTTTTAATGCGGAAGGCTGACAGTCCAAATTGTGAGTCTTGTGGAGTGGTGGAAGACGTTCACCATTTATTGATGGAGTGTGTTAGGTTTAAGGCTGAAAGAGGGTCTCTTGAATCGGCTTTCAGTCTGGGCAGCTATGACGTGGGCAGATTTCATAAAATATTATCTGAACCAGCTACAGAGGCAGCCCACGTGCTGTTTCAGTTGGTGGGTCGATTCAAGTGACCTTCAATGTATATAATTAATTAACTCCTTTTTTGTGTTTTATATGTTTTGTTTCATTTAAGTGTGGGCCCAATAGGACTGACATGTAAATAATAAAAGTCCTTATAATAAAACTGAATAAAAAAAAAAATAAAAATCTTAGTTAGCTATGTTTCAAGGAACAAAATATTATTATTAGTCATAGTCATAGTCCGTATGTCACAACCACTTTTTTCCGAAACTACTAATAATTTGGGAATAGTTAGTATAATAGTTACCAAATTCCTAAGAATACACAGTTGAAACTTGGTAGGTAGATGTATTCTATGAACCGCTTTTCGATTTTTATAGAAAATTAAAATAATTTAAGATCGTTTACAAAACGACAAAAACCGACTTCACACGCCGCGATAGTAATATTTTTTTTTATCAGTTAAGATTTGACGGAGTACGGTGGTAGATTTGAGAGGAGACGGAGAGCCTAGGGCATTTCCAACCAAAAAAATGCATAATAAGAATGTTATACTTTAAATAGAAACAGAAAATTGTCAAAATTCTATTTATATTTCAAAATTCATAAAGATCCTTGAAATCTGCCACTTTTTGGAATAGTCAGCGTAATCCGCATCATCACAACAGGCGAGATAGTGGTCAAACGCTAGCCTAGAAGATATAAAAAAAAGTGTGCCATAGTTAAGATTTAGTTCCTAAATCTGCCTAAATGGCAGATATCTGCCATAAATGGTACACTGATACCAGACGTCATTTGGATGACAGATGTAATTCTTTAGATTTCCGACAGATGGCGTTAGTAACCAAACATTATGTTCGCAGCGAAGTTAATTCTTTGATCTTCTAATGGTCCCCCCCCCCCTAAAAGCTAAACTGCTGGCTAGAAAAATCTGGAAAATTTCGTGATAATAGTACATTTCATGAACTTTAAAGGAAACTATAGCGGTTAAGATAACTTTATCAGTTTAGCAGTAATAGTCGTTGAACTTCGGTGTTGGATAATTTTGTACCAAATACATCCTCAGAATAAATCCTTTAAAGTGCAAAGAGGAAGTATCTAGTTGCTTGTTTATAACAAGTAAAGACTTGCATTGAATAACAGGCTACGACGGAACCCTACACTGCGCGTGGCCCGACACGCACTTGGCCGGCTATTTTTAATGTTATTAAATTATATATTTTTTTACTGATAACACATCTACATGTGAATTTAAATTACTGTGCAAAAGCACAAATCAATAGGCGTGATAGTTTTTCAGTAAAGTGCACCACAAAAGTGCTCAGGTTGTGGGATAGTGTAGTGCTCGCTGCGCTCGCCCTGATTATTATCTTTTATATGGTATCACACGGATAGTATACTTAAAAATCGTTTGTTGCAGAATTAAAACAGGGTTTTTTAAATACCAGTGCCACGCAGTGCTTTATAAAATCATGTAAGTATATCACCAAGATAGGCCACATAATTTACTGTAAGATAATTTGTATTTTTATTTCGGGCTTCCATTTAATTTTTTGTACTTGTTTTAAATACTAACATTCAAACAACAACAAAGTTTTTCGGTTTGAATGGCAAGGTGTCCAGTGAAATTACAGGGCATGTGAGACTCAACATCTGTATGTCTCAAGGTAACAGGCGCAGTGCAGTGACATGCAAAATTCTGGCAGTCCAGAATTTTGGGTGCCGCTGTATCTGTAATAGGTAGACGTCATCGCTTACCATCAGGCGAGCGTCGTGCTTGTCCTGTTACCTTATATCATAAAAAAAAACGCATAATAGCTTTTTCGCGTGACTTTCGTTTCAGCTTAATTATAAAAAATTTCGCGCTTGCTTTGCTCGCGTACTATTATTTTCAGTCATTTTACTGCATAGCGTAAAAATATTTTACTTTTTGGTGCTTTACGTAAAAAAATTTCGTGCGCTCGCAAACTGAATTCACCTAATACCTTATCATCTGTTGCTGACTAATGGTCGGTTTCTGAGGTTGGTTTTTTGAGAGTTTATTAACCGACTTCAAAAAAGGAGGAGGTTTCTCAATTCGACCGCATTTTTTTATTTATTATTATTATTATTATTTTTTTAATGTTTGTTCGCGGATAACTTCGTCGTTTATGAACCGATTTCGATTATTCTTTTTTTGTTCGAAAGAAGATATCCCAAGTGTGGTACCATAGTAATTTTATCGAGGTATGATAAGTATCTCCAGAGATATTGAGATAATCAACTCAAAATTGGTACTGAAAATGAATAGCGCGGCATTGAAGTCGGTTGTTTTTTAGTTTTTAAACGATATTATCTACTCAATTCAATTGTAAAAGAAATAATATTGTCAAATGTACTCAGAAACCGGCCAAAAGTTGATTTACGGGAAATCGTTGCCATACATCTAATACTATAAGAATCTTTGTCCTGACATACTGACTGACTCACTGACTCACTGACTCACTGACAGACAACGCACAGCCTAAACCGCTGGTCGTAGAAACTTGAAGTTTGGAGGGTATATTTGTCTTAGTACGTAAGGGTGTACTAAGAAAGGATTTTCCAAAATTCACCCCTTAAGGGGATGAAATGGGGGTTCAAAGTTTGTATGGAGAAACAAGATTAGATCGTCTTTTCTATCCGAAACTTCACATAAGTGCTTCAGTAAAAAAATAAGTAAAGACGTGTTTCAGGTTTTTTTGGAATTCCACCCCTAAGAGGGTGAAATGGGGTAATAAAGTGTAAAATCAATATTGTTTCGGATTGCGCTGAAATTTGGCATGCAAATAGTTATTACGACGTTAGTTCCCACTGAGAAAGGATTTTCCAAAATTAACCCTCGAAGAGGATGAAACGGGGGTTCAAAGTTTGTATGGAGAAACAAAATTAGATAGTCTTTTCTATCTGAAACTCCACACAAGTGCTTCAGTAAAAAAATAAGTAAACACGTGTTTCAGGTTTTTTTTTAATTCCACCCCTAAGAGGGTGAAATTGGGTAATAAAGTGTGAAAATCAATATTGTTTCGGATTGCGCTGAAATTTGGCATGCAGATAGTTATTACGACGTTAGTTCTCTCTGAGAAAGGATTTTCCAAAATTAACCCTCGAAGGGGATGAAACGGGGGTTCAAAGTTTGTATGGAGAAACAAGATTAGATAGTCTTATCTATTTGAAACTTCACACAAGTGCTTCAGTAAAAAAATAAGTAAACACGTGTTTCAGGTTTTTTTGTAATTCCACCCCTAAGAGGGTGAAATGGGGTAATAAAGTGTAAAATCAATATTGTTTCAGATTGCACTGAAATTTGGCATGCAGATAGTTACTACGGCGTTAGTTCCTTCTAAAAAAGGATTTTCCTAAATTCACTCCTGAAGGGGATGAAACGGGGGTTGAAAGTTTGTATGGAGAAACAAGATTAGATAGTCTTTTCTATCCGAAACTTCACACAAGTGCTTCAGTAAAAAAATAAGTAAACACGTGTTTCAGGTTTTTTTGTAATTCCACCCCTAAGAGGGTGAAATGGGGTAATAAAGTGTAAAAATCAATATTGTTTCGGATTGCGCTGAAATTTGGCATGCAGATAGTTATTAATTACGACGTTAGTTCCCTCTGAGAAAGGTTTTCCAAAATTCATCCCTGAAGAGGATGAAACGAGGGTTCAAAGTTTGTATGGAGAAACAAGAATTGATTGTCTCTTATATTCGAAACTTCACACAAGTAGTTTAGTAAATAAATGAGTAAATACGTGTTTCAGGCTTTTTGAAATTCTATTCCTAAAAGGGTGAAGTGGAGTAACAATGTCTGAAATCAATATTGTTTCGGATTGCGCTGATATTTTGCATCCAGATAGAAATTTTGACGTAGGTATCCGCTGAGAAAGGATTTTTCAAAATTCACTCTTCAAGGGATGAAGCGGGGGTTCAAATTTTGGATAGTCATTTTATTCGACATTTCACACAAGTACTTCTGTAAATAAATAAGTAAATACGAGTTTCAGACTTTTTCAAAATGCCACCCTAAAAGAGTGAACTGGGGTAAAAAAGTCTGAAAATCAATATAGTTTCGGATTGCGCTTTATTGGGTTTTTCGGGTTTTAAAAATATGAATCCTGGTTTGTCTTAGTCACGCGATAACATGAAAACAGGTGAACCAATTTGGCTAATTTTTATTTGATGTCTTTAATGATAGAATCGTTTTTACAAAAGAAAAGTTTTAAGTAAATAAAAGGAGTTTTTAACGCGGGCGTAGCCGCGGGGGACTTCTAGTTATACATATGTTTTCATAGCATGATTTTTTATTTATTACTTGTAACTTCAAATTCAATTTGTTACGAATTTAAATTGAAAAGTTTATTATTATATTTATGTAAGCTTTTAAATTTTTATACCTAACCTAGAAGTGTCCCGCGGCTTCGCTCGCTTAAGAACTTCTTTCATTTACTAAAAAAAATTCTTTCGTAAAAACCTTACTATCATAAAAACACATAAAAAAAAATCCAAATAGGTCTACTCGTTTTCAAGTTATCTAGGGACTAGACTAGGGACAGAATTTCGAAAAATCCTGCAACACGGTTTTACTCAATTATTTACAGAACTATTACTATTATTGAATATGAATATTTACTCTTGTTTCTCCATACAAACTTTGAATCCCTGTTTCATGCCCCAAAGAAATGAATTTCAGTAAATCCTTTCTTAGCGGATACTAACGTTGATATAACTATCTGCATGCCAAATTTCAGCGCAATCGAAACAATATTGATTTTTAGACTTTGTTACACTACTTCGCCCTCTAAGGGGTACGATTTCATAAAGCTTGAAACACGTATTTACTTGTTTATTTACTTGTGTGAACTCGTTTTTAGAAGTGAAGTATACAATAAATAATTTAGATAGTTTAAAAACTAAAACAACAGACTTCAATGCCCCGCGAGTCAATTTCAGTAGCAAGTTTGAGACGTTTATCGTCATACTCGTATCTCTAGATATACTTATCAGATCTCGATGCAATTACAATATGACCCACCTCGGAAACGTACCCTACCGATTACAAAAATAATCATTCGAATCGGTTTACAATTATTAACGGAGTAATCGCGTAACATGAAAAAAAAGAAAAAAAACATACTGACGAATTGAGAACCTCCTTCTTTTTGGAAGTCGGTTGAAGAGACTATCTAATCTCGTTTCTACATACAAACTTTGAACCCCCGTTTCATCCCCTTAAGGAATTTATTTTAGAATATCCTTTATTAGCGGATACAAACGTAATAACTATCTGCATGCCCAATTTTAGCGCAATCCGTAACAAACTTATAGATTTAAAAACGGGAATTTAACGTGACTTACGCGATGTCGATATAGCGATCGACATATGTTTCGGCCTCATCCGGAGGCCTTCTTCAGGATCTTGAGTGCGGGGCGCTCGCCGACGCGTTCAACCTCGCACTGCGGGCCGCTGCTCGTGCAGCGCGGGCGGACGGAGCGGGCGGCGGCGGCGGCGGCGGTGGTGGTGTTGGTGGGGGGTGATGATGCGGTGTACATAGTGGAGGCGCGGGATTAGTAGTAATCCGTAACAATATTAATTTTCATACTTTGTTACGCCATTTCAAGTTAGGCTGTGCGTTGTCGTCAGTCAGTATATTAGGACAAATATTCTTATAGTATTAGAAGATAAAGGGGCGGCAAAATTTGCCTCAGCCCCGGGCGGCACAATCCCACGCTACGCCACTGTTTAACTGTAACCGCGTTTAGTTTGTGGTGGTGAAATGCAAAATGCCGGTTTAATCTCAGTTAAACACTTCCAGTTGCGGACGGACACCGGCTGGTAATGATGAAACACGTAAATCAAGTTCAAGTCGACCTGATCGCGTTTATATTCACTGGTGAAATCATTAAAAAGCACAAGTAAAAAGTTGAAAATTAAGGTAAATGTTGGTACTTACAAGTTTTTGCGAAAATCTTAATTAGCCCATATCTTTTTATCGTGTTTGGACCTTGGTTTTTAGGGTTCCGTACCCAAACGGTAAAACGGGACCCCATTACTAAGACTACGCTGTCAGTCTGTCTGTCTGTCTGTCCGTCTGTCACCAGGCTGTATCTCATGAACCGTGATAGTTAGACAGTTGAAATTTTTACAGATGATGTATTTCTGTTGCCGTTATATCAACAAATACTAAAAACAAAATAAAGTTAAAAATTAAATGGGGACCCCATACAAGAAACGTGTTTTTTTCAGCATTTCAATATAACGCCATCTATGAACGCTCAGGTAAACGTCCATAGATGGCGTTATATTGAAATACCGATTCCTAACACCTTTGTGTTAACATTCACTTTGTTAGATGTTAGATGGTTATAAGAAATAAGCACGCGGCTCACAATGTTTATTATATAATATTTTTTGCTGGCGTAAAGTGATAGTGGATATTTTTGGCTCTACCTTATAAAATACTGTAGTGTGATACGGAACCCTACGAGTGCGAGTCCGACTTGCGCTTGGCCAGTTTATTATACATCTAATAGGGACTACAGACCTCAGTATCTGATATAAATTTCAACTTGCTAGGTCCACCCGTTCCTGAGAAATGGATGGTGACACACGGACAGACACACATACTGAGAGACAAACAGACAGATCACTTTCTTGTCCGTCTGTCTGTCTGTCCGTCTGTCTATCTGTCCGGAACGGGTGGACCTAGCAACTTGAAATGTATACCAAATATTGAGGTCTATAGTCGCTATTAGATGTATAAATTTTTTATATTTTGGAATTTTTCTTTTATTTGTGCTGTAAGACCTTGCTTTTAACCAAAATTGACAATTCTAGGTCAACCTGAAGTACCCTATAGGTTTTCAACCCAAAACCTAGGGTGCCCCCATATATAGTGTAAGCCAATTAAGTCCTCTGAGTTATATGAGCGCTCATACAATTTAGAGGTCTAGCTTAATTGGTACTATCCAACGTTGGTACGGAAGCCTCGGTGGGCGAGTCCAACTCGACTTGGCCGGTTTTTATTTACCTTTTGAGGTACGGAACCCTAATAATAGTAATTTATTTTGTATGACCCTTGTGAGTGCATACAATCAAAAATTACAGAAATCAGTAACTCATTTCTAAAATATAATAAACTGGCTAAGTGCAAGTCGGCTCTCGACTCGTAGGGTTCCGTAACACAGTAGAGTATTCTATAACTATGATTTTTCGCAACCAAAAAAAAAAACTTTGTTTTTCATAAAGTTATTATGAAAAACAACAATTTTCGTTGAAAGTTTTTATTGAGATCTAACCCCCCCCCCCCTTTTACTTTTTTATTGCTTATTTTTGTTTAAAAATCGGAAAGCAGTTCACATTATACATCTACCTACCTAGTTTCAATTCTGTAGTCCTAGTCGTTTCGGAATAAAATAGCTGTGACATACGGACAGACAGACATGATGAATCTTTACGGGTTCCGTTTTTTGCCATTCGGCTACGGAATCCTAAAAACATCATTATTGTTATTAGCTGAGTTGACTTTAGTCTACTGTCTAATCCTCAGAGCACGCACATCTACCCCATACGATATTTTATGCAATACGTTATTTTATGTATAGGGCAGTGTTTGGTAAATGAGGATGCGGTCGAGGATGGTAGCACGCTAGTTAGAATAGGAACTGGCTCTCAAGGATAGCTGCCGGAACTCATTAGATGTTCGAAATGATAGGTATGAAACGAAACGAAATGAAATGAGTTTATGACGGCAGATTTTCCCACATGAGTGTGATTAGGGATTGCAATCCCGCAGCTCATTCAATCCCGCGGGATTGATATGCGGGATCCCGTTTTGCGGGATTGCAATCCCTAAGTGTGATAGCTGGCCAGGTGGACACTTTATATAGCCCTACCAGCATGTAGGGGCGGTTAAAACTTGCCCAACACCAGTATTCTGCCAGCTTACTTAGTCCAATGTGAGAATCACATTAGGAACCCGGCCCAAAATTAGCTACATTAGTTTACCGCTAGGGATTAATCTCTCTTTTTTTGCCCTTGTTGATTTTGTTTATTTCCACAGAACTTGAGAAAGATGCTAGAGTTTAAATTATATATGTATAATGGCTTGAAACATATTTTTGTTTAAGGATTGAAGAGTCTTATAAAAATATGGTTTGTATTTTTAACCGGCTTAAAAAAAGAGGAGATTCTCAATTCGTCTGTATCTTTTTTTATGTATGTTCGCCGATTACTCAACGATGCCTGGACTGATTTGGAAAATTCTTGTTTTTAGACCAACTACGAGGCTCTGGCGACCGACAAATGGCGGTATAACCATTTCAAAATTATGGCGTAGCTAAATACTACAGGCTAGTGACGGGCAGCAGCGTCACCGGTGCGAGAAGCTACGTCCTGCAATCGCCAACCCGCTTGCCCAGCGTAGCGATTAGGGCATATTCCTCCCAAGTTGGAAAGTCATACACAAAGCCAAGGCCCCAAGGCAGTGACTGGAAAAAAAGAGCCGAAGATCGGGCTCAGTGGCGCATCTTGGGAGAGGCCTACGTCCAGCAGTGGACTGACACCGGCTGATGATGATGATGATACATAAATACTTCCCAGGTGGTCCCATTAAAATTTTCATCGAGATCTGAGGAGTATCTCCAGAGATATGGAGATTAATATCTCAAACTTGGTACTGAAAATGACCAGCGCGACATTTGAAGTCGAGTCTTGTTGTTTTATAACGATCTTAATTATTATTATTGACTTACTTATGACAGGAGACAGCACTAACAGGAAATATAGTTAACTCTACATTTTTCATTTTTTTTAACCGACTTCAAAAAAAGGAGGAGGTTTCTCAATTCGACCGTATATATATATATATATATATATATATATATATTTTTATGTTTGTTCGCGGATAACTTCGTCGTTTATGAACCGATTTGGATTATTCTTTTTTTGTTCGAAGGGAGATATCCCAAGTGTGGTACCATGGTAATTTTATCGAGGTATGATAAGTATCTCCAGAGATATTGAGATAAACATCTCAAAATTGGTACTGAAAATGAATAGCGCGGCATTGAAGTCGGTTGTTTTTTAGTTTTTAAACGATATTATAAATGAACAATTGTAGAGGTTTTCACGGAACACCAACGTAGGTATTCGCGGCTCCGTGTTAACACTCTAAATATATTCAATTAAATTTAAAGTAGCATATGAGTCATAACTATTAATTATATAGTCGTAACATAACAACTCATTGACGTATATACTAATCACAATACTTTAATTGTCCGCGCTTGTGAAACTTCGGGCAGTTCCCGTTAAAATTCCCAATAAAGATAACGCGAAGACTCGATAACACGGACCTATATAAAGGCAACTGGGCTTAGCTCATATCACAGTAGAACTCAATAGATTGACAACCGCGTTAGAAAAAAAAAACTTAACCAATATGCTTGTGATAATAATCTTCGGACTCGTGGTAGCCGGCACCGCGGCGCCTCTCAACGACCTCACGACGCAGTCGCGTTACGATATCGTACCTCAAATCCCGGAACTTGAATATCGTCTCATATATAAACTTTACGCCAGTCCGGAGAACACCCAACAATTTCTGAGGATGATGGCGCAATACTACAAGATGTTTCCTGCAGGCGAGGCAACGCAGGGAGTCCAAGGCAACGAGTACAAGATCCAGATCCCGGTCAACGGCTTGGAAACAAAGGATGTCGTGATCACGCGTGTGAAAGCAGCAGCTCTTTTAGTGCAGGCAATCGACAAACAGTCAAACGAAAAGAATAACTACATCGCCTTTAGGCCGCTGCCGGCTTGTGTCAGCAGCGTCACGGGAAAATACAACATAGAAAACGGCGTGCTGGAGATTTTATTTCCGTTGATACCAGGAAAAGTTTGCGAAGAGGTCCCCAAAGTGCCTACGATAGTTGCTGCCGGTGCCACGGCCGAAGGTCACCAGAACACTCAGAACGCAATAAATGTAGAACCAGGATACCTCGGAGTTGAAGTCAACGGTCAAATAAAACTAATACCCATACTATTTACCCAAAAATTGATTGAAATTTTAAAGATCAGAGTTGTATAAACTCACTAACAGTTTTCTTGTAGGTATAGTATATCACGGATAGTGTACTTACAAATCGTTTGTCTCAGATTTAAAACATAACGTTTTTTAGTACCAGTAGTACCACGCAGTGCTTTACAAAATTATGTAAGTTTGTATATCACCAAGATGGCCACAAAATTTTAGGTAAAAAAATTTGTAGTTTTATTTCGGGCTTCAATTTAATTTTTTGTACTTGTTTTAAATACTAACATAACTTTAATCATTAAGGACACGGATGCACCGCAGCGTCCTGTGTGCGCGATCTAGGCAGCGATCAGATAGCGCAGTAGTATTTGTACCGACTGGTTCACACAAAACGCGATCAGAAAATAATATCGTTTAAAAACTAAAAAACAACCGACTTCAATGCCGCGCTATTCATTTTCAGTACCAATTTTGAGATGTTTATCTCAATATCTCTGGAGATACTTATCATACCTCGATAAAATTACCATGGTACCACACTTGGGATATCTCCTTTCGAACAAAAAAAGAATAATCGAAATCGGTTCATAAACGACGAAGTTATCCGCGAACAAACATAAAAAAAAAAAAAAAAAAAAAAAAAAAATATATATATATATATATATACGGTCGAATTGCGAAACCTCCTCCTTTTTTTGAAGTCGGTTAACAATTGAAAAGAACTGAGATCGCACCCGCAGATCGCAGGACGATGCGCGATGTGGCCGTACCTTAAGTTAATTTGTATTTTAATTTTAGGCTCCAATTAATTTTTTTGTATTTGTTTTAAATACATAACTTTTACCATTCGTTTTATAAGATCTTAATTCTTTGTGTGTGTGTACTAACAAAAAATAAGTTTTAGAACTCTGTACCTAACTAGTTTTTGAAATAAATATAGCATTTTCATTATCAGCTGAGTTTACTTAACCGGCTTAAGTCCAATCCTCAGAGCGCCACATTCCCAATCCCGACCCGTCTTCCATGCAAGATGACACCGAACATCTCGTAGGATAGGAACTCGGGGCACCGAATGGCAACATGTCTTGGTCCGGTAGATGGCTCAAGCCACGGAAACATACCAACAGTGATCACGTATTTAGCACCACCCAGGGATTACGTTTTTTTTTTGTTTAATCCGCTTCTTGTCCTCCAACACAAGTTGGAGACGTTTTTCAGTAGTAATTTGTAAAGAGCGGTTCATTCTGAACCGTCCCATAAAATGGAATCGAAATTGAATCAAAGGCTGTTTTTGCTATGTTTACTTGATAATTGGTTATGATTTATTTTATGATTTATGATTTTGACGTGTACATGTGCGTATATTAATACTGTCTACATACTGAATAAATGCTTTGATTCTTTGATTGTCAACATCGTGGGATCACGACATCACAACTTAAACACACAGCTTACACCCTTTCTAAGCCTATTGAGGCAGGAAGGTAACAATCACCTTCCCGTTGGCGACAAAGACCTCCATGGTCCTAATCATGGAGCCCTAGCCAAGCTACAGCTACCTGGCATGCATAACAGCATGCCAGGGCTCCACGGGTAAAATGGGTAATCTTTTTACAAAGAGTTTTTTTTCGTACTTATAGGTCACAGATATTAATTGTGTTTTACATTTTTTTTGTTGTTTGTGTACTAATACTAGCTTACATACAAAATTGTAGCTTTCTAGGACTTCAGGAAATACCCTAAGATCATGATCAGATGATCATCAGTGAGTGAGTGAGTGACAAAATCGGGGTTTTTAGATATTAATAAAATCTAAAGTATTAGAGCTATGCAATTTAAACTATATGTTTAATAAGTTCACTTTTGACATCATATCCCACGAATTTTGTTTATATGGTATAATCCAAACCCGTGTTATGAGAATTAAAAAATATGACGAAGCACTTCGAGAAAAGGTAGGTAGTGCCCTTACGCTTCGCCTTGTACTATTCATTATTCTGTGGCTTCGCTCAGCTCGTCTTGGCGGGGGCACTGCCCCCAGATATACTGATAAAAAGTAAGTTCAAAAACAAAAACCCGCGCTGAAAAATCACGCTCTATCGTGTATTATATAAACAACTTACTTGTAATAAATATTTTATTGTATTTCATACATATTCATAGTGGTGTTCAGTGGATAGCCGTGGTCGTATGTTACTATGGAGAATGTATTGTTTTGTTACGGTAGGTGACATACGATCACGGCTATCCTCTGAGCACCACTAGAATATGTATGAAATACAATAAAATATTTATTGCAAGTAGTTTATATAATACACGATACATATTGAATAGTTTGTACATAGCGATCTCAGATGAGAATACGAGTATTTTCTTGTTTCATTCGTTTTAGAGCGTGATTTTTCAGTAGGGTTTTAGTTTTTGAACTTATTTTTTATTTAAAGTATCTTGGGGTTTTTGTATATATGTATACATGTATACGTGTTAACAAAAATATATACATAGCGATCAACAAACACATAACCTTCCCTCTTGCTTCTTTGCTACGCCGTGGGGTAAAAATGAGTTTTCTTGACTTCGACGGGATATATCTCGCGTACGCTACGTTTGACAAAAATATCATGTACCAAAACCTACCTTCATTTTAAAATCCCTATTCAACGATACCATACACGATGGGGTGGGTGAACATTTTTTTTAAGTTCTTAACTTCGTGCCCCCTAGAAGACGCCACATTCAATTTGTTGTGACGTCACAACCAGCAGACACACGCGTCCAACGACACCTCATTTTTAGGGTTCCGAACCCAAAGGGCACCAACGGAACCCTATTACTGAGACTCCGCTGTCCGTCTGTCTGTCTGTCTGTCTGTCTGTCCGTCTGTCACCAGGCTGTATCTCATGAACCGTGAAAGTTAGACGGTTGAAATTTTCACAGATGATATATTTCTGTTGCCGCTATAACAACAAATACTAAGAACAGAACAAAGTTAAAAATTAAAGAAAAGTTTAAAAAAAGTTTTTTAACGATAGCGCCGCGCCATCTAGATGATCATTAAAGATGGCGCTATCGTCTTTACCTTAATCTGAATCTCGGAAGCGGCTCCAACGATAAAATAAAATTTAGTATACAGGGGATTTCGGGGGCGATAAATCGATCTAGCTAGGAATCATTTTCAGAAATGTTGTTTTATTCTTGTTTTCAATAATCAACTTTATTGATAATCAACTTAAAATATTATTCTTCCCGACATCTATTGGCGAGTAGAAGTAGCTTTAGACAGTTTAGACAGTTACTGTGTCGGTAAAGCAATTAGTCGCTCTCAATAAAAAAAAATAGTACTATTATTCGTCAATAGATGTCGGGAAGAGTAATAAAAAGAGAGATATTTGTCTGTTTAAGTGGCAAAAAATACCGAGCAAATCTCGTTCAACCAGATATTTAATAATATTAATTACTATTATTACTACTATATAATACTATTCTACCTTTTCTATAACGTTTACTTAGTTAGTGTTCGGTTCGGAACCCTTCGCGTGCGGGACAAAAGTCTGACTCGCACTTGGCCAGTTTTATTCAAATTATGATAAGTAGTTTAGAAGTTATGAGGGAACAGATGAACATACATACATACATACCCACATACCGGTCAAAAACATAGCCCTCCTTTTTGCTTTGCCGTAGTCATAAAGAGTTAAAGGTCTATGGCCGTAGTCGGGTAATAAAAATATCAAAAAATTATCTGTTTTAATCATGGCACAACACTAAAGTCAAAGATTTTTTTACCCGACTGCGAAAGAAGGAGGGTTATTGTATGGATAGATTATGCTACCTGTTATAACTTTGCCTACTATTGTGAGTATGAATTCATTTCATTAGTTAAAATGGCATGATTTAAAAAGATTGGGGTCCTATCTGAAAAGACATGAAATTTATTTATCATAACATATTTAACATAACATAACATGTTATCCATCCACGTGAAACATGTTAAATAACAATGTTATAACATGTTATGTTACATAATCTGTACGCACCTCAATACTCATTAAAGTCTATAACAATCAATATATTTTTAGATATATTTCAAAATCCAGGCAAAGTTACGGCATTTTACCGTTCCTTCCTATTGATACAGAAAAGATTACAATAGTAATGATATGTTGTCCTATGGTCATATATTTATACCCCATACCTTACGAACAAAAAAAACACGGAATAATTCCTAGCGACACAAAATGACCCAACACAGTTTGTGCCTTGGTAGGCGGTGCATACGAAATGTGCCTTGTACATTACACGGCAAATTAAACCCAATTCACCAAAAAATAAGATCGATTTTTAACTGAATTTTATATAATTAAGCTAGCAATCTACCTTAATCAGTGACTAAGTTCCGAGTAGTTCCGAGGATGCGCGATTTTGTTCGTGACATTGGGTCAACATTTGAGGATAGCTTCCTTGAAGAAATTCTTCCGTATTTTTTTTATTCGTAGCCCATACCTAGGCAGGTATCATACCTGCCTGCCTGCGGTTGCATTGCAAGATTGACTAGAGAAAAGGATACTTATATATTTTCAACCAACCCCTAAAAGAAGGTTCTCAATTCGTCTGTTTTTTTTTGTGTATGTTACGCGATTACTCCGTTAATTGAATGATTCTTTTTTTAATCGGTAGTACACCCCGGACACTCGACTAAATCTTCATACAAACTAGCGTTTTAACGACCGACACTGTGACACCGACACAGCTACACACATGTCGTTTTTCTAGAGGCGAAATTGTGTGCGTGAAGTCTAAGGATGTCACCGTAAGAACCTACTTCATTTTGAAGTTGGTTTAGACTTGCTAGCCAGTACTTGGCTATGGTTTCAAAAGTACACAGATAATAAAATTATTCTCATTTACTCAACGCGATACGCCATAACTAAGACACTTGTATCTGCGAACGATGACCGATACGAGTGCGTGTGAAACAGTTGCGAAAGTTTTTACAAACTAAAATTTTCTAAATATTTGATTACGTTATTTGAATAGTGTAGAGTTAGGTAGAGACATTTCATATACTTAATATTCTGGGGGAACTCGACAAATAAAAACGTTGTTTTTAAAATGCAAAAACGCTGCATTAGAGCTATGTTTAACATACAGATGCGAGATAGTTGCAAACCGTATTTTCTAGAGCACAGAATTTTGACACTTCCGTCCTTGTATATTATGGAAATTGCTGTTTTTGTAAAGAATAATCCGAACCTCTTTCCAAAGCTTTCTGAGACGGTAAAACGGAATAGACGAAATGATAGGATTCGGATAATTCCAGGCAAAACGACATTACTTCGCAAAAGTATACTTGGTATGGCGCCAACAGTTTTTAATAAGATTCCTAAATCTTTGAAGGACCTGGACAATATTATGTCTAAAAATAGGCTTAAACAATTTTTAATTCAGAAATGTTATTATAGTACTGACGAATTTTTAAATGACAAATTATAATGTATATATTTATGACATTACTATTTTCATGACATTGTATTGTATCCCTTTTAATTTCAATGTAATATACAAGAATGACCAGTGAATAGCTAATTATTTATTTTAAATGTATATATAGCTGAGTAAAGCAGCGCCATCTGCAAAGTTTGCGCGCCCGTTAAGGCAAAACATGACGATCCATTTATTATATTTGTCACAACCTTTTGTAATACGCATGTTTTACGCAAATAAAATATCTTTATCTTTATCTTTAAGTTACTTGATTTGAAAAAGCGACAAAGATAAAAAAAATATTAAGAAAGTTTTTATTCAATATTTAAAAACTAAGGTTTATTTACGCATGAGTATATCGTTGCTTCATTTATGAAAATGAATTCTAAACTACCAATATATAGTTAGGTATACAAATATAAGTGTATTAGTTATTATACTATATAGAAACTACGTAAATTTGGACCTCCTGTGTCTACCTAGTCCCACAGAAATATTCCATAATACTTATTATTAATATTTCTGTGTTTTATATTCATACATGTATGAAGTTTATGTTCTTCTCCCTGTGAGGTAGTATTGTTCTGTAGTCGCGCGCGTGTAGCGTCCTTGCTCAGACTGGCGCCTCGACGTTTTATCTTAATTATGTTGAGAAGTTGTGTTGAGAGTACTTAGATATATTGGTTCAAGATGTTTAGTAGTCTTATTGCTGTTTTGTTTACAAGGTAAGGTAATAAAACAATATATACTTTTGTTCAATTTAATCAACAATTAAATGCCCCTAATATCACTCGGAAAAAATCACTCCCTCTTCTTTTTACTGCGCGATTCTTCGTCCGAATTACCACTACTCCGTCTCTTTCTGTCCCTCCTTTCTTCCCTTCTATCTTCTTTCCTGTCATCTCTTCTATCTTCTTTCCTGTCATCTCTTCTTTCTTCTTTCCTGTCATCTCTCCTATCTTCCTTCTTGTCATCTTTTCGGTCTTCTTTTCTGTCATCTTTCCTATCACTCTTCTTTCTGTCATCTTTCTTAATGTCATCTTCTTTGTCATCTACATCCATTACTTCGTCTTTGCTCTTCTTTTCTTCTTTTGTTTCTTTAACAACTTTCTTAACCTTAGCTGCTTCAGGAGAGTAGGCCCAGGCAAGTAACTCTAAGTGCTCCTTGGTTGGCTCGTCTTTTTCGTTAAATAGCTTTGCATTGGCGTGCTGGAAAGAAAGACACATTTTGAAGTGTTCTTAAGCTTTGTAAATTTCGTTTGAAGTACTTAAGTACTTAAAAGTAGGAATGACTTGAGTGACTCTAATAGATAAGGTGGAGAACAGCGTGATAAGGGAATGTTATGGTGTGGTAGAAGATGTAGTGACGAAGATAGAGAAAGGGATGCTTAGATTTGGACATCTAGAGAGGGAAGATCGATAAAGAAAGATTGACGAGACGACTGTAAATGAGCCAGCCGGTAGAAGCCGACCTAGGCGAACGTATCACGACCAGATCGAAGACGTTTCAAAGAAAGGCCAAGTCAGAAGTACCTATAACCGGCGAGCATGTATGAAGGCGCTCATGAAAGTGGAAAAAGCGAAAGAGTTATGTCAGGATCGTAGTATGTGGAATGAAGCAAGTATTATAGTCTCTGTCTGCCCCAACGGGAAAAATGCGTGATTCTTACGTAAGTATTAATTCAATCCCATCTTAGGCCAAGCGTGCTACCATTCTCAACCGAATTGAATCATCACTTACTAACAGTTGAGATTGTGCTCAAACGCTAAATATACCAAAATAAAAAGGGGGAAATTACCTTTTCCTTGAGTTCTTTCAAGACATTGTTTCTGACGATGTCCCAAGTTTTACCATCTTCAGCTTCTACGTTCCGCAGACGTTTGTACTCGCCGCGGACGGATGTGTAGGCCGCTAAGAACGATCTCTGTAATCAATCAATCAATCAAATACATTTATTTGCCAGAATCATAGATAAAGTATATAATATGTAGAGAGAACATTACCGTATGCGAATGAAATAGCTATAGAGGTATAACCCGACTAAAACGATGAACACGTGATACATATGCCAGCTATAAGATAAAATGAACAACGTAATTTGGTCGGGTTATAGTTATACATGACAGCGTGTGAGAGCCAATGGATGCACTAGAACTTAGTGCCAGTGCTGGAACCAGTTTGTGAAATCGCATATGCAGAGAAGGATAAAAAAATGTTGTTCATCTCGCTCTCTCATCCTGGTGGTTGTATAGTTTTAACCTTCTCATATTATTATTGTTATTTAAATGCCAAATCCATGTAATACTCCATTCACGCATTCATAGGTCTTAATTGTAGTTAGTATTCGTATTCAGCCTGCATGCAGAAAGTGTAAATATTAAAATTTTGTCATATTTTTACATTTCATTTCAAATTCTTTAATACTGTAGAAGCAATTAAATAATAGCCAGTCATACCGTTTCCTTTTAAAGTTGTTTTCCTCCAATAGTTTTAATTAATTGGGAATCATGTTGTAAATATCCATACACTTATTAAATACATTCTTTTTATAAATACATTTTCGACTTGATAAAAGACTTATCAACACGATAAAGCATTCTTGGATATCGTTTTGTTTTTTAACCGACTTCAAAAAAAGGAGGAGGTTTCTTAATTCGACCATATATTTTTCGAATATATATATATATATATATTTTTTTATGTTTGTTCGCGGATAACTTCGTCGTTTATGAACCGATTTTGATTTTCTTTTTTTGTTCGAAAGAAGATATCCCAAGTGTAGTACCACGGTAATTTTATCGAGGTCGGATGAGTATCTCCAGAGATATTGAGATAAACATCTCAAAATTGGTACTGAAAATGAATAGCGCGGCATTGAAGTCGGTTCTTTTTTAGTTTTTAAACGATATTATTAATGTATGCGAGATGTGCTTTAACAAAAAGACAAATATAACAATAATTGTACAACCATACTGCCGTTTTCCAAAAAGTGGGAGGTTCTCAAAATTCTAATGTTTAATTTGTTGGTAACGCGATTGTAACCCCATTTTAATGCATCGAGGTATAATTACAATGTAATAATTATTACCAGCATGTTTAAATTATTCTTTTTTTAACCGACTTCACAGAAAAGGAGGAGGTTGTCAATTCGCCTATTTTTCTTTTTATGTTTGTTACATCAGAATTCTGTCATTTCTAAACCGATTTGGAAAATTATTTTTAGTTTGAAAGAGTATGCTTGCTGTTTGGTGCAATTGTAATTTTATCGATATCTAATAATCATAAGAATCTCTAAAGATATTTCAAACACTTCAAACTTAGTACTGAGTAGTTTTGAGAGCCCGATGGCGTAATCGGGAGAACGGTCGGCTTTGATGCCAGAGAGGTACCGAGTTCAAACCCCGCTTGCACCAATGGATTTTTCAGTCGAAAAATGTATGTGCGCTTTTCACAGTGGCCCTCCGGTGAAGGAAAAACATCGTTAAGAAACCAACAACCCCCGCATGGTGGTAGGACACTATCTAGTGTTCGCTTGGCCAGCTACCGTCCTCAAGTTAGAAAATCTGTCGCTAAAACATCTAATATGTTCCGGCAGCCATCCTTGAGAGCCAATTCCCATTCTAGGCCTAGCGTGCTTACCATCTTCGACCGCATCATCACTTACCAACAGGTGAGAAAGTGGTAAAACGCCTTATTTTTTGTAATAAACCTTGATTTTTTGCAGATACAATTTTGCTCTAGAAGCATTTTCCAGGGAGGAAACGGGGGAATACATTTGTATGGAAAAGTGCACACCGCGTTTGCTCTTAAGCCTTGTTACAATATTATGTAAATATTTATTCCGTAGATCCTGTCAGGTCGAGATCCGGACTACCAACTGTTCGCGTTCTCTCTTAAACGGACCTGCTACTTAAACTCGTCTGCGTACACTGGCCCAAATGAGACCGACCTTGAACGGAGTTTGTCCCTTTCTTTTGTATGGACAACTTATACATATATATAATATACACTATACATATAGTATAGAACATATATAGCACTAGCAGGTTGTTAGACAAGGACACACTCCCACCTGGGTGCCTTTCGTTTGGGCCGTTTTGTTCTACAAAGCAATTACAACCTTATTGTTAACACATACGGATTAAATTGAACTTGTCAAAACATCTGCAGTGCACCATCCGTTTATATTACGTCTATGTTCTGAAATTATAATGACAGCTAGTTCTCACCTGCTCCGCAGTGACTTCATCTCCTGCCAGCGCATGCGCGGTGCGAACTATAGCCGCGCTCAAGTACGGGTTGTTCTGTCGACTGAGGTGCTGCGACTCGAAATCGTCGATAAACTTTTCCAACACGGCTATACCCGACTTTATGCTCGACAGCTTGGTTTCGTCTCGCGTGCCTGTCAAAAGGAAGAATTATATATGCTATTGTTAAGTTACATTTAAAGTATTAAACCATACAAATAATATAAAAAACCTCTTGTTACTCTGTCTCTGTCACTCTGTCTGTTTGTTACTCACGCCTAAACGGACGATCTGTTAACGGAACGGTAACCGATCGGAGCATTGTGAATTGCAAAGGTTCAAGTCGAAGTGATGGCATGTGAATCTGAATTTGCTTTCGAATGTTTGCGTATAACCCTGCTGGACATATGCCAGGTCAATACTACCCATCGATATATCGATATATATTGTAAACTAGCTGACCCGGCAAACGTTGTTTTGCCATATAAATAATTTCCTAAGGGTTGATCGTAGAAGGGTGAAAATTGAGGATTGTATGTATTTTTGTATGTTGTATCATAAAAAAATAGAAATTAAAAATTTTGTCTAAAAAATAAAATAAAAAATTTAGGGGTGGACTACCCCTAACATTAGGGGGATGAAAAATAGATGTTGGCCGATTCTCATAGATACCGGATAAGCACAAAAAATTTCATCAAAATCGGTCAAGCCGTTTCGGAGGAGTATGGCAACGAAAACTGTGACACGAGAATTTTATATATTAGAGAAGATATTGTAAAGTACCTACATCAGGTACTTTACGATATTATTGAAGTAAGAGGCTTACCGAATTTAGAATTGATCATAACAGTTGCTTTCATAGCCTAATCAGCCAGAAAATTGCTCTTAATATTCAATGACCGAACGGATTTTCATTTATATATTATCATAATAATAATAATATAAAGCCTTTTTTTTCAGATCTACTTATACTTAATAACAATATTCTAACACATAATAATGTAAAAACTTTAAACTATGTCTAGTATTTGCTTCTTATTTATTTTTTTAAGATCTGTTTGCCAATCGGCAACGGCCTCCCTCAACCTTTTCCATTCTGATCTTTCTTGAGCCACTCTGTTCCACATCACTCCTGCCAATTGTCTTATGTCGTCATCCAACCTTTTCTGCGGTCTACCTTTCTTCCTTTTTATTTCTCTGGGGTACCATCTGGATCTACTTAGTCTTTTACTCCATTTGTCGTGACCTCTTATCATATGCCCTGCCCATCTCCATTTGAGTCTTCTGATTTTCAATGTTACATCTATAGGTTTTGTTTTTTAACCGACTTCAAAAAAAGGAGGAGGTTTCTCAATTCGACCGTATATATATATATATATATATATATATATATATATATTTTTTATGTTTGTTCGGGGATAACTTCGTCATTTATGCACCGATTTTGATTATTCGTTTTTTGTTCGCAAGGAGATATCCCAAGTGTGGTACCATGGTAATTTTATCGAGGTCTGATAAGTATCTCCAGAGATATTGAGATAAACATCTCAAAATTGGTACTGAAAATGAACATTGAAGTCGGTTCTTTTTTAGTTTTTAAACGATATTATATTCCTGATGACACGGTTTTTCTATAAAAGTATGCCTATGTAGTAGTAAGATCGCATCGTCCGTTTAGGTGTGATTAAGTAAAAAAGAGACAGAGTGACAGAGTTACGAACGTTTTTATTAACCGACTTCAAAAAAGGAGGTTTCTCAATTCGACCGTTTTTTTTAAATGTTTGTTCGCGGATAACTTCGTCGTTTATGAACCGATTTTGATTATTCTTTTTTTGTTCGAAAGGAGATATCGCAAGTGTGGTACCATGGTAATTTTATCGAGGTCTGATAAGTATCTCCAGAGATATTGAGATAAACATCTCAAAATTGGTACTGAAAATGAATAGCGCGGCATTGAAGTCGGTTCTTTTTTAGTTTTTAAACGATATTATCATATTAGTCTGGATGTATAAGTGAGGTAACTTACAAGTGAGGACTCGTTTAGCGCTTCTCACGAGCCCCTTCACAGCCAACAGTTGGTAGTCAGGGTCTCGACCGGACAGGATCTACGGAATAATAATATGTTTAACAAGGCTTAAGAGCGAACGCGGGGTGCACTTTTCCATACAAATGTATTCCCCAGTTGCCTCCCTAAAAAATGCTTTGCTTTTTAAAACCAAATGCAAAAACAAATATAAGCCTTTTAATCTCCTCTTCAAGATTTTTGAATGGTCATATTTCTTTTCGCAATAGGTTGATCAAAAAAAGTAAATGAGCGTGTGGCTACAGCAGACCTGATTTTTTGTAGAATAAAATTTTGCTCTAGAAGCATTTTCCAGGGAGGAAACGGGGGAATACATTTGTATGGAAAAGTGCACTCTGCGTTCCCAAGAGGGAAAAAATTAAGAAATTTTATTAACCGACTTCCTACAAGGAGAAATAATCAATTTGTCTGTTTTTTCCTTTTTTTACCCGACTGCGCGACGCAGAGGAAGGTAATGTGTTATCAACCTATGTATATTTGTTTCTTAGTGGCGCTGTAGAGACCAATCCATGGGCTGATTTTCATGATTCTCACGTCAATTGATTTATGTTAATGTTGCGAGTAGATAAAGATATAATACTAAAGATATGGCACTAATCGGAATTTATCATTATCATTATGATCACCCAATATCCGCCCACTGCTGGACATAGGCCTCCCCCAAGACACGCCACTGAGCCTGATCTTCGGCTTAGGAAGTTTCCAGTCACTGCCCACCGCTTTGCGTATGTCGTCGCTCCACCTGCTAAGCTATTCTGTAAGCTATCTCGACAGCGGAATCCGCGGTGAGATTTGAATTTCGTATTACGAAATTCAACCGTATTACGAACGTGATACGATTGAATTTCGTAATTAGGTGTGATTAAATAATTACGAACGTGATACGATTGAATTTCGTAATACGAAATTCAAATCTCACCGCGGATTCCGCTGTCGAGATACCTAACAGAATAGCTTAGCTGGTCACAAGATGTCCTACGCTACATTTGCCGATTCAACCAGACGCTATATGGAAAAAAGACAAAATGAAAATCGACGAACTTTACACTTTCTTAACGAATCATTGATAGGTATTTGAAAATCATCTGTAGGTTTCACTTTTCATATATTTGTCGCAGTTTCCACTCTAAAACCAGTGTAACAACCAGTCTACCCTAAAAAATGTAGACCTAATTAAATATATACCTTCAATGACTCTTCAGCAGCAGCTTCATCCTTGAACCCAAGTCCTGGAACAGACTCTGACGGAAGACTTGCTTTGTCATCTTCATCTGATGACCCGGAGTCCTGGAACATAGGAGCAGACTTTAATTGTCAACCAACGTTATGTCTTAAGTTGGAACATCTGTCAAAAAACATCTAATGTGTTTCGACAGAGAGTCCATAAGTTAGACACTTTTCTTGTGGTTTTAAATCTCGTATAATAATATTTTTTTATATCTAAAGGGGCCCATTCACGGTACGATCGATCTTTAAGATCCGTCTTTTCAGACCGATCGAAACGACGGATCGATAGTGTATGTCAAGATCGTTACCTAAAGATTTACTAAATCGAAGACGATATCGTAGATCGCAACAAAAACCCATGCAATCATGAATAAATCGACAGTGTATGGCTCTTTACCACAGAAAATATATTATATTATTTATATTATGTAGTCTTTGCGATCAACGATTCGATTTGTCTCATTTTGACGCCGGCCGTCGCACGCATCGCACGCCTTGGCTAGATTTTCTGAATGGAACCTTTATTCCTTTAAAATATTTACAGCGAAATATTTCTTAACCTATTTTTTTTAGGTTTTCTTATTTTATTTTGCAGCCGGATCAAAGGTGCCACGTAGGTAAGGAAAGGAAGTTCGTTTTACATTTATAGGACACGTATTGAATAATTTCAGCACGTCTTTATCCTTCCGTTTCAAACAAGTAAATGATCGATCGTTATACAATCGTCTCGTGTATGAGTGGCATTATTGAAACGATCGATCGTTACGATTTCCGTCAGATTGATCGAAACGACGAATCTTACCGTGAATGGGCGAATTAAGGCGACACACGTCTACTCTATATAAGTGTTTAATCAGAATGCCCGCTTCCCCGCATCTTTCCCTCGTGTAGCACTGGGATGACTACGGCGTAGCACTAACTTCATGGCGTAGCTATTGACATCATAGTGTAAATCTACTGTCAGGACGGAACACCGGAACACCGTAAGAACCGGAACACCGTAAGAACCGGAACACCGTAAGAACCGGAACACCGTAAGAACCGAAACAACATAAGTTTTTAGGCGGCATATTTTCTCTTTGATGGCGGTAAGCTACTTTTTGGTAGCCAGTCAGGCGGAACATTGAAATAACACTCCTACCACCTGTGAAAAAGTGATCCTTTACACATCACGTATTAATTGAAGGATACCTTATCACTACTGCTCTTCTTCTTCTTCTCTTCCTTCTTGGCAGGTTTATCTTTCTTCTCCTTTCCCTTGTCGAGGTCCGCGAGCCAGTTCTCGAACACCTCCATTGCTTCTTTTATGTTCTTTATCTTCTCTTCTGCCTTTGTTACTGGAATGGAAAGTAAGCTCGTTATTTTAAGAGACCTAATAGTTATAATAATTCTCTGTTTTTTTTTACTGAACAGACAATTTTTTTGAAGTGAAAACTTCTGTAGCGGCCATGTGAACTTTTTGGGAGGGTAAAAAATGTTAAACACGCGTCAGGACACGTGACCTGGTCGAAAATTCGTAAGACGGAGGGAGAGTAGACGTTTTTTTTTGGAGTGGCAAAAAATCTTAATCTCGCGTCAGGACACGTGACCTAATCGAAAATTCGTATGACGGAGGGAGAGTAGACCAAATGCATCATCGTTAATGTTCAAGTTTTCATTTCTGCTGGCACTTTTATCTCACAGATTACTTTTCACCACTATCTCACCCCTAGATCTCACCCTTAGTATGAGTTTTCATACCAAACTCGATATTGTATATCGAACAAATTTTGTATGAAAAACAGTACAGCGCCTCTAGTGGTTACTACACTTCACTAAATTTAGACCAATCAGGGAGCCAGAATAAGTCGAAAACTATGTGAGATCTGTCAAAAGCGTTTACGATAAAAATTCGTACAGTCCGGCAAGTATAACTTGGCGTGCCTGTGCGCCACTGTGCTTTTACTTTGTACTTTGATAACAGTTTCTCTTAAACCACTTTTAATTACTTTTGGCATTATTGAACTATTTTAATTTAGCAAATTTATCAACAATAATGTCGCGGTAATCTCTCAAACGTCAAACTCACAGTTTCAATTAAAAGAATTAGTTCCAAAAACTACCACCGCCAAGTTATACTTGTGGCACTGTACTAAGGGACTATTCATTAGTCTGCGCTAAGGGTACTGATGACCTAGAATACAATAATAGGGAATATGCATGAAGCTCAGATTTATTGGAAATATTTTTTTTTCGATTCTTTATTGTCCTGGAGTTTAATGTAAAACCTTTTATTTTTATTTAATTCCATTTTATTTGCTTAAAATAATAAATTAAAAATGCAATTTAAACGAGGAAAATTTAAGTTTGTAAAACAGATCACCATTGGTCGAATCGAAAGTTGACGTCATTATGCACTACTCCACGTGATAGAAACATTGAGCGCGGGAACATAAAAGTAAATGTGTGATGTGGTCTTATTGTATTTATTTCCAAATATTGTGTTTGCCGCGTATTACTGTGCAGAAATATATATTACTAACCATTTAATATAGATAAAAATGACTACGAGATTAGAGAAACTGTATAATTTAATAAAAACATGTCATTGGCTAAATACAATAATCGCGCGGAGTCTTAGTTAAAAAAAAGTTAGTTTGCTTCAAGCGGCGTGTGTCTGACGTAAGTGCGTGACGTCACAGTGCATTACCAAAGAGCCCGGGAAATGACGGCGTTTAAACTGCTCAAATTTATTTAAATGTTTATTTAAAAAATAATTAGACTAATTCCAGCAGTATTTTATTTTTTATTATGATATATGGATGAGTGAAATAAAAATATTTTTAAAAAAACATGCATATTCCCTATAGAATTACATATTATAGAAGACTAGCAGCACTCCGCGGTTTCACCCGCGTAGTTTCCGTTCCCGTGAAAATACGGAGATTAAAATATAGCTTATGTTACTTGCTGATAATGTAGCTTTCCAATAGGGAAAGAATTTTTTAAATCGTTCCAGTAGTTTTTTTGTTAAACCGTAACAAACAAACAAAAAATGTAATCATTCCTCTTTATTAAGTCTAGATAAGATAGCCTAGAATAATCTTTCATAAACAAGAAGAAAGACAAATAATATTTAAAAAAACCTTTTTAAACACAAGCTTATACATTTCTAATATAGAGGGCCCGGTGGCGTAATCGGGAGAACGGTCGGCTTTGATGCCGTGGTATCGAGTTCAAACCCCGCCATGCACCAATGGATTTTCCTATCGAAAAATGTATGTGCGCTTCTCACAGTGACCCTCCGGTGAAGGAAAACATCGGTAAGAAACCAACAACCCCCGCATGGCGGTAGGACACTATCTAGTGTCCGCCTGGCCAGCTACCACCCTCAAGTTAGAAAATCTGTCGCCAAACATCTAATGTGTTCCGGCAGCTATCCTTGAGAGCCAGTTCCCATTCTAGGCCTAGCGCACTTACCATCTTTGACCACATCATCACTTACCATCAGGTGAGATAGTGGTCAAACGCTAGCCTATGAGATATTAAGAAAAAAAAATTAGGGCCAGAGTAAGTCAAGACAAATCCAACAAGCCCAAGCACGACGGGTATAACATGTGTAGTTTTGGAGTTCCTTTGGCCACCTTCCAGCTCCATCATCAGATCAGCACTAAGTCATCATAATATTGCATTGTCACGCGATTTACACATGTATGCAAAAATTCAGCTCAATCGAACCCCTGGAAGTCGCTCTAAAATCAATCGCAAGATTTGTGACGGACAAATTCGCCGTGAAGTAGAGATAAAGCTTGTAAAAAGAAGAGTAGACCAACTTACAGGACAGGACCCTCTTGGCGCGTCCCAGAAGACCCCTGACCGTGAGTCTCCTGTAATTCATCTCATGCTGTTCCAACAACTTCAGCGTCTCCTCAGCTTTCGCCTTGTCTTTGAAGCCGAAGCCGGAGTCTTCTTTGTCGTCTTTGCCCATTCTCTGAAATAAACATAGGATTTTTGAACACGCTTTTTAACCGACTTCACAACAAAGGAGGAGGATCTCAATTCGACTGTATTTTTTTTAATGTTAGTTACCTCAGAACTCCGTAAAATCTAAATCGATTTGAAAATTTCTTTTTTTGTTTGAGAGGTTATGATGTGGTTATGCCTCCAATTTGGTACCATTCAAATAAATCAAATCAATTGTGTATATCAAATCAGTTAAAGTTACAGTTAGCCTACTGTAACTTTAACTTGTTGTCACATTCTGTTGTAGAACCAATAACCGTTGGGATTGGGATAGACGTGTTTTAGAGTAGAGACCACGTCTCGGTAAACATAGTAGTGTAGGACCGCCCTCCAGCTAGGGTTAGCCACAGAATAAATAATAGTACAAGGAGTGGAGTGGAGCGATGATATACGCAAGCTGGCTGGCAACAGTTGGAAACAAAGAGCTGAAGATCGAGCTCAGTGGCGTGCCATAGCAGAGGCCCATGTCCAGCGGTGGACAGAGATAGGCTGATGACGATTATTATTATTAAGCTTTTATTGTCAACATAGGTTTTACAATGTAATATTAAGATATGAATAGTTAAATCATTTTATATAAATAATTTTGTACATTCACTATTGTTAAAATCGAATAAGTTGAGTTTATTAAGTTGGGTGAAAAATATTGGTTATAGGGCGTCGGTGTGTCTTTGCGACATAAAGGCCTCCTCCAGCTCTTTCCAGTTTTTTCTTGTTTGGGTTGTTCTGTACTATAGTGGACTCACAATCTTTTTGATGTCATCTGACCAACGTTTTCTTTGTCTTCCTCTTTTTCTCTTTGTTTGGAATCTAGGGGTCCATTCTGTTATGTCTTTTGTCCATTTATTACTATTCTCTCTCATCATGTGGCCTACCCACCTCCATTTAAGATTTTTGGTTTTAACTACAACATCTTCAAATTTGGTAATGTGTCTTATATCTATCGCTCTTTTTCTGTCTCGTTTTGTGTAACCCAGAATACTCCTCTTCTTGGCTCTTCGACATGTAGTCAGTTTTTGATTTATTGGTAATATGCACGAGTTATATATTTTTCTTTTCATTGCAGTATTATATTGATTACCTTTAAACACTTCTCTTAAAGACCAATATCTCTTCCATTCCATATATGATCTAGCAAGTTTTTTCTAACCTCATAATCTTTAGTGTAAACTCAGTAATTTACTGCCTTTAAATGACGTCATGCGACGGTTCACGACATTTTAGTCCGCTTTAAACTGAACAATGCAAATATTTGCTCACCTGAATAAATGTTTTATTTGTTATGCAGATAGTTGCTTTAGCTATTTTATATTACCTATGTATGCATGTCTGATGCGTTTTCAAGGCTGCATAGATACAAGATAGTTTGGGTATTTTAATAGTTGAGACCATGGGCTGTTGGGGAACCGAAGGCAGCCCCCTGATTCTCATTTCAATTGGATACATTCGAATTTGGCAGCTTCATTTTTAATTTTGAATATTGATAAATTCGTGAGCTATTTTGTCAGGGAAATCTTTCCAATTAGAATCATTGATTTTTCTAAATTGAAATATCCAAAGTAACCGATTGAAACATTGTAAATTGCAAAGAAGTAAAGGCAGTTTCAGAACCAAATTGGCTTTCGAATGATTGAGAACAACCTGGCAGGGGCCTGATTGGGGATATAGGGCGGAAATTAAAAGAGAAGACAGGTGACTGCTGCTCAGGCTCGTACCTGCAGCCGTACGCTTGAATTTGATAGGGATTGAAATGAACGAAATTAGACCTGGGGCCTTATTCAGTATGACCATTTTAAAGTCTTACCGTGCCGTGTTATGTTATCTCCGCGTTATGGTATTCTCTGTGCCAATTAATACGCGGTAGGGTAAGGTTATGAGCGCGTTTTGAGCTGTCAAAATATCGTGACATATGAGGACGTGTAACGCGCGCGTTTTGTATAATTTACCTATCGTGTGGCATACAGAATACAATTTTTCAATAACGTAACGTGGCGCGTTAAGGAACGCGTTATCTCATTGGTCGTACTGAATAAGGCCCCTGTGTCGATCGTTCATTTGTCGTGACCCGGGTCGAGCGTGACCAACATATAGTGATCGGGTCCAAAAGATTTTATCATTTCGGTCACAGGTTGCAGTTTGTTTGTTTGTGAATGATCGAAATTGTACTTAGTTGTATTGTATGAGTATATGACTGAATGACGAATGCTGGTTAGAATCATGATATTAATGTTATGTCATGATGAAAACGAATACCTATTTTTCATCTCAAAAACATGTCGCCTGTTTATAAAGTATCGTAATTAATAATTATTTAGACAACAATATTCAGACTAAGCATTCGATCACGAGACACGAGACTAATATTTGAGACCGAGTCAAATAAGGTCGAATCTTTTAGAGATCCATGATTCGATCACTCATGTACAGGTCAAGATCGAATCAAAAAGATTCGATCAATCACAATCGACACAGGTCTAAACGAAATGACAGAGATGGATATATACAGCCTGCATAGCCACATCCCCGTCATTTAGTTAATTCGATTATCAATTGTCAAATTCAAGCATAAGCCCCCAGGTGCAAAGGTTAGCTATTGCTATCCAACACGGAAACGCCGCCAGTGTTATTACCACCTTTGCACCGGGTACAGTTAGGCTATTTTCATGGGTTATTTGGACTTTGTTAACTAGCGAGCCCACCATCTTCAACCGCATAATCACTTACCAACAGGTGCCTATAAGATATAAATGCCTCATCGCTCATGATAATTTTCGATGAAAAATCGGCCACCTCTTCGTTGAGATTCAGGATGGCTTCAGCGTAGGTTAGACGTGTTTGGCGGTCAACAATTTTCAAATAATAAAATAAAACTGGCCAAGTGCGAGTCAGACTTTTGTCCCGCACACGGAGGGTTCCGAACGCCATCTATCGAATTTCTAACGAACTTCTAACACCAACTAAGTAAACGTTAACACAAAGGTAGAATAGTATTATATAGTAGTAATAGTAATAGTAGTAATAAATATAAGATAAAGATAAAGATATTTTATTTGCGTAAAACATGCGTATAACAAGTATAACAAAAAGTTGTGACATAATATTCAAACGTCGTCATGTTTTGCCTTAACAGGCGTGCAAACTTTGCAGATGGCGCTGCTTTACTTACTACATATAATCCAAATTTAAATACATATTACACTGGTCATTCTTATTACCTAAATTGAATTATAAAATTAAAAGGATACAGCACAATGTCATGAAAATAATAATAACGATTATAATTTGTCACTTAAAAATTCGTCAATACCATAATAACATTTCTGTATTAAAAATTGTTTTAGCCTATTTTTAAACATAATATTGTCCATGTCCTTTAAAGATTTAGGAATTTAATTGAAGACTGTTGGCGCCATACCAATTACACTTCTAAATAGTAATGTAATAATTAATATTATTAAATATCTGGTTGACCGGTATTTTTTGCCACTTAAACAGACAATATGACTCTTCCCGACATCTATTGACGAATAATAATACTATTTTTTTTAATTGAGAGCAACTAACTGCTTTACTGAAACAGTAATTCTACTCGCCAATAGATGTCGGGAAGAGTCATATTTTAAGTTGATTATTGAAAACAAGAATAAAACAACATTTTCTGAAAATAACTCCTAGCTAGATCGATTTATCGCCCCCAAAATCCGCTGTAGGTATACTAAATTTTATTTAATCGTTGGAGCCGCTTCCGAGATTCAGATTAAGGTAAAGACGATAGCGCCATCTTTGATGCTAGATAGGTGGCGCTGCGCTATCGTAAAAAACTTTTTTAATCTTTTCTTTAATTTTTAACTTTGTTCTGTTCTTAGTATTTGTTGTTATAGCGGCAACAGAAATACATCATCTGTGAAAATTTCAACCGTCTAACTATCACGGTTCATGAGATGGTGACAGACAGACAGACAGACAGACAGACAGACGGACAGCGGAGTCTCAGTAATAGGGTTCCGTTGGTACCCTTTGGGTTCGGAACTCTAAAAACTACGCCTGTCCGGCAGGGGAAAACAAGTGGAGGGGACTTTCATCAACTCCCTCTACCTCCCTCGACTACTCCTATCTTCCTACGAAGGCGACTTGATTCAAGATCTTTACCTTGGGAACAAAAAACACGTTTCTTGTATGGGGACCCCCCATATTTTCAACCTTTATTCTGTTTATAGTATTTGTTGTTATAGCGGCAACATAAATACATCATCTGTGAAAATTTCAACTGTAACTATCACGATTCATGAGATACAGCCTATTGACAGACGGACAGACAGACGGACAGTGGAGTCTTAGTAATAGGGTCCCGTTTTACCCTTTTGGTCTGGATTTCTGAAACCCTAAAAACGAAAACAACCGACTTCCATGCCCCGCGAGTCAATTTCAGTAGCAAGTTTGAGACGTTTATCGTCATATCTCTGGAGATACTTATCAGATCTCGATGAAATTACAATGGGACCACCTCGGAAATGTACCCTACCGATTAAAAAAAAGAATAATTCGGATCGGTTCACAATTGACGGAGTACTAGTAGTAGGTACTTACACATAAAAAAAACTTAAATAAGATCGTAAAAACTAAAAAGAACCGACTTCAATGCCGCACTATTAATTTTCAGTACCAATTTTGAGGTGTTTATCTCCATATCTCTTGAGATACTTATCAGACCTTGATAAAATTACCATGGTACTACACTTACGATATCTCCTTTCCAACAAAAAAATAATAATCAAAATCGGTTCATAAACGACGACGTTATCCTCATATATTATAAGAACCTCCTTCTTTTTGGAAGTCGGTTGAAAAATAAATTAATCCGAAGACTTGATAACCTCCTCCTATTTTTTATGTCGGTTAAAATTAAAGCCAAAAGATTTTAAATGACACTAAAGAGCAAGTTAACCGTAGTGAATGAAACACCGAGAATCATCAATATGTAAATATATGACATCACCACCGAAACCGGCGGTCACGTAACTTACCAATAACTTAACTATTACTTACCTAGAAGGCAAGTTGTGAGATAACACTGTTAATTAAACTTAGAAGTTAGAATAGCTGCGCCACGCGGCTTTATGATTTTAGTAAATTGTTAAACACAATCCAAAATTTAATCGTACCAACGGGACTTGAACCCGCAACTTCCGGAATAACATGTTCCGGTGCTTTGCCAATTAAGCATATATCATAGATGGCGCCACCAATGCATAATTGGGTTAACAAATGCAATCCACTAATTTCGTCGTAACGTTACTTCGCACCATTGCTTAATTGGCAAAGCACCGGAACATGTTATTCCGGAGGTTGAGGGTTCAAGTCCCGTTGGTACGATTAAATTTTGGATTGTGTTTAACAATTTACAAAAATATTAAGTGTGTAACACTTCAAAGAAACATAATATTTGATTTACGCAGTGCAACATCTCTCGTCGGATTTGAAAACTGTAATGATTTCTTCCGAATGATTAACTTACGTAATAAGTAGTCATAGATGGCGCCACCAATGCATAATTGGGTTAACAAATGCAATCCACTAATTTCGTCGTAACGTCACTTCGCACCATTGCTTAATTGGCAAAGCACCGGAACATGTTATTCCGGAGGTTGCGGGTTCAAGTCCCGTTGGTACGATTAAATTTTGGATTGTGTTTAACAATTTACAAAAATATTAAGTGTGTAACACTTCAAAGAAACATAATATTTGAATTATGATTTTAGTCGACTTAATAATAAGGATGAGATGTCTCAATTCAATCAAACATGTGTGTTCGCGGATATCTTCGTCGCGAGATTTGATAAGAATCTCCAGAGATATGGAGATAAACACCTCAAACTTGGTACTGGAAATTAATGGCGCAGCATTTGAAGGTCGCTTCTTTTAGTTTTTTACGATCTTATATGGGTTCCATATCCATACCAGCGGAACCCACCGGTATGGTATGGTATGGGGTGCTGTCAGCCAGCTCAGTTTGTTTAAGCTAGTTTGCAACTCAATATACAATTAATATAAATAATATTCCATTTGATTTATTTTGAAAAAAATAATAATATCGTTTAAAAACTAAAAAAGAACCGACTTCAATGCCGCGCTATTCATTTTCAGTACCAATTATGAGATGTTTATCTCAATATCTCTGGAGATACTTATCATACCTCGATAAAATTACCATGGTACCACACTTGGGATCTCTCCTTTCGAACAAAAAAAGAATAATCAAAATCGGTTCATAAACGACGAAGTTATCCGCGAACAAACATAAAAAAAAAAAAAAAAAAAAAATATACGGTCGAATTGAGAAACCTCCTCCTTTTTTTGAAGTCGGTTAAAAAGAATTGAAATGAATGTATGATGGTACAAAACGAAAAAACCGACTTCACATGCCGCGATAGTCAAAGTGCTTGATCAAATTTGAATGGGACCATACTGGAAGCATATACATCAATCAAAATGTATGCTTGTATGTATCAATATAATCACAATAAGTAGGTGACCAGCCTTTATATTTACTGGCATATTTAACCCCGCTGCACCAGCTTTGTGTATGGCTACATCCAGCTCGCTCGCTGAACACGTAGTAACTATTATATAATCTGTGGTATGGCGACTTAAGTCGTTAATCGAAGGCCTCAGTACTACGTACACCTCCATGGCTTGTATTTATCTGTTTCGAAATTTCGAACGCAGTAAATCCATAACGAATTTTACAAATCGGTTAAGATGGTTAATAATTAAATTGTTTTTATTCTGTAACTGAATATTTAAATTATAATAATTATTTTTGACATGCTTACATATACTAATACTTTTTTTATTTTATTTAAATTAGATTGACATTGCACTATTTTCTTTCCATTTTTATTTTTTCTAATATATTGAATCTAAGTATCTACTATATTATGGATGTGTGACATTTGTAATAGATTAATTTGAAATAATGAACAATTGTATTGTGATAAGTACTAGGATTCGGTTGACTACTTTTACTATTACCAAAATTAACATGTCGCAAATGCGACAAAATGTTTAAGGCACTTATATTCATATTATGTAACATCTTATGTACCAACATTTTGAAGTTAATAAATTATATTCTATTCTAAGATTTGACGGAGTTCTGAGTTCACAAACATTAAAAAAAATACAGTCGAATTTCAGATTCAGATTCAGATATTTTATTTGCATAAAACACAGGTTATAAGGTAAAGATAGTAACAATAAAATGATTATTTCTATGTCCGTATTTTGCCAAGACTAACAGCAAATTTTACAATTAAATGATAATTAGGAGTTGCAATGTCTAGGAATCTCTATCTAATATTTAGGAAACTTCTCCTTTTTTGTGAAGTCGGTTAAAAATATCCTAAATCCGCTACTGAATGAAAAATAATGTACCTGTATGTATTATTGCCAATTAGGTCATCGCTATATATAATATATACCTACTACTGACTACAAGAAACGTAGATAAATGTTGATGGTAGGCCACTCGGTCAAGGGCGAATAGATTCCGAATATGTGGGTTCCGTATACGAAATAGATCTTGAATGTTTCATTAGGCACTTTGTTATTTACCTACTTTTTAGGGCTCCGTACATAAAGAGTACCAACGGAACGCTATTACTGAGACTTCGCTGTCCGTTTGTCTGGAGCTGAACTGCTGGAACACCACTATACTTACTAGGATTAGAACCGGAAACTTGCGGGTTAGAAGTCCAGGTCCAGGTCCTTTATGCCAACGGGCCGTCCTTAAAGTGTAACAAAACATAAAAAAAACGGCCAAGTGTGAATTGACTCGCGCACCGACGGTTCCGTACAAACTTCTCAAACTAGGTTAAAGGACAAACTTAACTTTGCAGTTCGATGCATAGACCGATGTCTAGACACGGTTAATGAACCAACCGCTAATAATAAGTTTGTAAATTCGTTTTTTTTTCAATTAAACTACATATTCCTTTTTTAGATTTTTTCCTTTATAAGTGCTGTAAGACCTTGCTTCTTGACAAATTTCATGATTGTAGGTCCACGGGAAGTACCCTATAGGTTTTGATTCTCTTATGAAATCGCAATATATGCGAAAATATGCGACATAAATGGACATATCTTTGGATCGCGTTGACATAAGTACAAGTTAGATATTTTCATAGCTTTAATGAGACCGTAGACCCGATTATTTGATATGACTTTCAACTAAATACCACATAATAATACCTTTCTGATTAAGAATAATAAGTAAATAAATAATACATTTATTTGCGACAAAATGTAGGTACAAAAAACTGTTATATATCTGTTTAAAAGTTCCATGAACATTTTGTCGCATCGCGGCATGCAAATTAGACACTTATATATATACAAGTTACATTAGAATTATTTAGAATATTATTTGATTACAAAATTTACCTACTTTATAATTATAATACTAATGTCATAAAATTCGTCACAAATTCAAATGTGCGCAATTATCTATTTATTTAATAATATAAAGGTAATTTGAAAATACCATGTCAAAATATTTTATAAATTGGGATAGAAAAAATGTCAATTAAAAATTATAACGCAATACATTTCAAATCAATAACAATTCAAATATTCATTAACTGAGTAAAAACATCTTTGTAACAACCACAGTTTTAATTTTTCTATAAACCGTGTTTTAGGCAAGTCTTTTATTTCTGTCGGTATTGCAAGAAAGAGTCTTGACAGACGGACAGACAGACAGATGTACAACAAAGAGATCTTAAAAGGGTTCCTTTTTTTCCTTTTGAGGTACGGAACCCTAAATATAATTCATATTGGTCGAATTTAGACCTTGGGCTTCATACGTTTGAATAAATAAACACTTTTGCCGTACCCTAAATGTTGATGACATCATTTAGCGTGACACTGGCCGGCGGCGACCGTTTGTTTACATACATACGCGGACCAATGCCACTTTTATTCGTGGAAAAAGCGTAGGTTTCCTACTCAATGTCTAGTTCCTAGCTAGATAGATGATCCTAGCGAGATAGATGACTTTAAAGTCCGGCCTCATACTATACCGAATTCCGTTTCGAAGAGACAATTTCGAACGAAAAACGTATGCCTGTGAACGTACTGTTGCCTGTTTGCACTAAACTGAAGAATCACTTAGGTCCTTGCCTAACTTATTTAGGTAATATATAGGTATAAACTCCCAGTGAAAAATTCGCTTGCACTAACCTTAGGTCATTCCTAAGTGCGCTTAGGAATGACCTAAAGTTATGAGCCCGATTAGGAAGAGACTAGGGCTGTGTAGTCCATAAATTCGGTATGAATTTACTGCGTTCGAAATTTGGAAACTGAATTCCGTTTCGAATATCCGTGTATGTATGTGGCGTGCCTAATACTGAGGTCTTAGGATTAACGACTTAGCCATACACATTTACGTATAATAGCTGGTGCGGCGGGGTTGAATATGCCAGTAAATATAAACCTGTCAGGTAAACCTGTATAAAGGCTGACCAGCTAAGTACTTATTGTGATGATATTGTAAATAATTATGTTAATATAATAAAGGCTACAGTTTGTGAGCGTGTAAGTATGTTTGTTACTTCTTCACGCTAAAACTACTCAACCGATTGAGTTGAAAGATAGCCTATATAGACCCTGGAGTAACACATACTGTACTTGTTATCCCGATATTCCCACGGGAAAGTTGGGTAATTACACGTTTTATTTTATTTATGATACTTATACCAAAGGAGACAGGTCTTGTATCATCATCCTAGCTAGTCCACTGCTGACATAAATAAATAAATAAATAAATAAACAAATAAATAAAATAAAATAAATAAAAACACATTTATTGCCAAAAAAGGGTACACTAGATAAATACATTACAAAATAAAATACGCACAATAATATTTTGGCAACTGGAATAGACTCAGCACTTTTTCTGCGTAGACTGCATGGGTCTACGCAGGGCTGATTTTCAGTCTACCCCATTGCTCGAGCTGAGTTGGTCGTCGAGCGATTAGCTAGTAGACATAGACATAGGCCTGTCCAACTGTAGTCTGAACGCCACTGAGCTCGATCCTCGACAAATCTCAGACAGTGGTTAGCGATGACGTCTACCTATTACGATACAAAATTCTGGATATCCGGATTTTTACACGTCGTGGCACTGAAATATTTTGCCATTCAATTTTACGGCTGGATGAATTAGCAAAGTGGTATGTACCTACCGCACTACCGCCAGACGGACTAGCAGAAGTCCTACCACTTCGAAAATGTATTGTTCTTTATCACAAACAACACCTAATCGTAAAAGTTTTTAAACATGAACATAGACAATATTCCGAATTTAGAAAGTTTTAACAGACTTCCGAAATTGAGCAATGAGGAGGTTTTTCTGAATATGTTTTTTCGTAAGTGTTACGCAAATTTTCGTTATTTGTAGGCCTATTTGATTTTTTTTTTTATGAGAATGACATTATTTTCGCGGTAGTCCCAATACACAATTCATTGAGATGTGAAGAGTATCTTCAGAGATATGGAGATAGCACCTCAAACATGCTACTGAAAAAGTCTCGCGCGGCATGCGAGGTCGGTTTTATAATATACCTACTTACCTACTACAGTGCCACAAGTATAAATAACTTGGCGGTGGTGGTTTTTGGAACTAATTCTTTTAATTGAAACTGTGAGTTTGACGTTTGAGAGATTACCGCGACATTATTGTTGATAAATCTGCTACATTCAAATAGTTCAATAATGCCAAAAGTAATTAAAAGTGGTTTAAGAGAAACTGTTATCAAAGTACAAAGTAAAAGCACAGTGGCGCACAGCCGCGCCAAGTTATACATGCCGGACTGTACTTCTACTTACCTATGCCATACTGACCTGACTCTTCCATTCTTTTTTATTTTATTTTATTATTGCTCCACACGATTTGTGTATTTAGCCAGTGTCAAGTATTGAAATTCTTCAAGTTTTTATGAATTTAAGTCGTAGATGGCTCAAAGTCACATTTCAGGTCAGTTTTTAAGTAAAAGTCTAGTCTAAGTCATACATACTGAAGATTTTCAGTGGAATTTTGGTGAGAACGCAAATAGCATGTTTTTCAACATTGTGCTGTTTTCCTACGCTCGCACACATTTACCGGCACTTCATGGTTAATAATCCACATTTATTACACATTAACTCGCGGAAGAACACCAAGTTTTAGGAAAAAATACAACGATCCACACACTTTTCCACGTTCCCGCCAAAACTCTCGTCCATTTTTATTTACATTCCATAGTCCGACCTATGGAAATTGTGACCTTGCAACTGTCTCGAGGGGTCTCGCGTCTTACTGTTTTATTAACTCAAAACACGCAAACGCGAAAATAACTAATACACACTTACTTAAATAAATAGCAGTAATAGCAGTCCCTAACCATAATAATATTTCTGCATTTTGCTGTTTGTTTCAAAATACACAACAAAATCTACTAAGTTATAAATAAATTCGTTTGTATTTCTTATCAACAAAGATATTTAAATTAGTACAAAGCTGTTGTTATCTTAATCATAAAATAATTCAAATCCTTTTTCATGAATACAACTGAAAAAATATATCCGTAAAACAACTCAACAGTAAAAAATTAATGTGTACTTACGATAAAAAAAATAGAATCCTATTTAGTACAACACTAGAACCAAATTAAATTGTTTTTAGCACTGGCTTGGAACGCGGTCTGCGTTTGACTATTCGAATTTCAAACACCGATGTATCGAGCGGGAATACGAATGTATAACGCTAATAAATTTGGAAGCACTCTCAAATTGTGATTTTTTAAGAGAGAAGTGACGCATTTTCTTGGGGGTTATTTTTGTATGTACTTACTTCCTACTTCTATTTAATAAATACATATACAATAGTATAGATACGTAGTATTCTAGGATGATGGATTAGTATTATTATCTTTTCTATGGTATAGAGTAGTCTTTGGATACAATCTTTCAAGTCAACTTCAGTAGAAAGTTTGAGGTATATTTTATCTCCATATCTCTGAAGGTATACTTTAGATCTTGATTCATTTTTTAAAGTATAACCCCTGACACATACTCTATTCATGAAATAAATATTCATTCAAACCATTTCTTAAATTATCGAAAAAATATACTTAGACTAAGACAAATTTTTGAGTAGCTCCTAATTTCGGCAGTGTTAAAAATAATTAGAGTACTTTCTGAACAAACTTATGCCACAGTTAAACAGTGGTCATACACAGTATGACCACAGTTTTACAACCATATTGTATCAATTCAAAAATAAAATATCCAATTTTTTAAATAAAATGCTTTTGGAATTTGGTCGTGTAATACCGACCCGACCAAAATACAATATGACGTGAGGATGCTATTCCAAGGTTGCCCTCAAACGTAGTGATGTCATGCAAGCCAGTTATATGCGAATCATTGAGAATTAATTATAGGTCATCAAACTATTTACTTACTCAAATAAAGGTACTATCATACTGCATTTAAATTATATTCTGTAACTCTATTGCTATGTACCAACACCAATTTGTAGACTTAAATATTTTTATTTATTTTATTATTTATTCTTGAGTTAAGGCAAGTGTAGCGTAGGACGTCCTCAGACTAGGTGGAGCGATGATGTTCGTAAGGTGGCTGGTCAGAGATAGATGAGAGTAGCCGAGGATCGTGATCTGTACAGTGCAGTTGGAGAGGCCTATGTCGAGCAGTGGACTAATATACTCTGATGATGATAAACCTATTTAATATTCATGTTTTTATCTAAGCGTGAGGTCACTTTTGCCTTCCTTCGTTTGTAAGCGTTTTTTAGGGTTCCGTAGTCCTGACAAGGAACCCTTATAGTTTCGTCATGTCCGTCTGTCTGTCTGTCCGAGGTTTTGCTAAGAGACCGTTAATACTAGAAAGCTGTAATTTTGTGGGAGTATGTAAATAAAAGACGCCGACAAAGTGCTGAAATAAAATTTTGAAAAATATTTTTTTTTAGGGTAGCTCCCCTATATGAGAAGTGGGGATGAATTCTTTTTTCATCGTCTACTCCATCGTATGGGGTATCGTTGAATAGGTCTTTTAAAATGACTTAGGGGTTGCTAATACCATTTTTCGATTGAATGCTCCATTTACGAAATATTTAATTTTTAAAGTGCAAATTTTTGTTCCAGTAGGGCGTCCCCCCCCCCCCTCTAAAAGCTAAACTGCTGGCTTGAAAAATCTGGAAAAATTCGTGATAATAGAGCATTTCATGAACTTTAAAGGAAAATTATAGCGATTAAGATAACTTTATTAGTTTAGCAGTAATAGTGGTTGAACTTGGGTGTTGGATAATTTTGTACCTAATACAAAATCCTTAGAATAAATCCTTTAAAGTGACAAAGACGTAGTACCTACTTGCTTGTTTATAACGGGTAAAGACTTGCATTGAATAACAGGCTACTACGGAACCCTACACTGCGCGTGCCCCGACACGCATTTGGCCGGTTTTATTTTATTTATATCTATCATATGGGCTAGCGTTTGACTACTATCTCATCTGCACTAAATGATGATGCGGTCGAAGATAGTAAGCACGCTAGGCCTCGAATGGGAACTGGCTCTCAATTATAGCTGCCGGAACACATTAGATGTTTGGCGACAGATTTTTTAACTTTAAGGTGGTAGCTGGCCAGGCGGACACTAGATAGTGTTGTGGCGTAGGTATTGTGCGGATGGCACGACGGCGGTCGGTGAGAATCAAACGAGACGATAACAATGTACGAGGTATAATTTTGAATAAAAATGATTAACAATTAGAAACCAAAAAATAAAAACTTTTTAGGTAAACAACACGTAATAAATTAGATAGATAGTAATAAATAATAGTTTAAAAAAACTAAAAAACACGCTTGTTATAGAATACCGAACTAAAAAATAGAAAATAAATTTTTATAAATTTAAATTAAGAATAGTGTTAAAATTTCAATAAATATAAATTAATAATAGTGTGAATAAAAAAATAAATTAAAAAAAAGCGTGAGGTGCATGGTGTCAATAGTTATAAATATTTTATTGACAGATATGAGTAGAGTGATTATCATTTTGATAATATCTTAAAAGCACCTCACGCTTTTTTTTAAATATTTTTTCTTTATTCACACTATTATTAATTAATATTTATTGAAATTTTTAACACTATTCTTAATTTAAATTTATTTTCTATTTTTTAGTTCGGTTTGCTATAAAAAGCGTGTTTTTAGTTTTTTTTAACTATTATTTATTTTCTACTTTCAGTTGAAAAATGGAATAATGTTTTATCAAATTAGTGTATTGTCATCGGTCCTCGATAAATCTACAAAGTTTGAACGAAATCTGGCCGTTTAAAGTGGGTCAAAATCGCGCCCAAAGAAGTCGATTACAAACATACAGGTGAATCTAATAAGGGGGCGTCTATAAATTACGTGAGGTGTTTTTTTTAATTTTCTGTCCCTCCCTCCCCCCCTGGTGAGATGTCGTGAGATTTTATTCAACCCCCTCCCCCATCCCCAAATCTCACGTGAGATTTTGCAAAACATGGGTTTCTTACGTAAACCTGTTGGATTGTTATTTAAATTAAAGTGACTTAAATTAAAATTTGCTTCGTGCTTTTATTTACGACTAGTTAAGACTAGTAATCAATATTGCTGAGAGTTTAATTATAAGTATACATTTTTTTTTGTTTCAATCAGAAAAAAATTGCGTGATATTTGCCGAGTCCCCCCCTCTCCCCAACGTAAGATTAGATGAGATTTGATTCGACCCCCTCCCCCCCTTAAACACCTCACGTAATTTATGGACGTCCCCTAAAAAGCTAATAAATATAATAAGAGCGGGCGTTCGCGGGTAATGCACCGGGCCGTCTGCCTTGCTGTAAGTGTAGGCAGATCGGTGTGTTACAGTGTCGAACACAGTTTGTACGCGCCACTCTGCATAACCGGCTTTGTATGAAATATATCAGTGATAAGCGCTAGCGATGAGCGGAGCGGATTAATGTAATAACAAGATATAATTATTTATGTTACTAATTAATCCTGCATCGCCGGTTGTGCACAGCGTCGTGACAAGGTACGCCACAGTGTTTTGCCTTCATGCGGGGGTTGGGCGTTTCTTAACGATATTTTACCTTCACACAGCCACTGTCGTAGTATTCTTATCTTTTCTATGCCACTGTGAAAAGGGCGGGGGCACATACATAGAAAAATCCATTGGTGCACGGCGGGGATTGAACTCAGTACCTCATGGCATCAAAGCCGACCATTCTTCCAGTACACCACTAGGCCCTTAGCTCAGCTCAGCTTAGTTAGAACTTATAATTTAGTCTATACGTGATCCCTGGGTGGCTCTGAGTACCACGCGCTAAGACACCTTAAACCGTTGGGTCTTCGTCTCGATATTAGTTCGCTAAGTCTATTTTAGAGATATTATCATATGGAGTGCTCTGATGAGCTCTTGGATGTGATCCCGCCACAGAAATAGTAATAATAATACCTCATTATTACTATTTCTGTAGATCCCACCTTCTCGATTTTACCACAGGAACTCGCGTATTCTTGAGAGGGCTCACCCTCATATTATAGACACGTGGTCCTCCCACACAACGCGTTTGTTCTTACCGCTTACGTGCAAGATGTGGAATGACCTTCCTCCCGATGTTTTCCCGCAGAAGGTGTTACCGCTTACGTGCAAGATGTGGAATGACCTTCCTCCCGATGTTTTCCCGCAGAAGTTCTTACCGCTTACGTGCAAGATGTGGAATGACCTTCCTCCCGATGTTTTGCCGCAGAAGTTCTTACCGCTTACGTGCAAGATGTGGAATGACCTTCCTCCCGATGTTTTCCCGCAGAAGTTCTTACCGCTTACGTGCATGATGTGGAATGACCTTCCTCCCGATGTTTTCCCGCAGAAGTTCTTACCGCTTACGTGCAAGATGTGGAATGACCTTCCTCCCGATGTTTTCCCGCAGAAGTTATTACCGCTTACGTGCAAGATGTGGAATGACCTTCCTCCCGATGTTTTCCCGCAGAAGTTCTTACCGCTTACGTGCAAGATGTGGAATGACCTTCCTCCCGATGTTTTCCCGCAGAAGTTATTACCACTTACGTGCAAGATGTGGAATGACCTTCCTCCCGATGTTTTCCCGCAGAAGTTCTTACCGCTTACGTGCAAGATGTGGAATGACCTTCCTCCCGATGTTTTCCCGCAGAAGTTCTTACCGCTTACGTGCAAGATGTGGAATGACCTTCCTCCCGATGTTTTCCCGCAGAAGTTATTACCGCTTACGTGCAAGATGTGGAATGACCTTCCTCCCGATGTTTTCCCGCAGAAGTTATTACCGCTTACGTGCAAGATGTGGAATGACCTTCCTCCCGATGTTTTCCCGCAGAAGGCTGATCTGAGTTGCTTCCAAAGGAGAGTTAACAGATTCCTCTTTTTTCCTCCTCTTAAAGAGCAGGCAACGCACCAGTATTGCCTCGAGTATTGCAGGTATAGGCGGCGGCATAGATTAATCAATACACGGTAACCACTTACCATCAGGTGGGCCGCATGCTTGTAATCTGCTCTATATTTATTTAAAAAAAAGAAACGCGTCGTTTTTAAGCTTCGCCTGTGAACCGAAACACGTACCTACCAGACAACGTCAACCGGCCGAGTGCGAGTTGGACTCGCGCACCGAGGATTCCGTAGAAACCTTTCAAACTAAGTTAGGACAAACTTTGCAGTTCGATTTCCAGAGATGCCTAGACACGGTTAGTGCATCAACCGCAAATAATAAGTAATATTTATACCATTATTACTTCTGTGGTTATAGTAAATTCGTTTTTTAGGGTTACGTAGCCCAATGGCAAAAAACGGAACCCTAAATTCCTAATTAAAATGTAATTAATTCCTAATTAATAAATTCGTCATGTCCGTGTCTGTCTGTCTGTCCGTCCGTATGTCACAGCCATTTTATTCCGAAACTATTAAGACTACAGAATTGAAACTTGGTAGGTAGATGTATTCTGTGAAATGGTTTCCGATGTTTACACAAAAATAAATATAAAAGTTTAAGTTTTATCATACATGGAACTGAAACAAAAAAAAAATTCTTCAAATCTATACGTGTGGGGTGTTTATAGATAGGTCTTTTAAAATGACATCGAGATTCCTAAAACCAGTTTTTCTTATAGTCAATTATGTGAAAGATGGTGCATCTAAAGAGGTAAAATGTGTGCCCCCCCCCCCCCCCTCTAACTTTTGAAGTAAGAGAGTGAAAAATATAGAAAAAATACATTCTGTAGATCTCAATAAAAACTTTCAACGAAAATTGGTTTGAACGAGATATAGTCAGCAGTTTTTGAGATATAGCAACCGCAAATATAACTTTGTTTTTCATACAAACACTATGAAAACCAATGCTATTTTTTTGGTTGCGAAAAATTATAGTTATAGAATACTCTACTGTGTTACGGAACCCTACGAGTGCGAGTCCGACTTGCACTTGGCCAATTTATTAATTGTTAATAAACTACATATTTTTACCTTTATCGTGCTGCAAGACCTTGCTTCTTGCTAAATTTCATGTTTCTAGAAATCTAGATCAACGGCAAGTACCAAGTAAGTATAAGGTTCCCTTATGAAATCGCAAAATATTAGAAAATATGCGACTTGTACGGTCATATCTTTTGATCGCGTTGACTTACAAATTTAATTTTTTCATAGTCAAAAGATACCATAGACTCGAGTATTTGTTAAAAGTTTCAACCTGATATCTCTACGCGTTTTTGAGATAAACTGTCCAAGTGCAAGTCGGACTCGCACTAGTAGGGTTCCGTACCACACTACAGTATTTTATAAGATCGAGCAAAAAATACCACTATCATTTTTCGCCAGCAACAAATAATAATTGATAAACATTTTATTTCTTACTAGCAGCCCGCCCCGGCTTCGCACGGGTAGAACATATATGCCTACAAAATTTGCATCAGTTTGTTGCATCGAATATAAAATATTAACATATTTAACAATCATCGTCATATGTCAACCAATTTACACAAAACCTTAACGAATTATGCACCTAAACCTTCCTCATAAACACTCTGGCTATTGGTGAAAACCGCATGATAATCCGTTCAGTAGCTATTGAGATTATTGCGAACAGACAGACAGACGCAGTGATGGACATTGTTTTATAATACTTACGTAGTGATATTGGACGGCCCTTTGGCGTAAAGGATAGTTACCCTGATTCTGACCCGAGGGTCGTTGGTTCTAATCCTAGCTATATACCGACCAATGAAAGTTTTATGTGCATTCTTGAATCATGGGTTTTCGTGGGATCATTAAATCTACCAATAATTAAGATAGTTTAAAAACTAAAACAACTGACTTCCATGCCCCGCGAGTCAATTTCAGTAGCAAGTTTGAGACGTTTATCGTCATATCTCTGAAGATACTTATCACATCTCAATGAAATTACAATCGGACCACCTCGGAAACGTACCCTACCGATTACAAAAATAATAATTCGAATCGGTTCACAATTAACAGAGTAATCGCGTAACATACACACACAAAAAAGAAAGGAATAATTTTTGGAAGTCGGTTGAAAAGTAGCTTACCACCAAGGAGAACATCTGCCGCCGTAACCTTACGGCGTTCCCCGACGCAAAAAGTAGGGGACGCAAAAATACGTTTTACGTGTGTATCTGTGTGTCTGTCTGTAGCATCTTAGCACCCAACCGGATGAACCGATTTTGATTTAAAGTAGGGGTATTATACGTTTAACGTGTCTATCTGTGTGTCTGTCTGTAGCATCTTAGCACCCAACCGGATGAACCGGTTTTGATTTTATTATTGATAGTTTTTTTTTTGTTTGATAGATGTCTTCATCGAGAGTGTTCTTAGCTTTGATTCATAAAAGTTCGTTCAATCGTTATAAAACTATGAGCTTTAATAAACTTTCATAGGTCTGATCAATTCGAAAATCTTCTTCTTCAACGATATTGTAAGAACATGGAAGCATTGACCTGATGCTGGGACATCTCCTGGACTCTACAGAATACTCAAATCCTCACCAACTTACAGCTCAGATTTTAAATGTCGTGTTTAGAGTCATCGGAATGCTTTAATGAAAAGATTAGACATAGATCAGTCGGGGTGGTTTAAAATATTATATTATATATATTGATCACTATTATTTTATACAATAGATCATATTATTGACTTCAAATTGATTGCGATCGGTGGGGATCTACAGAAAAGCTAAGCTTATAATAATATTTCCGTAGTAACTATGACCTATTCTGTGGTTTGACTGCAAATATTTTATTAATTTTGCGATGCGTGTATGTGAAATCCGTGATATCTTCTAGAGTTTTCATTAGAATTATATACTGTAAAGGACAATTTTAATCTATAATATGTGGTAAAGCTAATTAACGTAATTAATTGGATAAGGATTAATACTTTATACTTGAAAATAATCCTGGAAGTTATGTAATATTTTTTAACAAAAAATGTAAGATTAAAATGGTTACTGTGAGTCAACCTAAGAGATAGACATATGCTGTCGCGGACTTTTTTGTAGGTCTTATTAAGTTGTACAACTCTTCCATAGAAAATATTCTTCCATCTGTTTTCAATTGAGCAGCGTGTAAGAAACGTGTTTTTTCGACCGTTTTTTTGTCGACTTAGGTTGCAAATTAGGTCTCCACGAATGTACCTTTGATTTAAACGGGATAATATATAGCCTATTTTCATTTCGAAATTCAGTTCTATATATTAGTGAAAGAATTTTTTAAATCGGTCCAGTAGTTTTTGAGCCAAATCATTACAAACATACAAAAATACAAATGTTCTCTCTTTATAATATTAGTATAGATAACGCCATCTGACGTCTAACAAAGGAGTTAGGGATCGACATTTCAATATAACGCCATCTATGGGACGTTTACCTAACTAAGCGTTCATAGATGGCGTGAAATGCCGAAAAACACACGTTTCTTGTATGGGGACCCTCTATTATTTTTAACTTTATTCTGTTTTAAGTATTTGTTGTAATAGCGACAACAGAAATACATCATCTGTGAAAATTTCAACTGTCTATCACGGTTCATGAGATACAGCCTGGTGACAGACGGACGGACGGACGGACGGACGGACGGAAGGACGGACGGACAGACAGACAGACGGACGGACAGACGGACAGACAGACGGACAGCGGAGTCTTAGTAATAGGGTCCCGTTTTACCCTTTGGGTACGGAACCCTAAAAAAGGGTCTTGACAGGCAGACAGACAGACGGACAACAAAGTGATCCTGAGTTTAAAAGGGTTCAATTTTTAACCGACTTCAAAAAAGGATGTTTCTCAATTCGACCGTGTTTTTTTTTAATGTTTGTTCGCGGATAATTTGGTCGTTTATGAACCCATTTTGATTATTATTTTTTTGTTGGAAGGGAGATATCCCAAGTGTGGTACCACGGTAATTTTATCGGGTCTGATAAGTATCTCCAGAGAAATGGAGATAAACACCTCAAAATTGGTACTAAAAATTAATAGCGCGGCATTGAAGTCGGTTCTTTTTAGTTTTTTAAACGATATTATTCTTTTGAGATACGGATCCTTAAAGACATATACTGACTAATTAATCCTTCTTATAAGAAGTCGGCTGAAAATAATCAAAGAACACATTAACAATGGATACAAATTTATTTTTCATCCCATCTATTCGAAAAGTGATGGTTTGTTCCTCGATAAGTGCGCGCAAAATAGGTCTTTTCCGCCCTAGGGCCGGAAAGTATTTTTTTAATTTTTGGCTTGACTGTTCTTTTACAGTGCCATGTCTAAGGAGGTTCAATAATAATATTAAACGGGAAATGTTACTGTCCTATTAAAAAGAGCGAGCGCGGCGATAATAAGTTAAAAAAAATGCTGCAATGTCATATAGACGGGGAAAAAAAATTAAAAAAAAAATTAAGCGCGCAAAGTGGCACAATCTAATACTATGAGAATCTGACATACTGACTGACTGACTGACTCACTGACAGAAAACGCACAGCCTAAACCGCTGGTCGTAGAGGCTTGAAATTTGGAGGATATATTTGTCTTAGTACGTAGGGGTGTACTAAGAAAGGATTTTTCAAAATTCACCCCTTAAGGGGATGAAATGGGGGTTCAAAGTTTGTATGGAGAAACAAGATTAGATAGTCTTTTCTATCCGAAACTTCACACAAGTGCTTCAGTACAAAAATAAGTAAATACGTGTTTCAGGTTTTTTTGAAATTCCACCCCTAAGAGGGTGAATTGGGGTAACAAAGTGTGAAATTCAATATTGTTTCGGATTGCGCTGAAATTTGGCATGCAGATAGTTATTACGACGTTAGTTCCCTCTGAGAAAGGATTTTCCAAAAATTCACCCATGTAGGGGATGAAACGGGGGTTCAAAGTTTGTATGGAGAAACAAGATAAGATAGTCTTTTCTATTCGAAACTTCACACAAGTGCTTGAGTACATAAATAAGTAAATACGTGATTTAGGCTTTTTCGAAATTCCACCCCTAAGAGGCTGAAATGGGGTAACAAAGTCTGAAAATCAATATTGTTTCGGATTGCGCTGAAATTTGGCATACAGGTGGTTATTATGACGTAAGTATTAGCTAAGAAAGGATTTAAATTTGGCATGCAGATAGTTATTTTGACTTAGGTATCCGCTAAGAAAGAATTTTTCAAATTTCCCTCTTCATGGGGATGAAGCGGGGGTACAAAGTTTGGATAGTCATTTTATTAGATATTTCACACAAGTTCTTCTAAGTAAATAAGTAAATACGAGTTTCAGACTTTTTCAAAATGCCACCCTAACAGGATAAACTAGGGTAAGAAAGTCCAAAAATCAATATTGTTTCGGATTGCGCTGAAATTTAGAATGCAGATAGTTATTATGACGTAGGTATCAGCTCAGAAGGGATTTTCTAAAAATTCCTCCCGGATATTGAACGGGGATTCAAAATTTGTATGGCGAAATAAGATGAGATTAAGTACGTGTAGTAGGATTTTTTGAAATGGGGTAGGTGACAAAGTCTGAAGATTTGGCTTTTTCGGTTTTTATAAATATGAATCCCGAATTGCCTTAGTCACGCGATAACATAAAAACGGGTGAACCGATTTGGCTAATTCTTATTTTATGTATTTAATGCTAGAATCGTTTTTACAAAAGAAACGTTTTAAGTAAATTAAAGAAGATTTTAACACGGGCGAAGCCGCTGGGCACTTCTAGTCTAATACTATAAGAACCTTTGTCCTGACATACTGACTGACTGACTGACTCACTGACAGACAACGCACAGCCTAAACCGCTGGTCGTAGAGACTTGAAATTTGGAGGCTATATTTGTCTTAGTACGTAAGGGTGTACTAAGAAAGGATTTTCCAAAACTCACCCCTGAAGGGGATGAAACGGTGGTTCAAAGTTTGTAATTTCAATTCAAAAATATTGTTTCGGATTGCGCTGAACTTTGGCATGCAAATAGTTATTACGACTTTAGTTACATCTGAGAAAGGATTTTCCGAAATTCACCCATGAAGGGAATGAAACGGGGGTTCAAAGTTTGTATGGAAACAAGATTAGATAGTCTTTTATATTCGAAACTTAACACAAGTACTCGGGTAAGTAAGTTAAAACGTGTTTTAAGCTCTTTCAACATTCCACCCCTAAAAGGGTGAAGTGGGGTAACAAAGTCTGAAATCAATATTGTTTCGGATTTCGCTGAAATTTGGCATGCAGATAGTTATTTTAACTTAGGTATCCGCTAATAAATAATTTTTCAAAATTCACTCTTCAAGGGGATGAAGCGGGGGTTCAAAGTTTGTATGGAGAAACAAGATAAGATAGTGTTTTCTATTCGAAACTTCGCACAAGTACTTCAATAAATAAATGAGTAAACCTCGAGATTCAGACTTTTTCAAAATGCCACCCTAAGAGGATAAACTGAGGTAACAAAGTCTAAAAATCAATATTGTTTCGGATTGCGCTGAAATTAAAAATGCAGATAGTTATCATGACGTAGGTATCCGCTGCGAAAGGATTTTCTAAAAATTCCTCCCGGATACGGAACGGGGATTCAAAGTTTGTATGGCGAAACAAGATGAGATAAAGTAGGTACGTTGTAGGATTTTTCGAAATGGGGTAGGTAACAAAGTCTGAAAATTTGGGTTTTTCGGGTTTTATAAATATGAATCTCGAATTGCCTAAGTCATAACATGAAAACGGGAGAACTGATTTGGCTAATTATTATTTGATATCTTTAATGATAGAATCGTTTTTACAAAATAAAAGTTTTAAGTAAATTAAAGAAGTTTTTAACGCGGGCGAAGCCGCGGGGCACTTCTAGTACACATATATTGTGGTGGCCAAGAAGAAGAAAAAAAAGCGCTAGAATTATTGACATTTTTAGTCTGTGGTCACAGACTGTCGTAATAACACATTTAATCATGGAGTAGGAAATACATATAGACACGGAAGTGCCGCGATACATTTGCTTGTATGGATATAACTTCAGAGAAGTCATAATGGAACCTAAAATGACTGCCATTGATTGTCCATTGGTCCATTGGTGACCTTGAGTGACACAATCCTAGCAATGGACCAATGCACAATTAATGGCATACGTTTTAGGTTTAGATGTGCACCTTTTTTTTGTAGATTTCATGTCCTTATGTATAATATGTCAATGAGTTAAAGGTAAAATGTTTACCGGGTGAAAACTGCAAAAGGTGCGAAGTTTTTATCGGAAACTGTATGTATTTATTGGTTTATTACGTTTGTTTATGTTAGTCAACGTCTTTTACAATATTATGCTCTTGAATTGCTATTTTATAGAGCCTTTTATTTATTCCCTTTTCTCATAGAGGGGGAATGAAAAGCAGAGTGTAAAACTCGGCTGCAATATTATTTTCTCTCGGCCTGCGTACTTTAAATCTCTCGCTACGCTCAGGATTCTACTCTAGAATCCTTCTCTTCGCTCTGGATTCAAAAAAGTGGCCTCGCAGAAACGTACAATATTGCTCCCTTGGTATACAATCTACTATTTAACATACCTTTACTGCATATCTATACAATGTATTTTCTTTTTATGGCTCCGAACCCAAAGGGTACCAACGGGTACCAACCAACCAACCAACCAACCAACCATTACTGAGACTCCGCTGTCCGTCTGTCTATCTGTCTGTCTGTCTTTCCATCTGTCTCCAAGTTGTATCTCATGAACCATTATAGTTAAACGGTTGAAATTTGATGATGATGTATTTCTGTTGCCGCTATAACAATAAATACTAAAAATAGAACAAAGTTAAAAATTAAAGGGTCCCGTCCCCATACAAAAATCGTATTTTTACTGTAGCGCCATCTATGAAAGATTGTTTTACTTATTAATAAATAATATTAATTACCTACCTTTGTGTTAACGTTCACTTATTATAGTTGGTGTTAGAAGTTCGTTAGATATTCGTTAAATGGCGTTTAGTTAATAAGCATGATTGGTATTGACACGGTAATATAATATAATATTAAACTTATACATATTATACTGCGGTTCGGAACCCTCCGTGTGCGAGACAAAAGTCTGACTCGCACTTGGCCAGTTTTATTTTAACCGATTTCACGAAAAAAGGAGAACTTTTAAACTTTTCTTAGAGGTAGTACTCTTTCTTAGAGTAGTAGGTGTACAAAAGCGTAAGTCGTCAACGTATGTAATGTGTTTGAGATGTTTATCTCCATATCTCCGAAGATAATTGTCATACCTCGATAAAATTTAAATGGGACCAATCGGGAAGCATAATCTCTCAAACGAAAAAAGAATTTTTGAAATCGGTCAAGATTTGACGGAGTTCTGAGGTAACAAACATAAAAAAAAAACAGTCGAATTGAGGAAAAACATTCTTTGTGAAGTCGGTTAAAATGAAACTTAACTTTAACTTTTTTTTCGACGTAAATTCATAATACAAGTGTTTCGGTAGCTTTAAAAGGAAAAATTAAAATTAAAAATGCTTTAAATAAAAAAATTAAGGTAACAACAAAATGTTTATATATTTCACGTTACGTTAAAGAAATAAGGCATTGTTTGCAATGGCGTTTAAACCGTTAAGTTTTCAACGCTCGTGTAGATTTTTCTTATGGAGGAAGTTAACAAGCGAAACCGTAGTCTGATGGTAAGTGATGACGTGTCTCTATAACAGATACGATGGCACTCAAAAATTGACAGTATTTATGGGTTACTGCGCTGCGTTTACAACTAGAGACATTGAGATGTTAGGTATCATACGTCCTGTAATTTTACTTGTCACATTATAAGATAATATAGTGGTAGACGCCTGGGGCGGTACCACCACTTTGCCAATTAATTTCCAGCCGAGAAATAGGAATGGCAAGGTAAAATTATTCTGTTGAAATGGCCAAGGTGTCCGGTGATATTACAGTACATGTGAGACTCAACATCTTTATGTCTCAAGGTAACAGGCGCAGTGCAGTGACATGCAACATTCTGTCACTCCAGAATTTCTTCACATGCCGCTGTATCTGTAATAGGTAGACGTCATCGCTTACCATCAGGCGAGCGTCGCGCTTGTCCTGTTACCTTATATCATAAAAAAAAATCTTTATTCATAATTCTCAGTCTTCATATCATTAAGTCCAAGCTCTTCGTTTTGTTCGAATGTGCGCTCGTAGCGAGTTATCTTCAAACCTGTGAGAAGAAATAAACTTTATCATAAACAATACAGCAATTATGTTTAGTTTTATATCTCAACTAGCTGTTACCCGCGGCTTCGCCCGCGTTATTTGAGTATTTATGACCTACCTTTAGGGTCATGATTGATGATCTTTAAGGCCAATGTCGATCTTCAACCATTTCCATACCAAATTTCATCACAATTGGTCCAGACGTTTGAGCGTGAAGAAGTAACAAACACATAAACACACTCACAGACTTTCGCCTTTATAATATTAGTGGGATAGGCCAGCGTTAGACCACAATCTTTATAATATTAGTGGGATAGGCCAGCGTTAGACCACAATCTTTATAATATTAGTGGGATAGGCCAGCGTTAGACCACAATCTTTATAATATTAGTGGGATAGGCCAGCGTTAGACCACAATCTTTATAATATTAGTGGGATAGGCCAGCGTTAGATCACAATCTTTATAATATTAGTGGGATAGGCCAGCGTTAGACCACAATCTTTATAATATTAGTGGGATAGGCCAGCGTTAGACCACAATCTTTATAATATTAGTGGGATAGGCCAGCGTTAGACCACAATCTTTATAATATTAGTGGGATAGGTTAGCGTTAGACCACAATCTTTATAATATTAGTGGGATAGGCCAGCGTTAGACCACAATCTTTATAATATTAGTGAGACAGGCCAGCGTTAGACCACAATCTTTATAATATTAGTGGGATAGGCCAGCGTTAGACCACAATCTTTATAATATTAGTGGGATAGGCCAGCGTTAGACCACAATCTTTATAATATTAGTGAGACAGGCCAGCGTTAGACCACAATCTTTATAATATTAGTGGGATAGGCCAGCGTTAGACCACAATCTTTATAATATTAGTGAGACAGGCCAGCGTTAGACCACAATCTTTATAATATTAGTGGGATAGGCCAGCGTTAGACCACAATCTTTATAATATTAGTGGGATAGGCCAGCGTTAGACCACAATCTTTATAATATTAGTGGGATAGGCCAGCGTTAGACCACAATCTTTATAATATTAGTGAGATAGGTTAGCGTTAGACCACAATCTTTATAATATTAGTGAGATAGGTTAGCGTTAGACCACAATCTTTATAATATTAGTGGGATAGGCCAGCGTTAGACCACAATCTTTATAATATTAGTGGGATAGGCCAGCGTTAGACCACAATCTTTATAATATTAGTGGGATAGGTTAGCGTTAGACCACAATCTTTATAATATTAGTGGGATAGGCCAGCGTTAGACCACAATCTTTATAATATTAGTGGGATAGGCCAGCGTTAGACCACAATCTTTATAATATTAGTGAGACAGGCCAGCGTTAGACCACAATCTTTATAATATTAGTGGGATAGGCCAGCGTTAGACCACAATCTTTATAATATTAGTGGGATAGGCCAGCGTTAGACCACAATCTTTATAATATTAGTGGGATAGGCCAGCGTTAGACCACAATCTTTATAATATTAGTGGGATAGGCCAGCGTTAGACCACAATCTTTATAATATTAGTGGGATAGGCCAGCGTTAGACCACAATCTTTATAATATTAGTGGGATAGGCCAGCGTTAGACCACAATCTTTATAATATTAGTGGGATAGGTTAGCGTTTGACCACTATCTCGTCTGGTGGTAAGCGATGATGTGGTCGAAGATGGTGAACACGCTAGGACTAGAATACTCTTGACTCTCGTGCTATAATACTATAACTATATGATATGCTCTTTTCCTACCTTTGTCGTATGTCATTACTTCCTACGAATAAATCATAAGTCAGGAAAAGTAACTGCGTTATAAAAATGACCCAACATAATATCGTTTAAAAACTAAAAACCGACCTCAATGTTCATTTTCAGTACCAATTTTTAGATGTTTATCTATATATCTCTGGAGATACTTATCAGACCTCGATAAAATTACCATGGTACCACCCTTGAGATATCTCCTTTCGAACAAAAAAAGAATAATCAAAATCGGTGCATAAATGACGAAGTTATCCCCGAACAAAAAAAAAAAAAAAATATATATATACGGTCGAATTGAGAAACCTCCTCCTTTTTTTGAAGTCGGTTAAAAAGTAGTGTCCAAGCAGGTGGGGTTAAAAGTCGTGTCCAGCGCGTCATTAGTCGGATATTTGTCTCGTTTGACTCAACTGTCATAACAGACATTGCAGCACATGCGAGAACCAATCACTGTTTCACATTTTTTTTATATAAAAATTGTCAGAAGTCCTGGAACACAAAGGTACGTGTATGGTTGGCAACCCTACTTACCTAATATTTTTTTAATAGTCTGCCGTCAACGATTGGATGACAGCAGAATGGTTTATTACATTTTTTTTTAAATTCATAGCGTTAAAATCTGCTTTTGCTATGTTTACTTGATAATTGGTTATGATTTATTTTATGATTTTGACGTGTATATGTGCGTAGTTTTATACTGCCTACATACTGAATAAATGCGTTGATTTGATTAACATCTTTATGTCTCAAGGTAAGGTCTTTATGTCCGCAGTGCAGTGACATGCCAAAATCTGGCAGTCCAGAATGTTGCTACCGTATCTGTAATAGGTAGACTTCATCGCTTACCATCAGGCGAGCGTCGTTCTAGTCCTGTTACCTTATATCATAATAATTAAGATAGTTTAAAAACTAAAACAACCGACTTCCATGCCCCGCGAGTCAGTTTCAGTAGCAAGTTTGAGACGTTTATCATCATACCTCTGGAGATACTAATCAGATCTCTATGAAATTACAATGGGACCACCTCGGAAACGCACCCTACCGAAGGATCATTCGAATCGGTTCACAATTGACGGAGTAATCGCGTAACATACATACACACAAAAAAAATCATACAGACGAATTGAGAACCTCCTTCTTTTTGTAAGTCAGTTGAAAATAGAGTTAGCGGTGAAATATAATCCTCTTATTAGTGTAATTACAAGTTGTGGAAAAGTTTTCCGCAATTATAAATGCTGCAACACACCATTTTGCAAGTTGTTTCACGTCCGCCATTTCGAACAATACTGGGGCCTTATTCAGTATGACCATTTTAAAGTCTTACCGTGCCGTGTTACGTTATCTCCGCGTTATGGTATTCTCTATGCCAATTAAAACGCAGTAGGGTAAGGTTATGAGCGCGTTTTGAGCTGTCAAAATATCGTGACATATGAGGACGTGTAACGCGCGCGTTTTTTATAATTTACCTATCATGTGGCATACAGAATACAATTTTTCAATAACGTGACGTGGCGCGTTAAGGAACGCGTTATCTCATTGGTCATACTGAATAAGGCCCCTGATAGCTAAACTCGCACAGTGGTGACTTAAGCCGCATTTTCACTAGGAGACTTTTGTTCTGCGACTCGGTCGCTCGACCACAGACCACTATTACTCACGGGGAGCTTCATGCTCAACTCGTTCAAGATCAAGATTGTAAACCTCACAGAATAATACGAGGAAGTTTGCAAGAAAAATAGGTGCTAAGAAAAATACGCAAACGACGACGCCGGCAGACATTCTTCTTGTATTTTTATTTTATTTTGTCTGGTATTGCCATGCCATTATTTTATTATGTCATTGTCAACGCCATACAACATTTTAATTGGATTTTGTTTGGTTAAGTTTTAGTAGTGTCTGCCTACCCCAACGGGAAAAAGGCGTGATTGTATGTATGTATGTATGTATGTAAGTTTTAATTACAAGGTTAATTTGAAGTTAACAATAATTTCATGTTAAAATAAACTTTAATTTGTACATTTCAGATAAATTATTAAAATAATAATGTATTCACCATTAAACATTTTTGATGTTGGCAATTAAGAACTTTAGATCCCACAAACGTGCGAGCAAGACACACGATATTGCTTTTTCGTATAGCTTTGGCCCCCCACCACAGAATAGGCAATAGTTCCTAAGGCACCGTCTGTTCTACGCAAGTCGACTGGGCCTGCTCGACACGAAACTCACGTGTACCGCGCGATGTGCCCGACGTCGCTTGGGACATTTACGTGTCGCGCAGCTTGTCGCTAGTCGATGTTCTGCGAGCGTCGACACGCGCGACCTTCGTGTCCGGTGTCCCTCGACAGTTGCCGGACTGAATGTAGGGCGATTTGTTCCCGCGACATGTACCCTAGTGAAAATGCGTACTTTACAAGTCATCGATGCGGTGACAAGGTCATTCGCTATGTGACTTCTACTGCCTTATTATTAATATTTCTGTGGCCTACCCCATCTGAAAAAAGGCGTGATTTTTATGTATGTATGTAAACGTACCATCATCTGGCGTGTTGTCATCGTTCAAGCTCTGCACGTAAGAGTTCCCAGCTGGATCGTCCAGCACTAGAGTCACGTGTTCCTTGCAGCTCAGCACGTCGTCCAGACGGGATATGACGCTGCACACAGATTAAAATTAATCTAAAATATACATACGTATATATAAACTACCAAAGGGTTTTGGGGGGAACGTGAAACTTGAACCTAAGCAAACGACCAGACCTATCACGACCAGATCGGAGACGTTTTAAAGAAAGGCCAAGTCAAAAGTACCTATAACCGGCGAGCATGTATGAAGACGTTCATGAAAGTGGAAGAAGCGAAGGAGGTATGTCAGGATCGTAGCATGTGGAAACTTGGAAAGAAGTAGTCTCTGCCTGCCTCAACGAGAAACAGGCGTGATTGTATGTATATATATAATATAATGCAATATTAATTGTAAATATAATAAATTGATATAATAATAAATTGTATATATAACATAACTAGCTGACCCGGCAAACGTTGTTTTGCCATATAAATAAATGGCTATTAAAAAATAAGGGTTGATCGTAGAAGGGTGAAAATTGAGGATTGTATGTATTTTTGTATGTTGTATCATAAAAAAATAGAAATTAAAAATGTTGTCTAAAAAATAAAAAAATATGGACTACCCCTAACATTTAGGGGGATGAAAAATAGATGTTGGCCGATTCTCATAGATACCGGATAAGCACAAAAAATTTCATCAAAATCGGTCAAGCCGTTTCGGAGGAGTATGGCAACGAAAACTGTGACACGAGAATTTTATATATTAGATGTAATATATAAGATCTTGTTTTAGTTTCATAATAATTTTTTTTTAATAATTTGCTCATTTAATATGTTTTGCAACACCTTCGATGGTTTCTATTCCTCTCCATACTCGGTTGTCTGCAAGAAATAACTTTTAGCGACAAGACCGCCATGTGTACTAATGCTGATAATTCGTTTCAGTCTCTATTCTATAATAAAATAACCGGCCAAGTGCGTGTCGGGCCACGCGCAGTGTAGGGTTCCGTAGTAGCATGTTATTCAATGTGAGTCTTTACCCGTTATAAACAAGCAACTAGGTACTCCGTCTTTGTCACTTTGAAGGATTTTTTCTAAGGATTTTGTATTTGGTACAAAATTATCCAACACTCAAGTTCAACGACTATTACTGCTAAACTAATAAAGTTATCTTAACCGCTATATTTTTCATTTAAAGTTCATGAAATGCGCTATTATCACGAATTTTTCCAGATTTTTCAAGCGAGCAGTTTAGCTTTTAGGGGGGGGGGACGAAAAAATTCTATGGGGGAATAAAAAAAATTTTTTTCAAAATTTCATTTCAGCACTTCGTCGGCGTCATTTATTTACATACCCCCACAAAAAACCTCGGACAGACAGACGGACATGACGAAACTATAAGGGTTCCTTGTCAGGATTACGGAACCCTAAAAATGAATCGCTGAATGTGTTGCTAAGCGCAAATCTCGAGAGCAGCTGAAGCGATTTTGCTAATTCTTATTTTAAAATATTCGATGAGGTACGAGGTTCTTACGGACATAAAAAATTAAAAATTTGCCTGAAAAGGTCTAACAACAACACTTTTCTATACTCCCATACAATCGATTCGTAATAATACTTAAAAGTCAATTTGAACTTTAATACCATACCATAAAGTTTAAGTGTTAGTGGAGAGGTTCCGGGAAGACAAAACAATTGAGTCACGTTAGTATCGTACACATATTAATGTCAATATTTATCTTACTAACTGACCCGGCGTCCCGAATATCAGAATAAGTATTTAAACAAATAAAAAATTAAGGAATCGACTGTTAGAGCGTTTGTACACAGCAACAGCACTGGGACGTCACCGGCACCGAGATTTTTTCGGGACGGTTTGAAAATGATGTGCCGGCGATCGTTCGTCCACCGCCACCGAGTCCGGTGGTTCTGTTTCTTCTAGCTGTCATGCGAGGCAGATGCGTTTCCATACAAATAAAACAAACAACCTCAGACAAAAAACAATAACCGATCGAACGCCGCCGGGCGCCGGCAGTGTGTGGACAAGATCAAACGTGTTTTGTATTGCGAGCCAATGCCGGCACATCGGCCCGTCAAAATCTCTAGCCGGTTTCTAGCGGTCGCACCGATCTACTCGAAATATCAGCGGCCGGGATGACGTCACCCGGTGCCGATCATGCTGTGGACAAACGCTGTTAGGCGGTACGAAGTTCGCCGGGTCAGCTAATTTGTTATAATTTCTTGATTTGAGTTATTTGTATTGTATTGTATCAAATAAATTGGTAAACGTAGCGTAGGACGTCCTGTGACCAGGTGGAGTGACGATATACACAAAGCGGTGGGCAGTGACTGGAAACAAAGAGCCGAATATCGGGCTTAGTGGCGCATCTTGGGAGAGGCCTACGTCCAGCTGTGGACGATGATTGTACATAGACGCAATAAAAAGGATGTTTCTTGATGCACTTCAAATGTTTTGCCAAATTCAATTTAATCCGTATGCTTTAACTATAAGGTTGTAATTGCTTTGTAGAACAAAACGGCCCAATTGAGAGACACCAGGGTGGGAGTGTGTCCTTGTCTAACAAACTGTTACTCCTATATATGTTCTATACTATATGTATGGTATATATATAAGTCGTCCATACAAAAGAAAGGGACAAACTTCGTTTTAAAGTCGGTCTCATGGGGGCCGGTGTACGCGATCAAGTTTAATATGTAGCAGGTGTGTGTGGTTGTATGAAGCAGGTACCTGTGTAGAGCCGAGGTGTTGATAGCCGGCGCGTCCCCCGCCGCCCCGGGCGCTTCCTGCAGCTGGTCCCGCATGGCCAGCAGCAGCCCCTCCGCCGTGGAGAACCGCCCGCCCAGCGCGCGCCCGCCCACCTCCAGCTCTAGTTCCGGCACCTCCATGCTGCACGTCTCTGACTGAACACAACACAATCACTCTGTACTTGTGTACCAATAGGTTATTACATCCATTTTTAGGGTTCTGTCGCCGAATGGCAAAAAACGGAACCCTTATAGATCGTCTGTCTGTCCGTCCGTATGTCACAGCCACTTTATTCAGAAACTATTAGGACTGCACAGTTGAAACTTGGTAGGTAGATGTATTCTGTGAACCGCTTTACGAGTTTTATACAAAACTAAAAAATAAAATGTTAAGAGGGGGTGGGGGTCGCTAACCATACATAGAACTGAAATTAATAACATTTTTTTCATCAAACCTATACGTGCGGATGTCTATAGATAGGTCTTCAAAAATGGCATTGAGGTTCCTAAAACTATTTTATCTCAAAGTCAATCATTTGAACGATAGAGACGTCTGATGTGGTAAAATGTGTGTAAAAAGTGGTAAAAAAAAAAAAACAAAAAATGACGAAGAGAGCGTTGAAATTCCGCGTGACGTCCCAGACCGTACTACTTTTTAGCGGTTAGTGACGTCACGAGCCCCCACTCCCAAACTTTGACGCTCTATATCTTTGTCAATTTCTATTGATTTGTAAAATAAAAAAATACGTGTCCAATATTTTATGATAATCTAACTGGCGGACTTATTAGAATTACTACTTTTCGACCCAGGCAACATCACTATGCCTTAAAATTAAAAGACGCAGGCTAAAAGATAAGAATACACATACCTTCAGTATATCTCTGGAGAAGTCTTGTTTCCCGGCGACCCTGACCTCAAACTTGACTCCTCGCTCCTCTACACCGCCTCCAGACTTCACCTGAAAACATCATTTCATCGATTATCATCAATTATTATTATCATTAACATTTCCACTTCTAAGGACCAGTTTTAACAATCCTTGTATACTCTGTGTGCCAAATTTAACCCAAATCCATTCAGCCGTTTTTGCAAAAGTTATATACATCCATACATGCATGATCTGTAATATGTTAGGCCTCGATCCGACAACACGCGCCCGTTATGCGAACGCCACACGCGTCAACGCCCGCGTCTAACCCGCTTTGAAATGTGTTGCATAAAATCTTAGTTTTATTTATTTATTCATTAGGTGCACATTAAAGCGCACAAGAACATAAAATAACAATAATAAGAAATAATTAAGAAGAATTAAGAATAAATTGATCGATTTTAGACCAAAGTTACTTGAAAACTTGCTCAGGATAAAATATTAACATACCTATATTTTATATTATGTTTCTTTGAAGTGTCTCACACTTTATATTTTTGTAAATTGTTAAACACAATCCAAAATTTAATCGTACCGACGGGACTCGAACCCGCACCCCCCGGATTACACGTCCAGGTGCTCTGCCAATTAAGCCACGGTTCGATCCATCGATACGACAAAATTAGTGGATTGCATTTGTTAACCCAATTATGCATTGGTGGCGCCATCTATGATACGATGAAATTTTGGATTGTGTTTAACAATTTACAAAAATATAAAGTGTGTGACACTTCAAAGAAACATAATATTTGATTTACGCAGTGCAACATCTCTCGTCGGATTTGAAAACTGTAATGATTTCTTCCGAATGATTAACTTACGTAATAAGTAGTCATAGATGGCGCCACCAATGCATAATTGGGTTAACAAATGCAATCCACTAATTTCGTCGTATCGATGTATCGAACCATGGCTTAATTGGCAGAGCACCTGGACGTGTAATCCGGGGGGTGCGGGTTCGAGTCCCTTCGGTACGATGAAATTTTGGATTGTGTTTAACAATATACCTATATTTTAAATGATAATGACTAAGTAAACATGTAAAGTTATAATTTTAATTCTATTTTAATTTGATTATGACTTAGAAAATGTGTATAATAATATTTTTTATTGATTAGATTTTATATGTGTGATGTTTGCATTTGATATGCCGCTTTGTGGTAAAATTTTTACGGAACTATTTTCTACAATTTGTCAACACAAACGATACCAACATTTTAGGCAAATAAATAATACTGATTTTGATTCTATATGCTATTAACATGTTAGTGATTCTAATTTAAAAACCGGCCAAGAGCGAGTTATAATAAAACAACTAGGGTACTTCGTCTTTTTCAGTTTAAAGAATTCATTCTAAAGATTTTGTATTTAGTACAAAATTATCCAACACCCAAGTTCAACGACTATTGCTAAACTAATAAATTTATCTGAACCACTACAATTTTCCTTTAAAGTTTTTTTTTTTTTTTTTTTATACCGAACTGGGTAGCACTTGATCACTATCTCACCTGATGTTAAGTGATGATGCGATCGATGATGTAGCGTGCTTACCCAGAAGATACCTATTCACTCGCGATTTGAAGACCCCCATATTGTACTTAATCGGAAACACGGACTCAGGCAGGGTATTCCATTCCTTAGCGGTTCGTATGATGAACGAAGAAGCAAATCGCTTCGTTCGGGTAGATGGTATATCCACCATAAATCGGTGGCGCCTTTTAGTGTCTCTGGATGTCCGATTATAAAATGGGGATGGTGGAATCAAATCATGCAGTTCCATTGCACACTCTCCGAAATGTATCCGATAGAAAACCGATAAACAAGCGACTTTGCGGCGATGCGCGAGTTTATTAAATTGCGAAGTTTATTAAATGCACTATTATCACAAATTTTTCCAGATTTTTCAAGCAAGCGGTTTAGCTTTTAGAGGGGGGGGGGGGACGCCCTACTAGAACAAAAATTTGCACTTTAAAGTTTATTATTTCGTAAATGGAGCATTCAATCGAAAAATGGTATTAGCAACCCTTAAGTCATTTTAAAAGAACTATTCAACGATACCCTACACGATGGGGTAGACGATGAAAATAAAATTTATCCCCACTTCTCATGTAGGGGAGCAACCCTAAAAAAATATTTAAAAAAAATTTATTTCACCACTTTGTCGGCGCAATGTATATACGTACCCTTACAAAATTACAGCTTTCTAGTATTAACGGTCTCTTAGCAAAACCTCGGACAGACAGACGGACATGACGAAATTATAAGGGTTCCTTGTCAGAACTACGGAACTCTAAAAAAGAATTTTCCGAATCGGTTCAGGCATCTTCGAGTCATCGGTGAACATACATAAAAAAAATATATTTCGTCGAATTGAGACCATCCTCCTTTTTGTGAAGTCGGTTAATAAATGAGTACTATCTTATGTATGACACACCAAAGCATTCATCAAACTCATACACTCACACACACACATGCACTCACTGTGCGCGATGCATGCACTCACTGTGCGCGATGCATGCACTCACTGTGCGCGATGCATGCACTCACTGTGCGCGATGCATGCACTCACTGTGCGCGATGCATGCACTCACTGTGCGCGATGCATGCACTCACTGTGCGCGATGCATGCACTCACTGTGCGCGATGCATGCACTCACTGTGCGCGATGCATGCACTCACTGTGCGCGATGCATGCACTCACTGTGCGCGATGCATGCACTCACTGTGCGCGATGCATGCACTCACTGTGCGCGATGCATGCACTCACTGTGCGCGATGCATGCACTCACTGTGCGCGATGCATGCACTCACTGTGCGCGATGCATGCACTCACTGTGCGCGATGCATGCGCTGACTATGTGCACGGTAAGCGCGAGACATGTGAACATGCCCTTGTGCTAAACACTCACTTCGTTAGTGCGGTGTCCACAGGCATCACAAGTGGTGGCCATTATTATAACCTCCTTGAAATGTGGGATTTCTGTAACAAACAACTTATATTATATTAAAATGTATGTGTGTATGTGTATGAGTGTGTGTATATATATGTGTGTATGTGTGTGTATATATCTGTGTATGTGTATGTGTGTGTGTGTGCGCGTGTGTGTATTTATTTATTTATAATAACTAGAACGGTACACACAGACCACTAACCCTAATTATCACATTATTAAATTAAAATTATTAAATACATGAATTAATAAAAACTTTAAATATTCAATAAAAACTAAACAGATGTACTACAACATAATCAATTCAAATCAAAATAGTTTAGTCAATAAATAATAATTAAAATATAAACATTAAAAAAATCATAATTTTTTTTAGTATGTTATTATATATGGGCTTGCGTTTGACCACTATCTCACATGTTGGTAAGTGATGATGCTGTCGGAGATGGTAAGCACACCAGGCCACGTATTTTTTTTAAATGCTAGATAGGCTAGCGTTTGACCACTATCTCACCTGATGATGCGGTTGTATTGATACGGTATGTTTGTGTAGTTAATATAAACAATATATGCACTCACTAGTAACCTTCATATTAGTATCAGCGGGAGCGTTGCACTCGGGACAGTTGGTTCTGAACTGTATGACCTCGTCCGCCGCCATCTTGTCGAACGTGTGAGCCGCGGGGTCCGCGGGGGTGAGCAGGGACGAGGGGGGGGTCGCAGATGACTTCGACACCTTCACATACAACACACAACACTAGTTGTAACCGACTTCAGAATTATTTATGATCGTACATTTACTTCTAAACTGTTTAGTTTTACAGATGGCGCCACCAATACATCTAATACTATAAGAATCTTTGTCCTGACATACTGACTGACTGATTGATAGACAACGCACAGCCTAAACCGCTGGTCGTAGAGACTTAAATTTGGAGGGTATATTTGTCTTAGTACGTAAGGGTGGTATACGCAAGCTGGCTGGCAGCGGTTGGAAACGAATGGCTGAAGATCGAGCTCAGTGGCGTGCCATGGGAGAGGCCTATGTCCAGCAGTGGACGGAAATTGGCTGATAAAATAAATAAAAATAAATAATAACGTAAGGGTGTACTAAGAAAGGGTTTTTATAAAATTCACCCCATAAGGGGATGAAACGGGGGTTCAATTTTCAAAGTTTGTATGAAGAAACAAGATTAGATAGTCTTTTTAGGGTTCCGTAGCCGAATGGCAAAAAACGGAACTCTTATAGATTCGTCATGTCTGTCTGTCTGTCCGTCCGTATGTCACAGCCATTTTATTCCGAAACTGTTAGTACTACAGAATTGAAACTTGGTAGGTAGATGTATTCTGTGAACCGCTTTCCGATTTTTATACAAAAATAAAAAATATAAAAGTTTAAGGTTTTCCCATACATGGAACTGAAACAAAAAAAAAATTGTTTCTTTAAACCTATACGTGTGGGGTGTTTGTGGATAGGTCTTCAAAAATGACATTGAGGTTCCTAAAATCATTTTTTCTCAAAGTCAATCATTTGAAAGATAGGCGCGTCTAAAGTGGTAAAATGTGTGTGTCTCAATAAAAACTAACAACGAAAATTGGTTTGAACGAGATACAATTAGCAGTTTTAGAGATATGACGACCGCAAAGATAACTTTGTTTTTCATACAAACACTATGAAAAACAAAGTTAATTTTGTAGTTGCGAAAAATCATAGTTATGGTATACTTAACTGTGTTACGGAACCCTACGAGTGCGAGTCTGACTTGCACTTGGCCAGTTTCTTTATTTGAAAAGTCACACAAGTACTTATGCAAATAAATAAGTGAATACGTGTTGCAGACTTTTTCGAAATTCCACCCCTAAGATGGTGAAGTGGGGTAACAAAGTCTGAAAATCAATATGGTAAGGGTTTTATAAATATGAATAATTCATAATTTATTCACACAAAATAAGCATTACAAAGTACAATATGAGTGACGCAATAACTTGAAAACGAGTGAACCGATTTGGCTTTTACTTCTTTGATGTCTTTTGTGATAGAAAGGTTAATACAAAATAAACCTTTTAAGTAAATAAAAGAAGTCTTTAACGCGGGCGCAGCCGCGGGGCACTTCTAGTAGGTCATAGTGCAATCCATTATAGTCTGGCCATAACTGCTGTACACTCCCTGAGGTATGCGCGGCGAGGTGGGAGCCGGGGAAACAGACTGTGGGGACGTCAGACTGACGGAGCCCCCCCGTCTCGCCGCGCGCATACCCGCGTCCCCCCCGTCTCGCCGCGCGCACACCTCAGGGAGTGTACAGCAGTTATGGCCAGACTATAGTTTCGTCGTATCGCTAGGATCGTACCGTAGCTGAGTTAGTACAGCACCTGGCATGTTACCAAGGAGGCCCGGGTTCTAATCCCGTCGGTACCGCGACATTTTGGATTGTACTTAACAATGTGCAAATATATAAAGTGTAGATAACACTTACAGAAATATAATACAACTAAAATATCAAAAAACGTTTGTAACTCTCTTTGTTTTCATCTCTGTCCGTTTGTTACCCAATCACGCCTAAACGGACGATCCGATCTTACTAAAATTTAAGAGCGTAGGCGGCGTGCACTTTTCCATACAAACGTATTTCCCTGTTTCCTCCCTTGAAAATGCTTCTAGAGCAAAATTTGTTTCTACAAAAAACCAAGGTCTGCTGTCCTTTTCATCTCCTCCTCCTCAATCCTTTTTATCTATCTCCTCTTTAAGGTTTTTGAAGGGTCATTATTTCTATTTGCGATAGGTTGGTCAAAAAAATCAAATGATAAAAACATAGCCACAGCAGACCTTGATTTTTTGTAGAAACAAATTTTGCTCTAGAAGCATTTTCCAGGGAGGAAACAGGGGAGAAAACGTTTGTATGGAATTTATGGAACTTATATGGAATATGGAACTTATATGGAATATGGAACTTATATGGAATATGGAACTTATATGGAATATGGAACTTATATGGAATATGGAACTTATATGGAATATGGAACTTATATGGAATATGGAACTTATATGGAATATGGAACTTATTTGGAATATGGAACTTATATGGAATATGGAACTTATATGGAATATGGAACTTATATGGAATATGGAACTTATATGGAATATGGAACTTATATGGAATATGGAACTTATATGGAATATGGAACTGCACCTCGTGTTTCCTCTTAACAAGGAGATACTTTATAGCATGAGGATGAACATAGGCTACTTTTTTAATGTAAAATCATTATTTTTACACATAATTACTTAAATAAATCAGATCACACAAATGTTGATTGACAGAGCATTATGGCGCCTCTTCACAATCGGCGATCATAGACGATCACACGCGAGCACGATCGTGTAGAAGGGCTACTCGCCTGTAGTCGGCCATCATCGACCTTATTCGTCGTCATGATCGCGGCGATCGGTGACTTGTCGGTTTTTCGGGCACGCATCAAAGGGAATCGCTTGTAGTTGGGAAGCGCGTGCCCACACGATCGCCGATCATTCATTCACCGGAGGACAGCGGAGCCGTGCGTACGTCGCGTCGTTTTTTTTGTTTTTAAATAAATAAATGACCGCTCAATAAATGATCACGGACGATCGTGTGGCTGCTTGCACAATGATCGTGACGATTACCTTGCCGATCACAGACGATCAACGAGTGTCGATCATCGCCGATTGTGAAGAGGCGCCATTACAGTGATACAATTCTTGGTGAACGTGAACGAAGACGCGGGTATCCGCTAGTCTTTACTAATATTATAGAGAGAAAACATTTTATAACGAGTTCGAATTTAAAGATGTTTGATGACTAAGCAACTGCTGGTTCATCGCGGAAAATATCGTTTGCGCGATGCAGGATCCCATACATTTAGGTAATATTTACAAGGAGAGTTATTTAACCTACTCTAGCGCCATCTAGATGTTTTTATGTAAATATGTGCAATTAGTCTGCGTTGTATTTATTTATTATGTTTCATTATTTCACAATTTTTTGGATAAAAATTGTCTGAAGTACTGAAACATGCACTGGGTTGCGGGTGCACGTAATAGTACGGTTGGCAACCCTACATTAATCAGGGGAATTAAACATGTGTTTTAAGTGTGACTTTCGACGTCTAGATGAAAGCTGAATGGCAATATCTTAGTTTTTTTTTTGTAAATTCAAAGCAATAAGTTATGTTATGTTATATCTATAATATTTTTTATTGAATATGATCTGTTTAATGTTATGTGACGTGTGTAAGTGCAAATTTTTAATTTGCCCATATACTGAATAAATGCTTTGACTTTGACTTTGACTAAACTAATAAAAAAAATAAATATTAAATTTTTTGTTTGTTGTGATTTAACTTAAAAACTACTGGACCGATTTTGAAAATTCTTTCACTAATGGAAAGCTACATTATCAGCGAGTAACATAAGCTATATTTAATCCCCGTATTTTCACGGGAACTACGCGGGTGAAACCGCGAGGCGCTACTAATTATTACAAGCTTTTATTTAGTTTCACCTGTCCCGATGTTTGTCATAAAACCTTGCGAATTAAATTTGACCCACTTCCCGGTTACCGATTGAGCTGAAATTTTGCATACATGTGTAAATCGCGTGACAATGCAATATTATGACGACATGGTGCTGATCTGATGATGGAGCTAGAAGGTGGGCAAAGGAACTCCTAAACTACACATGTTATACCTGTCGTGTTTCGGCTCATTGGATTTGTCTTGACTTACTCTGGTCCTAGGTTATTTTAAAGCTTGAGTTAAGGTTTTTTTTAAATATGACTTGTTAATCAGTCCTGCGGCAGATATGACCCGCCCACTGCCACTTCAGTTTACTAATACGTTGAGCTATGTCGACAACTTTAGTAGTAGGGGTAGACTTGTTCTAGAGTGGAGACCGGGAATCGGCAAACGTAGCGTAGGACGTCCTGTGACCAGGTGGAGCGACGATATACACAAAGCGGTGGGCAGTGACTGGAAGAGAAGAGCCGAATATCGGGCTCAGTGGCGTGACTTGGGAGAGGCCTACGTCCAGCAGTGGACTGACACCGGCTGATTATGATGATGACTTGTTAATATAACAATGCAAGGTAACGATGGTGGTTCTCACCTCATCTGGGTTGTATATCCCCAGGGTATGATCTTGTTCCTTAGTACGCGGGTACTCATGTTGAGTGCAGCGAGGGTCACGAGAGGGCGCGCTCGGATTCTCCACGAAACAGTTACCTGCAACATCCAAAGTTTTTTTTTTTCAACCGACTTCCCAAAAAGAAGATGGTTCTCAATTCGTCTGTATGTATTTTTTTTTGTGTGTGTATGTTACACTATTACTTCGTCAATTGTGAACCGGTTTGAATGATTCTTTTTTTAATCGGTAGTGTTCGTTTCCGAGGTGGTCCCATTTTTAACCGACTTCAAAAAAAGGAGGAGGTTTCTCAATTCGATCGTATATATATATATATTTTTTTATGTTTGTTCGCGGATAACTTCGTCGTTTATGAACCGATTTTGATTATTCTTTTTTTGTTGGAAAGGAAATATCCCAAGTGTGGTACCATGTTAATTTTATCGAGGTCTGATTAGTATCTCCAGAGATACATAAACATTTCAAAATTGGTACTGAAAACTAATAACGCGGCATTGAAGTCGGTTCTTTTTTAGTTTTTTAAACGATATTATAATTTCATTGAGATCTGATAAGTATCTCCATAGATATGACGATAATCGTCTCAAACTTGCTACTGAAACTGACTCGCGGGGCGTTGAAGTCAGTTGTTTTAGTTTTTAAACCATCTTAATTATTTAGTTTCAGTATGGCTCCACACGATTAGTGTATTTAGCCAGTGTCTAGTATTAAAATTCTTCAAGGTTTTGTGAATTTAAGTCGTAAATATGTGTCAACGACACATTTCCAGTCAAGGTAAAGGTTAGTCTAGTCCAAGTCATAACCTCAGTAAAGATGTAGACTTTACTGAAGATTTTTAAGAGTTTTGGTGAGAACGCAAATAGCATGGTTTTCAACATTGTGTTGTTCCCTACACTCGCACACATTCACCGGCACTTATTGGTTAATAATACACATTTATTACACATTAACTCGCGGAAGAACACAAGTTTTAGGAAAAAAATACAATGGTGAGAGCACACACACTTTTTCACGTTTCCGCCAAAACTCTTGGTTCGAAGTTTTTACCAAGATCATTATTTTCTTTAATCCAGCGACTTGAAATATTTAGGGCCAGTTTCACCGGTTCCTGATAATACGTTAGATAGTTATCTGACACATGACGCCATATAAAAGCTGTCAAAAAAATGTCATATTTCTTTATATAAGCGCCATCAGGAAACGGTGACACTGGCCCTAAATATTTCAAGTAGCTGGATTAAAGAAAATAATGATCTTGGTAAAAACTTCGAACCAAGAGTTTTGGCGGAAACGTGAAAAAGTGTGTGTGCTCTCACCATTGTATTTTTTTCCTAAAACTTGTGTTCTTCCGCGAGTTAATGTGAGATATATATATATATATAGACCATAGAATAGTTACAGTCAAAGTACACCGCTTGAAAAACTGACTAGAATTCGCCTATATTATTGGATTATTTTATTTGGAATCAACTTTTTTGCGCTCTACCAAAAAGTTTGATTCTAAACTTTTTGTGCCACACCTCTTGTTAGAAAGAGACAAATATGTAATTTATTTTACTTTCTCACATAACACGATCTATCCATCTCGCTCATCCACTTCACGGTGACATCAGTCGATTAGGATTACATTGACTCAAAATGGGTTTGGAAAAGTATTTGAAATTTGGTAGGCAGATATCAGTTTGTGACAGAAATGTTACACGGCACTACGGAGGGTTAATAACTTTGCCGCTCCGCGTAAATGTATTCACGTAGAAGACATAAGGATTCCCTTACCAGATATATCATCAAGCACGAGCGTCCAGGGCTCCTGTAAGTCCCGTAGGGCTCCAAGTCTCTCCGCTATAACCTCGATCTGTGCGGCGGCGGCCGGGTGCTCCTCTCTGCGACGGTCTTGGTCTTGTGTCAGTCCCGCGATAGCACGGGACACTATGCCTTCCACTGTTGTCACTTCTAGAACGGATATATGTCGAAGGTTTTAGTGTTGTTGTTTCTAGGATTAAATATAGTTCAAAGGGTTTCATAATTACGATTTATCCTAGATTTAATATAATAATTATTTAAGATAGTTTAAAAACTAAAAAAACCGACTTTAATGCCCTGCGAGTCAATTTCAGTAGCAAGTTTGAGACGTAAACGTCTCAAACTTCATATCTCTGGAGATACTTATCAGATCTCGATGAAATTACAATGGGACCATTTGGGAAACGTACCCTACCGATTACAAAAATAATCATTCGAATCGGTTCACAATTGACGGAGTAATCGCGTAACATACACACAAAATAAATAATAGTTCAAAAAAACTAAAAAACACGCTTTTTATAGAAAACCTAACTAAAAAATAGAAAATAAATTTAAATTAAGAATAGTGTTAAAAATTTCAATAAATATAAATTAATAATTGTGTGAATAAAAAAAAATATTTAAAAAAAAGCGTGAGGTGCATGGTGCCAATAGTTCAGTAGATTTCAGTAGAGTGATTATCATTTTGATAATATCTTAAAAGCACCCCACGCTTTTTTTTAAATATTTTTTTTTATTCACACTTATTAATTCATATTTATTGAAATTTTTAACACTATTCTTAATTTAAATTTATTAAAATTTATTTTCTATTTTTTAGTTCGGTTTTCTATAAAAAGCGTGTCTTTTAGTTTTTTAAACTATTATTTATTTTCTACTTTTTAGTTGAAAAATGGAATAATTTTTTATCAAATTAGTGTATTGTCATCGGTCCTCGATAAATCTACAAAGTTTGAACGAAATCTGGCCGTTTAAAGTGGGTCAAAATCGCGCCCAAAGAAGTCGGTTACAAACATACAAACATACAGGTGAAGCTAATAAAAAGCTAATAAAAAAAAGAAACATACAGACGAATTGAGAACCTCCTTCTTTTTGTAAGTCGGTTGAAAAGATTGTGCACTCCAAATGTTTTGACAAATGTAATCCGTATCCCTAAACATAAAGTTGTAATTACTATGTATCACTCTTGTGAGCCGGTTTTGCGGTTAAGTTCGCAGTCAAGTTTACTATAGTACAACGTCGTTGCATAGTTATAAATATTAAAATACGGGACTTATCGCGCCTAAAACATCAATTTTATTTACTCGACGTGTCAGTCGTCTCGTGGCCACGATCAATGCAACTCGGTCGAAACGTCGAGTAAATAAAATTTATGTTTTAGGCGCGATAAGTCCCGTATTTTTAACCGACTTCAAAAAAAGGAGGAGGTTTCTCAATTCGACCGTATATATATTTTTTTTTTTTATGTTTGTTCGCGGATAACTTCGTCGTTTATGAACCGATTTTGATTATTCTTTTTTGTTGGAAAGGAGATATCCTAAGTGTGGTACCATGGTAATTTTATAAAGGTTTGATCAGTATCTCCAAAGATATGGAGATAAACACCTAAAAATTGGTACTGAAAATGAATAGCGCGGCATCGAAGTCGGTTCTTTTTTAGTTTTTTAACGATATTATCATATTTATAACTATGTGTTCAAATCGCGAAAGTTTAAAGTTTACAACGTCGTTGCAATTAATAAATATGACTAGCTGCACACCGCAGCTTCGCCCGAATTTAATAGTATCCTATATCTAAGTTAAAAAGTGAATAGTTTTGGACGTAAAATGAAAGTCCCTGGATGACATCTTACGGCGTTTATTACTTTCTTGTACAAAATTTTGAATATGGGAGGTGATGAGATGCTTGTATCTCGACGGTTGGAAACGCACTGAATCTATACGGCAAAGTCCTTAAAAAATTCGACGAATGTTCACTAAGACGATAACTTCAGCATTACAATTAACGCAGGCGTTACCAAAAAGTATTATGCTAAATTTCATTCAATTTATTCAGCTGTTTTTGCGTGAAAGAGTAACAAACGTACATCCATACATTATACTCATCAACTTAACCTTAATACAAATAATATCGTTTAAAAACTAAAAAAGAACCGACTTCAATGCCGCGCTATTCATTTTTAGTACCAATTTTGAGATGTTTATCTAAATATCTCTGGAGATACTTATCAGACCTCAATAAAATTACTATGGTACCACACTTTGGATATCTCCTTTTGAACAAAAAAATAATAATCAAAATCGGTTCATAAACGACGAAGTTATCCGCGAACAAACATAAAAAAAAATATACGGTCAAATTGAGAAACCTCCTTCTTTTTTTGAAATCGTATAAAAAGTATCTAGATGGCGCTAGAGTAGAATGGATATATTCGGTCTTGGTCTTAATCAATTCAAAAATATGATTTATAAATATATAGAGTAAAAAAAATAACAACGTGGTAGGTACTTACGTACGCCGCGTTGTTTCATATATGATTTACAATGGATGTAATGTTTTATTTTTATTAATTTAATTTTATTGTATTTATCGATTTGAATGCTCGTCATAATAATCTCAATGGGTAGACTTCTTTATTTTTTTTTTGCCAATAGGAAATATGCATGATTTAATAAAATATTTTAAATTCACTGATTGCATCCATTTAACACAGTAAAAATATGAAATCATACAGAAAGTTTTCAAATTAAGCTAAAAAAAATAGTTTTAGCATTGAAAAAATATGAGGTATCTAAATCGCTGCCTAATTTTCGCGCGCCTTTGTGACGTCACAGTGCACCGCACGGTGTCCATCGATTAATTTTTTTATTAGAAATAGTACGTATTCGTACAACAGTGCATAGTATTTCTTTGAAAAAGATTTAATCAGTGGAGACCGTTTGGTGCCCTGTGACGTCACGTTCTAATTGACAAGTGGTGATGTGTTTCGCAAATTAAAATTTCCCACGCTTTTTTTGCATTTTTCATATAATATTTTAACACATTTAAGAGTATTTTATTTATAAAAAAATGTTTAACAAACAACACCAGAACAATAATGATTCGAATATAAATGATTTCAAGTAAATGTATACTACATGCATATTCCCTGTTCTATTTTTATTACATGATCATAATTAATTGTAATGCTTTGTAAATTTGAAATGTGTGAAATGCGATATCCAGGTATATTATAAAGAGGAACCGTTTTTAAACGAGTTCAACTTTTGAAATATTTAATCGCGAAGCAAGTGCATCAGCTTCAATATCACGGAAAATATCGTTTGCGCGATGCAGGATCTCATACATTTAAGCAATATTTAAAGGAGAGCTATTAAAATCTACGCTAGCGCCATCTCTGGGTTTTATTCTAATATTATAAATGCGAAAGTAACTCTGTCTGTTTGTCTCGCTTTCGGTGAGGTGGAAGTGGAAGGGGGAGGGGATGGTATGTGAGGGGCGGAGGGGAGGGGGATTAGCGTGGCGTGGTGCGGTGCGGTGTAGCTGGGATACGTATGTGTCTTATTAGTTAATGCTACCCAAAGACACTATTCCACGCGGACGAAGTCGCGGGCACAGCTAGTTATATATATTTTTATGTATCTTTATAGGACTATTTGTATTTTTGCAATGCTGTTTACAGTCCGGCAAGTATAACTTGGCGTGCCTGTGCGCCACTGTGCTTTTACTTTGTACTTTGATAACAGTTTCTCTTAAACCACTTTTAATTACTTTTGGCATTATTGAACTATTTTAATGTAGCAGATTTATCAACAATAATGTCGCGGTAATCTCTCAAGCGTCAAACTCACAGTTTCAATTAAAAGAATTAGTTCCAAAAACCACCACCGCCAAGTTATACTTGTGGCACTGTACCACGATGTGTGCGTATGATACTGGACTACAGACTCGTATTGATATATTCACCGTGTTATTTACTAATTATTATTCTGTAATCTGTGGTATGCACTAAATAAATAAATAAAAGAATGCACAGATCTCCTTGCAAATATTTCTTAAATGTATGAGATCCTGCATCGCGAAAACGATATTTTCCGCGAAGTTAGAACCAGATTGCTTAGTCTTTAAACACCTTAACATTTGAAATCTTTACATAAACATTTCGCATTAATTAGAATAGTAGAATGAGAGTTTTTAAATAAGTTAATTTTAAATATATTTTTTGTATAGGTAAACGTTTTGCCACTATCCTACCTGTTGGTAAGTGATGTTTCGGTTGAAGATGGTAAGCACGCTAGGCCTACAATGGGAACTGGCTCTCAAGGATAGCTGCCGGAACACATTAAGTAGATGTTTGGCGACAGATTTTCTAGCTTGAGGGTGATAGGCCAGGCGGACACTGGATATGTCCTACCACCATGCGGGAGTTAGGGGTTTCTTATGAAATGAAATGAAATTCAATGAAATCAATAGAAATGAAATGAAATGTTTATGAGTTGGAATTTTGGTAAATAAAATACGAAGCCGCCCTAGTCGTGGTAATTAGTGGTTAAGATGACATCATACCTCCTTTCTGGCTCTGTGGTGGTATTTCGAACTCCAGTTCCGGAATAGTAACTCCAGTGAAGTCGCTTTTCACCACCTGACGATTCATATCCTCAGGAGTTGACACTTTCAGCTCCCATCTTGAACAACATAGCATACGTTAGAGTCTGTGCAAAAAGAGAACCGTCGTGGCGTTACGATGAACTAACATTCAAAGGTAAGAAAGGAAAGTACATATTACCTAGTACCATCCGATAATGATAATAGTACCTACCAAGTATCAAACATTTGTAATCGTACTAGTAATGACAGCAGCGTTGTCAATGCAACTAAAAAAGTAAATTAAAACAACCGACGATCGAAGCGACCTCAATTTCTACGACGGTTCTCTTTTTGCACAGACTCTATGGATGAAGTGAGTCATCATCATTACTAACGGCCAGAATCCGTCCACTGTTGGACATAGGCCTCTGCTATCTAAACATTTGTAAATCCTCGGAAGATATTGAATCATAGCTAAAAGACCACTCCCCATGAAGTTGAAGTCAACATTCAAACAAAAACAAAACATGTAAATCAATAATTAAGATAATATCAAAACTTAAACAATCGACTTCCATGTCCCGCGAGTCAATTTCAGTAGCAAGTTTGAGACGTTTATCGTCATATCTCTGGAGATACTTATCAGATCTCGATGATATTTCAATGGGCCACCTCGGAATGGGTCACCTTTTTTAATATGTAGGGTACGTACCCTACATATTAAAAAAATAATCTTTCGAATCAGTTCACAATTGACGGAGTAATCGCGTAACATAAATACAAAAAAAAACAGACGAATTGGAAAACTCCTTATTTTTGGTAGTCGGTTGAAAAGTTGTTTAGCAGTTTGGGAGCTATAGCAAGATACCTCAGACGGCTCAGACAGATAATAATATTCATTTATATGTAGGATGTCACTATCTAGTGTCCGCCTGGCCAGCTACCTCTAGTTAGTCTAGCTCAAGTTAGAAAATCTGTCGCAAAACATCTAATGTGTTCCAGCAGCTATCCTTGAGAGCCAGTTCCTATTCTAGGCCTAGCGTGCTTACCATCTTAGACCACATAATCACTTCATTTATCACCAACAGGTGAGATAGTGATCAAACGCTCTATCTCTATCTTTATCTATATGACTAGAAGTGCCCCGCGGCTTCGCCGGCGTTAAAAACTTCTTTATTTATTTAAAACTTTTCTTTTGTAAAAACGATTCTATTATTAAACACATCGAATAAGAATTAGCCAAATCGGTTTTCATGTTATCGCGTGACTAAGGCAATTCGGGATTCATATTATTAAAACCCGAAAAACCCTAATTTTCAGACTTTGTTACCTACCCTATTTTGAAAAATCCTACAACACGTACTTTATCTCATCTTGTTTCGCCATACAAACTTTGAAACCCCGTTTCATCCCCTTTAGGGGCGAATTTTGAAAAATCCTTTCTCAGAGGTAACTAACGTCTTAATAACTATCTGCATGCCAAATTTCAGCGCAAACCGAAACAATATTGATTTCATACTCTGGGGGTAACCCATTTCACCTTTAGGGGTGGAATTTCAAAAAAACCTGAAACACGTATTTACTTATTTTTTTACTGAAGCACTTGTGTGAAGTTTCGGATAGAAAAGACTATCTAATGTTGTTTCTCCATACAAAACTTTGAACCCACATTTCATCCCCTTAAGGGGTGAATTTGTTCACCGATTACTCGATGACGCGTGAACCGATTTTTTTTCTATTTTTATTTGAAAGGGTTATTATACTTCACATGTGGTCACATTTATATTTCATCAAGATATGTTCACTATCTCCAGAGATATGGAAATAAACACCTAAATCTTGATACTGAATATTAATAGCGCGGCATCTGAAGTTGGTTCTTTCAGTTTATTGAACGATCTTAAATGATATCTAAATCTTAAAGGAAAGAGAGAGGATATACGAGAGATGCTTACAGACCGGTGTCTATAATTCCTGCAATTTCCAAAGTATTCAAAAATGGCCTCAGTAGTCGGCTTGTCAGTTTCATGAGTTCCTCTGATGCTCTCTCTGATAGACAGCATGCGTATCGAGAGGGCCACTCGACAACATCTCTAACAAGAGAGTTGATTTGATTTGATTTATTCATTCATAAAAATTACATTCACAACATGCTTTACATAACATAGTTTAAAATAAATAAAGTACTTATCAAATTTTATAATATCTTATACATTGAAAGTTTGATTGGAATAAACTACAGCTAGTTTACAGCTTTAATAATATCGTTTAAAAACTAAAAAACAACCGACTTCAATGCCGCGCTATTCATTTTCAGTACCAATTTTGAGATGTTTATCTCAATATCTCTGGAGATACTTATCATACCTCGATAAAATTACCATGGTACCACACTTGGGATATCTCCTTTCGAACAAAAAAAGAATAATCGAAATCGGGTCATAAACGACGAAGTTATCCGCGAACAAACATATAAAAAAAAATATACGGTCGAATTGAGAAACCTCCTCCTTTTTTTGAAGTCGGTTAAAAAGACGCACTTTCTTCAATTTAACCTATCGGGCCGTAACTACAGACCCCTAAAAGTGTATGTAGATGGAAAACTACTGGAACAAATTGCATCTACTACATTCTTGGGTTTTGAGCTAGATCGAGGCCTGAAGTGGGAAACACATATCGATAAGGTTTGTGGAAAAATAGGAAGTGCGTGCTTTGCCCTGAGCCGCGTCGCTCGTACACTGTCTGCAGACGTAGCTCGGACGTGTTACTTCGCCACGGTACATTCCCTGTTGCAATATGGAGCAGAGTTCTGGGGACGATGTGCTGAGTGGGAGAGAGCCTTCCGTCTCCAGAAGCGTGCAATAAGGGCGATCGTGGGAATACCACAAGATGAGTCTGCAAGACCGTATTTTAAAAGCCTACGCATCCTCACGCTACCATCCATCGTGATAATGGAAGTGGCAGTGCATGTGAGGGTTCATTTACCATGTTTCGTAACGCGCGGTACTGTACATAAGTACAATACACGAAATGCCGGTAAGCTCGCTGGAGTGAGTCGAAGGCTTGACAAGTCCTCGAAGCTCACACACGTCATGGGTCCGACAGTGTATTAACCTACCGAACCACGTTATAGGCGCTGTAAGCATAAGTTGCTTTAAATTTAGACTACAACGATGGCTTATTGAGAACTCTTTTTATAGCTTTGAGGAATTTGCGAAATGCAAATAACGTTGTTTTGGAATTTTATTTAATTTTTATTTAATTTTATTTTTACAATGCTACTAATTTAACTAGTGATTATGAAATTTGACATGTAAATTGGTTTTATGAAGTAAAAGATAATGAATATGAATATACGTATACCTGAGTCCGCAGGCGGCGTAGGCCCCTCCCGGTTGAATCTCATTGTTCTCTGTCCCGCAGTGCTCACAAGAGAAGGACATCAGTACTACGTTCTTGTAGTATGGGATGCGGGTCAGAAGCAGGCGGGTCATACCCTGAGAAAATTATATTGCTATTAGTTGTGCCCCACGGTTCTACCCGCGTAGACATCGTCCCCGTGGGAATATCGGGATAGTCAAATGTCAAAGCATTAAAAAAAAATTATGCAGTATATGGGCAAATAAAAAATCTGCACTTACACACGTCAAATAACATTAAATAGATCATATCAATAAAAAATATTCTAAATATAACAAAATATTTTAAAACATTTTGTCATGAAAGACATCAAAACAGAATTAGCCAAATCTGTTTACCCGATTTCATGTTATTGCGTGACTAGGGGAAAAACCATATTGATTTTCAGACTTTGTTACCTACCCAATTTCGATAAATCTTGCAACACGTATTTACTTATTTATTTACAGAAGTCCTTACGTAAAGTTTCGAATAAAACAGACTATCTCATCTTGTTTCACCATACCAACTTTGAATCACCGTTCCGTCTTCATAAGGGGTGAAAATAATAATAATAACTATCTGCATTCTAAATTTCAGCGCAATCCGAAACAATATTGATTTTCAGACTTTGTTACCCCACTTCACCGTCGTTAGGGGTGGAATTCCGAAAAAGCCTGTAACTCGTATTTACTTGTTTATTCACTGGTGTGAAGTTTCAATAAAAAAGACTTTCTAATCTTGTTTCTCCATACAAACTTTCTTAACGGATACCAACGTCATAATAACCATCTGCATGCTAAATTTCAGCGCATTCTAAAACAATATTGATTTTCACACTTTGTTACCCCATTTCACGCTCTTAGGAGTTGAATTAAAAAAAAGCCTTAAACACGTATTTACTTATTTATTTACGAAAGCGATTGCGTGAAGTTTCGAATAAAAAAAGACTATCCAATCTTGTTTCTCCATACATACTTTGAACATTCGTTTCATCCCCTTAAGGGGAGAATTTCAGAAAATTCTTTCTTAGTTACACCTTTACGTACTAAGAATCCAAATTTCAAGCCTCTACGGCCAGTAATTTAGGCTGTGCGTTGTCTGTCAGTCAGTCAGTATGTCAGGACAAAGATTCTTATAGTATTAGATAAGCGTACAGACAGCGGGAGCTACATACTTTGTTTTATACTATGTAAAGATTATGATTTTCATTGCGGTCTTATTTAATAACTATATTAAGATAGACATAGATTAGTTTGAAAGTTTTCGCGAAAATTATTCATTTTAATGTGAACGTACCGGCTTTTGTTCGCGTGTATTTAGCGCCGGGAAGCGCGGGCGATACGACGTGCGTTGCCACCATCCTAGCCGCTCCCAGACGATGACCTACGTATTAGGTTGAAACCTGGTCGGAGCACATCCGAAGTAAATACACGCGAACAAAAGCCGGTACGTTCACATTAAGACATAGATTAACCAATAACCAACGGTACCAATAATAAAATATTTAAGAGGTTTGGAGAGGTGTTTGATGAAGACGAAGAAGAGTTCCGTAAAGAGTAGGCCCACTGCTTTATTCAATGATTCCATCGCATGCGACGGTGCTTACAAAGGAGTGCGAGTGCCACTGCTGGGAAAAGGCCTCTCTTTCCTCCATCCACACAACAAAGTCTATTGTTTTTTGTGACAAAAGGTGTCGAACTCAACCCAACATCTCTGGGTCTGCCGCGTCGTCCTCTATCATTCTAAGAAACCCCACTCTATAAAAAGTTTTACCCATAGATCGTCTGATCCAGTCACATAGAAACAAACACACATACACTATAAAAACAAACATATCTTTAGTTATTCAGGTAAAAAGGCCACAATAAAAAACATCAATCCATTACAAATGAGTATTTAATTCAATCTGGTTTCTTATCTAGCTTATTATGGAATGTATAAAAACAGTTCTTCTGATGATTGAAGCACAAATATATGTTACATTTAGAGCACATATTGTTTGTGCGACTTTTACATTTTTCTCTGCGGCACTGACGTTGAGATTTGATACTCTTATCTGTCACTAGCCAATGGTCTTTGCCATCAAATCTAGAGTTTATAGAGTCTAGATTCGGTGGTTGATATAATGGAACCAGAGTAGGTTTGGGTACAACATCCGATTTGTTGGTTTCATCGTTTGTTTTAGACTGATTTTCGCCTAGCAACGCCTCAACGATTTCTAATCTAAAAGGCACAGCTTCCAGAGTATCTGCTCTTGAGTAATTGCATCGTTTAGCTTCACTTCGATATTCAAAGTAAGAATTAGTAATCGATAATTCAAATAGATATAATATAATGTTCACGGGCCATTTCTTACATTTAAACGGTGATGAAAACAGTTGCATCATCTGCTCATTCATGCTTGTGCCAATTATGTTCCGTCTGTAGTTTTTCAAAATTAACGGACATGAGATTTTCTTGTATTCTTTTGTTTTGTTGTCCAATCGCTCGTAACTCTGCAGCGGTTTTGAACCGAACCCTGTGGACATAAGAGTCAAACTCTTCTTCTTATCCATCCATTTTATGGCGCACACTTTACCGTCCCGTCGGGATATTTCTTGCCATTCACCGAAACTTAATTCTTTATCTCTCTTTAAGACGAAAGTGTCCTTTTTGAATCGACAAGGCATTATTGACCCTGTAGCGTTTATATCCCGTTTTGCTAGCTCGTTCATTAATTGAATGGTTGTAAAATTCCGTCCAAAGTACAGGCAAGCTCCGGACAAGGTTCTTGCTAAGCGAAGGACCAAAGCGGGTCCGACTCCAAAAGCTCGATCCGGTAAATCTGTGAGAGAACCTTGATAAATTTCAAAATCAACAATCAATCCTTCAGGATTGGTAACAATAAAGTTTTTTAAACCGACTGTTTGCGAAATCCAGTTATATCGAGTTCCGATCCTCGGAGTTTGGAAGTTTATCATCTGTTCTCCGATGCAGTAATGAGATACATCTCTTGGTAGTTGCTGGCAACGGAACCTAACGCTGTCTATGACTGGTTGTACTTTCCATAGCCTGTTCGTCATTTTCTCTAACTCATCAGGATGATTTTCGTCTACAATATGCAAAGACGTTCGGATTTGACGAAACTTCTCATAAGTAATCCGACTTGATATGGGTAAATATTGAAACTTTCTATTAAAGTACAAGTGCTTTTGAGGGCACTTCATGACTCCCATCAATGCGTAGACACCGAAAAACGTTTTGATCAGTTCTTTCTTGCAATATTTGGAATGTTTTTTCCGCATTTCTAATGCTTTCTTCGTGTGCTTTGCAAACGTTTCAAATAATTCATCTGGGAAGTATTTCGAGAAGTACTCCATTGGTTTTTTAGCTTCTACGATTGGTATAGGGAGTTTATCATGTACGATCTTCGATTTGAATGTCTTCTCTTCCCATTTCTCGTGGCGTTCCTCTATTATTTCGTCTTCAGGCTCGAAGTCTAGGTAGAGATCGAATGTGTCTGGATCTTCACATATATCGCTGGACGTTTCATCTTCAACATCTGAATGTTCTAGAAGCTCTGCTATATAGTCGTCAGACTGAACAAAGTGTGACATATTTGTACTTAACGTAGTAAAGGAGTTGATCTATGACAAAATATGGTAGTTGAAAATATGTTTTGTTCAACTTTGTTACGTATTTAAGTTATATTACGTCAGTGTTGGCATTATGTTTCGTTTCTTGATTAACCCCTGGGACACAAATTCATTTGTGATTGCATTCTTTCTGATTGCCACAGGTTAAAATCTGCATCATATTATTTGTATTTTTGAGTAAATTTTGAGTATCACACAATTTCTGTATCAAATATTTTTAAAATAATTTTCTTTATCAAATTAATACCTTGGGCATTTAAATATCCTGTTTTCAAATTCTCTTTGAGATAACAAATCAAACATAATTTTATTTTTTTAATTAGATAAGGACGAGATTCACGATTTGTGTAAAGTGCTTATTAGAGATTATTTTATTTCTTCAGTGAGATATAATTCTTTTCATCGAGCCTGCTTTGTGTCCATGGTACTGTTTTATCTAAAACAGAACAAACATATATAAATCACTATCTACAAGGTGAATTTCTAAAGTGGGTGTGGATGGCCAAATCCAAAACTGTGAGGAATAGCATAAAGTACTCAAAGGACTCAGGCCTGATTTTGATGAAAACTAAAACTGCATCAGTGGATTTTAATATGCATAAATTAGAACATAATGTTGTTAAGATGTTATTTTTAACCGACTTCAAAAAAGGAGGAGGTTTCTCAATTCGACCGTATATATTATTATTATTTTTTTTTTTTTTTATGTTTGTTCGCGGATAACTTCGTCGTTTATGAACCGATTTCGATTATTCTTTTTTTGTTCGAAAGGAGATATCCCAAGTGTGGTACCATGGTAATTTTATCGAGGTATGATAAGTATCTCCAGAGATATTGAGATAAACATCTCAAAATTGGTACTGAAAATGAATAGCGCGGCATTGAAGTCGGTTGTTTTTTAGTTTTTAAACAATATTATATTTGTAGATATACATCTATCATGCCATTTCTAAATTTTAAATTCAACATTCCAAGTTTATCTCGAAGAGATAACTCATAAATAATGCAAACTATTTTTCAACCAACATACAAAAAGGATCAATTTGTCTAAGTTTTTTTTAAGATTTTTTTTTGTTAGTATTTTACGCGAATACTTCGTCAATTGTGAACTGATTCTAATGATTATTTTGTTAATCGATAGAATACATTCCCGAGGTGATCCCATTGTAATTTCATCATGATAAGTATCTGCAGAGATATGACGATAAACCTCTCAAACTTGTTACTGACTCTGACTCGCGAGGCATGGAAGTCAGTTGTTTTAGTTTTTAAACTATCTTTCTTGTAAATTGTCATCAATAATGAGTCATTGTATTCTATTGTAGGAATGTACTTATACTTAATAGGAGTAAATTAGAAATAATAACTTTTCTTACCTTGCAGGCATTTCACAAAAAGTCGATCTAATTGCTGGAGAATCCTTCAAATTTCGATTTACTTGCAACTAGCTTACTTTGAACTCAGTATATTGCATTTTTCCATATTTCATCTAGATATCAAACTGAATTTGTTGTAAATTCCAACAAGGCGGTAAAGATTCTCAATGCGCAGGTCTTAACAAAGATCGATAAGCTGAAAGTTAAGGTCACTAGCAAATGAGAGGACGTCTAGCTTTTCACATGCATCACATGCGCGGTAAACATTTCTACATTTAAAAGTTGCGGAAGATGTAATTAATGATTAAACGTAAATGTTACTAAATAAACCAAACAATAAACCAACCAATATTTCTATAAATTAAATGTTCATGCCGTAAATTGAAGGAACGAAATATGGTTATTTAGGTATCGGAAAACTTACATTTTTATAGCAATTCATGCACATGGACTCCACTTCCGTGACTTCAGGATCTTGGTCTTCACCCGATAGATCTCGGAAGATAGGCTTCTGCTCAGGTGTAGACATTTTCTTTTAAAAACTTGTTAATATTTTGAAATTCACAAGTGCTGAAAAATGAAAATTCGCTCAATTCGGTGACAAAAAGTTGACAACTTCGACGACGAGAGCACTACGCATGCGCATTTCAAAATGACTTTGACAGTTTTGGTTGCTGTCAATGCCATTGTCATCATGTAGGGCTGACCCCATAGAGAAAGTATATATATGTAGAAAGAACATTAGCGTATACGAATGAAATAGCTTTAGAGCTATAACCCGACTAAAATTATGAACACGTGATACATATGCCAGCTATAAGATAAAATGAACAAAGTAATTTGGTCGTGTCATACATGACAGCGGGTGAGAGCCAATGGGTGCTCTAGAACTTGGTTCCATACAGTGCTGGAACCAGTTTAATCGCATACGCAGAAGAAAGATAAAAAAATGTTGTTCATCTCGCTCCCTCATACTAGTGATTATACAGTTTTATCCTTCTCATATTATTATTATCATATTTATTGTTTTAAGTTAGGTCTAGGTTTTTTTACAATATAGTTATCAAAATAACAATAAAATATCATTATAAAATAAACAATAATATAAAAAAAACCTAAACCTAGGGTGCCGCCAGCAGCGGGGCAGGGCCCAAGCTACCGGTGGTTAGGGCTGCAGAGAGAGGAACCTCCTGACGATGCGGGCCGTGTCACAGAATAATGAATAGTACAAGTACAGAAATTGCACTCCCTGAGAGCAAAAATGCGAGATTAAACCTAGTTACAACGCTAGTAACGTTCAAAATGCGCTTCACGCCTCGGGTGCGACCTTGAATTTGCGCCACAGTATCAAGTAATAGTAACTATGAACCGCGTGTTGTGCACAGTAAAATGCACCGTAAGTCCGCACAGCGAGAGTCTGAATAACTCGGTCAACTCGCGGCCTTTACTATAGGGTTGAATGTTATGAGAAAACTTGTAAGCCTTTAATTGGTAGAAGAATACTCGTAGAACAATGTAATGAGTACATTACTGATAATAAGTACTACATTAATGTTTAATGTCGAGGTAGGATAAAAGTACTAACTACTACTACAGTTAAACTAAAATACGTGACGTTCAATTAAAATTGAGTAAAGTTTTAGATTGCGTAAGTTAAATAACGCGACAATAGTATCACTTGCCTAGAATCGTAGGTTGTTTGACTTATAACATTATAATAGTGTAGGAGCCGACTCACTTTTTCGACCAAAAATAATTATGTATTTTGTTCATTCTAGGAAAACTTTATTTTGTAATAGTTGAATATCAAAATAAAAAAAATATAATTTAAAAAAAAAACCAATATTTTATTTCACCATTTTGTCGAGTTCTGAGTCAGAGTTCTGAGGTCACAAACATTTCAATAAACTGGCCAAGTGCAAGTCGGACTCGCACTCGTAGGGTTCCGTACCACACTACAGTATTTTATAAGATCGAGCAAAAAATACCACTATCATTATTCGCCAGCAAAAAATAATAATTAATAAACATTTCGTTTCTTATAACGCCTTCTAACGTCTAACAAAGGTGTTAGGCATCGACATTTCAATATAACGCCATCTATGGGACGTTTACCTAACTAAGCGTTCATAGATGGCGTGAAATTCCGAAAAAAAACACGTTTCTTGTATGGGGACCCTCTATTATCTTTAACTTTATTCTGTTTTTAGTATTTGTTGTTATAGTGGCAACAGAAATACATCATCTATAAAGCGGCAATAGCCCAATGGATAGGGTGTCGGACTGGCAATCGAGAGGTCGTGAGTTCGAATCCACCCCACCCATTGCACTATTGACGTGAACCCACTCCAGACACAAGCATATTTAGGTTTTGGGGTTAACAAGAATATTAGTAATGTGCAACACACATTGCGAGTAATCTTTTAAAAAAAAAAAAAAAACCCGTGAAAATTTTAACTGTCTAACATCACGGTTCATGAGATACAGCTTGGTGACAGACGGACAATAAACAAATACTAAAAACAGAATAAAGTTAAAGATAATAGAGGGTCCCCATACAAGAAACGTATTTTTTTTCGGCATTTCACGCCATCTATGAACGCTTAGTTAGGTAAACGTCCCATAGATGGCGTTATATTGAAATGTCGATGCCTAACACCTTTGTTAGACGTTAGAAGGCGTTATAAGAAACGAAATGTTTATTAATTATTATTTTTTGCTGGCGAAAAATGATAGTGGTATTTTTTGCTCGATCTTATAAAATACTGTAGTGTGGTACGGAACCCTACGAGTGCGAGTCCGACTTGCATTTGGCCAGTTTATTTAAATGTTTGTGACCTCAGAACTCTGTCAGATCTTAACCGATTTGAAATTGAAAATTCTTTTTTAGGGTTCCGTAGTCCTGATAAGGAACCCTTATATTTTCGTCATGTCCGTCTGTCTGTCTGTGTGTCTGTCTGTCTGTCCAAGGTTTTGCTAGGAGACCGTTAATACTAGAAAGCTGAAATTGTGTAGGTATGTGTGTATATCAATAACGCCGATAAAATGGTGAAATAAAATATTGGATTTTTTTTTAAATTATATTTTTTTTATTTTGATATTCAACTATTACAAAATAAAGTTTTCCTAGAATGAACAAAATACATCATTATTTTTGGTCGAAAAAGTGAGTCGGCTCCTACACTATTATAATGTTACAAGTCAAACAACCTACGATTCTAGGCAAGTGATACTATTGTCGCGTTATTTAACTTACGCAATCTAAAACTTTACTCATTTTTAATTGAACGTCACGTATTTTAGTTTAACTGTAGTACTTTTATCCTACCTCGACATTAAACATTAATGTAGTACTTATTTTTTTTTTTTTTTCTTTAACATTCAACCCTATAGTAAAGGCCGCGAGTTGACCGAGTTATTCAGACTCTCGCTGTGCGGACTTACGGTGCATTTTACTGTGCGCAACACGCAGTTCATAGTTACTATTACTTGATACTGTGGCGCAAATTCAAGGTCGCACCTGAGGCGTGAAGCGCATTTTGAACGTTACTAGCGTTGTAACTAGGTTTAATCTCGCATTTTTGCTCTCAGGGAGTGCAACTTCTGTACTTGTAATATTCATTATTCTGTGCATCTGTGAAAATTTCAACTGTCTAACTATCACGGTTCATGAGATACAGCTTGGTGACAGACGGACAGACAGACAGACAGACAGACAGACAGACGGACAGCGGAGTCTCAGTAATTGGGTGCCGTTGGTACCCTTTGGGTACGGAACCCTAAAAACCGTCGAATTGAGAACCTCCTCCGTTTTTGTGAAGTAGATTAAAAACTAAAACACCGACTTCCATGCCCCGCGAGTCAATTTCAGTAGCAAGTTTGAGACGTTTATTGTCATATCTCTGGAGATACTTATCATATCTCAGTGAATCTCAGTGATCTGAGATCTATAAGTACTTTAATTACATTAACTCTCCGATAATAAAAATCTGACTATCGTATGACACGACAAAATCATTAAGAAAGAAAAAAAGGAAAATTGATGTAAACGTTAGTAGGTACCTACCCTATTTATTTATCTTAGAACTAACTAAATAAAGCAAGTTGTAATGTCGATAGAAATTCCCTAAAGATCATTACGTGAATTCCCTTGTAACATGAAACTCTGCTGATTTATACCTACCTACCATTTTATGTGTGACATTCTTTGCTTTTTACATAGTTATTCTTTACAGTTACTATATGAAGCAAGGAATATAATATTGAGGTAGGTACAAGTAAGGCGCGCGGCCGATCGAGAGCGCGCGTGACACTTAACTGACTGAACTTGGACCCTAGCGGGTGCGAAGAGGTACTTGTAGTTTCATAGCTACAGCGCGGAGTGCGACAGGCCTGGCCGTGTCAAGAAGTACCGCCTTCTGTATCTGGCCCTTGATCCAGCCGTCTAACGAGAGTCTCTTGAGATTTTGGTCGAGACTCTTCGCTATTAGGCCGTTCGCAGAAACGACTATCGGGACAATGGTAGTCGAGTCAACATCCCATAAGGCGGTAACCTCGTAAGACAAGTCAAGGTACTTGCTGAGCTTGTCCTTTTCAGCTTTCACGAGTTTCTAGTCATGCGGGATGCTGATGTCGACTATCACGATATCAGGTTTATTAGCGACAATAGTCCTGTCTGTGATAACCGATCGGTCCCAATAAAGCAAAGCACGACCATTTTCGAGAACTGGCTCAGATGCGTACTTATAGTATGGCACCTCGAACTCGACAAGGCCGTATTGCAGAGCAAGTTGCTGGTGGATGATACTGGCTACGTGGTTATGTCTGTGCAAGTACTCGTCGTTAGCAAGATGAGAACAACCGGAAATAATATGCCTGAGTGACTCTCCGGGACGGCGGCATGCCCGACAAATGTCGACTGTACCGTCCTTCATGATATATTTCCGGTAGTTGTTCGTCTTGATAACTTCGTCAGCAATTGCACAAACAAAACCTTCGGTTTCCCCAAAGAGGTCCAGAGTTCCATACGTCCTTGCGGTCTTCGGTTCTCAGCACCTGAGGTTTGCGCCAGTTCTCTTTGCCTAAGGAGAGAGGCGTTAAGGTCCTGTCAACTGCTACCACACCGCGATGCATCCCACACTCGTTGTTAAAGAAATATTCCCGGTGACGGCATACTTCACGGTTATGGAGAGTCTTGGCATTGAAAAAGCCTCGACCGCCCCATTTCCGTGATATATACAGTCTCATAACAGACGAGCGTGGGTAAAGCATGCGATGTGACGTCAGTTGTTGTCGAACCTTACTGTCCAGGGCGTCTAACTCGGTCTGAGTCCACCTTAGTATGCCAAAGGTGTAGTATATAAGTAGGGGCATAACCCGATCATCCGATATCAGCTAGGCTATTCTGTAAGCTATCTCGACAGCAGAATCCGCGGTAAGATTTGAATTTCGTACTACGAAATTCAACCGTATTACAAACGTGATGCGATTGAATTTCGTAGTACGAAATTTGAATCTCACCGCGGATTTCGCTGTCGAGATAGCTTACAGAATAGCCCAGCAGAGAGTTGTAAATTCATTGAATTCACAACTTTCCCCCGCTGCACGAGCATGACCGCACACTTATCTACACCGAACTCCATGTTGATGGCGTTGCTGAAAGTCTCAGTTACTTTCAGTAATTCCATCAAATTATGGCGCTTCTGTGCAAAAAGTTTGAGGTCATCCATGTACAGCAAGTGTGAAATGACTTCACCCTCTCTCTTAAGCCGATAGCCTAGCCCTGAATCCTCTAATAATGTGCTTAGAGAATTTAGGACTAGACAGAACCACAACGGACTCAGACTGTCACCCTGGAAGATGCCTCGCTCAATCCTTATAAAGTCCTGCAGGTACCAGAGAGGCTGTCTCCATCACCCGGTTGATGAAGGACTGTGGTCCACTGCCTCATACAAGAACCTAGAAAAGATCTCAGAGTTGTATCAATTTTATACAACTCCAAGATCCTCTCCAGCAAGGTATGAGGCACAGAAACATAGGCCTTCTTGTAGTCAATCCAGGCGGTGGAGAGGCCCCTTTGTTCCGCCGGACTTGTTGGCAAATGGCCGTGTCGATGAGGAGGAGCTCCTTAGTACCACGGGACCCAACCTTACATCCATTTCATTATTATTTATTACTAGCAACCCGCCCCGGCTTCGCACGGGTAGAATATATATGCCTACAAAATTTTCATCAGTTTGTTGCATCGAATATAAAATATGAACATATTTAACAACCATCGTCATATTTCATCCAATTTACACAAAACCTTAACGAATTATGCACCTAAACCTTCCTCATAAACACTCTGGCTATTGGTGAAAACCGCATGATAATCCGTTCAGTAGCTATTGAGATTATTGCGAACAGACAGACAGACGCAGTGATGAACTTTGTTTTATAATACTTACGTATAGATATTGGACGGCCCTTTGGCGTAAAGGATAGTTACCCTGATTCTGACCCGACGGTCGTTGGTTCTAATCCAGCTAGGATATATACCTACCAATGAAAGTTTTATGTGCATTCATGAATCATGAGTTTTCGTACAGTGGTAGTGGAATCATTAAATCTACCAAAAAGTAGCTTTGTGGCGATGCAATCGATCACGTTTCTTACCTTTGCATTTTTACATCACTAGTTGCGTGTCCCATCACTTAGGACGAGCGAGATAATACCAGATAATACTTGTCAGATTGTAAATAATTCAGAAGAACAATATATCCTTTCATATCGTTTAGCTGGTCGGTTTCTGTATTTGTAGAGTTACAAGAACAACCTCCATTTTCATATTTAAGGAGTTAGCGACGGCGTCTCATGTTTTCCTTAGGGACGATACGGTTCTTCGGATACTACAGCCCACAGAACACTATTACTCACGGGGAGCTACAGCCACCGTACACAGGCCCGTATAAAGTTCTAGAACGTTCACCCGATGGTAAGACATTTACCCTGGCCATAAGAAATAATAAAGTCGTAGTTAGCATAGACAGACTTAAGCCGGCTTTTATAGATCATAATAATGATCAGTCAAACCAAACTAGACACTTACAACCTAATCAGAATGCTCTACCTGTCACTCAGGAAAACTTGCCGCCTCAAGCTTCGGTTCCGCTGCACGTACAGCATGACATAGTCAAACAGCCTTATACCACACGCTCGAGCAGACGCGTTAGATTTAAGAATTTTGACTGATTCTTGTTAGTGTAAGTTATGCAAGTGTTACTTAATTTTGATAATGTCTTAGTTTTAATTATGACTCATCCGTTTAATGTTTATTTTACCACGTTTTTGTTTACCACGGCGAATTATATCCATTCCTACTGTACCTAGTATTTAAGAGTTAGGATTGGAATATCTTTCTCCGTAGGGGGGTGGTGTGGCGATGCAATCGATCACGTTTCTTACCTTTGCATTTTCACATCACTAGTTGCGTGTCACATCACTTAGGACGAGCGAGATAATACTTACTTGTCAGATTGTAAATAATTCAGAAGAACAAAATATCCTTTCATATCGTTTAGCTGGTCGGTTTCTGTATTTGTAGAGTTACAAGAACAACCGCCCCTGTCGTTAAGATATGTGCAGGAATCTTAACGAATGTTACTCGGTAATAAACGACAATAACGTCAACAAAAGGAGTTTTAATTAAAGACTCGGAGGTGTCACAAGACCTCCAAAGCTTACCACCAAGGAGTACATCTGCCGCCGTAACCTTACGGCGTTCCCCGACGCAAAATGTAGGGGTAATATACGTTTAACGTGTGTATCTGTGTGTCTGTCTGTAGCATCTTAGCACCTAACTGGATGAATCGATTTTGTTTTTATTATTGATAGTTTTTTTTGTTTGATAGATGTCTTCATCGAGAGTTTTCTTAGCTTTGATTCATGAAAATTCGTTCAATCGTTATAAAATTATGAGCTTTTTTCTAGTTAATTGCGCTATGAAATCAACTTTCATAGGTCTGATCAATTCGAAAATCTTCTTCTTCAACGATATTGTAAGAACATGGAAGCCTCCTGGACTCTACAGAATACTCAAATCCTCACCAACTTACAGCTCAGATTTTAAATGTCGTGTTTAGAGTCATTGGAAAAAGCTATTATACATAGATCAGTCGGGGTGGTTTAAAATATTATATTATATTATTATATATATAGATAAATATTATTTTATACAATAGATCATATTATTATACTATATTGACTTCAAATTGATTGTGATCGGTGGGGATCTACAGCATAGCTAAGCTTATAATAATATTTTCTCAGTAACTATGACCTAATCTGTGGTTTCACTGTAAATATTTTATTAATTTTGCGATGCGTGTTGATCTTCGTGATATCTTCTAGAGTTTTCATTTGAATTATATACTGTAAAGGACAATTTTAATCTAGAATATGTGGCCAAGCTAATTAACGTAATTATTTGGATAAGGATTAATACTATATACTTGAAAATAGCCTTGGAAGTTATGTAATATGTTTTAACAAACATTTTAAGATTAAAATGGTTACTGTGAGTCAACCTTAAGAAATAGACATATGCTGTCGCGGACTTTTTTGTAGGTCTTATTAAGTTGTACAACTCTTGCATAGAAAATATTCTTCTATCTATTTTCAATTAAGCAGCGTTCGTAAGAAACGTTTTTTCGACCGTTTTTTTGCCGACTTAGGTTGCAAATTAGGTCTCCACGAATGTACCTTTGATTTAAACGGGATAATATATAGCCTATTTTCATTCCGAAAGTCCATTCTATGTATTAGTGAAAGAATTTTTTAAATCGGTTCAGTAGTTTTTGAGCTTACTCATTACAAACATACAAAAATACAAATGTTCTCTCTTCATAATATTAGTATAGATATATTCGGTAGTGAACTGTTTAATATTTTCCCGAAAAGACCGGTAATACTATGGACAGAAGATAAAAACGCCGGTAGCGACACACGAAATTTTGCGTATGCCTATGCCTCCAAACCGAATAGGTAAGGAAGCTTGACACCATGATTTGTCCGAAAGGGAACAATTTAGAATTTTTATTAGGATATTTTTGATTGCTTCATCTAAACTTGACTGATAACTGATAGTAAAGTCATGTGATTCCAAAACGGGCAACAGCGAAGTATATAAGTAAATTTTGGAACAAAAAGACAAAAACGAATTATATGAAATGCTATGTGGCAATGAATTTTTGCTAGGCGCTCCGAAGCATCTCATCAATAAAAACCGGTAAAGACTCTTCTAGAATTGGAGCACCAAGGAGGCAAAGGTTTTCTTTATGTAATAGTTTATTTTTGGGGCCAGACTGTTGAATTTAGTGAATAAGTCATTTCTTTTATCCATAGGCACAATGTCCGTAAAGAAAATTTCACACTTTGAAAAATTTAGATCCAAACCAATTAAATGAAATTTTTCAATTAAAACCAGTAAATCCTGTAATACCGTGTTTGCGTCGCCTCCCAGGGTTCCGTCATCCAGATACCACATGTTCAATTTTGAATTTAGGCTCGAAATTATCGGATGTATAGCAAGCCCGAAGATAGCCGGTCCAAGAGGATCACCCTGTTGACAACCGCAGCAAGAATTAATTATATTAGTCCTGTGAAGTAATTTTGATTCAGTTCCATAACATTGCCAAAGATACTTAAACGTTTCCGGTATGCAATTTCGAATTTCAGTCAAAAGAGTAGTTCGGTCAACAGAGTTAAACGCATTTTTAACATCCACCTTCAAAATCACTGCGCCACCATTGTGGTTAACATATGAGCATGAACGGCCGCCTCACAGCCACCTCTGCTGCCGAAACCTGACTGAATAGGCTGAAATTTATCTATATATATTAAATATATATATTTAATTTTTTATGTATGTAGCGGCAGCAAACTTTAGATGCGATCCTTCTATAAGTGCAACCTATATATATTATAGGCCTGATACCGCCTTCTTTTTTATTTAGAGCACATAGATTTGCACCGTATAGAATAGGAGCGATCTGTTCATGCACTTTCCCTGCTAACATATAGTTTATAAGATCTGTGATGTCTTTTAGAAGGGTCCGGCCGGCATCTCCAATGGCACCAGACATAAGATCTTTCAAATGTTGGGGCGTAAGGCTATCCATGCCGCCGGCCGAACCATTCTTAAAAGACATCACCGCCGCTTTAACGTCTTTTTCAGTGACCTGTAGTGGGTCAATCTGTGAATGAGACGAGTTGGACAGAAGCTGGGGAGGTGATTGTGAGGGCGGATGTTTTTCTATTAAAGCTGCCAAAGTTGCAGGCGTATCCAATGCGATGGTATCGTTGGTAAATAAAAGCTGAGCAGCACCTTTCAAGTCCCCATCGCTTACTTTGGATTCCACTTTGTCGTAAATGTTGTGTGTTCTCTTATGAGAAGCTGTTCTTTGGGTGACATGTTGCTGGTTGTTTACAGAGGAAATATCAAAATTAACAATAGGAGGGTCTGAACAATTGTTTTTAATTGTTGCAGTTAATGATTGTTGGGAACTAGCCGAGTGTAGGACTTGAAAAGCAAAAGACAATAAATGTTCCCAGGCGCTTTCAGAATTTTCTTTTAGAGCTTTTTGAATGTAGAGAAACAAATTTTTTAATTCAAAATTAACAATAAATTAGAGATTAAAATGTTTACTGTGAGTCAACCTTAAGAGATAGACATATGCTGTCGCGGACTTTTTTGTAGGTCTTATTAAGTTGTACAACTCTTCCATAAAAAATATGCTTCTATCTGTTTTCAATTGAGCAGAGTTCGTAAAAAACGTGTTTTACGACCGTTTTTTTGTCGACTTAGGGTGCAAATTAGGTCTCCACGAATGTACCTTTGATTTAAACGGGATGATATATAGCCTACTAGCTGTGCCCGCGACTTCGTCCGCGTGGAATAGTGTCTTTGGGTAGCATTTTTAAATATTTAGGCTAATTATTTTACAAATAAGACACATGCGTATCCCACCTACACCGCACCGTACCACGCCGCGCAAATCCCCCTCCCCTCTCCCTCCCCCTTCCCCTCCCCTCTCCCTCACTCTTTCCTCCACCCCCTTTCTCCTCACTTCCCTCTCCCCTTCCCCCCACCCCCTTCCCCCCACTCCCTCTCCCCCCTCCTCTCCTTTCCCTCACCTCCCATCCCCCTCCCCCTTTCCCCTTCCCCTCACTTCCACCCTCCCTCCTCTCCCCTCATTCCCCTTCTCCCTCCCCCTTCCCCCTCACTAACTTTGAATGACATATTAATTTATATCGAATCAACAGCCTAAAAAATAAGTTTCTAGCTTCTAAAATGACGATACTTCCATACAACTTTTCATCCCCCCTTTCAACCCCTTACAACCCTCTTTTCGCATTAAAAAGTTGCCTATGTCCGTTCTCAGGCTCTATACTATCTGTGTACCAAATTTCATTTAAATCGGTAAGTGGTTTTGGCGTGAAAGTGACACAGACAGACAGACAGAGTTACTTTCGCATTTATAATATTAGTTAGAAGTTAGGATTTTCATTTCGAAAGTACATCTATACTAATATTATAAAGAGAGAACATTTGTATTTTTGTATGTTTGTAATGATTTGGCTCAAAAACTACTGAACCGATTTAAAAAATTCTTTCACTAATACATAGATGGACTACATAGATCCATAGAATGGACTTTCGGAATGAAAATAGGCTATATATTATCCCGTTTAAATCAAAGGTCTGTTTAGCCGTAGGTTGCACAGTGCACTTATAGAAGGATCGCATCTAAAGTTTGCTGCCGCTACATACATAAAAAAATAAATATATATATTTAATATATATAGATAAATTTCAGCCTATTCAGTTAGGTTTCGGCAGCAGAGGTGGCTGTGAGGCGGCCGTTCATGCTCATATGTTAACCACAATGGTGGCGAAGTGATTTTGAACGTGGATGTTAAAAATGCGTTTAACTCTGTTGACCGAACTACTCTTTTGACTGAAATTAAAAATTGCATACCGGAAACGTTTAAGTATCTTTGGCAATGTTATGGAACTGAATCAAAATTACTTCACAGGACTAATATAATTAATTCTTGCTGCGGTTGTCAACAGGGTGATTTCTATAAATAAGTAAGTAAATATGTGTTTCAGGCTTTTTCGAAAATCCACCTTTAATACAGTAAAATGGGGTAACAAACAAAGAAAACAAAGCCTGTAAATCAATATGAATTTATGGGTTTTATAAAAATGAGTCCATATGTCCCTTGGTCACGATATAACTTGAAAACGGGTAAACCGATATAGCTAATGCAAACGAAACGTTTTTACGAAAAAAATATTATAAATTAATGAAGTTACTAACGCGGACGAAGTCGCGGGGCACTGCTAGTATATTATAAATAGTGTAATAGGTAGGTCGAGGTAGGTAATAGGTACTTATAGCATTCGAACAAAAGTAAAATGAACGAGACCTATAGAAAGCTAGAGTTACAAGCGCATTCCAATAAGAATAATGTTTGGCGTTTGGGTAGTACATCCATGGGTTTGGCAGATCAAATTGAATGGTGTAGCGTTTTTGTAGTCAATTATTTATGTCAACCACACCTGGGGGATCACAGATCACGAAAATCATTGAATTAACGAAATGACAGGGACGCAGCTATGTAGGCTGTATAGCTCCGTCCCCGTCATTTAGTTCATTTCGTTCATTCAATGGTTTTTGTGATACGGGGGCTGGGGGCTGATCACGAAAATCATTGAATGAACGAAATGACGCCGACGCAGCTATGTAGGCTGTATAGCTCCATCCCCGTCATTTAGTTCATTCAATGGTTTTCGTGATCAGACCCCTGATCACGAAAACCATACCAACGTTAAAGGAAAACTATAGCGGTTAAGATAACTTTATTAGTTTAGCAGTAATAGTCGTTGAACTTGGGTATTGGATAATTTTGTACCAAATACAAAATCCTTAGCATAAATCTTTTAAAGTGACAAAGACGAAGTACCTAGTTGCTTGTTTAAAACGGGTAAAGTCTTGCATTGAATAACGGGCTACTACGGAACCCTACACTGCGCGTGGCCCGATACGCACTTGGCCGGTTGTTTTAACATGGATTTCTATTACAATAAAGATAATTCCTGCTGATATTTGCTTAATAAATTGTAATGTTCAATAATTTAACACATTATTTGTTATATTATTTTAATAGTATTAGGTCATAAAATAAAAAAATATGTAACAAAGACAATATACATAGAAATTAAATAAATTAACAAACAAAAACTAATAAGTACAAACTATCTAGTTGTTATTTTTTCAATAAATAGGTCATAAATAATTTGTATCACTCTGCAATCTCCTCCCCTTCAGGAATTTCCTCTTGGTCATCAAATTCACCATCCTCGACGCCTACATCCTGAAAATATATTTTAAAAAAATTGTGGTAGGCATTAAAACAATCTATGGTAAAATCGGCCTTCACCACTTGCTCTTTTTAACTCGAACGAAACCGGAAACACCAGTAGATTCAACAGTCAATCAGTTTTCATCTTTTGTTTGCAGATCTAGGGTTGCCTTTTACGACGGTATTATGCTGCTGTTAGACGGACAATCAGTTCCATTCGGAATATGATTTGTAGTGCAATTAGTCTGCGTTTTATTTATCTACTAGCAGCCCGCCCCGGCTTCGCACGGGTGGAACATATATGCCTACAAAATTTGCATCAGTTCATCGTCTTATGTCAACCAATTTACACAAAACCTTAACGAATTATGCACCTAAACCTTCCTCATAAACACTCTGGCTATTGGTGAAAACCGCATGATAATCCGTTCAGTAGCTATTGAGATTATTGCCAACAGACAGACAGACGCAGAGATGGACATTGTTTTATAATACTTACGTAGTGATATTGGACGGCCCTTTGGCGTATAGGATAGTTACCCTGATTCTGACCCGAGGGTCGTTGGTACTAATCCTAGCTATATACCTACCAATGAAAGTTTTATGTGCATTCATGAATCATGGGTTTTCGAGGAATCATTAAATCTACCAATAATTAAGATAGTTTAAAAACTAAAACAACTGACTTCAATGCCCCGCGAGTCAATTTCAGTAGCAAGTTTGAGACGTTTATCGTCATATCTCTGAAGATATTTATCACATCTCAATGAAATTACAATGGGACCACCTCGAAAACGTACCCTACCGATTACAAAAATAATAATTCGAATCGGTTCACAATTGACGGAGTAATCACGTTACATACAAACATAAAAAAAGAAAGAAAAATGAAACATACAGACGAATTGAGAACTTCCTTCTTTTTGGAAGTCGGTTGAAAAGTCGATTTTGATTTAAAGTAAGGGTATTATACGTTTAACGTGTCTATCTGTGTGTCTGTCTGTAGCATCTTAGCACCCAACCGGATGAACCGATTTTGATTTTATTATTAATAGTTTTTTTTTATAGATGTCTTCATCTAGAGTGTTCTTAGCTTTGATTGAGCTTTTGTAAACTTTCATAGGTCTGATCAATTCGAAAATCTTCTTCTTCACCGATATTGTAAGAACATGGAAGCATTGACCTGATGCTGGGACATCTCCTGGACTCTACAGAATACTCAAATCCTTACCAACTTACAGCTCAGATTTTAACTATGACCTAATCTGTGGTTTCACTGTAAATATTTTATTAATTTTGCGATGCGTGTATGTGAAATTCGTGATTAGAGTTTTCATTTGAATTATATACTGTGAGGGACAATTTTAATCTATAATATGTGGCCAAGCTAATTAACGTAATTATTTGGATAAGGATTAATACTATATACTTGAAAATAGCCTTGGAAGTTATGTCATATTTTTTAACAAAAATTTTAAGATTAAAATGGTTACTGTGAGTCAACCTTAAGAGATAGACATATGCTGTCGCGGACTTTTTTATAGGTCTTATTAAGTTGTATAACTCTTCCATAGAAAATATTCTTCTATCTATTTTCAATTGAGCAGCGTTCGTAAGAAACGTTTTTTTTCGACCATTTTTAGGTTGCAAATTAGGTCTCCACGAATGTACCTTTGATTTAAACGGGATAATATATAGCCTATTTTCATTCCGAAAGTCCATTCTATGTATTAGTGAAAGAATTTTTTAAATCGGTTCAGTAGTTTTTGAGCCAAATCATTACAAACATAAAAAAATACAAATGTTCTCTCTTTATAATATTAGTATAGATTATGTTTCATTACATCACAATTTTTTTTGGATAAAAATTGTCTGAAGTACTGAAACATGCACTGGGTTGCGGGTGCACGTAATGGTACGGTTGGCAACCCTTCATTAATCAGGGGAATTAAACATGTGTTTTAAGTGTGACGTTCGACGTCTAGATGAAAGCTGAATGGTTCAATACCTTTGTTTTTAGGGTTCCGTACCCAAAGGGTAAAACGGTACCCTATTACTAAGACTCCGCTGTCCGTCTGTCTGTCTGTCTGTCTGTCTGTCTGCCTGCCTGTCTGTCTGTCTGTCTCTCTGTCTGTCCGTCTGTCACCAGGCTATGGCTTATTAACCGTGATAGTTAGACAGTTGAAATTTTCACAGATAGTGTATTTCTGTTGCCGCTAGAAAACCAAATACTAAAAGCAAAATAAAGGTAAAAATTAAAAGGGCTCTCCATACAAAAAACTTGTTTTTAAACGCCATCATGTAATTAGTTTCGGCAAAATGACATAGATGGCGCTAGTAAACGAGCCCCGTCTTTCTAGATTGCGACCAAACCAAATATTCTTAGTAATATCAATTAATCAAATATATGAGATTGAAACTCTGTTATGTTTCGTATTGTACGGAACCCTCCCTAAGTGTGCGATAAGAGACGCGATGCTGACTCGCACTTGGCCAGTTTTATTTTTTTTGTAAACTGAAAAAAAATGAAAAAAAAAAACGACGTATGAAGTGCTAATTTTTGATTTGCCCATATACTGAATAAATGCTTTGACTTTGACTTGACTAAGTCCCGATGCAAAAATAATCCAGACTTCCAGACTAATATTATAAAGTGAAAACGTTTTTAAACGAGTTCAGCTTTTGGGCAGTTTAATCACGGAGCAAGTGCATCAGTTTCAATATCGCGGAAAATATCGTTTGCGCGATGCAGGATCTCATACATTTAGGCAATATTTAAAGGAGAGCTATTAAAATCTACACTAGCGCCATCTCTAGGTTTTATTTGTCCTTACATTATTATTATTATATGCAAAAGTATCTGTCTGTCTGTCTGTCCCGCTTTCACGCCAAAACTACTGAACCGATTTAAATGAGATTTGGTACACAGATAGTCTAGAGCCTGAGAAAGGACATAGGCTACTATTTAATGCAAAAAGAGTGTTGTAAATTAATTTAAAAATAATGTTGCCTGTGTGGCATATCTTTAATCACCTCATATATTTTCATATATCATACATACATCTTTTGTATTATTTTTTTTTTTATGTTTCTTTGTGACGGAACGTTTTCAAAATTTAAAAAGAATGACGGAAAAATATGGGAAGTCAGCCAATGAGAGGGGGATCAACTGGTCACGTTGCCATGGCACACGATCAAATTAAAAATTAATTTTATTTACGTATTCATACATAAAACTCAAATATTTCTCAGCAAAATGACTGAGGAGATGAAATACATAGTGAAGGAGTTTAATTCTACACTGGAGATAAGCTGGATATAAACGAAGTCGACACAGAGACCGTATCGGTAAGTCTGCTGGAAATGCTTGCTAGCGTGAAGTACCTTTTGCGGCGGTTGCGGTTGCTAAGCCAGGGAAGGCAAGTCCGTAATTATAGCAAATGCCTGCCGCAATAATGAAATACCTACCTACTAATACCTACTACTGAAATGATTTGTGGATGACGGGGACTCTCACCTTTACCGGGATATAAAGGGCCCGAAGAACAGTGACGAACACTAGGTTTTATTTAAGTTAAGTATCGTAGACTTTTGTAGAATCATATGAATATATATATATATATATATATAACTGTTATAACCCGACTCCTGTAGTTCCCCTGGTCTAGGTTCCCTCATTACCCATAGAGGTAGGCGCTCCCTTACGTTACAGCTGTCAATATGACAATATTGATACATACTGACAATAAGAAATTCGCATAAAAAAATTAACCTGAAGCTTAAAAAATTAAACAAATTATAAACTATTCTAGACTAGTATAAACGTAACGTAATAATACGCTAGGTCAATATGTTGTTTTCTCTCCAATATAATGGAGAGTCAATAACTTGCCCACTATGTCACTTGATGTTAAATGACGATGCGGTCTAAGATAGAATCATACTTTTTTTTATGATAAAAGGTAACAAGACAAACACTGCGCTCGCCTGATGGTAAGCAATGACGTCTACCTATTACAGATACGGCGGCACGCAAAATTCTGGACTGCCAGATTTTTGTATGTCACCTTACTGCTGTTCACACTGTACTGCGTCTGTAACCTTGAGACATAAAGCTGTTGAGTCTCACATGCCCTTTAATTTCACTTGTATGAAAATAGAAGACTGCAGTGAAATCAGCTGACTGCTGACTTCAGTCCTATCTACAATATTCAACTTTCCCAAACTGTCATTCTCACTGAGAAAGTGGTGGTACCGCCCTAGGTAGACTCGCAGGGCTTCACCACTGTAAACATAGAGATCAGGTTTTTACCTCGTACTGTTGGTACTCGGAGACCAGGTCATTCATGTTACTCTCGGCCTCCGTGAACTCCATCTCGTCCATACCCTCGCCCGTGTACCAGTGCAGGAACGCCTGACATTACACAAAATAAAACGCTTTTATAAAACAATATCTGAAGTACCTACTGAAATATAGGGGTGCGTGGAATAGTATTATTGGCATCCCGCACCCCTACATTTATCAACAGAACACATGTTTTTAGTATCTGCTGGAACAGGTACATGAAATTATACAAAATATGTTTACACATTCATTAACCACACACTTTTTTGACAAATCTTACAAAACAGATCATTGCGGTAGGCTTAAGTCTATTATTATTAATGTGAAAGATTGTATGTTTGTTACTCAATCACGCATAAATCTCTGAAATGATCTGGATGAAATGTAGCACATAGATAACTAAAAACTTGGAACTATAGTATATAGGATAAAAAGTGCTATAAAGAAACGAACTTAAGTCGAAAATGAAAGAAATGTTAGTCGTGTGGAAGCAAGATGATGAAATAATTATTGTTGCGGTTACATCTGGATGCTGTTAGAATATATCCAGCAGTGAGTGAAATAAGTCTGATGATGGAAAAATGTGAAAAAACACGTTAAAGACCATTTGTTATTTAGGTATTTAAGGATCTGAGGGAGACGGGGAGGATAAGAGATAAGAGTGGGAGGGGTGGGGAGAGGAGTAACAAAACGCTGATCGCAAATTTTATGCTGTAATAGAGTGGGGTCAAAAATGGCCAATATCGTCTTTAGATAAATACAGCATGGCTACTTGCGAGTTTCACGATAAATTGTTGTGGTCTTACCTTCCTTCTGAACATGACAGTGAACTGCTCGGACACTCGTTTGAAGATCTCCTGTATGGCTGTGGAGTTGCCAACAAACGTGGCCGCCATTTTGAGACCTCTCGGTGGTACGTCGCACGCAGCGACTTTCACATTGTTAGGGATCCATTCTACGAAGTAGCTGAAACAAATCGATGATTCCAAATGGAGTAAATGTAGTATTCGCTCGCATCGAAAGGATTGTTAGGTGCGCCAGCTGGCATCGCTAGTTTAGTTTATTAAGTTCTGAAAGTTTTTCACACTTAGGTTTAAGTTAAGTATATAAAGACGTGTTACGACATCAGCGAAGCGAAACGACCAATGAATTCATATTTGTGTGGTTTCGGTCTTGCTACCTTGTACAGCTTTTGGAAGTTAGCCCATTCTAAGCCGAGTGTATTCAACTGTTCATCATCCTCGATCACATCATCGCTTACCACCAGGCGAGATAGTAGTCAAACGCTGACTATTGGATATAATAAAAAAAAAAAAAAAACATACAGACGAATTGAGAACCTCCTCCTTTTTTGTGAAGTCGGTTAAAAAAACAACAAAACATTTTTTCACATTCTGGAATTTAAAAACAAATCCCTAGATTTGCCGCCCTTAAAATCTGCCTCCCTAGGCTCAAGCCTAATTAGTCTGCTTGTAAATCCGCCACACTTCTTTACTCACCCAGAATTCTTATCCTGTACTGCTCTCATCTGTTCATCGACTTGCTTCATAGACATTTGACCTCTAAATATGGCGGCCACAGTGAGGTATCGTCCGTGTCTCGGATCACAGGCACACATCATATTGTTAGGACTGAACATCTGAGTTGTCAGCTCGGGCACTGTTAGCGCTCGATAGACGGCGCTGTTACGAGCTGTCAGAGGCGCGAACCCTGGCGAACGAGATATTCAGTAGGACAGGTAGTAAAATACAATATGCTTTTAATATCCCCAACTATTGGAATCACATAAATAATATGTAGGGGTATTAAGAGCCAGTGGTCAATGAGAGCCAATGTCTGACTATTAATTAATAGTTTATGTTAATTGATGGTGGAATAGTTATATACCTATATAGTGATGCAACGGATTGGATTTTTTTTAAAACTAGATAGGTAAGCGTTTGACCACTATCATACCTGATGTTACGTGACGATGTGATTGACGATGTAGCATGCTTGCACCTAGCACCATGCAGGGTTGTAGCTAGAGTCGAATTAGGGTAGAGGTAGGGCAGCATTGGTTACAGGTAGGGCGGAAGTAAAAAATTAAACTGCCATAAATCGGTATTTCATTCATCGACATTTTCAAAATCGGTAGGTTTTGCAACGCTGCTACAAACAATTATAATCAATCAGTGGCGTTGCGTGGTATTGTGCCTCCCGGGGCTTTCATAATTAAGCTGAAACGAAACTTTGCCACCGCCCAAAACGCCTGCGCGGTTCGGCTTGTGTCAGCGCGACGCGCGATTTGGAGCTTGAAGTGATTTTTTTATTTTTTACTTCATAAATCGCGGCTTGATTCCGCCCTTTTTCGTGTGCCACCGGGGGCCATGGCCCCCCCACGCTACGCCACTGTAATCAATCTCTAGTTTATGTTTATTTTAGTTTAAAAAGGGATTCTCCGTACCATAGATTGCATTACACTATAGCCCATATTATTATTGTTATATACCGGCTGTAATTCACGTACCTTTAGTCGAATTTTCTCGACCTAGGTTTCGAGCGAGTCAGTCGCTCTTACTCGGGAGTGAGGTCACGCGGTGAGATCGCGATGTTCACTGCACGATAATACTAATCACGATAAGTTTAAAATCAAAATAGCCCATATTGCAATCTATGGTACGGGGAAACCCCTCTACATCACAAATATTATAATTAAATAGACACATCGCTTCATGTGATGGCGCTGCAAATGCCATCTATACTCAGAACAAAGAATTTTTATAATATGAAATGAATGTCACAAACTGTGGAATGTTCGGAAAAGTTTAGATACCTATCGCTACAATATTTTTATATAAAACTATGAACAAACAATTTAATTATAATAATTTGTCTTAGTTTTTGGTATATTTAAGGTAGGGCATTGTCATTTCAAGGTAGGGCATCCCCCCTAGCTACGGCCGTGGCACCATGCACCTAGAAGATACCTGTTCACTCAATTAAACAATTCAATATTGCTTCTGAAAATAAATTGCACGGCATGGCATGTTTATGGGGGAATTGGGAGCCACGTAAGCCAAAAATAATGCTATTTTTAATTGGATAGAGTTCATTTTTTCTAAGGTCTGTTTGACCACCATCTCGCCTGGTGGTAAGCAATAATGTGGTAAAATATGGTGAACACGCTAGGCTTGAATACTCTGACTCTCTGATCTATCCTTATTGCCAACGGGGCTCGCAAAAATATCTACCTGGCATAAAGAAGTGCAGTCTCGGGAACGGCACCATGTTTACAGCCAACTTCCTTAAATCCGCGTTTAATTGACCAGGAAACCTCAGACATGTGGTCACACCTGACATTGTTAACTGAAACATTTACAATATTGATTGAGACCAGCATAATAAGTTACACAATAGAAGTAGGCCAAAACTGACTTCTAAGATTTTATTATATTGTTTGTTAATTACTTACTTGTGAAGTAGTTTTATTTAGAATTATTATATTAAGAAGTCGTTTTAATACTATGCATTTTAATTGATGTTTACATTGTAGTTATATATACATACATAGGAACTAAAATTACTCAAAGACCAAAATATGACTTGTAAATACGTTTACCGTTTTTGAAGCGTTTTTGAAGCTAAGTAAACGAATGTTATGTTAAATACAGAAATTCAGAGCAAACATTTTTAAGCAATAGTTTTTCTGTAATGATGAATACTAATGATAACAATGCATTCTTTCCCAAATTCGATTGTCTACCATTTGCCACTACGGAGTTCCTGCAGTTCCTACAGCCTGTCTCCATCATCAGGTCAGCTAGATGGTGCCATTTATTATTACATTGTAACCAAAGATACGCAAGTATACCAAATTTAAGTCTAATAGAACGTCAGGTGGTTCTAATTTGGCTTCCTTAATTTAACACAAAAATACTAGCAAGGCAAGTTAAATAAAAGTTTAAAAAAGCTTGTAAAAATAAACTTACTGATACAAGATGGTTCAGATCACCGTAAGTGGGCGAAGACAGTCGAAGCGTCCTGAAGCAGATGTCGTAGAGAGCCTCGTTATCGATGCAGAACGTTTCATCCGTGTTTTCTACCAGCTGGTGGACTGATAGTGTCGCGTTGTATGGCTCCACTACTGTGTCTGATACCTGATGATAGAAATCAATTTAATATATATAGGCCAGTATTATTGGACAAGTAATTACTATCATCAAGTTGAAAATTCAAAAAAAACTGTAAGATCCATTTATGTACCACTAGATGTGCCCTGTGCTTTTACCCGCGTAGACATCGTTCCCGTGGAAATATCGGGATAAAAAGTATTCTATGTGTTATTACAGGGTCTAGGCTATATACATACCAAATTACAGCTCAATTGGTTTAGTAGTTTTTGCGTGAAAGAGATCACAACATAATGACAAACTTTCGCGTTTATAATATTAGTAAGGATCTACACATTTTTCAAATATAAGCTGATAAATCTTTATTGCCTTTTTGCCTCTACATTATCGCATTGCAAATTCTATTACCAGCGACTAAGAGAAATCTAATTTAATCACCTACCAAAAGCCATTTTAATCGTCAGTCAAAAATCGGTCTCTAAATTTGCCACCCTCAAAATTTGCCACCCTAGGCTCAAGTCTACTCAGCCTGCTGGTAATTTCCTAATCCTCATGGTATTGTAAAAAACGTGTGTGATCATTTCACGCACGAGACGGACTCAATAGGTTCTCTATAGTTTATTGCTTTCTCATTATTACATTGAACTATTTTAGACACATAAAACGACAATTTTATTGTAACATGTAACTATGGGTACGCAGTATTATTATCTGTTCTGTGCTATACCTTCATTGTCACTTTTCTTCGTCATTCATTGATCCAGGATGGTAAATAGTTGCTACTAGTACCTACACTTCGGCCGTGGTTCGAACCAACTACCGAACGAAGACAGTAGCTAGTCGTATTTTTTTAGTTGAAATTGTAACAAACAAACAAAAAATCAAATCTTTCCTCTTTATAATATTAGTTTAGACAAAAAAAAGTTAAGACGAGGCTTGATTTTTTTTTCCTGCGCTAGTTCCGCCCATTATAGATATTCCGCAGCACCTCCGCTCACGATATAAGAGCGGGGAAAACGCGCCAACGGTGCGCGCATACGCATTACCGTACCTTCGGAGAAGGCATGACACTGAAGGTGTTGACAATTCTGTCAGGATACTCCTCCCGCAGCTTGCTGAGCAGCAGCGTGCCCAGACCTGACCCGGTGCCGCCACCCAGGGAGTGGGTCAGTTGGAAACCTGGATACAAATACACAAGTTTCAAATGTTAGCAAGGTGTTCATTTCAGCCTCTGGACGTAGGAGCATAGTATATCGATGTTCAACCACACTTGCTTCCTACAAAGAAGTAGCTTACCATCATCAGGGAGAAAATCTGCCGCCATAACCACGGTAATATAATAAACAGTATTTTGACTCCATACTGACGGTCGGAACGCGCGTCATGCCTACGCGCCTCGAGTTCGGTACACACTCGGTACACAGCTCACGATAAATGTGGTTGCGCCGCAGTGACGAACGAACTGTGTGAAGGTACAGTCGTGTAATTACGGCTTAAACAGTAAGTATGCGAATAGGGAATATGCATGTTTTTTTTTTAATATTTTTATTTCACTCATTACATCCATATAACATAATAAAAAAATAAAATACTGCTGGAATTAGTCTAATTATTTTTTAAATAAACATTTAAATATACAAATAAATTTGAGCATTTTAAACGCCATAATTTCCCGGGCTCTTTGGTAATGCATTGTGACGTCACGCACTTACATCAGACTCACGCCGCTTGAAGCAAACTAGCTTTTTTTTCTTTAACTAAGACTCCGTGCGATTATTGTATTTAGCCAATGGCATGTTTTTATTAAATTATACAGTTTCTATAATCTCGTACTCATTTGTATTTATAATAAATGGTTAGTAATATACATTTTTTGCACAATAATACGCGGCAAACACAATATTTGGAAATAAATACAATAAGACATACATACATTTATTTTTATGTTCCCGCGCTCAATGTTTCTATCACGTGGAGTAGTGCATAATGACGTCAACTTTCGATTCGACCAATGGTGATCTGTTTTACAAACTTAAATTTCCCTCGCTTAAATTGCATTTTTAATTTATTATTTTAAGCAAATAAAATGGAATTTGGAAAATGGAAAAAAAAGGTTTTACATATAACTCCAGGACAACAAAGAATCGAAAAAAAATTGTTTCCAATAAATCTGAGCTTCATGCATATTCCCTATTGTAAATATTGTGAATTTGATTGATTGAGAATATATATAAATATTATACTTAAATGGCACAAACGAATTACAGACTATATTTTGCTGTTTATGTGTGCTTGAATTCTTCAATAACGCACCAATAGATAACATTTATTAAATTACCTGAAAGCTCCGAACGGTAAGAGTATAAAATAATGTTTATACCTATATCTACTAGTATGTAATTTTTTTAAGGTGTATATTTTGCTTTTTCCTCTAGAGGATAAAATACCTAGATTAATAAATAAAAAAATGAATAGAGTGAAAATAGACTAGTATTTAGGTAGTTTCCTAGGCTAGACTATTTACTTACTTATGTATTATATTATTGAATTCGACGAAATAGCATTATAAAGTTATTAAGAGAGTAATAAACGGAAGGTACCAACGTAATAAGATTTACATTGTAATTTACTTTTCGAGTAAGATATGGAAGTATATAAAATATGTACTGTCATATTTTTACAACGAATTTCATTTTATTAAATAAAATATATGATATTACAATCACAAAAAACTAGAAAGATCGTCAAGTAGGTAGATGCAATAAAAATACTGTAGGCGGGCAGCCCTATCGCGCGTGTACGTACCGCGCGGTGCCACCGGCTGCCGGGCGGCTTTAGCTTTTGATCTCAAGGACACACTGAGTCACAATACTGTATAATAATATTACCGTGCCATAACCTTACGTTTGACCTCTGTCTGTAGGGCTATTCTGTAAGCTAGTTTACGCATCTCGCAAGCGATGAGATTTGAATTTCGTATTACGAAATTCAACCGTATTACAATCGTATAACGATTTGAATTTCGTAGTACGAAATTAATAGACATATCCTACTTAGAGTTAGACTTCGATGGGAACTCGTACTAAGGGTAGGTCCTGTTGTTAAGTGACTGTGCGGTCAAGGATGGTAGCACAATCTTACCTTGCATGCAGTCGCAGGTCTCCGCTTCTTTCCTGACAACATCCATCACTGACTCCACAAGCTCCGCGCCCTCCGTGTAGTGACCCTTGGCCCAGTTGTTACCTACAACACCACACATTACGTTAGACCAGCTATACTCCAAATGTGCTCTGTGGAGCCCTAGGGCTCCGTAAAGCTTCTGTAGGGGTTCCACGAACATATTGGTCATATTAAAATGAAATTACTATAAGAGTAGGTACTCTATGTTATGTTCTCGTCGCTACCTAATAACACTACCGAAGCAGAAATGTTTTAACAAAATCGACACTCGATGGGAGGGGGAGGGGAGGGGAGGGGGAGGGGGAATGGTGCGGAAGGGGAGGAGGAGGGGAGGATGAGGGGATGTGGACGTGAGGGGAAGGGGAGGGGAAGTGAGGGGAGGGGGAGGGGAGGATAAGTGAGGGGAGGGGGGATTAGCGTGGCGTGGCAGGGTGCGGTGTAGCTGGGATACGTATGTGTCGCAAAGACACTATTCCACGCGGACAAATCCGCGTCGCGGGCACAGCTAGTTTTAGATAATTGGTCCACCAACACCAAGGTCCTTGTGCTTTATTTTATCACCTTGAATGAAATAAAGTATGCTAATACATAGCATTGCTCTAGCTAGGATACCTATAATAATCTAAACAAAACAAGGGCGCAGTTTTAGAAGCTCGCACAGGGCGCAGAAAAGGCTATCTACGGCATTGAAGAGTAGGTACCTACAATTAAAATTTTTAGTCGTACTACAATTAGTAATGAAAATGCAGTGTTGTCAACGCTACAAAAACAGTACCTACTTAAATTAAAACGACCGACGACCGACGCGACCTCAATTTCTACGACGGTTCTCTCTTTGCACAGACTTATCTCAAAGATATTTACCTATCAGCATCAGAACGGCCCCTAGACAAAATCCAATTTCCTGTGCTCATTCACGCTAACGCAAGTTCAAAATGTATGGAATGACATTTGTGTTTCCGCAACAAAAATGTCATTTCCTGGCCTGGGCCCTGGTCAGTTAAATAACGTAACTATAGTTAGCCAACAAATATAGGTAGTAGGTATTTTATGTAAAGGTGAGAACATACCAGCACCACTCTGTCCGAACACGAAGTTATCAGGTCTGAACAGCTGCCCATAGGTGGACGATCTGATGGCATCCATGGTACCCGGCTCCAGGTCTACCAGAACAGCACGTGGCACGAAGCGGGCTCCTACGTGTCAACATTACCACAGAATAATGAATAGTACACACATTTTATATAATGATTAAAAATATTAAATAATATATATATATTATAATAATCAATTATTTAAGTCACGGAAAAGCGTGCGTAATGTTTATATGTAAATGGGGTTTAGGTCACACTGTGCTATAAAAACATTTTTCACGCAGTCGGATTTTTTTCTTTATAATAATTCACTTATTGTACAATTATAGATAGATTCATATTATAGGTAACTACATAACGATACACGATATTTCATACATTATGAATTTTTGTCAAACACATTGGCTGCAGCAAGGTTAGCAAGCCATCGACTTACCATCAGCCGCTTCGTTGTAGTAGACGGATATCCGCTCGAGCTGTAAGTCGCTGTCTCCTTTATAGTACCCACTCGTGTCGATGCCATGTTCGTCCGATATGATCTCCCAAAACTGTAATATTAACAATGTTATTTATTAGGTTACGCTCTACAAATAAATCATAAATCAGAACAAATTCCACACAAAAACCAATACGACGTAGATTCAAAATAAGAATCACTTTCGAAGTTACAAATGATTGGCTTGGAGATTGATTTAAATTCGGAACGAAAGCAGTGATTGGTTCGTATATGTGCTGCAATGTCTGTTATGACAGTTGAGTCAAACAAGACAAATGTCCGACTAGTGACGCGCTGGACACGAATTTTAACCCCGCCTTCTTAGACACTACATGGGTCATTTTTATAACACAGTTACTTTTCCTGACTTATGATTTATTTGTAGGTTACGCTTGCATGAATGGTGGGCGTTTTCACACTGGACGATAACTGTAACTACACGATATCGGTCCGATATCGTCGACGACACAGGACGACACAATGTGAAAGCATTTAGTAATGATTGTATCAAACTACCAGTCCGCCGATATCGGACCGACATCGTGTAGTTACAGTTATCGTCCAGTGTGAAAACGCCCAATGTCATAACGTCGTCTGACTTTAATAAACTAACAAAAGCAGCGCCTCGCGGTTTCACTTGCGTAGATCCCGTACCTGTGAGAATACGGTGATAAAATAATAAATATAGCCTATTTTACTCGCTGCTTGTCTTTAGTGAAATAATTTTTTAAATTGGTCCAGTTGTTTTTAAATTTAATCGATATAAACAAAAATCAAATCTTTCTTCTTTATAATATAGTTTAGATAAACACATCTAGATGGCGCTAGAGTAGGTTGAATAGCTCTTCTTGTTAATATTGCTTAAATTTATGAGATCCTGCATCGCGCAAACAATATTTTCCGCGATATATAAATGTAGAAACATTGCGGGCGTAAAGAACGCGACGTCGGTAAAGCGATTCGGTTTCATTCAGTAGGGCTATTCTGTAAGCTATCTCGGAAGCGGAATCCGCGGTGAGATTAGAATTTCGTATTACGAAATTCAACCGTATTACGAACGAGAAACGATTGAATTTCGTAGTACGAAATACGAATCTCACCGCGGATTCCGCTGTCGAGATAGCTTACAGAATAGTCTGGCAGAAGACTTTACTAGCAATGTGGGTTGCACATTACCTACTAGTAGCCTTATCATATCAAGCCCTGCAACTAAGCTAAACATGCTTGTGTCTGGAGTGGGTTCACATCAATAGTGCAATGGGTCGGGATCGAACTCACGACCTCTAGATCGCCAGGCCGACGCCTTAACCATTGGGCTATTACATGATTTTTTTTGAAGGCATTCACAAGTAGGTATTGATTACAAAGTTCCGTAACGTTAAAAATATCCGCTGATAATATCATTTACTACTATATTAATTAAAATAAAATATGTATTTGTAATACTAAGTGCTTGATCTGTACGAAACTCGGTCGTCTTATCTTCGCTCTGAAAAGGCTTCGACAAGCAATATCGGCAGAAGCAGCCTTAGTTGCTTATCATGGATAAGTGTCGTCTGTCTTTAACTATGGGTCGGGGAAACTCCGTTGAATCGGAAAGGGCATTTAAAATCCAGAAAAAGTGTATCAGTGATAGATGAGGTATGGTATTTAGATAGCTGCAAACCACTTTTTAGGAAATATAAAATCCTCCAACATTTATAATATTTGCATCACAGTTTATAATAAACTGCCAGATAAGATAAAGACAGTGGTAAGGTTTTTAAAACTAAGATAAATGAATCTGGATAAATGTTTTTATAGCATAAAAGAATATGTAGACAATAAATCAAAATAAAAATTATAATGTTAATGTATACCTAAGCAAGACCTAAGCATAGACACAGAATAATGAACAGTACAAGTAGAGACTAAATATAAATATTTGTACGTGTGCGTGCAGGCCGAACACATTGACAAAATATGTCATAAGATCCGGAATTAATTATTATTGTAATATGTGTTTGACAAATAAATTATTGACTATCATTATGATTGATTTATTATTTTCTTTATTTCTAAAAAAGATGAAACACTTAAACTGTACGCACTTAAGAATATAATAGAATAGTATTTATTGTCCAAAACTGTGTTTACAACGATCTTAAAGTAAAATAGTTTCAACAGTTTGTTCTTTTAACTTCTAACATACAATTTATTATGAGAGAGAACTAAAACAACCGACTTCCATGCCTCGCGAGTCAGTTTCAATAATTTAAAATCGATCATCCCATTTAGGGTTCCGTAGCTGTATGGCAAAAACGGAACCCTTATAGATTCGTCATGTCTGCCTGTCTGTCCGTCCGTATGTCACAGCCACTTTATTCCGAAACTTTTAGGATTACACAGTTAAAACTTGGTAGCTAGGTGTATTATGTGAACCGCTTTACGATTTTTATACGAAAAAAATATATATTAAGGGGAGGCTCCCCAAACAAGGGACTGAAACTAAATATTTTTATTTTTAGCAAACCTATACGTGTCTATATATAGGTCTTTGGAAATGACATTTATTTAAGTTCCTAAAACAATTTTTTCACAAAGTCAATCGTTTCTGGGATAGTCACTTCCAAAGTGGTAAAATGTCTGTCCCCTCCCCTCCCCCCTCTAACTTCTAAAATAATAGAGACTAAACTAAAATATATGTAACAACGTGTAACATATTAAGCGCAAGACCTGAAATCAGTTTGTTTAGAATCCGTTCTAAACAAAAAGTGTCAGGTCTACTGAATCCAATTTGGTGGTTTATATTATTTTTTAGGGTTCCGTACCCAAAGGGTAAAACGGGACCCTATTACTAAGACTCCGCTGTCCGTCTGTCTGTCTGTCTGTCTGTCTGTCTGTCTGTCTGTCTGTCTGTCTGTCTGTCCGTCTGTCACCAGGCTATAGCTCATTAACCGTGATAGTTAGACAGTTGAAATTTTTACAGATGGTGTATTTTTGTTGCCGCTAGAACAACAAATACTAAAAATAAAATAAAGTTAAAAATTAAAGGGGGTCCCCATACAAAAAACGTGTTTTTGAACGCCATCTATCTAATTAGATTCGGCAAAATGACATAGATGGCGCTAGTAAACGAGCCCAGTCTTTAGCCGGGTTCCCACGGCCCGTTGTTTCACAGATCAGATCGCGCCTTTACAGGCTAACAGATCGTGGGAACGGTGGCATCAGATGAGGCCTGTGGTCGCCTGTCGTCGCCCGTCCGATCCGTCGGGAGTCGGTAAGTTCAAAGGCGTGGCGCGGCGCGGCGCGACATTTTCGCCCATTTTCAACAGGCTTCATCGTATGCGACCGTTCCCACGTCCCGTCGGTCAGGCGCAGCGCGGACTGGCCCGCTATACAACGCGCCGTGGGACCCGGGCTGCACGGGTATCAACAGTCGCGGTACGATCCGGTCTGGCCTGTGATAACACGGGCCGTGGGAACCCGGCTTTTCTAGATCGCGACCAAACCAAATATTCTTGGTAATATCAATTAATCAAATATATGAGGTTGAAAGTCTGTTATGTTTCGTATTGTACGGAACCCTCCCTAAGTGCGATAAGAGACGCGATGCTGACTCGCACTTGGCCAGTTTTATTTAATTATTACCAAATCAATTATTATAAAAAAAAATAGTAAACCTGTAATTATGGTTACGACGATTCCTTCGAGTGACATTTTTCTCAGTGCAGTATTTGCTAGCAATGGCTTTTTCTTATACGGACTATCAGTACACGGAAGTGGTGAGAACATTGTCACGCTGTGATGACAATGTAGAATTAGTGTGTCAAGTGTACAACGAAAGAAACGGAACTAGGGTGAGCGCGAGGACCATGTTGGCTGCAACTCACTCATCGTCTGCGAGACTCCGGCACGCACATTTCGTCCCAATACTGCCTCGGTTAGAGGAGCCGATGTATGGCCTACGGCCGACTCCTACAATAATGCAATAAGCAATAACATGAAAATGGACACTGTAGGTAACTGTAACAATAGGGATATGCATGTGGTATACATTTACTTGAAATCATTTATTTTCGAATCATTATTGTCCTGGTGTTGTATGTTAAATATTTTTTTATAAATAAAATACTCTTAAATGTGTTAAAATATTATATGAAAAATGTAAAAAAAGCGTGGGAAATTTTAATTTGCAAAACACATCACCACTTGTCAATTAGAAAGTGACGTCACAGTGCACAACACGGTGTCCACAAATTAAATCTTTTTCATAGAAATAGTATGCACTGTTGTACGAATACATACTATTTTTATTAAAAAGATTTAATCTATGGAGACCGTGTGCTGCACTGTGACGTCACAAAGGCGCGCGAAAATTTGGCGGCGTTTTAGATACCTCATATTTTTTCAATGCTAAAACTATTTTTTGTAGCTTAATTGAACACTTTCAGTATAATATCATTTTTTATCACGTCTGTCTGTCTGTCCGTCTGTCAACAAGCTGTATCTCATGAACCGTGATAGTTAGACGGTTGAAATTTCCACATATGATGTATTTCTGTTGCCGCTATAACACCAAATACTAAAAACAAAATAAAGTTAAAGATAATAGAGGGTCCCCATACAAAAAACGTGTTTTTTCGGCATTTCACGCCATCTATGAACGCTTAGTTAGGTAAACGTCCCATAGATGGCGTTATATTTAATTGTCTAACACCTTTGTTAGACGTTAGATGGCGTTATAAGAAACGAAATGTTTATTAATTATATTTTTTTGCTGGCGTTAAATGACAGTGGTATTTTTTTCTCGATCTTATAAAATACTGTAGTGTGTTACGGAACCCTCCTAGTACGAGTCCGACTTACACTTGGCCAGTTTATTTTACTGTGTTAAACGGATGTAATCAGTGAAATAAAAATATTTGAAAAAATCATGCATATTCCCTATTACAAAAACGTGCAATAATGTTTATTGAAATGCTTGAGTAATACGCCTCCGCGCTCAGTTTGCTACACAGACTACAGAGGGGGGTTTGTTTGCTACCAAGTGGCAGCAAGGTTGGACGCTTCCGTGCAGTATTACTTCGCAGCGTTGCTTACGTAGTAATCTTGCCATATTGACTATGCAGGACTGAGCGCGGTACCTTATTACTCAAGAATTTAGTATTACTGAACTTGCGGTCTCTCGGGTGTTCGGCACGAATCTGTCTGCCTTTTTTATGATAGCCTGAGGGTATAGGTATAATATCTTTAAATAATATGCTTAGGCACGTGTCTCGCTCGCAATGAGTTTACGCCTTGCTATTGTATTTAAGATTCGATATTATAATAGGGGTGTCCGAGGTCTTGCGCTTATGACGTTGTTACACGTTGTATATAAACACTTTCAACAAAAATTGGTTTGAACGAGATATAGTCAGCCGTTTTTGAGATATAGCCCATTTTCACAACCGCAGATATAACTTTGTTTTTAATACAAACACTATGAAAAACAAAACTAATTTTTTGCTTGCGAAAAATGTTTTTTATAAAATAGTGTTACGGATCCCTACTAGTGCAAGTCCGACTTGAACTTGGCCAGTTTATTCTGACAGTTGTTTTTTTTAGCTTTTAGGTACGTTTCTCTAAGTAGGTCAAAGCAAGAATTACTTATGTAACTTTGAAGGACCATGATTTTTAACCGACTTCACAAAAAAGGAGGAAGTTCTCAATTCGTCTGTATGTTTTTTTTAAACCCCTTTTACATAATGTACAGGCACAGATTATATAATAGATACTTGTACAGGTATTTTATTGTAAGTTATTTTATTTAGGTACCAGTCCTTTCATTATGTTTATATTCAATTCCGTGTATGGCGGTCTGGAAGAGATCGCTATGAGCGATAAGACCGCCCATTGACACTATCGTTAGAAATTATTAGTTTATTCATAAGTTATATATTTCTGTAAGTGATCAATAGTGGTTATCTATAGTATTATTTTATAAAAGTGGTTTAGGTATAGGTAGTACCTATATATTTAAATTTTATTTTTAATTCTTAAAATTTTTTATATTTAATGCGTAGAGTAACAAACATTATATTTAAAATGTTGGTAGGCATTCAATAAAAAAGCCAAGCTCATTTCTTGTGAATGAATCACACTGTTTTATAGAGCATCTGTCTGCCTGCACGCAGAGTTAATGATGCAAAGTATGAGAAAATCTATTCAACCGCATCTATCCATACAGTTAACTCGAACGTCTCAAGCGAAACTTTTTAAAAATAGATTGCACAAAAATAAAAATAAAAGTTTAAATGAGCGCACCTTGGAACCAATCTGATTACCGCACTGCCCCGCCTGCAAGTGCACTATTTCACGCATTTTGCACTTTGTTTTCACTAAAAAAACACTTAATAACTGCGCGTACGCGTATTCGCGGCGCCTAGACTATTTTAAGACGAATGAATGGCTGACTAGTTCTACTCACGTTGCCCGAATATCGGACGTAACTATATATTATAGTTATTTGTATTCATAAATCAATATGATTCTAGATCATTACAAAGTTTGGATTTTTATTTAGCATTTAAATAGTAAATTAGGACAGTAATTCATGAAGTACGATATTAAAGCCACATTGTGAATAGAGACATCTATTAGTGATTCCCAGAAATTTAGTTTAATTGGCCTGTTCTGTAATTTTTTTGTTATTTCATTATTTTAGGAACATGATTATTTAAACACAGGAAGTTATTTTACATTTTGTTTATATTTCAGGATCGTACAGAATATAAAATCAGGTGAAACGAAACGCAATTGTAATCATTTGACAGGAAGCCATTTTGTTTGATATTTAATTTTGACGTTTCACTTTTTGACAGTTCTACCGAACCCCTGCTGTGAAAAGCCTCGATGTGAACGGGAAAATTTACAAAAATATTAAAAAATTACATGAAAGTTCATCATAATTTTACTTTGTGAATATCCGGCTCATTGTGTACTACATACATATAGTATTAGTACGTCATAAATATGCGTCAAAAGGTTTCACTATGTTGTTATTTATTATGAATGCCTAAGGCTAAAGCCATTTTTATAAGTCAACCATTATATTATTACGCTGATAAACTCATGACGTGTTAGTGGCTTTGCATTTGATTTACGTCTCCTGTATCAAATCGGTAAGTAATCATCTACATGTATTAACACTCAAATAACAGACCAAAAAATTATAAATTATTTTATTCGTAACTTGTCAGGTTGCCGCCCATATATTATTATGCCATAATTTACGAGACTATAAATTTTAGTTGTTCTTTCAAAAAGGTTATAAAACGTACATTTTATGCACATACATATTGATAAAGTGAATTATAAGTTATGTAGGCACCTATTTAAGTACATAATATTATTTTAGTTCATTTCCATAAAAATTGTCCGGTCTTAACACTATCAGGCAATTTCAGCAGCTCCTAAGCAGCTTACAATTCTTACTATGTAAACTTCGCAAGCTTGGTATGTTACTATAAAATATCTAAAATTTTCTATACTTATTAAGTAAGCAAACTTGTTCAAATAAATTTTAAGGTTTCCTTAAGAGATACAAGCATTCGACCAAAATCTCATTTAATGTAAAGTGATGAGAGAAAGACTTGAAAGATCAACAATTTGAGGCTCAGCATCACGGTAATATATAAGTATTGTGACTCGACCCTGTCCGAATTGAAATCAATACAAGCGTTCAGAGTGATACCGCTCGTCGGTACATAAACATGCGATAGGGCTGCCAATATACAGTATTACGTATTAAGTAGAATATATATATTCGATCAAACATTTATGATTCACACGCTTGTTACACAACCATACCATCACACGGTTTGTTCGTCACTGAGGCACTTTCACAGATGACATTTTATCGTGAGCTGGGTACTGAGTGCGTACTGAACTCGAGGAGCTTAGGCATCACTCTTCCACCATTTGTATGGAGTCACACTACTGATACATTTTATTACTGTGCCAGCATGTTCAACATGTCTGACCACATCACCCCTTACCATTAAGCGATCCTTGAGAGCCAGTTCCCATTCTCATTCGCATCATCACTTAACAACAGGTGAGATAGTGGTCAAATGCTAACCTATAAGATATTTAAAAAAAGTTAAACACAAGCAAAATAAGTTTACATTGACATCTTTCATGTGATATAACCTTTTCTAATGTTTTACAGTATTATACATAAATATAAATTATAAAACCTATATACACAAGTTTGATGAAAAAGAAATGTTTAGTCTCAGTTCCATGTATGGGGAGCCCCCCAATAATCTCATATTTTTGTATAAAAATCGTAAAGCGGTTTACAGAATATACCAACCTACCAAGTTTCAACTGTCGTCCTAATAGTTTCGGAATAAAGTGGCTGTGACATATGTACAGACAGACAGACAGACATGACGAATATATAAGGGTTCCGTTTTTTGCCATTCGGCTACGGAACCCTACAAACAGCTAGCCAATTGGGCCAATGTCAATTTTTTTACCATCAATTCGTGGACTATGAATTTAACTTGACCTGAAAGTTACTGACTCTACTTATACTTAATTTTCAAAAACTTTTTTTTAATAGCATATAAGGGTAGTGTTTGACCATTACCTCACCTGCTCTTTAGTGATTATGCGGTCGAGGATGGTAGCATGCTAGGCCTAGAATGGGAACTGGCTTTCAAGGATAGCTGCCGGAACACATTAGATGTTTTGGCAGCAGATTTTCTAACTTGAGGGTGGTAGCTGGCCAGGCGGACGCTAGATAGTATCCTACTGCCATGCGGGAGTTGTTGGTTTCTTAACAATGTTTTTCCTTCACCAGAGGGCCACTGTGAAAAGCGCAGATAAATTTTTCAATAGAAAAATCCATTGGTGCGAGGTGGGGATTGAACTTGGTACCTCTGGCATCAAAGCCGACCATTGTCCCACTACACTAATGGGCCCTCTTCACCAATTTTTAACTGACTTCACAAAAAAGGACGAGGCTCTCAATTCGACTGTTTTTTTTAAATGTGTTGTTACCTCAGAACTCTGTCAAATCTTAACCGATTTGAAAAAATCTTTTATTGTATGAGAGATTACACCTCCCGTTTGGTCCCATTAAAATTTTATTGAGATCTGACAATTACCTCCGGAGATATGGAGATAAACAATATAAAGAAATTTGATACCTTGATGACATGATTATAACTAGTTAATATTTTCGCACTATCGTGGCATTCGAAGTCGTTTTTTTTTGTTTTGTAAACGATCTTAAATTATTATACTTTAACACTGGCTAAATATACAAGTCATGTGGAGCCATATGAAGAAGCAAAAACTGATAACTTATCTATATAAATTAGTCATACCACAAAATTTGATTTTATTTTAATAGTGACAAATTTTGTTCCAAAGACCCTATATAGAGGGTGCTTCAAAGCATATCATGCATCAAAACGGCGTAGCATATCATACATATCTAAAAAAAAACAAATTACTCCTTTGTATGGTAAGGCGGCCATTTGGAACCATCAGAAAAGTATGGCATGGTGTATTTCGTGAATCTACTCAATGATGATTAGCTGTGCAAAAATTAGCCTGGAACAAATGGTTGAATTGCTTTTATTTAATTAATGTATTCGCGTCGGTATAGCGGGCTGTAAGTCACACCGAAGAAGTGTGGCATTACGCTACCGCATACTTCTTTTTTTATCGACTATCGGAAAATACAAGCATTTCTGTGGAACAAATCATTCTACACTATTATTTATCCGACACATTCGATTAACGCCCACGCGATTGGGCCGCCGGTACCAGCGCTATGACCATCATTTTCTTTTTTAGGGTTCCGTACCCAAAGGGTAAAACGGGACCCTATTACTCCGCTGTCCGTCTGTCTGTCTGTCTGTCTGTCTGTCTGTCCGTCTGTCACCAGGCTGTATCTCATGAACCGTGATAGTTAGACAGTTGAAATGTTTACCGATGATGTATTTTTGTTGCCGCTATAACAACAAATACTAAAAACAGAATAAAGTTAAAAATTAAAGGGGGTTCCCATACAAAAAACGTGTTTTTAAACGCCATCTATCTAATTAGTTACGGCAAAATGACATAGATGGCGCTAGTAAACGAGCCCCGACTTTCTAGATCGCGACCAAACCTTAAATATTAAACCTTAAATATTCTTGGTGATATCAATTAATCAAATTTATGAGGTAGAAACTCTGTTATGTTTCGTATTGTACGGAACCCTCCCTAAGTGTGCGATAAGAAACGCGATGCTGACTCGCACTTGGCCAGTTTTATTGTCAATCCATAATTAGACCCCTGAAGAACCGCCATACTGACACAAATGACCAAGTATTTTCTGTTACCATCTCCCGGTCTATAAGTGATGATGCGGTCGAGGATGTATTAATGAATACAAAATAAATATTGTATTGTATTAATTAATAGTATTCATGTAAATTGAACATTTGATGCTTTTGTTTTAATCATTTATGTGCTATGTTATGTGCAAATTAATTTTACAAACAACTCTAGGTATTTCACCCGAAATAAACAAATTTAATTTCAAATAATTGTATTAGACAATATTCGGTTACATACTTAGTTATAGGAATACACTTTCCTCGCCTCACGGGGAAATGAAATCGGAAGTCCTTGTTGTATTTTGCTGTCGGAACATCCATACACAGAACAAGTGTGCACCTTTATAATTAATGTTATCAACGATTCCCGTTATTAAAAGACTGAGTTGAGATGCTACAACTCGATCTTACACTGTCGCGGCGACCCGCAAAGTGCGAGTGCACAAACTAAGCGAGATTGAGGACCGCGATCCACGCCGCCCGCCTCCCCGCGAGTACCCCGCCGTTGCTCTGCGCAAGTACATTCGATTCCAAACTGTATGATTGTAAAACTGATAGCACGCTAGACCTAGAATGGGAACTGGCTCTCAAGGATAGCTGCCGTAACACATTAGATATTTGGTAACAGATTTTCTAAATTGAGGGTGTTAGCTGGCCAGGCGAAGTAGTTTAAAGTGGGTTCACGTCAATAGTGCATTGGGAGGGAATTGCAGCACTCACGACCTCTAGATCGCCAGTCCGACCTTATCCATTGAGCTGCTTGTGCGTTATCAGAATTATACTTAAGATTTAACTCTTAATTACAGATCAAAATGGAAGTGGAAATAAAAGTAGAGCCTAAAACGGAACCAGTCAAAGAAGAGGAAGTGAAACAGGACCTACCCGCATTGCTCCCACTGGCCCAATTGCCCCCACTGCCCCCGGTGCCCAAGTTGGGGACATTTGCCCCTGCCAACCTGCAAGCAGGCAGTTCAGATGGCATTATGAAGTTCATATCTGTGACCAGTGATCTTCTGACCGATGAACAGAGGGAAATGTATGAATCAGTGCTTAGTACTTGGAAACCAGTTCTTTATCCTAAACAGGAGAAGAGGTAAGTGTACTTAGTTTTTGATTTTCTGTATACAATAATATAGCAAATATACTTGTACTGGGTGTCCCAGAAGTTATGTCAAGGGGGCATGGGGAGAAGGAGGGGCCATACCAGTTTTTTTTAAATATTATATAGGCTAGCGTTTGACCACTGTCTCACCTGTTGGTAAGTGATGATGCGGTCGAGAAGGGTAGCACACTAGGCCTAGTATGGAAACTGGCTCTCAAGGATAGCTGCCGGAACACATTAGATGTATTGGCGACAGATTTTCTAACTTGAGGGTGGTAGCTGGCCAGACGGACACTGGACAGTGTCATTGGTGCACGGCCGAGATTGAACTCGATGCCCCTGGCTTCAAAGCCGACCATTCTCCCACTATACCACTGAGCCCTTTAAATAGTCCTCAGTTCCGGGAAAATAAGAAAATTTGCTACTTAAATTTATTTTGTTTTTAAAAGACTTAAATTAATTAAAACAAACTTAGTTATTTTAATTATCTTGCTTTAACTTTTTTTTTTGCTTTATTAGTGACTGCAATTAAAAGTATGTTTATTTATACTCTCCCCTCAATCACATTCCGTGTCAGCTTGACGTCGACTCCTGGAACATTCTGTATAAAACAAATACTGTTGATCATTCCAGCCATAATCAACATAGATGGGTCCTACTTTGCACCAAATAACCTGTTTATAAATTAATCTTTCATACATTCCTCGATTGTATTCGATGTTAGAAAACCTGTCGCCAAAACATCTAATGTGTTCCGGCAGCTATCCTTGAGAGCCAGTTCCCATTCTAGGCCTAGCGTGCTTACCATCTTCGATCACATCATCACTTACCAACAGGTGAGATAGTGGTCAAACTCTATCCTACTACATATAAAAAAATAGTCTCGTGTGAATGTATATCTTCTAGTCAAGCGTGCTACTTCTTAGATCAAATCGAATCTTAACACCAGGTCAGATAGTAGTAAAATGCTTAAGTAAGTAAGTATGAAAAACAAACAATTTGACAATATGGAGATGTGTCATATTCATATATTTGTTTGTATTCACATCCATATTTCCCCAAACATTTATCCATAAGTTCCGACTGGTATATTTTAGAGCCAGTTCACATTCTAGTTATAGCGTCTACCATCCTCTACCTCATCATCACTTACCAACTGATGAGATAGGCCCGTACACACTCAATCTCGATTGCAATCACACAGTTCTATAAAATTAAATATTCAATCTTGATTTCTTCAGTCCGTGTATCGTTACCGCCGCGACAACACCATTTGTCTTCTCATATGAAATCCATTTCGTATAAGCACACAGCGAGACTGATACGATCCTGCGCTTACACGTTTAATTTAGACCACGCGATCAGAGGATTGCGATCTTGATTTCAAAATATCTAGATATTTTGTGATCAGATTCATCAATCCATCTATCTACTTCGTACATTATCAATCTGGATCGCGATCATTGATTTTGATCACAGATCGCGATCGTGATTGAGTGTGTACGGGATGCCATAGAGGTCAAACTCTAGCCTATCACTACATATTATAAAAAGAAGTCCCCCGCCGCGTCTTTCTGTCTGTCTGTTCGCAATAAACTCAAAAACTACTGCACGGATTTTCATACTGTTATCATCAATAGACAGAGTGATTCATGAAGAAGGTTTAAGTGTATAATTCGCTAAGGTTTTGTGTAAATTGGCTGAAATATGAGGATGATTGTTAAAGATGTTAATTCAAACTCGACGCAATAAGCTGATGCAGAAATGTAGGCATAGATTTACTCGTATGATCTACCCGTGCAAAGCCGGGGCGGGTCGCTAGTATACTGTAAAAAAACATAGTAATAGCAATGAGTTCAATGTGTTTATGTGACATTTCTGTTACAGGGAAGAACCAGGTCCATTACTTAGGTACGGTTCAAGCCTCATTTTGATGGCACGTTTTTATTGGTCGACAGAAAGCCGTCACGATCCGATCCTTCAGAGTTCAGATAATCTCAGGGCCGGTACTCTCTACATCAGTGTTTTTCAACGTGTGGGTCGCGACCCTCTTGGGGTCGCGGGGGTCGCAAAGCCTCAGTAAAAGAAAAAAAAAGCAAAGTTGAGAGCGCATAATTATGATGTTTTGTTTCTAAAGAAAAATATGTAATTTTTTGTTCCTGTAGGCCACGCAAGCGAAGCCGCGGGCAAAAGCTAGTAATATACTAAAATATTATATATATAGATTATAAACAGTGCAGGTAGGGTCGCGATTTTTTTTTTACTAATGGGGTCGCGTCAAGTAAATCTTTGATAAACACTGCTCTAGCTACATCAATGGTTCACAACCAGTGGGACCACTGGAGCAAGAACTTAAACTATAATCCATTCGCGTTTGCTTCGCTCACGTTATATTCCATGATATGGGTATAAGGGCGTTAGCCGCTGCAGTTGCTCGACTTTGCTCTCTGGCCGACCTTATTCTCAATTAAAAAACAATTCGCGCTCGTTATTATGTGTTTATGGGCGCAGTTCGTCAAAATGTCAAAACATTAAGTGAGTGTCGCCATTTATTGGCTACTATGCGACATGCACCTGCTAAAATCTAGGCAATACCCAGCGCAAAGGCATGAACATTTCTAACAAAAGTTTATTGTAAAAAAGCGTAGTTGAGCATTATGAAAGAAATACTTCCCTATAGTGTTTTAAAAAGTCCGGCTCGTCGACCAATAAAGACGCTCCATAGCAAGCCACGCCCACCAAACAAACAGACAACCTCTCTACTTTCCAGATATATCTGTCAAAAATGCAGCAAAGAGTTCAAAAACTACCAAAACCTTTATCTTCACACCACCAGAGTCCACTCGACCGAAGACTCGGCTGTCATGTGCGACCAGTGCGACAAAAGCTTCAAAAACAAGCACTACCTATACATGCATAGAATGAACAAGCACTATTCTGAAGACGAGAAGTGCTACTGTCAGTTTTGCCTGCAAGAGTTCAGGACTCGAAGAGCTTTGCATATGCACGTGAAGCGTATTCATCCAACTACTCTACCTGAGATCAAGTGCGAAGAATGCAACAAAATATTCAGTGTCCCGTACAAGTTGAAGCACCATGTGGAACGCTGTCATAAAGCTGACCGAGAGAAACACAAGTGTCATATATGTCAGAAGACGTACAAAACCAATTTGAATCTTCAACGTCACCTGGTGTTCCAGCATACGGATATACAGAGGCATTCCTGTGTGTTCTGCCCGATGACGTTCAAGTCTAGACACCACATGAAGCGACATGTTCTGAATATACATCCCCCGTTGGAGTCTAAGGTGCAATGCCCGGAATGTCTCAAGGAGTTTAAGAACGATCAGTACTTGAAAGAGCATATGCAGGTATTTATATGGTTTAATTTTTACTTCTAAGTAACTAACTGATACTTGCGACCTTGTTTACGTATGTATGCCAAGAATTTTGTCTCTGTAAAGCTCTGGTAATCAATATTTGTGTGATGTGAGATCACATATAATTTAAGATCGTTTAAAAAACTGGAAAAACCGACTTCAACGTCACGCTAGTCATTTTCAGTACAAAGTTTGAGGTGTTTATCTTCATATCTCTGGAGATACTCATTAGATCGCAATGAATTGTATAATGGGACATGAAAATAAGAGTTATTTGAATCGGTTCACAACTGGCGGAGTAATCGCGTAACAAACATACATTAAAAGAAATCATACAGACAAATTTAGAACCTCGCTAACTACTCTTTTTTGAAAGTCGGTTGAAAATTATGCAAGTTGGTTCTTGAGTAGTTTTCCTGGCAAATTGTATGTAGATCGCGGCAAGTTTTCGGAGTTTACTGATCAGTATCTCCAGAGATGACGATAAACACCTTGACATTGACCTTGACCTTGAAATTAACCTTGACATTGACCTTGACCACAATAATAATAATTCTGAAAGAGTTAACTCCAGTCGTGCGTCGGAGTTGACACACACTTATTAGTTATTAAACGATCCTAATTATTTCATACCAGGTTCATTCATCGCCCGACACAAAAGTAAAATGCGAGCTCTGCGACAAGATTTTCCATTCCAAGCTGCGTCTAAAGAAGCACCACAAAATCGTCCATCCATCCAAACCTAAAATCCGCTGCGAGAAATGTGACAAGGAATTCGCACATGAACACTACTTAAAACGCCACAACAACTCAGTTCATGTTGAAATTGACGAGTCCAATTATGAACATGAATGTCCGCAGTGCTCCAAAAAGTTTAAAATTAAAAAGTATTTAATGAACCATTTGCAACGGCACGAGCAACAGCATTTGAAGCGGATCTCTACGTTAGTGAAAACTGTTATAGGAGAAGAGAAAGTGAAGAAGGAAGTAAAAAAGAAGGTGGTCACACGTGGGAGGAAGAAGAAGGAGAGAGCAGAGATTGAGTTTATTAAATGTGAGCCCGTGTCGAGCTCGGAGGAATCTGCCACGGAGTCTGAGGAAAGTGATTCGGAGTGAGTCTTTATCTTTAAAGAATAGAGAATGCTAGTTGTTTTTCTGGGGTTTTATCTGTGTTAATTTGTGCCTAAAATGTATGCAGTTTTTATTTTTTATTTTACATGTGCTAGTTTTGATGTGTCACCAAATTATGCCATAATGGCTGAAAGGATTTTGATGAGAATTAAGCGTAGAGATAACTGGAATAATTTTAATTTGTTAAAAGTTTACTAGAAATGTGTGTTGCACGGCTCATTACTAGTCAGTCTTGTTAACCCCTCGAACTGAGTTAATATGCTTGTGTCTGGAGTGTGTTCACGTCAATAGTGCGATAGGTGGGGAGCGAACTCACGACCTCTCGATCGCCAGGCGGAAGCCTTAGCTATTGCGCTATTGGAAAGGACATGGGACAATTTTCATCATAATTACTGATAAACGCAGGTAAAGCCACAGGGCCCAGTAGTTAATATAGATAGTGTTATATAAATACAAAAAAATAATAATACCTGAATACAATTTTTAAAATATTTAATTAGAACATTATTGCACAAATTGTACGAACTCGCTAAAATTATGTACCTTTTTTGTAGAAAATAAGTGTAATAGATTTATATTTAAAATACTTTTTGTAATGTTAGGCTATTGTCTTACGTGAATTACTTATTGTCTAAGAGTTTGCTCACACCGCGATGCGACGCGGCGCGCACTTATTAAGAGAGTGATACAAAAAAGAACTTTATTTACCACACAAAAAGATACACATTTGATTAAGTTAGTTCCGCGGCTTTAGGCTGCGCCGCGTGATAAACAATTGAACTGTAATAACTACACAATAAGATACAAATTGCATTGAGATAATTTGGTGGCGTCGCGCGTTTTGCTGCACCGCGCGGCTTCTCGCTGCGCCGCGCGAAACCAAAAGCATCGTCACGTCGCGTTGCGGTGTGAACTGACCCTTACGTCAATCACGCTAGTGTCACAGAATAATGAATAGTACAACTAGATCGGACTTTTTTATGCGTGTCGCTTGACCACTGCCTCACCTCATCAGCTCACTTAACATATAAAGTGATGATCGATGATGTAGCGCGCTTACCCAAAAGATACCTACTTACTCGTGACTTGAAGACCCCTAAGAGTCAGCTCAGACCGTAAAAGAGTGATATAAAAAAATAACTTTATTTAGGTAATACATACTCATTCACTTTCGCTCGATCGGTTAATGTGAGCGAAACGAAACACATATATTGTGCTATCTTGTTCGCACACACGAACCAGACACCGTTCCTCCTTCGGTTTTCTAAATTTCAAAAGATAAATTATGTACTTTACAAAACTGATTTGTTGCTTGAACTTTTAAAATTATGTAAATAATGCATTTAAATATATTTTGTTGCATCGCATTTTCCTTTAGGTATACGTCCACTAGCACGTGCTAGCTATGCATAAACAAAATAACTGACAAATGACTTGGTCCATACAAATGTCTGAAACATCTGCATCATAGAGTAAAAGAGAGTTCGTTTTTTTTTATTTCTGTAATGGGGAAGAAAACTGTCAATTAGTTCGGACTAGAGGGCGCCAAATTTTTGTTCCAGAAGAACTATCAATCTACATAGAAATTGTATGTTTTTAAATTATTTTCACTTTATTACGGGTATTTAATATGGGTCGTTGTGTAGCTTTCGAATGTGAATAAATATTAAAGAGAAAGTAGGAAAAGCACAGAGAAGATGAAATTTAAAATCAAGTGATTTTTTGAGGTTATGTAGTAAACACTTCAAAGAAACCGATAATGAAACAACTTCTCATGGAACAGGTACCTCACAAACACTTTAAAAACCCAACAAAATCCTGAACAGTGCTAAAAAAATCAATGAATAGCTTAAATAACTAGGTGTTTTGACGGGTAATAAACATACGCGGACTAACAAACATATACAGCTCTCTACCGGACACTTTTTCGGTAATCTTCCTCATTTTGTCATTATGCCGTATAGTGGACGGATACCTTTATAATTTTTGTGTAAATATTAATTACTAGCTGTGCTCCGCGGCTTCGCCCGCGTTAAAATGTATCCTATTGCCTAATCCATAGTACTGTCTATCCCTGTACAAAATTTCAGCTGAATCTGTCCAGCAGTTTGACCGTAAAGAAGTCCCAAACAACCAAATAAACAAACTGACTTTCGCATTTATAATATTGGTATTGATAATGACAGTAGGGTTCAGTTTTACTAGTTCCGAGCCCCTAATGATAGTCTATTAGGAACTTATATTTCAGATAGACAATTATTACCTAGCGGCATATTGTGAGTTAACTGCCAGGGACTGGTGTAACTTGCCCTTATTTATATTTCATACAAAAAATAACTAAACTTGCCTAATATAATATTTTAATTAAGTATGGATATGAAATATCCAATATGGTATGTAAATATGTCAATTTGTTTTAGTATAATTTTAGGTAGGTACTTAGAGATTGTTTGAATCAAGTCGCAACGAATGTCACTAGATGGCGTTTTGTGTTATTATATCGCGAAGACTTGTTTCAAACAAACATTGTTTTTAATTTTAGGAAATTAATTCTTATTTAGATAATTAATAATGTAAGGTTAAATTTAGTGTTCGACCGATTTTGATGCTTGTTTGCATTAAACTTAAAAATCGTCTAGACTTGAGTCAATATTTTATAAAAAAAATAGGGGCTTCTTAGCCTGCCTATCTGCAAAATATATTTTTGAATCCCGTTAAGTTGTTATTCAATAATAAATTCCGTCAGAATTGTTAAGTCAAGATTTGAAACTATTATAAGGTAGATACAATGTGTGATGAACTAGGTGTGCCCCGCGGTTTTACCCGCGTTGACATGGTTGCCGTGGGAACATCGGGATAAAAGTAGTTATACAATGTGTTATTCCTATATGTTGCAACCTGATGCACTTGCTTCGTCATTAAACATCTTAAAATTTGAACTCGTTATATTAATACCAGACGTGCCCCACGGCTTCGCCTGCGTTATAGACTTGTTTCATTAATTTCGTAAAAGCCTTGCTATCATAAAAAACATCCTGTTTGGATTAGGCAAATCGGTCCACTCGTTTTTAAGTGATCGCGTGATTAGTCACGCGAAAAAGGGGAAATAGGGATTCATTTTTATACAATTCGAAAAACCATATTGATTTTCAGACTTTGTTACCCCACTTCACCCTCTTTGGGGTTGGGTCTCAAAAAAGCCTGAAACACGTATTTACTTATTTATTTACAGAAATACTTGTGTGCAGTTTTGAATAAAAAATACTATCTAATCTTGTTTCTCCATACACACTTTGAACCCCCGTTCATCTCCTTAAGGGGTGAATTTTGGAATATACTTTCTTAGTACCTTACCCTTACGTACTTAGACAAAGATCAAGTCTCTTCGACTCCGTAGTTTAGGGTGTGCGTTGTCTCTAAGTCAGTCAGTCAGTACCTATATCAGGTATTAGGTATTCTGTGTATCAGGACAAAATATTCTGTATAGTACTAGAAGTGCCCCGCGGCTTCGCCCTCGTTAGAGACTCCTTTTATTTACTTAAAACTTCCGGGAGTAATTTTTAGAAAATCTATTTTGAGCGGATACCTACGTCATAATAACTATATGCTTTCTAAATTTCAGAACAATCCGAAACAATATTGATTTTCAGACTTTGTTCACCCTTTTAGGGTGGCATTTTGAAAAAGCCTGAAACTCATATTTACTTATTTATTTACAGAAGTACTTGTGTGAAATGTCTAAATATAAATAAATGTCCGATAAAAAAAAACCCGTGAGTGTACAACCGTTCTTAATAATAATATTATGTGTAATCCTCACGATACATTTAATAATCAAGAAGTACATCTTGTTTGTCCATACAAACTTTGAACCCCGTTTTATCCCCTTCAGGGGTGAATTTCTCAGAGGGAACTAACGTCGTCATAACTATCTGCATGCCAAATTTAAGCGCAATGCAAAACAATATTGATTTTTACACTTTGTTACCCCATTTCACCCTCTCAGTGGTTGAATTTCGAAAAAACCTGAAACACGTATTTACTTATTTTTTGCACGTTATGAAGTTTTGAATAGAAAATACTGTCTAATCTTGTTTCTCCATACAAACTTTGAACCCCCATTTCATCCCTTGAGGGGTGAATTTTAGAAAATAATTTCTCAGAGAAAACTAACGTCGTAATAACTATTTGCATGCTAAATTTCAGCGCAATTCGAAACAATATTGATTTTCAGACTTTTTTACCCCATTTTTCTCTTTTAGGGGTGACTTTTGAAAAAGCCTGAAACAGGTATTTACAATTTTTTTTACTGAAGCACCTGTGTGAAGTTTCGAATAGAAAAGACTTTCTAATCTTGGTTCTCCATACAAACTTTGAACCCCCAATTCATGGGTTTGATATAAAACAAGCATTTTTTTTATGCTAACGTTACTAAAATGACCAGACGGCGTAAAATGTGGTAAAATTAACTTTTCCGACTTAAAATTCGACTTTAGTTAGGCACTTTGATGTTATTTTGTGAGGTAAATAAAAATAATTCGTAAACTTTTTTTTTTATTTCATTGAGTCAACCCTTTACTGTAACGGGCGCGCGCCGGTACATCGCGCACTGAACGAAGTAATAACAACGCTAGGTCGAGCGCCTTTAGACATATTTTTGCTTGTATTGTCTGAAATAAGCGTTGGTATTGTGTTTTTGTGGGAGAGTGAAATATTTGTTACGTAGTAACTATTATATAATCTGTGCCCTAGCGTCGTTTTCGAGGCCTAAGTGTAAGGGCCAAACACAAGAGGGCCTGTTTCACCGGATCTGACAGATTTTTGACAATGTATATATGGCGCCATCTTTCAGATAACTATATGAAACTTTATCAGGAACTGGTCGAACCTTTAATTGGTCGGCCTTTAATTGATATGGGTATTAGTCACGGTCAAGTCTAAATTTAACCTTAGGTACTAACGCTAGAATAATGTCAATTTATTGAATTTCTCCTTGTTCTATTAGGGCTGGTAAATATTATTTATTATTAAAATTTTATTGTAAATATTTGTTTTAAGTGTGAAATATATGTTTATTATGGACTATTTATTGTTTTTATTTTATTTATAACTGTTCTTCACTACTTCACCTATGTTTAAAAATGGATTTAGGTACTTGCGTATACATGTACCTACCTTGAAATGACGATGAAAGAGATTAATGAAAATGTGTTGGTTGGAAGGAGGAGAGATACATGTTGCGCCGATTAAAATAAATGTAGTCGGAGAAGAGGAGAGATAGATGTTGCGCAGACTAAAATAAAATGTACTTGCGAGGAAAATACAATGTTGCGTAGACTAAAATAAAGTGTAGTCGGGAGGAGAGATACATGTTGCGCCGACTAAAATAAAATGTATTAGGGGGAGGAGAGATACATGTTGCGCAGACTAAAATAAAGTGTAGTCGGGAGGAGAGATACATGTTGCGCAGACTAAAATAAAATGTATTAGGGGGAGGAGAGATACATGTTGCGCAGACTAAAATAAAGTGTAGTCGGGAGGAGAGATACATGTTGCGCAGACTAAAATAAAGTGTAGTCGGGAGGAGAGATACATGTTGCGCAGACTAAAATAAAATGTATTAGGGGGAGGAGAGATACATGTTGCGCAGACTAAAATAAAGTGTAGTCGGGAGGAGAGATACATGTTGCGCAGACTAAAATAAAATGTATTAGGGGGAGGAGAGATACATGTTGCGCAGACTAAAATAAAGTGTAGTCGGGAGGAGAGATACATGTTGCGCAGACTAAAATAAAGTGTAGTCGGGAGGAGAGATACATGTTGCGCAGACTAAAATAAAATGTATTAGGGGGAGGAGAGATACATGTTGCGCAGACTAAAATAAAGTGTAGTCGGGAGGAGAGATACATGTTGCGCAGACTAAAATAAAATGTATTAGGGGGAGGAGAGATACATGTTGCGCAGACTAAAATAAAGTGTAGTCGGGAGGAGAGATACATGTTGCGCAGACTAAAATAAAGTGTAGTCGGGAGGAGAGATACATGTTGCGCAGACTAAAATAAAATGTATTAGGGGGAGGAGAGATACATGTTGCGCAGACTAAAATAAAGTGTAGTCGGGAGGAGAGATACATGTTGCGCAGACTAAAATAAAATGTATTAGGGGGAGGAGAGATACATGTTGCGCAGACTAAAATAAAGTGTAGTCGGGAGGAGAGATACATGTTGCGCAGACTAAAATAAAATGTATTAGGGGGAGGAGAGATACATGTTGCGCAGACTAAATAAAAGTGTAGTTGGGAGGAGAGATACATGTTGCGCAGACTAAAATAAAGTGTAGTCGGGAGGAGAGATACATGTTGCGCCGACTAAAATAAAATGTATTAGGGGGAGGAGAGATACATGTTGCGCAGACTAAATAAAAGTGTAGTTGGGAGGAGAGATACATGTTGCGCGACTAAAATAAAATTAATAGTAGCACAGAATAATTAATAGTACAAGTATAGTAGTAGTAGTAAAGGTAATAATATGCATCGTGGAGAATTTGAGGTTTGTGTGAATATCACAGACCTAGGATGTACGAACGTAGTGACCCATCGTGCATCTGTGAGCCAAATAAGATAGAATCATGTTATTTTTGAGTGCAAAAACCAATTCATAAGGGTGGTGATAGAGGCTGTGTCAACTATAGGCCTATATCTATATTACCCGCCATTTCAAAGATCTTGGAACGCATAATTAACAGTCGACTAACCAATTTTCTTGAGACAGATAACCTTCTCTCATCTCAATACGGCTTTCATAGAGGCCTATCAACGAATGATGCTGTTGGTGAGCTCGTAAATTCAATTTTAGCTACCCTCGATGAAAGAACGAAATGCGTCACAGTATTCCTAGATCTGGCAAAAGCCTTTGACACGGTCTCGATCCCACACCTTCTGAATAAGCTTGAAAGAATTGGAGTCAGAGGTCTGCCTCTTCAACTTTTCACCTAAGTGAAAGAAATCAGCGTGTAAAAATAGAGCACTGGATTAGTGACGAGCTTCCCGTGGAATTTGCTGTGCCGCAAGAAAGTATTGTTGGCCCGACGTTATTTTTAATGTATAACAGTGGTCTTTGCAATTCTAAACTCCATGGCGGCATAATCTTCACATGTGCCGACGACAAAGCTCTATTTTTCACTGGAATTAACTGGGATGACGATTTTGTGACCGCTCAGAACGATTTCACGATTTTTTTGAATAATTTTTTTCCATACACGGGAATGGTGGGGAACTTTTAAATATTATTTATAATTATTTTTAACAATTTTACTGATCTTCAGCTTGTTGGGATTTTATGCACCTTCAAATGTCTAAATTGACCGGACTAAATATGACGTTCAAAGTTTGTAAAAGTTTTACCCTCAAGAGTGTAAAAATAATAAAAGGAATAGGGGATGAAAGTTTGTATGGAAATATGTAAGGTTTATGTGAGTGTTCTACTGAACGGATTTGAATGAAATATGGTACACAGATAGTCTAGAGCCTGAGAAAGGACATGGGCTACTTTTTAATGCGAAAAGAGGGTTGTAAGGGGTTGAAAGGGGGGATGAAAAGTTTTATGGAAGTATCGTCATTTTTAAGGAAGGGAAAGGGTAGGAAAGGTAGGGAGGTGAAGGGAAGAGGAAGGTGACGGAAAGGGGAGGGGAGCGAAGAGGGAGGGGAGTGGGGAAGAGAGGGAAAGGAGAGGGGGAGACAAAAGAGAGAAGGGGGAGGAGGGAGGGGGGTTTTCGCGGCGTGGTACGGAACGGTGTAGGTGGGATACGCATGTGTCTTATGTGTAAATTAATTAGCCTAAATAATTACTAATGCTACCCAAAGACACTATTCCACGCGGACGAAGCGGCGGGCACAGCTAGATTTTTATATATATATTTGGGACTAAAAAAATAATTAAGAGCTTTACAACATCATAGGATCATAGAAAAATGAAAAAATTAATGTTAAATTTATTTTTTTATCATAATACAATTATGGCACAATAACAAAAAAAAATCGTTCCTATATATATTCACTATAACATATATTTTTATTTTTAAAAAAAAGGTACGCTATTGTGAATAAAAACGTATACCACTTTTTGGCCCCTATCATGAATTTACATATTATACTTCTTTACATGCTCGCTTTTAATTGCTTTTTTCTGCTATTTATATACACATATACATCATCTATTAAAAATAATGTTAATATTCTAAATAACAACAATACCTATTCTATTGTGAAAGCAAATAAATAAAACATTCAAATATCAATTATCAATTGATTTATTCAATTTTAGTTAGCTATGTTTCAAGGAACAAAATAAAATTATAATACTTTATTAGGGTTCCGTAGCCGAATGGCACAAAACGGAACCCTTATAGATTTGTCATGTCTGTTTGTCTGTCCGTCCGTATGTCACAGCCACTTTGTTCCGAAACTACTAATAATTTCGAAATAGTTATAGAAGTTATTATAATAGTTAAGAACAGTTTCGAAATTCCTAAGAATACACTGTTGAAACTTGGTAGGTAGATGTATTCTATGAACCGCTTTACGATTTTTATAGATAGATAGATAAACTCTTTATTTGCACACCAAAAGAACATAAACAATTTAAACAAAATATACTCTAAACTTATAACTATAGCTATGCAAAGGGCGGTCTTATCGCTTAGAGCGATTTCTTCCAGACAACCCAATACTAAAAAAGAAAACGAGACTGTGACGGACGGTGGTGTATCAATATTGAAATAAAATCAATAAATATGCTTACAAACATAAAAAAACAAATGTCATACTATACATTACACATAAATACACATACATACATTATATATATATATATATATATATATATATATATTCATATATAAATACATACATACCTATCTTTATATATTAAATAATACATATCTATACTAATATTATAAAGAGAGAACATTTGTATTTTTGTATGTTTGTAATGATTTGGCTCAAAAACTACTGGACCGAATTAAAAAATTCTTTCACTAATATATAGAATGGACTTTCGGAATGAAAATAGGCTATATATTATCCCGTTTAAATCAAAGGTACATTCGTGGAGACCTATTATACCTAATTTGCAACCTAAGTCGACTAAAAAACGGTCGAAAAAACACGTTTCTTACGAACGCTGCTCAAGTGAAAATAGATGGAAGAATATTTTCTACGGAAGAGTTGTACAACTTAATAAGACCTACAAAAAAGTCCGCGACAGCATATGTCTATCTCTTAAGGTTGACTCACAGAATCTGCTAAAGTATGAAACGAGGCTTTGTTGCGTAATGACCACACGTGGAAAACTTGGATTTGGAAAGATTGAAAACGTAAACTGTTTGATAAATTCAAAGCAAAGCGGTATATTATGAGCTACTTAAAGAGATCATTGACAGAAACCCGTTGAAAAATCATTATACGAGCCTTTTTCAACTTCAACTTCAACTTTTCTTTGGTGGCTTTTGCAGAGTTACCACAATTTTGCCAATGTCACGTGGATAGAGTAGACAACAAGCGTAGGAGTTTGCCCGGTGCGCTGGTATTGATCGGTTAAACTTGTCTGAGTTCTGGAAAGAAACATTTAAGGACAACACAAAACAACACAGTTATATAATAAACATCATAAATAGTTCATGGAATAATGTACTTAAAAATATTGTATATACATTATAATTTTATTTTGTTAACCTTAATAAAGTTAGAAATAATAAAGATAGATAGAAACACTTTATTGAACACCTTATTAAAAGAAACAGAGTATTACTTAACAACTAATTATAATAGTGTAACAACAGGCGGTCTTATCGCTGAAAGCGATCTCTTCCAGACAACCTTTAGATGGAGAAATATGTAAATAGATACGGCGGTGTACAGTGTATAAGTAAATAAGACATAAGCTATTAAAGGATACTAAATTAATACAAAGAAAATAATAATAATTACTTTGATACATATACATAATAAATTAAATAATACATATATATATATATATATATATATATATATAATATATATATGGATATACATATATATAACATATTATTAGGAGTGTATATAACAAACGTATATAATATAACTAACCAAGATAATACGACTTAACGCGTTCCTTGAATGTATATATAGTTTGTGATTGTTTTATCTCTAAAGGAAGCGCATTCCAGAGTCTGACAGCTTGAACAGCAAACGACTTATCATAGAAAGTGCTGCAATGAGTAGGAATAGAAAGCATTAGATTCTCTGATGACCTTAGCGAAAGGGAGTTAGTGGTGTGAAGAAATTCGAAGAGTGCTTTTAGATAGCTAGGAGAAGTGGGATTAAATAAAATATTATAAAGGAGTGACAGAATGTGTGTATTCCGGCGAAGACGAATAGGCAGCCACTTGAGCTTACGACGGAATTCTGAAACATGGTCATATTTGCGAAGGCAAAATATGAACCTAATTGCAAAATTTTGGAGCCGCTCAAGCTTATTTAGCTGCTCCTCTGTGAGGTCTAGATAACATGCATCGGCGTAATCGAGAATAGGGAGAAGAAGAGACTGTGCTAGCGCAACTTTAGTAGCCGTTGGTAAAAAATTTCTTAACCTCCTCAAAGCCCCTGCAGAAGCAAACATCTTGCGGCTAATGGCCGCAAGTTGTGGTCCCCATGACAGGTGGCGATCAAATATAATGCCTAGATTTTTTACAGTTTCGCTGTACGGAATCGTTAACCCTTCAAAGACTACTTGTGGTGTCGTACTCCAGTTAATTTTAGCGATAGTCCTTGAGCTTCCAACAATTAACACTTGCGTCTTACTTGGGTTCACTGTTAATCCGTGCGCCTTACTCCACTCCGATATATTCACTAGATCTTTGTTAATATTGCTAATAGCATAAGGCAGTTGATCGAGTGAAGCTTGAGAGTAGATTTGCAGATCGTCTGCATAGAGGTGGTAGGGAGAAGTGAGTTTAAGAGAAATAGAATTAATAAAGAGGGAAAAAAGAAGAGGTGATAAGACGCCGCCCTGTGGCACGCCGGCAGCGGTTCCACACCAAGTAGAGTAAGACTCTTCGATGCGGACACGCTGACGACGGCCAAACAGATAACTGTAAAACCAGTCAATTGCCATGGGAGATATGTTGATAGAGTGAAGAAATGCAAGGAGAATGTCAAAATCAATGGTATTGAAAGCGTTGCTGAAGTCCAGAAGGGTTAACACAGTTACTTTCCCTTTGTCCATTTCTAAACGGATATCATCGGTTATTTTAACGAGGGCAGTAACTGTGCTATGTCCAGGGCGAAACCCAGACTGGAAGGGATTAAGGAGGTGATTGAAGATAAGGAAGGAGTGTAGCTGATTATGGACAAGGCGCTCAAGTACTTTGGAGAGGAAAGGTAGAATGGATATAGGGCGGTACTCGTTGAAAGACTTGGGATTAGGTTTTTTGGGCAAGGGAATGATTTGAGCGTCTTTCCATTGTAACGGAAAGGTGCTACTGGAAGTTGAGAAATTAAGGATGTGGTGTAGGACAGGGAGTACGTAAGATAAAAGGAGTAGAAACAAGGGATAGTAGGGAAATCAGGTTTGTAGGACGGGGTATTTCAGGGGGTAGACTATCATATAAAGAATAGCGCAACTTTAAGCAATTGAAAAATATGTGATCTAGATCTCCTTCCTCTTGACCACATTCACAGACTAAATGATCTTTTATTCTAATTTTGGCTAGAAAAACAGGTGAGCAGACGTGACCCAACCTCAGGCGACAAATTATTGAGGTGGTTTTTTTATCTAGTTTTTTTAACTTGGAGAACCATGGTCTGGGAGGTATGTTTTTTTGAATGGAACCATAATGCTTTCCTTTGTCGATTCTAGTTTTTTGCCACAGGGTCTCCCAATTCTTATGTAGATCTGATTGACATATGTTGGCTAAGTCATGACAGTAATTTTTATAATGGTCCATGCTACCAATTGTGGCTGCTTGTTTTGCGCAAGAGTCGGCTGTTTCATTGCCTGAAATTCCCATGTGACCAGGAATCCAGGCTAGTACAACATTAAGATTATCTTGGTGGCATTGAAGAAGTGCTTCTCTTATCTTTAAAATGATTGGGAATTTTATCTTAGCTTTAAATTGATTGACTTTGATAGCTTGCAGGCAACTTTTACTATCCGCTAATATCAGAGCCTTATTAATTCTGTGGGCATGTATATACACAATTGATTCCAGAATGGAAATAGCTTCTCCTGTGAATACAGATGTTTCAGAAGGGCATTTATGGGCAAGGATAATTTTATATCTACTATACCATTACACCGGTACCCATACTGCTGCACCGACATGAGACTCTTGTTAGCTTTGAGGCATCTGTAAAGATAGTTAGCCAATCATGCCAGTGTGTGTTTATGGTGTTATAGAACTTGGAGGAGGGGTCTACAGTAGATTTGTCTATTCCAAAGTTAAGGATAATTTTAGGTTGCAAAATTAATTTAATAAAATTGGTCCAAGTATTCTAGAGCTTTACTTAGACGATCTTCTGCTTCAATAGCTGTTTTTGTTTTACAATAAATGGCCAAGTCGTCAGCATATTGCAGGATTTCGCAAAAAAGGTTTGACAGTACGTTTTAGGTCATAGGACGTGTAGATGTTATATAGGAGAGGGCTTAGAACAGAGCCTTGCGAGAGGCCTTTCCATACAGTCTTAGGGGGGAGTTTTGCATCCTGGGATCTTATTTTGATAGTTCTTTGCATAAGGAAACAAAAACAATGCGTGCGATCCTCTCAGGTAGACTCAGCTGTAACATTTTGTTTCTGAGCGCCGGAAGACAAACATTATCATAGGCTGCTTCAATGTCAAGGAAGACCCCTGTGAGGTATTCCTTATCCTCAAATGCGCCATGTATTTCCGTTGTAATTATACTTAGACTATCTATGGTACTCATGTTGTTTCGAAAACCATATTGAGAATTGGCTAAGATGCCTTCCTTTTCGATATACCACTCTAATCTATTTTTGACTAGGTGCTCAGTAATTTTGCCCAAGACACATGATAGAGCAATGGGTCTATAGGAGTTATGGCTAGTGGGATTTTTGCCTGGTTTCAAAATGGGGATTATAATTTGTGAGCTCCATGAGTCTGGAATTAAACCTTTTTCATAAAACTGATTAATTAACGATAAGAGGATTTTTTTAGTATTTATTGTGGCTTTTGTTATGACAGAATAGGTGATACCGTCTAAACCTGGAGAGGAATCCTCCAGTCCATCCAGCACCAACTCTAGTTCTTCAAACGAAAAGAGTATGTCTATTGGGTCTGAGTAACAAGGAGTGATGTGAGCGGGTATGTTGAAGGAAATTGTCATGTGTACAAAAGGGGGGGCAAGATTGTTAGCGAATGCTTCTAACCACGATGAAGAGTCATTAGATGAAATATTCCTATAATTATAATATCCTCTAAATCTACGTATCTGTCTCCAAATGAGGGAAGGGGGAGTATCGGGTGATACACTTTCACAATACTTAGTCCATCCTAACCTTTTTTTTGTTGACAGTGGTTTTCTAGTTTTTGCTGCGTTTTTTTGGTATTTTAAATAATTGCAGAGGGACATATCTGAATTATAAGCCAGTTCTGACTCATTCCGATTTCTCACCCTTACAGAACTCTCTTGGTCCCACCAAGGAGGGGAGAATGAGAACCGTTTTTGCTTCTTTAAGGGAATAGTTTCATTTGCCGATTGTATTATTGATTTAGCTAATTCATTATAGCATAAAATTGGATTACTATTGGGGTTGGGAAGGCAAGGAATGTTATTTTCTAAGGATGATGAATACGACTCCCAGTCTGCCCCCGAGAGTCAGTGGATAAGAAGGGATTGGGGATGGTTTTGGAGTGGGGTTCTAAGAGGAAGATTGATTATGATGGGGTAGTGGTCACTGCCATATGATATTGGGAGTATTTCCCACGTGAGGATTGAGGAGAGGGAAGAGGAGCAGATAGTTAGATCAACTGCACTTTTAGGATTTTGTGTTGGGAGAACCCTACGAGTTGGAGAACCATCGTTGATGACACATAGGTATCATCAATAGCATCTAAAAGTGAGTGTCCAAACATATCGCAACTAGCAGAGCCCCAGGAAGTGTGATGAGCGTTAAAGTTGCCCATTTAGTAATGGGCCACCTCCGATTATAGTTAATCGGAGGTGGAATGGAGGAGAAGATGAGAAGAATATCTGGAATTAGAGAGGAATGTGTATGGGGGATATATATAGATAGGAAGGAAGTATTAAATGCTCTGTCTGACAGCAACAGCGTTGATGTCTGAGCTATGAGAGAACAACCCTGGTTGTTCGCGAAAAGGTCAAGCTACGCTTGACCAGTATCGTACATCCTGCATACCCGTCCCGGCGGTCATTCCGAAGGCAGGAGTAACCCGACACTCGATAGTGAGTATCAGGAACTAGCCATGTCTCTGAGATAGCCACCAGGACGGGCGAAAATTGTCTAATAAGGTGATAAAGTTCATGAGTCTTTGGACGAAGACTATTACAGTTCCACTGGATCAGTCGGGTGGACTGATCCATATTTATGGGACAGGATAGAGGAAAGTTGGGTGATCATGTGGGCAACGTTGCACGGTAGGTTAAGGTTGTTTTTTGTAATTAGGTCAATGATTATAGTAATGAGCTGTATTAACAGCTGATCTTGAGGTTCTTTGTGAAGGGGGGATGGGTGTTGTCTTTATTCTATGCCATAACCAGGAATCCGGACTGACTCTACGAACTCTTCCATAGACCACTCAACAGGAACTCCTCTTACTAGTCCCATTCGAGTCACATTGTATGAAGGGATGGTGGCCTCATATTTGTAATACTTGAGCATTGGGTTTTTAATGAAATTGTTGGCTCCCGTAGCAGATTTAAATGTTATGGCTATTTTATTTCTACCAACCTTCTTGACCCCATCTTGACAGATATTTTCAATTTTGTTGTTGTACAGAAATTGTCCAAATTTGATGGGTTTAATTGTTATGCCTGAGGCTGGGTCAGGGTCTGCACGTGATACGTGAATAATGTAAGGACTGGCATCACAGTCCTCGTATTGCCTAATGCCGAGGATCGACATTTCGGGAACAGTAAAAACGGTTTGGATTGAAGGTGTCGCTAATTCTTTGTCCACGATAGTTTTCTTGGCCGGGCCAGTTTCCCGGTCAGACACTTTCCTTTGTCTTTTTTTGCTAGGAGGATGGGCAGGGACCCACGGGGCCGCGTCCGCAGCTGCCTGCCTCCATGGACGTACCGTCGATTACCGGCGATACATCTATGGATGCAACCTCACCGTCCGGCGGGTCAGGAGGTTCGGTTCCCCAAAATTAGTAAGTGTTAGTATCTAAAACTCACAAACACCAACACAGAATAGTCCCGAACTCAGAACACAACGAAAAGATTGCCTAAGGGCTCTAAATTTAAAATTGTTTTAAAATCACGCGTGTCACCTATCAAACCAGCTAGGCTATTCTGTAAGCTATCTCGACAGCGGAATCCGCGGTGAGATTCAAATTACGTATTACGAAATTCAACCGTATACCAATGTAATACGATTGAATTTCGTAGTACGAAATTTGAATCTCACCGCGGATTCCGCTATCGAGATAGCTTACAGAATAGCCTAGCAGAACTGTGACCGCGAGTCCTTTTTCGAACAAAGGCGAAAATTGACGGTTTGTGCGTGAATTTTGATGAAGACGTCACTACGTTATCTCAATCATATTGGGCAATATCGGCGATACTCGATAGCACAGAATAATGAATAGTAGAAGTATCCAAACTGACCTTTGATATCCAGTCACTTTTCATTAGTAAAGCCGGCTTTTCACTATGGGATATAATATAATTTATATTATATCTTTAGATATAAAATTTTATCGCTCGTCATACATTTTGTATAAGACCGTTTACACTATGCTATAATATATATTACATCCCAAACTATAAATATTTTTTCGACCGACTGAAGCCGGCTTTTCACTATGGGATATAATTTAATTTATATTCTATCTTGAGATATAAAATTTTATCGCTTGTCATACACATTATATGAGACCGTTTACACTATGCTATAATTTATATTACATCCTAAGCTATAAATATTTTTCGACCGACTGAGCGATATTTGAAGGTTTATATTTTACCTCACCTCCCCGGACACCGCGCCTCCCCCTACCTCGCCGTCAGTTTTTTTTTGTTTCTTTTTTTTTTATTATGGCTCTACACAATTAGTGTATTTAGCCCAGTGTTTGAATGAAACCATAGATAACCAAAGTTGAACTATATATCTTACAGTGTAAACAGCAATCGCGGGATATTATATATAGGACAAAATGTAATTTACATTATATCCCATAGTGAAAAGCCGGCTTGAGCGATATTTGAAGGTTTATATTTTACCTCACGTCCCCGCACACCGCGCCTCCCCCTGCCTCGCCGTTTTTTTAATTTTTATTATGGCTTCACACAATTCGTGTATATAGCCACTGATTGAATGAAACCATAGACAACCAAAACTGAATTATGATATTTTACAGCGTGAACAGCAATCGCGAGATGTAATATATAGCTCAAGATGTAATTTACATTATATCCCATAGTGAAAAGCCGGCTTAAGACTTGGACTAGACCTTGACTTTTACTTGACCTAAAATGTGACTTTGACCAATCTCTACGACAACAATTTTTCAAAACTGGAAAATCTTTAATACTTGACTCTGGCTAAATACGCTAATCGTGTGGAGCCATAATGAAACAAAAGTAATCTGTGTCACAGACCAGGGGACTGATCACGAAAACCATTGAATGAATGAAATGAACGAGATGACAGGGACGCAGTTATGTAGGCTGTATAGCTCTCTCCCCGTCATTTAGTTCATTTCGTTCATTCAATGGTTTTCGTGATACGGGTGCAGGGGGCTGATCACGAAAACCATTGAATGAACGAAATGACCGAAATGACGGGGACGCAGCTATGTAGGCTGTATAGCTCCGTCCTCGTCATTTAGTTCATTTCGTTCATTCAATAGTTTTCGTGATACGGCACCAGTAGTAGTCTTACTTAACGTAGTGATTATATTCTCTTTGTCACAGACTACATTGAATGAATTTTACTGCGTAGTATTATATTCTCTTTGCTGCAGAGTAAGGCTGAGCGCAGACTATAGACAAAACAGTCTGGGACAGACAAGTCTGTCTCAAGACTGTCTCAAGACAGTTTTGTCTATCACCCTGCGCACACTGCGAACAAAACTGTTTTGTCTGACACAGTGTAACAACCCCCCCCCCCCCTTTAAAGACTTTATGGGTTTTTAAATTATTTTTTTTGAACGAGACTTTATTTGTTTACTTTAATTAATGATACTGAAATATTAGGAATATTAAATGTAATAAAATATTTAGTATTGGAATATTAATCGGACTGGAACACTAAAGAGATTGGAATAAAATATTGGCCATTCTTAATCGTCTAGTTAGTGGTAGGACCCATTGTGAACCGTTGGTGTAACCTAAATTCTTTTCAGGGAATCTCAAGACAATTTAATATATTAACTAAAGTCTAAATAATATAAGAAATAAAGGTTTTATTATTACAAGTAATCCTAACCACTGCTACAATACTATTTGTGCTATACTTGCTTTTTGTACTCTTTGGTGCATTTGTTACGTAGTGAAAGTGTTTGCACCATTTTCTCTAACTAATACTATTCAATGTAAATATGCTATTATTAGTACTAATTTGTGTAATTCTATTTTTATTAGTACTTGTAAACCTACATATTAATGTTGGTACTATTTGACACCTTTTGGTGCAACTGTTACCTAGTGAAGGGATTGCATCAATTTTTCTAACTAATACTATTCAGTGCAAATATGCTATCATTAGTACTAATTTTGTGTTATTCTATTATTATTAGTACTTGTAAACCTAAATATTACTGATGGTACCTTTTGGTACAACTGTTACCTAGTGAATTTCTGAGTAACAATTATTTATCTAATACTAATTTGTACAAATACACCATTATGAGTACTAATTTGTGTTGTATTATTATTATTAGTACTATAACGCTACATTATAGAATACAACTGAACATTGAGTAATATTTTGCAACTTTTGTCAACATTATACCTACTGATCCTAATAATATTACATTTTAGCAACATACATAAAAATATGAAATTAGTATCTACTCTGGATAATCTCTTGCATTCACGTCTTGCATTCTTAATTATATTTTATTATACTTTCTTTGGGACTTCGATAGATTTTAACTTGATGATCTTTCTTTGTCAATTTCTTTGATATTTTTATAGACAAAGTTTTTGATCATGTAAATAGATGTAGTATAAACATTTTAGTATGCACAATAACAAAAGAGAGGAGAACAAGAGTGTGATAAATAAATACATGTATATACGAAAATATGTCAGATTTAATACTTTTAAAGGGAGGACAGTCTATGGGGTGTTTTTTACACAGCATGTACCATGGATGGTTAGATCCTATGGCATTCATCCCGAATTACTTGGTTAGCCCCTACTTGATCTAGTATCAAGCAACCATCCATGGGGGACCACCACTGCGCATGAGAAGACATGACCTATATTTCATAATCGAAGTATCGACGAGAAATGAGGTTTGTTAAATAGGCTAGAAATATTACCTGCATTTCATTATCGAATCATCAATCAGAAACGAGGTTAAGCCTGATGGTGATGTCTACAGTAAGTCAAAAGTCAGTAGTACAATATGTATGCAATTTGATTAAATTTGACGTCTTAAATTGTATGTCAGTACTGAGTCATAACTAAAAGTGAGAGGGCATAATCTTTTATCAAAGAGAATAGTACATGTATGTCTTTTAGTCTGCCTACATACTCATCCACTCCAGCTAAATTTAGCTTGGGAACATTCGCTTGCTCGAACAACAGAGTTGCCTTGGATGGTTAGAAGGTCTATTAATCGAGCACAACATCCATCTCCACCTGTTTCATGTAGATATTACTCACTCTAGTTTCTTAAGAGTGAGTAGTATCTGAGCTACCCTGCCTACACTACCTACTATCGAATTTCCTATCTATCCCCTATCAACCTATCCTATCATTCCCACTAACCCATACTGGGTCTATCCAACTCCGTCTATACTAAATCCTATCCTGATCCGCAAAGTATATTTCCAACAAAGGAATTACTCAATGAGCCAGGTTAATGGTAGTTAATATTGTGGTTAATGAAGATAATTACTGAAGCAACCCAATAGGCCAGGCTCGACAGTATTTTAGTTAAGTTATTATTCCACTCCGGAAAGACACAGCGGTCCAAGATCACTTTATTGTCGTAGTTGGTGATGATATCGTTGCGTGGTCATCTATGTTAAATGCTAGAAGAGACTCTGGCTATTCTTTCAGCTTACAAGACTCTCCAGGGTTGGGCCACCCGTAGCATAACACAGAATCTCACGGTCCCCTCAGGGAAGGTAATTCTCGAACATGTCGTAAAAAGTGAATCTCTTCTCACTGAATTATTCCGCAGAATATGTAAATTTGAAGATACGTTGCGTGGTTGTCTATGTCACGAACTAGAGAAGACTCTGGCTATTCTTTCAGCTTACAAGTCTCCCCAGGGTTGGGCCACCCGTAGTGTGACATAAACTTCCACGATCCCCGCAGGGAAAATAAATCTCGAACAGGCGAATCCACGCCAAATGAGCAGCTTCAATAAAACACATGTGTCCCGTAGGAAACAAAATTTCGAACATAATTAGTAAATAAATCCTCCTCACTAAGTCATTCCGATGAGTCGGGTACGTTGTTTTTAAATATACTGATGCATAGTTATTTATGTCGATGATAATGGGTAAGTCAACAGTCATTATATCCGCATGTTTTGTATATCCCGTAGGAAAGAAAATCTCGAACATATTAATTATTTAACTTTTCCACCAAATTACTTCAGCGATGCAGGTACATAAAATTATATTAAATTATTTCACGGTTGGTATAAGAAAATTATTATCATCGTTCACGTACACATAAACAATTAATGTCCTGATATAAATTTATTATTATTACAATATTCCGTTTCAAATTCATCATCAAAAACCATCAACCATCAGATTACACAGTTGGTAAAGAAAATTATTATTATCGTTCACGTACACATAAACAATTAATGTCCTGAAATAAATGAATTATTATTACAATATTCCGTTTTCAAATTCATCGCTAACATTAACTAATTTCTGTCCACTGCTGGACACAGACCCAAATAACACTCTCCTACAGGTTTAAGCTCCATAGAACACTTAGCACAACACTGTAACTCCCACAGCCACCTTCGGACCGATTAGGATAAAATGTTATATAATTGTCCCAACGTGAGCAAAGTCACGGGACGCAGCTAGCTTCCTTAGCCATATTAAAATAAATCATAATTATTATATATATTCAATTAAATGACTTCATAAATCTATTTCAAATACGAAGGATAAAATTTTATATAATTGTCCCAACGTGAGCAAAGTCACGGGACGCAGCTAGCTTCCTTAGCCATATTAAAATAAATCATAATTATTATATATATTCAATTAAATGACTTCATAAATCTATTTCAAATACGAAGGATAAAATTTTATATAATTGTCCCAACGTGAGCAAAGTCACGGGACGCAGCTAGCTTCCTTAGCCATATTAAAATAAATCATAATTATTATATATATTCAATTAAATGACTTCATAAATCTATTTCAAATACGAAGGATAAAATTTTATATAATTGTCCCAACGTGAGCAAAGTCACGGGACGCAGCTAGCTTCCTTAGCCATATTAAAATAAATCATAATTATTATATATATTCAATTACGAAATACCCCGATTTGGATGGAAAGTTATATAACAATAACAATAACACATTGAATAACTAATATTAGAATGGAATAATAAACCAAATTCAAAATCCCACAAATAAATATATAAATATTTAGAAATGTATCTTTTAACCATTTCTTTTAATATAAAAGTTGTCACAAATCAGTCAGATAAATTTGCCACAGGTTTAGGTACGATCTGATTTCATCAGATGTTGTCTGGACCAATTCGGATAAAATGCTACAAAATTGTTTCAACATGAGCAAAGCCACAGGATACAGTTAGCTATCTTAATCATATTAAAATAAATCATAATTATTATAACAAGTAACTGTTTCCTTTAATCTACCTCAAATATGAAAACCCGATTTGGATGAAATGCTACACAACAATAAAACTTCAAACGACAGGCGGTTAGCTTTCTTTATGATCGCTAAGTCTTACTGTTCCTATAAGTTCTTACAATACTAAATTCCAGTTCCTTTCTGTCAGACATCCATCCAACAGTCATATTAAAATAAATAATATTAAGATGGAATGATAAACCAAATACAAAATCCTACAATTAAGTTCCTGGATGTCCGTCTTGCACTAAAACACCATTTCAGAATATCTAATTATTAGCAATGGCTACAATTATGTACTTATTTATTTTGCATGCAATTAACTGATTATAGGATTACTATTGTTAAATTTAGATCTGATGATAATAAGAGATCTACAGAATTTATATTTCCTATAATTCTCTCTATACATATTTAGAAATCTATCTTTTAACCATATCTCTTGATATAAAAGTTGTCAAAATCAGTCAGTTAAGTTTGCCATTGGTATAGGTACAAGTTCATCACCCAGGTATCTCTTTTTCCATTTAACTCTAACATTCATATAAACATCACATATTGTGGCGTCGAACCTAATACTGCCTTTAGTTAATACAGGCAAGTATTATGATTCCTGTGATGCATATGATATTTTACATGTATATACTGAATCAAATCTGATTTAACTGAATTGAGATAATTTAATAGCGATCAGCCACAACTATATAATTTAAGTAAACTATTTAAATACTAGATGTTATAATATAGTATTGAAAGCCAACTAGTTTCCTCATGCACTTGAACACAATTTCAAAGTGTAATATTTAGTGAGGAAACTATCTACAAGGAGATAAAATGTATTATTTTTTACTTTGTAATTGTATCTTCTTAAATTTATTAGTTGATACCAACCAATAGAAAGTCAGTCAATCATGACTTCCTAGTTTTAAATTTTGATCTTACAATAATAATAATAATTAGGATAGTTTAAAAACCACGACAGCCGACCTCCATGCCCCGCGAGTCAGCCCCAGCAGCAAGTTTTGGATGTTCACAACCGACGAGGCAATCGTACAACATACACACAAAAAACATACAGACGAACTGAGAACCTCCTACCTTTGGAAGTCGGTTGGAAAGGCATCATGAACCATCAGTGTTCTGTCCAAACAATTATTGGAGATTGAAAGAATTACATAGACACTTCTGTTTACCATCAGCAAGTAACTGGCAAGCCTGCTTCTTGTTTTGTAGCAGAACCTCACGCCTAATATTATATTGAATTATATTGAATCGGGCACTATCCCATTACAATATGCATTTAAATAGATAATCTAACGCGTCACAGTGAGAATTTATCTCCTCATGTTTTTGGAAAAGCCCACAATGTAGCTTCTTATTAATAGCTAAAAGGATACTCCCTGATTCCCTGGCTTCTTACTGCTCCGTTTTTTCACAATTTTAACACTTTTTAGCACATAAAACCTTCAAAATAACACTACACGTCCAGTAACATCTTCCTCTTTTTCCTCCCAGTACCAAAAAGTGACCACACCTTCCCACCCAAAAGTCAAGTTGCCTCCATTTTCGCGTCAAAAATCATCTTTTCTTCCATTTTATGCGGCAAACCTTTAAAGGCGCCATAAACCAAGAAAAAAAACTAAATAAATCCTTTTTCAACAAAACCACCATAATTCCTACTTTACTATTTTATCTTATTGAGGGTTCCGTATCTCAAAACGTAAAAAAAAGGAACTGAGCGCTCATACAATTTAAAGATCTAGCTTAATTGGAACCAACCTTAAAGGTGTAAATAAATAAAATTGTGCTATTGAGTGATTTATTTTCGTCGCGTCGTTCGCGTGTGGCGCGTCCTTGCTCAAGTTAGTTCGACAGCTCAGAATCGGTAGGGAGGTGAGTAAGCCTCGATTGTTGGGGCGAACAGACTGTCCATTCTATACGTAGTATCTGTTCTGTGTTGCATCGGTTTTGTTTGTCGGCACCGAGAACAGATAATAATACTACGTATAGAATAGACACTGTCCCACCCACCACTCGGGGCTTCCTCACCTCGCCACTGATTCTGGAGCTGCCGAGGAGTTAGTTTGAGCAAGGCACCACACGTGGACGAAAACAGAACAATAATACTACTCACGTGAAGATTAACATCAACTTCATACATATATGTTGTAAGAGGTTTCAATTTACGTAGGTTCTATATTATATATAAAAACCAGCAAAATCGAGTTGAACTCGCCCACCGAGGCTTCTGTACCTACTTCTCAGACTAGTAGTTTAAGGGACAAACTTAACTTTGTAGTTCGATCCATAGGAAATGTATTGCGACAACTACAAATCATAAGTTTGTAAAAGTAAATTAACCGTTTTAGGGTTCCGTATCTCAAAAGGTAAAAAAGGAATCCTTATAAGATCACTTTCTTATCCGTCTGTCCGTCCTTATGTCCGTGTATCACCACCGATTTTCTCAGGAACGGGTGGACTTCGCAAGTTCAAATTTATACCAGATACTGATGTTTATAGTCCTAATTAGATAATAAAAATCAAGGTCCTGAGTCAACACGATAATAAGATATAGACATATTTAGATTTTCGCGGAAACTTGTAAGTACCCAAAATGACCTTGATTCTCAACTTTATTAGCTTTCCTGTAAGACCTTGCTCTTTGTCGAATTTCTTTATTCTAGTTCAACCGGAAGTATCCTATAGGTTTTGGGTCAAAATCCTGTAAGGTACTTCCCGTTGACCTAAAATCAAGAATTTCGACAATGAGCAAAGTCAGGACAATGAAAGGGAAAATTCCAAAAACGAAAAAATAATTAAATGATGTCCTATTACTAATACATACATAATAATACATACAGTTAAGATATGCCTCTGAGTTATATGAGCGCTCATATAATTTAGGGGTCTAGCTTAATTGGCACCAAACTTAAATAAGGTAAATAAATAAAACTGTGCTATTGAGTGATTTATTTCGACGCGTCGTTCGCGTGTGGCGCGTCCTTGCTCAAGTTAGTTCCTCGACAGCTCAAAATCGGTAGGGAGGTGAGTAAGCCTCGATTGTTGGGGCGAACAGAGTGTCCATTCTATACGTAGTATCTGTTCTGAGTCGCATCGGTTTTGTTTGTCGGCACCGAGAACAGATAATAATACTACGTATAGAATAGACACTCTGTACCACCCACCCATCGGAGCTTCCTCTCCTCCCTATCAATTCTGAGCTGTCGAGGAGCTAACTTGAGCAAGGACGTGCAACACGCGGACGACGCGACGCCGCAACGAGACCGTTGTTTTTAAAACATAACCCTCCTTCTTCCGCAGTCGGGTGACTGCGAAAGAAGGGTTAATTTCTTTTCGAGTGTATGTATATATATATATATATATATATATATATATATATATATATATATATATATATATATATACATATATATGTATGAATGTATGTATATTTCTTTAGCACGTCCTAGAGCCTGAATGGCTTATCGTATTTTTATGTGAGTGGTGTCAATAGATTACATCAAGTATTAGGAAGATGCTTCTTGTTTTCAAAAAGCTTCGTTCAATTGCAGATGAGAATACTATCAGATCTGTATGTACAAAGTTTTGAATTCCCGCCATATTTACAGAGGTAGATATTAAACTCCATGTAAAGAACACGAATCAGTAAAATATATATATATATATATTAATTAACTAGGTACTGGAAATCAAACCTTCCTAAATCGACTCGCTCTTGACGAACTACACGAACACAGATAAAGTGCCGACACAGGCGCGGCGAAAATCAAAGGGGCCGCGTCTGTCGGCGGCGGCCCCTTTGATTTTCGCCGCCGACCCGGCGGTTATATCATATATATTTTGTTATTATTTCGTTACGTCACTTCATTTTAGCCTAGTTGTGAGTCGTAGTCACTTGTTATTGCGAAGAAAAAGTTTGTAGAGAAGACAAAATAAAAGAATAACATCGTTTAAAAAACTAAAACATTCGACTTCAAATGCTATATTTTCAGTACAAAGTTTGAGGTGTTTATCTTCATATATCTGGAGATACATAGATGGGAGGATAGCTGGAGGGGAGGGGATGTGGAAGTGAGGGGAAGGGGGGGAGCCCCCTCCCCCAGAGGGGGAGGGTAGGTAAGTGAGGGGGAGGGGAGGGTATGTGAGGGGTGGAGGTAAAGGGGGAGTAGCGTGGCGTGGTACGGCGCGGTGTAATTGGCATACGTATGTGTCTTATTTGTTATGCTACCCAAAGACACTATTCCACGCGGACGAAGTCGCAGGCACAGCTCATATATATATATATATACCATATATATATATAAATATATATAAATTTTAAGTTTGTTTGCGGATAACCGCGTCGTTTATGAACCGATTTAGATATTTTTTTGTTGGAAAGGAGGTATATATATAGAGGTCATACACCACTCACATAAAAATACGATAAGCCATTCAGGCTCGAGGGCATGCCAAAGAAATATACATACATTCACACATATATATGTATATATATATACATACATCCACTCGAAAAAAAATTAACCCTTCTTTCGCAGTCACCCGACTGCAGAAGAAGGAGGATTATGTTTTAAAAACAACCGTCTCGTTGCGGCGTCGCGTCGTCCGCGTGTTGCACGTCTTTGCTCAAGTTAGCTCCTCGACAGCTCAGAATTGATAGGGAGGAGAGGAAGCTCCGATTGGTGGGTGGTACAGAGTGTCTATTCTATACGTAGTATTATTATCTGTTCTCGGTGCCGACAAACAAAACCGATGCGACTCAGAACAGATACTACGTATAGAATGGACACTCTGTTCGCCCCAACAATCGAGGCTTACTCACCTCCCTACCGATTCTGAGCTGTCGAACTAACTTGAGCAAGGACGCGTCACACGCGAACGACGCGACGAAAATAAATCACTCAATAGCACAATTTTATTTATTTACATTTTTTTAGGGTGGGTTCCAATTAAGCTAGACCTTTAAATTGTATGAGGGCTCAGTTCCTTTTTAGGGTTCCGTAGCCGAATGGCAAAAAACGGAACCCTTATAGATTCGCCATGTCTTTCTGTCTGTCTGTCCGTCCGTCCGTATGTTACAGCCATTTTATTCCGAAACTATTAGGACTATAGAAATGAAACATGGTAAGTACATGTATTCTGTAAACTGCTTTTTGATTTTTATACAAAAATAAAAAATATAAAAGTTTAAGGGGGGCATCCCATACATGGAACTGTAAAAAATTATTTTTTTTCTTCAAACATATACGTGTTGGGTATCTATGTATAGGTCTTTAAAAATGAAATTGAGGTTTCCTCAATAATTTTTTCTAAAAAATATTTTCTAATAATTGGGAAAAATATATTCTGTAGATCTCACTAAAAACTAACAACGATAATTGGTTTGAACGAGATACAGTCAGCAGTTGATGAGATATAGCGACCGCAAATATAACTTTGTTTTTCATACAAACACTATGAAACACAAAGTTAATTTTGTAGTTGCGAAAAATCATAGTTATAGAATACTCTACTGTGTGTTACGGAACCCTACGAGTGCGAGTCCGACTTGCACTTGGCCAGTTTATTTTTACCTTTTGAGATACGGAACCCTTAAAACGATAAAGTAGATATCTAGTTACTGTATAACTGAAAAAGACAAATGGTAGATAGTACATAATATACGGGTATTGGTGGAGTGATCAAAGTGTCCATTCTATACGTCGTATCTGTTCTGTGTCGCATCATCGCAGACAAAAAAGTTTTGTTCGCAGTGTGCGCAGCGTGATAGACAAAACTGTCTTTAGACAGACTTAAGACTGTTTTGTCTATAGTCTGCGCTCAGCCTAATAGTATTCTGTGCTATGCTGTGAGTGAGTGTTAATTCTCCGTTAGGAGTTTTGGCGGGAACGTGGAAAAGTGTATGTGATCTCATTGTATTTTTTCCTAAAACTTGTGTTCTTCCACGTGTTAATGTGTAATAAATGTGGATTATTAACCATTAAGTGCCGGTGAATGTGTGCGAGTGTAGGGAAACAGCACAATGTTGAAAAATATGCTATTTGCGTTCTCACCAAAATTCCACTGAAAATCTTCAGTAAACACCACATCTTTACTGAAGGTATGACTTATACTAGACTTTTACTTGAAAACTGACCTGAAATATGACTTAGCCCATCACTACGACAAAAATTCTTAAAAACTTGAAAAATTGCAATACTTGACACTGGCTAAATACACTAATTGTGTAGAGCTATAAAGAAAAAAAAAAAAAAAAAAAAAAAAAACTCCGTTGGTTTGGTTGTTTTGTTTAGTGTTCGAATCTCCCCGTGAGTAATAGTGTTCTGTGGTTCTAATGATTGAATAAGATTACATTGTAAACTAGATAATTGAGTTTTGGCGGGAACGTGGAAAAGTGTGTGTGATATCATTGTATTTTTTCCTAAAACTTGTGTTCTTCCGCGTGTTAATGTGTAATAAATGTGGATTATTAACCATTAAGTGCCGGTGATTGTGTGCGAGTGTAGGGAAACTGCACAATGTTGTAAAACATGCTATTTGCGTTCTCACCAAAATTCCACTGAAAATCTTCAGTAAACACCACATCTTTACTGAAGGTATGACTTAGACTAGACTTTTTCTTGAAAACTGACCTGAAATGTGACTTTGATCCATCTCTATGACTAAAATTAATAAAAACTTCAAGAATTTCAATACTTGACACTGGCTAAATACACTAATCGTGTGGAGCCATAATAAAACTAAAAAAAAAAAAAAAAAAAAACTAGATAATTATATTGGTTAGTATTATTGTTAAATGATAAGTAACATTTGTGTCATCGATATTATTAAAAAAACCTTTTTTATCGATGATTTGTGTAATTAGTCAGTCTACTGAAGCTGCAGTACAAAAAAAAAGATCTATGAAAACTAATAAAAAGGGGGGCGCGTCCGATGGAAGTCTATATTCGTCTCACTCACTATTTCTTACTATCTCTTTCGTTTGGTTGTCATAATAAATGCCATCAAGTAGCATGATGTGAAGAAAAAGAAGTTTCATCTCTACATAGTCTGTGGCTAGCATGTATTTCTACTTAGCCTGTGGTAGCGTGTTAATCGGCTTTTTCAAAATATTTATTTTATTGTTTTATTTTGTGTTTTACAATAAATAACCTAGTGTGGATGTTAGAAAGCATGCATTTAGCATGAATTTAAGGTGTGTGGTTATTAACACCTTCCTACAAGGAACTGAAGTGATAATGAAACATAAATAGTGAAATATGCGGGACTGCAGACTTACTCTACTAAACGTTATTTTATGGCAAGATTTCCACTTTATGAAGCACAGTAAGTAGAATATCTTAAAATAAAAGCCGTTTACTGCTTCTTTAGGCCAAATATCTCAATATTTCATCAATTAACAATCTTTATAAACTCTTTGTGAAAAATAGTGCGGGGCGCATTGCGGTGCTTGTCGATATCGATAGTGTATATTATTATCAGTGATCGGAATAGAAGTGTAATTTCGCGAGATGTCATGACGATATTTTAATAGGGATAAACCATCAAAGTGATTTTGAGTATATTTAACCAACAATGTCCGCAAGCTCATCCTCATCATCGGGCAATGATTTCATCCTTCTGGTGATGACATCAAGACAAACTTCAAGCTACCGCAATTGGCACTATATCTAGACCCTTTCAGGCGTCCACTCATAACAATTTTGCTTCTGCACAGACAACACTTATTATTCTGTTTTCATTAGGTCAATGAGGCTGAATAGCTGGTTGAATCTGGCTAAGTTTACGTAAAAGTTTAACATGTGATAATATGATAACTCGCGGACCCAGTTAGATACTGAGGAAAGGAAGACTTTGCTGGTAGATTATACATCAGGCTAGGTATGGCATGCACAGTTTAAGTATTACTACACCCTTTTGTTACACCTTGTATAATTTACAGCCAGTGCTGGATTTAGAGGTCTGGAGGCCTTGGGGCAACATAGTAGTGGATGCTTCCTGGCCCCAAATTATTTTCATAATAAAATGAAGATAGTTTTTCAGTTGAGTTTTCCAGTAAATAATTTATTGTGAAACCAAGTAGTAGTAGATTCCTTTATTTATAACCAAAAATAATATAAATATAATCGGAAATAAGAATGATCTGAAGTGAAATTTTAGCGTTAAGGAATTAAACCTTCCGAGCTTTTTAGGGTTTGGTACCTCAAAAGGTTAAAAAAGGAACCCTTATAAGATCAATTTTTGTCCGTCTGTCCGTGTGTCTGTCTGTCTGCCCGTGTGATGATACTGAGATACTGAAGATGAAGAAGAAACTGAAGATATTGAGGTCTATAGTCCCTATTAAGTGTATACAAATCAAGACCCTGAGGCAACACGATAAAAAGATATGGGCAAATTTAGATTTTCGCATAACTTGTAAATACCAAAATTACCTAAATTTTCAACTTCTTTTTATCTTCTGAAATTTTCCTTTACTTGTGCTGTAAGACCTTGCTTTTAACTAAAATGTACAATTCTAGGTCAACTGGAAATACCCTATAGGTTTTGGGTCGAAAACCTATAAGGGTACTTCCCGTTGACCTAGAATCACAAATTTTGGCAAGAAGCAAGGTCTTATAGCACAAAATAAAGGAAACATTAGGCCCTGTATACAGCATGCCCCAGAAATTAGTGTTAAGCGATAAACTAATAAGACAATATTACATTACAGGTATATCGTTATCTTAAGCTGCTGATGCCGATGCCGAATGAGCGAACCCTACAGAGCATCATACTCCAGAAATAAAAAGCTTGATAAAATTTAATATTTTGTTTTACTGCCTATCATTTTCTCAAACTGGTTTTGTCTTAGTAATGGAGTTGTTAAACCAAAATAGGAAAAATATAACTTTCACAATCTAACCACTAAAACAAAATTAGTTAAGTACAATATATAACCTTCTAAAGTATTGACCAAGCAACAGTAGTTCGATTGTTATCGATGTTTTTGACGACACGGTACATCACTAGGTTTTTTTTGTTATGTTGGTCAATTAACAGAAGATTATTTCGCTGGTATTTTGGCTACTATAAAAGCCCTGTGTTTTGACATTTCGCTATTTGGTCAGTTTTCTCTATGGGAGTCCCGACTCTTCTTAACGTAGTGGTTATATTCTCTTTGTACTTAGTTTTGTTTGTGTGTACCTACTGTGACTTAGTTGTATTATCTTTTGTTATAGATTCATCATGGATGGTGTGTAAAATTCTGGTTGATTCTCAATTTCTCACTCCTGTACACCGACCATATTCATAAATTTACCGACACTCTCCACATGCTTTATGAAACTAGCATGAATGGACATTGGCAATATTGTAACAAGCCACAGAAGCCATAAACTACTAAGTTAATTATTTGTGGTAAGTAGCAGCTACTTAGTCCCTAATGTTGTATATTGCTGTTGTGTTCTCTATACACTCACGGACTAATAAACTGCATTTAATAACTGCATAGATTTTATAATAATCTAAACTCTTAATACCTACGAAAGGTCCTGTGGAATCACTCTAAATAAAATCTTATTACCCGACTATGGCAAAGCAAAAAGGAGGGTTATGTTTTTGACCGGTATGTGGGTATGTATGTATGTAAGTATGTATATATGTATGTATGTTTGTATGTATGTTCATCTGTTCTCTCATAACTTCGAAACTACTTATCATAATTTGACAAATGAGGTGTCGTTAGACGTGTCTTATTTGTCTGCTGGTTATAGGCTATGTGACGTCACAACAAATTGAATGTGGCGCCCTAGAGGGTACGAAGTCAAGAACTAAAAAAAAAATTTCACCTCACCCCATCATGTGTGGTATCGTTAAATAGGGATTTTAAAATGAAAGTAGGGTTTGGTACATCATATTTTTGTCAAGCGTAGCGTTTGCAAGACATATCCCGTCGAAGTCAAGAAAACTAATTTTTACCCCATGGTGCCGCGTCGCAAAGAAGCAATAGAGAGGGTTATGTGTTTATTGATTGCTATATAACGAGAAAATATTCTTATCTGAGATCGCTATGTACAAACTATTCAATATGTATCGTGTATTATATAAAAAACTTACTTTTAATAAATATTGTATTGTATTTTATACATATTCTTATTGGTGCTCATACGATAGCCGTGGTCGTATGTACCGTACTACCGTAGCAAAACAATACATTCTGAAAAGTAGCATACGACCATGGGTATCCACTGAACACCACTAAGAATATGAATGAAATACAATACAATATTTATTAAAAGTAAGTTTTTTATATAATACACGATACATATTGAATAGTTTTTACATAGCGATCTCAGATAAGAATATTTTCTCGTTTCATACTTTTTAGAGCGTGATATTTCAGTAGTCGGGTTTTAGTTTTTGAACTTATTGTTATTTATCTATATACACTGCAGCTATATTTTACTCTATTACATTATTTAAAACATTCACATAGAATTCTTTACAACACTATTTATCAATTATGTTAAATTCAACATTTTTCTCTTATTATGTTTACAGTCCGGCAAGTATAACTTGGCGTGCCTGTGCGCCACTGTGCTTTTACTCTGTACTTTGATAACAGTTTCTCTTAAACCACTTTTAATTACTTTTGGCATTATTGAACTATTTTAATGTAGCAGATTTATCAACAATAATAGCGCGGTAATCTCTCAAACGTCAAACTCACAGTTTCAATTAAAAGAATTAGTTCCAAAAACTACCACCGCCAAGTTATACTTGTGGCACTGTACAATATTAATTGTCACAGATAAGAACATTTTATTACATTTCAAATCTTACTATAGACTAGAAATGTAAACTCCAGGATCAACCAGCCAGTGTTATGTATTGACACTCACATACATCAAAGTTCAAGAAGCCCTTGAAATAAAATACAAATATTGTATATTATTACGAATTATACAAACTCAAATTGAAACCTATAGTTTAGTTTGTTAACTTCATAATGGTGCAGTATCATATCCTAAAGTGTATGTTTGTATACTGGAAAGGACCATTCAATTCATTCAAAAGTATTCCTGAACTTTGATGCAGTTAATTAGTCCGTGAGTGTATTTATTTTATTTTATTTATTTATCTATTTCTCTTTGTGTATATTTATGAATAAATTTATATAAAGTTATACTATGTACATGCATAAATGGAACATGTACGAATATATATATATACTAGAAATGCTCCGTGTCTTCGCCTGCGTTAAAGACTTTCCTTTCGAAAAAATTTTGAAAAATCCTTTTTTAGCGAATTCCTACGTTATAATAACTATCTGCATGCCAAATTTCAGCGCAATCCGAATCAATATTGATTTCTGACTTTGTTACCCTACTTCACCCTTTCAGGGGTGGCATTTAGAAAAAGTCTGATACACATATTTACTTATTTATTTTTCAAAAGCACTTGTGTGAAGTTTCGAATTGAAAAAACTATTTAATCTTGTTTCTCCATCCAACTTTGAACCCTCATTTCATCCTCCTAAAGAGTGAATTTTGAAAAATCTTTTCTTAGCAGATACCTACGTCAAAATAACTAAATAAATATCTGCATGCCAAATTTCAGTGCAATCCAAAACAATATTGAGTTCAAACTTTGTTACCCCACTTCACCCTGTTAACGGTGGCATTTCCAAAAGTCTGAAACACGTATTTACTTATTTATTTACTGAAGAAGTACTTGTGCGAAGTTTTGAATAGAAAAGACTATCTTATCTTGTTTCTCCATACAAACTTTGAACCCTCATTTCATTCTCCTAAAGAGCGAATTTTGAAAAATCTTTTCTTAGCGGATACTTACGTCAAAATAACTATCTGCATGCCAAATTTCAGTGCAATCCGAAACAATATTGAGTTCAAAGTTTGTTACCCCACTTCACCCTGTTAACGGTGGCATTTCCAAAAGTCTGAAACACGTATTTACTTATATATTTACTGAAGTATTTGTGCAAAGTTTTGAATAGAAAAGACTATCTTATCTTGGTTCTCCATACAAACTTAAAACCCCCGTTTCATCCCCTTAAAGAGCGAATTTTGAAAAATCCTTTCTTAGCCAATACCTACGTCAAAATAACTATGCATGTCAAATTTCAGCGCAATCAGAAACAATATTGATTTCAGTCTGTGTTACCCCACTTCACCCTTTAAGGGGTGGCATTTCGAAAAAGTCTGAAATACGTATTTACTTTTTTAATTTTTTAAAGAAGTTGTGTAGTTTCGAATAGAAAAAAAACTATCTAATCTTGTTTCTCCATACAAACTTGAACCCCCATTTCATCCCATTAAGGGGTCAATTTTGGAAAACCATTTCTCAGAGGGAACTAACGTCGAAATAACTATCTGCATGCCAAATTTCAGAGCAATCCGAAACAATATTTAATTTCAGACTCTGGTACATTTCACCCTCTTAGGGGTGGAATTTCAAAAAAGCCTGAAAAACGTATTTGCTTATTTTTTTATCGAAGCACTTGTGTGAAGTGTCGTATAGAAAATACTGTCTAATCTTGTTTCTCCTTGAACCCCACATTCATCCCCTAAAGGGGTGAATTTTGGAAAATCCTTTCTTAGTACACCTTTACGTACTAAGACAAATCATCATCATTATCATCAGCCTATTTCTGTCCACTGCTGGACATAGGCCTCACCTATGGCACGTAACTGAGCTGAGCTGGGATGTAAGGGAGCACAATTTCATCTAAGTGCTCCCAGCCAACCTCACCTGCCCGCGGTGCATCCTGCCGAATAGCGAATGGGGCTCTGGCGACCGACCAATGGCAGTATAACCATTACCAACAACGTAACTAAATGCCATAGGCCAGTGATGGGTAGCAGCGTCACTAGTGCAAGAGCTATGTTCTGCAATCACCCAACCCGCCTGCCCAGCGTGAGGTGATTACGGGCATTTCTACCTATGGGAAGCACAATACTAAGACAAATATACCTTCCAAATTTCAAGTCTCTACGACCAGCGGTATGTCAGGACAAAGATTCTCATAGTATTCGATGTCTATTCCATTACCTATTACCGGCGAGCATGTATGAAGGCGCTCATAAAAGTGGAAGAAGGGAAAGAGGTATGTCAGAATCGTAGCATGTGGAAAGAAGTAGTCTCTGCCTACCCAGACGGGAAAAAGGCATGATTGTATGTATTCCATTATTTGTGTGTATTGTGCCTATTGTAGGTACCAATTTGATTAGACAAATCATTATTAAATACTCTGTGATTTTATATATGCACACTGCTATCGATATTATTAGTAATGTATCTCCATTTATATCCCTGTTGCCTGGAAGACTAGTGATGAGGCTGCCCATTGTACATTTAGTTTGTAAATACCTACCTCTATCACAGATTATATAATAGTTACTTCGCCTTTATGTTCTGATGTGCAATGAAGTGTTAATCTATCTAATAAAAAATTTGATGGAATTCATGGAAACTGTTAATATCCTGACGACATTGTTCTAATATTACAATAGTTTTCTATGTATAAATTACTATGAATTCGTTTATTATATAAAAGATTCTAAATATCTATGTTGCAGATAACAACCAACACAAATCAAAAGGGCTACTTGATACTTTTGTCAAACTTAGTGCAATAATACCTGGGCTTTATCAAACAAATGGAATATACAAATATATAATGAATTGTGACCCTGCCACACATCATGAAACCCATGCATTGACACAGTTTGCCGGAGAGTGTGGTGTACATAAAAAAAGGAAAGGACAAGATTTTGAGAGATAGCTATTGTGACACATGCAGCGTGCTGTGTATGCTATCAAGATCATTCATAGATAAAGAGAATATACTTCATAGATAAGGTATACATTCAGTTAGGTGTGTCAATTTTATATTGTTAACGGTATAAGTACCTACCTCCAGCTAAACTTTTGCATTACAATAATATATCAGTTCTGGTCTAGGAATATTAATGCATATATGCAGTACATTGTCGAGTTAATGTTCTCAATGTTTCGATGATAATCAAAATAAAGTTATTATTGGTGTCGCTGATACTGTGAGTGCTTCAGAAACACATCAGCAATATATATTTAGAAATAATTCTTGATACATGCTACAGTCAAGAAGTTAATGGTATCACATAATTAGCATAAATGTAGGTAAGTGTATAGGTATCTAGATAATAAAGATTTGTATCTGCTTAAATATATATACAATGCATATATATTAGCTTAAGATCTTAATTGTAACTAATTAAACTATCATAATAGTCTAATAAAAGTCAAGTAAAAAGTCTAATATCATAAGCATCTGAACAGCACAAAGATTAGCTTAAAACCACAAAAAAATATGTGATATTTGTGGCCGGTGGGTATATACATATAAAGTAACACGTATAAAGAGGTACATCAATACTTATATCATATACAGTTGAAACCCCCATATGAATGTGATATGTGTGACTATAAATGTGTGGATAAAAACTCTTTGAATAGTCACATGATGTCACACAAGGGTGAGAAACCATATGAATGTCAAATGTGTGCCTATAAATGTTCAACAAAAACCGCTTTGAATAGTCACATGATGTCACACACTGGTAAAAAACCATATGCATGTGATATGTGTGACTACAAATGTGCATATAAAATCTCATTGAATAATCACATGATGTCACACAGTGGTGAAAAACCATATGCATGTGAAATGTGTAACTATAAATGTGCACGAAATTCCCATTTGAAGAAACACATACGAACACATACAGGTCAGAAACCATATGCATGTGATATGTGTGACTATGAATGTGCCCAAATTTCCAATTTGAAGATACACATAAGAACACATACAGGTGAGAAACCATATGCATGTGATATGTGTGACTTTGAATGTGCCCAAATTTCCAATTTGAAGATACACATAAGAACACATACAGGTGAGAAACCATATGCATGTCGAATGTGCGACTATAAATGTGCACAACATTCCTGTTTGAAGATACACATACGAACACATACTGGTGAGAAACCATATGCATGTGATATGTGTGACTATAAATGTGCACGAAATACCCATTTGAAGAAACACATACGAACACATACAGGTGAGAAACCATATGCATGTGATATGTGTGACTATAAATGTGCACAACATTCCCATTTGAAGATACACATACGAACACATACTGGTGAGAAACCATATGCATGTGATATGTGTGACTATAAATGTGCACGAAATACCCATTTGAAGAAACACATACGAACACATACAGGTGAGAAACCATATGCATGTGATATGTGTGACTATAAATGTGCACAACATTCCCATTTGAAGAAACACATACGAACACATACAGGTGATAAAAACATATGCATGTGATATGTGTGACTATAAATGTGCCCAAAGTTCCGATTTGAAGATACACATACGAACACATACAGGTGAGAAACCATATGCATGTTAAATGTGCGACTGTAAATGTGCACAACATTCCCATTTGAAGGAACACATACGAACACATACAGGTGAGAAACCATATGCATGTGATATGTGTGACTATAAATGTGCACAACATTCCCATTTGAAGATACATATACGAACACATACAGGTGAGAAACCATATGCATGTGCTATGTGCCGTTATTCCTATTTGAAGCAACACAAACGAACTCATATAGAATAGAATATATTTATTGTCATAAATTGTACATTTTATATTATTATAACTATCAATGGTTAATTTATGGACTCGTCATATTACAATCGTTCGTTTTGCAATTTATAATAAATAAATTATACTATAATTAGAAATTATAGGTAAAAAACCATATGCATGTGATATGTGTGACTATAAATGTGCACATAAAAACTCTTTGAATGGTCACATGATGTCATACACTCAGGAGTGTGCCAGGGCACATCCCCGACACACGACTAAATCCCCATACTAAGCCGCGTTTTAACGACCTATTACGCGATCTATTTATCGGTTCGCGCCAAAATACGCTAGCGGTCGGACGTGTTACGGTGATTCATACATATCGTATGTGCAATGGCGTCAACCGTCATTAAATGTGTGACGTGCAATATAGTAATAAATGAACTGTTATCGTTCATTATGTTTCTTTGAAGTGTTATACACTTTATAATAATGTTATCATTTGTTCAAAATAAAATTGATGTGATGGATGAGGAGGGTCTAGTTCGACTGTGTACAACGGCATTCTCGGAGAAGGAAATTGAAAACAGCAAGAATTTACTCTTCGATTCTGTTTGAACACAATATCGTAAAATTGTACGAAAAACTAGTGGTAAAACGGAGCGGAATCTTTACGATGTGATTTTACTATTCAAGCAAACAGATCCTGAGAAAGTTCCAATATTTATGACAAGGGAATTACACAAGCTTCCCTCGTCACTTTCGATCATGTTGACGCATCAAGGAAATTGAGATCCGAATTGTCAAACACACGTATGCGACTAAGGAGCAGATAATGGAGCTTAGAAATGAGCTAAACAATTTAAAATCAGCTTCTATCATCAACAACTTTGATATGAACGTTAATCAACGAAGAGGGGGTGGTCTTATGGATAGCTTTTGTCTCGATAGTGGGCCGATGGGCCTACCGCACTTAGAAGATAAACATCAAACCGAACTTAACGGTCAACACGATATATCGTCACACTACAACAATAAAACACCTGATAGCAAGAACGGTGATTGAAGATATTGTGAAAATCCATCCTACCTACAAAAAAATGCTCACATACAGGTATCGTCTACACTGGAGCATAGTTCGAGTGAGTCGTGATCAGCACGACGAAAGACGATAATAACCGAAGCTCACACGTAATAGCAACGGGCGTGAAGGAGACACAGAAAAAGTTACAAGCTGACTTGCAAACTGATATAATTATATTGGAGCGAAGTTCTTCTTCGAAAATGTTCCGACGACGAAAGCAGCGCCGGCGATGATATCCGAACATGACCGAAGCGTGAGTACGCTGCATACAATGAGGCTGGCGGGCGCTGCGAATCAAAACAATAGACAGGTGACGGGCGTTTGGTACAAGAAAAAGACGACTGCGGAAATATTAAATGAAGAAGACCAATGGAAATTAGAGAGACCGACTGAAGAATGGAAGACTGTACTAATAAATCGATACCGGAACCGCATAGTAGGGTCTAAGGGAAAAGCTGTTACAGTGCCTGAAGTTAAGTTTAAAGCTGCTGACTTCATAGTACCTATCTTTATAAACAACGTCAACAAAGCAACAAAACCCTCAGATATTATCGAGTATATACAACAGAAATGAGTGTATCCGTTATTCTAAAAAAAATAAACATGCCGAAACAAAAACGCTATGACGCTTACAAGATTTTTGTACCACATACCAAGATAGCGATGTTTCTTGACGATGAATTATGGCCGGAGGGTGTACAGTTTCGCAAGTTCATCTATTTTAATAGAACTTCATGTGACAGAAATAGTGAGAATACAATAGAATCAATTGACAAGAAACGTAATACAGATATTAATGGATAAATGCAACAATAATGTCATTAAACTTGTTAGTTTTAATTGTAAGTAGATCAGTAGTTCGATCAGTTGAGGGCGTAAAAAAATTGTGTCGCTCAGCTAATATAGTCGCCTTGCAGGAGACGTGGCTACAGCCGCAGGATATCCCTTTCTTAGGTAGTAGATCCAGAATTCGAATTTACGGGATAATCTGCGATTGATACAAGAGCGGGTCTGTTGCGCGGTAGACCATATGGCGGTGTCGCTTTACTTAGGCGGAAAAGTGTATTTAGCTCGGTCTCAGTGTCAATCAGTCAATTCAGGTCTCAGACAATTACATGTACAAATGTGCGTAGAACGGCAATAAAAATTATGTTGTCAGATAGCTCGCTGTTGGTATTTTCTATATACATGCCAACAGACTCAACTGATAATCTGATTGAGTTTACCGAGTGCCTGGCTGAAATAGCGGCTATAGTCGAAGAATGCAGCGTTGAGTCAGTTTATATGCTAGGCGACTATAATGCGCACCCGGGCGAGCGCTTCGGTAATGAACTTAAAGACTTCTGTGCCGAGCAGAGTTGGCGGTGTGCTGACATTGAACTGTTAGGTCGCTCTTCGGACGCATATACATATGTTAGTGATGTGTATGGGTCTCAGAGTTGGCTAGACCATTGTGTTGTATCTGAGGCGGCGTGGAACACGGTGACTGACTAGTGTGAAAATATTACATAATGTAATGTGGTCCGATCACTTTCCTCTGGAAATTACATGTAATTTAAGTATACTCAGAACATCGAATTATTACCTACAGAAAGTAGGTTTTCAAACAACGCTTGCTCGGAAGCTGGGCTGAAAATTCGCTATGTGTGAGGAACTGCGCTGTGTTTACTTACCATGTCACACACACAGACGCACTTATAATGTTGCCAGTAAGAATGACTTTTAGCTGAAAGTTGGGTAAAGATGATTCGTGATTTTTGCATAGGTATCGTTTGTGAGTCGGAGAAGTGAATTTTTCATCATCATCTTCATTTTTAATCGCGGTTAAATCTCTTACATACATACTTACATAATTCTCATACATACACATTCGAAAAATATAACCCTCCTTGCGCAGTCGGGTAATAATTCATTCACAATCGACGAAGATATTGTGTAACTGTTCGAGACGACCCTAAACAGAACCTAAGTTCTAAATAAATAATTAACAGAACCTACTAAAAAAACTAAATTATTATAGGTAGACAAGTAGTTAAGGTATATTATGTACCTATTTTTTTTGTAATTATTGTAAATTAAAGAAAATTTGGGTAAGAATGTGTAAATTAAATTGGGCCAATTTCTCCCACCCACTCATCTGGCAACACTCCGCTCGTACTCAGAGCTAGTTAATTTGATTCACTGTATTTGTTTTATCACACAATTTACGTAACTGAACAAAATAAAAATTGACATTTTAGCAACTCACCGTGATAATAAAGACTTTTCTAAGTTCTGGAAGCATACGAACATGCTGAATTGCAAACCGAGTCTTCCAGTGAACGTAGAGGGCGTTAGCGAGCCTGCAGCCATCGCTAATCTATTTGAAAGATAACTTTATTGTGCGTTGTGTGCTTGACAAACAGCTGAACAAACATCTTTCACTTCACGGTGCTCAGTTTGGCTTTAGGGCTGGGCTTTCTGCGGAAACGGCTGTTCTGTGTCTCAAGCATACTGTCCGATACTACACCTATAGAAAAACACCCGTTTACGCGTGTTTTCTAGACCTTTCCAAAGCCTTCGATTTGGTGTCCTATGATGTCTTATGGAGGAAAATGTACGAAAAACAACATTGCCTGGTGAGCTGATAGAATTATTCAGATTCTGGTATGGTCAACAGAGCAATGTGGTACCGTGGGCAGGCTCGTTGTCCGACTCGTATGGACTGGAGTGCGGGGTCAGACAGGGAGGTCTGACACTGACTTCGCCCCGCCGTGTCAGTCTTTACGTAGATCGGCTTATTCGTGAGCTCAGTAGCACCATGATAGGCTGTTCAATTGACGGGACCGTGGTCAATAATATCAGTTATGCCGATGACGTGGTGCTGCTGGCCCCGTCAATCAGCGCCCTTAGAAAGCTTCTGTCCATATGTTAGCGATACGCGGAGGCCCATGGTCTTGGGTACAACGCAAAAATGAGCGAGTGTGTTTTGATAAAGGCGGGCTCTAAAACCAACACGGAGTCTATCACACTTGGAGGGAACGCGCTTCAATTTGTGTCGCAATTTAAGTACCTGGGGCACTGGGTCACAGCGACGCAGACTGGCGCTGTGGATTTGGAACGGGAACGCAGGGCGCTGGCAGTCAGGAGTAATATGTTGATCCGAAGGTTTGCAAGGTGCTCTAAAAGTGCAAAATTAACATTATTTCGGTCATTTTGCCAATCGTTTTATACCTGCAGCCTTTGGATTGACTACACTCAGAGGGCTTACAGCGTTCTGCGTCCAGTACCCTGATTCTCAATCATTCGAAAACCCATTGACAGGGTCTCTAATTTACTATACTTATTTGTGAAACCACCATCTTTCATTTCATAATGTGTAATCCATTCTGTGCATGGTTGTCTGGAGTTGATCGCTATGGGCAATAAGACTGCCCATTGAAACTGCCATTTAAAATAATGTGTTCTTGTTCTAAGAATTTTTCTTTTTGTAACTGGTGATCTAAAGTGTTATAGTTATAGTAAATCTATATGTATATAAGTTTAAGATACAATATGAGGTAACGTCGCCAGCTTTTGGGAATGTTACCGGCAGACAGCTGCGACCTAGGTTCTGTTTATATCAGTTAGAATAGTTTTTATCTTAATTTAGTTTTATGTTTGTATATATATACTATCTATAAATATTGAATAAATTATAGTGTATTAATTTAATACATATATTAGTTTAAGATCTTATGTAAACATTTAGGAGGAATTCCAGAAAAATAGTAGGTACAACATTTGAAAAATTGGGCTAAAAATATTTTTTCACTGATGATTATACTGAGTAATTACGCTTGATGCTTATTGACTGTAAATTAGTAAAATTAGCATATTCCTCAAATTAATATACTATTTACGGAGAAAAATAAAAAAAAATTAAAGTGAGGTGTTGATTTGGTGTCAGTTTTGTTACCGCACATAAAGTTAAATCATTAGAAAACAATAATTAACTTTACAACTCCAAATAATTTTTTGACTAAATATAGATCTATTTTATATTATTATGTACATAATTATAAAAGATAAAATGTTAAAATACTAAAAAAAAACGGTTTTGTTACTAGGTGCCAAAATAATATTTGTTTTCTATGCTATTTAAGCAAAACGAGCAAAATATATACCAAAAACGAGAAAAAAGGCTAAGCACGATCTATTTTTACTTTGAACCAATATTCAGTATGCTAATGAAAGTATAGAAAATTAGAAGAAAACCCTTTTAAACTTATTTTTTTTACAAACAGTAACAAAACCGACCGGTAACAAAATTGTAAAGTTTAGTTTAGAATGAAACATATTTTCTCTTGATTAAAAAAAATGTTTTTAGCCAAAAATAAAATTAGCATGGAGATTCCTGTACTTGTACTTATTTGTTACTATTTTAACATGAAGAATTAATTCAGTATTTTAGGAGGTTTCCCTAATTATAATAACGCAGTTTTTATACTTTCTTCAGGATTAAGAAATATCTAGTGTCATAAATATAGAGAGATTACGATAAATGTGTAAATCTTACCACCATCTCTGACTAGAAGGTCATTAAACATTTTCAGTAACAGTTTTCTAAGAAACAATTTTGCATCAGGCATAAGCTACGGAACCCTACCTATATAGATAGATAGATAAACTCTTTATTGACCACTTATAAAAAACAGAAACACATTAAAACTAAACAATTTAAATCTAATAGCGTCAATGGGCGGTCTTATCGCTATTTATTTATTATCTATATATGCGTGTTAACTTATTATTTTTATATCTAATAATTCATAAGTAATCTAAGTTGTTTCTATGACACTGGACATTTCTTACAAAAATACATGCTATTTAAAACATATTGGTAAAGTTTTGATTGCAATAATACAAACCTGACAATAATTTTTGCACGGGTCCGACCCATCACCTCACAATCTCACTGTTAATTGCCCAAAAATGACACTGAAGTTGTATTAGAACTGTCGATTTGACTGCCCGAAGACCAGTGCCAATATTTCAAATATAATAAACTGGCCAAGTGCAAGTCGGACTCGCACTCGTAGGGTTCTGTAACACAGTTAAGTATTCCATAACTATGATTTTTCGCAACTACAAAATTAACTTTGTTTTTCATAGTGTTTTTATGAAAAACAAAGTTATCTTTGCGGTCGCCATATCTCTAAAACTGCTGACTGTATCTCGTTCAAACCAATTTTCGTTGTTAGTTTTTATTGAGATCTACATGATATATTTTTTACCACTTTAGACGCGCTTTTCAAATGATTGACTTTGAGAAAAAATGAGTTTAGGAACCTCAGTGTTATTTTTGAAGACCTATCCATAGACAACCCCACACGTATAGGTTTGAAGAAAAATTTTTTGTTTTAGTTTCAGATCCATGTATGGAATGCCCCCCCTTAAACTTTTATATTTATTATTTTTGTATAAATATCGGAAAGCGGTTTACAGAATACATCTTCCTATCAAGTTTCAATTCTGTAGTCCTAACAGTTTCGGAATAAAATGGCTGTGACATACGGACGGACAGACAGACAGACATGACGAATCTATAAGGGTTCCGTTTTTTGCCATTCGGCTACGGAACCCTAAAAATGTGTTGGTAGAAATTATTCTTAAAGAAAATTTGGTAACAAAACCGAGATGTACGGATATAACGAATTTCGGGACAACAATTGCAATGCGACGTTAAATAGATTTAAGTTTAGGCTATTTTAAATATCCCAATAAAGAAAAAGGATAATTGTTTCTAAAAATAACAAAATATATCATGACGCTCAAAGAAAATTTTACTGTTAGGGGGTTTGGTTTAGTAAAAAAAAATGTACTAAACTTTAATTTAAGATTAGAGTAAAATCTAATTTATTGAATGTAAATTGAATTATTATTACTTATTATTATTTTATAACTTATTATTTTTAAAGTATGTTTTAAGGTAGCACCTTCGTAGTTATAATAGTTTTGTTCTTTGAGTATCCAAAAGAGTTTTGTTTCAAACAATAACATCCAAATTCAATTTACAATTTAATAAATTAGATTTAAAATTAACGACAATGTATAAAAATTGCTTTCAGTGTTGTCCAAAATTCTAGTAAAAGTAATGCACGTAGTTTCAGTTGTAAACATTTTAAGTTGAAGGACATGTCAAAACAAGCGTTGTACTATTTTTCTGGAAGTCCCCTTAGAGAAAGCAATACATTTATGAATTATCTTTTTACCGACTTCAAAAAAAGGAGGAGGTTTCTCAATTCGACCGTATATATATATATATATATATATATATTTTTATGTTTGTTCGCGGATAACTTCGTCGTTTATGAGCCGATTTTGATTATTCTTTTTTGTTCGAAAGGAGATATCCCAAGTGTGGTACCATGGTAATTTTATCGAGGTCTGATAAGTATCTCCAGAGATATGGAGATAAAATCTCAAAATTGGTACTGAAAATGAATAGCGCGGCATTGAAGTCGGTTCTTTTTTAGTTTTTAAACGATATTATTACTATTTTTTCTTACTAATATAAGTTTATTTAATTTCAGCTATACTTAGGTACCTATCTACCTACCTACCTACTTACTAGTTGATTTTAAGGGGAAACGTCTAGGGTCACTAGCCAAGTCAGTGCTAACAGATGGCGCTGATTTCAAAAAGTTAGATTTTTATTATAATAAGACTGAAATAAACCAATTTCATTAAATTTCGTGAACTTTTGAACATGCATATAACCACAGAATAATGAATAGTACAGAAATTGCACTCCCTGAGAGCAAAAATGTGAGATTAAACCTAGTTACAACGACGGTAACGTTCAAATGCGCTTCACGCCTCGAGTGCGACCTTGAATTTGCGTCACAGTATCAACTACTTGTACTATTAATTATTCTGTGGCTGTAGCTATGAAAGTACAAGTACTTCCGCGCTCCCGCTAGGGTGCAAGTTCAGTCAGTTAAGTGTCACGCGCGCTCTCGACCGGCCGTGCGCCTTACTTGTACCTACCTCAATATTATATTCCTTGCTTACGATATAAACATATAGTAACTTGACATATAGTGAGTTGCGCCGGGAAGCGCGGGCGATACGACGTGCGTTGCCGCCATCCTAGCCGCTCCCAGACGATGACCTACGTATTAGGTTGAAACCTGGTCGGAGCACATCCGAAGTAAATACACGCGAACAAAAGCCGCTACGTTCACATTAAAATGAATAATTTTCGCGATAACTTTCCAACTAAAATATAGTAACTGTAAAGAGTAACTATGTAAAAAGCAAAGAATTTCACAAAAAAAATGGTAGGTAGGTATAAATCAGCTGAGTTTCATGTTTCAAAGGAATTCACGTTATGATCTCTAGGGAATTTCTATCGACATTACATCTTGCTTTAGTTAGGCTAAGGACTCACGAAGCGGTTTTCACCCGTGCCCGCCGCGGTGGCGGAATGGAGTTTTATTTTCAAAACTCACGAGACCGGAGTTTTGTGCGGTTACGCAGCCGTCGCGGTTGCGATTATCGCTCGCAAACTTGGCGGTTAATAATCGCAAGACGGGCGGTTGCCTCCCCCCCGCCCCCCGCTGTCCACGCGCGGTCGCCCGCCAACCGACCGCAGAACGCGCGGGTGCAACCCGCCGCGGCTGCGGGACCGCGACCCGTGCCCGCCGGTACAAGATGACCGCCGGTGCAGCGGGACCCGCAAACAATCGCACACGCCGCGGGCGTAAAACGCGTCGTGAAATGCGCTTTAATTTTTTACATAAATATCTGTATTCTACAAAGGCTTCGGGCCCGCAACCGCGGCGGGCACGGGTGAAAACCGCTTCGTGAGTACTTGGCCTTAGTTAGTTAGTTCTAAGATAAATAAATTGGGTAGGTACCTACTAACGCTTACTTCAATTTTCCTTTTTAATGATTTTGTCGTGTCATACGATAGTCAGATTTTTATAATACGAGAGTTAATGTAATTAAAGTACTTATAGATCTCAGATCACTGAGATTTACTGAGATCTGATAAGTATCTCCAGAGATATGACGATAAATGTCTCAAACTTGCTACTGAAATTGACTCGCAGGGCATGGAATTCGGTGTTTTAGTTTTTAATCTACTTCAAAAAAACGGAGGAGGTTCTCAATTCGACGGTTTTTTAAATGTTTGTGACCTCAGAACTCTGTCGGATCTTAACCGATTTGAAATTGAAATTTATTTTTTAGGGTTCCGTAGTCCTGATAAGGAACCCTTATCGTCATGTCCGTCTGTCTGTCCAAGGTTTTGCTAAGAGACTGTTAGTACTAGAAAGCTGAAATTGTGTAGGTATGTGTATATCAATAACGCCGACAAAATGGTGAAATAAAATATAGGATTTTTTTAAATTTATATATTCAACTATTACAAAATAAAGTTTTCCTTCAATGAATAAAATACATAATTATTTTTGGTCGAAAAAGTGAGTCAGCTCCTAGACTATTATAATGTTACAAGTCAAACAACCTACGATTCTAGACAAGTGAGTACTATTTTTTCGCGTTATTTAACTTACACAATCTAAAACTTAACACAATTTTAATTGAACGTCACGTATTTTAGTATAACTGTAGAACTTTTATCCTACCTCGACATTAAACATTATTGTGGCACTTATTATCAGTAATGTACTCATTACAATGTTCTACCTTAGAGTATTCTTCTACCATAAAATCTTAAAAAAAAAAAAACCGTACTCTTAGTACGAGTTTTCATACCAAACTCGATAGCGTATATCGAGCAAATTTTGTATGAAAAACAGTACAGCGCCTTTAGTGGTTACTACACTTAACTAAATTTAGACCAATCAGGGAGCTAGAATAAGTCGAAAACTATGTGAGATCTGTCAAAAGCGTTTACGATAAAAACTCTTACTAAGGGTACCGACTTCTAAACTACAAACAGGCACTCAAAAGCGAAAAATAAATTACTTAATTTAATTATTATAAGCGCTACCCACTATCTATTTGAAGTCGCTGCCAGCCAAGTCTAATAGATAGTTGATAGATGCTACCTACATGTATCTAAATTTGTAATCCATAGAACTCGGCGTGCGTACACGCACTATGCGTTAACCGCGCGCGGTTTTTTGGATAGTATTCGGCCGACTACCGTGAAGAATAGTTATGTCGTCGTTGTTTGAAATCCATCTTCAAACTGAGAAAATCGCGAGTAGGTATAGCGGTTTATAATCGTAGTGTGTGCATCTCGAGCGGTTTTGCGGTATAGCGGTTAGGTTAGGTTGAAAAATGAACCGCTGCCGGGAAAATCCCGTAGTGCGGCCTTAGCCTAACACGGACTAGATGTATCATAGGATGTAGTATATTCCAAAATGAATATTAAAAAGTATTGTTTGCGATTATTAACATTAATTGCCGCCATATGGCCGACAGATACGACTGAATTACTATATTACGTTGTCGGCACCGAGAACAGATAATAAAAAACACTACGTATAGAATAGACACTCTGTCCCACCTACCAATCGGGGCTTCCTCACCTCGCCACTGATTCTGGAGCTGCCGAGGAGCTAGCTTGAGCAAGGTACCACACGCGGACGACTACAGAACAATAATAGGTACTACTCACGCGGAGATGACCATCAACTTCATACATATATGTTGGGACCAGTAGGTACACACAGGAGATTCAAATTTACGAAGGCTCTATCTATACTAATATTATAAAGAGAGAACATTTGTATTTTTGTGTTTGTAATGAGTAAGCTCAAAAACTACTGAACCGATTTAAAAAATTCTTTCACTAATACATAGAATGGACTTTCGGAATGAAAATAGGCTTACATTATCCCGTTTAAATCAAAGGTACATTCGTGGAGACCTAATTTTCAACCTAAGTCGGCAAATAAACGGTCGAAAAAACACGTTTCTTACGAACGCTGCTTAATTGAAAATAGAAGAATATTTTCTATGCAAGAGTTGTACAACTTAATAAGACCTACAAAAAAGTCCCGGACAGCATATGTCTATCTCTTAAGGTTGACTCACAGTAACCATTTTAATCTTAAAATTTTTGTTAAAAAATATTACATAACTTCCAAGGCTATTTTCAAGTACAGTCCGGCAAGTATAACTTGGCGTGCCTGTGCGCCACTGTGCTTTTACTTTGTACTTTGATAACAGTTCCTCTTAAACCACTTTTAATTACTTTTGGCATTATTGAACTATTTTAATGTAGCAGATTTATCAACAATAACGTCGCGGTAATCACTCAAACGTCAAACTCACAGTTTCGATTAAAATAATTAGTTCCAAAAACCACCACCGCCAAGTTATACTTGTGGCACTGTATATAGTATTAATCCTTATCCAAATAATTACGTTAATTAGCTTGGCCACATATTATAGATTAAAATTGTCCTTTACAGTATATAATTCAAATGAAAACTCTAGAAGATATCACGAATTACACAAACACGCATCGCAAAATTAATAAAATATTTGCAGTGTAACCACAGATTAGGTCATAGTTACTACGAAAATATTATTATAAGCTTAGCTATGCTGTAGATCCCCACCGATCACAATCTATTTGAAGTCAATATAGTATAATAATATGATCTATTGTATAAAATAATATTCATCTATATATAATATAATATTTTAAACCACCCCGACTGATCTATGTATAATCTTTTCATTAAAAGCATTCCAATGACTCTAAACACGACATTTAAAATCTGAGCTGTAAGTTGGTGAGGATTTGAGTATTCTGTAGAGTCCAGGAGGCTTCCATGTTCTTACAATATCGTTGAAGAAGAAGATTTTCGAATTGATCAGACCTATGAAAGTTGATTTCATAGCGCAATTAACTAGAAAAAAGCTCATAATTTTATAACGATTGAACGAATTTTCATGAATCAAAGCTAAGAAAACTCTCGATGAAGACATCTATCAAACAAAAAAAAACTATCAATAATAAAAACAAAATCGGTTCATCCGGTTAGGTGCTAAGATGCTACAGACAGACACACAGATACACACGTTAAACGTATATTACCCCTACATTTTGCGTCGGGGAACGCCGTAAGGTTACGGCGGCAGATGTACTCCTTGGTGGTAAGCTACATTTTGGTAGATTTAATGATTCCACTACCACTGTACGAAAACTCATGATTCATGAATGCACATAAAACTTTCATTGGTAGGTATATAGCTAGGATTAGAACCAACGACCGTCGGGTCAGAATCAGGGTTACTATCCTGTACGCCAAAGGGCCGTCCAATATCAATACGTAAGTATTATAAAACAAAGTTCATCACTGCGTCTGTCTGTCTGTTCGCAATAATCTCAATAGCTACTGAACGGATTATCATGCGGTTTTCACCAATAGGCAGAGTGTTTATGAGGAAGGTTTAGGTGCATAATTCGTTAAGGTTTTGGGTAAATTGGATGAAATATGACGATGGTTGTTAAATATGTTCATATTTTATATTCGATGCAACAAACTGATGCAAATTTTGTAGGCATATATGTTCTACCCGTGCGAAGCCGGGGCGGGCTGCTAGTATTATATATAAAAACCAGCTAAGTCGAGTGAATTCGCCCACCGAGGCTTCCGTACCAACTTCTCAGACTAGTAGTTTAAGGGACAAACTTAACTTTGTAGTTCGATCCATAGGAAATGTATTGCAACAACCACAAATCAAAAGTTTTTAAAAGTAAATTAACGGTTTTAGGGTTCCGTATCTCAAAAGAAAAAAGGAATCCTTATAAGATCAATTTCTTATCCGTATGTCCGTGTGTCACCACCGATTTTCTCAGGAACGGGTGAACCTAGCAAGTTTAAATTTATACCAGATACTGATGTTTATAGTCCTAATTAGATATATAAAAATCAAGGTCCTGAGTCAACACGATAATAAGATATAGACATATTTAGATTTTCGCGGAAACTTGTAAGTACCCAAAATTACCTTAATTTTCAACTTTTTTAGCTTTCCTACAGGACCTTGCTCTTTGTCGAATTTCTTTATTCTAGTTCAACCGGAAAGACCCTATAGGTTTTGGGTCGAAATCCTGTAAGGTACTTCCCGTTGACCGAGAATCAAGAATTTCGACAAAGAGCAAATTCTTACAGGACAAAGAAAGGGAAAATTCCAAAAACGAAAAAAAAATTAATGGTGTCCTATTTGTAATACATAATTAACGCCAGTTAAGATATGCCTCTGAGTTATATGAGCGCTCATACAATTTAGGGGTCTAGCTAATTAGCACCAAACTTAAATAAGGTAAATAAATAAAACTGTGCTATCGAGTGACTTATTTTCGACGCGTCGTTCGCGTGTGGCGCGTCCTTGCTCAAGTTTGTTCCTTGACAGCTAGGCTATTCTGTAAGCTATCTCGACAGCGGAATCCGCGGTGAGATTCGAATTTCGTACTACGAAATTCATTCGTAATATAGAGCCTTCGTAAATTTGAATCTCCTGTGTGTACCTACTGGTCCCAACATATATGTATGAAGTTGATGTTCATCTCCGCGTGAGTAGTACCTATTATTGTTCTGTAGTCGTCCGCGTGTGGTACCTTGCTCAAGCTAGCTCCTCGGCAGCTCCAGAATCAGTGGCGAGGTGAGGAAGCCCCGATTGGTGGGTGGGACACAGTGTCTATTCTATACGTAGTATTTTTTTATTATCTTTTCTCGGTGCCGACGTAATACAGTGATTCAGTCGTATACTATACTATATAATTACGTAACGTAATATAGTGATTCAGTCGTATCTGTCGGCCATATGGCGGCAATTAATGTTAATAATCTCAAACAATACTTTTTAATATTCATTTTGGAATATACTACATCCTATGATCCTATAATACATCTAGTCCGTGTTAGGCTAAGGCCGCACTACGGGTTTTTCCCGGCAGCGGTTTAACCGCTATACCGCAAAACCGCTCGAGATGCACACACTACGATTATAAACCGCTATACCTACTCGCGATTTTCTCAGTTTGAAGATGGATTTCAAACAACGACGACATAACTATTCTTCACGGTAGTCGGCCGAATACTATCCAAAAAACCGCGCGCGGTTAACGCATAGTGCGTGTACGCACGCCGAGTTCTATGGATTACAAATTTAGATACATGTAGGTAGCATCTATCAACTATCTATTAGACTTGGCTGGCAGCGACTTCAAATAGATAGTGGGTAGCGCTTATAATAATTAAATTAAGTAATTTATTTTTCGCTTTTGAGTGCCTGTTTGTAGTTTAGAAGTCGGTTTTTTTTTTGAACAAGATTTTATCATTAGGTAAGCCGGCTTTTCACCATGGGATATAATATACGAGTGTATATTATATCTTTAGATATTAAATTTTATCGCTCGGCATACATTTTGTATAAGACCGTTTACACTATGCTATAATATATATTACATCCCAAACTATAAATATTTTTTCGACCGACTGAGCGATATTTGAAGGTTTATATTTTACCTCACGTCCCCGCACACCGCGCCTCCCCCTGCCTCGCCATCAGTTTTTTTAATTTTTATTATGGCTTCACACAATTTGTGTATTTAGCCACTGATTGAATGAAACCATAGACAACCAAAACTGAATTATGATATCTTACAGTGTGAACAGCAAATTCGGGATGTAATATATAGCTCAAGATTTAATGTACATTATATCCCATAGTGAAAAGCCGGCTTGAGTTCTGAACTATATATCTTACAGTGTGAACAGAAATTGCGGGATGTAATCAGGGCGAGCGAACCGAGCCCTAACACTATCCCACAACCTGAGCACTTATGTGGTGCACTTTACTGGAAAACTATCACGCCTATTGATTTGTGCTTTAACATAGTAATTTAAATTCACATGTAGATGTGTTATCAGTAAAAAAAAGTATAATTTTATTAACATTAAAAATAGCCGGCCAAGTGCGTGTCGGGCCACGCGCAGTGTAGGGTTCCGTAGTAGCCTGTTATTCAATGCAAGTCTTTACCCGTTATAAACAAGCAACTAGGTACTTCGTCTTTGCACTTTAAAGGATTCTACACTTTAGAGGATATTCTAAGGATTATGTATTTGGTACAAAATTTTCCAACACCCAAGTTCAACGACTATTACTGATAAAGTTATCTTAACCGCTACCTTTAAAGTTCATGAAATGCACTATTATCACGATTTTTTCCAGATTTTACCCAGCTGTTTAGCTTTTCGGGTGGGGTATCAACTATCAATTTTATTATTCAATCTTAGTTAGCTATGTTTCAAGGAACAACATATTATTGTTATGACACTTTATTAGGGTTCCGTAGCCGTACGGCGAAAAAACGAAATTCTTATAGATTTGTCATGTCTGTCTGTCTGTCTGTCCGTCCGTATGTCTCAGCCACTTTTTTCCGAAACTACTAATAATTTGGGAATAGTTAGTATAATAGTTTCGAAATTCCTAAGAATACAAAGTTGAAACATGGTAGGTAGATGTCGTCTATGAACCGCTTTACGATTTTTATACAAAATTAAATCAATTTAAGATCGTTTAAAAAAGACAAAAACCGACTTCACATGCCGCGATACTAATTTTTATTTTTTTTATATCGGTTAAGATTTGACGGAGTTCTGAGGTAACAAAAAAAACTTGTAAAAAAACTGTCGAATTGCGAACCTCCTCCTTTTTGTGAAGTCGGTTGAAAATAAAAGATAAAGGGGAGTACCCATACATGGAACTGAAACTTAAAAAACAATTTCATCAAACCTATAGATACGCGCGGGGTATAACTTTGGTTACATACATTATGCAGGATTATTGGTACTAAATACGTCGCATTTTAGCCCCCCATTATCTGCTCAAAGTAAGACGGGAAGAGAGACACACATTTTACCACTTCAGAAGTGTCTATCTTTCAAACGATTGACTTTGAGCATAAATAGTTTTAGGAGCCTCAATATAATTTTTAAAAACCTATCTGTAGGCACCCATAGGTTTGATGATCTTTTTTTCGTTTCCGTTCCATATATGGGGGAACACCCCCTTTATCTTTTATTTATGTATAAAAATCATATGAATTATATGAAAATTCATGATTGGGGCATAGTGTTTTTTATTCGCTATGGCGTACCTTTATAAAAAAATATGTAATATTATATTATTATAGGGAAATATTAAAGGTACGTTTTTTTTGTTATTGTGCCAAAATTGTTTCATGGTAAAAAAAATAAATGTAACATTAATATTTTTTATTTTTCAATGATCCTATAATAATATAAAGCTTTTAATTTTTTTTATAATAGGTAATATTAGGCTTAAAGATATATAAAAATTTGGATTAATTGCTGCAGTCTTAAAAAAAAAAATTTCTTCCTGTTTTTTACATTTTCTGCCTTAGAAAAAAAAACAATTGAGTTACAGATCTCACACTTTCAGAAAATAAATATGTTATTAGTACTTACATGTCGTATAAATATCAATCAAATATCTTTCGGAGGCAGATTTTCTTAGCTTATACCACTTTACGGCCTTTGTTTTTAAGGTTCCGTACCTCAAAAGGTAAAAAAGGAACCCTTATAAGATCAGTTTCTTGTCCGTCTGTCTGGACAGACAGACAGACACACGTCCGTGTGTCACCACCGATTTTCTCAGGAGCGGGTGATCCTAGCAAGTTGAAATTTATACCAGATACTGAAATCTATAATCCCTATTATGTGTGTAAAAATCAAGGTCCTGAGTGAACACGATAAAAAGATATGGGCAAATTTAAATTTTCGCGAAAACTGGTAAGTACCAAAATTTACCTTCATTTTCAACTGTTTTTATTTTTCGGAATTTTTCCTTCACTTGCACTGTAAGACCTTACTTTTAACCAAAATTGACAATTCTAGATCAACCGGAAGTACCCTATAGGTTTTGGGTCGAAAACCTGTAGGGTACTTCCCTTTGACCTAGAATCATGAAATTTGGCAAGAAGCCAGTTCTCATAGCACAAATAAAGGAAACATTTAAAAAAAAAAGTTGAAAATCTAAGGGTGTCCCCATACATACATAGTTCACTCCAATCAAGATAGGCCTCTGAGTTATATGAGCGCTCATACAATTTAGAGGTCTAGCTTAATTGATACACACCAACGTGGTACGGAAGTTTCGGTGGGCGAGTCCAACTCGACTTGGCCGGTTTTATTATGCCTTATATTATGCCATAATAATATGATGGCAAATTTTATGCATTTGTTGGAGTGGTTGGTGCTTTGGCAAATGTTTTGCCAGTGTCGGGCAGATTCGCAATTTAATGTAAAAAAAACTGTCTTAAAAATTATTACCAGGCAGAAAAACGACGCGAGCCCTCACAAAGTTCGGCTTATAGCTAGTATATAGCTCAAGATGTAATTTACATTATATCCCATAGTGAAAAGCCGGCTTAAGACTTGGACTAGACCTTGACTTCAACTTGACCTAAAATGTGACTTTGACCAATCGCTACGACAACAATTTTTCAAAACTGGAAAATGTTTAATACTTGACTCTGGCTACATACGCTAAACGTGTGGCGCCATAATGAAACAAACAAAAAACACCTCCATCCAGCCCCCGTAATCACGAAAATCAGTGAATGAACGAAATGAACTACTAAATGACGGGGGCAGAGCTATACAGCCTACATAGCTGCGTCCCCGTCATTTCGTTCATTTTGTTCATTCAATGATTTTCGTAATCAGGGGGAAATTCTCTGACATCTGTGTCACAGACTACAGTGAATGAATTTTAATGTGAGTGTCAGTCTACTGAAGCTACAGTACAAAAAAAAGATGTATGAAAAGGGGGGCGCGTCCGATGGAAGCCTATATTCGTCTCACTCACTATTTCTTACTATCTCTTTCGTTTGGTTGCCATAATAAATGCCATCAAGTAGCATGAGGTAAAGAAGAAGAAGTATCATCTCTACTTAGTCTGTGGGTTGCATGTATTTCTACTTAGCGTCTTAGCCTGTAGTAGCGTGTTAACCGGCTTTTTCAAAATAATTATTTTATTGTTTTATTTTGTCTTTTACAATAAATTACCCAGTGTGGACGTTAGATTCTTTTGAATTTATGATGTGTGATTATTAACACCTTGCTTGTGAGTGATAATTAAACATAAATAGTGAAATATGCGGGTTAAGGAAAGCAAAGACTGACTCTACTAAACGTTATTTTATGGCAAGATTTCGACTTGATGAAGCTCAGTAAGTACAGTGCCACAAGTATAACTTGGCGGTGGTGGTTTTTGGAACTAATTCTTTTAATTGAAACTGTGAGTTTGACGTTTGAGAGATTACCCACGACATTATTGTTGATAAATCTGCTACATTAAAATAGTTCAATAATGCCAAAAGTAATTAAAAGTGGTTTAAGAGAAACTATTATCAAAGTACAAAGTAAAAGCACAGTGGCGCACAGGCACGCCAAGTTATACTTGCCGGACTGTAGATCAGCTTAAAATAATAGCCGTTTACTGCTTTTATAGGTCAAATATTTCCATATTTCATCAGTTGACAATCTTTATAAATTCTTTGTGAAAAATAGTGCAGGGCGCATTGCGGTGCTTGTCGATATCGATAGTGATAGTAGTGTCGATAATTTTATAGTTATGATATGATCAGTGATCGGAATAGAAGTGCAATTTCGCGAGATGTCTCGGGGCAACATAGGAGTGGAGGCTTCCTGGCCCCAAATTATTTACATAATAAAATGAAGATTATTTTTGAGTCGAGTTTTCCAGTAAATAATTTATTGTGAAACCAAGTAGTATAGATTCTTTTATTTTTACCCAAACATAATATAAATATAATCGGATTTCTTTTTTTATCTCAAATGAAATTTTAGCGTTAACGAACGAAACCTTCCAAGCTGTTTAGGGTTCCGTACCTCAAAAGATAAAAAACTAATAAAAAATAAGCTAAATTTAAGCTTTTGGGTTCATACCCCAAATATAAAGGAAATCCCTTTTATTTAAATAAAGTGCCTGATTAAAGGATTATTCTGATAGGATAAATTAAGTAATTAATAATTACCTTTATTATATTTTATAGAATTAAACTATATCTATTAATATCAAAAATTAATGTGCATTAGTGCATGTGTCACCACCGATTTTCTCAGGAACGGGTGGACCTAGCAAGTTGAAATGTATACCAGATACTAAGTCTTTAGTCCCTATTAGACGTATAGAAATCAAGGTCCTGAGGCAACACGATAAAAAGATATGGGCAAATTTAGATTATCGCAAAAACTTGCAAGTACTTATATTTACCTTAATTTTATTTATTTTTTATTTTTCGGAATTTTTCCTTTACTTCTGCTGTAAACCCTTGCTTTTCACTATTTACAATTCTTGGTCAACTAGAAGTACCCTATAGGTTTTGGATCGAAAACCTATAGGGTACTTACCGTTGACCTAGGATCATGAAATTTGGCAAGAAACAAGGTCTTATAGCACCAATAAAGAAAAAATCCAATATATAAAAAAAAATTAAATTAAAGTGTGTCCCACATACATAGTTTCGCTAATTAAGATAGGCCTCTGGGTTATATGAGCGCTCATACAATTTAGAGGTCTAGCTTAATTAGTACCAAATTAGTACCAAACAACGTTGTTACGGAAGCCTCGGTGGGCGAGTCCAACTCGACATGGCCGGTTTTTGAACCGAAATATCGTTGACGATTTAGAAGTTTGACATTTTTTCTATTGTGGGGGCCCCTCTTGTGTAGGCCCCGGGGCTGCCGCCCCGGTTGCCCTCCCCTTAATCCGGCCCTGTATACAGCATGTCCCAGAAATTAGTGTTAAGCGATAAACTGATAAGTCAATATTACATTACAGGTATATCGTTATCTTAAGCTGCTGCTAGGCTATTCTGTAAGCTATCTCGATGGCGGAATCCGCGGTGAGATTCGAATTTCGTATTACGAAATTCAACCGTATTATCATCGTGATACGATTGAATTTCGTAGTACGAAATTAGAATCTCACCGCGGATTCCGCTGTCGAGATAGATTACAGAATAGCCCTACTGATGCCGATGCTGAGTGAGCGAACCCTGCAGAGGGTTTTTTGGCGGGAACGTGGAAAAGTGTGTGTGATCTCATTGTATTTTTTCCTAAAACTTGTGTTCTTCCGCGTGTTAATGTGTAATAAATGTGGATTATTAACCATTAAGTGCCGGTGAATGTGTGCGAGTGTAGGGAAACAGCACAATGTTGAAAAATATGCTATTTGCGTTCTCACCAAAATTCCACTGAAAATCTTCAGTAAACACCACATCTTTACTGAAGGTATGACTTATCACAGACTACTAAGGAGATACTACGTATTGACTAGACTTTTACTTGAAAACTGACCTGAAATGTGACTTTGACCCATCACTACGACTAAAATTCTTAAAATCTTGAAAATTTTCAATACTTGACACTGGCTAAATACACTAATCGTGAGGAGCCATAAAGAAACTAAAAAAAAAAACCCTGCAGAGCATCATACTTCATAAATAAAAAGCTTGATAAAATTCAATATTATGTTTTACTGCCTATCGCACTAAAAAATTACCTGATGCCATGGGAATTAGCATCTATAATAAACTACCTGAATCTGTTAAATCTGCAAAAACATATAATTTATTTTGTTCTAATGCCAAAAAACTTTTGTTATCAAAAACATTATACAACGTCAAAGAATTTTTAATGAGCGACTATCGTAATTTCAAATTCGTAAATTCTAGTAATTTATTGAATAATTGACGAAGCTTCACAGCAGATTATTATAATACAAGCAGAACGGAATTATTCATGGTATAATTGTTTTCAATATTGTCTAATTTAAAGCCACTTTACAGCTTGAAAATTAGACTCAATGAAATGCATCACCGATTTTGTGTACTCTATTATTATTATGTATTAAATTTCTAATTATAGTGTAATTTATTTATTAAAAATTGCAAAACGAACGATTGTAATATGACGCGTCCATAAATTAATCATTTATAGTTATACTAGTTATAATAATATAAAATGTACAATTTATGACAATAAATATATTCTATTCTATTCTATTCTATCATTTTCTCAAACTGGTTTTGTCTTAGTGGTGGATTTGTTAAATCATAATAGGAAAAATATAAATCTTCACAATCTAACCCACAGACTACAGAGGGGGGTTATCTAACCACTAAAAAAATTTAGTTAAGTACAAAATATAACCTTCTAAAGTATTGACTATTGACCAAGCAACGGTAGTTCCATCGTTATCGACGTTTTTGCCGACACGGTACATCAGTAGGATATTTTTTTATGTTGGTCAATTAGAAGCAGAAGCAGAAAATATTTTGCTGGTATTTTAGCTACTATTAAAGCCCCGTGTTTTGACATTTCGCTATTTGGTCAGTTTGCTCTATGGGAGTCCCGACTCTTCTTAACGTAGTGGTTAACTGGTTATATTCTCTTTGGTTGGTTTGGTTGTTTTGTAATTTGTTTTGTGTTCTAATGATTGAATAAGATTACATTGTAAACTAGATATATTGGTTAGTATTATTGTGAAATGATAAGTAACATTTGTGTCATCGATATATATAAAAAAAAACCTTTTTTATCGATGATTTGTGGAATTAGTTTTGTTTATGTGTACCTACTGTAACATAGTTTGTTAAACAAAACAACAAATAGAAAAAGCGCGGGAAACCTTCTAACTTATCGGGCGCGATTTTTTGATTTGAACTTTTAAAATTGTAATTTTTATGTAAATAGTGATCAGATAAGTAGTGTTATATTATATTTGTGTATATCTCGTTTAGGTTTATATTTTTTAGTGCTTAATTTATCTAGGTAAGTCATTATTATTGTCTTTTCACCATGGAGGAACCGCCGGACCCCGGTGGAACAACTCCTGTCCCTCCCGTTCCGGTAGCCGGATGCTTTGTAACAATTGAAAATGACTCCGTGTTAGAACAGGTGATAATGGGGGTTGGATTTAGAATCGTTTTGCACGAAAAAGGGGGGGTAGAGGGGTGGAATGGGAAGGGGAGGGTCCCCCCTTCACTACCCTACCACTCCCATTACAAGGTAATGCATAGTTTTTGAGTTATGCCTATTTTTGTTGGGTTTGATTTTGGATTTTTGGTTGAATTTAGAATCGTTTGGCATGAATTTCATATAAAATGTTATGGGGATAGGTAGAGGTTAGGTCCCTGATTGTAACAATACCATTCTTATAACCAGGTAATGCACAGTTTCCAATAAAACGATATAAACAAAATCTAACCTAAAAATATACTAAACCATAAAAACAAAGCGCAAATAATAATTACAAGGGCTAGATAATTTAGTAAAAATTTTAGTAATATTTTTTACCACTACTAAATTAATAAGAACACCCCACTAGAAAAAAAACTAGGTTAGGTTAGGTTGAAACTGCGACAACACAACGCGCGAGCCGAGCGAGCGAAGCGAGCGTGCCGCGGCAGCGGCCGGCGAAGCGTAAAAAGTCTGTTAAACATCCAACAAAGGAGTGATATTGATCAGCAAAGTGTTACAAAAAAGTGAGGTTATGATTTTACAAAAATACGCATAACTCTAAAACTATGCATTACCTTGTAATAAAAGGGGTGGGAAAAGGAAAGGGGGACCCTCCCTTACCCCCCCATCACCTCACCCTCCCTTTTTCGTGCCAAACGATTCAAAATTTTTACCAAGTGAGGTTATGATTTTGCAAAAAAAATCATAACTCAAAAACTATGCATTACCTTGTAATGAGAGTGGTAGGGTAGTGAAAGGGGGACCCTCACCTACCCCTTCCACCCCTCCATTCCCCCTTTTTCGTGCGAAACGATTCTACATTTCAACCGATAATGGACATTGATGAATCTCTAACAAGACGTGATACAGAAAATCAAAGCATATTAAACAACCCAATTCCCTCCACTAATGGCAACAAACGAAGGAAGAAAAGTCATACCACTAGTAACAATGATGTAATAAACGAACTCGTATCGGTCATTTCCCCAACTCCACAATCACAACAGCAACTACAAAATAACAAGGTCACTGAAAATGTAAATTCCAAAGAAAAGCAAAATAATTGCATCCCAGTCGGTCGAAGTCAATATGATGTCTCTGACAGTGCCCCCTACGTAGTACATGTGCAACGAGAACAATCTTCCCCTAATGATGGCTCAACACTCCACCCGCTAACGTTTGGCAGATTTTTACAAACATATTGTAAATGGAAGCGTTAAGCGTATTGGGAGAAATAAGATAACTCTATCATTCAGCTATTCCATTGATGCCAACGCTTTCATCAATAACAGTAGCCTATCAATTGAGAAATTAAAGGCATTTATCCCGACCTTTAGCATTACGCGCATGGGTCTGGTCCGTAGGGTACCGGCCAAATGGACTGATGATGAAATAATAGAAAATACTACAGTCCCTACAGGGTGTGGCAAAATATTAAAAATAAGACGTCTGAATTATAAAGTGACAGTTGATGGTTCTCAGGTTTGGAAACCTTCTCAATCGGTTGTTGTAACTTTTGATGGAAAAATCCTTCCTAAGCACATATTCATATAATATAATGCCCTTGCCGTTGAACTTTATACGTACCCTACCATACAGTGCTTTAAGTGTTGTAGGTTTGGTCATACAAAAACACAATGTCATTCTAAGCCACGCTGTTTTAAATGCGGCCATGAACAACCAGGTGATTCATGTGACCGAGAAGACAGTGCAGTATGCTGTCTCTGCTCTGGCTTTCACTATGCAATAAGTAAATGCTGCCCCGAATTTTTGCAACCGAAAAATATAAATTATCAATGGCTGAAAAGTCAATTTCTTATGTCGAAGCGTCCAAGATACACCCACCAGTAGGTAAATATTAAGTTCTGTCAAACCAACAACAGCTGTAAATTCATCTCCATCGCCTAACCACCGATTGACTCCCACATGGACATCCTACAAAAAAACTGAACAAACCTAAGCCACGTACACGATATAATGCTCCAACAGGATACGACCGCGTAGCTCACCAAGAGCTTATTAAAGACTACAATATGCCCCCAAGTCAAAATGGCTGTGGTTATGCTATGAACCAAGACCAAACTTCTCAACAAACACTTACTGATATTATTACTCTATTAATTGATACATTAAAAAAGAACAATATTTTGTTACCGTCCAACGTTGCCCCCTTAATTGAAGCTTTAAACAACAAATCGACTCAAACATCTGCTTACCGTTCCGAAATGAATACATTTCGGAACGATACTGGACAATTCTTTAAAAATTGTCCAGTGGAACTGCCGCAGCGCAGTTAGTAAGAAAAGGGACATTATTTATATAATAAACAAATTTGACCCATATATATTTGCATTGGCAGAGACATGGCTTAAGCCTGGCTTTGCCTTTAGGATAAGTAATTATTTCTGTCTTCGTGAAGACAGAAATGATGGGTACGGCGGTGTCGCCTTACTCATTAAATCATCTTATTTATTCACCCCATTATCCTTTCCCTCTCATTGTAGTGACTTTTCTATAGTTGGAGCAATAGTAGAAAACATTTGTTTTATTTCTATTTATATTCCACACCCATCTTCATCTGTTTTACTGGAGCTTAACACAATTATCAATTCTCTTCCCAAGCCCTTCATAATAATGGGTGATTTTAACTTCCATCATTATTTATGGGGCAGTTCGGCTTCTAATGTGCATGGCAGTGAACTTCTTGATATAATTGATACTCAAAACCTATGCATTTTAAATGATGGAAGACCAACTCGTAGAACAAATCCAAACGAAGGTCTAAGTGCCATCGACCTATCAATTTGTACACCCAATCTTGCTTTAAAATATATATGGAACATACTTCCGAGTACTTATGGAAGTGATCATTTCCCAATTCTATCTGTACTTCTGAGAATAAGCCCAGACATCCAAAACGAAAATCATACCTAAAATATAGATTGAATAACCCTGATTGGACAGCATATAGTGATAAAGTTGAAATTTTAAAATACCATGTCTCCCTCAAATAACAACAGACAATGAACATATTTGTGCCAGTAAATTGGCTGATATTATAACGGAAGCTGCAAACGAAACGTTCCCGTTAAAAAAATCTGCTCTGGACCTTATTCCATCACCCCCGTGGTGGGACAAAGAGTGTACAGATGCTGTTAAAAAAAGAAAACAGACTGAATTAGATTATAACACAGACATGTCAATTGATAAATTTAAAATTGTCCAAGAGGCAGTTGAAAATTCTAAAAAACTATTCAAACAGAAAAAAATCTGGTTGGAGACGTTACTGCTCGTCTATTTCACCTCAAACACCATCTTCATTAGTGTGGCAAAATATGAGAAAATTCAAGTCTGCTGTAAGTAACCAACAAAATTAATTACCACATCAATTGTCTGATCAATATCTTGATCACTTATCACCACCTTATGTTCCCCAGGAAGAGTTATTTACTACCATTCCATTTCCACCACCAATTTTAGATAAAACAGGACTCAACTCTCCATTTACCTTCGAGGAGTTAAAAGCTATTGTTAATAAATCTAACAATTCTGCTCCCGGAGAAGATGGTCTTCCCTATGCATTTTATAAAAATCTTCAGGATAACGCACTACTTTATATACTCGACCTAATTAATATAATTATGGTCACAGGAAATATCCCCTTGACGTGGAAATCCCAAATTATTATTCCAATTTTAAAATCAAATAAAATACCCAACGATATTATGTCATATAGACTTATTGCCTTATCAAACGTATTTTCAAAATTAGCTGAACATCTTGTGAAAAACCGCCTGGAATGGTATATAGAATCTAAACATATTTTAACTAACACGCAATACGGTTTCCGAAAAGGCAAAAGCTCAATCGATTGTATAAGTATACTTTTGCTGACATTAGGTTGGCTCTTACACATAATAATGCAGTAGTAGCTACATTCTTAGATATAAAATCCGCCTACGACAGCGTATTACTTCCATTACTCAAGAAAATACTGGAGTCTTTACAAGTACCCGCACTACTTAGCAATTTCGTGGTTAATATTATGAGTGGAAGGACGATAAAACTAGATTTATCAAGTGGCTTCAGACTCTTGTGGAGAGGGTTGCCACAGGGTTCGGTACAGGTTCACATCGGTTTTGAGTCCTATACTTTATAATATTTACACACACGATCTAGAACGCTCACTCCCAATTTCCATTACAACTCTACAGTACGCTGACGATTTATTAATTTACTGCATTGATAACTCAATATTTAATGCCTGTGACAAAGTATCAGGGTCTCTAACCTGCCTAAAAACCTGGCTTGACGAACATGGCCTAGAATTGTCGGTAAATAAGAGTGTTGCAGTCCTTTTCTCCAGGATGCGTAATCCTCCACCAATAGAAATTTGGTACAATGGTGCGCTGTTACCCAATAAGAATGTAGCAAAATTTTTAGGCTTTGTTTTAGATTCTAAGCTTACAGGTATACCACATTGCGAATCCATTGAGTCAAAGTGTGAACAACGTATAAATATGTTAAGATGTCTTTCAGGAGTTTGGTGGGGTGCGCATCCTTTCTCTTTGAAGCTTATTTACAATGCTCTTATAAGAAGCGTCCTCGATTATGGTAGCTTTTTGTTAGAGCCGTGTAGAGTAGCTGCTGCCAAGAAATTGGATACAATTCAATCCAAGGGTCTGAGAATAATAACGGGTGCAATGAAGTCAAGCCCCTTAAATGCGTTGCAAACAGAATGTTCTGAGCCTCCATTAAGCATCCGACGGCAGTTTCTATCTGACCGGTTTCTTTTCCGCGCCTTCCAGTTTTTAGAGCATCCTCTTATACCAATACTAATCACATTATCAGACTTTATCTCATCCTGTGCATACTGGAAATTTAAAACTGCACCGTGTCTTATTAACAGTTTACAAAAAATTAAAAACCTATCAGCTCCTACCTATCGATCGAAGATTCTTCCTCTCTACACCACTAACTATGAAACTTTAACTATTTCTCCTATTACACATTTAGATTTAGGTTTTGTAAAAAGTGACATAGGTGTTAACAATACTTTCAATTTAATAACTGATGACAAATGGTTTGGATGGCATCATATTTATTGCGACGCTTCTAAACATGAGAACAATCAAAATGTTGGTGTTGGTGTTGGTGTTTATCACCGAGAGTATATAATAGTGTAAAAAATAAAACTTCCTCCAGAAACATCGACATTTACAGGTGAGTGTTTTGGTATTCTAAAAGCGTTGGAATACATATTACTCACAAAACTAAAACACACATTAATTATATCAGACTCTATGAGCGCCATTCAAGCCCTAACACGATGTCCTTTTAATGCAAAAGTTCACATGCCTGTCATTATTCACGCCCGAGATAAATTATTCAAATGCTCTCAGAAAGGTTATTCCACTACATTCATTTGGGTTCCAAGTCACAGTGGTATCATTGGCAATGAAAAAGCTGATTACCTTGCCAACGATGCTATACACTCTGGTGATACGTATCCTTATGTTAACTACTGCCATGACCTGGCTACTTTGCCTACACTTCATCTCCAGGAATCTTGGAATAAAGCTTGGGCAAAAAGTGCCTTGTCAAAAGGAATTTACTACTACTCACTGCAGCCTAATGTTACAATGAAACCTTGGTTCTCTAGTGCGGAGCTTGGCAAGTTGGCCACAACTGTCCTTATAAGATTGCGACTGGGGCACGTTTGTAGCCCAGCCCATCTTGCCAAACTCCGTATTAGAGATAGTCCTAAATGTGATTGTGGACATCCCGTAGCCGATGTAAATCATATACTATTATCTTGCCCTATGTATAACCGTTCCTCTTTCTTAGACACTCTCTTGTTACTGAAGATTCAATTTCCGATTAATGCTCCATGCCTGTTATCTTCAAATAATCGCCTTATTTTTAAAGCCATATCAGAGTTTATTTTATTGAATGATATTAAACTGTAAATAATATATTTTGTATTAACCTACTGTATATATTGTATATATTTTGTACATATCTTATATATTGAAACATGCTTTTCTGATCATTTTTCAATTCCGAATAATATTCGCTATTCTTTCTTTTGTAAATAAGTTTCCCCGTTTTTAATAAATAAATATGTGATAAACTAAGCAACATATATCAAGAAAGTGGCACAATACACAGACCGTGTTATGGCCAAGTCCACAAAAAAAAAAAAAAAACAACAACAACAACAAATACAACTAAACAAACTTTGTTTAGTTGTATTATCTTTTGTTATAGATTCATCATGGATGGTTTGTAAAATTCTGGTTGATTCTCAATTTCTCACTCCTGAACACCGACCATATTCTTAATTTACCGACACTTTCTCCACATGCTTTATGAAACTAGCAGGAATGGACATTGGCAAAATTGTAACAAGCCACAGAAGCCATAAACTAAGAAGTTAATTATTGGTGGTAAGTACCTACTTCGTCCCTAATGTTGTATATTGCTGTTGTCTTCTCTATACACGCACGGACTAATAAACTGCATTTAATAACTGCATACATTTTAAAATAATCTAAACTCTTAATACTAAAGGTCCTGTGGAATCACTCTAAAAAAAAGCTTATTTATCCATATAGTGCAGCTATATTTTACTCTATTACATTATTTAAAACATTCACATAGAATTCTTTACAATACTGTTTATCAATTGTGTTAAATTCAACATTTTATTATGTTTTCAATATTAATTGTCACAGATAAGAACATTTTATTACATTTCTAATCTTACTATAGACTAGAAATGTAAACTCCGATCAACCAGCCAGTGTTATGTATTGACACTAACATACATCAAAGATCAAGACCACAGAACACTATTACTCACGGGGAGGATCAAGACGCCCTTGAAATAAAATACAAATATTGAATATTATTACAAATTATACAAACTCAAATTGAAACCTATAGTTTAGTTCGCTAACTTCATAACGGCGCAGTATCATATCCTAAAGTGTATGTTTGTATACTGGAAAGGACCATTCAATTCATTCAAAAGTATTCCTGAACTTTGATGCAGTTTATTATTTTGTGAGTGTATTTATTTTATTTTCTTTATTTATCTATTTCTCCTTGTGTATATATATGAATAAGTTTATATAAAGTTATACTGTGTACATGCATAAATGAAACATGTATGAATATATATATATACTAGAAGTGCTCCGCGTCTTCGCCTGCGTTAAAGACTTTCCTTTCGAAAAAATTTAGAAAAATCCTTTCTTAGCGAATTCCTACGTTATAATAATTATCTGCATGCCAAATTTCAGCGCAATCCGAAACAATATTGATTTCTGACTTTGTTACCCCACTTCACCCTTTTAGGGGGTGCCATTTCGAAAAAGTCTGATACACATATTTACTTATTTATTTTTAAAAGCACTTGTGTGAAGTTTCGAATTGAAAAAAACTATTTAATCTTGTTTCTCCATACAAACTTTGAACCCTCATTTCATCCTCCTAAAGAGTGAATTTTGAAAAATCTTTTCTTAGCAGATACCTACGTCAAAATAACTAAATAAATATCTGCATGCCAAATTTCAGTGCAATCCAAAACAATATTGAGTTCAAACTTTGTTACCCCACTTCACCCTGTTAACGGTGGCATTTCCAAAAGTCTGAAACACGTATTTACTTATTTATTTACTGAAGAAGTACTTGTGCGAAGTTTTGAATAGAAAAGACTATCTTATCTTGTTTCTCCATACAAACTTTGAACCCCCGTTTCATCCCCTTAAAGAGCGAATTTTGAAAAATCCTTTCTTAGTCGATACCTACGTCAAAATAACTATGCATGCCAAATTTATAAAATATTGATATCAGACTGTGTTACCCCACTTCACCCTTTAATGGGTGGCATTTCGAATAAGTCTGAAACACGTATTTACTTTTTTAATTTTTTAAAGAACTTGTGTAGTTTCGAATAGAAAAAAACTATCTAATCTTGTTTCTCCATACAAACTCTGAACCCCCATTTCATCCCATTAAGGGGTCAATTTTAGAAAACCATTTCCCAAAGGGAACTAATGTCATAATAACTATCTGCATGCCAAATTTCAGCGCAATCCGAAGCAATATTTAATTTCAGACTCTGGTACCCCATTTCACCCTCTTAGGGGTGGAATTTCAAAAAAGCCTGAAACATATTTACTTATTTTTTTATTGAAGCACTTGTGTGAAGTTTCGTATAGAAAATACTATCTAATCTTGTTTCTCCACATAAACTTTGAACCCCACAATCATCCCCTAAAGGGGTGAATTTTGGAAAATCCTTTCTTAGTACACCTTTACGTACTAAGACAAATCATCATCATCAGCCTATTTCTGTCCACTGCTGGACATAGGCCTCACCTATGGCACGCCACTGAGCTGAGCTGGGATGTAAGGGAGCACAATTTCATCTAAGTGCTCCCAGCCAACCTCACCTGCCCGCGGCATCCTGCCGAATAGCGAACGGGGCTCTGGGGACCGACCAATGGCGGTATAACCATTACCAACAACGTAACTAAATGCCACAGGCCAGTGATGGGCAGCAGCGTCACTGGTTCAAGAGCTACGTTGAGCTTGCCCAGCGTGAGGTGATTACGGGCATTTCTACCTATGGGAAGCACAACACTAAGACAAATATACCCTCCAAAATTTCAAGTCTCTACGACCAGAGGTTTAGGCTGTGCGTTGTCTGTCAGTCAGTCAATATGTCAGGACAAAGATTCTTATAGTATTCGATATCTATTCCATTACCTATTACCGGCGAGCATGTATGAAGGCGCTCATGAAAGTGGAAGAAGCAAAAGAGGTATGTCAGAATCGTAGCATGTGGAAAGAAGTAGTCTCTGCCTACCCCGACGTGAAAAAGGAGTGACTGTATGTATGTATGTATTCCATTAATTGTATGTATTGTGCCTATTGTAGGTACCTATTTGATTAGACAAACAATTAATTGATATTATTAATAATGTATCTCCATATCTATCCCTGTTGCCTGGAAGACTAGTGATGAGGCTGCCCATTGTACATTTAGTTTGTAAATACCTACCTCTATCACAGATTATATAATAGTTACTACGCCTTTATGTTCTGATGTGCAATGAAGTGTTAATCTATCTAATAAAAAATTTGATGGAATTCATGGAAACTGTAAATACCGTGACAACATTGTTCTAATATTACAAAAGTTTTCTATGTATAAATTACTATGACTTCGTTTATTATATAAAAGATTCTAAATATGTATGTTGCAGATAACAACCAACACAAATCATAAGAGCTACTTGATATTTTTGCCAAATTTTGTTCAATAATACCTGGGCTCTATCAAACAAATGGAATATACAAATATATAATGAATTGTGACCCTGCCACACATCATGAAACCCATGCATTGACACAGTTTGCCGGAGAGTGTGGTACATAAGAAAAGGAAAGGACAAGATTTTGAGAGAGAGCTATTGTGACACATGTAGCGTGCTGTGTATGCTATCAAGATCATTCATAGATAAAGAGAATATACTTCATAGATAAGGTATAAGGTTCAGTTTGGTGTGTCAATTTGATATTGTTAACGGTATAAGTACCTACCTACCTCAAGCTAAACTTTTGCATTAAAATAATATATCAGTTCTGGTCTAGAAATATTAATGCATATAATATGCAGTACATTGTTAAGTTAATGTTCTCAATGTTTCGATGATAATCAAAATAAAGTTTTGATTGGTGTTGCTGATACTGTGAGTGCTTTTACACATCAGCAATTTATTTTTAGAAATAATTCTTGATACATGCTACAATCAAGAAGTTAATGGTATCACATAATTAGCATAAATGTAGGTAAGTGTATATAGGTATCTAGATTATAAAGACATGTATCTAATTAAATATATATACAATGTATATATATTAGCTTAAGATTTTAGTTGTAACTAATTAAACTAACATGAAGCATCTGTACAGCACAAAGATTAGCTTAAAACCACAAAAAAATATGTAATATTTGTGGTGTTATATGTATATAAAGTAACACATACACACTGGAGAACAGCTGTATGTAACCTATGTAATATGTAATACTATTCACATAAATATATTTTGTTTATCTAAAAATGTCCTCAAAATTGATATTTAGAAACTACATACAGTAATACCATATGCATGTCATATGTGTGACTATGATTGTGCAAGTAATTCCTCTTTAAAGGAGCACATGGTAATACATACAGCTATTGCACTATATATATATGACTGCATAACATGGTATAAAGAGGCACATCAATACCTATATCATATACAGTTGAAACCCCCATATGAATGTGATATGTGTGACTATAAATGTGTAGATAAAAACTATTTGAATAGTCACATGATGTCACACAAGGGTGAGAAACCATATGAATGTCAAATGTGTGCCTATAAATGTTCAACAAAAACCGCTTTGAATAGTCACATGATGTCACACACTGGTAAAAAACCATATGCATGTGATATATGTGACTATAAATGTGCATATAATTCCACGTTGAAGCTACACATACGAACACATACAGGTGAGAAACCATATGCATGTGATATGTGTGACTATGAATGTGCCCAAAGTTCCGATTTGAAGATACACATACGAACACATACAGGTGAGAAACCATATGCATGTCAAATGTGCGACTATAAATGTGTTCAACATTCCCGTTTGAAGATACACATACGAACACATACTGGTGAGAAACCATATGCATGTGATATATGTGACTATAAATGTGCACGAAATTCCCATTTGAAGAATCACATACGAACACATACAGGTGAGAAACCATATGCATGTGATATGTGTGACTATAAATGTGCACGAAATTCCCATTTAAAGAAACACATACGAACACATACAGGTGAGAAACCATATGCATGTGATATATGTGACTATGAATGTGCATATAATTCCACGTTGAAGCGATACATACGAATACATACTGGTGAGAAACCATATGAATGTCAAATGTGTGACTATAAATGTTCAAGAAAAACCGCTTTGAATAGTCATATCATATCACACACTGGTAAAAAACCATATGCATGTGATATGTGTGACTATAAATGTGCATATAATTCCACGTTGAAGCTACACATACAAAAACATACAGGTGAGAAACCATATGCATGTAAAATGTGCGACTATAAATGTGCACATTATTCCCATTTGAAGATACACATACGAACACATACTGGTGAGAAACTATATGCTTGTGATATGTGTGACTATAAATGTGCCCGAAATTCCCATTTGAAGAAACACATACGAACACATACAGGTCAGAAACCATATACATGTGATATGTGTGACTATGAATGTGCCCAAAGTTCCGATTTGAAGATACACAAACGAACACATACAGGTGAGAAACCATATGTATGTCGAATGTGCGACTATAAATGTGCACAACATTCCCATTTGAAGATACACATACGAACACATACTGGTGAGAAACCATATGCATGTGATATGTGTGACTATAAATGTGCACGAAATACCCATTTGAAGAATCACATACGAACACATACAGGTGATAAACCATATGCATGTGATATGTGTGACTATAAATGTGCACGAAATTCCCATTTGAAGAAACACATACGAACACATACAGGTGATAAACCATATGCATGTGATATGTGTGACTATAAATGTGCCCAAAGTTTCGATTTGAAGATACATATACGAACACATACAGGTGAGAAACCATATGCATGTCAAATGTGCGACTATAAATGTGCACAACATTCCCATTTGAAGGGACACATACGAACACATACTGGTGAGAAACCATATGCATGTGATATGTGTGACTATAAATGTGCACGAAATTCCTTTTTGAAGAAACACATCCAAACACATACAGGCGAGAAACCATATGTATGTCAAATGTGATACTTTAAATGTGCACAACATTCCCATTTTAAGATACACATACGAACACATACTGGCGAGGAACCATATGCATGTGATATGTGTGACTATAAATGTGCACAAAATTCCTTTTTGAAGAAACACATCCAAACACATACAGGCGAGAAACCATATGCATGTGATATGTGTGACTATGAATGTGCACAACATTCCCATTTGAAGAAACACATACGAACACATACAGGTGAGAAACCATATGCATGTGATATGTGTGACTATAAATGTGCACAAAATTCCCATTTGAAGATACACATACGAACACATACAGGTGAGAAACCATATGCATGTGCTATGTGCCGTTATTCCTATTTGAAGCAACCCAAACGAACTAATATAGAATAGAATATATTTACTGTCATAAATTGTACATTTTATATTATTATAACTAGTATAACTATAAATGATTTATTTATGGACTCGTCATATTACAATCGTTCGTTTTGCAATTTTTAATAAATCAATTATACTATAATTAGAAATTATAGGTGAAAAACCATATGCATGTGATATGTGTGACTATAAATGTGCCTTTGAATGGTCACATGATGTCATACACTCAGGAGTGTGCCAGGGCACATCCCGGACACTCAACGAAATCCCCATACTAAGCCGCGTTTTAACGACCTATTACGCGACCTATTTATCAGTTCGCGCCAAAATACGCTAGCGGTCGGACGTGTTACGGTGATTCATACATATCGTATGTGCAATGGCGTCAACCGTTATTAAATGTGTGACGTACATATAATATAGTAATAAATGCACTGTTATCGTTTATTATGTTTCTTTGAAGTGTTATTATGTTTTTATAATAATGTTATAATTTGTTTTACCACTTCACCACTTTATAATAATGTTATCATTTGTTCAAAATAAAATTGATGTGATGGATGAGGAGAATCTAGTTCGACTGTGTACAACGGCATTCTCGGAGAAGGAAATTGAAAACAGCAAGAATTTACTCTTCGATTCTGTTTCAATACAATATTGTAAAATAGTACGAAAAACTAGTCGTAAAACGGAGCGGAATCTTTACGATGTGATTTCACTATTCAAGCAAACAGATCCTGAGAAAGTTCCAATATTTATGGCAAGGGAATTACACAAGCTTCCCCCGTCACTTTACTTTACTGCCTCTGTCATACCTATCTGCCTGAAGACCTGATGAAGACTTTGGTGGTGCCGATTGTAAAAAACCGAACTGGTGACGCTTCTGACATGAGTAATTATAGGCCCATATCGTTGGCTACAATTATCGCCATGGTGTTGGACAGTGTGGTTGACAAACAGCTGAACAAACATCTTTCACTTCACGATGCTCAGTTTGGCTTTAGGGCTGGTCTTTCTTCGGAAACGGCTGTTCTGTGTCTCAAGCATACTGTCCGATACTACACCTATAGAAAAACACCCGTTTACGCGTGTTTTCTAGACCTTTCCAAAGCCTTCGATTTGGTGTCCTATGATGTTTTATGGAGGAAAATGTACGAAAAAACAACATTGCCTGGTGAGCTGATAGAATTATTCAGATTCTGGTATGGTCACCAGAGCAATGTGGTACCGTGGGCAGGCTCGTTGTCCGACTCGTATGGACTGGAGTGAGGGGTCAGACAGGGAGGTCTGACACTGACTTCGCCCCGCCGTGTCAGTCTTTACGTAGATCAGCTTATTCGTGAGCTCAGTAGCACCATGATAGGCTGTTCAATTGACGGGACCGTGGTCAATAATGTCAGTTATGCCGATGACATGGTGCTGTTGGCCCCGTCTATCAGCGCCCTTAGAAAGCTTCTGTCCATATGTTGGCGATACGCGGAGGCCCATGGTCTTAGGTACAACGCAAAAGAGAGCGAGTGTGTTTTGTTCAAGGCGGGCTCTAAAACCTACACGGAGGTACCGTCTATCACACTTGGAGGGACCGCGCTTCAATTTGTGTCGCAATTTAAGTACCTGGGGCACTGGGTCACAGCGACGCAGACTGGCGCTGTGGATTTGGAACGGGAACGCAGGGCGCTGGCAGTCAGGAGTAATATGTTGATCCGAAGGTTTGCAAGGTGCTCTAAAAGTGCAAAATTAACATTATTTCGGTCATTTTGCCAATCGTTTTATACCTGCAGCCTTTGGATTGACTACACTCAGAGGGCTTACAGCGTTCTGCGTCCAGTACCCTGATTCTCAATCATTCGAAAACCCATTGACAGGGTCTCTAATTTACTATACTTATTTGAGAAACCACCATCTTTCATTTCATAATGTGTAATCCATTCTGTGCATGGTTGTCTGGAGTTGATCGCTATGGGCAATAAGACTGCCCATTGAAACTGCCATTTAAAATAATGTGTTCTTGTTCTAAGAATTTTTCTTTTTGTAACTGGTGATCAATAAAGTGTTATAGTTATAGTAAATCCATATGTATATAAGTTTAAGATACAATATGAGGTAACGTCGCCAGCTTTTGGGAATGTTACCGGCAGACAGCAGCGACCTAGGTTCTGTTTATATCAGTTAGAATATAATAGTTTTTATCTTTAATTAATATAATAGTTTTTATATTAATTTAGTTTTAAGTTGTATATATGTACTATCTATAAATATTGAATAAATTATAGTGTATTCATTTAATACATATATTAGTTTAAGATCTTATGTAAACATTTAGGAGGAATTCCAGAAAAATAGTAGGTACAACATTTGAGAAATTGGGGTAAAAATATTTTATTCACAGATGATTATACTAAGTAACAACGCTTGATGCGTATTGACTCTAAATTAGTAAAATAATATCGTTTAAAAACTATAAAAGAACCGACTTCAATGCCGCGCTATACATTTTCAGCACCAATTTTGAGATGTTTATCTCAATATCTCTGGAGATACTTATCAGACCTCGATAAAATTACCATGGTACCACACTTGGGATATCTCCATTCGAACAAAAAATAATAATCAAAATCGGTTCATAAACGACGAAGTTATCCGCGAAAAAACATTTAAAAAAAAAAATACGGTCGAATTGAGAAACCTCCTCCTTTTTTTTAAGTCGGTTAATTAGCATATTTCTCAAATTAATATACTATTTACGAAGAAAAATAAAAAAAATTAAAGTGAGTTGTTGATTTGGTGTCAGTTTTGTTACCGCACATAAAGTTAAATCATTAGAAAACAATAATTAACTCTACAACTCCAAATATTTTTTTGACTAAATATAGATCTATTTTTTATTATTAAGTACATAATTATAAAAGACTAGCAGCCCGCCCCGGCTTCGCACGGGTAGAACATATATGCCTACAAAATTTGCATCAGTTGCATCGAATATAAATGAACATATTTAACAATAATCGACATATTTCATCCAATTTACACAAAACCTTAACGAATTATGCACCTAAACCTCCCTCATAAACACTCTGGCTATTGGTGAAAACCGCATGATACTCCGTTCAGTAGCTATTGAGATTATTGCGAACAGACAGACAGACGCAGTGATGAACTTTGTTTTATAATACTTACGTAGTAGTATTGGACGGCCCTTTAGCGTAAAGGATAGTTACCCTGATTCTGACCCGACGGTCGTTGGTTCTAATCCTAGCTATATACCTACCAATGAAAGTTTTATGTGCATTCATGAATCATGAGTTTTCGCACAGTGGTAGTGGGATCATTAAATCTACCAAAAAGTAGCTTACTACCAAGGAGCCCGGGCCCGGTGGCGTAATCGGGAGAACGGTCGGCTTTGATGGCGGTTGTTCAAACCTTACCGTGCACCAATGGATTTTTCCATCGAAAAATTTATGTGCGCTTCTCACAGTGGCCCTCCGGTGAATGAAAACATCGTTAAGAAACCAACAACCCCCGCATGACATGACACTATCTAGTGTCCGCCTGGCCAGCTTCCACCCTCAAGTTAGAAAATCTGTCCTGTCGCCAAAAACATCTAATGTGTTCCGGCAGCTATCCTTGAGAGTCCGTTCCCCAGTCTAGGCCTAGCGTGCTTACCATCTTCGACCGCATCATCACTTACCAACAGGTGAGATAGTGGTCAAACGCTAGCCTATTAGATATAAAAAAAAAAAAGTGAACATCTGCCGCCGTAACCTTACGCGTTCCCCGACGCAAAATGTAGGGGTAATATACGTTTAACGTGTGTATCTGTGTGTCTGTTTGTAGCATCTTAGCACCTAACCGGATGAACCGATTTTGTTTTTATTATTGATAGTTTTGTTTTGTTTGATAGATGTCTTCATCGAGAGTTTTCTTAGCTTTGATTCATGAAAATTCGTTCAATCGTTATAAAACTATGAGCTTTTTTTCAATTAATTGCGCTATGAAATAACTTTCATAGGTCTGATCAATTCGAAAATCTTCTTCTTCAACGATATTGTAAGAACATGGAAGCATTGACCTGATGCTGGGACATCTAGACTCTACAGAATACTCAAATCCTCACCAACTTACAGCTCAGATTTTAAATGTCGTGTTTAGAGTCATTGGAATGCTTTTAATGAAAAGATTATACATAGATCAGTCGGGGTGGTTTAAAATATTATATTATTACTAGCTGACCCGGCAAACGTTGTTTTGCCATATAATACTAAAATGGCTATTAAAAAATAAGGGTTGATCGTAGAAGGGTGTAAAATTGAGGATTGTATGTATTTTTGTATGTTGTATCATAAAAAAATAGAAATTATAAATTTTGTCTAAAAAATAAAATAAAAAATTTAGGGGTGGACTACCCCTAACATTTAGGGGGATGAAAAAAAGATGTTGGCCGATTCTCATAGATACCGGATAAGCACAAAAAATATCATCAAAATCGGTCAAGCCGTTTCGGAGGAGTATGGCAACGAAAACTGTGACACGAGAATTTTATATATTAGATATATAGGTATACATGAATATTATTTTTACAATAGATCATATTATTATACTATATTGACTTCAAATTGATTGTGATCGGTGGGGATCTACAGCATAGATCTAAGCCTATAATAATATTTTCGCAGTAACTATGACCTAATCTGTGGTTTCACTGCAAATATTTTATTAATTTTGCGATACGTGTATGTGAAATTCGTGATATCTTCTAGAGTTTTCATTTGAATTATATACTGTAAAGGACAATTTTAATCTATAATATGTGGCCAAGCTAATTAACGTAATTATTTGGATAAGGATTAATACTATAATATACTTGAAAATAGCCTTGGAAGTTATGTAATATTTTTTAACAATCATTTTAAGATTAAAATGGTTACTGTGAGTCAACCTTAAGAGATAGACATATGCTGTCGCGGACTTTTTTGTAGGTCTAATTAAGTTGTACAACTCTTCCATAGAAAATATTCTTCTATCTATTATCAATTGAGCAGCGTTCGTAAGAAACGTGTTTTTTCGACCGTTTTTTTGCCGACTTAGGTTGCAAATTAGGTCTCCACGAATGTACCTTTGATTTAAACGGGATAATATATAGCCTATTTTCATTCCGAAAGTCCATTCTATGTATCAGTGAAAGAATTTTTTAAATCGGTTCAGTAGTTTTTGAGCCAAATCATTACAAACACAAAAATACAAAAATACAAATGTTCTCTCTTTATAATATTAGTATAGATAAAATGTTAAAATACTAAAAAAATTTTTGCAATTGCAATTTTCATTTTTTCATACTAAAATTTGTTTCGTCAGACAATACAGTCCAAGAAATTTGGGTTGCGGGCTATTTCTGTTTGAATATTTTCACAAAACTGTAATCTCCTGTCACTATCTCCGGGATGTAGTTTCTGCACCAATCGCCCATCACGATAACATTTGTATTTGTATTTTTTCAGAACTTTAAGTATACTAGTATGGTTGATGCCTATCTCTTGAGCAGCTTCCCTGCTTGAAGCCTTCGGGTAACACTCGAAGTATGTCAAAATGTTTAACTCAACATCGCTATAGTCCAAATTTTGTTGCTGTGGGCGTCCAGTCTTCTTTTTAAAACTTCCAACGGTCAGTAAATTATTCACAATTCGAGACAACACTTTTCTAGACGGTAGTTCTCTGTCTGGATACTTCTTGCGATACCACTGCAGAGCTAAATCGTAGCTCTTGTTGCAAACAAAGTAAGCTTCTAATAACTCGAATTGTTCTTGATACGCCATTATGAGATAATTTAATTACGTAAGGAAAGCAACACTACTTAAATAAAATCTGTTGATAAAAATCGTTCGAATTTTAAAATTATTGTCCCGCATTGCAAACAAAGTCAAACGTTCCATTTTTAAACTTCTCCACTGAACGCCTCGGATCATGTAAGAAGGAAATGTGCATAGAGGTATTACCACCATTGAACAATTTTCTTATCGAAGATTTCAACAAGGTACTTAACGATAAATTAGCAAGCGTGTACTTCATACGAAGTCTTTGAGTGTTGGAGAGATAACAGAACTGTTACGTGTCTTTTACTTGTTAAAAGTGAACAGTAACCAAACATTTTTTAGAGAAACTTTATCCTGAATATTAATACTACCGATTAGTATAATAAAATAAAGAGTGTTTATTTTTTTAAATTTTAGTTGGTTCTATTCCCGGGCGAAGCAAGCGAGTTTAAAAAAATCTTTTAATGCAGATTTGTTTCTTTTCAAATATAAAGGAATGTCTCCTTTAAGTAAAATGAATTAGCTTAAGGATTTAAAGTAGTTTCCCTCCAGGGCCTGAGTTTAATTTCCACACTGTATATAAATACCGTGTCAATACTAAAGATGCTTATTTACTACAACGCCATCTAACGAATGTCGAACGAACTTTAACACCCACCATGCGAACGTTAACACAAAGGTCAGTGACCTTTTTGTTGGTTACCATCGTTCATAGATGGCGCTATACTTAAAACACGTTTTTTGTATGGGGACCCCCTTTAATTTTTAACTTTGTTCCTTTTTTAGTATTTGTTGATAACAACATTATAATTAATAATATTATAGCGGCTACAGAAATACATCATCTGTGAAAATTTCAACCGTCTAACTAGCACGGTTCATGAGATACAGCCTGGTAACAGACGGACAGACAGACAGACAGACGGACAGCGGAGTCTCAGTAATAGGGTTCCGTTGGTACCCTTTTGGGTTCGGATCCCTAAAAACGAGAAAAAAGGCTAAGCACGATCTATTACTTTGAACCAATATGCAGTATGCTTATAAAAGTATAGAAAATTAGAAGAAAACCCATTTTAACTCATTTTTTTTAGGGACAGTAACAAAACCGACCGGTCACAAAATTGTAAAGTTTAGTTTAGAATGACACATATATTCTCTTGTTTAAATAAATATTTATTAGCCTGAGAGATTCCTGTACTTGTACTGATTTGCGACTATGTTAACATGGAGAATTAATTCAGTATTTTAGGAGGTTTCCCTAATTATAATAACACAGTTTTTATACTTTCTCTGATTAAGAAATATCTAGTGTCATAAATATAGAGAGATTACGATAAATGTGTAAATCCTACCACCATCTCTGACTAGAAGGTCATTAACCATTTTCAGTAACAGTTTTTTAAGAAACAATGTTTGCATCAGGCATAAGCTACGGAACCCTACCTGTATATGCGTGTCCCGATACGTGCATGCCAATTATTTTAACTTATTATTTTTAAAGTATGTTTTAAGGTAGCCCCTTCGTAGTTATAATAGTTTTGTTCTTTGAGCATTTAAAAGAGTTTTGTTGCAAACAACAACATCCAAATTCAATTTACAATTTAATAAATTAGATTTCAAATTAACGACAATGTATAAAAATTGCTTTCAGTGTTGTCCAAAATTCTAGTAAAAATAATGCTCGTAGTTTCAGTTGTAAACATTTTAAGTTGAAGGACATGTCAAAACAAGCGTTTTACTATTTTTCTGGAATTCCCCTTAGAGAAAGCAATAAATTTATGAATTATCTTTTTACTATTTATTCTTACTAAAATAAGTTTTTTTAATTTCAGCTATACTTAGGTACCTACCTACTTACAATACAATACAAAAACTCTTTATTGATCACCAAAGAAATTACAAATTGTACATACTATGTGATGAAAGACAGTAGAATAATAAGGCAATACAATCGGCGGTCTTATTGCATAAAGCAATTTCTTCCAGACAACCTTGGCATGGAAAAGAAGAATACAAACAAAAATTGGGGGTAGCGTACAATACAAATTAATGATGTCAGAAAAAAAAAATAATACACAAAATAGACTACTAAAATTATAGTATATTAAGATATAATACATAAAAATACCCTACATATATATAATAATATTCCCAAATATATTAATATAAATACATATATATGTATATATAATATTAAATACACATATATATAACCATATATATTAAATCACAGTAGTGTTGCAGTTTTAACATGTTTGGAACAAGTAATGGGCTTTTACCATGGATTTAAAGAATTACTACTTACTAATTGATTTTAAGGGGAAACGTTTGGGGTAACTAGCCAAGTCAGTGCTAACAGATGGCGCTGATTTCAAAAAGTTACATTTTTATTATAATAAGACTGAAATAAACCAATTTCATTACATTTCGCGAACTTTTGAACATGCATGTAACATTGATTAATAATAATTGAACCGATTAATAAACATTCTCTGTGAAGTTATCTCAATCAAAAGTTCAACCACAGGTTCAACGCCTATACGTGAACAAATATTACACACACATATGAAAAAGCTAAAAATGACAGCATCTTATCAGTACATTTGAATACATTTTTTTTATAGTGTCGTCATAGCCCAGTGGTGACAGTGATGGAATTGCTCTCCTTAGGGCACTCGTTCAAATCTATGATCACGAAAAATATTTTTAGTTATTTTTTTTATTTAGTATATCTAAATTGAAAGTGACAATGCAGTTGAAGATAAAATAGACTGATTGTAAAAAATAATGCTACAAATATATTTTTATTAAAAAACGAATACCTTGTAAATCAGTAAATTTTGGTAAGTATCATCTATGGTTACAGTTATTTAGTTTGTACAGTTGAGGTATTGAGTTATTTACGTCTACTACGTCTACGGTTTGGCGACATACTTGTTGGGATACATACAAAAAACAGGATTTTATATCTGGTACCCACGTATAGCAAAAAAATATGAACAAAAATAAAAGTCGTAAATAAAGTTCAAAGGTGTTTTAATTATTGTATAAAAAAATATGTGTGAGTGATATATAAACATACAATACTCTATCTAGTGCCCGCCTGGCCAGCTACCACCCTAAAAGTTATATATAGATGTGATGAGATAGTGGTCAAACGCTAGCCTATATGATATAAAAAAATACAAGCTTGATTGTAAATCCAAACATTCGGCATTATTTTTACAAGCTGTACTGTATGGTACCATTATATAAACCATAAAAAACAAAATGAAGCTGGTCTGATCATGGTGACGGAAGGTGGCCACGGCATCTCTGTGATAAAACAACATAACCCCACGGAGTTTGGGCTCGGTTGATTCGTCTTGAAGAGGATTTTACACCTAGATGATATCCAGGGTCTGGTGATGAAGCTGGAAGGTAACCGTTCCACCTTCGGCATCTTTTTTTTAATATCTTATAGGTTAGCGTTTCAGCACTATCTCACCTGTTGGTAAGTGATGTTGCGGTCGAATATGGTAAGCACGCTATGCCTAGAATGGGAACTGGCTCTCAAGGATAGCTGCCGAAACACATTACGGTACGTTCACACGGCGTCGAGTGTTTCTCTACCGAATCGGTTTTTTGCAGGATTCGGTTTAGTGGCATAAGTATTTCAATGAAGGAGTTCACACATGCATTCGGTTTCAAGACACGACAAAAAAACCGAATCTTGCTGAAGTTGACATCCGATTTTGCGACTACAAACCGATCCGGCGATACTGCAAAATGCAGATCCGATTCAGTGGTATAGGGCATTCAATACATGTGTTCATACGATACACGCAGGGGTAGATTCGGTTTTTTGTCGGATCTTGAAACCGAATGCGTCGCACAAGCTGGGAAGGATGGTGAGGAAGCCGGATGGTGAGTTCACACGAGATCCCGATACGAGGCCGTCGGATACGGCCAAGCAAGATGTGCTGTGTGAATACAACATTCGGTTTTTCCAGATCCGATGAAAATAAGATTCGGCAAATCGTGTCTCCGTGTGAACGTACCGTTAGATGTTTGGCGACAGATTTTCTCAAAAGGTGGTAGCTGGCCAGGCGGACACTAGATAGCGTCCTACCACCATGTGGGGGTTGTTGGTATCTTAAAGATGTTTTTCCTTCACCGGAGGGCCACTGAAAAGCGCACAAATTTTGCGATGGAAAAATCCATTGGCGGGGTTTAAACTCTGTACCTCTGGCAAAGCCGACCGTTCTCCCGATTACGCCACCGGGCCCTCAAAATCTCTATCTCTGTGATACACCGAGTTTGGGCTCGGTTGATCTGTCTTGAAGAGTACTGTACTTTACACCTAGATGATATCCAGGGTCTGGTGATGAAGCTGGAAGGTGGCCATGGCATCTCTGGGATAAAAAAACATAACTCCACCGAGTTTGGGCTCGGTTGATTCGTCTTGAAGAGAACTTTACACCTTGATGATATCCTGGGTCTGGTGATGAAGCTGGAAGGTGGCCATGGCATATCTAGGATATAACAACATAACTCCACCGAGTTTGGGCTCGATTGATTCCTCTTGAGGATGACTACACCTAGATGATATTTAGGGTCTGATGATAAATAAAATAAATAAATAAATAAATCGTTTATTTCGAAAAATTGTTACAATCATTATACTAGAAGTTGTGAGGCTATTATGATCATGTTCATTCTTGAGTATCTGCTGCTGAGATAGGCTCATCACCTGTGTTTCAGCATACAGCGCTCTCCCCCGAAGGTTAGCAGTTAGCCGTACTTACAAAACAATTGAATACAATTTAAATCTTATACTAAGATATCTAAACGTATAAACAAAACTAAAATTAAACCGTTTTATTTGACATGTAGTGTAAAAGTGAGTCCTCTAGGTGTATTAAATGTGAAAGTGAGTGTATGAGTGTGAGAGGGTGTGTGGATTGAAAATGGTGAGTGTGTGATTTGTACACAGACCTAGGATTTACTACGTAATGAATTCTGGGTCATTGGATTTGTAAGAAGATGTGTGTGAGGTGTATAAAAGCGTGAGTTTAAAAGTATGTATGAATGCTATTAGTTTGACTAAAGATATGCATAAATTCATAGGAGCAGGAAGTACTTATTGTAAAGTCTTTATAAGTTCTTCAGTTTCTTCGTAGGTCATTTCTTGTAGCCAAACTGTGACTTTATGTTTTACTTCTGATTTTGTTAACATGTATGTATTCAAAATTTTGTTGATTTTATTATAAAGAAAAGGTCCCAAAAAGTAAAAAAACTTTTTAATGAATGATGTTTTTATTGAATTTGGTAGTTCACAGACTTTGTATTTTCTTCTTTTTGTCAAAACTACGGGGTCGTACTTTAGTCTTGAGTGTTGCATTGTTATTATGTTCAAAATAAATAACTGGCGTACAGTTAGGACCTCACAATACTTATAAAGTAGATTGGTTGGGTACAAAAATGGTTTACCTGTTGCAACCTTTAAAATACCGCGTTGTGCTACTTCTATAGTATGCAGGCGCGTTTTGGGAGCACCACCCCAAGAGGATATACAGTAGTTAATTAATGACTGACATAGACTTAAATAAATTTGTTTTGTTATGTTTGGATTTGCAATGTGTTTTAGTTTTTTGAAAATGAACATAAATTTTCGAATACGGCTACTTATGGATTCTATATGATTTTGAAAAGTTAACTTATTGTCAATTATAACACCTAAATATTTAATATTATGAGTTCGATCAAGCTTATCACATTTACAATTTAAGATATTATTAGTTACTGTTAAACAATTGTCTTTATGAGCATATAAATTAAGATTTTGGTTTGGAGGGATGGACCTCATTGAGAAAGTGATGAACTTAGTCTTTTCAATATTGAGTGACAGAAAGTTGGATCGTAGCCAGGATTTTCCAGTGTTAAAGCCATTTTGGGCAGCATCGAAAACATCTTTCCAAGTATTTGCAGCAAAGAGTAAAGCTGTATCATCAGCGTAGGAAATGAGTTTACCGTTGAATGGTTGAAATAGACACAGATCATTCATATATATTAAGAATAAAGTTGGACCGAGGATACTTCCCTGGGGAACGCCATAGGTCACAGGTAAGTTGGTACTTATGTAATTTCCTAATTTAACACTTTGGTTTCGATCAGTCAGGTAATTTTTGAGTAATTCAAGTTGGTTCCCGCGAATTCCAATGAGTTCCAGCTTAGTGATGAGGTGTGGGACAGAAACCGTATCAAAAGCTTTCGCCAAATCGAGGAAGATTGAGATACATTTTTTACCACCGTCTAAATTTGTTGAGACATAGTCAGTCAATTCATGTACTGCTTCGTTTGTGGATTTACCACAACGAAAACCAAATTGAGAGTTTGCAAAAATATGGTTACTTTCAATGTAGTCAACTAATCTCTTATTTATAATGCGTTCAAGTAATTTTGAAATAGAAGGAAGAATAGATATTGGACGGTAGTTAATGATACGGTCTCTGTCACCAGCTTTATAAATTGGTATGATACGTGATAATTTAAGATCATTGAGGAAAATGCCTTTTTCTATACATGAATTAAAAATGTGTGCCAGTGGTGGAACCAGAAAGTTTTTATATTGTTTAAGGAATTGATTTGAGATTTGATCCCATCCAACTGAGCATTCATTTTTAAGATTCATTATAAGCCTCTCTACCTCCTCATTGTCTGTGCTAATTAATACAAAAGAATTTAGTTGAGTGGGCGAAGTTATAGATGATGTTTGTTGAGCCCTAGGTGTAGATTTTATTTGCTCCGCTAAAAGTTTACCAACATTCGCGAAATAATCATTTACAGCGTTAACAGATGCAATTGGAGTATCTTCAATCATGAGTAGCTCCTTAGGATAGTCATTTGTTTTTTTAGTTCCAGAAATATCTTTAATTGCCTGCCATATCTTTTTACTATTATTTCCTGCCATTTCGATCTTGTCTTTCTCGTAAGCTCTTCTAACTTTTTTTAGCTTTGAGTTGCAGAAATTTCTATAGCGTATGTATATCAGTTTGTACGTGTCGTTGTTTGGGAATTTTAAATAATTTTTGTGCAACTTATCTCTATGGCGAATGCAGCGCAGCAATCCAGCTGTCATCCACGGTTTTATTAGTTTTTTACGACAGGATAGGTTTACTATTTTCGTATTATTTTTGATAACTGTGTGAAGTGCTTGTAATAGATAGGTCATTTTAAAATTAGGGTCTAAAGAGTCATACATAGGTTTTAAGTTAGTAGTATAGAGTTCTTCTGTTATTGAATCATAGTTTATGATAGTTTTTGTTTTTATTGCATAGTCCCGTTTTAATTTGAGTTCTAAATGCAGAAGAGTTGGTCTATGGTCCGTAAGAGTTGAATTAAGTACTAGAGTTGTGGCCTGAAAGTTAGTTCGTAGCATAACGTGATCCAAACAAGTCCCACTTGCGTCTCTCGTAATAAAATAGTGAGCTGGTAATATGCCATGAAAGGCTAGTAAGTTTAGATATCGAAATGAGTTTTCATCACATTTTCCTTTATTAATAGGAATATTGATATCACCCATTATAATTAAATTTTTGGCCTGAGAGTATTCTGTTAGAGTTTTATTTAAGGAGTTTAAAAATTTATCTAGATTTCTAAAAGAAGGAGGACGATAAATTGCAAGAACTATAGTATCAGGTTCTGTTAGTATGATAAGACAATTTCCTTCATCAAAATTGGGTTCTTTACTTTTAAAACTCAATTGTTGATTTATATAGACAACGATACCGTCGTTTTTATTAAAATTCGAATTGGTACAGATAAAATTATATCCATTTAAGGAAGGAATCACTGGAGCACATTGTAACCAGCACTCTGTTAGGACTATAATGTCAAAATGTACTTTCATCCTTGCTAATGAAATTTCTAGGCCGGGCATATTACAGCAGATGCTTCGAATATTTTGGGCTAGAATAGTAAGATTTTTAGTTGCTGCCGGTAAATGTTTACTACAGTTATCTAAATCGCACTCAAAAACTCTAGAAACTGAGATATTGTCTAAGACTTGAGATAATTCTGTTAGGTCACCTAACATACTGGCGGAAAAAAGCTTGATCAAGTATGTTGATTCTGGTTATTACTAATACATTTATTAGAAAAGATTCACGCATAATTATTGATTTCATAGTTTTCGACGTAGATAGTGTTGATGTATTTTGTATGGTACAGTTCATGTAAGGTGTAGTGTGATGTGTGAGTGTGATTTTTGATAGTGGTGATTGCGTTTGCGTATTAAAAATTAATTGATATAATTTATAAACGGTATGTAATTTATCTCTACAGTCTTTAAGAGTATTCATATATATTTGACTACAGATAAGGTGAAAGATTGACAAAAAATATTGAATGTAAAAATCAAAACTTAGTATTAAACGGAGTTGTAAAACTGTTGTTGTCTTCGGACTAGAAGCTAGTCATTCCGAAGTTTCCAGTTTACGTAGTCTATCCAGATCTGCCTCATTGTCCACGCGGAGTTGAGGCAGGCTCTCCTCTTTTCGTAAGTATACTACTCCTCGCGAGGTCCAGCAAAACTTATATGAAAATATTTTTTGAAAGTTTCTGGCTTGGAAAAAGAGTTTTTGCGTCTTTTGCGTCAATGTTTCAGAGACAAACACAGGCTTTACTTGTTGTTTTCGCTGCAAGTGGGAGGTATTCAGCTTATCGTTTTTTGACTTATTTTTGTTGAAACTCTTTATAGCTGCCATCACTTTTTCTTTCATTATCGTAGAAGTAAACTCTGCGACAATAGGCCTCTGAACGGTCTCGGCTGAGTGTGTTCTGTAAACATCTTTGATGTCAGCTTCCTGAATCGTTACATTTATTGTTTTACCTAGTTTCTGTACAATATTACATAATTCCGCCTTAGATTCGGGTTTCAGATCGTTTTTAAAAACATTACAGATTTCTATACCCGAGGCGCGGTCTCGGCGTTCCGTCTGTTCTAACCTTTGTTCTAGAGATATAATATATTTTTTGTCTTCTTTTTTTTCCTGTTCTAATTGTTTAATCCTACTTATAAAATCATCATATTGCGATGCCATAAGTTCCACCGATTTTGTTAGTGTAGCAAAATTGCGGTCTTGTTTGTCCGAGAGCGCCTCAAACATCTCTTTCATCGCTGAGATCGTACATTCTTCGCCGTCAAATTTCCTTTTCTTGCTCTCTGACACCACACGTAAGTCAGGCTCCGAGTCATAGTAAATTAAGTCATGAGCAGTACGTGCAACGGAACGCGACGTTACCTTCCCTGAAGTTGCCACAGAAGGGGCGAGGGCATTCGGTGAAGTCGAGCGACTTGAAGTTCTTGAAGGCACGTCCAGTGACGCGTTCTTGCCCGAAGTTGTCGTAGATTCGCTTAATGTCACTGACCGGCCCGAAGTTGGTCCGGAAGAGATGTTTGTATTTGGCATTGTTTTTATGGGAGAGGATGGTGGAGTACGCTTCAGCGGCATTTTGTACGGTGTATAGGACCAGGATTCCAGAAGTCAACTAGAGGTATTATATACAGAGTTGTACACTCAACAACAACTCCTTAGTGTGTGTATTTAACAAATACAAAATGGTTGCCAAAATTCAGAAATCTGTTACTTCAATTTTTGTCTAAAAACTGCAGGTTAAAAAGCGACGCGGTACCAGGATCATATAATCGTTAAGAGGTGTAGGCAATCCTCTAGCAATATTCTAAGGCAATGGGCAGGGCTTATATCTTCAATGGCTGCTTTACTTAAGAACATCCAAGATGGCAGCGCGTATTTACAAATACAAAAATGGTTGCCAACGTTCAGAAAGCTGTTTTCTTCAAGTTCTATTTAAAAACTGCAAGTTACTAAACGATGCGGTACCAGGATCACATAATCGTTAAGAGGTGTATGTAATCACCGCTAGTATTATTCCGAGGCAGTGGGCGGGGTTTATATCTTCAATGGCTGCTTTACTTAAGAGCATCTAAGATGGCTGCGCGTATTTAACAAATACAAAAAGGTTGCCAAAATTCAGAAAGCTGTTCCTTCAGGTTCTGTCTAAAGACTGCAAGTCAAAAAACGGCGCGGTACCAGGATCAAATGATCGTTAAGAGGTGTAGTAAATTACCAATAGTATTATTCCAAGGCAGTGGGCGGGGATTATATCTTCATTGGCTGATTTACTTTAGAACTTCCAAGATGGCAGCGCGTGCGCTGGTGGGTGGCTCAGATTTGTCCAAGATGGCGGTTCAAAGGAGGCGGTCTTGTTATTTCAAACTATGACGCACATCCGAAGTCTGTTGTAATGATAGTAGGCTCCTTACTTGTTATGTGCTCCTATTTTTCATAGTCGTAATAACGTGGAATATTTGCAATTTATTTTATTTTTAACACTGATTTAATATAATTTAATACGAATATGAATTGAATTTTGACACTAATTCTGCTCGCGTCTACTCGCTGTCGAGGTCCGGGAGGAAGAGATGATGAAGCTGGATGATGGCCACGGCATTTCTGTCATAAATTAACGTAACTGCACCGAATTTAGGCTTAATAGGCTAGTTTACAAAATTTTTTTTTAGTCCGTCATTGACATTATCAAAAAATATTGGACGTTTTTTTATTTTTTCAATGAAAAAAAAATACGGAGATATAGAGAGATATTGCAATTCCGCGTGACGTCACAAACCGCTTAAAAGTGTACTACTTTCTAGCCTAGTTTCTAGCGGTTAGTATCGTCTCGAGCCCCCACTCCCGAACTTTGACGCTCTTTATCTTTGTCAATATCTATTGATTTATAAAATAAAAAAAATACGTGTCCAATATTTGATTATTATCTAACTGACGGACTAATTGGAATTACTATTTTTCGACCCAGGCAACATCCCTATTGATTCGTCTTGAGGAGCACTTTACACATAAACGATATCCGGGATCTGATGATGATGCTGGAAGGTGGCCATGGCATTTCTGTGATAAAACAATATAACCCCACCGGCCTCGATTGATTTGCTTTGAAGAGCACTTTACCCATAATCACATCATAATATCGATTGATTTGCTTTGAAGAGCACTTTACCCATAATCACATCATAATATCCGTAGAGTATTTATAAACATCACGCCTACTCTAAAATACTCAGGTATACTATTACTACCTATAGATCTACCAAAAAGTCAAAAAAATTTTTTTTTTTTAAACAACCTTTTATCTGGGACAAGGACAAGGACTAACTACCTAAGTATTTTATAGTAGACGTGATGTTTTAAAATATTCTACGGATATTATGATGTCATTATGGGTAAAGTGCTCTTCAAGACAAATCAATCGAACCCGAACTCGGTGGGGTCATGTTGTTTTGTCACAAAAAAGCCATGACCACCTTCCAGTTTCATCATCAGATCCTGGATATCGTTTAAGTGTAAAGTGCTCCTCACGACGAATAAATTGTGCCCAGATCGGTGGGGTTACGTTAATTTATCACAGTGATGCATTGGCCACCTTTCAGCTTCATCATCAGACCCTTGATATCATCTAGGTGTAAAGTGCTTATCTAGACGAATCAATCGAGCCTAAACACGGTGGGGTTGTGTTGTTTTATCACAGAGATAGAGATTTTGAGGGCCCGGTGGCGTAATCGGGAGAACGGTCAGCTTTGATGCCAGAGGTACCGAGTTCAAACCCCGCCGTGCACAAATGGATTTTTCTATCGAAAACTTTGTGCGCTTTTCACAGTGGCCCTCCGGTGAAGGAAAAACATCGTTAAGAAACCAACAACCCCGCCATGGTGGTAGGACGCTATCTAGTGTCCGCCTGGCCAGCTACCACCTTTGAGAAAATCTGTCGCCAAACATCTTAATGTGTTTGGGCAGCTATCCTTGAGAGCCAGTTCCCATTCTAGGCCTAGCGTGCTCACCATATTCGACCGCATCATCACCAACAGGTGAGATAGTGGTCAAACGCTAACCTATAAGACATAAAAAAAGATGCCGTAACCACCTTCCAGCTTCATCACCAGACCCAGGATATCAACTTATTGTAAAGTTCTCATCAAGACGAATTAATCGAGCCCAAACTCGGTGGGAATATGTTGTTTTATCACAGAGATGCCATAGCCACCTTCCAGCTTCATCATCAGACCCTGGATATCATCTAGGTGAAAGTTATCTTCAAGACGAATCAACCGAGCCCAAACTCGGTGGGGTTGTGTTGTTTTATCACAGAGATAGAGATTTTGAGGGCCCGGTGGCGTAATCGGCAGAACGGTCAGCTTTGATGCCAGAGGTACCGAGTTCAAACCCCGCCGTGCACCAATGGATTTTTCTATCGAAAACTTTGTGCGCTTTTCACAGTGGCCCTCCGGTGAAGGAAAATCATCGTTAAGAAAATCAACAACCCCGCCATGGTGGTAGGACGCTATCTAGTGTCCTCCTGGCCAGCTACCACCTTTGAGAAAATCTGTCGCCAAACATCTTAATGTGTTTGGGCAGCTATCCTTGAGAGCCAGTTCCCATTCTAGGCCTAGCGTGCTCACCATATTCGACCGCATCATCACTTACCAACAGGTGAGATAGTGGTCAAACGCTAACCTATAAGACATAAAAAAAGATGCCGTAACCACCTTCCAGCTTCATCACCAGACCCAGGATATCAACTTATTGTAAAGTTCTCATCAAGACGAATTAATCGAGCCCAAACTCGGTGGGAATATGTTGTTTTATCACAGAGATGCCATAGCCACCTTCCAGCTTCATCATCAGACCCTGGATATCATCTAGGTGTAAAGTTCTCGTCAAGACGAATCAGTCGAGCCTAAACTTGGTAGGGTTATGTTGTTTTATCACAAAGATGCCGTGGCCACCTTCCAGCTTCATCATCAGACCCTGGGTATCATCTAGGTGTAAAGTTCTCGTCAAGACGAATCAGTCGAGCACAAACTCGATGGGTTTATCTTGTTTAGTTCAGAAGTTCCTATAGCCATCTTCCGACTCCATCCATCATCGGACCAGCTCCATGGTACCATATTATTATGTTGTCACCGAAGATTTATAACCTCCAAAGATACATTTGGTACTTACTAAACGAAACGAAATCGTTTTTGTTTATACGCGAATGAATAGCGTAAACTCAAACTGACTGGGAAAAGTTGTGAAAATGCTACGTGAAATGTGAATCGGTGTGGCAACGTCGCGCCCACAGGTCGCGCCGCTCGCGTGACCTGGCAACGTCGCAATGTCAATTGCAACGCACACATCTAGCATCATCCAGGTTTCACTCACATTAGTCGCATTATGAAATCCTTCTACTTAGACACTATCACCACTACAATCGTAAAATTTGGCGAAATATTAGGCTAGAAATAAGATATTTCCTACTTATTAAATCATCATATTTTCTACAGTAAAAAGCGTAATTAAAGCTATGTTAATTGATGTCCACTTCAAAGTATGTGTAGAAGGCTCAGGAAACTTGAGGCAGTTTTGTATGAGAAACGGATCACCTTAATCTATTTAAATTCATACCTGTCAATTAAGTTATACCATTGTATTGTACTATTCATTATTCTGTGGTATAACTGAAGAAGACATATAGTAGGTAGGTACATAATACGTGTATTGGTGGAGTGATCAAAGTGTCCATTCTATATGTACAATCTGTTCGCGCATCTGTGAGTCGCATCGGTTTTGATATCAATAACACCGACAAAATGGTGAAATAAAATATAGGATTTTTTTTAAATTTGGGTATTCAACTATTACAAAATAAAGTTTTCCTACAATGTATAAAATACATAATTATTTTTGGTTACGAGTTAACCGAGTTATTCAGACTCTCGCTGTGCGGACTCACGGTGCATTTTACTGTGCGCAACACGCCGTTCATAGTTACTATTAGTTGATACTGTGGCGCAAATTCAAGGTCGCACCCGAGGCGTGAAGCGCATTTTGAACGTTACCATCGTTGTAACTAGGTTTAATCTCGCATTTTTGCTCTCAGGGAATGCAATTTCTGTACTTGTACTATTCATTATTCTGTGACTAAGGTTTGTAAGTACATACGCATCAAGTCGCTATGATCTTGTGTGAACCAGAGTCACAGTATTACAATTATATAACAAATCAATAACAATTTTTGTCTCTTAATATTACCTATCAGCTCCTAAATTTTTTTGACAACCCTTGCACATTTGCGGCTGGTAGCGTAACTACTACCTACTCGGACGGCGGTGTCGTCCAACATCAAAGGCGATTCTCAACTGTATGATTGTAAAACTGTGCTTATAGCAAATACGTTTAAAAATTAAAATTGTAAAATTACTTTCCTGGACGATACTACACACAAAATACGAATGTAGGAACACGGTCGAAATATTGGCTGGTGAATGAGTATTGAACGAATGAACAATGTTTTTATTTTATGTGCTTTAAACAGTGTGACGATGCGATACAACGAAAGACGGACTACATGGTTAATTTAAATCTTGAGGATGTTACACCGAAGTATAATCACATGAGTAAAGAAACGGAACAGAGACAAAGCTTCTAAGGAGCGGCCAAAATGTTTACCTATTCTTGTAGGGTTGGCACCAAAAACGTGCATGCTATGAAGATAGATTTATTTACCCCACGTTTGTTTCCAACTCGCTCACGCTTACCGTAAGAACATCTATCAATAACCAAAACCAACGACAAGAAAAGAGTAAAAAAACTGGTTAAGTGCAAGTCGGACTCGCACTCGTAGGATGCCGTACCAGGGCCCAGGGGTCTAGTGGGAAAATGATCGGCTTTGACGCCAGAGGTACCAAGTTCAATCCCCGCCGTGCGCCAATGGATTTTTCTATCGAAAAAATTATGTGCACTTTCACATTGGCTTTCTGGTGAAGGAAAAGCATCTGTGGCGTTTTGCACATCCATTCGGGTGGCAAAATGCCTCTGATGTGCGAAGCGCAATGCTAAAAACGACAGCGCGCGTTCCCACGTCAAAGTGACGTTGACGTGAGAACGAAAAAAGGTTTTATAAGGGAGTTAACCGCCAGAATTATTACACAGAGACAGCAACTAAAAATTATAATAAGAACATCTTGTAGTGCAACAACCATCGTTTTATTTCGACGCGACCTGAAGACCTCGTCCTAACAAAGGCGATAGGTAGTCCTCCATACTCGCGCCTTTACATCGTTAAGAAACCCCCAACCCCTGCATGGTGGTTGGACACTATCTACTGTCCGCCTGGCCAGCTACCACCCGCGAGTTAGAAAATTGTCAAATATTTAATGTATTCCAGCAGCTATCCTTGAGAGCCATTTATCTAGGCCTAGTGAGCTACCGTCCTCGACCGCATCATCACTTACTACAAACATGTGAAATAGTGGTCAAATGCTAGCCTTCCATATATATAAAAGAAAGTCGTGTTAGTTACTACACTTATAACTCAAGAACGGCTTAGCCAATTTTTATGATTTTTGAAATTGTCTTTGTCAGGAATAGGATAATAAGTATTAAATCAATGAATAATTGACCTAAAAAAATTATATAAGATAAAATATTTTGCTAAAATGTTCCTGGGTTTAAAAACTGCCAATCTTTTTTTTTTTTTTTCTTAAAGATTACTCGTAATGTGGGTTGCACATTACTAGTATTCTTGTTAACCCCTCCAACTAAGCTAAATATGATTGTGTCTGGAGTGGGTTCACGTCAATAATGCAATGGGAGTAGGTGTGATTCGAACTCACGACCTCTCGATTGCCAGTCCGACACCCTATCCATTGGGCTATTACCGCCTTAATTAATCTTTTAATGTTCAATTGTTTATCCCGCCGTATTTTTTTTTGTATAATTATGGCTCCACACGATTAGTGTATTTAGCCAGTGTCAAGTATAAAAATTAATCCCATGTGTGGATAGCATTACAATATTCGGATTATCGCGTATTTTTTTTGTTATAATTATGGCTCCACACGATTAGTGTATTTAGCCCGTGTCAAGTAGTAAGTCAAGTAAAAGTTCTTCAAGTTATTGTGAATTCAAGTCACGTAGATTTAATAATATCGTTTAAAAACTAAAAAACAACCGACTTCAATGTCGCGCTATTCATTTTCAGTACCAATTTTGAACTGTTTATCTCAGTATCTCTAGAGATACTTATCATACCTCGATAAAATTACCATGGTACCACACTTGGGATATCTCCTTTCGAACAAAAAAAGGATAATCGAAATCGGTTCATAAACGACGAAGTTATCCGCGAACAAACATTTAAAAAAAAAATATATATATATACTTTTTTTTTAATGTTATACGGTCGAATTGAGAAACCTCCTCCTTTTTTTGAAGTCGGTTAAAAATGTTAAATATTGTCAGTTCAGAAATGTATGCTTAAAAGCAACTTAAATAATATCGTTTAAAAACTAAAAAACAACCGACTTCAATGCCGCGCTATTCATTTTCAGTACCAATTTTGAGATGTTTATCTCAATATCTCTGGAGATACTTATCATACCTCGATAAAATTACCATGGTACCACACTTGGGATATTTCCTTTCGAACAAAAAAAGAATAATCGAAATCGGTTCATAAACGACGAAGTTAACCGCGAATAAACATTAAAAAAAATATATATATACGGTCGAATTGAGAAACCTCCTCCTTTTTTTGAAGTCGGTTAAAAAGTGTAAGTATATTTCCAAAAACCATTTTTACCAATTTTTATTCTATATCGGCATTGCCATAATACATTAATAAACTTAATATCTCTTTTGTATTCATTTATTACGTTCATAAAAGCCTAAAACAAGTTAATCTAAAAGGTAACACGACATTTATTGTCTGTTAGGTGGTACGAAGTTCGCCGGGTCAGCTAGTATCATATAAAAAAACCTGTAACATAACAAAATATAATAAACTAGCAGCCTGCCCCGGCTTCGCACGTGTAGAACACATACGCCTTCAAAATTTGCATCAGTTTGTTACATCGAATATAAACTTTTAACATATTTAACAATCATCGTCATATTTCAACCAATTTACACAAAACCTTAACGAATTATGCACTTAAACCTTCCTTATAAACACTCTGGCTATTGGTAAAAACCGCATGATAATCCGTTCAGTAGCTATTAAGATTATTGCGAACAGACAGACAAAAGCAGTGATGGACTTTGTTTTATAATACTTACGATGAGTGATATTGGACGGCCCTTTGGCGTAAAGGATAGTTACCCTGATTCTGACCCGACGGTCGTTGGTTCTAATCTAGCTATATACCTACCAATGAAAGTTTATGTGCATTCATGAATCATGGGTTTTCGTACAGAGGTAGAGGGATCATTAAATCTACCTATAATTAAGATAGTTTAACTAAAACAACAGACTTCAATGCCCCGCGAGTCAACTTCAGTAGCAAGTTTGAGACGTTTATCATCATATCTCTGGAAATACTTATCACATCTTGACGAAATTACAATGGGACCACCTCGAAAACGTACCCTACCGATTACAAAAATAATCATTCGAATCGGTACATAATTGCCGGAGTAATCACGTAACATACACACACAAAAAAAATACATACAGACGAATTGAGAACCTCCTTATTTTTGGAAGTCGGTTGAAAAATAGCTTACCACCAAGGAGAACATCTGCCGCCGTAACCTTAACGTAACGCAAAAAGTAGGGGTATTATACGTTTAACGTGTGTATCTGTGTGTCTGTCTGTAGCATCTTAGCACCCAACCGGATGAACCGATTTTGATTTTATTATTGATAGTTTTTTTTTTGTTTGATAGATATCTTCATCGAGAGTGTTCTTAGCTTTGATTTATGAAAATTCGGTCAATCGTTATAACACTATGAGCTTTTATCTAGTTAATTGCGCTATGAAATCAACTTTCATAGGTCTGATCAATTCGAAAATCTTCTTCTTCAACGATATTGTAAGAACATGGAAGCATTGACCTGATGCTGGGACATCTCCTGGACTCTACAGAATACTCAAATTCTCACCAACTTACAGCTCAGATTCTAAATGACGTGTTTAGAGTCATTGGAACGCTTTTAATGAAAAGATTATTTATAGATCAGTCGGGGTGGTTTAAAATATTATATTATTATATAAGTATATAGATTATTATTATTTTATACAATAGATCACATTATTATACTATATTGACTTCTAATTGATTGTGATCGGTGGGGATCTACAGCATAGCTAAGCTTATAATAATATTTTCGTAGTAACTATGACCTAATCTGTGGTTTCACTGCAAATATTTTATTAATTTTGCGATGCGTGTTTGTGAAATTCGTGATATCTTCTAGAGTTTTCATTTGAATTATATACTGTAAAGGACAATTTTAATCTATAATATGTGGCCAAGCTAATTAACGTAATTATTTGGATAAGGATTAATACTATATACTTGAAAATAGCCTTGGAAGTTATGTAATATTTCTTAACAAAAAATTAAAGATTAAAATGGTTACTGTGAGTCAACCTTAAGAGATAGACATATGCTGTCGCGGACTTTTTTGTAGGTCTTATTAAGTTGTACAACTCTTCCGAAGATACTATTCTTCTATCTATTTTCAATTGAGCAGCGTTCGTAAGAAACGTGTTTTTTCGACCGTTTTTTTGTCGACTTATTAGGTCTCCACGAATGTACCTTTGATTTAAACGGGATAATATATAGCCTTTTTTCATTTCGACAGTTCATTCTATATATTAGAGAAAGATTTTTTTAAATCGGTCCATTAGTTTTTGAGCCAATAATTACAAAAATACAAATGTTCTCTCTTTATAATATTAGTATAGATAATTAGAAAAATCTTCATCGTAATTAATCCTCCTTCAAGTAAACATGACCTTATTTTCTATTTTTCAAGCTTCATCGTTGTCGTCAGCGATCAAATTTGATTAACAAAATTCATATTTGACAAAGTCACTATATAATATAGTCAATGAAAGTCACGAATATAAACAAATATGCCAAAAACAAAGAAAATAATAATAATAAACAAATATGAAAGCCCTTAGTTAAAGCACCAGCCTAGCAAGTATAAACCGGTTTCGCTCCGTACGTGACAGCTCACCCACACACGCGTGTTTACGTCAACATCACAGCGCAGTTGTATGACGCTTTGTCTCTGTTCCGTTTTTTTACTCATTTGCTACCTATAATACTGTTTTTTACTGTCAAGCCCTCACGGGATAGGGGTACGCCAGTACGTTGTTGCGTTTCGAAGAGCATATCACGGAGTCAGTACGAAACTGCTTTTACAGGTTGAAAACATTATATAAACTCAGACCGTACCTACTTAAGCGAAGAACTTCGTATAAGATTAATAGAATCTCTTGTACTTTCTAAGCTCAATTACGCTGACACCGTATACGGTCCTCGTTTACTATCTAGAACCCAACATCTAATCCAGAGGGTACAAAATGCATGTGCAAGATTTTGTTTTAAAATTCCTGCCAGAAGTCATGTAACACCTTTTTTGAACAAAAACTATGCCCTTAAGATGAAATCGCGTCGTAAACTTCACCTTGCTTCTCTACTATTTGGCATAATTAACTTTAAAGAACCCCTATATTTGCACAAGAAGATTAACTGGATGTCTCAAAGGAGGTCATGCTCTCTCAGGTATGTCTCTCAGCCACTATCCATACCGCATCACCGTTATGTCGGCTTTCGGGGCTCTTTCCGCTACTCCGCTACCAAGTGCTGGAACAATATTCCACCGCCAATCAGGAATGTAAAAACTTTAAGCTTGTTTAAATATAAATTGAAACAGTACTTGGTAGTCGAGCAGCGGAAATACGGTGATATAAATAAAGATATGTCATTCATCTAACATAATTATATTATGACATCTTGTCCACTACTTAAATATTTCCTTCTCTTACCATAAGCCATAGATCACATTTTGCATTTGTATCCAGAATTCGTATGTATGTATCTATTTATTTCTCCTTATATCTATATATATATATATATAACTTACTAATATGTATTGTATATATATTATACTAGCAGCCCGCCCCGGCTTCGCACGGGTAGAACATATATGCCTACAAAATTTGCATCAGTTTGTTGCATCGAATATAAAATATGAACATATTTAACAACCATCGTCATATTTCATCCAATTTACACAAAACCTTAACGAATTATGCACCTAAACCTTCCTCATAAACACTCTGGCTATTGGTGAAAACCGCATGATAATCCGTTCAGTAGCTATTGAGATTATTGCGAACAGACAGACAGACGCAGTGATGAACTTTGTTTTATAATACTTACGTATTGATATTGGACGGCCCTTTGGCGTTAAGGATAGTTACCCTGATTCTGACCCGAAGGTCGTTGGTTCTAATCTAGCTATATACCTACCAATGAAAGTTTTATGTGCATTCATGAATCATGAGTTTTCGTACAGTGGTAGTGGAATCATTAAATCTACCAAAAAGTAGCTTACCACCAAGGAGTACATCTGCCGCCGTAACCTTACGGCGTTCCCCGACGCAAAATGTAGGGGTAATATACGTTTAACGTGTGTATCGGTGTGTCTGTCTGTAGCATCTTAGCACCTAACCGGATGAACCGATTTTGTTTTTATTATTGATAGATGTCTTCATCGAGTTTTCTTAGCTTTGATTCATGAAAATTCGTTCAATCGTTATAAAATTATGAGCTTTTTTCTAGTTCATTGCGCTATGAAATCAACTTTCATAGGTCTGATCAATTCGAAAATCTTCTTCTTCAACGATATTGTAAGAACATGGAAGCCTCCTGGACTCTACAGAATACTCAAATCCTCACCAACTTACAGCTCAGATTTTAAATGTCGTGTTTAGAGTCATTGGAAAAAGATATTATACATAGATCAGTCGGGGTGGTTTAAAATATTATATTATATTATTATATATATAGATGAATATTATTTTATACAATAGATCATATTATTATACTACATTGACTTCAAATTGATTGTGATCGGTGGGGATCTACAGCATAGCTAAGCTTATAATAATATTTTCGTAGTAACTATGACCTAATCTGTGGTTTCACTGCAAATATTTTATTAATTTTGCGATGCGTGTTTGTGAAATTCGTGATATCTTCTAGAGTTTTCATTTGAATTATATACTGTAAAGGACAATTTTAATCTATAATATGTGGCCAAGCTAATGAACGTAATTATTTGGATAAGGATTAATACTATATACTTGAAAATGGCCTTGGAAGTTATGTAATATTTTTTAACAAAAACTTTAAGATTAAAATGGTTACTGTGAGTCAACCTTAAGAGATAGACATATGCTGTCGCGGACTTTTTTGTAGGTCTTATTAAGTTGTACAACTCTTGCATAGAAAATATTCTTCTATCTATTTTCAATTAAGCAGCGTTCGTAAGAAACGTGTTTTTTCGACCGTTTATTTGCCGACTTAGGTTGCAAATTAGGTCTCCACGAATGTACCTTTGATTTAAACGGGATAATATATAGCCTATTTTCATTCCGAAAGTCCATTCTATGTATTAGTGAAATAATTTTTCAAATCGGTTCAGTAGTTTTTGAGTCAAATCATTACAAACATACAAAAATACAAATGTTCTCTCTTTATAATATTAGTATAGATTACATTGTATATAATATTTCGTGCTAGTTCATCACCCGCAGGCTTAGCTGAAAACCAGCGTCTAGGTGTGTAACCCCAGACATATGTGCTGAGTTAAGCCTTTTTGGCACCTCACTTCTCATAAACTTATTTTAAAACCTGTGTTCTTTCTTCTTTTTATGTTTTACATTATTATTATTATTAATTAAATTTGTTACTATGTGAGTTTTTGCCAAATAAACGATTTTCTTTCTTTCTTTCTTTGTGTCGCCGCTCACCGTTGGCTCACTACAAAGCCACCTACCCCTGCGGGTTCATTATTATTATATTATTAGTATCTTAAATAAATACTGTAAATTATGCCAATAAAGTGATACATTGATCGGTACACCTGTTTGCAAAAATATTTAGTTCAGGCGCACTTCTATAAAATATACTTTTCCATAAATTGTCACTAAACATGTGTTATTTATCGCTATAGTAGGTACTAAATACACATACAAATTATATAAATTTGTTTTAATGCATATACAGTAGAGTCCGTTTATAATGACATCGAAAGGAACTGACAAACAAGTCATAATAAGCGGACGTCATACAAAGCGTTTTGTGAAATGAAAAACCTTTTTTATGTAAATATGAATGCACTTAAGTAGTTTAATACATAAACATAGTTCAAAACAAAAACGAGCCACGTGCCGAACGTCGTCGGGAATCAACGAACATTACCGAAGGTGTACAGAATCATGTCGGTCATTATAACCGGACATATTTCATATGAAAACCAAACTTCGTAGTATAGTTACGTCATAATAACCGGTTGGTCAATATAGGCGGAGTCATAATAAACGGATTCTACTGTACTACGAAAAATAGCTGCTATTTCGGGGTGGTCCTGCTGGAGAGTATGCTCTGTGGCAAGACCACTTTAGATTGTTATTTACCCGAAAAGTATGAATATAAAATGTATTATTTTTAACCTGCAATTATATACATTTTATCTACATTTTATTTGGTAATTTATATACATAATAGCAATAGTGGTTCTACCGGGGAGTACAACACATTAAGATATCGAAATTACTCCGACACGTTTCGGACATTTTTGAAGCAATACATTTTGTATGGATCGCACTACAAAGTTAAGTTAGTCCTTTAACCTAGTCTGCGAAGTTGGTACGGACGTAAACCTCGGTGGGCGAGTCCAACTCAACTTGTCCGGTTTTTTTTTTAAATTAAAACCATCATCAACGTTTTATTCATAAACTAAAAAGTCCCCCGCGGCTACGCCCGCGTTAAAAACTCCTTTTATTTACTTAAAACTTTTCTTTTGTAAAAACGATTCTATCATTAAAGACATCAAATAAAAATTAGCCAAATTGGTTCACCTGTTTTCATGTTATCGCGTGACTAAGACAAATCAGGATTCATATTTTTAAAACCCGAAAACCCAATAAAGCGCAATCCGAAACTATATTGATTTTCAGACTTTTTTACCCCAGTTCACTCTTTTAGGGTGGCATTTTGAAAAAGTTTGAAACTCGTATTTACTTATTTATTTACAGAAGTACTTGTGTGAAATGTCGAATAAAATGACTATCCAAAATTTGAGCCCCCGCTTCATCCCTTGAAGAGTGAATTTTGAAAAATCCTTTCTCAGCGGATACCTACGTCAAAATTTCTATCTGGATGCAAAATATCAGCGCAATCCGAAACAATATTGATTTCAGACATTGTTACTCCACTTCACCCTTTTAGGAATAGAATTTCAAAAAGCCTGAAACACGTATTTACTCATTTATTTACTAAACTACTTGTGTGAAGTTTCGAATATAAGAGACAATCAATTCTTGTTTCTCCATACAAACTTTGAACCCTCGCTTCATCCTCTTCAGGGATGAATTTTGGAAAACCTTTCTCAGAGGGAACTAACGTCGTAATTAATAACTATCTGCATGCCAAATTTCAGCGCAATCCGAAACAATATTGATTTTTACACTTTATTACCCCATTTCACCCTCTTAGGGGTGGAATTACAAAAAAACTTGAAACACGTCTTTACTTATTTTTTTACTGAAGCACTTATGTGAAGTTTCGGATAGAAAAGACGATCTAATCTTGTTTCTCCATACAAACTTTCAACCCCCGTTTCATCCCCTTCGAGGGTTAATTTTGGGAAATCCTTTCAAAGAGGGATCTAACGTCGTAATAACTATCTGCATGCCAAATTTCAGCGCAATCTGAAACAATATTGATTTTACACTTTATTACCCCATTTCACCCTCTTAGGGGTGGAATTACAAAAAAACCTGAAACACGTGTTTACTTATTTTTTTACTGAAGCACTTGTGTGAAGTTTCGGATAGAAAAGACTATCTAATCTTGTTTCTCCATATAAACTTTGAACCCCCGTTTCATCCCCTTAGAGGGTTAATTTTGGAAAATCCTTTCTTGGAGGGAATTAACGTCGTAATAACTATCTGCATGCCAAATTTCAGCGTAATCCGAAACAATATTGATTTTACACTTTATTACCCCATTTCACCCTCTTAAGGGTGGAATTTCAAAAAAACCTGATACACGTGTTTACTTATTTTTTTACTGAAGCACTTGTGTGGAGTTTCGGATAGAAAAGACTATCTAATCTTGTTTCTCCATACAAACTTTGAACCCCCCGTTTCATCCCCTTCGAGGGTCAATTTTGGAAAATCCTTTCTCAGAGGGAACTAACGTCGTAATAACTATCTGCATGCCAAATTTCAGCGCAATCCGAAACAATATTGATTTTCACACTTTATTACCCAATTTCACCCTCTTAGGGGTGGAATTAAAAAAAACCTGAAACACGTGTTTACTTATTTTTTTACTGAAGCACTTGTGTGGAGTTTCAGATAGAAAAGACTATCTAATCTTGTTTCTCCATACAAACTTTGAACCCCCGTTTCATCCCCTTCGAGGGTTAATTTTGGAAAATCCTTTCTCAGTGGGAACTAACGTCGTAATAACTATTTGCATGCCAAATTTCAGCGCAATCCGAAACAATATTGATTTTACACTTTATTACCCCATTTCACCCTCTTAGGGGTGGAATTCCAAAAAAACCTGAAACACGTCTTTACTTATTTTTTTATTGAAGCACTTATGTGAAGTTTCGGATAGAAAAGACGATCTAATCTTGTTTCTCCATACAAACTTTGAACCCCCATTTCATCCCCTTAAGGGGTGAATTTTGGAAAATCCTTTCTTAGTACACCCTTACGTACTAAGAGAAATATACCCTCCAAATTTCAAGTCTCTACGACCAGCGGTTTAGGCTGTGCGTTGTCTGTCAGTGAGTCAGTGAGTCAGTGAGTCAGTGAGTCAGTCAGTATGTCAGGACAAAGATTCTTATAGTATTAGATAGATATGTATGCAGATGTTCTGGCAGGATTGATGACCATAAAACACCGACTCGTGTTGGCACAGAACAGACTCGTCATTTTTAAATACGTCTTTGGATTCTAATAAACGATACAACTCTTTTAATAGTACTAAACTTGAATCTGGTTTACTATCTATATCGTAATTGTCTTCAAAACAGGTTTAATAACTTTTTTACTTGCTAGATCGGTATTGAAGAAAATATCGAAATTTCGAAACTTGGGGTATCAATTTCGAAATTATAAAACATGCAAATATGGTCCGAAATTATGAAGTTTCGAAATGCATGCCCTAGTTTCTTGTGCTTAAGTAACAGAAGCACAGACAAGATCACAGAGAAGAATAAGCCCTATATCACCCTACTTACCCTACTACAAGGTTGAAAACTGTTATAAAATGTTTAAGTTATTAAGTATTATTCGATAATTTACTGAACTAATAACATGTCTGTCGCCGCACGAAAGGAAGTCCGCTAATATTGGACGGCCCGTTGGCTTAAAGAATAGTTACTTACCTACCTTTAATTCTAGCCCGACAGTCGCTGATTATTATCCTAGCTATATACCAATTGATTTTCTCAAGTTTCTATGTGCATTCATGAATCATGGGTGTTCGAACACAGGTAGTGGGATCATTAAATCGATGTTCCGCCTGAGTTGCTACCAAATAGTAGCTTACCACCATCAGTGAAAAAATCTGCCGCCATAACTTACGGTGTTCCGGTCCGGCAGCACAACTCTCGGGAGTAATTCCATTCTAGGCCTAGCGTGTTCGCTGTGTACTTATTAATAAATAAGACCTTAGAATACTTTTTAACGTAGGCCAAGCCGCGGGACTCAGCTAGTTTTATACGATAGATCAAACTACATCGACATCAAATTGATTTATATTGGTTGAGATCTACAGAAGTTGCTAAGCTAATAATGTTTACGTAGTAACTATTGTCTAATCTGTGGTTTCACTAGAAATATTTTATATATATTTTGAGACGCATAATTTTATATCTGTGATTTCTTCTATATAATTTAAATTATATACTGTAAAGGACAATTTTAATCTATATTATGTGACCAAGGTAATTATTTTGATCAGGATTAATACAGTATTGTAGAAAATCGCCTTGGATTGTGTGATTCCTACTTGGCTTGACTTGCAGTGAATCGACAATAGGACCATACGGATTTAGCAGTAGGAATCACAGGGGGCAAATTCTTGTCAATTTCCTCGAGAAAGAGGGGCTTTTCTTGATGAACTCGTTCTTCAAGAAACAGCCCCAAAAGAAGTGGACGTCATTACGGACAAACGGCGCATATTCAGAGACGTCTCAGTGATCACTAGGTCTAATACTGAAAGTGATCACCGACTTGTACGAGTCTTTCTGGATATTGACTTAAAAACCAAGAGATTCCGATTGATTAAGTCCACGCTCCGACCGAACCTACTCCAAACCGTTGTTGGATCCGAAACATTCTAATTAAAATTGGGCTTTTCTTGATGAACTCGTTCTTCAAGAAACAGCCCCAAAAGAAGTGGACGTCATTAAGGACAAACGGCGCCTATTCAGAGACGTCTCAGTGATCACTAGGTCTAATACTGAAAGTGATCACCGACTTGTACGAGTCTTTCTAGATATTGACTTAAAAACCAAGAGATTCCGATTGATTAAGTCCACGCTCCGACCGAACCTACTCCAAACCGTTGTTGGATCCGAAACATTCTAATTAAAATTGGAGAATCGATTCGCTGCCTTGGAAACCACAGATGACGTAGACCAGAAACTCAAAGAAGTGGTGGAAATCCTCAGGGATGAAGGGACGAAGTTTTGCGAGAGCAAGCGTACGGGCAAAAAGTCCAAACATTCGGCAGAAACACTTCGGCTAATGGAAGAGAGACGAACTGACCCTTTGTCAGCTTTGTCAACTAACCAGGTGCGCAACAAAACCATAAAGAAGCTGGTTCGACGCGACCCCCGATCCTCTAACACGCTCTTGAAAACACGCTCTTTAAAAATAACAATAGAGCAGAATCGGGGGTCGAAGGTGTTCACGCAGCCTCTGGGTAGAAGCCATCTCACAAAGCTGTCTTCAGTCTGTGGCTCGCGCGTCACCCGAGCGGTGGATCCGAGTAACTATGTCGTGTGAAAATATTGAAAAATCCGGCAAAATGTCGTGTGATGTGATTAAGTGTAATCATTGTAATTAACGAAGTATTAGCATTTATCCAAAATAAAGCGGATATAATGAATGAAGAAGGAATCGTTCGACTGTGTGTCTCCGCGTTTTCAGTCGAAAAAATTGAAGCTGCTAAAAACTTGTTGTTCAGTTCACTGAAAACTACAAAGCGTAATATAACACGCAAAAAGTGTGGGAAACCTGAACGAGACCTATATGATATCATAACGCTGTCGAAACAAACGGAACCTCAAGCTACACCTGTTTTCGTTGCGCGTGATTTGCATCTACTACCCCCTATCACGTTTAATAACATCGATGCGACGAAATTATTAAAAGATCTTTTGGTGTTGCAAGATGGGATGAAATTTGTTAAGGAGAAATATGTAACAAAGGAAGAGCTAAGTGAAGTGCAAAAACAACTGGCTCAAAAACAAACCCCCTCATTGTTTAGTCATAAAAATATTAACAATAACAAACGGGGAGCCTGTATGATGAATAGTTTTGACTGTGAAAGTGGACTTATGGGCATACATTTTTATTCAATTCAGTGTGTAGAAAACGAAGTACAATCAGCTGATAATTGTTTGAATATGATTAACAAAACAATGTGTGACTCAATACCGGTAATTGTGACAGCGGCACGGGTCCAAGTGACTTCGACTACGCAGCCGTCTCTGTCACACGAATGCACTAAGCATACTATGGCTGTCTCACAAACTCCAGTCAGCTGCTCGGAGCTTGTACACAGTAACTCCACTGTACGATTATATGCTACACAAACTGACACTGAAGTACCAACCAACCACCAAACTAATGGGATTATGGCAGGCATTGTGGGTAATCAGAATGAAATCTCATATGCAGATATTAGTGGGGAAAATGGACAATGGAAGTATACTGAGCCTACCGATGAATGGAAGAAAGTGCAGAGAAAAAGGTATAGAAACCGTTTCTCGGGATTTAAAGGGGATGCTGATACTGAACGGAGTCGGAGATTCTGTCGGAAGTTGAAGACTTCTACGGCAAGCTCTACGCATCGCATGCTTATTTATTTATTTATACTTTTGCACACAAAACTTGTACACGGAGGACTTACTGCAAGAATAGCATTTTCTATATGCTTCAAGGCCCGTACCTGATACAAAGGATTCTAGAGCCACCTTAACCCGCCACTTCACAGAAGATCTGCCCGAAATTAGCCGAGACGAGATCGAGATGGCCCTCAAACAGCTCAAAAATGGAAAAGCCCCAGGAGAAGACGGAATAACAACCAAGCTTTTAAAAGCCGGGGGAGCTCCAGCAGTGCAACAGCTCTTTAATTCCAGCGTTGCCAAGTCGACTGGCGATATATCGAAGTAATGAGATGCCTGTATAATGCCGCAACGATGACTGTACAAGTACAGAACCAGCGATCTAAACATGTCCACCTGCGTCGAAGAGTGAGACAGGGGGACGTCATATCCCCGAAACTGTTCACTAACTCCTTGGAGGATATGTTTAAGACGCTGGACTGGAAATATTGTGGCATTAACATCAACGGCATGTACATCTCTCACTAACGATTCGCAGATGACATCGTCATTATGGCATAGAAGCTGCAGGACCTACAAAGGATGTTGAATGGCCTAGCTGATTCATCTCGTCGCAGCGGTCTCCGGATAAATTTGGATAAAACCAAAGTCATGAACAACGAGTACGTTGTTCCGGAACCGATTGCCGTAAATGGAATTTCACTCGAAGTTGTCACTAAGTATGTTCACCTAGGGCAGACGCTCCAACTAGGCAAACACAACTTCAAGAAGGAAATCCAGAGAAGAATTCAGCTGGGCTGGGCAGCATTCGAAAAACTCCGTCGAGTCTTCTCGCTGCCTATACCGCAGTGTCTAAACACAAAAGTCTTAAACCACTGCGTCCTACCTGTAATGACATACGGAGCCGAGACGTGGACACTCACAGTTCGACTGGTCCACCAGTATAAAGTCGCTCAGCGAGCTATGGAGAGAGCTATGCTGACATATCTGCAGGACTGATAACCGTTGGGGTAGACTTGTCCTAGACCTTGTGGAGACCGCGAATCGGCAAACGCAGCGTAGGACGTCCTGTGACTAGGTGGAGCGACGACATACGCAAAGCGATGGGCAGTGACTGGAAAAGAAGAGCCGAAGATCGGGCTCAGTAGCGCATCTTGGGAATGGCCTACGTCTGGACGTAGGCCACGGCTGGCAGTGGACTGACACCGGCTGATGATGATGATGACATAGAGTGAGACAGGCCTGATTTGATTATTGTTTTTTAAATTACATTGAAGCTTACCTTTCCTCATCTACAGGTAATTTAAAAAATTATAGTTCCTTGCCTCCTGATTTCGATTGACATCCGTCAAATGAGCAATACTTTACTCCAGACATTTTATTAATAACATACGTCGCGCGCGCGTGAGCAGTGACAAGCGACTGGCGATAGCACCGCCGGCGTCGCTCGAAAGTTCAGGTATTATGCCTTGATCACACGTACCGAGCAAACGGGTGAGACAGTGCTCTCGGCCAAGTACTCGGTACGTATAAACATAGCGCCGAGTGATCAGCCGAGTGCTCGGCCGAACGAAGCGGCGAAAGAATAGCTCGGCTGCAGTTCTATTTACTAGACCGAGTTACCACCCTCCCGCTTCCCCGCACTGTCTCGCTCACTCACTCGGCAGATTTGAACGTGCACTGTCTCGTCGCTCCCCACTCGGCCACATGATTTTGCGTCACTGACTGTGCCTATTTCAAAACGTGTGTGAACAGCTACTAGCTTACTACACTGTCTCGGCCAAGAAACATTTTAATGTCTCGCCCGTTTATTCGGTACGTGTGATCAAGGCATAACACACTGTAGCTATGGGCGAGTGAGGGAGGCCTGCTTTTTGCACATAGTCACACATTTGACATGCATATAGTCTCACCTGTATGTGTTCGTAATACGAACTTCGTATGTGTATCTTCAAATGGGAATTTTGTGCACATTTATGGTGGCACATATCACATGAACATGGTTTTTTACCAGTGTGTGAAATCATGTGAATAATCAAAGCGGTTTTTGTTGAACATTCATAGTCACACATATCACACGCATATGGTTTCTCATCCTGTATGTGTTCGTATGTGTATCTTCAAATAGTGTTTATGTGAACATTTATATTCACACATATCACATGCATATGGTTTTTCACCTGTATGTGTTCGTATGTGTACCTTCAAATAGTGTTTATCTACACATTCATAGTCACACATATTACATGCATATGGTTTTTCACCTGTATGTGTTCGTATGTGTATCTTCAAATGGGAATTCTGTGCACATTTATAGTCGCACATTTGACATGCATATGGTTTCTCACCTGTATGTGTTCGTATGTGTACCTTCAAATCGGAACTTTTTGCACATTTATAGTCACACATATAACATGCATATGGTTTTTCACCTGTATGTGTTCGTATGTGTTTTTTCAAATAGTGTTTTTCTGCACATTTATAGTCACAAATATTACATGCATATGGTTTTTCACCTATATGTGTTCGTATGTGTACCTTTAAATGGGATTTATGTGCACATTTATAGTCGCACGTTTGACATGCATATGGTTTCTCACCTGTATGTCTTCGTATGTGTATCTTCAAATGGGAATTTTGTGCACATTTATAGTCGCACATTGGACATGCGTATGGTTTTTCACCTGTATGTGTTCGTATGTGTTTCTTCAATTGGGAATTGTGTGCACATTTATAGTCACACATATCACATGCATATGGTTTCTCACCTGCATGTGTTCGTATGTGTTTCTTCAAATAGGAACTTTGTGCACATTTATAGTCACACTTATCACATGCATATGGTTTCTCACCAGTATGGGTTCTTATGTGTATCTTCAAATAGGAACTTTGTGCACATTTATAGTCACACATATCACAGGCATATGGTTTTTTACCAGTGTGTGATATCATGTGAATATTCAAAGCGTTTTTTGTTGAACATTTATAGTCACACATATCACATGCAAATGGTTGCTCACCTGTATGTGTTCGTATGTGTCTCTTAAAGTTGGAAGTATGTGAACATTTATAGTCACATATATCACAGGCAAATGGTTTCTCACCTGTATGAATTCGCATGTGTATCTTCAAATCGGAACTTTGTGCGCATTTATAGTCACACATATCACAGGCATATGGTTTTTTACCAGTGTGTGATATTATGTGATTATTCAAAGTGGTTTTTGTTAAACATTCATAGTCACCAAAATCACATGCATATGGTTTCTCACATGTATGTGTTCGTATGTGTCGCTTCAACGTGGAATTATGCGCACATTTATAGTCACACATATCACATGCATATGGTTTCTCACCAGTGTGTGACATTATGTGACTATTCAAAGCGTTTTTTGTTGCACATTTATAGTCACACATATCACATGCATATGGTTTCTCACCTGTATGAGTTCGTATGTGGCGCTTCAATGTGGAATTATGTGCACATTTATAGTCACACATATCACATGCATATGGTTTCTCACCAGTGAGTGGCATTATGTGATTATTCAAATTGTTATTTTGTACACATTCATAGTCACACACATCACATTCATTTGGTTTTGCACCAGTGTGTGTTCTGATGTGTTGCTTCAAATTGTAATATGTCGCACATTTATAGTCACACATATCACATGCATAATATGGTTCCTCACCAGTGTGTGACATTATGTGATTATTCAAAGTGGTTTTATGTACACTTTTATAGTCACACATATCACATTCATTTGGTTTTTCACCAGTGTGTGTTCTGATGTGTTGCTTCAAATTGGAATATGTTGCACATTTATAGTCACACATATCACATGCATTTGGTTCCTCACCTGTGTGTAACATTGTGTGATTATTCAAAGTGTTTTTTTGTACACATTCATAGTCACACACATCACATTCATATGGTTTTTCACCAGTGTGCGTTCTGATGTGTTGCTTCAAATTGTAATATGTTGCACATTTATAGTCACACATATCACATGCATATGGTTCCTCACCAGTGTGAGTCATTATGTGATTATTCAAAGTGGTTTTATGTACACATTTATAGTCACACATATCACATTCATTTGGTTTTTCACCAGTGTGTGTTCTGATGTGTTGCTTCAAATTGTAATATGTTGCACATTTATAGTCACACATATCACATGTATATGGTTCCTCATCAGTGTGTGACATTATGTGATTATTCAAAGTGTGTTTTTGGCAACATTCATAGTCACACATATCACATTCATTTGGTTTTTCACCAGTGTGTGACATTATTTATAGTCACACACATCACATGCATATGGGTTTTTCAACTGTACCTATATGATATAGGTATTTGATGTGCCTCTTTAAACTATGTTATAGTGAACATTTATAGTCACATATATATGGTGCAGCACCTGTATGTGTTACCATGTACTCCTTCAACAAGGAATTACTTGCACATTTATAGTCACACATATGACATGCATATAGCATTACTCTATGTTGTTTCGAAATATCAGTTTTGAGGACATTTTAGATAGACACAATATATTTATTTAAATAATATGTACACATATTACATAGTACATATTCTCTAGTGTGTGTTCATATGTGTTACTTTATATGTATGGTCACAAATATTACATAGTTTTTTTGTGGTTTTAAGCAAATCTTTGTGTTGTAAAGATGCTTCATGTTACTCTACTAATTACTTACAACTAAAATCTTAAGCTAATATATATATTGTATCTAAAATATATTTAAACAGATACATGTCTTTATAATCTAGATACCTATATACACTTACCTACATTTATGCTAATTATGTGATACTTCTTGACTGTAGCATGTATCAAGAATTATTACAAAAAACAAATTGCTGATGTGTTAAAGCACTCACAGTATCAGCGACACCAATCAAAACTTTATTTTGATTATCATCGAAACATTGAGAACATTAACTTCACAATGTACTGCATATTATATGCATTAATATTTCTAGACCAGAACTGATATATTATTGTAATGCAAAAGTTTAGCTTTAGGTAGGTAGGTACTTATACCGTTAACAATATCAAATTGACACGCCAAACTGAATGTATACCTTATCTATGAAGTATATACTCTTATATATGATCTTGATAGCATAAACAGCACGCAGCATGTTTCACAATAGCTATCTCTCAAAATCTTGTCCTTTCCTTTTCTTGTGTTCCACACTCTCCGACAAACTGTGTCAATGCATAGGTTTCATGATGTGTAGCAGGGGCACAATTCATTATATTCGTATATTCCATCTGTTAGATAAAGCCCAGGTATTATTGAACTAAACTTGGCAAAATTATCAAGTAGCCTTTTTGATTTGTGTTGGTTGTTATCTGCAACATAGATATTTAGAATCATATATGTAACAAAACTAATTCATAGTAATTTAGATTAGATATAGAAATCTATTGAAATATTAGAACAATAATGGTTGTCAGGGTTTTTACGGTTTCCATGAATTCCATCAAGATTTTTATTAGATAGATGAACACTTCATTGATCATCAGAACATAGAGGTAGGTATTTACAAACTAAATGTACAATGGGCAGCCTCATCACTAGTCTTCTAGGCAACAGGGATATAAATGGAGATACATTACTAATAATATCGATGGCAGTGTGCATATATAAAATCACAGAGTATTTAATAATTATTTGTCTAATCAAATAGGTACCTACAATAGGCACAATACATACAATTAATGGACTACATACATACATACAGTCACGCCTTTTTCCCGTCAGGGTAGGCAGAGACTACTTCTTCCACATGCTACGATTCTGACATACCTCTTTCGCTTCTTCCACTTTCATGAGTTACTTCATACATGCTCACCGGTTATAGGTAATGGAATATATATATATATATATATATTCATACATGTTCCATTTATGCATGTACATAGTATAACTTTATATAAACTTATTCATATATATACACAAGGAGAAATAGATAAATAAAGAAAATAAAATAAATACACTCACAAAATAATAAACTGCATAAAAGTTCAGGAATACTTTTGAATTAATTGAACAGTCCTTTCCAGCATACAAACATATACTTTAGGATATGATACTGCGCCGTTATGAAGTTAGCCAACTAAACTATAGGTTACAATTTGAGTTTGTATAATTTGTAATAATATTCAATATTTGTATTTTATTTCAAGGGCGTCTTGATCCTCCCCGTGAGTAGTAGTGTTCTGTGGTCTTGATCTTTGATGCATGTTAGTGTCAATACATAACACTGGCTGGTTGATCGGAGTTTACATTTCTAGTCTATAGTAAGATTTGATATGTAATTATGTTCTAATCTGTGACAATTAATATTGTAAACATAAATAGAAAAAAATGTCGAATGTAACACAATTGATAAACAGCATTGTAAAGAATTCTATGTGAATGTTTTAAATAATGTAATACAGTAAAATATAGCTGCAGTGTATATGGATAAATAAGCTTATTTTTTTGAAGTGATTCCACAAGACCTTTAGTAGGTAGTTTAGATTATTCTAAAATCTATGCAGTTATTAAATGCAGTTTATTAGTCCGTGAGTGTATAGAGAACACAACAGCAATATACAACATTAGGGTCTAAGTAGGTACTTACCACAAATAGTTAGCTTCTTAGTTTATGGCTTCTGTGGCTTGTTACAATTTTGCCAATGACCCTTCATGCTAGTTTCATAAAGCATGTGGAGAAAGTGTCGGTAAATGGAATATAGTCGGTGTTCAAGAGTGAGAAATTGAGATCAACCAGAATTTTACACACCATCCATAATGAATCTATAACGAAGATAATACAACTAAACAAACTATGTCACAGTAGGTACACATAAACAAAACTAATTACACAAATCATCGAAAGGTTTTTTTTATATAAATAGATGACACAAATGGTACTTATCATTTTACAATAATACTAACCAATATATCTAGTTTACAATGTAATCTTATTCAATCATTAGAACACAAAACAAAACAACCAAACCAACAGACAATAACTGTACCTAGCACCAAAGAGAATATAACCACTACGTTAAGAAGAGTCGGGACTCCCATAGAGCAAACTGACCAAATAGCGAAATGTCAAAACGAGAAGTAACGACGTCAAAGTAAGAAATAGTGAGTGAGACGAATATAGACTTCCATAGGACGCGCCCCCCTTTTCATTAGTTTTCATAGATCTTTTTTTTTGTACTGCAGTTTCGGTAGACTGCCTAGCACCAACGACATTAATAAAACCTAAATAGTAAATTTTTTTTTTTAGTTTTATTATGGCTTCACACGATTAGTGTATTTAGCCAGTGTCAAGTATTGAAATTCTTCAAGTTTTTATTAATTTTAGTCATAGAGATGGGTCAAAGTCACATTTCAGGTCAGTTTTCAAGTAAAAGTCTAGTCTAAGTCATACCTTCAGTAAAGATGTGGTGTTTACTGAAGATTTTCAGTGGAATTTTGGTGAGTTATTTCATTATTAAAACTACCGTGAGTATGTTCCATAATTTATAATAAATTTATACGGCTTAACTCACGTAATCTCAGTCGAAAAGGCCTCCGACCGGTTTCAGGACGAATCGCGTCCCTTTCTCAAGGAGTGCGCGCGGCTCCGACGGCTGCCGTGCGCGAACTGAACAGTTTGTTCAACAAATTTTGGTGAGAACGCAAATAGCATGTTTTACAACATTGTGCAGTTTACCTACACTCGCACACAATCACCGGCACTTATGGTTAATAATCCACATTTATTACACACTAGCTGTTACCCGCGGCTTCGCCCGCGTTATTTGTGTCTTTATGACCATTGAGGTCTAGATCGATGATCTCTTAGGCCAAGTCATCATAGATGACCCTCAAAGTCGAACTCAATATCCTCTATTGTTAAAGTCATTAATCATTTTGGTTAGGTATACGAAGTTGTGCTGTTTGAATGTTTGACTCAACACAACAGTTCCTGAAACATTTCTTCTTACCCGCGGCTTCGCCCGCGTTATTTGTGTCTTTATGACCATTGATGTCTAGATCGATGATCTCTTAGGCCAAGTCACCGTAGATGACTCTCGAAGTCGAACTCAAAGCGAAAATTTTTTATGACTTTTTATGACCCTGACAGTTGTTATGACCTACTAATCCAACACCGATGACACAAAGGTTAAACTTGATAGCCACTTATTTTAAGGTTAATCATTATTATGATTATTGAAGGTTGTACTGTTTAAATTTATAAAATCGTTTTGATGCATGTGGCTATAACAATACGAAAAATGCAAAAATATTACCTACAAAGTAGATAAAACAAAGGTTTGCGCGAGAGCAGCGAGCGCTATCAATGCGCGAGCGAAGCGAGCGCGAAAAAATTTTATGTCTTTTTATAACCCTGACAGTTTTTATGACCTACTAAGTCAAGATCGATGACACAAAGGTTAAACTTGATATCCACTTATTTTAAGGTAAAAACTCATTATGATTGTTGAAGGTTGTACTGTTTCAATTTGTAAACTCGTTTTGATACATGTGGCTATTAAAATTTAAAAAAAATGCCGAAATATTATATGCAAAGTAGGTAAAACAAAGGTTTTCGCGAGCGCAGCGAGCGCGAAAATTTTATGTCATTTTATGACCCTGACAGTTTTTATGACGTACTAAGGTAAAAAATCATTATGATTATTGAAGGTTGTACTGTTTCAATTTATGGACTTGTTCTGATGCATGTGGCTATTAATATACAAAAGTTGCTGAAATGTTTCCTACAAAGTAGATATAACAAATCTTTGCGAGACCGGAGCGAGCGCTTTCACTGTGCGAGCGTAGCAAGCCCTATCTCTGCGCGAGCGAAGCGAGCGCGAAATTTTTTTACTACCGTTTATTACTCTGACAGTTTTTATGACCTACTAAATTAACACTGATGACACAAAGGTTTCACTTGATATCCTCTTATTTTAAGGTTAATAATCATTATGATTATTGAAGGTTGTACTGTTTCAATTTATGGCCTCGTATTGATGCATGTGGTAATTAAAATACAAAAAATGCTGAAATATGACCAGCAAAGTAGACAAAACAAATGTTTGCTTCCACTTATTTTAAGGTAAAACATCATTATGATTGTTGAACGTTGTACTGTTTCAATGTGTAAACTCGTTTTGATACATGTGGCTATTAAAATCCAAATGTTGCAAAAATGCTGAAATATTATCTACAAAGTAGGTAAAACAAAGGTTTTTGCGAGCGCGAAAATTTTTACGTCATTTTATGACCCTGACCCAGTTTTTATGACCTACTAAGTCAACACCGATGACCCTACGGTTAAACTTGATATCCACTTATTTTAAGGTAAAAAATCATAATGATTATTGAAGGTTGTACTGTTTCAATTTATGGCCTCGTATTGATGCATGTGGCTATTAATATACAAATGTTGCTGAAATGTTTCCTACAAAGTAGACAAAACAAATGATTGCCCGAGCGCAGCGAGCGCTATCACTGCGCGAGCGAAGCGAGCGCGAATAAATGTTATGTCTTTTTATGACCCTGACAGTTTTTATGACCTACTAAGTCAACACCGATGACCCTTCGGTTAAACTTGATATCCACTTATTTTAAGGTAAAAAATCATAATGATTATTTAAGGTTTTACTGTTTCAATTTATGGACTCGTTCTGATGCATGTGGCTATTAATATACAAAAGTTGCTGAAATGTTTCCTGCAAAGTAGACAAAACAAATGTTTGCGGAAACGTAGCGAGCGCTATCACTGCGCGAGCGAAGCGAGCGCGAAAAACATTGATGTCTTTTTATGACCCTGACAGTTTTTATGACCTACTAAGTCAACACCGATGACCCTTAGGTTAAATGTGGCTGTTAAAACACGAATGCTTTTGAAATACTTCCCACAAAGCAGATTGGGCGAAGCACGTTGGGTGAAGCAAAGCCATCGCGTAAATTTTGATGACTTTTAATGACCCTGACAGTTTTATGGCCTAATTAAGGCATTTATTAAGTTTAGTCATTATCCATGAACCTAAGGTCAAACTTATAATATGATTATGCAAACTCTATATAAAGTTAGGAAAAAATATAGGCCCCACACTTAACTGCCGAAAAAATGTATTCTTTGCCCTTTTATGCCCTATTAAAAGTAAGTGTACAAAATTTCATCTGAATCGGTCAAGCCGTTTGGCCGAAAAGAGGCCACACATTTACAAAATTCTATAAAAAAATATAGACTACCGAAATTTCCACCCAAAAAAAAGTATTCGTTGCCCTTCTATGTCTTTTTGACTGTCTGTCTACAAAATTTCAGCTTAAATGGTTAACCCGTTTGACCGAGAGTAGGACACACATTCACAAAGTTCAATTTAAAAATTCTTGGCACCTGGACTCGACTGCCAGAAAAAAAGTATCCTATGTGATTCTATGCAATATGAACTGTAATATACATAACATTTCAGCTGAATCGGTCAAGCTGTTTAGCTGATAAGAAGCCACACATTCACAAAATTCAATAAAAAAAATCTAAACACTCAGACTCGATAGCCAAAAAAAATATCCGATATCCTATTCTGCTCTAATATCCTATTCTGCTCTATGAACTGTCTTTATACAACATTTCAGGCAAATTGGTCAAGCCGTTTATTCCAGAAGAGGTCTTATATTTACAAAATTCAATTAAAAATATTTGTACCACCTGACTCGATAGCCAGAAAAAAAGTATTCTATATCCTATTCTGCCCTATGACATGTATTCATACAAAATTTCAGGCAAATTGGTCACGCCGTTTATTCGAGAAGAAGTCTTATATTTACAAAATTCAATTAAAAATATCTGGACCCCCTAACTCGATAGCCAAAAAAAAAAGTATCCTATATCCTATTCTAGCCTATGAACTGTCTTCATACTACATTTCAGGCAAATCGGTCAAGCCGTTTATTTGAGAAGAGATCTTATATTTACAAAATTCAATTAAAAATATTTGTATCACCTGACTCGATAGCCAGAAAAAAAGTATTCTATATCCTATTCTGCCCTATGACATGTATTCATACAAAATTTGAGGCAAATTGGTCAAGCCGTTTATTCGAGAAGAAGTCTTATATTTACAAAATTGAATTAAAAATATCTGGACCCCCTAACTCTATAGCCAAAAAAAATGTATCCTCTATCCTATTCTACCCTATAAACTGTCTTCATACTACATTTCAGGCAAATCGGTCAAGCCGTTTATTTGAGAAGAGATCTTATATATACAAAATTCAATTTAAAATATTTGGACCCCCTGACTCGATAGCAAGAAAAAAATATTCATTATTCTTTTCTGCCTTATGAACTGTCTTTATACAACATTTCGGGTAAATCGGTCAAGCCGATTATTCGAAAAGAGGTCCTTAAGTTACAAAATTCAATTAATAATATCTGGACCCCCTGACTCGATAGCTAAAAACAAAGTATCCTATATCCTATTCTGCCTTATGTTCTATCTTTGTACAAAATTTCAGCCAAATCGGTCAAGCCGTTTGACCGTGAAGAAGTCCCAAACAAACAAACAAACAAACAAACAAATAAACAAACTGACTTTCGCATTTATAATATTGGTGTTGATTAACACGCGGAAGAACACAAGTTTTAGGAAAAAATACAATGTTATCACACACACTTTTCCACGTTCCCGCCAAAACTCATAGTAAATATTAATGTCGGTACCTAGCACAGACTAAGTAGTAGGAGTGGGCGTTATATAGCATAGATCGTTTCCACAACGTTGTCACAGATCAACAACGCAAACGTTATAGACGAATTTCATAACCGTCTATTTTTCAACACAGTCTATTTAGACTTAGACTGTTGTTGCGGACCGTTGCGGCGGCAACGTCACGTCACACTTCGTTTGCAATATCGATAGAGGGAGAAAAGAATAATTTTTCTAGTGTCTACTACTGTTTGCAAGCCTTGCCAGGTTAAATAAATTTGGGTCGCACGGTAAAATATAGATGTAAATAGAAGTAAAATAATTAGGACGATTTGAAAAATAAACATTACAGACTTTTACATTGTACCTACCTAATACTACAATACTACATAATACATAAATATCTATTTCGCAAAGCAAACACCGTTTAATAGATGTATGCATAGCAAATATCTATTAACATTGTTAAAACGTATACATCTATTAAACGATGGTTGCGAAATAGATCGTTGTGAAATAGACGGTTTTGGCAACGTTATTGTAATGCAGATAACGTTGCGTTATGTTTTATGAAAAACGCGTAACGACACACTACTACTAAGTAGAGATGCTACTTCTTCTTCTTCACGTCATGCTACTTTTTTTTTTTTCCCCAATCCTGGGATTTTAGCGCCGCACATTCTGTGCATTTGCCAGAGTCATGTTTTAGTTTTAGCTTCTATCTTGCAGTGATCTTGCATGTTCATTGTTCATGAGTTGTTTTCATTTTACAAGATGGATTGGTTGAATTTCGATGACTATAAAACGAGGGAAACAATAACAATGTAAAAAATAATTTAACAATTACGATAAACAAAGAATTAGTTAACTATCGGGAGAGAAGAATGATAAATAATTTATGAACAAGTAAAAATAAACTAGATGCATTATAAAATATTTACAAGTTACATGCAGCATACAATTTACTATAATTTTATATTATTTATATCTATGTATTCAGCTAATGCTTTATACACATTTGGCTGAAAATCTGTGAGTAAGCAATTGATATTAGTGGGAAATTGAATCTTAAGATTTCTTAGAGTCTCATACAACATATCAGAATCAAATAGAGGGCATGATAGAATTAAGTGATTAAGGTCTGAAATAATTTATCCGCATTAACAAGATGGCGAACTTACAATTTTAAGTCTAGCAAGATGTGCCGGACTGCAGACGTGACCCAAGCGCATTCTTTTTATATGTTATGTTTATATGTTATTATTATGTTAGTTTTTATATGGAAAAATATCTCCACACACGACTGCTTCATTCGCCAAGCGGTCAGCAATCTCATTGCCTTTAATACCACAATGGCTTGGTATCCACGCAAAAGACACGGTAAAACCCAATATTGTACACTGATACAATTTATACCTAGATTGTATAATAATAGGAATATGTACTTGTGATTTAAATGGAAATTTTGAAAGCGACTGTAGGGCACTAAGAGAATCACAAAAAATAATTGTTTTAGGGAGTTTCATCAAAATTATATATTCTAGTGCTTTTAATATTCCAAAACATTCAGCGGTAAAGACAGATGTTTCGGGTGGGAATTTAATTTTTTGTACAATCTTGAATTGTGGATGGTATACTCCAACACCGACACAATCAGAAGGTTTATGCTTCGATGCATCTGTGTAAATTTGATGCCATCCATCCCAATAGTTATTAACAACGGAATTAAAATGTGAGTTTGCATTAGGATCACTTCTATCAATGTCGATATTATAAACTATGTTAGGCGACATAATTAAACATTCGTAATCAACAAGATATATAGACAGTTTGTTGATGCGATGGGTAGGAGCCATCAAATTATTGAAATTTGTCCAACTGTAAACCAAGCAAGGGCGAGATTTGTGAGTCCAGTAGTCAGCACCTGAGACAATGACATCAGATAACAGTTGCAATTTCAAAAACAAATAATGATCAGATAATCTTAGCGAACGATAAATAAATTTATCTGAAAGATATTGTCGCCGTAATTGAAGTGGTGGTTCACCACATTCAACCTGTAAGGCATTTATAGGACTCGACTTCATAGCTCCCGAAATTACCCTCAAAGCCTTGGCCTGGATGGCATCTAGCTTCTTCAGTCCAGCAGAGCTACAAGGCTCTAACAAGAATGAGCCATAATCTATAACACTTCTTATCAAAGCATTGTAGACAAGCCTTAATGAAGAGGGATGCGCACCCCACCAAACTCCCGAGAGGCATCGCAAGAGATTGAGAAGCCTTTCACATCTGACACTAAGGTACTCACAGTGAGGTAGGAACGTCAATTTTGAGTCAAGTACTATACCTAAAAATTTTGTTTCATTACGAACGGGAATATTATGCCCGTTGTAAAAGATAGCAGGATGTAAGGGTGTATATATTATAAAGCAAAGGGCTGATGACGGATCCTTGTGGAAGGCCTTTCCAAACATATCTTATTTCATTGTAGTTGTCTAACTTAACTGATCTACCGTAAAGCATGTTTATAATAAAATTTGAAAGTGTTGATGGAACATTTACAGATTGTAATTTAGCGGTCAAAATTGGTAATAGTACGCTATCATACGCAGAATTGACATCGAGGAAAGCTGCAACAACAGATTCTTTACGGGAGAATGCCATGCGAATATCTGTTACGAAAATGCTTAAGCTGTCTAAAGTGCTTCTTCCTTTACGGAAACCATAGTGTGATTCAGACAGAATAGCATGACTTTCTATAAACCATTCTAAACGATTTTTTTTTAATGAGGTGCTCTGCAATTTTTGCTATGACTGAAGAGAGTGCTATAGGTCGGTATGATGCTATGAGTGCCGGTGATTTGTCTGGTTTTAAAATTGGCAAAATAATTTGTGATTTCCAGGCATTTGGAACATTGTTAGACATCAATACAGAATTTATTAAATTAAGGTAGTACATAAGTGTCTGATCTCCTAAATTGCGCAAGAACGAATATGGTATACCATCTTCCCCTGGGGCTGAATCGCGTAATTTCGAAAGAACCCCTTTAAGTTCCACTAAAGAAAAGGCCAATTTAAGATTTTCTGTATGAGATGGGATAGGCATTATTAATGATTGTAAGGAAGGAGCAACGTATGGGGGCGCAAGCTTACTTAGATACAAATCACACAATGATCGAGGGAGAATGCAGCGGTTAGTATTAGACATTCCAGACTTGAAGCGCCTAATGTTGTTCCAAACAATAGACGGGTGTGTGTTTGGAGAAATAGACACACAGAAATTTCTCCAACTTAAAAACTTTTTTTTCTTAAAGAGCTTTTTAGATTCTTCTATTGTTTCTATAAGGGTTTTAAAATTGTCTTTTGTCATGTCATCATTATATACAATTTCAGCTAATTTTCGTTTATTCGCAGCACCAGCTATGCCTACTGTTATATGAGGTAATGGACGGCAGATTCAAGCATTTGTTTTCTACACAATTTAAATTTATCCCAATGCTTATCGTTTATTTTGTATTTGAGACGAGGTTGTTGTACGATCATTGCTGGAGATTTCTTTAAACCGGAAATAATGATTGGGAAATGGTCACTACCAAAAGTTGATAAAAGTGTGCTCCAAGTAAATTTCGTTGCTAAATCTGGAGTACAAATTGTTAAATCAACGGCACTAACATTTTCATCAGGGTTAGTACGCCGTGTAGCGGCACCGGTGTTTAGTAAACATAAGTTATGTTTGTCTATAATATCTATCAAATCTTCACCGTAACCACTAGAAACAGAACTCGCCCAGGACTGATGCTGAATATTGAAATCCCCTAAAATAACAAACGGTTTAGGAAGCAATGATAGCAGAGAATCAAAATAATTTAATATATTTGATGAAGGTCGCGGAATATATAAGGAAACATGGCAAATGCCATTTACTAATACGGCGGAAGCACTATAATCATCATGATGTGGCAGAGAGATTGGTTTATGGAAAAGATTACTTTTAAAGAGTATGGCTACACCGCCATATCCGTCACTCCTATCTTGTCGATAGCAAGAGTAACCATTTAATTTGAAAACAGAGCCTGGTTTAAGCTAGGTCTCTGCTAAGGCAATAATAGAAGGGTTAAATTTATTTACAAGGTAAATGGTTTCGTATTTTTTACTAATCGCACTTCGGCAGTTCCACTGCATCATCACACAATTGGTGCGATGCAGTGGAACCGCCGAAATGCGACTACAGTTCGTGTTCATTTGAGGGCTTAGATCCATTATGGATCTGTATGATTTTTTTTAGTAATTCATTTATGGGGGCAGCGTTGTCCGGTTTCAATAGGTTGGTCTGAGATAATGTGCTAATTAAAGCGACAATAATGTTTGTCAAAGATTGCTGTTCAGTGTCAGTACTACTTTGTGCTTTCAACGCACAACTATTGGCAGGAGGTGGCATATCATAGTATTTTATGAGTTGTTGGCGAGCCGCTTGGTCATACCCTTTAGGGGCTGACGGGCTGAACGCGGTTTTAATAAAACAGTTTTTCTATAAGTCATATTAGAAGAGGACGGTGGAGGCATTTTTCCGATCACCGGTGTTGTGCAACTAGTGGCAATGACATCAGCGTAAGACTTAGACACTTGAGGATGCAGTTTGCAAGCCTCAGAGTATGAAATGCAACATTGTGCCATGGATTGCTTGATACGCTTTTGTCGATCGAGCTCAGGACAAGACTTGCTAGTAGCAAAGTGCGAGCCTGAACAGAGGCAACATGAAGAATAATCCTCTTCAGTGCTACAACTACCCGCAGTATGTTCTTGACCGCACTTAAAGCAGCGAGGTTTAAACCTGCACTGCATTTTAGTATGGCCAAAACGGCAGCAGTTGTAGCATTGTATTGTCGGATAAGTGTAAAGTTCTACCGGCAGTGCATTGAAACACATGAAAATTCGCTTAGGCAGTACCTGCCCATCAAACGTGATTACTACTGTTTGAGATGGCTTCCAGACTGGGGACCCGTTGACAGTTGTCTTATAATTCAGACGTCTAATCTTAATGATTTTACCACATCCTACGGGAACATTGATATTTTCGGTAACCTCTTCCGGGGACCACTCAGCTGGTACACCTCGTATAAGGCCCGTGCGCGTCAAATTGAATGTTGTAATGAATGCTTTTAATTTATTTTTAGGCAAACTTTCGTGGTGTAGGAATGTGTTTGCAGCATCAAAGTGCGTGAAAGCAAGAGCTATTTTGTCTCTGCCTATGCGTTTTAAACTACCATTTACAATATTTGTAAATTGTTGCTTCTGTAATAATATACCGAACGCGATGGGATGTAAAACAGTGTTGTCGTCAGGATTAGACTCCCTTTGAATGTGAACTAGGTATGGTGCTACATCTGTGGATTCGTAAAATTCCCTGCCGACTGGTGAGGGACGAGGATGTGTATTATCATTTGTGGAAACAGGAGTTGAAGCTGGTTTTTTGTCCAATTGTTTCTTTATCATAGGTGTCTCGGCAATTATTTCCGTTGTATTACAAACGCAGTCATTTTCCTTTGGTTCTGACACTGAATTACCGGGGCTGTCTTGGTTTGCCTACAGCTTAGAACATGATAGGCCCGTGAAGATCGCTCTATGGGGACTACCTATGAATACGGACGAGAAAACAATTGTTGAGGCACTTGAAGAAAGAAATTTTCCCGCTCTATTCGCCCGACAATTGCCATGCAGATCTAGGACTAACAAGGTCTGTTTCCACGTCCAACTCAACGCCTTAGACAAGGACGAGCTGGACCGCTTGTTTCGGATCACCGACCTGCTGGGAATGCCCGGAGTACGACTAGAGGCCTGGAAGGGTAAGTCGACTATCCCCCAGTGCCATAGATGTCAAAACTTTGGACACTCGTCCAAGCATTGCCATAGGCCGCAGAAATGTGTCAGGTGCGCGGGCCCTCACTATGGCTCTGAGTGCCCACTACCAACCGATGCCACCCTAAAATGCGCTAACTGCGCAGGTACACACGCGGCTAACAGCCGACAATGCCCCAAGTTCAGAAAGGAAGCCCGTAAGAGAGAGATTAAAGTAACGGGCCGACCACCAGCCAGCGAGAACATACCACGCCGAGGGGCGCCTTCGAGAACGGACAAGCGCCCAGAGACCGGACAACGCGGTCAGCCAGCCGGACAATGCAACCAGCCAGTACAGACGGCGCGACCCGCGTATATGCAACCTGCACCTGAGCAAGCAGCACCGCCGCCACCAGCCTACCTAAGGCCTTATCCTGGATGGAACTGGCCGGCGCTCCCACACTATGGGACATTACGACCGCCTGCAAACTGCCCTCTCCCCCGCAAAGCCGACCTAAACCCAACGGTGCAGAAACGGAAGAGGCAGAGAAAAGGAAGAGGCCGCAGAGGGAAAGGAGGAAATGACGCTCCAATAGCCTCATCGACCCCGGTACCACGTGACACTTCAACCGGAAGAAGAGCCCCAGCACGCACGACTTTGAGATCGGAGCAACAACCGACCGCAAACACGCAACAGCCGCCCGCACCCACCCGAACGTGCCTGCCCCATCGGCCCCGTCATCCGCCCCCTCATCCGCACCGACATTGCGCCCCGAGTCAAGACGCGGAAGACCGCGTCGTCGATCCAGACCCGAAACAGGCAGAGAGGTAGAGGCCGGCACACCCCTAGCGCCGGTTACTCTCTCAATGCCCGCCACTTGCCCGCCGCCGGTGGCACAAGCCGTGCCTTCTGGCGCGGGCACCACATTCCCCCTAGACCCAAGGGTCCATTTTACACCTGTGACTCGGGCTGAGGTCACAGGTACGACCACTACAGTCAGTGCGCCCAGACCAGTACGCCCTCCGCCCCCGCCTGCACCGACCATACCAAGTGCAATGCGGGGTGCACCCACGCGCTACCTGGGTGCGCCACAACAGCTTGGGTCGAGCGCCTTTGCTCCCCGAGCTCGCCGAGTTCAGGGGGGCCCACCACCTCTTCCTCCTCCGGGAATGATGGGCCACCCTCTCCATGCACCAAATTACGGCCAAACCAGAGGTTCGAGCTAACGGGCTACGAGACGTATCGTCACGACGAGATTTCTCCCCAAGGAGTGGCTTACAGGGGCACGGCCGTACTGGTGAGAAGGGACATCGTCCACGAGGAGATCCAGCACCGGCGGTTCAAGCAGCTGAGATCGACGGGCATTTCAACGTCTGTGGCTGGCAGAACCACCTACTTCTTTGCCGGCTACAGACCACCACTTTACTCTGTCATCACCACCGACCTTCGCAACATATTCATAGAAAACAACCCCACCCTTTTAGCTGCTGATCTAAATGCTAAGCATACAGAGTGGGGTTCAAGACTTATAAATTATGCTGGTAGGAGAATTCGCGACGATGCACAGGCGAACGGCATTACTGTGATTGGTCCGGACTCACCATCGCACGTACCAAACTCAGCACGACTTCAGCCCGACGTACTTGATATCGTACTCCACCGCAACATGCACGTGACGGTAAGTGTGGAGGTGCTGTACGACATGGACGAGCAACACCTCCCACTACTAATAACAATGGGAGCAACCGCTGCAGCGATCCCACCACGCAGACCACGACGTAAAACCAACTGGGAGGACTATCGGGCGAGACTCGAGGACTTAAGCATCGGCCACCTGACTTCAGCACAAGACGTGGAGAACTTTGCAGAGCTCCTGGAACAACGGATATCTGCTGCCCGAGAAGTGGTAACAACCGAAGTTCCAAAATCATCCTGGCGCGAAAAACTACCCCGGAGACTGTCAGCCATGCGCGAAGAGAAACGCAGGCTGCGGGAGATGTGGGCCTACACACGCTGCCCGATCACCAAAAGGGAGTTGAACGCCATCACGGAAAAGTTCGCGGAGGCAGTCAACCTGTGGAGGGGCGCCGAGTGGGACAAACACATTGACGTAGACGTAGAATGGACACTTTGATCACTCCACCTATACACGTATTATGTACCTACCTACCATATGTTCTCTTCAGTTATACAGTAACTAGATATCTACTTTATCTTTTTTAGGGTTCCGTATCTCAAAAGGTGAAAAAAGGAACCCTTATAAGATTACTTTCTTGTCCATCTGTCTGTCCGTGTGTCACCACCGATTTTCTCAGGAACGGGTAGACCTAGAAAGTTTAAATATATATCAGATACTGAGGTCTATAGTCCCTATTAGATATATAAAAATCAAGGTCCTGAGGCACCACGATAAAAAGATATGGGCTAATTAAGATTTTCGCGAAAACTTGTGGGTACCAACATTTACTTTAATTTACATCTATTTTAATTTTTCAGAATGTTTCCTTTACTTTTGCTTAAAGACCTTGCTTATAACCATAATTGACAATTCTATGTCAACCGGAAGTACCCTGTAGGTTTTGGGTCGGAAACCTATAGGGTACTTCCCGTTGACCAAGAATCATAAAATTTGACAAAAAGCAAGGTCTTACAAATAAATACAGTCTACAGTACAAATAAAGTAAAAATTCCAAAACATAAAAAAAAGTTTAAATCAACGGGTGTCCCCAGTCCCTAATCCCTATTCATACAGGTGTCGGGTTTCATATGGTCCAAGCGAAAACCGTCAACGGAGGACTCCAAGGGCTATCCAAAGAACCCCTATGTATGTTCCGCGAAAATCTATAGTTTTCAAGAAAATTGCGTTTAACTTATTTTTGAGCTAGTCGCCGAACTGTTGCAATTTATTTAAATTTTCTCCCAAACTATGAAAGCCAGAGCCTATTTTTTTTTGTGGGACTATGAACAATGAATCAATGAATGAATCAAATGAATTAATCAAATCAATGGTCTCTCAGGGTAACCTACAATTTTTTATTTAGGCTTATTATTTTCCGAGAAAAAAAATATGACACATTTTTTATCTAATGATATTTGAACTTTTACTTTGGGCAGGCTTTTTTCCAAAAATAGAATAAAAAAAGTTACAACCGAGTTTGCCAAATTTCATGAGGCTACGACAAGAGGTTCAGCCAGGCTATTCTGTAAGCTATCTCGGAAGCGGAATCCGCGGTGAGATTCAAATTTCGTATTACGAAATTCAACCGTATTACGAACATGATACGATTAAATTTCGTAATACGAAATTCGAATCTCACCGCGGATTCCGCTGTCGAGATAGCTTACAAAATAGCCTAGCAGGTATAAAAACATAATTAACGAAATAGAAAGAATTTCATTATTGAATTATTTCTTCTGAAATACACAGTGTATTTCATTCATCGAGATATGTTCAGTATCTCCAGAGATATGAAGATAAACACCTCAAACTTAGTATTGAAATTGACAAGCGTGACGTTGGATGTCGGTTTTTTTAGTTTTTTAAGTTATCTTAAAATATTTTTATTATTATTATAGAGCATAAATGTTCTATATAACGTATGTCTAGGCCAGGGGTAAGCAATGACTCCTGCTTTTAACATAGTAGATAATGGCCTCAAAAAATTATAAAATAAAACTTTTTAACAAAAAATGAAATCGCCGAAAAAACTGAAAAGCATAAAATAAGTAAACTTTTTATTTAACCTTAATAACGAAGTTCTTAAACTACTGTTAGTATACCATTGTATATATTTTTGTAATTGATTTGAGTCTTTAACTAAACATAATAACTAAGTTCTCAAACTAATGTAAGTGTGTATACCTAAGTAATTTTGTTTCGGCGCCAAACAATCAATAAGCAAAGATCACTAAATAACCTCTAAAATATACAGAAATAATCAAATCAAATTAACAATGCAAAGTGAAATCTCCAGCGATGAACATAAACATTCCAAAAAATGCGCTTCCACACGACCCACAAACTAAATAGAGATGCACGCCCACTCGCAACGACGTGTGCCCGTCACAGGCCGTCACAGATTACTATATGTGGTGCCCGTTCGGGTTGTAGTCTCGCTGACATAACTTCGTCAACACTCGGCATTTTCCGGCGAACTAGCGTGTCGCGCCATGCCTCCGCCGCGCATTACGTTTTACGTAATTAATTAATTTGCTTGCAAAATTACTTAGGTATACATACTTACATTCGTTTGAGAACTTAGTTATTATGTTTAGTTAAAAACTCAAAACAATTACAAAAATATATACAACTAGCTGAGCCGGCAAACGTTGTTTTGCCATATAAATTATTATTTCTAGGTAATTTCTAGTGTAGACAAAAAAATACTGACTTATTGTAAGTGTGTAAGGATGTGGTATATGCGTGAAATAGGCATGGAGCGCTGTGAACGATGAGAGAATATAAAAATAACAAACGCCAAACATTATTATTTTAAAGTTATTGTAGGTTATTTCTTAAAATTACATATCACTAATTAATTACGACAGTAACACTAACAAACAATATCAGTCTCTTAATGCTATAGCGTGAACAATATTTTTTGTTAGCCCATCTTTAGCTAACATAGCGGTCGCCCGTGGCTCCGCCCGCGTGGATGTCTGTTAACGCTGCAAAAAGCCTTCCCAGGAAAGACACGGTCAGCAAAATGATTCCCAGGTCAATTCACAGATCGACCCACATCAACGACGCAGTCATTATCCGCAGGCTGCATAGATTGTCTGTATGAGGATGTTAAAGTTGTTAATGATGAAATTATTTAAATGTAATTCATACTAAGTTTTCACTTCTGCCGGCAGTCCCGGAGTGAAACCCGTTGTTTTAGGATAGATAACTAAAGCGATTATTGTAGAACTTCTCTATAAACAACATTTGACGTTGAATAATTATTTTCAGGTAACAAAATATACTGATGGTCGGGAGCCCCGACCCGTGATAGGGCAACGTAAAGTTGCCCACGCGTAAAACATTCTTTTCGTAAATCAATTCCTACTAATTCGAATGTTTGGCCCTGGGATTTGTTTATCGTTAGTGCGAAAGAAATTTTTACTGGAAATTGGAGCCTTTTGAAGGGTATAGGCAAATCAGTAGGAATCGTGGGTATTCTCTGTATATGAGGTAATTCACCAGCTGCAGGGCCGGTGATAATCTTCGCTACTATTCAATTATCTTTTAGGTCCTTTATAAGAAGTCTCGTGCCATTACACATGTTGGGGGGCTTAAATTTCTGAGAAGCATTATCGGCGTGCCAACTTTTAACGACAGTTCATGTTCATCGATGTTAGTGACGATGTCTATGGATTTATAGCACTTTACTTCACCCGGTACTTTCTGCATAATTAAATTGTTTATTTCGTTGACTGTTTCATTCCTGGGAGAAACTATTGCTCTACAGCACAGCCAACTTAAATATTCTTTTCCAAAATAAAATTTAGACTATGTTACTCGTGGATAATGTAGCTTTCGAATGGTGAAATAATTTTTAAAAACGGTGTTTTTGAGCCTATTCATTACAGCCAAACAAAGTTTTCCTCTTTTTAATATTATATATATATATATATATATATATATATATATAATGTAGATGGTACACTAACAGTAGTTTAAGAACTTTGTTATTAAGGTTAAATAAAAGTTTACTTATTTTTTGCTTTTCAGTTTTTTCGGCGGTTTAATTTTTTGTTAAAAAGTTTTATAGTGGTTTAAGTTCATTTTAAACCAGTTCTTTAGTCTCAGTTTTTTTTAGAATACGCGAATAATCTTCAATTGTGCATTACAAGAAACGTAGGTAACTAGTTTCTATTTTTTAAAGGAATAACGGAGTATGTGTGCGTAAACTTTTTTATAATTTGCACGTACTGGCTTTTGTTCGCGTTGTATTTACTTCAGATATGCTCCAACTTGCCCCTCTAGACAAAATCCAATTTTTGTTTCCAGTCACGCTATCGCAAGTTCGAAATTTAAGGAGTGACATTTATTTTAAAATCCAGTTTGTATGTTTGTTTGGGACTTCTTCACGGTCAAACGGCCGAACCGATTTAGCTGAAAGTTTGCATTTGTATAACCTGTATCATGGATTAGGCTATAGGATACTTTTTAACGCGGGCGAAGCCGCGGGGCATAGCTAGTTAAACTATATATGTAAAATCTGTACACAGTGTACCTGCACTGATGTACGCAAAGCCGGATATATTATACCTACATATATAAAAACCAGTTGCCGAATTTATGTAGTGTTTAATATCTGTATATTATCCATGGAAGTATAATATAGATATTACACTTTTGGATTAACTTTTATATGCTAATCTAATACTATAAGAATCTTTGTCCTGACATACTGACTGACTGACTGACAGACAACGCACAGCCTAAACCGCTGGTCATACTATAAGAATCTTTGTCCTGACATACTGACAAACTGACAGACTGACAGACAACGCACAGCCTAAACCGCTGGTCTTAGAGACTTGAAATTTGGAGGGTATATTTGTCTTAGTACGTAAGGATGTACTAAGAAAGGATTTTCCAAAATTCACCGGTTGAGGGGATGAAATGGGGGTTCAATGTTTGTATGGAGAAACAAGATTAGATAGTCTTTTCTATCCGAAACTTCACACAAGTGCTTTAGTAAAAATAAGATTAAATACGTATTTCAGGTTTTTCGAATTTCCACCCCTAAGAGGGGTACCCCTAAAATGGGGTAACAAAGTGTGAAAATCAATATTGTTTCGGATTGCGCTGAAATTTGGCATGCAGATAGTTATTACGACATTAGTTACCTCTGAGAAAGGATTTTCCAAAATTCACCCTTGAAGGGGATGAAACGGGGGTTCAACGTTTGTATTGAGAAACAAGATTAAATAGTCTTTTATATTCGAAACTTATCAGAAGTTCTTAAAAGTAAGTAAATATGTGTTCCAGGCTCTTTCGAAATTCCACCCCTAAAAGGGTGAAGTGAGGTAACAAAGTCTGAAATCATTATTGTTTCGGATCGCGCTGAAATTTGGCATGCAGATAGTTATTTTGACTTAGGTATCCGCTAAGAAATATTTTTTTATAATTCACTCTTCAAGGAGATGAAGTGGGGGTTCAAAGTTTGGATAGTCAAGTTATTCGACATTTTACACAAGTACTTCTGTTAATAAATAAGTCAATACGAGTTTCAGATTTTTTCAAAATGCCACCCTAAGAGGATAAACTGGGGTAACAAAGTCTAAAAATCAATATTGTTTCGGATTGCGCTGAAATTTAGAATGCAGATAGTTATTATGACGTAGGTATCCGCTCATAAAGGATTTTCTAAAAATTCCTCCCGGATACGGAACGGGGATTCAAAGTTTGTATGGCGAAACAAGATGAGATAAAGTACGTGTTGCAGGATTTTTCGAAATGGGGTGGGTAACAAAGTCTGAAAATTTAGCTTATTCGGGTTTTAAAAATATGAATCCCGAATTGCCTCATTTACGTGATAAAATGAAAACGGAAGAACCGATTTGGCTAATTCTTATTTGATGTCTTTAATGATAGAATCGTTTTTACAACAGAAAAGTTTTAAGTAAATAAAAGAAGTTTTCAACGCGGGCGAAGCCGCGGTAAAAACTTGAACCTCTTGAAACTTGATCTTGGTGATCCATCCCGGTTGTACGTCAGCTCAAGGCTGCGTCGCTGGATGTAGCATACAGGGCCTTATTCACGATCCATCCCGGCTGTACGTCAGCTGAAGGACATGCACGAAGCAAAAGTATCGTGAATAAGCTTGACGTACGTCGATAATTATTATTAATTGTTTGCTGGACTTGCACGACCGATTTTGCATCCAGCGAGCACCCCCACCACCGCGACGGTCGTGCAGATGGACAGTGAATAACGCGTACGTATGTTAGAGCAGTCCAGCATCGTGCGGCTTGATGGTGTATAGACTTGCTGTACAGCAGATTTAAAATATACGTACAATATACATTTATCATTTAAAACATATTTCGTTCTATTAACTCTGCTCGCTTGATGCGCGCACGACAGTCAGTATGCTACATCCAGCGCCGCGGCCTTGAGCTGACGTACAGCCGGGATGAATCGTGAATAAGGCCCTTTACGTAGTGATTATATATTTTATTATTCTCTTTGTACAGTGCCACAAGTATAACTTGGCGGTGGTGGTTTTTGGAACCAATTCTTTTAATTGAAACTGTGAGTTTGAAGTTTGAGAGATTACCGCGACATTATTGTTGATAAATCTGCTACAATAAAATAGTTCAATAATGCCAAAAGTAATTAAAAGTGGTTTAAGAGAAACTGTTATCAAAGTACAAAGTAAAAGCACAGTGGCGCACAGGCACGCCAAGTTATAGTTGCCGGACTGTACCTTCTGTGGCACTGAATAATATATATAGTAATCTGTGATATACACAGATCTGTGGCGCAAGGTTGCGAGCCTCGGAACAATGACTAAAGCGTGGAAGCCGGGCTAAAATAAGAAATGAAATATACGTATGTTTACTTTTTTTTACTAACGATGTTAATAGTGCGTAGGAAAGAGACGTATAATGCCGTTCTGTTTCGTTATCATGCAGGTTGTCACAAGTTAATTTTTGGCTAGTGATGGGCTTATCATCGACATTATCGTGTCGATGTCAGTCATCAAAGCAAATATGTATTTAATTTTATTAAAAAATCCAAATACAAGACTATTCATTATATGAGTTGTGTATGTCGTAGGTATTATTGATAAAACGTTTTTTGCAAAAAATAGAAGGATTTTGGGAACACACGAAAAATTAGACAATGGCTATGATATCAATTAATCAATCTTAATGAATAAAGTTAGTTCCGATTAGATTTTTAAAATTATAAAAAACCTAGTTATTTAGCGAAAATTTGGTTAATGAAATTTTCCTTTAAAATCTTCTCTTCTTCACTCAGTATAATTATAAAAAAGCGTTGCATCGTAATGTAGAAATAGTATGATAATGGTGCGTAAATCCGTAATACACCCTTCAACAACTCAAGCCATCTTGTCCAAAGCACTGTACACCTCACGTATGTGTATACTTTTACTTTCTGGTCACGTTCTCAGACAGAAATTAATAATTATATCGCTTTTTTCACTCAGTGAATTCGTCAAACCCGCGACACGTATCGACAAAACTTAAAACTGCAAAACTATGTTGATAGCTGACATATAGTATTTTGACGTCTTGGGTAGATCTTTTGTATTTGTTAGCATTATAAGATGACCAAAGGTGACCATTTGACATTTCCCATTTTAAGCTTTGTGACACGTTTAAAAATAATAAAAACAAACAGCCATGTTTTGTTTCTTTCACACCTTATGACATGCTTATTGACATAAATGAATAAAATATAGCTTACTCGATTTTTATTTTAGCCCGGCTTTCCCAGTTGCGAGCTGACACATAAAGTAATCTGTGGTTTATATTATAGTTTATATCACAGACCAGTTAGGAGATACTGTTTATATTTCGTAATTTGTTTGCAAATTGATATTATTTAAAGCTGAAAATTATTATAAAGTATCATAATCAGTCGAAAGATTCAATGGCAAGTACAAATGTGTTTCTATTTCCATTATCTCATAGATTTTATATCAAGGTAAGATGGCTGGAACAATATAGATCTAGCGATAAGCCCCAGCCTCGATACCTATATATTGTTGGCGAAGAAACATGTACAACTGTGGCATACAATGAAAGTGCTCGCGCTTTGTGTAACGTTATTGAACCGGTTTAATCCTGAATTTCAAAGATAATAGATTTGTATCTATGTTTTATTAAATATGCAGTATATTTAAAACATAGATATAAATCTTTATATACAAAAAAAGGAAGATAAGGGACCCCGCTCCTCAATGTGAACCGTATGAATTAGGTTCGCGAATCTAATTTCACCTTAGTCACAATCGAACTAGCGTTTGTGTAGCACCTACAGAATTAAATGTGCAATTATCGCAGATCCTTAGTAAGCTACAATGCAGAAATTCGTGTTTTCATGTTCTTGTTTCTAGTTCCATTATGTTTATGTGGCCTATGAATGAGTTCTACCCCATCTACCTTTTTATATCGATGTAAATAATATTATAAGTGATTAGTATTTTGTTTTGTTTTACTATCAGTATAAATATGTGGCGTTAATTTTATTGAAATAAATTTACTTCCGCGATTGTAAAGATGTGACATGACCTATTGTGACTTTCAATAAGTAAATTAATTTATTTATTTATATTTATTTTACTTTAAATATAAATATAACTCAGATACCTACTAAATCTAAACCGTACCTACAATTAAATAATCATGGGTACTTATATATATATAAGGCGGCAATAGCCCGATGGATAGGGTGTCGGACTGGCGATCGAGAGGTCGTTAGTTCGGTCCCCACCACACCCATTGCACTATTTACGTGAACCCACTCCAGACACAAGCATATTTATCTTAGTTGGAGGGGTTAACAAGAATACTAGTAATGTGCAACCCACATTGAGAGTTATCGCAGCTGGAAGAGAAAATTTGTTTAATTTAAATTAGATCTTATTCTCAACACATTTAGTCTTAAATTTATCTGAAGTTATTTTTCCCTTGCTTCGGTAAATAATGCTGCGTTACAAAAACTTCAAATTAAAATGAGTCTTATTTTAAATATGGTCAGGTTTTGATTAAATAGGTACTTGAAATTTATAATGACAGTGACACATCGTGGCTCGTGAAGTCGTGAGACAAGAAGGATATCACTTCGACTTCATTAACTTGTAATCTTTATTTGTTGCTGTGCGCCGTGCCGTATCTCACGTGTTCACTGTTTGTTTATTAAAACATACGTTTGGTTCTTGCTTAGCTAATTAGTATCGCATCAATCAATGAAATAGCACAATATCAAATCAATTCAATATCACTGCGAGTGGGACATGTAACAGGCGGAAAATAATGCACCACTGTGATAATAATCGTCACTAACAAAATATAATGGTCGTGATTTCTCACACATGATATAATAGTCGAAGTGGTAAGTGAAATTAATGTAGCTATAATGCCTATCAAAGAATAATATTATCACACATATTAATATAATATCGTTTAAAAACTAAAAAAGAACCGACTTCAATGCTCCGCTATTAATTTTCAATTTTGAGGTGTTTATCTCCATATCTCTGGAGATTATTATCAGACCTCAATAAAATTAACATGGTACCACACTTGGGATATCTACTTTCCAACAAAAAAAGAATAATCAAAATCGGTTCATAAATGTTACGAAGTTACGAAGTTATCCGCAAACAAACATAAAAAAAAAAAAAAAGTATACGGTCGAATTGAGAAACCTCCTCCTTTTTTTAAGTTGGTTAAAAAAACCAATAGAAACATTTTAAAGAGTAACTCTTTCTCTGTATTGGCGACAATTGATGAACTGGCCAAGTTCGAACACGTTGACTGACTTGCACACGTTAGGTTCCATACCACAGTTAGGTAAAATAAATAAGATAGGGCAATGCCGAAAAATCATGTCTCTTGTGGGGTGGTCCTCTTTAATTTTATTAGATTTTTAGGTTTTGCTGTTATAATAGCAATATCTTAACTATAATATATAATTTGTGAATATTTCAACTCCCTACCTATTACAGCTTAGAAGATAAAGCCCTGTGACAGATGGATGGATAGACAGCAGTGTCTCAGTAATAGAGTTCTGTTAGGTTAGTACCCTTGTGGTACGGAACTCTAAAAATTAATGTTTTTGTTTCATATTATATAATATCTTAATATTATAGTTTAAAAGGGACCATATACATTATGCAGTGTGAGTGCAAGTTTGAGTTGTTACCCGACTATGGCGAAGCAAAAAGGAGGGTTAAGTTTTTGGCCGGTATGTGAGTTTATGTATTTTCATCTGTTCCCTCATAACTTCTGAACTACCTACTAATAATTATTTGACAAATGAGGTGTCATTGGAATCGTCTTGCTTGTCTGGTCTATGTGACGTCACATTAAATTGAATGAGGCGCCCTCTAGGCATGAAGTCAATATAATAAAAAAAATATCACTCCACCCCATTGTCTGTGGTATTGTTGAATAGGGATTTTAAAATGAAGGTAAGGTTTGTTACATCATATTTTTATTAAGCGTAGGGTTTACGAGATATTTCCTGTCAAAGTCAAGAAAATTATTTTTCACCCGACTACGGAGTTGCAAAGAAGCAAAAGGGAGGGTTATCTGTTTGTTGATAGGTATGTATGTAAATATGTATATAATTGGGTGCATGTCTGCAGGTATGTAAAAACCCCAAAATAGGTGAAATAAAAATCAAGTTAAAAACAAAAACCTGATTACTGAAAAATCACGATCTAAAAAGTATAAAACAAGAAGATATTCTCAACCAAATTACTATGTGCAAACTATTTAATATGTATTGTGTATTATACATATAAATATGTATTGTGTATTATAAATATATATAACTTACTTGTAATAAGTATTTTATTGTATTTCATGCCATATTCATAGTAGTGTTCAGAGGATAGCCGTGGTCATATACCACCTACCGTAACAAAACAATACATTCTGCAAAGTAGCATGGTTATCCACTGAACACCATGAATGTGATTTTTCAGTAAGGCGAGTTTTAATTTTTGAACTTATTTTTTTTTCATATCTCTGAAATTTATCAGATTTTAATAAAATATATCGACTGTGGAAAATGAAATTCAAATGTAAGGGTCATTTTGTTGCAAGTAAGTACAAAAAAAAAAAATTCTCTACCAAACTGTATTTTTATCATTTTGATATCTCTTAAAATGATGGAGTTTGATGATGATGATGACATTAACTTTACAAAGTTAGGGATAAAAAAGTTTTAATTTTGTATCATATGGGTCAAATTTTATATCATAACTCAATTTTATTTTTATGCAACATTATCAGTCTATAGCTAATACATTTAATATATGTAATTGATATGTTGTAACAATCCTAAGAGATTGATTCATCATACATAATTTCCAGTGAATGTGTATGTCCAAAATATTTTAGTGCACATCAAGGGATGAGAATGAATTTTGGGAGACCAAAATTCAAGTATGTAAGGGATCTTTTAAACTATAGTCCTGGGGTGGAAGTATCTACCCTGGGGTGGAAGTATCTACTTTAAACTATTGTTCTGGTGTGGAAATATCTACTTTTTTTTTATTTGTTTTTTTTCTATAAATAATTATAACATATTATTATATAACAATTTTGATGAGTACTAATAAACGCTGATGCTGCAAGATCTTATAAGGGTTCCTTTTTTAGGGTTCCGTACCCAAAGGGTAAAACGCGACCCTATTACTAAGACTCCGCTGTCCGTCTGTCTGTCTGTCTGTCCGTCTGTCACCAGGCTGTATCTCATAAACCGTGATAGTTAGACAGTTGACATTTTCACAGATGATGTATTTCTGTTGCCGCTATAACAACAAATACTAAAAACAAAGTAAAGTTAAAAATTAAAGGGGGTCCCCATACAAGAAACGTGTTTTTTTCAGCTTATGAACGCTTAGTTAGGTAAACGTCCCATAGATGGTGGTATATTGAAATATCGATCCTTAACACCTTTGTTAGACGTTAGACGTAAGTTAGAAATAAAATGTTTATTAATTATTATTTTTTGCTGGCGAAAAATGATAGTGGAATTTTTTGCTCGATCTTATAAAATACTGTACTGTGTTACGGAACCCTACGAGTGCGAGTCCGACTTGCGCTTGGCCAGTTTATTACCTTTTGAGGTACGGAACCCTAAAAAGGCAAATTTACACAACAAACTTGTTATTAGTATTTGGTGCAATACATTTTCTATGGATCGAACTACAAAGTTAAGTTTTATTACAAAAACTCACGGTCATTTTAAACTTATTTAAGACGGGCATTTAACGTGACTTACGCGATGTCGATATAGTGATCGACATATGTTTCGGCCTCATCCGGAGGCCTTCTTCAGGATCTTGAGTGCGGGGCGCTCGCCGACGCGTTTAGCCTCCAGTCTCCAGCCAGTGCCTCCAGCCAGTGCGAGGCTGAACGCGTCGGCGAGCGCCCTGCACTCAAGATCCTGAAGAAGACCTCCGGATGAGGCCGAAACATATGTCGATCTCTATATCGACATCGCGTAAGTCACGTTAAATTCCCGTCTTAAATCTATAAAGTTAAGTTTGTCCTTTAACCTAGTCTGAGAGTTGGCGAGGAAGCCTCGGTGGGCGAGTCCAATTCGACTTGACCAGTTTTTAGGGTTCCGTAGCCGAATGGCAAAAAACGGAACTCTTATAGATTCGTCTTGTCTGTCTGTCCGTCCGTATGTCACAGCCATTTTATTCCGTTGGAACTTGGTAGGTAGATGTATTCTGTAAACCGCTTGCCGATTTTTTTTATACTAAATTAAAACAAATAAAATGTTTTTTTTTCATATAACCTATACGTGTATGGATATACGTCTATGGATAGGTCTTTAAAAGTGACATTAAGGTTCCTTAACCCGTTTTTCTCAAAAAGTCAATAATTTGAAAGATAGGCGCGTCTAAAGTGGTAAAATGTGTGTGTGTGTGTGGCGTGAATTATACTTCATAACCATGGTTTTGACTAGACTATGTAGCATGTTCATTAACATGGTTTATATCCATTCTTACATAGTGAAAAGATAGTTTAAAATACAATTTAAATTTACAATGAAACATATTTTTTTAATATATAAGGGGTAACAGGACAAGCACGACGCTCGCCTGATGGTAAGCGATGACATGTGCCTATTACAGATACAGCAACACGCAAAATTCTGAACTGCCACAATTTTGCATGTCACTGCACTGCACCTGTTACCTTGACACATAAAGATGTTGAGTCTCACATGCCCTGTAATTTCACTGAAATTAATTGGCAAAGTTTTGGTACCGCCCCAGGTGGAATAGAAGAAGTCCTACCACTATCATAATAATACTAAGCATATTGTATACTTAATAATTGTTTTTTTCTATTATAGCTTCAAACATGGAGGAAGTCTACATAAAATCAGAAAACATAGAGGTTGATATAAAACTTGAACCTTGTGAAAGTGAACCTAACGATAATGTTGAACCTGTTAAATGTGAACAAACCTTAATCGAACCCACAAATGATGACAAACATAATTATAATAGCGAAATTATGTGTAATCAACAATTCTACAATCAAGAACTGCACAAAAACACATTCATCGGACCAGCAGTAGCCCCTACACCATTCCAAATAAATCAAAATATTCCTAATCCATTAGTGTTTCAAGGTCCATCACAAAATGCCTCGAATTCAAACATCGATGTCATAGGCAAAGTATACGAAAACGGTAAAATAAATAGGCTCAACTGTAATCAGTGTAACAAGACTTTCAAAAACAGAGCGAATCTTAAAAATCATATAAAATATGTGCATTGCGACGAGCAAAACATCGAATGCTCTGAATGTTTCCGAACCTTCAAATCGATCCTCTATCTGCGGTCGCATATAAGCTCAGTTCACGCTAAAACCGAAGAAGTGGAATGCGAACATTGCCACAAAATATTTATGAATAAAAAGAAACTAAACAATCATATTTATTACACGCACAGACAGCCCGAGGAGCAAGTCAGTTGCAAAATCTGTTCCAAGACTTACAAAAGTCATTATAATCTGAAGGTTCACATGAGATACGTACATCCAGAAGGCGAGCCGCACCCGTGTCCCATTTGTTACAAAACGTTCAAAGTGGACATGTTATTACAAAGACATTTAAAATGGGCTCATCCCAACGACGGTCTCATCTACAAATGCCACGATTGCAATAAAATACTCCCATCCCTGGAATGCTACAAGTCCCATCTGACAAATGTGCACGACTTCGTCCGAGCTACATGCGACATCTGTAAAAAGACTTACAAAACTAAAAAGTCGCTGGAGAGACATCTGAAGAAAGACCACAACGGCTCGGAGGAACAGAATGAGTTATTGAAACAGCAGAATATGGACGTGGCTCCGTACACGCCCGGGGAACATATATGTCAGTTTTGTGAGCGCACTTTCGCGACTGTCACATCTCTGTTCTGGCATATAGATAGATATCATGCCCGGTTGCATGCAAACTTACCGAACAACTTATGCATCGTGTGCAATAAAGAATTCTCAGATTACGCAGCGTTGCATCGACATCTCTCATCCGTGCATTCCCTAGAAACTGCCACTTGTAAAATATGTATGAAAGAGTTCAAATCGCCTATCAATCTACAAAACCATATTAGAATCACACACGCTCCACCGGAAGCCATTCAAAACTGTGAGACTTGTCAGAAAACTTTCAAATGCGCTTTACATTTGCGTATGCATATGCTAGCAGTTCACGCAGGAGGGGAATTCCCCTGCGATATCTGCCAAAAGACTTTCTCCTCTACGAAATACTTAAACAAGCACAAAAAGTCACACATAGAATCTAGAGACTTCCAATGCGACATATGTTTTAAAATGTACAAAAATATAAACGCTGTAAATAAACACAAAAAGCAAGTACACAATGGAGTTAAATGTACCATTTGCAACATCAAACAAGCAAACATTGGCGATCATTTAAGGAAATGTCATCCAGAATTTAATTCTAGTCAAATAGAAGTCGATGAAATGATTTGCAGCAAATGTGATCGGAAAATTGGTGGCTTTGAGTTCACTGAACATGAGAGAAACTGTGAAGGGTTGCCGACTGTAGAAGTTACGATAAAAACTGAAGTATTGGATGAAGTGGCTGACGACACTTGAGAATATATAGGTGCGGTTAAAGACCGGACTTCACCAAGCCGACCTGCCCCTTCCTAGACAAAATCCAATTATCGTTACGATCACGCAACGCCAATGATCACGGAGAATAGACTCGTTACTAGACTATTCTCCGTGATCATCATTTACTAGTCACTAGTAGAATGATATTGACATTGGCGTTTCAAAAACTATATAATTTATGATCGTACAAAACGCAAAATCCGACTTCACATGCCGCGATAGTCAAAGTAGCCTGTAGTATTCATTATTCTGTGCCTGTAGCCATAATCATGTCATCAAGGTATACAAATTTGTTAATATTGTTTATCTCCATATCTCCGGAGATGATTATCAGATCTTGATAAAAAATTGAATGGGACCAAACGGGAGGCATAATCTCTCAAACGAAAAAAGATTTTTCAAATCGGTTAAGATTTGACGGAGTTCTGAGGTAACAAACATATCACAAGAAATAGAATTGAGAACCTCGAAGTCGTTTTAGGAGAAGGAGGTTCTCAAATCGTCTATATGTTTATTTTTTTAGGTTTCCGAACCCAAAGGGTACCAACGGAACCCTATTACTGAGACTCTGCTGTTCGTGTGTGTGTGTGTGTGTGTCTGTCCGTCCGTCCGTCTGTCACCAGGCTGTATCTCATGAACCGTGGTAGACGGTTGAAATTGTCACATGATGTATTTCTGTTACCGCTATAACAACAAATACTAAAATCACAAAGTTAATAATCAAAGGGGGTCCCCATACAAAATAAACTGGCCAAGTGCAAGTCGGACTCGCACTCGTAGGGTTCCGTAACACAGTAGAGTATTCTATAACTATGATTTTTCGCAACTACAAAAATAACTTTGTTTTTCATAGTGTTTGTATGAAAAACAAAGTTATACTTGCGGTCGCTATATCTCAACAACTGCTGACTGTATCTCGTTCAAACCAATTTTCGTTGAAAGTTTTATTGAGATCTACAGAATATATTTTTTCTAGATTTTTCACTCCCTTACTTTAGAAGTTAGAGGGGGGGGGGGGGGGGGACACACATTTTCCACTTTAAACGCGCCTATCTTTTAAATGATAGACTTTGAGAAAATATGATTTTAGGAACCTCAATGTCATTTTTAAAGACCTATCCATAGACGCGCATAGGTTTGATGAAGAAAAAAAAATTTTTTTGTTCCATTTCCATGTATGGGATGCCCCCCCTTAAACTTTTATATTTTTTATTTTTGTACAAAAATCGGAAAGCGGTTTACAGAATCCATTTACCTAGCAAGTTTCAATTCTGTAGTCTTAATAGTTTTGGAATAAAATGGCTGTGATATACGGACGGACAGACAGACAGACATGGCGAATTTATAAGGGTTCCGTTTTTTGCCATTCGGCTACGGAACCCTAAAAACGTGTTATTTACTATAGCGCCATCTATGAACGATTGTTTACCTTATTAATAATATTAATTACCTACCCTAACACCTTTGTGTTAACGTTGATTTAGTTGGTGTTAGAAGTTAGTTAGATGGCGTTGTACTTGATATGCATGTTTAGTATTTACTTGAACTATTCATTATTATGTGGTATTGACACGGTAATATAATATAATACAAATAATATTACCATGGTATTATACTGCGGTTCGGGACCCTCCGTGTGCGAGATAAAAGTCTGACTCGCACTTGGCCAGTATCAACATTATTACGATTCATTTGTATACCTCGATGACATGATACTAGCTGCTGACTACTTTGACTAGCGCAACTTTTAAAGTCGGTTCTTTTAGTTTTTTAAACGATCTTAAATTATATGTCTTTAGGTGCATACACACTATGTCACATAACATGTTATTTAACATGTTTCAGATAATGTGGACACGGAATGTTATAAAACATGTCACAATATTATGTTTTATAATATTCCGTGTCTACGTTATCTGAAAAATGTTAAATAACAATGTTATAATGTGTTTGTTACATAGTCTGTACGCGCCGTTACACTCAGAGATAACGTAACTGTAAATGGACATAATCCGTGTTTCTACGCATTGGTGAAGTCTTTTAATGTCTTTTATAGGTATACAACAAAATCCATATATTTACAACTTACATATTTATATTCAAACACTTTTGTTTTTGTATTTAATGAATAATCTTAGGTACTTAATATATGTATTGATGTAAGTTTAAATTATGTTAAAATATATTTAAGTTTGACAGATTTGTAATTGTTAAAATAAAGGTAATTTCCATTAAATAAATGTAAGTAAAACATACAATCCTTTCTTTTCTTTAAAAAATTGTGAAATTTACATATTGAAATGTTTTTTTAACCGACTTCACAAAAAAGGATGGGGTTCTCAATTCGACTGTATTTTTTTAAAGTCTTTTACCTCAGAACTCCGTCAAATATTGACCGATTTGAAAAATTCTTCAGTTTTTTTTCAAAATTCTTTTGTTTGAGAGATGATGCCTCCCGCTTGGTCCTATTCATATTTTATCGAGATCTAACTATCATCTCCGGAGATATGGAGATAAACAATTTATGCAAATTTGTATACTTTGATGACATGATTATAACTAGCCAGTACTTTGACTATCGCGGCGTGTGAAGTCGGTTTTTTCGTTTTGTTCGATCATAAATTATATTCTTTATAGTCATGCGTTTGACCACCATCTCACGTGATGGTAAGTGACGATGTCGCACGCTTGGCTAGAAGATAAATATTCACTCATGACTTGAAGACCCCCCTGATTGTACCTTTCCGGAACAGACTCGGGCAAGGAGTGCCAATCCCAGTATGTCTTTAAAGCTAGAACTACTTATAATAGTTGGATTATTAAATGTATCGTGAGGATTACACATAATATTATTATTAAGAACGTCGATCGCATCTTCACTTAACATCAGGTGAGATAGTGGTCAAGGTAAAACATCGTTAAGAAACCCCTGCATGGTGGTAGGACACTAGAGGAAAGTCACCTAATATGGAATTCCTTAATTTCTCTAATAATATAAGTATAAAACGCAAAACACGAATACCTTCTGTTTTATTCGGTCTAAATAGACCGAATATCAAATGATATCGCACTCACACCATTCATGTCAGTTGCGCGAACGCCGCACTTGTGGCAGGCATGTTTTGTTGTATTGTCACGCAGAACATTTTAAAGGTACCTAAGTCATAAATGAGTACTACCAGTTATCTATCAATTGTAGATAAGCAAGCGTTTGACCACTATCTCACCTGATGTTAAGTGAAGATCGACGATGTAGCACGCTTGCCTAGAAGATACCTGTTCACTCGCGATTTGAAGACCCCCGGATTGTACTTCACAAGAAACACAGACTCTGGCAGGGAATTCCATTCCTTTGCTGTATGGTAAATGTTGATGCAAAGCGCTTTGTGCGATAGAATGGAATATCAACCGATGTATCGATGGCGTATATCTGTGCGTCTGGTAGTACGATGGTAAAAGGGGGACGGTGGAATTAATTCGTGCAGTTGGTGGTGGTATCCGATAAAATACCAATAAACTGGCGACTTTGCGGCGATGCTCAAAGCTCTGAAGCCTTTTGCTAACAAGATTTTTGTCGTTTATGAAGTCAAAGTCAAAGTCAAAGCATTTATTCAGTATATGGGCAAATTAAAAATTAGCACTTACACACGTCAAATAACATTAAATAGATCATATTCAACAAAAAATATAGATATAACAGAAACATAACGCTTTGAATTTACAAAAAAAAAACAAAGGTATTGAGCCATTCAGCTTTCATCTAGACGTCGAACGTCACACTTAAAACACATGTTTAATTCCCCTTATTAATGTAGGGTTGCCAACCGTACCATTACGTGCACCCGCAACCCAGTGCATGTTTCAGTACTTCAGACAATTTTTATCCAAAAAATTGTGAAATAATGAAACATAATAGATAAATAAAACGCAGACTAATTGCAGTATGAGTTTCTTAGCTCTCCTCTCAATAACTTCAAACGCCTCCAGCTGGTATTTGGCTGACCCATATCCCAGAGGTGAGAACAGTACTCCATACATGATCGGACTTGAGCTTGATACAAATTTAAAAGCTGTCCTGGTGTAAAGTACTGTCTCACCTTGGCCAAATCACCAAGCTTTTTGAGGCCAATTGGGCTTTTGACTCAATATAGGAGCCAAAGTTAAGTGTAGTGTATTTTTTTGGTTTTGGTGTGTGTGTATTTTTTGGATAAAAATTGTCTGAAGTACTGAAACATGCACTGGGTTGCGGGTGCACGTAATAGTACGGTTGGCAACCCTACATTAATCAGGGAAATTAAACATGTGTTTTAAGTGTGACGTTCGACGTCTAGATGAAAGCTGAATGGCTCAATACCCTTGTTTTTTTTTGTAAATTCAAAGCAATAAGTTATGTTATGTTATATCTATAATATTTTTTATTGAATATGATCTATTTAATGTTATTTGACGTGTGTAAGTGCAAATTTTTAATTTGCCCATATACTGAATAAATGCTTTGACTTTTGACTTTTGTGGGTGTTAGTGAGATTCCAAGAAGCTCGAGGTGATCAGTTATCGCTACGGACTCATTCCGGAATGTAGGACAAGTTCAAGCGCTCGACCATCGCCTCCCTATAACTCTGAATTTGTGCTACACTAGTACGTGCACTGGATGTATAGCTCTCTACAACGGTGCTGTCGTCTGCATACCCAAAGATACCGGGCTTTAGCAGATCGTTAATATGCAGCAGGAAAAGAGTTACAGAGAGCACTGATCTCTGAGGGACCTCAGCATATTAAGTATCTATTATCCGCCTGGCCAGCTACCACCCTCTTCATTGACATCTTCGACCGCATCATCACTTAACAACAGGTGAGATGGTGGCCAAACTCCTATAGGGTACTTCCCGTTTAACTAGAATCATGAAATTTGGCAAGAGGCAAGGTCTTACAGCACAAATAAGGGTCGGCTTGTGAGCCGACCCTTATTCGCTCAATCGCGGTGCGCCGCGACGCGACGCGGCGCGCACTTTTTAAGAGCACTGCATAGCAGGAAGAAACAATTGAACCGCGTAATAAACAATTGAACTTTATAAACTACACAATAAGATACAAATTGCATTGAGAAAATTAGGTGGCGTCGCGCGGCGTCGGTGGTAGGACACTAGATAGTGTCCTACCACCATGCAGGGGTTTCTTAAAGACACTTTACCTTCATCGGAGGGCCATTTATAATTAAGATAGTTTACAAACCAAAACAACCGACTTACATGCAACGCGAGACAGTTCCAGTACCTCGAAAATATACCCTACCGATTAAAAAAAGAATCATTCGAATCGGAGTAATCACGTAACATGCATACAAAAAAATTTTAAAAACGTACACGAATTGAGAACCTCCTCCTTAATGGAAGTCTGTTGAAAAAAAAAACACAAATTGATAACACTTTTGGAAGTTAGTAAAAAATAAAAGTAAATTATATTTATGCCTTTTTATTACATAAAAATACAATTTTATTCAATGGTTTTGTTGCCACCTTTCTAATATCTTCATTTCCGAATTTATTATAGTTCAAGGCTTCGTTTATGTTTGAATGTACTTCTTTTTCTGCTGAAGTATAATCTATTACTTCTATAGTATTTGATGCATTTGGATTTATATACTTAGAAGTATTTATTTGACTTGATAGGCTAAGAGTATATTGACTTGTGGTTTCTGTACTTTTAGTATAACTACTGCTATTTTTATTTGCCTTTACTATACTAGTATTAATACTCTGTTTGTCTTCAAAACATGGCTTAAATTTCTTTTCTATAATGGCATCTTTATTTGCTTTTCTTTTAGTTTTATTAAAATATATTATGTTATCAACACCCATATTTAACTTTTTATTTGTACTAAGTTTTGAAGTACTAGTAGATACTTCATTTATAATATGAGTATTTGCAATACCTAGTATTTCATTTAAGTTGGCATTAAAACTGGCATTATCAATTGCTGGTATTTCTACATCTATTTTATTTGCGTTGGCTTCTTTATGTAAGTTTCTTAAGCGAAATGAAACATCACGTTTTCGCAGTAACAATTTTGATCTAGTCTCATTTATCGATTCAAGTTCTGGAGCATAACATACATGTAAACTCCCCCCATAAAAGTTCTTTGTATCCAACATGCGTTTAGCTATTCTCGCAGATTGTATTCTTTCATACGTTACTCGATATGTATCTGTAAATTCTTCAGCAGGATGATCAGTAGATATCGATAAATGTAGAAGCTTTCCAAACTTCATAAATAATGCTTTTGTTTCTTGTCGGAGACTTAGAGATGGGACACCGAATGCTACGAGGTGGTTCGATTCATTGTTGATTGTGTACACCTGGAAAAAGGCATCAATGTATTATGTGCAATAAAATGAAATTATTTAATTTTTAGAATTTTGGTAGTTTTCATTGTGCGGGGAATAAAATATAGTTCAATATGGCATTTTATAAATAAAATATTTCTTCATCAAGCGTGTAAGACCAAAAAATGGTTACAATTTCTAATATTATGCGCTGTAAATATAGAAAAAAAAAGTTGGCTAAGCTGACCCACCGGTGGGTCCGTGAAGCTTGACGGAATTGCTTGTAATTGTTCTTGACCCACCGGTGGGTCAGCGATTCCTGAGTGGGGACTAGCCTACGGATGCAGGAGGGCAATGATGACCTTCATAGAAGAATAGAAGATAGAAATGCTAGTGACCTAAAACCATGCCTTGGGGAGATTCTGTCAGGCAGGGGAACTTGGTGCGCAGGCTCTTTTTCGCAACTAGGCCGTGTATCACCTCTTTTTGCGTGGCTGGCAAGGGAAATGCTAATCCACGATCCTCACAGTATATCAGGGCAGCTTACAGCGACGACTTCACGATAACTTTAATAATCAAACAGCTTACAGCCCCCAACAACTCTAATAACTTTTTTATTGTTATATCATATAGGCTAGCGTTTGACCACTATCTCACCTTTTGGTAGACACGATGCGATCGAGATGTTCAAATACTTAGTACTGTAGCACTAATTGGTTGATAACAGTAAATACCGATAAACTTACAGAAAAGTACTCTGTGATAGACTAGCGACTGCGAGAATCAAGAATCAAATCATTAATCAAAGCATTTATTCAGTATGTAGGCAGTATTAATATACGCACATATACACGTCAAAATCATCAGAATCAGCGACGGAGATGCTCAAGGCTTTGAAGCGAAGTTAGTATAAGTATTAGTTTACCTTTACGGCGGTAAGTTTCCTTCCCTGTCTGTAACCTAAGCGCGTTGTACACAGTGGTAGTTGCTTGTGGTGATCAAGAAGCATTTTCTCTTCGTTAATTTCTTTTAACATTTTTGTTTTGTTCCTCCTCAAAGAGAGAGAATATCCAGAGTCAGTATATATTATGTATGTTACTCTTTGACACAGAGTACCTTGTATAATACTGGAAACTCTTTGATATCCAGGCCTGTGTCAGTCACAGATTACTTTATGTGTCAGTGTCAGTTGAGTGATTGAGTGTCAAAAACTACTTGGTAGTCGAGCAGCGGAAATACGGTGATATAAATAAAGATATGTCATTCATCTAACATAATTATATTATGACATCTTGTCCACTACTAAAATATTTCCTTCTCTTACCATAAGCCATAGATCACATTTTGCATTTGTATCCAGCATTCGTATGTATGTATCTATTTATTTCTCCTTATATCTATATATATATATATATATTCTATGTATATATTTAACTTACTAATATGTATTATATTTATATTATATTACATTGTATATAATATTTAAATTTAATAAAAATATTTTCGCGCTAGTTCATCACCCGCAGGCTTAGCTGAAAACCAGCGTCTAGGTGTGTAACCCCAGACATATGTGCTGAGTTAAGCCTTTTTGGCACCTCACTTTTCATAAACTTATTTTAAAACCTGTGTTCTTTCTTCTTTTGATGTTTTACATTATTATTATAATTAATTAAATTTGTTACTATGTGAGTTTTTGCCAAATAAACGATTTTCTTTCTTTCTTTCTTTCAAAAATATACGTCGTAGCGCCACTGTCGGTAGCCATGTTGCCGGTGGCCATTTTAGGCCATTGTTTTGTCAAACATGTCATGTCAACAGTTCGGACTAATATACAGTTATCTGTGAGAATATCAAACACAGATAACTGTAGTGTATTGTATAGAATACTAGACCGAGAAGTTTGAGATAGGTACATATATTTTGTAAGAGAATAATAGTAAGAGTAATAGAAACATTGATTGCAAACCATCGAAATATAACCTAGGTTATATTTCGATGTTGCAAACTAAATATAATAGATAAGAGACTAACTAAATATCATAGATGAGAGATAAGATACTGACACATAAACAGAATACTGGAAAAATTGGCCGCGACTATGGCGCTGCCCAAGCGGACGGTTTAAATAACTATAACGAGTACTATATACATATAATATACTATACATACACAGTACGTATAGCTGTCTATTAGTACGTACTATATAGCTATTTATTAACCGACTTCAAAAAAAGGAGGAGGTTTCTCAATTCGACCGTATATATATTTTTTTTTATTTTATTTTTTTTTATGTTTGTTCGCGGATAACTTCGTCGTTTATGAACCGATTTCGATTATTCTTTTTTTGTTCGAAAGGAGATATTCCAAGTGTGGTACCATGGTAATTTTATCGAGGTATGATAAGTATCTCCAGAGATATTGAGATAAACATCTCAAAATTGGTACTGAAAATGAATAGCGCGGCATTGAAGTCGGTTGTTTTTTAGTTTTTAAACGATATTATTAATATGTATTGCTCTGTATTGCGATCTAAAACCTATACTGGAAATAATAAAAGGCTGATTTATAATATTTATATGTTTTATTATACATTTTTAATACAAACTATAGAACTTATTTTCTAGGTAATTATATTCTAGAGGTTCTATTAGGCTTGTAGAGTAATTATCACTAAACCTGCAATCCAATCGATATCGTCGCTAAATAAACAATGCAAAAGTGATTCTGACTGTACAAATAAATAGAATAATGCTGTATTCTATATAACATTATTTCCTTAGAACTGAGTGGTGCAAGTAGGTACTTCACTATGCCATTCTTTTTAATTTTATATACAATAAATTATCACTGAATGACAAACAAATTTTGTGGTGTGGTAGAAGATGTAGTGACAGAGACAGAGAAAGGGATGCTTAGATGGTTTGGAATGCTAAATATTATATTTAATCCATCCATGATTGCAAGCCACAGATTACCAAAGAGTAACATAATATATACAGACTCAGATTACCATATGTAACGTAGTATAATATTTTCTCTTTGACTATATGAGTCATTGCAAGCAATTGCAAGGCTTCGTTCACATCCTCTGGAGAAGGATTTTTGGTTGTTTTGCGACTCGCTCGAAGGTCCGGAACGACCACGGGTGTTTTTCACTCCAATTGTGAATTTGACATTTTGCGCAGACTCGAATTTCGAGGTTATGTTCATTCATTTTTCTATTTCTAAATATTTTCCGTTTGTTTTTACGATTAATGTCTCGTCATGTCACGTCTTGGTCTCGACAATGCAAATTTCTTCCGATCCCCTTAATCTGTAGAAAAATTACGGCTTTTCCCGCCAAATTTACTGTCACTAACGTCAGAGCGATTTTTAACCATCGAATTTGATGGTTAAAAAGTTGCAACCGGAGTGAAACAACCGAGGTCGTGAACGACACAGTTGCTACAACCGAGTGCGACGCTCTGAGGTCGTGAACAGGGTTAGAGCGTTTGGGTGCACTTGGAGCGTAGGTCGTGAACGCAGCCCAATAATCATTCAATATTGCAAATCACAGATTACTGTATATATAGTACGTAGTATTTATATTATCTTTGATATGAATCAGAAGCGACAGAGACTCGAGAGACTAGGATGATGGAGACTATACTTCCATCTACGATGATGGATTATAATCCATCGTCCTAGATAATTTATATTTATTTATATATATTATGATTTCCCTCCACGAAACAATACTATATCAGTAGGCACACAGAGTACTGAATCACGCTACTACATTATAAGAGTCGGCACTTCCCTACATTGTTGATAACCGAATTACGAAAGCACTTTGTTACCAACCTAACAATACAAAACTAGAGCCAACATTATGAAAACAGGAATAACAGGAATATTGGTCTAGGGATTGAAAGTAATGAATTGCTTTTGTTTATCGATGTCGATAAAAGTAAAAAATGAAGTGCTCTTCATTTTGTTTCTACTATAAAATAAGGCTATAAAATGAAATCTTTAGTGAATAGAAAAAAAATATAATTTATGCAAAGTTGTTAATTCTAAGTTGTATTATATTCTTTTGTAACCATCATCATTAAGAGCCAATTTTCATCTGCTGCTGGATATAGGTTCCTTAATTCTACTATGATTTATTTAATGTAATAAAAAATGCAGAGACCGTAGCTTCGTTTTATTTACTATACCAAATGAACACAGGTTTAAATGATACCACTACTCTTCATATTTTTTTTCTTTTATCGATATCGATAAACAAAAGCAATTCGTAATGTTCAATCCCTAGACCAATAATACTGTTTTCATAATGTTGGCTCTAGTTTTGTGTTGTGAGGTTGGTAACAAAGGGCTTTCATAATTCGGTTATCAACAATGTAGGGAAGTGCCGACCAAAGAGAATATAACCACTACGTTAAGAAGAGTCGGGACTCCCATAGAGCAAACTGACCAAATAGCGAAATGTCAAAATACAGGTTTTTTTATAGTAGCCAAAATATCAGCGAAATAATCTGCTGCTAATTGACCAACATAGCAAAAAAAAAACCTCGTGATGTACCGTGTCGGCAAAAACATCGATAACGATCGAACTACCGTTGTTGGTCAATACTTTAGAAGGTTATATTTTGTACTTAACTAATTTTGTTTAAGTGGTTAGATTGTGAAGGTAATATTTTTCCTATTTTGGTTTCACAACTCCACCACCAAGACAAAACCAGTTTGAGAAAATGATAGGCAGTAAAACAAAATATTAAATTTTATCAAGCTTTTTATTTTTGGAGTATGATCTGCAGGGTTCGCTCATTAGGCATCGGCATCAGCAGCTTAAGATAACGATATACCTGTAATGTAATATTGACTTATTAGTTTATCGCTTAACATTAATTTCTGGGGCATGCTGTATACAGGGTCGGATTTAGAGGAGGGCAACCGGGGCAGCAGCTCCGGGGCCTACATGTGTGTAGGCCCCGGCCCTACGATAAAAAAATTCAAACATCTAAATCATCAAAGATATTTCGGTTAAAAAAACCGGCCAAGTCGAGTTGGACTCGCTCACCGAGGCTTCTGGTGAGTACCAATTAAGGTAGACCTCTAAATTGTATGAGCGCTCATATAACTCAGATACCTATCTTAATTGGCGAAACTATGTATGTGGAACACCCTTACATTATTCCTCCTCCGTTCTTCGATGCCCCATTACTGGGGGTCGTGACCTCCTTCACCATTTAACTTATTCCTCACTATAGTTCGCCACTTAGGTCTATCTGCAGCGACTTGTAGAGCCTCATGTACTGGAGTCTCGAGAGTGGCGCGAATCTGGTCCGACCAACGCATCGGACTGCGACCACGAGACCTCTTTCCTTCTATTTTGCCAGTGACCATCAGTCTTTCGAGATTTTCGCCGTCTTTCCTAGCAATGTGACCGAAGTACTCGAGAATTCTCTTCAAACAAGTGGTGGAGAGCCTTGTTTTGATGCCGAGTTGCTCTAGAATCGAGGCGTTGGTCCGACGCGCTGTCCACGGTATCCGTAGCATTCTCCTCCAACACCACATTTCAAAGGCATCTATGCGCTTGCGGTCCGCTGCTTTTAGGGTCCATGTCTCAGCGCCATAAAGGAAGATTGAAAAAACTAACGTGTCAATGAGCCTTTTTTTCGTTCTAAGCGAGATTTTGCGATTCTTCCAGGTCTTGTTTAGTTGTGACATGGCGCTTAGCCATTCCTATACGCCTGTGGGTGTCAGCCTCGCATGCACCATCATTAGATAAGATAATAGATAAGATAAGATATTATTAAATAAATAATAAAAAAACACATTACAAATTTGTACCTTATATTAGTATTTGAATCATTTAACAAGAAAACTATATAACTAGTTTTACTAATTTAATAAAAGGTATTTTGACATTAGCAGCCGTACTAGGTCAAGCCTGTGTTACAGCTGCCAACGTTTTCCTTCCGTGTAGGAACTAGTTAACAAGTACTTAACATTTCAATAACAGTCTAATAATTGTTAATGCACAGTTTGTATATTGTGTTTGTACATTGCTGATGTAGGAGCCCAGGTAAATGAAGTTGTAAACAGTTTCCAGGTTTAGTGAGCCAGTGAGCTCCAACTTTTTCGCACTATCCACCACCATCACTCTCGTCTTGGAATTGTTTATGGTAAGGCCCATCTCCTTGCTTATTACTTCCATCCGGGTTAAAAAGCAACCATTTCAGCTTCGGTGGTAGCTATAAGAGTGGTGTCGTCTGCATAGCGAAGGTTAGTTATTTTGACTCCACCGATGCTTACTTCTCCTTCCCAACTGTCGCATGTGCGGCGCATTATGTATTCACCATACGCGTTAAATAAGATAGGCGAGAGTATGTAGCCTTGGCGAACACCTTTTTCAAAATGGAAGGGATTAGAAATTATATGCTCTACTTTCACCTTTCCATTGCTGTTGTTATATAGAGTTTCTAGCAACGCAACAAGATGTTTTGGCACTCCAAGCTCCGAAAGAACCCTCCACAAACATTGCCAGTTTACGCAGTCTGACGCTTTACTATAATCTACAAAGCATAGAACAACCGGAGTGTTGTATTCGTAGGCCTTTTCGATTAGCTGCCTGATGTTCAATATTTGTTCACGCGTACCTTTACCCTTCACAAAGCCTGCTTGCTCCTGGGGGATTTGCCAGTCAAGATAGTGGCGGATTCGGCGATTAAGGACGTGAAGCAATATTTTGCTGGCATGTGAGGTAAGCGCTAATGTACGGTAGTTGTTGCATTTCCTTGTTGACCCTTTCTTGTGTAAGGGAGGATTATAGATTCTGTCCAGTCCTGCGGCCACTGACCGTTGATCCACGTGTCGTTACAGATGGTGTGTAACGTGTCAATTTCAAGATCTCCGAGGATCTTTAGTATCTCGGCTGTTATATTGTCTGGACCTAAGGCTTTTCTGATCTTCAGCGAATCAAGTGACGCAACAATCTCAGAGCGCAGGATGTCTGGTTCAAATTCAAAGTTTCCCCATGTTTGTAGGTTTGAGTTGACGTGTGTATAGAGTCCTTATAGAGGTGTTCACAGTAGCAGCGCCAAGTGTCAGCAATTTTATCAACTTCATGCATTACTTGCCCACTGGAGTCTTCGATTACCCAATTCTTAGGTTTGAATTGTTTGGAGAGGAGGCGTACTTTCTTAAACAGATCTGCGGTTCGGAATTCCAAGGAAAGATGATTACATATACATATTTACAACATTTTTTTTTCCTTTGTACATTTTAGTTAAAAGCAAGGTCTTACAGCACAAGTAAAGGAAAATTTCCGAAAATTAAAAGAAGTTGAAAATTCAGGTAAATTTTGGTATTTACAAGTTTTGCGAAAATATTTGTTTGCCCATATCATATTAATTATTGCCCATATCTTTTTATCGTGTTGCCTCAGCAGGGCTAGCATGGCAAGGGGATAAAATTATTGTCCGCTGTTTTTCTCCTCTAAAAAGAGATAAAATTGTTTTCTCTACCTGTCAGAGCATGGCTAAGTGGAAAGACAATTTTTATCCCCGTATATCATTTGACGTTTAAGTATTTCCACCTTGTAAAGCATGGACGACAGAGGGAAAGGGAATAACTGCGATATTTGACATTTAAAGAGGACAAATTTATCTTCTATCATAAGAGGTGGGTTTATGTTTATCCATCACCGCAATTTGCCTAAAAACGTCGCGTGCGTATTAAATCTACATTTTCTCGTTATTAGAAACGCACAAAATGGAACGTAAATTACATATTTTCGGATTTTACCGTTACATGGACATGTAAAAGATATACACAATACTTACTTACTTTTTCCCACTTGATCTATGCATTTCTTTTAAATACCTTTTTCTTTTAATCGCGAGGTATGCCGAATAAATTGCCAGACACGGAACTTGACTTAAAAGCAGTGCCAAAGAGTATGTTAGAACAGTGCCTAAAAATTAACAAATAAATCGAAACAATCTTAATCTCACGATTCTCAAACTAACTTATCGTCCTTGTGAACGTTTTCGTAACTGAAAAATATAGTGCAAATTAGTAGATTTTTTCTCATGTATTACTCTCTCTATCTCTCTCTTATCACTCGCGGAAGAACACAAGTTTGAGGAAAAAATACATTAAGAGCATTTTCGAAAACACAAACAATTTTATATATATACTAGATGCGTCCCGCGGCTTTGCTCGCGTTTGGGCCACCCTTAACACTTAGGGGTATTAAATATTAGTTGTAAGCCTATTATCATACCTTCTTAATATACTTATAAAATTTCATCAAAATCGTCAAGTCGTTTAGGAGGAGTATAAACACTAAAACTGTGACTTAAGAATTTTATATATATACTAGCGGATCCGGCAGACTTTGTCTCGCAGCACCACCTATCGGGTTCAATTGTGTATCTAAACCATCTACGGACTAACTCAAACACACATACCAAAATTCATCTAAATCGGTCTAGCCGTTTAGGAGGAGTTCATTGACATACACAAGTACAGTAGAATTACATATATACATAAAGATAGAGAAGAGATAATAATGTACTTAACACTGGCTAAATACACTAACTGTGGTGGAGTCATAATGAAACTAAAAAGAAAAACAAAACATCAAAACTGACGACTTGAATCAAATAATGATGACTGATAATACAACTTTAATGTATTTTCTATGTATGGCAATAATTAAGGGGACAAGGCTTTTCCCTCCATATCAACCGTGACAAATATATCCACCTGTGCGCCCATGCTCTGAATGTGGACAAAATGACAGATGGGGAAAAGATTTTTATCTATTCCCCGGGATAAATAGTCCACTCGCCATGCTAGCCCTGCAGGACCTTGATTTTTATACACCTAATAGGGACTATAGACCTCAGTCTTCCTTTCCTCAATATCTAACTGGGATCGCGAGTTATCATATCACATTTGAAACTTTTACGTAAACTTAGCCAGATTTAACCATAAATCAGCTATTCAGCGTCATTGACCTAATGAAAACAGACTAGAAATAGAAATAGAAATATTTTGTATTGTGTCAAACTGTGTACATAGTTCAGATCTTGAGTTTAAGGTATTGTTCCAACAGTTTGTCCATTTCGGACATACAATAATAATGTAGTAAAGTTAACCCGCAGTTGTTTTAGAGTTAACTAGTTAAGAGATAAAGATAATACAACTACTATTATTACCTATATACTAAACATTAATAAAATTATTTATAACTCAGTAACAATTCAAGATTCAACAGAATCAGAATTAAGCATTATTTACAAACCTATATATACAAATCTATATATTTAAACTAATAATTTACACAACATCAATATATATATATAAACATTCATATTTTCTTTAACTTATATTATAATATTCATTGAGATCATAAAATTCCTTAGCTAGTAGCCATTCTTTTAAGGCTCGTTTAAACGTTTTCGGGTGTAATATTTTTAGTTCTATAGGTAAATGGTTGAATATTTTAATACCTGTAACATATGAGCTTTTATGAAATTTGGTGTTATTTATCTGAGGCAAACATTTATTGTATTTGTGCTTGTTCCTTAAGTTATTGGCACGACTGGACTGTTCATTAAAATAACTGTGTTCGTTATTTTTAACAAATACACATAGTTCCAAAATGTAGATAGATGTTAAGGTAAGGAAACCATGTTGTTTGAAGATGTTTCGCAGGGAGTCAGTATCATCCAAGTGACAGATGCTGCGTAGACATCTCTTCTGGAGTATGAATGTTGATTGGGCTTCTACTGAATTACCCCAGAACACTATCCCGTAACTTAGTTGAGGATAAACGTAACCATAATAAGCACTTATGGCAACAGATTTAGATGTAATCTTTGATAGTATTGAGAGTGCATAGCAATATTTAGTGAGGTGACTATTTATTTTGCTAATATGACCTTTCTTAGTTTAAATATTTGTCTATTGTAACTCCCAAAAAATTTGCCTCATTTGTTTCTTCAATCTTTTGGCTATTATTTGAAATATTTAGTTTTAGAGGCTGAGCTTTGTAATTGGTGAACTGTAGTAATTTAGTTTTACCTGTGTTTACTTTTAAGTTAATTGAATCAAGCCAATTTGTAATACATTGTAGTGTTTGGTTGACTTCTTTTTCAAAATTACTAATACTGAGGTTTTTGTGTGGGATAAATAAGTGAAGGCAAAAATACTAATAAGTGTTGTCTGTGCAGAAGCAAAATTGTTATGAGTGGACGCCTGAAAGGGTCTAGGTATAATGCCAGTTGTGGTAGCTTGAATTTCGTCTTGATGTATTCATCACCAGAAGGACGAAATCATTGCCCGATGATGAGTATGAGCTTGCGGATATTGTTGGTTAAAATTATTCAATATCACTTTGATGGTTTATCCCTATTAAAATATCGTCATGACATCTCGCGAAATTGCCCTTCTATTCCGATCACTGATCATATCATAACTATATAATAATATACACTAACGATATCGACAAGCACCGCAATGCACCCCGCACTATTTTTCACAAAGAGTTTATAAAGATTGCCATAAAATAACGTTTAGTAGAGTAAGTCTTTGCAGGCCCTAACCCGCATATATCACTATTATTTATGTTTCATTATCACTTGCAAGCAAGGTGTTAATAATCACACACCTTAAATTCATGCTAAATGCATTCTTTCTAACGTCCACACTAGGTTATTTATTGTAAAACACAAAACAATAAAATAATTATTTTGAAAAAGCCGATTAACACGCTACCACAGGCTAAGTAGAAATACATGCTAAGTAGAAATGATACTTCTTTTTCTTCACATTCATTCTTCTACTTGATGGCATTTATTATGACAACCAAACGAAAGAGATAGTAAGAAATAGTGAGTGAGGCGAATATAGACTCCATCGGACGCGCCCCCCTTTTCGTAGATATTTTTTTTGTACTGGAGCTTCAGGTGCCGACTGCCGACTCCGTAGTGATTCCGTACTCCAAAGAGAATATAACCACTACGTTAAGAAGAGTCGGGACTCCCATAGAGCAAACTGACCAAATAGCGAAATGTCAAAACGAGAAGTAACGACGTCAAAGTAAGAAATAGTGAGTGAGACGAATATAGACTTCCATCGGACGCGCCCCCCTTTTCATTAGTTTTCATAGATCTTTTTTTTTGTACTGCAGTTTCGGTAGACTGCCGTACTCTGTGAGTGAATAGACGGCACAAAAAAGAAGAAATTAGAAAAGAAATAACGTAGTAAAATAAGTAAGGAGAATGTTATAGTTATAACAAAGTGTTATAGTACACAAAATAAGTCTACTATCCTGGCTAGTGATGCGCAGCACTTGACGAGCAGGCTCCAGGGACGTAGGCAGCGGCAGGAACGTTTGGTTCTCCAGCGGAGGCAGGTCTTCTCAATAACCGTCCCGGTAGTCGGGCGGTTGTGCTGATATAGCACGGCACAAGAACCCTGGAATATTAAACCAGTCTCTCCATTATAGGCCAACTCTTATGCCCGACTGCAACATCCGTTATTTGCGACATCATTAAAACGAATAAGATTAGATTGTAAACTATATTGGTTGTTATTGTAAAATAATAAGTAACATTATGTAATGTAATTTGACTTAGTAGTACTTCTACTATTCATTATTCTGTGATTGTAGTGACATTGTGTTGTCTTTTGTTTTAGATATAATTACCGTGGTGTGTTAAGTTCTGTTCGGTTCTCATTCTGGAAACACAGAACAGATAATAATCCTGAACACTGACTATATTCTTAATTTACCGACACACTCCATATGCTTTATGAAACTAGCATGAACGGACATTGGCAGAATTGTAACAACAAGCCACAGAAACCACATCACTAAGAAACTAACTAACTACTTGTAGTAAGTACTTAGTCCCAAATGTTGTATATTTGTGTTGTGTTCTTTAGATTTATTTTATTTATTTATCTCTTACTCATTATGTATGTTAATGAACTAGCGGCCCGCCCCAGCTTCGCATGGGTAGAACCAGCATAGGGTATCGCTGGGTAGAACATCATTATATGCCTACATAATTTGCATCAGTATGTTGCGTCAAGTATGAATCAACATATTCAACAATCATCGTCATATTTTAACCAATTTACACAATAGCTTAACAAATTAATTAAACACATAAAACTTCCTCGTGCATTCATGAATTATGAGTGTTTGTACAAAGGTAGTTGGTTAATTAAATCAATGTTCTGTCTAACTTGCTACCAAAAAGTAGCATTCCACCAAGGAGAAAATCAGCCGCCATTACCTTACTCTGTTCCGGCAGCACAGCTCTCGAGAGTCAGACCATTCTAGGCCTAGCATGTTCACTATCCTAGACCACATCATTATTTTTAACCCCTGACGCAGAAAGATGGGGTGTAAACTATACTAATATTATAATAAGCAAGTAATCACGTGACAAGCTGGCTCAGTTCAAACAATCTTAATGTTAATCTTACAAAAACGAATTATATTCATTTCCAAAATTATGGTAGTAAACAAACCAAGATAGATATAAATTACAAAATATAAACCTTAATGAGGTCAACGAAACGAAATTTTTGGGGGATTTATTTTTGGACAAAAATTTAAATTGGAAATCTCACATACAATACTTATGTACCAAACTAAATAGATATGTATTTGTCCTCAATAGACTGAGACAAACCTCTGCCCTAAGTACTGTACTAGCAGCTTATTACGGATACATGCATTCACTTCTCAAATACGGCTTACTGGTGTGGGGCAATTCAACTGACATTAACAAAGTGTTTATTGCCCAGAAAAAGTGTGTACGTGCGATTTGTTGTGCTCCAATGTTTGAGTCTTGTAGACCCCTTTTTAAAAACTTGAATATTGTTCTGCTTCCATGTATGTACATTTTTGAACTTGCTATTTTTGCGAAAAGAAATCCTCAGTACTTTACTAAAGCCTCTGACATCTATCCCAGGAACACACGGAATCCTGACAGACTGGTCTTTGATCTAGATACACGGCCAAAGACTACACTGTATCAAAAACAATGCCACGCCATGTGTATAAAAGTGTTTAATGCTCTACTGAAGCTCATGAAAAATATGAATGCAAAGCAATTAAAATATGAACTGTTGCAATGGTTAAAGTCGAAGAATTTCTACAGTGTGACCGAATTTTTGAATTATAAATCTTGGTGTGCGGGCTCTTCTCCGCAACTAGGCCGTTTGTCGGCCCTTTTTGCGTGTGGTTGGTGGTGCATCAGTCCAGCCATCCGATGTCTGCGAGGAAGGCCAGCACCTCGCTGATGCCGGCGCAGGCCTCTCGCATCGTCTTGCATCGTATTGCACTCCAAGAGCACATGCGCGGCCATCTCCTCAGCCTCCAAGCATCCTCTGCACAGAGGGCTGTCGGTGACACCTATAGTAAATAGGTGTTTGTTTAGTGAGCAGTGACCCGTGATTACTCCGATTTGTCGGAGTTTGTCACAATACAATACAATACAAATACTCTTTATTGATTACCATGTAAAAGATTACAGAAAAATACATTTTTGAAACACTGTAAAACAATCGGCGGTCTTATCGCTTATAGCAATCTCTTCCAGACAACCTTTGTACGGACTGGAAAAAAAATGCTTACATACTAGCGGTGATCAGGTAAAACATATTTGACTTATTAAAAAACAATTTACCTAATATTACTTACATAAATCTATTGCACTAAATAACTACACAGTAATTACAAACATAATAAAATATACAATCATACATTATAATAGATAAAAATAAATTCAAAAGTATACATACACACATATTCACATATATATTCCATAATTCTACACATCACGTCACGTCACGTTTAAGGTTAAGCAGTTTTCGGGAGTATCTGGGATTTAATTCCGGGAAAGCCTCCTTCGACTGCCTACATTCCTTTAGGCCTGCCCAGTAGTCCTGATGTTGTTTCCTGATGTATACACGGATCCAAGCTCTGATTTGGCTGAATGGTATAGGTATCATTGGTTCTACTCCTGCGGGATGCAGGTTAGATCCTCTCCTTGCCAGTTCATCAGCCGCATCATTACCTCTGGATCCGCTGTGACCTTTGATCCACTGAAGAGTAATGCGATTGTGTTTACATACCTCTTCTAGTAGTTGGTGGCACTGCATAGTTAGCCCTGATGAGTAATCGTACCTTTGCAAGGCTCGTAGCACAGCTGCACTATTGGAGAGTATTCGAAAGGGAATAGGCTAGCGTTTGACCACTTGACCACTTCACTATCTCACCTGTTGGTAAGTGATGATGCGGTCGAAGATGGTAAGCACGCTAGGCCTAGAATGGCAACTGGCCCTCAAGGATAGCTGTCGGAACACATTAGATGTTTGACGACAGATTTTCTAACTTGAGGGTGGTAGCTGGCCAGGCGGACACTAGATAGTGTCCTACCACCATGCGGGGGTTGTTGGTTTCTTAACGATGTTTTTCCTTCACCCCAAAAAAAACCTTCAAAAGCGCATATACATTTTTCTATAGAAAAATATATGGTTGCGCGGCGGTTTGAACTCGGTCGGTACTTCTGGCATCAAAGTTCAACCAAACGTTCTCCCGATTACGCCACCAGGCCCTCAAAATTATAACAAAATCACGCAATGCTTGGAGGTTCGAACTCTGGCCTCCTGCTTCCCTATCAGTTCACCTTACCACTCGACCAAGATGATATTAATGACTCATTAGAATTTAAGCATCCGTAGGCATCCCTTACTTGTTGCGTAGCTTACTCGACGTTATGTTAAATCAACAAAGAGAAAACGAGTATACAGTGAAATATTGTTATTCTTTATTGATATATATCTTTATTTGATGTTTACCAAATGTATCTGACGCTATGTTTCACCTTTTTATTCGTCTGTGGTATGGCTAAGCATGCCATCTATGCCGTACTTACGTGTTATTGTTTGCGTTGGAACATTTGACAGAAATATCGTGCAGGCTACTATGAACATTGAGGTGCTACTGGACTATTGTCTCTCGATAGTACGTATATTTCTTTGGTACGCCCTAGAGCCTAAACGGCTTATCGTATTTTCAACCGACTTCCAAAAAGGAGGAGGTTCTCAATTCGTCTGTATGATTTTTATTGTTTTTTTTATGTACGAGTATGTTACGCGATTACTCCGTCGGTTGTGAACCGATTCGACTGTCAGCTGTCTCTTACTGTAAGCTTGTGTGTTGTGAGAAAACAGATTGAATAGTAAAGTAAAGGCGCGCGTCTTATTTATTAGTAGTATAGTAGGACGTGTGTATGTAGGTATTAGAGATGCGCCAAGTACTCGTTTACTACTCGGTACTCGGTACACTTGGTGTTTTTTTAGTACTCGTACTCAGCCGAGTAACACGATTGACAACAGTCACTCAACATTACTGAACACGAAAAACTGGCCAAGTGCAAGTCGGTCTCGCACTCGTAGGGTTCCGTAACACAGTAGAGTATTCTATAACTATAATTTCGCATAAAAAAATTAACTTTGTTTTTCATAGTGTTTGTATGAAAAACAAAATTATATTTGCGATAGCTATATCTCAAAAACTACTGACTGTATCTCGTAGAAATTGAAGGAAAAAACAAACAGCGTATCTTGAGATTAATATACAACATTCCTCTCAATGTATAAATATCCTATATTCATTTATGTCGTCACGTGTCACCCGCTGCATCGATGAGCGCGCGGGCGTTTGCAGGCATCCCTACGCAAGACCTATATATAAATGTACGTAGCTATAGCATCTGCTTACAACTCCCAGCAAGGTGGCGGGCTCATAGCCGCGCTCTATACTTTAGTAATTATTGCTCTGAGGTCTGTATGTTTTTTTTTTCTTATTTTTTGTGTGTATGTTACGCGATTACTCCGTCAATTGTGAACCGATTCGAATGGTTCTTTTTGTAATCGGTACGTTTCCGAGGTGGTCCCATTGTAATTTCATCGAGATCTGATAAGTATCTCCAGAGATATGACTATAAACGTCTCAAACAAGTTTGAGACGTTTATCTGAAATACTACTGAAATTGACGCGCGGGGCATTGAAGTCGGTTGTTTTAGTTTTTAAACTATTTTAATTATTTACTATAGCGCCTATATATCTATGAACGATGATTTACCTTATCTTCTAATACTATAAGAATCTTTGTCCTGACATACTGACTGACTGACTGACAGACAACGCACAGCCTATACCGCTGGTCGTAAAGACTTGAAATTTGGAGGGTATATTTGTCATAGTACGTAAGGGTGTACTAAGAAAGGATTTTCCAAAATTCACCCCTTTAGAGGATGAAATGAGGGTTCACAGTTTGTATGGAAAACAAGATTTGATAGTATTTTCTATTCGAAATTTCTTCGCCCGCATTTAAAGACATCTTTAATTTACCTAAAGCTTTTATTTTGTAAAAACCTTTCTATCATAAAAGACGTCAAAGAAGTAAAAACCAAATCGGTTCAAACTTTGAACCCCCGTTTTATCCCTTAAAGGAGTTTTGAAAAATCCTTAGCGGATACCTACGTTATAATAACTATCTGCATGCCAAATTTCAGCGCAATCCGAAACAATATTGATTTCAGACTTTGTTACCCCACTTCAGCCTTTTAGGGGTGGCATTTCGAAAAAGTCTGAAACACATATTTACTTATATATTTTTAATAGCACTTGTGTGAAGTTTCGATTAGAAAAATCTATGTAATCTTGTTTCTCTTCTCCATACAAACTTTGAACCCCCATTTCATCCGCTTGAAGGGTGAATTTTAAAAAATGATTTCAAAGAGGGAACATACTTCGTAATAACTATCTGCATGCCAAATTTCAGTGCAATCCGAAACAATATTGATTTCATACTTTGTTACCCCACTTCACCCTTTTAGGGATGGCATTTGATGAAGTCTGAAACACGTATTTAACTTATTAATTTACTGAAGTACTTGTGCGAAGTTTCGAATAGAAAAGATTTTTTTTTTTTTTATAATGATTTATCTACTTGATGCAGATATCTCACTACAATTACAATCTAGCCTTATAACAACTAGGCTAATGAGTAATTTTATTTTCACTTAATTTACTATTAGAATATTACTAAGAATGTGTCCATTAACACTTTTCTTAATGTCTCTATTAAGGGGAAGACACTTTGTTCTTGTGTTCTTTTTATAGCGTTCGCGTTCACTATCACTACACTTTGTTCACTTGATAAAGTATCACTAATGTAACTCGAAGGGTTTGACCCTTTTTAGTCTTCTCACTATTTCCGTGTTGTCGAGGAGCTGGATGGCCTCGACATTCACATGATGGTGAAGTCTGCGATCGTGAGCTTCAGCAAACTGTTTGATTGTTTTAGCCACGTGCTCCACTTTTAGGTCCCGGTGAAGATCGTCATTTCTGATGTACCACGGTGCACGTACAATACTCCTGAGTACTTTATTTTGGAATCTTTGTATTATCTGTATGTTGGTTTGTTTGGTGCAGCCCCATAGCTGGATACCATAAGTCCATATTGGTTTTAGGACTTGTTTATACAATAATAATTTATTATTCACAGACAGGGAAGAATGTCTTCCAAACAGCCAGTGCATATTCTTGTAGCGGAGCTCCAATTCTTCTCTTTTCTTTTTGACGTGCAGCTTCCAGCTTAGCTTTGCGTCTAAAGTCATACCCAGATATTTTGCTTTATAGTCGTATGGTATTGCTTGATTATTTATGAATACCGGATGGTAGTTAGGTCTTTTATTTGTAAAATCTATGTGGACAGATTTAGTTTCATTAAGCTTTATTCGCCACTTCTTTGTCCAATCAACTATGGTGTTGATTGCTGTCTGGACCTTTGCGACTGCTTCTTCATGGGTGACCCCTGTAGCCATAATAGCTGTGTCATCCGCGAAAGTTGCAATGGTGTTATTTTCTAACTCAGGGATATCACAGGTATATAATAGGTACAGGACCGGACCTAGAACACTGCCCTTTGGTACGCCAGCCTTTATTTGCATTAAGTCTGAGAACGAGTCATCTTGTCTTATTCTAAACATCCTTTGTGTTAAGTAAGACTCTAGAATATCTGCGAACTGTTTCGGAAGCATACTTCTCAATTTGTGTATGAGCCCTTTATGCCAAACTTTGTCAAATGCTTGCGCTACATCTAAGAAGACTGTGGTGCAAACTTTCTTATCTTCTAGTGCGTTTTCAATGATGTTGGTAATTCGATGAACCTGGTCTATAGTGGAGTGTTTTTTCCTAAATCCAAACTGGTAGTCAGGAATGAGATTTCTACCTTCTATGATAGGTTTTAACCTTTTTAAAAGCAGTTTCTCAAATAACTTTGATATTATTGGTAACAAAGAAATTGGTCGGTAAGATGTTGCATCTTGGGGTGGCTTACCAGGCTTTTGGATCATAATCACCTCAGCTATTTTCCACAAGTCGGGCACGTACTGAAGTCTAAATGATGCATTGATGAGTGTAGTAAGTTTGACTAACGCTTTTCGAGGCAGATTTTGTAGTACTTCTCCTGTAATCAAATCATAGCCCGGCGTTTTTTTATTTCAGTATATACTTCTCTTGGCGTTGTAAGTTGAATTTCGATACCATCTTGGGCTTTCTCAGTTAGCGTGAGGTCATGGTACGTATCCTCATTAGGCTGAAAGATTAACTGTAGATGTTGTGCAAATCGAAATGCTTTCTGTTTATTGTTGATGGCCCAACTCCCGTCAGTTTCTTTTATAGGTGGGACCTGCAGAGTTGGCTTTTTGAGGTTTCTAGTTGTTTTCCACAATGAATAGTTAGTTGAACGATCACTTGTCAGCTGGCTCAAGTAAGTGTTCATAGACTCATCATTGAAAGCTTGTATTATCTTTCCAAGTTTTTTTGTTAGCTTGTTCAATAGCGTTTTGTCTTTAGGACATCTTGTCATATGCCATCGCTCTCGCTGTCTTCTTTTATAAACAATCAAATCTCTTATTTCTATAGGATAATAATTACTTCTGATTTTCTTTTTGTATTCTGGCGTATTTTTCCAGGCACAAAGTTGAATGTCAGTGATAAATTTTTTCAACTCTATATCTACTTCATTTGGACATTTTAATGAAGTTTTCAAGTCAATTATACAATCTAAATCTAATTTGAAGCTTTCCCAGTCTGTATTTTTATTTACCAAGGAAGGACTGGCTTCTTTCTCAATAATATTTTGACTTATAGTTAAAAATATTGGTGAGTGGTCAGAATTCATATCATAACCTTCCTGAATATGAAGAAAGCTTAGTGATATGTCTTTATAAATAAAAAAATCTATGAGATCTGGAATCTTCATAGGGTCTGTGGGCCAGTAAGTTGGTTTTCCTGTAGATATAACGTCACAGTTACATTCTCTAATAGCTGTTAATAGTTCTTTACCTTTAGTTGAAGTAAGTCTTGATCCCCAGTAGGTATTCTTAGCATTAAAATCACCTCCCAGTATAAATCTGTTGCCTAGTGCTTTCAGTATACTTTTGTACTGTTCAACTTTCAGCGCGTGCTTCGGTGGACAATAAATTGATGATAATGTTATAGGATATCTTTTAGTTTTAAGTTGAATAGCTACAGCTTGAATGTGTTGTTCTTCAAACTTATGTGTTTCGTAATGGTAGATGTTATCCTTTATTATGATGGTGCTGCCTCCTCTTGCAGTATTATCGGGATGCAGTGCGTGATAAGTTTTATAACCTTTTAATTTGATGTAGGATTCACGTGTAAAATGTGATTCAGAGACCAAGCACACATCGATATTTTCTGCGTTTAGGACTACCTGTAGCTCATTTCGATGATGTAGTAGTCCATTAGCATTCCAGGCCATAATAGAAAAGAATAGAAAAGATATCTTATCTGTTCTATTCGAAACTTTGTCCATGTGTTTGTCCATACAAAATTTGAACCCCTGTTTCATCCCCTTAAAGAGTGAATTTTGAAATATCTTTTCTTGGCGGATACTTACGTCAAAATAACTATTTGCTTGCCAAATTAGAAGATTTAGAAGAATTAGAAGAAATAACTATCTAATCTTGTTTTTCCATACAAACTTTGAACCCCCATTTCAACCCCTTAAGGGGTGAATTCTAGAAAATCATTTCTTAGAGGAAACTAACGTCGTCATAACTATCTGAATGCCAAATTTCAGTGCAATCCGAAACAATATTGATATAGACTTTGCTACCCCACTTCAACCTTTTAGGGGTGGCATTTCGAAAAAGTCTGAAACACGTATATACTTATTTATTTTTAAAATTAGAAATGAAATGAATGAATTTCAGAAAATCATTTTTCAGAATGATCTAACGTCGTAATAACAATCTGCACGCCAAATTTCAGCGCAATCCGAAACCATATTAATTTTCAGACTTTGGCACCCCTTTTCACTCTCTTAGGGGTGGAATTTCAAAAAAGCCTGAAACACGTATCTACTTATTTTTTTACTGAAGCATTTGTGTGAAGTTTCGAATAGAAAACACCATCTAATCTTGTTTCTCCATACAAACTTAGAACCCCCATTTCATCCCCTAAAGGGGTGAATTTTGGAAAATCCTTTCTTAGTACACCTTTGCGTACTAAGACAAATATACCCTCCAAATTTCAAGTATCTACGACCAGCGGTTTGGCTGTGTGTTGTCTGTCAGTCAGTATGTCAGGACAAAGATTCTTACAGTATTAGACTAGATGTGCCCCGCGGCTTCGCCCGCGTTAAAAACTTCTTTTGTTTACTTAAAACTTTTGCAAAAACGATTCTATCATTAAATACATCACATAAAAATAAGCCAAATCGGTTCACCCATGTTATCGCGTGACTAAGGCAATTCGGGATTCATATTAATAAAACCCAAAAAACCTAAATTTTCAGCCTACCCCATTTCGAAAATCCTACAACACGTTCCTTATCTCATCTTGTTTCGCCATACAAACTTTGAATCCCCGTTCCGAATCCTGGAGGAATTAAAAAAAAATCCATTCTGAGCGGATACTTACGTCATAATAACTATCTGCATTCTAAATTTCAGCGCAATCCGAAACAATATTAATTTTTAGACTTTGTTACCCCAGTTACATATCCTCTTAGGGTGGCATTTTGAAAAAGTCAGAAACTCGTATTTACTTATTTATTTACAGAAGTACTTGTGTGAAATGTCGAATAAAATGACTATCCAAACTTAAAGGCCCCGCCTCAACCTCTTGAAGAGTGAATTTTGAAAAATACTTTCTTAGGGATACCTAAGTCAAAATAACAAGATTTGTTGAATAGTTCAGTAACATAAATGGTTCTAAATGTCTATGTTGCAGGTAACAACCAACACAAATAAAAAAATCTTGATATTTTTGCCAAATTTAATAACATAATATCTGGGATTTATCTAACAAATTGAATATACAAATTAATTAATTGTGCCGCTGCCATACAGCATGAAACCTACTCATTGACACAGTTTGCCGGAGAGTGTGGAACATAAGAAAAGGAAAGGACAAGATTTTGAGAGTTAGCTATTGTGAAACATGCAGCGTGCTGTGTATGCTATCAGGATGAGTCATAGATAAAAGTATATACTTCATAGGTAAGGTATCTGTTTATTTTGGTGTGCCAATTTGATCTTGTTAACGGTATAAGTACCTACCTACCTACAGCTTAACCTTTGTATTATAATTATATATAATATTAGATCTTATCTATTAAGTTAATATTAATGCATAATGCAGTACATTGTCAAGTTAATGTTCTCAATATTTCGTTGATAATCAACATTAAGTTTCATCCATAATTGAGATTGGTGTCGCTGATAGTGTGAGTGCTTTAGAAACACATCAGCAATTTTTATTTAGGAATATATCATGATACATGCTACAGTCAAGAAGTTAATTGTATCACATAATTGGCATAAATGTAGTAATTGTTTTGTTTAAATATTATAAATAATTGTATCTGTTTAAATTTAAATACAATGTATATATTGGCCTAAGATTTAAGTTGTAACTAATTAAACTAACATGATGAAGCTTCTGAACAGTTCAACAAAAATTTGCTTAATATGACAAAGGTATGTAATATATGTGTACATACTATTCACATGAATATATTTTGTCTAAAACCTCTTTAAATAGTCACAAGATGTCACACAGTGGCGAAAAACCATATGCATGTGATATGTGTGACTATAAATGTGCAAATAAATCCAATTTGAAGCAACACATACGAACACACACAGGTGAAAAACCATATGCATGTAATGTTTGTGACTACAAATGTGCACAGAAAAAGTCATTGATTAGTCACATGATGTCACACAGTGGTGAAAAACCATATGCATGTGATATATGTGACTATAAATTTGCACATAAATCGAGTTTGAAGCAACACAAACGAACACACACAGGTGAAAAACCATATGCATGTAATGTTTGTGACTATAAATGTACAATATATTTTAGCTTGAAGAAACACATACGAACACATACAGGTGTAAAACCATATGAATGTGATATGTGTGACTATAAAAGTACAGAATATTCCAATTTGAAGGTACACATACGAACACATACAGGTGAAAAACCATATGCATGTGATATGTGTGACTATAAATTTGCACATAAATCCAGTTTGAAGCAACACATACGAACACACACAGGTGAAAAACCATATGCATGTAATATGTGTGACTATAAATTTGCACATAAATCTAGTTTGAACCAACACAAAAGAACACACACAGGTGAAAAACCATATGCATGTAATGTTTGTGACTACAAATGTGCACATAAAAACTCATTGAATAGTCACATGATGTCACACAGTGGTGAAAAACCATATGCATGTGATATGTGTGACTATAAAAGTGCAGAATATTCCAATTTGAAGTTACACATACGAACACATACAGGTGAAAAACCATATGCATGTGATGTGTGTGACCATACATTTGCACATAAATCCAGTTTGAAGCAACACATACGAACACACACAGGTGAAAAACCACATGCATGTGATATATGTCACTATACATTTGCTCATAAATCTAGTTTGAAGCAACACAAACGAACACACACAGGTGAAAAACCATTTGCATGTAATGTTTGTGACTACAAATGTGCACATACAAACTCATTGAATAATCACATGATGTCACACAGTGGTGAAAAACCATATGCATGTGATATGTGTGACTATAAATGTGCACAAAAAAACTCATTGAATAGTCACATTATGTCACACAGTGGTGAAAAGCCATATGCATGTGATATGTGTGACTATAAAAGTGCAGAATATTCCAATTTGAAGGTACACATACGAACACATACAGGTGAAAAACCATATGCATGTGATATGTGTGACTATAAATTTGCACTTAAATCCAGTTTGATGCAACACATACGAACACACACAGGTGAAAAACCATATGCATGTAATATGTGTGACTATAAATGTACAACATATTTCAGCTTGAAGAGACACATACGAACACATACAGGTGTAAAACCATATGCATGTAATGTTTGTGACTACAAAGGTGCACATAAAAACTCTTTGAATAATCACATGATGTCACACAGTGGTGAAAAACCATATGCATGTGATACGTGTGACTTTAAATTTGCACGTAAAAACAACTTGAAGCAACACAAACGATCACACACAGGTGAAAAACCATATGCATGTAATGTTTGTGACTACAAATGTGCACATAAAAACTCATTGAATAATCACATGATGTCACACAGTGGTGAAAAACCATATGCATGTGATATGTGTGACTATAAATGTGCACATAAAAACTCATTGAATAGGCACATTATGTCACACAGTGGTGAAAAGCCATATGCATGTGATATGTGTGACTATAAAAGTGCAGAATATTCCAAATTGAAGGTACACATACGAACACATACAGGTGAAAAACCATATGCATGTGATATGTGTGACTATAAATTTGCACATAAATCCAGTTTGATGCAACACATACGAACACACACAGGTGAAAAACCATATGCATGTAATATGTGTGACTATAAATGTACAACATATTTCAGCTTGAAGAGACACATACGAACACATACAGGTGTAAAACCATATGCATGTAATGTTTGTGACTATAAATTTGCACAAAATTCCCATTTGAAGAAACACATACGAACACACACTAGTGAAAAACCATATGCATGAAATGTTTGTGACTATATATAATGTGCACATAATTTCCATTTGAAGAGACATAGGAACACACTGGTGACAAGCCATATGAATGTGATATGTGGGACTATAAGTTGCACGTAATATCTACCATGTTGAGTTGACGCAACACATACAAACAGATACAGGTAAAAACCACAGGTGTTCGGTGTACAAAACCATATGAATGTAATATATGTTACTATTTTTTTTTAATTTATTTATTTATTTATTTAATTTTATTAAAAATACAAAACAATTACAAAAATATATACTGAGGTATACAAACAGTAGTTTCAGAACTTCGTTATTAAGGTTAAATAAAAAAGTTTAATTATATTTTGCTTTTCAGTTTTTTTGGCGGTTTAATTTTTTTGTTACATGGTAAATGTTTAAAAACTTTAACTTTATAATTTTTAATTTAATATTATATTTATATAATTAATTAATTTTATATTATTATAATTATTAATTTAATTAATTAATATTATAATTAATATTTAATTAAATAATCAACTTTATATTATTTGTATCAATCTATTTTGATTTTGCCCAGTTAATTTGTGCGTCGCATTTTTAGCGAGCACTATCTTTGTTTGTGTGTACTCGGAGAATTAAAGTGTGTGAGTTATAGTCTGGGAGCTAGTCTGTACATAATTAATATTACAACGCTCAGATATTAATTTTAAATTATTAAGTGTTAAAATATAATAAAGTTTTGAATGAAATGCTCATGTCGTTTGAAATTAATTATGAATTGTTAAGTGTGAACGAATTTATTTTTACCTTTTATGCTGTTTTATTCGTTGTCATTTATATAATAATAATAACTGAAGTAGTAATTATGTAAGAATGTAAGATTTAATTATTAGTTTGGTAGTTTTGTGTAAGATTTTTTAAAGAAAATCTTTTTTTGTATATTTATTTATTTGTTAGTTTTTATTGTTATCATTCCAAGATAGCAAAATCTAAAATAACTATATATTTGTTTGAGATATATACTTAGGTTGGCAATGTATACCAGTTTCGTCATATGTTTGTTCTAAAAGCCATTTTTTTAGTTATCGTAATGAGGTGGTGACGATTTAGTTCATGAATATTTTTAATTTTGTCTAGCTTGTTGTATATAAACGGTCCAAGATAGCGTGGATGGTGTCTAGCAAAAGCCGTGTTAGTTTTAGGGGTCGTGCAAGCTTTGTCTTTCCTTGTGTTTCGCATCGTGTCAGTAGGTTTCTTTAGTAGTGGCGTCAACGAATGTTGCTTCAAGATCATATTCAACAGGAAAAGCTGACGGTCTGTCAGGACTTTGCATACTTCATATAAAAGTCTAGTGGGGTACCGAAATGGCTTAAAGTTAATTACTTTTAGCAGATATCTTTGAGCCCGCTCAATTTTTATCATTTTTGTTTTGCATGCAGCACCCCATACTAGGATACAGTAATTTAGAACAGATTGAGCCAAAGAAAGGTAAACAGTTTTCATTAGGACAGATACTATATATATATATATAAAGATGATGATACTTAGCCTCATCGCCCAATGGCACTGCGATTACAAAAAAATTTTACCATAGTACAGTGCAATGATTTTGAAGCCTATTGTCAAAGTTTTAAACAATGACCTCTATTAGTTTTGTTTTAATAGCCTTTGAAAGCGAACGTGTCGGTCAGTTTAACAAAAATGGAAAAAGAGCAGTATCGTTCGGTGATTCAATTTTTATTTTTGGAAGGGAAAACGCGCAGTGAAATTAAAAATCGCTTGGATGCTGTGTACAGTGACTCTTCTCCTTCGATGGCAACCGTCACGAATTGCTGCCCCATCCACCTTACTCTCCAAACTTGGCCCCCTGTGACTTCTTTTTGTTTCCAAACCTGAAAAAGTCACTCGCCGGGAAAAGATTTGGGTCGAATGAGGAGGTCATCACCGCCACGGAGGCCTATTTTGCAGACTTCAGGAAAACGTATTTTTTAGACGGGTTAAAAAAGTTGGAGCATCGCTGGGCCAAGTGTATTGAGTTAAAAGGAGATTATGTAGAAAAATAAATCGGCACTTTTCGAAAATTTTCGTTTTTCTTTTGTAGGCTAAGTATTTATTGAACGACCCTCGTAGCGTAGTTTTTTAAATGTGAAGATTAGCTGACATGTACGTGCAGATAAAGCATTGATATGTGCTATAAATGTGCATAAAAACACTTTGCATAGTCATATTATAATTTATAATAATTATTATTTATTTGGAAAACACAAGTAAAAGGTTTGACACAGTTTAAACTTTTGAACTAAACATAGCTTGTGTTGACCACTGAAACACACACTATGTCCTAGTGTGTGTTTCAGTGGTCATCCTGTGTTGTGTGGTTCAGTATCTTCCTATAAGTAATGATATATACTACAAAAGCTTAGATAATTTTTATTATTGTCTACCAGTAATATCAGACTATAACATAACTATGAATATGACACAGAATTGTAAAGGCATAGTATTATAAGTAAAATGTTTAAGTTATTAAATTATACAGAACAAAGCGGTTTTAATAATTTGTAATAAACAGCCAATTTGGCTTTATGAACACAAACAGACAATCATAAACAATCCCATATTAAAAGTGCATATGTAGTGAGACGTGTATTATGGATCGTATACATAGTTGAGCCATCATTGTGGAATATGGGTGTTGTGCGAATGAGAATAAAATAAACTAGCCAAGTGCAAGTCGGACTCGTACTCGTAGGGTTCCGTAACACAGTAGAGTATTTTATAACTATGATTTCTCGCCACCAAAAATTAACTTTGTTGTTTAAACTGTTTGTATGAAAACAAAGTTATATTTGCGGTCGCCATATCTCAAAAACTGCTGACTGTATCTCGTAAGTAGCTTCTATGTAAGTGTAAATTTATATGTTTTATCTATATGTCAGGTTTTATTTTTGAACTTGTTTTTAGGGTTCCGAACCCAAATGGTACCAGCGGAACCCTAATACTGAGACTCCGCTGTCCGTCTGTCTGTCTGTCTGTCTGTCTGTCTGTCCGTCTGTCTGTCTGTCTGTCTGTCTGTCTGTCTGTCTGTCTGTCCGTCTGTCACCAGGCTGTATCTCAGGGACCGTGATAGTTAGACGGTTGAAATTTTCACAGATGATGTATTTCTGTTGCCGCTATAACAACAAATACTAAGAACAGTACAAAGTTAAAAATTAAAGGGTTTAAAACAAAAAACGTGTTTTTTACGATACGATAAGATACGAAATTAATTCACCTCGACGCAGCTAGATGGCAGCACAGGAAAAATTAGCACGCGTAAGCGTTTCATTTGTTAAATTTGTGGGCCTCGGTCGATTTGTTTACTTAGTTAATAACAATTGCACACATGTATAGTATTGAATATTATATCTTTAATTTTAGTACTCAAAGAGTTTCAATTAGCTAGAATCAGTTGAAAGTTAGTTGTACAAACGCTCGGCCTTTGTGTTAATATTTACTTAGTTGGTGTTAGAAGTTCGTGGCGTTCGGACTTTCGGAAATTCGGAACCCTCCGTGTGCGGGACAATAGTCTGACTCGCACTTGGCCAGTTTTATTTATTTAAAGTATTTTGGGGTTTATGAATAAGTGTATACATGCATACATGGTCAACACACTTACATCGATACATAGTGATCATCAAACACATAACCCTCCCTATTGCTTCTTTGCGACGCCGCTCGGGGTAAAAAATAGTTTTCTTGACTTCGATGGGATATATCTCGCAAACAATACGCTTGACGAAACTATGATGTACCAAACTCTACCTTTATTTAAAATCCCTATTCAACGATACCACACACGATGGGGTAGGGTGAATTTTTCTTTTAGTTCTCGACTTTGTGCCCCCCTAGAGTGCGCCACATTCAATTTGTTGTGACGTCACATAGCCTATAACCAGCAAACGAATAAGAAGTGTGTGTGTGTGTGTGTGTGTGCGTGCGTGTGTTAGATTAGTGATCGTTAACAAGGCTGGGTGGTAGCCGGTAGTCTAGTAATCTACCATAAACTTAATATGTCTGCAGCTAAATATTCACTTGGAACCACGTCCAAAACTACCTGCCTATACTTCAGCTAATTGGTAGGACTTATTAATAAAATTTAAAAGTCAGGACATCACCGAGAAAGCATTTTATTTGTACCTTCATCATTATAACAACAGTTTATGTACCATCAGGAGACTCCGGACCATTATAATAGACAATAGAACAAAGATAACAGCAATATAATAATAAGTATTTAATGTTAAGTCACAAGGCTTTATAACAAGTTTCAACAAGACATAACACATGAAAATCACTACCGATTTAGACAATTTATACAAAATATTATGGGGTTTCCCCCAAAAGGCAATATTAATAATTTATAAAATAAATCATCATCAAACATTAGAAATATGTCGCAACTCTGTATGTAGGTACTATGAAAATAATCTAACACGGCCACACTGACAATACTTCGTTCTCGAAGTAACAAACATCAGTACCCCTAACCTCGTCACATTAGTCCTTTCATCTGCTGTATGAAATCTAGACTACATGTCAGATCAGTGACCAGCAGTTAGTCTCTGACCTAGCCATACTATACCTATCACTTGCTGCCATGAATAATTAGTACAGTACCAAGACAGACAGACCGCCCAGCAAGAAAACAAAATAGTCATCTGGCCTTCACAACACTATATCTATCAGTTTGCCACTTTTGAATTGCGATATAGTATCAGGGCAGAGACCGGACCAGCAAACCCCGATTCCGCAGAATCCATTAAAATAGTCCTCGGGCCTTTACAACACTATATCTATCAGTTTGCCACTTTTGAATTACGATATAGTATCAGGGCAGAGACCGATCCAGCAAACCCCGATTCCTCAGAATCCATCTAACTATGACATTTAGTCCAGCCATTTGCTCCCCGCAAACCCTAATATCTAGCTAGACATAACAAGTTACTTTTGTAATCCTTGTTGCCACTATAACTCGTTATAGCCCCATATTATGAACATCATGTCCATAATACCGCACCGTAAAGTTATTAGCCATTTTCATATCAAGTACATCCATATTTCCAATACCACAATAATTATCAAAATGCCTTGTAATAATCAAGAAAAATTATTCCAACTGATTCAATATACCAGCTGCTAATATCATTGCAAGCTGCATAAAAACTGTCCAATTTAATATTCTGTATTTTCCCTTACACAAAATAGCCCAGTGCCTTAAAACCGGATAATACTATCTCAAGTAAATCTTACTCTAAATTTAATTCAAGTTTCTCTAAGTTTTCCAACTTTCAATACAATTTACTGAATCATACTAGTCTTGTGCCAAATCGGACAGTTAAGGGTTCGCACTCTAATGGTACAGTTCAAAAAATGTACTAGTACACCTTATTAGTACAGTAGTACACATAGTACCTATTAGCACTCTTAACAGACTCGCGACCCGCTGTCTCTCTTGCTCTTTCATTACCTGTGTGATGCCATTGCACTCTTGACTCGGACCATGTATCTATCTCGTTTACGCCTATGTTTACTGTATAGTGCTTTTTCATTAAAGTACAACGAATATTGGGCGAGGTGAGCACGGTAAAGTGTAGTGTACTAGTGTGCGAATGTCCGAGTAACGTTTAGCGTATGGTACTAGGTCTTTTAGGACAGTGTCGGGTATTGTTACTTTATAGTACATCGTACACGTACTGCCCAAGTCTAAATCATACTAACACTACAACATATGCGACACTAACTGTGCTACCCACATTAAACTTTTTATCCACGTGTACTCTGTCCAACTCAAGTCAAGTTTATCTTTAAAAACTTACATATATAAAAACTTAACGGCTTCCAAAATATAGCCGAAATAAAATAATACAGCTCTAAAAATAGAGCTAATAAAATAAGAGCTTACGTAACAATAACTTCAAATAACAGTTATCAAAATATTATAGCCAACTATAACAGTTATCCAAATTTTGCAATTCAATACTTCCCAAGCTTCTTACCAATACCAAAGCATTATAGCTTAAACAAGACAGCTCAATGTCTTTTTAATTAAAAACAACTTAAAAAAAACTTAAAAGCTTCACGTATGATTTTACTCACTTCAAACAAACAAACTTGATCTTTACACAACAACATGAAATTCAACGACAGTTACTTTAAATACTGTCCCAAATCTATCAGGGTTAATTTCAATATACAGACGTACATTATTGTTATAATATAACCTTCAAATTCGATCAGTGAATACATCAAACATAACTGTACCAAATATTCAACACATATTTCATTTTACAAAGCCATCGACTTGCCAAGTTAAACTGTCAGATAAAATATCTCTCTCATAAACCATGTAACCGATCCATAAACTAAACCGTAAATAACTGACCGGTACAAACCGTATTTAAAAAAAAACTTCACTACACATTAATTCGTTTGTACATGCCTTTTATTTTAATTTCTGTAGTTCACTATAATATGTTCACTGCCACTTTGTAACTTGTTACTTTGTATATTACCGCTATACACACTGCTGGTAAGAAAACAGTACTATGTAAGATATACCTCGGGTTGGATTTAGAATCGTGTTGCACGAAAAAGGGGGGGTAGAGGGGTGGAATGGGAAGGGGAGGGTCCCCCCTTCACTACCCTACCACTCCCATTACAAGGTAATGCATAGTTTTTGAGTTATGCGTATTTTTGTTGGGTTTGATTTTGGATTTTTGGTTGAATTTAGAATCGTTTGGCATGAATTTCATATAAAATGTTATGGGGATGGGTAGAGGTTAGGTCCCTGATTGTAACAATACCATTCTTATAACCAGGTAATGCACAGTTTCCAATAAAACGATATAAACAAAATCTAACCTAAAAATATACTAAACCATAAAAACAAAGCGCAAATAATAATTACAAGGGCTAGATAACTTAGTAAAAATTTTAGTAATATTTTTTACCACTACTAAATTAATAAGAACACCCCACTAGAAAAAAAACTAGGTTAGGTTAGGCTGAAACTGCGACAAAACAACGCGCGAGCCGAGCGAGCGAAGCGAGCGTGCCGCGGCAGCGGCCGGCGAAGCGCAAAAAGTCTGTTAAACATCCAAGAAAGGAGTGATATTGATCAGCAAAGTGTTACAAAAAAGTGTGGTTATGATTTTACAAAAATACGCATAACTCTAAAACTATGCATTACCTTGTAATAAAAGGGGTGGGAAAAGGAAAGGGGGACCCTCCCTTACCCCCCCATCACCTCACCCTCCCTTTTTCGTGCCAAACGATTCAAAATTTTTACCAAGTGAGGTTATGATTTTGCAAAAAAAATCATAACTCAAAAACTATGCATTACCTTGTAATGAGAGTGGTGGGGTAGTGAAAGGGGGACCCTCACCTACCCCTTCCACCCCTCCATTCCCCCTTTTTCGTGCGAAACGATTCTAAATTTCAACCCAAAATAGAATAAATCTAAAGAATACAACCCAAATCTACAACATTTGGTACTAAGTAGGTACTTACTACAAGTAGTTAGTTAGTTTCTTAGTGTATGTGGTTTGTGTGGCTTGTTGTTACAATTCTGCCAATGTCCGTTCATGCTAGTTTCATAAAGCATATGGAGTGTGTGGTAAATTAAGAATATAGTCACGGCCTTACTAATAAAAATTTGCCTGTACATCTGATAAACGGTTGTACAGTTGCACAGTGAATGAGCGCTAAACACGCGTCAATCCATTGTTTGACTAATAAACGTTGAATAGGCGGTGGGTATCTACATAGACGTTTAACACTTTTTTCTTTTTCATTTGGCAACTATTAGTCAATTCGTTTCGAAACTGTTTTCGTCTTATATAGTTCCGTAAATTATTTTTTCATAAAGTTTACTAATTATTAATATTAGTCATGAAATTTTGTTTTAGGAATGCAATATTAATCTAACTACGTTGTTTTTAGAACTTTTTGTTGAAATTTGTTGATATACTGGACAATATTTTCTTTTAGTAGGAGTGAAAGACTTAAACCAAATTTTAGAACGAAACACTCAAATTGACTGTTGTCCTCTGTCTACGCTATATAATATAAACATGATTGTAGCCATGTTTGAATAAATTGTCAATTTCCAAAGAGAATGTAATCACTGCGTTTAGTTTGTTCCACATAGCTTTTCGTAAACCTGTAATTTGTATTTCAAATGGAAAATCTGAATTGTTCAAAAGAATGGATCTGCACGGTCTTCATAATGTTTTCGATTTTTTTATTTGCCTCCTCTATCTTCCAATGGTCAAATATGTCGAAATAATTTATGTATATCCATTTCAATGAGAACAAATCTAACACATACAAACGATCCTCAAATAACAACATACTTTTTGAAGTTTGAAGAATCAAAACGTTTATTCACAGAATACTAGATACAGATTCAATAATCGTTACTATGTCTAGACATGATTTCGATCAGCCGATAATAGAGAAATCCGCCATTTTAATCCTTTACACACTCGCTAAACTAGGGTCCCAGGCTGTTTAAGAAATGATTAGCCTCCTTTGATAATGGCACATCTGTATACCAACTTTATCCAACGCTTACGTCAAAAATATTTTTATTGGTCAGCTTTTGTGGTATACTACGTGTATACAGAGTGAAAAAAACTTTATTAGTAAGGCCGTCAGTGTTCAGGATTATTATCTGTTCCGTGAATCCACAATGAGAACCGAACACAACTTTACACACCACGGTGATTAGGTATATCTAAAACAAAAGACAACACAATGTCACTACTATCACAGAATAATGAATAGTACAAGTACTACTATGTCAAATTACATTACACAATGTTACTTATTATTTTACAATAACAACCAATTTAGTTTACAACAAAGAGAATATAACCACTACGTTAAGAAGAGTCGGGACTCCCATAGAGCAAAGTGCAAACTGACCAAATAGCGAAATATCAAAACACAGGGCTTTTCTAGTAGCCAAAATACCAGCGAAATAATTTTCTGCCAATTGACCAACATAACAAAAAAAAACCTAGTGATGTACCGTGTCGGCAAAAACATCGATAACGATCGAACTACCGTTGCTTGGTCAATACTTTAGAAGGTTATATTTTGTACATAACTAATTTTGTTTTAGTGGTTATATTGTGAAAGTTATATTTTTCCTATTTTGGTTTAACAACTCCACCACTAAGACAAAATCAGTTTGAGAAAATGATAGGCAGTAAAACAAAATATTAAATTTTATCGTTTTTTATTTTTGGAGTATGATGCTCTGTAGGGTTCGCTCATTCGGCATCGGCATCAGCAGCTTAAGATAACGATATACCTGTAATGTAATATTGTCTTATTAGTTTATCGCTTAACACTAATTTCTGGGGCATGCTGTATACAGGGCCGGATTTAGGGGAGGGCAACCGGGGCAGCAGCCCCGGGGCCTACACACACCTTACAATAAAAAAATTCAAACATCTAAATCATCAACGATATTTCGGTTAAAAAAACCGGCCAAGTCGAGTTGGACTCGCTCATCGAGGCTTCTGATGGGTACCAATTATAAACTTTAAACTTTCGCGATTTGAACACATAGTTATAAATAAAATATCTAACTGAAATATTTAACTGTAATATTTAACCGAAACACTCAACTGAAATATTCAACTAAAACATTCAACATAAATATCTAACTGAAATATTTAACTGTATTATTTAACCGAAACACTCAACTGAAATATTCAACTAAAACATTCAACATAACTAACTAACTGAAATATTAAAGTGAAACGAGTTGGGAGCGACGGAGTCGGCAGTCGCTGCGTCGTCGAGTGAAGGCAGCGACGCAGCAAGTCGGCGCGTGCACCAGGGACAACGACCTGCGATGCTCTGCCACCCACTGCACCCGCACGCACCACGAGCTCCACTCCCAGCCACCTGAAACATGAAATAGTTGGTAGTCCGCTATGGATGTGTTGTTGAGTTGGGAGCGACGGAGCCGGCAGTCGCAGCGTCGTCGAGCGAAGGCAGCGACGCAGCAAGTCGGCGCGTGCACCAGGGACGACGACCTGCGATGCTCTGCCACCCACTGCACCCGCACGCAACCACGAGCTCCACTCCCAGCCACCTGAAACACTTAACCGAACATTTAACCGAAATGTTTCACTTAAATGTTCAACTGAAATTTTTAACTGAAACTTTCAACTGATCTGAAACTTTTTAATTGAAACTTTTTAACTGAAATATTTAACCGAAACATTTAACTGAGACGACACGAGACCAGTCGTCTCGTGACCACGATCAATGCAACTTGGTCGAAACGTCGAGTAGTTGAACATTTAAGTTAAACATTTCGGTTAAATGTTCGGTTAAGTGTTTCAGGTGGCTGGGAGTGGAGCTCGTGGTTGCGTGCGGGTGCAGTGGGTGGCAGAGCATCGCAGGTCGTTGTCCCTGGTGCACGCGCCGACTTGCTGCGTCGCTGCCTTCGCTCGACGACGCTGCGACTGCCGGCTCCGTCGCTCCCAACTCAACAACACATCCATAGCGGACTACCAACTATTTCATGTTTCAGGTGGCTGGGAGTGGAGCTCGTGGTGCGTGCGGGTGCAGTGGGTGGCAGAACATCGCAGGTCGTTGTCCCTGGTGCACGCGCCGACTTGCTGCGTCGCTGCCTTCACTCGACGACGCTGCGACTGCTGACTCCGTCGCTCCCAACTCGTTTCACTTTAATATTTCTGTTAGATATTTATGTTGAATGTTTTAGTTGAATATTTCAGTTGAGTGTTTCGGTTAAATATTATAGTTAAATATTTCAGTTAGATATTTTATTTATAACTATGGGTACCAATTAGCCTAGACCTCTAAATTGTATGAGCTCTCATATAACTCAGAGACCTATCTTAATTGGCGAAACTATGTATGTGGAGCACCCTTTAATATACAACATTTTTTTTTAAATGTTTCCTTTATTTGTGCTATAAGACCTTGCTTCTTGCCAAAATTTGTGATTCTAGGTCAACGGGAAGTACCCTATAGGTTTTCGACCCAAAACCTATAGGATACTTCCAGTTGACCTAGAATTGTACATTTTAGTTAAAAGCAATGTCTTACAGCACAAGTAAAGGAAAATTTCCGAAGATTAAAAGAAGTTGAAAATTCAGGTAAATTTTGGTATTGATAAGTTTTGCGAAAATCTAAATTTGCCCATATCTTTTTATCGTGTTGCCTCAGGACCTTGATTTTTATACACCTAATAGGGACTATAGACCTCAATATCTTCTTCATATTCAGTATCTCAGTATCATCACACGGATAGACAGACAGACACACGGACAGACAGGCAAAAATTGATCGTATAAGGGTTCCTTTTTTAACCTTTTGAGGTACCAAACCCTAAAAAGCTCGGAAGGTTTCGTTCTTTAACGCTAAAATTTCTTTTCAGATCATTCTTATTTCCGATTATATTAATATTATTTTTGGTTACAAATAAAAGAATCTATACTACTTGGTTTCACAATAAATTATTTATTGGAAAACTCAACTGAAAAATTATCTTCATTTTATTACGAAAATAATTTGGGGCCAGGAAGCATCCACTCCTATGTTGCCCCAAGGCCTCCAGACCTCTAAATCCAGCACTGGCTGTAAATTATACAAGGTGTAACAAAAGGGTGTAAGTAATACTTAAGCTGTGCATGCCATACCTAGCCTGATGTAGTCTACCAGCAAAGTCTTCATTTCCTCAGTATCTAACTGGGATTGCGAGTTATCATAATTATTATCACATGTTAAACTTTTACGTAAACTTAGCCAGATTCAACCATAAATCAGCTATTCAGCGTCATTGACCTAATGAAAACAGAATAATAAGTGTTGTCTGTGCAGAAGCAAAATTGTTATGAGTGGACGCCTGAAAGGGTCTAGGTATAGTGCTCGTTGCGGTAGCTTGAAGTTCGTCTTGATGTATTCATCACCAGAAGGACGAAATCATTGCCCGATGCTGAGTATGAGCTTGCGGACATTGTTGGTTAAAATTACTCAATATCACTTTGATGGTTTATCCCTATTAAAATATCGTCATGACATCTCGCGAAATTACACTTCTATTCCGATCACCGATCATATCATAACTATATAATAATATACACTGTCGATATCGACAAGCACCGCAATGCGCCCCGCACTATTTTTCACAAAGAGTTTATAAGGATTGTTAATTGATGAAATATTGTGATATTTGGCCTAAAGAAGCAGTAAACGGCTATTATTATAAGATATTCTACTAACTGAGCTTCATAAAGTGGAAATCTTACCATAAAATAACGTTTAGGTAAGTCTTTGCAGTCCTTAACCCGCATATTTCACTATTTATGTTTCATTATCACTTACAAGCAAGGTGTTAAATATCAAACACCTTAAATTCATGCTAAATGCATACTTTCTATAGTCCACACTAGGTTATTTATTTTAAAAAACAAAATAAAACAATAAAATAATTATTTTGAAAAAGCCGATTAACACGCTACCACAGGCTAAGTAGAAATACATGCTAGTCACAGACGTAAGTAGAGATGAAACTTCTTTTTCTTCACATCATGCTACTTGATGGCATTTATTATGACAACCAAACGAAAGAGATAGTAAGAAATAGTGAGTGAGACGAATATAGACTTCCATCGGACGCGCCCCCCTTTTCATAGATCTTTTTTTTGTACTGCAGCTTCAGTAGACTGGTTTACAATCTAATGTTATACGTTTTAATGATGTCGCACACAACGGATGTTGCAGTCGGGCATAAGAGTTGGCCTATAATGGAGAGACTGGTTAAATATTCCAGGGTTCTTGTGCCGTGCTATATCAGCACAACCGCCCGACTACCGGGACGGTTATTGAGAAGACCTGCCTCCGCTGGAGAACCAAACGTTCCTGCCGCTGCCTACTTCCCTGGAGCCTGCTCGTTAAGTCATCACCTACGTGCTGCGCATCACTAATCAGGATAGTAGACTTATTATGTGTGCTTAAATCAAGTTCAGTGTATGAACCCGTGAACCTACCCGTGCTCTGCCCTTTTTATATTATAAATAAACACTTTGTTATAACTACAACATTCTTCTTACTTATTTTTCTACCACATACTTAGTAGAAATGCTACGTTATTTCTTTTCTTCTTTCATTGTTTGTGCCCACAGATAACTATATATTATCCGATTTGTGCCGTCTGCAGTGTTGCCAACGACGCCTGGACTGACATCGCCATATTTCACAGCTCAGGTAGCCTAATGTAACCGGATTTTAGATTCTGTCGCCTAAAAAGGAGCCGAAATATAAAATAAAATAAATTTGTAGTTCAATTTGAACTACAAATTTATTTTTTAATAATAATATTTTATTTTTTCTTTTCTTTATTTCTTAATAATAATAATATAATAATAATAGCCTTTATTCAGACATAATTTACAATGAGGATTACAATTTGATTCATTATTATTTTAATTGAATAAAATACTAATAATTTATCTACCACTATGTATATACATACCAAAATCTGATACTGATTCCGAATCTCATAATATATATATATATATATTATGAGATTCGGAATCAGTATCAGATTTTGGTATCAGATTTGGAATATGAAAACCTATTAAGAAACTCGACATCATTCATGGAAAAAACGGCGCGGTGTAGTTGGGATACGAATGTGATTTATTAGTTAATGCTACCCAAAGACACTATTCCACACAGACGGAGTCGCGGGCACAGCTAGTAGTAAATAAAGTTCTTTTTTGTAATAATCTCTTAATAAGTGCGCGCCGCGTCACGTCGCGGTGTGAGCCGACCCTAACTTGAATAAAATGAAGTGTCGCGTCGCTTGCTATACCGCACTAGCGGCAGCGGAACTACATGACGCGACACCACTCTGACACATAGTAGTGCGCTGTGCGCGACACGGCGCGTCAGATTTGATGAGTTGGTCAATTTTGTCGCGCAGTGTCGCGACGCGTAGTTCCGCTGCAGCGTAGTGCGATATACCTCATACAATTTCTTACAAAGAATATTTTGCCGCTATGTGACGCGTCGCGCCGCTGCAGTGAAGTGTCGCTTAGTGCGTAGCCTTTACTGTGTATGCAATGTCGCAGGCCTGGGCACTGGGCAGAGACACTAGACTAGATATAGACGTGGTTATATTCTCTTTGGACTAGACGGCACAAATCGGACTAATATATAGTTATCTGTGGGCACAAACAAAGAAAGAAAAAAAAGAAATAACGTAGCATCTCTACTACGTCTGTAGTATTATATTCTCTTTGAAGTCTGTGGTAGAAAAATAAGTAAGAAGAATGTTGTAGTCATAACAAAGTGATTTTTCCAGTTTCCACTCGACTAAACCAAACTAAACTTGACATTGGCGAAATTGTGGTGGTATTATCGCAAAAGCCAAAAACAAAGAAAATAATAATATAATATAAAAAGGGCAGAGCACGGGTAGGTTCACAGGTTCATACACTGAACTTGATTTATAATAAGTCTACTATCCTGACTAGTGATGCGCAGCACGTAGGTGATGACTTGACGAGCAGGCTCCAGGGAAGTAGGCAGCGGCAGGAACGTTTGGTTCTCCAGCGGAGGCAGGTCTTCTCAATAACCGTCCCGGTAGTCGGGCGGTTGTGCTGATATAGCACGGCACAAGAACCCTGGAATATTAAACCAGTCTCTCCATTATAGGCCAACTCTTATGCCTGACTGCAACATCCGTTGTATGCGACATCATTAAAACGAATAAGATTTGATTGTAAACTGTATTGGTTGTTATTGTAAAATAATAAGTAACATTGTGTAATGTAATTTGACTTAGTAGTACTTCTACTATTCATTATTCTGTGATAGTAGTGACATTGTGTTGTCTTTTGTTTTAGATATACCTAATCACCGTGGTGTATAAAGTTCTGTTCAGTTCTCATTCTGGAAACACGGAACAGATAATAATCCTGAACACTGACTATATTCTTAATTTACCGCACACTCCATATGCTTCATGAAACTAGCATGAACGGACATTGGCAGAATTGTAACAACAAGCCACACAAACCACATGCACTAAGAAACTAACTAACTACTTGTAGTAAGTACCTACTTAGTACCAAATGTTGTAGATTTGTGTTGTGTTCTTTACATTTATTTTATTTTGTTTATTTATATATCTCTTACTCATTATATTGTATATTAATGAACTAGTGGCCCGCCCCGGCTTAGCATGGGTAGAACCTGCGTAGGGCGTCGCTGAGTAGAACTTAATAATATGCCTACATAATTTGCATCAGTATGTTGCGTCGAGTATGAATCAACATATTCAACAATGATCATCATATTTTAATCATACCGCACGTATAAACCGCATAATATCGTTTAAAAACTAAAAAACAACCGACTTCAATGCCGCGCTATTCATTTTCAGTACCAATTTTGAGATGTTTATCTCAATATCTCTGGAGATACTTCTCATACCTCGATAAAATTACCATGGTACCACACTTGGAATATCTCGAAAGAATAATCGAAATCGGTTCATAATCGACGAAGTTATCCGCGAACATACATAAAAAATAAAAATAAAAAAAAAATATATATATATACGGTCGAATTGAGAAACCTCCTCCTTTTTTTGAAGTCGGTTAATAAAAAATTATTCAGTAGCTTTTGAGTTTTTTGTGAACAGACAGACGCAGTGAGGGACTTTGTTTTATAATTATGTAGTGATATTGGTCGGCCCTATGGTGTAAAGGATTGTTACCTTGATTCTAACTCGAAGGTCGTTGGTTCTAGTTCCAGCTATATACCAATGGATGTATTCTGTTCATTCATGAATTATGAGTGTTTGTATAAAGGTAGTTGCTTAATTATATCAATGTTCTGTCTAAGTTGCCACCAAAAAGTAGCATACCACCAAGGAGAAAATCAGCCGCTCTTATCGCTAACAGCGATCTCTTCCAGAAAAACCTTTGTATGGATAGGATCGAAATAGTAGCCTAATGCAGGGTGCGCCTAATTTAAATTAAAATGAAAAGAATAACAATAACATATTATACCTAAACTAACATAATCATACCTACTTACCTACAACAATAAACACAGATTTTTTACATAAATTCCTAAACACGCATTCTATAAATTTTAAACAGATTGACAGAACAGACAGAAGCAGCTTAACACTATTTATAATGAAAGATAAGCTTTTAAACGGCTCTTGAAAATATAAAGGGGTTGTGAAGATTTCACAGGTTCGGGAAGAGAGTTCCAGAGCCTAACAGCCTGGACAGTAAAAGCCTTATCATAAAAACTGGAACCATGTGCGGGAAAGTTCAGGGTTAAGTTTTCTGATGACCTTAGAGAAAGAGAGTTAGAATTGTGGAGGAAGTTAAAGCGTCCTTTAAGATATCGCGGAGTAGAAGGATTGAATAGAATGTTATAGAGAAGAGAAAGAATATGAGTATTCCGGCGAAGGCGAATAGGAAGCCACTTGAGCTTTGTGCGAAACTGAGATACGTGATCATATTTACGCAAACCAAATATGAATCTAATACATAAATTTTGTAGGCGCTCAAGTTTATCTAGCTTATCTTCCCTAAGATCTAGATAGCAGACGTCAGAATAGTCAAGAATAGGAAGTAGGAGAGATTGAGCGAGTGCAATTTTAGTGGTTGTAGGAAGAAAGTTGCATAGTCTTTTTAGTGACGCCACAGCTGCATAGAGCTTGCGACTGGTGTTTTGTATTTGTAAATCCCATGTCAAGCATTGATCTATTATGAAACCAAGATTTTTCACAGACCTGCTAAAAGGAATATCTATTCCACCGAAACTAACTTTTGGAAGCATTTGCCAATCAACTTTGACAATAAGTCTAGAACTTCCGGTAACCATGACCTGCGTTTTTGTTGGATTGACTTTGAGTCCAAAAGCTTTCGTCCAGTCTAATATGCGCTGTAGGTCTGTGTTAATTGAGGCAATAGCATTGGGTAGATTATCAAGAGGGGCTTGACAATATATCTGAAGGTCGTCTGCATACAGGTGGTAGGAAGAAGAAAGATTTTGAGTGATAGAATTTATAAAAACAGCAAAGAGAAGAGGAGAAAGCACGCCGCCTTGAGGAACGCCAGCTGACGTGTCACACCACAATGAATATGTTTCATCAAGGCGAACACGCTGCCGGCGCCCGTACAGATAACTGTGAAACCAGTCGACCACCATTGGAGATATGTTAATAGAACGTAGTATTGCTAGTAGGATATCAAAGTCGACAGTGTTGAAAGCATTGCTAAAGTCCAACAGTGCTAGTACCGTAAGGTGCCTGTATTTATTGCCATTACTGCCATTACCTTTATTTTATTTATTATATTTATTTGCCATTGCCATTATTGCCATTACCTTACTCTGTTCCGGTAGCACAGCTCTCGAGAGTCAGACCATTCTAGGCCTAGCATGTTCACTATCCTAGACCACATCATTATTTTTAACCCCTGATGCAAAAAGAAGGGGTGTAAACTATACTAATATTATAATAAGCAATTAATCACGTGACAAGCTGGCTCAGTTCAAAGAATCTTAATGTTCATCTTACAAAAACGAATTATATTTATTTCCAAAATTATGGTAGTAAACAAACCAAGATAGATATAAATGACAAAATATTAACCTTAATGAGGTCAACGAAACAAAATTTTTAGGGGTATTTTTGGACTAAAATTTAAATTGGAAATCTCACGTACAATACTTATGTACCAAACTAAATAGATATGTATTTGTCCTCAATAGACTGAGACAAACCTCTGCCCTAAGTACTGTACTAGCAGCTTATTACGGATACGTGCATTCACTTCTTAAATACGGTCTACTGGTGTGGGGCAATTCAACTGACATTAACAAAGTGTTTATTGCCCAGAAAAAGTGTATATGTGCGTTTTGTGGTGCTCCAACGTTTGAGTCTTGTAGACCCCTTTTTAAAAACTTGAATATTGTTCCGCTTCCATGTATGTACATTTTTGAACTTGCTATTTTTGCGAAAAGAAATCCTCAGTACTTTACTAAAGCCTCTGACATCTATCCCAGGAACACACGGAATCCTGACAGACTGGCCTTTGATCTAGATACACGGCCAAAGACTACACTGTATCAAACACAATGCCACGCCATGTGTATAAAAGTGTTTAATGCTCTACTGAAGCACATGAAAAATATGAATGCAAAGCAATTAAAATATGAACTGTTGCAATGGTTAAGGGTGCGTTTCTTAAAAGCATCGGTATACATTTCGTACTACTACATGCGCATGGTCCTCACGCACACAGCGACGGGACGAGCACGAGTCAATGAAATCATCTTGATACATTTATTATTATATATTGTTTAACTTTACTTGTATCACAGAATAATGAATAGTACATCTGTATGTATGTATTTATTTCATATTTCCTCCCTATTTGCAACATTATTTTTTATATTACATAGCCTAGCGTTTGACCATTATGTCGCCTGTTGGTAAGTGATGATGCGGTTTGAGATGGTAGCACGCTAAATTATGTAAGATGTGCCGTATTTGGACTCGTTTTTTAAGTCCTGACGAGACCTTTCTCTAGAAGTGACTTGACTGACCTGATGATGGACTTCGGAGACTGTTACTGGAATTCCTAGATGATTTGAGTTAGATGTGCCGTGTTTGGACTCGTTTTGTAAGTCCTGACGAGACCTTTCTCTAGAAGTGACTTAACTGACCTGATGATGGACTTCGGAGACTGTTACTGGAACTCCTAGATGGCTTGAGTTAGATGTGCCGTGTTCGGCCTCATTTAGTTAGTCCTGACGAGACCTTTCTCTAGGAGTGACTTGACTGACCTGATGATGGAATTCGGAGACTGCTACTGGAACTCCTAGATGGTTAAGTTAGATGTGTCGTGTTCGGGCTCGTTTTGTAAGTCCTGACAAGACCTTTCTCTAAAAGTGACTTGACTGACCTGATGATGGAATTTGGAGACTTCAACTGGAACTCCTAGATGGTTTGAGTTAGATGTGTCGTGTTCGGGCTCGTTTTGTAAGTCCTGACGGGACCTTTCTCTAGAAGTGACTTGACTGACCTGATGATGGACTTCGGAGACTGTTACTGGAATTCCTAGATGGTTTGAGTTAGATGTACCGTGTTTGGACTCGTTTTGTAAGTCCTAACGAGACCTATCTCTAGAAGTGACTTGACTGACCTGATGATGGACTTCGGAGACTGTTACTGGAACTCCTAGATGGTTTGAGTTAGATGTGCCGTGTTCGGGCTCGTTTAGTTAGTCCTGACGAGACCTTTCTCTAGGAGTGACTTGACTGACCTGATGATGGAATTCGGAGACTGCAACTGGAACTCCTAGATGGTTTGAGTTAGATGTATCTTGTTCGGGCTCATTAAGTTGTACTGACGAGACCTTTCTTTAGGAGTGACTTGACTGACCTGATGATGGAATTCGGAGACTGCTACTGGAACTCCTAGATGGTTTGAGTTAGATGTGCCGTGTTTGGGCTCGTTTTGTAAGTGATAGCGAGACCTTTCTCTAGGAGTGACTTGACTGACCTGATGATGGAATTGAACGGCACATCTAACTTAAACCATCTAGGAGTTCTAGTAGCAGCCTCCGAATTCCATCATCAGGTCAGTTAAGTCACTCCTAGAGAAAGATCTTGACAGAACTTACGAAACGAGCCCAAACACGGCACATCTAACTCAAACCATCTAGCAGTTCCAGTAGCAGTCTCCGAATTCCATCATCAGGTCAGTTAAGTCACTCCTAGAGAAAGGTCTTGTCAAGACTTATAAAACGTGCCCAAACACAGCACATCTACCTCAAACCATCTAGCAGTTCCAGTAGCAGACTCCGAATTCCATCATCAGGTCAGTTAAGTCACTCCTAGAAAAAGGTCTTGGCAGGACTTATGAAACGAGCCCAACTACGGCACAACTAACTCAAACCATCTAGCAGTTCCAGTAGCAGTCTCCGAATTCCATCATCAAGTCAGTTTAGTCACTCCTAGAGAAAAGTCTTGTCAGGACTTATGAAACGAGCCCAAACACGGCACATCTAACTCCAACCATCTAGCAGTACCAGTAGCTGTCTCCGAATTCCATCATCAGGTCAGTTAAGTCACTCCTAGAGAAAGGTCTTGTCAGGACTTATGAAACGAGCCCAAACACGCCACATCTAACTCAAACCATCTAGCAGTTCCAGTAGCAGTCTCCGAATTCCATCATCAGGTCAGTTAAGTCACTCCTAGAAAAAGGTCTTGTCAGGATTTATGAAACGAGCCCAAACACGGCACATCTAACTCAAACCATCTAGCAGTTCCAGTAGCAGTCTCCGAATTTCATCATCAGATCAGTTAAGTCACTCCTAGAAAAAGGTCTTGGCAGGACTTATGAAACGAGCCCAACTACGGCACAACTAACTCAAACCATCTAGCAGTTCCAGTAGCAGTCTCCGAATTCCATCATCAAGTCAGTTTAGTCACTCCTAGAGAAAAGTCTTGTCAGGACTTATGAAACGAGCCCAAACACGGCACATCTAACTCCAACCATCTAGCAGTACCAGTAGCTGTCTCCGAATTCCATCATCAGGTCAGTTAAGTCACTCCTAGAGAAAGGTCTTGTCAGGACTTATGAAACGAGCCCAAACACGCCACATCTAACTCAAACCATCTAGCAGTTCCAGTAGCAGTCTCCGAATTCCATCATCAGGTCAGTTAAGTCACTCCTAGAAAAAGGTCTTGTCAGGATTTATGAAACGAGCCCAAACACGGCACATCTAACTCAAACCATCTAGCAGTTCCAGTAGCAGTCTCCGAATTCCATCATCAGGTCAGTTAAGTCACTCCTAGAGAAAGGTCTTGTCAGGACTTATGACACGAGCCCAAACACGGCACATCTTACTCAAACCATCTAGCAGTTCCAGTAGCAGTCTCCGAATTCCATCGTCAGGTCAGTTAAGTCACTCCTAGAAAAAGGTCTTGTCAAGACTTATGAAACGAGCCCAAACACGGCACATCTAACTCAAACCATCTAGCAGTTCCAGTAGCAGTCTCCGAATTTCATCATCAGGTCAGTTAAGTCATTCCTAGTGAAAGGTCTTGTCAGGACTTATGAAACGAGCCCAAACACGGCACATCTAACTCAAACCATCTAGCAGTTCCAGTAGCAGTCTCCGAATTCCATCATCAGGTCAGTTAAGTACTCCTAAAGAAAGGTCTTGTGAGGACTTATGAAACGAGCCCAACTACGGCACAACTAACTCAAACCATCTAGCAGTTCCAGTAGCAGTCTCCGAATTCCATCATCAAGTCAGTTTAGTCACTCCTAGAGAAAAGTCTTGTCAGGACTTATGAAACGAGCCCAAACACGGCACATCTAACTCCAACCATCTAGCAGTACCAGTAGCTGTCTCCGAATTCCATCATCAGGTCAGTTAAGTCACTCCTAGAGAAAGGTCTTGTCAGGACTTATGAAACGAGCCCAAACACGCCACATCTAACTCAAACCATCTAGCAGTTCCAGTAGCAGTCTCCGAATTCCATCATCAGGTCAGTTAAGTCACTCCTAGAAAAAGGTCTTGTCAGGATTTATGAAACGAGCCCAAACACGGCACATCTAACTCAAACCATCTAGCAGTTCCAGTAGCAGTCTCCGAATTCCATCATCAGGTCAGTTAAGTCACTCCTAGAGAAAGGTCTTGTCAGGACTTATGAAACGAGCCCAAACACGGCACATCTTACTCAAGCCATCTAGCAGTTCCAGTAGCAGTCTCCGAATTCCATCGTCAGGTCAGTTAAGTCACTCCTAGAAAAAGGTCTTGTCAAGACTTATGAAACGAGCCCAAACACGGCACATCTAACTCAAACCATCTAGCAGTTCCAGTAGCAGTCTCCGAATTTCATCATCAGGTCAGTTTAGTCACTCCTAGAGAAAAGTCTTGTCAGGACTTATGAAACGAGCCCAAACACGGCACATCTAACTCCAACCATCTAGCAGTACCAGTAGCAGTCTCCGAATTCCATCATCAGGTCAGTTAAGTACTCCTAGAGAAAGGTCTTGTGAGGACTTATGAAACGAGCCCAACTACGGCACAACTAACTCAAACCATCTAGCAGTTCCAGTAGCAGTCTCCGAATTCCATCATCAAGTCAGTTTAGTCACTCCTAGAGAAAAGTCTTGTCAGGACTTATGAAACGAGCCCAAACACGGCACATCTAACTCCAACCATCTAGCAGTACCAGTAGCAGTCTCCGAATTCCATCATCAGGTCAGTTAAGTCACTCCTAGAGAAAGGTCTTGTCAGGACTTATGAAACGAGCCCAAACACGCCACATCTAACTCAAACCATCTAGCAGTTCCAGTAGCAGTCTCCGAATTCCATCATCAGGTCAGTTAAGTCACTCCTAGAAAAAGGTCTTGTCAGGATTTATGAAACGAGCCCAAACACGGCACATCTAACTCAAACCATCTAGCAGTTCCAGTAGCAGTCTCCGAATTCCATCATCAGGTCAGTTAAGTCACTCCTAGAGAAAGGTCTTGTCAGGACTTATGAAACGAGCCCAAACACGGCACATCTTACTCAAACCATCTAGCAGTTCCAGTAGCAGTCTCCGAATTCCATCGTGAGGTCAGTTAAGTCACTCCTAGAAAAAGGTCTTGTCAAGACTTATGAAACGAGCCCAAACACGGCACATCTTACTCAAACCATCTAGCAGTTCCAGTAGCAGTCTCCGAATTCCATCGTCAGGTCAGTTAAGTCACTCCTAGAAAAAGGTCTTGTCAAGACTTATGAAACGAGCCCAAACACGGCACATCTAACTCAAACCATCTAGCAGTTCCAGTAGCAGTCTCCGAATTCCATCATCAGGTCAGTTAAGTCATTCCTAGAGAAAGGTCTTGTCAGGACTTATGAAACGAGCCCAAACACGGCACATCTAACTCAAACCATCTAGCAGTTCCAGTAGCAGTCTCCGAATTCCATCATCAGGTCAGTTAAGTCACTCCTAGAGAAAGGTCTTGTCAAGACTTATAAAACGTGCCCAAACACAGCACATCTACCTCAAACCATCTAGCAGTTCCAGTAGCAGACTCCGAATTCCATCATCAGGTCAGTTAAGTCACTCCTAGAAAAAGGTCTTGGCAGGACTTATGAAACGAGCCCAACTACGGCACAACTAACTCAAACCATCTAGCAGTTCCAGTAGCAGTCTCCGAATTCCATCATCAAGTCAGTTTAGTCACTCCTAGAGAAAAGTCTTGTCAGGACTTATGAAACGAGCCCAAACACGGCACATCTAACTCCAACCATCTAGCAGTACCAGTAGCTGTCTCCGAATTCCATCATCAGGTCAGTTAAGTCACTCCTAGAGAAAGGTCTTGTCAGGACTTATGAAACGAGCCCAAACACGGCACATCTAACTCCAACCATCTAGCAGTACCAGTAGCTGTCTCCGAATTCCATCATCAGGTCAGTTAAGTCACTCCTAGAGAAAGGTCTTGTCAGGACTTATGAAACGAGCCCAAACACGCCACATCTAACTCAAACCATCTAGCAGTTCCAGTAGCAGTCTCCGAATTCCATCATCAGGTCAGTTAAGTCACTCCTAGAAAAAGGTCTTGTCAGGATTTATGAAACGAGCCCAAACACGGCACATCTAACTCAAACCATCTAGCAGTTCCAGTAGCAGTCTCCGAATTCCATCATCAGGTCAGTTAAGTCACTCCTAGAGAAAGGTCTTGTCAGGACTTATGAAACGAGCCCAAACACGGCACATCTTACTCAAACCATCTAGCAGTTCCAGTAGCAGTCTCCGAATTCCATCGTCAGGTCAGTTAAGTCACTCCTAGAAAAAGGTCTCGTCAAGACTTATGAAACGAGCCCAAACACGGCACATCTAACTCAAACCATCTAGCAGTTCCAGTAGCAGTCTCCGAATTTCATCATCAGGTCAGTTAAGTCATTCCTAGAGAAAGGTCTTGTCAGGACTTATGAAACGAGCCCAAACACGGCACATCTAACTCAAACCATCTAGCAGTTCCAGTAGCAGTCTCCGAATTCCATCATCAGGTCAGTTAAGTACTCCTAGAGAAAGGTCTTGTGAGGACTTATGAAACGAGCCCAACTACGGCACAACTAACTCAAACCATCTAGCAGTTCCAGTAGCAGTCTCCGAATTCCATCATCAAGTCAGTTTAGTCACTCCTAGAGAAAAGTCTTGTCAGGACTTATGAAACGAGCCCAAACACGGCACATCTAACTCCAACCATCTAGCAGTACCAGTAGCAGTCTCCGAATTCCATCATCAGGTCAGTTAAGTCACTCCTAGAGAAAGGTCTTGTCAGGACTTATGAAACGAGCCCAAACACGCCACATCTAACTCAAACCATCTAGCAGTTCCAGTAGCAGTCTCCGAATTCCATCATCAGGTCAGTTAAGTCACTCCTAGAAAAAGGTCTTGTCAGGATTTATGAAACAAGCCCAAACACGGCACATCTAACTCAAACCATCTAGCAGTTCCAGTAGCAGTCTCCGAATTCCATCATCAGGTCAGTTAAGTCACTCCTAGAGAAAGGTCTTGTCAGGACTTATGAAACGAGCCCAAACACGGCACATCTTACTCAAACCATCTAGCAGTTCCAGTAGCAGTCTCCGAATTCCATCGTCAGGTCAGTTAAGTCACTCCTAGAAAAAGGTCTTGTCAAGACTTATGAAACGAGCCCAAACACGGCACATCTAACTCAAACCATCTAGCAGTTCCAGTAGCAGTCTGCGAATTCCATCATCAGGTCAGTTAAGTCATTCCTAGAGAAAGGTCTTGTCAGGACTTATGAAACGAGCCCAAACACGGCACATCTAACTCAAACCATCTAGCAGTTCCAGTAGCAGTCTCCGAATTCCATCATCAGGTCAGTTAAGTCATTCCTAGAGAAAGGTCTTGTCAGGACTTATGAAACGAGCCCAAACACGGCACATCTAACTCAAACCATCTAGCAGTTCCAGTAGCAGTCTCCGAATTCCATCATCAGGTCAGTTAAGTCACTCCTAGAGAAAGGTCTTGTCAGTACTTATAAAACGAGCCCAAACACGGCACATCTAACTCAAACCATCTAGCAGTTCCAGTAGCAGTCTCCGAATTCCATCGTGAGGTCAGTTAAGTCACTCCTAGAAAAAGGTCTTGTCAAGACTTATGAAACGAGCCCAAACACGGCACATCTAACTCAAACCATCTAGCAGTTCCAGTAGCAGTCTCCGAATTCCATCATCAGGTCAGTTAAGTCATTCCTAGAGAAAGGTCTTGTCAGGACTTATGAAACGAGCCCAAACACGGCACATCTAACTCAAACCATCTAGCAGTTCCAGTAGCAGTCTCCGAATTCCATCATCAGGTCAGTTAAGTCATTCCTAGAGAAAGGTCTTGTCAGGACTTATGAAACGAGCCCAAACACGGCACATCTAACTCAAACCATCTAGCAGTTCCAGTAGCAGTCTCCGAATTCCATCATCAGGTCAGTTAAGTCACTCCTAGAGAAAGGTCTTGTCAGTACTTATAAAACGAGCCCAAACACGGCACATCTAACTCAAACCATCTAGGAGTTCCAGTAGCAGTCTCCAAATTCCATCATCAGGTAAGTCAAGTCACTCCTAGAGAAAGGTCTTGTGAGGACATATAAAACGAGCCCAAATACGGCACATCTAACTAAAACCATCTAGAAGTTCCAGTAGCAGTCCAAATTCCATCATCAGGTCAGTCAAGTCACTCCTAAAGAAAGATCTCGTCAGGACTTATGAAACGAGCCCAAACACGGCACATCTTACTCAAACCATCTAGCAGTTCCAGTAGCAGTCTCCGAATTCCATCGTCAGGTCAGTTAAGTCACTCCTAGAAAAAGGTCTTGTCAAGACTTATGAAACGAGCCCAAACACGGCACATCTAACTCAAACCATCTAGCAGTTCCAGTAGCAGTCTCCGAATTCCATCATCAGGTCAGTTAAGTCATTCCTAGAGAAAGGTCTTGTCAGGACTTATGAAACGAGCCCAAACACGGCACATCTAACTCAAACCATCTAGCAGTTCCAGTAGCAGTCTCCGAATTCCATCATCAGGTCAGTTAAGTCATTCCTAGAGAAAGGTCTTGTCAGGACTTATGAAACGAGCCCAAACACGGCACATCTAACTCAAACCATCTAGCAGTTCCAGTAGCAGTCTCCGAATTCCATCATCAGGTCAGTTAAGTCACTCCTAGAGAAAGGTCTTGTCAGTACTTATAAAACGAGCCCAAACACGGCACATCTAACTCAAACCATCTAGCAGTTCCAGTAGCAGTCTCCGAATTCCATCGTCAGGTCAGTTAAGTCACTCCTAGAAAAAGGTCTTGTCAAGACTTATGAAACGAGCCCAAACACGGCACATCTAACTCAAACCATCTAGCAGTTCCAGTAGCAGTCTCCGAATTCCATCATCAGGTCAGTTAAGTCACTCCTAGAAAAAGGTCTTGTCAGGATTTATGAAACGAGCCCAAACACGGCACATCTAACTCAAACCATCTAGCAGTTCCAGTAGCAGTCTCCGAATTCCATCATCAGGTCAGTTAAGTCACTCCTAGAAAAAGGTCTTGTCAAGACTTATGAAACGAGCCCAAACACGGCACATCTAACTCAAACCATCTAGCAGTTCCAGTAGCAGTCTCCGAATTCCATCATCAGGTCAGTTAAGTCATTCCTAGAGAAAGGTCTTGTCAGGACTTATGAAACGAGCCCAAACACGGCACATCTAACTCAAACCATCTAGCAGTTCCAGTAGCAGTCTCCGAATTCCATCATCAGGTCAGTTAAGTCATTCCTAGAGAAAGGTCTTGTCAGGACTTATGAAACGAGCCCAAACACGGCACATCTAACTCAAACCATCTAGCAGTTCCAGTAGCAGTCTCCGAATTCCATCATCAGGTCAGTTAAGTCACTCCTAGAGAAAGGTCTTGTCAGTACTTATAAAACGAGCCCAAACACGGCACATCTAACTCAAACCATCTAGCAGTTCCAGTAGCAGTCTCCGAATTCCATCGTCAGGTCAGTTAAGTCACTCCTAGAAAAAGGTCTTGTCAAGACTTATGAAACGAGCCCAAACACGGCACATCTAACTCAAACCATCTAGCAGTTCCAGTAGCAGTCTCCGAATTCCATCATCAGGTCAGTTAAGTCATTCCTAGAGAAAGGTCTTGTCAGGACTTATGAAACGAGCCCAAACACGGCACATCTAACTCAAACCATCTAGCAGTTCCAGTAGCAGTCTCCGAATTCCATCATCAGGTCAGTTAAGTCACTCCTAGAGAAAGGTCTTGTCAGTACTTATAAAACGAGCCCAAACACGGCACATCTAACTCAAACCATCTAGGAGTTCCAGTAGCAGTCTCCAAATTCCATCATCAGGTAAGTCAAGTCACTCCTAGAGAAAGGTCTTGTGAGGACATATAAAACGAGCCCAAATACGGCACATCTAACTAAAACCATCTAGAAGTTCCAGTAGCAGTCCAAATTCCATCATCAGGTCAGTCAAGTCACTCCTAAAGAAAGATCTCGTCAGGACTTACAAAACGAGCTCAAACACGGCACATCTAACTCAAACCATCTACGAGTTCCAGTAGCAGTTTCCGAATTCCATCATCAGGTCAGTCAAGTCACTCCTAGAGAAAGGTCTTATGAGGACTTATAAAACGAGCCCAAACACACCACCGACCACAATCTCATACAATCAACATTAGCTTCTCTGAGAAAGGAAATGAATATTTTGTTATTGGTTTCCTACTTTTCTACGCATGGACCGTGGCGAGGATCAAGTTAGAGGAAGCAAAATGATCGTGTCTGTACAGCGATATTTTCACGTCAAATTGATGATATGAACCGACATAGATCCACTCTCGACGGCGGTTGACCGCAGACTGAGATTTTATTTCAAATCGTATTTTATTTATACACTAAAATGTAAAAAATTACCAAAGGAAAATCGACCTTATTACATGTCATTACGTTTTATCGGTTCTGGCAAAATCTATGAAAACTCAACAAAACTGAGGTAAAAGTATAATTTTTTTCTGAACGTTATTTTAAACATTTACAAATATATTTTCAGATATATTTGTTGTTCAGTATGTTAACTTAGTTACTGTATTTTTGTTTTCGATACAAATTTGGTATTTTTGTGAAAAATTGCACCGAAACTCAACTCGATTACGATATTTTCGTGGTAGGAGTCTACTAAAAATATTTTTTGTTGCTTATTAATCCATTTTTTTAAAGAATTAATTTATAAAATATGAAGTCAAAGAACATGTCTATTTATAGATAATAATAAAAGTCAACTAAGTTTCGCGGATTAATAGCAAATCGGACCAAAAATCAACTTATTTTATCAATTTTATGACATTTACAGAAATGCGTCCTTAAAGTTGAAGAATTTCTACAGTGTGACCGAATTTTTGAATTATAAATCTTGGTGCGCGGGCTCTTCTCCGCAACTAGGCCGTTTGTCGGCCCTTTTTGCGTGTGGTTGGTGGCGCATCAATCCAGCCATCCGATGTCTGCGAGGAAGGCCAGCACCTCGCTGATGCCGGCGCAGGCCTCTCGCAGTCGTCGGGGACCTGAGGAGCGTCCGACCTTGTGCATCCACGCTATTGCACTCCAAGAGCACGTGCGCGGCCGTCTCCTCAGCCTCCATGCATCCTCTGCACAGAGGGCTGTCGGTGACACCTATAGTAAATAGGTGTTTGTTTAGTGAGCAGTGACCCGTGATTACTCAGACTATTTGTCGGAGTTTGTCACGTTTAAGGTTAAGCAGTTTTCGGGAGTATCTGGGATTTAATTCCGGGAAAGCCTCCTTCGACTGCCTACATTCCTTTAGGCCTGCCCAGTAGTCCTGATGTTGTTTCCTGATGTATACACGGATCCGAGCTCTGATTTGGCTGAATGGTATAGGTATCATTGGTTCTACTCCTGCGGGATGCAGGTTAGATCCTCTCCTTGCCAGTTCATCAGCCGCATAATTACCTGTAGATCCGCTGTGACCTTTGATCCACTGAAGAGTAGTAATGTGATTGTGTTTACATACCTCTTCTAGTAGTTGGTGGTACTGCATAGTTAGCCCTGATGAGTAATCGTACCTTTGCAAGGCTCGTAGCACAGCTGCACTATCGGAGAGTATTCGAAAGGGAATAGGCTAGCGTTTGACCACTATCTCATCTGTTGGTAAGTGATGATGCGGTCGAAGATGGTAAGCACGCTAGGCCTAGAATGGCAACTGGCCCTCAAGGATAGCTGCCGGAACACATTAGATGTTTGACGACAGATTTTCTAACTTGAGGGTGGTAGCTGGCCAGGCGGGCACTAGATAGTGTCTTACCACCATGCGGATCCCCCGCATGGTGGTAAGACACTGGTTGGTTTCTTAACGATGTTTTTCCTTCAAACCAAAAAAAACCTTCAAAAGCGCATATTGTAACGAGGTATTTCGACTCGTTACATATTTTTCGCTTGGAAGCACATTTCAGCTTCTAAGACTGACAAAATTACCTTTTGGTTTTTAATAATTTAGAACATTTTCGTATTTAGCCATTTTTAGCCGATTTTAAATAATCGAGTTACTACTTGGTCTGTGGATCGTTCAATATCCCATAGACAATCTTTAAAAAAATATATATATTTGACATCTGTCAACTCTCCATCAGAGGCTTCACTTTATCTTGCCCCTTGGGCCTACAAAGGGCTAACCTTTTTATAAATCGGATTCAACAAGAAGAATCCGTCTTTTAAAACACTTATGCGACGCTAATTGGCGTGCATATAGTGTTCTAGTATGTGTTAGCAACGTGATATTGCGGTGAGTCAATTTTTGATAACCTAAAATGTTTCGCGTCAACCTTCATGGCGACATATATATTTACAATCGGATTTTTGGTTACAGCCTTCGGCGCTGTTTGTTGGACGCTGGATGTCGTCACTTGTTTTGAGCTGTTTGTTCGACGCTGGATGACGTCGCTTGTTTTGAGCTGTTTATTTGACGCTGGATGTCGCCATTTGTTTGGAGCTGTTTGTTTGACCCTGGTTGACGTGGTTAAACGCCGTTTGGTTTGGTTTGGTGTGAAGGAGAAGTTTTCACATTGACGAGATGACCGTTTTCTTATAGCCATGGCACGTTCTCGGACTTCCGGACGCTTCAGCTAAGCTAATTTAATTATAACTCTTTTTATTACCCTTTTCGGCGCTGTTTGTTGGACGCTGGATGTCGTCACTTGTTTTGAGCTGTTTGTTCGACGCTGGATGACGTCGCTTGTTTTGAGCTGTTTATTTGACGCTGGATGTCGTCATTTGTTTGGAGAAAACCGAATGGTATTTATAGGCAAATGTTTAGACATAGTATTGCGGCTTTAACTAAGTAATGTGTAACTCACTTTGGAGGTAAGGGACGTTTCAAGTATTAAAATTTATCATACATTCCCAAAACAGTGTTATCATTTGCCTGTCCCCCGGTCCGAGATTAAAAGTCTCAATGAAACCGCTGATCATCCTGGTAAGTTTTTTAGATCTTGGTAGAACAAGGGCGCTCGATATTCATAAATACTTTCTGCCTAACCTTAATTTTTAGCTTTTTATACTTTATAACCTTTCTGTTACAACTAGTAGCACTTTTATTTTTATAAACAAACTTTATTTATTACAATATACATTTTTCTATAGAAAAATCTATTGTTGCGCGGCGGTTTGAACTCGGTCGGTACCACTGGCATCAAAGTTCAACCAAACGTTCTCCCGATTACGCCACCGGGCCCTCAAAATTATAACAAAATCACGCAATGCATGGAGGTTCGAACTCTGGCCTCCTGCTTCCCTATCAGTTCACCTTACCACTCGACCAAGATGATATTAATGACTCATTAGAATTTAAGCATCCGTAGGCATCCGTTACTTGTTGCGTAGCTTACTCGACGTTATGTTAACTCAACAAAGAGAAAACGAGTATACAGTGGAATATTGTTATCTTTATTTGATGTTTACCAAATGTATCTGACGAAACCACAGATTAGGTCATACTCACGACGAAAATATTATTATAAGCTTAGCGATGCTGTATATCCCCACCGATCACAATCAATTTGAAGTCAATATGGTATAATAATATATTTTTACTATAAAATATATCTATATATTAATATATTTTTGTATAAAATTATATTGTATAATATAGTTATGATCTATATATTAACCACCCCGACTGATCTATGTATAATCTTTTCAATAAAAGCATTCCAATGACTCTAAACACGACATTTAAAATCTGAGCTGTAAGTTGGTGTGGATTTGAGTATTCTGTAGAGTACAGATGTTCCAGCATCAGGTCAATGCTTCCATGTTCTTACAATATCGTTGAAGAAGATGATTTTTGAATTGATCAGACCTATGAAAGTTGATTTCATAGTGCAATTAACTAGAAAAAAGCTCATAGTTTTATAACAATTTAACGAATTTTCATGAATCAAAGCTAAGAACACTCGATGAAGACAAACAAGAAAACGATCAAACAAAAAAAAATATCAATAATAAAATCAAAATCGGTTCATCCGGTTAGGTGCTAAGATGCTACAGACAGACACAGATACACACGTTAAACGTATAATACCCCTTCTTTGATCCCATGATTTGATTGATTTTGATTCATTGATCCCACTACCTCTGTACGAAAACCCATGATTCATGAATGCACATAAAACTTTCATTGGTAGGTATATAGCTAGGATTAGAACCAACAACTGTCGGGTCAGAATCAGGGTAACTATCCATTACGCCAAAGGGCCGTCCAATATCACTACGTAAGTATTATAAAACAAAGTCCATCACTGCGTCTGTCTGTCTGTTCGCAATAATCTCAATAGCTACTGAACGAATTATCATGCGGTTTTCACCAATAGCCAGAGTGTTTATGAGGAAGGTTTAGGTGCATAATTCGTTAAGGTTTTGTGTAAATTGTTTGAAATATGACGATGATTGTTAAATATGTTAATATTTTATATTTGATGCAACAAACTGATGCAAATTTTGTAGGCATATATGTTCTACCCGTCCGAAGCCGGGGCGGCCTGCTTGTATCGTATAAATGTCAATAAATATCTTCCAGGGGCAAATTCACTTAGCTTATACTAATAAGGCCTTTCAAAATATATATTACTACTAGCAGCCCGCCCCGGCTTCGCACGGGTAGAACATATATGCCTACAAAATTTGCATCAGTTTGTTGCATCGAATATAAAATATGAAGAACATATTTAACAATCATCGTCATATTTCATCCAATTTACACAAAACCTTAACAAATTATGCACCTAAACCTTCCTCATAAACACTCTGGCTATTGGTGAAAACCGCATGATAATCCGTTCAGTAGCTATTGAGATTATTGCGAACAGACAGACGCAGTGATGGAGTTTGTTTTATAATACTTACGTAGTGTTATTGGACGGCCCTTTGGCGTATAGGATAGTAACCCTGATTCTGACCCGACGGTCGTTGGTTCTAATCCTAGCTATATACATACCAATGAAAGTTTTATGTGCATTCATGAATCATGGGATCAAAGAAGATGTATTATACGTTTAACGTGTGTCTGTCTGTAGGATCTTAGTACCCAAACGGATGAACCAATTTTGATTTTATTATTGATATTGTTTTTTGTGTTTGATACATGTTTTCATCGAGAGTGTTCTTAGCTTTGATTTATGAAAATTCGTTCAATCGTTATAAAACTATGAACTTTTTTCTAGTTAATTGCGCTATGAAATAAACTTTCATAGGTCTGATCAATTCGAAAATCTTCTTCTTCAACGATATTGTAAGAACATGGAAGCATTGACCTGACGCTAGGACATCTCCTGTACTCTACAGAATACTCAAATCCACACCAACTTACAGCTCAGATTTTAAATGTTGTGTTTAGAGTCATTGGAATGCTTTTATTGAAAATATTATACATAGATCAGTCGGGGTGGGGTGGTTTATATATAGATCATAACTATATTATACAATAGAATTTTATACAGTAAAAATATATTATTATACTATATTTACTTCAAATTGATTGTGATCGGTGGGGATCTACAGCATCTCTACGCTTATAATAATATTTTCGTAGTGAGTATGACCTAATCTGTGGTTTCACTGCAGATATTTTATTAATTTAGCGATGCGTGTATGTGAAATCCGTGATATCTTCTAGAGTTTTCATTTGAATTATATACTGTAAAGGACAATTTTAATCTATAATATGTGGTCAAGCTAATTAACGTTATTATTTGGATAAGGATTAATACTATGTACTTGAAAATAGCCTTGGAAGTTACGTATTATTTTTTAACAAACATTTTAAGATTAAAATGGTTACTGTGAATCAACCTTAAGAGATAGACATATGCTGTCGCGGACTTTTTTGTAGGTCTTATTAAGTTGTACAACTCTTCCATAGAAAATATTCTTCCATATATTTTCAATTGAGCAGCGTTCGTAAGAAACGTGTTTTTTCGACCGTTTTTTAGTCGACTTAGGTTGCAAATTAGGTCTCCACGAATGTACCTTTGATTTAAACGGGATAATATATAGCCTTTTTTCATTCCGAAAGTCCATTCTATATATTAGTGAAAGAATTTTTTAAATCGGTCCCGTAGTTTTTGAGCCAAATCATTACAAACATACAAAAATACAAATGTTCTCTCTCTTTATAATATTAGTATAGATGAACAAGATTTGTTGTTATAATAGTTCAGTAACATAAATGGTTCTAAATGTCTATGTTGCAGGTAACAACCAACACAAATAAAAAAATCCTTGATATTTTTGCGAAATTTAATAAAATTGAATATACAAATTAATAATTTGTGCCGCTGCCATACATCATGAAACCTATACATTGACACAGTTTGCCGGAGAGTGTGGAACATAAGAAAAGGAAAGGACAAGATTTTGAGAGTTAGCTATTGTGGAACATGCAGCGAGCTGTGTATGCTATCAGGATCAGTCATAGATAAAAGTATATACTTCATAGGTAAGGTATCTGTTTATTTTGGTGTGCCAATTTGATCTTGTTAACGGTATAAGTACCTACCTACCTACAGCTTAACCTTTGTATTATAATTATATATGATTTTAGATCTTATCTATTAAGTTAATATTAATGCATAATGCATTGTCAAGTTAATGTTATTAATATTTCGTTGATAATCAACATTAAGTTTTATCCATAATTGAGATTGGTGTCGCTGATACTGTGAGTGCTTTAGAAACATATCAGCAATTTGTATTTAGGAATATATCATGATACATGGTACGGTCAAGAAGTTGATTGTATCACATAATTACCATAAATTTAGTAATTGTTTTGTTTAAATATTATAAATAATTGTATCTGTTTAAATATATATTAATATACAATGTATATATTGGCCTAAGATTTAAGTTGTAACTAATTAAACTAACATGATGAAGCATCTGAACAGTTCAACAAAAATTTGCTTAATATGACAAAGGTATGTAATATATGTGGCCATACATTTAAACTAAAGCACATCAACACACTGGAGAACAACTGTATGTACCTATGTCGTATGTGTACATACTATTCACATGAATATATTTTGTCTATTTAAAAATGTCCTCGAAACTGATATTTAGAAACCACTTAGAGTAAAACTGTGTATATGTAATTTGTGTGACTTATAAATGTGCAAGAAATTCCTCATTAAAAGAGCAACACATACAGATATACTATATATATTATGTGACTTGAATGTGCAATATAACACTGTTCAAAAAGGCACACCAAATCATATAGGTACAGATGCAAAACCCATATGCATGACTGTGACTGTAATATTTGTGCAAATAAAAACTCTTTGAATAGTCACAAGATGTCACACAGTGGTGAAAAACCATATGCATGTGATATGTGTGACTATAAATGTGCAAATAAATCCAATTTGAAGCAACACATACGAACACACACAGGTGAAAAACCATATGCATGTAATGTTTGTGACTACAAATGTGCACAGAAAAAGTCATTGATTAGTCACATGATGTCACACAGTGGTGAAAAACCATATGCATGTGATATATGTCACTATAAATTTGCACTTAAAAACAATTTGAAGCAACACAAACGAACACACACAGGTGAAAAACCATATACATGTAATGTTTGTGACTATAAATGTACAATATATTTTAGCTTGAAGAAACACATAAGAACACACACAGGTGAAAAACCACATGCATGTGATATGTGTCACTATACATTTGCCTATAAATCTCGTTTGAAGCAACACAAACGAACACACACAGGTGAAAAACCATTTGCATGTAATGTTTGTGACTATAAATGTGCACATAAAAACTCATTGAATAATCACATGATGTCACACAGTGGTGAAAAACCATATGCATGTGATATGTGTGACTATAAATGTGCACAAAAAAACTCATTGAATAGTCACATTATGTCACACAGTGGTGAAAAGCCATATGCATGTGATATTTGTGACTATAAAAGTGCAGAATATTCCAATTTGAAGGTACACATACGAACACATACAGGTGAAAAACCATATGCATGTAATATGTGTGACTATAAATGTACAACATATTTCAGCTTGAAGCAACACAAACGAACACACACAGGTGAAAAACCATTTGCATGTAATGTTTGTGACTATAAATGTGCACATAAAAACTCATTGAATAATCACATGATGTCACACAGTGGTGAAAAACCATATGCATGTGATATGTGTGACTATAAAAGTGCAGAATATTCCAATTTTAAGTTACACATACGAACACATACAGGTGAAAAACCATATGCATGTGATATGTGTGACTATACATTTGCACAAAAATGCAGTTTGAAGCAACACATACGAACACACACAGGTGAAAAACCACATGCATGTGATATGTGTCACTATACATTTGCTCATAAATCTCGTTTGAAGCAACACAAACGAACACACACAGGTGAAAAACCATTTGCATGTAATGTTTGTGACTATAAATGTGCACATAAAAACTCATTGAATAATCACATGATGTCACACAGTGGTGAAAAACCATATGCATGTGATATGTGTGACTATAAATGTGCACAAAAATGCAGTTTGAAGCAACACATACGAACACACACAGGTGAAAAACCACATGCATGTGATATGTGTCACTATACATTTGCTCATAAATCTCGTTTGAAGCAACACAAACGAACACACACAGGTGAAAAACCATTTGCATGTAATGTTTGTGACTATAAATGTGCACATAAAAACTCATTGAATAATCACATGATGTCACACAGTGGTGAAAAACCATATGCATGTGATATGTGTGACTATAAATGTGCACAAAAAAACTCATTGAATCGTCACATTATGTCACACAGTAGTGAAAAGCCATATGCATGTAATATTTGTGACTATAAATTTGCACATAAATCCAGTTTGATGCAACACATACGAACACACACAGGTGAAAAACCATATGCATGTAATATGTGTGACTATAAATGTACAACATATTTCAGCTTGAAGCAACACAAACGAACACACACAGGTGAAAAACCATTTGCATGTAATGTTTGTGACTATAAATGTGCACATAAAAACTCATTGAATAATCACATGATGTCACACAGTGGTGAAAAACCATATGCATGTGATATGTGTGACTATAAATGTGCACAAAAAAACTCATTGAATCGTCACATTATGTCACACAGTAGTGAAAAGCCATATGCATGTAATATTTGTGACTATAAATTTGCACATAAATCCAGTTTGATGCAACACATACGAACACACACAGGTGAAAAACCATATGCATGTAATATGTGTGACTATAAATGTACAACATATTTCAGCTTGAAGAGACACATACGAACACATACAGGTGAAAAACCATATGTATGTAATATTTGTGACTACAAATGTGCACAGAAAAATTCATTGAATAGTCACATGATGTCACACAGTGGTGAAAAACCATATGCATGTGATATGTGTGACTATAGATGTGCACATAAAAACTCATTGAATAGTCACATGATGTCACACAGTGGTGAAAAGCCATATGTATGTGATATTTGTGACTATAAATTTGCACATAAATCCAGTTTGATGCAACACATACGAACACACACAGGTGAAAAACCATATGCATGTAATATGTGTGACTATAAATGTACAACATATTTCAGCTTGAAGAGACACATACGAACACATACAGGTGAAAAACCATATGTATGTAATATTTGTGACTACAAATGTGCACAGAAAAATTCATTGAATAGTCACATGATGTCACACAGTGGTGAAAAACCATATGCATGTGATATGTGTGACTATAGATGTGCACATAAAAACTCATTGAATAGTCACATGATGTCACACAGTGGTGAAAAGCCATATGCATGTGATATTTGTGACTATAAATTTGCACATAAATCCAGTTTGATGCAACACATACGAACACACACAGGTGAAAAACCATATGCATGAAATGTTTGTGACTATAAATGTGCACAAAATTCCCATTTGAAGAGACATAGGAACACACTGGTGACAAGCCATATGAATGTGATATGTGGGACTATAAGTTGCACAAATATCTACCATGTTGAGTTGACGCAACACATACAAACTGCAATAGGAGCGGTTCGGGTGGTATACAAGTGAAACCAATGAATGCTGGAGTAACACTGTTTATTTGATATATATGTGATTACATAAAGTAGTATAGTAGTAAGCTATATATGTTTATGCACCTCATCTTCTCTCAAAAAGATAAAAAAAGATAATTACCCAATTTTACTTTTTTTTACACGTAGAGAGTATGATTACTACAAGGTAAGATTACACATTTCCACAAAAATATATAATATTGCATTTAGAAACTAGGATTATACATATTCTTAAACTAGTTATAAAACTTATGTAATAGGCATGTTATAAGGCTTAGTACGATTCTTATGCAAAATGTCTACTTTATTATTTTTTTAAATTTTTACGTTACAGTCCATATCTTCTATTACTGTATATGGCCCTAAATACAATGGATCCATTTTATTGCCAGATGGATTTTTTACTAGCAAATAGTCACCTTTATTATAATACACAGGTTTAGCTAACATATCATATTTATTTTTTCTTTTTTATTTTACTCTGAATTAGATTATCGTGAGCATGTTTTTGAGCTACTTGAAGACGATATTTTAACGCTAAGGCATAGTTATCATGAGCATACAAAGGGTCAATAACGCCATTGGTAAAATTACACGGCAGTAAACACCGTTTACCGAACACCAACTCGTGTGGTGTATATTTTGTTTCAGTGTGTACTGTATTGTTGTATGCAAAACACCAATACGGTAACCAACTGCTCCAAAATCCCGGTTTATTCTCACAATTAATCCTTAAATACGCACCCATAGTTTTGTGTGTGTTCTCCAAAGCTCCTATGCTCTCATGATGGTACGCTGTCGAAGTAAGATGTTTAACTTGTAAGAGTTGACATACTTCCGTCATCGTGGAACAGATGAATTCGGAGCCCCTATCGGTTCCGATTTCACGAGGTATGCCATACCTTAAAACGAAGTTATCGACAAAAGCACGAGCAACACTTACCGCATCTTTGCTGTGCAGGGGGTACGCCTCTGTGAACTTAGATAGTTCGCATTGTAACGTGAGAACATAAATATAACCATTTGCGTCTTTTGGAAGTGGTCCTAGTATATCTAAAAATACCTTATCTAGCGCTGAATTAGCAGTTGATGTTACTACCATATTTTGTTTAATAGGTATAGAATACTTTTGTTTTTGGCATAAATCGCATTTAGAAACATAATTCGCGACATCTTTTTCTAGATTAGGCCAAAAGTAAAACTTTTTTATATTATTTGACATTCTCCTGATACCTGCGTGGCCACTCGTAGGCAACAAGTGAAAATCATTCAATATTACCTTTCTATCATCTAGATTATCTATTCTTTGAACGTCTCTCACTATACATAACCTTGGTCCGGACCAGACCTTACTATTATTTATTAATTGTATAAGCCCGTCTATAAACTCTTTATTATTTTCTTTTCTAAGTACGCATACTTCCTTTATTTTAAATCTTTTACATATCAATAACAAATCTCTCACCAACTCGTCTCGCGATATTGATGATCGAGAAGTTGTTTGTAAGTAAATAGTGGACTTACTGGGCACGTAAGAAAAATATTTTCCTTTCTCTATGAAAATACTTTTTTTTATCAATTTATTGAAATTATTTTCTGTGATAAAGGAAAGCTCAGTAAAGTTATTCGGCTTTTTAATAATCTCCACAACTCTTGGTTGATCAGGCCTTGAGTTTGTATCAATATTATCAACCGAAACGTTACTGGACTTATTACTCTCGTCACAAGTCTTCATTTTACGAAGTTGGGCTCTAGTCATTACATTAATAATTCCCTCATTCATGCTCTTTAAATCGTTTGAAGTTATATTTATTCGTGACAATGCGTCTGCAACCGAATTTGACTTTCCTTTTATATATTTAATAACAAAATTATACTCTTCCAATTGAAGTCTGAATTTTAATAATCTACTAGATGGATCACGCATGCCAAATAAATAAACAAGTGGTCTATGGTCGGTCTGTATCTTAAATCTTCGTCCATACAAATAAGGTCGAAAATATTTCACACTCCATACAATGCTTAAAAGCTCTTTTTCAATTGTTGGGTAATTTATTTCAGCCTTATTTAGAGAACGACTGGCATAAGCTACAGGGCGACCGTCTTTATTACATAGTACGGAACCTATAGCTTTTCCCGATGCATCTGTTTGCAATAAAAAATCGTTATTTTTTGTAAAATCAGGATATTGTAAAACAGGTGGTTTGGTAAGTGCCGTTTTCAAAACTTGAAATGACTTTTCGCATTCTGTTGACCATGAAAATTTGATATTTTTCCTACATAATTGGTTTAAAGGTATAGCTATATCTGCAAATTTAGGAATAAATTTTATCTGCAAATTTAGGAATAAATTTACGATAGTAATTGGCAAACGCTACGAAGCGTTTTACTTCGTCAGTATTTTGCGGTCTTGGGTATTGTTCTAAAATTCTAGTTTTTTCGGGATCAGGTAAAATTCCATCTCCGGAAACTACGTGACCCAAGTAATGTACTTTCTTTTGCAAAAAATTACATTTAGACGGATTTAATTTAAGGTTTACTTTACGAAGCCTTGTGAAAATATCCAATAAATTTTGATTATGACTTTGTATATTTCGTCCAAAAACTACAAGGTCATCTTGATAACATATACATTTTTCGTAATTCAAGCCCGACATGGCTATAGTCATCATTCTACTGAAACTACTAGGTGATGACTTTAAACCCATTGGTGTCCTTGTCATTTGATACTGATTTTTGGCAGTGGTAAATGCTGTACACGGTCTACTGTCCTTACTTAGCTGTGCCTGATAAAATCCTTGATATAAATCTAGCTTTGTATAGTATATTGCCCCTGATAAAGAATCTAAAATATCAGTGATGTTAGGCAATGGAAATTTATCATCCTGTATTTGATTGTTTAACTTTCGGTAGTCTATAACGACACGCCATCGTTTCGAACCAGTATTATCTGTTTTTCGGAACCAGTAATAATGGGCTAGACCATGGGCTCCTTGTCTCCTCAATGATACCATCATTTAACATCTCCTTAATCTGTTTATCTATTTCAGCTTTTTGCGCATGTGGCAACCGATAAGGCTTGGTATAAATCGGAGTAGTATGTGGCTTTAAGTCAATTGTTTGCTGATATATTGTGGTTGTACCTAATTTATCTCCCGGTAAATAAAAGACGTCTGGAAATTTAGCACAAATATTTTCTATAGATTTTTGTTCCTCTTCATTTAAGTCCTTTAAATTTAACAATGAAAATAATTTTTGATTCGGTCTGAATTTATTGATGGTTTTTCGAATTTACAAATAAAATGTTCATTCAAACTACAAGAACTGATTTGAAAACTACTCAACTTAACATCTGTTTCTCTAGTATTTAGAATACGAACTGGTATTTTTCCATCTATTGGGGACGATAATGTATTCGCCACGTAAACACCATCGCATAATTGCTGAGAAGCCACGACGCAATCTTCTCTAAGATGTGTATTTATAAAGTGAACAGATTCACATCGTGCAGGTAATACCATGTAAGAATTTAAACTTGGATTAATGTAACTGAAATGCAATGTTAATTTATTGTCATTTACTGTAAATAATTCTAAGGTATTCAGTTCAAAATCTATAATAGCTCGGTAGCTTTTGAGAAAATCCTGACCTAAAATTCCATGAGTGCGACATGGCAAACTATTAAACACATAAAATTTATGCATAAATATATATCCGTTATAATTTAATGAAAGATAGACCTCGCCTTCAGAATAAATATCTCCCCCAATTCCTTTTACGCTAATCCTTTCTTTATGGAATGGAATTCGCAAACTATCCAAACAGTCACGCTTTATGGCTGATATTGATGCCCCGGTGTCTATTAGCCAATTATGTGTATGTTCACCGATGTTAAGTGACACTTTATTTAAGCTGTTACACGATAAAACATAGTTAGTTAGTTAGTTAGGCACGAAAAAAATGATTCAGCGATTCCTTATTAGGATCATCACTAGAAACATCGCTATCTGTTGTCATAGTGTGAATATTGCTATGAAAACCACGACCTCGATTTTCGTTTCTGTTGTTGAATCTACCCCTAGCTCGATAATTATTTCTGGAATAATAATTATTTCTCACCTGGTTTTGGTTTGATGCGTACCTCTGCGTACGACTCTTAGAATTGGAGTTCACAAAACCACGCTGGTGATAACTGCGACTTCGATGTCCTCTTCTTAAGCTTAAGGTAGGCGTCACGGACGGCTAACAGTCGACATACGCTCGCATAAATTTATTCTAAAATAGTCCTTAATAAGTTGTAAATACTCTGTTAAAGTGCGGCTAATTGTGCTTTTGTGGCTAATTCGTGAGTGTGAGTGTTAGCAGTGTATTTAACCTGCCCTGGACAGTTTTATATGGTGATATTATAATCGATTTATTGAACTTCTTAATACCGAAACGGGTATCAAGGTAAATACTTCACGCTACACCCTCACGGTTGCACTCACAAAATAAATACTTATTTAATAACGCGCCCTCTAGTGCATACCAACCGTACTACTTGCAATTGTTGTAATAAAGTCTGCACCCAGACACGACCCAGACACGAAATCCATAATGCCTAGTAAGTGCGCGGAAAGTTTCTTCCGACATCGTCACAAGATGTCGCCACCTGTTCTACTTGCCTCTGTGTTTATCACAGAGTATGTGTGGGAATCTCTGATACCGCTTCGTTGAAGATAGATTGGGTATGTCCTGACTGCAAAAAGAAGTTAATAAGCCGCGAGATAGGTAAAACCTCAACTATTAGTACTATTCCCTCTGCTTCGTCTTCTGGTGACATCATAAGCGTAAGCTTATCTCAGGCGATAGCGGATCCTTCAGGCGGTAATCATGAAATAAGAGAGTTACGTTGCGACCTCTCACAGTACATGGCTGAGTCGCGGGACTTTCGCAAAGAGATCCGATCTTTCATGGCAAGCACGAATGAGCGCATGAATGGATTTGAACGACGGCTTGAGGCGTTGGAGACTCGGGAGGCATCGCCGACCGCACAAACGGAAGTGGTCACAGAATTGCGGCAGGAGATAAGTCATTTGAAGGCGGAGCTTAATGACCGAGACCAGGATGCATTACTTGCTGATTTGGATATTGGACATTTACCTGAAGAGAAAGGTGAAAACGTTATCCACACCATAACCATTTTGGCTGCGAAGCTAGGAGTCGCCCTGGAGGCTCGCGACGTAGTGTTTGCTGAGCGGGTCGGAGCAACGGAAACGCGACGTGATAGCGAGGGCGCTCAGAGCAGCACTGGCGGGGCGGGTGGGCGCGTCCACACGGGCGGGCACCCGCGCCGCTCGTTGCGGGACGACCTAGCAGGTCGTCCCGCAACGAGCGCCGCGCGCGTCCGCCGAAATCTCACCAGTACCGACATCGGACTGGCGGGACGTCCACGCCGCGTATACATAAATGAACGACTGACGCGCTCCAATCGCCAGCTATTTTACAAAGTACGCGAAGAATGCCGGAAGAAGTCCTGGAAATATTCCTGGAGTAAAAAAGGTCGCATTTTCGCGCGGCAAGCTGATGGAAAGCCGATATATTCCATTCGTGAGAGTCGGAGTTCGAGTTCGGTCGTGTTTTTGGGACTAATGCTGTTTGAGAGGCTACTTAATAATGCTATGATACTACGAGGCTATTCCTTAGTAACTGCTTATAATTTAAGCTATGATAATTGTACACAATATTTAGTACATTTTTCATGGAAAAGGTATAATATCATAATTTTTTATCAAATGTATCAATACTTCAATTCTATTATTTTTTATTATAATCTTTATTATGGCAAATAAATCGCTATTTGTAAACATTTAAATCTCGCTTGTCTATCCTATATAAACCAACGTTTTACAGTCATTTCATCAACTCAGTATGGATAAAAACAAACACATAAAAATAGGTTTGTACAATGCAGGCTCCCTTGGTACGAACCACGACAACTTAATTGCGACGATCTCTAACAGTAACATCGATATTCTTGCTATAAACGAGACCTGGTTGAGAGCGGGCGAGGAGGGCCGCGCACCGGCGCTGCCGGGGTACCGACTGCGACACATACCGCGACCGCCGAGCGTGCGCTCGCGAGGTGGGGGTGTCGGCTTTTATATCAAACGTAATACTAGTGTGCGTACCTGGTCTCACCCGGTGAGCCCGCTACATGCGTCGGTCGAGCAAATGTGGCTCACAATGACTCTGAACGGTAGGAAGCTAGCGATCGGCACTGCCTACCGTCCTCCTTGGATGGACACTGACTTATTTTTTGACGCGATTTTTGATTCTATTAGCTCTATTCGTAACTATGACTATATGATTTTAGCAGGAGACTTAAATATTAACTTGTTATATATACAGGATATAAAAACAATCAAATTCAATACTTTCTTATCATCTTTTAATTTAGAACAATTAATCAATGTGCCTACTCACTACACAGAGACGAGCGAAACTCTTATAGATGTTGTATGCTCAGATATTCGCGCTAAAAATATTTCCGTCGAACATGTAGGCTCTCTTATGGGTCATTGCCTTGTTTGTGTTGAGTTTTGTATCAAACGGGAGAAACCAGTCCCCTATACCGTAACATATAGACCGAAAAAACAAATATGTATCGAACATTTTAATAATGACTTACAAACATTTAACTGGGACCAAATCTTGACTTCCAGTAATATTAATGATATGGTTGATTCGTTTAGCCAGAACATTATAACTCTTTTTGACAAACATGCCCCCATTAGGACTGCTGTTATTAAAGAACGATCGTACCCCTGGATCACTGATACGATTAAACTAATGACGAAGCTACGTGATGAAGCCGCTAAGGCATATCATCAAACTAAGTCTAACAGCAAGAAACAGTATTTCAAATCTTTGAAATCAACGGTCAATCAAGCGTTATATCATGAAAAATCAGCTTATTTTAAACATAACATTAACAATAAAAAACATAGTCCGAAGCTGCTTTGGAAGAATCTGAAGAATACATTGTTACCTCCAAATAAAGCAGAATTACCACCTTTTTTCAATGATCCTAACAGGATAAATAACCACTTTCTAAATACACCGGGTAACAGCAATGTAAATATCTCGCATCTAACATTTTTTGAATATAATCGCTTAAACGAAGCTGTTTTCCACATTGAACCTGTAAGTTTTGAAAGTATTAAAAAACAATAAAAAGTCTAAAATCAAATGCAGAGGGCTCTGACGCTATCAGCCTCGATATGTTGATCATGACGTTCCCTTACACGTTAGATATTTTGAAAGAGCTGATCAACAAATCCATTAATACATCCATCTTTCCTGACATGTGGAAACAGGCTATTGTGACCCCTCTACCTAAAATTACGAATCCTTTAGATTTAAAAGACCTGAGACCTGTTAGCATCTTGCCTTGTCTCTAAAATTTTAGAAAAATCGGTTTGCATACAGCTCACAGACTATCTCGAAAAGAACAACATCTTGCCGGAGGAACAGTCAGGGTTCAGAAAGGGGCGCAGTACAGTAACTGCATTGCTTGATGTCACTGATAATATTCTGTGTACACAGGATAAAGGCATGTGCACAGTACTTGTTCTTCTCGACTACTTCAGAGCTTTTGATTGTTTAAATATAGACCTCATGATGTCAAAATTGCACTATTATGGTTTCGACTGTAATGCATTACAGTGGTTTCATAGTTATTTTAGCAATCGCTACCAATATGTGAAATTAAGGCGGACTGATGGGACTAATGTTCTATCAGATAAAGTAGCAGTAAAAAGAGGGATTCCACAAGGATCAATATTAGGCCCAATCCTTTTTATTTTATATTCAGCCGATATCAGAAACCATATTAAACACTGCAAATTTCATTTGTATGCTGACGATACTCAGCTGTATATCTCATGCAAACCTAGCGATATAGACAATGCAATTGGCAAACTCAACGAAGATCTTGCCAGTCTTTCGTCCTGGTCAGATCAAAACTGCCTTATTCTCAATCCAACCAAAACGAAATATATAATCTATGGCAATCAAAACCAATTAGCTAAATTAAATCCCTCAGTTACTGTTACGCTCAGGAATAGTCCCATTGAACGTGTATATGAGGCTCGCAATCTAGGATTATTTATGGATTGTAATTTACGATACGAGCAGCATATATCTAAATGTGTTCAGAGTTGCTTTTATAAACTTAAAATCCTTTACCGCATAAGGCCATATTTAAAGGAAGACTTGCGTATTCAGCTTGTTGAGTCTTTGGTATTATCCAAGCTAAATTATATGGATACTGTTTTTGGCCCTAGACTTCTATCACGAACACAAAAACTTATACAAAGAGTTCAAAATGCATGCGCACGCTTTTGTTTCAACATTCCGTTCAGAGCTCACGTGACACCATTTCTAAACAAACATACTATTTTAAAAATGAAATACCGTAGAAAACTACATTTAGCTTGTCTCCTTTTTGGAGTACTAAAATTAAAAAAGCCATCGTATTTATATGAAAAATTATCCTGGTGTTCCAGCCGTAGGTCTGTTGAATCCCGACAGTGCGCTCCGCAGCTTTCCACTCAAGCCCATAGCTCCGCTGCTTTTCGTGGGAGTTTCCGCTACTCAGCTACAAAATGCTGGAATAATATTCCACCGCCGTTGAGGAACCTGCAAAATATTAATAGTTTTAGAATTCAATTAAGAAAATGTATTTATGAACATCAGAAAACACAGGAAACTCATATCCATGAAACCAGTATACTATAGGATAGACAAATTTACTTTATTATTTAAAATTACTAATTTGCCTGAATAATTTAAAACATATATAGTATGTTATAACGGGGTTATTAGCCCGCCCTACTTCAGCCAGCAAGAGCTTGATACTTCTATGCCTTATTATATGATTTAATGTTTTTCTATTCTGTTGTCTGTCTGTTGGCCTGTAACGTGACGTCGCCGACCGGCATCACCGGAAGACCAGCGTTGGTCATTTGACCGACAATTTTTGCTGAGGTGGGGCCGTTTGGTGACACTTATTCATAGTACTTATATCTATAATTAATTATTAAGCTATAAGTTTTTTCTAATTTTAGTTTTTATAAATATTTTTGTACTACTTACTTTATGCTGTCATCAATAAACTTTTTCACTTTCACTTTCACTTTCACTTTTAGTTGTTTCCTCGAGAGTTTTGTCTATACATACCCATGACTTCTGCAGAAGTACCTGGTGAGGTAACCTCTTCATCTTGAGCTGCTTGGATCGCATCTGATAAGGAAGAAAAGTTACGCGCCGCTACTATAGTACTTAACCTTCGATTACGCAGTCCATCGGCAAATCGTTTTATTGCGAGTTTCTCATTTAAGGGTCTCAAAATATTATAATTTTTTGAGTTACCGTCGGCCTGCAAAACCGTGAGGTTAACAAACAACTCTGATAACTCTTTCCCAAAGTCGGAAATTGACTTATCATTTTGCCGACATTGATGTAATTTCGCCTGAATAGCTGTGTAGCTTTTAGGTGGCAATAATAGACGACGCATGTCCTTTGTTAGCTCATCAACAGACTCATAGTTTGGCAATAATTTTAGAGTAGCATGCTGCGATAACCTACTTTTCAATACAAACTGAATAAGTTTATTTTTACATTCCGTTTTTGTCAATACAGTATTATAATACTCAATGCCATGTATCAATTGTTTAATATTATCTTCACCATCGGTCATTACAGGCAATAGATTTATTGCAATTTTTAAATCAAACGTCTCGACAGACATTATTTCGCCTTGAGCAGAGGAGGAGGAACTCTCTCCTTTACTTTCCTCTGTACACAATTTTAAAACCTCTGAAAGGACACTATAAAACTCTTCACAAATTTTATTTATAACTTTTACTTCAGTTTTAGTTAAGCTAGCTGATTTACTTCTAAAATGTTCTAGGTACTCGTTATGTTTTAATAATACATTATTGGCCTCTCCTCGTTTTGTTACTAATATACTACCATATCTTTGACTTGGTCCGATTTTTACTAAATAGGTCCGTATACTAATTACTAATTAATTCGGACAGAAATATACTTAATTGCTCGGCCATTATATTTTAACGAATACATTTTGATGTAATATATATTATAATTATGTATATAGTTACAGTCAATTACTACATTATACACATAAATATATAACTATTCATACCTGGTATTTAAGTGAAAATCCTTGTAATATTTTTAACACTTAATCACGAACTTAAAGTCAATGTCATTAAAAGGTCTTTTTAACGTAATTATAGGTAAACGCATGAGAAAATCCGATATGGGGACCGAAATGGGAGAAAAATTATAGATAGATAGATAGATAACTCTTTATTGAACACCACTTACAGAAAGGATACAACTTAAAACTAACAAATTATTTCTAATGATGTGTCAATGGGCGGTCTTATCGCTCATAGTGATCTCTTCCAGACAACCGTGTACGGAATGGATTGAATATAATGGAGGGCGATGGTATCCTAATTACATAAGCAAAATTCTACTTACTATAGATATATTTATATACCTACATTCTATTACATATATACTATACCAACAGACATACATACATATATATATATATATATTATAAACCTACTAACAATAATAACAATTAGTAGATAGAGATAAATAGTTAAAGATAGTAAGCTTTTACACGACGTTTGAAAATATCAATTGTTGGAGAAAGTTTAATTTCTACCGGCAAGGAATTCCATAGTACGACAGCTTCAACGTTAAAAGAACCTTGATAGAACGAAGACTTGTGAATAGGAATCTTTAGCCTTAAATTATCTGAAGACCTAAGTGAAGGATGGGGGGTGGCGTGGGAGAGGTGAAGGTATTTGAAACGCTCTTGAAGGTAAAGTGGACAAGAAGGATTGAAGAGGACAGTGTAAAGGAGTGACAGTGTATGCGCATCCCGGCGACGGCGAATGGGCAGCCACTCAAGCTTAGCGCGATATTCAGAAATATGGTCATACTTCCGTAGTCCGAAAATAAACCTAATACAGAAATTTTGTAAGCGCTCGAGTTTATTTAGCTGTTCTTGAGTAAGGTCGAGATAGCAGACGTCGGCGTAGTCTAGGATAGGAAGAAGGAGAGACTGTACAAGCGCAATTTTAGTAGTAGTAGGTAGGAAATTACGTAGTCTGCGCAATGAACCTGCGGAGGCAAACATTTTACGACTGCCCAGGTTTCTAACCGACTCACTATATGGTATAGTGACACCTTCAAATACGACATGTGGTAAGTTGTTCCAGTCAATGCGGCTGACAAGTCGAGAACTGCCAACTATAATGACTTGCGTCTTTACTGGGTTTATTTTTAAACCATAGGATTTACTCCATAGAGAAATTCGGTTCAAGTCGCAGTTTGTGTCTGCAATCGCGTCAGAAAGTTCGTTTAAAGGTGCTTGGGAGTATAGTTGAAGATCATCCGCGTATAAATGATAAGAGGAAGAGAGATTAAGAGAGATAGAGTTACTGAAGACGGCAAAAAGAAGAGGAGATAAGACACCACCTTGCGGTACACCGGCAGTTGTGTCACACCACGAGGAAAAGCGATCGTTGAGACGTACCTGCTGCCGGCGGCCGCAAAGGTAGCTGTGAAACCAGTCAATTACTGTAGCAGACAAGTTATTGGAGCGAAGAATAGCAAGAAGGATATCGAAATCAACAGTGTCGAATGCATTGCTGAAATCTAGGAGTGACAGCACGGTTAGCTGGCCGTTATCCATCCCCAGACGAATATCATGGGTGATCTTAACGAGAGCGGTGACCGTGCTGTGCCCTGGTCGGAAGCCAGATTGAAAAGAGTTTAGCGTGTCGGGAAAGGAAAAAGCTTATCTGGTTATGAACCAGGCGCTCCAGGACTTTAGATAAATAGGGGAGGATAGATATAGGACGATACTCGGTGAAGGTCTTGGGGTTGGCTTTTTTAGGTAAGGGGATGATCTGTGCTTCCTTCCACAAAGAAGGAAACTCACCGTAGGAGATGGAATAGTTGAAAATGAAACAAAGTACAGGAAGGATGAGGTCAAGTATAGGGATAAGCATATTACGACTAATGCCATCGATGCCAACAGCTTTAGAAGTAATAGCAAGCATGCTCTTTCTAACTTCGCAAACAGTAAAATGACGAAAAATAAAAGAAGAGTGATTTTGTAATAAATTATTAGATAAAAGAGTCAAAGTACAGGTTTTAGTCGCTATATCCTTAGGGGAAGATGTAGAAAAGTGTCGATTTAAGGAATCGATGTTTAAATTTTTTGGAATAGTTTCCTGACGCGATTTGCCCACCCCCAACTACCGGAGGAATTTCCACACCTTGCTCGGATCCTCATCTTGAACAGAATCGTGGATATGACGACGCTGAGCATCCCTGCAGGCCAAATTGCAGCGATTGCGGAGTTTGATGTACCGTGCCTTATTAACATCATTGGGATGTACTTTATACTTTGTTTTGGCAACAGCTTTTTTATGTTTAAGGACCTTTATCTCGTCCGTCAGCCATGGTGCAGGTGAATGTTTCAGCTTTATAGCCCTGATTGGCGCATGTACATCATACAGCTAGGTAATTAAGGTGTTAAATACCGCAATCTGGTCATCAATTCTTTCGCAGTCCATCACAGGTGACCAGTCGACGTTTTCAGCGTCTTTCATAAATGTTTCCCGATCCATACCACCAAAATTGCGTTGCATGATAATTGTGGGCTTAGCTTTAGGTGGACGTATCTTGTAAGATAAGAAAATTAAATCATGGTAGGAGAATGTATCAGCGGAACACTGGCCATGCCTTGCAACATGATTTAAGGAAAATACGAAAATGAGATCAAGGAGAGAAGGTGTGGAGTTCGGAAAATGGTGAGTAGCACTAAGAGGAAGAATATGCAAGTTGGTGGATACGGCCAGAGACTCTAATGAAAAAGAGCGATGATCGCGTTTTAGAAGACATGTGTTAAAGTCACCCATGATTATGGTGTGACTATAAGAGGGCCTAAGATTTTCAAGGAGTTTTTCGAAAGAGGAGAAAAAGTTATTTCGCAAAGAATAGCTATAATAGACCCCGAGAAGAATTTTAGAGTGAGAAAGAAGGACTTCAACAAAGAGATGCTCACCTGCATTTGCCGGAGGTGGTTGAGCGGATGTGCTAATGACGGAGAAGGCAATGTGTGAGCGTAGATAAATAGCTACACCCCCACCACAACCACCGGTCCGGTCATTACGAATGAGGTTAAAGCCAGGAAGATTATATGATATAGACGGAAGAGAGGGTTTGAGCCAAGATTCGGAGACTAGTATAGCTTGAATGTTTTTTATTGTGAAGAGACGTCTGCATATCAGAAAAATGGGCCGGGATGCTTTGCGCGTTGATGTGGATGACATTAAAATTCTTAGGTACGTCAGAGAAAGTACTGTGCAAGGTATCAGACAGAGTAGGTATACTCGAAAAACTATCGTCGCTGTTACTATCAGAGGCAGAATAAGCAGATATATATGCATCGCTACTATCGTTAAACAAACTCAACATGATTATTCATATGCTAATAATAATACAATTTACTATACACCCAAATAATATAACTAATCTATCTTATTACGTAATAATCAAATATACCTAGAGAACTAACTATATAGGTATTATACACCTGCCGGGTTTTTGTTTCATAATTGCTTCACAATAATTATAGATACACACATATTATACACACTCAACTCAAACTGCAATATTTAATCATCATAATAATTAAGATTAATTAAGGATAAATCAAACAGAAGACTTAAACGCTTTAAAAATTACAACGGAGGAGACGCAGCTTACGTAAAATGAAACGTGTATAATATTTAGGCACTTGTGCTTGTTGATCAGCAAAATAAAAATCATATTAATATAATAGAAAAGCGTTAATAACTAGGATGATGTATCACATCGATGTGATACACCGTCCCAGGTTAATAAGGTCTGAATACAAACTTATTGCTAAGCTTAAATACAGCACATATATAAATTAAAGTAAAAATAACTTGTCTATGGTTCAAAATAATGGCATTGACAGTACACTGATCAGAAAACAGTCGAATTACGTCATTGTCACTTGTCACTATTTTCTGAACGTCATTCCTGTGGTGGTACAACAAAATAAAAAAAGTAAAAAAGTTTATAGAGAACTACTCATTTTGATAACGATAATTTGTTTCACAAGTTACAACACACACAGATTTGTTATAGAATCGTTACAAACATTATAATTTTTAATTTATATTCAAGCTTAGATCACTGATGTTTATGAAGCACATATTTGGTGCGCGATTCCTATTTCAGTGGCAGGGTCGCCATGCAATAGGAGCGGTTCGGGTGGTATACAAGTTTTTTTTTTTTTTTTTTTTTTATATTTTATAGGCTAGCGTTTGACCACTATCTCACCTGTTGGTAAGTGATGATGCGGTCGAAGATGGTAAGCACGCTAGGCCTAGAATGGGAACTGGCTCTCAAGGATGGCTGCCGGAACACATTAGATGTTTGGTGACAGATTTTCTAACTTGAGGGTGGTAGCTGGCCAGGCGGACACTAGATAGTGTCCTACCACCATGCGGGGGGGGGGGGTTGTTGGTTTCTTAACGATGTTTTCCTTCACCGGAGGGCCACTGTGAAAAGCGCACATAATTTTTTCGATAGAAAAATTCATTGGTGCACGGCGGTTTGAACTCGGTACCACGGCATCAAAGCCGACCGTTCTCCCGATTACGCCACCGGGTCCTCTAACGAAGTAAGTGAAACCAATGAATGCTGGAGTAACACTGTTTATTTAATATAGATGTGATTACGTAAAGTAGTATAGTAGTAAGCTATATATGTTTATACACCTCATGTTTATACACATACAGGTAAAAACCACAGGTGTTCGGTGTGCAAAACCATATGAATGTAATATATGTTACTTTTTAAAAAAAAATTAAATATATTTATTTGTTTATTTATTTATTTGTTTATTTATTTATTTTATTATTTATTTATTTAATTTTATTAAAAATACAAAACAATTACAAAAATATAACTGGGTAGTAAGTTATGTGTATTGTGAGAAAATACCACGCACGTGTACTAATAATAGTAAACCGTTTAATTTATAGTTATCTACTGTTTACTGTTTTGACTTCTTTTTATGTTTGGTTAGTTTAAATTATTACTTCGTGTTGTTATTGTGTGTTCAAATTTCCTGTTTCATCTCTTATTACGACGACAACTGGCAGGTGGAGTAGGAACTTACTGTAGAATTTAAATTTGAAGTTAGTAGGTATTAGTATTATTTTTATACATATATATTTTTAGTTTATTATTGTTACATATAGTATTTATATAACATATTATTTTTATGTCTTCATAGAACGAAAGCAATGACACTACCTCTTTTTTATCTTTTTCATCAACAACAGATAGTGATAGTGATAGCTTTGTTAGTATTCCTAGTCTATCTGAAAACCTCGACTCTCAATTCTCTGATGTACCAAAAAACTTTAACGTCATTCATATAAACGCTCAGAGTATTCCGGCACATTTCTCAGATATGCTAGGGTCATTCGATAGTAAAAATCTTCATGCTATACTAGTCTCCGAATCTTGGCTCAAACCGTCTCTTCCATCTATTCTGTATCCTTTACCAGGTTTTCGCCTTATTCGAAATGATCGAACGTAACGGTAAGGTAAGAACGGTAGTGGCGGTGGTGGTGTTGCTATATATTTACGTACTCATATCTCTTTTTCTGTTTTAAGAGTATCTGCACAGCCACCACCTGCCGGTGCCGGGTAGCATCTTTTCATCGAAGTCCTTCTTTCTCACACAAAAATTCTTCTCGGAGTCTACTATAGCCCTTCCTTGCGCATTAATTTCTTTTCTTCCTTCGAAAAAATTTTAGATAATCTTCTACCTTCCTATACCCACTCAATAATCATGGGTGATTTTAACACTTGCCTTTTGAAAAATGATTCTCGTTCTTCTCAATTAAAGACTCTTATTAATTCTTGTAATATGCACCTTCTTCCTTTAAGCGCCACTCATCACTTTCCTAATTCTGTTCCTTCTCTTCTTGATCTTATTATCGTCTCTTCCTTAGCTCATGTCGAGAAGCATGGTCAGCTATCTGCCGATGCTTTCTCGTATCATGACCTCATATTTCTATCCTATAAAATACGTCCTCCAAAAGCTGAGCCCACTATCATTCTGCAGCGTAACTTTAGTGGCATGAATCAGAAAACCTTTATAGAGGATGCTGAGAAAATCGATTGGACACCTGTTGTAGAAGCTGAGTCCATTGACGACCAAGTGTCTATTTTTAATTCTCTAATAACTCAGCTCTATGATATTCATGCTCCACTACGACGCATTAAAATTAAACAACTTCCAGCACCTTGGCTTGACGACGACATTAAATCTCTCATGCATAGGAAGTCTGTTGCTAAAACTAAATACAAAATGAATCCTTCTAATATCAATAAGGACAAGTACGCTAGGTTACGGAATCGCTGCAATAGAGTGTGTAGGGACGCTCAGCGCCGCTACATACATTATTCTGTTGAAAATAAAGATCCATCTAAAGTTTGGAGATTCTTAAGGTCTGTTGGAGTCGGTAAATCCTGTCAAACTAATACTCTTCCTCATGATATTAATTTAAATACTCTTAATCAACATTTCTCTTCGTCTCCAATTATTACAGACACAAATAAAATTACGACATTGCATCATCTTTCTAACCTCACGACTTCTAACCGTCCTGAATTTTTCTTTAGGCCATTCACCGCTTGTGATGTTAAGAAGAGCATACTCGCTATTACATCTAATGCAGTCGGAATCGACGGTATAAGCCGGGACATGCTGATTCCTATCCTTGACTTAATTCTACCCATCCTTTGCCAAATCCTCAATTATTCCATATCCTCTAACGCCTTTCCTTCTGCATGGAAAGATGCCCAAATTATACCCTTACCTAAAAAGCCTAATCCTAAGTCCTTTACTGAATACCGTCCCATTTCTATTCTTCCATTCCTCTCCAAAGTTCTTGAGCGTCTCGTCCATAATCAGTTACACTCCTATCTTGTCTCAAACCAACTCCTAAATCCTTTCCAGTCCGGCTTCCGCCCTGGTCACAGCACAGTTACTGCCCTAGTTAAAATAACAGATGATATCCGCTTAGCTATGGAAAATGGACAGTTAACTGTGCTTACGCTACTCGATTTCAGTAATGCCTTTAACACCGTCGATTTTGACATTCTCCTTGCATTACTTCGCTCGATTAGCATATCTCCTACGGTGATTGACTGGTTTCGTAGTTACCTGTTTAGTCGTCGTCAGCGGATCCGCATTGAAGATACTTTTTCTTCTTGGTGTGATACTACTGTCGGCGTGCCTCAGGGCGGCGTGCTATCTCCTCTTCTTTTTTCTGTTTTCATAAATTCTATTCCCTGTCATCTTAATTCTTCCTACCACCTCTATGCAGACGATCTCCAAATCTACTCACAAGCTCCTATCAGTTTTTTGTCTGAGGCAGTAGGTCAGATTAATAATGATCTATACAACGTCTCTCAGTGGAGTCAATCATACGGACTTAAAGTAAATCCCGCAAAAACACAAGTCCTAATTATAGGTAGTTCCAGAACCGCTGCTAAAATCGACTGGGTCACGCTTCCACAGGTTGTTTTTGAGGGGGTAACTATTCCTTATAGCCAAACTGCAAAGAATTTGGGGGTTATTTTTGATCAGCATTTATCGTGGGGACCTCAGCTGACAACAATCAGCAATAAAATGTTTGCTTCTGCTGCTGCACTAAAGAGGCTTCGAAATTTCTTGCCCACTGCTACTAAAGTTGCGCTTGCACAATCTATTCTTCTTCCCATTCTTGACTATGCTGACGCTTGCTATCTTGACATCACAGAAGATCAGCTAAATAAACTTGAGCGATTACAAAACCTTGCGATTCGGTTCATATTTGGCCTACGCAAATATGACCATGTCTCTGAATTTCGCTCTAAGCTCAAGTGGCTTCCAATTCGCCTTCGCCGGAATGCACATATCCTGTCCCTTCTCTACAATATTCTATTTCATCCTACTTCTCCACCTTATCTCAAACATATGTTCCAATTCCTTCACACCTCCAATGCCTTATCTTTACGGTCATCAGAGAATCATACACTGTCCATGCCTAGCCACCATAGCGCTTTCTATGACAACTCATTTGCAGTGCAAGCTGTCAGGCTTTGGAATGCGCTTCTATTGGAAATTAAACGCTCACAAACTCTTACTACGTTTAAAGATCGCGTCAAGGCCCACTATCTCTCCCGAACTGCTATTGCTTTTGATCACAATTCTCTTTTATGAAATATGTGTATATTGTATTATATGTATATATGAATATATATAATATGTATTGTATGACATTATACATGTATTATATTGCTATGTATGTGTTATATGTATATATTGCTATGTATGTATTAAATTACATAAATTATATGTACCTTTTTAATTATGTACATACCTATTATTTTATTTTATTGTTATTTATTTATTTTTTTTCTACACCTATACCGCCATGTATGCTAATCTATTCCTTTCCACCCTAAGGTTGTCTGGAAGAGATCGCTTTAAGCGATAAGACCGCCTGTTGCCACATTGTTTTATTTACCTTTTTTTTTACTTTTAATTTGTATGGTGTAATAAAGTGTTTATCTATCTGAGGTATACAAACAGTAGTTTCAGAACTTCGTTATGAAGGTTATATAAAACAGTTTAATTAGTTTTTGCTTTTCAGTTTTTTCGGCGGTTTAATTTTTTTGTTGCATGGTAAATGTTTAAAAACTTTAACTTTATAATTTTTAATTTCATATTATATTTATAATTAATATTTAATTTAATAATCAACTTTATATTATTTGTATCAATCTATTTTGATTTTGCCCAGTTAATTTGTTCGTCGCTTTTTTAGCGAGCATTATCTTTGTTTGTGTGTACTCGGAGAATTAAAGTGTGTGAGTTATAGTCTGGGAGCTAGTCTGTACATAATTAATATTACTTCGCTCAGATATCAATTTTAAATTATTTCAAATTATTAAGTGTTAAAATTTATTCGAAATGGTTTGATACTGTTTTAATCGAATAAATAAATAAAAAGACAAAAAATAAAAAAAGTGTTAAAATATAATAAAGTTTTGAATGAAATGCTCATGTCGTTTGAAATTAATTATGAATTGTTAAGTGTGAAAGAATTTATTTTTACCTTTTATGCTGTTTTATTCGTTGTCTTTTATATAATAATAATAACTGAAATAGTAATAATGTAAGATTTAATTATTAGTTTGGTAGTTTTATGTGTAAGATTTTTTTAAGAAAATATTTTTTTTATATTTATTTATTTGTTAGTTTTTATTGTAATAATTCCTAGATAGCAAAATCTAAAATAACTATATTTATGTTTGAGATATAAACTTAGGTTGGCAATGGCATAGTCCAAATATTCAGGACCACACAGAGCGACACAGCTACATTAATATAGTCATTTATGATTGTTTAAAAATATATCAGTTTCGTCATACGTTTGTTCTAAAAGCCATGTTTTAGTTGTCGTAATGAGGTGGTGACGATTTAGTTCATGAATATTTTTAATGTTGTCTAGCTTGTTGTATATAAACGGTCCAAGATAGCGTGGATGGTGTCTAGCAAAAGCCGTGTTAGTTTTAGGGGTCGTGCAAGGTTTGTCTTTTCTTGTTTTTCGCATCGTGTCAGTAGGTTTCTTTAGTAGTGGCGTCAACGAATGTTGCTTCAAGATAATATTCTACAGGAAAAGCTGACGGTCTTTCAGGACTTTGCATACGTCATATAAAAGTCTAGTGGGGTACCGAAATGGCTTAAAGGTAAATACTTTTAGCAGATATCTTTGAGCCCGCTCAATTTTTATCATTTTTGATTTGCATGCAGCACCCCATACTAGGATACAGTAATTTAGAACAGATTGAGCCAAAGAAAGGTAAACAGTTTTCATTAGGACAGATGATGTGACATAGCGTAGTATTTTAAATGTGAAGATTAGCTGACGTGTACGTGCAGATAAAGCATTGATATGTGCTATAAATGTGCATAAAAACACTTTGCATAGTCATATTATAATTTATAATAATTATTATTTATTTGGAAAACACAAGTAAAAGGTTTGACACAGTTTAAACTTTTAAACTAAACATAGCTTGTGTTGACTACTGAAACACACACTAGGACAATCCTGTGTTGTGTGGTTCAGTATCTTCCTATAAGAAATGATATATACAACAAAAGCTTAGATAATTTTAAGTATTATCTACCAGCTAGGCTATTCTGTAAGCTATCTCGACAGCGGAATCCGCGGTGAGATTCGAATTTCGTACTACGAAATTCAATCGCATCTCGTTCGTATTACGGTTGAATTTCAAATCTCACCGCGGATTCCGCTGTCGAGATAGCTTACAGAATAGCCTAGCAGTAACATAAGACTGTAACATAACTATGAATATGACACAATTGTAAAGGCATACTATTATAAGTAAAATGTTTAAATTATTAAATTATACAGAACAAAGCGGTTTTAATAATTTGTAATAAACAGCCAATTTGGCTTTATGAACACAAACAGACAATCATAAACAATCCCATATTAAAAGTGCATATGTAGTGAGACGTGTATTATGGATCGTATACATAGTTGAGCCATCATTGTGGAATATGGGTGTTGTGCGAATGAGAATAAAATAAACTAGCCAAGTGCAAGTCGGACTCGTACTCGTAGGGTTCCGTAACACAGTAGAGTATTTTATAACTATGATTTCTCGCCACCAAAAATTAACTTTGTTGTTTAAACTGTTTGTATGAAAACAAAGTTATATTTGCGGTCGCCATATCTCAAAAACTGCTGACTGTATCTCGTAAGTAGCTTCTATGTAAGTGTAAATTTATATGTTTTATCTATATGTCAGGTTTTATTTTTGAACTTGTTTTTAGGGTTCCGAACCCAAATGGTACCAGCGGAACCCTAATACTGAGACTCCGCTGTCCGTCTGTCTGTCTGTCTGTCTGTCTGTCTGTCCGTCTGTCTGTCTGTCTGTCTGTCCGTCTGTCACCAGGCTGTATCTCAGGGACCGTGATAGTTAGACGGTTGAAATTTTCACAGATGATGTATTTCTGTTGCCGCTATAACAACAAATACTAAGAACAGTACAAAGTTAAAAATTAAAGGGTTTAAAACAAAAAACGTGTTTTTTACGATACGATAAGATACGAAATTAATTCACCTCGACGCAGCTAGATGGCAGCACAGGAAAAATTAGCACGCGTAAGCGTTTCATTTGTTAAATTTGTGGGCCTCGGTCGATTTGTTTACTTAGTTAATAACAATTGCACACATGTATAGTATTGAATATTATATCTTTAATTTTAGTACTCAAAGAGTTTCAATTAGCTAGAATCAGTTGAAAGTTAGTTGTACAAACGCTCGGCCTTTGTGTTAATATTTACTTAGTTGGTGTTAGAAGTTCGTGGCGTTCGGACTTTCGAAAATTCGGAACCCTCCGTGTGCGGGACAATAGTCTGACTCGCACTTGGCCAGTTTTATTTATTTAAAGTATTTTGGGGTTTATGAATAAGTGTATACATGCATACATGGTCAACACACTTACATCGATACATAGTGATCATCAAACACATAACCCTCCCTATTGCTTCTTTGCGACGCCGCTCGGAGTAAAAAATAGTTTTCTTGACTTCGATGGGATATATCTCGCAAACAATACGCTTGACGAAACTATGATGTACCAAACTCTACCTTTATTTAAAATCCCTATTCAACGATACCACACACGATGGGGTAGGGTGAATTTTTCTTTTAGTTCTCGACTTTGTGCCCCCCTAGAGTGCGCCACATTCAATTTGTTGTGACGTCACATAGCCTATAACCAGCAAACGAATAAGAAGTGTGTGTGTGTGTGTGCGTGCGTGTGTTAGATTAGTGATCGTTAACAAGGCTGGGTGGTAGCCGGTAGTCTAGTAATCTACCATAAACTTAATATGTCTGCAGCTAAATATTCACTTGGAACCACGTCCAAAACTACCTGCCTATACTTCAGCTAATTGGTAGGACTTATTAATAAAATTTAAAAGTCAGGACATCACCGAGAAAGCATTTTATTTGTACCTTCATCATTATAACAACAGTTTATGTACCATCAGGAGACTCCGGACCATTATAATAGACAATAGAACAAAGATAACAGCAATATAATAATAAGTATTTAATGTTAAGTCACAAGGCTTTATAACAAGTTTCAACAAGACATAACACATGAAAATCACTACCGATTTAGACAATTTATACAAAATATTATGGGGTTTCCCCCAAAAGGCAATATTAATAATTTATAAAATAAATCATCATCAAACATTAGAAATATGTCGCAACTCTGTATGTAGGTACTATGAAAATAATCTAACACGGCCACACTGACAATACTTCGTTCTCGAAGTAACAAACATCAGTACCCCTAACCTCGTCACATTAGTCCTTTCATCTGCTGTATGAAATCTAGACTACATGTCAGATCAGTGACCAGCAGTTAGTCTCTGACCTAGCCATACTATACCTATCACTTGCTGCCATGAATAATTAGTACAGTACCAAGACAGACAGACCGCCCAGCAAGAAAACAAAATAGTCATCTGGCCTTCACAACACTATATCTATCAGTTTGCCACTTTTGAATTGCGATATAGTATCAGGGCAGAGACCGGACCAGCAAACCCCGATTCCGCAGAATCCATTAAAATAGTCCTCGGGCCTTTACAACACTATATCTATCAGTTTGCCACTTTTGAATTACGATATAGTATCAGGGCAGAGACCGATCCAGCAAACCCCGATTCCTCAGAATCCATCTAACTATGACATATTAGTCCAGCCATTTGCTCCCCGCAAACCCTAATATCTAGCTAGACATAACAAGTTACTTTTGTAATCCTTGTTGCCACTATAACTCGTTATAGCCCCATATTATGAACATCATGTCCATAATACCGCACCGTAAAGTTATTAGCCATTTTCATATCAAGTACATCCATATTTCCAATACCACAATAATTATCAAAATGCTATAAAAAATAAAAAAAATAATAATCAAGAAAAAATATTCCAACCGATTCAATATACCAGCTGCTAATATCATTGCAAGCTGCATAAAAACTGTCCAATTTAATATTCTGTATTTTCCCTTACACAAAATAGCCCAGTGCCTTAAAACCGGATAATACTATCTCAAGTAAATCTTACTCTAAATTTAATTCAAGTTTCTCTAAGTTTTCCAACTTTCAATACAATTTACTGAATCATACTAGTCTTGTGCCAAATCGGACAGTTAAGGGTTCGCACTCTAATGGTACAGTTCAAAAAATGTACTAGTACACCTTATTAGTACAGTAGTACACATAGTACCTATTAGCACTCTTAACAGACTCGCGACCCGCTGTCTCTCTTGCTCTTTCATTACCTGTGTGATGCCATTGCACTCTTGACTCGGACCATGTATCTATCTCGTTTACGCCTATGTTTACTGTATAGTGCTTTTTCATTAAAGTACAACGAATATTGGGCGAGGTGAGCACGGTAAAGTGTAGTGTACTAGTGTGCGAATGTCCGAGTAACGTTTAGCGTATGGTACTAGGTCTTTTAGGACAGTGTCGGGTATTGTTACTTTATAGTACATCGTACACGTACTGCCCAAGTCTAAATCATACTAACACTACAACATATGCGACACTAACTGTGCTACCCACATTAAACTTTTTATCCACGTGTACTCTGTCCAACTCAAGTCAAGCTTATCTTTAAAAACTTACATATATAAAAACTTAACGGCTTCCAAAATATAGCCGAAATAAAATAATACAGCTCTAAAAATAGAGCTAATAAAATAAGAGCTTACGTAACAATAACTTCAAATAACAGTTATCAAAATATTATAGCCAACTATAACAGTTATCCAAATTTTGCAATTCAATACTTCCCAAGCTTCTTACCAATACCAAAGCATTATAGCTTAAACAAGACAGCTCAATGTCTTTTTAATTAAAAACAACTTAAAAAAAACTTAAAAGCTTCACGTATGATTTTACTCACTTCAAACAAACAAACTTGATCTTTACACAACAACATGAAATTCAACGACAGTTACTTTAAATACTGTCCCAAATCTATCAGGGTTAATTTCAATATACAGACGTACATTATTGTTATAATATAACCTTCAAATTCGATCAGTGAATACATCAAACATAACTGTACCAAATATTCAACACATATTTCATTTTACAAAGCCATCGACTTGCCAAGTTAAACTGTCAGATAAAATATCTCTCTCATAAACCATGTAACCGATCCATAAACTAAACCGTAAATAACTGACCGGTACAAACCGTATTTAAAAAAAAACTTCACTACACATTAATTCGTTTGTACATGCCTTTTATTTTAATTTCTGTAGTTCACTATAATATGTTCACTGCCACTTTGTAACTTGTTACTTTGTATATTACCGCTATACACACTGCTGGTAAGAAAACAGTACTATGTAAGATATACCTCGGGTTGGATTTAGAATCGTGTTGCACGAAAAAGGGGGGGTAGAGGGGTGGAATGGGAAGGGGAGGGTCCCCCCTTCACTACCCTACCACTCCCATTACAAGGTAATGCATAGTTTTTGAGTTATGCGTATTTTTGTTGGGTTTGATTTTGGATTTTTGGTCGAATTTAGAATCGTTTGGCATGAATTTCATATAAAATGTTATGGGGATGGGTAGAGGTTAGGTCCCTGATTGTAACAATACCATTCTTATAACCAGGTAATGCACAGTTTCCAATAAAACGATATAAACAAAATCTAACCTAAAAATATACTAAACCATAAAAACAAAGCGCAAATAATAATTACAAGGGCTAGATAACTTAGTAAAAATTTTAGTAATATTTTTTACCACTACTAAATTAATAAGAACACCCCACTAGAAAAAAAACTAGGTTAGGTTAGGCTGAAACTGCGACAAAACAACGCGCGAGCCGAGCGAGCGAAGCGAGCGTGCCGCGGCAGCGGCCGGCGAAGCGCAAAAAGTCTGTTAAACATCCAAGAAAGGAGTGATATTGATCAGCAAAGTGTTACAAAAAAGTGTGGTTATGATTTTACAAAAATACGCATAACTCTAAAACTATGCATTACCTTGTAATAAAAGGGGTGGGAAAAGGAAAGGGGGACCCTCCCTTACCCCCCCATCACCTCACCCTCCCTTTTTCGTGCCAAACGATTCAAAATTTTTACCAAGTGAGGTTATGATTTTGCAAAAAAAATCATAACTCAAAAACTATGCATTACCTTGTAATGAGAGTGGTGGGGTAGTGAAAGGGGGACCCTCACCTACCCCTTCCACCCCTCCATTCCCCCTTTTTCGTGCGAAACGATTCTAAATTTCAACCCAAAATAGAATAAAGCTAAAGAATACAACACAAATCTACAACATTTGGTACTAAGTAGGTACTTACTACAAGTAGTTAGTTAGTTTCTTAGTGTATGTGGTTTGTGTGGCTTGTTGTTACAATTCTGCCAATGTCCGTTCATGCTAGTTTCATAAAGCATATGGAGTGTGTGGTAAATTAAGAATATAGTCACGGCCTTACTAATAAAAATTTGCCTGTACATCTGTTAAACGGTTGTACAGTTGCACAGTGAATGAGCGCTAAACACGCGTCAATCCATTGTTTGACTAATAAACGTTGAATAGGCGGTGGGTATCTACATAGACGTTTAACACTTTTTTCTTTTTCATTTGGCAACTATTAGTCAATTCGTTTCGAAACTGTTTTCGTCTTATATAGTTCCGTAAATTATTTTTTCATAAAGTTTACTAATTATTAATATTAGTCATGAAATTTTGTTTTAGGAATGCAATATTAATCTAACTACGTTGTTTTTAGAACTTTTTGTTGAAATTTGTTGATATAATGGAAAATATTTTCTTTTAGTAGGAGTGAAAGACTTAAACCAAATTTTAGAACGAAACACTCAAATTGACTGTTGTCCTCTGTCTACGCTATATAATATAAACATGATTGTAGCCATGTTTGAATAAATTGTCAATTTCCAAAGAGAATGTAATCACTGCGTTTAGTTTGTTCCACATAGCTTTTCGTAAACCTGTAATTTGTATTTCAAATGGAAAATCTGAATTGTTCAAAAGAATGGATCTGCACGGTCTTCATAATGTTTTCGATTTTTTTATTTGCCTCCTCTATCTTCCAATGGTCAAATATGTCGAAATAATTTATGTATATCCATTTCAATGAGAACAAATCTAACACATACAAACGATCCTCAAATAACAACATACTTTTTGAAGTTTGAAGAATCAAAACGTTTATTCACAGAATACTAGATACAGATTCAATAATCGTTACTATGTCTAGACATGATTTCGATCAGCCGATAATAGAGAAATCCGCCATTTTAATCCTTTACACACTCGCTAAACTAGGGTCCCAGGCTGTTTAAGAAATGATTAGCCTCCTTTGATAATGGCACATCTGTATACCAACTTTATCCAACGCTTACGTCAAAAATATTTTTATTGGTCAGCTTTTGTGGTATACTACGTGTATACAGAGTGAAAAAAACTTTATTAGTAAGGCCGTCAGTGTTCAGGATTATTATCTGTTCCGTGTTTCCACAATGAGAACCGAACACAACTTTACACACCACGGTGATTAGGTATATCTAAAACAAAAGACAACACAATGTCACTACTATCACAGAATAATGAATAGTACAAGTACTACTATGTCAAATTACATTACACAATGTTACTTATTATTTTACAATAACAACCAATTTAGTTTACAACAAAGAGAATATAACCACTACGTTAAGAAGAGTCGGGACTCCCATAGAGCAAAGTGCAAACTGACCAAATAGCGAAATATCAAAACACAGGGCTTTTCTAGTAGCCAAAATACCAGCGAAATAATTTTCTGCCAATTGACCAACATAACAAAAAAAAAACCTAGTGATGTACCGTGTCGGCAAAAACATCGATAACGATCGAACTACCGTTGCTTGGTCAATACTTTAGAAGGTTATATTTTGTACATAACTAATTTTGTTTTAGTGGTTATATTGTGAAAGTTATATTTTTCCTATTTTGGTTTAACAACTCCACCACTAAGACAAAATCAGTTTGAGAAAATGATAGGCAGTAAAACAAAATATTAAATTTTATCGTTTTTTATTTTTGGAGTATGATGCTCTGTAGGGTTCGCTCATTCGGCATCGGCATCAGCAGCTTAAGATAACGATATACCTGTAATGTAATATTGTCTTATTAGTTTATCGCTTAACACTAATTTCTGGGGCATGCTGTATACAGGGCCGGATTTAGGGGAGGGCAACCGGGGCAGCAGCCCCGGGGCCTACACACACCTTACAATAAAAAAATTCAAACATCTAAATCATCAACGATATTTCGGTTAAAAAAACCGGCCAAGTCGAGTTGGACTCGCTCATCGAGGCTTCTGATGGGTACCAATTATAAACTTTAAACTTTCGCGATTTGAACACATAGTTATAAATAAAATATCTAACTGAAATATTTAACTGTAATATTTAACCGAAACACTCAACTGAAATATTCAACTAAAACATTCAACATAAATATCTAACTGAAATATTTAACTGTAATATTTAACCGAAACACTCAACTGAAATATTCAACTAAAACATTCAACATAAATATCTAACTGAAATATTAAAGTGAAACGAGTTGGGAGCGACGGAGTCGGCAGTCGCAGCGTCGTCGAGTGAAGGCAGCGACGCAGCAAGTCGGCGCGTGCACCAGGGACAACGACCTGCGATGCTCTGCCACCCACTGCACCCGCACGCACCACGAGCTCCACTCCCAGCCACCTGAAACATGAAATAGTTGGTAGTCCGCTATGGATGTGTTGTTGAGTTGGGAGCGACGGAGCCGGCAGTCGCAGCGTCGTCGAGCGAAGGCAGCGACGCAGCAAGTCGGCGCGTGCACCAGGGACGACGACCTGCGATGCTCTGCCACCCACTGCACCCGCACGCAACCACGAGCTCCACTCCCAGCCACCTGAAACACTTAACCGAACATTTAACCGAAATGTTTCACTTAAATGTTCAACTGAAATTTTTAACTGAAACTTTCAACTGATCTGAAACTTTTTAATTGAAACTTTTTAACTGAAATATTTAACCGAAACATTTAACTGAGACGACACGAGACCAGTCGTCTCGTGACCACGATCAATGCAACTTGGTCGAAACGTCGAGTAGTTGAACATTTAAGTTAAACATTTCGGTTAAATGTTCGGTTAAGTGTTTCAGGTGGCTGGGAGTGGAGCTCGTGGTTGCGTGCGGGTGCAGTGGGTGGCAGAGCATCGCAGGTCGTTGTCCCTGGTGCACGCGCCGACTTGCTGCGTCGCTGCCTTCGCTCGACGACGCTGCGACTGCCGGCTCCGTCGCTCCCAACTCAACAACACATCCATAGCGGACTACCAACTATTTCATGTTTCAGGTGGCAGGGAGTGGAGCTCGTGGTGCGTGCGGGTGCAGTGGGTGGCAGAACATCGCAGGTCGTTGTCCCTGGTGCACGCGCCGACTTGCTGCGTCGCTGCCTTCACTCGACGACGCTGCGACTGCTGACTCCGTCGCTCCCAACTCGTTTCACTTTAATATTTCTGTTAGATATTTATGTTGAATGTTTTAGTTGAATATTTCAGTTGAGTGTTTCGGTTAAATATTATAGTTAAATATTTCAGTTAGATATTTTATTTATAACTATGGGTACCAATTAGCCTAGACCTCTAAATTGTATGAGCTCTCATATAACTCAGAGACCTATCTTAATTGGCGAAACTATGTATGTGGAGCACCCTTTAATATACAAAATTTTTTTTTAAATGTTTCCTTTATTTGTGCTATAAGACCTTGCTTCTTGCCAAAATTTGTGATTCTAGGTCAACGGGAAGTACCCTATAGGTTTTCGACCCAAAACCTATAGGATACTTCCAGTTGACCTAGAATTGTACATTTTAGTTAAAAGCAATGTCTTACAGCACAAGTAAAGGAAAATTTCCGAAGATTAAAAGAAGTTGAAAATTCAGGTAAATTTTGGTATTGATAAGTTTTGCGAAAATCTAAATTTGCCCATATCTTTTTATCGTGTTGCCTCAGGACCTTGATTTTTATACACCTAATAGGGACTATAGACCTCAATATCTTCTTCATATTCAGTATCTCAGTATCATCACACGGATAGACAGACAGACACACGGACAGACAGGCAAAAATTGATCGTATAAGGGTTCCTTTTTTAACCTTTTGAGGTACCAAACCCTAAAAAGCTCGGAAGGTTTCGTTCTTTAACGCTAAAATTTCATTTCAGATCATTCTTATTTCCGATTATATTAATATTATTTTTGGTTACAAATAAAAGAATCTATACTACTTGGTTTCACAATAAATTATTTATTGGAAAACTCAACTGAAAAATTATCTTCATTTTATTACGAAAATAATTTGGGGCCAGGAAGAATCCACTCCTATGTTGCCCCAAGGCCTCCAGACCTCTAAATCCAGCACTGGCTGTAAATTATACAAGGTGTAACAAAAGGGTGTAAGTAATACTTAAACTGTGCATGCCATACCTAGCCTGATGTAGTCTACCAGCAAAGTCTTCATTTCCTCAGTATCTAACTGGGATTGCGAGTTATCATAATTATTATCACATGTTAAACTTTTACGTAAACTTAGCCAGATTCAACCATAAATCAGCTATTCAGCGTCATTGACCTAATGAAAACAGAATAATAAGTGTTGTCTGTGCAGAAGCAAAATTGTTATGAGTGGACGCCTGAAAGGGTCTAGGTATAGTGCTAGTTGCGGTAGCTTGAAGTTCGTCTTGATGTATTCATCACCAGAAGGACGAAATCATTGCCCGATGCTGAGTATGAGCTTGCGGACATTGTTGGTTAAAATTACTCAATATCACTTTGATGGTTTATCCCTATTAAAATATCGTCATGACATCTCGCGAAATTACACTTCTATTCCGATCACCGATCATATCATAACTATATAATAATATACACTGTCGATATCGACAAGCACCGCAATGCGCCCCGCACTATTTTTCACAAAGAGTTTATAAGGATTGTTAATTGATGAAATATTGTGATATTTGGCCTAAAGAAGCAGTAAACGGCTATTATTATAAGATATTCTACTAACTGAGCTTCATAAAGTGGAAATCTTACCATAAAATAACGTTTAGCTAAGTCTTTGCAGTCCTTACCCCCATTTTTCACTATTTATGTTTCATTATCACTTACAAGCAAGGTGTTAAATATCAAACACCTTAAATTCATGCTAAATGCATACTTTCTATAGTCCACACTAGGTTATTTATTTTAAAAAACAAAATAAAACAATAAAATAATTATTTTGAAAAAGCCGATTAACACGCTACCACAGGCTAAGTAGAAATACATGCTAGTCACAGACGTAAGTAGAGATGAAACTTCTTTTTCTTCACATCATGCTACTTGATGGCATTTATTATGACAACCAAACGAAAGAGATAGTAAGAAATAGTGAGTGAGACGAATATAGACTTCCATCGGACGCGCCCCCCTTTTCATAGATCTTTTTTTTGTACTGCAGCTTCAGTAGACTGGTTTACAATCTAATGTTATACGTTTTAATGATGTCGCACACAACGGATGTTGCAGTCGGGCATAAGAGTTGGCCTATAATGGAGAGACTGGTTAAATATTCCAGGGTTCTTGTGCCGTGCTATATCAGCACAACCGCCCGACTACCGGGACGGTTATTGAGAAGACCTGCCTCCGCTGGAGAACCAAACGTTCCTGCCGCTGCCTACTTCCCTGGAGCCTGCTCGTTAAGTCATCACCTACGTGCTGCGCATCACTAATCAGGATAGTAGACTTATTATGTGTGCTTAAATCAAGTTCAGTGTATGAACCCGTGAACCTACCCGTGCTCTGCCCTTTTTATATTATAAATAAACACTTTGTTATAACTACAACATTCTTCTTACTTATTTTTCTACCACATACTTAGTAGAAATGCTACGTTATTTCTTTTCTTCTTTCTTTGTTTGTGCCCACAGATAACTATATATTATCCGATTTGTGCCGTCTGCAGTGTTGCCAACGACGCCTGGACTGACATCGCCATTTTTCACAGCTCAGGTAGCCTAATGTAACCGGATTTTAGATTCTGTCGCCTAAAAAGGAGCCGAAATATAAAATAAAATAAATTTGTAGTTCAAATTGAACTTTAACTTTATTTATAGGTACTACTAAACTTTAAAAAGATTCTGGTTCGTCTGGCTAACAAAAATACTATACTAATTATTGCCTCTAATTAATTAATATTAATTAACTAATTAATTTAATTGCGGTCTAGCCTTTAAGGCTAGACCGCACTAAGCGACACTTCACTGCAGCGGCGCGACGCGACACATAGCGGCAAAATATTCTTTGTAAGAAATTGTATGAGGTATATCGCACTACGCTGCAGCGGAACTACGCGTCGCGACACTGCGCGACAAAATTGACCAACTCATCAAATCTGACGCGCCGTGTCGCGCACAGCGCACACGCGCACATTACTATATGTGTCAGAGTGGTGTCGCGTCGTGTAGTTCCGCTGCCGCTAGTGCGGTATAGCAAGCGACGCGACACTTCATTTTATTCAAGTTAGGGTCGGCTCACACCGCGACGTGACGCGGCGCGCACTTATTAAGAGATTATTACAAAAAAGAACTTTATTTACTACTAGCTGTGCCCGCGACTCCGTCCGTGTGGAATAGTGTCTTTGGGTAGCATTAACTAATAAATCACATTCGTATTCCAATTACACCGCGCCGTTTTTGCCATGAATGATGTCGAGTTGCTTAATAGGTTTTCATATTCCAAATCTGATACCAAAATCTGATACTGATTCCGAATCTAATAATATATATATATATATATATTATGAGATTCGGAATTAGTATCAGATTTTGGTATATATATACATAGTGGTAGATAAATTATTAGTATTTTATTCAATTAAAATAATAATGAATCAAATTGTAATCCTCATTGTAAATTATGTCTGAATAAAGGCTATTATTATTATATTATTATTATTAAGAAATAAATAAAACTTTGTGACCATGAGTTTTTCTTCCACATCTATCGCTTTGGAAAAGTGTATCTTGTTTTTCTAATTGGGGCTTCATAATTTGTAACAAGTCGTCGAATTTATTTTGAGACATTCTAAAATACTTTAGAATGTCTCAAAGTATGAAACCTTTTCCGATCCTTTTTAAGCCGCGGCAAAAGTGTGTGATATTCCCCTTCTTCATATCGTGAATATGGAACGTCATGAACCCATATTTTTACCTTCTTTTTTTCTTGCTCTTGTTCCATTCTTTCTTCTTCCTCACAAAGCAAAGATACTATTACAATATCCAAGTCATTTTCGTCCACCTGACTCATAATAACGTTCAAATCTGCTAGGCATATATATATATATATATATATTATGAGATTCGGAATCAGTATCAGATTTTGGTATCAGATTTGGAATATGAAAACCTATTAAGAAACTCGACATCATTCATGGAAAAAACGGCGCGGTGTAGTTGGGATACGAATGTGATTTATTAGTTAATGCTACCCAAAGACACTATTCCACACAGACGGAGTCGCGGGCACAGCTAGTAGTAAATAAAGTTCTTTTTTGTAATAATCTCTTAATAAGTGCGCGCCGCGTCACGTCGCGGTGTGAGCCGACCCTAACTTGAATAAAATGAAGTGTCGCGTCGCTTGCTATACCGCACTAGCGGCAGCGGAACTACATGACGCGACACCACTCTGACACATAGTAATGTGCGCGTGTGCGCTGTGCGCGACACGGCGCGTCAGATTTGATGAGTTGGTCAATTTTGTCGCGCAGTGTCGCGACGCGTAGTTCCGCTGCAGCGTAGTGCGATATACCTCATACAATTTCTTACAAAGAATATTTTGCCGCTATGTGACGCGTCGCGCCGCTGCAGTGAAGTGTCGCTTAGTGCGTAGCCTTTACTGTGTATGCAATGTCGCAGGCCTGGGCACTGGGCAGAGACACTAGACTAGATATAGACGTGGTTATATTCTCTTTGGACTAGACGGCACAAATCGGACTAATATATAGTTATCTGTGGGCACAAACAAAGAAAGAAGAAAAGAAATAACGTAGCATCTCTACTACGTCTGTAGTATTATATTCTCTTTGAAGTCTGTGGTAGAAAAATAAGTAAGAAGAATGTTGTAGTCGTAACAAAGTGATTTTTCCAGTTTCCACTCGACTAAACCAAACTAAACTTGACATTGGCGAAATTGTGGTGGTATTATCGCAAAAGCCAAAAACAAAGAAAATAATAATATAATATAAAAAGGGCAGAGCACGGGTAGGTTCACAGGTTCATACACTGAACTTGATTTATAATAAGTCTACTATCCTGACTAGTGATGCGCAGCACGTAGGTGATGACTTGACGAGCAGGCTCCAGGGAAGTAGGCAGCGGCAGGAACGTTTGGTTCTCCAGCGGAGGCAGGTCTTCTCAATAACCGTCCCGGTAGTCGGGCGGTTGTGCTGATATAGCACGGCACAAGAACCCTGGAATATTAAACCAGTCTCTCCATTATAGGCCAACTCTTATGCCTGACTGCAACATCCGTTGTATGCGACATCATTAAAACGAATAAGATTAGATTGTAAACTGTATTGGTTGTTATTGTAAAATAATAAGTAACATTGTGTAATGTAATTTGACTTAGTAGTACTTCTACTATTCATTATTCTGTGATAGTAGTGACATTGTGTTGTCTTTTGTTTTAGATATACCTAATCACCGTGGTGTATAAAGTTCTGTTCAGTTCTCATTCTGGAAACACGGAACAGATAATAATCCTGAACACTGACTATATTCTTAATTTACCGCACACTCCATATGCTTCATGAAACTAGCATGAACGGACATTGGCAGAATTGTAACAACAAGCCACACAAACCACATGCACTAAGAAACTAACTAACTACTTGTAGTAAGTACCTACTTAGTACCAAATGTTGTAGATTTGTGTTGTGTTCTTTACATTTATTTTATTTTGTTTATTTATATATCTCTTACTCATTATATTGTATATTAATGAACTAGTGGCCCGCCCCGGCTTAGCATGGGTAGAACCTGCGTAGGGCGTCGCTGAGTAGAACTTAATAATATGCCTACATAATTTGCATCAGTATGTTGCGTCGAGTATGAATCAACATATTCAACAATGATCATCATATTTTAATCATACCGCACGTATAAACCGCATAATATCGTTTAAAAACTAAAAAACAACCGACTTCAATGCCGCGCTATTCATTTTCAGTACCAATTTTGAGATGTTTATCTCAATATCTCTGGAGATACTTCTCATACCTCGATAAAATTACCATGGTACCACACTTGGAATATCTCGAAAGAATAATCGAAATCGGTTCATAATCGACGAAGTTATCCGCGAACATACATAAAAAATAAAAATAAAAAAAATATATATATATATATACGGTCGAATTGAGAAACCTCCTCCTTTTTTTGAAGTTGGTTAATAAAAAATTATTCAGTAGCTTTTGAGTTTTTTGTGAACAGACAGACGCAGTGAGGGACTTTGTTTTATAATTATGTAGTGATATTGGTCGGCCCTATGGTGTAAAGGATTGTTACCTTGATTCTAACTCGAAGGTCGTTGGTTCTAGTTCCAGCTATATACCAATGGATGTATTCTGTTCATTCATGAATTATGAGTGTTTGTATAAAGGTAGTTGCTTAATTAAATCAATGTTCTGTCTAAGTTGCCACCAAAAATTAGCATACCACCAAGGAGAAAATCAGCCGCTCTTATCGCTAACAGCGATCTCTTCCAGAAAAACCTTTGTATGGATAGGATCGAAATAGTAGCCTAATGCAGGGTGCGCCTAATTTAAATTAAAATGAAAAGAATAACAATAACATATTATACCTAAACTAACATAATCATACCTACTTACCTACAACAATAAACACAGATTTTTTACATAAATTCCTAAACACGCATTCTATAAATTTTAAACAGATTGACAGAACAGACAGAAGCAGCTTAACACTATTTATAATGAAAGATAAGCTTTTAAACGGCTCTTGAAAATATGAAGGGGTTGTGAAGATTTCACAGGTTCGGGAAGAGAGTTCCAGAGCCTAACAGCCTGGACAGTAAAAGCCTTATCATAAAAACTGGAACCATGTGCGGGAAAGTTAAGGGTTAAGTTTTCTGATGACCTTAGAGTAAGAGAGTTAGAATTGTGGAGGAAGTTAAAGCGTCCTTTAAGATATCGCGGAGTAGAAGGATTGAATAGAATGTTATAGAGAAGAGAAAGAATATGAGTATTCCGGCGAAGGCGAATAGGAAGCCACTTGAGCTTTGTGCGAAACTGAGATACGTGATCATATTTACGCAAACCAAATATGAATCTAATACATAAATTTTGTAGGCGCTCAAGTTTATCTAGCTTATCTTCCCTAAGATCTAGATAGCAGACGTCAGAATAGTCAAGAATAGGAAGTAGGAGAGATTGAGCGAGTGCAATTTTAGTGGTTGTAGGAAGAAAGTTGCATAGTCTTTTTAGTGACGCCACAGCTGCATAGAGCTTGCGACTGGTGTTTTGTATTTGTAAATCCCATGTCAAGCATTGATCTATTATGAAACCAAGATTTTTCACAGACCTGCTAAAAGGAATATCTATTCCACCGAAACTAACTTTTGGAAGCATTTGCCAATCAACTTTGACAATAAGTCTAGAACTTCCGGTAACCATGACCTGCGTTTTTGTTGGATTGACTTTGAGTCCAAAAGCTTTCGTCCAGTCTAATATGCGCTGTAGGTCTGTGTTAATTGAGGCAATAGCATTGGGTAGATTATCAAGAGGGGCTTGACAATATATCTGAAGGTCGTCTGCATACAGGTGGTAGGAAGAAGAAAGATTTTGAGTGATAGAATTTATAAAAACAGCAAAGAGAAGAGGAGAAAGCACGCCGCCTTGAGGAACGCCAGCTGACGTGTCACACCACAATGAATATGTTTCATCAAGGCGAACACGCTGCCGGCGCCCGTACAGATAACTGTGAAACCAGTCGACCACCATTGGAGATATGTTAATAGAACGTAGTATTGCTAGTAGGATATCAAAGTCGACAGTGTTGAAAGCATTGCTAAAGTCCAACAGTGCTAGTACCGTAAGGTGCCTGTATTTATTGCCATTACTGCCATTACCTTTATTTTATTTATTATATTTATTTGCCATTGCCATTATTGCCATTACCTTACTCTGTTCCGGTAGCACAGCTCTCGAGAGTCAGACCATTCTAGGCCTAGCATGTTCACTATCCTAGACCACATCATTATTTTTAACCCCTGATGCAAAAAGAAGGGGTGTAAACTATACTAATATTATAATAAGCAATTAATCACGTGACAAGCTGGCTCAGTTCAAAGAATCTTAATGTTCATCTTACAAAAACGAATTATATTTATTTCCAAAATTATGGTAGTAAACAAACCAAGATAGATATAAATGACAAAATATTAACCTTAATGAGGTCAACGAAACAAAATTTTTGGGGTATTTTTGGACTAAAATTTAAATTGGAAATCTCACGTACAATACTTATGTACCAAACTAAATAGATATGTATTTGTCCTCAATAGACTGAGACAAACCTCTGCCCTAAGTACTGTACTAGCAGCTTATTACGGATACGTGCATTCACTTCTTAAATACGGTCTACTGGTGTGGGGCAATTCAACTGACATTAACAAAGTGTTTATTGCCCAGAAAAAGTGTATATGTGCGTTTTGTGGTGCTCCAACGTTTGAGTCTTGTAGACCCCTTTTTAAAAACTTGAATATTGTTCCGCTTCCATGTATGTACATTTTTGAACTTGCTATTTTTGCGAAAAGAAATCCTCAGTACTTTACTAAAGCCTCTGACATCTATCCCAGGAACACACGGAATCCTGACAGACTGGCCTTTGATCTAGATACACGGCCAAAGACTACACTGTATCAAAAACAATGCCACGCCATGTGTATAAAAGTGTTTAATGCTCTACTGAAGCACATGAAAAATATGAATGCAAAGCAATTAAAATATGAACTGTTGCAATGGTTAAGGGTGCGTTTCTTAAAAGCATCGGTATACATTTCGTACTACTACATGCGCATGGTCCTCACGCACACAGCGACGGGACGAGCACGAGTCAATGAAATCATCTTGATACATTTATTATTATATATTGTTTAACTTTACTTGTATCACAGAATAATGAATAGTACATCTGTATGTATGTATTTATTTCATATTTCCTCCCTATTTGCAACATTATTTTTTATATTACATAGCCTAGCGTTTGACCATTATGTCGCCTGTTGGTAAGTGATGATGCGGTTTGAGATGGTAGCACGCTAAATTATGTAAGATGTGCCGTATTTGGACTCGTTTTGTAAGTCCTGACGAGACCTTTCTCTAGAAGTGACTTGACTGACCTGATGATGGACTTCGGAGACTGTTACTGGAATTCCTAGATGATTTGAGTTAGATGTGCCGTGTTTGGACTCGTTTTGTAAGTCCTGACGAGACCTTTCTCTAGAAGTGACTTAACTGACCTGATGATGGACTTCGGAGACTGTTACTGGAACTCCTAGATGGCTTGAGTTAGATGTGCCGTGTTCGGCCTCATTTAGTAAGTCCTGACGAGACCTTTCTCTAGGAGTGACTTGACTGACCTGATGATGGAATTCGGAGACTGCTACTGAAACTCCTAGATGGTTAAGTTAGATGTGTCGTGTTCGGGCTCGTTTTGTAAGTCCTGACGAGACCTTTCTCTAGGAGTGACTTGACTGACCTGATGATGGAATTCGGAGACTGCAACTGGAACTCCTAGATGGTTTGAGTTAGATGTATCTTGTTCGGGCTCATTAAGTTGTACTGACGAGACCTTTCTTTAGGAGTGACTTGACTGACCTGATGATGGAATTCGGAGACTGCTACTGGAACTCCTAGATGGTTTGAGTCAGATGTGCCGTGTTTGGGCTCGTTTTGTAAGTGATAGCGAGACCTTTCTCTAGGAGTGACTTGACTGACCTGATGATGGAATTGAACGGCACATCTAACTTAAACCATCTAGGAGTTCTAGTAGCAGCCTCCGAATTCCATCATCAGGTCAGTTAAGTCACTCCTAGAGAAAGATCTTGACAGAACTTACGAAACGAGCCCAAACACGGCACATCTAACTCAAACCATCTAGCAGTTCCAGTAGCAGTCTCCGAATTCCATCATCAGGTCAGTTAAGTCACTCCTAGAGAAAGGTCTTGTCAAGACTTATAAAACGTGCCCAAACACAGCACATCTACCTCAAACCATCTAGCAGTTCCAGTAGCAGACTCCGAATTCCATCATCAGGTCAGTTAAGTCACTCCTAGAAAAAGGTCTTGGCAGGACTTATGAAACGAGCCCAACTACGGCACAACTAACTCAAACCATCTAGCAGTTCCAGTAGCAGTCTCCGAATTCCATCATCAAGTCAGTTTAGTCACTCCTAGAGAAAAGTCTTGTGAGGACTTATGAAACGAGCCCAAACACGGCACATCTAACTCCAACCATCTAGCAGTACTAGTAGCTGTCTCCGAATTCCATCATCAGGTCAGTTAAGTCACTCCTAGAGAAAGGTCTTGTCAGGACTTATGAAACGAGCCCAAACACGCCACATCTAACTCAAACCATCTAGCAGTTCCAGTAGCAGTCTCCGAATTCCATCATCAGGTCAGTTAAGTCACTCCTAGAAAAAGGTCTTGTCAGGATTTATGAAACGAGCCCAAACACGGCACATCTAACTCAAACCATCTAGCAGTTCCAGTAGCAGTCTCCGAATTCCATCATCAGGTCAGTTAAGTCACTCCTAGAGAAAGGTCTTGTCAGGACTTATGAAACGAGCCCAAACACGGCACATCTTACTCAAACCATCTAGCAGTTCCAGTAGCAGTCTCCGAATTCCATCGTCAGGTCAGTTAAGTCACTCCTAGAAAAAGGTCTTGTCAAGACTTATGAAACGAGCCCAAACACGGCACATCTAACTCAAACCATCTAGCAGTTCCAGTAGCAGTCTCCGAATTTTATCATCAGGTCAGTTAAGTCATTCCTAGAGAAAGGTCTTGTCAGGACTTATGAAACGAGCCCAAACACGGCACATCTAACTCAAACCATCTAGCAGTTCCAGTAGCAGTCTCCGAATTCCATCATCAAGTCAGTTTAGTCACTCCTAGAGAAAAGTCTTGTCAGGACTTATGAAACGAGCCCAAACACGGCACATCTAACTCCAACCATCTAGCAGTACCAGTAGCTGTCTCCGAATTCCATCATCAGGTCAGTTAAGTCACTCCTAGAGAAAGGTCTTGTCAGGACTTATGAAACTAGCCCAAACACGCCACATCTAACTCAAACCATCTAGCAGTTCCAGTAGCAGTCTCCGAATTCCATCATCAGGTCAGTTAAGTCACTCCTAGAAAAAGGTCTTGTCAGGATTTATGAAACGAGCCCAAACACGGCACATCTAACTCAAACCATCTAGCAGTTCCAGTAGCAGTCTCCGAATTCCATCATCAGGTCAGTTAAGTCACTCCTAGAGAAAGGTCTTGTCAGGATTTATGAAACGAGCCCAAACACGGCACATCTAACTCAAACCATCTAGCAGTTCCAGTAGCAGTCTCCGAATTCCATCATCAGGTCAGTTAAGTCACTCCTAGAGAAAGGTCTTGTCAGGACTTATGAAACGAGCCCAAACACGGCACATCTTACTCAAACCATCTAGCAGTTCCAGTAGCAGTCTCCGAATTCCATCGTCAGGTCAGTTAAGTCACTCCTAGAAAAAGGTCTTGTCAAGACTTATGAAACGAGCCCAAACACGGCACATCTAACTCCAACCATCTAGCAGTACCAGTAGCTGTCTCCGAATTCCATCATCAGGTCAGTTAAGTCACTCCTAGAGAAAGGTCTTGTCAGGACTTATGAAACGAGCCCAAACACGCCACATCTAACTCAAACCATCTAGCAGTTCCAGTAGCAGTCTCCGAATTCCATCATCAGGTCAGTTAAGTCACTCCTAGAAAAAGGTCTTGTCAGGATTTATGAAACGAGCCCAAACACGGCACATCTAACTCAAACCATCTAGCAGTTCCAGTAGCAGTCTCCGAATTCCATCATCAGGTCAGTTAAGTCACTCCTAGAAAAAGGTCTTGTCAGGATTTATGAAACGAGCCCAAACACGGCACATCTAACTCAAACCATCTAGCAGTTCCAGTAGCAGTCTCCGAATTCCATCATCAGGTCAGTTAAGTCACTCCTAGAGAAAGGTCTTGTCAGGACTTATGAAACGAGCCCAAACACGGCACATCTTACTCAAACCATCTAGCAGTTCCAGTAGCAGTCTCCGAATTCCATCGTCAGGTCAGTTAAGTCACTCCTAGAAAAAGGTCTTGTCAAGACTTATGAAACGAGCCCAAACACGGCACATCTAACTCAAACCATCTAGCAGTTCCAGTAGCAGTCTCCGAATTTCATCATCAGGTCAGTTAAGTCATTCCTAGAGAAAGGTCTTGTCAGGACTTATGAAACGAGCCCAAACACGGCACATCTAACTCAAACCATCTAGCAGTTCCAGTAGCAGTCTCCGAATTCCATCATCAGGTCAGTTAAGTACTCCTAGAGAAAGGTCTTGTGAGGACTTATGAAACGAGCCCAACTACGGCACAACTAACTCAAACCATCTAGCAGTTCCAGTAGCAGTCTCCGAATTCCATCATCAAGTCAGTTTAGTCACTCCTAGAGAAAAGTCTTGTCAGGACTTATGAAACGAGCCCAAACACGGCACATCTTACTCAAACCATCTAGCAGTTCCAGTAGCAGTCTCCGAATTCCATCGTCAGGTCAGTTAAGTCACTCCTAGAAAAAGGTCTTGTCAAGACTTATGAAACGAGCCCAAACACGGCACATCTAACTCAAACCATCTAGCAGTTCCAGTAGCAGTCTCCGAATTTCATCATCAGGTCAGTTAAGTCATTCCTAGAGAAAGGTCTTGTCAGGACTTATGAAACGAGCCCAAACACGGCACATCTAACTCAAACCATCTAGCAGTTCCAGTAGCAGTCTCCGAATTCCATCATCAAGTCAGTTTAGTCACTCCTAGAGAAAAGTCTTGTCAGGACTTATGAAACGAGCCCAAACACGGCACATCTAACTCCAACCATCTAGCAGTACCAGTAGCTGTCTCCGAATTCCATCATCAGGTCAGTTAAGTCACTCCTAGAGAAAGGTCTTGTCAGGACTTATGAAACTAGCCCAAACACGCCACATCTAACTCAAACCATCTAGCAGTTCCAGTAGCAGTCTCCGAATTCCATCATCAGGTCAGTTAAGTCACTCCTAGAAAAAGGTCTTGTCAGGATTTATGAAACGAGCCCAAACACGGCACATCTAACTCAAACCATCTAGCAGTTCCAGTAGCAGTCTCCGAATTCCATCATCAGGTCAGTTAAGTCACTCCTAGAGAAAGGTCTTGTCAGGATTTATGAAACGAGCCCAAACACGGCACATCTAACTCAAACCATCTAGCAGTTCCAGTAGCAGTCTCCGAATTCCATCATCAGGTCAGTTAAGTCACTCCTAGAGAAAGGTCTTGTCAGGACTTATGAAACGAGCCCAAACACGGCACATCTTACTCAAACCATCTAGCAGTTCCAGTAGCAGTCTCCGAATTCCATCGTCAGGTCAGTTAAGTCACTCCTAGAAAAAGGTCTTGTCAAGACTTATGAAACGAGCCCAAACACGGCACATCTAACTCCAACCATCTAGCAGTACCAGTAGCTGTCTCCGAATTCCATCATCAGGTCAGTTAAGTCACTCCTAGAGAAAGGTCTTGTCAGGACTTATGAAACGAGCCCAAACACGCCACATCTAACTCAAACCATCTAGCAGTTCCAGTAGCAGTCTCCGAATTCCATCATCAGGTCAGTTAAGTCACTCCTAGAAAAAGGTCTTGTCAGGATTTATGAAACGAGCCCAAACACGGCACATCTAACTCAAACCATCTAGCAGTTCCAGTAGCAGTCTCCGAATTCTATCATCAGGTCAGTTAAGTCACTCCTAGAAAAAGGTCTTGTCAGGATTTATGAAACGAGCCCAAACACGGCACATCTAACTCAAACCATCTAGCAGTTCCAGTAGCAGTCTCCGAATTCCATCATCAGGTCAGTTAAGTCACTCCTAGAGAAAGGTCTTGTCAGGACTTATGAAACGAGCCCAAACACGGCACATCTTACTCAAACCATCTAGCAGTTCCAGTAGCAGTCTCCGAATTCCATCGTCAGGTCAGTTAAGTCACTCCTAGAAAAAGGTCTTGTCAAGACTTATGAAACGAGCCCAAACACGGCACATCTAACTCAAACCATCTAGCAGTTCCAGTAGCAGTCTCCGAATTTCATCATCAGGTCAGTTAAGTCATTCCTAGAGAAAGGTCTTGTCAGGACTTATGAAACGAGCCCAAACACGGCTTATCTAACTCAAACCATCTAGCAGTTCCAGTAGCAGTCTCCGAATTCCATCATCAGGTCAGTTAAGTACTCCTAGAGAAATGTCTTGTGAGGACTTATGAAACGAGCCGAACTACGGCACAACTAACTCAAACCATCTAGCAGTTCCAGTAGCAGTCTCCGAATTCCATCATCAAGTCAGTTTAGTCACTCCTAGAGAAAAGTCTTGTCAGGACTTATGAAACGAGCCCAAACACGGCACATCTAACTCCAACCATCTAGCAGTACCAGTAGCAGTCTCCGAATTCCATCATCAGGTCAGTTCAGTCACTCCTAGAGAAAGGTCTTGTCAGGACTTATGAAACGAGCCCAAACACGCCACATCTAACTCAAACCATCTAGCAGTTCCAGTAGCAGTCTCCGAATTCCATCATCAGGTCAGTTAAGTCACTCCTAGAAAAAGGTCTTGTCAGGATTTATGAAACGAGCCCAAACACGGCACATCTAACTCAAACCATCTAGCAGTTCCAGTAGCAGTCTCCGAATTCCATCATCAGGTCAGTTAAGTCACTCCTAGAAAAAGGTCTTGTCAAGACTTATGAAACGAGCCCAAACACGGCACATCTAACTCAAACCATCTAGCAGTTCCAGTAGCAGTCTCCGAATTCCATCATCAGGTCAGTTAAGTCATTCCTAGAGAAAGGTCTTGTCAGGACTTATGAAACGAGCCCAAACACGGCACATCTAACTCAAACCATCTAGCAGTTCCAGTAGCAGTCTCCGAATTCCATCATCAGGTCAGTTAAGTCATTCCTAGAGAAAGGTCTTGTCAGGACTTATGAAACGAGCCCAAACACGGCACATCTAACTCAAACCATCTAGCAGTTCCAGTAGCAGTCTCCGAATTCCATCATCAGGTCAGTTAAGTCACTCCTAGAGAAAGGTCTTGTCAGTACTTATAAAACGAGCCCAAACACGGCACATCTAACTCAAACCATCTAGCAGTTCCAGTAGCAGTCTCCGAATTCCATCGTCAGGTCAGTTAAGTCACTCCTAGAAAAAGGTCTTGTCAAGACTTATGAAACGAGCCCAAACACGGCACATCTAACTCAAACCATCTAGCAGTTCCAGTAGCAGTCTCCGAATTCCATCATCAGGTCAGTTAAGTCATTCCTAGAGAAAGGTCTTGTCAGGACTTATGAAACGAGCCCAAACACGGCACATCTAACTCAAACCATCTAGCAGTTCCAGTAGCAGTCTCCGAATTCCATCATCAGGTCAGTTAAGTCACTCCTAGAGAAAGGTCTTGTCAGTACTTATAAAACGAGCCCAAACACGGCACATCTAACTCAAACCATCTAGGAGTTCCAGTAGCAGTCTCCAAATTCCATCATCAGGTAAGTCAAGTCACTCCTAGAGAAAGGTCTTGTGAGGACATATAAAACGAGCCCAAATACGGCACATCTAACTAAAACCATCTAGAAGTTCCAGTAGCAGTCCAAATTCCATCATCAGGTCAGTCAAGTCACTCCTAAAGAAAGATCTCGTCAGGACTTACAAAACGAGCTCAAACACGGCACATCTAACTCAAACCATCTACGAGTTCCAGTAGCAGTTTCCGAATTCCATCATCAGGTCAGTCAAGTCACTCCTAGAGAAAGGTCTTATGAGGACTTATAAAACGAGCCCAAACACACCACCGACCACAATCTCATACAATCAACATTAGCTTCTCTGAGAAAGGAAATGAATATTTTGTTATTGGTTTCCTACTTTTCTACGCATGGACCGTGGCGAGGATCAAGTTAGAGGAAGCAAAATGATCGTGTCTGTACAGCGATATTTTCACGTCAAATTGATGATATGAACCGACATAGATCCACTCTCGACGGCGGTTGACCGCAGACTGAGATTTTATTTCAAATCGTATTTTATTTATACACTAAAATGTAAAAAATTACCAAAGGAAAATCGACCTTATTACATGTCATTACGTTTTATCGGTTCTGGCAAAATCTATGAAAACTCAACAAAACTGAGGTAAAAGTATAATTTTTTTCTGAACGTTATTTTAAACATTTACAAATATATTTTCAGATATATTTGTTGTTCAGTATGTTAACTTAGTTACTGTATTTTTGTTTTCGATACAAATTTGGTATTTTTGTGAAAAATTGCACCGAAACTCAACTCGATTACGATATTTTCGTGGTAGGAGTCTACTAAAAATATTTTTTGTTGCTTATTAATCCATTTTTTTAAAGAATTAATTTATAAAATATGAAGTCAAAGAACATGTCTATTTATAGATAATAATAAAAGTCAACTAAGTTTCGCGGATTAATAGCAAATCGGACCAAAAATCAACTTATTTTATCAATTTTATGACATTTACAGAAATGCGTCCTTAAAGTTGAAGAATTTCTACAGTGTGACCGAATTTTTGAATTATAAATCTTGGTGCGCGGGCTCTTCTCCGCAACTAGGCCGTTTGTCGGCCCTTTTTGCGTGTGGTTGGTGGCGCATCAATCCAGCCATCCGATGTCTGCGAGGAAGGCCAGCACCTCGCTGATGCCGGCGCAGGCCTCTCGCAGTCGTCGGGGACCTGAGGAGCGTCCGACCTTGTGCATCCACGCTATTGCACTCCAAGAGCACGTGCGCGGCCGTCTCCTCAGCCTCCATGCATCCTCTGCACAGAGGGCTGTCGGTGACACCTATAGTAAATAGGTGTTTGTTTAGTGAGCAGTGACCCGTGATTACTCAGACTATTTGTCGGAGTTTGTCACGTTTAAGGTTAAGCAGTTTTCGGGAGTATCTGGGATTTAATTCCGGGAAAGCCTCCTTCGACTGCCTACATTCCTTTAGGCCTGCCCAGTAGTCCTGATGTTGTTTCCTGATGTATACACGGATCCGAGCTCTGATTTGGCTGAATGGTATAGGTATCATTGGTTCTACTCCTGCGGGATGCAGGTTAGATCCTCTCCTTGCCAGTTCATCAGCCGCATAATTACCTGTAGATCCGCTGTGACCTTTGATCCACTGAAGAGTAGTAATGTGATTGTGTTTACATACCTCTTCTAGTAGTTGGTGGTACTGCATAGTTAGCCCTGATGAGTAATCGTACCTTTGCAAGGCTCGTAGCACAGCTGCACTATCGGAGAGTATTCGAAAGGGAATAGGCTAGCGTTTGACCACTATCTCATCTGTTGGTAAGTGATGATGCGGTCGAAGATGGTAAGCACGCTAGGCCTAGAATGGCAACTGGCCCTCAAGGATAGCTGCCGGAACACATTAGATGTTTGACGACAGATTTTCTAACTTGAGGGTGGTAGCTGGCCAGGCGGGCACTAGATAGTGTCTTACCACCATGCGGATCCCCCGCATGGTGGTAAGACACTGGTTGGTTTCTTAACGATGTTTTTCCTTCAAACCAAAAAAAACCTTCAAAAGCGCATATTGTAACGAGGTATTTCGACTCGTTACATATTTTTCGCTTGGAAGCACATTTCAGCTTCTAAGACTGACAAAATTACCTTTTGGTTTTTAATAATTTAGAACATTTTCGTATTTAGCCATTTTTAGCCGATTTTAAATAATCGAGTTACTACTTGGTCTGTGGATCGTTCAATATCCCATAGACAATCTTTAAAAAAATATATATATTTGACATCTGTCAACTCTCCATCAGAGGCTTCACTTTATCTTGCCCCTTGGGCCTACAAAGGGCTAACCTTTTTATAAATCGGATTCAACAAGAAGAATCCGTCTTTTAAAACACTTATGCGACGCTAATTGGCGTGCATATAGTGTTCTAGTATGTGTTAGCAACGTGATATTGCGGTGAGTCAATTTTTGATAACCTAAAATGTTTCGCGTCAACCTTCATAGCGACATATATATTTACAATCGGATTTTTGGTTACAGCCTTCGGCGCTGTTTGTTGGACGCTGGATGTCGTCACTTGTTTTGAGCTGTTTGTTCGACGCTGGATGACGTCGCTTGTTTTGAGCTGTTTATTTGACGCTGGATGTCGCCATTTGTTTGGAGCTGTTTGTTTGACCCTGGTTGACGTGGTTAAACGCCGTTTGGTTTGGTTTGGTGTGAAGGAGAAGTTTTCACATTGACGAGATGACCGTTTTCTTATAGCCATGGCACGTTCTCGGACTTCCGGACGCTTCAGCTAAGCTAATTTAATTATAACTCTTTTTATTACCCTTTTCGGCGCTGTTTGTTGGACGCTGGATGTCGTCACTTGTTTTGAGCTGTTTGTTCGACGCTGGATGACGTCGCTTGTTTTGAGCTGTTTATTTGACGCTGGATGTCGTCATTTGTTTGGAGAAAACCGAATGGTATTTATAGGCAAATGTTTAGACATAGTATTGCGGCTTTAACTAAGTAATGTGTAACTCACTTTGGAGGTAAGGGACGTTTCAAGTATTAAAATTTATCATACATTCCCAAAACAGTGTTATCATTTGCCTGTCCCCCGGTCCGAGATTAAAAGTCTCAATGAAACCGCTGATCATCCTGGTAAGTTTTTTAGATCTTGGTAGAACAAGGGCGCTCGATATTCATAAATACTTTCTGCCTAACCTTAATTTTTAGCTTTTTATACTTTATAACCTTTCTGTTACAACTAGTAGCACTTTTATTTTTATAAACAAACTTTATTTATTACAATATACATTTTTCTATAGAAAAATCTATTGTTGCGCGGCGGTTTGAACTCGGTCGGTACCACTGGCATCAAAGTTCAACCAAACGTTCTCCCGATTACGCCACCGGGCCCTCAAAATTATAACAAAATCACGCAATGCATGGAGGTTCGAACTCTGGCCTCCTGCTTCCCTATCAGTTCACCTTACCACTCGACCAAGATGATATTAATGACTCATTAGAATTTAAGCATCCGTAGGCATCCGTTACTTGTTGCGTAGCTTACTCGACGTTATGTTAACTCAACAAAGAGAAAACGAGTATACAGTGGAATATTGTTATCTTTATTTGATGTTTACCAAATGTATCTGACGAAACCACAGATTAGGTCATACTCACGACGAAAATATTATTATAAGCTTAGCGATGCTGTATATCCCCACCGATCACAATCAATTTGAAGTCAATATGGTATAATAATATATTTTTACTATAAAATATATCTATATATTAATATATTTTTGTATAAAATTATATTGTATAATATAGTTATGATCTATATATTAACCACCCCGACTGATCTATGTATAATCTTTTCAATAAAAGCATTCCAATGACTCTAAACACGACATTTAAAATCTGAGCTGTAAGTTGGTGTGGATTTGAGTATTCTGTAGAGTACAGATGTTCCAGCATCAGGTCAATGCTTCCATGTTCTTACAATATCGTTGAAGAAGATGATTTTTGAATTGATCAGACCTATGAAAGTTGATTTCATAGTGCAATTAACTAGAAAAAAGCTCATAGTTTTATAACAATTTAACGAATTTTCATTAATCAAAGCTAAGAACACTCGATGAAGACAAACAAGAAAACGATCAAACAAAAAAAAATATCAATAATAAAATCAAAATCGGTTCATCCGGTTAGGTGCTAAGATGCTACAGACAGACACAGATACACACGTTAAACGTATAATACCCCTTCTTTGATCCCATGATTTGATTGATTTTGATTCATTGATCCCACTACCTCTGTACGAAAACCCATGATTCATGAATGCACATAAAACTTTCATTGGTAGGTATATAGCTAGGATTAGAACCAACAACTGTCGGGTCAGAATCAGGGTAACTATCCATTACGCCAAAGGGCCGTCCAATATCACTACGTAAGTATTATAAAACAAAGTCCATCACTGCGTCTGTCTGTCTGTTCGCAATAATCTCAATAGCTACTGAACGAATTATCATGCGGTTTTCACCAATAGCCAGAGTGTTTATGAGGAAGGTTTAGGTGCATAATTCGTTAAGGTTTTGTGTAAATTGTTTGAAATATGACGATGATTGTTAAATATGTTAATATTTTATATTTGATGCAACAAACTGATGCAAATTTTGTAGGCATATATGTTCTACCCGTCCGAAGCCGGGGCGGCCTGCTTGTATCGTATAAATGTCAATAAATATCTTCCAGGGGCAAATTCACTTAGCTTATACTAATAAGGCCTTTCAAAATATATATTACTACTAGCAGCCCGCCCCGGCTTCGCACGGGTAGAACATATATGCCTACAAAATTTGCATCAGTTTGTTGCATCGAATATAAAATATGAAGAACATATTTAACAATCATCGTCATATTTCATCCAATTTACACAAAACCTTAACAAATTATGCACCTAAACCTTCCTCATAAACACTCTGGCTATTGGTGAAAACCGCATGATAATCCGTTCAGTAGCTATTGAGATTATTGCGAACAGACAGACGCAGTGATGGAGTTTGTTTTATAATACTTACGTAGTGTTATTGGACGGCCCTTTGGCGTATAGGATAGTAACCCTGATTCTGACCCGACGGTCGTTGGTTCTAATCCTAGCTATATACATACCAATGAAAGTTTTATGTGCATTCATGAATCATGGGATCAAAGAAGATGTATTATACGTTTAACGTGTGTCTGTCTGTAGGATCTTAGTACCCAAACGGATGAACCAATTTTGATTTTATTATTGATATTGTTTTTTGTGTTTGATACATGTTTTCATCGAGAGTGTTCTTAGCTTTGATTTATGAAAATTCGTTCAATCGTTATAAAACTATGAACTTTTTTCTAGTTAATTGCGCTATGAAATAAACTTTCATAGGTCTGATCAATTCGAAAATCTTCTTCTTCAACGATATTGTAAGAACATGGAAGCATTGACCTGACGCTAGGACATCTCCTGTACTCTACAGAATACTCAAATCCACACCAACTTACAGCTCAGATTTTAAATGTTGTGTTTAGAGTCATTGGAATGCTTTTATTGAAAATATTATACATAGATCAGTCGGGGTGGGGTGGTTTATATATAGATCATAACTATATTATACAATAGAATTTTATACAGTAAAAATATATTATTATACTATATTTACTTCAAATTGATTGTGATCGGTGGGGATCTACAGCATCTCTACGCTTATAATAATATTTTCGTAGTGAGTATGACCTAATCTGTGGTTTCACTGCAGATATTTTATTAATTTAGCGATGCGTGTATGTGAAATCCGTGATATCTTCTAGAGTTTTCATTTGAATTATATACTGTAAAGGACAATTTTAATCTATAATATGTGGTCAAGCTAATTAACGTTATTATTTGGATAAGGATTAATACTATGTACTTGAAAATAGCCTTGGAAGTTACGTATTATTTTTTAACAAACATTTTAAGATTAAAATGGTTACTGTGAATCAACCTTAAGAGATAGACATATGCTGTCGCGGACTTTTTTGTAGGTCTTATTAAGTTGTACAACTCTTCCATAGAAAATATTCTTCCATATATTTTCAATTGAGCAGCGTTCGTAAGAAACGTGTTTTTTCGACCGTTTTTTAGTCGACTTAGGTTGCAAATTAGGTCTCCACGAATGTACCTTTGATTTAAACGGGATAATATATAGCCTTTTTTCATTCCGAAAGTCCATTCTATATATTAGTGAAAGAATTTTTTAAATCGGTCCCGTAGTTTTTGAGCCAAATCATTACAAACATACAAAAATACAAATGTTCTCTCTCTTTATAATATTAGTATAGATGAACAAGATTTGTTGTTATAATAGTTCAGTAACATAAATGGTTCTAAATGTCTATGTTGCAGGTAACAACCAACACAAATAAAAAAATCCTTGATATTTTTGCGAAATTTAATAAAATTGAATATACAAATTAATAATTTGTGCCGCTGCCATACATCATGAAACCTATACATTGACACAGTTTGCCGGAGAGTGTGGAACATAAGAAAAGGAAAGGACAAGATTTTGAGAGTTAGCTATTGTGGAACATGCAGCGAGCTGTGTATGCTATCAGGATCAGTCATAGATAAAAGTATATACTTCATAGGTAAGGTATCTGTTTATTTTGGTGTGCCAATTTGATCTTGTTAACGGTATAAGTACCTACCTACCTACAGCTTAACCTTTGTATTATAATTATATATGATTTTAGATCTTATCTATTAAGTTAATATTAATGCATAATGCATTGTCAAGTTAATGTTCTTAATATTTCGTTGATAATCAACATTAAGTTTTATCCATAATTGAGATTGGTGTCGCTGATACTGTGAGTGCTTTAGAAACATATCAGCAATTTGTATTTAGGAATATATCATGATACATGGTACGGTCAAGAAGTTGATTGTATCACATAATTACCATAAATTTAGTAATTGTTTTGTTTAAATATTATAAATAATTGTATCTGTTTAAATATATATTAATATACAATGTATATATTGGCCTAAGATTTAAGTTGTAACTAATTAAACTAACATGATGAAGCATCTGAACAGTTCAACAAAAATTTGCTTAATATGACAAAGGTATGTAATATATGTGGCCATACATTTAAACTAAAGCACATCAACACACTGGAGAACAACTGTATGTACCTATGTCGTATGTGTACATACTATTCACATGAATATATTTTGTCTATTTAAAAATGTCCTCGAAACTGATATTTAGAAACCACTTAGAGTAAAACTGTGTATATGTAATTTGTGTGACTTATAAATGTGCAAGAAATTCCTCATTAAAAGAGCAACACATACAGATATACTATATATATTATGTGACTTGAATGTGCAATATAACACTGTTCAAAAAGGCACACCAAATCATATAGGTACAGATGCAAAACCCATATGCATGACTGTGACTGTAATATTGGTGCAAATAAAAACTCTTTGAATAGTCACAAGATGTCACACAGTGGTGAAAAACCATATGCATGTGATATGTGTGACTATAAATGTGCAAATAAATCCAATTTGAAGCAACACATACGAACACACACAGGTGAAAAACCATATGCATGTAATGTTTGTGACTACAAATGTGCACAGAAAAAGTCATTGATTAGTCACATGATGTCACACAGTGGTGAAAAACCATATGCATGTGATATGTGTCACTATAAATTTGCACTTAAAAACAATTTGAAGCAACACAAACGAACACACACAGGTGAAAAACCATATGCATGTAATGTTTGTGACTATAAATGTACAATATATTTTAGCTTGAAGAAACACATAAGAACACACACAGGTGAAAAACCACATGCATGTGATATGTGTCACTATACATTTGCTCATAAATCTCGTTTGAAGCAACACAAACGAACACACACAGGTGAAAAACCATTTGCATGTAATGTTTGTGACTATAAATGTGCACATAAAAACTCATTGAATAATCACATGATGTCACACAGTGGTGAAAAACCATATGCATGTGATATGTGTGACTATAAATGTGCACAAAAAAACTCATTGAATAGTCACATTATGTCACACAGTGGTGAAAAGCCATATGCATGTGATATTTGTGACTATAAAAGTGCAGAATATTCCAATTTGACGGTACACATACGAACACATACAGGTGAAAAACCATATGCATGTAATATGTGTGACTATAAATGTACAACATATTTCAGCTTGAAGCAACACAAACGAACACACACAGGTGAAAAACCATTTGCATGTAATGTTTGTGACTATAAATGTGCACATAAAAACTCATTGAATAATCACATGATGTCACACAGTGGTGAAAAACCATATGCATGTGATATGTGTGACAATAAAAGTGCAGAATATTCCAATTTTAAGTTACACATACGAACACATACAGGTGAAAAACCATATGCATGTGATATGTGTGACTATACATTTGCACAAAAATGCAGTTTGAAGCAACACATACGAACACACACAGGTGAAAAACCACATGCATGTGATATGTGTCACTATACATTTGCTCATAAATCTCGTTTGAAGCAACACAAACGAACACACACAGGTGAAAAACCATTTGCATGTAATGTTTGTGACTATAAATGTGCACATAAAAACTCATTGAATAATCACATGATGTCACACAGTGGTGAAAAACCATATGCATGTGATATGTGTGACTATAAATGTGCACAAAAATGCAGTTTGAAGCAACACATACGAACACACACAGGTGAAAAACCACATGCATGTGATATGTGTCACTATACATTTGCTCATAAATCTCGTTTGAAGCAACACAAACGAACACACACAGGTGAAAAACCATTTGCATGTAATGTTTGTGACTATAAATGTGCACATAAAAACTCATTGAATAATCACATGATGTCACACAGTGGTGAAAAACCATATGCATGTGATATGTGTGACTATAAATGTGCACAAAAAAACTCATTGAATCGTCACATTATGTCACACTGTAGTGAAAAGCCATATGCATGTAATATTTGTGACTATAAATTTGCACATAAATCCAGTTTGATGCAACACATACGTACACACACAGGTGAAAAACCATTTGCATGTAATGTTTGTGACTATAAATGTGCACATAAAAACTCATTGAATAATCACATGATGTCACACAGTGGTGAAAAACCATATGCATGTAATATGTGTGACTATAAATGTACAACATATTTCAGCTTGAAGCAACACAAACGAACACACACAGGTGAAAAACCATTTGCATGTAATGTTTGTGACTATAAATGTGCACATAAAAACTCATTGAATAATCACATGATGTCACACAGTGGTGAAAAACCATATGCATGTGATATGTGTGACTATAAATGTGCACAAAAAAACTCATTGAATCGTCACATTATGTCACACAGTAGTGAAAAGCCATATGCATGTAATATTTGTGACTATAAATTTGCACATAAATCCAGTTTGATGCAACACATACGAACACACACAGGTGAAAAACCATATGCATGTAATATGTGTGACTATAAATGTACAACATATTTCAGCTTGAAGAGACACATACGAACACATACAGGTGAAAAACCATATGTATGTAATATTTGTGACTACAAATGTGCACAGAAAAATTCATTGAATAGTCACATGATGTCACACAGTGGTGAAAAACCATATGCATGTGATATGTGTGACTATAGATGTGCACATAAAAACTCATTGAATAGTCACATGATGTCACACAGTGGTGAAAAGCCATATGCATGTGATATTTGTGACTATAAATTTGCACATAAATCCAGTTTGATGCAACACATACGAACACACACAGGTGAAAAACCATATGCATGAAATGTTTGTGACTATAAATGTGCACAAAATTCCCATTTGAAGAGACATAGGAACACACTGGTGACAAGCCATATGAATGTGATATGTGGGACTATAAGTTGCACAAATATCTACCATGTTGAGTTGACGCAACACATACAAACTGCAATAGGAGCGGTTCGGGTGGTATACAAGTGAAACCAATGAATGCTGGAGTAACACTGTTTATTTGATATATATGTGATTACATAAAGTAGTATAGTAGTAAGCTATATATGTTTATGCACCTCATCTTCTCTCAAAAAGATAAAAAAAAGATAATTACACAATTTTACTTTTTTTTACACGTAGAGAGTATGATTACTACAAGGTAAGATTACACATTTCCACAAAAATATATAATATTGCATTTAGAAACTAGGATTATACATATTCTTAAACTAGTTATAAAACTTATGTAATAGGCATGTTATAAGGCTTAGTACGATTCTTATGCAAAATGTCTACTTTATTATTTTTTTAAATTTTTACGTTACAGTCCATATCTTCTATTACTGTATATGGCCCTAAATACAATGGATCCATTTTATTGCCAGATGGATTTTTTACTAGCAAATAGTCACCTTTATTATAATACACAGGTTTAGCTAACATATCATATTTATTTTTTCTTTTTTATTTTACTCTGAATTAGATTATCGTGAGCATGTTTTTGAGCTACTTGAAGACGATATTTTAACGCTAAGGCATAGTTATCATGAGCATACAAAGGGTCAATAACGCCATTGGTAAAATTACACGGCAGTAAACACCGTTTACCGAACACCAACTCGTGTGGTGTATATTTTGTTTCAGTGTGTACTGTATTGTTGTATGCAAAACACCAATACGGTAACCAACTGCTCCAAAATCCCGGTTTATTCTCACAATTAATCCTTAAATACGCACCCATAGTTTTGTGTGTGTTCTCCAAAGCTCCTATGCTCTCATGATGGTACGCTGTCGAAGTAAGATGTTTAACTTGTAAGAGTTGACATACTTCCGTCATCGTGGAACAGATGAATTCGGAGCCCCTATCGGTTCCGATTTCACGAGGTATGCCATACCTTAAAACGAAGTTATCGACAAAAGCACGAGCAACACTTACCGCATCTTTGCTGTGCAGGGGGTACGCCTCTGTGAACTTAGATAGTTCGCATTGTAACGTGAGAACATAAATATAACCATTTGCGTCTTTTGGAAGTGGTCCTAGTATATCTAAAAATACCTTATCTAGCGCTGAATTAGCAGTTGATGTTACTACCATATTTTGTTTAATAGGTATAGAATACTTTTGTTTTTGGCATAAATCGCATTTAGAAACATAATTCGCGACATCTTTTTCTAGATTAGGCCAAAAGTAAAACTTTTTTATATTATTTGACATTCTCCTGATACCTGCGTGGCCACTCGTAGGCAACAAGTGAAAATCATTCAATATTACCTTTCTATCATCTAGATTATCTATTCTTTGAACGTCTCTCACTATACATTAGCTTGGTCCGCACCAGACCTTACTATTATTTATTAATTGTATAAGCCCGTCTATAAACTCTTTATTATTTTCTTTTCTAAGTACGCATACTTCCTTTATTTTAAATCTTTTACATATCAATAACAAATCTCTCACCAACTCGTCTCGCGATATTGATGATCGAGAAGTTGTTTGTAAGTAAATAGTGGACTTACTGGGCACGTAAGAAAAATATTTTCCTTTCTCTATGAAAATACTTTTTTTTATCAATTTATTTAAATTATTTTCTGTGATAAAGGAAAGCTCAGTAAAGTTATTCGGCTTTTTAATAATCTCCACAACTCTTGGTTGATCAGGCCTTGAGTTTGTATCAATATTATCAACCGAAACGTTACTGGACTTATTACTCTCGTCACAAGTCTTCATTTTACGAAGTTGGGCTCTAGTCATTACATTAATAATTCCCTCATTCATGCTCTTTAAATCGTTTGAAGGTATATTTATTCGTGACAATGCGTCTGCAACCGAATTTGACTTTCCTTTTATACATTCAATAACAAAATTATACTCTTCCAATTGAAGTCTGAATTTTAATAATCTACTAGATGGATCACGCATGCCAAATAAATAAACAAGTGGTCTATGGTCGGTCTGTATCTTAAATCTTCGTCCATACAAATAAGGTCGAAAATATTTCACACTCCATACAATGCTTAAAAGCTCTTTTTCAATTGTTGGGTAATTTATTTCAGCCTTATTTAGAGAACGACTGGCATAAGCTACAGGGCGACCGTCTTTATTACATAGTACGGAACCTATAGCTTTTCCCGATGCATCTGTTTGCAATAAAAAATCGTAATTTTTTGTAAAATCAGGATATTGTAAAACAGGTGGTTTGGTAAGTGCCGTTTTCAAAACTTGAAATGACTTTTCGCATTCTGTTGACCATGAAAATTTGATATTTTTCCTACATAATTGGTTTAAAGGTATAGCTATATCTACAAATTTAGGAATAAATTTACGATAGTAATTGGCAAACGCTACGAAGCGTTTTACTTCGTCAGTATTTTGCGGTCTTGGGTATTGTTCTAAAATTCTAGTTTTTTCGGGATCAGGTAAAATTCCATCTCCGGAAACTACGTGACCCAAGTAAAGTACTTTCTTTTGCAAAAAATTACATTTAGACGGATTTAATTTAAGGTTTACTTTACGAAGCCTTGTGAAAATATCCAATAAATTTTGATTATGACTTTGTATATTTCGTCCAAAAACTACAAGGTCATCTTGATAACATATACATTTTTCGTAATTCAAGCCCGACATGGCTATAGTCATCATTCTACTGAAACTACTAGGTGATGACTTTAAACCCATTGGTGTCCTTGTCATTTGATACTGATTTTTGGCAGTGGTAAATGCTGTACACGGTCTACTGTCCTTACTTAGCTGTGCCTGATAAAATCCTTGATATAAATCTAGCTTTGTATAGTATATTGCCCCTGATAAAGATCTAAAATATCAGTGATGTTAGGCAATGGAAATTTATCATCCTGTATTTGATTGTTTAACTTTCGGTAGTCTATAACGACACGCCATCGTTTCGAACCAGTATTATCTGTTTTTCGGAACCAGTAATAATGGGCTAGACCATGGGCTCATTGTCTCCTCAATGATACCATCATTTAACATCTCCTTAATCTGTTTATCTATTTCAGCTTTTTGCGCATGTGGCAACCGATATGGCTTGGTATAAATCGGAGTAGTATGTGGCTTTAAGTCAATTGTTTGCTATTATATTGTGGTTGTACCTAATTTATCTCCCGGTAAATAAAAGACGTCTGGAAATTTAGCACAAATATTTTCTATTGATTTTTGTTCCTCTTCATTTAAGTCCTTTAAATTTAACAATGAAAATAATTTTTTGATTCGGTCTGAATTCATTGATGGTTTTTCGAATTTACAAATAAAATGTTCATTCAAACTACAAGTACTGATTTGAAAACTACTCAACTTAACATCTGTTTCTCTAGTATTTAGAATACGAACTGGTATTTTTCCATCTATTGGGGACGATAATGTATTCGCCACGTAAACACCATCGCATAATTGCTGAGAAGCCACGACGCAATCTTCTCTAAGATGTGTATTTATAAAGTGAACAGATTCACATCGTGCAGGTAATACCATGTAAGAATTTAAACTTGGATTAATGTAACTGAAATGCAATGTTAATTTATTGTCATTTACTGTAAATAATTCTAAGGTATTCAGTTCAAAATCTATAATAGCTCGGTAGCTTTTGAGAAAATCCTGACCTAAAATTCCATGAGTGCGACATGGCAAACTATTAAACACATAAAATTTATGCATAAATATATATCCGTTATAATTTAATGAAAGATAGACCTCGCCTTCAGAATAAATATCTCCACCAATTCCTTTTACGCTAATCCTTTCTTTATGGAATGGAATTCGCAAACTATCCAAACAGTCACGCTTTATGGCTGATATTGATGCCCCGGTGTCTATTAGCCAATTATGTTTATGTTCACCGATGTTAAGTGACACTTTATTTAAGCTGTTACACGATAAAACATAGTTAGTTAGTTAGTTAGGCACGAAAAAAATGATTCAGCGATTCCTTATTAGGATCATCACTAGAAACATCGCTATCTGTTGTCATAGTGTGAATATTGCTATGAAAACCACGACCTCGATTTTCGTTTCTGTTGTTGAATCTACCCCTAGCTCGATAATTATTTCTGGAATAATAATTATTTCTCACCTGGTTTTGGTTTGATGCGTAGCTCTGCGTACGACTCTTAGCATTGGAGTTCACAAAACCACGCTGGTGATAACTGCGACTTCGATGTCCTCTTCTTAAGCTTAAGGTTGGCGTCACGGACGGCTAACAGTCGACATACGCTCGCATAAATTTATTCTAAAATAGCCCTTAATAAGTTGTAAATACTCTGTTAAAGTGCGGCTAATTGTGCTTTTGTGGCTAATTCGTGAGTGTGAGTGTTAGCAGTGTATTTAACCTGCCCTGGACAGTTTTATATGGTGATATTATAATCGATTTATTGAACTTCTTAATACCGAAACGGGTATCAAGGTAAATACTTCACGCTACACCCTCACGGTTGCACTCACAAAATAAATACTTATTTAATAACGCGCCCTCTAGTGCATACCAACCGTACTACTTGCAATTGTTGTAATAAAGTCTGCACCCAGACACGACCCAGACACGAAATCCATAATGCCTAGTAAGTGCGCGGAAAGTTTCTTCCGACATCGTCACAAGATGTCGCCACCTGTTCTACTTGCCTCTGTGTTTATCACAGAGTATGTGTGGGAATCTCTGATACCGCTTCGTTGAAGATAGATTGGGTATGTCCTGACTGCAAAAAGAAGTTAATAAGCCGCGAGATAGGTAAAACCTCAACTATTAGTACTATTCCCTCTGCTTCGTCTTCTGGTGACATCATAAGCGTAAGCTTATCTCAGGCGATAGCGGATCCTTCAGGCGGTAATCATGAAATAAGAGAGTTACGTTGCGACCTCTCACAGTACATGGCTGAGTCGCGGGACTTTCGCAAAGAGATCCGATCTTTCATGGCAAGCACGAATGAGCGCATGAATGGATTTGAACGACGGCTTGAGGCGTTGGAGACTCGGGAGGCATCGCCGACCGCACAAACGGAAGTGGTCACAGAATTGCGGCAGGAGATAAGTCATTTGAAGGCGGAGCTTAATGACCGAGACCAGGATGCATTACTTGCTGATTTGGATATTGGTTGGACATTTACCTGAAGAGAAAGGTGAAAACGTTATCCACACCATAACCATTTTGGCTGCGAAGCTAGGAGTCGCCCTGGAGGCTCGCGACGTAGTGTTTGCTGAGCGGGTCGGAGTAACGGAAACGCGACGTGATAGCGAGGGCGCTCAGGGCAGCACTGGCGGGGCGGGCGGGCGCGTCCACACGGGCGGGCACCCGCGCCGTGTTATCGTGCGCCAAGCGCGCCGCGCGCGTCCGCCGAAATCTCACCAGTACCGACATCGGACTGGCGGGACGTCCACGCCCCGTATACATAAATGAACGACTGACGCGCTCCAATCGCCAGCTATTTTACAAAGTACGCGAAGAATGCCGGAAGAAGTCCTGGAAATATTCCTGGAGTAAAAAAGGTCGCATTTTCGCGCGGCAAGCTGATGGAAAGCCGATATATTCCATTCGGTCGGAGTTCGAGTTCGGTCGTGTTTTTGGGACTAATGCTGTTTGAGAGGCTACTTAATAATGCTATGATACTACGAGGCTATTCCTTAGTAACTGCTTATAATTTAAGCTATGATAATTGTACACAATATTTAGTACATTTTTCATGGAAAAGGTATAATATCATAATTTTTTATCAAATGTATCAATACTTCAATTCTATTATTTTTTATTATAATCTTTATTATGGCAAAAAATCGCTATATGTAAACATTTAAATCTCGCTTGTCTATCCTATATAAACCAACGTTTTACAGTCATTTCATCAACTCAGTGTGGATAAAAACAAACACATAAAAATAGGTTTGTACAATGCAGGCTCCCTCGGTACGAACCACGACAACTTAATTGCGACGATCTCTAACAGTAACATCGATATTCTTGCTATAAACGAGACCTAGTTGAGACCTGGTTGAGAGCGGGCGAGGAGGGCCGCGCACCGGCGCTGCCGGGGTACCGACTGCGACACATACCGCGACCGCCGAGCGTGCGCTCGCGAGGTGGGGGTGTCGGCTTTTATATCAAACGTAATACTAGTGTGCGTACCTGGTCTCACCCGGTGAGCCCGCTACATGCGTCGGTCGAGCAAATGTGGCTCACAATGACTCTGAACGGTAGGAAGCTAGCGATCGGCACTGCTTACCGTCCTCCTTGGATGGACACTGACTTATTTTTTGATGCGATTTTTGATTCTATTAGCTCTATTCGTAACTATGACTATATGATTTTAGCAGGAGACTTAAATATTAACTTTTTTTTCGCGGGTAGGAGCTAAATAAGTAACACTTCTTGTAAAGTTGTCTTCATAATTTATTTAAATTAAAACATAATAAGTTACCTTAAGTGTGAAATACATGCATAGATGCATGTACTAGGACATCCTGCCTGCCAATAATCGTTATCTCCTATAAATACAAACTGTGCACTGAGATATATCACTTCTTCACAATATCATTATTCACTTTTGCAACATGGACACCATACAAGAGTCTCTTAACCAGATGATGTCAATCTTCAATGAGCGTCTGGATTCCATAGAAGGGCAGCTACCGAAGACGGGAACACCCATCCCAGGTAGTCTTGAAGCTGAGTTTGCCGAGTTCAAAACCTTTGCACTTGCATCACTGCGGGCATTACAAATGCAAATCAGCATGCTTGCCAAGCAGGTAGACTCTCTGGAGATGCGCGGGAGGCGTAAGATTCTCCTGCTACACGGTGTTCCGGAGGAGCAGAAGGAGGAGACATCTGCCGTTATTGTGAAGACGATGACTGGCCAATTAAAGTTGGCTGGTTTCTCAGCGAATGATATTAGTAGATGTCATCGGATGGGACGCGCCACTGGTCAGGATAGACCTAGACCTATCCTCTTCAAGCTCCGAGATCTAAGCCTCCGGGGCAAGATATGGTCGTCCAAAACGACTCTCAAGGGTTCAGGCATTACACTGTCTGAATTTCTTACAAAGTCAAGGCACGACGTGTTTCTGGCGGCTAGACAGCGATTCGGCGTGTCGAAATGCTGGACGATGGATGGCACCGTCTACGCCATTGGCCCGGATGGAAGCCGACATCGTCTCAACTCGATTGAAGACATCGACGTAGTTGCGCCCAAGGAGCCTGGAAAGCTGGCAGAAGCGAAGAAGGCCGAGGCCACGGTGGCATCAGTGGCCACCAGGGCCAGAAGAGCTGCTGCAGCGAAGAAATAATCAGATGTCTTTTTTCGTCTATGTCGTAATTATGTAGGTAGGTGTCGTGTTTGGTTTCACTTTTAGTTAGCTAGCCCAGTAAAGGGTAGATGTCATTTATTTCACATTTCACCCTCAATTTCTTGAATTAATTATCTTATTTAATACTTCACTTATTTCTTTGTTTTTGGCAAAATTTTCATCACAATAATTTGACTTGACGTTGTGTTTAGTGTGACAGTTGGCACTCGCACTGTCGATGACATTGACAGATCGTATATTTTAAAAATGGTTTCATACATTTGAAACATGTAGCCAGTTTAACATTACGTATAAATTCAAAAGACTTTTTAAAATTAAGGCTTAATGTTGCAATTATATTGATTTGCTTGTTGTTACAATGTTTGTGGGTGTAGCACAACACAACACAACACCTTGCTTAGTTTTAGTTATGCGTCGTAGTTACTGTTTTTCTTGTTGATTTTATTCTTTTTCATTGAAATTATTAATTAGTTCAAATTTATAGCGCAACACTATTCGTACCTATGTACCTAACATAATCTTGGTGTATTTAGTTTGTTATATTATGTTTTATGCTCGTTACAATCTTTAACGCAACTGGCAGGTGGACGTATTAGAATTTGTAACCTATTTTTATTTTATTTTATTTTTTAAATTATATTATACGCATATAATTATTAATATTTATTCTTTTATATATTTATAGTATACCTACTTATTTATATTTTTATGCTTGATAATAGTGATAATGATGATTACTTGTCTTGTTCTTCCTCGGACGACAGTCACAATAGTTTTTGTAGTATACCCACGTTAGCAGACTCCATTACTTCGTTAGTCAGTGACGTTTCAAAAAATTTCAATGTTTTCCATATAAATGCACAAAGTGTTCCTGCTCATTTTAACGATATGCTTGCATCTTTTGAAAATAAAGACATCCATGCTCTATTAATTTCTGAAACCTGGTTGAAGCCATCTCTCTCTTCCATCACTTACGAGATGCCAGGATATCGGCTGATAAGGAATGATCGAACTAGTGGCGGTGGAGGCGGTGTTGCCATCTATCTTCGTAAACATTTTCCTTTCTCCATTGTTAGTATGTCAGCGCAGCCACCTCCCTCCAATGCTGGTGAGCATCTCCTTATCGAAGTTATCCTGCATCATACTAAACTCCTTCTCGGTGTCTATTATTGCCCTTCTCTTCGCATTAACTTCTTTTCCAGCTTCGAAACGCTTTTAGAAGACTATTCTTCTCCTTATACTCATACTATTATAATGGGTGATTTCAATACTTGTCTGTTAAGAAAGGATTCCAGGGCAACTGCCTTTGAGTCCTCTATTTCGGCAAGTAACCTGAATATTCTTCCACTCAACCCTACTCACTTTTTTCCAAACTCTAAGCCATCTCTTCTAGATCTCATTCTCGTTTCCTCCTTGAATCATGTGGCTAAGCATGGTCAGTGCGCGGCGGATGCTTTTTCATATCATGATTTAATTTACATTTCCTATAAAATCCGCCCGCCCAAGGCAAAGCCAAAAATTCTTCTGCAACGTTGTTTTGGTGGTATAGTTTTAGATCAGCTACGCAATGATGCGCAGAATTTGGATTGGTCTGGTGTTGTTGATGCGACAACCATGGATGACAAAATTGGAGTATTTAACCGTACTCTCACAGAGCTCTACGATATTCATGCTCCGATTCGTTCTATCAAAATGAAACATGCACCGGCACCATGGCTTAATGATGAGATTAGAACGCTCATGCATAAAAAAAATGTTGCTAACATCAAACTTAAACATCGAACATCTGAAGAAAATAAAGAAAAGTACATTAATCGTCGCAACTTCTGCAATAGGATGTGTAGGGATGCACAACGCCGACATATTCACAGCTCTGTACAAAATGGCAATCCTGCCAAGGTTTGGAAATTTTTGAGATCGCTTGGTGTAGGTAAATCGCGCCAAAATGATATTTCCAAAACCCTAGACCTAAATTCCTTAAATAAGCATTTTTCCACTTCTGCAAAATTTGATGGCCCTTTTAAACTTGCAACTTTGAATTATCTCTCTTCTCTTCCATCCTCAGACCATGACCCCTTTTTCTTTACTCAATTTACTGAAGGTGATGTTAAGAAGAGCATACAGTCGATATCTTCCAATGCAGTCGGCAGTGATAGCATTAGTCGCAATATGATTCTACCCATACTTGATGAAATTGTTCCTGTGATCCAGTTCCTCCTGAATTTTTCTATCTCCTCCGGCAGCTTTCCAGTAACATGGAAAGAGGCACAAGTCACACCCTTACCCAAAAAATCCAACCCATCGTCCTTTTCAGAATATCGACCCATCTCTATTCTTCCTTTCCTTTCGAAAGTCCTAGAACGTCTAGTTCACCAACAACTGTCCTCCTTCCTTATCAGAAACAATCTCCTTAATCCCTTCCAATCTGGATTTCGGTCTGGTCACAGTACTATTACAGCTTTGACTAAAATTACCGATGACATCAGGTATGGGATGAGTAATCAAAAGCTCACAGTGCTGTCACTGCTCGACTTTAGCAGTGCGTTCAACAATGTTGATTTCGACATTCTGCTAGGTCTGCTGTGCTCTCTTAACATCTCGCCGACAGTGATTGAGTGGTTTCGTAGTTACCTGTGTGGACGTCGGCAGAGAATACGTATTGATGATTCCTACTCATCGTGGTGCAATCTATCTGCTGGCGTTCCTCAGGGCGGCGTTTTATCTCCTCTTCTCTTCGCAATCTTTATTAACTCTATTTCACAACAGCTATCTTCTTCCTACCATCTTTATGCGGACGATCTACAGATTTATACTCAGGCACCTCTAGATCAGTTACATGCGGCAATAGAGAGCACTAATGAAGATCTGAAGCGTATCCGAGATTGGAGTAAATCATACGGCCTCACAGTCAATCCTATAAAAACTCAAACTATTATCATTGGGAGCTCACGTATGATTTCAAAAATTGACTGGTTCCGGCTACCACAAGTCATATTTGATGGAGTCCCTGTAAGCTTTAGCTCGTCAGTCAAAAATCTAGGATTACTCATAGACAACCAGCTATCTTGGGAACCTCAACTAGCAGAAGTCAGCCGGAAAATCTTTGCTTCGGCATCTTCACTCTTAAGATTACGTAATTTTCTTCCTATCACCACTAAGACTGCGTTAGCACAATCTCTTCTTTTGCCTATACTTGATTACGCAGATGCTTGCTATCCAGATTTGACCGAAGAGCAACTTGATAAGCTAGAAAGACTGCAAAATGTCTGTATCCGATTCATTTTCGGTCTTCGGAAATATGATCATGTCTCCGAATTCCGAAAAAGGCTCAATTGGTTACCTATCCGCCTTCGCAGGAACATGCATATCCTTTCTTTCCTTTACAATATCCTATTCCTTCCTACGACTCCACTTTACCTAAAAGAGCGCTTCGAATTCCTCCACCTTACTAAATCCCACCTTCGATCCCAGTATACGCTTCAATTGAAGACACCTCAACATCACTCCACGTCACTTTACTACAACAAATCTTATTCCATGCTAGCTGTCCGCCTATGGAACGAACTTCCTGCAACAATAAGACAAGCCCAATCTCCACAAGCTTTTAAAAATATGGTATTTAAACACTATTTTTCCCATAGTTGATTTTATAACTTATTATATGTATCTATTTTAATAATATCTATTTAGTTACAATGTATATGTATCTATGTTATGTATTATGTTTGTTTATATGTGTAAGTATTAATTTTAAGTATATTCATATATATGTTAACTTATAGCTGCACACCCCCGCAATATTATAATTTAGAAATCCTCTCCATCCAAAGGTTGTCTGGTAGAGATCGCTCTAAGCGATAAGACCGCCCATTGTACTACCGATATGTTATGTTCTTCTGTTACTTTTGTTTGTTTTTTTGTTCTTGGTGTGCAATAAAGTATTATTCATTCATTCATTCATTATTAACTTGTTATATAAACAGGATATAAAAACAATCAAATCCAATACTTTCTTATCATCTTTTAATTTAGAACAATTAATCAATGTGCCTACTCACTACACAGAGACGAGCGAAACTCTTATAGATGTTGTATGCTCAGATATTCGCGCTAAAAATATTTCCATCGAACATGTAGGCTCTCTTATGGGTCATTGCCTTGTTTGTGTTGAGTTTTGTATCAAACGGGAGAAACCAGTCCCCTATACCGTAACATATAGACCGAAAAAACAAATATGTATCGAACATTTTAATAATGACTTACAAACATTTAACTGGGACCAAATCTTGACTTCCAGTAATATTAATAATATGGTTGATTCGTTTAGCCAGAACATTATAACTCTTTTTGACAAACATGCCCCCATTAGGACTGCTGTTATTAAAGAACGATCGTACCCCTGGATCACTGATACGATTAAACTAATGATGAAGCCACGTGATGAAGCCGCTAAGGCATATCATCAAACTAAGTCTAACAGCAAGAAACAGTATTTCAAATCTTTGAAATCAACGGTCAATCAAGCGTTATATCATGAAAAATCAGCTTATTTTAAACATAACATTAACAATAAAAAACATAGTCCGAAGCTGCTTTGGAAGAATCTGAAGAATACATTGTTACCTCCAAATAAAGCAGAATTACCACCTTTTTTCAATGATCCTAACAGGATAAATAACCACTTTCTAAATACACCGGGTAACAGCAATGTAAATATCTCGCATCTAACATTTTTTGAATATAATCGCTTAAACGAAGCTGTTTTCCACATTGAACCTGTAAGTTTTGAAAGTATTATAAAAACAATAAAAAGTCTAAAATCAAATGCAGAGGGCTCTGACGCTATCAGCCTCGATATGTTGATCATGACGTTCCCTTACACGTTAGATATTTTGAAAGAGCTGATCAACAAATCCATTAATACATCCATCTTTCCTGACATGTGGAAACAGGCTATTGTGACCCCTCTACCTAAAATTACGAATCCTTTAGATTTAAAAGACCTGAGACCTGTTAGCATCTTGCCTTGTCTCTCTAAAATTTTAGAAAAATCGGTTTGCATACAGCTCACAGACTATCTCGAAAAGAACAACATCTTGCCGGAGGAACAGTCAGGGTTCAGAAAGGGGCGCAGTACAGTAACTGCATTGCTTGATGTCACTGATAATATTCTGTGTACACAGGATAAAGGCATGTGCACAGTACTTGTTCTTCTCGACTACTCCAGAGCTTTTGATTGTTTAAATATAGACCTCATGATGTCAAAATTGCACTATTATGGTTTCGACTGTAATGCATTACAGTGGTTTCATAGTTATTTTAGCAATCGCTACCAATATGTGAAATTAAGGCGGACTGATGGGACTAATGTTCTATCAGATAAAGTAGCAGTAAAAAGAGGGGTTCCACAAGGATCAATATTAGGCCCAATCCTTTTTATTTTATATTCAGCCGATATCAGAAACCATATTAAACACTGCAAATTTCATATGTATGCTGACGATACTCAGCTGTATATCTCATGCAAACCTAGCGATATAGACAATGCAATTGGCAAACTCAACGAAGATCTTGCCAGTCTTTCGTCCTGGTCAGATCAAAACTGCCTTATTCTCAATCCAACCAAAACGAAATATATAATCTATGGCAATCAAAACCAATTAGCTAAATTAAATCCCTCAGTTACTGTTACGCTCAGGAATAGTCCCATTAAACGTGTGTATGAGGCTCGCAATCTAGGATTATTTATGGATTGTAATTTACGATACGAGCAGCATATATCTAAATGTGTTCAGAGTTGCTTTTATAAACTTAAAATCCTTTACCGCATAAGGCCATATTTAAAGGAAGACTTGCGTATTCAGCTTGTTGAGTCTTTGGTATTATCCAAGCTAAATTATATGGATACTGTTTTTGGCCCTAGACTTCTATCACGAACACAAAAACTTATACAAAGAGTTCAAAATGCATGCCCACGCTTTTGTTTCAACATACCGTTCAGAGCTCACGTGACACCATTTCTAAACAAACATACTATTTTAAAAATGAAATACCGTAGAAAACTACATTTAGCTTGTCTCCTTTTTGGAGTACTAAAATTTAAAAAACCATCGTATTTATATGAAAAATTATCCTGGTGTTCCAGCCGTAGGTCTGTTGAATCCCGACAGTGCGCTCCGCAGCTTTCCACTCAAGCCCATAGCTCCGCTGCTTTTCGTGGGAGTTTCCGCTACTCAGCTACAAAATGCTGGAATAATATTCCACCGCCGTTGAGGAACCTGCAAAATATTAATAGTTTTAGAATTCAATTAAGAAAATGTATTTATGAACATCAGAAAACACAGGAAACTCATATCCATGAAACCAGTATACTATAGGATAGACAAACTTACTTTATTATTTAAAATTACTTATTTGCCTGAATAATTTAAAAAATATATAGTATGTTATAACGGGGTTATTAGCCCGCCCTACTTCAGCCAGCACATCGCGACGAGCGCGCCGCGACTGACCGCGGAACGCAGCCGTCTGTAAGAGCTTGATACTTCTATGCCTTATTATATGATTTAATGTTTTTCTATTCTGTTGTCTGTCTGTTGGCCTGTAACGTGACGTCGCCGACCGGCATCACCGGAAGACCAGCGTTGGTCATTTGACCGACAATTTTTGCTGAGGTGGGGCCGTTTGGTGACACTTATTCATAGTACTTATATCTATAATTAATTATTAAGCTATAAGTTTTTTCTAATTTTAGTTTTTATAAATATTTTTGTACTACTTACTTTATGCTGTCATCAATAAACTTTTTCACTTTCACTTTCACTTTCACTTTAAGTTGTTTCCTCGAGAGTTTTGTCTATACATACCCATGACTTCTGCAGAAGTACCTGGTGAGGTAACCTCTTCATCTTGAGCTGCTTGGATCGCATCTGATAAGGAAGAAAAGTTACGCGCCGCTACTATAGTACTTAACCTTCGATTACGCAGTCCATCGGCAAATCGTTTTATTGCGAGTTTCTCATTTAAGGGTCTCAAAATATTATAATTTTTTGAGTTACCGTCGGCCTGCAAAACCGTGAGGTTAACAAACAACTCTGATAACTCTTTCCCAAAGTCGGAAATTGACTTATCAATTTGCCGACATTGATGTAATTTCGCCTGAATAGCTGTGTAGCTTTTAGGTGGCAATAATAGACGACGCATGTCCTTTGTTAGCTCATCAACAGACTCATAGTTTGGCAATAATTTTTGAGTAGCATGCTGCGATAACCTACTTTTCAATACAAACTGAATAAGTTTATTTTTACATTCCGTTTTTGTCAATACAGTATTATAATACTCAATGCCATGTATCAATTGTTTAATATTATCTTCACCATCGGTCATTACAGGCAATAGATTTATTGCAATTTTTAAATCAAACATCTCGACAGACATTATTTCGCCTTGAGCAGAGGAGGAGGAACTCTCTCCTTTACTTTCCTCTGTACACAATTTTAAAACCTCTGAAAGGACACTATAAAACTTCACAAATTTTATTTATAACTTTTACTTCAGTTTTAGTTAAGCTAGCTGATTTACTTCTAAAATGTTCTAGGTACTCGTTATGTTTTAATAATACATTATTGGCCTCTCCTCGTTTTGTTACTAATATACTACCATATCTTTGACTTGGTCCGATTTTTACTAAATAGGTCCGTATACTAATTAATTCGGACAGAAATATACTTAATTGCTCGGCCATTATATTTTAACGAATACATTTTGATGTAATATATATTATAATTATGTATATAGTTACAGTCAATTACTACATTATACACATAAATATATAACTATTCATACCTGGTATTTATGTGAAAATCCTTGTAATATTTTTAACACTTAATCACGAACTTAAAGTCAATGTCATTAAAAGGTCTTTATAACGTAATTATAGGTAAACGCATGAGAAAATCCGATATGGGGACCGAAATGGGAGAAAAATGATAGATAGATAGATAGATAACTCTTTATTGAACACCACTTACAGAAAGGATACAACTTAAAACTAACAAATTATTTCTAATGATGTGTCAATGGGCGGTCTTATCGCTCATAGTGATCTCTTCCAGACAACCGTGTACGGAATGGATTGAATATAATGGAGGGCGATGGTATCCTAATTACATAAGCAAAATTCTACTTACTATAGATATATTTATATACCTACATACTATTACATATATACTATACCAACAGACATACATATATATATATATATTATAAACCTACTAACAATAATAACAATTAGTAGATAGAGATAAATAGTTAAAGATAGTAAGCTTTTACACGACGTTTGAAAATATCAATTGTTGGAGAAAGTCTAATTTCTACCGGCAAGGAATTCCATAGTACGACAGCTTCAACGTTAAAAAAACCTTGATAGAACGAAGACTTGTGAATAGGAATCTTTAGCCTTAAATTATCTGAAGACCTAAGTGAAGGATGGGGGGTGGCGTGGGAGAGGTGAAGGTATTTGAAACGCTCTTGAAGGTAAAGTGGACAAGAAGGATTGAAGAGGACAGTGTAAAGGAGTGAAAGTGTATGCGCATCCCGGCGACGGCGAATGGGCAGCCACTCAAGCTTAGCGCGATATTCAGAAATATGGTCATACTTCCGTAGTCCGAAAATAAACCTAATACAGAAATTTTGTAAGCGCTCGAGTTTATTTAGCTGTTCTTGAGTAAGGTCGAGATAGCAGACGTCGGCGTAGTCTAGGATAGGTAGAAGGAGAGACTGTACAAGCGCAATTTTAGTAGTAGTAGGTAGGAAATTACGTAGTCTGCGCAATGAACCTGCGGAGGCAAACATTTTACGACTGGTTTCTATTAATTGGGGACCCCATGACAAACTGCGATCGATAATAATACCCAGGTTTCTAACCGACTCACTATATGGTATAGTGACACCTTCAAATACGACATGTGGTAAGTTGTTCCAGTCAATGCGGCTGACAAGTCGGGAACTGCCAACTATAATGACTTGCGTCTTTACTGGGTTTATTTTTAAACCATAGGATTTACTCCATAGAGAAATTCGGTTCAAGTCGCAGTTTGTGTCTGCAATCGCGTCAGAAAGTTCGTTTAAAGGTAAAGGGAGTATAGTTGAAGATCATCCGCGTATAAATGATAAGAGGAAGAGAGATTAAGAGAGATAGAGTTACTGAAGACGGCAAAAAGAAGAGGAGATAAGACACCACCTTGCGGTACACCGGCAGTTGTATCACACCACGAGGAAAAGCGATCGTTGAGACGTACCTGCTGCCGGCGGCCGCAAAGGTAGCTGTGAAACCAGTCAATTACTGTAGCAGACAAGTTATTGGTGCGAAGAATAGCAAGAAGGATATCGAAATCAACAGTGTCGAATGCATTGCTGAAATCTAGGAGTGACAGCACGGTTAGCTGGCCGTTATCCATCCCCAGACGAATATCATGGGTGATCTTAACGAGAGCGGTGACCGTGCTGTGCCCTGGTCGGAAGCCAGATTGAAAAGAGTTTAGCGTGTCGGGAAAGGAAAAAGCTTATCTGGTTATGAACCAGGCGCTCCAGGACTTTAGATAAATAGGGGAGGATAGATATAGGACGATACTCGGTGAAGGTCTTGGGGTTGGCTTTTTTAGGTAAGGGGATGATCTGTGCTTCCTTCCACAAAGAAGGAAACTCACCGTAGGAGATGGAATAGTTGAAAATGAAACAAAGTACAGGAAGGATGAGGTCAAGTATAGGGATAAGCATATTACGACTAATGCCATCGATGCCAACAGCTTTAGAAGTAATAGCAAGCATGCTCTTTCTAACTTCGCAAACAGTAAAATGACGAAAAATAAAAGAAGAGTGATTTTGTAATAAATTATTAGATAAAAGATTCAAAGTACAGGTTTTAGTCGCTATATCCATAGGGGAAGATGTAGAAAAGTGTCGATTTAAGGAATCGATGTTTAAATTTTTTGGAATAGTTTCCTGACGCGATTTGCCCACCCCCAACTACCGGAGGAATTTCCACACCTTGCTCGGATCCTCATCTTGAACAGAATCGTGGATATGACGACGCTGAGCATCCCTGCAGGCCAAATTGCAGCGATTGCGGAGATTGATGTACCGTGCCTTATTAACATCATTGGGATGTACTTTATACTTTGTTTTGGCAACAGCTTTTTTATGTTTAAGGACCTTTATCTCGTCCGTCAGCCATGGTGCAGGTGAATGTTTCAGCTTTATAGCCCTGATTGGCGCATGTACATCATACAGCTAGGTAATTAAGGTGTTAAATACCGCAATCTGGTCATCAATTCTTTCGCAGTCCATCACAGGTGACCAGTCGACGTTTTCAGCGTCTTTCATAAATGTTTCCCGATCCATACCACCAAAATTGCGTTGCATGATAATTGTGGGCTTAGCTTTAGGTGGACGTATCTTGTAAGATAAGAAAATTAAATCATGTTAGGAGAATGTATCAGCGGAACACTGGCCATGCCTTGCAACATGATTTAAGGAAGATACGAAAATGAGATCAAGGAGAGAAGGTGTGGAGTTCGGAAAATGGTGAGTAGCACTAAGAGGAAGAATATGCAAGTTGGTGGATACGGCCAGAGTCTCTAATGAAAAAGAGCGATGATCGCGTTTTAGAAGACATGTGTAAAAGTCACCCATGATTATGGTGTGACTATAAGAGGGCCTAAGATTTTCAAGGAGTTTTTCGAAAGAGGAGAAAAAGTTATTTCGCAAAGAATAGCTATAATAGACCCCGAGAAGAATTTTAGAGTGAGAAAGAAGGACTTCAACAAAGAGATGCTCACCTGCATTTGCCGGAGGTGGTTGAGCGGATGTGCTAATGACGGAGAAGGCAATGTGTGAGCGTAGATAAATAGCTACACCCCCACCACCACCACCGGTCCGGTCATTACGAATGAGGTTAAAGCCAGGAAGATTATATGATATAGACGGAAGAGAGGGTTTGAGCCAAGATTCGGAGACTAGTATAGCTTGAATGTTTTTTATTGTGAATATAACTAATCTATCTTATTACGTAATAATCAAATATACCTAGAGAACTAACTATATAGGTATTATACACCTGCCGGGTTTTTGTTTCATAATTGTTTCACAATAATTATAGATACACACATATTATACACACATAAACCTCAACTCAAACTGCAATATTTAATCATCATAATAATTAAGATTAATTAAGGATAAATCAAACAGAAGACTTAAACGCTTTAAAAATTACAACGGAGGAGACGCAGCTTACGTAAAATGAAACGTGTATAATATTTAGGCACTTGTGCTTGTCGATCAGCAAAATAAAAATCATATTAATATAATAGAAAAGCGTTAATAACTAGGATGATGTATCACATCGATGTGATACACCGTCCCAGGTTAATAAGGTCTGAATACAAACTTATTGCTAAGCTTAAATACAGCACATATATAAATTAAAGTAAAAATAACTTGTCTATGGTTCAAAATAATGGCATTGACAGTACACTGATCAGAAAACAGTCGAATTACGTCATTGTCACTTGTCACTATTTTCTGAACGTCATTCCTGTGGGAATTTGGTACAACAAAATAAAAAAAGTATAAAAGTTTTAGAATTTAGAACTACACTCATTTTGATAACGATAATTTGTTTCACAAGTTACAACACACACAGATTTGTTATAGAATCGTTAAGCGAAAAGAAGGGTAATCGATACACTGAGTTGCGAGGTAGAAAATCAAAGCCACCGAACAACGTAAACAAAACACATAGAACAAACAATGAATGCTAATAACAACTGAACTTAAAGTTTTTGGATTACTTCTTACTTGTACCTGCTACCGCGGCGGCTCGCTGGGGTCGAGTTGCTGCTTTCCTGGCGAGCCTCTTTGAAACAGGGGCCACTGCAGCTGCCTCCTCAGCGATCGCGTCCAACTCAACCAACGAGCTGAGACGGGTTCGCGTACCATCACTCTTCACCACGTAAATGAAACCATCACGTGTCCAACACTTTGTGACCCCAAAACGTTCCCGTGCCGCCATGAAGGTGTCATGTCGCGACTTTGTCAAAAATTCGGACAGAGTGATTCCCGTACCCTTGAGATGTGTCTTCAAACTCCAGATCTTGCTGCGAAGTGAAATGTTGCGCACCTTGAAAAGGATGGGACGCGGCCGATCTGGATTCGACGATCTACCCATGCGATGACACCTACTAATATTCTCGACGATGAAATCGGTCAACTTCAATTGCTGCACCACGGTACTTGTTATAACAGCAGCCGTGTCTTCATCCTTGACTTCAGGAACTCCATGTATGAGCAGAATTTTACGCCGTGCATACATTTCCAAGTTGTCATTTCCCCGAGCTATCAATTCCACTTGTGTTTGAAGTGTCCGCAGGGCTTGTAATGTGAATGTTTTAAACGATGAGAACTCCTCAGCAAGGTTAGCATCGTCTGTTGGTGTTGAAGTGCTGATTTTCTTCTGTCGCTCTTCAAACTCCGCAAACTTATTATGAAAAACATTGCTCAGCTGGGCCATGGACTCCTTGATAGCATCTATATTGTGAGGTTATGTTGTGTACAGGAATTGGAAAGTGATAAAGTGATGTGAATAACTAGAGTGATTGAATGGAAAACACTGTCTGGCAGGTATTGTAATTTAAACTTTAATTAGACATATAATTCGGGCACTGGTAACTTTTTATTATAATTTTTAAACAAAATATATATGTGGGAGATTTTAATAAGGTGTTTCTTTCAAAACTACCCTCGCCGAAAAAAAGAATTATAAGACGCACACACACTTTTTTCTTATAAAGCCGCACTTTATACGCACTGCACTTGAATTTATATGTTTTCGACATTGTTAATCTGACGCCGACGAAGGATGCTGGCGTATCTCTGAAGCGCTGCCTCATTTAGGTGTCTTTGTACAAGCTCTGTATGGCAACGTTTGTACATCTTGTACAGAAAAATAACCATGCCGATTAACAGCAATAATCCAAATCCAATAGCCGTCAGTAGCCAGTTAGTATGGCTAAATGCTCCTTTAGTTCGTAAATTTTTGCCGTACCAGCGGCGTTCTGTACAACGAGAACATCTTTCTCCTCTTCTTTTGTTGTTGTATTTCTCATTGTTATGTTATTTTTTTTGCACGTAGATACAAGTAAAGTCAAGCAATCCGACGAACATTATAATTTTTAATTTATATTCAAGTATAGATCACTGATGTTTATGAAGCACGGTCCATATTTGGTGCGCGATTCCTATTTCAGTGGCAGGGTCGCCATGCAATAGGAGCGGTTCGGGTGGTATACAAGTTTTTTTTTTTTTTTTTTTTTATAGGCTAGCGTTTGACCACTATCTCACCTGTTGGTAAGTGATGATGCGATCGAAGATGGTAAGCACGCTAGGCCTAGAATGGGAACTGGCTCTCAAGGATGGCTGCCGGAACACATTAGATGTTTGGTGACAGATTTTCTAACTTGAGGGTGGTAGCTGGCCAGGCGGACACTAGATAGTGTCCTACCACCATGCGGGGGGGGGTTGTTGGTTTCTTAACGATGTTTTCCTTCACCGGAGGGCCACTGTGAAAAGCGCACATAAATTTTTCGATAGAAAAATTCATTGGTGCATGGCGGTTTGAACTCGGTACCACGGCATCAAAGCCGACCGTTCTCCCGATTACGCCACCGGGTCCTCTAAGGAAGTAAGTGAAACCAATGAATGCTGGAGTAACACTGTTTATTTAATATAGATGTGATTACGTAAAGTAGTATAGTAGTAAGCTATATATGTTTATACACCTCATGTTTATACACATACAGGTAAAAACCACAGGTGTTCGGTGTGCAAAACCATATGAATGTAATATATGTTACTTTTTTTAATTTTTTTTAAATATATTTATTTGTTTATTTATTTATTTTATTATTTATTTATTTAATTTTATTAAAAATACAAAACAATTACAAAAATATAACTGGGTAGTAAGTTATGTGTATTGTGAGAAGATACCACGCACGTGTACTAATAATAGTAAACCGTTTAATTTATAGTTATCTATTTACTGTTTTGACTTCTTTTTATGTTTGGTTAGTTTAAATTATTACTTCGTGTTGTTATTGTGTGTTCAAATTTCCTGTTTCATCTCTTATTACGACGACAACTGGCAGGTGGAGTAGGAACTTACTGTAGAATTTAAATTTGAAGTTAGTAGGTATTAGTATTATTTTTATACATATATATTTTTAGTTTATTATTGTTACATATAGTATTTATATAACATATTATTTTTATGTCTTCATAGAACGAAAGCAATGACACTACCTCTTTTTTATCTTTTTCATCAACAACAGATAGTGATAGTGATAGCTTTGTTAGTATTCCTAGTCTATCTGAAAACCTCGACTCTCAATTCTCTGATGTACCAAAAAACTTTAACGTCATTCATATAAACGCTCAGAGTATTCCGGCACATTTCTCAGACATGCTAGGGTCATTCGATAGTAAAAATCTTCATGCTATACTAGTCTCCGAATCTTGGCTCAAACCGTCTCTTCCATCTATTCTGTATCCTTTACCAGGTTTTCGCCTTATTCGAAATGATCGAACGTAACGGTAAGGTAAGAACGGTAGTGGCGGTGGTGGTGTTGCTATATATTTACGTGCTCATATCTCTTTTTCTGTTTTAAGAGTATCTGCACAGCCACCACCTGCCGGTGCCGGGTAGCATCTTTTCATCGAAGTCCTTCTTTCTCACACAAAAATTCTTCTCGGAGTCTACTATAGCCCTTCCTTGCACATTAATTTCTTTTCTTCCTTCGAAAAAATTTTAGATAATCTTCTACCTTCCTATACCCACTCAATAATCATGGGTGATTTTAACACTTGCCTTTTGAAAAATGATTCTCGTTCTTCTCAATTAAAGACTCTTATTAATTCTTGTAATATGCACCTTCTTCCTTTAAGCGCCACTCATCACTTTCCTAATTCTGTTCCTTCTCGTCTTGATCTTATTATCGTCTCTTCCTTAGCTCATGTCGAGAAGCATGGTCAGCTATCTGCCGATGCTTTCTCGTATCATGACCTCATATTTCTATCCTATAAAATACGTCCTCCAAAAGCTAAGCCCACTATCATTCTGCAGCGTAACTTTAGTGGCATGAATCAGAAAACCTTTATAGAGGATGCTGAGAAAATCGATTGGACACCTGTTGTAGAAGCTGAGTCCATTGACGACCAAGTGTCTATTTTTAATTCTCTAATAACTCAGCTCTATGATATTCATGCTCCACTACGACGCATTAAAATTAAACAACTTCCAGCACCTTGGCTTGACGACGACATTAAATCTCTCATGCATAGGAAGTCTGTTGCTAAAACTAAATACAAAATGAATCCTTCTAATATCAATAAGGACAAGTACGCTAGGTTACGGAATCGCTGCAATAGAGTGTGTAGGGACGCTCAGCGCCGCTACATACATTATTCTGTTGAAAATAAAGATCCATCTAAAGTTTGGAGATTCTTAAGGTCTGTTGGAGTCGGTAAATCCCGTCAAACTAATACTCTTCCTCATGATATTAATTTAAATACTCTTAATCAACATTTCTCTTCGTCTCCAATTATTACAGACACAAATAAAATTACGACATTGCATCATCTTTCTAACCTCACGACTTCTGACCGTCCTGAATTTTTCTTTAGGCCATTCACCGCTTGTGATGTTAAGAAGAGCATACTCGCTATTACATCTAATGCAGTCGGAATCGACGGTATAAGCCGGAACATGCTGATTCCTATCCTTGACTTAATTCTACCCATCCTTTGCCAAATCCTCAATTATTCCATATCCTCTAACGCCTTTCCTTCTGCATGGAAAGATGCCCAAATTATACCCTTACCTAAAAAGCCTAATCCTAAGTCCTTTACTGAATACCGTCCCATTTCTATTCTTCCATTCCTCTCCAAAGTTCTTGAGCGTCTCGTCCATAATCAGTTGTACAGTAACTAGATATCTACTTTATAATTTTTAGGGTTCCGTATCTCAAAAGGTAAAAAAAGGAGGTGAGCGCTCATACAATTTAGAGGTCTAGCTTAATTGGAACCGACCTTAAAAAATGTAAATATATAAAATAGTGCTATTGAGTGATTTATTTTCGTCGCGTCGTTCGCGTGCGGTGCGGCCTTGCTCAAGTTAGTTCCTCGACAGCTTAGAATCGAGAGAAAGGAAGTGAGGAAGCCTCGATTGTTGGGGCGAACAGAGTGTCCATTCTATACGTAGTATCTGTTCTGTTTTGCATCGGTTTTGTTTGTCGGCACCGAGAACAGATAATAATACTACGTATAGAATAGACACTGTCCCACCCACCAATCGGGGCTTCCTCACCTCGCCACTGATTCTGAAACTCCCGAGGAGCTAGTTTGAGCAAGGCACCACACGCGGACGACAACAGAACAATAATACTACTCACGTGAAGATTAACATAAACTTCATACATACATGTTGGGACCAGTACACACAGGAGGTTTAAATTTACGTAGGTTCTATATTATATATATATATATATATATATATATATATATATATATATATATATATATATGTACCAGCTAAGTCAAGTTGGACTCGCCCACCGAGGCTTCCGTACCAACTTCTCAGAATAGTTTAAGGGACAAACTTTGTAGTTCGATCCATAGAAAATGTATTGCACAAACCACAAATCATAAGTAATAAACTTTCATCCCCTATTCCCTATAATTATTTTACACCCTTGAGGGTTAAACTTTTTCAAATGTTGTATGTAATATTTATTTATATCGAATCAACAGCCTAAAAAATAAGTTTCAATCTTCTAGCTCTAAAAATGACGATACTTCCATACAACATTTCATCCCACTTTCAACCCTTTTTTCGCATTAAAAAGTAGACTGTGTACTTTCTCAGGCTCTAGTCTATATGTGAACTAAATTTCATTTAAATCGGTTCAGTAGAACATTCATATAAACCTTACATATTTCCATACAAACTTTCATCCCCTATTATTTTATTATTTGTTATGTTGTGTGTTTGTATCAAGCTTATTTATTTTCGTCGCGTCGTTCGCGTGTGGCGCGGCCTTGCTCAAGTTAGTTCCTCGACAGCTTAGAATCGGTAGGGAGGTGAGTAAGCCTCGATTGTTGGGGGGAACAGAGTGTCCATTCTATACGTAGTATCTGTTCTGTGTTGCATCGGTTTTGTTTGTCGGCACCGAGAACAAATAATAATACTACGTATAGAATAGACACTCTGTCCCACCCACCAATCGGGACTTCCTCACCTCGCCACTGATTCTGAAACTGCCGAGTAGTACTACTCACGTGAAGATTAATATCAACTTCATACATATATGTTGGGACCAGTACACACAGGAGGTTCAGATTTACGTAAGTTCTATATCTATACTAATATTATAAAGAGAGAACATTTGTATTTTTGTATGTTTGTAATGAGTAAGCTCAAAAACTACTGAACTGATTTAAAAAATTCTTTCACTAATACATAGAATGGACTTTCGGAATGAAAATAGGCTATATATTATCCCGTTTAAATCAAAGGCACATTTGTGGAGACCTAATTTGCAACCTAAGTCGGCAAAAAAACGGTCGAAAAAACACGTTTCTTACGAACGCTGCTTAATTGAAAATAGATAGAAGAATATTTTCTATGCAAGAGTTGTACAACTTAATAAGACCTACAAAAAAGTCCGCGACTATGTCTATCTCTTAAGGTTGACTCACAGTAACCATTTTAATCTTAAAATTTTTGTTAAAAAATATTACATAACTTCCAAGGCTATTTTTAAGTATATAGTATTAATACTTATCCAAATAATTATGTTAATTAGCTTGGCCACATATTATAGATTGTCCTCTACGGTATATAATTCCAATGAAAACTCTAAAAGCTATCACGAATTTAACATACACGCATCGCAAAATTAATAAAATATTTGCAGTGAAACCACAGATTAGGTAATAGTTACTACGAAAATATTATTATAAGCTTAGCTATGCTGTAGATCCCCACCGATCACAATCAATTTGAAGTCAATATTATATAATAATATGATCTATTGTATAAAATAATATTTATCTATATATATAATAATATAATATTTTAAACCACCCCGACTGATCTATGTATAATCTTTTCATTAAAAGCATTCCAATGACTCTAAACACGACATTTAAAATCTGAGCTGTAAGTTGGTGAGGATTTGAGTATTCTGTAAAGTCCAGGAGATGTTCCAGCATCAGGTCAATGCTTCCATGTTCTTGCAATATCGTTGAAGAAGCAGAATTTCGAATTGATCAGACCTATGAAAGTTGATTTCATAGCGCAATTAACTAGAAAAAAGCTCATAGTTTTATAACGATTGAACGAATTTTCATGAATAAAGCTAAGGAAACTCTCGATGAAGACATCTATCTATCAACCAAAAAAAAACTATCAATAATAAAAACAAAATCGGTTCATCCGGTTAGGTGCTAAGATGACAGACAGACACACAGATACACACGTTAAACGTATATTACCCCTACATTTTGCGTCGGGGAACGCGGAAGGTTACGGCGGCAGATGTTTCCTTGGTGGTAAGCTACTTTTGGGTAGATTTAATGATCCCACTACCACTGCACCAAAACTCATGATTCATGAATGCACATAAAACTTTCATTGGTTGGTATATAGCTAGGATAAGAACCAACGACCATCGGGTCAGAATCAGGGTAACTATCCTTTACGCCAAAGGGCCGTCCAATATCACTACGTAAGTATTACAAAACAAAGTCCATTACTGCGTCTGTCTGTCTGTTCGCAATGATCTCAATAGCTACTGAACGGATTATCATGCGGTTTTCACCAATAGCCAGAGTGTTTATGAGGAAGGTTTAGGTGCATAATTCGTTAATGTTTTGTGTAAATTGGATGAAATATGACGATGATTGTTAAATATGTTAATATTTTATATTCGATTCAACAAACTGATGCAAATTTTGTAGGCATATATGTTCTACCCGTGCGAAGCCGGGGCGGGCTGCTAGTTATATATAAAAACCAGCAAAATCGAGTTGAACTCGCCCACCGAGGCTTTCGTACAAACTTCTGAGACTAGTTTAAGGGACATACTTAACTTTGTAGTTCGATCCATAGGAAATGTATTGCAATAACTATAAGGTTTGTAAAAGTAAATTTACCGTTTTAAGGGTTCCGTATCTCAAAAGGTAAAAAAGGAATCCTTATAAGAGCACTTTCTTATTCGTCTGTTCGTCTGTATGTCCGTGTGACACCACCGATTTTCTCAGGAACGGGTGGACCTAGCAAGTTAAAATGTATACGAGATACTGCTAGGCTATGCTGTAAGCTATCTCGACAGCGGAATCCGCGGTGAGATTCGAATTTCGTACTACGAAATTCAACCGTATTACGAACGTGATACGATTGAATTTCGTGGTACGAAATTCGAATCTCACCGCGGATTCCGCTGTCGAGATTGCTTACAGAATAGCCTAGCTGAGGTTTATAGTCCCCATTAGATATATAGAAATCAAGGTCCTGAGTCAATACTATAATAAGATATAGGCATATTTATATTTTCGCGAAAACATGTAGGTACCCAAATTACCTTAATTATCAACTTTTTTATTTTTCGCAATTTTTCCTTTACTTGTGCTGTGAGCCTTCACGCAAAAAAATAATTAAATTAAAGGGTGTCCCATACATACATAATTAACGCCAGTTAAGATATGCCTCTGAGTTATATGAGCGCTCATACAATTTAGATTTTTTTTTTAGTTTAATTGGAACCAACCTTAAAAAATGTAAATAAATAAAATTGTGCTATTGAGTGTTTTATTTTCATCGCGTCGCCTCGATTGTTGGAGCGAACAGAGTGTCCATTCTATACGTAGTATCTGTTCTGTGTTGCATCGGGTTTGTTTGTCGGCACCGAGAACAAATAATAATACTACGTATAGAATAGACACTCTGTCCCACCCACCAATCGGGGCCTCCTCACCTCCCTACTAATTCTGGCTCAGAATTTCTGAGCTGTCGAGGAGAGGTTTACTAACTTGAGCGAGGACGTGCAACACGCGGACGTCGCGATGACGCAACGAGACGGTTGTTTTTAAAACATAACCCTTCTTCTTATATTATGTTTGTTCGCGGATAACCGCGTCGTTTATGAACCGATTTTGATTTTTTTTTTGTTGGAAAGGAGATGTCCCAAGTGGTCCATGGTCACCATTTTTAAGAGGTCTGATAAGTATCTCTAGATATATGGAGCTAAACACATGAAAATTGGGACTGACAATTAATAGCGTGGCATTGAAGTCGGTTCTTTTTAACCGACTTCAATGAGGCCCTACAGGTTTTCGACCCAAAACCTATAGGGTACTGCCGGTTAACCTAGAATTGTCAATTATGGTCAAAATCAAGGTCATATAGCACAAGTAAAGGAAAACTTCTAAAAAATAAAAAAGATGAAAATTAAGGTAAATTTGGTTACTTACAAGTTTCGCGAAAATCTAAATATGCCTATATCTTATAATCGTGTTGATTCAGGACCTTGATTTTTAGGGTTCCGTACACAAAGGGTAAAACGGGACCCTATTACTAAGACTTCGCTGTCCGTCTGTCTGTCTGTCTGTCACCAAGCTGTATCTCATGAACCGTGATAGTAAAAAATAACGGATTTAGCTCGGTCATCCAGATACTTGCTATAATCACAGAATAAAATTAAATAATAGTTGCGATAATGCTGTGTTTTGACTGTTACTTTACCCGACCGCCAAAAAAAGAGGAAACGTGTTTCGCGCGTATCTATGTGAGTTTTTTAGGGTTCCGTAGCCGAATGGCGAATAAACTGGCCAAGTGCAAACCGGACTCGCACTCGTAGGATTCCGTACCACACTACAATAACTATTTTATAAGATCGAGCAAAAAATACCACTATCAATTTTCGTCAGCAAAAAATAATATATAATAAACATTTTATTTCTTATAACACCATCTAACGTATAACAAATATGTTAGAGATCGGCATTCCAATATAACGCCATCTATGGACGTTTACCTACCGTTTACGTAAGCTTTCATAGATGGCGTTATATTGAAATGCCTAAAAAAACACGTTTCTTGTATAGGGGCCTCCTATTATTACAAGCTTTTATTTAACTTGCAATGTATGTATGTATGTATATATGTCACTATGTATGTTCGGGTGGAATCTTGGAACCTAAATTAGACCCACTTTCCGATGTCCGATTGGACTCAAATTTGGTTTACTAATGTATCTTCGGTGACAATACAATGATATGGTACCATGGAGCTGGTCTAATGATGGAGACGGAAGGTGGCCACGGCATCTCTGTGATAAAACAACATAACCCCACCGAGTTTGGGCTCGATTGATTTGTCTTGAAGATAACTTTACGGCTAGATGATATCCAGGGTCTGATGATGAAGCTGGAAAGTGGCCACGGCATCTCTGTGATAAATCAACATAACCCTACCGAGTTTGGGCTCGATTGATCCGTCTTGAAGAGAACTTTTCACTCCAGGGTCTGATGATGAAGCTGGAAGGTGGCCACGGCATCTCTGTGATAAATCAACATAACCCTACCGAGTTTGGGCTCGATTGATTCGCCTTGAAGATAACTTTTCACCTAGATGATATCCAGGGTCTGATGATGAAGCTGGAAGGCGGCCACGGCATCTCTGTGATAAATCAACGTAACTCTTCCGAGTTTGAGCTCGATTGATTCGTCTTGAAGAGAATTTTACACCTAGATGATATCCAGGGTCTGATGATAAAGCTGGAAGGCGGCCACGGCATCTCTGTGATAAATCAACGTAACTCTACCGAGTTTGGGCTCGATTGATTCGTCTTGAAGAGAATTTTACACCTAGATAATATCCAGGGTCTGATAATGAAGCTGGAAGGTGGCTACGGCATCTCTGTGATTAATCAACGTAATTCTACCGAGTTTGGGCTCGATTGATTCGTCTTGAAAAGAACTTTACGGCTAGATGATATCCAGGGTCTGATGATGAAGCTGGAAGGTGGCCACGGCATCTCTGTGACTAATCAACGTAATTCTACCGAGTTTGGGCTCGATTGATTCGTCTTGAAGAGAACTTTAAACCTAGATGATATTTAGCGACTGGTGATGAAGCTACAAGGTGGCCACGGCATCTCTGTGATAAAATAACGTATTCCCAGTGAATTTGGGTTCGTCTTGAGGAGCACTTTACACTTAAATGATAGCCAGGATCTGATGATGAAGCTGTAAGGTGGCTATGGTATTTCTGTTATAAAGCAACATAGCCCCACCGAGTCGATTGATTTTCCTTGGAGAGCACTTTACCCATAATCTCATCAAATATACGTGGAATATTTTAAAACATCATGCCTTCTCTTAAATACTTAGGTAGTAGGTAGGTAGTCGGTATCGATACCTACCTACTAAAAAGTTAAACATAAATTATAAGAAAAACATATTTTTAAAAACAAGCTTTTATCTGGGACAATGAATTAAAATGTTAAAAATAAATTCTAGTATGTATTTGGCGTGTAGGTTTTTATGTCAAGTTTTTAAAAATATAGGTACTTTCCTATATTTTTAAAAACTTGAGGTACTGAATCATAGTAATTACCTAGCCGGAAAAACGGGTAGTGCTTCAAGCTTTTAAGAATATAGGTAAGAACCTACACGCCAAATACTAGAATTTATTTTTAACATTTTAGTTTATTGTCCCAAATAAAAGCTAGTTTTAAAAAATATGATTTTCTTATAATTTATTTTTAACTTTATTCTGTTTTTAGTATTTGTTGTTATAGCGGCAACAGAAATACATAATCTGTGAAAATTTCAACTGTCTAACTATCACGGTTCATGAGATACAGCCTGGTGACAGACGGACATACAGACAGACGGACAGCGGAGTCTTAGTAATAGGGTCTCGTTTTACCCTTTGGGTACGGAACCCTTATAGAATCGTCATGTCTGTCTGTCCGTCTGTCTGTCCGTCCGTCTGTCTGTCTGTATGTCACAGCACACACTGGTACGGCGCGGTGTAAGTAGGATACGTATGTCTTATTTGTATAATACATAACATACATACATACAATCACGCCTTTTTCCCGTTGGGGTAGGCAGAGACTACTTCTTTCCACATGCTACGATCCTGACATACCTGTTTCACTCCTTCCACTTTCATGAGCGCCTTCATACATGCTCGCCGGTTATAAGTACTTTTGACTTGGCCTTTCTTTAAAACGTCTCCGATCTGTTAGGCTATTCTGTAAGCTATCTCGACAGCGGAATCCGCGGCGAGATTTGAATTTCGTATTACGAAATTCAACCGTATTACGACCGTGATACGATTGAATTTCGTATACGAAATTCGAATCTCACCACGGATTTCGCTGTCGAAATAGCTTACAGAATAGCCTAGCTGGTCGTGATACGTTCGCCTAGCCCTCTACCGGCTGCCCCATTCACACTCGTCTCATAAATCTGTTTCGTCAGTCTTTCTTCATCCATTCACTCGAGATGTCCAAACCATCTAAGCATCCCTTTCTCAACCTGTGTCACCACATCTTCTACCACACCACAACATTCCCTTATCATGCTGTTCTCCACCTTATCCATCAGAGTCACTCCAATCATACTTCTCAAACTTCTCATTTCTACAGCATTAATTTTACTTTCATTCTTCTTCTGCCATACCCAGCATTCACTACCATACATGTACAAAGTACATCGATAATATAAATACCGTGTCAATACTAAACATGCTTATTTACTACAACGCCATCTAACGAATGTCTAATGAACTCCTAACGCCAACTAAGTGAACGTTAACACTAGAGATGCGCCGTATAGTGGTTTCACCGAATACCGAATATTATTCGGTTTAGCGAACCAGATTTTCGGCTGAATTATTCGGTTTACCATTACATTGTTTTGCCGCGTAAACAAGTTCTAGCATGTGCGCTACGTGCCGCTGCTGGTTAGATTAGGAACTTGGATGAATTTAATTGAGGTGTATAAAAATGTTGATTTAAAGTTTTAAAATAAATATTGTTGCGAGTTTTAAATTAAATGTTGATTTAAGGCTTAAAATAAATGTTGACTATACCTATTAACTATAGGTTAAGAAGTAAATATGTTTTCTTTGACTTATAATCCTACTAATATTATAAACTAGCTGTTACCCGCGGCTTCGTCCGCGTTATTTGAGTCTTTATGACCTTTGAGGTCAAGATCGATGATCTCTTAAGCTTTAAGTCAGCATAGATGACCCTAAAGTGGAACTCAATATTCTCTTTTGTTAAAGTCATTAATCATTTTGGTTAGGTATACGAAGTTCTGTATCCAACAAAAAGTATCCAACAAATAATGATACAAGTGTATTCCATTTTTTCAAAATTACCCCTTAGGGGGCTTGAAAAATGATTTTTCTTTGTAAAAATTATAAAAAATTCGGTAATATTTGTTTTCACGTATTGCTTTGTCCTATTCACTCAAAACTTGGCACAAACAAACCTTAAAACAAATAATGAGACACGTGTTTTTTATTTTTAACTGACCTCAAGAAAAGGAGGAGGTTTTTCAATTCGACCGTATATATATATATATATATATTATGTTTGTTCGCGGAAAACTTCGTCGTTTATGAACCGATTTTGATTATTCTTTTTTTGTTGGAAAGGAGATATCCCAAGTGTGGTACCATGGTAATTTTATCGAGGTCTGATAAATATCTCCAGAGATATTGAGATAAACACCTCAAAATTGGTACTGAAAATGAATAGCACGGCATTGAAGCCGGTTCTTTTTTAGTTTTTAAACGATATTATTTCAAATCTACCCGTAAGGGCGGTGTTAAATTTTTTTTAATTTTGTTTGGAAACGTCATAGAAAATTCAGTAATGTTTGTTTCCACGTATTCCTTGGTCCGATTCACTCAAAACTCGGTACATATAATCTATAAAACAAAAAACGAGACACGTATTTTTTTATTTTCCAAATTTACCCCTAGGAGGTCTATAAAATTAATTTTGTATGGAAAAATCATATATAAAATCCAGTCATGTTCGTTTTGACGTATCTGCATAACTAATAAACCGATTTCAATGAAATTTGACACGTAGATAGTGTAAGTTTTAAAATAACATATAGAGAAATTTGATTTTCAAAATTCAACCCCTGAAGGGGTAACATAGGTTGATAAAGTTTCTATAAAAATGTTATTCCTTGGTCTGGTTCACTCAAAACTGTACAATATAAAAAAGGTACAAATAAAACTTAAAACAAATAATTAAACATGTATTTTTTATTTCTTTTAAATTTACCCCTAGGGGGAGTGAATATGTAATTTTATCTGGAGAAAACATAGAAAATACATTAATGTTTCCACGTATCTGTATAACTACTAAATCGATTTTGATGATATTGGAAATGTAGATAGTATAGGTCCTGAAATAAAACATAATAAGGTTCTTTAATTTTCAAAAATCATCCCTAAAATGGTTAAACAGGGTGATAAAGTTTCTATGGTAAATTTTATTACAAACTTGGTTTGATTCACTCAACATTCGTGTGCAAAATGAAATTTGTAAATATAGAAAACATGTATTTCGTGATTCCATTCACTATGTAGGGAAATACAGTTTAACGTAAATAATTGAAATCAACACCAATATTATAAATGCGAAAGTCACTTTGTTTATTTGTTTGTTTGTTTGTTTGTTTGGGACTTCTTCACGGTCAAACGGCTTGACCGATTTGGCTGAAATTTTGTACAAAGATAGTACATAGGGCAGAATAGGATATAGGATACTTTTTTTGGCTATCGAGTCAGGGGGTCCAGATATTTTTAATTGAATTTTGTAAATATAAGACTTCTCGAATAAACGGCTTGACCGATTTGCCTGAAATTTTGTATGAATACATGTCATAGGGCAGAACAGGATATAGGATACTTTTTTTCTGGCGGTCGAGTCAGGGGTCCTGATATTTTGAATTGAATTTTTTAAATATAGGACCTCTTCTCGAATAAACGGCTTGACCGATTTGCCTGATATGTTGTATAAAGACAGTTCATAGGGCCGAATAGGATATAGAATACTTTTTTTCTGGCTATCGAGTCAGGGGGCCCAAATATGTTTTATTGTATTTTGTAAATATAAGACCTCTTCTCGAATAAACGGCTTGACCAATTTTCCTGACATGTTGTATAAAGACAGTTCATAGGGCAGAATAGGATATAGGATACTTTTTTTAGGGTTCCGTAGCCGAATGGCAAAAAACGGAACCCTTATAGATTCGTAGTGTCTGTCTGTCTGTCTGTCTGTCTGTCCGTCCGTATGTCACAGCCATTTTATTCCGAAACTGTTAGTACTACAGAATTGAAACTTGGTAGGTAGATGTATTCTGTGAACCGCTTTCCGATTTTTATACAAAATTAAAAAATATAAAAGTTAAAGGGGGGGCATCCCATAAATGGAACTGAAACAAAAAAAAAATTTTTCTTCAAACCTATACGTGTGGGGTGTTTGTGGATAGGTCTTCAAAAATGACATTAAGGTTCCTAAAATCATTTTTTCTCAAAGTCAATCATTTGAAAGATAGGCGCGTCTAAAGTGGTAAAATGTGTGTCCCCCCCCTCTAACTTTTAAAGTATTGGAGTGAAAAATCTAAAAAAAATATATGCTGTAGATCTTAATAAAAACTAACAACGAAAATTGGTTTCAACGAGATACAATCAGCAGTTTTAGAGATATGGCGACCGCAAAGATAACTTTGTTTTTCATACAAACACTATGAAAAACAAAGTTAATTTTGTAGTTGCGAAAAATCATAGTTATGGTATACTTAACTGTGTTACGGAACCCTACGAGTGCGAGTCCGACTTGCACTTGGCCAGTTTATTTGGCTATCGAGTCTGGGTAGCCAGATTTTTTTTATTGAATTTTGTGCATGTGTGGCTTCTTATCAGCAAAATGGCTTGACCGATACGGCTGAAATTTTCTACATATACCTACAGCTCAGATGGCATAGAAGCACATAGGATACTTTTTTTCTGGCAGTTGAGTCCAAGTGTCCAGATTTGTTTTTATTGAACTTTGTAAATGTTTGGCCTCCTCTCAGTCAATTTCAGCTGAAATTTTGTACACTGACAGTCAATAAGACATAGGATACTGTTTTTTTGGCTGGCAATTTTGGGTGTCCAGATTTTTATTATGGATTAATGTGTGGCCTCTTACCGGCAATAGTTTTGACCTATTCAGCTCAAATTTTGTACAAATACAGTTAATAGGCCATAGAACGACAAAGGATATTTTTTTTAGCGGTTGAGTCTGGGTAACACTTTTTACTGAATTTTTTAAACGTGTGACCCTCTTCTCTGTTAAACGAGTTGATCGATTGAGCTAAAATTGTACAGATACAGTCAATAAGACATAGACCAAGAGTAAAATCTATTATCCGAACACATAGGTTACTTTTTTTTACAATCGAGCCCAGTTGTCAGTTTTATATTATTGAATTTTATAAATGTGTGGCCTCTTTTCGGCCAAAAGGCTTGACCGATTCACATGACATTTTGTACAAAGACATTTAATAGGGCATAAAAGGGCAAAGAATACTTTTTTTCGACAGTCAAGTGTAGGTGCCTTCTATATTTTTTGTAAACTTATATAGAATTAACATAATCATTAAAAAATTGACCTTAGGTTCGTCTATAATGACTTAATTCATCTTCGTCTTCATCGTCTTCATTGTTGACTTAGTAGGTCATAAAAACTGTCAGGGTCATAAAAAGTCGTGAAAATTTTTCGCGCTCGCTTCGCTCGCGCAGTAATAACGCTATATAGCGTATAATAGCGTGATTCAATAGCCTCATACATTACACTGACTGAAATACTTAAACAGCAAAACTTGGTAAACCTTGGTTAGGTTTACCAAGTAATCATTAGTAACTTTAACAATAGACGATATCCAGTTCGACCTAAGAGTCATCTATAGTGAGTTGATTATTAGGTCGTAAAACTGTCAGGGTCATAAAAAATGTTCGCTCGCGCAATGATAGCACCCGCTGCGCTCGCGCAGCTATTCACCTTATTTTCTTTGTAAGAAATGTTTCAGGAACTTTTGTGTTGAGTCAAACATTTAAACAGGACAACTTCGTATACCTAACTAAAATGATTAATGACTTTAACAAAAGAGGATATTGAGTTCAACTTTAGGGTCATCTATGCTGACTTAAGGCCTAAGAGATCATCGATCTTGACCTCAAAGGTCATAAAGACTCACATAACGCGGGCGAAGCCGCGGATAACAGCTAGTATAACATGAATCTTGTGGCATATCTTTAACGACCTCATACATTTTCATATATTATACATGTACTCTTTTGTATTAAAACGATTTAAGGGGGCAACGTTTTTAAAATTTAACAAAAAAATTGAAGTATAGAAAAATCATTTTTGACGGGATTTTCGATTTTGAGTCTGGACAAAGAAATGTACGAGGAATGAAAAAGATGGAGAAGTTTAAAATTATAATAATGTGGTTATGATCATTATATTAAATTGAAAACATGATATTTCTTTAAAATGATAATGGAAAAATGTTGAAAGATGTTTTCAACAGATAAGTTAACAGAGGTGATGAAAGACGCCTTTGTACAGAGGAAGATATTCGCAGACCATTGGAAGAAGATGATTTTCGAAATAGCGAAATAAACGCCGAAGCATGGGCGGAAAAATTGAATATGTTCATTGAAGAACTTAAACAAGCCAATTCTATTAAGACTTCAATGATTTCCGACGTCACTGATAAGATGAAGTCGAGCATGATAAATGTGTTAAACCAGACGAGATCTCTTAGTGAAGCAGAGGATGCGCCGGAATATTTGTACCTAGTGTTTTTAAGATAAGTTGTGTTTTGATCATAATACAAGTATGTTAAATGTTATAATCCGTGTTCATGTTTTCTTGTCTAGGTTCCTGGTTCCTTTGGGGATGTAGCGTGCGGTAGGCCTCCTCCAGGGCTCCGTTACGTTACATTCCGTACGTTACATTCCTTTACGTGACAATCTTATATAAGAAGTTTTGTCTTTTAGTTCATCACCTTGGCTACATGAGTCAAGAAAATAGAAATGCTTGAACCGAATATATTTGGCAACAAAACCGAATAATTTGGCAGAATACATATCTAATACTATAAGAATCTTTGTCCTGACATACTGACTGACTGACTGACTGACTGAATGACTGACTGACTGACTGACTGACTGACTGACTGACTGACTGACTGACTGACAACGCACAGCCTAAACCGCTGGTCGTAGAGACTTGAAATTTGGAGGGTATATTTGTCTTAGTATGTAAGGGTGTACTAAGAAAGGATTTTCCATAAGTCGACCCTTAAGGGGATGAAACGGGGGTTCAAAGTTTGTATGGAGAAACAAGATTAGATAGTCTTTTCTATCCAAAACTTCACACAAGTGCTTCAGTAAAAAAATAAGTAAATACGTGTTTCAGGTTTTTTTGAAATTCCACCCCTAAGATGGTGAAATGGGGTAGGAAAGTGTGAAAATCAATATTGTTTCGGATTGCGCTGAAATTTGGCATGCAGATAGTTATTATGACGTTAGTTACCTCTAAGAAAGGATTTTCCAAAATTCACCCCTGAAGGGGATGAAACGGGGGTGCAAAGTTTGTATGGAGAAACAAGTTCAGGTATCTTCGAGTAATCGGTGAACATACATAAAAAAAAAGAAAAAGATTCCTACGAATTGAGAACCTCCTCCTTTTTTGTGAAGTCGGTTAAAAGAACTGACTTCAATGCCGCGCTATTTATTTTCAGTCCCAATTTTCAGGTGTTTATCTCCATATCTCTGGAGATACTTATCAGACCTCTTTATATAATAACGACGTAGTTATCTGCTAACAAACTTTAAATATACATATATATATATATATATATATATATATATATATATATAAATACTAGCTGTGCCCGAGACTTCGTTCGCGTGGAATAGTGTCTTTGGGTAGCATTCACAAATAAGACACATACGTATCCCAACTACATTGCGCCGTACCACGCCACGCTTCTCCTCCTTTCCCTCCGTCCCTCACGTACCTCCCCTCCCCTTCCCCCTCACTTCCACCTCAACTCCTCCCCTCCCCCTCACTTACCTACCCTCCCCCTTCCCCTCACTTCCACCTCAACTCCTACCCTCCCCCTTTGTTCCCCTCCCCCTTCCCCACTTCACTTTCACATCCCCTCCCCTCTAGCTATCCTCCCCTCCATGTATCTCCAGAGATATGGAGATAAACACCTCAAACTTTGCACTGAAAATATGTCGCGGCATTTGAAGTCGAATGTTTTAGTTTTTTAAACGATGTTATTCTTTTATTTTGTCTTCTCTACAAACTTTGTCTTGGCAATAAGAAGTGACTACGACTCACAACTAGGCTAAAGTGAAGTGACGAAACGAAATAATATCACAAACATGTTTCACCGGTCGCCGCCGACGGAAGCGGCGCCTGTGGCGGCGCTATGACTGAGTGCGTGTAGTTCGCCAAGAGCGAGTCGATTTAGGAAGGTTTGATTTCAAGTACCTAGTTAATTATAAATATTTTTTTAATATATATTTTTTTACTGATTCGTGTTCTTTACATGGAGTATACCTACCCCTGCAAATATGGCGGGAATTCAAAACTTTGTATATATATGTATTTGTATATATATACAGATCTGATAGTATTCTCGTCTGCAATTGAACGAAGCTTTTTGAAAACAAGAAGCATCTTTCTAACACTTGATGTAACCTATTGACATCACTCACATAAAAATACGATAAGCTATTCAAGCTCTAGGGCGTGCCAAAGAAATATACATACATTCATACATATATATGTATATATACATATAAATATATATATATATATACATATAAATATATATATATATATATACATATATATATATATATTCATATATACATACACTCGAAAAAAAATTAACCCTCCTTTCGCAGTCACCCGACTGCGGAAGAAGGAGGGTTATGTTTTTAAAACAACCGTCTTGTTGCGTCGTAACGTCGTCCGCGTGTTGCTCGTCCTTGCCCAACTTAGCTCCTCGACAGCTCAGAATTGATAGGGAGGTGAGGAAGCCCCGATTGGTGGGTGGTACAGAGTGTCTATTCTATACGTAGTATTATTATCTGTTCTCGGAGCCGACAAACAAAACCGATGCAACACAGAACAGATACTACGTATAGAATGGTCACTCTGTTCGCCCCAACAATCGAGCCTCCCTCACCTCCTTACCGATTCTGAACTGTCGAGGAACAAACTTGAGCAAGGACGCGCCACACGCGAACGACGCGACGAAAATAAATCACTCAATAGCACAATTTTATTTATTTACATTTTTTAGGTTGGTTCCAGTTAAGCTAGAACTCTTAGTTGTATGAGCGCTCATATAACTCAGAGGCCTATCTTAATTAGCGTCAACTATGAATAAAGTAAATTACACAATGGCACAATTTTATTTACAAATTTCACTTATTTAAGTTTGGTGCCAGTTAAGCTCGACCCCTAAATTGTATGAGCGCTCATATAACTCAGAGGCATATCTTAACTGGCGTTAATTATGTATGTATTGGACACCATTTAATTTTTTTTTTTTCGTTTTGGAATTTATTCTTTCTTTGTCCTGTAGGACCTTGCTCTTTGTCGAATTTCATGATTCTAGGTCAACCGGAAGTACCCTACAGGTTTTCGACCCAAAACCTATATAGGGTACTTCCGGTTGACCTAGAATTGTCAACTATGGTCAAAATCAAAGTAAAGGAAAAATTCGGAAAAATAAAAAAGTTAAAATAAGGTAAATTTGGGTACTTACAAGTTTTCGCGAAAATCGAAATATGTCTATATCTTATTACCGTCTTGACTCAGGACCTTGATTTTTATATATCTAACTAGCTTTTACCTGCGACTTCGTCCGCGTGGCGTTTGTTATATATATACACACATTTATATATATATATATATCTCTGGCTCTGGTCTTTTTTCTGACAATAAACGATTTTCGTGCAATGACCTCTTGTGATGATAATGTTAAGGGCTAGGACAGAAGCAGAGATCACAGCTGGCGGCTAGCCAAAACTGGCCTCGTGCAGTGGACCCCTGTGATGATAATGTTAAAGAATAGGACAGAAGCAGAGATCACTGCTGGCGGCTAGCCAATACTGGCCTCATGCGGTGACCTCTTGTGGTGACAGATAGACAGGACAGAAGCAGATATCACTGCTGGCGGCTAGCCAATATTGGCCTCATGCGGTGAACTCTTGTGGTGATAATGTTAAGTGCTGGGACAGAAGCAGAGGTCACTGCTGGAAGCTAGCCAAAATTGGCCTCGTGCAGTGACCTCATGTGGTGATAATGTTAAAAGCTGGGACAGAAGCAAAGATCACTGCTGGTGGCTAGCCAAAACTGGTCTCGTGCAGTGACCTCTTGTGGTGATACTGTTAAAAGCTGGGACAGAAGCAGAGATCACTGCTGGTGGCTAGCCAAAACTGGCCTCGTGCAGTGACCTCTTGTGGTGATACTGTTAAAAGCTGGGACAGAAGCAGAGATCACTGCTGGCGGCTAGCCAAAACTGGCCTCGTGCAGTGACCTCTTGTGGTGATACTGTTAAAAGCTGGGACAGAAGCAGAGATCACTGCTGGTGGCTAGCCAAAACTGGCCTCGTGCAATGACCTCTTGTGATGATAATGTCAAGGGCTGGGACAGAAGCAGAGATCACTGCTGGCGGCTAGCCAAAACTGGCCTCGTGCAGTAACTTCTTGTGGTGATAATGTTAAATGCTGGGACAGAAGCAGAGATCACTGCTGGTGGCTAGCCAAAACTTGCCTCGTGCAATGACCTCTTGTGATGATAATGTTAAGGGCTGGGACAGAAGTAGAAATCACTGCTGGCGGCTAGCCAAAACTGGCCTCGTGCAGTGACCTCTTGTGGTGATAATGTTAAAGGCTGGGACAGAAGCAGAGATCACTGCTGGTGGCTAGCCAAAACTGGCCTCGTGCAATGACCTCTTGTGATGATAATGTTAAGGGCTGGGACAGAAGCAGAGATTACTGCTGGCGGCTAGCCAAAACTGGCCTCGTGCAGTGACCTCTTGTGGTGATAATGTTAAAGGCTGGGACAGAAGCAGAGATCACTGCTGGTGGCTAGCCAAAACTGGCCTCGTGCAGTGACCTCTTGTGGTGATAATGTTAAGTGCTGGGACAGAAGCAGAGGTCACTGCTGGCGGCTAGCCAAAACTGGCCTCGCGCATTGACTTCTTGTGATGGTAATATAAAAGGCTAGTACCGAAGCACACATCACTGCTGGCGGCTAGCCAAAACTGGCCTCGTGCAGTGGACCCCTGTGATAATAATGTTAAAGAATAGGACAGAAGCAGAGATCACTGCTGGCGGCTAGCCAATACTGGCCTCATGCGGTGACCTCTTGTGGTGATAGATAGACAGGACAGAAGCAGAGATCACTGCTGGTGGCTAGCCAAAACTGGCCTCGTGCAATGACCTCTTGTGATGATAATGTTAAGGGCTGGGACAGAAGCAGAGATCACTGCTGGCGGCTAGCCAAAACTGGCCTCGTGCAGTGACTTCTTGTGGTGATAATGTTAAATGCTGGGACAGAAGCAGAGATCACTGCTGGCGGCTAGTCAAAACTGGCCAAGTGCAGTGACCTCTTGTGGTGATAATGTTAAAAGCTGGGACAGAAGCAAAGATCACTGCTGGTGGCTAGCCAAAACTGGCCTCGTGCAGTGGCCTCTTGTGGTGATACTGTTAAAAGCTGGGACAGAAGCAGAGATCACTGCTTGTGGCTAGCCAAAACTGGCCTCGTGCAATGACCTCTTGTGATGATAATGTTAAGGGCTGGGACAGAAGCAGAGATTACTGCTGGCGGCTAGCCAAAACTGGCCTCGTGCAGTGACCTCTTGTGGTAATAATGTTAAAGGCTAGAACAGACGCAGAAGTTACTGCTGGCGGCTAGCCAAAACTGGCCTCGTGCAGTGACCTGGTGGTATCGTGAATGGCAAGTACAGTGTTGAATGATAGTTCATTCAACATTATATTTGAGATTGGAATTTTCATAATACTTCTTTGTACACGATATTCTTAACTCGTCGATCCGGAGGCGCTAGAATGATCAGAGATTTAGAGGAGCTAACTCGAGAACATGCTACGTAAAATTGTCCGTGTGAGAAACAATCTTCCCTCAGGTCTACCCCAGCGTATTTTAATGATTGACCTTGCGATTTGTTTATCGTCATAGCAAAACATACCTTGAGAGGAAACTGCAGGCGTTTGAACTGGAATGGGAGGTCAGTTGGTATAAGGGGGATGCGTGGTACAAATACTGTCTCACCTCGAGCACAGCCGGTTATAATGACAGCTTCAATAACATTTTTATGAAGCGCTTTTACTTGCAGCCTAGTCCCATTACATAATTTGGGTGGTTGAAGATTCCTCAATAACATAACTGGTACTCCCTTTTTAAGGATAAGCCTATGGTATGGTAGTCCTGCCGGTTTTAATGAGTTTAAAAATTCTATTGGGTAATTTACCGCATCATCATCACACACTGAATCTATAGATCTATATATTATTTCTTCCTCATCGACTGAATTCAGTAATATGTCATTAATATTTGCTGCTTGATCATTTTTGGGAGTCAAAATGGCCCTTTCACAAAACCAGTCCATAGACTTTTGCCTTATTTGTTTTATATCTGGATAAATTTGGCTTATAAGCTCTTGGACAGTAACCACAACTTTACACAATGAATCCGTAATAATAATTTTGCCACCGTTGGCTGGATAGGTACCGTTGCCTATTTTAAGAAGAATATCTGAAAATTGTCCGACACTCAGATCGCCTCCCAAATAAACTCTCATATTTTTAGTTAATCTTAGGATTCTCACCGAGGCCCATAAGACAGATTTCTTTAGACATGCTTTAATTTCATCGGCTCGGGTTCCCCTGTGTACAACCGGTAAAGTTTGTCTGAAATCACCTGCCAACAACATAGTTATACCACCCATTAAGCTATTGTTTCCCCGTATGTCTTTCAAAGTCCTATCTACCGCTTCAATACCTCCCTTATGTGCCATTGTACTTTCATCCCAAACAATAATTTTTGTGTTCTTGAGTACTGCCGCAAAATTGCTTTGTTTCAAAATATTACATATAGGGGTCTCGCAACGTGTTAGGTTGAGCGGTAGTTTAAAAGTTGCGTGTGCTGTACGACCTCCTTCCAGTAGTGTGGCAGCAATACCAGACGATGCTACAGCTAAAGCAATGCCCTTAGCGCTTCTTACTTGAGCCAAAATTAAATTTATAAGATAAGTTTTACCTGTTCCACCCGGGGCGTCTAAAAAGAATAGTGTTCCCGCGTTTGTATCAATGCTTGTTATTATTTTATCATAAGCTGTATTTTGTTCTTGTGTTAGTGACGCTAAATTGTCACAAACATATCTATCCAATTCCAATACATCGTAGTTCGTTTCTCTCAAATATTCTCTGTTCCCTGTATACTGCGGTCTTATTGGTTCTGGTAAACCATACTCTTTTAAGGCACGACCACCTAATGCCAAAACAGCTTCTTCTATAGCAAATAAGCCACTATTATACGCTTTATCAGTTAAGTGCTGCCCAATATTACCATAAAGCTGCCTCTCAAGTTGGTGTTTAAAATCTTCAGTTAACTGATCTTTAAATTTTTCCCATAAAGACATTGGATCTGACATTTGGCAAAACACTAACATAACCGTAAACAAATCTCGCATTTTAAACGGTGATTGGCATAGTGCTGCCTCTTCTAACGTAGCATGCCAGTGTTTATCATCTTCAAGTAGGCCCAGTGCCCTGCATGCTGCTTGAAAATTAGGATGCACTACACCATTCACCATTTTTAGTGCCTCAAATGAAGTTGGGCCTCGAATTTCATGAAGCAGCATACGGAGGTGGTAGCATTCTGTATTATTTGGATGCACCGTATAAACTCTGCCCAAAGCATGTTCTTTTTTGACGCCTGGCCAACCCTCCACATTCATGCCCCTTTTTCTCCTTTCGAATGTCTTATTATTGTGCCAGACGTAGTATCCTGGTACTTCTGGGTACAATAAAGTTTTCGCAAAATCATCTATTTGACATAAACTAAAAAACCCAAGAAGTGTACTTATAGGTGGATTGGCAGCTCTATCAGCAATGTTTACGTGGTTGAAGTACACTCTTTGCTCGTTTTCTAAATGAACAGCAAGATGTAAAACAGTAGGGAAGCGTTCATGAATCGGAAACCCGAGAATTCGCCATACAGCCTCCGAACTACTTATATACCTGCCATTTTCATAAATACTTACTTCATCTTTTTTATTTTCAAGGGCAAAGGTGGCCTGGTCAGATCCTTTATTAACATACTTGCAAATATATTTAATCGATTTAATTGAACTACAATATTCAACATTTATGTGTGCATTAAAAGTTCTTAACAAAACAGGATTATAAGGAACAACCCATCGATTATCAAGATATACGCCTTTTTTGTTCACTGTAAAGCCACCATCATCTGGAGAACGCCTTCTGTACTGTGGATAACCATCTTCGCCAGTTTGTGTGTCACTACACAGAGGTCTGGGGAACTTTTTAGAACATGTGTTACTTTTCATGCATGGTGCATTGTTGTTGATGTTGCCACACGGACCATGAATCATATTAGATTGGACTATTTTATATAACTTAATATCACACTCGGGATCGGGAATTTCAGCACATATTAATTTGTCAATGAGATCTGGAGAAATAGTAAGAGTGAGCCATAAAAGTATATGAATATGCGGAAGCCCGCGTTTTTGCCATTCTACCGAATACATGTAGCATCGTACATCACCAAATATTTTGCCCTTAATCAAAATATGCATCATTTTCTTTACTTTGAGGTGGAAAACCCTAGCTATTATATCATGACGATCATATGAACTCTGGCCGGAAAATAAGTTATTAGTTATGTCTTCCCAGCGTGGATTACACGTAAACGTGATAAAAAGGTCAGGACGTCCATAGTGACGGACGTATGTCATGGCATCTTGTGTACGCTCATGCATATATCTCGGCCCTCCCGTAAAAGAGGACGGTAACACCACCATTTGCCCAAAATTATTAGCATCATCCCTGCCCACAGCATCTCTCAAATGGATATATTCGTCTACGCGAAGTTTGGACTGATTGTTTCGTATAAAATTAAGCCTTTCGGTCTCTATTTTAGCATATTCATCAACTAAAAATTGACTAAGTAGAGACCGAAAATAGAGAAGATGGTTATCTGTTGCTTCCCTGGTCATAATACGATAAGCGTAAAAACTTGCTGCTGAAACAGTCTTTGGCAGAGGTTTTTTTGTTTTTGCGTCATGTTGTGGCAAGTATATTGAGTAACCATCTTCACCACGACAAAATATTAAAGGGTACTGTAGGGCGTCATATGACCGATGAATTTCATAAATTCTTTTCAAGGTTTGTCCACGACTTTCCAGGATAATGTCCCGATATTCAAATTGTTCTCCTGCCATCACCAATGCTACTTCGTTCGCTGCTGGAGCATTATAACGACCTCGGTGTTCCCCAGGTGTACGTTTTTCAGCATGAATTACAACACGAAAATCATTGCAGGAAGGAGGCACTTTATCCAATGCTGTTTTAAAATGATTGATATAAGGATTAACTTCATGTAGCATTTTTTGCAGTTGTTTGACTAAGCCTGGTTGTATTTCTGCATAGTTGGAGCACCTTAAATTAACTTCCCTATTGTCTTCGCCAACAAAATATATCTGCAAAAATTTGGGTTTTGCTTGGGGCATGGGCATTAAACTACCAATAAAATGGTACACCTGACCCTGAACTCTAAAAGTTGGGGAAAATCCTGTTTGTATGGGCTGTTTACCACCAAATGATGTCATTTGAAATGCGCCATTGTATTTTCGAATATGATCCATAAAATGACTATGCTTTGGGTGCAAATTCATAATTAAACTATAAAGTGGTTCTGGAAGACGTTGAAACGGTTCCAGTTGCACTTTCCCTGAATTACAACACATGCCGAGTGCTTCTTCCTTCCATTTCAGAGCACCACACCACCGGCATTTATGATTCATAGCTCCTATCAAAACAACGCTGTCAGTCTCGTATGATATTTCAGGATCATAAGCTATTCCTGAGTTAGCTTTTGCTTTCCATTGTCGTTCTCGTCTTTCAACTCGCTGCCCAGGGTTACTTTGCTCATATTGAGACTGTCTCGCCCTATGTTGTTCCGGATGCGTTCGCTGGTATTCACTTAATACAACTCGTCGGGTTTCTGGGTGTGAACGCTGATGGTTGCTCACCGCGGCTCTATGAACTTCAGGGTGCGCATGCTGATAGGTGCTCACCGCGGCTCTGTGAACTTCAGGGTGCGCATGCTGATATTTGCTCACCGCGGCTCTGTTAACTTCAGGGTGCGCATGCTGATAGGTGCTCACCGCGGCTCTGTGAACTTCAGGGTGCGCATGCTGATATTTGCTCACCGCGGCTCTGTTAACTTCAGGGTGCACATGCTGATAGTTGCTCACCGCGGCTCTGTGAACTTCAGGGTGCGCATGCTGATATTTGCTCACCGCGGCTCTGTTAACTTCAGGGTGCGCATGCTGATAGGTGCTCACCGCGGCTCTGTGAACTTCAGGGTGCGCATGCTGATATTTGCTCACCGCGGCTCTGTTAACTTCAGGAGTTATTTTATTATATTTTGCAACGGCTTTTCGGTGTGGTACAGGGTTCTTTAATTCACTCTTTTTAATTTGTCGTTTTCGAGTTAAACCAGTAAATCTGGCTCGACGACGTTTCTTTGTTTGTTTTTGAGTTTGCGATTCATCTGATGAATCCTGTGTTATGATGTTATGTATCAGAGTATTCGACGTGACAGATTCATCCCAGCTCATTTCGTCAAGTGTAAATGTAGAAGATATTTCACAGTTTGTTGCATTTAGAGAAGTAAATGTGGGAGATATTTCACAGTTAGTTGCATCAGGAGAAGTAAATGTGGGGGGGGGAGGGATATTTTACAGTTTGTTGCATTTAGAGAAGTAAATGTGGGAGATATTTCACAGTTCGTTGCAGCAGGAGAAGTAAATGTGGGGGATATTTTACAGTTATTCGCATGAAGAGGAGTAAATGTTGGAGATGCCACATAATTATTTTCAAGAGCCATCGATTTTGGTGACTTTTCTCCAAGATTGTCCTGAGTAATTCCTGGAGTTACTGTAGTGTCGCAGTCAGTAACGGAAGAAGAAATCAAAAGCACATCAACATCATCAAGCAAATACGCATCAAAATGATTGCCAGTATATCGTAATCTTTTTATAGGTAGACCTTCTGTGCCAAATTTTCCGTAGAGCCTTCCATTCCTATATACTTCGAATATATAGTTATAAATCTGTCCCGCGGCTTCAATTTCACATGTTGTGCCCCATGTCGATGGTTGCAACATATTTACGGAGTACTCAGCCGCAGTGGTAAAGTTGTCTCCATTACACTGAGCATTGTATGACATTACCGCAAAGTCTTGCCAATTAGCTACTACGTGGCTCACAATTTCTTTGCGGACATCCATTGCTCGTTCTTGAGTTCCATACATTAAATAAGATAGGGATCGAAAGAGGCAAGCCCCATCACCCACAATTTGTACGATGGTATGACTCACCATTTTTCCATTAACATTAAGTAGCTCTACAGCCATCTTTATAATAAAAATCACTAAATAATCTCTACACCTAAACTAAGTTATAGTGCTTTGAAAATAATATATTATAAAAAAAATACTATTCTAACAAAATGGGATGTATAGAAATTATCAACTATGAAGCTAATTAAAAAACTTAACGTAGCAATAATTATCCTAATAACCTTATCGCTATACCTAAAAAGAAACAAAAAAATTTAAACTAACCAACAACAAAAAACATATACTTAACCTAGTAAAAAGTTTTTACTAATGACAAAAAAAAAACAAAATTGTGAATAGTCTTAAAAAATCTACATGTTACAAATACTTACAGATTATAAATGTACCCTATTACCTATTGAAAAAACATTAATATTTACTTAGATAAAGCTATGTAATTCTTCTAACATGAAGCAATTAATTATTGTAAACTATCGAATTAAACAAAAAGAATTAAAAAGAAAAAACAAAATTGTGAATAGTTTCAAATAATCTAATAATCTTACAACTACTTACAGATTACTAAATTTACCCTACTACCTATAACAAACACAACTATAATATTTAGTTAGGTAAAGCTACGTAAAACATCTAACATAAAGCAATTAATTGTTATTAAAGTAAAAAAAAAAGAATAAGGAAATTCGAAATTGACAATCTATTTTGAAAACAGTAAGTGCACCGAAATAACGCAAATGTACGAAAATTCGATAGACAATCGGCGCTGCTAGGCTATTCTGTAAGCTATCTCAACAGCGGAATCCGCGTTGAGATTTGATTTTCGTATTACGAAATTCAACCGTATTACGAGCTTGATACGATTGAATTTCGTAGTACGAAATTCGAATCCCACCGCGGATTCCGCTGTCGAGATAGCTTACAGAATAGCCTAGCTGCACGCATCGCTAAGGAAACCTCGGTCCGGGTGCGGAAGTGGGGGGCACGTCGCGGATCGCGACATTATAAACGGGTTTTTGCCTCTCAGCCCTGTTACGGTACGGACGTGTCATCCATTACATAGCGTTTTCTTTTGTAGGCTAATACTGTTTCACCCCTATTTTGCCTGGTGTTACCGAGGATATAGTCAAAAATGTTTAACACGCTAGCGTAAAATAATTTATAAACGAATTCAGAGTGATTTGAAAGAGTTCAATTATATTAAAATTAGTATGGAAGTTAATTATTTTTTAACGTACGTGTACATTTCCGTATTCATATGATCTTAATTACTTATACACATAATTGAGTGTAATGCCTACCCAACATAAATTAATTTAGTCACTTCTTAGTGTTAGTAACTAAGCTAAAGGAATTTAAGGAAGTTAAAGGAATCTCGAGCCCGATTTTGCCATAGAGTGATTTTGATAAAAAGTAAAACCGAATAATGGGATTTGTCAAAAATCAATATTTCTAGCCAGGAAACAATGTATTATTTAGAGCATTCTAAGGGGTTTACTATATGTGATATAAGAAACGAATTATGGGAAGTAATGGCACACGGAAAACTTAAGGAAAACGTTAGATTTTAATAAAATTTCTTTGATAATCATACCTAACCGTTCATACCTAACTGTTCAAAATGCTCAATATTTTTTAACACACCCCCGCAGCACAGTCATCGTCACAACAATATTATGTTCAAATTTCAAACTTTTACAGTCTACTCGCAGTGTAAGGCTACAGTAACCGTATCTTTCACCCTTTGATTATTTTCCCTGAGGGTATGTAAAAAAAGGAAATCTCTAAAGACATGTATAATGCAATTGATGACTTGAAACGATCTGTGGAAAATATTCAAAATGTAATCAACAATATTGTAATACTTAATGCAGTGCAATACTTAAGACAACAAATCCAGCTATAAATATTAAGAACAATTATGGCCATCATTTTGAGCAAATAATATAGTAGGTACCACAAAACTTAAAGAAACGTAAGAAAAATAAAACAGTATTTTGTTAGAAATGAGCGTATAATACAGGGAGTATTTTTTATTAAAAATTAAAAAAAAAACGGGTTCAATTCCTGGCTAGGAATATTGATTTTTCAAAGATCCAATGATGAAGTTTAGTTTTCATGGAAATCGGGCCTGAGACACCTTTGAGTACTTTTCGTTATTTCATATTTTTATATTTAATGACCTACTTAAACACCAATTCTTATCGCTTTATGATCAAAAACAATGAACTTTCCTACAAACGTTTTCACTTCATTTAACCCTCTTCGCGGTAGAATTTCCAAAAATCCGTTCTTAGTACACTCCTCGTACTATTATTAATTAGGATTAGGGGTGAAATTTTGAATAATCCTGAAGCTGTATATATTTATTTTACTTACGTATAGTTTCGAATAAATAAGATCGTTTAAAAAAACTAAAAAAAACCGACTTCAATGCCGCGCTATTAATTTTGAGTACCAATTTTGAGGTGTTTATCTCCATATCTCTGGAGATACTTATCAGACCTCAATAAAATTACTATGGAACCACACTTGGGACATCTCCTTTCCAACAATAATCAAAATCGGTTCATAAACAACGAAGTTATCCGCGAACAAACATAAAAAAAAACATATATACGGTCGAATTGAGAAACCTCTTCCTTTTTTTGAAGTCGGTTAAAAAGACAATCTAATGTCGTTTCTCAAACTTTGAACCCCCGTTTCACCCCCTTAAGGAGTGCACATTAAAAAAATCATTTCTTAGCGGATACCAACGTCATAACCACCTGTATGCCAAATTTCAGCGCAATCCGAAACAATATTGATTTTCAGACTTTGTTACCCCATTTCAGCCTCTTCAGGTGGAATTTCGAAAAAGCCTAAAACACGTATTTACTTATTTATGTACTCAAGCACTTGTGTGAAGTTTCGAATAGAAAAGACTATCTAATGTTGTTTCTCCATAGAAACTTTGAACCCCCGTTTCATCCCTTAAAGAGGTGGATTTAAAAAAATCCTGTCTTAAGTTATACTAACGTCATAATAACCTCCTGTATGCCAAATTTCAGCGCAATCCAAAACAATATTGATTTTCAGACTTTGTTACCCCATTTCACCCTCTTAGGGGTGGAATTTCGAAAAAACCTTAAACACGTGTTTACTTATTTATGTCCTGAAGCACTTGCGTGAAGTTTCTAATAGAAAAGACTATCTAATAATGTTTCTCCATAGAAACTTTGAACCCCCGTTTCATCCCCTTCAGAGGTGAAATTTGAAAAATCCTTTTTCAAAGGTAACGTTGGTAAAACGTAATAATTATCTGCATGCCAAGTTTTAGCGCAATCCGAAAAAAAAATAGATTTCGATACTTTGCTACCCCATTTCACCCTCTTAGGGGTGAAATTTCAAAAAAACCTGAAACACGTATTTACTTATTTTTGTACTGAAGCACTTGTGTGAAGTTTCGGATAGAAAAAACTATCTAATCTTGTTTCTCCATACAAACTTTGAACCCCCGTTTCATCCCCTTTGAGGGTTAATTTTGGAAAATCCTTTCTCAGAGGGAACTAACGTCGTAATAACTATCTGAATGCCAAATTTCAGCGCGATCCGAACAATACTGATTTTCACAGTTTATTACCCCATTTCACCCTCTTAGGGGTGGAATTTCAAAAAAACTTGAAACACGTATGTACTTATTTTATTACTGAAGCACTCGTGTGAAGTTTCGGATTGAAAAGACTATCTAATCTTGTTTCTCCATACAAACTTTGAACCCCCGTTTCATCCCCTTTGAGGGTTAATTTTGGAAAATCCTTTCTCAGAGGGAACTAACGTCGTAATAACTATCTGCATGCCAAATTTCAGCGCGATCCGAACAATACTGATTTTCACAGTTTATTACCCCATTTCACCCTCTTAGGGGTGGAATTTCAAAAAAATTTGAAACACGTATGTACTTATTTTATTACTGAAGCACTCGTGTGAAGTTTCGGATTGAAAAGACTATCTAATCTTGTTTCTCCATACAAACTTTGAACCCCCGTTTCATCCCCTTTGAGGGTTAATTTTGGAAAATCCTTTCTCAGAGGGAACTAACGTCGTAATAACTATCTGCATGCCAAATTTCAGCGCGATCCGAACAATACTGATTTTCACAGTTTATTACCCCATTTCACCCTCTTAGGGGTGGAATTTCAAAAAAACTTGAAACACGTATGTACTTATTTTATTACTGAAGCACTCGTGTGAAGTTTCGGATTGAAAAGACTATCTAATCTTGTTTCTCCATACAAACTTTGAACCCCCATTTCATCCCCTTAAGGGGTGAATTTTGGAAAATCCTTTCTTAGTACACCCTTACGTACTAAGACAAATATACCCTCCAAATTTCAAGTCTCTACGACCAGCGGTTTAGGCTGTGCGTTGTCTGTCAGTGAGTCAGTGAGTCAGTGAGTCAGTCAGTATGTCAGGACAAAGATTCTTATAGTATTAGATTAGGACTATAAACATCAGTATCTGGTATAAATTTTAACTTGCTAGGTTCACCCGTTCCTGAGAAAATCGGTGGTGACACACGGACATACAGACGAACAGACGGATAAGAAAGAGATCTTATAAGTATTCTTTTTTTACCTTTCGAGATACGGAACCCTAAAAAAGGTTTATTCATTTTTACAAACTTATGATTTGTAGTTGTTGCAATAAATTTCCTATGGATCGAACTACAATGTTAAGTGTGTCCCTTAAACTACTAGGCTATTCTGTAAGCTATCTCGACAGCGGAATCCGCGGTGAGATTCGAATTTCGTACTACGAAATTCAATCTTATCACATTCGTAATACGGTTGAATTTCGTAATACAAAATTCAAATCTCACCGCGGATTACGCTGTCGAGATAGCTTACAGAATAGCCTAGCTAGTCTGAGAAGTTGGTACGGAAGCCTCGGTGAGTTCACTCGACTTAGCTGGTTTTTAGGGTTCCGTACCCAAAGGGTAAAACGGGATCCTATTACTAAGACTCCGCTGTCCGTCTGTCTGTCTATCTGTCTGTCTGTCTGTCTGTCTGTCTGTCCGTCTGTCACCAGGCTGTATCTCATGAACCGTGATAGTTAGACAGTTGAAATTTTCACAGATGATGTATTTCTGTTGCCGCTATAACAACAAATACTAAGAACAGAATAACGTTAAAAATAATAGAGGGTCCCCATACAAGAAACGTGTTTTTTTCGGCATTTCACGTCATCTATGAACGCTTAGTTAGGTAAACGTCCCATAGATGGCGTTGTATTGAAATGTCGATCCCTAACAACTTTGTTAGATGTTAGATGGCATTATAAGAAATAAAATGTTTATTAATTATTATTTTTTGCTGGCGAAAAATGATAGTGGTATTTTTGCTCGATCTTATAAAATACTGTAGTGTGGTACGGAACCCTACTAGTGCGAGTCCGACTTGTGCTTGGCCAGTTTATTATATATGATATGGAGCCTTCGTAAATTTGAACCTCCTGTGTGTACATACTGGTCCCAACATATATGTATGAAGTTGATGTTCATCTCCACATGAGTAGTATTATTTTCTGTAGTCGTCCGCGTGTGGTGCCTTGCTCAAGCTAGCTCCTCGGCAGCTCCAGAATCAGTGGCGAGGTGAGAAAGCCCGATTGGTGGGTGGGACAGAGTGTCTATTCTATACGTAGTATTATTATTTGTTATCGGTGCCGACAAACAAAACCGATGCAACACAGAACAGATACTACGTATAGAATGGACACTCTGTTCGCCCCAACAATCGAGGCTTACTCACCTCCCTACCGATTCTAAGCTGTCGAGGAACTAACTTGAGCAAGGCCGCGCCACACGCGAACGACGCGACGAAAATAAATGACTCAATAGCACTATTTTATTTATTTACATATTTTAAGGTTGGTTCCAATTAAGCTAGACCTCTAAATTGTATGAGCGCTCAGTTCCTTTTTTTACCTTTACGGAATACGGAACCCTAAAAAAGATAAAGTAGATATCTAGTTACTGTATAACTGAAGAAGAAAAATGGTAGGTAGGTACATAATGCGTGTATTGGTGGAGTGATCAGAGTGTCTATTCTATACGTAGTATCTGTTCTGTGTCGCATCCTCGCAGACAAAACAGTCTTGTTCGCAGTGTGCGCAGGGTGATAGACAAAACTGTCTTGAGACTGTTTTGTCTATAGTCTGCGCTCAGCCTTACTGTGTATGCAATGTCGCAGGCCTGGGCACTGGGCAGAGACGCTAGACTATATATAGACGTGGTTATATTCTCTTTGGACTAGACGGCACAAATAGGACTATTATACTTGTATGTTACATCCGAAATTTAAATTAACCATGTAGTCCGTCTTTCGTTGTTTCGCATCGTCACACTGTTTAAAGCACATAAAATAAAAATAAAAACATTATTTACTCGTTCAATACTCACACACCAGCCAACATCTCGACTGTGTACCTTCATTCGTGTTTCGTGTGTAGCATCGTCCAGATGTCAGTCTGATAGTAATTTTATGATATTAAATTTTAAAAGTATTTTCATATGTTTTGTGCAGTGTTTTTACACCCATACCAAATATGGGTAAACGATAGCCTCAAAGTACTAATTACGACGTTATCAGACGAGTATTTCACCGGATTATTAGGATGCGGAGAAAAATATTCCGCTACGAACAACATCTACCCACATTTTGAGAAGAAAAAATGTGTTGAAGCTAATTACGTATTGTCTTAACGTGGTAATACGTGATATTATCCCGACAATAAACAATAAATATTCCCTAAAGTGATGCTACGAGATATCATCCAGGAATAAATTTTATACTTTCTTAATGTAGTGGTACGCGATACTTCTCAGAAAGTAACTACCGCCTGTGTCGCATATATCTACACGGGACTTATTGGATTCTATCTTACCACAGATCAGATACTCGCTCCACCTTGGTGTTCGAGCATGAAGATACGCAATAATAATTGCCAAACATTTTGCTACCATATGTGATACCGGGATTATAGGTGAGTAAGTAAGTTTATCAACCAGTATTTGTCATAAACCTCTTAACAGATATATGGTTTGCAACCGACCGCATTTTTTAATCTAGTTCCTGACTATTTAAAGATTGTCTATATTTTTTATAAGATAAAAGTTTTGTATTGTATGCAATAAAGTGCTCATCTCTTTTTAAACTTTCTTAATGTGGTAGTACGCGATGCTACCCCAAAAAGTACTTTCTGTGTCGTATGTACATAGGAAAGCTATTATGTAAAAGATAAGATAAGTTTATTAGTTTTATTAGTACCAAAGAGACCTTATTTCTAAAGTACATATGTTTTATACATTTAAGTTTTATTTTAAACATATGATCATATTAATTAAGGTATTATAAGCAATTAGTGCACTGGCGCTTAAACTAGCCGTAGTTGTGCGATAAGCGCAAGTTACGATTCGTGGTTAGTCATGACATAACATAATGTTCATAGTTAGTTGGTCAGTATTAAACATAATTATTAAAAAGATGGATGATCTCTCACTGTGAGTGTGTATGTGTGTGGGTACGTGAGTGTGTGTGTGTGTGTGCGCGAATGTGTGTGCAAGTGTTCATGTGTATGTGTGTGTGAGTGTGTGTGTGTGTGTACCTATGTGTGTTTTATAATCATTGCGGTATATATAACAGTGACTCTGTTTCATCATATGATAGTTTTCCTAAGAAAGCTTTAACGATGTTTTTGCATTTGTATTGATTGAGGTTATTTATTGTCATAAGTTTACTAATTTTATTATACAGGTAAGGAAAGTAAAATAAAGGCTACAACATAATTCAACCAGATATGTCTAGATACTGTATAGTACCTATATCACCTGTGTATGATAAGATTTCGGTAAAGACTTAGGACTATGGCTCTAACCTCGCTAAACTCTTGGTCGAGGATTCAGCGCTCGAGTCACCTAACTTCTTCAGCCGTGCCAAATGAGATCTTGCAATTATATATTTAAAGCGGCCAAGAAATTTGCTCATTAGTAGGTTGTAAATACCTACAGTGATCTCTGAACGTTGGGATAAGATTTAACTAGATTGTACTACGAAATACACACATACAGGTGAGAAACATAATCTTCCCTTTTGCTTCGCCTCAGTCGGGTGAGAATAGAATGCATCATCTTATTGATATTTTTTCCTTTGCTATTGCCACAAAGGGCCACCACAAAACTCAGGTAAATCCTGGCATCACTGACCTAGTTGACTTATACACAGACTTACACTCAAAATTCTTGATACAGCCTATTTTTATCAAACTTTACACCCTTAAGAGGAATATGTAGCATATAAACATTTGATTGCGACCAACCTTTCAACGACGCCAACGATGTCAGACGAAAACAACATGCAAAATAATTGACCAATCGCCAATGAACAATCTCAAGCAGCTGCCGTCAACGACAGCGAGGAAGAACTACAAGCCGCCTGCGAATCAGCAGCGCGACATATATTTGAGGTACTTACGCGTGAGTAGTATACGTCGGTAATTAAAGCCGATAACTTTTGATCCAGTAACATTGGTTAGACAGTATAAATCTGGGTCCTGGTATTAAAATCTATAGAAATCTTATTAATGTTATATACCGGCTGTAATTCACGTACCTTTAGTCTAATTTTCTCGACCTAGGTTTCGAGCGAATCCGTCGCTCTCGTCATCTATAGGAATCGATATAGATTTTGTTCAAGGTCACAATTTTTAGTGATAAATAATAGATTAATATAACTATGCATTATAATACCTACATGCATCAAAAATACATGGCAAAACTATTACATTTTAATTGCAGTTGAACGTAAAAGGGCTCTTCAGTTAACCTCAAAATCAATTACCTTATTTTGCGCTACATGATTAGTTTGTGTAAAACTTTATAAATGATTTATCACACAAAAGCAATGGAGCTTATATAAGCGTACAGTTTAGTGTCGCGCCCTATTTGAACATAAAATATATGTTTATCTTTGCAGTATAATTATTAATTACATTTTAGTAATTTTACATGGCCACAATTGACATCAAGGTGGCCTATTTATGTTGCCTGATTTAATGATGGCAATACATACCCTTATACATTAACATTCTAAAAAATGTACTACGTCAGATATGTGTCCAAAAAGGCATTTATTACAATGGCAATATCTACAATATGTAACAATAAAATAATAGTATGATATGGATAAATTGCTTATACGGCCTCAAGCGCTCCAGCACTACCCTGACTTTGCTAAGGTAATGAAGTCAGTAATTATTCTGATTATGAGAAAAGGGTATTGTTACCTACGCTATTGTTACCCCTTTTAATATTTTGTGCGTAGACTCAAAGTACAAATCTTGCAAAAAGCAGTAAGTAAACATGTTTGTGTGATCAGGTTTGATGATATGATAATAATAATTTAGAATGGAAAATGTAATTATGTACTTATTTCTTTATTTATCTGTTATTATCACCACACATTTTTAAGACTTGAGATGAATACCCAATTTGTATTTGTAATAATTACACAAACACAAACTCAACGTTAGTAACTGTGTTTAAATTCAGATCCGAGTTACCAAACCACCTTTTGTCCTGCCGTAGGAGTATTAAAATATAGCCCTTAAACTGCGCATAGATAATATTATGATGTGTGAATGAAGATAAATAATAATGATACTAACAACATTTATTTCTCTTCATATAAATTTCAATTTATGTTGTAACTAATGCCTAATATGAGGTTTATTTTGAAGTTAAATTAAGTGACTAACTACGCGATAGTTGTAAAAATGTAATGCGATCAATAAATAAGCTAGTGCCTGAAGTACGTACTGTATACGGGCACCAGATCAACTATGTTTTCCTAATTGGAATTCTCATGCATGCTGATTGATGATTGTACTTCTCTATTTAGAAATATCGATAATCGAGTTCCGTAAAGTCTTTAAGTGATAATAATATGGCACATTCTATATTCCATATTGTATCACTGGACAAGCCTGGGCCAGATACGTATTCACAACCACGGTTTTTTTACATTAATTCACAAATCCACTGTAGCATATCCTTATTCTGGCTTGCACTATATAAATAACTCGGTAACTACTTATCGTTATAAAATATGTATTTATCTACGGTATCTACCAAGACATTAATGACGATAATTATTTACAGTCTACTAGTAATAACAATGGATTGTATTTTTTGACCTTTGCTATATTAGATTATTCTAATACAGTAAGAAGATTTAAAAATCTATGTAGGTAAATAAGCGTCAAATATAATTTGTTAAAATAGATTTGTTTTTATAAAAAAACAGTTATTGGTAAAAAGAAATCATAATTATATGATTTTCTACTAATTATTAAACTAGCTGTGTAAATCAATTGTAAATTAGGGGTTATATTTCAGTTTCCAAATATAAATCACTTGCGAATTAAATAATTATTCTTCGATCATTGATCAATACTCTATGAGTATGTTTTGCTTGATTACTATATAAAACTATTTATTACCTTGACAAAATACATTGGCGATCATGCTTGCAATGTCAACATATCAAATCGAACATTAAATTTGCCAGAATACTATTATAAACTAAAAAGATCATAGAATAGACTGTAAATTGAAGTATTCAGCCTGCATGCAGGCGTGACAATATTGTGTAATATTACATTTGATGTATTACAGCAATTTAAATTTATTGATGCTGTAAAAAAGTTAGAGTATGCAGATATTATCTGCGATATTTCTTATTTTAGCGCAAATATTTATCTTGAAATATCTATATAATACTGACTCTATGTTACAGCCTTGCAGCAGAATGTGAAAGTTTTTATTTTCACCGTACATGGTACTATTATTTATCCTGTGATAGTACGCCTCATGGTTCTACTTCTACTGCCAATTAATTGTCTTTTGACGTCATCAAAAGAACAACTGTCATAGTAATATTCTTTACAAAATGTATGGGTAACGTATAACGGCCGATTTTACATCCCGAAAGTCAGCTATTGCTGAATATTTTGATTTTCTTCTTATGTGTAAACCTAATGATTTATTTATGTCCTTACTAATATAGGAAAATAAAACTATTTGACTATTTGTACATACATACATGCATCGAGTAATCATCAAAATTTGATTTTGGCCAATCACTGAGTCAATAAACAATATGTGAGGTGCTTTCATTCTGCAACAGGCGCTAAACATCTACATGGTTAATTTAAATCTCGAGGATGTAACATAGAAGTATAATATATAGTTGAAAGAACTTACCTAAGTGAATTTCAACTCGTATTATACGAGATGTTACATCCGAAGAGATTTAAACTCCCACCCACCCCGTTGTATATCCTGTTGTCAATATACAACTTAATGCCCAAGTGTTGCAGAATGCAGACTGATCTACACTCTAAAACAAATGAAGGTACACAGTCGAGATGTTGGCTGGTGTGTGAGTATTGAACGAGTAAATAATGTTTTTATTTTTATTTTATGTGCTTTAAACAGTGTGACGATGCGAAACAACGAAAGACGGACTACATGGTTAATTTAAATCTCTTCGGATGTAACATCTCGTATAATACGAGTTGATTCACTTAGGTAAGTTCTTTCAACTATATAATACATAGTTATCTGTGGGCACAAACAAAGAAAGAAGAAAAGAAATAACGTAGCATCTCTACTAAGTCTGTGGTAGAAAAATAAGTAAGAAGCAAAGAGAATATAAATACTACGTAAGAAGAATGTTGTAGTTATAACAAAGTGTTTATTTATAATATATAAAGGGCAGAGCACGGGTAGGTTCACAGGTTCATACACTGAACTTGATTTAAGCACACATAATAAGTCTACTATCCTGACTAGTGATGCGCATCACGTAGGTGATGATTTAACGAGCAGGCTCCAGGGAAGTAGGCAGCGGCAGGAACGTTTGGTTCTCCAGCGGAGGCAGGTCTTCTCAATAACCGTCCCGGTAGTCGGGCGGTTGTGCTGATATAGGCACGGCACAAGAACCCTGAAATATTAAACCAGTCTCTCCATTATAGGCCAACTCCTATGCCCGACTGCAACATCCGTTGTGTGCGACATCATTAAAACGAATAAAATTAGATTGTAAACTATATTGATTGTTATTGTAAAATAATAAGTAACATTGTGTAATGTAATTTGACTTAGTGCTTTAATCTAGAGAAAGAAGTATCAGAGAGCCTTTCAAATAGGACGCCTGTAGTCTCAGTATTTCTGGATATGAGCAGAGCATTTGATTTTGTGGACCATAAAAAATTATTAACGAAAATAGAATTATATGGAATAAGGGGAAAACCATATAACTGGCTTAGTAGTTACTAGCAGCCCGCCCCGGGTTCGCACGGGTAGAACATATATGCCTACAAAATTTGCATCAGTTTGTTGCATCGAATATAAAATATGAACATATTTAACAATCATCGTCATATTTCATCCAATTTACACAAAACTTTAACGAATTATGCACCTAAACCTTCCTCATAAACACTCTGGCTATTGGTAAAAACCGCATGATAATCCGTTTAGTAGCTATTGAAATTATTGCGAACCGACAGACAGAGGCAGTGATGGACTTTGTTTTATAATGCTTACGTAGTGATATTGGACGGCCCTTTGGCGTAAAGGATAGTTACCCTGATTCTGACCCGATGGTCGTTGGTTCTAATCCTAGCTACCTACCAATGAAAGTTTTATGTGCATTCATGAATCATGAGTTTTCGTACAGTGGTAGTGGGATCATTAAATCTACCGAAAAGTAGCTTACCACAAAGGAGAACATCTGCCGCCGTAACCTTACGGCGTTTCCCGACGCAAAATGTAGGGGTAATATACGTTTAACGTGTGTATCTGTGTGTCTAGAACATAGGTTGTCTGGAAGAGATTGCTTGATGCGATAAGACCGCCGATTGCTTTACCATTATGTTATTGTTTTTTTTAATGAAGCTATTGTACATTTTGTATTTTGTGTTTTGGTAATCAATAAAGAGTTTTGTATTGTATTGTATTGTATTGTCTATCTGTAGCATCTTAGCACCTAACCGGATGAACCGATTTTGATTCGAATCTTCTTCTTCAACGATATTGTAAGAACATGGAAGCATTGACCTGATGCTGGGACATCTCCTGGACTCTACAGAATACTCAAATCCTCACCAACTTAGAGCTCAGATTTTAAATGTCGTGTTTAGAGTCATTGGAATGCTTTTAATGAAAAGATTAGGTATACATAGATCAGTCGGGGTGGTTTAAATTATTATATTATTATATACATAGATGAATATTATTTTACACAATAGATCATATAATTATACTGTATTGACTTCAAATTGATTGTGATCGGTAGGGATCTACTGCATAGCTAAGCTTATAATAATATTTTCGAAGTAACTATGACATAATCTGTGGTTTCACTGCAAATATTTTATTAATTTTGCGATGCGTGTATGTGAAACTCGTGATATCTTCTAGAGTTTTCATTTGAATTATATACTGTAAAGGACAATTTTAATCTATAATATGTGGCCAAGCTAATAAACGTAATTATTGGGATAAGGATTAATACTATATACTTGAAATATCCTTGGAAGTTATGTAATATTTTTTAACAAAAAATTTAAGATTAAAATGGTTACTGTGAGTCAACCTTAAGAGATAGACATATGCTGTCGCGAACTTTTTTGTAGGTCTTATTAAGTTGTACAACTCTTGCATAGAAAATATTCTTCTATCTATTTTCAATTAAGCAGCGTTCGTAAGAAACGTGTTTTTTCGACCGTTTTTATGCCGACTTAGGTTGCAAATTAGGTCTCCACGTATGTACCTTTGATTTAAACGGGATAATATATAGCCTATTTTCATTCCGAAAGTCCATTCTATGTATTACTGAAAGAATTTTTTAAATCGGTTCAGTAGTTTTTGAGCCAAATCATTACAAACATACAAAAATACAAATGTTCTCGCTTTATAATATTAGTATAGATTTATATGAAAGAAAACAATGTACAGAAATTGAAAATTTTAAATGTAATACAAATTGTGCCACCAAGTGTACATATAAATCGACATACAGAATAAATAAGTGTGGCGTCCCACAAGGGAGTATTTTGGGACCACTCCTATTTCTGATATATATTAATGACATAACAAAATCAACCAAAGAAAAATGTGTGTTATTCGCGGACGATACCACATGTTAAAGCAGAGAACAAATCAAAATTTGAAATTCAAATAAATGAGTCATTAAATGATTTAACAAAATGGTTGGATAAAAACAACCTTAGGATAAACACAAACAAAACCAAATTTATACAATATACCACCTATCAAGCCAAGCAGATTAAATTAAATGTTCAGTATAATAAAGAAAACTTAGAACAAGTAAATAATGCGATGTTTTTAGGATTAACTGTAGACCAACACTTAAATTGGAAAGATCACATAGGAAAAGTATGCTGCAAAATAGACAGATTTGTATATGCCATCCGCAGAGTAAGACAAACGATATCCCGTGATGCAGCAATAGCCGCATACCATGGGTATGTTGCATCAGTTTTAAATTACGGGCTCATATTGTGGGGAAATTCTGTTGATATTCTTAAGGCTTTTGTAGCGCAAAAAAAATGTATACGCGCGATATGTAACGCTTGGCAAACTGATAGCTGTAAGCCTTTATTCAAAGAATTAAACGTGTTGCCTTTGCCGTGTATGTACATCAAGCAGAAATGTATTTTTGTTATAGAGAATCAAATGTATTTTCCTAAACATGCAGATGTGTTTGAGCGACATACACGACATCAGAACAGGCTTGATTTTCCAAAATGTAGACTTAACATGTATTCTAAGAACGTTTACTGTATGGCAATAATAATATATAATAAACTTCCATCGACATTAAAAAAATTACAATTGACTCAATTTAAAATAAAGTTACATGTATGGTTGCATGAACGCAACTTTTACAGTGTAGAAGATTATATGACATAAAATATTTTGACATTAACCATTAATTGACATTGACATTTGTAGTTGCATGGCATTGACATTTAATATTTTGACATTCCCATTTAAACTAGGGTCTACTTTACAGTAAATAATATTTTCCAATACTAATACTTACTGAAAAGCATAAAACGAAACACTTGTGAATAATGGTACGGTTATTACAATATAATTATGTTTTATTTATGATTTAATCATTTTAATTATATTTATATTATATATTTATATTTATCAATTTAATTTTTTCCCATTTTAATTTTAATTTTTGTGTTGTTTTTACCTGTAAAATTGTAATTGATAAATAATAATAATAGAATTATGAACAAAACATAAACATGGAATGGTTGATTAGACGGTGAGAACATATTATAATTATCAATAGTATTGTAACGAATGGTAAATAACATTTGCACGCCCGAAAGGGTATAAATAAGAGGACCTATTGTTATAATGTATTTTACCTTTGTGACCTTATTTATAGCAAATAAATAATTGATTGATTGATTGATTAGTAGTACTTGTACTATTCATTATTCTGTGATAGTAGTGACATTGTGTTGTCTTTTGTTTTAGATATAATCACCGTGGTGTGTAAAGTTCTGTTCGGTTCTCATTCTGGAAACACAGAACAGAAAATAATCCTGAACACTGACTATATTCTTAATTTACCGACACACTCCATATGCTTTATGAAACTAGCATGAACGGACATTGGCAGAATTGTATCAACAAGCCACATAAATCACATCACTAAGAAACTAACTAACTACTTGTAGTAAGTACCTACTTAGTACCAAATGTTGTAGATTTGTGTTGTGTTCTTTAGATTTATTTATTTTGTTTATTTATATATTGCTTACTCATTACGTATATTAATGAACTAGCGCCCCGCCCGGGCTTAGCATGGGTAGAACCAGTGTAGGCGTCGCTGGGTAGAACATAATTATATGCCTACATAATTTGCATCAGTATGTTTCGTCAAGTAGGAATCAACATATGCAACAATCATCATCATATTTTAATCAATTTACACAATAGCTTAACAAATTAATTAAACACATTAAACTTCCTTATAAATCACTCTGGCTATTGGTATAAACCGCATCAAAAATTGTTCAGTAGCTTTTGAGTTTTTTGTGAACAGACAGACCTGGTGAGGGACTTTGTTTTATAATTATGTAGTGATATTGGACGGCCCTATGGCGTAAAGGATTGTTACCTTGATTCTAACTCGAAGGTTGTTGGTTCTAGTTCCAGCTATATACCAATGGATGTATTATGTGCATTCATGAATTATGAGAGTTTGTACAAAGGTAGTTGGTTAATTAAATCGATGTTCTGTCTAACTTGCTACCAAAAAGTAGCATTCCACCAAGGAGAAAATCAGCCGCCATTACCTTACTCTGTTCCGGCAGCACAGCTCTCGAGAGTTAGACATTTCTAGGCCTAGCATGTTTACTATCCTAGACCACATCATTATTTTTAACCCTGTGCAAAAAGAAGGGGTGTAAACTATACTAATATGATAAGGAGAACATTTTAATTTTCCAAATGGGAGGCACAACCTCTCAAATAATTCGAAACTGAAGTTTTGAATAAAAAGACTATTGTATCTTGTGTGAACACAAGTACTTCTGTAAATAATTAAGTAAATACATGTTTCAGGCTTTTCAAAATTCCTATGTCCTACATTACGATGTTAGTATCCGCTAAGTATTTTTTAAAATTCACCCTTTAAGGGAAGAAATGGGGGTTCAAAGGATTGTATGCAGAAACAACGTTAGATCGTCTTTTTCATTCGAAACTTCACACAAGTACTTCTGGAAATAAATAAGAAAATATGTGTTTAAGAATTTTTGAAATTCCGCTCCGAAAGGGTGCAAAGGGGTAGCAAAGTCTGAAAATCAATATGGATTTTGGGTTTTATAAAAGAATTCCTATTTCCCTTAGTCACATGATAACTAGAAAATAGGTGAACCGTTTTGGCTAATTCTTTTTTAGGGTTCCGAACACAAAGGGTACCAACGGAACCCTATTACTGACACTCCGCTGTCTGTCTGTTTGTCTGTCTGTCTGTCTGTCTGTCTGTCGCCAGGCTGTATCTCATGAACCATGATAGACGGTTGAAATTTTCACAGATGATGAATTTCTGTTGCCGCTATAACAACAATTACTAAGAACATAACAAAGTTAAAAATTAAAGGGGGTTCCCATACAAAAAAGTGTATTTTACTATAGCCTCATATATGAACGATTGTTTATCTTATTAATAATATTAATTACTAACACCTTTGTGTTAATATTCACTTAGTTGGTGTTAGAAGTTCGTTAGGTATTAGTTAGATGGCGTTCGGGACCCTCCGTGTGCGGAATAAAAGTCTGACTCGCACTTGGCCAGTTTTATCAACCGACTTCCCAAAAAGAAGAAGGCTCTCAATTCGTCTGAATGTTTTTTTTTTCTAATTTTTTTGTGTGTCTGTTACGCGATTACTACGTTAATTGTGAACCGATTCGAATGGTTCTTTTTGTAATAGGTAGGGTACGTTTCCGAGGTGGGTCATATTGTAATTGCATCGAGATCTGATAAGTATATCTAGAGATACGAGTATGACGATAAACGTCTCAAACTTGCTACTAAAATTCAAGGCGGGGCATTGAAGTCGGTTGTTTTAGTTTTTTAACTATCTTAATTATTTACGATCTATGAACGATGGTTTCCCTTATCTAATACTATAAAAATCTTTGTCCTGACATACTGACTGACTGACAGACAACGCACAGCCTATACTGCTGGTCGTAGAGACTTGAAATTTGGAGGGTATATTTGTCTTAGTACGTAAGGGTTATACTAAGAAAGGATTTTCCAAAATTTGTTGTTTGGTTCAAAGTTTGTATGGAGAAACAAGATTAGATAGTTTATTCAAAACTTCACACAAGTGCTTCAGTAAATAAATTGGTAATAACTTGATTCAGGCTTTTTCGAAATTCAGCCCTTGAGGGTGAAATGGGGTAACAAAGTGTGAAAATTAATATTGTTTTGGATTGTGCTGAAATTCGGCATGCAGGTAGTTATTATGACGATAGTATCTGTTATGGTAGGATTTTCCAAAATTCCCCCCTTAAGGGGATGAAACGGGGGTTCAAAGTTTGTATGGAGACACAAGTGTTTTCTATTCGAAACTTCGCACAAGTACTTCAGTAAATAAATAAGTAAATACGTGTTTCAGGCTTCTTCAAAATGCCTCCCCTAAAATGGTGAACAATGTCTAAAATCAATATTGTTTCGGATTGCGCTGAAATTGGGCATGCAGATAGTTATTTTGACTTAGGTATCCGCTGAGAAAGGATTTTTCAAAATTTACTCTTTAAGGGGATGAAGCGGGGCTTCAAAGTTTGGAAAGTCATTTTATTCGACATTTCACACAAGTACTTCTGTAAATAAATAATTAAATACGAGTTTCAGGCTTTTTCAAAATGCCACCCTAAGAGGGTGAAGTGGGGTAACAAAGTCTGAAAATCAATATTGTTTCGGATTGCGCTGAAATTTAGAATGCAGATAGTTGTTATGACGTAGGTAGAGTACTAAAAGACCACACAGTAGCAGCCGCACTTCTTCCGATATATACTTGCGAATTCTATAGAGGACCTTTAGTTTGTAGAATATGTTCCTAATTTTTTCATTTATATGTTTTATAAATCTCAAGTCACTGTCAAAAATAAGGCCCAGATTTCTTGCGTTCGACTCTATAGGAATATCAATATTATCAATAAATAATATCGGATTGTGATTTAGAACTCTTTGTACTTGTGTTTTTGTACCAAGGACTAACATCTTAGACTTAGCCGGATTCAAGATTAGTGAGTTGCGTTTGGCCCAATCGAAGATCGCTTTAAGGTCCGCGTTTATCTTTGTAATAGCATCATGTGTATCATTCGAGTTAAAATAGTCATCAGCATATCCTACTAATATTATAAATGCGAAAGTAAGTGTGTGTGTGTGTGTGAATGTTTGTTACCACGTATCTCGATAACCACTAAACCAATTTTAATGAAATTTAAAACGTAGATAGTGTAGGTTCTAACTTAAGACATAGGCTAATATTATTTTTGAAAATCATCCCCTAAAGGGGTTAAATAGGGTGATAAAGTTTCTATGGAAAATTTTATTCCTTGGGCCGATTTACTCAAAACTCGGTACAAATAGACCTTAAGACAAATAATGAGACACGTGTTTTTAATTTTTTTAAAACCACCCCTAGGAGGCTTGAAAACTGAATTTTCTTTGAAAAATTATAAAAATATCAGTAATATTTGTTCTTACATATTCCTTTGTCCGATTCACTCAAAACTCAGTACAAACAATCCTTAAAACAAATAATGAGACACGTGTTTTTTATTTTTTCAAATCTACCCCTAAGGGGGGTGTAAAATGATTTTGTTTGAATAAGTCGTAGAAAATTCAGTAATGTTTGTTTCCACGTATTCCTTGGCCCGATTCACTCAAAACTCGGTACATATAATCTATCCAACAAATAATGAGACACGTGTATTTCATTTTTTCAAAACTACCCTTTAGGGGGGTGTAAAATGATTTTGTTTGGAATAGATAGAAAATTCAGTAATGTTTGTTTTCACGTATTTCTTGGCCCGATTCACTTAAAACTCGGTACAAAGAAACTTTAAAACAAATAATGAGACATGTGTTTCTATATTTTCAAATCTACCCCTAAGGGGGGTGTAAAATGATTTTGTTTGGAATAGTCATAGAAAATTCAGCAATGTTTGTTTTCACGTATTCCTTGGCCCGATTCACTTAAAACACGGTACATATAATATATCTAACAAATAATGATAAACATGTATTTCATTTTTCAATACTACCCTTTAGGGGGGTGTAAAATGATTTTGTTTGGAATAGATAGAAAATTCAGTTATGTTTGTTTTCACGTATTCCTTGGCCCGATTCACTTAAAACTCGGTACATATAATCTATCCAACAAATAATGATACACGTGTATTTAATTTTTTCAAAATTACCCCTTCGGGGGCTTGAAAAATGATTTTTCTTTGTAAAAATTATAAAAAAATCGTTAATATTTGTTTTCACGTATTCCTTTGTCCGATTCACTCAAAACTCGGCACAAACAAACCTTAAAACAAATAATGAGACACGTGTTTTTTATTTTTTCAAATCTACGGGCGGTGTAAAATTGTTTTTAATTTTGTTTGGAAAAGTCATAGAAAATTCAGTAATATTTGTTTCCACGTATTCCTTGGTCCGATTCACTCAAAACTCGGTACATATAAAACAAATATAAAACAAAAAAAAAAATAATATAAAATAAAACAAAATAAAAAATAAATAAATATCAAACAAATAGCGAGACACGTATTTTTTATTTTCCAAATCTACCCCTAGGGGGTCTGTAAAATTAATGTTGTATGGAAAAATCATATAAAATCCAGTCATGTTTGTTTTGACGTATCTGCATAACTAATTAACCGATTTCAATGAAATTTGACACGTAGATAGTGTAAGTTTTAAAATAACATATAGGGTAATTTGATTTTCAAAATTCTACCCCTGAAGGGGTAACATAGGTTGATAAAGTTTCTATAAAAATGTTATTCCTTGGTCTGGTTCACTCAAAACTGTACAATACAAAAAAGGTACAAATAAAACTTAAAACAAATAATTAAACATGTATTTTTTATTTCTTTCAAATTTACCCCTAGGGGGAGTGAATTTGTAATTTTATCTGGAGAAATCATAGAAAATACATTAATGTTTCCACGTATCTGTATAACTACTAAATCTATTTTGATGATATTGGAAATGTAGATAGTATAGGTCCTGAAATAAAACATAATAAGGTACTTTAATTTTCAAAAATCATCCCTAAAATGGTTAAACAGGGTGATAAAGTTTCTATGGTAAATTTTATTACAAACTTGGTTTGATTCACTCAACATTCGTGTGCAAAATGATATTTGTAAATATAGAAAACATGTATTTCGTGGTTCCATTCACTATGTAGGGAAATACAGTTTAACGTAAATAATTGAAATCAACACCAATATTATAAATGCGAAAGTCACTTTGTTTATTTGTTTGTTTGTTTGTTTGTTTGTTTGGGACTTCTTCACGGTCAAACGGCTTGACCGATTTGGCTGAAATTTTGTACAAAGATAGTACATAGGGCAGAATAGGATAATATAATAATATATATAAATACTTTTTTTGGCTATCGAGTCAGGGGGTCCAGATATTTTTAATTGAATTTTGTAAATATAAGACTTCTCGAATAAACGGCTTGACCGATTTGCCTGAAATTTTGTATGAATACATGTCATAGGGCAGAACAGGATATAGGATACTTTTTTTCTGGCGGTCGAGTCAGGGGTCCTGATATTTTGAATTGAATTTTTTAAATATAGGACCTCTTCTCGAATAAACGGCTTGACCGATTTGCCTGATATGTTGTATAAAGACAGTTCATAGGGTCGAATAGGATATAGAATACTTTTTTTCTGGCTATCGAGTCAGGGGGCCCAAATATGTTTTATTGTATTTTGTAAATAAGACCTCTTCTCGAATAAACGGCTTGACCAATTTTCCTGACATGTTGTATAAAGACAGTTCATAGGGCAGAATAGGATATAGGATACTTTTTTTAGGGTTCCGTAGCCGAATGGCAAAAAACGGAACCCTTATAGATTCGTAGTGTCTGTCTGTCTGTCTGTCTGTCTGTCCGTCCGTATGTCACAGCCATTTTATTCCGAAACTGTTAGTACTACAGAATTGAAACTTGGCAGGTAGATGTATTCTGTGAACCGCTTTCCGATTTTTATACAAAATTAAAAAATATAAAAGTTAAAGGGGGGGCATCCCATACATGGAACTGAAACAAAAAAAAATTTTCTTCAAACCTATACGTGTGGGGTGTTTGTGGATAGGTTTTCAAAAATGACATTAAGGTTCCTAAAATCATTTTTTCTCAAAGTCAATCATTTGAAAGATAGGCGCGTCTAAAGTGGTAAAATGTGTGTAAAAAAATATATGCTGTAGATTGAGATCTACAGCATATTTTTTTTTCTTTCAAACCAATTTTCGTTGTTAGTTTTTATTGAGATAAAAACTAACAACGAAAATTGGTTTGAACGAGATACAATCAGCAGTTTTAGAGATATGGCGACCGCAAAGATAACTTTGTTTTTCATACAAACACTATGAAAAACAAAGTTAATTTTGTAGTTGCGAAAAATCATAGTTATGGTATACTTAACTGTGTTACGGAACCCTTCGAGTGCGAGTCCGACTTGCACTTGGCCAGTTTATTTGGCTATCGAGTCTGGGTAGCCAGATTTTTTTTATTGAATTTTGTGCATGTGTGTGTGGCTTCTTATCAGCAAAATGGCTTGACCGATACGGCTGAAATTTTCTACATATACCTACAGCTCAGATGGCATAGAAGCACATAGGATACTTTTTTTCTGGCAGTTGAGTCCAAGTGTCCAGATTTGTTTTTATTGAACTTTGTAAATGTTTGGCCTCCTCTCAGTCAATTTCAGCTGAAATTTTGTACACTGACAGTCAATAAGACATAGGATACTTTTTTTTTGGCTGGCAATTTTGGGTGTCCAGATTTTTATTATGGATTAATGTGTGGCCTCTTACCGGCAATAGTTTTGACCTATTCAGCTCAAATTTTGTACAAATACAGTTAATAGGCCATAGAACGACAAAGGATATTTTTTTTAGCGGTTGAGTCTGGGTAACACTTTTTACTGAATTTTTTAAACGTGTGACCCTGGTCTCTGTTAAACGAGTTGATCGATTGAGCTAAAATTGTACAGATACAGTCAATAAGACATAGACCAAGAGTAAAATCTATTATCCGAACACATAGGTTACTTTTTTTTACAATCGAGCCCAGTTGTCAGTTTTATATTATTGAATTTTATAAATGTGTGGCCTCTTTTCGGCCAAAAGGCTTGACCGATTCACATGACATTTTGTACAAAGACATTTAATAGGGCATAAAAGGGCAAAGAATACTTTTTTTCGACAGTCAAGTGTAGGTGCCTTCTATATTTTTTGTAAACTTATATAGAATTAACATAATCATTAAAAAATTGACCTTAGGTTCGTCTATAATGACTTAATTCATCTTCGTCTTCATCGTCTTCATTGTTGACTTAGTAGGTCATAAAAACTGTCAGGGTCATAAAAAGTCGTGAAAATTTTTCGCGCTCGCTTCGCTCGCGCAGTAATAACGCTATATAGCGTATAATAGGGTGATTCAACAGCCTCATACATTAGACTGACTGAAATACTTAAACAGCAAAACTTGGTAAAGTTTACCAAGTAATTATTAGTAACTTTAACAATAGACGATACCCAGCTCGACCTAAGAGTCATCTATAGTGAGTTGATTATTAGGTCGTAAAACTGTCAGGGTCATAAAAAATGTTCGCTCGCGCAATGATAGCACCCGCTGCGCTCGCGCAGCTATTCACCTTATTTTCTTTATAAGAAATGTTTCAGGAACTTTTGTGTTGAGTCAATCATTTAAACAGCACAACTTCGTATACCTAACTAAAATGATTAATGACTTTAACAAAAGAGGATATTGAGTTCAACTTTAGGGTCATCTATGCTGACTTAAGGCCTAAGAGATCATCGATCTTGACCTCAAAGGTCATAAAGACTCAAATAACGCGGGCGAAGCCGCGGGTAACAGCTAGTAGGTGATATTTACAAGTTTTAATATACTCCGGCATATCGGCTATGAAAATTGAGAACAAGATAACGGACTAAGGATTGATCCCCGTGGTGTTCCACAAGGCACATTTGCGACATTGAAGGTACGCTTACGACCATCAGGGGTTTCAATTTCTACGTATTGTTCCCTGCCAAAAAGAAATGTAGTAAACAAGTACTTTGTGAAAAACCGTAATATGCAAGCTTAGCAATGAGTAGTTCCGGACACAAGCAGTCGAAAGCTCGCGAAAAATCAAGGAGCACGAGAATATTGCTTACTCCCGAATCAGAGGCTGTCAAAATATCATCGATGACCTGCAAAAGCGCTGTTTCGGTACCGTGATTCTTTCTAAACCCTGACTGATATTTAGGAATAATATTTTCCTTGCTTATAAACGTCTCCATCTGATTGAGAACTACTCTTTCCAGTATCTTCGAGACCATGGGTAGTATACTGATCGGACGTAGATGTTTGAGTTCTTCGATTGTATTTGACTTCGGCAGTGGTCTAACCAATGCTCGTTTCCAGACTTCTGGAAATTTGCTTGTGGAAATCGATTGATTTACAATGTTTGTTATAATTTTAACGTCTCAGGTAGGCTTAGTTTAATCATATCTGAATTTACAAGATCGTGTCCAGAAGCATTCGTTTGTATATTTAAGATAAGATTGCCCACTTGTTCTTCAGTTACTAGATTTAAATTAAATTCATTGCTAATTTTTTTGTTCGTAATAAAATACTTGATTAAGTCCTCATCAATTTTTCCATCACCCGGTAATTTCAAAAAATGGTCATTTATTGTATTGGGGTCTAAAAGGTTTTCCGGTATAGGTATTGAAATGATGGTATTTACTAAATTTTTTTTTAATAATCCCACATTTTTAGGCCGGTCTATATTTTTATTTACATAATGCGTAAAAATGCTGTTCTTTCTCTTTCGATAGCTCCTGTAACTAAGTTTTTAAAACTCTTGTTGTAATTTTTTGACGATTCTGTTTTCTTTATATTAGCCTTAACGCTTTGTCTCGAAGAGACCTCATAAACATTATGGTATCAGTTATCCAAGGTTTTGAGTTTTCTTTTATTATTTTACGTGTCAAAGGGGCGTGTTTGTCAAATAAACTTATAATTATTTTATTGAATTCTATTACTTTAAACTCTAAATTTTCTGATGAAATTAAATGTTGCCAATCTATGGACTTAAGATCCGAGTCAAACTGTTTACGGTCAATTTTATTAAATATTCTAGAATCGATAATACGCGGTACAGATTTTGGATTTTTAATATTATACTCACATAAAACCATGGCGTGATCGCTGAGATCCCTGTTATGAATTACTGTTATTTTCTTACATCTATCGGGTATGTTTGTAAGTACAAGATCAATTAGGCTTTCAGAGAGATCTGTGACTCTAGTGGGCTTGTCTACAAGCTGAGTCAGGTTATTCTGTGCACAGAATGAGGTCAGTTCGCGAGCTTTCGGTGTGTCAGATTTAAGTAGATCCACATTAAAATCGGTGAGAAGGCAGATGTATTCACAGTACGCGAATGTCTTGATTGATTCGCTAAGGCAGTCTAAGGCTGTGTCAACTTTGACGCTTTCAGGCCTGTATAAAGTACCGATTGCTATCCGACTTCCCGGGAGGGCTAGTTCAAGCCATAATTGCTCTAGGGCGGATTCAGGTTGATTGCGGACTCGAACCCTAAGGCATTTTCTGACATAAAATATGTGTGCCTTTAAATGTACAAGACATTCAAGACATTCAAGGTTGAAATGTCACATACGAACACACACTGGTGAAAAACCATATGCATGTAATATGCGTGACTATAAATGTACAACATATTCCAGCTTGAAGAGACACATACGAACTCACACTGGTGAAAAACCATATGCATGTAATATTTGTGACTATAAATGTGCAGAATATTCCAAGTTGAAGGTCCACATACGAACACATACAAGTGAAAAACCATATGCATGTGCTATGTGTGACTATTAATGCGCACAGAAAAACTCTTTGAATAGTCACATGATGTCACACAGTGGTGAAAAACCATATGCATGTGATATATGTGACTACAAATGTGCACATAAATCCAATTTGAAGCAACACATACGAACACACTGACGAAAAACCATATGCATGTGATATGTGTGCCTATAGATGTGTAATTAAAACATCTATGAATAGACACATGATGTCACACTCTGGTGAAAAACCATATGCATGCGATATGTGTGACTATAAATGTGCACAAAATTCCCATTTGAAGCAATACATACGAACACACACTGGTGAAAAACTATATGCATGTTATATGTGTGACTATAAATGTACTACATTTTCTAGCTTGAAGATACACATACAGATATAGAACCATATGAATGTGATATGTGTGACTATGAATGTGCAGAGAAACGCCATTTAAATAGACACAATGTTATTCACTGGTGAAAAATCATATGCATGTGATATTTGAGTCTATAAAAGTACACGTATATACGTATACAAGTTTGGTGATTCACTTAAGAAAACACACACTGGTGAAAAACCATATGCATGTAATATGTGTAACATAAATGTGCTCAAAATACTCTGAATAGTCACATGATGTCACATCTGGTGAAAAAATGTGCACTTAATTTTCGATTGAATAGACACATAGGATGTAATATGTGTGATTTGTGCACATAAATCCACGTTGAAGCAACACATACAGGTAAAATCCATATTCATGTGATATGTGTCACTATAACTGTGCACAATAAACGAATGAATGGTCACATGATGTTGCACACTGGTAAAAAACCATATGCATGTGATATGCGCGACTATCAATCTGTACATAATTCGCATTTGAAGAGACATAGGAACACACTGGTGACAAGCCATATGAATGTGATATGTGGGACTATAAGTTGCACATATATCTACCGTGTTGAGTTGAAGCAACACATACAAACACATACAGGTAAAAACCACAGTTGTTCTGTGAGCAAAACCATATGCATGGAATATGTGTAACTATAAGTGTGCATAAAAACACTTTGCATAGTCATATTATAATTTTACACACTGATGAAAAACCATATGTATGTGATATGCTCAACTCGAAATACAAATGTTCTCTTTTGCGAAATACCATACAATAAATACTTAAATGAGACTAAACTTAACTATGAATTGAAAATAATCTGTACTAAATTCAATAACGTTAGGTACGTAGATCTGGGTTTCTCCTCCCATTTGCCTCATCGCAAATCAATAAATAGATACATATGCCGTTTGATACTCAGAGAAATTGTAACAATTGAATATAAAATTAAGATTGTAAATTATAAAAAAGCGTCTCTAAATGTACCGACACAGAAGGTTGATAAAACGACACAAACTGACAATGAAGATGAAACAATTAGGTTGTTAAATACAAGCACGTCCTCCTGCCCGCAACTTGGCAACTCGAAGACACAAAATAATGATTTATTTTTTCGTTAACAATGAAATAAAAATTTTTCATCAAAATATTAATGGTGTTTTAAGTAAAGCAGACCTTCTAACAGTACATTTAGAATCGCTTGTGGAACAGAGTAAATCAGTCGATGTCATATGCTTAACAGAACATAATATGCTTAATGATGACGTTAAATTACTTAATATTGAGAATTACTCGTTGGCGTCTTTTTTCAGTAGAAATAACCGTCACGGCGGGTCATGTATACTGGTCCACAATAAACATGAATTTAAAAACATTGTAACTGTCAAGAAATGTGGTGTCTCCGGTATTTTAGAGTGCTGCGCTATAGAGCTTGTAGTTCATAAACTAGTAATAATCTGCATTTACAGACCTCCACGAAACAGACAACAACAACTTGAACTTTTCTTTACTATTCTGGATTCAATTCTTCATGAATTTTGCTATAAAAAAAAGAAAGTGATAGTGTGTGGAGATTTCAACATAAATACTCTACACAAGAGCAAAGAGGTAGATAATTTCATACAATTAGTCAAAAGCTACAATATGAAGATGGCTTTGAATGAACCTACTCGTCTTAAAAGTGGTACTTGTATAGATAACTTTATACATAATGTAAAAGGCTCTAAACATGAAATTTTTGAATTTGCTCTTTCAGACCATACAGCGCAGATGCTATCATGTCCAGTTAAATTTAGCACATCACTTACACATTGGTTTATTGAAAAAAGAAACTACAGTCAAGAGAATGTTCAAAAATTTAAAGAGTGTCTAAAATCACTTAGTTTTAATGATGTATACAGTACGGATGACGCCAACAAAGCATTTGATTTATTTCATGAAACGTTTACTCTATTTTACTACCTATGTTTCCCAGTGAATGTGATTAGAGTAAAAGTACGTAAACGACCAAGATGGTTGTCAAGTGGTATAAGGAGATGTGCAAATCGTAAGCGAGTCTTACTATGGCAATATAGGAAGCAACCGAATGTCATTAATAAAAACACATTCAAAACTTATACAAAGAGACTTAATAAGATTATTAAATTGACCCAAAAATCACAAAACAGTCATTTCATTCAAAATGCAGCTAATAAATCAAAAGCAACGTGGTCTATTATTAACCACAGTAAAAACAATATTCCAAAAGATGAAATTAAGCAGATAAATGTTAATGGAAATGTCATTGTTGATCCAAAAAATATTGCCAACGCATTTAACAACTTTTTTGCTAACTCTTCTGTAAATGATATTGATTTCAGAAATGACATTAAAGACTCATTGACATATTGCAATTCTAATCTATCTCAATCTATATTTATGACTCCTATTACTCCTTATGACATTGATAAATTAATACATTCTTTAAAAAACACCAACAGCACGGGTTATGATGAGGTAAGCACGAACATTTTGAAACAGGTATCAATATTCATTTCGCCAGTACTGAGTCACATTTTTAATCTTTGTATTGAATCTGGCACATTCCCAAATACACTAAAGACCACAATAATTAAACCATTATTTAAAAAAATGATAAATTAAGCATGACTTGTTACAGACCGATTGCGCTAATACCCATTTTTTCTAAGCTACTAGAAAAGTTCATATATAATAATTTATACAAGTTTTTTGACATCAACAATATTTTCGCTGATGAACAAGTCGGATTTAGGAAAAATAAATCTGTAAACCTGGCTATCTACAAACTGCTCAATACAATCATGACAGATTTAGATAAGAAACAGTTAACTACTGCGATATATATGGATTTAACTAAAGCCTTCGATTATGTTGATCATGGTATACTGTTGAGTAAGTTAGAAATTTATGGAGTTAGAGGTAATGCCCTAAACATGCTAAAATCGTACCTAAGTGATCGAAGGCACTGTACAAAAATAACCCGTATATGTCCAAAAAATAATAATGTAAAAGAAATAACATACTCATCTGAATTTTGTAATGTTACACAAGGTGTACCCCAAGGAAGCGTCCTTGGTCCACTATTATTTATTATCTATATAAATGATCTCTCAAAAGTCACTAATAACAATATGGTCTTATTTGCGGATGACAGCACAATAACGTTTTCCAGTAAATCTAAGTTTGACATGGAATCTAATATGAAAAACACACTAGATAAAATAATTAGTTGGTTGACATGTAATAAATTAATCATAAATATAGATAAAACTAAGTTCATGACATTTAAAAATAGAAAGAATTATTTAGGTGACATTGACATTCATTTGAAGGGACAAAAAATTCATGAAGTTGATATTTCAAAATTTTTAGGGTTGCATCTGGACTCCAATATAAATTGGAAATGTCATATCGAGAGTGTATGCAGCAAATTAAGCCAATTTTCGTATGCATTATACATGCTCGGCAAAATTGTGGACCGGACTACTGTCATCACTGCTTATCGTGGCCATGTAGAGTCAATTCTGAGATATGGTGTAATTTTTTGGGGGAATTGCGTTGAAAAATAAACTGTGTTCAAAGCTCAAAAGAGATGTGTTAGAGCCATCTGCAACTTAAAGCAAAGTGAGAGTTGTCAGCCTTACTTCGTTTCTTTCAAACTTTTGACATTACCATGCTTCTATATATATGAAACAATAGTATTTGTGAAATGCAATCAAAACTTGTTTGACCATTTAAATAGTAAGCGTCATCAATACAAAATTTGTTGCCCGCGTAATAGAACAATGCAGTTTAATAAAAGTGTATTCTGCATGGCATCAAAAATCTACAATCATTTACCCAAAGCTTTAATTAACTGTTCCAATATAAATATATTTAAAAATAAATTGAAAAAGTTATTGTTAAATAAGGCATACTACTGTATAAACGAATATTTAAATGATAAATTCCATTGTGACGTATTATAATCAAATGACACTGCGTGAAATTTTCTTGGACATAGTATACAATTAATTATGTTAATTTAAATTATTATTTTGACATTATTTAATTGCTAGGCTAGGTATTTGTATTGTTGACATTTAATTGGTTTTTGACATTTGATGACTGAATTTTATTTGGCACTATAGTATTATTAATGACAATAATTATTATGAGTGTAAAGTTGTCAATTTAGGAAATTGGTTACTAATTTATCAATTATAAAATTTGTTTTTGAATGTTTAGTAATTTATATGAAAGTAATGATGAACTCACTATTTTTAATTATATTTAAAAAAAAAATTGCATGCCATGTGGTAGGATACAGCAGTACTACTTTATTTATTTTAAGACCACTTTGACCTGTATTCGCAATGAATAAATGAATATGAATATGAATATGTGTAACTATAAATGTAACAAATTTATAATTAATAATAATTATTAATTATTTAGAAAACACAAGTTTTGACACAGCAAAAAAGGTTTGACACAGTTTAAACTTTTGAACTAAACATAGCTTGTGTTGACCACTGAAACACACACTAGGACAATCCTGTGTTGTGTGGTTCAGTATCTTCCTATAAGTAATTATATATACTACAAAAGCTTAGATAATTTTAATAATTATCGACCAGTAATATAATACTATAACATAACTATGAATATGACACAGAATTGTAAAGGCATAGTATTATAAGTAAAATGTTTAGATTATTAAATTATACAGAACCAAGCGGTTTTAATAATCTATACTAATATTATAAAGAGAGAACATTTGTATTTTTGTATGTTTGTAATGATTTGGCTCAAAAACTACTGAACCGATTAAAAAAATTCTTTCACTAATATTTAGAATGGACTTTCGAAATGAAAATAGGCTATATATTATTCCGTTTAAATCAAAGGTACATTCGTGGAGACCTAATTTGCAACCTAAGTCGACAAAAAAACGGTCGAAAAAACACGTTTCTTACGAACGCTGCTCAATTGAAAACAGATGGAAGAATATTTTCTATGGAAGAGTTGTACAACTTAATAAGACCTACAAAAAAGTCCGCGACAGCATATGTTTATCTCTTAAGGTTGACTCACAGTAACCATTTTAATCTTAAATTTGTTGTTAAAAAATATTACATAAGTTCCACGGCTATTTTCAAGTATATAGTATTAATCCTTATCCAAATAATTACGTTAATTAGCTTGGCCACATATTATAGATTAAAATTGTCAATTACAGTATATAATTCAAATGAAAACTCTAGAAGATATCACGGATTTCACATACACGCATCGCTAAATTAATAAAATATCTGCAGTGAAACCACAGATTAGGTCATAGTAACTACGAAAATATTATTATAAGCTTAGCGATGCTGTAAATCCCCACCGATCACAATCAATTTGAAGACAACATAGTATAATAATATATTTTTACTGTATAAAATTCTATTGTATAATATAGTTATGATCTATATATAAACCACCCCGACTGATCTATGTATAATCTTTTAAATAAAAGCATTCCAATGACTCTAAACACGACACTTAAATCTGAGCTGTAAGTTGGTGTGGATTTCAGTATTCTGTAGAGTACAGGAGATGTCCCAACATCAGGTCAATGCTTCCATGTTCTTACAATATCGTTGAAGAAGAAGATTTTCGAATTGATCAGACCTATGAAAGTTGATTTCATAGCGCAATTAACGAGAAAAAAGCTCATAGTCTTATAACGATTGATCGAATTTTCATGAATCAAAGCTAAGAACACTCTCGATGAAGACATCTATCAAACAAAAAAAAAATATCAATAATAAAATCAAAATCGGTTCATCCGGTTGGGTGCTAAGATGCTACAGACAGACACACGTTAAACGTATAATACCCCTTCTTTGATCCCATGATTTGATTGATTTTGATTCAATGATCCCACTACCTCTGTACGAAAACCCATGATTCATGAATGCACATAAAACTTTCATTGGTAGGTATATAGCTAGGATTAGAACCAACGACTGTCGGGTCAGAATCAGGGCAACTATCCTTTACGCCAAAGGGCCGTCCAATATCACTACGTAAGTATTATAAAACAAATTCCATCACTGCGTCTGTCTGTCTGTTCGCAATAATCTCAATAGCTACTGAACGGATTATCATGCGGTTTTCACCAATAGCCAGATTGTTTATGAGGAAGGTTTAAGTGCATAATTCGTTAAGGTTTTGTGTAAATTGGTTGAAATATGACGATGATTGTTCAATATGTTATTATTTTATATTTGATGCAACAAACTGATGCAAATTTTGTAGGCATGTTCTACCCGCGCGAAGCCGGGGCGGGCTGCTAGTATAATATAATATTTTAAACCACCCCGACTGATCTATGTATAATCTTTTCATAAAAAGCATTCCAATGACTCTAAACACGACTTTTAAAATCTGAGCTGTAAGTTGGTGAGGATTTGAGTATTCTGTAAAGTCCAAGAGATGTACCAGCATCAGGTCAATGCTTCCATGTTCTTACAATATCGTTGAAGAAGAAGATTTTCGAATTGATCAGACCTATGAAAGTTGATTAAAGCTCATAGTTTTATAACGATTGAACGAATTTTCATGAATCAAAGCTAAGAACACTCTCGATGAAGACATCTATCAAAAAAAAAACTATCAATAATAAAATCAAAATCGGTTCATCCGGTTGGGTGCTAAGACGAGTGCTACAGACGCTACTACTGAAGTGCTACAGACAGACACACAGATAGACACGTTAAACGTATAATACCCATACTTTAAATCAAAATCGGTTCATCCGGTTGGGTGCTAAGATGCTACTGACAGACACACAGATACACACGTTAAACGTATAATACCCCTACTTTTTGCGTCGGGGAACGCCGTAAAGTTACGGCGGCAGATGTTCTCCTTGGTGGTAAGCTACTTTTCAACCGACTTCCAAAAAGAAGGAAGTTCTCAATTCGTCTGTATGTTTCTTTTTCTTTCTTTTTTTGTGTGTGTATGTTACGCGATTACTCCGTCAATTGTGAACCGATTCGAATTATTATTTTTGTAATCGGTAGGGTACGTTTCCGAGGTGGTCCCATTGTACTTTCATTGAGATGTGATAAGTATCGTCAGAGATATGACGATAAACGTCTCAAACTTGCTACTGAAATTGACTCGCGGGGCATTGAAGTCAGTTGTTTTAGTTTTTAAACTATCTTAATTATTGGTAGATTTAATGATCCCACGAAAACCCATGATTCATGAATGCACATAAAACTTTCATTGGTATGTATATAGCTAGGATTAGAACCAACGACCCTCGGGTCAGAATCAGGGTAACTATCCTTTACGCCAAAGGGCCGTCCAATATCACTACGTAAGTATTATAAAACAATGTCCATCACTGCGTCTATCTGTCTGTTCGCAATAATTTCAATAGCTTCTGAACGGATTATCATGCGGTTTTCACCAATAGCCAGAGTGTTTATGAGGAAGGTTTAAGTGCATAATTCGTTATGGTTTTGTGTAAATTGGTTGACATATGACGATGATTGTTAAATATGTTAATATTTTATATTCGATGCAAGAAACTAATGCAAGTTTTGTAGGCATAATATGTTCTACCCGTGCGAAGCCGGGGCGGGCTGTTAGTTTGTTATAAACAGCCAATTTGGCTATATGATATTATACAGAAACAGACAATCATAAACAATTCCATATTTAAAGTGCATATGTAGTGAGACGTGTATTATAGATCGTATATATAGTTGAGCCATCATTGTGGAATATGGTTGTTGTGCGAATGAGAATAAAATAAAGAAAAAAAAAAATAAACGACACATTTTACCACTTTAGACGCACCTGTCTTACAAATGATTGACATTGAGATTAAATGGTTTTAGGAACCTCAATGTCATTTTTATCGATTGATAGGTACACGTTTAGGTTTAAAGTTTTTTTTTTAGTTCCACGTATGGGATGCCCCCCCCCCCCCCTTAAACATTTATATTTTTATAGTTGTATAAAGATCGAAAAGCGGTTCACAGAATACATGTACCTACCAAGTTTCAAATTCTGTAGTCCTAATAGTTTCGGTATAAAATGGCTGTGACATACGGATGGACAGACAGACAAACATGACGAATTTGTTGTCAAATATCACCGTGGATTCCGCTGTCAAGATAGCTCACAGAATAGCCCTACTGGTCTGATGATGCAGACGGAAGGTAGCAACGGCATCTCTGTGATAAAACATCATAACTCCACCGAGTTTGAGCTCGATTGATTCGTCTTGAGGAGCACTTCACACCTGGATGATATTCAAGGTCTGATGATGAAGTTGGAAGGTGGCCATGGCATTTCTGTGATAAAACAATATAACACCACCGAGTTTGAGCTCGATTGATTCGTCTTGAGGAGCACTTCACACCTGGATGATATTCAAGGTCTGATGATGAAGTTGGAAGGTGGCCATGGCATTTCTGTGATAAAACAATATAACTCCACCGAGTTTGAGCTCGATTGATTCGTCTTGAGGAGCACTTCACACCTGGATGATATTCAAGGTCTGATGATGAAGCTGGAAGGTGGCCATGGCATTTCTGTGATAAAACAATATAACACCACCGAGTTTGAGCTCGATTGATTTGCCTTGAAGAGCACTTTACCCATAATCACATCATAATATGCGTAGAATATTTTAAAACATTAAGCCTACTCTAAAATACTCAGGTAGTTACACTGACTAGCAAACCAATTGACAGCGCGTCGGCCAAATGTCTCTTATGAACACAACTCGCCACTCCGGGCCGGGAGACGAGGTATTAATTTCGCTTGTGATTGGCCGGTTGAAACTAGCTATACTTATATTCATGCAATAGTGATGGGGTAAGACTTATTGTGACAAACATTTCCTATCGATGAGGTCGACTGCGAAATTATTGTGTTAATATTATACAATATCAGAGAGAAACTGTTATAAACTTTACGGTTATTAACTATTTTTTTCTTCTTTATTTTTATTTTTTCATAAATGTTACACACTTTGAAATCTTGGATTGTGTGTAACAATGTACAAAACTTTAAAGTATGTAACACTTATATACTTATATAGAAACATATTTATTTGATTTAAGCAGTGCAACATCTAATGTCGAATTTGAAAAACTGTAATAATTAACTTCGAAGAGTTATCATATCGTACCAATGCATAATTGCTTAAAATGCAACCATTAATTTCGTCGTATCGATAGGATCGTACTGTAGCTTAGTTGGTCAGAGCGCCTAGGTATGTTTCCCAGGAGGGTGCGGGTTCGAATGCCGTCGGTGCGATGATATTTTGGATTGTGTGTAACTATTAACGGTTATTATTTTTACCCCTGACGCTGCGGATAAATCTGATAAGATATTAAACGTCCTATTGAAAATCAAATATGGTTATTATATGTCTGTACAGGTGTTATTATTATAATACTTACTTAACCATAGTACAATGGGCAGTCTTATCGCTGAAGAGCGATCTCTTCCAGAGAAATTATGATACGGCACAGGCGGTAGTGCATTCTACTTAAATATATAAACATATATTTACATTTTTCAGTACTAAGTTTGAGGTGTTTATCTCCGTATCTCTGTAGATACTTATCAGAACTCAATATAATTACAATGGGACCAAACGGGAAGTCACTCAACCAAAAAATAAATGTATCAAATCGGTTAAGAATTGACTGAGTTCTGAGGTAACAAACATAAAATACCGTCGAATTAAGGATCTCCTCCTTTTTATTTATAATTTATTTTTATATATATTTATTTATAACCGATTTCACAAAGAAATCGGTTATAAATAAAATAAAATAATATTATTTATATACGGGACTTAACGCGACTTCACAGAAAAGGAGGTGGTTCTCGAATCTCTAATTCTCGAGGTCTCTAATTCGACGGTATTTTATGTTTGTGACCTCAGAACTCAGTCAATTCTGAACCGAATTGATTTTTTTTTATGTTCGAGAGAGTATGCTTCCCGTTTGGTCTCATTGTAATTTTATCGAGATCTGATAAGTATCTCCAGAGATATGGAGATAAACACCTCAAACTTAGTACTGAAAATGAGCAGCGCGGTATGTGAAGTCGGTTTTTTTTTCGTTTTGTAAACGAACTTAAATTATAATATTTATAACAATGTGTTCAAATCGCTTAAGTTTGAAGTTAACAATATTAAACATAAACATTTCAAAACGAATTCTAAAGTAATACGCAGGTAATTCAAAAAATCTCATCGAAATCAGTACAGTAGTTTTTGAAAAAAATTGTTACAAACATATATATCTATATACAATCCGTAAGTACACAAAACCCAAAAGGATAATACCGTCTTCTAAACGAAATAAACATACATAATATTATAAGCACTCTCAGTCAAAACACCTACAAATGCTCTTTAATTAATATATTAGATAAAGATAAAGATATTTTATTTGCGTAAAACATGCGTATTACAAAAGGTTGTGACAAATATAATAAATGGATCGTCATGTTTTGCCTTAACGGGCGCGCAAACTTTGCAGATGGCGCTGCTTTACTCAGCTATATATACATTTAAAATAAATAATTAGCTATTCACTGGTCATTCTTGTATATTACATTGAAATTAAAAGGGATACAATACAATGTCATGAAAATAGTAATGTCATCAAATATATATTATAATTTGTCATTTAAAAATTCGTCAGTACTATAATAACATTTCTGAATCAAAAATTGTTTGAGCCTATTTTTAAACAAAATATTGTCCAGGTCCTTCAAAGATTTAGGAATCTTATTAAAAACTGTTGGCGCCATACCAAGTATACTTTTGCGAAGTAATGTCGTTTTGCCTGGAATTATCCGAATCCTATCATTTCGTCTATTCCGTTTTACCGTCTCAGAAAGCCTTGGAAAGAGGTTCGGATTATTCTTTACAAAAACAGCAATTTCCATAATATACACGGACGGAAGTCTCAAAATTCTGTGCTCTAGAAAATACGGTTTGCAACTATCTCGCATCTGTATGTTAAACATAGCTCTAATGCAGCGTTTTTGCATTTTAAAAACAACGTTTTTATTTGTCGAGTTCCCCCAGAATATTATCCCGTATCTCAAAGTAGATTCTATTAATCCATAATAGGCGGTGAGCAGAGCGTTAAAATTTAAAGTTTTGGACAGCTTGTAGAGAGCATATGTTAAACTACTTATTTTTATACTTATGTGTTCTATATGTCCCTTCCAATTTAATTTATTGTCAATTATTAAACCTAAAAACTTTGCATTATCAATATAATTAATTGTAATATCATTGTAATTTAATTGTATGTCAAAAGGATTTTTTGCTCTTTGGCTGAAATGCATTATATTGGTTTTTGTCAAATTAATTTTTAAATTATTATTGTCAAGCCACGAAATTATAGATGTCAGTGTTTTATTTATCTCATTACCATAAAAATCATTATTATTTTTATTTTTTGATATGGTCACTGTACTATCGTCTGCAAAAAGTGTCATTTGTTGGCCTGTTACTTTTGGCAGGTCATTTATGTATATTATAAACAAAAGTGGTCCCAAAACACTACCCTGAGGTATCCCGTATGACACGTATCGTTCATTTGAGGAAAATATTACTTCATTTTTCGTTTTAATATTTATGTTTGTAATCTGAGTTATCTGTTTCCTCATCGATAGGTAAGACTGAATCAAAGATAGTACATTCCCTCTTAGACCATACGCTTCCAATTTCTCACATAAAATTTTATGATCCACGTAATCAAAGGCTTGAGTCATATTACATAAAATTGAACAAATTGGGGAGGTTTTGTCAACTTCTGCTATAACAGGTTTTAAAAAATCGAAAATAGCCATATATTCATTAAAAGTATGTTTTCAAACATTGTTTTTTCCTTTCACTGAGGCTTCGCGACTCCCCGCGACACCCTTAATAAGGCTTCGCGACCCCCAGATGGTCGCGAGGGGGACGCGACCCAAACGTTGAAAAACACTGGTTTACCCTACCCTTTGTGTTAACTAGAGATGCGCTAGTAGGTGGTTATTGGGTGTTCTACTCCACCCACAGGGTGGTGGGTGGAGTAGAACACCCAATAACCACAAATTGATTATCTCTCGCCATTTGTGTTTTAGAACTCTCAACGACCCTGGTAAGAACAGGCAAAAAACAGATACAGAAATAGAAATAAAATAACAGAAACGAGCAAACGCAGTTGAGTATATAATTTTGATCAACATGTTTTAGAACTCTCGAAGCCTCCGGTGTAATAATTTTAATAAACATGTTTTAGAATTCTCAAAGCCTCCGGTAAGATCAGGCAAAAAACAGAAACAGATACAGAAATAAAAACAGAAACAGAAACGAGCGAACGCAATTACTAGTTTGCTTATTTGGTAACCAAAAAAACTCAACCGTTCCGCTCATAAGGTATATCGTTCGATCAACTGATGTGTTGTGGAACCCTCAATATATTTAAATTGGTCTGTTATAGATAGAAAAGAACGGAGAAAAAACTGAATTGGTGTTAAAATAACAGAAACGAGCGAACGCAGTTGGGTATATAATTTGATCAACATGTTTTAGAACTCTCAAAGCCTCCGGTGTAATAATTTTGATCAACGTGTTTTAGAACTCTCAAAGCCTCCGGTAAGAACAAGCAAAAAACAGAAACAGATACAGAAATAGAAACAGAAACAGAAACGAGCGAACGCAATTACTAATTTGCTTTTTTGGTAACCAAAAAACCCAACTGTTCCGCTCATCAGGTATATCGTCTGGTGTTTTTCACTAGTAGTAACTGACAATTTACTTACTTAAATCTTACAAACTAATTTTGTATGACGAAATATTTATTAGATCAAACAAGATACATTTGTATAATTCCAGAGCGTAGGTGTTCATACTGGAAATCTGAAACAATATAAAAAATATTACAAAATTAAAATCTGCTACCCCTAAAGCACCAACTTTTATATTTTCTGTGCTTTAAAGAAATGTGTGTATATACGTAAATTAAAATTCAAGCGTAGTCACTCACCATTTTCATCTAAAGGATTTTAATTTATTAAATTCATGAAGATCTCATTGTTCCTGCTGCTTGTCGCTCCTGTAAAATAGAAATTGGTACACATTAGTTTAAAACTAAGAATACACAATTTTATTTTTAAAAATCTTTACTCAGAATAAATCAAATTAAACTTGGAAATAACTAAACATTAAATCAGTGTGTAGTTAATATAAATAGCAATCGAAAAATAATCATTTTTATGTAATTTTTTAATATTATTTTCTTTACCTAACATTTACATAACATGTTCAAAATAATTAGGATCGTTTAAAAAACCGACTTCAACTGTCACTATAATAAATTTGAGTAGCAAGTTTGCGGTTATTATCTCCATATTACTCAGAATAAATCAAATTAAACTTGGAAATAACTAAACATTAAATCAGTGTGTAGTTAATATAAATAGCAATCGAAAAATAATCATTTTTATGTAATTTTTTACTATTATTTTCTTTACCTAACATTTACATAACATGTTCAAAATAATTAGGATCGTTTAAAAAACCGACTTCAAATGCCACTGTAATTAATTTGAGTAGCAAGTTTGCAGTTATTATCTCCATATCTCTGGAGATACTCATTAGATCTTGATAAATTTACAATGGGAACCACTACAAAAGTATAATCTTTGACATAAATATATAATTTAAAAAATCGGACCACAATTGACAGAGAACAAAAATAATAAATATTTCACAGTGAAACATAGAACATCCTCCTTTTTTTAAGTCGGTTAGTAGGGCTTTTTGTCGTATGAAGACCTATTTTATTTTTTCGATTTCTAGTTATTGAGAAAATCTTTATTATATAATACGACAGAAACTTTGTTTGTAATTTTATTTTCGAATCAATCAAAAAAGTTTACGTTGCAAAGTATTATACAATAAAAGCTAGGTACTTACTTGTTAATTCCAAATAGTTAATTAGTATAGAATGAATGGTCTTGTTCACACGCTCGATAGTAGGTACAAACGTACGAAGGATGGATTGAGTTACATGTACATCGTAAGCATTTCTTTTAAGGGTTCGCATACACGTTCGTTTTTAACTCTGCGATTGAATTGTTCTGTAGGTACAGATAAATCATGTCCCTATAACCTGTAAATGTTTATACCATTAAGTTTGCACTGTACAGTTAATTGAATGCTATTTTAACCGACACCTAACCAAGGAGTAGGTTCTGAATTCGTCGGAATCTTTTTTTATGTATGCTTCTCGATTACTCAAAGATGGCCGTACCGATTTAGAATATTTTTTATATTGTTTGAAAGGACACACTTTCCAAGTAATTTCATTTAAATTTCATCGAGATCTGATGACTATCTCAAGAGATATCGGGAGACAAACACATCAAACTTGGCACATGACTAGCGTGACATTTGAAGTTAGTTCTTTTAGTTTATTAACGATTTTAAATTATAATTATAACCATTCAGTTAAACTATCATTCATATGTATAGTCAAAACTATTTAGTGAAAACGAGCAGTTAAAACTCAAGGTGTGTAGCGGCCTTACGACAAATTATTTTTAAACAGACTTAACAGATAGCGTTTGTACGAATTACTTTTTTGTTTGTTATATCAATCATTTATGAACTGATTTGTTTTTTTCTTTTTACCGACTTCACATAAAGGAGGATGTACTCAATTCGTCTGTATAATTGTATTTTTTTGTTACCTCAGAACTTCATCACTAATTAACTGTGTGTGGATTTGGAGAATGTTTTTATTTTTTATAAATAGAATATGTTTACAGTGTAGTTCCATTTTAATTTTATCAAGATCTGATAAGTATCTCCAGAGATATGGAGATAAAGACCTCAAATTTAGTACTGAAAATGACTTGCGCAGCATGTGAAGTCGGCTTTTTGTTTTGTGAACGATCTTAAATTATGTAAAAATGTAAATAGTAATACTTTCCGTGTGGTGTATTGTACAGTTCAAATAATTAGATACCGTCTTATTATCTAAACACATAAAATATGATTGCAATATTTTATGCACTGACTTTTAATTTTACGTAAAACATTAAAGGCAATCCGGACAACCGGGCCCCCTACCTATTTACCAAATCCGTTGCCAGAACCGATGATGTTAATTTTTTTCAAAATAATCATGCTGTTGCATGATTAGGTGCTTTAATAGTAGTATACAGGATGTATTGTAATGCTAAATAATGAAATGTAGCTGATCAGAATGTTCGTTTAAATTGAGCTAAAATAGAGTTAAAATAGAGAAAATATAAGGCGCGTCGCTCACTACCAAGTCGTGGCGGCGTAGTATTTTTGGTAAATGCATGTTGCCCTTTAATATCATCTGACAGAATATACACTCACGAACTAATAAACTGCACCAAAGTTCAGTATTACTTTCGAATTAATTGAATGGTCTTTTCCAGTATACAAACATACACTTAAGGATATGATACTTCGCTGCTATGAAGTTAACGAACCAAACTATAGGTTTCAATCTAACGTTTATATTTTATTTCTAAGGCGTCTCGGACTTTGATTTAGTTTAATATTCCGTAAATGTAGGTTTACCCTACCTAATTAGATTATTAATGTTGATCAACCAAAGAGTATATCAAAATAAACTTTAATAATGTGAGTGCCTGTTGTGGGGTTTTATAATGAAAAACAATCAATCAATTAATTTATTTATTAAGAATATACCAACAAAAAATGTTCGTTTTATAATGATTAACAAAGCCCTCTGTACTCAGCCATATACAACTTGACATTAATTTTAAAATTAAATTATTTGAAAGGTAATAGTTAATGTTATAATTTATATTAGTTATAATAGTTAAAATTTTAAATTTGTCAATTAATATTCTTGCACACTATAGTAGGCTTACTTCAGCCATGATAAATTACTTTATTTGACGTCTAGAATAGGTTTGCGTTTGCATGTAAAGCTGCTTAATGTTTTATTCTAATGGAATTCTAGTGGGGTAACGAACGCAGAACCATATGATAAAAAAATGACTACCGTACCATTCTTCTACATTACATGATTATGTATCTAGGTAATATTAGTAATTAGAGATGTTTCAGTTTAGCATATTTAAGCAAGGATGTAGAATTGAAATTTAAATTGTAGTAAGCGAGGAACATCTTCTTCGCTGTTCACGATGATATGGTAGAAAGAAGCACACCGTTGCCGTTTATGGGGCAAGGTTTATTATATGAGATAGAAGTATTACCTGATACTAGAATACTTAGGAGAATAAATAGGGGAAGAAAGCCTGTGAGTGAGGCGTTTTAGGCGGAGTTTGCAGCATGCATGTTCTTAAGACCTTAGATGCCTGGGTCTTACACCCGGCCTGGTGCAGCCTTAGGGCTACTCTGCCCCCTCATTCCACCTGGTAAACACCACAACATGTTACAATGTATGGTAATCATTAGATTATTTAAAGGGTATGTTCGCGGGGGACAAGTTTGAGCATTTTAAGAGAAGCCTTTCCTGACCCTTACTAATAATATTAGGGAAAGATTTGAGAGTAGAAAAGTGGAATTTATAGTCGCTATCTCACTGCTTTTAAGTTTATAATATATATGGTATTATTATATGTTAATAAATATGCCACGTACATGACCGTTAGGTCTAAAGGAAGGTTTTTAGGTAAGAAATATAACACTACACAACAAGATTTTGGATGAAATGTACAATTTATGCGCCCATCTTGTTAGACGGATTCGCATGGAAAGGTGGATTGATTTCAATGAAATTATACCTGTATCTCGGCGTTAGACAGAGATCTAGCTTTAAGCTTAAGCTAGAATATAACATCGATATAATTTGGACACTTCGTGCATAACAAGTTAAATATGATAACTCACAGTTTCAGTGTCCCTCAAAACTTTGAACAAAAAAACAAAATGGATGTCAAGGCGTGCCATTGACCACTGCACAGTGCACAGAGTACTGATCTGATACTGAATAGCCCTACTACGTTATAAGAGTAGGCACTTCTCTACATTGTTGATACCCGATTTATGAACGTACTTTATAGCCAACCTAACTTAACGGAAAGTATTGCTTATACATTTCATAGAAACTTTTTTTGCAGGGTTAGTTGGTACAAAGTACGTTCATAATTATGGGTTATTTAATAATGTATGCAATGTCGCGAGACGACCACTGTATATTTTTAATTCATTAGCGTCCTCTATGGAGAAACTACGTAACTACTACGATAAGTAGGTTATCATTGAGTATTTACCGTAAGATTTTATCAATTTTTGATTAGACCAAAACTTTGTAATGATTTCGACAGATAGCGTGAAATTTAAATAAGGAAGCCGTTCGATATTGATTATTATATACGAGGAGTTTATTGGATCCATTGATCGAGTTATTTAGATTGAATTTATTTATTGAGTTACCTATTGGAGAGCAATTATTTAGATATATTTATAGTATTTAGTTATTGGTGAGTTTATTAGTGTTCCCGTTAGATGGTGGGACTAGTATAAAAGGATGTATTGGATTATTTAAATTATGGTACTTTTATTAGTTTTATGCTAGATTTGTTGGTAAGATTTTAGGAAGTGTTAATAAATGAAATAATTCAAAACAACGATGTTAATGTATACGATTATATAATAAATTTCTTAAATATATTCATGATTAACTGTCTGTGAGCAGATTTTAAACCATTGCAAATCCCAGTTACATGAAAAATTAGCTATTATTAATTTATAATTATATTATTAATTAATTAGCTAAAGATTTGTGCCCTCTTTGAGAAACGACGTAACTATTACAATAAGTATGTTATCATTGAATATTTTTTTAATTCTTCTTCAGTCAGTTCAGTCTTATAAATTTATAAGACCCTAACTTGTAATAGTGCCGACAGATTAAAATTATTGTATTATTATTATGCGCTTTCAAATTTATTTATTTGTAGTGGATTTTAGGGAGTAATAAAAAATAAATTTACCAAAAAAAAAACCTAATCGGTTCATAAACAGCAGTTAAATATGAGTTTACAATCAAAAACATCATACATACAAATCGAGTACGACGTATCTTGTTTATTGAAGTCGGTTAAATAGTAATCTTTGCCGAAGGCCTCTACACACATGGAGTTTTAATTGCAATAAGTATTCGTATTTTATTAAAATAAACAAATTTGAACTTAATCTATAGCATAAAGCTACCTACTGGTCGCACTCAAATAACATGAGAAAAACCTTTTCTGTTACCCGACTACGATAGAATTAAAAGTGAATGTATAAAATATTACACACACTAATAATAAAAAAAATATACAAATATACAACAAGTAAAAAAGTCAATTAATCATCAAATCTAACATTTGAAAACAGTCTTCATTATTCACTATCTCACCTGATGTTTCGTTTCGTGGTCGAAGATTTTATGAAACAGCGTTTGTTAATTGCAAACACTTATATGTGGTTAGGTAATGATGTAAGCAGGCCTAATAATGCACACAGGAAGTATTTGGTTCATAAACAACAGTTAGGTATGAGTTAATCGTACATACATATGGAGTACGTATCTCTGTTTATTGAAGTTGGTTAAAAAAGTAATCTTTGTCTCTGGAACATATCTGGAAACATACCTGGAGTTATGAGGCAACAAACAAAAAATCATAAAATCAAATCGAGAACGTATCTCCATATATTGAAGTCGGTTAAAATGTAATATTTGTCTCTACAGCATAAATCAAGCCTTAATTATAGAATGTCGACGTAGCCGTAAGTCGATACCCAGTCACCTTTTATCAACAGTGTAGGGAAATAAACTGACCTATATCTTCAATTATGTATCTCTAAGCGGATATATAGATTTAGATCGTTCCTTCCTCTTACCAAAACCTTTATATATCCGGTATATCTTAATGAAGATTTTTTTATTATTCAATTTCAACCGTGATATATAATTATTTGGATCACATCATCAATAACAACAGGTAAGAAAAAAAAATTAAAAAAAATGCAAGTTACGACCTAATAATGTTAAATAATATAGGTTTTAAATCTCGACTATGCTTAATTTTGGATATGGAATATACTAACGGATATAATGTGTCTTTTTGAGTGAGTTTCAGATATATCAGAAGCAGTTATACCAAGCGGATCAATATCCTTTTATGATCAAAATTTATTATTATATGGAAGGATATACGATAGTTCCACTCCTCTGTCAGATACCCAAGCCTATTGCAAAGGTGAAATATTCTGTTAAAATACGAGTACTTACTACTTTTTAGATTGGAATATTATTTGCTGACAAATAGGTATTCTACTGAGACTGATAAAAATAGGGTTCTCTCATGTCATTTGAATCAACGCAATCCTCGGAGCTAGTAGCAAGCCAGGGGGACGAGCATTAAATTGATCGTTTTTATGTAGTACGCACTCTTTCATCAAATATTACTTATTAGTTCAATAGAAAAAGGCGATTACACTGCGATCGACTTGGCGTACAAATCTTCATATAACCGGTTTATAGTTCGGTACCTTGTGCGTTCCATCTCATTTATCAATAAAATACCGATATATAAAAATTGAATTGAAGTTGAAGTGTACTATCTCCATGGTTAAGATTCAATAGCTCAAGTGTTAAAATTTAGGTCTGGTAAATGTTTAAAAGTTATACAACGTTTTGTAGGAAAAAAGTGTTTATTTGCTTATGTAACTTTAATAAATAAAACAGTAGGTACTACATTTTCATGTTTAAAACAAATTACTTACTATAATTTAGACGTATTTCACATAAACAATGTAAACAAATTAAGTGTGCTACTACTTACTTGATTAATTAAAAATGCTAATCACTAATTCAGAATCACTGATCATATTTTCAGTTAAGTAACTAGTAAGTTTAAGTTAGGAAGCGTATACAAAAACTCGATTTTTCAGTATTTTTTTGCTCGATGGTACGGAACCATGGTAAAGTGTTAGTCCAACTTGCATTTGGCCAGTTTATTTCTTCACACGGTTGATAAAAGGTTTTGAGTTACAGCTTCGACAACATTAAAGGCTAAGGGTGTTGTACATACGTTTTAACTCTACGATTTAATTTTAGTTTGAAAGTTTTCGTATATTCATATTGAATGTGAACATGTAGGCTTTTTTTGCGTTGTATTTTTTGGATTTGTAAGTACTTATTTTACGAATGAGTAGACCATCTTCTGGGAGTAGCTAGATCAAAGATTTAACGTTCCTGTACCCATAAATCATGTCCTTACAGCCTATTCATTTTCAACTATCTATATATTCACCTAGAGTTTTAGCTGCGCGTTTTAACTAAATGTTTTTAATTAAAATAGCATTCGATAGTTCATGTATATATTGAAAACTTGAGTTTATAGATATTTGAAAATGAATAAACTATAAGAACATGATTTATCTCTACATGACAGTTTAATCTTAGATTTAAAACGTATGTACAAACCCTTAGCTTTTAATGTCGATGAAGCCGTAACTCGAGACTTCGTTTGTTTTGTTAAAATATCAGTACTTAATACCTATTAGATTGGAATATTATTTGCTGACAAATAGGTATTCTACTGAGACGGATAAAATAATAGGGTTCTCTCATGTCATTTGAGTCAACGCAATCTTCGGAGCTAGTAGCAAGCCTGGGGGACGACCATTACATTGATCGTTTTGTATGTAGTACGCACTCTTTCATCAAATATTACTTATTAGTTCAATAGAAAAAGACAAGACACTGCAATCGACTTGGCGTACAAATCTTCATGTAACCGGTTTATAGTTCGGTTACCTTGTGCGTTCCATGACATTTATCAATAAAATATCGATAAATAAAAATTAAAGTACAAATAACATTTTAAGAAAATATTATTGTAACATGCTATTGGGATAAACTGCAGCCTATGTCACTCTCGAAGTCCTCTGACCAACTTTATACAAAATTCACATAAATCTGTTGAGCTGTTTTGACGTGAAAGGATAAATAACATATAAACATACTTTTACATTTTTTAAACATTAAAAGTTATAATAATATATTTTTAGTATTATATATTTTATTGTGATTTTGTTTTAGTTATTATAATATACAATGGTTTGTAGGAAAAAACGTCTTGAAGCACCACTGTCGAATACAACCAGTCCGCGACACAGACAAAAATCACCTTTTTTACTTATTCTGTGGTTTTGGTACAAAAATACCTTTGATTGTCCAGTACTTGAAGTATATATCTAGTCTATGGTAAAGATTTAATAGCTCAAGTGTTAAAATGTAGGTCTGCCAAATTTTTAAAACATTAAAAGTTATAGAATGTTTTGTAGGAAAAAAGTGTTTATTTGCTTATGTAACTATAATAAATAAAACAATAGGTCTGTACTATATTTTCATGTTTAATACAAATTACTTACTATAATTTAGACTTATTTCACATAAACAATATAAACAAATTAAGTGTGTTACTACTTACTTGTTTAATTAAAAATGCTGATCACTAATTCAGAATCACTGATCATATTTTCAGTTAAGTAACTAGTAAGTTTAAGTTAGGGAGCGTATACAAAAAACTCGATTTTTCATTCAGTATTTTTGCTCGATGGTACGGAACCATGGTAAAGTGTTAGTCCAACTTGCACTTGGCCAGTTTATTTCTTCACACGGTTGATAAAAGGTTTTGAGTTACAGCTTCGACAACATTGAAGGCTAAGGGTGTTGTACATACGTTTTAACTCTACGATTTAATTTTAGTTTGAAAGTTTTCGTTTATTCATATTGAATGTGAATGTATAGGCTTTTTTTCACGTTGTATTTTTTGGATTTGTAAGTACTTATTTTACTAATGAGTAGACCATCTTCTGGGAGTAGCTAGATCAAAGATTTAACGTTCCTGTACCCATAAATGATGTCGTTACAGCCTATTCATTTTCAACTATCTATATATTCACCTAGAGTTTTAGCTGCGCGTTTTAACTAAATGTTTTAAATTAAAATAGCATTGGATAGTTCATGTATATATTGAAAACTTTAATCGTAGAGTTAAAACGTATGTACAAACCCTTAGCTTTTAATGTCGATGAAGCCGTAACTCGAGACTTCGTTTGTTTTGTTAAAATATCAGTACTTAATACCTTTTAGATTGGAATATTATTTGCTGACACATAAAAATATGTGCTATAAAACCGTGGAACAATTGGTAAACCGTCACATTCGGCGAGAGGTAATCCTACCTTGGACTCTCAGAATGAACTTACCATGGTTCATCCAACCGTATGTGTTTAGGCAATGAGAGATAATCCTACCTTGGACTCTCAGAATCACACTTGCCACAATTCATCAAACCCTGTGTGTTATGAACACAGTTGGTGGGAGATAATCTTACCTCAGGCTCCTAGAGTGAGTTCATCACATACGACGAGAGATAATCCTACCTCGGACTCTCAGGATGATACTTACCATGGTTCATCCAACCGTATGTGTTTGAGCATCGAGAGATAATCTTACCATGGGCTCTCAGAATGACACTTACACAATTCATCCAACCGTATGTTTTATGAACACAGTTGGTGGGAGATAATCTTACCTCAGGCTTCCAGAGTGAGTTAATCATATACAGCGAGAGATAATCCCGCCTTGGACTCTCAGTTTATACTTATATTGCTCACTCAGCCGATTGTGTTTATACATCGCATGCGGCGAGAGATAATCCTGCCTTGGACTCTCAGGATGACATAAGGGAGGGGGTTTTAGTCAGTAGGAGTCTGACATAACCGAAGAGTCTGTGCTCAACGGCATCCAATGAGGATTTCCCCCTCCGACGAAAAAAAAAAAAAAAAAAAAAAATACATTTGTGTTAGAAACATAGTTGGTGGAAGATAATCTAACCTCAGACTTCCAGAGTGAGACTTACCATGGACCACTCAGCCGATTGTGTTTAGGCACCACATGAGATATAATCAATTTTAAGATAAAATGATATAACAAACGAGTTGATTAATAGTACATTACGGTACAAGTGTGTAATGTTGGTGATTACCGCTGAGGCGCCATTGAGATCCGAGCCGTTAGGTGAAGGTCTTAAGAGAGCCGAGGACGGTATTCATCAATACACACGTGTATCATACGACGTTTTTTAACACACTTGTGAAGAAAATAATACAAAAAAATCATGTTATATAGTAGACAATTATAGATATTTTACCTTGGAGTTTTCAGGTAGTAAACTTTCCATAACGTTCAAAGGGCTTCACATCTTATATTGGGCGTTGTACAACATAAATCATTTTCTTTATAACTAGTACTTTTAGACATTTCAATTAATAAATAACTATAATTTCATCAGCGAAAACGAGTTGTGAAAAATGTTTCGCAATGGTGGGAAAAAATTCATTAGTTTTCCAATGCGCGCGCATCTAACAATGGCGATCGGCCATAGACTAAAAGAATGAGGTTTATTTATTTATTTATTTTTTTGTTTGACGCGGTTAGCGTTTTGGCCACGTACAGAATGGGGAATTATAGTTTTTACAGACAAAACAAAAGTTATAATTAAATAAAAGTTTTGTTTATTAAACACGTACAAGTTAAAATTATCTATTTAAACACGAAGTTGTTTAAAATGAGCAAGCAATAGGTATATTAATTTATTTGTGCTATTGCACACGATCTTTTTTGTATCGAAACTTTTTTAAGAACAAAGCAACACAACCAATAAAATTAAAAAAAAATATCTATAACTCACTTGCGAATAATAGTAATTAAAAAGTCACAGTTTGATAACAGGCGTCATTGTGTGCCTGATTGCAGTGAAATAAAAGCCACTTCATGAGCAAGTGTATTAAAAACGATATACCCAACTGCGTTCGCTCGTTTTTTGTTATTTTAACACTGACTCAGTTTTTTCTCAGTTCTTTCCTATGTATAACAGACCAATTTAAATATATTGAGGGTGCACAACACACCAATTGATCAAACGATATACCTGATGAGCGGAACAGTTGGGATTTTGGTTACCAAAAAAGCAAATTAGTAATTGCGTTCGCTCGTTTCTGTTTCTGTTTCTATTTCTGTATCTGTTTCTGTTTTTTGCTTGTTCTCACCGGAGGCTTTGAAAGTTCTAAAACACGTTGATCAAAATTATTACTCCAGGGTCATTGAGAGTTCTAAAACACGTTGATCAAAATTATTACACCGGAGGCTTTGAGAGTTCTAAAACATGTTGATCAAATTATATACCCAACTGCGTTCGCTCGTTTCTGTTATTTTAACACCAATTCAGTTTTTTCTCCGTTCTTTTCTATCTATAACAGACCAATTTAAATATATTGAGGGTTCCACAACACATCAGTTGATCGAACGATATACCTTATGAGCGGAACGGTTGAGTTTTTTTTGGTTACCAAATAAGCAAACTAGTAATTGCGTTCGCTCGTTTCTGTTTCTGTTTTTATTTCTGTATCTGTTTCTGTTTTTTGCCTGATCTTACCGGAGGCTTTGAGAATTCTAAAACATGTTTATTAAAATTATTACACCGGAGGCTTCGAGAGTTCTAAAACATGTTGATCAAAATTATATACTCAACTGCGTTTGCTCGTTTCTGTTATTTTATTTCTATTTCTGTATCTGTTTTTTGCCTGTTCTTACCAGGGTCGTTGAGAGTTCTAAAACACAAATGGCGAGAGATAATCAATTTGTGGTTATTGGGTGTTCTACTCCACCCACCACCCTGTGGGTGGAGTAGAACACCCAATAACCACCTACTTGCGCTGAATATTCGTTTGGTATTCGGTATTCAGCGTATTCGGCATCTTTTCCATTATTTATTTATATTTGTATTCGGCCATGTTATTCGGTTTTGTTGCCAAATATATTCGGTTCAAGCATATCTATTTTCTTGGCTTGGTTAGTAGGTATAGTCAACATTTATTTTAAGCCTTAAATCAACATTTAATTTAAATCTCACAACAATATTTATTTTTAAACTTTAAATCAACATTTATTTATATATCATTATATCGTATCATTTAAAACTTAAAATCTACATGTTTATAAACCTCAATTAAATCTACATCTCGTTCCTCATCTAACCAGCAGCAGTTCTAACATGTGCTTGAAGAACGAACTTGTTTAGAAGAACTTGTTTACGCGGCAAAACTAAATAATGGTAAATCGAATAATTCAGCCGAATATCTGGTTCGGTAAAGGTTAAACCGAATAATATTCGGTATTCGGTAATTCGGTGAAACCACTATACGGCACATCTCTAGTGTTAACGTTCACTTAGTTGGCGTTAGAAGTTCGTTAGACATTCGTTAGATGGCGGTGTAGTAAATAAGCATGTTTAGTATTGACACGGTATTTATATTATCGATGTACTTTGTACTTTATTTTTCCGGCATATATTGTTTAATCGGAACCCTACTTGTGCGGGTCCGACTCGCACTTGGCCAGTTTATTTTCTCATTTGGGACATGAAAAACGTTTTTCGGGAGTGGTAACTGTTGTATTTGTACATAGAGGTACTATACAATATCTGTACGGTATTTTTTTCCATATTCACAGAATGACTACGAAAATACCACGAATAAAGCAAAAACACTGCATACGATATATCGCGATAGTACGCGCGGCCGAGCAATAGAGCGATGCAGATGTGACGTCACACGTTGAGCGGTCAAGTCAGCTCTGGATTTAAGTCCCTTAAATTTAAGAAACTTTAAAAAATTGCTGAAAATACAGTTTTTGAGATATCGCAAAAATTCTTTAACTGATATTTTTCTAATTTTTAACTTGATTTTTTAAGATAATAAAAAAATTACACTCATCTTCCCCATTAAGCTAGACCTCTAAATTGTATGAGCGGTCATATAACTCAGAGGCCTATCTTAATTGGCCAAACTATGTATGTATGGGGACACCCTTTAATTTTCAACTTGTTTTATTTTTTGGAATTTTTCCTTTATTTGTGCTGCAAGACCTTGCTTCATGCCAAATTTCATGATTCTAGATCAACGGGAAGTACCCTAAAGGTTTTCGACCCAAAACCTATAGGCAACTTCCGGTTGAATGAAATGAAATTGTCAATTTTGGTCAAAAGCAAGGTCTTACAGCACAAATAAAGGAAACATTCCAAAAAATAAAAAAAGTTGAAAATTAAAGGGTGTCCCCATACATACATAGTTTTGCATATTAAGATAGGCCTCTGAGTTATATGAGCGCTCATACAATTTAGAGGTTTTTTTATATATCATATTAATGTTCAAAGTATTATAATATATATATATATATATTGTGAATAAATATTAAAGCACAAACTACTACTATGTTAAAGCACAAATCAATAGGCGTGATAGTTTTTCAGTAAAGTGCACCACAAAAGTGCTCAGGTTGTGGGATAGCGTTAGGGCTCGCTTCGCTCGCCCTGATAAATATTTATTGGAACAGAAAAATGAATTAGCTTCTTACAATTTACGATTATTAAGATAAATTATCTAATTCTAATGTTATAAAGATTATGCTATTATTCGTTGCAAGTAGGTAATATGCTCAAACTATTGTTAAATCATTATTCTGAGGTATTATGAAATTATTATTTGTAAAATTTATGTAAATTTGCATGTATGGAATAAAAAAAGCTTCATTATTATTACCTACATGTTCAGCGCGACGACAAAATTAACAAATAAATAGAAAAAAAAGGCACAAAAAAGTCATTTTCTATCCCCTTCTTTTATTGTAAATTGTTAAATTTTTTAAATTAAATTAAAGTAATAATAGTAGTTTAAATTTTAAAATAATAATAGTTTAAATTTTTATTGTATTATTAATTGTTAAAGTGTGAGACACTTCAAAGAAACATAATACCCTTCTTTTATTGTTCAACTAGTAGCCCGCCCCGGCTTCGCACGGGTAGAACATATATGCCTACAAAATTTGCATCAGTTTGTTGCATCGAATATAAAATATGAACATAGTTAACAATAATCGTCATATTTCATCCAATTTACACAAAACCTTAACGAATTATGCACCTAAACATTCCTCATAAACACACTGGCTATTGGTGAAAACCGCATGATAATCCGTTCAGTAGCTATTGAGTTTATTGCGAACAGACAGACAGACGCAGTGATGGAATTTGTTTTATAATACTTACGTAGTGATATTGGACGGCCCTTTAGCGTAAAGGATAGTTACCCTGATTCTGACCCGACGGTCGTTGGTTCTAATCCTAGCTATATGAAAGCTAGCTAGCTCCTAGCTAGATATATGATTATACCAATGAAAGTTTTATGTGCATTCATGAATCATGAGTTTTCGTACAGTGGTAGTGGGATCATTAAATCTACCAAAAAGTAGCTTACCACCAAGGAACCCGGGCCCGGTGGCGTAATCGGTGTAAGTAAAACTATCTAGTGTCCGCCTGGCCAGCTGCCACCCTAAAGTTAGAAAATCTGTCGCCAAAAACATCTAATGTGTTCCGGCAGCTATCCTTGAGAGCCAGTTCCCCAGTCTAGGCTTGGCATGCTTACCATCTTCGACCGCATCATCACTTACCAACAGGTGAGATAGTGGTCAAACGCTAGCCTATAAGATATAAAAAAAAAGAAAAAAAAAAGGGTGAACATCTGCCGTTGTAACCTTACGCGTTCCCCGGCGCAAAATGTAGGGGTAATATACGTTTAACGTGTGTATCTGTGTGTCTGTCTGTAGCATCTTAGCACCTAACCGGATGAACCGATTTTGTTTTTATTATTGATAGTTTTTTTTTTTGTTTGATAGATGTTTTCTTAGCTTTGATTCATGAAAATTCGTTCAATCGTTATAAAACTATGAGCTTTTTTCTAGTTAATTGCGCTATGAAATCAACTTTCACAGGTCTGATCAATTTGAAAATCTTTTTCTTCAACGATATTGTAAGAACATGGAAGCATTGATCTGATGCAGGGACATCTCCTAGACTCTACAGAATACTGAAATTCTCACCAACTTACAGCTCAGATTTTAAATGTTGTGTTTAGATTCATTGGAATGCTTTTAATGAAAAGATTATGCATAGATCAGTCGGGATGGTTTAAAATATTATATTATTATATATATAGATGAATATTATTTTATACAATAGATCATATTATTATACTATATTGACTTCAAATTGATTGTGATCGGTGGGGATCTACAGAATAGAGCTAAGCCTATAAAAATATTTTCATAGTAACTATGACCTAATCGGTGGTTTCACTGCAAATATTTTATTAATTTTGCGATGCGTGTATGTGAAATCCGTGATATCTTCTAGAGTTTCCATTTGAATTATATACTGTAAAGGACAATTTTAATCTATAATATGTGGCCAAGATAATTAACGTAATTATTTGGGTAAGGCGTGACTGACAAAGTCAGTTTTTACCTTAAGCGAAGGTACGATATCAGGACTCTGTTCCGTTCGTCGGGTCAGCTTCGTAGGATGGTTCGTTCACCTAAAGACAAGGAACCCTTAAGTGGACCTGGGGTGTACAGGATCCCATGTGACTGCGGAAAAAGGTACATCGGTGAGACACGACGCAACATATCGACGCGGGTACATGAACATATCAGGAGCGTAAAAAACGTAGACACTGTCCGGTCGGCGGTCGCCGAACATGCCCATACTCCGGATTCCCAACACTATCTTCGGTTTGATAAGACCTCCGTGCTTTCACGGGAGAAGTTCTATGTTCCTCGTAAGGTACGTGAGGCCATAGAGATTAGTCGATATCCGAATTTTAATCGGGATGGAGGATGGACTGTATCGCCGTCTTGGAAGCCGGTTTTAACTGACAACACTAATAATAATAAAAATACCTTGCCGTGGACTTGTGAAACTGACACTACAAGTGCAGTGTGTCTGACCAACCAAACAGACAATAGTGATAGTGACCACTCATCGGATGTCGACGTTGAGCTTCCGCTTTTGTCCGAGAGGAGACAAATATCGCCAACACCGCCGGCCGCCGTTCCCGCGCCTGCCCCACGATCTGCAAGGCAGTTACGTGCCGAAGCTCGTTGCGCGAGGAGCTTGCGGTAGACGTGGCTCCCAGAAGAAGGACGCCAAACGTGTCCGAAACTGGTCGGAGCAATTCCGATAAAGAAACCCGTGAGTGTAAAACCGTTCTTAATAATAACATTATGTGTAATCCTCACGATACATTTAATAATCAAATAGCAAACCGTTACGGTACGGTATGTCTAAAAAAAGTAAAGGAGTTTACGCGATTACGGATAAAACGCATAAAACTTGAATGTGGTTTAAATTATGCTGTGAAGTGCCGGGACAGTGATGTTATACCGAAATTTTCACGAATTAAACCTATACAGTGTATTCGAGATAGCGATACATTTTTCCATACCGCTAATATGAAGCTACTTCGAAGAGTGATCGCTGAATATCGACGTAAGGTGATGTACATAAACAAACAAGTGTATGAATTACATCTTCAGTTATCACAAGTTTTACAGCAGGATTTGTGGCAAGTACTGGACGCTATGACCTATAATAGATCTGCGAGAATTAAATGCAATGTAGGCATCGGAAAAAACTGACCGGCTTAAAATTGGAACATCAAAACAAAACATGTTTTCGATCATACCTTCATTTTCAAAATGTTGCCGGTGAAGTTACTAACACCGATGATAGTAATAGTGTCGTAAACCTATCATCTTACGAACTAAGTAGCGATGCCCAACTTGCTTTATCACGCGGTCTAAACTATGCGCCTGCGCCTCAAAAAATCCCAGTGGAGGAAATTGTAACCAGTATCGAGGACACTTTGGTACGTAATAGGGGGCACCCTATTACGCATTTTAGGGACGCAGAATGCATAAGGCAGGACATATCGTCTATGTTACGTAGACTTAAACCACCGAAGAGTAATATTGGTGCTGGCGAGTTAAAAGCTTTGAAAGACCTTAGAAATAATGATGAAGTTTTGGTTTTAACGGCCGATAAAGGTAACGCGACAGTGGTGGTCAATACTGCGGATTATGACCGAAAGGTGAATGAACTTGTGAGTGACTCCAATATCTACAAAAAAGTCAACTATAACCCCACCGCTCGAGTAACCACAAAAGTAGTCAAGCTATTGAAAGAGTCGGAGGATATTGATCTAGTGACACGCCTACGTCCACAGAACCCTACTGCACCGAAGATCTATGGACTGCCAAAAATACACAAGCCGGATTGGCCATTAAGACCTATCGTAAGTCAAATTGACGCTCCGACATATAAACTGTCTAAACACCTTGCATCAGTCTTACAACCCCTCACTGGAAAAACTGACAGTCACGTTCGTGATTCAAGACATTTTGTGAATCTCCTGTCAAGTGTGCATATTCAGCCAGATGAAGTAATGGTGAGTTTTGATGTAGTTTCACTATTCACAAATGTACCCGTGGAGGACTCAATTAAAGTAATCAGTGATCTTATACAAACCACAAACCTACCCACGGAGTACACTAAGTGGACCGAATACTGTCTAAAAAGCGGTTATTTTGTTTGGCGAGGGGATTACTATCTTCAGATGGATGGGGTTGCTATGGGGTCTCCAATAGCTCCGGTCGTGGCCAACATCTTTATGGAGTGGTTTGAAGCCTGCGCTTTAAAAAATGCTCCCATAATGCCACGATATTGGTGGCGGTATGTCGATGACGTGTTCGCCATAGTTACGAGAGACAACCTGCCGGATATAACTCAGTACCTGAACTCCATACATGAAAACATCGCTTTCACCGTGGAGGAAGAAAGAAACGGGAGTTTGCCATTCTTAGATGTCCGAGTTATAAAAAAAACCGGATGGCACGCTAACTCATACCGTTTACCGAAAGCCGACACATACTGATAGGTACTTGAAGGCAGACTCTCACCACCATCCCGCACATCTAGCATCCGTGGCAAGTAGTCTTATTAACAGGGCCTTAGCCGTATGTGATACGCAGTATGTAGATGCTGAGCTACAGCGTGTAAGAGGAGCGCTAGAGAGAAATGGCTACAGGTGGCGACAATGTTCACGTTGGGCGAGCAGGAGCACGAAAATACTTCCAGACACAGTGCAGCGGTCTCCAGTCTATCTACCTTTCGTGAAAGGCGTGACTGACAAAGTCAGTTTTTACCTTAAGCGAAGGTACGATATCAGGACTCTGTTCCGTTCGTCGGGTCAGCTTCGTAGGATGGTTCGTTCACCTAAAGACAAGGAACCCTTAAGTGGACCTGGGGTGTACAGGATCCCATGTGACTACGGAAAAAGTTACATCGGTGAGACACGACGCAACATATCAACGCGGATACATGAACATATCAGCTGGCCTACCATGACCTCTTATTGCGATTCAATTGCGAACCTACACTGAACTGTTTTGTTTTTTCGTACCATCACCTCGTTTAAATCCAATTAAAAGGACCAACTAAATAATCGCCAAAACAAAACCTAATCTGAGTCGCAAAGTTGATTTCATTCATTCAGTTCGTACCATCACCATATAATAGCGATTCTGTTTCGACTCTTATGTGTCAAATCTAACGATTCTGATAAAGTTGTTATATTTCCTGCGAATATTGAAACGTTTTAGCATTTAAGTGGTAATTTTGGGATTTTAATAAGTCTCTCCGCCTATTTAAAACCATACTAATCCATAAGTGCTTGAGTTGTGTGGTGGTAATTATTATGCACTAAAGTCTAGACTTCTTGGACGAGTTTAGGTACCAAGGTTTTCATATAAGAATACGAGTATTACGCTGCGCGACAATTAATATCAGAAATAATATTCAGGCTTAGTATCCATTTACGAATGCTACAAAGTAAAAACTTGTACATACCTCATGTTTAGGGTTCCGTAGCCGAATGGCAAAAAACGGAACCCTTATAGATTCGTCATATCTGTCTATCTGTCTGACTGTCTGTCTGTTTGTCTGTCTGTAATTCTGTATGTCTGTCTGTCCGTATGTCACAGCCACTTTATTCGGAAACTGTTAGGACTACACAGTTAAAACTTGGTAGGTAGGTGTATTCTGTGAACTGCTTTACAATTTTTATACAATAATAATATATATATATATATATTATGAACTGAAACTAAAAAAAAATTCAACAAACCAATACGAGCGTGGTGTCTATGGATAGGTCTTTAAAAATGACATTGAGGTTCCTAATACCATTTTTTCTCCAAGTCAGTCATTTAGTAAAATGTTCCCCCCTCCCCCTCCAACTTTTCAAGTAAGGGAGTGAAAAAACTTTAAAAATATATATGCTGTAGGTAAAAAAAACTTTTAACGAAACTTGGTTTGAACGAGATACAGTCAGCAGTTTTTAAGATATAGCGACCGCAAATATAACTTTGTTTTTCATACCTACAAACACTATAAAAAATAAAATAAATTTTTTGGTGATGAAAAATTATAATTATAAATTACTCTACTGTGTAACGGAACCCTACTAGTGCGAATGCGACTTGCACTTGACCAGTTAATTAGATCAATAACACTAATTAACTACTTCTCAAATCACCGACAAAACAACCGCGCTTGCGTCTGCACTCTATTGTTAGGGCGATTTGATATAACGTAAACATTTCCCGCAACGGAAATTTTTACATTAATATCAAATCGCCATGACAGAGAACGCGTTCAAAAGCAACAAACAATACCATACAAAATCTTTTTATGTGGAGATTTTGTGATTATGATGTCCTCAAATTCATGTAGGTTGATTCTTTTTACGATATTTAAATAACATAATAGCATACTGATTCATTATAATGAACAAAAACCTATATTTTTTCATAAACTCAAACATTTCATTTTACCGTAACTTTCCGTTAAAAGATGATGATTAGGTTTTAGAACGCAGCCTTGTAGTTGACTCGACACTAGTGATGTATTTTGCAATTCAGTATCGAACTTTCGTTCATTCATTCTAGTGGCAGCGATCCACATTAGGTTTTGTTTAATTAAGCTCATAGTACGAAAGAAAACGATCCAGTTAACACAATCGTCTCAGAATTGAATCGCTATTTAAAAGGTCATGGTAAGCCTCCAGGAGCGTAAAAAACGTAGACACTGTCCGGTCGGCGGTCGCCGAACATGCCCATACTCCTGATTCCCAACACTTTCTTCGGTTTGATAAGACCTCCGTGCTTTCACGGGAGAAGTTCTATGTTCCTCGTAAGGTACGTGAGGCCATAGAGATTAGTCGATATCCGAATTTTAATCGGGATGGAGGATGGACTGTATCGCCGTCTTGGAAGCCGGTTTTGACTGACAACACTAATAATAATAAAAATACCTTGCTGTGGACTTGTGAAACTGACACTACAAGTGCAGTGTGTCTGACCAACCAAACAGACAATAGTGATAGTGACCACTCATCGGATGTCGCCGTTGAGCTTCCGCTTTTGTCCGAGAGGAGACAAACATCGCCAACACCGCCGGCCGCCGTTCCCACGCCTGCCCCACGATCTGCAAGGCAGTTACGTGCCGAAGCTCGTTGCGCGAGGAGCTTGCGGTAGACGTGGCTCCCAGAAGAAGGACACCAAACGTGTCCGAAACTGCTAGGCTATTCTGTAAGCTATCTCGTCAGCGGAATCCGCGGTGAGATTCGAATTTTGTACTACGAAATTCAATCGTATCACGTTCGTAATACGGTTGAATTTCGTTATACGAAAATCAAAACTCACCGCGGATTCCGCTGTCGAGATAGCTTACAGAATAGCCTAGCTGGTCGGAGCAATTCCGATAAAAAAACCCGTGAGTGTAAAACCGTTCTTAATAATAACATTATATTTGGGTAAGGATTAATACTATATACTTGAAAATAGCCTTGGAAGTTATGTAATATTTTTTAACAAAAATTTTAAGATTGAAATGGTTACTGTGAGTCAACCTTAAGAGATAGACATATGCTAAATGCTAATGCTAATGTTAATGCTAATTAGGACTCCACGAATGTACCTTTGATTAAAACGGGATAATATATAGCCTATTTTCATTCCGAAAGTCCATTCTAAATATTAGTGAAAGAATTTTTTAAATCGTTTCAGTAGTTTTTGAGCCAAATCATTACAAAAATACTAAAATACAAAAATACAAATGTTCTCTTTTTATTATATTAGTATAGATTGATATAACTGTTGAACTAAAACTAGTATAAACATAACTAACCCTGCATTAGAAGGCGGCCACTAGTACCCGGGAGGTCTACTAACAGTGAACGATCTTTAAGGTCATTGACTTTTACGCGAAAAAAAGTCGAAAACTACTTAAACAAAAAGTACCTAGATAGCCTCTCTACCTAGATTTACGTTACTCATAAATAATATCAAGTTTATGTAGTAATGTCTTACCTCTCGAGATTCTTAGGAAGTGTATGAAATTTAATGTCGTCATTCCCGTTTAAGCATCCGTATGCTACGCAAAGCTTTGTAGCCCTTCGTTTAGACATACTGAATAATATTTTTGTATGTTAATATCGTAAGTAAGGAATATAATATTGAAGTAGGTACAAGTAAGACGCGCGGCCGATTGAGAGCGCGCGTGACACTTTACTGACTGAACTTGTACCCTAGCGGGTGCGCGGAGGTACTTGTAGTTTCATAGCTACGCGGAGTGCGACAGGCCTGGTATCAGGTATACATTTCCACGTCAGTACATGCTAGGTCCACCCGTTCCTGAGAAAATCGGTGATGACACACGGACAGACAGACAGACAGACAAGTAAGTGATCTTATAAGGGTTCCTTTTTTACCTTTTGAGGTATGGAACACTAAAAAATTCAATTGAGCCAGAGATCTGAAACTTTCAGAAATTACATAATTTATTAGCACCTACATCTATACTAATATTATAAAGAGAGAACATTTGTATTTTTGTATGTTTGTAATGATTTGGCTCAAAAACTACTTAACCGATTTAAAAAATCCTTTCACTAATTTATAGAATGGACTTTCGGAATGAAAATAGGCTATATATTATGCCCTTTAAATCAAAGGTACATTCGTGGAGACCTAATTTGCAACCTAAGTCGACTAAAAAACGGTCGAAAAAACACGTTTCTTACGAACGCTGCTCATTTGAAAATAGATGGAAGAATATTTTCTATGGAAGAGTTGTACAACTTAATAAGACCTACAAAAAAGTCCGCAACAGCATATGTCTATCTCTTAAGGTTGATTCACAGTAACAATTTTAATCTCAAAATGTTTGTTAAAAAATATTACATAACTTCCATGGCTATAACAAGTATATAGTATTAATCCTTATCCAAATAATTACGTTAATTAGCTTGGCCACATATTATAGATTAAAATTGTCCTATACAGTATATAATTCGAATGAAAACTCTAGAAGATATCACGAATTTCACATACACGCATTGCAAAATTAATAAAATATTTGCAGTGAAACCACAGATTAGGTCATAGTTAATATGAAAATATTTTTATAGGCTTAGCTCTATTCTGTAGATCCCCACCGATCACAATCAATTTGAAGTCAATATAGTATAATAATATGATCTATTGTATAAAATAATATTGATCTATATATATAACAATATAATATTTTAAACCACCCCGACTGATCTATGTATAATTAAAAGCATTCCAATGACTCAAACACGACATTTGAAATCTGAGCTGAGCTGTAAGTTGGTGATGATTTCAGTATTCTGTAGAGTCCAGGAGATGTCCCAGCATCAGGTCAATGCTTCCATGTTCTTACAATATCGTTGAAGAAGAAGATTTTTGAATTGATCAGACCTATGAAAGTTGATTTCATAGCACAATTCACTAGAAAATAGCTCATAGTTTTATAATGATTCAACGAATTTCATGAATCAAAGCTGAGAACACTCTCGATGAAGACATCTATCAAACAAAAAAAAATATATCAATTGTTAGAAGATTTTCAACTACCCCCACGCTGCGACTGGGCTCGATAGTATAAAAGCGGATAGCGAGCGGGTATCAGGGTCAGTCTTCGTGTAGCCGTCGTACGGTTCGGACGTAATGGTTATGTTGTTAGCTTAGACACATTATGTAATTGTTATTATGTTTAGGTTCTGTGGCATTATATAGCTGTGGGTATTGTGATAGTGTTTATTGTTATTATGTTGAGGTTCTGTGGTATTATATAACTGTGGGTATTGTGATAGTGTTTATTTTTTTAGCCTTATTCACTTCTGGTCTCTAAGATCAGAAGTGGGATAGGTCCACGTACACTTTACGCGTATAAGCCGTCTCTGACATTTGCTTCGATCTATTCAAAGTAACAGTTTTGAATAAATTAAGGTGCAGCAATGTTTTTGAATCAAAGTGATACTGAGATCTGGTTTTTCGTGAATATTTGTCAGTTAAAGTGTAAATTAGACGTTTGTCTGGGTATTCAGGGTATGTGATATTTCTTAAAGAAAAAAAATTCTTCGGAAAAGTAATTTCGTCGATTTTTTTTATTGCAATAAAGGGTAGTTTGCCAGGGTTCTTATCTGGTAGTGTTTACCACCGCGTCCGAATACGAAACGCCACGTGTAAATGCCGTTGCTTATAACTATTTGATTTTTTCTGTAGTTGCTGTTTTGTGTGATACTATCGTGCAACATAGCTGATAATGCTCGTCGGCAAGTAAACGCGGCGGACAGGATTATTCGAGTATGGTTTGTGTGGATACAGGTATGATTACAATGTTACTTTTGTTTCGTTAATCGACTATGCGAAGAGGTTGACTGTGTTAAATAATTGGGCAAGCCCAAGAGATTTAGATACGAGTAATTGTCTACTTAGAAATGCAAAAGCATAGTCAAATCATTGTGCGACAACCTATAATAGGTCGTGTTAACATTTTTATTTGCTGTTACACCCACAAGGCGACATTAATATTACTTTGCGTGTTATTTCTTTGAGTGATGTTCATAAGGTTTAAGCGCCAAGTTATTGTTATAGGCAGACTATATGCGCGACAAACGAGTGCTGTACATGGGCTGTTACCTACATTCTATTAGTGTTATTTGTCAATACTTAGTACAGTTATTATGGTACGATCCCAGTTTAGACCGTGCAGTAGTAGTAGTGATGATAAGTAGAAATACTTAGTAAAAGTTTTGAGTAACATTTATTAGACACAAAGTACAATAAATGTGAGGCGATTTCATTCATCCGTGTGTGTCTGTAACGTACTCGCAAATAAGTAAAGTGAGTAAGTGTTCCGTACAATTGTTATCGTGACGAACGGAGATAGTCTATACCGATATGCCTGGTGACAACGTACAGGGTTTGGTGTACGATATGAAGTTAAGTAAAAATAAAGTTTAGTTGCTTCGAAATCTTGTGATATTGTTAGTTTTTGCGGTATTGTTGTAAGTACTTCATGACATGAGCAGTTTAGTTCTGGCAGTAAACTGATGGCGTTGTTACGATGGTCAGGTTGGGCCGAACGTAGGAAACTTGAATCTGGGATAAGACTTACAGCGGCAAGTTAAAAATGAGGTGATAGAAACAGTAAGTAAGTTACTTATGATGCAAACCGTATTTTAGTTTGATTTTATTTCTATTACTTGCGAAGCGTTATTCAACACTGGTGAATCATTTTAATTGCCCCGACATTACGGCTATTCTGTACACCGACATTGTGGTAACTTGTTATTTAAGTAGTCCCGACATAGCAACTATTTTGAGTGTTTATTTTGTATTATGACTATTGAGTGTTTATTTTGTATTTTGTATGGTGACTATTGAGTGTTTATTTTTGAGTTGTTATTTTGTACCCCGACATTGTGGTACCAGTGCCTCGACATTTTGGTACTCGTGCCTCGACATTTTGGTACTCGTGCCTCGACATTTTGGCGTACCTCGACATTTTGGTACTCGAGCCTCGACATTTTGGTACTCGTGCCTCGACATTTTGGTACTGGTACCCCGACATTGTGGTACTCGTACTCCGACTTTCTGGTGTTTGCAGACCTCCGAGCATCGCGGCATCTGTTGGCGATCGCGCCACTGCGTGAGTGCGCGCTATGCTGTGCGTGCTGGTGCTCGCGTGCTTCATGCTGAGCTCCACGCAGAGCGGCGCGCTGAAGCGCGATGCTTTCGGCAGTTGTGCTACTGCGTGAGTGCGTCCAAGGCGTGCTGGTGCGCGCTCCCTGCAGCGCGACTGCGCGCCGTCCAAGGCGTGCTGGTGCGCGCTCCCCGCAGCGCGACTACGCGCCGGCCGAGGCGTGCTGGTGCGCGCTCCCCGCAGCGCAACTGCGCGCTGTCCAAGGCGTGCTGGTGCGCGCTCCCCGCAGCGCGACTGCGCGCCGTCCGAGGCGTGCTGGTGCGCGCTCCCCGCAGCGTGACTGCGCGCCGTCCAAGGCGTGCTGGTGCGCGCTCCCCGCAGCGCGACTACGCGCCGGCCGAGGCGTGCTGGTGCGCGCTCCCAGCAGCGCGACTGCGCGCCGTCCAAGGCGTGCTGGTGCGTGCTCCCCGCAGCGTGACTGCGCCCCTTCCGAGGCGTGCTGGTGCGCGCTCTCCTCAACGTGAGATTCGCGCCACTGCGCGAGTACTCGCCATGCTGTGCGTGCTCGTTGCGCGCTGGTGCTCGCATGCCGAGCTTCAAGCTGAGCTCCACGCTGGGCTGAGCTGAGCTTGACCTGCAGTTGCTGATCGCGCCACTGTGCGGTTACGCGCGTGATGCCACGCTAGGTTGAGCAAATCGATGCAGGTGCTGGTGCCAGGCGGCAATCAGTTGGCTGACGAAATGGTCGAGGACGTCCCGCTGTCAGGAGAGGCCGTGTTAGAAGATTTCCAACTACCCCCACGCTGCGACTTGGCTCGATAGTATAAAAGCGGATAGCGAGCGGATATCAGGGGCAGTCTTCGTGTAGCCGTCGTACGGTTCGGACGTAATGGTTATGTTGTTAGCTTAGTGTACGAATCCAAAAAACCCTCGAGGTAATAAATAAATAAAACTCGGGAAACAAGATTCGTTGAACAGTCAACAACTAAATATATTTGCTCATACAAACTTACATTTGTTGGCTGATGTGGTGACCTTCTTGTCTTCGCAGGCAGAGTCGGGAGCGGGAGGCGGAGAAACAAACAACTCATTTGGAGTCTCAATAAAATCTCTGTTTATTTAATAAGTATTACCGCTTAAATACATTCTAATAGTGCTGATACGTAATTGACCCAGTTTCGCACACAAAGACATTTTGCTATCGTTGCAACTTACCCCTACAATATTCCCCCCCTAAAAATAATACAAAAAAAATCTACAAAAACTTTATAAAACTGCATAGAATACTTATCGTAATTAACTAACCTAACACGATGTCCCTTATTGCGCATCGACAGTCGTAGTTGCTAGGTCAGCAAATACCTCTGTCTTGACCTACTGGTTCAATTTACTCACGCTTCAATTTTGTAATCTACATTCAGCAAGTGAATATTCGGCTTTATTTATCAGCTACGCAATATTCTCTCGGGCGACTTCTTCATTTATCAGCGAAACTTCTTCAGCGTGTTATCTTGTACTCGCATCTTCATGGCCGACCGTGACAAAAATAACGCGTCCATCTGGTAGTACTCCTGTTCTTCCATCCTAGGCTCTTTCCATTTACTCCTCAGCCGTTACACGTCCGGAACATAGCGAGACTGAGCAATCCTCTCCAAGTCTGCGCTCCACGTATGACCTTCCGTGTAACCTTCGATGATCCCAGTGCATCTTCTGGCTTCGGACATCTCAATGGTTTCCTGGTACACAAGCAGGATCGACAGCGCTGATAACCTCAAACTAGTGGCACTTGTAGCTCTCCTTAGCTCGGCTGGTTACTGACGTCATCACGTCACAAAGCAGCTTGATCTTCATTACACTTTGATGGTGAACCTTTCCTACGGACTTCCAACTTCCGAAGGCGAGTTTTTATAGTTGTCGGCAACAGATCAGCGATTGGGTACATGCTGGTCCTAACTCCTGAATTCTTCTTTCTTGGAACGGTTTGCGGTGCGGCGACTGTGCGTTCTTCTTTGTCTATGGGCGGTGCTCAGCGATAGCGATTATTGCGCGTGTGGTGTCTCGGCAACCTCTGGTGCAGTGCAGATCTAGTTGACGTTTTCAGGCGTTGCAGGTGGTAGTGATGACTCCATATTTTTAATTAATCTGGCTTCATCCTCGATGTGCGTGTTCGGGCTCACCCGACAGAGATCAGCCCTGTCGGGGTCACCAATGTTGGCTGATGTGGTGACCTTCTTGTCTTCGCAGGCAGAGTCGGGAGCGGGAGGCGGAGAAACAAACAACTCATTTGGAGTCTCAATAAAATCTCTGTTTATTTAATAAGTATTACCGCTTAAATACATTCTAATAGTGCTGATACGTAATTGACCCAGTTTCGCACACAAAGACATTTTGCTATCGTTGCAACTTACCCCTACACATTAATTCGACAAATGAAACACCACCGCGAGCTATCTTGCATACTAACACCATCTAGTGGTGGCGAGTACAAACTAAAACAAGCGGTAAGATTGAAATCTTAACATTCCGCCCGCCATGGACTAATGTCCATTTACAACAAATCTTATAAATTTGGAACACTGGGGCAGGAATCAATATATTACAATTTATTATGTGAATTAGATACCACAGTACAATTAAAAACTACAAAATAAATCTTTACGCAATTTAAATCATAATCTACATCATGACATTGTCACCAACTTTACAATAAAGTTTTTGAAAAATAAAACAACATTTCGGAAGGTGTATGGATCTTTTTCAACCATCCAATCCCAAGTCAGTGAGCGTGCGGGTGTGTGAGTGAAACCACCGTCGAACTATTCACAAGATTATATTCATACAAAATAATAATCTCCTTTTAAACAGCCTTCTGAATTTCTCTAACAATTTACGTTCGTGGTGAGCCTGCCTAAAAACAGCAAATGAAACGCTTGCGCGTGCTAACTCGACGCCAACGCCATCTAGTGTCGTCGGACGCCAGCGCCATCTAGTTTCTTATTAAAGCATTAAAGTTGACTTTTTATTATATTGATTGAGCATTAAACAGTGTATGACAGTGTACAAAAACATAAATATACAGTTAAGATTTTAGACAGTATGGTCAGAAACAGGCAGCACACAAAGCTTGGAGACAGGCCGTTTGATTACTGCACCGTTGCATCGCAAGCTGACCACGCGCGTAACGTTGTCAGAACCACCATGTTTATCGGTAATGATACCGTAAAGCCACCTCCCCGGGGGCATACCGTCTTCTTTGACTAAAACAATATCGCCAACATTGAGCTCAGATGTGTTGGTCCTCCATTTGTGTCTGTGTAAAAACTGCGTGAGATACTCGGTCGACCAACGTTTCCAGAAGTCTTGAAACATGCGTTGTGTCAATTGCCAACGTTTGAGACAATTGATATTAGACTTTTCATAGTTTACATCTGGGGCGAGGATCAGAGGTTCTCCGACGAGAAAATGCCCAGGCGTCAATGGAGAGGGATCGTCCAAGGAATCACTTAAACGTGATATGGGTCGCGAATTGAGGCAGGCTTCAATTTGTGCCAATACCGTGGAGAGTTCCTCGAACGTCAATGTCGTCTCTCCTATGGTTCGTTTGAGGTGCTTTTTTGTTGACTTGATACCAGCCTCCCATAGTCCACCAAAGTTGGGACTATATGGTGGTATTCTATGCCAAGTCGTACCATTATTGGATAACCAATCACCGATTTCAGAAGCGATGCTCGACTTTTCTGCCGCAAACAACGACTTCAGTTCACGGTCGGCACCTACGAAGGTGGTAGCGTTGTCGCTCCACAAGTCCGTGCATAGACCACGTCTTGCCACAAAACGTTTAAAAGCTGCGAGGAACGTACTAGATCTAAGATCGCTCACAGCTTCCAAATGGATGGCTCTCGTAGCCATGCAAACAAAAAGGCAGATGTACCCCTTAGTGGATCGATGTCCTCTACCTTTTGTAGTCCTAACCGCTATTGGACCCGCATAATCCAGTCCGCTTTTTTGGAAAGGCCTGCTAGGAGTGACTCTAGCCGAGGGCAATTGACCCATGAGCGGATGAACAGGTCTTGATGAATAGCGCAGACATTTAACGCATTTGTGAATGTAGGACTTCACAAGATTGCGCAAGCTTACTATCCAGTACTTGGATGTGATGATATTCATCATTAGTTGGGGACCGCCATGGAGAGTACGTTCATGAGCGTCCGCGATTAGCAATTTTGCTATATATATATATATTTTTTTTTGCCATATAGACAAATGTGAGTGCCGTGGTATAAGAAAGGGGTGTTTCCTATTTTCTGAAAGGTCAGTACCCTGTAGTCTTCCACCCACACGCCAAATTCCATCACAGTCTCTATATGGATTGAGAGAAGAAAATTTGCTTTTCTTACTCTTGATCTCATCAGTGAGGTATTGACTTTGACATCTCTTTATGCAGAGAGTCAATACTTCTTGCAATTCCTTAGAAGTCAACCAAGATTCTGCTGACGGATTGCGAGGTGAGTAAAATCTTCTACACCAAGCCAGCACACGAAGAAATCTCCGTAAAGAAGAAAATCGGTCCAAAAATGGATCTTCAATGCTGTCATCACCGGTAAGTATATGACATTTAATTTTATGCTTTTTTAGTTCCAAAATTGTTTCTTGCTCTTTTCCCTTGTTAATCTTTATATGTTCCAGGTGCAGCCAGTGAGGACCTTGATTCCAGAGTTCGTTATCGACCTGGTCAGAAGGTTGAATACCACGCGACGCGCAGTCAGCGGGATTGTCTATCGACTGTACGTGTGACCACTGACTTGCGTCGGTTACGGTTAGTATTTCTGACACTCTGTTAGCAACGAATGTCTGCCATCGACTAGGGTGACTGCTTAACCACGCTAAGACGATCGACGAATCTGTCCAAGCATGCAAATGAAGCTTGGGAATGTCGAGCGTTTCAGCTACTTCATTTAACAGCTTGGCTAGCAGTACCGCACCACATAACTCTAGTCTTGGAATTGAGACTTGTTTTATGGGGGTGACTCTAGTCTTTGACGTGATCAGGTTCACTTGGACATTGCCATTGTTGTCTACAACTCGCAAGTAGACAACCGCTGCAAAGGCAAGATTAGAGGCATCCGAAAAACCGTGGAGTTCATGACACTTGTCATCTTGACGTGTTTGGACCCATCGGGGTATGCGAATCCTAGTAAGGTCTTGGAGACCATTACGAAAAGTTGTCCATTCTTTGAACAGAGAAGAAGGAACTTCTTCATCCCATTCGATTCTAGATAGCCATAATCTCTGGATGAATATTTCCGCCGTAGTAATGAATGGAGCCAGCCAACCCAGCGGATCGAACAGACGAGCAATGTCGGAGATCATGCGTCTTTTGGTCATTGGGACTTAAGCGAAGGAAGCTGTACCGTACACTGGAATGTATTAGCTCTTCTGTTCCAAGTTAGACCAAGAATTTTCATGATCTCATCTGTCTTGAGTTCTAGATCTGATTCTGGCTCAGTCGATTCCGTTTTGATGTAGTTCATAAGTTGTTCGGCATTACTTGACCACTTTTGTAGTTGAAAGCCTCCACGATTCAACAGAGCAGTCATTTGCTCGTAGATGTGAATGCCTTCACTGTCAGAGAAACATCCTGTCATTAAGTCGTCAACGTAGAAATCTGTCATGACGCGGCTGGCTACTGAAGGAAAATCATCGGCTTCATCCTTCGCTAGCTGTTGAAGACTACGTACAGCCAAGTAAGGGGCTGAGGAGGTACCAAAGGTTACCCGTAATAGGCGGAGATGCTGCAGCTTAGCATCTGGATTTTCACGCCAGAATATGCGTTGAAAATCTATATCCTCTTCAGCCACTTTGACTTGTCTGTACATCTTAACGATGTCGGCAACGATTGCTATCGGATAGCACCGCCAGCGCATAACTAGATGTCTCAGGTCTGGTTGGAGAGTGGGACCCGTCATCAGATCATCGTTCAGTGAAACTCCATTTGATCCTGTGCAAGATGCATCGAAAACTACTCGCACTTTGCTGGTAGTTTTATCTTGACGTACCACTGCGTGGTGAGGTATGTACACAGCGTCAGATTTATCGGGGTTGATGATCTCTTCTGCGTGACCCAAACTGACGTACTCATTGATCACCTTGGAGTACTCGATCTTGAGATCAGGAGATTTGCTCAAACGTTTCTCAAGCATAAGAAACCGCCTTCGAGCAATGTTCTCAGTACCACCGTGTTTAGAGAGAGGGTCGTTAGTCTTGAATGGAAGACGAACTACGTAACTACCAGACTCGTCTCTTGTTGTAGTTCGAGAATATAAATCTTCGCATTTTTGCTCTTCAAGAGTCAAGAGTTTATGCGTATGGGACGATGGCTCTGACTCCATCTCCCAGAACTTTTTTAACAGTTCATTTTCAGACAGATTGATATGCGTTATATGCATATTGACTACATTGCGGCTCTTCACATCTTGGTTGTTTTCATCGGCAGTGTGTACTGTGCCAGATAAGATCCAGCCTAGTCGAGTGTTTTGTGCAACCACTGACTCAGGCGAACCTCTGATCAAACCTTCTAACAAGATCTGGCTATACATATCCGCCCCCAATAGCAGATCTATTCGGCTTGGCGTGCCAAACGAAGGATCTGCTAATTTCAATGATGAAAGAGCTGGAAAGTTTTGTACACTCGGCACAACTGAAGTGGGTAAAAGACATGTGAGCTTGGTCAAAACATGAGCTTTTACTGTGACGGTGATTTTGAGTCCTAGCATCTGCACTGCAGATTCTGTAACAAAAGATGCCTGGGAACCTTGATCGAGCAAGGATCTCAATACGACAGTAGTTTTCTTACTGGATTCTGCCTTTACTAGGGCAGTAGCCAATAGGACGTGACTGGACGCATTAGCAAAACAAGACGTAATCTTGGGGGCATCTGATGGATTGCCTTGAGTCTCAGAAGATGTTGTTGCTAATGTTGATGTAGCAACAACACTCTTGTTGACAGGCCGATCCGACTTAGCGGCTTCTGAGGTTGACTGTGTGTGCAATAGTGTATGATGCTTCTTCTTACATGATCCGCATCGAGTTGACACATTGCACTGGTACACTGAGTGCTCAGTGCCTAGACAATTAAAACATAAGCGGTTTGACTGGGCAAAATTACGACGCGAGTCTAAGGTCTCTTGGGAGAACTTTTTACAATTGCTTATTCTGTGGTTATCTGAACAAAATGCACAAGATACAGAAGTTGTGGCAACGTGAGGACAATTCATTTTGTCCTGTTTTAGGACCTTAGGATCTAAGAATTCTAGAGATCTAAATCTTTGTTCCAGAAACTCCTCAAACATTACAAGAGATGGCAACTCAATTGTGGTTTCTGAAACTCTTTGTTCCCAAAGCTTGCGAGACGAGTTTTTGACTAATCAAGAAAATGACTATGATATCCCAAGAATTGATATCAATACTTAAATTCTTCAATGCAACCATACATTCTTTGGTTGTGTCTAACAACTGTTTTAGCGTACTCGAAGATTCTGAAGTCAATGATTTTTGAGGAGTCAATTTCTTTAAGATACAATTAGCTAGATACTTCTTGTTATTGTATCTGTTTTCTAGCTGAGTCCAGCAAACCTGGTAATTGTCTGAAGTGACTGGAATGTGTCGCAGCAATTGTTCAGCTTCTCCAGTAACACAGCTTTTTAAATAATGAAGCTTTTGTACAGGATCGATACTATTACTGTTGCCGTTTAAGGAAGTGAACAAATCTCGGAAGCTAGCCCACTCAGAATATTTGCCTGAAAGTTAGGTATTTCAATTTTGGGTAGCTTCACGTTACGTTGTTCCATTCCTCGACTCGCAGCAGGAGTAGCCGAACATGACGCTGCAGGCTCTGGTTTGAGATTCAAAATTGCCTCTTTCAATAAAGTTTTACATTCAATATAACTATCTTCCGTTTGATCATATAAATTACTAGATTCATAACGATCTAATTCTACACCCTCAATCTCTGAAATAATTTTTAAGTGGTTATTTTGAAACTCATTCCAATGCTTCTCTAGCACTTCTAACCTTGTAGATACATATGATGTAGTTACCCGTTCTTTAGGTGATTTCTTAAAGTTAATATTTGATTTATTAATAAGCGCTGCAAGACGATCTTGTAGTTTAAAAACAGACATCTTTAATAAACAATAAAATAATCACACTAAAATAAAATTCAACAATAATAATTAATAATAGCAAAACAGTATTGAATAAGACACACACAAATTACAAGTTCAGTTTTAGAAATGACTTAGAATATTCGCCGACTTCATATTAACTAATAGTATACGAGTGTAATTCTTAAAATTTTACAAGTCGATGAGAAAATAATCGAAATTTTTCAAGTGTTTGAGAATTGTGACACCTCGGTCAAAAATCGGGCATAGGTTCCCCGTCTCACCACTTTAAGAGAAACTATTCTAAGTCCTAACTAACACTTGTAATATTTTTCAAACTATACTACTATTACAAATTTTTCTAAGTTAAATTGTTCTTTAAATTAAGGTTGAAATTATCACTAGTTCACTGATATGCGTATTATTTTACTAAGTTAAAATCTTCACGGAATTAAAATTCAAATTTGCACCAATCTAATAAATCAAAAGTACTCACAGTTTGTCCACGTTATACTACCAACTTCACTTTCATGTGTTGCTTGTTGCGTCACTTCCATATGTGACGTACCGGAACTCCAATGGAAAGGTCTCTTTCACTCGTTCCACAGATCCTCCTCGATGTACGCCAATCTTCTGTCTCTGCTAGATTAGACAGTGACGGATGTCAAACTCCAAAATGGCGTCACTTTGGCGCCAAATTTAAATTTCACTTGCAGGTTTCAATTTTGACGTTGACAGCTGTCAAACTTCAAAATGGCGTCTCATTGGCGCCAAAATCCAAATTTTACCGACAGGTGGCGCTTCGGTGCCACGAGAAGTCAGTGGTAGTGGTAGAATGTTCCGCTACCACGACTTAGCTGAAAAGATTTGGCAATGCCGAGTGGACCGTACACAGTATCGGGAGATACCCAACAGAGTTCTCCTTCGCGTCTTGATGGCTAACGAAGGACCATGTACGAATCCAAAAAACCCTCGTGGTAATAAATAAATAAAACTCGGGAAACAAGATTCGTTGAACAGTCAACAACTAAATATATTTGCTCATACAAACTTACATTAATTCGACAAATGAAACACCACCGCGAGCTATCTTGCATACTAACACCATCTAGTGGTGGCGAGTACAAACTAAAACAAGCGGCAAGATTGAAATCTTAATACTTAGACACATTATGTAATTGTTATTATGTTGAGGTTCTGTGGCATTATATAGCTGTGGGTATTGTGATAGTGTTTATTATTATTATGTTGAGGTTCTGTGGTATTATATAACTGTGGGTATTTTTTTTTTTTTTTTTTTTTTATACGTTATAGGCTAGCGTTTGACCACTATCTCACCTGTTGGTAAGTGATGATGCGGTCGAAGATGGTAAGCACGCTAGGCCTAGAATGGGAACTGGCTCTCAAGGATAGCTGCCGGAACACATTAGATGTTTGGTGACAGATTTTCTAACTTGAGGGTGGTAGCTGGCCAGGCGGACACTAGATAGTGTCCTACCACCATGCGGGGGTTTTGTTGGTTTCTTAACGATGTTTTTCCTTCACCGGAGGGCCACTGTGAGAAGCGCACATAAATTTTTCGATAGAAAAATCCATTGGTGCACGGCGGTTTGAACTCGGTACCACGGCATCAAAGCCGAACGTTCTCCCGATTACGCCACCGGGCCCTCATTGGGATGGTGTTTATTTTTTTTAGCCTTATTCACTTCTGGTCTATAAGACAATAATAAAATCAAAATCGGTTTATCCGGTTGGGTGCTAAGATGCTACAGACAGACACAGATACACACGTTAAACGTATAATACCCCTTCTTTGATCCCATGATTTGATTGATTTTGATTCAATGATCCCACTACCTCTGTACGAAGACCCATGATTCATAAATGCACATAAAACTTTCATTGGTAGGTAAATAGCTAGGATTAGAACCAACGACCGTCGGGTCAGAATCAGGGTAACTATCCCTTACGCCAAAGGGCCGTCCAATATCACTACGTAAGTATTAGAAAACAAAGTCCATCACTGCGTCTGTCTGTCTGTTCGCAATAATCTCAATAGCTACTGAACGGAATATCATGCGGTTTTCACCAATAGCCAGAGTGTTTATGAGGAAGGTTTTGTGTAAATTGGTTGAAATATAACGATGATTGTTAAATATGTTAATAAAATTGGTTGAAATATAACGATGATTGTTAAATATGTTAATATTTTATTTTGATGCAACAAACTGATGCAAATTTTGTAGGCATATATGTTCTACCCGTGCGAAGCCGGGGCGGGCTGCTAGTAACGTATAAATGTCAATTAAATATCTTCCAGGGGCAAATTCACTTAGCTTATACTAATATGGCCTTTCTAAATATATATTATTATGAACAAGATTTGTTGAATAGTTCAGTAACATAAATGGTTCTAAATGTCTATGTTGCAGGTAACAACCAACACAAAAAAATAAAAAATCTTTATATTTTTGCCAAATTTAATAAAATTGAAAATACAAATTAATAATTTGTGCCGCTGCAATACATCATGAAACCTATACATTGACACAGTTTGCCGGAGAGTGTGGAACATAAGAAAAGGAAAGGACAAGATTTTGAGAGTTAGCTATTGTGAAACATGCAGCGTGCTGTGTATGCTATCAGGATCAGTCATTGATAAAAGTATATACTGCATAGGTAAGGTATCTGTTTATTTTGGTGTGCCAATTTGATCTTGTTAACGGTATAAGTACCTACCTACCTACAGCTTAACCTTTGTATTATAATTATATATAATATTAGATCTTATGTATTAAGTTAATATTAATGCAGTACATTGTCAAGTTAATGTTCTCAATATTTCGTTGATAATCAACATTAAGTTTCATCCATAATTGAGATTGGTGTCGCTGATAGTGTGAGTGCTTTAGAAACACATCAGCAATTTGTATTTAGGAATATATCATGATACATGCTACAGTCAAGAAGTTGATTGTATCACATAATTACCATAAATGTAGTAATTGTTTTGTTTAAATATTATAAATAATTGTATCTGTTTAAATATATATTTATATACAATGTATATATTGGCCTAAGATTTAAGTTGTAACTACTTAATCTAACATGATGAAGCATCTGAACAGTTCAACAAAAAATTGCTTAATATGACAAAGGTATGTAATATATGTGTACATACTATTCACATGAATATATTTTGTCAAACTAAAAATGTGCTCAAAACTGATATTTAGAAACCACTTCGAGTAAAACTATGTATATGTAATTTCTGTGACTTATAAATGTGCGAAAAATTCCTCATTAAAAGAGCACATGGTAACACATACAGGTATACCATCTATATTGTGACTTTAAATGTGCAATATAACATAGTTCAAAGAGGGACATCAAATCATATAAGTACAGTTGCAAAACCCATATCCATGACTGTGACTGATATGTGTGCAAATAAAAACTCTTTGAATAGTCACAAGATGTCACACAGTGGTGAAAAACCATATGCATGTGATATATGTGACTACAAATGTGCACAGAAAAAGTCATTGAATAGTCACATGATGTCACACAGTGGTGAAAAACCATATGCATGTGATATGTGTGAATATAAATTTGCACGTAAAGACAATTTGAAGGAACACATACGAACACATACAGGTGAAAAACCATATGCATGTGATATGTGTGACTATAAATTTGCACAAAAATCCAGTTTGAAGCAACACATACGAACACATACAGGTGAAAAACCATATGCATGTGATATGTGTGACTATAAATTTGCACATAAATCCAGTTTGAAGCAACACATACGAACACATACAGGTGAAAAACCATATGCATGTGATATGTGTGACTATAAATTTGCACATAAATCCAATTTGAAGCAACACATACGAACACATACAGGTGAAAAACCATATGCATGTAATGCTTGTGACTACAAATGTGCACAGAAAAACTCATTGAATAGTCACATGATGTCACACGGTGGTGAAAAACCATATGCATGTGATATGTGTGAATATAAATTTGCACGTAAAGACAATTTGAAGGAACACATACGAACACATACAGGTGAAAAACCATATGCATGTGATATATGTGACTATAAATTTGCACGTAAATCCAGTTTGAAGCAACACAAACGAACACACACAGGTGAAAAACCATATGCATGTGATATGTGTGACTATAAATGTGCACAAAATTCCCATTTGAAGAGACACATACGCACACACACTGGTGAAAAACCATATGCATGTTATATGTGTGACTATACATTTACAATGTATTTCAGCTTGAAGAGACACATACGAACACATACAGGTGTAAAACCATATGAATGTGATACGTGTGACTATGAATGTGTAGATAAACGCTATTTGAAAAGACACATGATGTCACACACTGGTGAAAAACCATATGCATGTGATATGTGTGACTATAAATGTACACAATATTCCAATTTGAAGAAACACATACGAACACACACAGGTGAAAAACCATATGCATGTAATGTTTGTGACTACAAATGTGCACTGAAAAACTCATTGAATAGTCACATGATGTCACACAGTGGTGAAAAACCATATTCATGTGATATGTGTGACTATAAAAGTGCAGAATATTACAATTTGAAGTTACACATACGAACACATACAGGTGAAAAACCATATGCATGTGATATGTGTGACTATAAATTTGCACATAAAACCAGTTTGAAGGAACACATACGAACACACACAGGTGAAAAACCATATGCATGTGATATGTGTGACTATAAATTTGCACAAAAATCCAGTTTGAAGCAACACATACGAACACATACAGGTGAAAAACCATATGCATGTGATATGTGTGACTATAAATTTGCACATAAATCCAATTTGAAGCAACACATACGAACACACACTGGTGAAAAACCATATGCATGTAATATTTGTGACTACAAATGTGCACATAAAAACTCACTGAATAATCACATCATGTCACACAGTGGTAAAAAACCATATGCATGTGATATGTGTGACTATAAATGTGCCCATAAAAACTCATTGAATAGTCACATAATGTCACACAGTGGTGAAAAACCATATACATGTGATATGTGTGACTATAAAAGTGCAGAATATTCCAATTTGAAGTTACACATACGTACACATACAGGTGAAAAACCATATGCATGTGATATGTGTGACTATAAATTTGCACATAAATCCAGTTTGAAGCAACACATACGAACACACACAGGTGAAAAACCATATGCATGTAATGTTTGTGACTATACATGTGCACAAAATTCCCATTTGAAGAAACATATACGAACACACACTGGTGAAAAACCATATGCATGTAATGTTTGTGACTTTAAATGTGTACAAAATTCTTATTTGAAGAAACACATACGAACACACAGGTGAAAAATCATATACATGTAATGTTTGTGACTATAAATGTGCACAAAATTCCCATTTGAAGAAACACATACGAACACACACAAGTGACAAACCATATGCATGTGATATGTGTCACTATTAATGTGCACAATAAACGATTTGAATGGTATTATGTTGCACACGGTAAAATACCATATTCATGATATATGTGCGACTATAAATCTGCACAGAATTCCCATTTGAAGAGACATAGGAACACACTGGTGACTAGCCATATGAATGTTATATGTGGGACTATAAGTTGCACATAATATCTACCATGTTGAGTTGAAGCAACACATACAAACACAAACAGGTAAAAACCACAGGTGCTCGGTGTGCAAAACCATATGCATGTAATATGTGTAACTATTTTTATTTATTTATTTATTTTTGAAGTTATACTTCTTTTGGCGCGATAGAGAAAAATAATGAGAGTGAATTTTTACGATTCGCGCGCACACCGACAGCTAAATTCTACACCGTGATGTTAATTCTAGGTGGCATGACTATGTTCAAGTTGTATATGTTGACCTTAGTAAACTATGTTAGTAATATTTGGGCTTAACTACGGGCAACACTACTCCGTAGTTTCAACTGTCAATGTCAAGCATCAATCTCTCTGCGTACGCCATTGTATGATGAAGAAAGATCGTAAAAAAATAAAAAATAAAAAATATTATAAAACCAGGTTAAATAAACAGTGCTAAAACAATTAAATAGTTTTCCATTAAAACCATCCAGACATCAAACAACAGTATATTCTAGTATTTTTATATTTAGAACACGTGTTTCGTAAGAACGTCATATTTAACGTTAACATATTTTTACGTTAATAAAACCTTTTTTATTTAAATAAAATCTGTTTGATTCATTTTATTATTTATCATTAATCACTACTGCATTTTAGTTTTTTTTTTTTCCATACGCCACAGAATTATAACTTCTCGTGTACATAAGAACACACACTTATTTTTTTATTATTTATTGAATTATTTTTTATTTTATTTGTTATTTATTCAATCATTCATTTATTGATTTATTCATTAATTAATTAATTCATTCATTCATTTATTTTGTTATTTATTTATTTATATATTTATTTTTTATATTTACTTATTTATTTTTTATTAAAAACTCAAAACCATTACAAAAATATATACTGAACTTCGTTATTAGGGTTAAATAAAAAAGTTTTTCAGTTTTTTCGGCGGTTTAATTTTTTTGTTAAAAAGTTTTATAGCAATACCTGTAGTTGTCAAGACATGGTAAATGTTAAAATCAACTTTATAGTATTTGTATCAATCTATTTTGATTTTGCCCAGTTAATTTGTGCGTCGTTTTTAGCGAACATTATGTTTGTTTGTGTGTACTCGGAGAATTAAAGTGTATGAGTTATAGTCTGGGAGCTAGTCTGTACATAATTAATATTACTTCGCTCAGATATCAATGTTAAAATATTACAAATTATTAAGTGTTTAATATAATAAAGTTTTGAATGAAATGCTCATGTCGTTTGAAATTAATTATGAATTGTTAAGTGTGAAAGAATTTATTTTTACCTTTTATGCTGTTTTATTCGTTGTCATTTATATAATAATAATAACTGAAATAGTAATAATGTAAGATTTAATTATCAGGTTGGTAGTTTTATGTGTAAGCTTTTTTTAAGAATAACTTTTTTTGTATCTATTTATTTGTTCGTTTTTATTGTAATAATTGCAAGATAGCAAAATTTAAAATAACTATATTTATATTATGTTTCTTTGAAGTGTCACACACTTTATATTTTTGTAAATTGTTAAACACAATCCAAAATTTCATCGTACCGACGGGACTCGAGCCCGCACCCCCCGGATTACACGTCCAGGTGCTCTGCCAATTAAGCCACGGGTTGATCCATCGATACGACGAAATTATTGGATTGCATTTGTTAACCCAATTATGCATTGGTGGCGCCATCTATGACTACTTATTACGTAAGCTAATCATTCGGAAGAAATCATTACAGTTTTCAAATCCGACGAGAGATGTTGCACTGCGTAAATCAAATATTATGTTTCTTTGAAGTGTCACACACTTTATATTTTTGGATCGAACCGTGGCTTAATTGGAAGAGCACCTGGACGTGTAATCCGGGGGGTGCGGGTTCGAGTCCCGTCGGTACGATGAAATTTTGGATTGTGTTTAACAATTTACAAAAATATAAAGTGTGTGACACTTTAAAGAAACATAATATTAGATTTATGCTAGCAGTAAAAAGTATTGTGGTAATTATTTATCTATCAAATGTCATATGTTTTAATAGAATAACATTATATAATTAAAAGAACTTGAGATATAAATTAGAAATATATAAAATAAAATAAAAAATATGTCAATAAAATAGTAAAATGTCTTTTTGAATAAATAAATATTAAGGTCATGCCAGTTAAATTATTTCATCAAAATTATCATTCAAGAATTCGTCAATTTTCCCACGATGTCTACGTGAATGTGGTCAAAACGTTCGCGTATTGGGTAATTACCTTACTCTGATTTATTATGACGTTGCACCTTACGACGTTGACACTCTAAACAAGTTTTCGCCCACTGGACTACTTCCTTGTTCATTCCAGGCCAAAAAAATCTTTCTACTACCATTCTACGGGTAGTCCTAATCCCTGGATGACACATGTTATGTATCATGTTAAATGCTGCTTTTCTAAATTTTTCCGGCAAATAAGGACGAGCTTTATGAATGAATGAATGAAAGATTTATTTCCCAAAAAATTAAACTAGTTAACTTTTTACATTAAGTCTTATATATGAAACACAAATTAACCATCATTTGGGCACCCTGAAATTCCACACTAGGAAAAATCCTGTGTTGTGGAAATCAGTAAGATAGACACAAAGAAATGTTACAAATACATGTACCGTGGGTAAAGTTATACATTACTACTTTTAACTATTTGTGCATAATTGATATACCTAACTTAGACAATAACTTGTGAAGATTCTAACCTAGGTACTAATAACACAAATTGTGTGTATTTGTATGTGTGTGTGTTTGTTTGTTTGCGTGTACGTGAGTGTATTGTTGAGAATGTGTAGCTATTTCTGTAATTTCCTGTAGGTAACGGTCTCAAACTAAGACTAATTAAATAAGAATTTCATCTTATGTTCTATATATATATATATGCCATAATTAAAGGAACAGATAATTCTTCTTTTATTATATACTAGCAGCCCGCTTCGCTTCGCACGGGTAGAACATATATGCCTACAAAATTTGCATCAGTTTGTTGCATCAAATATAAAATATTAACATATTTAACAATCATCGTCATATTTCAACCAATTTACACAAAACCTTAACGAATTATGCACCTAAACCTTCCTCATAAACACTCTGGCTATTGGTGAAAACCGCATGATAATCCGTTAGTAGCTATTGAGATTATTGCGAACAGACAGATGGACGCAGTGATGGACTTTGTTTTATAATACTTACGTAGTGATATTGGACGGCCCTTTGGTGTAAAGGATAGTTACCCTGATTCTGAACCGACGGTCGTTGGTTCTAATCCTAGCTATATACCTATATACTATATATATACACACAATAAAAGTTTTATGTGCATTCATGAATCATGGGTTTTCGTACAGAGGTAGTGGGATCATTGAATGTACCAAAACTGGTTAAGTGCAAGTCGGACTCGCACTCGTAGGGTTCCGTAACAGTAGAGTATTTTATAACTTTAATTTTTCGGCACCAAAAAATTAACTTTGTTTTTCATAGTTTGTATGAAAAACAAAGTTATCTTTGCGGTCGGTATATCTCAAAAACTGCTGAATGTATCTCGTTCAAACTAATGTACGTTGAAAGTTTTTATTGAGATCATAATAAAATATTTTTTTCCAGATTTTTCACTCCATTTGAGGGGGGGAGCACTTTAGACGCGCCTATCTTTTAAATGATTCGACTTTGAGAAGATCAAAGGAACCTCAATGTCATTTTTAGGGTTCCGAACCCAAAGGGTACCAACGGAACCCTATTACTGAGACTCCGCTGTCCGTCTGTCTGTCTGTCTGTCTGTCTGTCTGTCTGTCTGTCTGTCCGTCTGTCACCAGGCTTTATCTCATGAACCGTGATAGTTAGACGGTTGAAATTTTCACAGATGATGTATTTCTGTTGCCGCTATAACAACAAATACTAAGAACAGAACAAAGTTAAAAATTAAAGAAAAGTTTAAAAAAAAGTTTTTTACGATAGCGCAGCGCCACCTATCTAGTTGCTAAGATGGCGCTATCGTCTTTACCTTAATCTGAATCTCGGAAGCGGCTCCGATTAAATAAAATTTATGATGTTTCATTATTTAACAATTTTTTTAATAAAAATTGTCTGAAGTACTGAAACATCCACTGGGTTGCGGGTGCTCGTAATAGTACGGTTGGCAACCCTACATTAATCAGGGGAATTAAACATGTGTTTTAAGTGTGACGTTCGACGTCTAGATGAAAGCTGAATGGCTCCAATACCATTGTTTTTTTTTGTAAATTCAAAGCAATAAGTTATGTTTCTGTTATATCTATAGTATTTTTTATTGAATATCATCTATTTAATGTAATTTGACAAGTGTAAGTGCAAATTTTTAATTTGCCCATATACTGAATAAATGCTTTGACTTTGACTTTGACTTTAGTATACCTACAGGAGATTTCGGGGGCGATAAATCGATCTAGCTAGGAGTCATTTTCAGAAAATGTTGTTTTAGTTATTCGTGTTTTCAATAATCAACTTTATTGATAATCAACTTAAAATATGACTCTTCCCGACATCTTTTGGCGAGTAGAAGTACTGTATCAGTAAAGCAGTTAGTTGCTCTCAATTAAAAAAATAGTATTATTATTCGTCAATAGATGTCGGGAAGAGTTATATTTGTCTATTTAAGTGGCAAAAAATTCCGAGCTAAGCTCGGTCTACCAGATATTTAATAATATTAATTACTACTATTACTACTATATAATACTATTCTACCTTTGTGTTAACGTTTACTTAGTTGGTGTTAGAAGTTCGTTATAAATTCGATAGATGGCGTTCGGAACCCTCCGTGTGCGGGACAAAGTCTGACTCGCACTTGGCCAGTTTTAATCAAGTCCACATGTATAGGTTTGAAGAATTTGTTTCATTTCTATGTATGGGAAAACTTTAAACTTTTATATTTTTTATTTTTGTATAAAAATTGAAAAGCGGTTCACAGAATACATCTACCTACCAAGTTTTTAATTCTGTAGACTTTATAGTTTCGGAATAAAATGGCTGTGACATACGGACGGACAGACAGACATGATTAATCTATAAGGGTTCCGTTTTTTGCCATTCGGCTACGGAACCCTAAAAAGTAGCTTACCGCCGAGGAGAACGTCTGCCGTAACCTTACGGCGTTCCCCGACGCAAAAAGTAGGGGTATTTATTATGCGTTTAACGTGTGTATCTGTGTGTCTATCACCAACTTACAGCTCAGCTCAGATTTCAAATGTCGTGTTTGAGTCATTGGAATGCTTTTAATTATACATAGATCAGTCGGGGTGGTTTAAAATATTATATTGTTATATATATAGATCAATATTATTTTATACAATAGATCATATTATTATACTATATTGACTTCAAATTGATTGTGATCGGTGGGGATCTACAGAATAGAGCTAAGCCTATGAAAATATGTTTATAGTAACTATGACCTAATCTGTGGTTTCAGTGCAAATATTTTATTAATTTTGCGATGCGTGTATGTGAAATCCGTGATATCTTCTAGAGTTTCCATTTGAATTATATACTGTTAAGGACAATTTTAATCTATAATATGTGGCCAAGATAATTAACGTAATTATTTGGATAAGGATTAATACTATATACTTGAAAATAGCCTTGGAAGTTATGTATTGTTTAACAAAAAATTAAACATTAAAATGGTTACTGTGAGTCAACCTTAAGAGATAGACATATGCTGTCGCGGACTTTTTTGTAGGTCTTATTAAGTTGTACAACTCTTCTATAGAAAATATTCTTCCATCTATTTTCAATAGAGCAGCGTTCGTGAAAAACCTGTTTTCTCGACCGTTTTATTGTCGACTTAGGTTGCACAATAGGACTCCACGAATGTACCTATGATTAATTAAACGGAATAATATATAGCCTATTTTAATTTCGAAAGTCCATTCTATATATTAGTGAAAGAATTTTTTAAATCGGTCCAGTAGTTTTTGAGCCAAATCATTACAAACATACAAAAATACAAAAATTCAAATGTTCTCTCTTTATAATATTAGTATAGATCATTCTTCCTTTACTATATTATTATTATTATTATGGGGCCTGATTCTCAACTGATTGTTTTTACTGCCGTATTTGCTATATTAGGTAACGATGTTCTAAACATTTTGTAGTAATATTATGCTGCAAAAATCCCAAACAGCTGAAACAGAGGAGAAGCAGGCCCCTCAACGTCAGGATATAGTTGTTATGAGGCTTTCTGTATCCGAACAGTTAGGAGACGCTAGCCAAGATAAAATCTTGTTCTTGCAAGTATGGCGGAGAAATTTGACAATATTGAGTGTCCTGTCTACACGTTGATATATGTTTGGACCCTTGTAGGAGTAGGCTCGTTTACCAAGTAACGTTTTTCGACGTTTTATGAGCTCCTATATTGCAAACGATCGATTTTTCGCAAGTCGGTAAAAATAGTTCCCTAAATTGCGAATTATCTACATTTAACTGTTCCTGTAAATAAGTATCCTTCTTTTGTGCGTCGGCTAATTCTGCATAATCAATTTCACTCCCACGTGTGACTGACTCAATTCGCGATAAACAATCCGCTACATGATTATTGTCACCCGATATGTAAACACTGTTCGTAGTGAACTCACTAATATAAATTAACTGTCGTGTCCGTCTGGGTAATTCCTTTCTTTTCGCTATTTTTTTTAGTAAAAGCATATGTTATAGGCTTGTGGTCTGTAAAAACAGTCACGTCTCTTGCTTCTATCGTGTCTCTAAAATACTGTATAGCCATATATATAGCTAAAAGTTCGTGGTCATACGTGCTATACTTTTATTGTGTTTCTGACATCTTTTTTGAATAATATCCTAACGGCTCCCATGTACCATAATTTTCCTGTTGTAAAACTGCCCCAACGCTGACGTCAGAGGCGTCTGTAAACAGCCCTAGTCTGCCACTTGGTAACGGATGAGATAGCGTGACAGCGTTTTGCAATTGATGCTTACATTCTAAGAATGCTTGATCTGCAGACTGTCCATGCTATTCTCGTCTTGTCACGTTTCTTCGAATTATGCAAATAGGCACTTAATACCGACTGGCTATCTACTGCCTTTGGAATATGCGACCTATAAAAATTAACCATCCCGTGAAATCTACGTAGTTGTTCTACTGTTTCCGGCCTTGAAAAGTTTTTGATTGCCTCTACTTTGCTCTGTAAAGGGTGAATGCCTTTAGTTGAATGACCCAGTTTCGCACACAAAGACATTTTGCTATCGTTGCAACTTACCCCTACAGCAGTAACTGTGCTATGACCGGGACGGAAACCAGATTGAGGAGATCATTTCGGGTAAGGAACATGTTCAACTGGGTGTGGACAAGGCGTTCCAGAACCTTGGATAGGAAAGGTAGGATGGATATGCGACGGTATTCTGAAAAGGATTTAGGATTACGTTTCTTGGGTAAAGGAATAATTTGAGCGTCCTTCCACTGGGAAGGGAAAGCATCAGACGTTACAGAAAAGTTAAGGATATGAGTTATGACAGGAAGAAGGATATTAAGGATTGGGATTATCATGTTGCGACTAATGCCGTCAATTCCAACAGCATTGGACGAAATGTTAAGTACACTCATCTTAACATCACAATCCGAAAACTGACAGAAATCGAAAGGAGAAAAGGTGGGTGCCGGTAATCTTGAAAGTCGTTGAAGCGTTTCTAATTTATTAAACCCATTAATATTGGGAGAAGAAGAAAAATGTTTATTTAGAGAATTAATATCTAAATCGTTTGGGATAGAGTCATGTTTAGATTTACCAACACCCAAAGACCGAAGAAATTTCCAGACTTTTGCTGGATCTTCGTTAGCAACTGATTCGTAAATGTCGCGACGTTGAGCATCCCTACACACCAGATTGCAGCGATTTCGGGCAAGGTAATAAAGGGATTTGTTGTGGTCATTTGGCCGCATTTTATATTTTGATTTAGTAACATTTTTTTTAAGCATCAGCGATTTAATTTCCGGCGTCAACCACGGTGCAGGCAGATGCTTGATTTTTACAGTTCGCATGAACGTCATAAAGATGTGTTAGAGCGGAATTGAACAGATCAATTTTATCATCAATGGAATCTGATTCAATCAATGGCGTCCAATGAATAGCTTCAGCATCAGCACAAAGATTTTCAATAATAATGTTGCCAAAGCTACGCTGCAGAATGATTTTAGGCTTAGATTTAGAAGGACGGACAAAAGAAGTAAAGAAGTTGATCTGAAGAGAAGGGCTATAATAGGCTCCGAGTAGGATTTTGGTGTTGGAAAGATGGACTTCGATAAATAGGTGTTCACCGGCATTAGAAGGGGGTGGTTGTGTAGAAGTGCTGATAATAGAAAAGGGTAAACTTTAAACTTTCGCGATTTGAACACATAGTTATAAATAAAATATCTAACTGAAATATTTAACTGTAATATTTAACCGAAACACTCAACTGATATATTCAACTAAAACATTCAACATAAATATCTAACTGAAATATTAAAGTGAAACGAGTTGGGAGCGACGGAGTCGGCAGTCGCAGCGTCGTCGAGTGAAGGCAGCGACGCAGCAAGTCGGCGCGTGCACCAGGGACAACGACCTGCGATGCTCTGCCACCCACTGCACCCGTACGCACCACGAGCTCCACTCCCAGCCACTGAAATGTTTAACCGAAATGTTTAACTGAAATGTTTTAACTGAATATCCAACTGAATATTTAACCGAAATATCCAGTTATAAATATTTAAATACGGGACTTATCGCGCCTAAAACATAAATCTTATCTACTCTCGACGTTTCGACCAAGTTGCATTGATCGTGGTCACGAGACGACTGAATGTTGTGAGTGTCCGCACCGCTATTTATAGGAAAGATCGTTGGAAACTACCCTCAATTAATTTAATTTTTAATTTTTATCAGAGTAGCCATTGCGACACACAACACTGACAATATCGGCAGATTTTTGCTGCTTTGATCTTTGATTCGAACACTTGCTAATCACAGGGTTCCATGTTGCGGCCAACCTAAATCCATCCTCCCGGTTGAAATTGGGATGCTTCTTTATTTCTAACGCTTCACGCACAATACGGGAGTAATAGTGGCGGTCGGTAGAGAGGATCTTAGGGTCATGAAGTTCGATCCAGTGATTAGGTCCGGATTCCAGTAAGTGCTCGGCGATAGCAGATTTATTGACCTGGCAGTTTTTTACAGCTGCGATGTGTTCTTTGACCCTTTCTGCAATAGTACGCTTGGTCTGTCCGATATACGATTTACCGCAGCTGCAATCGATTTTGTACACGCCAGGTATCTGAAAAGGAATCACATCCTTCGGCGAACGGACCTGCGTTGATATCTTCGTTAAGGGAGTGAATACTGTCTTGATAGAGTATTTACGTAGTACAGTACCGATCTTGTCCGTCACTCCCTTCACGTATGGCATGAACGCTGCCTGCCGTTCAACGTCAGTGGTCCTCTCCTTATATCTGCGTCTAGAATGACCTCTTCCCGCCTTGTAGCCGTTTTTTATCAGAACCTCCTGAACATGTGCGATTTCTTCCTCTAGGTGTTCAGGGTCACAGAGGTCACGAGCTCTATCCATTAATGACCTGGCTACAGATCCCAGGTGACGGGGGTGATGGTGCGACGAGGCATTCAGATACCTATCAGTATGGGTCGCTTTCCTATAGACAGAATGTGATAATGAACCATCAGGTCTCACCATAACTTTGATATCAAGGAAAGGCAGTGTTTTGTTTGTTTCTAGCTCATAGGTAAAGTTTATGTTGGTATGAATCGAATTCAGCTTCTTTGCCAGAGTGGCTACTACCTGCTCATCACCCGTCATGATGCAGAAGACGTCATCAACGTACCGCTTCCACACCTTTACTGATGACGACTGTAGGTCTATGGCTTCTTCGATAAATTCCATCCAGATGTTGGCAAGGACAGGTGCCACTGGACTTCCCATGGCAACACCGTCCATCTGGAGGTAGTGCTGCCCACTGTATAGGAAATAGTTTCCTTCCAAACAGTTCCTCAACAGCACAAAAAAGTTTTCTGGAAGGTCATCACTGTACCTTGTCCTTAATACCTTGATGCACTCCTTCACTGGAACGTTGGTGAAAAGTGATTCTACATCGAAGCTCACCATGATGTCGTCTGGTTCCAGTTTAAGTTCACCGAGGATTTGAACAAAATGGCGAGAGTCCTTTACAAAAGACGGAGTTTTACCCACTAATGGTTGTAACACCGACGCAACATGCTTTGCCAGATAGTAGGTCGGGGAGTCAATCTGACTCACGATGGGACGCAGGGGCACGTTTGTCTTGTGTATTTTGGGTAGGCCGTACAGTTTAGGTGATGTAACGATCTTAGGTCTATATAATCTGTCGTACACGTCTTCTGTGAAAAGAACTTCGTTATCCCTAATGACGGCACGGATGCGACGAGTTACCCTAGCTGTAGGATCATATGACACAGGTTTATATATACGCCTATCTTCTAACAAATCCCGTAACTTATTGTCGTAATCAGACGAATTCATTACCACGGTAGCGTTTCCTTTGTCAGCTTTCAACACAAGAATGTCCTTATTCCTGCGTATGTGCTGAAGAGCGGAACGTTCTTCCGCGGTAACATTACTTTTAGGTAATGTGCTCTTTCTTAATATTACAGAAACATCCTGCCTAAGTGATTCCGCTGCATTAGGCGGCAACTTGTTTCTCAATATTGTTTCTTCCAAGCTGCTGATGACTTTTTCATAGGGAATCCGTTTAGGTGTCAATGCGAAATTCATGCCCTTCGCTAGTACACTCTGTGTCGCGTCATCCAACGTAAAACTCGAAATGTTCACTACTGTGTCTTTCTGTATGTGAGATGAGTATTTGTTTGTTTTGTTTGAGAGCTCACGCTCGTGGTGTAACCGCAATTTCTCCAACTTTTTGTTATGTCCCGCGGTACACAGATCGTATGTGCGATCCGCTTGTTGGTAGGTAACCCGATCACACAAATCCAAATCACTAGATGATAACACAGCACTACACTCCGAATGCACATCATATAGATCACTATTTACTCTGTCCAAATTGTAATGACAATTCCGTATTAGTTGTTTAAGTAAACGGACACTCGCGTTTTGCAGAATTTCTCTGGAGTGCGCAATATCACTACGTGGTTTAATACGCACACACGTAGGTATATAGCCCAAATCACGACATTTCATTAAAAATATCAGCGATGTATTTAAACGCGCTCGTTTCTTCCGAAGAAATTCTAGGTGACGAATTCTATTTGCAACCTCCGGCCCGTAACGGTTAGCAATTGTAAACTTTAAACTTTCGCGATTTGAACACATAGTTATAAATAAAATATCTAACTGAAATATTTAACTGTAATATTTAACCGAAACACTCAACTGATATATTCAACTAAAACATTCAACATAAATATCTAACTGAAATATTAAAGTGAAACGAGTTGGGAGCGACGGAGTCGGCAGTCGCAGCGTCGTCGAGTGAAGGCAGCGACGCAGCAAGTCGGCGCGTGCACCAGGGACAACGACCTGCGATGCTCTGCCACCCACTGCACCCGTACGCACCACGAGCTCCACTCCCAGCCACTGAAATGTTTAACCGAAATGTTTAACTAAAATGTTTTAACTGAATATCCAACTGAATATTTAACCGAAATATTAAACCGTTACGGGCCGGAGGTTGCAAATAGAATTCGTCACCTAGAATTTCTTCGGAAGAAACGAGCGCGTTTAAATACATCGCTGATATTTTTAATGAAATGTCGTGATTTGGGCTATATACCTACGTGTGTGCGTATTAAACCACGTAGTGATATTGCGCACTCCAGAGAAATTCTGCAAAATGCGAGTGTCCGTTTACTTAAACAACTAATACGGAATTGTCATTACAATTTGGACAGAGTAAATAGTGATCTATATGATGTGCATTCGGAGTGTAGTGCTGTGTTATCATCTAGTGATTTGGATTTGTGTGATCGGGTTACCTACCAACAAGCGGATCGCACATACGATCTGTGTACCGCGGGACATAACAAAAAGTTGGAGAAATTGCGGTTACACCACGAGCGTGAGCTCTCAAACAAAACAAACAAATACTCATCTCACATACAGAAAGACACAGTAGTGAACATTTCGAGTTTTACGTTGGATGACGCGACACAGAGTGTACTAGCGAAGGGCATGAATTTCGCATTGACACCTAAACGGATTCCCTATGAAAAAGTCATCAGCAGCTTGGAAGAAACAATATTGAGAAACAAGTTGCCGCCTAATGCAGCGGAATCACTTAGGCAGGATGTTTCTGTAATATTAAGAAAGAGCACATTACCTAAAAGTAATGTTACCGCGGAAGAACGTTCCGCTCTTCAGCACATACGCAGGAATAAGGACATTCTTGTGTTGAAAGCTGACAAAGGAAACGCTACCGTGGTAATGAATTCGTCTGATTACGACAATAAGTTACGGGATTTGTTAGAAGATAGGCGTATATATAAACCTGTGTCATATGATCCTACAGCTAGGGTAACTCGTCGCATCCGTGCCGTCATTAGGGATAACGAAGTTCTTTTCACAGAAGACGTGTACGACAGATTATATAGACCTAAGATCGTTACATCACCTAAACTGTACGGCCTACCCAAAATACACAAGACAAACGTGCCCCTGCGTCCCATCGTGAGTCAGATTGACTCCCCGACCTACTATCTGGCAAAGCATGTTGCATCGGTGTTACAACCATTAGTGGGTAAAACTCCGTCTTTTGTAAAGGACTCTCGCCATTTTGTTCAAATCCTCGGTGAACTTAAACTGGAACCAGACGACATCATGGTGAGCTTCGATGTAGAATCACTTTTCACCAACGTTCCAGTGAAGGAGTGCATCAAGGTATTAAGGACAAGGTACAGTGATGACCTTCCAGAAAACTTTTTTGTGCTGTTGAGGAACTGTTTGGAAGGAAACTATTTCCTATACAGTGGGCAGCACTACCTCCAGATGAACGGTGTTGCCATGGGAAGTCCAGTGGCACCTGTCCTTGCCAACATCTGGATGGAATTTATCGAAGAAGCCATAGACCTACAGTCGTCATCAGTAAAGGTGTGGAAGCGGTACGTTGATGACGTCTTCTGCATCATGACGGGTGATGAGCAGGCAGTAGCCACTCTGGCAAAGAAGCTGAATTCGATTCATACCAACATAAAGTTTACCTATGAGCTAGAAACGAACAAAACACTGCCTTTCCTTGATATCAAAGTTATGGTGAGACCTGATGGTTCATTATCACATTCTGTCTATAGGAAAGCGACCCATACTGATAGGTATCTGAATGCCTCGTCGCACCATCACCCCCGTCACCTGGGATCTGTAGCCAGGTCATTAATGGATAGAGCTCGTGACCTCTGTGACCCTGAACACCTAGAGGAAGAAATCGCACATGTTCAGGAGGTTCTGATAAAAAACGGCTACAAGGCGGGAAGAGGTCATTCTAGACGCAGATATAAGGAGAGGACCACTGACGTTGAACGGCAGGCAGCGTTCATGCCATACGTGAAGGGAGTGACGGACAAGATCGGTACTGTACTACGTAAATACTCTATCAAGACAGTATTCACTCCCCTAACGAAGATATCAACGCAGGTCCGTTCGCCGAAGGATGTGATTCCTTTTCAGATACCTGGCGTGTACAAAATCGATTGCAGCTGCGGTAAATCGTATATCGGACAGACCAAGCTTACTATTGCAGAAAGGGTCAAAGAACACATCGCAGCTGTAAAAAACTGCCAGGTCAATAAATCTGCTATCGCCGAGCACTTACTGGAATTCGGACCTAATCACTGGATCGAACTTCATGACCCTAAGATCCTCTCGACCGACCGCCACTATTACTCCCGTATTGTGCGTGAAGCGTTAGAAATAAAGAAGCATCCCAATTTCAACCGGGAGGATGGATTTAGGTTGGCCGCAACATGGAACCCTGTGATTAGCAAGTGTTCGAATCAAAGATCAAAGCAGCAAAAATCTGCCGATATTGTCAGTGTTGTGTGTCGCAATGGCAACTCTGATAAAAATTAAAAATTAAATTAATTGAGGGTAGTTTCCAACGATCTCTCCTATAAATAGCGGTGCGGACACTCACAACATTCAGTCGTCTCGTGACCACGATCAATGCAACTTGGTCGAAACGTCGAGAGTAGATAAGATTTATGTTTTAGGCGCGATAAGTCCCGTATTTAAATATTTATAACTGGATATTTCGGTTAAATATTCAGTTGGATATTCAGTTAAAACATTTCAGTTAAACATTTCGGTTAAACATTTCAGTGGCTGGGAGTGGAGCTCGTGGTGCGTACGGGTGCAGTGGGTGGCAGAGCATCGCAGGTCGTTGTCCCTGGTGCACGCGCCGACTTGCTGCGTCGCTGCCTTCACTCGACGACGCTGCGACTGCCGACTCCGTCGCTCCCAACTCGTTTCACTTTAATATTTCAGTTAGATATTTATGTTGAATGTTTTAGTTGAATATATCAGTTGAGTGTTTCGGTTAAATATTACAGTTAAATATTTCAGTTAGATATTTTATTTATAACTAATAGAAAAGGGAATATGAGCACGCAGGTATATAGCTACACCACCACCAGTTCGACCTATGCGGTCGTTATGTATTAGGTGAAAGCCAGGTAGGAGGTAGGAGATAGAAAAAAGAGAGGGTTTAAGCCAGGATTCGGAGACTAAAATAGCGTGAATGTTAGTTTGAAGTTCAAAGGATGCCAGCAAGTCAGGAACGTGGGCCGGAATACTCTGGGCGTTAATATGGACGACGTTGAGGTTTTTGGGAACATCTGAAAAAAGTGATACTAGCGAGTCAGAAAGAGACGGGATGCTTACAAAACTATCATCACTAGATCCCGATACAGTAGAAGAAAAAGAAGGAAGCGAGACAAAGTCATCGTAATCGGAATCGGTATCATTATCGCTATCAGTATTAAAAATATCTAACATTTTTTCAGGGCGAGCGAAGCGAGCCCTAACACTATCCCACAACCTGAGCACTTTTGTGGTGCACTTTACTGAACAACTATCACGCCTATTGATTTGTGCTTTATATAGTAATTTAAATTCACATGTAGATGTGTTATCAGTAAAAAAATATATAATTTTATTAACATTAAAAATAGCCGACCAAGTGCGTGTCGGGCCACGCGCAGTGTAGGGTTCCGTAGTAGCCTGTTATTCAATGTAAGTCTTTACCCGTTATAAAAAGCAACTAGGTACTTCGTCTTTGCACTTTAAAGGTTTTATTCTAAGGATTATGTTTTTCGTACAAAATTATCCAGCACCCAAGTTCAACGACTATTACTGCTAAACTAATAAAGTTATCTCTTAACCGCTATAGTTTTCCTTTAAATATCATGAATTGCACTATTATCACGATTTTTTCCAGACTTTTCAAGCCAGCAGTTTGGCTTTTAGAGAGGGGGGGGGACCGTTAGAAGATCAAAGAATTAACTTCGCTGCGAACATAATGTTTGGTTACTAACGCCATCTGTTGGAAATCTAAAGAATTTACATCTGTCATTCAAATGACATCTGGCAGATTTAGGACCTAAATTTTAACTCCGGCAGATTTTTTTTTTATATCTTCTAGGCTAGCGTTTGAACACTATCTCACCTGTTGTGATGATGTGTTGAGTGATGATGCGGATTACGCTGACGATTCCAAAAAGTGGCAGATTTCAAGGATCTTTATGAATTTTGAAATATAAATTGAATTTTGACAATTTTCTGTTTTTATTTAAAGTATAACATTCTTATTATGCATTTATTTGGTTGGAAAGGCCCTAGGGTTAAAAGCTAAAAAAATCTGCCCCCGGAAGATATTTTATTGATATTTACACGATATGTAGGTACTAATAAAATAGGTATATTTTGAAAGTTTGAGATCTCTAACTCAATCGGTTTTTTTTTCTAAAGCAAAAATGTAAAAAACAAAAAAATCATTTTTTTCAAGACAGACTGCAGCAATCAATCCAAATATATATCTTTAGGACTAATAGCTGTTATATAAAAAAAATTAAGAGCTTTATAACATCATAGGATCATAGAAAAAAAATGATTATTTAATTTTTTACCATGATACAATTTTGGCTCAATAACAAAAAAAATGTCGTACCGTTAATATTTCCCTATAGACTTCCCGACAGTAAAAAAAAAACATTAAAAATAAAATAATACATTACATGCTCGCTTTTTTCTGCTATTTATGTACATATATATATCACATATACATCATCTATTAAAAATAATATTAATTTTCAAAATAACAACAATAGCTTCTATTGTGAAAGTAAATAAAACATTCAAATATCAATTATCAATTTTACTATTCAATCTTAGTTAGCTATGTTTGAAGGAGCAAAGTATTGTTATGACACTTTATTAGGGTAGATTTGTCATGTCTGTCTGTCTGTCCGTCCGTAGACATACTAATAATTTAGGAATAGTTAGTATTGTTACGTGCGGGGTGGTATTAAAATGCCAATCCGATGAGATGAACGTTTATTTCCACTTATCACTAGGTTAGCACAATGTTCCACAGTAGTTGTCCAAATCGTCTTGCACAATTATCAAAAGTCCGTTAACACACACTGAGGTCGTTGGTAATCACAATCACTGATTTCACTGTTCACAGTTCACAACACTAGTTCACTGATAACACTTAACGATCACTTGGTCGCTATCCGCGCTTAGATAGTTACACTGTCGCTTCCAGAGAAAGACTGACTGAAGCCGCGGTTTCAACGTGTTATATAGGACGAGAATATTTCTAAAGAACTTTCCAGTATTGACTCGAAACAATAGACAAAAGACGTTCAAAACAAGTAATAAAAATCACAAACAAAAGGGGCGGCTTTCCTTTGAGCATCTGATGTAAACAACTTTACCATACATGCTAATTTGATCTCTAACTACTTATGAATAAGGTTCAATCTTAACTACAAAACTAGGTACATTGACTAGGGTCTGAATTCCCGGAAAGTTACTTTTATGACGGTCGGGTCGGGTGTTTATAGCCCCTAATCAGTCTATTCTTTCCCACGGTATTTTTGTTCGAGAAGCTTGGCGAAACATCGCGACTCGACGACGCGATGTAACATTATCCCCTTCTTAGTTATGATCGTCCCGATCATCATTTGTTCCATGGTATCGTGTAAGTCGATCGATGTGTACTACCCTCGGCTTTCCTCTCTGGCCTCGTTTAATGCGGTAGGTAACGTCGTTTATCTTCGTGATAATCTGGTATGGTCCTTCCCAATGAGCCTGCAGCTTCGGACTTTTTCCTTTCCTTCGTAGTGGGTTGTGCAACCAGACGAGAGTTCCTTCTTCGAAACCCATCGTATTCGCTCTACGATCGTACCGGGTCTTCATTTTTTCACCAGTTTTTAAACTATTCTCTCGAACTATCCTGTGCACTTCGTCCAGCTGACTACGAAGATCACTGACATAGTCGGTTACAGGCTTCGGAGCATCTGGCGGGGAACCAGTGATGGCGTCGATAGGAAGTCTTAGTTCGTGTCCAAAATTCACATTTGCAGGAGTCATACCAGTGCTGTCATGGGTAGCGGAACGGTATGACAACAAGAACAGAGATATGTACTGATCCCAGTCACGTTGATGTGCGTCCACGACTTTAGCCAGGTGATTCTCCAACGTCTGGTTAAACCTCTCAACCATTCCGTCTGACTGTGGATGAGCTGCCGTTGTCCGCGTCTTTTGGATACCGAGGAGGGTGCACATTTCCTGAAATAGGGTAGACTCGAAGTTCCTTCCTTGATCGGAATGCAGTTCCATCGGTACACCAAATCGACAGATCACTTCTTGCACCAACTTCTTTGCAACTGTCTTTGCTTCCTGGTTTGGTGTCGCGAAAACTTCGGGCCATTTGCTGAAGTAATCTTGCACTACGATGATGTACTTGTTGCCTTCTTCAGTCTCGGGAAATGGCCCGGCAACATCCACGGCAATGCGCTCCCATGGTGCCCCAACATTGTACAATTTTAGTTGTCCTTTACTTCTTGTCTTCGGTCCTTTTACTGATGCGCAAGCGGTGCACTTCCTGCACCAATCTTCTACATCCTCGCGGCTGTGTACCCAGTAGAATCGTTGACGAACCTTCACAAGAGTTTTCTTGACTCCCAGATGTCCACCAGAAACTCCATCATGAATGTGTCGTAGTAGAGATGCCACTTTACTCCGGGGAACAACGACCTGCATTGTAGTTTCTTTTCCATTGCTGTTTTCCCATTTTCGGTACAAGATTCCTTGTTCCAGAGTCAGGCTGTCCCACTGAGCCCAGTAACTTTTTGTAATCGGGCTACAAGCTGACACGTCGCTCCACTGGGGCTTGTTTCCAGACTTTATCCAATCCAGTACAGGTCGTAAATCTCTGTCCTCCAATTGTGCTTGTCTCATATTTTCGCCGTTCCATTCGTCATCTGTTCTGTCCATCCTGATGACTCTGACTTCTTCTCTAGACTCGTGCTTTTCGCAGTGTTTACAGTCATCTGCACAAGGTCTTCTTGACAGGGCATCGGCGTTGCTATGGCCCTTTCCACTGCGATGTTCTGTCACGAAGTTGAACTCTTGAAGTTGCTCGATCCATCGTGCCACTTGACCTTCCGGGCTCTTAAACTGTAGAAGCCATTTTAGAGCAGCGTGGTCAGTTCTGAGCGTAAACTCCCTTCCGATGAGGTACTTGTTGAAGTGCTGAAGAGTCTTTACCACGGCTAGCAACTCGCGGCGGGTGACACAGTAGTTTCGTTCTGGTTTGGATAATGATTTACTGAAGTATGCTATGACCACTTCTTTGTCTCCTTGGATTTGTGAGAGAACTCCTCCAATTCCCGTGTTGCTGGCATCAGTGTCCACAATAAATCTTCCATCTCTGGTAGGGTATCCCAAGATCGGCGTTTCACACAGTCGCTGCTTTAGATTATTGAAGGCGGTTTCACACTCCAAGTCCCATACAAATGTGCGCTTTTCTTCTGTCAGCCGATGTAAGGGTTTGGCAATTCCAGAAAAGTTCTTGACGAACCGCCGATAGTAAGCGCATAGTCCCAAAAACGACCTTACATCCGTTTTATCCTTCGGGGTAGGCCAAGTTTGAACAGCCTTGATTTTGTCAGGATCAGTTTGTACCCCGTTTTCCGAAATGATGTGTCCAAGGTAGCTGACTTTGGATTTAAAGAAGTCACACTTTTTGGCACTCAGCTTCAGGTTTGCTTCACGTAGACGGTTCAAAACCTTCTCCAGATTCTGCAGATGTTCAGTAAAATCACGGCCCAAAATGATGACGTCATCCAGGTACACCAAGCATACGTCTCCCAGTAATCCAACCATTACTCTGTCCATGAGACGTTCGAACGTTGCTGGAGCATTACACAGTCCAAATGGCATGACGTTGAATTGCCAGAGTCCATTTCCAATGCCCGTACTGAATGCTGTCTTCTCTTTGTCTTCTGGACTGATTTCTACCTGCCAGTAGCCACTTTTCAGGTCAACCGTTGAAAACCACTTCATTCCACTAAGCATGTCCAGTGTATCGTCTATTCGAGGCAAGGGGTAGCTGTCCTTCTTTGTGACTTCATTAAGCATTCTGTAATCTACGCAGAATCTGGTGGAGCCATCTTTCTTTTTCACCAGAACCACTGGCGATGACCAAGGACTTGTAGATGTTTCGATGACTTTTTCTTTGGCCATGTCTCGTATCATGTCTGCAACTTCAGCTTCTTTCGCCCATGGAATCCTTCGTGGCCTCTGTCGTATAGGTCTTGCGTCGCCAGTGTCAATTTTGTGTTTAACAAGTCCGGTACGTCCACAGTTGTTTCCAGCAGCGAAGACGTCTTTAAACCGCATCAACAGACGTTTTGCTTGTGACAGCTGAGCGAACGTTAAATTGTCTTTGGATGATTCCAGCAGCTGTGATATTTGGTCTTCCGAGCTTGGTTCCGTAGAAGTAATATCCGTTCGTCGCAGGTACTTCACTTCTTGACATTTTCCAATTATGCTGTTTTTCTTCAGATGAACTTCTTCATTGCCAAGGTTGAGAATTCGCACACTGGCCGTTCTGTTTGTCATGAGCAATGTTCTTGCAGTAATCCAGCTCGGATGTGTGCCCTCATCTTCGGCAACTACACATAGTCCACTCTTGACTGTATTTGGAAATTTCACTCGAACAATATTTTGCGATTTTGGAGCCAACACGACGTCCTTGAGACAGTAAAGCTTACACGGTGCCGTTCCTTCGAAGAACACTTCTTGCTCGGGAAACCGGAGAACACCACGGGCCACATCCAATATGCAATGCTGCTTCTCCAAAAAGTCCAATCCCAGAATGCAATCATCAGTTATGTTGGCAATAAGCACAGGATGAATGTATGAGTGCTCACCGATGACTATCTCCACATCTGTATCGCCAAGGACAGGAACTGACTGGCCGGTTGCTGTCCGTAGTGAGCATGCTGCAGATCGATGTTTCCGTGATATAAATCGTTGCAGGAATTCAGGCTTCACAATTGTGCGCGATGCTCCTGTGTCCACTGTAAACTTGCAGGTCTTGTTGTTCAGGGTGCCCTCGACGATTAAGCTGTTCCCGTTGCACACTTGTGTCACAGTGATGGTGGGGGCTCTCTCTTGACCAGCCAGCGCCCGCCCCGCGGCCCTGGCGACGTTTAGTTTAACGCCTCCTCATCCACTTGGGTCTCGCAATTTCTGACCCGTTTCTTCGTTTTCGGGCAATCAATCCGAATATGCCCTTTTTCTCCACACCCATAACATGTCGGTCCATAACGGGGCTTCCTGGGTTCAGTCACCAGCTCCCGAACTCGGTATGGTTTGGTGTCCCGTCGCACTGCTTCCACTTCTAAAGCATGAGCCAGAGCACTCTTGAGTGTCTGATGATGTCCCAATCGTACCGCAGCGCGTACCTCATCATCCCTGATTCCATCCACGAAGCTCTGTAGAGATGTCACCTCAATGGTTGATGGCGTCGACACGTAGGCTCGTCGGACCAACCTCTCGATTTCATCTGCCCACTGTTGTAATGTCTCTGTGGGCTTCTGGGTGCGCTCACGTAGTTGTGCCCTGTACGCATGCTCCATGTGCTTGTCTCCATAGCGCGTTTCGAGGGCTTCCAGCAGGGTCTTCAGGGTCCTTTCCTCTTCGGGTATGCGTTCCAAGATAAGCTGAGCGTCTCCTTTCAGCGCTAATGTGAGCGCTGTATTTGCGTGCTCGTCTGTCCAGCCGCAACTTTTGGACAGCGTTGTGAATTGGAATTTGTAGGCTGCCCACGAAGATGTTCCGTCGAAGTGCGGCAAATCTAGCTTGAAGGGCGAGGTCATAGTGGGACCCTGGCTGCTATGTCCAATTCCTCTTAACTTCAGTTTCTGAAATTCGTTGGCCAAGTCATTCACGGTCTGCTCATGTATGTCAAGCCGCCCTTCTACTTCCTTGATACTGATTTCCACCATTTTGATCTTCTCTCCCATGCCGGCAAGCCCGCTCTGCAACTGACGTCCAATTGTCTCTTCCAGTTTGCGGCTAGCTTCTTGTTGGGCCATCTGTACAGCCTGTAGTGCAGCCTGTTGTTCCTGGCGAGCTTCCTCCTGTTTGCGGCTAGCTTCTTCTTGTGCCGCTTGCACAGCCTGTAGTGCGGCCTGTTGTTCCTCACGTACAGCTTGTAGTGCAGCCTGTTGTTCCTGGCGAGCCTCCTCCTGTTTACGGCTAGCTTCCTCCTGTTTGCGGCTAGCTTCCTCCTGTTTACGGCTAGCTTCCTGTAATGCAGTCTGTGCAGCTTGTTGTCCTGCTAGGATAGCGGCTAGCATGGCTTCCAAGCCTCCATCTGTAGTTCGGCTCGCTGGAGCTGCTGCAGGTGGCGCTACCATGGTGGGTGCCATTGGTGTTGCTGCTGGCTCTTCCAATGTGGATGTTCCTCCTCCCGATGCTTCGAGCTCCTTCTGCCGGGTTGCATCCATCTCCGCCTGGCGCCTGGTGCGTGGAGTACGCGTATCTTCTCTTGGAGTGATTGGCATTCCGCTTCTGACACCAATTGTTACGTGCGGGGTGGTATTAAAATGCCAATCCGATGAGATGAACGTTTATTTCCACTTATCACTAGGTTAGCACAATGTTCCACAGTAGTTGTCCAAATCGTCTTGCACAATTATCAAAAGTCCGTTAACACACACTGAGGTCGTTGGTAATCACAATCACTGATTTCACTGTTCACAGTTCACAACACTAGTTCACTGATAACACTTAACGATCACTTGGTCGCTATCCGCGCTTAGATAGTTACACTGTCGCTTCCAGAGAAAGACTGACTGAAGCCGCGGTTTCAACGTGTTATATAGGACGAGAATATTTCTAAAGAACTTTCCAGTATTGACTCGAAACAATAGACAAAAGACGTTCAAAACAAGTAATAAAAATCACAAACAAAAGGGGCGGCTTTCCTTTGAGCATCTGATGTAAACAACTTTACCATACATGCTAATTTGATCTCTAACTACTTATGAATAAGGTTCAATCTTAACTACAAAACTAGGTACATTGACTAGGGTCTGAATTCCCGGAAAGTTACTTTTATGACGGTCGGGTCGGGTGTTTATAGCCCCTAATCAGTCTATTCTTTCCCACGGTATTTTTGTTCGAGAAGCTTGGCGAAACATCGCGACTCGACGACGCGATGTAACAGTATAATAGTTTCGAAATTCCTAAGAATACACAGTTGTATAAAAATCGGAAAGCGGTTCACAGAATACATCTACCTACCAAGTTTCAATTCTGTAGTTCTAACAGTTTCGGAATAAAATTGCTGTCACATACGGACGGACAGACAGACAGACAGACATGACGAATCTATAAGGGTTCCGTTTTTTGCCATTCGGCTACGGAACCCTAAAAAGATCATCAAACCTATGGGTGTCTGTAGATATACATTATTATAGGGAAATATTAAAGGTACGAATTTTTTTTTGTTATTGAACCAAAATTGTATCATGGTAAAAAATTAAATTTAACATTAATATTTTTTATTTTTCTATGATCCTATAATGTTATAAAACTTTTAAAATTTTTATAATAGCAATTAGTCTTAAATATATAAAAATTGGGATTAATTGCTGCAGTCTTGAAAAAGTTTTTTTTCTGTTTTTTACATTACCTGCTTTAGAAAAAACAACAATTTAGTTACAGATCTCAAACTTTCAGAAAATAAATATTTATCTACATGTCGTATATATATAAATCAAATATCTTCCGAGGGCAGATTTTCTTAGATTATAGGCCTTTAAGGCCTTTGTAAAAGTTTGAATAAGAAGTTTAACTTTATTTTTAGGGTTCCGTACCTAAAAAGGTAAAAAAGAAACCTTTATAAGACAATTTCTTGTCCGTCTGTCCGTGTGTCACCACTGATTTTCTCAGGAGTGGGTGGACCTAGCAAGTTGAAATTTACACAAGATACTGAGATCTATAGTCCCTATTAGATAGGTAAAAATCAAGGTCCTGAGTGAAGACGATAAAAAGATATGGACAAATTTAGATTTTCGCGAAAACTTGTAAGTACGAAAATTTACCTTAATTTTCAACTTTTTTATTTTTTGGTATTTTTCCTTTACTTGCACTGTAAGACCTTACCTTTAACCAAAATTAACAATTCTAGGTCAACCGGAAGTACCCTATAGGTTTTGGGTTGAAAACTTATACGGTACTTTCCTTTGACCTAGAATCATGAAATTTGGCAAGAAGCCAGTTCTCATAGCATAAGTAATAATAGTTCTCATAAATAAAGGAAAAATTTAAAAAATAAAAAAAAGTTGAAAATCAGAGGGTGTCCCCATACATACATAGTTAACTCCAATCAAGATAGGCCTCTGAGTTATATGAGCTCTCATACAATTTAGAGGTCTAGCTTAATTGGTTCCACCAACGCCGGTACGGAAGTTTCGGTGGGCGAGTCCAACTCGACTTGGCCGGTATTATTATGCCATATTTTATGCCATAATTCAATAATATGATGGCAAATTTTATGCATTTGTTGGAGTGGTTGGTGTTTTGGCAAATTTTTGGCCAGTGTCGGGCAGATTCGCAATTTGATATAAAAAAAACTGCCTTTAAAATTATTACCAGGCAGAAAAACTACGCGAGCCCTCACAAAGCTCGGCTTTTAGCTAGTATAAAATTACATATATCTATAAAAAAAAAAAAAAAATATATCTATACTAATATGATAAAGAGAGAACATTTGTATTTTTGTATGTTTGTAATGATTTGGCTCAAAAACTACTGAACCGATTTAAAAAATTCTTTCACTAATGCATAGAATGGACTTTTGGAATGAAAATAGGCTATATATTATCCCGTTTAAAGCAAAGGCTCATTCGTGGAGACCTAATTTGCAACCTAAGTCGGCAAAAAAACGGTCGAAAAAACACGTTTCTTACGAACGCTAGAGTTATGCAAGAGTTGTACAACTTAATAAGACCTACAAAAAAGTCCGCGACAGCATATGTCTATCTCTTAAGGTTGACTCACAGTAACCATTTTAATCTTAAAATGTTTGTTAAAAAATATTACATAACTTCCAAGGCTATTTTTAAGTATATAGTATTAATCCTTATCCAAATCATTATGTTAATTAGCTTGGCCACATATTATAGATTAAAATTGTCCTTTACGGTATATAATTCCAATGAAAACTCTAAAAGCTATCACGAATTTCACATACACGCATCGCAAAATTAATAAAATATTTGCAGTGAAACCACAGATGAGGTAATAGTTACTACGAAAATATTATTATAAGCTTAGCTATGCTGTAGATCCCCACCGATCACAATCAATTTGAAGTCAATATAATATAATAATAATATGATCTATTGTATAAAATAATATTTATCTATATATATACATAGTAATATAATATTTTAAACCACCTCGACTGATCTATGTATAATCTTTTCATTAAAAGCATTCCAATGACTCTAAACACGACATTTAAAATCTGAGCTGTAAGTTGGTGAGGATTTCAGTATTCTGTAGAGTCCAGGAGATGTTCCAGCATCAGGTCAATGCTTCCATGTTCTTACAATATCGTTGAAGAAGCAGAATTTCGAATTGATCAGACCTATGAAAGTGGATTTCATAGCGCAATTAACTAGAAAAAAGCTCATAGTTTTATAACGATTGAACGAATTTTCATGAATCAAAGCTAAGAAAACTCTCGATGAAGACATCTATCTATCAAACAAAAAAAACTATCAATAATAAAAACAAAATCGGTTCATCCGGTTAGGTGCTAATTGCGTCGGGGAACGCGGAAGGTTACGGCGGCAGATGTTTCCTAGGTGGTAAGCTACTTTTGGGTAGATTTAATGATCCCACTACCACTGTACGAAAACTCATGATTCATGAATGCACATAAAACTTTCATTGGTAGGTATATAGCTAGAATAAGAACCAACGACCATCGGGTCAGAATCGGGGAACTATCCTTTACGCCAAAGGGCCGTCCATATCACTACGTAAGTATTATAAAACAAAGTCCATTACTGCGTCTGTCTGTCTGTTCGCAATGATCTCAATAGCTACTGAACGGATTATCATGCGGTTTTCACCAATAGCCAGAGTGTTTATGAGGAAGGTTTAGGTGCATAGTTCGTTAAGGTTTTGTGTAAATTGGATGAAATATGACGATGATTGTTAAACATGTTCATATTTTATATTCGATTCAACAAACTGATGCAAATTTTGTAGGCATATATGTTCTACCCGTGCGAAGCCGGGGCGGGCTGCTAGTATATATATATATATATATATTTATATAATATGATATATTAACAAATAAAATCGGTCGTATTGATTCCCCTACCTACTTTATCAGTAAGTAAAACAAATATTACTACCACTCAGTCCGCTAGTTGTGTGGTGTTCGATAATAGAAAACAATTTAAGAAATATTAAAAGCACAAACTTGATAAAACCTAGGTATACCATCTACATCTGCAATAACTAAACAACTCAAATTAAATAATACAACGTAATTCGAATTGAGTCAACAGAAGGTACGTATATTTATTTACCTAGGTATTATCAGAGAAGCATAATTTAAAGGAGTAGCGACAATAATCACGCATGAGTGTATATCTAGGATGATGGATATCCATCATCCTAGGTGTATATGTATAATAAAAGTTTCGGAAACAAAAAAAAATACAAAAAAAAAAAAAAAACGAACTAGTTAGGTACACATTCCAACTTTTAACGTCTATCAAAGTACTTAGTACTCAAAACATTTTGTTCCCGTTACCATAGAAAAGATAATAATACTACTTACCGTTACATTCCGAAAACAAAATAAATATACTAAACGTAATTAAAAATAAGTGTTAGTACATACGAGTACATACCTAATGTGATAAAAAAGTGAGTATAACTAACCGTTAGGCGTCAAACACACTGTCGCGGTCAGCGGTCAAACATTGGGACGCGCGACTTATTATGATGTTAGTGTTTTACCATCTCATTGATCCCACACACCACGGCCGACCGCAGACCGCAGTGTGAACGAGGCCTTAAAAGGAAACAATAAAAAATCTTATTTACTAAGTAAAAATAAGCAAGACAGAATATACCCTGTCACGTAGGGAGTATTCTCTCTCTACGCCTTGTAAACTAAAAAGTTATGGAGCGAAAGAAACAGAGAGCGGTTTACATCTGAGACTGGCATAATTGATGCCAAAAGTCTTTAAGATCAAGAAGTTTGGAACATAAACAAGTTATAGACTATCTGTGACCGAAAGATTTCGTTTTTACCTACTCACAGCAAATTGTAAACAAAACAAATTATTTTTAGAGTAAAATTGAGATGACAGGATAAATTTTAGGCTTTTTAGGGTAAAGAATTGTTTAGGGTAATCTTAAGGGGAAATAAAGGTCCGGCTTTAAGTATACGGCACAATTCCGTTAACGTACCCACAGAGCGTGGTTTTTATGTGATTTTTTATCATTTTATAATCATTTTTCAAACATGAGAGTTTAGGGTTTTTTTTTCAAAGAAACTGCAAATCTAGGGTAAAAGTTGACGGAGACTAGGATAAAGTGAAAAATAGACCTGGCAATTGGCAACACTGACGTTATTTCTTTAAATTTCTTAGGAATATAAGTATTCTGTCTTTGGTTCTTAGTTCGATGCTTCGATGTCATTCGAAAACGTGGATTATGGTGTATTAAATGGATTTGGCACTAGAACTTGGTTCCATACAGTGCTTGAACCAGTTTAATCGCATACGCAGAGAAAGATACAAAAATTGTGTTCATCTCGCTCTCTCATACTAGTGATTGTATAGTTTTATCCATCTCATATTATTATTGTTATTTAAATGCCACATCCACTTATTACTCCATCCACGATTTTATCTTACCTATAGGTGGCATATGTATCACGTGTTCATCATTTTAGTCGGGTTATATCTCAATAGCTATTTCATTCGTATACGCTAATGTTCTCTCTTCATATATATACTTTCTCTATGGATAAAATGAACAATGATTACCGACGGGATCAAAACAAAACAACTGTTTGCCGTTCACAAAAGTTTATTACGGTGTCCCGGTGTCAAAAATTATATAAGTTTTACGCACCATTATCACACTATTTCTAAATTACGATGCAACGCTTTTTTATAATTATACTGAGTGAAGAAGGGAAGATTTTAAAGGAAAATTTCATGAACTAAAATTAAATACATATTTGCTTTGATGACTGACATCGACACGATAATGTCGATGATAAGCCCATCACTAGCCAAAAATTAACTTGTGACAACCTGCATGATAACGAAACAGAACGGCATTATACGTCTCTTTCCTACGCACTATTAACATCGTAAGTAAAAAAAGTAAACATACGTATTTCATTTCTTATTTTAGCCCGGCTTCCATGTTTAGTCATTGTTCTGAGGGTAGGCAGCAAAGATAATACAAACAATACTATATAAGTAGGCACACAGAGTACTGAATCACGCTACTACGGTATAAGAGTCGGCACTTCTCTACATTGTTGATAACCGAATTATGAAAGCACTTTGTTACCAACCTAACAATACAAAACTAGAGCCAACATTATGAAATCAGGAATATTGGTCTAAGGATTGAACATAACGAATTGCTTTTGTTTATCGATGTCGATAAAAGAAAAAAAAATGAGGAGTAGTGGTATCATTTAATCCTGTGTTAATTTGGTATAGTAAATAAAACGAAGCTACGGTCTCTGGATTTTTTTGTTACATTAAATAAATCATAGTAGAATTAAGGAACCTATATCCAGCAGCAGACGAAAATTGGCTCCTAATGATGACGGTTACAAAAGAATATAATACAACTTAGAATTAACAACTTTGCATAAATTATAATTTTATTCTATTCACAAACGATTTAATTTTATAGCCTTTGGAAAGATGTTATCCAGATGTGAGACGTTAAACTTTTAGTTGGTACTTGGTACACCAAATCTTCGTTTCTGCCATATCGTGAGTTTGACCCATATTCGAAATCTGCTATAGCACATTAAATGGGTTATCGATAAGTGTTGCTCATCACTACTTTACACACTTTTTCACGTTCCCGCCAAAATTAAATCCAAGTTTATAATACAAGGATTTTTACTTCATTTATGACTGAATCTTAGTAGACTTGTTGTAGAATCAATAAAATAAGCAATGCTAGAGGCTACATGTCTAGAATTATTCGATAAATATTAAAATTAAGACTTCAAAACATATCACCATACCGGTCCGGGTCAAGTGGATATCTAGCCAAAAATATGCCTGAATGTCTTTTTCTGACTCTCTTCGCACCACAAACTTGAAATTTTTGCAAAGATTTGCCACCCATTATAATAAAACATGAGTTTCTGATGTAAAAAAATAATTAGCAGCACGCTCACAAAGTTTTCATAAATTGCCACAAAAATTTAAATAGAGTTTAAATATGTTACTCTTTGATTCACAGGCTACTGTATCACCAGACATGGAAGCCAACCTAAAGGAAAGTATTAGGCGTATAAATTTAATAGACATGTAATCTTGGTAATCTTGACGAATAGTATGCCATTTAAATTTGGTATAGTATATATTTTTTTTGCAATATCGGTACAAAGTACGTTCATAATTATGAATTGTTTTATTATCTGTAGTCTGCGCTTTACTGTGTATGCAATGTCGCAGGCCTGGGGCATTGGGCAGAGACACTAGACTAGATATAGACGTGGTTATATTCTCTTTGGACTAGACGGCACAAATAGGACTAATATATAGTTATCTGTGGGCACAAACAAACGAAGCAAAGAAATAACGTAGCAGGAGTTTTGGCGGGAACGTGGAAAAGCGTGTGTGATCTCATTGTATTTTTTCCTAAAACTTGTGTTCTTCCGCGTGTTAATATGTAATAAATGTGGATTATTAACCATTAAGTGCCGGTGAATGTGTGCGAGTGTAGGGAAACAGCACAATGTTGAAAAACATGCTATTTGCGTTCTCACCAAAATTCCACTGAAAATCTTCAGTAAACACCACATGTTTACTGAAGGTATGACTTAGACTAGACTTTACTTGACAACTGTCCTGAAATGTGACTTTGACCCATCTCTACGACTAAAATTCATAAAAACTTGAAAAATTTCAATACTTGACACTGGCTAAATACACTAATCGTGTGGAGCCATTGTGAAACAAAAAAAAAAAAAAAATAACGTAGCAACCTAGGATGATGGATTACAATGGATGGAGCCATGTCAGCCATGTGACGTTGTCACATCGACTTTCATTCTATCAACACATTGTCCTACCCTTTCTATTACAGGGATCGCGAGATAAGAGTAAACGAGAAAGCTAATATCAAATTGACAACTTCGCGCATGGGTGATCGTGTCCATTTTTGACCGGCTAGCAGGCCATAATATAGCGACGCGTCATACTTATAAATTAAAAATTAAATAGAATTATAGCTTTAAAGACTGAAACCCTGTTACATGGTTAAATTATGTCGTGTTGTGCTGTGTTTTATCCATCAAGAACAACTAAAGGAGGCGTAAAAGATCCAGAATTATCATTTCACACGTAAGTCTTTGTGGGCATTTATTCTCATATATAACCACTTTTTGAATCAAAATATTTATTTTGCTTACATTATATACATCTTTTTCGTCATATAACTACCGAGGTGGTAAATGGTTATCATTTGAAAGCTTTAATTTATGTAAATAACAAACATTATTTTACGCCGCCCGGCTGCTAGTGATGTACGAGAACCCTCCAAAACTTTGTCGATAAATATAGTCGATACCCTTATAAAACGGAATATATAAATTCCTTTAAGTGTAATATTATAATATTACACTTAAAACTTCAAATATATAAATCGTTTATATACATTTTACACTAAATCTATACATATAAAAAAATTGAAGTGTCTGTTTGTAATTCCAAATTAACAGCTTTTCACTAAATGCATATGAAAGAATATACGGTAATTACATAAAAAACAAAATTTTTAATGTTTGTCTGTCTGTATGTTTGTTCCGGTTTATCTCTGAAATGACTGGACCAATTTAACGGGACTTTCACTAGCAGAATGCTGATGTTAAAATATTAACTACCTACCAAGTAACTTGGCTACTTTTATCTTAGAATAAAATAAAGTTCCGCGAAATCAAAATGGAAGCTAATGAAATAGGGAACAATATCTGATACAAATAGGGAAGGTTAATGTGCAAATTAAGCAGTGTTTTCTACCGCGCACAGCCCACGCGCATGTTGCCGCTGTCATTAAACGCGGACAAAGCCGCGGGACCCAGCTAGTTGATTTATAATATGAAGATTTTTTTTTAAGAATGGAGAGGTTAGCTTATGGCCTTGCTTAGAACGAACATTGAATATTTTTAACCGACTTCACAATAAAAAGATGAGGTTCTCAGTTCGCCTATTGTATGTTTGTTATCTCATAACTCCGTAAGGTCTTAACCAGATTGGAATTTTTTTTTCGAGAGTTTATTCTGCCTGTTTGGTCCCATTGTACATTTTTTGAAATCTGATTAGTATCTCCAGAGATATGGACATAAACACCTCCAACTTTAACTTTATACTGAAAATGGATAGCGTGGCATTTGAAGTTGGTTTTTTTCGTTTTGTGAACGATCTTAAAATATTATAAAAAGTGATCAAAGTAATGTCGCGCAAAATTAGTAGTAACTAGGTAACTAATTATATTATCAGCACTTATACTTACTCGTATTCAATCTATTATTACTTATGATAAATCTATTATATATATTTTTATGAAGAATGTGGGACATTTTACCACACTAATATATTATATCATTTTGTTGTAGGTTTCCAAAATGTCCGAAAATCCAATCAAGTGGATAAAGGCAGTAAGGCGTGAAAATTAGGATCCAACGAAACACTTCAGACTTTGTTCTAAACATTTTGATAAATCAATTTTGTACCTACTAGATTATCAATCAAACTGGAACTGACACCGAGGAAACGGAAAAGAATAGAAGCTATTTTGATTCTGATTTGAATATTATATTAAGTATAGAAGTATGTAGATGTAAGATGTAATGTAATGTAAGTAATGTAATGTAGTAGTAATGTAATGTAAAGTAATGTAAGATGCTTTGTAGCTCAAAATTGTAATATTTAATTGACGTATTGAAAACGCAAAACCATTTAAGATTTGTGTTTTAGAAAAGCTAAGAAATCTATACGATATATATATATTATATTATATATCTATAGTTGCCTAATTACAGTTAAGTACTGTAGCATTTTTCAACAACAACTAATTTCCATAAGTTCAGTAAAGTAACTACGTATTTAATCACATAAATTGTTTTCTTTTTACATAAGTTTTAGTTTTCTAAATTTTTCACCTTTTTATCGATATGTTCTACACTAGTGATCACTTCCCTACACACGCACACTCTAGCAGTTCTAGACACTAACACAAACAGAAAATGGACATGCTGCCAAAGTTTTGACGCCATCCATTGTAATCCATCATCCTAGGTAGCAACTCTACTAAGTCTGTGGTAGAAAAATAAGTAAGAAGAATGTTGTAGTTGGAGTTTTGGCGGGAATGTGGAAAAGTGTGTTAGATCTTATTGTATTTTTTCCTAAAACTTATGTTCTTCTGCGAGTTAATGTGTAATAAATGTGGATTATTAACCATTAGGTGGCGGTGAATGTGTGCGAGTGTAGGGAAACAGCACAATGTTAAAAAACTTGCTATTTGCGTTCTCACCAAAATTCCACTGTAAATCTTCAGTAAACACCACATCTTTACTGAAGGTATGACTTAGACTAGACTTTTACTTGAAAACTGACCTGAAATGTGACTTTAACCCATCTCTTCGATTAAAATTTATAAATACTTGAAGAATTTCAATACTTGACTTTGGCTAAATACACTAATCGTGTGGAGCCATAATAAAACTTAAAAAAAAAAAAAGTTGTAGTTACAGTCGGTCTAGTATAACTTGGCGCCACAGACTACTATGGATACTACGCATCTTGGCGCCTTGGCGCGGCTGTGCGCCACTGTGCTTTTACTTTGTACTTTGATAACAGTTTCTCTTAAACCACTTTTGGCATTATTGCACTATTTTAATGTAGCAAATTTATCAACAATAATGTCGCGATAATCTCTCAAACGTCAAACTCACAGTTTCAAGAGAGCGGAATTAGTTCCAAAAACCACCACCGCCAAGTTATACTTGTGGGACTGTATAACAAAGTGTTTATTTATAATATTAAAAGGGCAGAGCACGGATAGGTTCACAGGTTCATACACTGAACTTGATTCCAGCACACAAAATAAGTCTACTATCCTGTCTAGTGATGCGCAGCAAGTAGGTGATGACTTGACGAGCAGGCTCCAGGGAAGTAGGCAGCGCAGGAACGTTTGGTTCTCCAGCGGAGGTAGGTTTTCTCAATAACCGTCCCGGTAGTCGGGCGGTTGTGCTGATATAGCACGGCACAAGAACCCTGGAATATTAAACCAGTCTCTCCATTATAGGCCAACTCTTATGCCCGACTGCAACATCCGTTGTGTGCGACATCATTATAACGTATAACATTAGATTGTAAACTATATTGGTTGTTATTGTAAAATAATAAGTAACATTATGTAATGTAATTTGACTTAGTAGTACTTCTACTATTCATTATTCTGTGATAGTAGTGACATTGTGTTGTCTTTTGTTTTAGATATAATCACTGTGGTGTGTAAAGTTCTGTTCGGTTCTCATTCTGGAAACACAGAACAGATAATAATCCTGAACACCGACCATATTTTTAATATACCGAAACACTCCATATGCTTTATGAAACTAGCATGAACGGACATTGGCAGAATTGTAACAACAAGCCACAGAAACCACATACACTAAGAAACTAACTAACTACTTGTAGTAAGTACCTACTTAGTACCAAATGTTGTAGATTTGTGTTGTGTCCTTTAGATTTATTTTATTTTGTTTATATATATATATCTCTTACTCATTATATTGTATATTAATGAACTAGTGGCCCGCCCTGGCTTAGCATGGGTAGAACCTGCGTAGGGTGTCGCTGAGTAGAACATAATAATATGCCTACATAATTTGCATCAGTATGTTGCGTCGAGTATGAATCAACAATCATCATCATATTTTAATCATACCGCCGTATAAACCGCATAAAAAATGTTCAGTAGCTTTTGAGTTTTTTGTGAACAGACAGACGCCGTGAAGGGCTTTGTTTTATAATTATGTAGTGATATTGGTCAGTCCTATGGCGTAAAGGATTGTTACCTTGATTCTAACTCGAAGGTCGTTGGTTCTAGTTCCAGCTATATACCAATGGATGTATTATGTTCATTCATGAATTATGAGTGTTTGTACCAAGGTAGTTGGTTAATTAAATCGATGTTCTGTCTAACTTGCTACCAACAAGTAGCATACCACCAAGGAGAAAATCAGCCGCCATTACCTTACTCTGTTCCGGCAGCACAGCTCTCGAGAGTCAGACATTTCTAGGCCTAGCATGTTCACTATCCTAGACCACATGATTATTTTTAACCCCTGATACAAAAAGAAGGGGTGTAAACTATACTAATAATATAATAAGCAATTAATCACGTGACAAGCTGGCTCAGTTCAAACAATCTTAATGTTAATCTTACAAAAACGAATTATATTCAATTTCAAAATTATGGTAGTAAACAAACCAAGATAGATATAAATTACAAAATATAAACCTTGATGAGGTCAACGAAACGAAATTTTTAGGGGTATTTTTGGACAAAAATTTAAATTGGAAATCTCACATACAATACTTTTGTACCAAACTAAATAGATATGTATTTGTCCTCAATAGACTGAGACAAACCTCTGCCCTAAGTACTGTACTAGCAACTTATTACGGATATGTGCATTCACTTGTCAAATACGGCCTACTGGTGTGGGGCAATTCAACTGACATTAACAAAGTGTTTATTGCCCAAAAAAAGTGTATACGTGCGATTTGTGGTGCTCCAACGTTTGAGTCTTGTAGACCCATTTTTATGGTTCCGTAGCCGAATGGCAAAAAACGGAACCCTTATAGATTCGTCATGTCTGTCTGTCTGTCTGTCCGTCCGTATGTCATAGCCATTTTATTCCGAAACTGTTAGGACTACAGAATTGAAACTTGGTAGGTAGATGTATTCTGTAAACCGCTTTCCGATTTTTATACAAAAATAAAAAATATAAAAGTTTAAGGGGAATGGAAGATGGAATGGGAAGGCCCATACATGGAAATGAATAAAAAAAAAAATGTTTCTTCAAACCTATACCTGTGTTGCGTTACGAGTGTGGGGTGTTTATAGATAGGTCTTTAAAAATGACATTGAGGTTCCTAAAATCATTTTTTCTCAAAGTCAATCATTTGAAAGATAGGAGCGTCTAAAGTGGTAAAATGTGTGTCCCCCCCCCACCTCTAACTTTTAAAGTATGGAAGTAAAAAATATAAAAAAAATATATGCTGTAGATCTCAATAAAAACTAACAACGAAAATTGGTTTGAACGAGATACAGTCAGCAGTTTTAGAGATATGGCGACCGCAAAGATAACTTTGTTTTTCATACAAACACTATGAAAAACAAAGTTAATTTTGTTGTTGCGATGAAATCATCAATCATCAATCATGAAAATCATAGTTATGGAATACTTAACGGTGTTACGGAACCCTACGAGTGCGAGTCCGACTTGCACTTGGCCAGTTTTTAAAAACTTGAATATTGTTCCGCTTCCATGTATGTACATTTTTGAACTTGCTATTTTTGCGAAAAGAAATCCTCAGTAGGTACTTTACTAAAGCCTCTGACATCTATCCCAGGAACACACGGAATCCTGACAGACTGGCCTTTGATCTAGATACACGGCCAAAGACTACACTGTATCAAAAACAATGCCACGCCATGTGTATAAAAGTGTTTAATGCTCTACTGAAGCACATGAAAAATATGAATGCAAAGCAATTAAAATATGAACTGTTGCAATGGTTAAAGTCGAAGCATTTCTACAGTGTGACCGAATTTTTGAATTATAAATCTTGGTGCGCGGGCTCTTCTCCGCAACTAGGCCGTATGTCAGCCCCATTTTGCGTGTGGTTGGTGGCGCATTGTAATAAAAAAAATTGTGTTTATAAAAATATAAACGTTACTGGTTGTAACATGAAGGTTATAGAGTATAAAAAGCTAAAAATTAATGTTAGGTAGACAGTATTTATGAATATCGAGCGCCCTTGTTCTACCAAGATCTAAAACTTACCAGGATAAATCAGCGGTGTCATTGAGACTTTTAATCTCGGACCGGGGGACTGGCAAATGATAACACGGTTTTGGGATTGTATGACAAATTTTAATACTTCGAAACGTCCCTTACCTCCAGAATGAGATACACATTATTTAGTTAAAGCCGGAATACTATGTCTAAACATTTGACTATAAATACCATTCGGTTTTCGTTACTTTTTAGGTTAATTTATTTTACATTTTACAACTGAAATTTGGTTATTGTCTTTCTTGCATCTTGCTAATATGAAATTAAAGTTTTAAGGGTAATAAAAGAGTTATAATGAAATTAGCTTATCTGCAGCGTCCGGTGGCGTCTGAGCACACCGTTCAAAATAGACGACGACATCTAGCGTCGCTCAAACAGCTCAAAACTACGACGAAATCCAAACGTGGTGCGTCGAACAAACATCTCAAAATAACGACGTCTTCCGGCGTCGTACAAACAGTTGACGACACCCATAGTCGCACAAACAGTAGACGACAGTCGTCCAAACAAACAGCGCCAAAGGCTGTAACCAAAAATCCGATTGTAAATATATTTGTCGCCATGAAGGATGACGCGAAACATTTTAGGTTATCAAAAATTGACTCACCGCAAAATCACGACGTTATCATATGGCACTACGCCATAAGCACGCCGAGTATCATCGCAAATTTAATTAACAAGATGGATTAATCTTGTAAAATCTGATTAAGAAAAAATACAAAAAGTTTAGCTCTTTGTAGGCCCCAGGGACAAGAAAAAGTGACGTCTCCGATCGAGAATTGACAGATGTCAAAGTCATTTTTTTTTTAAAGATTGTCTATAGGATATGGAATGATCCACAGACCAAGTAATAACTCGATTATTTAAAATCGACTAAAAATGGCTAAATACGAAAATGTTCTAAATTATTTAAAACCAAAAGGTAATTTTGTCAGTCTTAGAAGCTGAAATGTGCTTCCAAACGAAAAATATGTAACGAGTCGAAATACCTCGTTACAGTACATACCTTCCCAAAAAAAAATAAAAGAATGAAACTTCTTTTATTTTTGAGAAGAACTCCCAAAAAATTCCTAACAAAAACTTATTCAAAAAAATTAATAAACAGAAAATATTCCGCCACCAAAATATGAAATTTATTCAAACTAAAAGAAGACACTAATAAAGCATAACATTAAATCAGTTAAGCTTCTAGCCACTGACTAAGTTGCTCTAGAAAAACAAGTTATAAAAACTTTCTAACCAAGTGAAAAACAATGTAAAGGTTTACCAAAACTAATCCATCAATATGACTCAATCCTAAAATCCATCACAAATTAATTATACTCAAGAGTGGATAAGCACCATAGCCTCCATCTACCTATCTGTATTACAAACCAAATAAATATTTCTGAAATATTTAACAAAAGTGTAGATAAGCACCATCGCCTCTATCTTTTATAATCTCAGAACGATTCTAACTAAATTAAAAGGTAATAACAAAGTTTATCCATATTGTAGTACGGTTAAGCATTAGCTGCCGACTTTAGATAATTATTCACTGCAAAAGATTCAGTGAACAAGTTTTCAATGAAAAAGTTGAACAACAAAAGTTCAAATTATTCTCATAAAAATAGAGAACCAAAAATAATAAGTAGTGACCGGCTCAACTCTACCGACTTTCCGAACACTAACAAATTAATAAAAGGGTTTGTCAAAAAGACCAAAAATTGTATATTGTGACCGGCTCAACACCACCGACATTCCGTGCACAAAAACAAGTTAACAAAAGTTTGTTGGGAAAACAACAAAGTTGTATTGTGACCGGCTCAACACCACCGACTTTCCGTTCACAATATCTAAAAAGTTTTCAACGCTTGAACTAAAAATGTCAAAGCGAGGAAAAAATGAAGAGTAAAAAATTACCCAAAAAGGTTAACTGAGACAAAAGCTCAAAAAGAGTCAAATCCGAGAGGCAAATCCGGGTAAAAATTATATAGAGCTCTAAGTGTCAAATCCGAGGCTTAGGTCTACAACAAACACAAACTAAATAATCTAAATAATATATAACATGCTTCACAAAGACTGAAACACATCTATATTAAAAATGTATTTACACTATGTGCAGGCTATTTGAAAAGTGGAAAGCTTTTCATAGCAATCTAAAACAATATTTATACTAGAAAAGTGGAAAACTTCTCAAAGTATCTAAAAGAAAGTTGAGTACTTGAAAAGTGAAAAGCTTTTCAAAGTAACCAAAATAATAAAATATACAAAAATATACATAAGATCTTTTGATGCCAAGAAAATTTCTAAAAGAAAATATAATCGTTAGATGTAGTTTCTAAAGTTGGGTAAAAGTTCAAAAGTAGGATAAAAGTACTAAAATAAAATAAAATTACCAAAAATAGACCTAAGTTAGGTTTAGTATATTTAAAGTTGTATTTGAATAAAGTGTTGGTTTCCTTTCAGATAATCATCTTTCATCCTGCACGTCCTCTTCCATACATCAAATCTCATACTTCCACAATCAACGTGCCTCCCAAAACAGAATATCAAAACAAAGTTAAATAAAAGTTAAATCCAAAAATGAAAATTTTAATATTTAATTATATCTTTAACATGGTAACGTCCAGTACTTGTTTTATTAAATTCCTTTAGTACATAAACGTTAGGAGAAATTCTCTCTACAATTTCACATTTAATAAACTTAGGTGCTAATTTAGCCGAAAAATATGCAGGTGCATTTGACTGTACAAAACTTCTACGCCAAACTACATCACCGACATCAAAAGAAATGACTTTTCTTCCCCTATTATAATAAAGAGCATTACGCTTATAAGCTTTCAAAAGATAAGCTTGAACTTTAACAAAAACTTCACTAAGTGAATTTAAAGAGTGAGCATAAGTATCTCTAGTACCAAGCTCAAGTTGATCTAAGTTATCAAAAGAGTTACTAAAACGGTGTAAAGATGCATCAAAAATAAGTTCTCTACCGAACATCAAAAAGTTAGGAGTGTACTCTGTAGCAAGATTTACACTACTATTTAAAGCTAATTGGACATGAGGCAAAAACCTTGACCAAGTTCGATGATCATTTTTAACAAAACAAGAAATACATGTTTCTATTGTCTTATTATATCTTTCTACTGGATTATTCTGTGGAGTGTATAGTGCATTATAAAATATTTTAGTGATGTTGAAATTTTTTAAGAAATCTACAAAATATTTAGATATAAATTGGGGTCCGTTGTCGGCCACTAAAATTTTAGGTACACCAAATTTAAGAAATATTTCTTTTTCAAAGATTTTACAAATTACTTTAGAAGTAGCATTTATCATTGGAAATATCCAACAATATTTAGTAAAAACATCTACAATTGAAAGAATGAATCTATGTCCAGAATAAGATTTAGGTAAAATCCCAATAATATCAACAGATAACATTACCATAGGTTGATCAACTTTCTTAGGGTTAACCATCTTACCAGCAGGAGCAGAAGTTGAATGTTTATAAGCTTTACAAATGTCGCAAGAAGAAATATATCTTTGAACGTCTCCGAACATTCCTTTCCAATAATAATGTTGTTTTATTTTATTAAGAGTTTTATGTATTCCAAAGTGACCAGAATTAATATCATCATGATTAGAACGAATAGTATCTAAAACATGTTCTTTAGGTATAACAATTTTCCAATTTAAACGACTATTAGGGTCAAATTTATTTTTACAGTAACGATATAAAGTATTATCTTCTACTCGAAGGTTTTTCATTCTAGAAGGGTATTTTTGACAATTTATAAAGACTTTTCTATACCAAGGGTCTTCTATATCTTCATCTGGTGAGACAATATTTATAGCGGAAACTAATATTGAAGTTATATTGATTCTAGATAAAGCGTCAGGAACTTGATGTAAAGATCCTTTTTTATGAACAATATCAAAAGTAAATTGAGAAATACGTGCAGCCCATCGAGCTAAGCGTCCACTAGGGTTATTAAGTTTTAAAAGCCACTTAAGACTAGCATGATCTGTCACAACTGTGAATTTCATCCCTTCGACATAAGGTCTAAAATGTTCAATTGAATCTAAAACTGCCAAAAGTTCACGTTCAGTGGTACTATAATTTCTTTCACATTTATTTAAAGATCTTGAATAATAAGCAATTGGATGTTGTTCATTATTTTCGTCTTCTTGACTCAGAACACTACCAATTCCTACAGAACTAGCATCGCAATGTAAAAAGAAAGGTTTTTCAAAATCAGGACACTGTAAAACAGGTGTAGTTATTAAGGCATTTTTTAAATTAATGAAGGCTTCTTCAGCTTCTTCATTCCAAACAAAAGTATGTTTTATCTTTTTACTTCCGGAAGTTAATTTAGTTAAAGGGGAGGCAATATCAGCGAATTTACAAATGAAACGTCGATAATATGAACATAATCCTAAAAAGCTTCTAAGTTGTTTTACGGACTCTGGTCGTGGAAAGTTTTCTATAATTTCTAATTTAGACGGATCAGTATGTAGGCCTTGACTGTCTACAATATAACCGAGATAACGGAGTCTTTCTTTGCAAAATTCACATTTTTTAAGATTTACTGTTAAGCCTGAGTTTTTAAGTATTTCATGGACTTTTTTAAGGTACTCTATATGATTTTGAAAATTATCATTTACTAAAATCAAATCATCTAAATATTTAAACAGGACATTGTCAAATTCAGGTCCAAAGAGTTTATCAACCAAGCGTTGTAACTCTGCCGGTGCGTTGGTGATTCCAAAAGGCATCCGAACAAAATGGTACAAGTTTTTTCCAGGAACTACAAAAGCAGTCTTTTCACGAGAGGACTCTTCAAGTTTAATTTGCAGAAATGCTTTAGAAAGATCTATGGTAGATATGAATTTAGCCCCACGAAGGCTGTCTAATATCCTAGAAGGGTACGGCAAAGGATAAGAATCTTTAACAGTTATTGAATTTAATCGTCTCGAATCTAAACATAATCTGGTTCCACCATCTTTTTTATCGACGGCTAATACAGGGGAACACCAAGGAGATTTTGAAGGTTCTATAATTCCTTCCTTTAATAAAACTTCCACTTCATCATAAAGTTCTTTTTGTTTAGCAGGACTCAACGGCCAATATCTACTTTTAAAAGGGTCGCCAGTAACGTTAATTTTATGTTCCACAAGGGTGGTAAGGCCTAAACCTTTTTTCTCATAAGAAATATCTTCAAACAAAGCAATGGTTTCATCTAATTGTTGTTTCTCAGAAGGAGTTAAATGAACTGTAGAAGTAACAGCGTTCACTTGAATTTTATTATTGTGAACATATTCAATATTTTTCCACAAGTCTTTAGCTAAGTTAAATTTCAACCAAAAATCAAATCCCAATATAATAGGTGGATCAAAAGAGGGTATTATTAAAAATTCTACAAGTTTACAAACATTGTCAACGGTAACCGGTAATCGCATAGAACCGATAACTTTTCTTGATGAACCGTCAGCAGTACAAGCGGAGGCATCAATAGGTTTAATTTGAAATCCTAGTTTAGAAAAATGCAAGTGTTGGTTATTACCTAAAACACAGCTATTTGAACCACTATCTAGCAATCCAGAAAAAGTTTCATTATAAATGGTAAATTTTAAAAATGGTCTAGTATCATTTTGTTTAGTAAAAAGTATAGGAGCTGCTTTATGAACAGAAAAAAATGTTTTTAAATAGTCAAGCCATTCTGAAAATTCTCTCTTACACGTATCATCATCAGGTTTATAATTGGATATCGGAGCACCTGAAGTTTTTTTAAAAACTTGGGCCCGATGCCTTACAAGTTTTTTGAATTATTATTATTTTTAATATTGTCAGAATGACAAGTATCACAGTTCTTTGTCAAAACGCCTCGTTTATGACATTTAAAGCACACTGGTCCAAGAATCTCTGTACACTCTTTATAAGTGTGGTCAGTCGACTTACACTTCAAACAAGAAAGTTTGGTTTCAACCGCATGAAAGTTTTGTTTAATTTCCTTTACAGGTTTTCGGTTAACTAAAATCTCTAATTCCTTACTAATTCGGATAAACTGTTCAATAGTGTCTATTGATTTTCCAAATAAAAACGGTGTGTAAATAGGTAACATGTTGTGTTTAATTATAGTTATCAAAACATTCTCAAAAGTTGGATTAGCTAATCTGCTAGACATATCTAAAATCTCAGTAATGAAATCAGGAAGTGACTCATTACTCCGTTGTTTGCGAGTTCTCATTTCATACTCCAAATGATAATCAAATTCAGGTTTGTCGAATCTGTTCAACAATTCAGTTTTAAGTGTTGTCCACGAAGAAACCCTAATTCGAATACTACGGAACCATTTCGTTGCTGTTCCAGTGAGCAGATCAGAAAAAGAACCGACTAAAAAGTTTTCATCAAAGTTTTTATACAAAAAATATTCCTCAACCGAAGTGATAAAGTCTCTAACACAAGTTTTCCCATCAAAAGATATCTTACTACGCTTCAAATCAGGAAGTTTATTTGTTGAAGGCAAATGCTTTTTCAATTGTTCATTGAGTTGAACATTCATCGAGTTAAACGAAGGTAAAGGTGTAAAATTATGCAAGCTACTATGACCAAGGTTAGGTAAGAAAGGGTCAACAGCCTCTGTTGTATTCTGCATAACTAAATTATCCAACGCCGGATTAGAAATAACATCCCTAGAAGTACCAGGTAAATTCTCTTCCAACAAGGGTGGAAATTGAACCTGTTTGTCAGTCATGATGAATAATCAAAAATATTAAAGAAACAAAGACAAACAACCAACTAAAAATTCAAAGAATAGTTAAAACTCATCAAAGTTTATAAGATTTTTTGTTAAAACCGATTTAAGTTATTATGTTTTAAAGTTTATGTTAATATTTAATAATGTTCAAAAGTATTTAAAGAAATTTGAATGTACAAAGAAACATTCAAATTGTGAAGTATGTAAGATGCAAAAAAGATTCACAATTTATCTTAATTTTCAAGATCATTAACAACGGCTAAGGTTATATCTATTTGTGAAAAGTAAAATCAATAAACTGGTTAATAATTATGTTAATAAGCTAGTATTTTCTAATATGAATGTAGTTTAATGCTTCTCAACAGTAAACAAACGTTATAACTTTATATAAGACATAGTTATATCAATTCAAACAAAAACTTAGCACTTTCAATGTGGTCAAGGTCAGTTCCTTACAAAATGTAAACAACGCATATCTCAAATGTTATTATATAGTAAGTACACACTTAGATTAGTCTATCCAGTATATAAGACATAAAGAACATTGTATGTTAATTAGTTTTGTTAAAATACAAAAAAAGTTGTAAACAAAGTTACAATTGTGTTTTCAAAGTACACAAAACTGTAAAAATGCTAAAAAATAACAAAAATTGCACTAAATTGTGACAAGAAAAACAAAAATAAGATGCAAGAAAGATTATATATGTGGAGGTAAATCCGGTCCCTGTTCTCGCGCTAATTGTAATAAAAAATTTTGTTTATAAAAAAATATATGTTACTAGTTGTAACATGAAGGTTATAGAGTATAAAAAGCTAAAAATTAATGTTAGGTAGACAGTATTTATGAATATCGAGCGCCCTTGTTCTACCAAGATCTAAAACTTACCAGGATAAATCAGCGGTGTCATTGAGACTTTTAATCTCGGACCGGGGGACTGGCAAATGATAACACGGTTTTGGGATTGTATGACAAATTTTAATACTTCGAAACGTCCCTTACCTCCAGAATGAGATACACATTATTTAGTTAAAGCCGGAATACTATGTCTAAACATTTGACTATAAATACCATTCGGTTTTCGTTACTTTTTAGGTTAATTTATTTTACATTTTACAACTGAAATTTGGTTATTGTCTTTCTTGCATCTTGCTAATATGAAATTAAAGTTTTAAGGGTAATAAAAGAGTTATAATGAAATTAGCTTATCTGCAGCGTCCGGTGGCGTCTGAGCACACCGTTCAAAATAGACGACGACATCTAGCGTCGCTCAAACAGCTCAAAACTACGACGAAATCCAAACGTGGTGCGTCGAACAAACATCTCAAAATAACGACGTCTTCCGGCGTCGTACAAACAGTTGACGACACCCATAGTCGCACAAACAGTAGACGACAGTCGTCCAAACAAACAGCGCCAAAGGCTGTAACCAAAAATCCGATTGTAAATATATTTGTCGCCATGAAGGATGACGCGAAACATTTTAGGTTATCAAAAATTGACTCACCGCAAAATCACGACGTTATCATATGGCACTACGCCATAAGTACGCCGAGTATCATCGCAAATTTAATTAACAAGATGGATTAATCTTGTAAAATCTGATTAAGAAAAAATACAAAAAGTTTAGCTCTTTGTAGGCCCCAGGGACAAGAAAAAGTGACGTCTCCGATCGAGAATTGACAGATGTCAAAGTCATTTTTTTTTTAAAGATTGTCTATAGGATATGGAATGATCCACAGACCAAGTAATAACTCGATTATTTAAAATCGACTAAAAATGGCTAAATACGAAAATGTTCTAAATTATTTAAAACCAAAAGGTAATTTTGTCAGTCTTAGAAGCTGAAATGTGCTTCCAAACGAAAAATATGTAACGAGTCGAAATACCTCGTTACAGCATCAGTCCAGCTATCCGATGTCTGCAAGGAAGGCCACCACCTCGCTGATGCCGGCGCAGGCCTCTCGCATCGTCGTCGGGGACCCGAGGAGCGTCCGACGTTGTGCATCCACGCTATTGCACTCCAAGAGCACATGCGCGGCAGTCTCCTCAGCCTCTATGCATCCTTTGTCACGTTTAAGGTTAAGCAGTTTTCGGGAGTATCTGGGATTTAATTCCGGGAAAGCCTCCTTCGACTGCCTACATTCCTTTAGGCCTGCCCAGTAGTCCTGATGTTGTTTCCTAATGTATACACGGATCCAAGCTCTGATTTGGCTGAATGGTATAGGTATCATTGGTTCTACTCCTGCGGGATGCAGGTTAGATCCTCTCCTTGCCAGTTCATCAGCCGCATCATTACCTCTGGATCCGCTGTGACCTTTGATCCACTGAAGAGTAATGCGATTGCACTGCATAGTTAGCCCTGATGAGTAATCGTACCTTTGCAAGGCTCGTAGCACAGCTGCACTATCGGAGAGTATTCGAAAGGGAATAGGCTAGCGTTTGACCACTATCTCACCTGTTGGTAAGTGATGATGCGGTCGAAGATGGTAAGCACGCTAGGCCTAGAATGGCAACTGGCCCTCAAGGATAGCTGCCGGAACACATTAGATGTTTGACGACAGATTTTCTAACTTGAGGGTGGTAGCTGGCCAGGCGGACACTAGATAGTGTCCTACCACCATGCGGGGATTGTTGGTTCCTTAACGATGTTTTTCCTTCAAACAAAAAAAAACCTTATGTTTCTTTAAAGTGTCTCACACTTTATATTTTTGTAAATTGTTAAACACAATCCAAAATTTCATCGTACCGACGGGACTCGAACCCGCACCCCCCGGATTTTTTGGATTGTGTTTAACAATTTACAAAAATATAAAGTGTGAGACACTTCAAAGAAACATAATATTTGATTTACGCAGTGCAACATCTCTCGTCGGATTTGAAAACTGTAATGATTTCTTCCGAATGATTAACTTACGTAATAAGTAGTCATAGATGGCGCCACCAATGCATAATTGGGTTAACAAATGCAATCCACTAATTTCGTCGTATCGATGTATCGAACCGTGGCTTAATTGGCAGAGCACCTGGACGTGTAATCCGGGGGTGCCGGTTCGAGTCCCGTCTGTACGATGAAATTTTGGATTGTGTTTAACAATTTACATTGTTGCGCAGCGGTTTGAACTCGGTCGGTACCTCTGGCATCAAAGTTCAACCAAACGTTCTCCCGATTACGCCACCGGGCCCTCAAAATTATAACAAAATCACGCAATGCATGGAGGTTCGAACTCTGGCCTCCTGCTTCCCTATCAGTTCACCTTACCACTCGACCAAGATGATATTAATGACTCATTAGAATTTAAGCATCCGTAGGCATCCGTTACTTGTTGCGTAGCTTAGTCGACGTTATGTTAACTCAACAAAGAGAAAACGAGTATACAGTGGAATATTGTTATCTTTATTTGATGTTTACCAAATGTATCTGACGCTACGTTTCACCTTTTTATTTATCTGTGGTCTGGCTAAGCATGCCATCTATGCAGTACTTACGTGTTATTGTTTGCGTTGGAACATTTGACAGAAATATCGTGCAGGCTACTATGAACATTGAGGTGCTACTGGACTATTGTCTCTCGATAGTACGTATATTTCTTTGGTACGCCCTACAGCCTAAACGGCTTATCGTATTTTCAACCGACTTCCAAAAAGGAGGAGGTTCTCAATTCGTCTGTATGATTTTTATTGTTTTTTTTTTATGTACGAGTATGTTACGCGATTACCCCGTCGGTTGTGAACCGATTCGACTGTCAGCTGTCTCTTACTGTAAGCTTGTGTGTTGTGAGAAAACAGATTGAATAGTAAAGTAAAGGCGCGCGTCTTATTTGTTAGTAGTATATTAGGACGTGTGTATGTAGTTATTAGAGATGCGCCAAGTACTCGTTTACTACTCGGTACTCGGTACACTCGGTGTTTTTTTAGTACTCGTACTCAGCCGAGTAACACGATTGACAACAGTCACAACGACGAAAAACTGGCCAAGTGCAAGTCGGTCTCGCACTCGTAGGGTTCCGTAACACAGTAGAGTATTCTATAACTATAATTTCGCATAAAAAAAATAACTTTGGTTTTCATAGTGTTTGTATGAAAAACAAAATTATATTTGCGATAGCTATATCTCAAAAACTACTGACTGTATCTCGTAGAAATTGAAGGAAAAAACAAACAGCGTATCTTGAGATTAATATATAACATTCCTCTCAATGTATAAATATCCTATATTCATTTATGTCGTCACGTGTCACCCGCTTCATCGATAAGCGCGCGGGCGTTTGCAGGCATCCCTACGCAAGACCTATATATAAATGTACGTAGCTATAGCATCTGCTTACAACTCCCAGCAAGGTGGCGGGCTCATAGCCGCGCTCTATACTTCAGTAATTATTGCTCTGAGGTCTGTATGTTTTTTTTTTCTTATTTTTTGTGTGTATGTTACGCGATTACTCCGTCAATTGTGAACCGATTCGAATGGTTCTTTTTGTAATCGGTAGAGTACGTTTCCGAGGTGGTCCCATTGTAATTTCATCGAGATCTGATAAGTATCTCCAGAGATATAACTAAAAACAGAACAAAGTTAAAAATAAAAAGGGGTCCCCATACAAAAAACGTGTTTTTAGGGTTCCAAACGCAAAGGGTACCAACGGATCCCTATTACTGAGACTCCGCTGTCTGTCTGTCTGTCTGTCCGTCTGTCGCCAGGCTATATCTCATGAACCGTGATAGTTAGACGGTTGAAATTTTCACAGATAATGTATTTCTGTTGCCGCTATAACAACAAATAATAAGAACATAACAAAGTTAAAAATTAAAGGGGGTCCCCATATAAACAACGTGTGTTTTACTATAGCACCATCTATGAACGATTGTTTACCTTATTAATAATATTAATTACTAACACCTTTGTGTTAACGTTCACTAAGTTGGTGTTAGAAGTTCGTTAGATATTCGTTAGATGGCGTTTGGGAACCTCCGTGTGCGGGATATAAGTCTGTCTCGCACTTGGCCAGTTTTATCAACCGACTTCCCAAAAAGAAGGAGGTTCTCAATTCGTCTGTATGTTTTTTTTTCTTTTTTTTTGTGTCTATTATACGCGATTACTCTGTCAATTGTGAGCCGATTCGAATGGTTCTTTTTGTAATCGGTAGAGTACGCTTCCGAGGTGGTCCCATTGTAATTTTATCGTGATCTGATAAGTATCTCCAGAGATATGACTATAAACGTCTCAAACAAGTTTGATACGTTTATCTGAAATACTACTGAAATTGACGCGCGGGGCATTGAAGTCGGTTGTTTTAGTTGTTAAACTATTTGAATTATTTACTATAGCGCCTATATATCTATGAACGATGATTTATCTTTTCTTCTAATACTATAAGAATCTTTGTCCTGACATACTGACTGACTGACTGACAGACAACGCACAGCCTATACCGCTGGTCGTAGAGACTTGAAATTTGGAGGGTATATTTGTCATAGTACGTAAGGGTGTACTAAGAAAGGATTTTCCAAAATTCACCCCTTTAGAGGATGAAATGAGGGTTCAAAGTTTGTATGGAAAACAAGATTAGATAGTATTTTCTATTCGAAATTTCTTCGCCCGCGTTAAAAGACATCTTTAATTTACCTAAAGCTTTTAGTTTGTAAAAACCTTTCTATCATAAAAGACATCAAAGAAGTAAAAACCAAATCGGTTCAAACTTTGAACCCCCGTTTTATCCCTTAAAGGAGTGAATTTTGAAAAATCCTTCGCGGATACGTACGTTGTAATAACTATCTGCATGCCAAATTTCAGCGCAATCCGAAACAATATTGATTTCAGACTTTGTTACCCCACTTTAGCCTTTTAAGGGTTGCATTTCGAAAAAGTCTGAAACACGTATTTACTTATTTATTTTTAAAAGCACTTGTGTGAAGTTTCGATTAGAAAAATCTATGTAATCTTGTTTCTCTTCTCCATACAAACTTTGAACCCCCATTTCAACCACTTAAAGGGTAAATTTTAAAAAATTATTTCAAAGAGGGAACTAACTTCGTAATAACTATCTGCATGCCAAATTTCAGCGCAATCCGAAACAATATTGATTTCATACTTTGTTACCCCACTTCAACCTTTTAGGGGTAGCATTTTGAAGAAGTCTGAAACACGTATTTAACTTATTAATTTACTGAAGTACTTATGCGAAGTTTCGAATAGAAAAGTAACTTATCTTGTTTCTCCATACAAAATTTGAACCCCTGTTTCATCCCCTGAAAGAGTGAATTTTGAAATATCTGTTCTTAGCGGATACCTACGTCAAAATAACTATCTGAATGCCAAATTTCAGCGCAATCAGAAACAATATTGATTTCAGACTTAGTCACCCCTCTTCACCCTGTTAGGGGTGGCATTTCAAAAAGTCTGAAACACTAGCTTACTTATTTATTTACTGAAGTACTTGTGCGAAGTTTCGAATTGAAAAAACTATCTAATCTTGTTTTTCCATACAAACTTTGAACCCCCATTTCAACCCCTTCAGTGGTGAATTCTAGAAAATCATTTCTTAGAGGGAACTAACGTCGTAATAACTATCTGAATGCCAAATTTCAGTGCAATCCGAAACAATATTGATATAGACTTTGTTACCCCACTTCAACCTTTTAGAGGTGGCATTTCGAAAAAGTCTGAAACACGTATATACTTAAATTGTTAATTGTTAAACACAATCCAAAATTTCATCGTACCGACGGGACTCGAACCCGCACCCCCCGGATTACACGTCCAGGTGCTCTGCCAATTAAGCCACGGTTCGATACATCGATACGACGAAATTAGTGGATTGCATTTTGTTAACCCAATTATGCATTGGTGGCGCCATCTATGACTACTTGTTACGTAAGTTAATCATTCGGAAGAAATCATTACAGTTTTCAAATCCGACGAGAGATGTTGCACTGCGTAAATCAAATATTATGTTTCTTTGAAGTGTCTCACACTTTATATTTTTGTAAATTGTTAAACACAATCCAAAATTTCATCGTACCGACGGGACTCGAACCCGCACCCCCCGGATTACACGTCCAGGTGCTCTGCCAATTAAGCCACGGTTCGATACATCGATACGACGAAATTAGTGGATTGCATTTTGTTAACCCAATTATGCATTGGTGGCGCCATCTATGACTACTTATTACGTAAGTTAATCATTCGGAAGAAATCATTACAGTTTTCAAATCCGACGAGAGATGTTGCACTGCGTAAATCAAATATTATGTTTCTTTGAAGTGTCTCACACTTTATAAGAATGTCGAATAAAATGACTTCATCCAAACTTAAAGGCCCCGCCTCAACCTCTTGAAGAATTAATTTTGAAAAATACTTTCTTAGGGATACCTAAGTCAAAATAACAAGATTTGTTGAATAGTTCAGTAACATAAATGGTTCTAAATGTCTCTGTTGCAGGTAACAACCAACAAAAAATATAAAAATCTTGATATTTTTGCCAAATTTAAAAACATAAATCTGGGATTTATCTAACAAATTGAATGTACAAATTAATTAATTGTGCCGCTGCCATACAGCATGAAACCTATACATTGACACAGTTTGCCGGAGAGTGTGGAACAAAATAAAAGGAAAGGACAAGATTTTGAGAGTTAGCTATTGTGGAACATGCAGCGTGCTGTGTATGCTATCAGGATCAGTCATAGATAAAAGTATATACTTCATAGGTAAGGTATCTGTTTATTTTGGTGTGCCAATTTGATCTTGTTAACGGTATAAGTACCTACCAACCTACAGCTTAACCTTTGTATTATAATTATATATAATATTAGATCTTATGTATTAAGTTAATATTAATGCATAATGCAGTACATTGTCAAGTTAATGTTCTCAATATTTCGTTGATAATCAACATTAAGTTTCATCCATAATTGAGATTGGTGTCGCTGATAGTGTGAGTGCTTTAGAAACACATCAGCAATTTGTATTTAGGAATATATCATGATACATGCTACAGTCAAAAAGTTAATTGTATCACATAATTGGCATAAATGTAGTAAATGTTTTGTTTAAATATTATAAATAATTGTATCTGTTTAAATATATATTTATATACAATGTATATATTGGCCTAAGATTTAAGTTGTAACTAATTAAACTAACATGATGAAGCATCTGAACAGTTCAACAAAAATTTGCTTAATATGACAAAGGTATGTAATATATGTGGCCATACATTTAAACTAAAGCACATCAACACACTGGAGAACAACTGTATGTACCTATGTAATATGTGTACATACTATTCACATGAATATATTTTGTCTATTTAAAAATGTCCTCAAAACTGATATTTAGAAACCACTTAGAGTAAAACTATGTATATGTAATTTGTGTGACTTAATTGTGTGCAAGAAATTCCTCATTTAAAGAGCACATGGTAACACATACAGGTATACCATATATATTGTAAGTATAATGATGTGACTTTAAATGTGCAATATAACATAGTTAGGTGAAAACCATATGCGTATAATGTTTGTGACTACAAATCTGCACAGAAAAATTCATTGAATAGTCACATGATGTCACACAGTGGTGAAAAACCATATGCATGTGATATGTGTGACTATAAATTTGCACGTAAAGACAATTTGAAGGAACACATACGAACACATATAAGTGAAAAATCATATGCATGTGATATATGTGACCATAAATTTGCACGTAAATCCAGTTTGAAGCAACACAAACGAACACACACAGGTGCAAAACCATATGCATGTAATGTTTGTGACTATAAATGTGCACAAAATTCCCATTTGAAGAGACACATACGAACACACACTGGTGAAAAACCATATGCATGTAATATGTGTGATTATACATTTACAATGTATTTCAGCTTGAAGAGACACATACGAACACATACAGGTGTAAAACCGTATGAATGTGATACGTGTGACTATAAATGTGCAGATAAACGCTATTTGAAAAGACACATGATGTCACACACTGGTGAAAAACCATATGCATGTGATATGTGTGACTATAAATGTTCACAATATTCCAACTTGAAGAAACACATACGAACACACACAGGTGAAAAACCACATGCATGTAATGTTTGTGACTACAAATGTGCACTGAAAAACAATTTGAATAGTCACATGATGTCACACAGTGGTGAAAAACCATATGCATGTGATATGTGTGACTATAAATTTGCACTTAAAACCAGTTTGAAGGAACACATACGAACACACACAGGTGAAAAACCATATGCATGTGATATGTGTGACTATGAATGTGCAGATAAACGCTATTTGAAAAAACACATGATGTCACACACTGGTGAAAAACCATATGCATGTGATATGTGTGACTATAAATGTTCACAATATTCCAACTTGAAGAAACACATACGAACACACACAGGTGAAAAACCATATGCATGTAATGTTTGTGACTACAAATGTGCACTGAAAAACTCATTGAATAGTCACATGATGTCACACAGTGGTGAAAAACCTTATGCATGTGATATGTGTGACTATAAATTTACACATAAAACCAGTTTGAAGGAACACATACGAACACACACAGGTGAAAAACCATATGCATGTGATATGTGTGACTATAGATTTGCACATAAATCCAGTTTGAAGCAACACATACGAACACACACAGGTGAAAAACCATATGCATGTGATATGTGTGACTATAAATTTGCACATAAATCCAGTTTGAAGAAACACATACGAACACACACAGGTGAAAAACCATATGTATGTAATATTTGTGACTACAAATGTGCACAGAAAAATTCATTGAATATTCACATGATGTCACACAGTGGTGAAAAACCATATGCATGTGATATGTGTGACTATAGATGTGCACATAAAAACTCATTGAATAGTCACATGATGTCACACAGTGGTGAAAAACCATATGCATGTGATATGTGTGACTATAAAAGTGCAGAATATTCCAATTTGAAGTTACACATACGAACACATACAGGTGAAAAACCATATGCATGTGATATGTGTGACTATAAATTTGCACATAAATCCAGTTTGAAGCAACACATACGAACACACACAGGTGAAAAACCATATGCATGTAATGTTTGTGACTATAAATGTGCACTAAATTCCCATTTGAAGAAACACATACGAACACACACTGGTGAAAAACCATATGCATGTAATGTTTGCGACTTTAAATGTGCACAAAATTCTTATTTGAAGAAACACATACGAACACACTGGTGAAAAACCATATGCATGTTATGTTTGTGACTATAAATGTGCACAAAATTCCCATTTGAAGAAACAGATACGAACACACACTAGTGACAAACCATATGCATGTGATATGTGTCACTATTAATGTGCACAATAAACGCTTTGAATAGTAACATGATGTTGCACACTGGTAAAAAACCATATGCATGATATATGTGCGACTATAAATCTGCACATAATTCCGATTTGAAGAGACATAGGAACACACTGGTGACAAGCCATATGAATGTGATATGTGGGACTATAAGTTGCACAAATATCTACCATGTTGAGTTGAAGCAACACATACAAACACATACAAGTAAAAACTACAGGTGCTCTGTGTGCAAAACCATATGCATATAATATGTGTAACTATTTTTTTTTATTTTTTTTTACTATTTATTTAATTATTTATATATATTCATTCATTTATTTTATTTATTTATTTTTTCATTCATTAATTTTTGTATTTATATCTAATTTTTATTATAAAAACTGAAACAATTACAAAAATATATACTGAACTTCGTTATTAGGGTTAAATAAAAAAGTTGAATTATTTTTTGTTTTTCGGTTTTTTCGGCGGTTTAATTTTTTTGTTAAAAAGTTTTATGGCGATACCTGTAGTTGTCAAGACATGGTTTATGTTAAAATCAACTTTATAGTATTTGTATCAATCTATTTTGATTTTGCCCAGTTCATTTGTGCGTCGTTTTTAGCGAACATTATCTTTGTTTGTGTGTACTCTGAGAATTAAAGTGTGTGAGTTATAGTCTGGGAGCTAGTCTGTACATAATTAATAATTATTACTTCGCTCAGATATCAATTTTAAATTATTAAGTGTTAAAATATAATAAAGTTTTGAATGAAATGCTCATGTCGTTTGAAATCAATTATGAATAGGTAAGTGTCTAAGAATTTATTTTTACCTCTTATGCTGTTTTATTCGTTGTCATTTATATAATAATAATAACTGAAATAGTACTGTCTGTGTATTACAAAGTAAGAATGTAAGATTTAATTATTAGTTTGATAGTTTTATGTGTAAGATTTTTTTAAGAAAATCTTTTTTTTATATTTATTTATTTGTTAGTTTTTATTGTAATAATTCCAAGATAGCAAAATCTAAAATAACTATTTTTATGTTTGAGATATTTACTTAGGTTGGCAATGGCATAGTCCAAATATTCAGGACCACACAGAGCAACACAGCTACATTAATATAGTCATTTATGATTGTTTAAACATATTTCAGTTGCGTCATACGTTTGTTCTAAAAGCCATGTTTTAGTTTTCTTAATGAGGTGGTGACGATTTAGTTCATGAATATTTTTAATGTTGTCTAGCTTGTTGTATATAAACGGTCCAAGATAACGTGGATGGTGTCTAGCAAAAGCCGTGTTAGTTTTAGGGGTCGTGCAAGGTTTGTCTTTCCTTGTGTTTCGCATCGTGTCAGTAGGTTTCTTTAGTAGTGGCGTCAACGAATGTTGCTTCAAGATCATATTCAACAGGAAAAGCTGACGGTCTGTCAGGACTTGGCATACTTCATATAAAAGTCTTGTGGGGTACCGAAATGGGTTAAAGTTAATTACTTTTAGCAGATATCTTTGAGCCCGCTCAATTTTTATCATTTTTGTTTTGCATGCAGCACCCCATACTAGGATACAGTAATTTAGAACAGATTGAGCCAAAGAAAGGTAAACAGTTTTCATTAGGACAGATGATGTGACATAGCGTAGTATTTTAAATGTGAAGATTAGCTGACGTGTACGTGCAGATAAAGCATTGATATGTGCTATAAATGTGCATAAAAACACTTTGCATAGTCATATTATAATTTATAATAATTATTATTTATGTGGAAAACACAAGTAAAAGGTTTGACACAGTTTAAACTTTTGAACTAAACATAGCTTGTGTTGACCACTGAAACACACACTAGGACAATCCTGTGTTGTGTGGTTCAGTATATTCCTATAAGTAATGATATATACTACAAAAGCTTAGATAATTTTTATTATTATCTACCAGTAATATAAGACTATAACATAACTATGAATATGACACAGAATTGTAAAGGCATAGTATTATAAGTAAAATGTTCTAAAAGTTTACTACTTTTACTAATGTTTTAAAAGTTATAAAATTATACAGAACAAAGCGGTTTTAATAATCTATACTAATATTATAAAGAGAGAACATTTGTATTTTTGTATGTTTGTAATGATTTGGCTCAAAAACTACTGGACCGATTTAAAAAATTCTTTATATATTAGTATATAGAATAGACTTTCGGAATGAAAATAGGCTATATATTATCCCGTTTAAATGAAAAGTACATTCGTTGAGACTTAATTTGCAACCTAAGTCGACTAAAAAACGGTCGAAAAAACACGTTTCTTACGAACGCTGCTCTATTGAAAATAGATGGAAGAATATTTTCTATGGAAGAATTGTACAACTTAATAAGACCTACAAAAAAGTCCGCGACAGCATATGTCTATCTCTTAAGGTTGACTCACAGTAACCATTTTAATCTTTAATTTTTTGTTAAAAAATGTTACATAACTTCCAAGGCTATTTTCAAGTATATAGTATTAATCCTTATCCAAATAATTACGTTCATTAGCTTGGCCACATATTATAGATTAAAATTGTCCTTTACAGTATTTCATTCAAATGAAAACTCTAGAAGATATCACGAATTTCACATACACGCGTCGCAAAATTAAAAAATTATTTGCAGTGTAACCACAGATTAGTTCATAGTTACTATGAAAATATTAATAAAAGCTTAGCTATTCTGTAGATCCCCACCGACCACAATTTGAAGTCAATATAGTATAATAATATGATCTATTGTATAAAATAATAATGATCTATATACCTAGCTATATAATAATGTAATATTTTAAACCACCCCGACTGATCTATAAATAATCTTTTCATTAAAAGCGTTCCAATGACTCTAAACACGTCATTTAGAATCTGAGCTGTAAGTTGGTGAGGATTTGAGTATTCTGTAGAGTCCAGGAGATGTCCCAGCATCAGGTCAATGCTTCCATGTTCTTACAATATCGTTGAAGAAGAAGATTTTCGAATTGATCAGACCTATGAAAGTTGATTTCATAGCGCAATTAACTAGATAAAAGCTCATAGTGTTATAACGATTGAACGTATTTTTCATAAATCAAAGCTAAGAACAAACTCGATGAAGATATCTATCAAACAAAAAAAAACTGTCAATAATAAAATCTAAATCGGTTTATCCGGTTTGGTGCTAAGATCACAGATTATATAATAGTTACTACGTAACTAAGATGCTACGGACAGACACACAGATACACACGTTAAACGTATAAACCCCTACTTTTTTCGTTACGTTAAGGTTACGGCGGCAGATGTTCTCCTTGGTGGTAAGTTATTTTTCAACCGACTTCCAAAAATAAGGAGGTTCTCAATTCGTCTGTATGTTTTTTTTTGTGTGTGTATGTTACGTGATTACTCCGTCAATTGTGTACCGATTCGAATGATTATTTTTGTAATCGGTAGGGTACGTTTTCGAGGTGGTCCCATTGTAATTTCATCATGATGTGATAAGTATCTCCAGAGATATGACGATAAACGTCTCAAACTTGCTACTGAAGTTGACTCGCGGGGCATTGAAGTCGGTTGTTTTAGTTAAACTATCTTAGTTATTGGTAGATTTAATGATCCCACTACCTCTGTACGAAAACCCATGATTCATGAATGCACATATACTTTCATTGGTAGCTAGGATTAGAACCAACGACCGTCGGGTCAGAATCAGGGTAACTATCCTTTACGCCAAAGGGCCGTCCAATATCACTACGTAAGTATTATAAAAAAAAGTCCATCACTGCGTCTGTCTGTCTGTTCGCAATAATCTCAATAGCTCCTGAACGGATTATCATGCGGTTTTTACCAATAGCCAGAGTGTTTATGAGGAAGGTTTAAGTGCATCGTTAAGGTTTTGTGTAAATTGGTTGAAATATGACGATGATTGTTAACAATCATGTTAAACATGTTAAAATTTTATATTCGATGCAACAAACTGATGCAAATTTTGTAGGCTTATATGTTCTACCCGTGCGTAGTCGGGGCGGGCTGCTAGTTTGTAATAAACAGCCAATTTGGCTTTATCTATACTAATATTATAAAGAGAGAACATTTGTATTTTTGTATGTTTGTAATGAGTAAGCTCAAAAACTACTGAACCGATTTAAAAAATTCTTTCACTAATACATAGAATGGACTTTCGGAATGAAAATAGGCTATATATTATCTCGTTTAAATCAAAGGTACATTCGTGGAGACCTAATTTGCAACCTAAGTCGGCAAATAAACGGTCGAAAAAACACGTTTCTTACGAACGCTGCTTAATTGAAAATAGATAGAAGAATATTTTCTATGCAAGAGTTGTACAACTTAATAAGACCTACAAAAAAGTCCGCGACAGCATATGTCTATCTCTTAAGGTTGACTCACAGTAACCATTTTAATCTTAAAATATTTGTTAAAAATATTACGTAACTTCCAAGGCTATTTTCAAGTATATAGTATTAATCCTTACCCAAATAATTACGTTAATTAGCTTGGCCACATATTATAGATTAAAATTGTCCTTTACAGTATATAATTCAAATGAAAACTCTAGAAGATATCACGAATTTCACAAACACGCATTGCAAAATTAATAAAATATTTGCAGTGAAACCACAGATTAGGTCATAGTTACATCCATACACACACAGTTACAGTCATACATAGTTCATCTATATATATAATAATATAATATAATATTTTAAACCATCCCGACTGATCTATGTATAAATAGCTTTTTCCAATGACTCTAAACACGACATTTAAAATCTGAGCTGTAAGTTGGTGAGGATTTGAGTATTCTGTAGAGTCCAGGAGGCTTCCATGCTCTTACAATATCGTTGAAGAAGAAGATTTTCGAATTGACCAGACCTGAAAGTTGATTTCATAGCGCAATTAACTAGAAAAAAGCTCATAATTTTATAACGATTGAACGAATTTTCATGAATCAAAGCTAAGAAAACTCTCGATGACGACATCTATCAAACAAAAAAAAACTATCAATAATAAAAACAAAACGGTTCATCCGGTTAGGTGCTAAGATGCTACAGACAGACACACAGATACACACGTTAACGACTGGTAGTTTTCTGTTTGTAAATTCTCTCAGGGTCTTAATGAAGTTGCGGATATACTTGCTAGTTTCGGATTTGCCTTCTGTGCGCCCTTTTTTCTGCTGGTCTTCTGCAGTTTTCTTTTGTAGGCGCTCCGATCCGCTTAGGACGACTGAACTCGCACTGGGATAATCAGACTGATTTGCCGATACAACTGCTTCATTGCGTTAGGGAACTTTAAGGAAGCTCAAGTGTTCCCCTCTGAAATACAGCACAAATAAAGGAAACATTCCAAAAAATAAAAAAAAGTTGAAAATTATAGAGTGTCCCCATACATACATAGTTTTGCCAATTAAGATAGGCCTCTGAGTTATATGAGCGCTCATACAATTTAGATGTTTTATTAATATATCATATTAATGTTCAAAATATTATAATATATATATATATATATTGTGAATAAATATTATTATGTTAGTTATATTAAATATTTTTATATAATATATTTTAGTAATCTATATATTAAAAATATAATTAATTGTATTCATATTTAATAATTTATAAAATTTTATATAAAATATTATTAATTAATTATTAAAAAAATAGTATGCATATATATATTTTTTATTAATATATATAAAATTTTTATATTAATTTTAATTTCAGTAAAGGAAAAATTCCGAAAAATTTTAGAAAGTTTCAAAATTAAGGTAAATTTTGGTACATGCAAGTTTTCGCGATAATCTAAATCTGCTTATATCTTTTTATCGTGTTGATTCAGGACATTGATTTTTATACACCTAATAGGGACTATAGACCTCAGTATCAGGTATAAATTTCCACCTCAGTACATGCTAGGTCCACCCGTTCCTGAGAAAATCGTTGGTGACACACGGACAGACAGACAAACGGAAAAATAAGTGATCTTATAAGGGTTCCTTTTTTACCTTTTGAGGTATGGATTTAATTGAGCCAGAGATCTGAAACTTTCAGAAATTACATAATTTATTAGTACCTACATAACGTATAAATGTCAATTAAATATCTTCCAGGGGCAGATTCACTTAGCTTATACCCGGCCCGGCTTATACAGGCCCTTCTAAATATATATTACTATGAACAAGTTATGTTGAATAGTTCAGTAACATAAATGGTTCTAAATGTCTATGTTGCAGGTAACAACCAACACAAATAAAAAAAAATCTTAAATTTTTTCCAAATTTAATAAAATTATATCTGGGATTTATCTAACAAATTGAATATACAAATTAATAATTTGTGCCGCTGCCATAGTACATCATGAAACCTATACATTGACACAGTTTGCCGGAGAGTGTGGAACATAAGAAAAGGAAAGCACAAGATTTTGAGAGTTAGCTATTGTGAAACATCCAGCGTGCTGTGTATGCTATCAGGATCAGTCATAGATAAAAGTATATACTTCATAGGTAGGGTATCTGTTTATTTTGGTGTGCCAATTTGATCTTGTTAACGGTATAAGTACCTACCTACCTACAGCTTAACCTTTGTATTATAATTATATATAATATTAGATCTTATCTATTAAGTTAATATTAATGCATAAAGCAGTACATTGTCAAGTTAATGTTCTCAATATTTCGTTGATAATAATGATAATCAACATTAAGTTTCATCCATAATTGAGATTGGTGTCGCTGATAGTGTGAGTGCTTTAGAAACACATCAGCAATTTGTATTTAGGAATATATCATGATACATGCTACAGTCAAGAAGTTGATTGTATCACATAATTACCATAAATGTAGTCATTGTTTTCTTTAGATATTATAAATAATTGTATCTGTTTAAATATATATATTTATATACAATGTATATATAAGCATCTGAATAGTTCAACAAAAATTTGCTTAATATGACAAAGGTATGTAATATATGTGTACATACTATTCACATAAATATATTTTGTCTATCTCTAAAAATGTCCTCAAAACTGATATTAAGAAACCACTTAGAGTAAAACTATGTATATGTAATTTGTGTGACTTATAAATGTGCAAGAAATTCCTCATTAAAAGAGCACATGGTAACACATACAGGTATACCATATATATTATGTGACTTTAAATGTGCAATGTAACATAGTTCAAAGAGGCACATCAAATCATATAGGTACAGATGCAAAACCCATATGCATGACTGTGACTGTGATATGTGTGCATTTAAAAACTCTTTGAATAATCACAAGATGTCACACAGTGGTGAAAAACCATATGCATATGATATGTGTGACTATAAATTTGCACATAAATCCAGTTTGAAGCAACACAAACGAACACACACAGGTGAAAAACCATATACATGTAATGTTTGTGACTATAAATGTGCACAAAATTCTTCTTTGAAGAAACACATACGAGCACACACAGGTGAAAAACCATATGCATGTAATAAGTGTGACTATAAATGTATAATGTATTTCAGCTTGAAGGAACACATACGAACACATACAGGTGTAAAACCATATGCATGTGATATATGTGACTATAAGTGTGCACTTAAATCCAGTTTGAAGCCACACATACGAACACACACAGGTGAACAACCATATGTATGTAATGTTTGTGACTACAAATGTGCACAGAAAAAGTTATTGAATAGTCACATGATGTCACACAGTGGTGAAAAACCACATGCATGTGATATGTGTGACTATAAATTTGCACATAAATCCAGTTTGAAGCAACACAAACGAACACACACAGGTTAAAAACCATATGCATGTAATGTTTGTGACTATAAATGTGCACAAAATTCTTCTTTGAAGAAACACATACGAGCACACACTGGTGAAAAACTACTGAAATAGTTTTCTTCTATATATTTCAAATGTAAATGGTTTGAAAGATTCTGGGATATGATTGTAAACCTTTATTGCCATTACATAGCAATTTCTATGAAACAATTCATTATTACATTGTGGAAACATGAGCTTATTAGGGTACCTGGTGTTATAACTGTTATTGTCTTTTATCTTTTTAAAATGTTCAGGATGTTTTTTCACAAAATTGCATAGTTCATATATGTACATTGAAGGAAGCGTAAGTATCTTCAGGTCTCTAAAAAGAGGTTTGCACGAATCTGTAGGGCAGACGGAACATATTGCATGAATGCAACGTTTCTGTGCTATAAAAGCACGATTTAAGTCAACTGAATTGCCCCTAATTATAAGTCCGTATCGTAAAACTGAAGCTACATACCCGTGGTAGGCAATAATTGATGTTGTTTTTGAAGCTACCAGGGAAAGCCTGTGAAGTGCGAAGACAAAGCTCTTTAATTTTGAGCATACAATGTCAACATGCATTTTCCAGTCGCAATGGTGGTCTATAGTGATTCCAAGAAATTTAGCTGTAGTTGTTTCATTTATTTGGTCATTTTGGTACTTAATTAGCAAGTTCACAGGTTTGGACCTTATATTATGAAACTGCATTAAACTGGTTTTTTTTTTATATTGACTTTTAGATTATTCTTATTAAGCCAATCGACAACGTTAGTAACTGTTTCATTGATATCTTGTTCATAGTCTATTTTTATTTTTAGATATAATTATTGAAATATCGTCAGCAAATAGTACACATTTGTGAGTGGTTAGGTTAGGTAAGTCGTTAATGTACAAAAGGAACAAAAGAGGGCCTAGCACGCTTCCCTGGGGGACTCCAAATTTATTTTGTAATAATTGCGATCTAAGCTCGTCATAAAATGTTTATCATTAATATTTTTCATTTCTACGGCTTGCTGTCTGTTTTCAAGGTAGCTTTGTATCCATTTATGTGCAATACCACGGATAACGTACAATTCAATCTTTTTGAGTAAGGTTTCGTGGCATACATAATCGAAAGCTTTACTCATGTCAAAGTATATAACTGAAAGTGGTGTGTTAGAGTTGATATGTTCTGTAATATGTTTGACTAGAAGGAAACTTGCTAATGTAGTAGATTTATTCTTTTGAAACCCATTTTGCTCGCTTTTTAAGATATTGTTTTTTGTGATAAAACTTTGATAAGTCTTTGATACATGATCTTTTCAAAAACCTTTGAAAATATGGGTATTAAGGTGATCGGCCTATAATTATCAATGCTTAACTTATCGTCTTTTTTGTACAAGGGTTTAACTATGGAAACTTTTAGAGCTTCGGGAAAAACACCTTGTATTAAGGACATATTCATAAGATATGTAATAATACCAGCAATCTGTTCACTGCAATCTTTAATAATATGTGTGCAGATTTCATCGTAACCTACAGATTTTGTATTATTCAGTGATTTAATGGTTTTTACTATTTCTTCTTCGTTTGTCGGTTTTAAAAATATACTTGTTGATATTTTATCTATAGTACATTATTTTTTTGTTTGGTCATAATTTTTTATTATATCCCATGTTGCTTTACATTAGTTTTGCATGATATTATGTTTTGGTTGATTTTTTTCTGAGACAAATGCATAGATGTTTTTAAACATTTCGAATATTTCCTGAAATTATATTTAGCAGTATCACTTTTACTCTTGTAGTAAGCATACCCTAGTCGCCTTTTTGTAGTGCACGACTTTTTTATCCCTTTTGTGATCCATTTTAGCTTCTTTTCCTTGTTTATTAGTATCGTATAAATGTCAATTAAATATCTTCCAGGGGCAGATTCACTTAGCTTATACTCATAAGGCCTTTTAAAATATATATTACTACTAGCAGCCCGCCCCGGCTTCGCACGGGTATAACATTATGCCTACAAAATTTGCATCAGTTTGTTGCATCGAATATAAAATATTAACATATTTAACAATCATCTTCATATGTCAACCAATTTACACAAAACCTTAACGAATTATGCACCTAAGACCTAAACCTTCCTCATAAACACTCTGGCTATTGGTGAAAACCGCATGATAATCCGTTCAGAAGCTATTGAGATTATTGCGAACAGACAGACAGACGCAGTGATGGACATTGTTATATAACACTTACGTAGTGATATTGGACGGCCCTTTGGCATAAAGAATAGTTACCCTGATTCTGACCCGAGGGTCGTTGGTTCTAATCCTAGCTATATACCTACCAACGAAAGTTTTATGTGCATTCATGAATCATGGGTATTTCGTGGGATCATTAAATCTACCAATAATTAAGATAGTTTAAAAACTAAAACAACTGACTTCAATGCCCCGCGAGTCAATTACAGTAGCAAGTTTAAGACGTTTATCGTCATATCTCTGAAGATACTTATCACATCTCAATGAAATTACAATGGGACCACCTCGAAAACGTACCCTACCGATTACAAAAGTAATCATTCGAATCGGTTCACAATTGACGGAGTAATCGCGTAACATACACACACAAAAAAATAAAGAAAAAAAATATATACGGTCGAATTGAGAAACCTCCTCCTTTTTTTGAAGTCGATTAAAAAAGAAACATTCAGACGAATTGAGAACTTCCTTCTTTTTGGAAGTTGGTTGAAAAGTAGCTTACCACCAAGGAGAACATCTGCCGCCGTAACCTTACGGCGTTCCCCGACGCAAAAAGTAGGGGTATTATACGTTTAACGTGTATATCTGTGTATCTGTCTGTAGCATCTTAGCACCCAACCGGATGAACCGATTTTGATTTAAAGTAGGGGTATTATACGTTTAACGTGTGTATCTGTGTGTCTGTCTGTAGCATCTTAGCACCCAACCGGATAAACCGACTTTGATTTTATTATTGATAGTTTTTTTTTTAAAGATGTAATCGAGAGTGTGCGTAGCTTTGATTCATGAAAATTCGTTCAATCGTTATAAAACTATGAGCTTTAATCAACTTTCATAGGTCTGATCAATTTTAAAATCTTCTTCTTCAACAATATTGTAAGAACATGGAAGCATTGACCTGATGCTGGGACATCTCCTGGACTCTACAGAATACTCAAATCCTCACCAACTTACAGCTCAGATTTTAAATGTCGTGTTTAGAGTCATTGGAATGCTTTTAATGAAAAGATTATGCATAGATCAGTCAGGTTGGTTTAAAATAAAATATTATATATCTAGATAATTGTTATTTTATACAATAGATCATATTATTATACTACTCGTATATTGACTTCAAATTGATTGCGATCGGTGGGGATCTACAGAAAAGTTAAGCTTATAATAATATTTTCGTAGTAACTATGACCTATTCTGTGGTTTGACTGCAAATATTTTATTAATTTTGCGATGCGTGTTTGTGAAATTCATGATATCTTCAAGAGTTTTCATTTGAATTATATACTGTAAACGACAATTTTAATCTATAATATGTGGCCAAGCTAATTAACGTAATTATTTGGATAAGGATTAATACTGTATACTTAAAAATAGCCCTGTAGGGCTATTCTGTAAGCTAATCTCGGAAGCGAACTTCGCAGTGAGATTTGAATTTCGTGTTACGAAATTCAACCGTATTGCTATTGCTTTAAGATTTGAATTTCGTAGTACGACTCAGGATTCCGCTTGCGAGATGCGTAAACTAGCTAACAGAATAGCCAGGCTAGATGTTATGTAATATTTTTTAACGAAAAATTAAAGATTAAAATGGTTACTGTGAGTCAACCTTAAGAGATAGGCATATGCTGTCGCGGACTTTATTGTAGGTCTTATTAAGTTGTACAACTCTTCCATCTGTTTTCAATTGAGCAGCGTTCTGTTATACCCCTAGGTTTCAGGCCCAATAATGTACACCTTTCAGCTATATCAGCAACTTAGATTATAGATTATTATTCATTACCTTTTTTTTAGTTAGTCTTCACTCATCCTCCGTTGCGAAACGTCCTATACCAATCTTTGCAACATATCATAAAATCGATTATTCTATTTTACTATCTCGTTAAGATAATTTCTAATATATTATTATTTAGTGAAAACAAGTGTTTTTTTAAAAAGTGTTTTCCCGGAACCCGTATAACATTGGTGGCAGCTTAAGGGATTTTTAAAAAAATCCTCGGACGCCTCAAAATAAGTGATATTCAAGTAAACTTCATAAATAAGTGTAAATCGCTGTTCCGTGACGTCAAATTATACGCCTTTTAATCTGGGTGTATCTAGACGTCTCGACTCGTCGTGATTGTGCTGCAGTGCCCCTGGTGAAGGCACTACCTTTGGACGTCGAGTCTCCGGAGCCCGAAGGCTCTGGCCCCACTGCTATTCCCAGAAGAAACTGCGCCCAGTGTCTGATGCTGATCCTCGGACCTGGTTCTACTTCGTCACCGTCACCCTGGTTTTTTAATTTTACCATCGAAATGTTCCTGCTAATCCTGTGAGTTACAATTATTTTTATATTAAACATATCAGTGCATTTGTGTTACCGTGAACTTCGCCCACGCACCGCCGGCTCTATTTCTTCGAATCGATAACAAGTGCATACTCCCGAGACTCCGTGCATCTTATAAGAGCATTTAATTTTGTGTGTTATAACCTTGATTTATTGTTATCTTATTATTTTGTATCTGTTTTCCTATTTTAGAATTATATATATAGATGTAAGTATATAGATGTCGAGTAAGGATAAAGCAAAGGAATTAAAGGAAGAAGCAGCGCAAATGACACTGACAGACATGGATCTCAATGTGCTTATGAGATTTATCGGTACTTTCGATGGCTCGAGAGAAACCTTAATTCCATTTTTAAACAACTGCCGTAACGCTATTAATTTGGCATCGAGTTCCCAACAAGACATATTGTTCAAATATATTTTAAGCAGGCTTTCGGGAAAAGCGGAAGCAGTGTGCGCCATTAAAGAATTCACAAAGTGGCCACAGTTAGAAGAGTTCTTAAAAAATCAATTCGGTGACAAAAAACATTACGCTCATCTCCTCGCCGATTTGCAGGGCTGTAAACAAAACAACACCGAAAATGTGAGTCAATTTTCGCTCAAAGTCGAGTCATGCTTGTCGAATTTACTAAGTGAAATAAATATTTCCATTCCCACTAAAAAGAAAGACGAGTTATCAGGCCGCGTAGCTACCATGCAAGATTTAGCATTAAACGTTTTTATGATGGGACTCGATCCGCGTTTGTCCACAATCGTAAGGTGTAGAGATCCGACAACACTTAACGAAGCTATCAGCTTCGCCTCAGCGGAAGAAAAAATTCTAGGTATTACATATAAAAAACATAATTTTTCATTCAATGGCAATCAACAAACATCATATAGAAACAATGCCCCCTCTTACTCTAGACCCCAAGGTCAATATGCTCTGCCAAGGCCCCAAGGCCAGATCTCTTTTCCAAGGCCTCAAGGTCAACAATGGGCTCTACCTGGGCCTTCTAATTCACAATCTCCTCCTGTTTGCCGATACTGCAAAAACATCGGACATACGATTGAGAACTGCCGCAAGCGTGAATATAATAATAATAATAGGCGGTTTGGTTCACAGAACCAAGATGCACAGCGGCAAAGTCCAAACGCATTCCCTAGGAGGAACCAACCTATTCACGTCATTAACTCAGCTGAGAATCCTGATGATTTAAACGAGCAGACCTTCCCGACCAGTGTCGTGCGGGAAAACTAGAAAGGAAAATCGACACTACGCCGAATCTTTCCAAATCGTCTCTTTCCCCACAGTATCCACTGAATCGTTCTAAGTCGTCTCGTTCTCCACTGAATCCACTGAATCCACTGAATCCACTGAAGCCACTGAATCCACTGAATCCACTGAAACCACTGAATCCTCTGAATGCACTGAATCCAGTTTATGCACCTCACTCATCTCTAAATGCTAAGTCGACTCAATTGCCGCCGTCTCCGTCAATTGCTATTAAAATGTCTAAGCCGTTACTATATTCTACTGTCCTTAAATCCAAAATCAAAACAACATCTCAAGTAAAAGAAAACGTTAAAGCTGAAAAATCTTGTAATCTCAATCATATCTCCGGCACCATACAAAAAGATAATAATAATGTGATTAAACCACAAAATCCTATCGCTGTTCCATCTCAGATTTTACATACCAATCATGTGAAACTTACTACCAAGTCGTGTCCCTCATGTCCTGCATCTGAAATAAAAAATAAGTTGTTAAAAACATATAATATAATGACTAACCCAACAAAAAAATACTTACCTTTTGTCGAAGTCCAAACTTCCGTCTCTTCCAAGCCTTTAAGGCTCTTAGTCGACAGCGGCGCATCCATTAGTCTTCTGAAAGTTGATTGCGTAGAACTAATGCCTGAAATAATAAAACATATCATAATTTTTAGTGGCGTAACAAACAACCCAATGCAATCACTTGGACATATACAAATACATTTCAATTCATTGAATAACCACTTTCACATTGTACCAAATTTAGATTTTCCATATGACGGCATAATTGGAAATGATTTTCTCTCGAAATATAATTGTAAAATAGACTATCTTGAAAAAATACTCACCGTGGACAAAACTAAACTCAATCTCAAATTTACGGAGCCAGCCTTTTTTATTCCTCCTCGGACCGAAACAATAATAGAATGTACCGTACTAAATCCTGATGTTGGTGAAGGTGTTATTTTTGATCAAAATCCAAACGATTCCCTCCTTGTGGCAAATTGTGTTGTAAAAGTAAAACCAAACGGTCGAGTAAATGTATCTGTCGTGAATATCTCTGAATCTCCTGTACAAATCGATTCTAATTTCAAATTTGTAATTTCTCCATTAGACAAAACCAACTCCAAGCAAATTTTCCACACAACACACTTTGATACCCAAGTTGACACTCTAACCCGCACTGAAGAAGTACTAAATCTGTTACGGATTTCCCATCTAAATGAAGAAGAAACTAACGCATTATATGATCTTTGTTCCTCATTCTCTGATATTTTTCATCTCCCTGATGACAAACTGACATACACTGACGCTCTACAACATGAAATTACTACGTCCTCCTCAGTTCCAATAAATACAAAATCGTATCGTTTTCCCGAAATTCATAAACATGAAGTTCAATCACAAATTAACAAAATGCTCGATGATGGAATCATAAAACCTTCAACATCTCCATGGTCATCCCCAATCTGGATCGTCCCAAAAAAGGCCGATGCATCTGGTCAGCGCAAATGGCGTGTCGTGATAGACTATCGCAAATTAAATGATATTACTATTGGCGACTCGTATCCCATTCCTAATATATCTGAAATATTAGACCAACTCGGCAAATCTAAATATTTTAGTACACTTGATCTAGCATCTGGCTTCCATCAAATCAAAATTTGTGAAGGAGACGCCTCTAAATCTGCCTTTTCCGTTCCGCAAGGACACTTCGAATTTACCCGTATGCCATTTGGCCTCAAAAATGCACCAGCCACTTTCCAAAGATTAATGAATACTGCACTCTCCGGTCTTCAGGGTATCCAATGCTTTGTGTACCTTGATGACATTGTAATTTATTCATACGACCTTGATACGCACATGAAAAACTTATCCAACGTTTTCAGTAGACTCCGAAGTTTCAATCTCAAACTACAACCTGACAAATGCGAATTCCTCCGCAAGGAAGTCTCGTATCTTGGCCATATAATTACCGACCAAGGTGTTAGACCAAACCCTGAGAAAACCAAGGCTGTAGAAAAATTTCCCGTTCCTAAATGTCCGAAAGACATTAAATCTTTCTTAGGATTAGTGTCGTACTACCGGCGCTTTATTCCAGACCTATCTAAAATTGCTAAACCACTCACACATCTATTAAAGAAAGATATCCCCTTCATTTGGAACAACGAGCAGCAATTAGCTTTTGAAAATCTCAAAAGTGCCCTGATATCAGCACCAATTTTGGCGTACCCGGATTTTACAAAACCGTTTGTTCTGTCATGTGATGCATCAAACTATGCCATATCTGCAATTTTGTCCCAGGGGCCTATAGGAAATGACCGGCCTATCGCTTACGCATCCCGAACTTTAAATAAGGCGGAAAGTAATTATAGTGTAACTGAAAAGGAATGCTTGGCCATCATTTTTGGTACAAAAATGTTTAGGCCGTATCTATATGGCCACAAATTTACAATCGCTACCGATCACCGTCCTCTTAAGTGGCTATTTAACTGTAAAGAGCCGGGGTCAAAATTAGTCAGATGGAGACTCAAACTAGAAGAGTATGACTACGAGGTTATTTACAAAAAAGGAAAGGTTAACAGCAACGCTGACACATTGTCACGTTACCCAGTCAATCCAATCATTCAAGAGAATGTAGACCCACAACCTTCAACGTCAGGATTATCCGATAACCAACCCACTTTTGACTCAGAAATTCCTGAAGACATTCTTGACGATTTAATCGACTTGGGCGACTTGGGAATTAGCCCACTTAATCAAAACATTGACTTTTCCCCACTGAATCCTCCGTCTCCCGAGATCACTCTCACTCCACCAGCCCCTATTCCTGCTTTTAATCCTTCTTTTTCGCCAGACTTTCGCACTAACGAAACCAGACAAATTGATGCAACGCCTTCCAGTTCTAATAAAGAATATACCGAATTTCTAAAATCTTTTACGAGCAAAAACGAAACATACAACACATTTATCAAAAAACATAATGAAAGTCTATTTAAAAGTAATGCTAAGACAATATTAATCCCCGTGTCCATAGACTTTGACGACTCAAACCCATACCTTCAAGACATTATCTCTAACGCTGATGACACAATTCACGATGGCGAACGCGAACTGCACTCTTTTAAGAAAGTTAATATAAAAGGCAAAACCTACTATCTCCTCTTTACCAAGGTCTATTATTTCGACACCTGCTCCTACCCTGACATCTTCAAGACGCTAAAGTCAGCCAGAGACGATATTCTTCTAACCGGCAACATAAATGAAATAGCAATATCTGACTTTAAAAATGCATTCGAACAGAATTCCTTTGTCAAAATCTATGGCATGCTCATGTATCTATTTAATAACACTAATGTAACAGTCAATATTCACCATAACACAATTATATATCCTGTCCCGTCTGAAGTGGCTAAAATTTTAAAAGAAAACCATGATATACCTATTGCTGGACACTTAGGATCAACGCGTATGTATAATAGAATCAAAGAAAAATACTATTGGAAAAACATGAGATCTGATATCGAAAATTATGTCAAATTGTGCTCTTTATGTCAATCGAACAAAGCACTGCGCCAAATTAACAAAGCACCTATGCAAATCACAACATCTTCAACACATCCGTTTCAAAGGATCAGTTTAGACATAGTCGGTCCTTTACCGGAAGCCGGTATTCCTAAATTAAAATTTATACTTACAATACAAGACGATTTGACTAAGTATTCCGTGTCCTATCCGATTTCTAATGCAACAGCAGAAGAATCATGCGAATGTTTGGTACACTTTATATCAGTGTTCGGCATTCCCAAAACAATTGTTACTGATCAAGGTACACATTTCACAGCTGACCTGTTCAAGAGAACGTGTGAATTCCTCAAAATTAAACAGATATGGGCTTCACCCTACCACCCACAAACTCAAGGTGCTCTAGAGCGCAGCCACTCCACACTTAAAGAATATCTAAAATCATTTGTCAACGAAAATCAAAACGACTGGCACAAATTTGTATACACAGCAATGCTAGCTTATAACACCAATATCCATACAACGACGCAATTCACACCCTACGAACTTCTTTTCGGCCACAAGCCTTTTATCCCCGATTCGATCTACGAACTCCGCTCTGATACAACTTACCCTGAATACCTCAAGATGTTACATCACCGTCTTAAATTATCGCGAGATATAGCTTTACAAAATATAAATGCATCTAAAGAAAAATCGAAGGAATATTATGACCGACGCACTAAAACAATAAAATATAAAGTAGGTGACCTTGTTTACCTGAAAAACCATCTAAGGTTACGGAAAGCTCTGTCCCCCGTTTGGAAAGGTCCCTTCAAAGTAGTTAAGGTACATGGTAATAACTCGCTGTCTCTTTTAATGAACCGACGACATGTTAAACACCACTTTGATGAAGTCAAACCAGCTGCAGCATCTGAAACATAAATTAATATAATTAGTAAAATGTACATATAAAATAAGTTAGTCTAGAAAAAAAAATATAAATATATTGCACTTAACTTTATACTTCTCATTTCAGGCTTATATTTTGTCATTCCACACTGGGTTATAAACAAGAAGAATTCATCCAACCAATTACCAAGAGCCCTGGTATCCTCTTTGACTCTTCAGGAACAGTTAAACTAATTAATGACCATATTCACATACTTATCCCAATCGATATATCGTTTATTTCTGAACATATAGAAAACATTAAAAGCATATTCGGTACTGTGCGTTATACTTGCCAACAAAGTGAATTCATCAACAATATTGAATGTCACAATATGATACAACCTCTTGACTCATTATTTCATGACATCATCCGAGATTATAACTCAATATCACATTTAATACCTGCAAATTCGAAGAGATCAGCTTGGTTTTCTGCCGTCGGAACTATATTTAAACATATATTTGGCACCTTAGATGAAGATGACGCCAATAAATACAATCATGCTATACAAACACTGTATAATACTAATAGAAATTTAAGTTCTAATCTCGCCCGTAGCATATTCGTTTCAAATTCAGCCATTTCTACCTTTAATTCCTCTATTATAGAATTGAATAAAAATCAATTCCTGTTGACAGATGCAATGGATAAAATGTCATTAATTATAAAAAATGTATCAGACATTACAAATGCCGTCAGTTTCCAAAATAATTTAAATCAAATATTGAATGTTCTTGAAGCTACCTTATTAACACTGTCTTATAAAGTTGAGGATCTAGTTAGTAGCATATTGTTCGTTAAGTCAAATACTATTCATCCATCTGTAATTACTCCTAAACAACTGTATGAAGATATTATTATTAATTTTAAGAATATACCTAAACACAAGGAGTTTCCAGTAGAGTTAAGTTTAAACAACATTCATTTATTGATGAATCTAATTGATTTAGTAGCATATTATCTAGACAATAAGTTAGTATTTGTAGTTAAAATTCCTTTGGTGAATTTGATTAGCTATAATCTCTATAAGAGTGTACCTATACCAGTACCGCATGACGCAAACATGCCAAACTCTTACGCGTTAATAATAACGCCTAAATCTTATGTAGGCCTTAGTGAAGATAGGAAAACTTATTTCAGTATAGATAACTTAGAGTTATGTAAGACTATTATTAATAATCATTTTGTGTGTAATTCATTAGATATTTTAAGTGTAATCAATAACCCAAATTGTGAAATCGAAATCATGACTAAAGCTGTGGAAGTCTTACCAGAAAAATGTACCACTAAATTCATATACGGAAATATTGATATTTGGCATAAATTAAATGGTAATAAATGTATATTTGTTCAATCAAACCATGCAAAACTAACTATCGAATGTAAACACATATGTGTAGATAAAGTTATATCAGGAACTGGAATACTTTTACTGAAACCAGACTGTACTGCATTTTGTAAAGATATTAAATTAGACGCTAGAGAAAACTTTAACTTAACTACGAGCCTTGTCATATCAAATTTTAATATAGTAAACGATTCTTGCTGTAACTTAAAACGATTTACCGAGCTAAGCCTCACCAAATTAGCCGTACCAGAAATAAATAATGTAAATTTAGAAAGCTTAAAACTTTTGAATGACTTACCAAATCAATTTGTAGAAGATACGTTTCTTTATGATAATACTATCCCTAATACTGTAAGTTTATCATTTAGTGTAATTGCATTTATCGTAATCATAAGTTTAATGATTTATAATGTAAAGGTCGGTATATGTTACAAGCGCAAACTTGTTATTAATCCGAAGCAAGAAAATATATCAATGAATCCAAGTCCTGTTGCCCAACCTCGTCTCCGCATAGAATAACAACTTCCGTAAACTTATAATTAATTAAATAAGTTTACTCTTATGCGGGGGGTTGTTATACCCCTAGGTTTCAGGCCCAATAATGTACACCTTTCAGCTATATCAGCAACTTAGATTATAGATTATTATTCATTACCTTTTTTTTAGTTAGTCTTCACTCATCCTCCGTTGCGAAACGTCCTATACCAATCTTTGCAACATATCATAAAATCGATTATTCTATTTTACTATCTCGTTAAGATAATTTCTAATATATTATTATTTAGTGAAAACAAGTGTTTTTTTAAAAAGTGTTTTCCCGGAACCCGTATAACAGTTCGTAAAAAACGTGTTTTTTCGACTGTTTTTTTATCGACTTGGGTTGCAAATTAGGTCTCCACGAATGTACCTTTGATTTAAACGGGATAATGTATAGCCTATTTTCATTTCGAAAGTCCATTCTATATATTGATGAAAGAATTTTTTAAATCGGTCCAGTAGTTTTTGAGCCAAATAATTACAAACATACAAAAATACAAATGTTCTCTCTTTATAATATTAGTATAGATGAACAAGATTTGTTGAATAGTTCAGTAACATAAATGGTTCTAAATGTCTATGTTGCAGGTAACAACCAACACAAATAAAAAAAAATCTTGATATTTTTGCCAAATTTAATAAAATTGAATATACAAATTAATAATTTGTGCCGCTGCCATACATCATGAAACCTATACATTGACACAGTTTGCCGGAGAGTGTGGAACAAAATAAAAGGAAAGGACAAGATTTTGAGAGTTAGCTATTGTGAAACAAGCAGCGTGCTGTGTATGCTATCAGGATCAGTCATAGATAAAAGTATATACTTCATAGGTAAGGTATCTGTTTATTTTGGTGTGCAAATTGGATCTTGTTAACGGTATAAGTACCTACCTACCTACAGCTTAACCTTTGTATTATAATTATATATAATATTAGATCTTATGTATTAAGTTAATATTAATGCATAATGCAGTACATTGTCAAGTTAATGTTCTCAATATTTCGTTGATAATCAACATTAAGTTTCATCCATAATTGAGATTGGTGTCGCTGATAGTGTGAGTGCTTTAGAAACACATCAGCAATTTGTATTTAGGAATATATCATGATACATGCTACAGTGAAGAAGTTAATTGTATCACATAATTGGCATAAATGTAGTCATTGTTTTGTTTAAATATTATAAATAATTGTATCTGTTTAAATATATATTTATATACAATGTATATATTGGCCTAAGATTTAAGTTGTAACTAATTAAACTAACATGATTAAGCATCTGAACAGTTCAACAAAAATTCGCTTAATATAACAAAGGTATGTAATATATGTGTACATACTATTCACATGAATATATTTTGTCTATCTAAAAATGTCCTCAAAACTGATATTTAGAAACCACTTAGAGTAAAACTATGTATATGTAATTTGTGTAACTTATAAATGTGCAAGAAATTCCTCATTAAAAGAGCACATGGTAACACATACAGGTATACCATATATATTATGTGACTTTAAATGTGCAATATAACATTGTTCAAAGAGGCACATCAAATCATATAAGTACAGTTGCAAAACCCATATGCATGACTGTGACTGTGATATGTGTGCAAATAAAAACTCTTTGAATAGTCACAAGATGTCACACAGTGGTGAAAAACCATATGCATGTGATATGTGTGACTATAAATGTACAGAATATTTCAAGTTGAAGGTCCACATACGAATACATACAGGTGAAAAGCCATATGCATGCGATATGTGTGACTATAAATGTGCATATAAATCCAATTTGAAGCACCATATACGAACACACACATTTGAAAAACCATATATGTGTAATGTTTGTGACTACAAATGTGCACAGAAAAAGTCATTGATTAGTCACATGATATCACACAGTGGTGAAAAACCATATGCATGTGATATATGTGACTATAAATTTGCACGTAAATCCACTTTGAAGCAACACAATCGAACACACACAGGTGAAAAGCCATATGCATGTGATATGTGTGACGATAAATTTGCACGTAAATCCAGTTTGAAGCAACACATACGAACACACACAGGTGAAAAACCATATGAATGTAATGTTTGTGACTACAAATGTGCACAGAAAAAGTTATTGAATAGTCACATGATGTCACACAGTGGTGAAAAACCATATGTATGTGATATGTGTGAATATAAATTTGCACATAAATCCAAGTTGAAGCAACACATACGAACACACACAGGTGAAAAACCATATGCATGTAATGTTTGTGACTACAAATGTGCACATAAAATTTCATTGAATAATCACATGATGTCACACAGTGGTGGAAAACCATATGCATGTGATACGTGTGACTATAAATTTGCACATAAATCAAATTTGAAGCAACACATACGAACACACACAGGTGAAAAACCATATGCATGTAATGTTTGTGACTACAAATGTGCACATAAAATTTCATTGAATAATCACATGATGTCACACAGTGGTAGAAAACCATATGCATGTAATATGTGTGACTATAAATGTGCACATAAAAACTCACTGAATAGTCACATTATGTCACACACTGGTGAAAAACCATATGCATGTGATATGTGCGACTGTAAATTTGCTCATAAATCCAGTTTGAAGGAACACATACGAACACATACAGGTGAAAAACCATATGCATGTGATATGTGTGACTATAAATTTACACATAAATCCAGTTTGAAGCAACACATACGAACACACACAGGTGAAAAACCATATGCATGTAATATGTGTAACTATAAATGTACAACATATTTCAGCTTGAAGAGACACATACGAACACATACAGGTGTAAAACCATATGCATGTAATGTTTGTGACTATAAATGTGCACAAAATTCCCATTTGAAGAAACACATACGAACACACACAGGTGAAAAACCATATGCATGTAATATGTGTGACTATAAATGTTCAACATATTTCAGCTTGAAGAGACACATACGAAAACATACAGGTGAAAAACCATATGCATGAAATGTTTGTGACCTTAAATGTGAACAAAATTCTTATTTCAAGAAACACATATGAACACACACTGGTGAAAAACCATAAGCATGTTATGTTTGTGACTATAAATGTGCACAAAATTCCCATTTGAAGAAACCCATACTAATACACACTAGTGACAAACCATATGCATTTAATATGTTTCACTATTAATGTGCACAATAAACGCTTTGAATGGTAACATGATGTTGCACACTGGTAAAAAACCATATGCATGATATAATAAATGTGCACATAATTCCCATTTGAAGAGACATAGGAACACACTGGTGACAAACCATATTAATGTGATATGTGGGACTATAAGTTGCACCACAATATCTACCATGTTAAGTTGACGCAACACATACAGGTAAAAACCACAAGTGTTCGGTGTGCAAAACCATATGCATGTATTATGTTTAACTTTTTTTATTTATTTATTTTAATAAAAACTCAAAACAATTACAAAAATATATACTGAGGTTTACAAACATTAGTTTCAGAACTTCGTTATTAAGGTTAAATAAAAATAGATTAGGTAATTATTTTTTGCACTTCAGTTTTTTCGGCGGTTAAATTTTTTTGTTAAAAAGTTATATGGCAATACCTGTAGTTGTCAAGACATGGTAAATGTTTAAAATCAACTTTATATTATTTGTATCAATCTATTTAGATTTTGCCCAGTTAGTGTGTGCGTCGCATATTTAGCGAACATTATCTTTGTTTGTGTGTACTCGGAGAATTAAAGTGTGTGAGTTATAGTCTGGGAGCTAGTCTGTACATAATTAATATTACTTCGCTCAGATATCAATTTTAAATTATTCAGTGTTAAAATATAATAAAGTTTTGAATGAAATGCTCATGTCGTTTGAAATTAATTATGAATTGTTAAGTGTTTAAGAATTTATTTTTACCTTTTATGCTGTTTTATTCGTTGTCATTTATATAATAATAACAACTGAAATAGTACTGTCTGTGTATTATAAAGTAAGAATGTGTAAGATTTAATTATTAGTTTGGTAGTTTGTTGTGTAAGATTTTTTTAAGAAAAACTTTTTTTATATTTATTTATTTGTTAGTTTTTATTGTAATAATTCCAAGATAGCAAAATTTAAATAACTATATTTATGTTTGAGATATATACTTAGGTTGGCAATGGCATAGTCCAAATATTCAGGTCCACACAGAGCAACACAGCTACATTAATATATTCATTTATGATTGTTTAAAAATATTTCAGTTGCGTCATACGTTTATTCTAAAAGCCATGTTTTAGTTGTCTTAATGAGGTGGTGACGATTTAGTTCATGAATATTTTTAATGTTGTCTAGCTTGTTGTATATAAACGGTCCAAGATAACGTGGATGGTGTCTAGCAAAAGCCGTGTTAGTTTTAGGGGTCGTGCAAGGTTTTTCTTTTCTTGTGTTTCGCATCGTGTCAGTGGGTTTCTTTAGTAGTGGCGTCAACGAATGTTGCTTCAAGATCATATTCAACAGGAAAAGCTGACGGACTGTCAGGACTTTGTATACTTCATATAAAAGTCTAGTGGGGTACCGAAATGGGTTAAAGTTAATTACTTTTAGCAGATATCTTTGAGCCCGCTCATTTTTTTTTTTATTACTTTGTAGGCTAGCGTTTGACAACTATCTCACCTGTTGGTAACTGATGATGCGGTCGAAGATGGTAAGCACGCTAGGCCTTGAATGGGAACTGGCTCTCAAGGATGGCTGCCGGAACACATTAGATGTTTGGTGACAGATTTTCTAACTTGAGGGTGATAGCTGGCCAGGCGGACACTAGATAGTGTCCTACCACTATGCGGGGGTTGTTGGTTTCTTAACGATGTTTTCCTTCACCGGAGGGCCACTGTGAAAAGCGTTTTTGTTTTGCATGCAGCACCCCATACTAAGACAGAATTTTTATCATTTTTGTTTGGCATGCAGCACCCCATACTAGGACACAATTTTTATCATTTTGGTTTTGCATGCAGCACCCCATACTAGGACACAATTTTTATCATTTTTGTTTTGCATGCAGCACCCCATACTAGGACACAATTTTTATCATTTTTGTTTTGCATGCAGCACCCCATACTAGGACACAAAATTTTTATCATTTTTGTTTTGCATGCAGCACCCCATACTAGGATACAGTAATTTAGAACAGATTGAGCCAAAGAAAGGTAAACAGTTTTCATTAGGACAGATGATGTGACATAGCGTAGTTTTTTAAATGTGAAGATTAGCTGACGTGTAAGTTTATTTGTACTGAGTTTTGAGTATATCGAACTAAGGAATACGTGTAAACACACAATATATATCCCTACTATATTATACTAGAAGTCCCCCGCGGCTACGCCCGCGTTAAAAACTCCTTTTATTTACTTAAAACTTTTCTTTTGTAAAAACGATTCTATTATTAAAGACATCAAATAAAAATTAGCCAAATTGGTTCACCTGTTTTCATGTTATCGCGTGACTAAGACAAATCAGGATTCATATTTTTAAAACCCGAAAACCCAATAAAGCGCAATCCGAAACTATATTGATTTTCAGACTTTTTTACCCCAGTTCACTCTTTAGGGTGGCATTTTGAAAAAGTCTGAAACTCGTATTTACTTATTTATTTACAGAAGTACTTGTGTGAAATGTCGAATAAAATGACTATCCAAAATTTGAGCCCCCGCTTCATCCCTTGAAGAGTGAATTTTGAAAAATCCTTTCTCAGCGGATACCTACGTCAAAATTTCTATCTGGATGCAAAATATCAGCGCAATCCGAAACAATATTGATTTCAGACATTGTTACTCCACTTAACCCTTTTAGGAATAGAATTTCAAAAAGCCTGAAACACGTATTTACTCATTTATTTACTAAACTACTTGTGTGAAGTTTCGAATATAAGAGATAATCAATTCTTGTTTCTCCATACAAACTTTCAACCCCCGTTTCATCCCCTTCGAGGGTTAATTTTGGGAAATCCTTTCAAAGAGGGATCTAACGTCGTAATAACTATCTGCATGCCAAATTTCAGCGCAATCTGAAACAATATTGATTTTACACTTTATTACCCCATTTCACCCTCTTAGGGGTGGAATTACAAAAAAACCTGAAACACGTGTTTACTTATTTATTTACTGAAGCACTTGTGTGAAGTTTCGGATAGAAAAGCCTATCTAATCTTGTTTCTCCATATAAACTTTGAACCCCCGTTTCATCCCCTTAGAGGGTTAATTTTGGAAAATCCTTTCTTAGAGGGAATTAACGTCGTAATAACTATCTGCATGCCAAATTTAAGCGTAATCCGAAACAATATTGATTTTACACTTTATTACCCCATTTCACCCTCTTAAGGGTGGAATTTCAAAAAAACCTGATACACGTGTTTACTTATTTTTTTACTGAAGCACTTGTGTGGAGTTTCGGGTAGAAAAAACTATCTAATCTTGTTTCTCCATACAAACTTTGAACCCCCGTTTCATCCCCTTCGAGGGTCAATTTTGGAAAATCCTTTCTCAGAGGGAACTAACGTCGTAATAACTATCTGCATGCCAAATTTCAGCGCAATCCGAAACAATATTGATTTTCACACTTTATTACCCAATTTAACCCTCTTAGGGGTGGAATTAAAAAAAAACCTGAAACACGTGTTTACTTATTTTTTTACTGAAGCACTTGTGTGGAGTTTCAGATAGAAAAGACTATCTAATCTTGTTTCTCCATACAAACTTTGAACCCCCGTTTCATCCCATTCGAGGGTTAATTTTGGAAAATCCTTTCTCAGTGGGAACTAACGTCGTAATAACTATCTGCATGCCAAATTTCAGCGCAATCCGAAACAATATTGATTTTCACACTTTATTACCCAATTTCACCCTCTTAGGGGTGGAATTAAAAAAAACCTGAAACACGTGTTTACTTATTTTTTTACTGAAGCACTTGTGTGGAGTTTCAGATAGCAAAGACTATCTAATCTTGTTTCTCCATACAAACTTTGAACCCCCGTTTCATCCCCTTCGAGGGTTAATTTTGGAAAATCCTTTCTCAGTGGGAACTAACGTCGTAATAACTATTTGCATACCAAATTTCAGCGCAATCCGAAACAATATTGATTTTACACTTTATTACCCCATTTCACCCTCTTAGGGGTGGAATTCCAAAAAAACCTGAAACACGTGTTTACTTATTTTTTTATTGAAGCACTTATGTGAAGTTTCGGATAGAAAAGACGATCTAATCTTGTTTCTCCATACAAACTTTGAACCCCCATTTCATCCCCTTAAGGGGTGAATTTTGGAAAATCCTTTCTTAGTACACCCTTACGTACTAAGACAAATATACCCTCCAAATTTCAAGTCTCTACGACCAGCGGTTTAGGCTGTGCGTTGTCTGTCAGTGAGTCAGTGAGTCAGTGAGTCAGTGAGTCAGTCAGTATGTCAGGACAAAGATTCTTATAGTATTAGATTATATATAATATTATGAATGCGAAAGTAACTCTGTCTGTCTGTCTGTTACGCTTTCCTGCTTAAACCTCTCAACCGAGTTTGATGAAATTTGGCACAGACAATCTTTAGGCCCTGAGAAAGGACTATAGGCTACCTTTTATTGCGAAAAAAAGGGATGAAGAGGTTGAAATAGAGGTTGAAAGTTTGTATAGGATTTCTTAATTTTAATACGCTTTTATTAGCTTCAGACGTATGTATGTTTGTATGTTAGTATGTAACGCAATCTTTGAACATGATTTTAACCCCCTTCAAAACGTCGGATTAACTCGAAATTTGGCATACTTATTAAGGACCGATGACAATTCAATATTTTGCCCCGTTACTAGTCCTTACTAGGATAATCAGGATTACGCTTTTAAAAAAATTCGACTAAAAAATGAAAAATAAATAATAGTTTAAAAAAACTGAAAAAATACGCTTTTATAGAAAATCCAACTAAAAAATAGAAAATAAATTTTAATATATTTGAATTAAAAATAGTGTAAGAAAAATTGATTTTATTGTAAAAAAAGCGTGGGGTGCACGTGGGTTTCACGATATTATCAAAATAACCCTTCTAGTCTGTCTTCTAGGCTGTATATCTGTTCATAAAATATTTGGAACTATTGATACCATGCACCCCACGCTTTTTTTACAATAAAATTATTTTTTCTTACACTATTTTTAATTCAAATTTATTAAAATTTATTTTCTATTTTTTAGTTGGATTTTCTATAAAAGCGTATTGTTTTAGTTTTTCAAACTATTATTTATTAAACGATTAAACCATGAAACTTTATATTTAAGCACTTGATAAGAAATAATTAAACATTTGTTCTAGCGTTTTTGAAATTTTTACCAGTGTGGGGGTGAAATAGGGGTAGAAAGTTTGTATGGGTGTTCGTCATTTATGAAGATAAAGAAACTTGGTACGTAGGTCTCTTAGGATGTGCAGAGTTTTTCTACAAACGGAATTCCCGAAATTCGAACGGAACGGAACGGATTCGGAACGGGAACTACGAAGCCAAACTTTTTGTATATAAAATCTTAACCACTGAACCTAGGAACATGATATTTAGAAGTTTTGGGTGTATCAAGTTCAAAAAAAAATTTGGCTTTTGAAGTTAAAGTTCCTTTTAACGAATACTCTGCATCGCCGCCGCTGCCGTTGGTCGTCGGTCGTCGTCGCGCACATTCGCCGAAGTGTGGCGGCAGGCGACGGCGCTGTCGTGTGGTGGGGGAGCGCACGGATCTAACTATGCCTACCCGGATGGGCAGACACGTGAGGGCAGACGTCGTTGTCGGACGCATGCTATTAGAGAAATTTGCGCTACAGATAATTACATTTTTTGATCCAGTAAGTATTTTTTATTAGTTAGGTCCTGTAAATTAATTTTGTACATACTTAATATTTCGGGATCTTTTAGTTCATAGTTCTTTCTACTTTTTTATGCATTGGTTGTAAATAAGTATTGATAATTTAATTTCTTAGTTTCTTTTTTTCCATTTAAACGTGACTTAAACACATCGCCGTGCGGTGAGCGCATCATTTTTACTACGTAGGTGCTTATTAAAGGTTTTTTTTATGATAATAAATCTCAATCTGTACATCTGTTTTGTTCGATTCATTGTATTTTTGTTTTTCTACGATGCCTCGCAAACGAAAGTCCAATTTAGCTAATAGCTCTAGCAGAGCACGGGCTGCTAAACTTGCTAGATCACTGGAATCGGAAGAGGATTCACAGATTGAGATTAATAAGAGAACTGGACTACAATGTCTCTTCTTTACAGCAACAAATATCTGAGTCTGTTCCTCGATTGAACACGGAACAAAAATTAGTCTCTGATATTGTTGTGCAGGGATAGGGATTGTTTTTCTTAGATGCGCCAGGAGGCACTGGAAAAACTTTTCTATTAAATTTACTTTTAGCCCAAATCCGCAAAGATAAAGGAATAGCTGTTGCCGTAGCTTCCTCTGGAATTGCGGCAACGCTGCTCGATGGAGGCCGCACGGCACATTCAGTACTTAAACTCCCATTAAATTTACCTCGTGAGGAAATTCCAGTTTGTAACATTACAAAAAACAGCGATCGTGGCCGAATGCTACAGCAATGCAAGCTGTTGGTGTGGGATGAGTGCACAATGTCGCATAAAAAAGCGATCGAGGCGCTCAATCGGACTCTGAAAGATATCAGAAGCAACCAGAGTTTAATGGGTGGGATGGTAGTGCTGCTTGCTGGTGATTTTCGACAGACACTACCTGTCATTACCAGAGGCACTGCAGCAGATGAGATAAATGCATGTTTGAAAGCGTCTACATTATGAGTGCATGTAAAAAAATGTTGTCTCACTAAAAACATGCCAGTACAACTACATAATGATACGCAATCGGGGCAATATGCAGCTGCTCTATTGAATATCGGTGAAGGTCGAATGACTACGGACGCTACATTTGACAGGCATGATTACATTAAATCAAGAATTTTGTAATGCTGTCCACAACTTGGAAGATCTTAAAAACAACGTGTATCCCGGTTTGGAATATAACATGAGGAATAGAGAGTGGCTGTGTGAAAGGGCAATATTAGCACCGACCAATGAAATCGTGGGACAGATCAATGAACGAATGATGTCACATGTGCAAAGCGATGTTGTCGAATATTTGTCAGTAGATATTGTCATGGACAGTGAACAGGTGACATCTTATCCTACAGAGTTTCTAAACTCTTTAGAGCTTTCAGGAGTGCCGTCTCATAAGCTGAGACTGAAAGTTGGGGTTCCAGTTTTGTTAATGAGAAATCTCGAAGCGCCGAGACTATGCAACGGGACTAGATTGCAAATTACGCAGCTAGGACGCAATATTATTAGAGCAATTATAATGACAGGAATATCTAAAGATGAAGAAGTTTTGATTCCCCGCATACCCATGATCCCTACAGATTTACCTTTTCAGTTTACAAGAATCCAGTTTCCCCTCAAGCCAGCCTTCTCAATGACCATTAACAAAGCGCAAGGGCAAACACCTAAAGTAGCAGGTGTCCATTTAGAGAAAACTGTTTTTCGCATGGCCAACTGGCAAGTGGCAACACTGACGTTATTTCTTTAAATTTCTTAGGGATATAAGTATTCAAGTCTGTGGTTCTTAGTTCGATGCTGAAAACGTGGATTATGGTGTATTAAATGGATTTTGCATTTAAATAACAATAATAATATGCGAAGGATAAAACTATACAATCACTATTATGAAAAGGCGAGATGAACAAACATTTTTTATCCTTCTTTGCGTATGCCATTTTACAAACTGGGTCCACACTGGCACCAAGTTCTAGTGCACCCATTGGCTCTCATCCGCTTTCATGTATGACCCAACCTAATGACATTGTTCATTTTATCCATAGAGAAAGTATATATATGAAGATAGAACATTCGCGTATGCGAATGATATAGCTATAGAGATATAACCCGACTAAAATGATGAGCACGTGATACATATGCCAACTATAAGATAAAATAAACAACGTTATTTGGTCGGGTCATACATGACAGCGGGTGAGAGCCAATGGGTGCACTAGAACGTGGTTCCATACAGTGCTTGAACCAGTTTAATCGCATACGCAGAGAAAGATATAAAAATTGTGTTAATCTCGTTCTCTCATACTAGTGATTGTATCGTTTTATCCATCTCATATTATTATTGTTATTTAGATGCCACATCTACTTATTACTCCATCCACGAATTTATCTTACCTGTAGCATAGAAAAGATAATAATACTACGTATAGAACGGACACTATGTTCCCCCCACCAATCCGGGCTTCCTCACCTCGCCACCGATTCTGGAGCTGTCGAGGAGCTAGTGTGAGCAAGGACGCCACACGCGCACGACTACAGAACAATACTACCTCACGAGGAGAAGAACATCAACTTCATACATGTATGAATATAAAACCCAGAAATATTAATAATAAGTATTATGGAATATATCTGTGGGACTAGGTAGACACAGGAAGTTTAAATTTACGTAGCTTCTATATAATATATATACTAATACACTTATATTGGTATACCTAACTATATATTCGTATTCTAGAATTCATTTTCATAAATGAAACAACGATATACTCGTGCGTTAATAAACCTTAGTTTTTAAATTATTAAACAACTTTCTTAATAATTTATCTTTGTCGCTTTTTCAAATCAAGTAACTTAAGTATATGAAATGTCTCTACATACCTCTACACTATTCAAATAACGTAATCAAATATTTAGAAGATTTTAGTTTGTAAAAACTTTCGCAACTGTTTCACTCGCACGCGTATCGGTCTTCGTTCGCAGACAAGTGTCTTAGTTATGGCGTATCGCGTTGAGTAAATGAGAATAATTTTATTATCTATATACTTTTGAAACCATAGCGAAGTACTGGCTAGCAAGTCTAAACCGACTTCAAAATGAAGTAGGTTCTTACGGTGACATCCTTAGACTTCACGCACACAATTGCGCCTGTAGAAAAACGACATGTGTGTAGTGTCTGTGTCGGTGTCACAGTGTCGGTCGTTAAAACGCTAGTTTGTATGGAGATTTAGTCGAGTGTCCGGGGTGTGCCTATAGGTGGCATATGTATCACGTGTTCATCATTTTAGTCGGGTTATATCTCAATAGCTATTTCATTCGTATACGCTAATGTCTTGTCTATTTAATTTTCCGTCTACGCTATACGCGTAGCATCTCTACTTACTCTGTATTATGGGTAGACACACAGAGTACGGAATCACTCTACTACGGTAGGCAGCAAAGCTAGGATGATGGATTACAATGGATGGAGCCATGTCAGCCATGTGACGTTGTCACATCGACTTTCATTCTATCAACACATTGTCCTACCCTTTCTATTACAGGGATCGCGAGCTAAGAGTAAACGAGAAAGCTAATATCAAATTGACAACCTCGCGCATGGGTGATCGTGTCCATTTTTGACCGGCTAACAGGCCATAATATAGCGACGCATCATACTTATAAATTAAAAATTAAATAGAAACATAGCTTTAAAGACTGAAACCCTGTTACATGGTTAAATTATGTCGTGTTGTGCTGTGTTTTATCCATCAAGAACAACTAAAGGAGGCGTAAAAGATCCAGAATTATCATTTCACACGTAAGTCTTTGTGGGCATTTATTCTCATATATAACCACTTTTTGAATCAAAATATTTATTTTGCTTACACTATATACATCTTTTTCGTCATATAACTACCGAGGTGGTAAATGGTTATCATTTGAAAGCTTTAATTTACGTAAATAACAAACATTATTTTACGCCGCCCGGCTAGTGATGTACGAGAACCCTCCAAAACTGTGTCAATAAATATAGTCGATACCCTTATAAAAAGGAATATATAAATTCCTTTAAGTGTAATATTATAATATTACACATAAAACTTCAAATATATAAATCGTTTATATACATTTTACACTAAATCTATACATATAAAAAAATTGAAGTGTCTGTTTGTAATTCCAAATGAACAGCTTTTCACTAAATGCATATGAAAGAATATACGGTACTTACATAAAAAACAAAATTTTAAATGTTTGTCTGTCTGTCTGTTTGTTCCGGTTTATCTCTGAAATGACTGGACCAATTTAACGGGACTTTCACTAGCAGAATGCTGATGTTAAAATATTAACTACCAAGTAACTTGGCTACCTTTATTTTAGAATAAAATAAAGTGCCACGAAATCAAAATTGAAGCTAATGAAATAGGGAACAATATCTGATACAAATAGGGAAGGTTAATGTGCAAATTAAGCAGTGTTTTCTACCACGCACAGCCCACGCGCATGTTGCCGCTGTCATTAAACGCGGACAAAGCCGCGGGACCCAGCTAGTTGATTTATAATATGAAGATTTTTTTTAAGGATGGAACGGTTAGCTTATGGCCTTGCTTAGAACGAAATTTGAATATTTTTAACCGACTTCACAATAAAAAGATGAGGTTCTCAGTTCGCCTTTTTTATGTTTGTTATCTCATAACTCCGTAAGTTCTTAACCGGATTGGAATTTTTTTTTCGAGAGTTTATTCTGCCCGTTTGGTCCCATTGTACATTTTTTGAAATCTGATAAGTATCTCCAGAGATATGGACATAAATACCTCCAACTTTAACTTTATACTGAAAATGGATAGCGTGGCATTTGAAGTTGGTTTTTTCGTTTTGTGAATGATCTTAAAATATTATAAAAAGTGATCAAAGTAATGTCGCGCAAAATTAGTAGTAACTAGGTTCCTAATTATATTATCAGCACTTATACTTACTCGTATTCAATCTATTATTACCTATGATAATGCTATTATATATATTTTTATGAAGAATGTTTGACAGTTTACCACATTAATATATTATATCATTTTGTTGTAGGTTTCCAAAATGTCCGAAAATCCAATCAAGTGGATAAAGGCAGTAAGGCGTGAAAATTAGGATCCAAAGAAACACTTCAGACTTTGTTCTAAACATTTTGATAAATCAATTTTGTACCTACTAGATTATCAATCAAGCTGGAACTGACACCAAGGAAACGGAAAAGAATAGAAGCTATTTTGATCTTAAAATTATCGTGAATTTGTAACATTATTATTGTTATATACCGGCTGTAATTCACGTACCTTTAGTCGAATTTACTGGTGAACATCGCGATCTCACCGCGTGACGTCACTCCCGAGGAAGAGCGACTGACTCGCTCGAAACCCAGGTCGAGAAAATTCGACTAATGGTACGAGTACGTGAATTACAGCCGGTATATAACAATAAGAATAGAAGCTAGTGGAGTCAAGATAGAAAATCTTCCTGTAAGTCTTCCTATAATCTTCCTCTGCGAGCAATGAAGGATGATGAAACGGTTTTGAAAGTGTTTTAATCGAAAGTGTTATTAGCTCTGATTCATGAAAATCTGTTTAGCCGTTGTAAAACTATGAGCATTTTTCTAGTTGATGGCGCTATGAAATCAACTTTCATAGTGATTAATTCGAAATTCGGTATCCTTTTCTTCAACGACAAAGGACACTGAAGCATTGACATCATGCTGGGACATCTTCTGGAATCTGCTGAATACTCAACTCCTCGCCAACTTACAGGTGAGATGTCGTGTTCAGACTCATTGGAATATTTTTATTTTCATTATAGATTATACATAGATCAGTCGGGGTGATTTCAAATTTTGAGTTTTGGAGAGTGGAGAGCGACGGCATACGTAATGCGGTGGGCAGTGATTGGAAAAAAAGATCTGAAAATCGGGCTCAGTGGCGCATCTTGGGAGAGGCCTACAGTCCAGCAGTGGACTGACGCTGGCTGATGATGATGATGATACAATAGATCATACTATATTGACATCAAATTACTTTATGTCATTAGCATTTACAAAAAAATGAGCTAATTTTTCTGTAGTGGTAGGACTTCTTCTAGTCCGCCTGGGCCGACCACTTTGCCAATTAATTTTCATAGGAATGTTTTTCGGTTGAAATGGCAAGGTGTCCATTGAAATAACGGGGCATGTGAAACTTAACATCTTTATGTCTCAAGGTAACAGGCGCAGTGGAGTGACATGCAAAATTCTGGACTGCCAGAATTTTCCTGTATCGCTGTATCTGTAATAGGTAGACGTCATCGCTTACCATCAAGTGAGAGTCATGCTTGTCCTGTTACCTTTTACAATTAAAAATCTGATTAATGTTTACAAAGTAAGTATGGCCTAATTTGTGGTTTCACTGCATTTTTTTTATTATTTGCGATGCGCGTAATTTTATATGATAATTTATCTAATACTATAAGAATCTTTGTCCAGACATACTGACTGCCTGACAGACAACGCACAGCCTAAACCGCTGGTCGTAGAGACTTGAAATTTAAAGAGTATATTTGTCTTAGTACGCAAGGGTGTACTAAGAAAGGATTTTTCAAAATTCACCCCGTTAGGGGGTGAAATGGAGGTTCAAAGTTTGTACGGATAAATAAGATTAGATAGTCTTTTCTATTCGAAACTTCATACAAGTGCTTCAGTAAAAAAATATGTGAATACTTGTCTCAGGCTTTTTCAAAAAACACCCCTAAAAGAGTGAAATGAGGTAACAAAGTCTGAAAACCAATATTGTTTCGGGTTGCGCTTAAATTTGGCATCCAGTTGTTTTAACATAAGTATCCGTTAAGAAAAGATTTTTCAAAATTCACTCTTTGAAACGGGGGTTCAAAGTTTGGATAGTCATTTTATTCGACCTTCACGCAAACCGTACTTCTGTAAATAAATAAGTAAATACGAGTTTCAGGCTTTTTCAAAATGCTACCCTAAGAGGGTGAAGTGGGGTAACAATATTGTTTCGGATTGCGCTGAAATTTAAAATGCAGATAGTTGTTATGACGTAGGTTTCCACTGAGAAAGCATTTTGTAAAAATTCCCCACGGATATTACTTATAATTTATAATGAAAAATATATATATATATAAAAACTTATAGATTTACGTAAGTACTTCTACAAATAAATAAGTAAATACGTGTTGCAAGATTTTTGCAAGGGGTTGGTAAAAAAGTCTGACAGTCAATATGGTTTTTTGGGTTTTATAAATATGAATCCCTATTTCCCTTAGTCACGCAATAACATGAAAACGGGTGAACCGATTTGGCTTTTACTTCTTTGATGTCTTTTATGATAGAAAGGTTTCACAAAATAAAATTTTTAAGTAAATAAAAGAAGTCTTTAACGCGACCGAAGCCGCGGGGCTCTTCTAGTATTTTCATATAAATTATATACTGCAAAGGACAATTTTAATCTATGATATTGGGCCAAGATAATTAGCGTAATTATTCAAATAAGGATTAATACTGTATAGAAGAAAATAGCCTTGAAAGTTCTGTAACATTTTTTATTAAAAAATAAAGATTAAAATAGTTACTGTGAGTTTGTGCGATAGACATATGTTATCGCGGACTTTTTTGTAGGTCTTTTTAAGTTGTACTACTCTTCGATACATACTTTCTTACATCTATTTCAGATTAATAATCTTTCGTAAAAAACGTGTTTTCTCGACCGTTTTATTGGCGACTTAAGTTGCAAAATAGGTCTTCACGAATATACCTATCTTTTAAACAGGATAATATATGGCCTATGTTCATTCTAAAAGACCATTAATATATTTATATATGAGAGAAAAAATAATCGTCCTGTAGTTTTTGAGCTAACTCAATACAAACATACATGTTATCTCTTTATAATATTAGTATAGAAGTATAGATGCTTTGTAGCTCAAAATTGTAATATTTAATTGACGTATTGAAAACGCAAAAACATTTAAGATTTGTGTTATAGAAAAGCTAAGAAATCTATACCGCCAGATTTAAGGTTGCCTAATTACAGTTAAGTACTGTAGCATTTTTTAACAATAACTAATTTCCATAAGTTCAGTAAAGTAACTACGTATTTTATCACATTGTTTTCTTTTTACATAAGTTTTAGTTTTCTACATTTTTCACTTTTTTATCGATATGTTCTACACTAGTGATCACTTCCCTACTCACGCACACTCTAGCAGTTCTAGACACTAACACAAACAGAAAATGGACATGCTGCCAAAGTTTTGACGCCATCCATTGTAATCCATCATCCTAGCAGCAAAGCGAATACAAACTACTATATAAGTAGGCACACAGAGTACTGAATCACGCTACTACGTTATAAGAGTCGGCACTTCTCTACATTGTTGATAACCGAATTATGAAAGCACTTTGTTACCAACCTAACAATACAAAACTAGAGCCAACATTATGAAATCTGGAATATTGGTCTGAGGATTGAACATAACGAATTGCTTTTGTTTATCGATGTCGATAAAAGAAAAAAAATGAGGAGTAGTGGTATCATTTAATCCTGTGTTAATTTGATATAGTAAATAAATCGAAGCTACGGTCTCTGCATTTTATAATTACATTAAATAAATCATAGTAGAATTAAGGAACCTATAACCAGCAGCAGACGAAAATTGGCTCTTAATGATGACGGCTACAAAAGAATATAATACAACTTAGAATTAACAACTTTGCATAAATTTTATTCTATTCAAAAACGATTTAATTTTATAGCCTTTGGAAAGATGTTATCCAGATGTGAGACGTTAAACTTTTAGTTGGTACTTGGTACACCAAATCTTCGTTTCCGCCATATCGTGAGTTTGACCCATATTCAAAATCTGCTATAGCACATTAAATGGGTTATCGATAAGTGTTGCTCATCACTACTTTACACACTTTTTCACGTTCCCGCCAAAATTAAATCCAAGTTTATAATACAAGGATTTTTCACTTCATTTATGACTGAATCTTAGTAGACTTGTTGTAGAATCAATGAAATAAGCAATGCTAGTGTCATGATTTCTTATTTTTATAAGTTAAATTTACTTATATTGATGTATTTTAATAATGAATTGTGCTCATTTGACTTATTTTTTGTGAAACTGCCATTGGAAACGTTTTGACTCACACTGTCAGTGTCAATCGATGGTGCCAACCTGCCAACTTCAAAACTACCGCGAATGAGAATTGTCTGTGGCCTCTAAGCATGGATGCCAACCTTAAAAAGAAAACAAGAAAGTTAACGCGGTAGAGTGTTGGCAGTCGGGCTTCAGTTCGGTCTTGGCGTTTAAACTAGTAGGTCGTGGTTATAAAAGTACCTCTAAATTCTCGACATTTATTGTATAGTTTGTGATGTACCGACATTGGTCGGATGTATATTATACGAAGTTTGCGCCCATTACACGATGTTTCAATTGGAAGAAGGTGTTTTACTGACAATTCAGAAGCGGGATAACCCAAAGGGTATGTTGATAGCTTTTAATAGATTGTTTTTTTTTCTCCTATATTTGGTATGCTTGATATGCGTCCACTAAAGTAATTTATCAGAAGTAACTGACATTTATTTGAAAATTGAACTGGATCACGTGCAATTTACATGATTGTGTTGGATTTGTGCAGCGTGTCTGGTCAGGGCAACCCTCTGGTGATGTGCTGCTTAAATCAAGATCATTCGTGTGCGGTGGTGTGCGTGGGTTCTTGGCCAAGGCTACCCTCTGGTAGAACCTAGCGCATGCTTTCGTACGCTTTTGAGTTGGGCGTGTTTGTGTTTGGTCGGGGCCACCCTCCGATAGCATATAACACGTTTGACATTTTATTTTTATTTTTATGTTGTGGTTGCGCGTGCTATAAGAAAGTATTAAACCATTGAAAGTCATTGAACTTTATAAGTTTTGATTTTAATATTTACAAACGTTTCAAACAGAAAGTCTAACAAGCATTCAGAATATAAAGTTACAAGTGTGTTAAAATAATATATTGTTTTTCTAATGGATGGGTCGACTGGTTGTCAGATTATTGGATACATTAGAGGGCATGCCAGTTGACTCAACGGTTAATTGGGCGAGCACCTGAGTGTTTCGCTAGACGTTGGTTGGACACGTCGGATTGTTAATTAGGGGGCGTTCTAATTATACTCAACAGTTAATTGAGCGGGCACGGGAGTGTCCCATTGGATGTTGGTTGAGTCGATTAGACACGTCGGATGGTTAATTAGGGGGCGTTCTAATTGTACTCATCGGTTAATTGAGCGGGCACGGGAGTGTCCCGTTAGATGTTGGTTGAGTCGATTAGACACGTCGGATGGTTAATTAGGGGGCGTTCTAATTGTACTCATCGGTTAATTGAGCGGGCACGTGAGTGTCCCGTTGGATGTTGGTTGAGTCGATTAAACACGTCGGATGGTTAATTGAGCGGGCACGGGAGTGTCACGTTGGATGTTAATTGAGCGGGCACGGGAGTGTCACGTTGGATGTTAATTGAGCGGGCACGTGAGTGTCACGTTGGATGTTGGTTAAGTTAATTAGACACGTCGAATTGTTAATTAGGGGGCGTTCTAATTGTACTCATCGGTTAATTGAGCTGGCACGTGAGTATCACATTGTACGTTGGTTGAGTCGATTAGACACGTCGGATTATCAGTTAAAGGACTAGCTGTACTTATTGGTAAATTGAGCGAGATAATAATGGTGATGATGGTGATGATGACGGTGATGATGACGGTGATGATGACGGCGATGATGACGGCGATGATGGTGATGATGATGATGGTACTGATGGTGATGATGGCGGTGATGATGATGGTGATGGTGATGATGGTGATGCTGATGGTGATGATGATGGTGATGATGATGATTATGACGGTGATGATGACGGTGATGATGACGGCGATGATGGTGATGATGGTGGTGATGATGATGGTGATGATGGTGGCAATAATGATAATGGTGATGGTGTTGATGGAAGTGATGATGATGGTGGAGATGATGGTGATGTTTATAAAAATATAACAGCTTACTAAAGTAAATATGAATTGAAAAATGGGTTAAATAGAAATAGGAGAGTTTTATTTATTTTATTTTAAATACTGGATTCAATATGCTACATAATTTTGGAAAATTTAAATGTGTAATGAATTTAAATTGAATATTGTCGGTGTTTTGTTTGTGAATGGATTATGCCGTTGGCAATGTGTGTATTTCAGTGTGTTGCCAATGATGTTTACTGATGATGATGGAACCCTGCCTGACTCGCCACTCGACGGCGACCATGTAATAACCAGAAGAGAAGGTCACCTTCTACTACTAATACCAGCGAAGAAGTTGCTACATCTCGTAAGACATGTAGGGTGTCAAGGAATCGTTAACATGCTATCTTCGGCAAACAGAGTCATTGGATATTGCTCGGATTGCTCTAGAAAAATCATTAATGTAGATGATAAATAGAAGTGGGCTAAGTACACTAGCTACTCCATACTTCACCTTGCGTTGAATTGATGTGTATATTTAATTAATTATATTTAGATGATAACTTACAACTTATTGTAAGCTGGCTGCGTGTATTGTACACGGGTACAACACTGTAAAAATGACGTGTAAATTTGACGATTTAGGAATAAAAGAATATGAAATATGAATAATTATGCCAAGTGCATTTGACGCCATGGACGTCCAGCTTGTAACTAAGTAACTTTTTAACTAAGTAATATGGTCATGGTTACAGTAGATCGCATAAACTGCATTATGGTTGTCAACATCGAAACTTATATTCTTGCTGCTTTAAAGTTAATTATTGTGATAATGTGTAAATCTATATCCCTTTTTCGACACAGAAAATATCATATTACTCGAAGTAGTCGTTTAATTGTAGAAGAAATATATATATATATATATATATATATATATATATGCATATCTATATTACATACTTTTCAAATAGTTTGGATATTATTGGCATTATTACTATGGATCGGTAGTTATGAACTAAAAATCAGCTTTCTTTGGATATCTGTATAAAAATATTTTATTTTTTTTCTATTTTATTGTCTGGATGTATACCTGATTTATCGAAAATGTTACCTTTTCGTCGCATTCGTTTAAAGCATCAATATGACTCAAATCATAGCATAGGATAGCATCATGTGTATGAACACATTTGCTGTGATCGACAATGATGACACGTTTTATTATTTTATAAGAAATCGCATTATAATGAAATAAATGGAAATGAATTTATTTCACATGAAATAGAGTTTAAAAGGTTTTCGAAGAAATCATATAAGACCATCTATTTCGCCATGTCATGACATGTGAAAGAACATAAAATTAACATTAATGAAATACAATGTCAAATATAGCCGACACAATTGGTATTTTTCAGTGACCTTCAGTTTTAAAATATATTGTATGATATATGAGGTGAGGTATATAAGGGCACATGAACATACAATTTGTATTGCTCCTTATGTTGTTATTATGTTTCCTAATTGTGGTAGATATTGGTATGACTTTATTTACAATATAATCATTTAAGATGTAGGATATTTCTTCAGTATGAATTACTCATACGTAACTTTAAAGTTATTTTACTTAAAATAATTGCGAATTAAGATAACATTTTGTTTGATATATTTACGTATTCACCACGACGTTTTCGATGTATTATTCGATATTTTTATTTTTGTGACATGCGTATAAAATGTTTAATAGGAGTTTAGAGTATTATTTTTATTTTCTATTTGTCATTGTAGATTTGAGTGTAGATGTGCTGTAAAAAGTATCTGCTTTTTACTACTGATTTTCAATCTCCACACCGTATCAGCTGTGCAGTGTGTTCATAGAGTGCTAGTTTCAACAGTTCAGTTTTACAGTAATCTTTTTAAAAAAAACAATGCACGGAGTTATAAAACCAACTTTGGTTCCTATTTTATATAGTCTGTTGTTTAAAAGCTAATGCTTTGAAAATTGAAAAATGCTAATAAAATGTCTATAATCCATTAAAAAACAAATCATTAAAGTATAAAGCGATGTTAATTTTGTACGTCTATATGGAAATCATTATTACTATAATTATAATTTCATTACACAGGAAAACAGAAATATTTGTTCTAATTAAGAAAAGATCAATTAAGCTACAAATATTTTTCATGAGGATTACTACTCCATTGTGGTTTTTTTTGTTCTCTTTATATTCCTATTTGGATTATTTCCTTGTGATTGATTTTAGCTCAAGCTCAGGAATTGTGATATTCTACTCTTCAATTGTAAGTCTTGAGTATTCAACAGTTGGTAGACATAATAGGTAAACTATTAGTATGTATAATATTTATAAGTGTACTATGTATTACATGGATATACCAAAGTGATCACTTGATATTCTGAAGTTCTTTTCGCGGATTAATGCAGTAATCATTCTCCGTAATTTCGCTAACTTCTTATCCATATCTGTAACAAGCTGCTTGTTGCTACTGACATTAATCTAAAGGTGGAATAGAATAGAATGATTATTTATTGCACATCAAATAAAATATACAGACAATAATTCATAACAAGATAATGTTCATACTATGGGCGGTCTTATCGCTTGGAGTGATCTTTATTAGACAAGCTTTGGGTGGACAGGATTTCACATATTCATGTTGCAAGGGAAAGGGGTGTACAGCTATAAAATTATATAACAATAATTATAATACATAAAATACATACACTAAATGTACATTACACACACATTTTATACATACACACATATATATAGCCATATACATTATTATACACACATACGTAAGGTACTACTGGATGAATACGACAAGTTAGTAACATATTATCTGTCTTTTTATGATACGGTACATTATTTTCTGCCACCGTTACTATCTTTATTTCATATTTCGAGCTCTAAACACATATTTCTTTGTTGGTAATGTCAAGTGATATTTCCTTCTTTAGACATGTAGTGGATACTTGGGTTATTTCTAATGACTTGAAATAATTATGAAATATTTGTTTTTGGGTTCATTTCATAGTAATTTTCCATCTATGTCAACGCTGTCTTATTATACGTTGAATGTTTTTTTGGAGTCTATATTATCAATAATTGTTTTAGTTCGGGCAACAGCCCGAAAATACACATCAATGTTTTACTGAAGATTTACTACTTTTGAGATGTAGTTAATGACTTCGATTTAATGAAACTTTAAATAACTTTTTATATAGTTCGTTTCAAAGAGGTTATTCTTCATTCTTGCCTTTTAAAGTTTCGTCTTCAAGAGGTAATACTATAATTTCATTCTAATGTCTAAATATAAAGTCCTGGAATTATTTCGGGAGTTCCAAATTAATTTTCAAAATAATCAGGTAAACTACAAGTGGTGCTATCTTGGTTATCTGCTGACATTTTACTAACATTGATGTTGCTATTCAAAGTTACTGCGCTGGCGACAAAAAAGAAAACGATAAATGACGGTGTTCGAATCAGGGTCACGCAGATTGCAAATCAAAAACGCTAACCTTTCTGCCAGCGATTCTTACAGGCGACTGACGAAATTAACGTTTCGTATTAAAGTGTATTTATTTTATTTTGGCTGGAGTCGAAGGTATTTCAAACAAAAGTGGATTAAAAATATTTTATTGTTTAGGTGCTTGATACCTTTGTAACGTTACAATTTATAATTGATATTTTAGTGATTTATATACTTTTGGTGATTAATTATGAACTCACTGCTTATGTTTTTGTTTATCAGCAGTTATGCTCTTGTTATTTATTGATCTTGTCAAATCTATGGGCTTAGACGTATTCCTTATTGTTCTGAATATATTACGTTGTTCCGTGCCTTTTTCAGCATTTATTAAAAGCCGTAGTCATGTTTTATTTTCATAAATAATCTTTCGAACGACTTTTCATACTTTACTAAGTTTTTGATAATTTTGTTAGATTAAAATAACTTGATTAAATAATACTTTTAAACTTATTAGTAACTGCGGTTACTGCATTCAATAGAATCCGACCTTGGATATATATTAAATCCGTTGATGTACAAAGCTATGATGATGGCATCTTTACTGGTGGTATGAAATAAGGTCTGATGTCATGATTTCAGCTACTGAGGTTACAAAACCAGGGTTTTATGTTATATATTTATTCACACATTATATTTTGTGTCATGATTTAATTAAAGCATAGTTAAATAATTTGTGTAAAGCGAATTTGTCTAATTAATTAGTTTTGTTCATACATATAAGTAATTATTTTTCAATTCGTGTGAAATATTAGTAAACATAGTAAATTTATATTAAGTTAAATAAACATTAATTTGGAATTAATATTTGTGGAAAAGTTTATTTGATAAATATTGTAGGAATTTGTTATCAGAAATAATGTAATATGATATTATAGCGATGAAATATTAGAATCATAGTTTTATATTCTTGATATTTCTATTATTATTAAAATATGATTGAGTTATTTTTATGTGTATGCCGGGAGGCATCACGTTGTCGGATGGCCGAGTGTCATGATTTCTTATTTTTATAAGTTAAATTTACTTATATTGATGTATTTTAATAATGAATTGTGCTCATTTGACTTATGTTTTGTGAAACTGCCATTGGAAACGTTTTGACTCACACTGTCAGTGTCAATCGATGGTGCCAACCTGCCAACTTCAAAACTACCGCGAATGAGAATTGTCTGTGGCCTCTAAGCATGGATGCCAACCTTAAAAAGAAAACAAGAAAGTTAACGCGGTAGAGTGTTGGCAGTCGGGCTTCAGTTCGGTCTTGGCGTTTAAACTAGTAGGTCGTGGTTATAAAAGTACCTCTAAATTCTCGACATTTATTGTATAGTTTGTGATGTACCGACATTGGTCGGATGTATATTATACGAAGTTTGCGCCCATTACACGATGTTTCAATTGGAAGAAGGTGTTTTACTGACACTAGAGGCTACATGTCTAGAATTATTCGATAAATACCTATTAAAATTAACACTTCAAAACATATCACCATACCGGTCCGGGTCAAGTGGATATCTAGCCAAAAATATGCCTGAATGTCTTTTTCTGACTCTCTTGACACCACAAACTTGACATTTTCGCAATGATTTGCCACCCATTATAGTAAAACATGAGTTTCTGATGTAAAAAAAATAATTAGCAGCACGCTAAATACGTACGCCCGCCGTTGAGGATGTCCGTTCCGGGTATCGCTCGATGAAATTGCGCAACTGCATATTCTGGTTAAGTGGTGGATCTGCGTCATGGATATCCGTGGTGGTTGTATATGTGACATCTCCCTCCACAAGATCTTCATCTATTAGAAGACTTTAGTTGAAAATAGTGAAGATATAGACTTGGGTTCCGGTCGGATGTCGTTGGCTTTGTTAGAAGTGGCGTCTGAAGAATTTCTTTCGGCTTCATTAGGAGAATAGCATTCTCGTTGTGTTCTGTTGCGACGAAGTGCAGCGATGATAATAATGAGTACGGTTGCACCGAGTAGTAGCACGTATACGGGTATTGTAGTGTGGTATACGGTTTCCAATAAAGAGTTGATAGTTGCTGGTTCTTGTAACGAAATTTTCGAGTTTATGGAGTGTATCTGCTGGAGGTCTATGGTGTTTAATGTTATAATTTTCTTCACAGGAGCTCTATAAGAATCCTGATTTCCAACTGCTATGTTTGATATTTTCAATATCTGTCCTTTGACTCGGTCGTGGTAGTTGCTGGCGGTATATGCTGGCGTTTGAAGAAGACATCCTTTGGGTATCGTGGCGAGGTAGCTTCCTTGCAGCATCCTGTATTGGTCTTCAGAGCAGGTTACACGAACTTTCGTTGAGTTAGGAAAGCTTAGCACGTAGTGTTGATCGTCGAGTTGTTCTATTGCTTCAGAAGACAGTATTACAGATGTAAATGCGCAGGATTTATGTATGCGCTGTTGCGAGATGAGATGTTGGATGCAATCTGACTGGTTCCCGTGGTGGCGGCTCAAATTATCCTCGCAGAGATGACCATGAGAGTATTTAGGACATTCTGTCGCTACGTACAGCAGATTTTTGTCGTGTATTGCCACGTAAGGATAGGTAGGTAAAAGGACTTTACTATCTCTATTTGGAGCTAAGGATAATCTGTAAAGGATGTAGTTAGTAGGACAGACGATTGGAAATTTGATAACTAGGATTATATCATTACCCTTATAGTAAAATCCTAATCTAATTATATCAAAATATTCCCTAAAGCTAATCTAAAATTTCTTTTTCGTTATAAAGATTCTTTAACCTACGAAACATATCTTTAAACATTTCATAATTAAGTACAGAATGATGAGCACTTTTGGCTTTAATAAATGCCAACATATTCTGTAATTTCGTAAATTCTATAGACAGACTGTCTATGTTGTCTCCGAGTATTAAAAGTAACTGAAACAGATGCATGAATTTAATTAATTTTCTTTCATTTTTTTCATCACTTTCTATGATAGAGTTTATATTTTTTTCTATTTCAATTTGGTTTTGGACTATTCTATCAGTAACATTAGAACTGCGGGAGACCCATTGTTTACTGAAGCTCATTTGGTGATTGATTTCTGCTGCCAAATTATTTTCGTTTTGTTTTAGAACTGTAATGGCATTGTCATACTTTAATGCATCAGTATAATCCAAGTTGCCGGAAATGCTTTTGATAACTGGACCGAGACCGTCTATCAGACCTCTTTTAACACGTCTAACTTCAAATGTTTCTAATTGGTTTGAGATTTCCTCTTATTTCGTTTCTAAGTATTTTACATGTGGTACATAATACGACGACGTTACATTATTTAACAGTGGTATAAGATCTTTTAATTGGCTTTTGATAGATTCTAACTCGGTACGTTCATATTCTAGATTAATAGTTTGAACAAAGGAATGATAATGGGAAATTACTCTGGTATGTCCCAGGTTGAAAGGCAAGATTCCTGGTCCATCTTTTAGGCTTTCAAGTAACACCTCGTCCGCTTGGGCCAGGAGCAGAGCTTGGGCCAGCATCGGAACGAGCAGGATTTTCGGTATCCTGTAACAAACGAGGTACTCGTTTAAGACGAGACTTAGGTACGGGTCCTTTTTTCTTTCTGGTATAGATATGTATAGGCAAGTCTGCTAATACAGTATCGTGAGTATAGCGAGCTGCTAGCTTTTGCCTATTCGCTAAAGGGTTTCTTATATAGACTTGTTGCGCGGGTGTATAATTTCTTTCAGGTTCGCGGTCTTTATTAGCGTTTTCAGTAATTTCAGTTCGTTGATGAAGGGCAGTTTCATTAATAATTTCAAATACTTTAGACATCCGTTTACGGTGATCCTGAATATATTCCTGTAATAAATGTTCTGTAATATTCATATCTAAAGGGTCACGAGGATCGAGGTGACCTGTAATTAAATCGATTGGCCTACACTTTGTGAAGCTGTGAATAGAACTGTTGTATGCAAGAATAGCGTATGTCATTAAATTTATTACAGATTCTTCTCGGCGCTCTAATTTCAGAATACGTAGATGTTCAAGCAGTGTGGAATGGAAGCGTTCCACCATTCCATTTTCATTTGGTGTATTCGGGCATGTTTTATGATGGTGAATTTTATGCAATCTAGTGAATTCCATAAAAAGTTGATTAGCGAATTCCGGTCCGTTGTCAGTGACAAAGGTTAGCGCTACACCGTGATGTGAGAAGAATTTTAACAAGGCTTGAATGACACTTACGGCAGTGGCATCTCTCAAGAAGTAAGCCTGGGCATACTTAGAGTACGCGTCAACTATCGTAAGGTATTTATTAGAGTCTACGCTAAGTAGGTCTAAATGCACAACTTCAAAAGGTTTTGTAGGTGGTGGTACAATTTGGAATCGCGGTCTTATGGGATTACGGTCGTATTTGGCTTGGCCACAGATGTGACATTCATTGATGTACTTTGTAACGTCTTGTTTCATAAGGGGCCAGAAGTACCTATGGGATAGAGCTAGGTAGCTTTCATTAATTCCTCTATGATTTGTTTTGCCCTCATGGTACTTTTTTAAAATGTCTTGTTGTTTAAAATAGTCTTTGACGTTTTCTATTTCCGTTTTTGTAAGAACTAGCTTCATTGCTGAACTTTTGAAATTTTTTTGAATAATTGGTACTATGGAATACATTTCTGACCGGGGATTGATTAGAATACAAGTTTTAACTTTTGGATTCACGTACTCCTTTATAGCGTTTACAACATCCAGTTCAAGATTAGATTTGGAAACTTGGATGCAAGTCCTTTTGTGATTTTCAAAAGGCTTGGAGACGCTAGGTCTACTTTTTATATCTCCTACTACAGAAAATATTATTTGCTTCTGGAATTTATTAAGCGGATCATCTGTTATGGGCACATCTATAATAGGACTCTCCGCATCGGTATGTACGCTATCGGTTCTAGAGTCTACACTTTCCGTGCGAGAGCCTACACTTTCAGTTCGAGAGTCAGAGTCGGTTCTTTCTGAGGTATTAACTGCGATGGAACTAGATTCTTCGTTGTGGATTTCAATACGCGAAAGAGCGTCAGCATTGGTGTTAATTTTGCCTGGTTTGTACATGACAGTGTAGTCATATTCGCTAAGGCGTAGTCTCCAGCGTGTTAAACGAGAATTGGGTTCCTTAATGTTCATTACCCATTGCAAAGGACGATGGTCGGTAACTATTTTAAATTTTCTGCCAAATAAGTAGGGCCTGAAATATTTGGTTGCCCACACGATAGCCAGCAATTCCTTTTCTATCGTGCTATAATTGATCTCACTTGAATTGAGAGTTCGTGACGCGTAGGCTATAGGCTTGTCGGAACCTATGGGACCTTGTGAAAGAACGGCTCCAATTGCTAATTTAGAGGCATCTGTAGTTAAGACAAATTCCTTTGTAAAATCTGGGTATTGTAGAATTGGGTCATTAATGAGCAATACTTTGCATTTTTCAAAACATTCTATGTAATTACGGTCAAGAGTGATTTTAGAACCTTTCTTTAAACATTGGGTCATTGGCTTGGTTATTTTAGCAAAATCTGGTATGAATTTCCTATAATAACCAAGTAATCCTAGAAATCTTTTAATTTCTGTGGGAGTCTTTGGCAAAGGGTAGTTTTTAATTGCCGATATTTTATCTGGGTTAGGTTTAATGCCATCCTTGCTAATGACATGTCCCAGGTACGCAGTCTCAAGTTTAAGAAATTCCGACTTGTCCATCTGTATTTTGAAGTTGGACTCGCGTAATTTTTCGAAGACTTTGGACAAATTGCTGACGTGTTCCTGAAGGGATGTACTGAATACTATTATGTCATCTAAATAGACAAGGCAAATAGTATTCTGTAGTTCGCGTAGCACGTTATCCATTACCCTTTGAAAAGTAGATGGACTATTTTTCAAACCCATTGGCATTCTGAGAAACTCAAAATGCCCATGTTCTACGTTGAACGCGGTCTTCGGAATATCTTCTGGCGACATCTCGACTTGGTAAAAACCACTAGCAAGGTCTAGGGTTGTAAAATATTGGCAATTCCCCAATTTGTCTAGGACGTCCGTAATATTTGGAATCGGATATTTGTCATCGACGGTTTTTTCGTTAAGTTTACGGAAGTCTATAACGATTCTCCATTTGGTTTTACCCGATGCATCAGCTTTTTTAGCAACCACCCAAATGGGCGAACTCCAAGCGGAATTAGACGGCCTAATTATACCTTGGTCTAACATTTTGCCTATTTGTTCTTGAACTTCCTGTCTATGTATGTATGGATATCTGTAACTTTTTGTATAAACTGGGATCTCGTCTGTGGTTTTAATTGAGTGCTTAATTTTATTTGTAAAAGTTAAAGGCTCGCCCTCTAAATAGAAGACGTCTGCATATTCTGCACAAAGAGATTTTAAATTCGCGCGCTCTTCAGCGTTTAAGTGATCTGTGCGAAGACGCGAGAGTACTTCTTGTACGCGTTGCGACTGGTTTGGATTACGCTCACATTCAATATTGTGTATCTCAGCGGACACAGCCCGATCCATTGAAAATATGACGTCACTACGAGTTGGATTAGTTACTTCTATTATTCCTTTATTTTTAAAGACTGACGTCAGGCATTCACCTATGACACAGTTTGAAATAGTTTGTTCTTTCACATATACATCTCCGTCATGAACATTTATCGGTATTTTAATTAATTTTGAAGTTCCGGCAGGTATTATCTCTTCATATAAGTTGGCATTACGTGAGTCATATACTCTTATGGGATTGGAGGCTGTTTTGGTCTGAAAGACTTTATTTTTATAATCTATGACAGCTTCCCATTTGTCTAACAAGTCAGTACCTATAAGTCCATCGAAAAAGTCATGGAACTTATACACGTAAAAAGTCAAGTCCGTGGAGTCGTTAAACTCGTTGAAACTAGGCAGCGTGATGGAATAGTCGCTTCTAGTTTTAGCGTGATTCGTGTGAGCATTGCACACTTCAAATGGATCATAATTAAGTGGATAGTTGCCAAAATAAGTTTGTACGACCTCGGGACTTAAAAATGACTGGTTCGCTCCCGTGTCTATAAGTAATTTCATTGGTGGAGATGAAATTTGTATATACGGAAGTTGGCGTTGGGTGTGCAAATTTATTTCTATTTTAAGGTGTCGGATTTCGATGTTTTCTGAAAATCCTGTTCAGTAGAATTTGGGGCATCGATTTGGTTTTCATTTTGAGTATTTTCGGAGTATTCAGCACAATCCTGAAGGGATGTGTCGTACTCATACGGATATTCTGGATACTCTGTGTAGTCAAAATATGGGTCATAGCATATATCGGTGTAATATTCACCGCTATATGCGTGGTCGTTCACACAATCGTTAAAGTTCATTTCGCGCGTTCTAAAATAGTTACTCGGGGGTGGATTACCTGACCTACGCCAGTCATGCCCGGTAAGGCCTTGAGGCGTTGGTGGTAACTCTTTCGTAACATAGTGGCTAACGCCACTCATAGGACGCGGTTGCTGGTTTGGTCGCGGGGCTATTTGAAATTTATTTTGCTGTGGGTTGTAACTAGTAGGCAGCGCTCTAAAAATCTGCTGTGTTCGAGTGGGGCCAAATTGCCGAGGTTGGAAATTATTTGGTCTCCATTGAGGTTGAGAATAAGATGGAAACTGTGGTCGCGATGGGCCTGGCATTCCATAATTAAATGGTCTAGGAGCAGGCATATTATAAAATGGTTGTGTAGGCATGGAAAATTGTGGAGTGGGCATTTTAAAACCACTGGTAAAATGATTAGGTATTGGCATGGAATTTATTGATTTCTTGTCCGGTAAACGTTGGTTCCGATTTTGAATATACATAGTATTTATTTCCTCATGAACGAATTCAAGCGCATTTTCGATAGTCGCGGGGCGCATGCAACGTATACGCGACCCGAGAGGATCGTTTAATCCACGCAAATATGCTTGTAGCGTCAATTTCTTATATAATTCACGTTTAGATTCTATTGTCGTTCCCTCGTTTTCATGGAGGCTTATATATGTCATTATGGTGCTGAATAAATTTTGACAGCGCTCGTAATACTCTTGAGCGGTGTTAGAACCCTGAGTCAATATAGCAAGGTCATTATATAGAGCGGTCTCGTCTCTACTGTCCGCAAAATTGTTAACTAAAGCATTACGAATGCCATTCCAGTCAGAAGGAATTCCGTTGGTGTTTATTAAACGAGCAGCAGACCAGTTATTTTATTTAAAATTCCATTAATAAATGCAACTCTTGTTAAATCACTGCTTTGCTCGGTATAATATACACAGACTAATTGTTCACATATATTAATAAATCTGGTCAACACATTGGGATTTCCATCGAAATCCGGGACAAGCCGTAGGGCTTTAAAAATCCCATCTAAATCTGCCATTATTGAAGACGAAGAGCTTTGTCTAGGTTCTATCACACTACAGCTGGGCTCGTCACTAATATATTCTACACTGTTTATATCTATATTTCTTAGATTATCTAAAAAGGTTTCCCTACTACTGCTACTTAGCCTACGGTCCTTATTATATTATTTACGTATTTTCTTGGAAGAAAAATCTTGGAAAATTATGTTAGTAAGGATCTATGAAACTAGGACGTGGGCAAAACACTAAAAAACCAGTGTACTCACATATGCATTTCTTCGGTCTCTCTGCGCTATCGATGGCTGGATAGGCTACCTCGGAGCAGGGCGACTCGTAGATTCGATGCTCTGTACGCGGCTTAACAGCCACACGGCGATTTCGGCGAAATACGGAAATCTTCGTCGCGAAAACGATAACGGATATCTTCTTTTACGCGAAACCGACCGCGAGCATCCTACCGACTGCGCCAAATACGTACGCCCGCCGTTGAGGATGCAAAAAAACCGATTAATTTAATAACTTAATTTATTTCAAGTAAAAATAAAATATAACTTTTACAATAAAAGGGACGTGACGATTGCTCGATGCGAGAGCATAAAGTGAGTAATTACAATAAGGTATATTGAATGAAGATTCGCGGAAATGCTTATGTTGCTATTCTCACGGGACTGCTGCCGTGCGGTCCGTTCCGGGTATCGCTCGATGAAATTGCACAACTGCATATTCTGGTTAAGTGGTGGATCTGCGTCATGGATATCCGTGGTGGTTGTATATGTGACACGCTCACAAAGTTTTCATAAATTGCCACAAAAAATCACAGAGTATAAATATGTTACTCTTTGATTCACAGACTACTGTATCACCAGACATGGAAGCCAACCTAACGGAAAGTATTAGGCGTTTAAATTTAATAGACATGTAATCTTGGTAATCTTGACCAATAGTATGCCATTTAAATTTGGTATAGTAATTTTTTTTTGCAATATCGGTACAAAGTACGTTCATAATTGTGAATTGTTTTATTATCTGTAGTCTGCGCTTTACTGTGTATGCAATGTCGCAGGCCTGGGCACTGGGCAGAGAGGGCACTAGACTAGATATAGACGTGGTTATATTCTCTTTGGACTAGACGGCACAAATCGGACTAATATATAGTTATCTGTGGGCACAAACAAAGAAAGAAGAAAAGAAATAACGTAGCATCTTTACTCTACTAAGTCTGTGGTGGAAAAATAAGTAAGAAGAATGTTGTAGTTATAACAAAGTGTTTATTTATAATATATAAAGGGCAGAGCACGGGTAGGTTCACAGGTTCATACACTGAACTTGATTTAAGCACACATAGTAAGTCTACTATCCTGACTAGTGATGCGCAGCACGTAGGTGATGACTTGACGAGCAGTCTCCAGGGAAGTAGGCAGCGGCAGGAACGTTTGGTTCTCCAGCGGAGGCAGGTCTTCTCAATAATCGTCCCGGTAGTCGGGCGGTTGTGCTGATATAGCACGGCACAAGAACCCTGGAATATTAAACCAGTCTCTCCATTATAGGCCAACTCTTATGCCCGACTGCAACATCCGTTGTGTGCGACATCATTAAAACGTATAACATTAGATTGTAAACTAAATTGGTTGTTATTGTAAAATAATAAGTAACATTGTGTAATGTAATTTGACATAGTAGTACTTGTACTATTCATTATTCTGTGATAGTAGTGACATTGTGTTGTCTTTTGTTTTAGATATACCTAATCACCGTGGTGTGTAAAGTTGTGTTCGGTTCTCATTGTGGAAACACGGAACAGATAATAATCCTGAACACTGACTATATTCTTAATTTACCGCACACTCCATATGCTTTATGAAACTAGCATGAACGGACATTGGCAGAATTGTAACAACAAGCCACACAAACCACATGCACTAAGAAACTAACTAACTACTTGTAGTAAGTACCTACTTAGTACCAAATGTTGTAGATTTGTGTTGTGTTCTTTAGATTTATTTTATTTTGTTTATTTATATATCTCTTACTCATTACGTATTTTAATGAACTTGCGGCCCGCCCGGGCTTAGCATGGGTAAAACCAGCGTAGGGTGTCGCCACAGTGTGGCTGGGTAGAACATAATTATATGCCTACATAATTTGCATCAGTATGTTGCGTCAAGTATGAATCAACATATGCAACAATCATCATCATATTTTAACCAATTTACACAATAGCTTAACAAATTAATTAAACACATTAAACTTCCTTATAAATCACTCTGGCTATTGGTATAAACCGCATCAAAAATTGTTCAGTAGCTTTTCGAGTTTTTTGTGAACAGACAGACCTGGTGAGGGACTTTGTTTTATAATTATGTAGTGATATTGGACGGCCCTATGGCGTAAAGGATTGTTACCTTGATTCTAACTCGAAGGTTGTTGGTTCTAGTTCCAGCTATATACCAATGGATGTATTATCATGTATGTCATGTATATCATGTGCATTCATGAATTATGAGAGTTTGTACGAAGATAGTTGGTTAATTAAATCGATGTTCTGTCTAACTTGCTACCAAAAAGTAGCATTCCACCAAGGAGAAAATCAGCCGCCATTACCTTACTCTGTTCCGGCAGCACAGCTCTCGAGAGTCAGACCATTCTAGGCCTAGCATGTTCACTATCCTAGACCACATCATTATTTTTAACCCCTGATGCAGAAAGAAGGGGTGTAAACTATACTAATATTATGTATATAAGCAATTAATCACGTGACAAGCTGGCTCAGTTCAAACAATTTTTATGTTCATCTTACAAAAACGAATTATATTCAATATCAAAATAATGGTAGTAAACAAACCAAGATAGATATAAATTACAAAATATAAACCTTCATGAGGTCAATGAAACGAAATTTTTAGGGGTATTTTTGGACAAAAATTTAAATTGGAAATCTCACGTACAATACTTATGTACCAAACTAAATAGATATGTATTTGTCCTCAATAGACTGAGACAAACCTCTGCCCTAAGTACTGTACTAGCAGCTTATTACGGATACGTGCATTCACTTCTCAAATACGGCCTCCTGGTGTGGGGCAATTCAACTGACATTAACAAAGTGTTTATTGCCCAGAAAAAGTGTATACGTGCGATTTGTAGTGCTCCAACGTTTGAGTTACAAGACTCAACCCCTTTTTAAAAACTTGAATATTGTTCCGCTTCCATGTATGTACATTTTTGAACTTGCTATTTTTGCGAAAAGAAATTCTCAATACTTTACTAAAGCCTCTGACATCTATCCCAGGAACACACGGAATCCTGACAGACTGGTCTTTGATCTAGATGCACGGCCAAAGACTACACTGTATCAAAAACAATGCCACGCCATGTGTATAAAAGTGTTTAATGCTCTACTGAAGCACATGAAAAATATGAATGCAAAGCAAATAAAATTTGAACTGTTGCAATGGTTAAAGTCGAAGAATTTCTACAGTGTGACCGAATTTTTTAATTATAAATCTTGGTGCGCGGGCTCTTCTCCGCAACTAGGCCGTATGTCGGCCCTTTTTGCGTGTGGTTGGTGGCGCATCAGTCCAGCCATCCGATGTCTGCGAGGAAAGCCAGCACCTCATTGATGCCGGCGCAGGCCTCTCGCATCGTCGTCGGGGACCCGAGGAGCGTCCGACGTTGTGCATCCACGCTATTGCACTCGAAGAGCACATGCGCGGCCGTCTCCTCAGCCTCCATGCATCCTCTGCACAGAGGGCTGTCGGTGACACCTATAGTAATAGTGTTTAGTGAGCAGTGACCCGTGATTACTCCGACTATTTGTCACGTTTATTTCTTTTGGTACGCCCTAGAGCCTAAACAGCTTATCGTATTTTCAACCGACTTCTAAAAAGGAAGAGGTTTTCAATTCGTCTGTATGATTTTTATTGTTTTTTTTATGTACGAGTATGTTACGCAATTACTCCGTCGGTTGTGAACCGATTCGACTGTCAGCTGTCTCTTACTGTAAGCTTGTGTGTTGTGAGAAAACAGATTGAATAGTAAAGTAAAGGCGCGCGTCTTATTTATTAGTAGTATAGTAGGTCGTGTGTATGTAGGTATTAGAGATGCGCCAAGTACTCGTTTACTACTCGGTACTCGGTACATTCGGTATTTTTTTAGTACTCGTACTCAGCCGAGTAACACGATTGACAACAGTCACTCAACATTACTGAACACGAAAAACTGGCCAAGTGCAAGTCGGTCTCGCACTCGTAGGGTTCCGTAACACAGTAGAGTATTCTATAACTATAATTTCGCATAAAAAAATTAACTTTGGTTTTCATAGTGTTTGTATGAAAAACAAAATTATATTTGCGATAGCTATATCTCAAAAACTACTGACTGTATCTCGTAGAAATTGAAGGAAAAAACAAACAGCGTATCTTGAGATTAATATATAACATTCCTCTCAATGTATAAATATCCTATATTCATTTATGTCGTCACGTGTCATCCGCTTCATCGATAAGCGCGCGGGCGTTTGCAGGCATCCCTACGCAAGACCTATATATAAATGTACGTAGCTATAGCATCTGCTTACAACTCCCAGCAAGGTGGCGGGCTCATAGCCGCGCTCTATACTTTAGTAATTATTGCTCTGAGGTCTGTATGTTTTTTTTTTCTTATTTTTTGTGTGTATGTTACGCGATTACTCCGTCAATTGTGATCCGATTCGAATGGTTCTTTTTGTAATCGGTAGAGTACGTTTCCGAGGTGGTCCCATTGTAATTTCATCGAGATCTGATAAGTATCTCCAGAGATATAACTAAAAACAGAACAAAGTTAAAAATAAAAAGGGGTCCCCATACAAAAAACGTGTTTTTAGGGTTCCAAACGCAAAGGGTACCAACGGATCCCTATTACTGAGACTCCGCTGTCTGTCTGTCTGTCTGTCCGTCCGTCTGTCGCCAGGCTATATCTCATGAACCGTGATAGTTCGACGGTTGAAATTTTCACAGATAATGTATTTCTGTTGCCGCTATAACAACAAATACTAAGAACATAACAAAGTTAAAAATTAAAGGGGGTCACCATACAAACAACGTGTGTTTTACTATAGCGCCATCTATGAACGATTGTTTACCTTATTAATAATATTAATTACTAACACCTTTGTGTTAACGTTCACTAAGTTGGTGTTAGAAGTTGTTAGATATTCGTTAGATGGCGTTCGGGAACCTCCGTGTGCGGGATATAAGTCTGTCTCGCACTTGGCCAGTTTTATCAACCGACTTCCCAAAAAGAAGGAGGTTCTCAATTCGTCTGTATGTTTTTTTTTCTTTTTTTTTGTGTCTATATTACGCGATTACTCTGTCAATTGTGAGCCGATTCGAATTGTTCTTTTTGTAATCGGTAGAGTACGCTTCCGAGGTGGTCCCATTGTAATTTTATCGTGATCTGATAAGTATCTCCAGAGATATGACTATAACTCAAACAAGTTAGAGACGTTTATCTGAAATACTACTGATATTGACGCGCGGGGCATTGAAGTCGGTTGTTTTAGTTGTTAAACTATTTTAATTATTTACTATAGCGCCTATATATCTATGAACGATGATTTACCTTATCTTCTAATACTATAAGAATCTTTGTCCTGACATACTGACTGACTGACTGACAGACAACGCACAGCCTATACCGCTGGTCGTAGAGACTTGAAATTTGGAGGGTATATTTGTCATAGTACGTAAGGGTGTACTAAGAAAGGATTTTCCAAAATTCACCCCTTTAGAGGATGAAATGAGGGTTCAAAGTTCGTATGGAAAACAAGATTAGATAGTATTTTCTATTCGAAATTTCTTCGCCCGCGTTAAAAGACATCTTTAATTTACCTAAAGCTTTTATTTTGTAAAAACCTTTCTATCATAAAAGACATCAAAGAAGTAAAAACCAAATCGGTTCAATCCCCTTAAGGGGTTTAGAAAATATTTTTTATGAATGAACTAACGTGAACTGAACTAAACAGATTGTTATTACGAAACAATCTGCATGCCAAATTTCAGCGCAATCCGAAACCATATTAATTTTCAGACTTTGGTACCCCTTTTCACCCTCTTAGGGGAGGAATTTCAAAAAAGCCGGATACACGTATTTACTTATTTTTTTACTGAAGCACTTGTGTAAAGTTTCGAATAGAAAAGAGCATCTAATCTTGTTTCTCCATACAAACTTTGAACCCCCATTTCATCCCCTAAAGGGGTGAATTTTGGAAAATCCTTTCTTAGTACTCCTTTACGTACTAAGACAAATATACCCTCCTATTTCAAGTCTCTACGACCAGCGGTTTAGGCTGTGCGTTGTCTGTCAGTCAGTATCTCAGGACAAAGATTCTTATAGTATTAGACTAGAAGTGCCCCGCAGCTTCGCCCGCGTTAAAAACTTCTTTTGTTTACTTAAAACTTTTTAACCGACTTCAAAAAAAGGAGGAGGTTTCTCAATTCAACCGTATATATATATATTTTTTTTTTTTTTTTTTTTTTTAATGTTTGTTCGCGGATAACTTCGTCGTTTATGAACCGATTTTGATTATTCTTTTTTTGTTCGAAAGGAGAGATCCCAAGTGTGGTACCATGGTAATTTTATTGAGGTATGATAAGTATCTCCAGATATTGAGATAAACATCTCATAATTGGTACTGAAAATGAATAGCGCGGCATTGAAGTCGGTTCTTTTTAGTTTTTAAACGATATTATCTTTTGCAAAAACGGTTCTATCATTAAAGACATTAAATAAAAACTAGCCAAATGGGTTCACCCGTTTTCATGTTATCGCGTGACTAAGGCAATTCGGGATTCATATTAATAAAACCCAAAAAACCCAAATTTTCAGCCTACCCCATTTCAAAAATCCTACAACACGTTCCTTATCTCATCTTGTTACGCCATACAAACTTTGAATCCCCGTTCCGTATCCTGGAGGAATTTTTAGAAAATTATTTCTGAGCGGATACTAACGTCATAATAACTATCTGCATTCTAAATTTCAGCGCAATCCGAAACTATTAAATTTTTAGGCTTTGTTACCCCAGTGTTTGGCTTTGTTATCCTCTTAGGGTGGCATTTTGAAAAAGTCGGAAACTCGTATTTACTTATTTATTTACAGAAGTACTTGTGTGAAATGTCGAATAAAATGACTATCCAAACTTAAAGGCCCCGCCTCAACCTCTTGAAGAGTGAATTTTGAAAAATACTTTCTTAGGGATACCTAAGTCAAAATAACAAGATTTGTTGAATAGTTCAGTAATATAAATGGTTCTAAATGTCTATGTTGCAGGTAACAACCAACACAAATAAAAAAATCTTGATATTTTTGCCAAATTTAATAACATAAATCTGGGATTTATCTAACAAATTGAATGTACAAATGAATTAATTGTGCCGCTGCCATACAGCATGAAACCTACACATTGACACAGTTTGCCGGAGAGTGTGGAACAAAATAAAAGGAAAGGACAAGATTTTGAGAGTTAGCTATTGTGGAACATGCAGCGTGCTGTGTATGCTATCAGGATCAGTCATAGATAAAAGTATATACTTCATAGGTAAGGTATCTGTTTATTTTGGTGTGCCAATTTGATCTTGTTAACGGTATAAGTACCTACCTACCTACAGCTTAACCTTTGTATTATAATTATATATAATATTAGATCTTATCTATTAAGTTAATATTAATGCATAATGCAGTACATTGTCAAGTTCATGTTCTCAATATTTCGTTGATAATCAACATTAAGTTTCATCCATAATTGAGATTGGTGTCGCTGATAGTGTGAGTGCTTTAGAAACACATCAGCAATTTGTATTTAGGAATATATCATGATACATGCTACAGTCAAGAAGTTAATTGTATCACATAATTAGCATAAATGTAGTCATTGTTTTGTTTAAATATTATAAATAATTGTATCTGTTTAAATATATATATATATACAATGTATATATTGGCCTAAGATTTAAGTTGTAACTAATTAAACTAACATGATGAAGCATCTGAACAGTTCAACAAAAATTTGCTTAATATGACAAAGGTATGTAATATATGTGTACATACTATTCACATGAATATATTTTGTCTATCTAAAAATGTCCTCAAAACTGATATTTAGAAACCACTTTTTTATTTATAAACTATATATACAAATTGTGTTTTATAACTATATATACAATATAAACTACTCCTAAAACTATAATACAGACTATATAAAATCTACAAATAAAAAACTGAATTAAGGTCGCTGTCCGCTGGTAAGGTACCCAAAAAGCTGGCGACATTACCTCTTTGAATGGCAAGGCTAATTCGTTGGCCGAGGTACGCGCCAGCTCTTTGATCATGGGAGACATAGAAACCACTTAGAGTAAAACTATGTATTTGTAATTTGTGTGACTTATAAATGTGCAAGAAATTTCTCATTAAAAGAGCACATGGTAACACATACAGGTATACCATATATATTATGTGACTTTAAATGTGCAATATAACATAGTTCAAAGAGGCACATCAAATCATATAAGTACAGTTGCAAAACCCATATGCATGACTGTGACTGTGATATGTGTGCAAATAAAAACTCTTTGAATAGTTACAAGATGTCACACAGTGGTGAAAAACCATATGTATGTGATATGTGTGACTACAAATGTGCCCAGAAAAAGTTATTAAATAGTCACATGATGTCACACAGTGGTGAAAAACCATATGCATGTGATATGTGTGACAATAAATTTGCACGTAAAAACAATTTGAAGCAACACATACGAACACATACAGGTGAAAAACCATATGCGTGTAATTTTTGTGACTACAAATGTGCACAGAAAAATTCATTGAATAGTCACATGATGTCACACAGTGGTGAAAAACCATATGCATGTGATATGTGTGACAATAGATTTGCACGTAAAAACAATTTGAAGCAACACATACGAACACATACAGGTGAAAAACCATATGCGTGTAATGTTTGTGACTACAAATGTGCACAGAAAAATTCATTGAATAGTCACATGATGTCACACAGTGGTGACAAACCATATGCATGTGATATGTGTGACTATAAATTTGCACGTATAGACCATTTGAAGGAACACATACGAACACATACAGGTGAAAAATCATATGCATGTGATATATGTGACTATAAATTTGCACGTAAATGCAGTTTAAAGCGACACAAACGAACACACACAGGTGAAAAACCATATGCATGTCGTGTTTGTGACTATAAATGTGCACAAATTTCCCATTTGAAGATACACATACGAACACACACTGGTGAAAAACCATATGCATGTAATATGTGTGACTATAAATTTACAATGTATTTCAGCTTGAAGAGACACAAACGAACACATACGGGTGTAAAACTATATGAATGTGATACGTGTGACTATGAATGTGCAGAGAAACGCTATTTGAAAAGACACATGATGTCACACACTGGTGAAAAACCATATGCATGTGATATGTGTGATTATAAATGTTCACAATATTCCAACTTGAAGAAACACATACGAACACACACAGGTGAAAAACCATATGCATGTAATGTTTGTGACTACAAATGTGCACTGAAAAACTCATTGAATAGTCACATGATGTCACACAGTGGTGAAAAACCATATGCATGTGATATGTGTGACTATAAATTTGCACATATAACCAGTTTGAAGGAACACATACGAACACACACAGGTGAAAAACCATATGCATGTGATATGTGTGACTATAAATTTGCACATAAATCCAGTTTGAAACAACACATACGAACACACACAGGTGAAAAACTATATGAATGTGATACGTGTGACTATGAATGTGCAGAGAAACGCTATTTGAAAAGACACATGACAAAAGACATATGCATGTGATATGTGTGACTATAAAAGTGCAAAATATTCCAATTTGAAGTTACACATACGAACACATACAGGTGAAAAACCATATGCATGTGATATGTGTGACTATAAATTTGCACATAAATCCAGTTTGAAGAAACACATACGAACACACACAGGTGAAAAACCATATGTATGTAATATTTGTGACTACAAATGTGCACAGAAAAATTCATTGAATAGTCACATGATGTCACACAGTGGTAAAAAACCATATGCATGTGATATGTGTGACTATAAATGTGCACATAAAAACTCATTGAATAGTCACATGATGTCACACAGTGGTGAAAAACCATTTGCATGTGATATGTGTGACTATAAAAGTGCAAAATATTCCAATTTGAAGTTACACATACGAACACATACAGGTGAAAAACCATATGCATGTGATATGTGTGACTATAAATTTGCACAAAAATCCAGTTTGAAGGAACACATACGAACACACACAGGTGAAAAACCATATGCATGTAATGTTTGTGACTATAAATGTGCACAAAATTCCCATTTGAAGAAACACATACGAACACACAATGGTGAAAAACCATATGCATGTAATGTTTGTGACTATAAATGTGCACAAAATTCCCATTTGAAGAAACACATACGAACACACACTAGTGACAAACCATATGCATGTGATATGTGTCACTATTAATGTGCACAATAAACGCTTTGAATGGTAACATGATGTTGCACACTGGTAAAAAACCATATGCATGATATATGTGCGACTATAAATCTGCACATAATTCCGATTTGAAGAGACATAGGAACACACTGGTGACAAGCCATATGAATGTGATATGTGGGACTATAAGTTGCACAAATATCTACCATGTTGAGTTGAAGCAACACATACAAACACAAACAGGTAAAAACCACAGGTGCTCGGTGTGCAAAACCATATGCATGTAATATGTGTAACTATTTTCATTTACTTATTTATTATTTTTTTTACTATGTATTTAATTATTTATTTATTTATATATTCATTCATTCATTCATTTATTTTATTTATTTATTTATTTATTCTTTCATTTTATTTATCTATTTATTTTTTTCTTATTTTTTTTTTATTAAAACTCAAAACAATTACAAAAATATATACTGAACTTCGTTATTAGGGTTAAATAAAAAAGTTGAATTAATTTTTGCTTTTCAGTTTTTTCGGCGGTTTAATTTTTCAGTTAAAAAGTTTTATGGCAATACCTGTAGTTGTCAAGACATGGTTAATGTTAAAATCAACTTTATAGTATTTGTATCAATCTATTTTGATTTTGCCCAGTTCATTTGTGCGTCGTTTTTAGCGAACATTATCTTTGTTTGTGTGTACACGGAGAATTAAAGTGTGTGAGTTATAGTCTGGGAGCTAGTCTGTACCTAAATAATATTACTTCGCTCAGATATCAATATTAAATTTATTTTAAATTATTAAGTGTTAAAATATAATAAAGTTTTGAATGAAATGCTCATGTCGTTTGAAATTAATTATGAATTGTTAAGTGTTTAAGAATATATTTTAATCTGTTATGCTGATTTATTCGTTGTCATTTATATAATAATAATAACTGAAATAGTAATAATGTAAGATTTAATTATTAGTTTGGTAGTTTTGTGTAAGATTTTTTAAGAAAATCTTTTTTTTATATTTATTTATTTGTTAGTTTTTATTGTAATAATGCCAAGATAGCAAAATCTAAAATAACTATATTTATGTTTGAGGTATATACTTAGGTTGGCAATGGCATAGTCCAAATATTCAGAACCTCACAGAGCAACACAGCTACATTAATATAGTCATTTATGATTGTTTAAAAATATTTCAGATGCGTAATACGTTTGTTCTAAAAGCCATGTTTTAGTTGTCTTAATGAGGTGGTGACGATTTAGTTCATGAATATTTTTAATGTTGTCTAGCTTGTTGTATATAAACGGTCCAAGATAGCGTGGATGGTGTCTAGCAAAAGCCGTGTTAGTTTTAGGGGTCGTGCAAGGTTTGTCTTTTCTTGTGTTTCGCATCGTGTCAGTAGGTTTCTTTAGTAGTGGCGTCAACGAATGTTGCTTCAAGATCATATTCTACAGGAAAAGCTGACGGACTGTCAGGACTTTGTATACTTCATATAAAAGTCTAGTGGGGTACCGAAATGGGTTAAAGTTAATTACTTTTAGCAGATATCTTTGAGCCCGCTCAATTTTTATCATTTTTGTTTTGCATGCAGCACCCCATACTAGGATACAGTAATTTAGAACAGATTGAGCCAAAGAAAGGTAAACAGTTTTCATTAGGACAGATGATGTGACATAGCGTAGTTTTTTAAATGTGAAGATTAGCTGACGTGTACGTGCAGATAAAGCATTGATATGTGCTATAAATGTGCATAAAAACACTTTGCATAGTCATATTATAATTTATAATCATTATTATTTATTTGGAAAACACAAGTAAAAGGTTTGACACAGTTTAAACTTTTGAACTAAACATAGCTTGTGTTGACCACTGAAACACACACTAGGACAATCCTGTGTTGTGTGGTTCAGTATCTTCCTATAAGTAATGATATATACTACAAAAGCTTACATAATTTTAATTATTATCTACCAGTAATATACGACTATAACATAACTATGAATATATTTTGAGGGCCCGGTGGCGTAATCGGGAGAACGGTCGGCTTTAATGCCGTGGTACCGAGTTCAAACCGCCGTGCACCAATGGATTTTTCTATCGAAAAATTTATGTGCGCTTCTCACAGTGGCCCTCCAGTGAAGGAAAACATCGTTAAGAAACCAACAACCCCCGCATGGTGGTAGGATACTATCTAGTGTCCGCCTGGCCAGCTACCACCCTCAAGTTAGAAAATCTGTCGCCATAACATCTAATGTGTTCCGGCAGCTATCCTTGAGAGCCAGTTCCTATTCTAGGCCAAGCGTGCTTACCAACTTAGACCGCATCATCACTTACCAACAGGTGAGATAGTGGTCAAACGCTAGCCTGTAAGATATATAAAAAAAAAAAAATAATGACACAGAATTGTAAAGGCATAGTATTATAAGTAAAATGTTTAAGTTATTAAATTATACAGAACAAAGCGGTTTTAATAATTTGTAATAAACAGCCAATTTGGCTATATGATATAATACAGAAACAGACAATCATAAACAATCCCTTATTAAAAGAGCATATGTAGTGAGACGTGTATTATGGATCGTATACATAGTTGAGCCATCATTGAGAAATATGGGTGTTGTGCGAATGAGAATAAAATAAACTAGCCAAGTGCAAGTCGGACTCGCACTCGTAGGGTTCCGTAACACAGTAGAGTATTTTATAACTATGATTTCTCGCCACCAAAAAAATTACTTTGTTTTTTACCACTTTAGACGCACATGTCTTTCAAATGATTGACTTTGAGATAAAATGGTTTTAGAAACCTCAATGTCATTTTTAAAGACCTATCGATTGACACCCCACACGTATAGGTTTAAAGTTTTTGTTTTTAGTTCCATGTATGGGATGCCCTCCCCCTTAAACATTTTTGTATAAAAATCGGAAAGCGGTTCACGGAATACATTTACCTACCAAGTTTTAATTCTGTAGTCCTAATAGTTTCGAAATAAAATGGCTGTGACATACGGACAGACAGACATGACGAATTTATAAGGGTTCCGTTTTTTACCATTTGGCTACGGAACCTTAAAAAACGAAGGTATGTTATTTTACTGAGATTTGATGATTTTACGGTTTGTATTATGGTTAAATTAAATTATAGTTGGAACAATATTTAAGTAAATAATGTGAAATGGGGTAGGTATTTAAAAATCGCTAATTTATTATTTACTAGCAGCCCGCCCCGGCTTCGCACGGGTAGAACATATATGCCTACAAAATTTGCATCAGTTTGTTGCATCGAATATAAAATATGAACATATTTAACAATCATCGTCATATTTCATCCAATTTACACAAAACCTTAACGAATTATGCACCTAAACCTTCCTCATAAACACTCTGGCTATTGGTGAAAACCGCATGATAATCCGTTCAGTAGCTATTGAGATTATTGCGAATAGACAGACAGACTCAGTCATGGACTTTGTTTTATAATACTTACGTAGTGATATTGGACGGCCCTTTTGGCGTAAAGGATAGTTACCCTGATTCTGACCCGACGGTCGTTGGTTCTAATCCTAGCTATATACCTACCAATGAAAGTTTTATGTGCATTCATGAACCATGAGTTTTCGTACAGTAGTAGTGGGATCATTAAATCTACCAAAAAGTAGCTTACCTCCAAGGAGAAGATCTGCCGCCGTAACCTTACGGCGTGCCCCGACGCAAAATGTAGGGGTAATATACGTTTAACGTGTGTATCTGTCTGTGTGTCTGTCTGTAGCATCTTAGCACATAACCGGATGAACTGATTTTGTTTTTATTATTGATAGTTTTTTTTTGTTTGATAGATGTCTTCATCGAGAGTTTTCTTAGCTTTGATTCATGAAAATTAGTTCAATCGTTATAAAACTATGAGCTTTTTTCTAGTTAATTGCGCTATGAAATCAACTTTCATAGGTCTGATCAATTCGAAAATCTTCTTCTTCAACGATATTGTAAGAACATGGAAGCATTGACCTGATGCTGGGACATCTCCTATACTCTACAGAATACTCAAATCTACACCAACTTAAGCTCAGATTTTAAATGTCGTGTTTAGAGTCATTGGAATGCTTTTATTGAAAAGATTATACATAGATCAGTCGGGGTGGTTTAAATTATTATTTTATATATATAGATCATTATTATTATTATTTTATACAATAGATCATATTATTATACTATATTGACTTCAAATTGATTGTGATCGGTGGGGATCTACAGCATAGGTAAGCTTATAATAATATTTTCGTATTTTTTGCTTATTTTAATATTTATTCTATGACCTAATCTGTGTTTTCACTGCAAATATTTTATTAATTTTGCGATGCGTGTTTGTGAAATTCGTGATATTTTCTAGAGTTTTCATTCGAATTATATACTGTATAGGACAATTTTAATCTATAATATGTGGCCAAGCTAATTAACGTAATTATTTGGATAAGGATTAATATTGATATAGCCATGGAAGTTATGTAATATTTTTTAACAAACATTTTAAGATTAAAATGGTTACTGTGAGTCAACCTTAAGAGATAGACATATGCTGTCGCGGACTTTTTTGTAGGTCTTATTAAGTTGTACAACTCTTGCATAGAAAATATTCTTCTATCTATTTTCAATTAAGCAGCGTTCGTAAGAAACGTGTTTTTTCGACCGTTATTTGCCGACTTAGGTTGCAAATTAGGTCTCCACGAATGGACCTTTGATATAAACGGGATAATATATAGCCTATTTTCATTCCGAAAGTCCATTCTATGTATTAGTGAAAGAATTTTTAAAATCGGTTCAGTAGTTTTTGAGCCAAATCATTACAAACATACAAATGTTCTCTCTTTATAATATTAGTATAGATTGGTAAAGGAAGTATAAGTAGCTTCTATGTAAGTGTAAAATTAGATGTTTAAAGGGGCCTGCTTCCGTCAGTATCACATGGCGCATAATATGAGAATAATAACATTTCTGTACATAAAATAAAAATAAGTTCAAAAACTAAAACCCGACTACTGAAAATCACCCTCTAAAAATAATGAAACGGGAAAATATTCTCATCTGAGATCGCTATATACAAACTATTCAATATGTATCATGTATTATTTAAACAACTAACTTGTAATAACTATTTTATTGTATTTCATACATATTCATAGTGATGTTCAGTGGATACTCGTTGTCCACGAGTGTAGTGAGGGATAACGGAAGGGTAAAATGAAACGCCTTGTTCGTATCCCGAAGCTGGTTGTATTTCAAACAATCGAAAAATCATTCATACAAATCGGTGCAACAATCGATAGCGTGTTCTAATTTTTCTACTGGCGCCATCTATGTTGCCGTGCTCAATCTAAAAGTGTATGAACTCGAACACTCGTGGTCGTTCGCTACTATGCAGAATGTATTGTTTTGTTACGGTAGGTGACATACGACCACGGCTATCCTCTGAGCACCACTAGAATATGTATGAAATACAATAAAATATTTATTACAAGTAAGTTGTTTATATATTACACGATATATATTGAATAGTTTGTACATAGCAATCTCAGATAAGAATATTTTCTTGTTACATTCTTTTTAGAGCGTGATTTTTCAGTAGTCAGGTTTTATTTTTGAACTTGTTTTTTATTTTTAAGTATTTTGGGGTTTATGAATAAGTGTATACATGCATACATTGTCAACACACTTACATCGATACATAATGATCAACAAACACATAACCCTATTGCTTCTTTGCGACGCCGCGTGGGGAAAAATTAGTTTTCTTGACTTCGACGGGATATATCTCGCAAACACTACGCTTGACGAAAATATGATGTAGCAAACCCTACCTATATTTAAAATCCCTATTCAACGATACCACACACGATGGGGTAGGGTGAATTTTTCTTTTATGTGCCCCCTAGAGGGCGCCACATTCAATTATTTGTTGTGACGTCATATAGCCTATAACCAGCAAACAAATAAGACGCGTCCAGTGACGCCTCATTTGTCAAATTATGATAAGTAGTTCAGTCAGAAGTTATGACGGAACAGCTGAACATACAGACAAACATACATACATACATACATACATACCCACATACCGGTCAAAAACATAACTCTCCTTTTTGCTTCGCCGTAGTCGAGTAATTAATTAGGGGGGCGTATTTTGTAGTTAATAGTATTGATTTTATATTATACTAGAAGTGCCCCGCGGCTTTGCCTGCGTTAAAGACTTCTTTTATTACAAGCTTTTATTTAACTTGCAAAGTATGTATGTATGTCTGTATGTTCGGGTGGAATCTTGGAAGCAATTTTTTTTTTATTATACCCACTTTCCGATGTCCGATTGGACTCAAATTTGGTGGAACTTATGTATCTTCGGTGACAATACAATGATATGGTACCATGGAGCTGCTAGGCTATTCTGTAAGCTATCTCGACAGCGGAATCCGCGGTGAGATTCAAATTTAGTACTACGAAATGCAATCGTATCACGTTCGTAACACGGTTGAATTTCGTAATACGAAATTCAAATATCACCGCGGATTCCGCTGTCGAGATAGCTTACAGAATAGCCCTACTGGTCTGATGATGCAGACGGAAGGTAGCAACGGCATCTCTGTGATAAAACATCATAACTCCACCGAGTTTGAGCTTGATTGATTCGTCTTGAGGAGCACTTCACACCTAGATGATATCCAGGATTTGATTATAAAGCTGGAAGGCAGCAACGTCATCTCTGTGATAAAACATCATAACTCCACCGAGTTTGAGCTTGATTGATTCGTCTTGAGGAGCACTTCACACCTGGATGATATTCAGGGTCTGATGATGAAGTTGGAAGGTGGCCATGGCATTTCTGTGATAAAACAATATAACACCACCGAGTTTGAGCTCGATTGATTTGCCTTGAAGAGCACTTTACCCATAATCACATCATAATATCCGTAGAATATTTTAAAACATTAAGCCTACTCTAAAATACTCAGGTAGTTACAATGACTAGCAAACCAATTGACAGCGCGTCGGCCAAATGTCTCTTATGAACACAACTCGCCACTCCGGGCCGGGAGACGAGGTATTAATTTCGCTTGTGATTGGCCGGTTGAAAACTAGCTATACTTATATTCATGCAATAGTGATGACTGATGAGGTAAGACTTATTGTGACAAACATTTACTATCGATGAGGTCGACTACGAAATTATTGTGTTAATATTATACAATATCAGAAAAGAACTGTTTTAAACTTTACGGTTATTAACTATTATGTTTCTTAAGGGTTACACACTTTGAAATCTTGGATTGTGTGTAACAATGTACAAAACGTTAAAGTGTGTAACACTTATAGAAACATATTTATTTGATTTAAGCAGTGCAACATCTCATGTCGAATTTGAAATACTGTAATAATTAACTTCGAAGAGTTATCATATCGTACCAATGCATAATTGCTTAAAATGCAACCATTCATTTCGTCGTATCGATAGGATCGTACTGTAGCTTAGTTGGTCAGAGCACCTAGGTATGTTATGTTTCCCAGGAGGGTGCGGGTTCGAATCCCGTCGGTATGATGAAATTTTGGATTGTGTGTAACTATTAACGGATATTATTTTTATCCCTGACGCTGCTGATAAATCTGATAAAGATATTAAAAATCCTATTAAAAATCAAATAACAACAGTTTCGGAATAAAATGGCTGTGACATACGGACGGACAGACATGACGATTCTATAAGGGTTACGTTTTTTGCCATTCGGCTACGGAACCCTAAAAACCTCATCGAAATCAGTCCAGTAGTTTTTGAAAAAAATTGTTACAAACATATATACCTATATACAAAAAAATACATCAGGATATAAAATCCGTAAGTACACAAAACCCAAATGGATAATACCGGATTTTTTTTTCCGTGGGAGGGGGAAATCCTTCATGAGATACCGCGCAGAGCTCGGGCTCTGCAATTATGTCAGACTCCGACTGACTAAAACCCCCTCCCTTTCATTACCATAGACACGAGGTCCATGCTTTTTTAAATATTTTACCTATAATATACAAAAAAATACATCAGGATATAAAATCCGTAAGTACACAAAACCCAAATGGATAATACCGGATTTTTTTTTCCGTGGGAGGGGGAAATCCTTCATGAGATACCGCGCAGAGCTCGGGCTCTGCAATTATGTCAGACTCCGACTGACTAAAACCCCCTCCCTTTCATTACCATAGACACGAGGTCCATGCTTTTTTAAATATTTTACCTATATTAATTACTCCACACACATTTACTAACACTAAAAGTCTATAATTTAGTCGATCCCGTAAGTTTTTTTTTTCGTTATTATATTAATATATATACTTATTATGTAATTATTATTCTTTCTTATCTTATTAAATGTATATATATAAATATATATTTATTTATTAAAGAATTATCCAAAACCGACTTGTTTCCACCTGCGGCACCCGTTCACGAGTTGACGCATGTACCAGCGTCGCTCTCCTCAACCATATGTTAGGGAAGAGAGTGGCCCACTACACAACGCCACCACAGGCAGTCACCTTGACGTGAGCATGTCAGGTTTAGATAATCCAATAATAATTTTCTTAGAATATTTATTTCCCTTGTCATCTGCCTTATTTCTGGAGCATAACCCAACGACGTCCATGTCGCGGTTTTTCATGGCCATCTTGAGATTATGCTCCTTGACTTCTTCCCTCGACCCTTGCATTGCCTTCCTGATGAATATACTAATAGCGTCGTCGGTAGTGTCGGTGTAGTACACGCAGTTTTCTGTGTGTCGCGATACCGCCACCACCGCGTGCTGGACGCTATTGTGTATCTTCGTCTTCCGCCCCCTCGTCTGCACTATAAAGACTGTAGCATAAGTCCCTGCGCTTCGTGGATTGTTAGGATTCGTGACCCTTCGCCTGATCCGTATCCCTGGATAGAAAGGGATTTCTTCTCTTCCTGGGTGTGGACCAGGTATAGAGTATTCGGAAGACGGAAGGGGTATTTGCGAATTCGTAAATCCTCTCAACTGCAGGGAGTGTACTCTGGGTTTTGATGAGTATATGCTGGTGTAAACTTCACTGAGGGCGTATGCGACATCCATCGGATTTCGGTGCGTGCATAATTTTTCTTCTGTGATGTTAACGGTGAAATCTGGGCGATGATACTTTAGCTCGAATAGGTTATCCCTATCACTGTAAAGCAATTCGTTGACGTCACCGACAAGAACCACTTCTTTCGCTCCTGACAATCGGGCCACCATCAATATGGCTCCAAAGTGGTTCATAAGAGCCTCATCGACGGTAAGGCGATTGCCTTTGTCAGACTCCTCGAACCCGTTGACTAAGATAGAAGCTGTAGTACGCACCTTGGTTTTGGTACGCTTTCCCAAGCGGCACTGTAGCTTCTCCCTCAGGTCTCTGGCTGCCTCAATTGTGGTGGTAGTTACAATTTCACCTTCATCATCAAAGTTATTAACAATCCTTGTCGTCTTTCCACTTCCATGTACTCCATTGACCCAAGTAAACTTTGGTACAACCCAGTTTTCCCACGATGCCCTGACGTCTTTATTTCCAGACTAGCAGCCCGCCCCGGCTTCGCACGGGTAGAACATGCCTACAAAATTTGCATCAGTTTGTTGCATCAAATATAAAATATTAACATATTTAACAATCATCGTCATATTTCAACCAATTTACACAAAACCTTAACGAATTATGCACCTAAACCTTCCTCATAAACACTCTGACTATTGATGAAAACCGCATGATAATCCGTTCAGACGCTATTGAGATTATTGCGAACAGACAGACAGACGCAGTGATGGACTTTGTTTTATAATACTTACGTAGTAATATTGGACGGCCCTTTAGCGTAAAGGATAGTTACCCTGATTCTGATCCGACGGTCGTTGGTTCTAATCCTAGCTATATACCCACCAATGAAAGTTTTATGTGCATTCATGAATCATGGGTTTTCGTGCAGAGGTAGTGGTTGTAGAGGTAGAGGTAGTGGTAGAGTTGAATCAAAATCAATCAAATCATGGGATCAAAGAAGGGGTATTATACGTTTAACGTGTGTATCTGTGTCTGTCTGTAGCATCTTAACACCCAACCGGATGAACCGATTTTGATTTTATTATTGATATTTTTTTTTGTTTGATAGATGTCTTCATCGAGAGTGTTCTTAGCTTTGATTCATATAAATTAGTTCAATCGTTATAAAACTATGAGCCTTTTTCTAGTTAATTGCGCTATGAAATCAACTTTCATAGGTCTGATCAATTCGAAAATCTTCTTCTTCAACGATATTGTAAGAACATGGAAGCATTGAACTGATGCTGGGACATCTCCTGTACTCTACAGAATACTCAAATCTACACCAACTTAAGCTCAGATTTTAAATGTCGTGTTTAGAGTCATTGGAATGCTTTTATTGAAAAGATTATACATAGATCAGTCGGGGTTGTTTATATATAGATCATAACTATATTATACAATAGAATTTTAAATTTTACAGTAAAAATATATTATTATACTATATTGACTTTAAATTGATTGTGATCGGTGGGGATCTACAGCATCGCTAAGCTTATAATAATATTTTCGTAGTAACTATGACCTGATCTGTGGTTTCACTGCAGATATTTTATTAATTTTGCGATGCGTGTATGTGAAATCCGTGATATCTTCTAGAGTTTTAATTTGAATTATATACTGTAAATAACAATTTTAATCTATAATATGTGGCCAAGCTAATTAACGTAATTATTTCGATAAGGATTAATACTATATACTTGAAAATAGCCTTAGAAGTTATGTAATATTTTTTAACAACAAATTAAAGATTAAAATGGTTACTGTGAATCAACCTTAAGAGATAGACATATGCTGTCGCGGACTTTTTTGTAGGTCTTATTAAGTTGTACAACTCTTCCATAGAAAATATTCTTCCATCTATTTTAAATTGAGCAGCGTTCGTAAGAAACGTGTTTTTTCGACCGTTTTTTAGTCGACTTAGGTTGCAAATTAGGTCTCCACGAATGTACCTTTGATTTAAACGGGATAATATATAGCCTATTTTCATTCCAAAAGTCCATTCTATATATTAATGAAATATTTTTTTAAATCGGTCCAGTAGTTTTTGAGCCAAATCATTACAAACCTACAAAAATACAAATGTTCTCTCTTTATAATATTAGTATAGAAAATGGTGTCGGCCATTTCTAGGATTTTTTCGTCAAGCATGATTTTGGTGCACTGGGCTATAACCTCTATTGGGTCATCCTGAGGAGTCACAAACTTGAGTCGACCTGTCCGTTGCGTTTCTTCTTCGTCCTGACCTACGAAACCATTAGTTCCATTGTATGCCACCATATATGATCCTGACATTGTCCCAGCAATGATTAGGGAAGTGTCATCATCATATATGGCACCATCTGCTTCTTCCAGCCTTACCTTCAACAACGATACGTTCTTGTGCTAAAAGGCTTGCAAGATTTTCCTGCAAGTGGTAAGATTGACCACTTGAGTCGCCTTCACCACGGCTAAGAATTCGAGAAATGCGTTAATGAAGTGGTCCCTTAGGACTGGACACCGGTCTGAAACTTGGCGGAACTATCTGTCCCTTATCGGCTCTCGTTCGAGTTGGCTGTGGCGTGTTAGGTCTTTCCAAATTTGGTTTTAGAAATTCCGTTAACGCCACAGCTTGCCGATCGACTGGTGGTTTTCTGTTTGTAAATTCTCTCAGGGTCTTAATGAAGTTGCGGATATACATGCTAGTTTCGGATTTGCCTTCTGTGCGCCCTTTTTTCTGCTGGTCTTCTGCAGTTTTCTTTTGTAGGCGCTCCGATCCGCTTAGGACGACTGAACTCGCACTGGGAACTTTAAGGAAGCTCAAGTCTTCCCCTCTGAAATACAGCACAAATAAAGGTAACATTCCAAAAATTTCAAAAAAGTTGAACATTAAAGGCTGTCCCCATACATACATAGTATTGCCAATTAAGATAGGCCTCTGAGTTATATGAGCGCTCATACAATTTAGAGGTTTTTTTTTAATATAACATATTAATGTTCAAATTATTATAATATATATATTGTGAATAAATATTATTATGTTAGTTATATTATATATTTTTATATAATATATTTTAGTAATCTATATATTAAAAATATAATTAATTTTATTAATATTTAATAATTTATAAAATATAATTAATTAATTATTAAAAAATAGTATGTATATATTATTTTTTTTTATTAATATATATAATATTTTTATATTAATTTTAATTTCAGTACCGAAAAATTCCGAAAAATTAAAAAAAGTTTTTAAATTAAGGTAAATTTTGGTACATACAAGTTTCGCGAAAATCTAAATTTGCTTATATCTGTTTATCGTGTTGATTCAGGACATTGATTTTTATACACCTAATAGGGACTATAGACCTCAGTATCAGGTATAAATTTCCACCTCAGTACATGCTAGGTCCACCCGTTCCTGAGAAAATCGGTGGTGACAGACAGACAGACACACGGACAAGTAAGTGATCTTCTAAGGGTTACTTTTTTACCTTACGAGGTATTGAACAATAAAAAATTAAATTGAGCCAGAGATCTGAAACTTTCAGAAATTACATAATTTATTAGTACCTACATATCATATAAATGTCAATTAAATATCTTCCAGGGGAAGATTCACTCAGCTTATACCCATAGGGCCTTTCTAAATATATATTACTATGAACAAGATTTGTTGAATAGTTCAGTAACATAAATGGTTCTAAATGTCTATGTTGCAGGTAACAACCAACACAAAAAAAAAATCTTGATATTTTTGCCAAATTTAATAAAATTGAATATACAAATTAATAATTTGTGCCGCTGCCATACATCATGAAACCTATACATTGACACAGTTTGCCGGAGAGTGTGGAACATAAGAAAAGGAAAGGACAAGATTTTGAGAGTTAGCTATTGTGGAACATGCAGCGTGCTGTGTATGCTATCAGGATCAGTCATAGATAAAAGTATATACTTCATAGGTAAGGTATCTGTTTATTTTGGTGTGCCAATTTGATCTTGTTAACGGTATAAGTACCTACCTACCTACAGCTTAACCTTTGTATTATAATTAGATATAATATTAGATCTTATCTATTAAGTTAATATTAATGCATAAAGCAGTACATTGTCAAGTTAATGTTCTCAATATTTCGTTGATAATCAACATTAAGTTTCATCCATAATTGAGATTGGTGTCGCTGATAGTGTGAGTGCTTTAGAAACACATCAGCAATTTGTATTTAGGAATATATCATGAAACATGCTACAGCCAAGAAGTTAATTGTATCACATAATTGGCATAAATGTAGTAATTGTTTTGTTTAAATATGATAAATAATTGTATCTGTTTAAATATATATTTTTATACAATATATATATTGGCCTAAGATTTAAGTTGTGACTAATTAAACCAACATGATTAAGCATCTGAATAGTTCAACAAAATTTTGCTTAATATGACAAAGGTATGTAATATATGTGTACACACTATTCACATGAATATATTTTGTCTATCTAAAAATGTCCTTAAAACTGATATTTAGAAACCACTTAGAGTAAAACTATGTATATGTAATTTGTGTGACTTATAAATGTGCAAGAAATTCCTCATTAAAAGAGCACATGGTAACACATACAGGTATACCATATATATTATGTGACTTTAAATGTGCAATATAACATAGTTCAAAGAGGCACATCAAATCATATAAGTACAGTTGCAAAACCCATATGCATGACTGTGACTGTGATATGTGTGCAAATAAAAACTCTTTGAATAGTCACAAGATGTCACACAGGGGTGAAAAGCCATATGCATATGATATGTGTGACTATGAATGTGCAATTAAATCCAATTTGAAGCAACACATACGAACACACACAGGTAAAAAACCATATGCATGTAATGTTTGTGACTACAAATGTGCACATAAAAAGTCATTGAATAGTCACATGATGTCACACAATGTTGAAAAACCATATACATGTGATATGTGTGACTTTAAATTTGCACATAAATCTAGTTTGAAGCAACACAAACGAACACACACAGGTGAAAAACCATATACATGTAATGTTTGTGACTACAAATGTGCACATAAAATCTCATTGAATAGTCACATGATGTCACACAGTGGTGAAAAGCCATATGCATGTGATATGTGTGACGATAAATTTGCACGTAAATCCAGTTTGAAGCAACACATACGAACACACACAGGTGAAAAACCATATGAATGTAATGTTTGTGACTACAAATGTGCACAGAAAAAGTTATTGAATAGTCACATGATGTCACACAGTGGTGAAAAACCATATGTATGTGATATGTGTGACTATAAATTTGCACATAAATCCAGTTTGAAGCAACACAAACGAACACACACAGGTGAAAAACCATATGCATGTAATGTTTGTGACTATAAATGTGCAAATCATTCCAATTTGAAGAAACACATACGAGCACACACTGGTGAAAAACCATATGCATGTAATATGTGTGACTATAAATGTACAATGTATTTCAGCTTGAAGGAACACATACGAACACATACAGGTGAAAAACCATATGCATGTGATATATGTGACTATAAGTGTGCACTTAAATCCAATTTGAAGCAACACATACGAACACACACAGGTGAAAAACCATATGCATGTAATGTTTGTGACTACAAATGTGCACATAAAAGGTCATTGAATAGTCATATGATGTCACACAGTGGTGAAAAACCATATGCATGTGATATGTGTGACTATAAATGTGCACATAAAAACTCATTGAATAGTCACATGATGTCGCACAGTGGTGAAAAACCATATGCATGTGATATGTGTGACGATAAATTTGCACTTAAATCCAGTTTGAAGCAACACATACGAACACACACAGGTGAAAAACCATATGCATGTAATGTTTGTGACTATAAATGTGCACAAAATTCCGATTTGAAGAGACACATACGAACACACACAGGTGAAAAACCATATGCATGTAATGTTTGTGACTATAAATGTGCACAAAATTCCGATTTGAAGAAACACATACGAACACACACTGGTGAAAAACCATATGCATGTAATGTTTGTGACTATAAATGTGCACAAAATTCTTCTTTGAAGAAACACATACGAACACACACTGGTGAAAAACCATATGCATGTTATGTTTGTGACTATTAATGTGCACAAAATTCCCATTTGAAGAAACACATACGAACACACTAGTGACAAACCATATGCATTAGATATGTGTCACTATAAATGTGCACAATAAACGCTTTGAATGGTAACATGATGTTGCACACTGATAAAATTCTATATGCATGTTATATGTGCGACTACAAATCTGCACATAATTCCCATTTGAAGAGACATAGGAACACACTGGTGACAAGCCATATGAATGTGATATGTGGGACTATAAGTTGCACATAATATCTACCATGTTGAGTTGACGCAACACATACAAACACAAACAGGTAAAAACCACAGGTGTTCGGTGTGGAAAACCATATGCATGTAATATGTGTAACTTTTATTTATTTATTTATTTATTTATTTATTTATTCATTCATTCATTTATTTATTTTGTTATTTTTTATTTATCCATTTATTTTTTATATATATTTATTTCTTATTTATTTTTTTATTAAAAACTCAAAACCATTACAAAAATATATACTGAACATCGTTATTAGGGTTAAATAAAAAAGTTTTTCAGTTTTTTCGGCGGTTTAATTTTTTTGTTAAAAAGTTTTATGGCAATACCTGTAGTTGTCAAGACATGGTAAATGTTAAAATCAACTTTATAGTATTTGTATCAATCTATTTTGATTTTGCCCAGTTAATTTGTGCGTCGTTTTTAGCGAACATTATCTTTGTTTGTGTGTACTCGGAGAATTAAAGTGTATGAGTTATAGTCTGGGAGCTAGTCTGTACATAATTAATATTACTTCGCGCAGATATCAATATTAAATTATTAAGTGTTAAAATATAATTAAGTTTTGAATGAAATGCTCATGTCGTTTGAAATTAATTATGAATTGTTAAGTGTGAAAGAATTTATTTTGACCTTTGATGCTGTTTTATTCGTTGTCATTTATTAGGGCGAGCGAAGCGAGCCCTAACACTATCCCACAACCTGATCACTTTTGTGGTGCACTTTACTGAAAAACTATCACGCCTATTGATTTGTGCTTTAACATAGTAATTTAAATTCACATGTAGATGTGTTATCAGTAAAAAAAATATCATTTTACTAACATTAAAAATAACCGGCCAAGTGCGTGTCGGACCACGCGCAGTGTAGGGTTCCTTAGTAGCCTGTTATTCAATGCAAGTCTTTACCCGTTATAAACAAGCAACTAGGTACTTCGTCTTTGCACTTTAAAGGATTTACTCTAAAGATTATGTATATGGTACAAAATTAGCCAACACCCAAGTTCATCAACTATTACTGCTAAACTAATAAAGTTATCTTAACCGCTATAGTTTTTCTTTAAAGTTCATGAAATGCACTATTATCATTATATCGATTTTTTCCAGATTTTTCAAGCCGTAATCTTTTAAAGGGGTGGGGGGGGGGGGTCGTTTGAAGATCAAAGAACTTAACTTCGTTGCGAACATAATGTTTGGTTACTAACGCCATCTGTTGGAAATCTAAAGAATTTACATCTGTCATCCACCTCTGGTATCAGTGTACCATCTATGGCAGATATCTGCCATTTAGGACCTACACTTTGCAGATTTTTTTAAATATCTTATAGGCTAGCGTTTGACCACTATAATATAATAATAACTATAAGTAAATCTGCCCTTGAAAGATATTTGATTGATATATTTGTATACGATATGTAGGTACTAATAAAATATGTATTATGTTTCTTTGAAGTGTATCACACTTTATATTTTTGTAAATTGTTAAACACAATCCAAAATTTCATCGTACCGACGGGACTCGAACCCGCACCCCCCGGATTACACGTCCAGGTGCTCTGCCAATTAAGCCACGGTTCGATACATCGATACGACGAAATTAGTGGATTGCATTTGTTAAACCAATTATGCATTGGTGGCGCCATCTATGACTGCTTATTACGTAAGTTAATCATTCGGAAGAAATCATTACAGTTTTCAAATCCGACGAGAGATGTTGCACTGCGTAAATCAAATATTATGTTTCTTTGAAGTGTATCACACTTTATATTTTTGTAAATTGTTAAACATATCGATAATATAACGGTATCGAACCGTGGCTTAATTGGCAGAGCACCTGGACGTGTAATCCGGGGGGTGCGGGTTCGAGTCCCGTCGGTACGATGAAATTTTGGATTGTGTTTAACAATTTACAAAAATATGTATTTTCTGAATGTTTGAGATCTCTAACTCAATAGGTTTTTTTCTAAAACGTAAAATGTAAAAAACAGAAAAAAATTCAGGACAGACTGCAGCAATTAAACCAATTTCTTTTTTATATCTTTAGGACTAATAATAGCTATTATAAAAAAAATTTGAGCTTTATAACATCAAAGGATCATAGAAAAATAAAATGTTGAATTGAAATTTTTACCATGATACAATTTTGGCACAATAACATTTTTTTTCATACCTAATAATATTGAAAATATTTCCCTATAATAATGTAATATTTATTTTTTTTAAAAAGGTACGCGTATAATATAAGTGTAGTTATAGTAAAAAAAATAAAAACCACTTTTTGGCCCCTATTATGCATTTACATATACATTACATGCTCGCTTTTAATTGCTTTTTTCTGCTATTTATGTACATATATATATATCACATATACATAATTTATTAAAAATAATATTAATTTTCAAAATAACAACAATAGCTTCTATTGTGAAAGTAAATAAATAAAACATTCAAATATCAATTATCAATTTTATTATTCAATATTAGTTAGCTATGTTTCAAGGAACAAAATATAATTATAACACTTTATTAGGGTTCCGTAGCCGAATGGCAAACAACGGAACTCTCGTAGATTTGTCATGTCTATCTGTCTGTCCGTCCGTATGTCACAGCCACTTTTTTCCAAAACTACTAATAATTTGGGAATAGTTAGTATAATAGTTTAGAATAGTTTCGAAATTCCTAAGAATACACAGTTGAAACTTGGTAGGTTTGTACTTTGTGACTTGGTTGGTATTCTATGAACCGCTTTACGATTTTGATACAAAAAAATAATAATTTAAGATCGTTTACAAAACGAAAAAAACCGACTTCACATGCCGCGATAGTAATTTTTAGTACTAAGTTTGAGATGTTTATCTCCATATCTCCGGAGATAATTATCAGATCTCGTTAAAATTTGAATAGAACCACACAAGAAGCATACTCTATCAAACTAAAAAGAATTTTCCAGATCGGTTAAGATTTGACGGAGTTCTGAGGTAACATCATACATAACTGAAACATAGCTAACTAAGATTGAGTAATAAAATTGATCATTGATATTTGAATGTTTTATTTATTTACTTTCACAATAGAAGGCTGTGCAAATATTGTTGTAAATTAATATTATTTTTAATAAATTATTTATGTTATGTATATACTCGTATGTATAAAAATAGTATTATATTATATGTAAATTCATGATTGGGGCCAAAAAGTGTTCTTTTTTCAAAACGACGTACCTATTTAAAAAAAATATTGAATATTATATTATTATAGGGAAATATGAAAGGTACGAAAACTTTTTTTTGTTATTGAGCCAAAATTGTATCATGGTAAAAAAATAAATTTAACATTAATATTTTTTATTTTTCTATGATCCTATAATGTTATAAAGCTCTTATTTTTTTATATATAATAGCTAATATTAGTCTTAAAGATATATAAAAAATTGGATTCATTGCTGCAGTCTTGAAAAAAAAAAATTTTTTTCAGTTTTTTACATTTTCTGCTTTAGAAAAAAAACCAATTGACTTACAGATCTCAAACTTTCAGAAATTAAATATTTTATTAGTACCTATATGCAGTATAAATATCATTCAAATATCTTCCTGGGGGAGATTTTCTTAGCTTAAGGCCTTTGTAAAAGTTTGAATGAAAAGGTAAACTTTATTTTTAGAGTTCCGTACCTCAAAAGGTAAAAAAAGGAACCCTTATAATATCACTTTCTTGTCCGTCTGTCTGTCTGTCTGTCCGTGTGTCACCACCGATTTTCTCAGGAGCGGGTGGACCTATCAAGTTGAAATTAATACCAGATACTGAGATCTATAGTCCCTATTAGGTGTGTAAAAATCAAGGTCCTGAGTGAACACGAGAAAAAGATATGGGCAAATTTAGATTTTTGCGAAAACTTTTGAGTACCAAAATTAACCTTAATTTTAAACTTTCTTTATTTTTCGGAGTTTTTCCTTTACTTGTACTGTAAGACCTTACTTTTAACCAAAATTGACAATCCTAGGTCATCCGGAAGTAGCCTATAGGTTTTGGGTCGAAAACCTATATTGGACTTCCCTTTGACTTAGAATCATGAAATTTGGCAAGAAGCCAGTTCTCATAGCACAAATAAAGGAAACATTCAAAAAAATTGAAAATTTAAGGGTTTCCCCATACATACATAGTTCATTCCAATCAAGATAGGCTTCTGAGTTATATGAGCGCTCATACAATTTAGAGGTCTAGCTTAATTGGTACCAACCAACGTTGGTACGGAAGTTTCGGTGGGCGTGTCCAACTCGACTTGGCCGGTTTTATTATGCCATAATTCAATAATATGATGGCAAATTTTATGCATTTGTTGGAGTGGTTGGTGTTTTGGCATTTTTTTGCCAGTGTCGGGCAGATTCGCAATTTAATATAAAAAAAACCTGCCTTAAAAATTATTACCAGGCAGAAAAACTACGCGAGCCCTCACAAAGCTCGGCTTTAGCTAGTATGATAATAATAACTGAAATAGTACTGTCTGTGTATTATAAAGTAAGAATGTAAGATTTATTAGTTTGGTAGTTTTATGTGTAAGACTTTTTTAAGAAAAACTTTTTTTAATATTTATTTATTTGTTAGTTTTTATTGTAATAATTCCAAGATAGCAAAATCTAAAATAACTATATTTATGTTTGAGGTATATACTTAGGTTGGCAATGGCATAGTCCAAATATTCAGAACCTCACAGAGCAACACAGCTACATTAATATAGTCATTTATGATTGTTTAAAAATATTTCAGTTGCGTAATACGTTTGTTCTAAAAGCCATGTTTTAGTTGTCTTAATGAGGTGGTGACGATTTAGTTCATGAATATTTTTAATGTTGTCTAGCTTGTTGTATATAAACGGTCCAAGATAGCGTGGATGGTGTCTAGCAATAGCCGTTTTAGTTTTAGGGGTCGTGCAAGGTTTGTCTTTTCTTGTGTTTCGCATCGTGTCAGTAGGTTTCTTTAGTAGTGGCGTCATCGAATGTTGCTTCAAGATAATATTCAACAGGAAAAGCTGACGGTCTGTCAGGACTTTGTATACTTCATATAAAAGTCTAGTGGGGTACCGAAATGGCTTAAAGTTAATTACTTTTAGCAGATATCTTTGAGCCCGCTCAATTTTTATCATTTTTGTTTTACATGCAGCACCCCATACTACGATACAGTAATTTAAAACAGCTAGGCTATTCTATAAGCTATCTCGACAGCGGAATCCGCGGTGAGATTCGAATTTCGTACTTTGAAATTCAATCATATCACGTTTGCAATACGGTTGAATTTCGTAGTACAAAATTCAAATCTCGCCGCGGATTCCGTTGTCGAGATAGCTTACAGAATAGCCTAGCTGATTGAGCCAAAGAAAGGTAGGTTGTGCGGGTCCGACTCGCACTTGGCCAGTTTATTTTTTCATTTGGGACATGAAAAAAGTTTTTCGGGAGTGGTAACTGTTGTATTTGTACATAGAGGTACTACTATACAATATCTGTACGGTGTTTTTTTCCATATTCAGAGAATAACTACGAAAATACCACGAATAAAGCAAAAACACTGCATACGATATATCGCGATAGTACGCGCGGCCGAGCAATAGAGCGATGCAGATGTGACGTCACACGTTGAGCGGTCAAGTCAGCTCTGGATTAAGTCCCTTAAATTTAAGAAACTTTAAAAAATTGCTAAAAATACAGGTTTTGAGATATCGCAAAAATTCTTTAACTGATATTTTTCTAATTTTTAGCTTGATTTTTTAAGATAATAAAATAATTACGCTCATCTTGCCCATTAAGCTAGACCTCTAAATTGTATGAGCGGTCATATAACTCAGAGGCCTATCTTAATTGGCAAAACTATGTATGTATGGGAACACCCTTTAATTTTCAACATTTTTTATTTTTTGGAATTTTTACTTTATTTGTGCTGCAAGACCTTGCTTCATGCCAAATTTCATGATTCTAGATCAACGAGAAGTACCCTAAAGGTTTTCGACCCAAAACCTATAGGGAAATTCCGGTTGAATGAAATGAAATTGTAAATTTTGGTCAAAAGCAAGGTCTTACAGCACAAATAAAGGAAACATTCCAAAAAATAAAAAAAGTTGAAAATTAAAGGGTGTCCCCATACATACATAGTTTTGCCAATTAAGATAGGCCTCTGAGTTATATGAGCGCTCATACAATTTAGAGGTTTTTTTAATATATCATATTAATGTTCAAAATATTATAATATATATATTGTGAATAAATATTATTATGTTTAATAATATTAATATTTAATAATTTATAAAATTTTATATACCTACAATATTATTAATTAATTATTAAAAAAATAGTATGTATATATTATTTTTTTTATTAATATATATAACATTTTTATATTAATTGTAATTTCAGTAAAGGAAAAATTCCGATAAATTTAAAAATGTTTTAAAATTAAGGTAAATTTTAGTATATGCAAGTTTTCGCGAAAATAAATTTGCTTATATCTTTTTATCGTGTTGATTCAGGACATTGATTTTTATACACCTAATAGGGACTATAGACCTCAGTATCAGCGCAGAATAATGAATAGTCCAAGTACAGAAATTGCACTCTCTGAGAGCAAAAATGCGAGATTAAACCTAGTTACAACGCCGAAAACGTTCAAAATGCGCTTCACGCCTCGAGTGCGACCTTGAATGTGCGTCACAGTATCAACTAATAGTAACTATAAACCACGTGTTGCGCACAGTAAAATGCACCGTAAATGCGCACAGCGAGAGTCCGAATAACTCGGTCAACTTGCGGCCTCTCCTATAGGGTTGAATGTTATGAGAAAACTTATTGAAGCCTTTAATTGGTAGAAGAATACTTTGAGGTAGAACAATGTAATGAGAATATGTAAAGTGCTACATTCATGTTTAATGTTGAGGTAGGATAAAAGTACTACAGTTATACTATAATTAAGATAGTTTATGTGATAGTTTAATTAAGATAGTTAAAACTAAAACAACCTACTTCCATGCCGCGCGAGTCAGTTTTAGTAGCAAGTTTGAGACGTTTATCGTCATATCTCTGGAGATACTCATCAGATCTCGATGAAATTACAATGGGACCACCTACCGATTAAAAAAAAGACAAAATCGTATTGTAAGGTTTGTTAGTCAAAGAAAAGGCCAAGTCTATTCAAATAAGTAGGTAGATCGGTATAACTTTGTTGGTTTCAGCTGTGCAGTGATATGTTAGTCATTCAGACAGTCAGATTTATTATTTTAGGTAGGTACCTACCTATAGGATCTAAGTAACCTACCTACAGTAAATAATAAAATAACTTACTAATTACAAGTAGGTTACAATTAATATTTTGCAAGATGTAATGTCGATAGAAATTCCCTAAAGATCTTAACGTGAATTCCCTTGAAACATGAAACTCAGCTGACTTATACCAACCTACCATTTTGTGTGTGACATTCTTTGCTTTTTACATAAGTACCTACATGTGCGAGGTGGGGCGCCACTGTGTCTCTGTTAACATCGTATCCGTACAAAAAATTAATTAAAAAAAAATTGGGTATTTAACCAGTAAAATAGTCAAAATTCATATAACACGATATTTCATCGATATACATATAATTTGCAGTGAATTAAATATTGCAACAGATTTTAAAAAGAAACTGGAGTACAAACTTATCATAAAAATAAAGTGAAAAGATACTTAAGAGACAAAAAAAAACAGTGCAAATTTGTGGTCTTGATAATTAACAAACATCTATTAAAATAACCTCAAAATCTAATGAGTTGACTAATTTACCGACACAACATAAATAGAAAAATAGTAGCACATCACGACATCAACAAATTGCTTTATGAAAAATGGAAGAAATAAAGCAGATCTTAATTAACTTGCAACAAGAAATAAAACAACAAAAAACCGACATATTGGAAATGAAGGAAGATATAAAAAATTCAATAATCAACAATATCAATGAAAAATTTAACGGTCTAGAATTAAAGTATGAAGTTCTTGAGCAAAAGATAGAGAATCAAAGTAACATATTAAATAATTTACAAAGACACATTAGGCAAAAAAATTTATATATATTTGGAGTCGAAGAACAAGAAAAATCCTATCAAGACCTAGAACAAATAGTACTGAACATATTAAATAAGAATTTCAACGTTCGGTACGACTGCAATTACATTGAAGCCGTCAGAAGAGTAGGTAAAAAGGGCGACAAAGTGAGACCTGTGATAATTACATTTAGCACAGTTGGATTGAAATAAACATTCAGAAAAACAAACAATGCCTATTTAACATACCATACTACATAAAGCAAGATTATCCTTTAGAAGTCCTGAATAAGCGCAAGGAACTGCAGATAAAACTCGAAATCGAAAAAGATCTAGGAAAAACAGCTTTTATCAAATACGATAAATTGACTGTACTAGACAACAACAACCAGAACTATCAATACCAATCGAGTAAAAGAAACCAGTTCGAATCACCTGAAGCACCTAGTAACAGTAGTAAGAAAATCAAGCAAAATAAAAATCAACCTCGGAAAAAAATCAAATCAACAAATATAAAGGAGTTTATTTTACAGTAACCAAAACAAAATCATACACAAAAAGTTATTTCACATGATCAAACAAAAGCACAGCATAATAAAGAATAACTAGTAAAGGTCCCTTCCTCCCTCCAGTTATCTCCCAGTACGGCCGGTCACCGCGGGAGAGTTCGACCACAACCCTCCGAAGACATTTAATGTATGGAAAGTTACAATCAGCATTATCAACGCATATCGCGAAGATACGATTAGTATACAAGAAATAAAACAAACACATCGCGAAAATGCCAATGGATATTAAGAATAAAATACATGTATGCTATAGTAAACTTATAGATTTTAGACGGGAATTTAACGTGACTTACGCGATGTCGATATAGCGATCGACATATGTTTCGCTATATCGACATCGCGTAAGTCACGTTAAATTCCCGTCTCAAATCTATAAGTTTAAAATGAACGTGAGTTTTTATAATATGCTATAGTATCTATAGCTGCAATAGATATTGTTGAAATATTGGTATAATGCTAGAGCAAATAAATAGCGTAGTGAGGCAAATCTAACTACCGGAGAAAATACTTCATTGTAGTCGATGCCTTTCCTTTGCGAACAACCTTTTATGACTAATCTGGCTTTATATTTGACATTGTAACCTTTTTCATCCGTTTTGGTTTTGAAAACCCATTTACATGGTAAGGCACGCCTGTTAGCTGGTAGCGTAGTCAGTTCCCAAGTGTTATTCTCAATTATTGATTTGTACTCCTCATTCATGGCAGCTTTCCAGGCCTCCGCATCACTACTGGACATGGCTTCTTCAACAGTCTGTGGATCTGTGAACTGTGAGGAACATAAGAAATTATTGGCTTCAATATTACGTTGTAGATGTGCCCTTCTGGTAACATAGTCCATGCTATCATCATCATCATAATCATCTGTGCTCGGCTGATATGTGTGGTCATTTGGGTCACTAATTGTTGTACAGCTGTCATACGATGTGTCAGTCTGCGGTGACATTAAGGTACTTTGAGGACTGTCACTTATATTTATAACATCTCCTGGACTCTGTGCCAAAGAACTTTCGTTATAAGTTTCGAGAGGTACTTCAACCTTTTGTGGCACTGGATTACATTCCCGTATATTTTTTGATTTTTCATGAGATTCAATAAATATTACATCTCGGCTGATTGAAAGTCTATATCCTTTTGTGTTCTCACAGTAACCCACAAACAACATTTCCTGTGATTTACGATCCCATTTCAATCTATTTTGCTTAGGAATGTGTACCATGCATTTGGAGCCAAATATCCTTAAGTGAGCAAGATTTGGTTTCTTACCAGTCCACATTTCATAGGGTGTTACCTCTTTCAGCACTCTCGAGGGTGATCTGTTTACAATATAGGCTGCGGTTAATAGTGCTTCAGCCCAGTAACTCTTCTGTAAATTTGCATCAAACAGCATGCATTTAGCGCGCTCCACCAATGTCCTATTCATGCGCTCCGCTAGCCCATTCTGCTCTGGCGTGTATGGCGTGCTGGTTTGGTGCTTGATGCCGGAATCTGCTAAGAATTGTAAAAAATCTTTATTACAATATTCTTTACCATTATCAGTCCTTAATGTTAGTATTTTCTTTTGTAACTGATTTTCTACCTCAGATTTGAATGTAGAAAACACAGACTTTATATCCATCTTGTTCTTTAAAAAATATACATACACTTTTCTACTAAAATCATCTATAAATGTGATGAAGTACCTCGCACCACCAGCAGGTGGTGTCTCCATCGGACCACATAGATCTGAGTGTATGACCTCGAGTAATGTCTTTGCTCTGGAACCAGAATGGGGGAACGGAAGTCTGGTCTGTTTTCCTTCACAACATGGCAAGCAAACCACGTTCTCGCTGTTGGTAGAAATCTTAACACCTGAAGCACATGATTCCAATTTTGTAACATCAGCCATATTTAAATGTCCCATTCTCCTGTGCCATGTATCAACATCGGCCTTGCTTTCATTTGAAAAAGCGACATACGTACTTTCAGGGGCAGTATTGACAGTGTTAAGTTTATACATGTTATTATTAAGCGAAGCTTGGGCTATCAGCTGCCTCTGTGCATTGTAAATATTACAGCCTGAACTTGTAAACTGGATGCTACAGCCATTTCTTGTCAATTGGCTGACAGACAATAGGTTTGCACTGAGATCTGGTACATATAACACATTTCTCACCTGTATCAGATGCTCTCCTCTTGTTCTTGTAGTGATGTTAACATTACCCATCATTTGCACGGCAACTTCATCATTATTAGCCACCATTACCTTCAGTATTGGTGGTGGTTGTTTATCGTACAGCCAGTCAGAGCGTCGCGTCATGTGAGATGATGCTCCGCTATCTATGAACCAAGCGTCTTTGTCAATCAAATTATATGCTGAAAAAATCGCTGAAAAAACTGAATTATTGGGAGTCTTCTTTTCTTCATAACACTGACTCCTGTAGTGGCCGTACTTATTGCAATTAAAACAACGGGGACCTTTTCCTTTGGAATTATCTTGTATTTGTTTTCTGTGCTTGGTGAATAGGGCCGAAGATTCTGAAACTTTCACTTCTTGAAGTAGTTTCGTTTTTACAAAATCCGCTGTGATTTTAACACCGGAGCTTTCCATGCTCATAATCATTGGTTTGTATTCATCTGATAAGGCCGCAAGCATGAATGTGCCTAACCACTCATCATCTATTTTGAAATTAATATTCCTGAGCTTGTGTGCGGTGCTTATTATTTTATTTATATATTCTTCAATATTCGCACAACAATCCAAAGATGTGTTAATTAAGTCACGAAGCAAGCCCACTTTTCGCGATAAACCAGAGTCCTCAAATGCATTTTGTAGATTAGTCCACACTTCGCGTGCCGTCGTGGCATTTTCGATGTGAACGTAATTAACGGGTTCTACCAGTAAAATAAGTTTGGACTTAGCTTTGAGGTCTTTCTTGGCGTCGACGACACTTTCAACTTCAAGGCAATCCCACAGCTCTTCGTGCTCGAGATATGACCTTACAGCAAAACGTCATGTGCTGTAATTATCTCGACCTACAAGCTTTTCTATGACTTGTAGATTGTGCGAGGCCATCTTGCACGTTCCTGCACCGGCTTATGACCGTGCGTCATACAAGTTTACTGCATATTTTTCAGTATCTGAAAAACACTAAAAATAACACCTAATCTCAGAATGGGACGGCCCATAACCTGGTGGAAACAACTGGATTAGTGTTAATCACTGTTTTAATTACTGATTTATTAAGATTAGATACAGAGATCGACATATGTTTCGCTATATCGACATCGCGTAAGTCACGTTAAATTCCCGTCTCAAATCTATAAGTTTAAAATAAACGTGAGTTTTTATAATATGCTTGTGGGGAACCCTAAGCACAGCGGTGGAGCAGTGGACTGTATTTCTTCGGGAGAGGCCTTCGGATTCCCACACTTATACTGTGAAGCTTTGGAGCTGGGATTTAAACACGTCTTCAAGCCTTGAAACGCTAATTTATTCCTTCTTCACAATCTTCTTATAGCTACTGAGCTATTCACTAGTCACTATCACTATTCACTAGACTTCCTAGTTTTCCTTTCTTTCTTCTAGAGCCGCCGTTGGTGAACTGAACAATTTGGCACGGTAGCGACGCTCTATTTATATTGTTGTTGGTACTTGCAAAAGAGCGAGAGGTCGATAGTCTGGGAGCGCCCGCACTCTGTCTCGCGGGGCGTGTCCTTGTGTGGGCGCACGCACGAGATGCCGACTTTTCGGAGATATACTCTCCCGAGATGCTGTTCAGTCGAGCGCTAACCATCAGAGAGTGCGGAGCTCTCCCAGACCTATGCTATTTGCAAGTACCAACCCTATTCCTAAACCTAACCTGGTCTAGGTTGACTATCTGTTACATTTATTAAAGCTGAACATGCTTTATTTTTATCTATTACCTATCTACTTAGGTTGTACGAATGACCTGTCTGTAGTCCTATAAGACCTATTATACTGTTACAAACCTTATACGAGTTATATTCCTATGTTCTAATAAGAATCTAACAAGAATATATCTATAATAAGGCCGTTTACGAATGCGATACAAATACAAGTTACTATCTATCTATACGAAGCTATAACGAAATGCGAACTCTATACATGGCAAAGTACCCTACCTATCCTAGAGTACTAAGCTAAAACTTATCTTTATTATATACAACTTATAACTAACTATACATAGTGCGTTCATATTGTCGGTGTACGTCGTTGTCCGGAACAATGCTATAGTATCTATAGCTGCAATAGATATATATATAGAAAATAAATAAAAATACCTTAAATAAGAGCAGATGTGGATCCAACAACAAAAATCAACAACTGTTGTAACAAGAGATTCTGTCACAGCATACACGTAGATGGACAAAACTAATGATCTTTGGAGGAGGCTTTTACCCGCCTCCATACATCATCACAACTGATATTATAATATACTGTTATTAAATTTATCTCTATACAATGTTGAATAGCCGAGCTTTGTGAGGGCTCGCGTACTTTTTCTGCCTGGTATAATTATATATAATTTTTAATGCAGTTTTTTTAATATTTAATTGCGAATCTGCCCGACACTGGCAAAACATTTGCCAAAACACCAACCACTCCAACAAATGCATAAAATTTGCCATCACATTATTGAATTATGGCATAAAATAAGGCATAATAAAACCGGCCAAGTCGAGTTGGACTCGCCCACCGAAACTTCCGTACCAACGTTGGTTGGTACCAATTAAGCTAGACCTCTAAATTGTATGAGCGCTCATATAACTCAGAGGCCTATCTTGATTGGAGTGAACTATGTATGTATGGGGACACCCTTTGATTTTCAACTTTTTTTTATTTTTTTGAATTTTTCCTTTATTTATGCTATGAGAACTGGCTTCTTGCCAAATTTCATGATTCTAGGTCAAAGGAAAGTACCCTATAGGTTTTCGACTCAAAACCTATAGGGTACTTGCGGTTGACCTAGAATTGTCAAATTTGGTTAAAAGTAAGACCTTAAAGTGCAAATAAAGGAAAAATTCCGAAAAATAAAAAAAATTGAAAATTAAGGTAAATTGTGGTACTTACAAGTTTTCGCGAAAATCTAAATTTGCCCATATCTTTTTATTGTCTTCACTCAGGACCTTGATTTTTACCCACCTAATAGGGACTATAGATCTCAGTATCTGGTATAAACAACCTGCTAGGTCCACCCGCTCCTGGGAAAATCTGTGGTGACACACGGACAGACAGACAGACAGTCAGACAGACGGACAAGAAAGTGTCTTATAAGGGTTCCTTTTTTACCTTTTGAGGTACGGAACCCTAAAAATAAAGTTTATCTTCTCATTCAAACTTTTACAAAGGCCCTAGGGGTATAAGCTAAGAAAATCTGCCTCCGGAAGATATTTGATTGATATTTATACGACATGTAGGTACTAATAACATATTTATTTTAAGTTCGTGATCTGTAACTCAATTGTTTTTTTCCTGAAGCAAAAAATGTAAAAAAATTTAATCACGACTGCAGCAATTAATCCAAATTTTTATATATCGTTAAGACTAATATTAGCTATTATAAAAAAAATGTTAAAGCTTTATAACATTAAAGGATCATAGCAAAATAAAAAATATTAATGTTAAATTAAATTTTTTAACATGATACAATTTTGGCACTATAACAAAAAAAAATGTCGTACCTTTAATATTTCCCTATAATAATATAATTTTATTTTTTTTAAAAAAGGAACGCCATAGTAAAAAAAACACTTTTTGGCCCCAATCATGAATTTACATATATTACATTACATGCTCGCTTTTAATTGCTTTTTTTCTGTTAATGTACATATATCCATCACATATACATAATTTATTAAAAATATTATAAAATATTCCCTTCCCGTCTTACTTTGAGCAGATAATGGGGCGCTAAAATGCGACATATTTAGTACCAATAATCCTGCATAATGTATGTAACCAAAGTTATACCCCACACTTATCTATAGGTTCGATGAAATTGTTTTTTAAGTTTCAGTTCCATGTATGGGTTCTCCCCTTTATCTTTTATTTTCAACCGACTTCACAAAAAGGAGGAGTTCGCAATTCGACAGATTTTTTAAGTCTTTTTTGTGACCTCAGAACTCCGTCAAATCTTAACCGATTTGGAAAATTCTTTTTAGTTTGATAGAGTATGCTTCCTGTGTGGTCATATTCATATTATAACAAGATTTGATAATTATCTCCGGAGATATGGAAATGGAGATAAACATCTCAAACTTAGTACTAAAAATTACTATCGCGGCATGTGAAGTCGGTTTTTGTCGTTTTGTAAACGATGTTAAATTATTTTATTTTCGTATAAAAATCGTAAAGCGGTTCATAGACATCTACCTACCAAGTTTCAACTGTGTATTCTTGGGATTTCGAAACTATTATACTAACCATTCCCAAATTATTAGTAGTTTCGAAAAAAAGTGAGTTAGAAAATTAATAATATTTTTAATAAATTATGTATATGTGATATACAAGGTGTAACATAAGGGTGTAGTAATATTTAAACTGTGTATACCTAGCCTGATGTATAATCTACCTGCAAAGTCTCGCTTTCCTCAGCAGCATGGATCCGGAGTTATGACAAGTTAAACTTTTCCAAAAACCTCGCTGTGTATAACCCTAATGTCAGCTGATTAGTAGCGTAAACGCACAGAATAAATAATAGTACTAGTAGTAAACTTATTCATTGACTAAAATAATTTAAAATAAAATTAATTATTAAGGTCAAAGGAACCGACGAGCAATATGATTTATTGCTCGTCCTTGTGAATGCCGCTCGCCAATTGGGTACGGAAACGATCACTCCTTTGAAATACCGCGGGCCAATCGAATACGAGCGCCATGTCCTTGAAATACGGCCAGCCAATAGCAACACGAAAGAAAGGAAGAGAAGAAAAATAGCGACGACCAGTGGCAAAAAAACGAAAGTTAGGGTTGTCCAAAATATTGCGAATAATTAATTTTTAAACTTTGTATGGTGAAATAAAGTTTCGATTTGAAGTTTGATATTTAGGTATAGGATTTGTGACATGCTATACATACACACCTTTCAATATTACTACACCCTTATGTTACACCTTGTATATATGTACATAAATAGCAGAAAAAAGCAATTAAAAGCGAGCATGTAATGTATTATATGTTAAAAATGCATGATAGGGGCCAAAAAGTGTTTTTTTTTTCTATGGCGTACATTTAAAAAAAACATTGTAGGGAAATAATTTATTATTTCCCTATAATAATGTATTTTTTTTTACTTTACCTTTAGGTACGAATTTTTTTTTGTTATTGAGCCAAAATTGTATCATGGTAAAAATTAAATTATCATTATTATTTTTTTATTTTTCTATGATCCTATGATGTCATAAAGCTCTCAATTTTTTTATATAATAGCTATTATTAGCCTAAAGATATATAAAAAAATTGGATTAATTGCTGCAGTCTGTCTTGAAAAACATTTTTTTTTCTGTTTTTTACATTTTTTGCTTTAGAAAATAAACAATTTAGTTAGAATCTCAAACTTTCAAAAAATACCTATTTTATTAGTACCTACATATCATGTAAATATCAATCAAATATCTTTCGGGGGCAGATTTACTTAGCATATACCCCTAGGGCCTTTCCAACCAAATAAATGCATATTAAGAATGTTATACTAATAGAAGATACTAGAGACTAAATAGAAACAGAAAATTGTCAAAATTCTATTTATATTTCAAAATTCATAAAGATCCTTGAAATCTGCCACTATTTGGAATCGTCAGCGTAATCCGCATCATCACTTAACAACAGGTGATATGGTGGTCAAACGCTAGCCTAGATGATATTTAAAAAAATCTGCCAGAGTTAAAATTTAGGTCCTAAATCTGCCGAAATGGCAGATATCTGCCATAAATGGTACACGATAGTAACCAAACATTATGTTCGCAGCAAAGTTAATTTTTTGATCTTCTAATGGTCCCCCCCCCCCCCCCCCCCCTCTATATAACTTTATTAGTTTAGCAGTAATAGTCGTTGAACCTGGGTGCTGGATAATTTTGTTCCAAATACATAACTAATCCTTAGAATAAATCCTTTAAAGTGCAAAGACGAAGTACGTAGTTGCTTGTTTATAACGGGTAAAGACTTGTTTCGAATAACAGGCTACTACGGAACCCTACACTGCGCGTGGCCCGACACGCACTTGGCCGGCTACTTCTAATGTTAATAAAATGTTTTTTTTTACTGATAACACATCTACATGTGAATTTAAATTACTATGTTAAAGCACAAATCAATAGGCGTGATAGTTTTTCAGTAAAGTGCACCACAAAAGTGCTCAGGTTGTGGGATAGTGTTAGGGCTCGCTTCGCTCGCCCTGATAAATATTTCATAGAACAGAAAAATGAAATAGCTTCTTACAATTTACGATTATTATTATAAATTATCTAATTGTAATGTTATAAAGATTATGCTATTATTCGTTGCAAGTAGGTATTATGCTCAAACTAATGTTAAATCATTATTCTGAGGTATTATGATATTATTATTTGTAAAATGTATGTAAATTTGCATGTATGGAATAAATAAAGCTTCATTATTATTACCTACATGTTCAGCGCGACGACAAAATTAACAAATAAAATGGAAAAAAAGGCAAAAAAAAGTAATTTTCTATCCCCTTCTTTTATTGTTCAATTGATATAACTGTTGAACTAAAACTAGTATAAACTGACCCTGCATTAGAAGGCGGCCACTAGTATCCGGGTGGTCTACTAACAGTGAACGATCTTTAAGGTCATTGACTTTTACGCGAAAAAAAGTCGAAAACTACTTAAACAAAAAGTACCTAGATAGCCTCACTACCTAGAACGTTACTCATAAATAATATTAAGTTTATTAATGTCTTACCTCTCGAGATTCTTAGGAAGTGTATGAAATTTAATGTCGTCATTCCCGTTTAAGCATCCGTATGCTACGCAAAGCTTTGTAGCCCTTCGTGTAGACATACTTAATAATATTTTTGTATGTTAATATCGTAAGCAAGGAATATAATATTGAGGTAGGTACAAGTAAGACGCGTGGCCGATTGAGAGCGCGCGTGACACTTTACTGACTGAGCTTGTACACTAGCGGGTGCGCGGAGGTACTTGTAGTTTCAGAGCTACAGCGCGGAGTGCGACAGGCATACATTTCCACCTCAGTACATGCTAGGTCCACCCGTTCCTGAGAAAATCGGTGATGACACACGGACAGACACACAGACGGACAAGTAAGTGATCTTATAAGGGTTCCTTTTTTACCTTTTGAGGTATGGAACACTAAAAAATTCAATTGAGCCAGAGATCTGAAACTTTCAGAAATTACATTATTTATTACCACCTACATCTATACTAATAATAGAAGTGCCCCGCGGCTTCACCCGCGTTAAAAAACTTCTTTTATTTACTTAAAACTTTTCTTTTGTAAAAACGATTCTATCATTAAAGACATCAAATAAGAATTAGCCAAATCAGTTCACCCGTTTTCATGTTATCGCGTGAATAAGGCAATTCGGGATTCATTATAAATGGGGTAATTTTTTAATTTTACTCGAAAAACCCAAATTTTCAGACTTTGTTACCTACCCCATTTTGAAAAATCCTACAACACGTACTTTATCTCATCTTGTTTCGCCATACAAACTTTGAATCCCCGTTCCGTACCCGGGAGGAATTTTGAGAAAATCCTTTCTGAGCGGATACCCACGCCATAATAACTATCTGCATTCTAAAGCTTCTTCAGCGCAATCAGAAACAATATTGATTTTTAGACTTTGTTACCCCAGTTTATCCACTTAGAAGGGCATTTTGAAAAAGTCTGAAACTCGTATTTACTTATTTATTTACAAAATTACTTGTGTGAAATGACGAATAAAATGACTATCCAAACTTTGAACCCTCGTTTCATCCCCTTGAAAAGTAAATTTTGAAAACTTCTTTCTTAGCGGATACCTAAGTCAAAAAACCTATCTACATGCCAAATTTCAGCGCAATGCGAAACAATATTGATTTTCTGACTTTGTTACCCCATTTCACCCTCTTAGGGGTGGAATTTCGAAAAAAACCTAAAACACGTGTTTACTTATTTATGTCCTGAAGCACTTGTGTGAAGTTTCGAATAGAAAAGACTATCTAATAATGTTTCTCCATACAAACTTTGAAGCCCCGTTTCATCCCCTTCAGGGGTAAAATTTGAAAAATCCTTTTTCAAAGGTAACTAACGTTGTAATAATTATCTGCATGCCAAGTTTTAGCGCAATCCGAAAAAATATTGATTTTCACAATTTGTTACCCCATTTCACCCTCGTAAGGGAGGAATTAAAAAAAAACCTGAAAGACGTATTTACTTATTTTTGTACTGAAGCACTTGTGTGAAGTTTCGGATAGAAAAGACTATCTAATCTTGTTTCTCCATACAAACTTTGAACCCCCATTTCATCCTCTTAAGGGGTGAATTTTCAAAAATCCTTTCTTAGTACACCCCTACGTACTAAGACAAATATACCCTCCAAATTTCAAGTCTCTACGACCAGTGGTTTAGGCTGTGCGTTGTCTGTCAGTGAGTCAGTCAGTCAGTCAGTATGTCAGGACAAAGATTCTTATAGTATTAGAAGAAGATTATAAAGAGAGAACATTTTTATTTTTGTATGTTTGTAATGATTTGGCTCAAAAACTACTGAACCGATTTAAAAAATTCTTTCACTAATATATAGAATGGACTTTCGGAACGAAAATAGGCTATATATTATCCCGTTTAAATCAAAGGTACATTCGTGGAGACCTAATTTGCAACCTAAGTCGACTAAAAAGCGGTCGAAAAAACACGTTTCTTACGAACGCTGCTCAATTGAAAATAGATGGAAGAATATTTTCTATGGAAGAGTTGTACAACTTAATAAGACCTACAAAAAAGTCCGCGACAGCATATTATTATGTCTATCTCTTAAGGTTGACTCACAGCAACCATTTAAATCTTTAATTTTTTGTTAAAAAATATTACGTAACTCCCAAGGCTATTTTCAAGTATATAGTATTAATCCTTATCCAAATAATTACGTTAATTAGATTGGCCACATATTATAGATTAAAATTGTCCTTTACAGTATATAATTCAAATGAAAACTCTAGAAGATATCACGGATTTCACATACACGCATCGCAAAATTAATAAAATATCTGCAGTGAAACAACAGATTAGGTAATACTCACTACGAAAATATTATTATAAGCTTAGCGATAAAAAAAAATATTAAAATCTGAGCTGTAAGTTGGTGTGGATTTGAGTATTCAGTAGAGTACAGATGTCCCAGGATCAGGTCAATGCTTCCATGTTCTTACAATATCGTTGAAGAAGAAGATTTTTGAATTGATCAGACCTATGAAAGTTGATTTCATAGCGTAATGAACTAGAAAAAAGCTCATAGTTTTGTAACGATTCAACGAATTTTCATGAATCAAAGCTAAGAACACTCTCGATGAAGACATCTATCAAACAAAAAAAATATATCAATAATAAAATCAAAATCGGTTCATCCGGTTGGGTGCTAAGAAGCTACATACAGACACAGATACACACGTTAAACGTATAATACCCCTTCTTTGATCCCATGATTTGATTGATTTTGATTCAATGATCCCACTACCTCTGTACGAAAACCCATGATTCATAAATGCACATAAAACATTCATTGGTAGGTATATAGCTAGGATTAGAACCAACGACCGTCGGATCAGAATCAGGGTAACTATCCTTTACGCCAAAGGGCCGTCCAATATCACTACGTAAGTATTATAAAACAAAGTCCATCACTGCGTCTGTCTGTCTGTTCGCAATAATCTCAATAGCTACTGAACGGATTATCATGCGGTTTTCACCAATAGCCAGAGTGTTTATGAGGAAGGTTTAGGTGCATAATTCGTTAAGGTTTTGTGTAAATTGGTTGAAATATGACGATGATTGTTAAATATGTTAATATTTTATATTTGATGCAACAAACTGACGCAAATTTTGTAGGCATACATATATGTTCTACCCGTCCGAAGCCGGGGCGGGCTGCTAGTATCGTATAAATGTCAATTAAATATCTTCCAGGGGCAAATTCACTTAGCTTATACTAATAGGGCCTTTCAAAATATATATTACTATTAGCAGCCCGCCCCGGCTTCGCACGGGTAGAACATGCCTACAAAATTTGCATCAGTTTGTTGCATCAAATATAAAATATTAACATATTTAACAATCATCGTCATATTTCATCCAATTTACACAAAACCTTAACGAATTATGCACCTAAACCTTCCTCATAAACACTCTGGCTATTGGTGAAAACCACATGATAATCCGTTCAGATGCTATTGAGATTATTGCGAAAAGACAGACAGACGCAGTGATGGACATTGTTTTATAATACTTACTCGTACGTAGTGATATTGGACGGCCCTTTGGCGTAAAGGATAGTTACCCTGATTCTCACCCGAGGGTCGTTGGTTCTAATCCTAGCTATATACCTACCAATGAAAGTTTTATGTGCATTCATGAATCATGGTTTTCGTACAGAGGTAGTGGGATCATTGAATCAAAATCAATCAAATCATGGGATCAAAGAAGGGGTATTATATTGGGTATTTTGGTATATAAGGGGTATTAGTCCTTACCTGTAGAAATTAGACGCTCTCAGACAATAGATACTTTTAAAAGCCGTGTCAAGGCCTACTACCTTTCTTCGTCATAACTACTTTTAAAACTATCTGTTTCCTTTGGTATTATTGTTTTAAATTTTGTAATATTTAAGTATTTATTAATATATATGTATATATATATATGTATGTATGTATTATATGTGTATATATTATGCATTAATTTTAGGGTATTTATTATAGTGTAGTTTGTTTACAATTTGTTATAATATATTATTATTATACTTGGTAGTGATAGGTTTGTTATTTTATTCACACGTTTTATAAACCACCGCCTTCGTGATTGTAATCCTTTCCTTGCATGGTTGTCTGGAAGAGATCGCTTAAAGCGATAAGACCGCCCATTGACGCTATTAGATTTAAATTGTTTAGTTTTAATGTGTTTCTGTTTTTTATAAGTGGTCAATAAAGAGTTTATCTATCTATCTATCTATCTATTATACGTTTAACGTGTGTCTGTCTGTAGCATTTTAGCACCCAACCGGATGAACCGATTTTGATTTTATTATTGATACTTTTTTTGTGTTTGATAGATGTTTTCATCGAGAGTGTTCTTAGCTTTGATTCATGAAAATTCGTTCAATCGTTATAAAACTATGAACTTTTTTCTAGTTAATTGCGCTATAAAATCAACTTTCATAGGTCTGATCAATTCGAAAATCTTCTTCTTCAACGATATTGTAAGGACATGGAAGCATTGACCTGACGCTGGGACATCTCCTGTACTCTACAGAATACTCAAATCCACACCAACTTACAGCTCAGATTTTAAATGTGTTTAGAGTCATTGGAATGCTTTTATTGAAAAGATTATACATAGATCAGTCGGGGTGGTTTATATATAGATCATAACTATATTATACAATAGAATTTTATACAGTAAAAATATATTATTATACTATATTGACTTCAAATTGATTGTGATCGGTGGGGATCTACAGCATCTCTACGCTTATAATAATATTTTCGTAGTGAGTATGACCTAATCTGTGGTTTCACTGCAGATATTTTATTAATTTAGCGATGCGTGTATGAGAAATCCGTGATATCTTCTAGAGTTTTCATTTGAATTATATACAGTAAAGAACAATTTTAATGTATAATATGTGGTCAAGCTAATTAACGTAATTATTCGGATAAGGATTAACACTATGTACTTTAAAATAGCCTTGGAAGTTATGTAATCTTTTTTAGCAACAAATTAAAAATTAAAATGGTTACTGTGAGTCAACCTTTTTTGTAGGTCTTATTAAGTTGTACAACTTGTCTTGCATAGAAAATATTCTTCTATCTATTTTCAATTAAGCAGCGTTCGTAAGAAACGTGTTTTTTCGACCGTTATTTGCCGACTTAGGTTGCAAATTAGGTCTCCACGAATGGACCTTTGATATAAACGGGATAATATATAGCCTATTTTCATTCCGAAAGTCCATTCTATGTATTAGTGAAATATTTTTTTAAATCGGTTCAGTAGTTTTTGAGCCAAATCATTACAAACATACAAAAATACAAATGTTCTCTCTTTATAATATTAGTATAGATGAACAAGATTTGTTGAATAGTTCAGTAACATAAATGGTTCTAAATGTCTATGTTGCAGGTAACAACCAACACAAAAAAAAATCTTGATATTTTTGCCAAATTTAATAAAATTGAATATACAAATTAATAATTTGTGCCGCTGCCGTACATCATGAAACCTATACATTGACACAGTTTTCCGGAGAGTGTGGAACATAAGAAAAGGAAAGGACAAGATTTTTGAGAGTTAGCTATTGTGAAACATGCAGCGTGCTGTGTATGTTATCAGGATCAGTCATTGATAAAAGTATATACTTCATAGGTAAGGTATCTGTTTATTTTGGTGTGCCAATTTGATCTTGTTAACGGTATAAGTTCCTACCTACCTACAGCTTAACCTTTGTATTATAATTATATATAATATTAGATCTTATCTATTAAGTTAATATTAATGCATAAAGCAGTACATTGTCAAGTTAATGTTCTCAATATTTCGTTGATAATCAACATTAAGTTTCATCCATAATTGAGATTGGTGTCGCTGATAGTGTGAGTGCTTTAGAAACACATCAGCAATTTGTATTTAGGAATATATCATGATACATGCTACAGTCAAAAAGTTAATTGTATCACATAATCTGCATAAATGTAGTAAATGTTTTGTTTAAATATTATAAATAATTGTATCTGTTTAAATATATATTTATATACAATGTATATATTGGCCTAAGATTTAAGTTGTAACTAATTAAACTAACATGATGAAGCATCTGAACAGTTCAACAAAAATTTGCTTAATATGACAAAGGTATGTAATATGTGTACATACTATTCACATGAATATATTTTGTCTATCTAAAAATGTCCTCAAAACTGATATTTAGAAACCACTTAGAGTAAAACTATGTATATGTAATTTGTGTGACTTATAAATGTGCGAAAAAATCCTCATTAAAAGAGTACATGATAACACATACATATATATTATATGACTTTAAATGTGGAATATAACATAGTTCAAAGAGGCACATCAAATCATATAAGTACAGTTGCAAAACCCATATGCATGACTGTGACTGATATGTGTGCAAATAAAAACTCTTTGAATAGTCACAAGATGTCACACAGTGGTGAAAAACCATATGCATGTGATATATGTGACTACAAATGTGCACAGAAAAAGTCATTGAATAGTCACATGATGTCATACAGTGGTGAAAAACCATATGCATGTGATATGTGTGACTATAAATTTGCACGTAAAAACAATTTAAAGCAACACACACTAACACATACAGGTGAAAAACCATATGCATGTAATGTTTGTGACTACAAATGTGCACAGAAAAATTCATTGAATAGTCACATGATGTCACACGGTGGTGAAAAACCATATGCATGTGATATGTGTGACTATAAATTTGCACATAAATCCAGTTTGAAGAAACACATACGAACACACACAGGTGAAAAACCATATGCATGTGATATGTGTGACTATAAATTTGCACATAAATCCAGTTTGAAGAAACACATACGAACACACACAGGTGAAAAACCATATGTATGTAATATTTGTGACTACAAATGTGCACAGAAATATTCATTGAATAGTCACATGATGTCACACAGTGGTGAAAAACCATATGCATGTGTTATGTGTGACTATAAATTTGCACATAAATCCAGTTTGAAGGAACACATACGAACACACACAGGTGAAAAACCATATGTATGTGATATGTGTGACTATAAATTTGCACATAAATCCACTTTGAAACAACACATACGAACACACACAGGTGAAAAACCATATGCATGTGATATGTGTGACTATAAATTTGCACATAAATCCAGTTTGAAGAAACACATACGAACACACACAGGTAAAAAACCATATGTATGTAATATTTGTGACTACAAATGTGCACAGAAATATTCATTGAATAGTCACATGATGTCACACAGTGGTGAAAAACCATATGCATGTGTTGTGTGACTATAAATTTGCACATAAATCCAGTTTGAAGGAACACATACGAACACACACAGGTGAAAAACCTTATGCATGTAATGTTTGTGACTATAAATGTGCAAAATATTCCAATTTGAAGTTACACATACGAACACACACTGGTGAAAAACCATATGCATGTAATGTTTGTGACTATAAATGTGCACAAAATTCTTCTTTGAAGAAACACATACGAACACACTGGTGAAAAACCATATGCATGTTATGTTTATGACTATTAATGTGCACAAAATTTCCATTTGAAGAAACACATACGAACACACTAGTGACAAACCATATGCATGTAATATGTGTCACTATAAATGTGCACAATAAACGCTTTGAATGGTAACATGATGTTGCACACTGCTAAAATACCATATGCATGATATATGTGCGACTACAAATCTGCACATAATTCCCATTTGAAGAGACATAGGAACACACTGGTGACAAGCCATATGAATGTGATATGTGGGACTATAAGTTGCACAAATATCTACCATGTTGAGTTGAAGCAACACATACAGGTAAAAACCACAGGTGCTCGGTGTGCAAAACCATCTGCATGTAATATGTGTAACTATTTTTATTTATTTATTATTTTTGAAGTTATACTTCTTTTGGCGCGATAGAGATTACTTCTACCTGTTTACTTGTACTACTTCACTTGTTTACTTCTACCTACGCGAACTCGCTCACTGTGAAATAGATTTATTGTTATCATAATACAATTTATTACTTTAACAATGTCTGAGCCTAAGACAATTATGTCATGGGGATGCTGCAATCAGGAAGGCGATGATAAGGAAAATATTACATGCATATTATGTGACCTAAGCTTTCATCTAGCTTGCCTGGCGACTACTAACTCGCAATTCTCGGCTAAGCAGTCGGAACTGCCGTCGGATTGGAAGTGTCCGTTATGTTTTAAGAAACCAAGAGGAGTTTATAAGGACAACACTCCTGTGCGCGCCAGTTCGTCCTCGCGAGCTCAAAAAAGAGTCGCACCTACCTCGTCCCCCCAGGTGGACTTAGAGTGCCCGCTTACTCGAGATGACGTCAGAACGGTGGTGCAGGAAATCTTTAGCACTGAAATGGATAATCTTTTCATTCGCCTAGGTCAACAAATGCGCAGTATTATAACAACCGAAACTGCACCTATGAAGCAGGATATCCAGGACCTCCAGGAGTCCACGGCTTACACGAGTGGACAATGTGAGGAAAACACCAAAAAGGGCACCGAGATCATTGTATTTATTAAAAAAATACAGGACGAGAATGTAACCTTGCGCGAGGAGAACCGTAACTTGTCAGTACGTATAAATCAGGTGGAGCAACACGCTAGAAGTAATAACGTTGAGATCCAGTGTGTTCCGGAGAAGGTAACGGAGAATTTGGTACAAGTTGTATCTAACCTAATGAAGACTGTGAGCTGTGACGTTAAAGAAGAATGCATCTTAAATTGCACTCGTATTGCAAAGCTTAACCCTACGAGTACCAGACCCCGGTCCATAGTTGTTCAGCTTAGCTCACCAAGAGCTCGGGACACCCTTATCGCGTCTGCCATCAAGTACAATAGAGCTAACCCAAACAACAGGCTCAATAGCTCTCATATTGGATTTGTGGGCGAGAAATCTCCTATTTTTATAGTGGAACACCTATCTGCCTCCAACAAGGCGCTGCACGCTGCGGCCAGGACAGCAGCCAAAGAGAAGAATTACAAGTTTGTGTGGGTGCGCAACGGACGTATATACATGAGGAAGTCGGAGACATCAGATCACAAACTAATAAAGGACTTGGAGTCCTTACAAAAATTAGACTAGGTTGCCTCAACCTCACTACATACAAACATTTCATCACCGCTAAGTATATATTACCAGAATTCACGGGGACTTAGAACAAAAACGCATAGCTTTCTCTATAACGTGGTATGTTGTGACTACGATGTTATTATACTAACTGAGACCTGGCTTCATGAGGGCGTTTTAAGTAAAGAGCTATTCGATGATAGATATACCGTCTATAGAAGAGATAGAGAGACATCGGGTTTCCATTGCGGTAGAGAAGGCGGAGGTGTCTTAATAGCAGTATCTACGCGTCTGCAGTCTGTTAGGATGTTGGGATGGGAAAGCGATTGTGAAGATTTATGGGTCACGATTGACCTCCCAACGTATGGAGATTCGCAATCTTTCAGCAGAGTGTACGTGTGTGGCATTTATCTTCCTCCTCCAGTGCAAAAGACGATGTTGGAACATTTCGTAACCAATTGCAATAAGATTCTAGATAATTGTGATCATCCCGTATGTATTGTAGGTGATTTTAATCTAAGCGGTATACATTGGAATGTTATTAATCGACCTCTAACAAATTACAAGTTGTCTAGTTTGGAACAAATTTTAGTAGATTTTACTTTTTTAAACCATTTACTGCAAAGTAACAACATAATGAATAGTAGAAATAAAATCCTAGACTTAGTACTAACTGATAATACATTTTGTACTGTAAATGCTGCCTCCCAACCCCTTTCAAAAGTAGACCTCTTCCACCCACCTCTATTACTAACATTTCCGATCTTGCACGAAAGTAACTTAAAACATAACTCTGATATAAGTATTCCTAATTTCCGTAAAGCTGATTACCACTTAATTAATAATTACTTGAAGGACCAAGACTGGGACCAATTATTTAACGAACATGATAATGTTAATGAAATGGTCAGCAAATTTATGAGTGTAATTAAATCAGCTGTTGCCAAATATGTTCCACAGCACAAAATAAATACTCAAAAATATCCCGTTTGGTTTAACAGAGACTTAATAAAATTATTTAAAAGAAAAGACCGCATTAGGCATCGTTATAAAACTTATTCTAATCCACTTGATCAGCTCCTTTTACAGTCACTCAATAAATTAGTCGAAACAAAATCACGGGATTGTTATCACTCATACATAGTTAGTATTGAGGATGCTATTGGTACTAATATAAAAAGTTTTTGGTCATTTATCAAATCAAAGCGACAGGGTAGAAGCAGTTACCCTAATAGTATTACATATGGCAATAAAACTGTGTCTACCGGACCAGATATGTGTGATTTATATGCCAAATACTTTGCGTCAGTATACGATAGTACAAATATCAACACGATTTTACCAGTTGTTCATAAAATTGAAGGAGAAACTTTAGCTACTATCCAAATAGATATCAAAATAATCACACAAAAACTAAAACAGTTGGATTGTAATAAAGGCGCAGGCCCTGATGGTATTCCGGCTTTTTTTATAACAAAATGTAATCACAACCTTGCAATTCCATTACACAAAATATTTAATAAATCGTTAAAAACAGGTATTTTCCCTGATCCTTGGAAGATTGCTAAGGTGGTTCCTGTATTTAAGAGTGGCCATGATTCATTAGTTAATAACTACAGGCCAATATCTATTCTCAGCACATTTGCGAAAATTTTCGAATCTTTAATCTGTCCTATTATTCAATCTCATTTTAAACAGAATCTCACTCCTCACCAACATGGTTTCGTCTCCGCTCGCTCAACTTCCACGAATTTAGTATGTTTTACAGAAATGCTAGCTGAGTCTATTGATAAAAACAGTCAAGTTGACGTTATATATACTGACTTAAGTAAGGCATTTGATCGCGTATCTCACAGGGTGCTGCTTGCTAAGCTTTTCAATTATGGTTTTGCAGGAAATTTGTTAGCATGGCTACAATCCTATCTTAGTAATAGACATTTCTTTGTCGTAATGTGTGGGTATACTTCCAACTTAACGGAAATAGCTTCCGGAGTACCTCAGGGCTCACATTTAGGACCTATTCTTTTCAACATTTTTATTAATGACATAACCGATTGCTTTTCCAACTCAACTCCCTATTTGTATGCTGATGATCTCAAATTTGCTAGACGTATTTCAACTCCCATAGATATCAATCTTCTTCAAAATGATTTAGACAGACTTTATAAATGGTGTTGCGATAGTGAAATGTCTCTTAATTGTAATAAATGTTTCCATATTAAATTTTCAAGAAAGTTACACATATTACCTTCAAGATACTTTATTTCACATGATGAGGTAAAAGAAGTTGAAGTAATAAAAGATTTGGGAGTCTTATTAGATAAAAAACTCACTTTTGTGCCACATATAGAGCATATTGTCAAAAAAGCTTCCAAAATGTTAGGATTTATTATAAGAAACGGTAAAATATTTCGCAAACCTTCAACTAAAAAAGTTCTTTATAATTCTTTAGTTCGTAGTATTCTTGAGTATTGTAGTGTAGTTTGGCGACCACACTACGCCACGCACAGTCTCAGAATCGAGAGAACACAAAAACGTTTTGTTTGGCACCTGTCTCGGTTCACTAAGTTTGCACGTAAATCAGTATCGTATAACGACAGGCTCAGTTATTTTAAATTAAAAACATTAGAAAAACGAAGAGAGTACATAGATTTAATCTTCTTGGTTAAAATTGTAAGAAACCACACAGACTGCCCTGCACTTCTAGAAAATATTCATTTCAGAGTTCCATACCATTATCCTCGTTCAAGAATCACTCCCTTGGCTCCTCCACTAAGACGGATAGTATTAGGTGCAAACTCCCCTATTCCACGTATTTGCAAAATATGCAACCATTATGACAATATTGACATACAATCTGATAGTCTATATAAAATCCGCCGTGTTATGTTACAGGACTTGTATGAGTCCACCTAATTCCCTTTTCATACTTATGTAAACCAATGTAACTATATAAATCTACCACTTCATTATTCCTTTACCCAGTCCTTGTTTTAGCTTAGCAAAACATATTTAAGCCTGGTTACCTATATCCCTATCCTAATATGCAGCTAACATAAAATTTTGTTTTTTCATAATATTTTGTATTACTTACTATTTGGTATCTAAGCAGTTACCCATTTTAACTTTATATAATACGTGCATGCTGTGTTTGCCTGTAATTGGGTGCGCACGTAATCTATAATACCTAGGTTTAATATACTGTAATGTAATGTGTGTCATCTGTTGGCAAACCAAATAAATAAATTAAAAAAAAATAGAGATAGAGAAAAATGATGAGAGTGAATTTTTACGATGCGCGCGCACACCGACACTGTTAGTTCTAGATGGCATGACTATGTTCAAGTTGTATATTCTAGTATTTTTATATTTAGAACACGTATTTCGTAAGAACGTCGTATTTAACGACATATTTTTACGTAAATAAAACCTTTTTTATTTAAATAAAATGTTTTTGATTCATTTTAACATTTATCATTAATCACTACTGCATTTTAGTTATTTTTTTTCCATACGCCACAGAAGTATAACTTCTAACGCGTGTACATAAGAACACACACTAATTTTTTAATTATTTATTTAACTATTTATTAATTTATTTATTTATTTATTCATTCATTTATTCATTCATTCATTCATTCATTTATTGATTTATTCATTCATTCATTCATTAATTTATTTATTTATCTATTATTTTTTTTATTTTATTTTTCATATGTATTTATTTATTTCTTATTTAGTTAAACAATTACAAAAATGTATACTGAACTTCGTTATTAGGGTTACATAAAAAAGTTGAATTATTTTTAGCTCCTCAGTTTTTTCGGTGGTTTAATTTGTTTGTTAAAAAGTTTTATGGCAATACCTGTAGTTGTCAAGACATGGAAAATATTAAAATCAACTTTATAGTATTTGTATCAATCTATTTTGATTTTGCCCAGTTAATTTGTGCGTTGTTTTTAGCGAACATTATCTTTGTTTGTGTGTACTCGGAGAATTAAAGTGTGTGAGTTATAGTCTGGGAGCTAGTCTGTACATAATTAATATTACTTCGCTCAGTAGGGCTATTCTGTAAGCTAATCTCGGAAGCGAACTTTGCAGTGAGATTTGAATTTCGTGGTACGAAATTGAACCGTATTGCAATCGCTTTACGATTTGAATTTCGTAGTACGACTCACCGCGGATTCCGCTTGCGAGATGCGTAAACTAGCTTACAGAATAGCCTGGCTGATATCAATTTTAAATTATTTCAAATTATTAAGTGTTAAAATATAATAAAGTTTTGAATGAAATGCTCATGTCGGTTGAAATTAAGTTTTGTAGTTTTATGTGTAAGTTTTTTTTTTTTAAACTTTTTTTTATATATATTTATTTGTTAGTTTTTATTGTAATAATTCCAAGATAGCAAAATCTAAAATAACTATATTTATATTATGTTTCTTTGAAGTGTCACACACTTTATATTTTTTAAATTGTTAAACACAATCCAAAATTTCATCGTACCGGCGGGACTCGAACCCGCACCCCCCGGATTACACGTCCAGGTGCTCTGCCAATTAAGCCACGGTTTGATCCATCGATACGACGAAATTAGTGGATTGCATTTGTTAACCCAATTATGCATTGGTGGCGCCATCTATGACTACTTATTACGTAAGTTAATCATTCGGAAGAAATCATTACAGTTTTCAAATCCGACGAGAGATGTTGTACTGCGTAAATCAAATATTATGTTTCTTTGAAGTGTCACACACTTTACATTTTTGTAAATTGTTAAACACAATCCAAAATTTCATCGTACCGACGGGACTCGAACCCGCACCCCCCGAATTACACGTCCAGGTGCTCTGCCAATTAAGCTACGGTTCGATCCATCGATACGACGAAATTAGTGGATTGCATTTGTTAACCCAATTATGCATTGGTGGCGCCATCTATGACTACTTATTACGTAAGTTAATCATTCGGAAGAAATCATTACAGTTATCAAATCCGACGAGAGATGTTGTACCTACTTTTATTTGAGAGGAAAACCACCTAATTTATTGATTTAAAATAAGATAGTTTATATGATACACTTTTTTCATTATTTGAACCGAAAAGATATGCAAAAACATATGTAAATGTTAATTTCTCGACAACCCGAGAAGACCCGAGAAATTAGGCTGAGCGCAGACTATAGACAAAACAGTCTTAAGACAGTCTCAAGACAGTTTTGTCTATCACCCTGCGCACACTGCGAACAAGACTGTTTTGTCTGCGAGGATGCGACACAGAACAGATACTACGTATAGAATGGACACTCTGATCACTCCACCAATACACGCATTATGTACCTACCTACCATTTGTCTTCTTCAGTTATACAGTAACTAGATATCTACTTTATCTTTTTTAGGGTTCCGTATCTGAAAAGGTAAAAAAAGGAACTGAGCGCTCATACAATTTAGAGGTCTAGCTTAATTGGAACCAACCTTAAAATATGTAAATAAATAAAATAGTGCTATTGAGTGATTTATTTTCGTCGCGTCGTTCGCGTGTGGCGCGGCCTTGCTCAAGTTAGTTCCTCGACAGCTTAGAATCGGTAGGGAGGTGAGTAAGCCTCGATTGTTGGGGCGAACAGAGTGTCCATTCTATACGTAGTATCTGTTCTGTGTTGCATCGGTTTTGTTTGTCGGCACCGAGAACAAATAATAATACTACGTATAGAATAGACACTCTGTCCCACCCACCAATCGGGGCTTCCTTACCTCGCCACTGATTATGGAGCTGCCGAGGAGCTAGCTTGAGAAAGGCACCACACGCGGACGACTACAGAACAATAATACTACTCACGTGGAGATGAACATCAACTTCATACATATATGTTGGGACCAGTAGGTACACACAGGGAATTCAAATTTACGAAGGCTCTATATCATATATAATAAACTAGCCAAGTACAAGTCGGACTCGCACTAGTAGGGTTCCGTACCACACTACAGTATTTTATAAGATCGAGCAAAAAATACCACTATCATTTTTCACCAGCAAAAAATAGTAATTAATAAACATTTTATTTCTTATAATGCCATCTAACATCTAACAAAGGGATCGACATTTCAATATAACGCCATCTATGGGACGTTTACCTAACTAAGCGTTCATAGATGGCGGGAAATGCCGAAAAAAACACGTTTCTTGTATGGGGACCCTCTATTATTTTTAACTTTATTCTGTTCTTAGTATTTCTTGTTATAGCGGCAACAGAAATACATCATCTGTGAAAATTTCAACTGTCTAACTATCACGGTTCATGAGATACAGCCTGGTGACAGACGGACAGACAGACAGATAGACAGACAGACGGACAGCGGAGTCTTAGCAATAGGGTCCCGTTTTACCCTTTGGGTACGGAACCCTAAAAAAGCTAAATTGTATGAGCGCTCATATAACTCAGAGGCATATCTTAACTGGCGTTAATTATGTATGTATGGGACACCCTTTAATTTAATTATTTTTTTGCGTGAAGGCTCACAGCACAAGTAAAGGAAAAATTCCGAAAAATAAAAAAAGTTGAAAATTAAGGTAATTTGGGTACCTACATGTTTTCGCGAAAATCTAAATATGCCTATATCTTATTATAGTGTTGACTCAGGACCTTGATTTCTATATATCTAATAGGGACTATAAACCTCAGTATCTCGTATACATTTAACTTGCTAGGTCCACCCGTTCCTGAGAAAATCTGTGGTGTCACAAGGACATACAGACGGACAGACGAATAAGAAAGTGCTCTTATAAGGATTCCTTTTTTACCTTTTGAGATACGGAACCCTAACACGGTAAATTTACTTTTACAAACTTAGGATTTGTAGTTATTGCAATACATTTCCTATGGATCGAACTACAAAGTTAAGTATGTCCCTTAAACTAGTCCGAGAAGTTTGTACGGAAGCCTCGGTGGGCGAGTTCAACTCGTTTTTGCTGGTTTTTATATATAATATAGAACTTACGTAAATCTGAACCTCCTGTGTGTACTGGTCCCAACATATATGTATGAAGTTGATATTAATCTTCACGTGAGTAGTATTATTGTTCTGTTGTCGTCCGCGTGTGGTGCATTGCTCAAACTAGCTCCTCGGCAGTTTCAGAATCAGTGGCGAGGTGAGGAAGCCCCGATTGGTGGGTGGGACAGAGTGTCTATTCTATACGTAGTATTATTATCTGTTCTCGATGCCGACAAACAAAACCGGTGCAACACAGAACAGATACTACGTATAGAATGGACACTGTTCGCTCTAACAATCGAGCCTTCTTCACCTCCCTACCGATTCTGAGTTGTCGAGGAACTAACTTAAGCAAGGACGCACCACACGCGAACGACGCGACGAAAATAAATAAGCTTGATACAAACACACAACATAACAAATAATAAAATAATAGGGGATGAAAGTTTGTATGGAAATATGTGAGGTTTATATGAATGTTCTACTGAACCGATTTAAATGAAATTTAGTTCACAGATAATCTAGAGCCTGAGAAAGGACACAGTCTACTTTTTAATGCGAAAAAGGGTTGAAAGTGGGATGGAATGTTGTATGGAAGTATCGTCATTTTTAGAGCTAGAAGATTGAAACTTATTTTTTAGGCTGTTGATTCGATATAAATAAATATGACATACAACATTTGAAAAAGTTTTACCCTCAAGGGTGTAAAATAACAATAGGGAATAGGGGATGAAAGTTTATTACTTATGATTTGTGGTTGGTGCAATACATTTTCTATGGATCGAACTACAAAGTTAAGTTTGTCCCTTAAACTAGTCTGAGAAGTTGGTACGGAAGCCTCGGTGAGTTCACTCGACTTAGCTGGTTTTTAGAGTTCCGTACCCAAAGGGTAAAATGGGATCCTATTACTAAGACTCCGCTGTCCGTCTGTCTGTCTATCTGTCTGTCTGTCCGTCTGTCACCAGGCTGTATCTCATGAACCGTGATAGTTGACAGTTGAAATTTTCTCAGATGATGTATTTCTGTTGCCGCTATAACAACAAATACTAAGAACAGAATAAAGTTAAAAATAATAGAGGGTCCCCTACAGGGTCCCATACAAGAAACGTGTTTTTTCGGCATTTCACGCCATCTATGAACGCTTAGTTAGGTAAACGTCCCATAGATGGCGTTATATTGAAATGTCGATCCCTTTGTTAGATGTTAGATGGCATTATAAGAAATAAAATGTTTATTAATTACTATTTTTTGCTGGTGAAAAATGATAGTGGTATTTTTTGCTCGATCTTATAAAATACTGTAGTGTGGTACGGAACCCTACTAGTGCGAGTCCGACTTGTACTTGGCCAGTTTATTATATATGATATAGAGCCTTCGTAAATTTGAACCTCCTGAGTGTACCGACTGGTCCCAACATATATGTATGAAGTTGATGTTCATCTCCACGTGAGTAGTATTATTGTTCTGTAGTCGTCCGCGTGTGGTGCCTTGCTCAAGCTAGCTCCTCGGCAGCTCCATAATCAGTGGCGAGGTAAGGAAGCCCCGATTGGTGGGTGGGACAGAGTGTGTATTCTATACGTAGTATTATTATTTGTTCTCGGTGCCGACAAACAAAACCGATGCAACACAGACCAGATACTACGTATAGAATAGACACTCTGTTCGCCCCAACAATCGAGGCTTACTCACCTCCCTACCGATTCTAAGCTGTCGAGGAACTAACTTGAGCAAGGCCGCGCCACACGGGAACGACGCGACGAAAATAAATCACTCAATAGCACTATTTTATTTATTTACATATTTTAAGGTTGGTTCCAATTAAGCTAGACCTCTAAATTGTATGAGCGCTCAGTTCCTTTTTTTACCTTTTCAGATACGGAACCCTAAAAATGATAAAGTAGATATCTAGTTACTGTATAACTGAAGAAGACAAATGGTAGGTAGGTACATAATGCGTGTATTGGTGGAGTGATCACAGTGTCCATTCTATACGTAGTATCTGGTCTGTGTCGCATCCTCGCAGATAAAACAGTCTTGTTCGCAGTGTGCGCAGGGTGACAGACAAAACTGTCTTGAGACAGTCTTGAGACAGACTTGTCTGTCCCAGACAAAACTGTCTTGAGACTGTCTTAAGACTGTTTTGTCTATAGTCTGCGCTCAGCCTTAAGACTGTTTTGTCTATAGTCTGCGCTCAGCCTTAGCCTCGAGAATTCTCGAGACCCGAGAAATTGATAAGCTCGAGAAATCATGAACACTACCAAAGAGTAACACCATGAGCCTACAGGAGCAGGCCCCCTATTGTTATCTATCTGCTCGAAGTACTCGTAATTTCTCCGTCTCATTGTAGCCTAGCGACATGAGACACGTAGTGACTATGTGTTTGCAAATAAAGCGTGTTTTGTACAGTATGTCGGTGAGCCTATCTAGGTATTTGTATAAGTATGCACCTTTATATGCAAAAAAAACGTCTAGCAAATATAGTGTTAGTTATATTATAGTGTTAGTAATTCTACGCGCTAACTTTGAGCTAGTTAATGTTTTGTGAACATTTTTTTGAAAACGCAGTATTGTTGCCAAAATATAAAGCTGCCGAACTCGAAGACAGTTTGAGTATTGAATACTCAAAGGGTTCCGAACCCAAAGGGTACCAAATGAACACTTTCTGAGACTTTGTTGTCCGTTCGTCCGTCCGTCCGTCCGTGTGTCTATATGTGCGCACTTTACAGATGTAATTTAATTAAAACTTGTTTTGCACTAAAAAGTGTAACATAAAATCTTTTAAAAAAAAAACCGACTTCATTACCACAAACAGGCACTCAAAAGCGAAAAATAAATTACTTAATATAATTATTATTAGCGCTACCCATTTATCTATTTGAAGTCGGTGCCAGCCAAGTCTAATAGGTAGTAGATAGATACTACCTACCCTACGTGTATCTACCTACTTACTACTACTACATACATTGTATCTATCTACTATCCAATAGGCTGGCACCGACGTCAAATAGATAAGTGGGTAGCGCTAATAATAATTATATTAAGTAATTTATTTTTCGCTTTTGAGTGCCTGTTTGTGGTAATGAAGTCGGTTTTATCTTTTTTGAAAAAGATTTTATAACGGTATCACGTCCAAGTTTCTTGAAGGTATGCGTCATCTTGCGGAGTCTTGTGTAGAGATTGGTTATTTGTACTTCCCATTGAAGTTGGTGATCAATATCGATGCCAAATTATTTTATACTATCTACAATCTAGAGTTCATGACACTTGTGGCACAGTTGAATTTAATCACAAATTGCAATAATGTAGCCTTAGTTTAATAGCAGTTGGTTTAGTGTGCTCTGAGATACGAAATGCTAAATACTTAGTTTTTGCAGTATTCAGTGGAAGATTAGACTGCAACCAGCTTGCTACATTTGACAAGCCCTTCTGGGCTACATCAACGACCTCTTCCCAACTAGAACTATGAAGTATAAGTGCCGTGTCATCGGCGAATGTAAACATATTATCTTGGTTTATGTTAAGTTGGCAAAGGTCGTAGATGTATACCAGAAATAGTGTAGATCCTAATACTGATCCTTGTGGAACTCCGAAAGAAAGCGATGAAAAGTTACTATAGGCTTTATTAATCTCAACTCTTTGTTTTCTTTCGTTAAGATATTATGTAAAGCAATTTAGTGTAACACCGCGAATACAAATATAATACTTTTGCAAAAAGTAGCAGTAGTTCTACTTTTTGCAAAAGTATTGGCCAAGACACAGTATCGAATGCCATCGCCATATCTAGGAAAATACCCAAACTCAGGTTTTGTTATGCACCAGTAAATTTTGTTTTTCCAAAAATCCTAGTAAACATTTATTCACTACCTTCTTTAGAAATTTTAGACAGCACCGGTAAAAGTGATATGGGCCGATAGCTAGATAAGTAGATACTACTTGTTTATTACCAGATTTATGTATCGGACAAACATCTGCAATTTTTAAGCGACTCTGTACTGTACCTGAATACATGCCAAGATTGCAGATGTGTGCTATAGGTAGGGCTAGATAATGTTTTGCTTGCTTTAAAATATTATTACTTATTCCATCAAATCAGAGGCCGATTAAGTTTTTAAAGATGATATAAATTTTACTATTTCTGGCGCATCTGTAGGTGATAAAAAGAGAGATTCTGCAGGCGTTGATTTAACAGTGATACAACCAGCTAGCTCAGATTCTAACTTATTCATAGTTTTCAAAGTGGTTTGTGCTAAGTCATGTCCAATTAAGCAAAAAAAGTCGTTGACTGAATTTATGCCTCAGTCTTATCTGGGTTTAGCTTAATTAACCCCACTAAGACAGAAGTTTGCGTTCTTACTGCTAAACTCTTTTTTCCGTATCTCCCCGATTTCAGGGCGTTCCTCTTACAATACCCAACAGTCTTGGGATCCTAGGCATCGACATTGCTAGTGAGGTCCAATTTAAGAGTCACCTGGAAGCCAAAGCACAACTTGCATCCAGGAAGCTAGGTGTGCTTAACAGAGCGAAGCGATATTTTACACCACGTCAACGGCTTGTGCTTTACAAAGCACAAGTTCGACCACACATGGAATATTGCTCGCACCTCTGGAACGGCGCTCCGAGCTACCAGCTTCAGCCTCTTGACTCCTTACAACGAAGAGCCACCAGAATCGTCGACGATCCCGAGCTCTGTGAAAAACTAGAGCCACTCAGCCTCCGTAGAGTAGTAGTCCTACCCGCCGCGATCTTTCCATCTAGCTATAAGACAGAGTCTTTTAAAAAGGGTATCCACAAACTCCTCAAAGGTCAGCAACGCATCAACCGCACACTGTTGCAGTTGTCCATAGGCGACGGTAACCGCTTACGATCAGGCGGGCTGTCTGCTTGTTTGCCAACCATAACATAAAAAAGTAGGTCCAGGGATTCAGAAAGGGGCAAGTGTCAAAACAACTGTAGTCCAAAGTTATTTGCTGTTATATTTATTAGGTTTAATTCGGTTAGCTTGAAATGTATTTCTGTGTGAATTGAGAAGTATGCTGCAGTGGTTGCAATTTTTTTTAATATTTTTATTGCATACGAGTATTATGTGGTGATTTTTTAACTTCAATGTGCAATGAGTCTCTTTTACGGATTGTGTTTACCAGTTTTTTGGTCATCCATGGTCTTATGATAGTATTAGCAGCTCGTAATTTGACTAGTTTTGTATGTGTTTGGATGGCTGAGCTGATGTGGTTAACAAGGATGTCGGTGGCAAATGTGGTAAAAATTAAGTAATACAATTATCTAAACCGAAGACGTCCTAGGACATCGATGGCCTAAATGTATGAGATCCTGCATTACGCAAACGATATTGAAACTGATCCACTTGCTTCGTGATAAAACATCTCTAAAGTTGAATTTGTCAGACATAAAATCGTTAAGCTTAAGTACTTTATGAAAAATTTAAATTATGGCTACTGGCTCACTGTTTTATATTGTACATTGAATATATGCAATTTAAATCTTGACTCATATTTTAACCTTATTTTGTTTTGTAATTTAATCATTGATATAAATTTATTATTTAGTGTACTCATATTTAAATTCAATTCCAACTAATACAATAATTAATTGACTGACTAAGCAATTGCATAAATCGTTGCACACCTGAACTAGAGTAGATTGTAAGGGTCATTTTCTATTATTTAACAACTTTGTACCACCTACATTCTATGCTATAAATTAATTTTGATTTTTGAAGTTTTTAACCGACTTCACAAAAAAGGACGAATTTTTCAATTAGTCTGTTATTTTTAATGTTTATTACCTCAGAACTCCGTCAAATCTTAACTGATTTGGAAAATTATTTTTTGTTTAAGAGAGTGTGCCTCCCGTTTGGTCCGATTCAAATTTTATTGAGCTATGACAATTATCTCCGGAGATATGGAGATAAACATTATAAACAAATTTGCATGGATCTGGATGACATCATTATGGCTAGTGGATAGTTTTACTATCACGGCATGTGAAGTCGGATTTTTCGTTTTTTACGATCATTAATTATCTCTTTATAATATTAGTCTGGGTGAACTAGTTTTGTTTAATAGTTCAGTAATATAAATGGTTCTAAATATCTATGTTGCAGGTAACAACCAACACAAAGGCCACTTCATATTTTTGCCAAATTTAATAAAATATTATCTGGGTTTTATCTAACAAATTGAATATACAAATAATTCATTATGCCGTTGCCATACATGATGAATTTTGTGCATTGACGCAGTTTGCCGGAGAGTGTGGAACAAAAGAAAAGGAAAGGACAAGATTTTGAGAGATAGCTGTTGTAAAACATTTAACGTGCTGTGTATGCTATCAGGATCAGTCATAGATAATAGTATATACTTCATAGATAAAGTATCAGTTCTGTTTGGTGTGCCAATTTAATATTGTAAACGATATAAGCTACCAAATGCTAGTTAAACCTTTGTATAATATATAATATTAGATATTATCTAGTAAGTTAATATTAATGCATAAAGCAGTACATTGTCAAGTTAATGTTCTCAATATTTCGTTGATAATCAACGTTAAGTTTCATCCATAATTGAGATTGGTGTCGCTGATAGTGTGAGTGCTTTAGAAACACATCAGCAATTTATTTAGGAATATATCATGATACATGCTACAGTCAAGAAGTTAATTGTATCACATAATTGGCATAAATGTAGTCATTGTTTTGTTAAAATATTATAAATAATTGTATCTGTTTAAATATATATTTATATACAATGTATATATTAGCTTAAGATTTTAGTTGTAACTAATTAAACTAACATGATAAAGCATCGGAACAGCTCAAATATTAACCTACTTAAAACCAAATAAAGGTTTGTAATATTTTTTTGTGTATTTTTAGGTGTGGCCATACATTTAAACTAACACCGATTAACACACACTGGAGAACAGCTGTATGAACCTTCGTAATATGTGTACATACTATTTACATAAATATATTATGTCTATCTAAAACGTCCTCAAAGCTGAAATTTAGAAACAACATTGAGTAAATTATACATGTATTTTGTGTGACTATAAATGTGCCAGTAATTCCTCTTTGGAAGAGCACATGTTAGCACACACAGGTGTTGCACCATATATATGTGAGTTAAAATGTGCAATATAACATAGTTACAAGAGGCACATCAAATCATATACAGTTAAAAAGCCCATATGCATGACTGTGACTGTGATATGTGTGACTATTAATTTGCAAATAAAAACTCTGAATAGTTACATCATGTCACGCAGCGGCGAAAAACCATATGCATGTGATACGTGTGACTATAAATGTGCACATAAACCCAATTTGAAGCAACACATACGAACACACACTGGTGAAAAATCATATGCATGTGATATATGTGACTATAAATCTGCACGTATTTGCAGTTTGAAGATACACATGCGAACACACACTGGTGAAAACCCATATGCATGTAATATGTGTGACTATAAATCTGCACGTATTTGCAGTTTGAAAATACACATGCGAACACACACTGGTGAAAAACCATATGTATGTAATATGTGTGACTATAAATGTGCACAAAATTCTCATTTGAAGCAACACATACGAACACACACTGGTGAAAAACCATATGCATGTGATATGTGTGACTATAAATGTGCAGAATATACCAAGTTGAAGGTACACATACGAACACACACCGGTGAAAAACCATATGCATGTGATATGTGTAACTATAAATGTGCACAACATTCCCATTTGAAGCAACACATACGAACACATACTGGTGAAAAACCATATGCATGTAATATGTGTGACTATAAATGTACAGGACATACAAGCTTGAAATGTCACATGCGAACACACACTGGTGAAAAACCATATGCATGTAATATGTGTGCCTATACATGTGTACAAAAACAATCTTTAAATAAACACATGATGTCTCACACTGGCATAAAACCATATGCATGCAATATGTGTGACTATAAATGTGCTCGTAATTCCAATTTGAAGCAACACATACGAACACACACTGGTGAAAAACCATATGCATGTGATATGTGTGACTATGAATGTGCAGATAAACGCTCTTTGAAAAGACACATGATGTCACACACTGGTGAAAAACCATATGTATATGATATGTTTAACTATAAATGTGCATAAAAACACTTTGAATAGTTACATAAGTTCACACACTGGTGTAAAACCATATGTATGTGATATGTGTGACTATAAATGTTACAAATGTTTACGGATCGGTTAATGGAGATCTTTAATCCCTATTAGGTGTATATAAAAATCAAGGAGTCAACACGAAAAAAAGATATGGGCGAATTTAGATGTTCGTGAAAACTTGTAAGTACCATAATCCACTGTTAATTTTCAACTTTTTTGAGACGTTTTTGCAGTAAGACGTTGCTTTTAACTAAAATTGAGAATTCTAGGTCAACCGGAAGGGACTCTATAGGTTTTGGTTATCGAAAACCTACAGGGTACTTCCCGTTGACCTAGAATCATGAAATTTGGCAAGAAGCAAGGTCTTGAAACACATCTAAAGGAATAATTCTGAAACCGTAAATATGTAGTTAAATAACAATAAAAAGGTAAAGGACATTGACGGGGCTTGGATCAAATGCTGCCCAGACATACGAGTATTTCCAAATGATTCCCGAGATCAATTTACTTAAGAAAAAAGTATAAAAAAATAAATATATCCCAGGATTTTTTTTTAACCATAAATCCGATGGGTTTTACGTACTCTTTTTGTCAATATTATTTTCTTTAAGGCTGAGTTGCACCGTCTTACTTTAACCGTAACTACAACTATTAACCGGTGTTTTTATATGGATTCTGACAGATTTTGACGTTTGTTATAGTTTAAGTAAGATGGTAAGAACTCAGCCTTAGTCTCTGTCAGTAATTAGTATGTATTTCAAAATGGGTAGAGAGTGCTGTGTGTGTAAAATATCGTGTAGAGCCATAATAAAAAAACAATAATTTGAAAATATATGAAATAATGAATAAGTGTAATATCAGTAACGATTAATTTATTTTTTTTCATTATACTTTATGGGAAAAGCCAAAATTTTGTTACACTATTACCTATATTTTTATTTGCGTCTAATGCTAATAAAGAAACATATGAGTAAATATGACGAGTTTTTGTTTCCGATTGTAAACTTTAATGTATTTACTAGCCAAGTAAATTATCTAAGTTACTAGCTATGTAAACATCCATTTCAAACGTATACATTTATTTTGCTAATAAAAAATACAAAATAACAAAAAGAAAAAAAGCCATACAAAAAACAAATGTCAATTTTTGCTACCCAAATATGTCGAGTATCCTAGTGAAATTTCTAAGGCATTTAGACTAAAATTTCCGTTTTACATCTTGGTGTGAGGTTACTGGAATGTCGATTTTATTGCAGACACTAAGATTTAATTTAAATGAGTATTTTCTTAGGTTTTATTCTGGTGTCTTCAAGTCTCGCACTTTTACGTTACTCTATTTACGTTACTAAATTTCTATACATTTTCTAAACGTTGTTATTATTCTTTTCACACGAATAACACTTATATATAGATGTCACTGTCAGCATTCTAGCCGTCTACCATTTTGTTTTGTTTGTTACTAAACAAGTGAATAAGCGGCGTGTTTTCGTGATAAAAAAAAACTGTGAAACTTGTACCTGTGATTTCCAAGGTATGTTCAAGTTATTTTTCTACTTGTTTATGTAAGACTTAACGTTTGAGAACGTAAGATTTATGCAGACATTACCGCAGCTAACAATTCCATCCCGTTTCTATGTAAATTGTGGTAAGGCTGTAGACAGAAGCTTTTTATGTTACTTTTACGTTACTTTTTCGTTACTCTTATGTTACCCCGTTTGAAATTTTATGTTACGTAACATAAAAGCATTATAAATATAGTTGCATATTGTTAAACTAGCAGAACATCGGATTACAACATTATTTGTGGCATTCCGCGGGAAAAAGGACCTGTTGTAAGATTCTAGTTTTCGACTTAATTCAATTTTTGTGAGTGAAAAGATTTTTACGTACATATAATAATTGAGTATAATATCTCAATTACATCAATATCTTCATTTTAATTATATTGACATCTTTAAATCACTCATAGTTTGTATTAAAATGCTGTTAAAGTAAATCAAAAAGAGACCAGTTGTATGTTGACGCCCGCGGCTTCGCCCGTGTTAGAAACACAGAGCATCGTGGAAAAATATTTAAACAAAAAAAAAGTTTAAATTAGTAGAAAAGGATATTTGCATAATTTCTAAAGAAGATATTGTGACGTTCTTACCTTGCACAGATGCTGGGTTGGAATTAGAATCGTTTGGCACGAAAAAGGGGAGGTAGAGGGGTGGAATGGGAAGGGGAGGGTCCCCTCTTCAATACTCTTCCACTCCCATTACAAGGTATTGTAATGGGTATGTTACTTTCCTAAACGAAGTAAATGTTAAAGAAATCAACAAATTTTCTTAAAATCCAGCTTCTTTGGCTTTCCCATCAAAATGTATGGAATGACATTTATGTTTCCGCAACAAAAATGTTATTCCCATACATTTTGAACTTGCGTTAGCGTGAAGGCAATCAGGATATTGGATTTTGTCTAGGGGCCCTGATAAGTATACGATTAACGTCTCAAACTTTCTACTGAAACTGACTCGCGGGGCATTGAAGTCGGTTGTTTTAGTTTTTAAACTATCTAAATTATTTATTGTATACTTCACTTCTAAAAACGAGTTCACACAAGTAAATAAACAAGTAAATACGTATTTCAGGCTTTATAAAATCGTACCCCTTAGAGGGCGAAGTAGTGTAACAAAGTCTAAAAATCAATATTGTTTCGATTGCGCTGAAATTTGGCATGCAGATAGTTATATCAACGTTAGTATCCGCTAAGAAAGGATTTACTGAAATTCATTTCTTTGGGGCATGAAACAGGGGTTCAAAGTTTGTATGGAGAAACAAGAGTAAATATTCATAGTCAATAATAGTAATAGTTCTGTAAATAATTGAGTAAAACCGTGTTGCAGGATTTTTCGAAATTCTGTCCCTAAGAAGGTGAAATGGGGTAACAAAGTCTGAAAATCAACATGGTTTTTCGAGTTTTGTATAATAAATCTCTTTTTCTCTTAGTCACGCGATAACTTGAAAACGAGTAACTAGACCGATTTGGATTATTCTTTTTTATGTGTTTTTATGATAGTAAGGTTTTTACGAAAGAAAAGTTTTTAGTAAATGAAAGAAGTTCTTAACGCGAGCGAAGCCGCGGGACACTTCTAGGTTAGGTATAAAAATTTAAAAGCTTACATATACTTTTCAACTTAATTCAATTTGTTACAGTTACAAGTAATAAATAAAAAAATCATGCTATGTAAACATATGTACACACATCAACACTGTCTAGGGATATTTTGTAAAAATTTCTTCAACTCATAAAATACTGGCTGGTTTAAAAATATTTTAATGTAAGCTTATTTTGTAAGTCTTAATGAATGATTCAAAATTTGAATTTGAAAAATAAATTAATAACAAAAGATTTGCGCGGCATAATTGTAGCGAAGTTCGAATGTTTTTATTTACCTAACCTAGTTTTTGGTATTTTTTTTGTTTCAAATTAAAATTTTTAATAAAAATCATCGGTTAATTTCGAATTTATGTACCTGTATGCATCATGCAGCGGCGCCATTTAACGAGAGACGAGATGTTAGGCAGTAAGCATGCTTCAAACTGGGGCTACTCAACGGAGTATAGCCGAGGAGATTGGAACATGACAAAACGTGATATCAAGGTTTTGGTCACATTATCGTACCACTGGTGAAGTGGCTGAAAGGCACCTAGGCGGGAAGCGCATAACCACCCAAAGACAGGATCGATTTTTGCAAGTGGCCGCGAGAAGACAACTTAATGTGACGGCCATGCAGTTGGTTCAAAGGCTCTAGTCAGAGTACCAGTTGCTTGTCAGTGACCAAATTGTGAGGAGAAGACTGCATGAGGCTAACCTTTATGCTCGCAGGCCGCTTCGTACTCTAGCACTACGCAGAGGAAATCGCGGACGAAGATTAGAGAGAGCTCCAGAACATTTGCTCTAGGAAAATAACCAATGGTCTGTAGTGCTGTTTACCGATGAGTTCCGATTCGGTTTTTATCCTGATTTACGAAGAGTACGTGTATCGCGAGCTCCTGGAAGTGAGAAGCGTCTGCAACACTCTCAGGAAGTCCATCCATACCACGGCGGAACAATTATGGTTTGGGCGGGTATTCGTGTTGGTGGAAGAAAAGACCTCGTTTGGATCAGAAACACCATGACTGCACAAAAATACCGAAATCAGGAGCTAGCACCAATAATCTATCCTCATCGAATGCAAATGGGCCAAACTTTCACGCTCATGCACGACAACACTCGTCCGCACACTGCGCGAGTGGTCACCAGCTGGCTACAGGAGCACGACGTGTCGGTCTTAGACTGACCCGCGCAATCACCAGACCTAAACCCCATAGAGCACGCGTGGGACATGCTCCAAAGAAGGGCTTAGAGGAATTTTCCTCCAAACGTTGCGACTGAAAAGCAACTTTTTTTGCATCTTAGCAGGACCTGGGACAATATCCCGCAGCAGACTTTGATAACTTGATTTGAAGCATGAAAAACCGTTGCAGGACCGTGATTAACGTCATGGGTGGTTTTACTGACTACTAATTTTTCGGGTAACTGCAAAGAACCTAATAATTTAGCTTCACTTTCATTTTTTTCTTAAAAATAAATTCATCTCTAGGTTTACCATTATTTCACTTTTTGTCTTTATTTCATAAAAAAAATATTTACGCAAAACAAATAACTTTGTTTTATTCTAAAGCATAGTCTGATAAATGGGCTCTATAAAAATATATACATGTTGTATGATAGTTGTAACACGTTTGGAAAAAATTGAGAAAACCAGAATATCCCTAGACAGTGTTGATGTGTGTATTATGTATGGCAACGATTTCCCGTAAATTAACTTTTGGCCGGTTTCTGAGTACATTTATTGAGAGTTTATCTATTCAATAACGGTACAATTGAATTGAGTAGATAAACTCTCAAAAAACCGACCTCAGAAACCGACCATTAGTCAGCAACAGATGATAAGGTATTAATTAGGTGAATTCAGTTTGCGAGCGCAGCGAGCACGAAATTTTTTTACGTAAAGCACCAAAAAGTAAATTTACGCTATGCAGTAAAATGACTGAAAATAATAGTATGCGAGCAAAGCGAGCGCGAAATTTTTCATAATTAAGCTGAAACGAAAGTTACGCGAAAAAGTTATTTTGTGTTTTTTTATGATATAAGGTAACAGGACAAGCACGATGCTCGCGTGATGGTAAGCGATGACGTCTGCCTATTACAGATACAGCGGCACGCAAAATTCTGGACTGCCAGAATTTTGCATGTCACTGCACTGCGCCTGTTACCTTGAGACATAAAGATGTTGAGTCTCACATGCCCTGTAATTTCACTGGACACCTTGCCATTCAAACCGAAAAACATTACTATTTCACGGCCGAACATTAATTGGCAAAGTGGTGGCACCGCCCCAGGCGGACAAACAGAAGTCCTACCACTACAAAAATTTGCGTTTGATTAAGGGTAAGAAAACAACTGAATCTGAACACTGAAAACGTTGCGGCCGCCTTAAACGCCTGCGCGTTCCGGCTTGTGTCAGCCTGAAGCGCGATTTGGAGTTTGAGATTTTTTTTTAAATTTTATAACATATCAACTTAAATCGCGGCTTGCTGCCGCCCCTTTACATGTGCCGCCCGGGGCCATCGCCCCCCTGCCCCCCCCCCCCACGCTACGCCACTGCTGTGTATCAGTCTATCCCTTTCCTACAACGGCATCTTTATATCTTTTGTACTCGCTCCGCCCTTGTATGCAGCGGTACTTGTGCACTTTTAGTGATGTTTTTCTGTTGTTTTGTGAAAGTTATCGACAATGATTACGATGAAAATGCTCAATTCAACATGTTATATGTATATATATGTTGTTAATCCAAATTATCCTACTGATGTACTTAATAAACGCGAAAGCTGGAATGTTTGTTTGTTTTGCTATTCAATCACGCCAGATAAGTACATAAATAAAGGTCAAGTAGATAAATACATTTTAAGTTACTTGATACGTGATACTGATGCGTGTGAATAACCAATTTAGTGGTAAGAAAAAAGTAGAACTTAGTGTGTAAGCAAGCAAACGAACATTTTTAGAGTTCCGTACCTCAAAAGGAAAAAAGGAACCCTTATAAGATCACTTTGTTGTCCGTCTGTCTGTCTATCTGTCCTTCCGTCGGTCCGTCTCTATCATTATACCTTTACACTTCTACACACTTCTCACACACGCTATATTTCATATGACTGATGAAATTATCGATAATGATGAGGTAGTGTCACGTTGTCCCAGCACTAAGCATGATTTATTGCTATGAGTCAAATTGAAGTTGTCCAATCACAGTGCTGTATTACCTATAACCCCCCCCGCAAAATATTTCGCTCGCGAATTAGTTCATAGTTTTTCTCATGCGGAGTCCACTGGGTGTACGTCCGTGGTCTTAGCTTACGTGATACCGTTGTGCCCAACTGACATATATTATGTAATGTAGCCATTATTATTACCAGGTGATTTAATATGTACCTATATACTTAACCGAAAATGAAATATTATGCTACACAACTTTTTTTTAAGTTTGTAATGGGACATATTATGATAAATATGTAAAATCTGTACACAATGCACACCGATGTACACGAAGCCGGATATATGTATAATATATAAAAATCAGTTACCGAATATATGTAGTGTTTTATTTATATATACTATCCATATATTATTATAATATAGATATTAAACACTACATAATATGGTTAGTTAACTTCTATATACGCTAATCATACTTACATTTTACTATAAAATTGTACTTATTATTATTATATTAATTATACTATACTATTTTTATAAAAAAATCAGGTTACGTCATTAGAGGCAGTGGCGTATCTGCTCGACCAATGTGTTTTACTCTTAGGCCGCATGCTCCAATGCTTGTCTCTTCGCACTCATCCGAATGTATATTTCTATTTCTTTCTACAAATGGCGAAATTAACATCGGAAGAATTTTGTAGAAAAATATTAATTTTGATATACTTACGAGTGAAAACTTATGCCATGGAACTTGTTTTTGGTTTTAGAGCTATTTGTGCACATTTTAAATGCGCAGGAAGGCATTGTTGCTAATTATAAATTGTGATCTGGAACAAAACTGTGCACGAGCTACACTAATTACAATTCGATGGTGACTAAGGTCGAATTTTGTTCGCGAACCTAATTCATGCGGTCCACATCGAGGAGTGGGGTCCCATATCTGGTGATTTTATCTATGGTTGGTACCCTTCGAGCATTTACCAATGGAGATGTTAACGTTGTAATCCGCAAAAAAATTTTTCTGCCGATACTTACGAGGGACGAGTTAAACACGCATTGCACACACACAAATCACTCACTTTAACGATCCCGTACATTAGCTTGAAACACGCACACAGTATTAAAAATACAGCGTAGTTACGCATGCTGATATGGCCAAAAATGGCTATATGGCCAGCAGAGAGGTACGCCTTGCGTGAACCTCCTTTGGTAAATGCTCGAAGTTGGTACCCTTTGGGTTCGGAACCCTAAAAAATGGGCAGTAAGCAGTTATTTGTGTTAAAATTTTGTTGTGTTTACTTATATAGGTTATGTTAGAACAGTGACCACACATCGCGCGAACCGAGTGAGCATAGTGAGCGTGCCGCGGTAGCGGCCGGTGAAGCGCTAGAAAGTAAAAAGATACAAATGTATGATGAAAATATTTAAATTTCAATTTCAAAAATAAAGAAATTACGCCTCTCCGGCAGGGAAAAACAAGTGGGGGGGGACTCCTCTCAACTCCCTCTACCTCCCCCGACTATTCCTATCTTCCTACGAAGGCGAATTCATTCAAGATCTTTACCAAGAACGGACCTAAAATGTGACTGACCCGTCTCTACGACTAAAATTCATAAAAACTTGCAAGAATTTTAATGCTTGACACTGGCTAAATACACTAATCGTGTGAAGCCATAATAATACTAAAAAAAAAGTATTCTGTGGGTCTTATGGCTAGACCGCACTAAGCGACACTTCACTGCAGCGGCGCGACGCTACACAATATTCGTTGTAAGAAATTGTATGAGGTATATCGCACTACGCTGCAGCGGAACTACGCGCACCGCGACACTGCGCGACAAAGTTGACCAACTCATCAAATCTGACGCGCCGTGTCGCGTCGTGTAGTTCCGCTGCCGTTAGTGCGGTATAGCAATCGACGTGACACTTCATTTTATTCAAGTGTTTGGTTCGTAGTACGAGAAGTTAGGCAGCCCGTACACACTCAATCTAGATCGCAATCACTGAGTTCTGATCGCGAGCACGGATCACGGGATCACGCGTCAACATTACACGTTCAATCTTGATTTCTCAGTCCGTGAATCGTAACCGCCCTGACAACACCTAAAACCATCCTACAACAGAGTACTTTTTAATATGTAAAAACTGGCCAAGTGCGAGTCGGACTCGCACACGTAGGGTTCCTATTGAACAAAATTTGCAGGAAAAATTACTCTGTTGTATTAAAAAACTATAAAAAAATAATATAATACATTTTGGGGATCCTCAAGTAGTCCAAATGGCGTATTCTTATATTTCTAGGTGGCCTAAACGGTTACTGGTAACCGATTGGATATTTTGATCGCCATTTGACCCCTTAAGGTAGCCTAAATGGCGATAATTCGAGTACTTTTTACATATTAAAAAGTACTAAGTTATAGGTGTTGTCGCGGCGGTTACGATACATGGACCTATAGACCTATAGTCTAGGATGATGGATTATAATGGATGGCGTCAAAACTTTGGCAGCATGTCCATTTTCTGTTTGTGTTAGTGTCTAGAATTGCTAGAGTGTGCGTGAGTAGGGAAGTGATCACTATTGTAAAACATATCGATAAAAAGGTGAAAAAATGTAGAAAACTAAAACTTATGTAAAAAGAAAACAATTTATGTGATAAAATACGTAGTTACTTTACTGAACTTATGGAAATTAGTTATTGTTAAAAAATGCTACAGTACTTAACTGTAATTAGGCAACCTTAAATCTGGCGGTATAGATTTCTTAGCTTTTCTATAACACAAATCTTAAATGTTTTTGCATTTTCAATACGTCAATTAAATATTACAATTTTGAGCTACAAAGCATCTATACTTCTATACTAATATTATAAAGAGATAACATGTATGTTTGTATTGAGTTAGCTCAAAAACTACAGGACGAGTATTTTTTTCTCTCATATATAAATATATTAATGGTCTTTTAGAATGAACATAGGCTATTATATATTATCCTGTTTAAAAGATAGGTATATTCGTGAAGACCTATTTTGCAACTTAAGTCGCCAATAAAACGGTCGAGAAAACACGTTTTTTACGAAAGATGATTAATCTGAAATAGATGTAAGAAAGTATGTATCGAAGAGTAGTACAACTTAATAAGACCTACAAAAAAGTCCGCGATAACATATATCTATCGCACAGACTCACAGTAACTATTTTAATCTTTATTTTTTAATAAAAAATGTTACAGAACTTTCAAGGCTATTTTCTTCTATACAGTATTAATCCTTATTTAAATAATTACGCGAATTATCTTGGCCCAATATCATAGATTAAAATTGTCCTTTACAGTATATAATTTATATGAAAATACTAGAAGTGCCCTGCGGCTTCGGTCGCGTTAAAGACTTCTTTTATTTACTTAAAACTTTTATTTTGTGAAACCTTTCTATCATAAAAGACATCAAAGAAGTAAAAGCCAAATCGGTTCACCCGTTTTCAAGTTATTGCGTGACTAAGGGAAATAGGGATTCATATTTATAAAACCCAAAAAACCATATTGACTGTCAGACTTTTTTTACCAACCCCTTGCAAAAATCTTGCAACACGTATTTACTTATTTATTTATAGAAGTACTTACGTAAATCTATAAGTTTTTATATAAATATTTTTTTTTTCATTATTAATTATAAGTAATATCCGTGGGGAATTTTTACAAAATGCTTTCTCAGCGGAAACCTACGTCATAACAACTATCTGCTTTTTAAATTTCAGCGCAATCCGAAACAATATTGATTTTCAGACATTGTTACCCCACTTCACCCTTTTAGGGTGGCATTTTGAAAAAGCCTGAAACTCGTATTTACTTATTTATTTACAGAAGTACGGTTTGCGTGAAGGTCGAATAAAATGACTATCCAAACTTTGAACCCCCGTTTCATCCCCTTAAAGAGTGAATTTTGATAAATATTTTCTTAACGGATACTTATGCTAAAACAACTGGCTGCCAAATTTAAGCGCAACCCGAAACAATATTGGTTTTCAGACTTTGTTACCTCATTTCACTCTTTTAGGGGTGGAATTTTGAAAAAGCCTGAAACACGTATTTACATATTTTTTTACTGAAGCACTTGTATGAAGTTTCGAATAGAAAAGACTATCTAATCTTGTTTATCTGCACAAACTTTGAACCTCTATTTCACCCCCTAACGAGGTGAATTTTGAAAAATCCTTTCTTAGTACACCCTTGCGTACTAAGACAAATATACTCTTTAAATTTCAAGTCTCTACTACTAGTGGTTTAGGCTGTGCGTTGTCTGTCAGGCAGTCAGTATGTCAGGACAAAGATTCTTATAGTATTAGATAAATTATCATATAAAATTACGCGCATCGCAAATAATAGAAAAAAATGCAGTGAAACCACAAATTAGGCCATACTTACTTTGTAAACATTAATCAGATTTTTAATTGTAAAAGGTAACAGGACAAGCATGACTCTCACTTGATGGTAAGCGATGACTTCTACCTATTACAGATACAGCTATACAGGAAAATTCTGGCAGTCCAGAATTTTGCATGTCACTCCACTGCGCCTGTTACCTTGAGACATAAAGATGTTAAGTTTCACATGCCTCGTAATTTCACTGGACACCTTGCCATTTCAACCGAAAAACCTATTTCATTTATTATTCCTATGAAAATTAATTGGCAAAGTGGTCGGCCCAGGCGGACTAGCAGAAGTCCTACCACTACAGAAAAATTAGCTCATTTTTTTGTAAACGCTAACTATATAAAGTAATTTGATGTCAATATAGTATGATCTATTGTATCATCATCATCATCAGCCAGTGTCAGTCCACTGCTGGACTGTAGGCCTCTCCCAAGATGCGCCACTGAGCCCGATTTTCAGATCTTTTTTTCCAATCACTGCCCACCGCATTGCGTATGCCGTCGCTCTCCACTCTCCAAAACTCAAAATTTGAAATCACCCCGACTGATCTATGTATAATCTATAATGAAAATAAAAAATATTCCAATGAGTCTGAACACGATATCTCACCTGTAAGTTGGCGAGGAGTTGAGTATTCAGCAGATTCCAGAAGATGTCCCAGCATCATGACAATGCTTCAGTGTCCTTTGTCGTTGAAGAAAAGGATACCGAATTTCGAATTAATCACTATGAAAGTTGATTTTATAGCGCCATCAACTAGAAAAATGCTCATAGTTTTACAACGGCTAAACAGATTTTCATGAATCAGAGCTAATAACACTTTCGATTAAAACGCTTTCAAAACCGTTTCATCATCCTTCATTGCTCGCAGAGGAAGATTATAGGAAGACTTACAGGAAGATTTTCTATCTTGACTCCACTAGCTTCTATTCTTATTGTTATATACCGGCTGTAATTCACGTACCATTAGTCGATTTTTCTCGACCTGGGTTTCGAACGAGTCAGTCGCTCTTCCTCGGGAGTGAGGTCACGCGGTGAGATCGCGATGTTCACCAGTAAATTCGACTAAAGGTACGTGAATTACAGCAAGTATATAACAATAATAATGTTACAAATTCACGATAATTTTAAAATCAAAATAGCGTCTATTCTTTTCCATTTCCTCGGTGTCAGTTCCAGCTTGATTGATAATCTAGTAGGTACAAAATTGATTTATCAAAATGTTTAGAACAAAGTATGAAGTGTTTCGTTGGATCCTAATTTTCACGCCTTACTGCCTTTATCCACTTGATTGGATTTTCGGACATTTTGGAAACCTACAACAAAATGATATAATATATTAATGTGGTAAACTGTCACACATTCTTCATAAAAATATATATAATAGCATTATCATAAGTAATAATAGATTGAATACGAGTAAGTATAAGTGGTGATAATATAATTAGGTACCTAGTTACTACTAATTTTGCGCGACATTACTTTGATTACTTTTTATAATATTTTAAGATCGTTCACAAAACGAAATAAAACATTAAATTAAAAAATCAAAAAACCCGACTGCGCAATAAGTGAAGTGTTAAAAAACGAACTGAAAAGAAAAAAACAAGTAAGTCTAGTAGTTTAGACTTCTGTTTAGGGATATCAAAAAACTATACCATTTAAATTCCTTCTCGGTCGTGTAACGGTATTTCGCTTATGGGTCTTAATGTAAAATTATTAGTAGGCGAATCGTTATCAACAATATTTATTTAAGTAGGTTCACAAGGCCTGGTCATACTTCCACAGGATAGCACTAGCACTTCCCTTTGTAGTCCTGAGGCAGTCGGGAGCACGTGGCGATGAATCGTTGTAGGTGCACGTTAGACACGCGGGAAATACGTCCCGGGCTTCGGACCCTGGAAATATCCATCCAACTCCTTATAATTTGTACTAATCGTAAACCGTCTGATTGTGGCCTCATACGAGGGAAGCGCTTAATGAGAAGGTGTGTGAGGATTCCACAATCAGACGGAGTTGACACGAATGACATTGAAATAGGACAGGTTAACAATGGAAGAAAAGAGTATAATTTCAAGATGGGTGAGTAACAAGAATAACAACAGAAAATGAATGTTTTAATGAATTAGCAAGCAGGCGTATGACTACATACCGCCTGTCTATGTTTAACATAAAAATAATATTTGTTCAACACTTACCGGTTAACGGGCGCTGGCAATGAATTTAGGTAATGCACTTATGTGCTTTTTTAAAACGATTCCTGTAGATGCTGAAGATGATAAATCACTCGGAATCATCACTTATTGCATAATGCTAATGTAGGTACCTAGTACTGATAAAATAATGGCGGGAAGCGAGGAGCGCAAGAATTTGCGACTGCCTTCTATCATAAAATGAAAGGTCTGGCCGGTCCGGAGAGGTGCTGCGCTCACGTCACAGCGCTGGGCCGGCTGCAGAGCCAGGGGCAAATCGGTGGACGAAATAAGGAAGGGGGATAGTGGGCGTAATGGACTCCGAGCCTATGAAGGGTAACGTATTAACGTTACAATACCCCCTCTCGTACTGAAGGATTTTATTACTGTTACCAGGAATAAAACCCGCATCAATTTAGCAATCCAAACCCCAGAGAATAAATTGTTATTTACTAACTTCTACTTGTGAGATATCATTAACTGTGGATCCAATCCATTATCTAAATGCTATAAGAGGGTTAACGACCGCCAAAACGGCTATAGAATTATTCAATAATAACTTGAAGAAGAATGAAGAATTGCGCAGATAAAAAAAACATAATAATAGTATAGAGAGGCAATTTTATTATACATTTTATTTAGTAGCAACCACAAGTTTTAAGTCCTTTATGTGCCAGGAACCTAAATTTTTCCCAGCCATATCCTGAAGAACATAAACCAGGGGTGACCTTTTGGCAATGACTTTAGCTTTAATGAATTTGGGAGCTAATTTCTTGGAGAACTGGTTGCTTTTATCACTTAAAAAGTAAGTGCGCTTCATGACCACATCTCCCACGTTAAACTCTGCAAATTTCCGTCGCAAATTATAGTGTGACGTATTTTTCACATGGGCTTGCCAAAGCCTAGATTGTACTGTGTCAAAAATGTTGGACAAACAACCTAAATTTTCAGCATAGACTTCACGTGGTAAGAACAAAAATTCTTCACCGTGGTCATTATCCGTGTAGTGTGTACCGCAAGTTACCAGTTCTCTCCCAAAGACCAAAAATGCAGGGGTAAACCCTGTGGCCTCATTAACCGAACTATTTATGGCAAATTGCACCTCAGGAATATATAGGTCCCAAGACCGGTGATCATCTTCCACGAAGGTAGAAATACAAGTAATGATGGTCCTATTATACCGCTCGACTAAATTTACTTGAGGAGTATACTTTGGGGTATAATAGACGTTAGGTATATTGTACTTTTTGAACAACGCATCTGAAACTTTGCCGGTAAATTGAGTACCATTGTCCATCAGGATTGTTTGTGGAATGCCATGAACCAGAAAAACAGATTCATCTAGAATTTTTGTTATGATATTCGAAGTGGCCTTTTTAATCGGAAAAATCAGACAAAATTTAGAGAAACAGCACGTAACGACTAATATGTAGTTGTTCTGTTTTCTGGAAGTTGGAAGAGGACCCATTAAGTCGGTCGAGATCATTTGAAATGGGCGCGAGCAGTTTTTAGGACGACCCATCTCCCCGAGTACTTGATGAGTTGGTGATTTGTATGAAAGACACTTATCACAACTGCCGATAAACTTAACGACATCTCGGTACATACCGGGCCAGAAATAGCGCAAAGCAAGTCGTCGGTATGTTTTAAATATGCCCATGTGTCCAGCTGTGGGCTCAGCATGGTTTTCTATTATGGCCTTCTCACGGACCTCAGAAGGTAATACCTCCTTCCACGAAAATTCTGATTTGAGTTCGTGTTTATTTTTCGACAACCTGTATAAATTATTATTTTTTACGATGAAATTAGGGAACTTCAACGGGTCTGTTTGACAGCCCTTAAAAATGTTAAGATACCAAGAATCCTTAGTGTCCAAGGGAGAGTTGGAAGCGGCTATGGTACTTACTGGGACGCTTCTCGAAAGTGAGTCTGGTATAACGTTGTCAACACCACGTCTATTTTTTATAACAAAATCGAATGCTGACAAACGGACTCCCCAACGAGCTAGACGTCCTGTAGGGTTGGTGATCGATAAAAACCATTTGAGGGCACTGTGGTCAGTATACACGGTAAACTTCTGGCCGTTCTCGATATAGCATCTCCATTGCTCAAGAGCGGTAATGACAGCTAATGTCTCTCGTTCCGTGATGCTGTAATTTCTTTCGGCAGCAGACAATGACTTACTCATGTAAGCAATTGGGTGTTCTTTGCCATCAATCGATTGAGTAAGCATTGCCCCAATGCCGAAATTACTTGCATCCGTGTGAACCTCAAACGGTTTGCTAAAGTCCGGGCAAGTCAAAACTGGAGCGGAGACTAAATTCTGCTTCAAATTCTCGAACGCATTATTGGCTTGAGGCGTCCACTTGAAGGAGGGAGTACCTTTTTTAGTTGATGTCAGAGCATTAAGAGGCCCAGCAATGGTACTAAAGTTTGGTACAAAACGTCTGTACCAAGTTGCTGTCCCCAGGAAACGTTTCAGGTCCTTACGACAAGTCGGTGTTGGGTAATTCAAAATTGCCTCAACTTTAGCGGGATCGGTACGTAAGCCAGAGCTATCGACGACATAACCCAGATATTTCAGTTGGGAGCTGAAGAACTTGCATTTCTCAATGTTGATTGTGAGATGTGCCTGTTTCAACTTTTCTAGCACACGTAAAAGTAAGGTCACGTGACTGCCAAAGTCCCTGGACACTACGATGACGTCATCCAAATATGCGAAGACCTGGAGATTGAATTCGGCAAACAAGAAATCGACGAGTCGTTGTTGAGTTGCCGGAGCATTAGTGAGCCCGAACGCAGTTCTCTTGAAGTGAAAGGTACCTCTACCAGGAACGTAAAATGCTGTCTTGTTGCGGTCCTCTTCACAAATTTTAATTTGCCAAAAGGCCTTGGATAAGTCAATAACTGACAGATAGCGAGCGTCCCGAAGGTTATCCAAGATCTCTGAAATGTAAGGCAGATTGTAGGCGTCGCGTTTGGTAACGGAGTTCAGTTTTCGGCTATCGAGGCAAAAACGCGGCTGGCCATTCTTTTTGTTGACAATAAGAACAGGTGATGACCATGCGCTCTCGCAGGGCTCGATGACGTCGAGTGAAAGCATTTCATCAACCTGCTCCATCATGACGCGTTGTTTTTCCGGAGACAGCCGGTAATAACGCTGACGAATAGGTTTCGAATCTCCGGTGTCAATATGGTGGGAAATCACATCAGTAAGACCGAGACCCTTACGCTGAAATGAAATTTCATCAAACTGCTTGATAACGTCATCAGCAAGTTTTTTCTGCTCGTCATCCAAATTTGCGTAACTTTGTATAAACGTTTGCTTAGGCGTTTGCATCTCGCTATTACTGACGTCGTGGTCTTGACCTTCAACAATGCTGCTGATATATTTTGGACAAAGGTGAAACTTTCGCCAAAAGTCAACTCCTAAGATGAGGTTTGACCTTATCTTTGGTATCACAAATGCTTTTAAGGTGCGCAGTTGGTTTTCAAAGGTTATTGGAATATTAACGTATCCAATACTTTGTAGGGTTTGACCACCTGCCGCTGTGACTGAAATGCAGTCGTCCAAAGCCATGAGTAGACCTTGCCTCTCGAAGGCTTTATGTGCGCCGTTACCTACTATGGTGACAGCAGAGCCAGAGTCTAGAAGACCAGAAACCTTAGTGCCGTTGATATCAACTGACACGTAAGGCCTACTATTGTCGAGTTCAAGGTTTTTATCGAGAATTGTGTGAACGTTATAAGAACTAAAAAACAATTTTACTGATCGTAGCCAATCATTCCACTCATCATCATTGGTTCTACTGTTTACACAATTCTCGGTGATTAGTTTTTTTGATCGGATACTTTATTCTGAAGACAGTCAGGGCAGTCTGGAGTCTTAAAGCCCTTGCGACCACAAACAAAGCATACTACATCATCTTTGTTTGCAGTACATTGCCTTAAATTGTGCGTATCGGTGCGGCAACGTGGACAAAATTTAGGCTTCTGACTTTGTTCAGTAGCAAACACCTTACCTGTTTTAAGATTTTGGGCATTATTAATGTCGCGGTGTATAAAATTTTGCCTATTGACCGAAGGACCAGCGTAAGACAGCTCAGGTGCTAAGGTAGCAGCAGTCGGTCGTGGAGGTTCTTTGAATTGAGAAAGACGCGACTGTATGTTTTCATAATTGCGACATAAGTTCTTTAATTCCTCAATCGACTTGATTTCTGAGACAGAAGATAACGCGTTCGCGTAACATGGCCGAATATTGTGAAGAATGATCTCAAGTTTGTCACCTTCTGACATTTGTTTTGTAAGTCTAGAAAAATATTCAGACATAATTGATAAGAAAATTACTATGTTTTCCGATTCTCCTTGGGTACGAGACCTAATTTCAGACAAAAGTCTGTAATCATAGTCAGACGGACTGAAATCACGTTTCAAGGATGCTACAAGATCATCCCAGTCAGTTACTGATTCTCGTATACCTCGGTACCAATGGATGGCATCACCAATAAATATTTCTGTGGCATTGGCCAAAACTTTTGCGCTAGAAATACCTTTTGCTTGACAAAATTCATTTACACGTTGAATAAATGCTCGTACGCACGTTTTACAATCGAATCTTATTTTAGAGAATTGATTTGAGTTGCCCTCACAAGTGACCGTAATATTCATCGATTGTGAGGGGTTGGGAGGAGGGGCGCAAGGTTCATTAACGGCACTGCAACTAGCCAGAGGGTCAAAGCAACCATCTCTCACTGTGCTAAGCTTGGCTGCTGTTTTCTTGTACAGCTCAACGCATTGCTCATAATCGTTTTCAGTATGATCATCCACTGAAATACGGTTCAGCCGATGGTATAGATGATTCATCAAATTTTCTGTACGCAGTAAAGTATTCTTGTCTAGTGGGGTTGACGAAGCCGTTACGTTAACTTTGTGTAGAGCGTCAACCACACCATTCAAGTCTACTGATGGCTCAATTGGGCTGGTGAGAATATCCTCGGACGGAAACATAGGCCCACATTTAGCTATTTGTTTCCGTAGCTCCTGAACGGTGGAGGCAGGTGTCTCACCCCTAATAGCTACTTCATATTCAAGTTCAGTTTTTTGAAGTGACATGAATTTAACTGGATACGCCATGATGTAAATTCAATTTTTGTGCCGTAGTAGGTGAATGTTGAACAAATATTTATAAAAAAAACACTAGATACAGGATAAGAAAATGATAATATAACAGAGAAAAAAAAACAACTAAAACTCCGTCTGTTACAAAGAAATTTAAGAGTTTAATTAACGTTTGGTTGTTTTTTTTATGATCTATGAGTAATGAAGATGAAATAAAAGAAATGTCTGAAATAAAATTAGCAAGAAAAAAAAAATGCAACAAAAAACTATAAGCAGAAAGAAAAGATAATTGCAACTAATGTGTATGTACCCAGTACTAAATTGTAAGTCTATAACATATATATATAAGACAATATACAATATAGTGAGATAAAATTGATAATTATTACACAGTTTGCAATAACAATAAAATGTATTGAAAAAAAAAAAACAAAACTATATAAATGTTCACGAAATTTTAACACTAGCTGTACTTTAAGCCGGCACAAAAATATCACGCTGATTGTACTTTAATGAGTAAATGGTGAATCAATTTAACTGACAAGATAAGCATTAAATAATGTGGGTACCTACACATTGGCTACTTGCAACAAAACGTTTAACAAAAAAAAAATGCGAGAAAATAAAAATCACACACAACACCAAAATTAACTACCCAATGGAAGCGAAAATATGACCTTGAAAACCACGTTAGGCGCCAGTGTAACGGTATTTCGCTTATGGGTCTTAATGTAAAATTATTAGTAGGCGAATCGTTATCAACAATATTTATTTAAGTAGGTTCACAAGGCCTGGTCATACTTCCACAGGATAGCACTAGCACTTCCCTTTGTAGTCCTGAGGCAGTCGGGAGCACGTGGCGATGAATCGTTGTAGGTGCACGTTAGACACGCGGGAAATACGTCCCGGGCTTCGGACCCTGGAAATATCCATTCAACTCCTTATAATTTGTACTAATCGTAAACCGTCTGATTGTGGCCTCATACGAGGGAAGCGCTTAATGAGAAGGTGTGTGAGGATTCCACAATCAGACGGAGTTGACACGAATGACATTGAAATAGGACAGGTTAACAATGGAAGAAAAGAGTATAATTTCAAGATGGGTGAGTAACAAGAATAACAACAGAAAATGAATGTTTTAATGAATTAGCAAGCAGGCGTATGACTACATACCGCCTGTCTATGTTTAACATAAAAATAATATTTGTTCAACACTTACCGGTTAACGGGCGCTGGCAATGAATTTAGGTAATGCACATATGTGCTTTTTTAAAACGATTCCTGTAGATGCTGAAGATGATAAATCACTCGGAATCATCACTTATTGCATAATGCTAATGTAGGTACCTAGTACTGATAAAATAATGGCGGGAAGCGAGGAGCGCAAGAATGTGCGACTGCCTTCTATCATAAAATGAAAGGTCTGGCCGGTCCGGAGAGGTGCTGCGCTCACGTCACAGCGCTGGGCCGGCTGCAGAGCCAGGGGCAAATCGGTGGACGAAATAAGGAAGGGGGATAGTGGGCGTAATGGACCCCGAGCCTATGAAGGGTAACGTATTAACGTTACAGTCGATACACTCATAAAATAAATTATACTTTATTATATGGAATGTAGAGACTTTAACACATCGTCGGGACACATTAATGGCTAAACGAATGGGGATTAATGTGTCCCAACTGTTAAAGTCTCTATATTCCATATAACAATGTATAATTTATTTTATGAGTGTATCGACCGAGAAAGAATTTAAATGGTATAGTTTTTTGATATCCCTAAACAGAAGTCTAAACTACTAGACTTACTTGTTTTTTTCTTTTCAGTTCGTTTTTTAACACTTCACTTTTTGCGCAGTCGGGTTTTTTTATTTTTTTATTTAATGTTTTATTTTACTTTTTAGTTAAGTAAAGGACGGCTAATTCCGTAATCTTCTCATTTCATTTAGAGAGTTGATGTCATGTGGATTATAATCACCGCAAACTTGTTACTAAAAGTAACTAACGCGGCATGTAAAATCGTTTTTTATTTTCGATTTGTACGATCATAAATTATTTGTTATAAATATATTTTGAATCTCCATTTTAAGACCTTTAATTCGATACCCCACTCGATAGGTTTTGAAAAAAAAATTTTTTTTGAACCCCAAATTTTGGCGTCTGAAATCCGCCATTTTGAATTTTTAAATTTTTTATGTTTTCGTTGACACTCGCGCTAGCATGGCGAATCTTTTGACGTGCCAATTATCAAAATCGGTTCACGCGTTTGGTCTCTAGTGTGCCACAAAGAAACAAACATACATACATACATACATACATACATACATACATACATACATACATACATACATACATACATACATACATACATACATACATACATATATAGACTGATAAACACATTACCTCTCCTTTGCGTCGCGCAGTCGGGTAAAAACCAACTTCAAATGCCACGCTATCCATTTTCAGTATAAAGTTAAAGTTGGAGGTGTTTATGTCCATATCTCTCGAGATACTTATCAGATTTCAAAAAATGTACAATGGGACCAAACGGGCAGAATAAACTCTCGAAAAAAAATTTCCAATCCGGTTAAGAACTTACGGAGTTATGAGATAACAAACATAAAAAAAAACTGAGAACCTCATCTTTTTATTGTGAAGTCGGTTAAAAATATTCAAATTTCGTTCTAAGCAAGGCCACAAGCTAACCGTTCCATCCTTTAAAAAAATCTTCATATTATAAATCAACTAGCTGGGTCCCGCGGCTTTGTCCGCGTTTAATGACAGCGGCAACATGCGCGTGGGCTGTGCGCGGTAGAAAACACTGCTTAATTTGCACATTAACCTTCCCTATTTGTATCAGATATTGTTCCCTATTTCATTAGCTTCAATTTTGATTTCGCGGAACTTTATTTTATTCTAAAATAAAAGTAGCCAAGTTACTTGGTAGTTAATATTTTAACATCAGCATTCTGCTAGTGAAAGTCCCGTTAAATTGGTCCAGTCCTTTCAAAGATAAACCGGAACAAACAGACAGACAGACAAACATTTAAAATTTTGTTTTTTATGTAAGTACCGTATATTCTTTCATATGCATTTAGTGAAAAGCTGTTAATTTGGAATTACAAACAGACACTTCAATTTTTTTATATGTATAGATTTAGTGTAAAATGTATATAAACGATTTATATATTTGAAGTTTTAAGTGTAATATTTATAATATTACACTTTTTTATTACACACAAGGAATTTATATATTCCTTTTTATAAGGGTATCGACTATATTTATCGACAAAGTTTTGGAGGGTTCTCGTAAGTACATCACTAGCCGGACGGCGTAAAATTATGTTTATTATTTACATAAATTAAAGCTTTCAAATGATAACCATTTACCACCTCGGTAGTTATATGACGAAAAAGTTGTATATAATGTAAGCAAAATAAATATTTTGATTCAAAAAGTGGTTATATATGAGAATAAATGCCCACAAAGACTTACGTGTGAAATGATAATTCTGGATCTTTTACGCCTCCTTTAGTTGTTCTTGATGGATAAAACACAGCACAACACGACATAATTTAATCATGTAACAGGGTTTCAGTCTTTAAAGCTATGTTTCTATTTAATTTTTAATTAATAAGTATGATGCGTCGCTATATTATGGCCTGCTAGCCGGTCAAAAATGGACACGATCACCCATGCGCGAGGTTGTCAATTTGATATTAGCTTTCTCGTTTACTCTTATCTCGCGATCCCTGTAATAGAAAGGGTAGGACAATGTGTTGATATAATGAAAGTCGACGTGACAACGTCACATGGCTGACATGGCTCCATCCATTGTAATCCATCATCCTAGCCTATAGTTCAATGCTTCGATGTCATGCTCCCCGTGAGTAATAGTGTTCTGTGGATGTCATTCTCTGTAGTGATGTCATTCGAAAATTCGGTCCTGACACATATAGTAATCTGTGATTCGGTCTGTGATTTCGGTATTGTTTACATTTTGTCATTTTTAGTATTTCCTGAATTTCAGTTTTCTGAATATTGTTTTATATTTATTTCTCATTATAATTTCTATGTGATTAACTATGGAAGTAACTGTAACAATGGATGAGTTAAAATTAAACTTTGAATCGGATAAACCTCTGTGTAGGTGTTGTTTATCAACAGAAAATCGAACGTTGAACGCGAGGAACTTTGGCCAATATTTCATGGATCTTGCCGGAATTAACGTAAGTGCTGAAGTTTTAGTTTTAAGTTAAACGTTTTGATTACACATACATTTTAGTTCGTACACATGCAAATACACTACAGAAACGGTGTATTTGTATATTATGTATTATATATAAAATAACGTGTCTTGTCTTTTACGTGGTCTATTCTTTACCTTACTGTAATACTATCACTGCGTGTCTATCTAAATGGGAAACAAACTATTACTAAATGTACAAATTTCACGTAATGATTTGTCATATGTACATACTTTTAAAATATGTCCTCATCATCATCATCAGCCTATCTCCGTCCACTGCTGGAGATAGGCTTCACCTATGGCACGCCACTGAGCTTGATCTTCAGCTCCCTGTTTCTAACCGCTGCCAGCTAACTTGCGTATATCATCGCTCCACCTAGCTAGAGGGCGTCCTACACTACGTTTACCGAGCCGTGTTCTCCACTCTAGATCACGTCTACCCCAACGGTTATCGGCTCTACGACAGATGTGACCAGCCCACTGCCACTTTACATTGCTGATCCTTTGAGCTATGTCGATAACTTTGGTTCTCTGACGGATGACTTCATTTCGAATTCGATCTTTCAGAGAGACTCCGAGCATAGCCCTCTCCATAGCTCGCTGAGCGACTTTGAATTGGTGAACCAGTCGCACAGTCAGCGTCCATGTACTGTGATCAGTATGCGTTTCTCTATGTTGTGTTTCACTATTTCACTTTTTTATTTTTTTTATATAAGAATTGTCTGAAGTACTGAAACACACAGTTACATGTATGGTTGGTTTTAACATACTTTAATTTTTTTTAAATATTCTGACGTAAACGATTGGATGACAGCTGAATGGTTCATTACTTTTTTTTTCTAATTCAAAGCGTTAAATTCTGCTTTTGCTATGTTTACTTGATAATTGGTTATGATTTATTTTATGATTTATGATTTTGACGTGTATATGTGCGTATATTTATACTGCCTACATACTGAATAAATGCTTTGATTCTTGATTCTTGATTCATGTATCGGCTCCGTAGGTAATAACAGTCAGGACGCACTCGTTAAAGACTTTTGTCTTCAGGCTTGATATGATTAGAATGTGTAATATAGCTAATATACACAATAACATTTAATAATTCCACTTTCCCCACCTATCAAAGAAAACTCTTTGAATTCCTTCACAACACCAATTTTCTTTAAATAAGGTCAATAGTATTATTTTTTTATTTCTGATAAGCTAGCGTTTTGACCACTATCTCGCCTGGTGGTAAGCAATGATGTGGTTGAAGATGGTGAACATGCTAGGCCTAGAATACTGCACACTCTTCTTGGCCGCTGCAACTCCATTTTAGATAAGTCGTCTAAATTTGGAACACGCTTCCTCAGGAAATACAACAGTTTCTAACTGTGAGTATGTTTAAGGGATGCTTAGAGACATTATTGTCTTGTTTAAATTTAGATTTTGAGGTCAAGTCTAGAGTGAATATGGTCTGAGCAAGCTTGCTCTATCCTCGACTGCATCCTCAATTACCATCAGGTGAGATAGCGGCCAAACACTGTTTGCAATAATAAACTAGCCAAGTGCAAGTCGGACTCGCACTCGTAGGGTTCCGTACCACACTACAGTATTTTATAAGATCCAGCAAAAAATACCACTATCATTTTTCGCCAGCAAAAAATAATAATAATTAAACATTTTATTTCTTACTAGAAGTGTCCCGCGGCTTCGCCCGCGGTAAAAACTCCTTTACTTAAAACTTTTCTTGTGTAAAAATGTTTCTATAAAAGAAATAACATAAAATAAAATTATAATATTATGATATAAATAAAGACATTAAATATGAATTAGCCAAATAGGATCACCCGTTTGCATGTTATCGCGTAACTAAGGCAAATCGGGATTCATAATTATATAACCCGAAAAACCCAAATTTTCATACTTTGTTACCTACCCCATTTTGAAAAATCTTACAACACGTATTTACTTATATATTTTCAGAAGTACTTAAGTAAAGTTTCGAATGAAACAGACTATCTCATCAACATTCAACTTTGTATCCCCGTTCCGTCTCCATAAGAAGTTAATTTGGAAAATCCTTTCTTATCAGTTACCTACGTCATAATAACTATCTGCATTCTAAATTTCAGCAATCCGAAACAATATTGATTTTAAGACTTTGTTACCCCAGTTCACCCTCTTAGGGTGGCATTTTGAAAAAGTCTGTAACTCGTATTTACTTATTTATATACAGAAGTACTTGTGTGAAATGTCGAATAAAATGACTATTCAAACATTGAACCCCCCTTCATCCCTTCATCCCTTTGAAAAGTGAATTTTGAAAAATCCTTTCTTAGCGGATACCTACGTCAAAATAACTATATGCATGCCAAATTTCAGTCCAATCCGAAACAATACTCTCTTTGGGGTGGAATTTCGAAAAAATCTAAAACATGTATTTTATTATTTATTTACTTAAGTACTTGTGTGAAGTTTCGAATAGAAAAGACTATCTAATCTTGTTTCTCCATACAAACTTTGAACCCCCGTTTCATCCCCTGAATCCCAGGGGTGAATTTTGGAAAATCCTTTCTCAAAGGGAACTAACGTCGTAATGACTATCTGCATGCCGAATTTCAGCACAAACCGAAATAATATTGATTTTCACACTTTGTTACACCATTTCACCCTACACAACTAAGAAAGGGTGGAATTAAAAAAACCTGAAACATGTATTTACTTATTTTTTTACTGGAGCACTTTGATGAAGTTTCGAATAGAAAATACTATCTAATGTTGTTTTTCCATACAAACTTTGAACCCCCGTTTCATCCCCTTCAGGGGTGAATTTTGAAAAATCCTTTCTCAGAGGGAACTATCATCATAATGTCAAAGTCAAAGTCAAAGCATTTATTCAGTATATGGGCAAATTAAAAATTTGCATTTACACACGTCAAATAACAACATTAAACAGATCATATTCAATTAAAAATATTATAGATATAACAGAAACATAACTTATTGCTTTGAATTTACAAAAATATAACAAAGGTATTGAGCCATTCAGCTTTCATCTAGACGTCGAACGTCACACTTAAAACACATGTTTAATTTCCCTGATTAATGTAGGGTTGCCAACCGTACTATTACGTGCACCCGCAACCCAGTGCATGTTTCAGTACTTCAGACAATTTTTATCCAAAAAATTGTGAAATAATGAAACATAATAAATTAATACAACGCAGACTAATTGCAGTACAAATCATATTCCGAATGGAACCGATTGTCCGTCTATCAGCTGCATAATACCGTCTCTACAGGCAACCCTAGATCTGCAAACAAAAGATGAAAACTGATTGACTGTTGAATCTACTGGTGTTTCGGAAGTACTCCCATCAGAGAAGAAACACCAAGAAACTCTATGGGGCTTGTCACTTATTTTAATTCATTTTTTTTTTATTCATATTAAATATTTTTTTTAAATTTACAACAAATAGTTATGTTATCATACAATTTATATTATATCTTGGAGCATTCAGGCCAAGCATTTTTGTCATTCATATAGTCATTTAATGTATAGTACGATTTCTTCATTAAATTGGATTTTACAAAGGTTTTAAATCTGCTCATAGACAGTTGATCAATATCTTTAGGAAGTTTATTATAAAATCGTATACAGTTCCCCAAAAAAGAACCACTAACTTTCCACAACCTGAATTGAGGTAAAATTAATCTATTTTTGTGTCTTGTATTGAAATTATGTACATCGGACCTCTTATCATAATCATTCAAATTTTTGCGTACATACATAATATTTTCATGTATATATTGACATGCCACTGTGAGAATTTAATCTCCTTAATTTTTTCACGAAGTGAGTCTCGCGACTTCATGGTATATATAGATCGAATAGCTCTTTTTTGTAAAACAAATATAGATTGGATTTCGGCGGCTTTCCCCCACAATAAAATGCCATCGGACATTATACTGTGGAAGTAGCTAAAGTAAACCAATATAGCAGTGGATTCGTCAGTCAAGTTTCTAATTTTACGTACTGCGTATGCAGCGGAGCTCAATCTACCTGCTAGAGCCGATATTTGAGAACCCCATTGTAGCTTTGAATCCAGGGTGATGCCCAAGAATGTAGCGGATTCAACAAATTCTAGTAGTACATCGTTTATTAATATCCTGCTATTAATGACACCCTTTCTTACATTTGGCAGCGAGAATTTAATACATTTAGTTTTTTTGGCGTTCAGTAATAATTTATTGGTTGTAAACCAATTCAAAACCTGTGTGATTGATTTGTTAACATCGTCAAATTTAGGCGGAATCCTATCTATTTTGAATATTAAGGAATTATTATCCGCGAACAAAACAATGTCACATAAGTTTTGCACGAAAGATGGCAAGTCATTAATATAAACTAGAAATAAAAATGGTCCTAAGATCGATCCCTGCGGAACTCCCATTTTTATGAGGGATCCAGATGACCTGACGCCATTGACCTCAACCATCTGTATTCTATTACAGAGGTAGGATGAGACCAGATCAAGTGCTTTTCCGTTAACGCCGTAGTGTTTTAATTTGCAAATTAACGTTTTGTGACAGACGCAATCAAACGCTTTAGATAAGTCACAGAAAACGCCGATAGCATCATGTGCTTTCT